>CM029435.1:46774922-49723053 GCA_017140255.1 Eucalyptus paniculata subsp. matutina
TGTCCAGTGCATGTTCCTCCGAAGTACTGAGTTTTCACCTACCTATTCTTCTTCTTTTCCTCTGAAATTTGGATATGTTTTACTTCAAGATGTCCCCTACAACTTTCATTAAGAGATCAGATTTCCAAAGAACAGTCACCATATGGGTCCATGAAGTCTCGGGTGTCCTGTACCGCGTCTCCAGATTTACCGTCTTCAAGAGTCAGTCGATTCACTAGGCTATACTTGTTCATTTTTCTTCAAATTTGAGTATGTTAATATTTAAGATGTTCTATACAAGTTTCATGAAGAAGTCTAAGATATATTCTTGATAAAAATCAACATGCAACAACAGATCTACCACAAGGTCAGCGAAATCGTTCCAGATCTAATGTCTCCGTAGGATGAGGGTTTGGCCCCGTAAATCTCCATCATTTCATACCAAATTTTAGTATGTTATAGTTTGCGATGTTATCTACAACTTTCGTGAAGAAATTGAAGTCGAAATCGAACTCGAAACATGCATGCAAGCTCTCACAAAGTTCTAGCTCAGGCGGTTCATGCGAAAACAGCATGCAAACTCAAGAACAAACCACATTAGCTTCACTCCCGCGCCTCCAAACATCCTAGATTCCGACCATACATGCAAGAAATTGGTGCAAGAGTAGAAAGTGGATTCCCAACTTGCCTCTAGACCAAGCTAGCAACGAGCACACGGCGGCGAACGAGCGGCACACGGGCGGTGACGGGCGGACGGACGGCGAGCTCCTTTCTCTCCCTCTCGGCTTCTCCTCTCTCGGCCTCACTCTCCCTCTCTCTCGCACGATTCTCTCTCTCTCCCTCTCACTTGGCCGAACCAGCCACCTCTCTCTCTCCTCTTCCCTTTTATTTCCCCCAAACCTCATCATTTGCAATCATTTCTTGCCACTCCAATTGACCAATGCATGGAAGCTCTTCTTGCCACTTGGCAAGACCCATGCATAGGCCAGCCACTCCTCTTCTTGGGCCTCCCTTGGGCCGGCGACAGCCCCATCCGCGGGCCTAATTGGGCCGGCCATTCGGCCCACCAAAGGCTCAAGCTATTGGGCCTAAGGCCCAACCTAATTAAAAATCAATTTACCCCTTTTTCTATTCTTTATTTTGAGAATTTAAATTACTAAATTTCACGTGGCCAAAATCTTGTCACATTTTGTTTATAGGAATTTAATTTATGAGGTGCATGGCCAAGCATAGATTATTCTCATTAATTTTATCCTATAGTCCTAATTTCAAAAATTCATGAACACAAGCCTATCACTTAGCCTTAAGAGAAAACTAATGGCTAAAGCATAAACCATAGGTAATTTCATTACCTAATTACGGGCTTTAACACACCTTAGAGCTTGACTTGAATTTTGGGATGCCACATTAGTGCAATATACAGTCTTTGCCCAATCCTTCTTAACAGGCCTCCAAACCATATGACATTTTTTCTCTAAGTGTTCTGAGCTGTTACACTTAGAACATCTAAGAGCACTTCGGCCAACAGGTTTTACAAATACTTTTTGAAAATGATTTCTATAAAAGGCTTTCGTAGGTCTTTGTTTGATTCTTTTTTTTACTTTTGGAAAATCAATAAGAGGAATGGTTTTAGAAGTCATTCCCAAGCCTGATTTGTTAAAGTAAGGTCTTTGTACTGAAAGAATCTTTTCCAATTTCTCAGATCCTATAGAAAACCTTTTTGAAATACTTGAAATATCATTTTTCAAAAGTGTATTTTCTTTTGAAAGAAAGTCTGCATTTTCCTTTAAAGTAATAAAACTTTTATCTAGATTTTCAAACTTTTCTTTCCATAAAATTTCCTGTTGCTTCAGTGTAGAATTCTCCTTTTTAGCTCGGAAATCCTCTTGAGAGAGGTTTTGAAACTAAGACACAGTTCATCAATGTATTTCGAGACTTTAATAAGGATTTTATAATTGCTTACCTCGATTTCACTATCTGAATCTGAGTCTGATTCTGATTTTGTCATTAAACATATATTGGCATAATCATCATCACTTTCTTCGCATTCTGTATCATTCCAAGTTTCTGCTATGAGCGCCTTTCTATATTTCTCAGCTTTTCCTTTCTTTTTCTTCACCAAGGGACAGTTGGGTCTGATGTATTCCTTTTTCTTGCATTCAAAGCAAATCACATCTTTATTGGATTCATCATCCTCAACTGATTTGTTTTGAAATCTTTGAGAGCTTTGTTTCTTCGAATTGAATATTCTCCCCTTTTTGTTCAGTTTCCTGAACCTTCTTATCATGAGAGCAAGTTCTTCATCGTCCATGTCGTCTTTAGAGTCTGTAACATCAGAATCATCGTTAGATTTTAAGGCAATAGACTTCTTACCTTTGGGATCTTCTTCTTCATTGATTTGCTCCACTTCATAGGACTGAAGTGTGCTAACCAATTCATCAACGGAGAGTGGCATGATCCTTTGTGTTTCCCTTATTGAAGTTTTTACGTGATTCCACTCTATGGAGAGTCCATGCAGCAATTTGTTAACCTTCATGGGTCCTGAGATTGGTTGACTCTGATACTCAAGGCCATTTATGACTTCTGTAAAACGGCTAAACATATCTGTAATAGATTCTTCTGGCTTCATCTTGAAAGCTTCATATTGACCGAGCAGAATATTAATTCTGGTTTCTTTCACTCGATCTGTTCCTTCATAGGTGATGTACAAACTATCCCAGACTTCTTTAGCTGTTTCACAAGAAGATATTTTGTTATATTCAGTAGGAGATAATGCATAATATAAGGAGTAAATTGCTTTTGTATCAAGAGCTTGTCTCTTAGTTATCTCTTTTTGAGTCATCTTGCTAGCCACTGCAACTTCTTTCCCCCTTTCTGAGATTGTTGTAGCTTTAGAATGATTCCTTTGTCTACCACATCCCATTTCAAAGGATCTTTCGATCTTAAGAATGCTTTCATCTTGTTTTTCCATATGCTGTATTCCTTTCCATTGAAATAAGGTGGTCTAATGTTGCTTTGCCCTTTAACCAACCCTGGAGCCAATATACTTGCCATGGATGCTCTGAAGTAAAAACACTTCAATTGAATGAGTACACAGGCTTTGATACCAATTGATAGTGCTAGTACGAACACCTAAAGGGGGTGAATAGGTGTAAAAACAAAATTTTCTAAACTCAACAACTTAATTCCACTTATAGGAAAACGATAGATAGAAGATGCATAAGATTGTAAGCTAAAATATAAGACTATGAATTGAGTTAAGAGATAAGGGAAAGAGAATTGAAACACAAACTTTTATAGTGGTTCGGCTTAGACCAAGCCTATGTCCACTCTCTCGCACTGATAGCCCACCGGTTGGATTTCACTATGAATCAAAAGAGATGTTACAGTCTACGTCCTTGATTCCATAATGTAGAGACTCTGCTACACTTCCTCAAGGTCTCATAAGTATCTAGTCTCTCTTTTGAGCATAAATTTACGCTCAACAAATGAACCAGCAAAGAATAAGGAGGTTCAAATTTTGGAATTTTTCTATCCCACACTACCTTGAATAACTAGAGCGTCTTCCTTATATACTCCTCCATGCCTTCATAACCGTTGGCACCTTCCCAAGGAGTTCTTCCAATCTACCCGTTGGACATAATCAATTAAGGAGGTCTCGAGCTACTTAAGGAATATGAAGATAGCCCACCAATCCTGCTCACCTATACAATTAGGATCTAAGTTTCCATAAGTAGAACCTTCCAAGTATACTTTGCCAATCAACGGATCTAACTTACTCGAATTAATTGCGATACGAATAATAGATCTCAAGTTGATATCTCCAGCCGTGAGATAATCTTCAACTAACTGAATTAAATCCTTAGAGATATACTTGCATCTGGATAAGACTTCTTCGTCGGTCTAGAAACTGCCAATGAGGGCAGACTTTAAATCTTGAGTCTGGCGGTCTTCAGACTTTGATAGAAAGAAACATTTTGTCAACTTCAAAACAAATAAGGAAGTTTTCTCCAACATCGATCACTGATTTTTGGGTAATATATAGGATTTAGAGGGGCTCGTTAGCTGAGCATACGGAAACCTAAATCTAGATGTTTAGGGAAGGTAATATTAATTACAATCCACCTCGTCTTGTTACATTTTTCCTTGTTAAACAGAAGTTACCATTTAGTAAGAAGATTCTTAATTAAGATTGATCTATTAGTTTTGCATACACAAATCCTTCGTATGATGTCAGATTTAACCTACTAAGATATATGATAAGCTCGTCATAGTGTTATCTTTACAAATGTGCTCGAAGTGCAAGGATGGGATTGCGGTTTCTTAAATCAAACCGAGACATAATTTAACAAATTTCCTTGAACTTGGAATGTTTGTTGAAAAACTCAAAGCTAAGTGCAGTGTAGTCACCTCTAGCATGGTCGACTCACCATCGTTTTGGTTTAACTTCATTAGTTTTCTCTTCTTCTAATGAAATATCAAAGTTTGTTCCTATTCCAATCCCCCCTTGTCAATTGATAATGTTCTACTGTTGTACTTAAACAGTACGTCCATGATGGGGTGTGATGAGAACGCACCGTTTCGTCTTGATACGCTACGATGGAAAGACATCTTTGATAAGGTGTGAGGGAGTCATATAAAAGACTTTGGAAGACATTCGTTGGCATGGTTGGTAGAGCGTACGCTTAGAAAGAAAGCGTTATCATTTTCTTGTCTCCTTTCCATCAAAACAGAGAAGGCGTTCCATTTCACATTTACTAGAACAATTGGCATTTACGCTATGAAAATTGCATATTTTCCTCATGATTACATTCAGACCAACGTGAGGTAGCGTTGTTCGTGATTCATCTGCAATTCAACGATCGTTCCGGGGTAAATTGTTGACTGCCCATCGAAAACAGGTAAGTCATCTTCTGCAGACTTGAATTCCAACATTGGTATCAGAGCCCGGTAGTGATTTCTACCTTGTTTTTCATCGAATTTTCTCATTTACTACTTGATATCGAGATCAAGAGAATGAAGTCTATTATGTTTGGATGTTTATTGCTCGGAATTGCAATCTAAATCGTCAAAAATGAATCGAAGCGAAGAATGGGTTCGAGGTCGCATACACCCGTACAATTTTGGCCATTTTTCGAAATATTTTTTCGGCCAAAACAAATTTTCAAATATACAAGGTGAAAGTACTCGTCGAGACAAGTCCAACGGTGGGTCGAGCGTCGAAGGAGAACACTGGACGCGCCCACACGCATGGCCAGAGGCTGCTACGCATGGGAGCCACCTGCCAGACGTGCTGGGCACGCCAGTGCATGAACATCACGCGCACGTCGGCGAAACGACGCATGTTGACGTCATCCGTGACGTCATCCAACGGTTGGTAATCATTGAATGACATCATCGATGATGTCACTGCCAGCCCAAAGACCGACCCGAGACCTAACCGGACCGGACGGTTGACCGGTCAAACTGGTCGGACCGGTCAACGGTCCGATGGTCAAACCGGTCGGACCGGTCACCGGTTGGACTGGTTGGACCGATCGGACTGGCCAGGAGCTGTTTGGCTCGCTGGCGCGTGCGCCACACGCGCCGCACACTCAGGTGGCCTGTGTGGGCGCGTGGGAGCTCCGATTGGAGCGTGGTCGGTGGCGTTTGGTTCGTATGATTGTTATCTACATTGTGGTATAATTATTTTTTATATTTGAATTTTATAAATGTATAAAAATGTGTAGGAAACCCTAAGTATGCGTATTTTTGGGGGTTTAATGCATAGTTTATTCATTTTTAGCTTGTATTTTCTTATATTTTAGGAAATACAATAGCTAGTCTATATGAAAATGATGTCATATATGCTGAGTAGAGCTTGGTTCGATGGTAGCATGTATATAGTTTAATATACTTGCAATTTTCTAGTTCCAAGAAAATTCGAACAATGGTAAGGAAATCCTTATTTTTCCGTTACATGTTGAATTGCGGTTTTGATTGTAGTTACATCATGATTATTTTTTGCACGTTGGTTCATATCATGCTATGTTTTTGTGTTAGTGGAATAATGTAGAAATTACATGAGAACATGTAATTGTTTTTCCTAGTGGGAGTTCGTAGGTTGGTAGAATTCGAATGAGTTCTCACCTAGAACTTAAAATTTGTGCAAATTAAACTAATTAATGATAATAGAACAATCGTACATAGAAGTTGATTAGGAACATAGTGAACTTTTGTTTCTATGTCTTTTGTTGAATTATCATTAATTTAGTTTGTTTTTTGCTGCAAATTAAATATGTGTGTTACTCTAAAAAATGTGTTAGCATTGATTCTGCATCTATTATGTCAATGTGCTTTAGCAAATTGATTATGGCTTCGGCATCTAAGACCATTGTGGCTGACCTTAATAAGGGTGAGAAGCTGAACGGTGATAATTATGATATTTGGCACAGAAAGGTTCAGTACATCCTTGATGAGCAAGAGATTTTGGAAACCCTCAATCACACCATGGATAAACCTGAGCATGGAACTTCAGCTCAACACATGAAAGATCTAAAAGCTTTTCAAGCTTGGAAAAAGAAAAATAGCTTTGCTCGCATCACGTTACTGAGTTATATGCAAGATGATCTCATGTGTGAGTTTGAAAGTTAAGATAAAGCTCAAACCATGTGGGTTGCCTTGAAAGATAAATTTGGGGTACATCTGCCACTAAGTTGAGAAGACTCACCATCAAGTTTGACACATATCGAAAGCACCCAAATGTAATGATGAGGCAGCATCTTTAGGAGATGTCAAACATGATTCGTGAGCTGAAATCGACAGCTCACTCCCTTATTGATGAACAACAAGTTTAGGCTGTTATAAGGTCTCTTTCTGATAATTGGGAGTATATGAAAATCAATATGACGCATAATGAAAATACTATCACTTTTGATGATATTAAGCGTCATTTGGAATTAGAGGATGAGTGCCTAGAGGATGCGAGATCCTCTACCCATGTTTATGTTGCTGTATTGAGTTCGTGCAAGGCTTCCAGCTTAAAGCGCAAAAGGAATCATCAATTTAACAACAAAGGGAAGAGGACTGATCAGGCACATAAAATGGCTAAGACCTTCCAACGCAAGAAGCATGGTGGGAAGAAGGACAATGCCAAGATGAAGTGCTACAATTGTGGCAATATGGGTCACTTTGCTCGTGAATGCACTAAGCTGAAAGAGGTACCCTATTACTCCATTACTTTAAGTAACGCTTTTGTTTCTAGCACTGTGATGCTTGCTGAATCTCATCCAATGTGGACTATAGACTCAGGAGCAACATATCACATAGCTAGAGATTGAGGAGCATTTGTGGAGTATTGTCGGATACAGCCTGGAAGAAGATGGATATATGTTGGGAATAACTCAAGAATTGAAGTGAAGGGTATCGTGTGGCATCCAGAAATTTAGATGACCCTCAAATATGTAGCGGTCATGAGTAATCGACGGGAGTATCGTCGGGAGCACATTCGACCTAGTTTCATCGTCATTCGACGTCCCGAAATAGTTACTTTTAGAGAAAAAGAAAATTTTCGTTGAATGGCCATATGAACAAACCCACCAATGGCCACGTTATTTTTATATATCTTGGACCGATCAGCCGTGCAACAAGAGAGGTCTTTTTGACTTTGATCGATTCAAAATTTCTTAGTGAGCTGAAGGAAGAAAATTTGGCTATGCATGGAGAGGAAAGACCATGCACGTCCAATGCCACCCCGAGTCCTTCCCTATTCGGTCGACAATAGGGTCAACTAAGAAAGGCAATTGTTGACCGAGGGGCACTCAGCAATAGCCACGTTGCTCTTCATTCGGTGGCTAGTGCAAGAGGAGAAACCGAGCAAAGGAAAGCCACGCCTCCTCCAGCTATCTTCGGTTCTTACTGCCATCAAAAGATTTACATGTAGTTGACTTGAGGAACAAAATGGGCAGATTAGTCGAGAAGGAAGAGAGAGAATGAAACGAGCAAAAACTTGAGTAGAGAGAGAGAGAGAGAGAGTGATCGAGAGAGGGTTTGAGCGAGGGAGTTCGTGAGTGAGCAGTGAGAGAGTGAACGGTGAGAGGAGAGAAGGACCGTCCTCGGCCGTGCTCGCGTGCCGCCGCCGTTGACGCCATTTGAATTCGTCGCCGTTGAGCCGCGCCCGAGACCCACGAGCCCTCTATTTTTGCTTGCCAATCAAGCTATAGGACTAGAGGCAAGTTGAAGTCTACTAATCTATGTTGTGTAGTGCTGTTGCTGTCTTAGAAAGTGCATTGATAGGCTGGATTGTTGGATTTTGATGCTGAATGATGATTTATTGAGCGACCGAGACTGTTTTGAGGCTAAAGGGTTGAGGAAATGTTTGGATTTTTCATATCTGGTTTCAATTTCTTTGGACTTCATCCAAAACAGATTTTATGACTATGAAATCTTGAAGAATTCGGCCATTGATTTGATTTGAAAAGGAAAAACTTCCCGATCCGTATTTGAAGTTTTACTTACCACGGCATCGGCCTCAATTGTTTTAAGAAAATGTACGGTGCTTTCATATTTGAAATGCTGTATTAATTCTTTTGAAACCATTAGAGATCGAGTTGACATTTTGGACTTGCTATACAGGTTTTAAACTCATTTATCATTTTGAACAAAACTTAGCCGTAGTCCAATTTGGAAAACCTCCCGACTCGTACTGAAATTTTTACTTACCGAGGCGCTGTTCATCAATGATTCAAAAAGGAAAAGAAAATATTTTTTGTGCCCTCGAGATTTCAAGTTTTTGCAAGAACCAATCTTTGAAAATCTTGAAGTCAGGAGTGTTGTGACACCCCTCGACACGGCCCCCGATCCGCTAGGGTCGCCACAGTTCACTTACCTTTCCTTTGTCCTAATAACATATCACTCTGATACCATTTGAATTATAGTGGGTCCATATGTTATGGGGGTTTATATTGTCTTAATTGGTCCCAGCGTAGTTCATATAACGGAAGCATACTCGACATCTCCCTAACCCATACTCAAACTAAATAATACAATACAATGCACACCAACTACACATCTTATATAAGTTAAAGCCGAACCACTTTTATTTACATAACTTTGATGGACATCAAGAGTCGGTACATCAAAAGGCCAAGGCTTTACTAAGCTCGGCTATAACCCAAAAGTACCCGACTCCATATCAGTCATGCACATTGATCCATCATCCAGTGTCGGCTATCCAAAAAGTGTCATCCTCTACCAGTCACACGTGTAATCACACCTAGCCCGGTGCATCGGTTGGCAGCGGTGGCAGCATCCCCATCATAACCCCGTCGTGGCGGACATGCATGGACAGGAACTCCTGGACTACAGGGCCATCAGGTAGACCCACATCATACATCACTAAAACTCGAACATGGAGGAACACCAGACCATGAAACCCACATAGGAATGCTTCGAACACTCAACCTCAACGTCGAACAGTAAGCCATAGAAAGTACCACGTGTGACCGGTAACAGAGGTCTCTTAATCTGAAATGTTAGTCCCCAAAAGGGGTGGGTACAACCACTCAGCGGTAAAGATCCATTAAACTACACAATGCAACAAGCAAGACAACCAAAATTTCATGGAAATGCATATATCATCCATGCAATCATGCTTATATCTCCATGAGATTCATTCATTTAGACAATTTATGCTTATATCTCCATGAGATTCATTCATTTAGACAATTTATGCTTATATCTCCATGAGATTCATTCATTTAGACAATTTATGCTTATATCCCATGAGATTCATTCATTTAGACAATTTATGTTCCATGCCACATGCACATACATGCGCATGATTCATATCATCTACACAATCATGTATATATCCCCATGAGATCCATTCAATTCCTTCATGATCGCATTCTCAATGCCATATAGTACTAACTCAATTCCATAGGCAATCCATGCACCATGCCATATGCACACACACGCACATGATCCATATTCTCAATTTTAATATTCACAAGGATCTCATTTTTTTTTCTCTAGGTACCAATCTTTTCATCTTTTGTGACTCTCGCACCCAACCTGGCATCGCGAGACCTCCGGCACACACCTCCGGGCATCCCGCACCCCAACTGGCATCACGAGGCTTCCGGCACACACCTCTGTGCATCTCGAAACTCCCAAGGACATCCGCACACACCTCTGGGCATTCGGCACACACCTCCAAGCATCCTGACACTCCCGGGATAACGTCAACTCAAGGGTCTGATGGTATCATCAACATCACAATGTATATTCACATATATATCTCATTTTCAAATTCAACCATTTGATGCAATAGTGTCAAAGGTCTAAACCAGCTTTTTGATGTCATATGATATGCTAAATGTCACCACATATGCAGTAAAAATAACAACCCAAGATATCACATCTCATAGAGCATTTTATTTGTTCTTAAAAATAAAACAATTTTCGGATAAAACAGAATGCACTCCTTTAATTAAAATTCTGGAAAAATTAGTAAAAAATCTTAATAAATTCTGAAAAATTAACATGTTATAAACAAGATCTAGAGAAAAATGTTTTATGAAGAACACCATGTCAAAAGAGCTTCGTACGAGTTACTACAGTCCATGCATCACAGCCTTAAAATTTCAGAACATCACCATTGCACAGTTTTATTCATAAATTCGGTATAAACCCTAAATCAACTCATAAAATTCTGAAAATTTGGTATGTTATATTTAAGACCTAGAGGAAAAATTTTCTTGAAGAACTTGAAGTCAGATTCGTTATAGATCATGAGCTACATTCACTATAACTCCCCCTAACCCTCGGTAACGATTTCCAGATTTAACATTTTCAAAGAAAATCATTTCACTGACCAATAATTGTTCGTTTCTTCTCAAATTTTAGTATATTACTCTTCAAGATGTTATCTACAACTTTCATCAAGAACACAAAATAAAATTTCGACTGGATAATTTTATAAAATTCACGGAATCGGCAGAGGTCACTCTGTGTTTCCATAAAACAGATTACCAATCCTAAAGAACTACTCCTACTAGTTCGAAACTTCAACATCCAGCATCAAATTTATGCATCCTCAAGTCTATTTAACTTCATACAACCACAACAAGCAAAATGTAGGCTAACGGACTTTACTTGCCTCAAGTTCAACGAAATCAAGCAAGCAAAACGGCGACTCGAGGCTTCGGCAAGCTCGATCGACGGCAGAGCTAGGCGGCGTCGACTGTGGCAGCTGGCGCACGTATGGCGGGGCTGGTCTCCTTCCTCCCTTGCCGAAGCACCCTCACGAACTCCCCCTCTTTCTCTCGGATTCTCTGTCTTTCTTTCTCTCGCTTGCTCGCCCGCTCGGTCTCCCTCTCTCTCTTTCTCTCAGCTTTCTCTCTCTCTCGCACGAACACCCCCTCCCCCTGCCCTCGCTCACTCCGCCCCTTCTCTTTTCTTTCATCCTAATGATTAGCTAGTAATCATTAGCTTTGCATGCAAGAGACACTTGGTTGATCTCTCTTGCCACTTGTCATTTTTCATGCAAAGATGATGAGCCTCAATGGGCCGGGCTTAGGCCAGCCTTTGTCGACCGAATGGGGGGAAATGGTGGGCTGGTTTTGGGTTGGTTCGGCCTTAGGAAATCAGCCCACACCTTCTCCTAATAATCCACCTTAATTCCCACTTATTTATACATAATTTCAAATATTCACATGGCCATAAAATTTTGCAACATTAATCGATGGTAATCCAACTTATAAGGTACATGGCCATGAATAGAAAATTCCTCATCAATTCATCTTTTAGCACAACCTAGATCATTCATGACCCAATCAAAACAACAGTCCATTCAATGCTCGGCCTTGTTTGATTGAAATCCGTTGGTCTAATGACTATAATATAGTCCGATGGCGCTTCCATCACCTATTCATGGGTCGTAGTGTATCTAGGGATTGTCATGAAATTTTAAGATGCCACAATTGTAAAGTTGAATGACCAATGTGCCGGTTTTAAATTGCTTGTGTTTGATAACTCCCTTTGATTTTGGCCGTGAGGCACAAGTGCAACCCGAGATTTTACATATGGATTCTTGAAATGCTTTGAAGGTGAAACGTGGAAATGGATTTATGAACTGATATTACGATGCTGAAATTTTGTGAATGGATTTCTTTAACATAGAAATGGCATATGATTTCAAAGCCTGCTGTTGTTGCATTGAAAGTGTTTTGGTGTTGAAATAATTTAAGATGTTAATGTTGCTGTTGGACCCTCGGGTCAATGATGCCCCGGGAGTCGGGAGGCCCAAAGATTCGAATGAGTCGATGCCCTTTGGATACCTGGGGTCTGTAGTGCCCCAGAGGTTTTCCCTGGGAGCATCAGGATGCCCGGTGGTATGTCGATACGTAATTCCGGAGGGTAGGGGTTCTCATTTTCATGGCAAGCCCCGGAGATTCCTCATGATGCTAGGTGGGATGCGAGATGCCTGAAGGTGTAACGCAACACACTTTGGATGCTTGGTTGTATTATGAAAACATGCTCGGAGGCTTTCGCGATGCCAGGTTGGGTGCGAAATCCCAGAAGGATGCAAACATTGTCCTCTGGGGATGAAACCTTTTGAATGTTAAAACTGACGATTCTACTAAGTGTGTGTGTGGTCTAGTTATGGGACTAAATTGTATAGGATGGAATTGGACGTGTCATAATAGTTTGGCCCTATAATCGAGACTTGTGTGACTGAAATGATACATTCTGGTGTTGAAATTGCATTGCCATTGCTTTTCAAATGCATATTCATTCTTTGATTACCTATTTTATCTATCTTGCATGGACTTGGATTGTGATGGTTTGCATAGTATAGCTTGGTAGATCTTCAACTGCTGGGTGGTTGTACCCACCCATTTTTGGGGACTAACATTTCTGACTAATCGAGATGTCTCTACTGCCTGTACCTCCCGGCACATTCTATGGGGTTCCAGTCGACCTGCAGTGCGAATGGTCGGAGCATCACCATCCCGGGGTATGAGGGTTGGTGTTCATTCGAGTGCGGGTATTGGTTGTATTTGATATGGGTCCTCCTGTCGGCCCTGTGCTTCAAGAGTATCTGGCCTTTTTTGTTCGCCGAGATGGACGCACGCTGGGTCCGCTACCGCCGCCGCCAGCGGATGGACCAGATGGATGGGTGTGACCGAGAGCTAGAGTCAGCAGAGGTAGCATTTTTGGACGCCGACACTACTTGATGGACTTATGTATATACCGTTGGAGAAGTCGGGTATCTTTTGAGATGTAGCCGGGTATAGAAAATCACGGCAAATTTTGGTGTACCGACTGAGAATCTCCATCGGGCTTATGTAAATAAAAGTGTCTAGCTTTTTACTTATAAAATATTTAGTTGGTGTGCATCATTTTAATTACACGAAGGGAAGTTGATGGATGCGCTTCCGATATATATATATATATATATATATATATATAAACCATGCAGGGACCTATAGAAAGGATATAAACCCCCAGGATTCATGGACTTGTCAAATTTCTATGGTATCAGAGTAATAGACCATTAGGTCAAGAGAAAGAAAGGTATCTGTGGTGACCCTAATGGACCGGGGGCCGTTCAGGGGGGTGCCAAATATCGGCACATGTAAATTAATTTTATGTGGTGATCGAAACCTATTCCTACATGATGTCTTGTATACTCCAAATATTCGACGAAACTTGGTCTCCGTAGTAGTTCTTCTTAGCCTAGGTTATGTATTGAATTTTTATGGTGATTGTGTTGACATTTTGTATGGAACAGTTTATTATGGTTCAGGTCATGTATCGAATGGTTTTATGGTGTTAGACATTGATTATGATCAGTACAATGTTAATGTCGATAGTTATTTTTCTTTAATTACATCTGCTAGTAAGGTTGAGATTGATGCAAATACTTGGCATGTTAGATTATGTCACATTGGGTTGCAAAGAATGTAAAGATTAGCTAGAGAAGGCCTTTTAGGGTCACTCATTAATATTGATCTACCCGTATGTGAACATTGTCTAGCGGAAAAAGCAACTAGAAAACCATTCGGTAAAGGGACTAGAGCCGAATTTCCATTGCAACTCATACATTCTGACATTTATGGTCATTTGAATGTGAGGGCGAGGCATTGAGCCTCATATTTCATCACTCTCATAGATGACTTCATGCGTTTCGGTTATGTCTTCCTGATTTCCCATAAGTCAGAAGCATTAGACTGCTTTAGACGATATATAGCAATGGTAGAGAATCAGTTGAACAAAATAATAAATGTATTGAGAACCGATCACGGACGTGAGTATCTATTGGAGCAATTCAAGGCTCTTTGTGATGAATATGGAATTGTACGACAATTAACTATTCCTAATACTCCACAATAAAATGGGGTAGCTGAAAGAAGGAATAGAACCCTATTGGAAATTGTTAGGTCTATGATGGCATAAGAAAATTTATCTATCTCTTATTAGGGAGATACGTTATTGACTACTGCCTATATACTTAACTGAGTGCCCTCAAAATCAGTCACTTCCACCCCTTATGAATTGTGGATTGGTAGGAAACCAGACTTGAGTATTCTACGTTCATGGGGATGTGCAGCTTACGTTCATGATTCTTCCCATAAACATGACAAATTATGTCATAGAGGGAAGAAATGTATCTTTATAAGATATTCTAAACACTCCAAAGGATATGTGTTTATAGGTGAACAAGCTGATGAAAGTGTAATCGAAATGGAGTCACGAGAAGTCACGTTTTTGGAGAACGATTTCCCTAGTAGAGGTGAGATTGATAAGGACTTTCAATTATATGAGATGGAAGATCTTAATAACACACCCACTGATGTTGTAAAGGGAAATGAAGATTTACCTCAACACACAAGACCTAGCGGGAGTGTTGCATCGTCGGGCGAACTTAATTTAAGAGAAATTTAGTTGCGTAAAAGTAATCGTAAAAGTATTCATCGTCGTCATTTTGAGATTGAAGGGGAAGCATTTATAATTGCTCAGAAAGATGATGCCGAGCCTAAAACTATTCAAGATGCTCTCTCATCTTTTGATAAGGAAGAATGGAGAAAAGCTTTGGAAGATGAAATTAAGTCAATGATGACAAATCATGTTTGGGACTTGGTTGATTTACCACCCAATTGTAAGGCCATTGGAAACAAATGGGTCTTCAAGATTAAGCGAAGGGTGGATGGATCCATTGAAAAGTATAAGGCTCACCTTGTGGCGAAAGGTTATACTCAACAAGAGAGTATAGACTATGAGAAAACATTTTCACCAGTTGTAAGGTTTGCCTCAATATGCCTTATTTTAGCAATTGTTGCACAGTTGGACATTGAATTACATCAAATGGATGTAAAGATGGCATTTCTCAATGGAGAACTAGATGAAGAAATCTATATGAAGCAGCCTATAGGTTTCATAGCTAAAGGTCAAGAGAATAAAGTTTACAAGCTTCATCGCTCAATATATGACCTTAAACAATCATCTAGACAGTGGTATCTTCATTTTCATCAAGCCATAACCACTTTTGGTTTCATGATGATCGAAGAAGATCACTATGTATATGTCAAGCAGTCCGAAGATAAATTTGTGATTTTATCACTTTATGTGGACGATATTCTATTGGCTGGAAATGACAAGGTTTTGGTTATCACCAAAAAAGAATGGTTGTCCTCTAATTTTGAAATGAAGGACATGGGAAAAGCTGCTTATTTATTAGGAGTTAAGATCAAAAGAGATCGATCAAGGAAACTCATTGCTTTATTACAAGAGTCTTATATAATGAAGATTCTTGAGCGTTTCAATATGCAGCATTATAATCCCATTAATACCCATGTCATGCAAGGTGAAGGCCTAAGTACTAAAATGTGTCCTAAGACTCAAGAAGAAAATAAAGTGATGGAAATTGTTTCTTACGCTAGTGCGGTTGAAAGTTTGATGTATGCTATGATGTGTACTCAACCTGACATATGTTATGCTGTAGGATTGGTGAGTCAATATCAATCAAATCTCGGTTATGCACACTGGAAAGCAGTGAAGAGGATCCTGAGAAACTTGAAGGGCACAATGGACTATTGACTTTGTTACCAAGGGAATGATTTACGCCTATTGAGCTATTCAAATGTTGATTGGGGTGGAGACCTTAATGAGCGTAAATCGACTTCTTGATATGCATTCTTGCTTAATGGAGGTGCGATTTCTTGGAATAGCAAGAAACAGACATGCACGGCCTTGTCTACGATGGAGGTAGAATTTAATGCATGTTCTGCTGCAGTGCAAGAAGCATTTTGGCTAAAACGTTTCTTGAAAAATTTAACCACTGTCACTAAGGTTCCAAGACTGGTGATAGTTTATTGCGATAGTCAAGCAGCCATTGCCTTTGTGAAAAATCCCAAGTATCATGGAAGGACAAAGCACATTGACATAAAGAACATCTTCATAAGAGATATAATAGTGTATAAAGAAGTGATCCTACAATACATTTCAACCAATAGAATTATTGTTGATCCATTTATGAAGGCTATTCCTAGAGACATATTCTTGACCCACATGATGTCACTATGATTGCGTAGAATGTGATATGTCTTATTGTAGATGATCATTGGTTTATGTATTTGTGGACATATGTATTATACTTGTTTGTTTATTAGTGACTTGATATTTTATCAATAAGTACAAATCCATTATAAGACTAGCACATACACACATATATTATTGAAAAGTATGTCAGCAGGCAATAATTGGCTCACTCACACGAGCAATCACCTCAAGTGCTATAGCCAGCACGTTGAGATGTGACGTTATGTACAAATGAATGATGAAGAGCAAGTTTAGTACATAAAATAATATGTTGCCTTGATTGGAGTCAATATGAAGTCTGTGATTTGTTTATAATAAGACCGAATATGATAGTCCCACAATCATGTATGCCTGAAAGATGCCAGATGCGAGTACTTAATTGGGCGCTATAGAAAGCGAGTTGATATAGCACTCGAGCTAAACATGAGTACGTGAGAAACACGTGACTATGTTTAGGCTAAGATCCATATAGTGGATATATTTAATAAATGACATACGCTCTTATAGAAAGAGAAATCCACTATAGCATGTAATTCATACTACATGTGCATTGTACAACCGACAAGGGAAGGTGAGTGAAATTATCCCTATTTACTCATCGTGTGAACCCTTGAGATAATTTATGATTTACCTCATTTTGTGCATATGTTATTTCTGACTATGTTCTCGAAGTGAAAGATCAATGTTGCTACTTTAACATGTTACTGGCGGTCATGAATAGATATGGCTTTATGGGACATGTCTAGGAAATCAGTTAATCTGAAATGGAGAGAGACATGAGTACGAAGGAAGACTATTGTTCTTTTAATCTATCACATGTATTTACTGGTCGACCAATTATATCGCCTTATGTAGTTGCGGATATAATTGTAAATACATGGTGTTTTGAGAATAGTCAAGTATAGCCTTTAAGGGATAAACATACTTAAATTGATGTAACAAAATATATCTGGGGCATTGTGAGACATCAATTGTTTATTTCTTTTTGGGGTTATAGCCATTATGTCATCCCTAACAGATGCATAATTTGAGTTCCCAAGTGTAGGTGTACTCACTGGTTGCACGGCTTACTTGCCAGTATGAATTGTTTTGTAAAGTTGACGAATGTTGAATGCCTTATATTCTTGATAGAGCGCTATCAAGCCCATCATATCCGAGTGGGAGATGTTGTACTTAAACAGTATGTCCATGATGGGGTGCGAAGAGAACGCACCGTTTTGTCTTGATACGTTACGATGGAAAGATACCTTTGAAAATGTGTGAGAGAGTCATATAAAAGACTCCGGAAGACAACCGTTGGCATGGTTGGCAGAACGTACGCTCCGAAAGAAAACGTTATCATTTTCTTGTCCCCTTTCCATCAAAAGAGAGAAGGCATGCCATTTCACCTTTACTAGAACAATTGGCATTTAAGCTGTGGAAATCGCATGTTTTCCTCGTGATTACATTCAGACCAACATGAGGTAGCATTGTTCATGATTCATCTGCAATTCAACGATCGTTCCGGGGTAAATTGTTGACTGCGCATCGAAAATAGGTAAGTTATCTTCTGCCGACTTGAATTCCAACATCTACTGAAACATTGTGCCTTTGGACGATGCTTTGCAACCTCTCCAAAGACCAGCACATTCTAACCATCCCTAGCAAAATACAATCACTCTGTTACTTGCCCAGCAAAGAGCATGTCCATAACACAAGAAGGGCATCTTCCTTGCAGTTTATCAAGAGTTCTCACTTGAAACAAAGTTGGAAACCTCACAGCATACTAATTACTTTACATCAATAAACATGCTATTGGAAGGGAAGACACAAAACAAGCACAATAAGTTTCATACACTCAAAATGAAGAACCAAAGATAAGGGAAGGGCACGGGATTGCTCATTACTTATATGCTTCTTGATCTTTGTCTCTACAAATTGGCTAATTTCACTACTATAACCACATATGCCTTGTTTGTTGCTAGATCCACAAAGCTGAAATATGCATGTCTCTAATCCTTTTTGAACTGCAAAACTCCAAAAAAACCCCAAAACCCAGTCGCAAATCCAAGCATTACGACCTCATTAAACAATGCCTTTTCAAACTTTTTATCTTCACGTGTATCTTCAAGATGAGGAATTTTCGGTGCTCTGGGCGCCTTAGCATCGAGGCATTTTTTTTTTCTCAGAAGATCCCCACAAAGTAGTGGATTGCTAGCATAGATGGAAAGATCGTTGAGGTCTAGATTTGATTTCCTTTTGGAATATACTTGGTGAAGTTGTTTTGTGATAGGTTGAGGTGGTTTAGGAATGTTAATGCTGAAATGCGTTGCAGGATTGTCCCAGAGAGGTGACTGTTTGAAAGATCAAGAGACTCAAGCAAAGTCATGTTCCCAATGCTAATGGGAATATCTCCAGATAGAAAGTTGTGCGACAAGTTCAAGCCATGCAATCCCTAGAGGAAAGTAATTTCTTCGGAGATTAACCTGATCAAATTGTTGTAGATATCCAAATTGGCCTTAAGTTCCAAAACACTTTTGGTGTATTCATTGTATCTTCCCTTCGTGATCTTACCCCCTTGTTCATGATTCCAAATCGGATAAGAGATCACCGCTTCTAGCAATGGAGATGCATATTGGGAGGAAGTGGTATCTTGTATAGAAGTAGTGGCCATAGTATGCTTGACTCAAGTTACTCATGCCGTGCATATAGCCAAGACCGTGGGGCATTGTTCCCATCAAATTG
Organism: Eucalyptus paniculata subsp. matutina; assembly: GCA_017140255.1. Classification (NCBI taxonomy): domain Eukaryota; kingdom Viridiplantae; phylum Streptophyta; class Magnoliopsida; order Myrtales; family Myrtaceae; genus Eucalyptus; species Eucalyptus paniculata. The sequence goes on from CM029435.1 coordinate 46,794,210, forward strand.
TTCACTGCCATGTCTAATATTTGCAATCCTGAGAGTGAGCAGATCTATGGAGGGATGCTACCAGTAAACCTATTCTCTTGTAGCCTCAGGATCAGCAAGGACTAAAAGCTTTTGCTGAACCATGTCGGGATGCTTTTGGAGAAGTTATTCTCTCCAAGGTCTAAAATTATCAGACCTATGCAATGAGCCAAAGCCAGATGAAGCTCCCCATTTAGATTGTTTCCATTCAAATGTAGGGTTGAAAGCTCAGGCAAGGATTCGATTGAGCTTGGAATTACTCCAGACAACTTATTGAATGAAGAGGTCAAGGAATATAAAGAACCCTTCCAACTGTCGGGATATTGCTGGATAGCTTATTAGTGGCACGATCTAAATTAGACAACCAACCCATGTCACATAACGATGATGGTATGGTACCATCGATTAGGTTATCATTGAGATTCAGAGTATATAATTGGTTCATAACACCAATACCTATCAGAAGAGATCCAAAGATCAAATTGTGGGAGAGATCTAAAGCGTAAAATTTAGAAGATATATTGGGTAGGAGTCCAATGATCCGATTGTAAGATAGATCAAGCTGGGAAAATGTCAAGTTTGCTAACCAATTTGGTGGGGGCCCAAAAAGGAAAGCATTGGAGAGAATTGATTTCTTCAGGCTTCCACTTGTGTCTGAATCCAATGGGGAAATGTACTTCCGAATTTAAAAGATTTCATCCCAATTAATCGAAGTTGGAAAGGGGGCATCGAATTGGGTTTTGCCTTGAAAGTCAATTTATTGTCATCACTAAAATCCAAATACTCGAGCCTTGACAAATTAGAGAAATCGATTTCCGAAATCAGACCTCCCAAAGAATTGTTAAAAAAAATACAGAAATGAGAGAAAGCTTTCCAAAACTGTTGGGCATAGAACCAGTCAAATGATTACTGTAAAGAGACAAGTAGGGTAAAGCCCGCAATTTCCCTAATGACTCAGGAGTATGCCCTACCAATTGGTTATTAAAAAGATCTAACAATCTCAATGACGATAACCGATCTGATGATGATGGAATGGTCCCATTGAATCCATCATATGAATGATCTAGTGTTACCAAGTTTGACAATGATCCAATGACACTAGGGATTGAACCGAAGAAGAAATTGTTAAATAGCTGAATATCTTTTAAGTTTGGAAAGTGCACTGATCAGTTGGGCAAAACACCCTCAAGATGATTAAAACATATTTCTAGATGCTCTAAGCTCTTCTCAACGTGTCCCGATGAATTTCCCTGGGTTGTTGAAATCTCTTCTCCGATATGGTTATAGCACAAACACAATGACTTGAGGTACTGCTTCTTCTTTAAGAATGAGAACAAGCCTCCTTCAATGCTGTCAAAATGATTCCGCTCAAGATTTAGATGAACAAGACTTGAAAAATTTTCAAACCACTTGGGAATGGATCGGTTGAAAGAGTTCCATGAAAGAATGAGATGGTGGAGAGAAGTCATGTTTTGAAAAGTAGTGCTTAGTAAGGGACCTTGCAAAAGATTGCTCTAAAGATTGATGTACTGTAGATGAACAAAAGGAGTAGAATTGGCCAAGTGATTAGAAGATAAATGAAAATTATGTAAATCACAACCTGATAAGCTCAAATGTGATAAAGATGGAGCATGCTGAGCACTTGCATGAGGCCTTTTGCTTTCACAGTCTTTAAGCCACTCATGTCAAGATATTTCAGTGACCAAAAGAAGCCCATAGGGTGTCATCCATAACTATGTTTTCATGACTATAATGAAGATCAAGGACTTCCAACTTAGTGAGGTTTCCCAATTGTTGACGAACCATTCCATCGAAGTTAGTAAACGACAGATTGAGGTACCTCAATTGTTTCATCAAACCGATGAATTCAGGTATTCTTCCTTGATTAGAATTGATCCCGCTTAAGTCCAAGTGGTTCAAGTTTATCAAGTGGAGCAAAGAAGAGTTCAACTCAATAGCTAGGAAGAGCTTCAGTTCCATAGGAAAATGAATATTCTCGTCTTTTCTTAGTTGGGATAATTGAAGCTTGATGACATGACCATATACCCTATCGCAAGTCACTCCTTCCCATCCACAACAATCGTTGCCTTTCCACGAAAAAAACGAGCCTCTAAGCTGAAGTAGAGCATCTCTTTCTTGCTCTCTACAAATGGATGTTGAATTTATATAGAAGCACACACACAAATTATTAAAAAAAAAAAGCAATAGAGTAACTAGTGTAAGCACTTGGGAACAAATTCTCCCCACGAGCTATGAAGGAGAATGAATTTATGCTTTAATGAGTGGAGGGTTCAAGGGTCCTCTAATCAAACCTAGATTGTTTTTATAGAGAGAGGGTAGGGGAGATTTTTCTTTCCATGTAACAAGTTGGCTATGCATGTGTATCATCTCAATTGATTTATATGCAGCACATGTGAGGTCCACATATTAGATCATTATAAGGAGACAAGTCCAAGTCATTTTGGAGGCAAGAGTGTAAGCCACGAAAACGGCACCCCAAGATCTTTATAACCAAACTTTAGAACACATTAATGGAGAAAATAAGTTTTGCAACCTAATTTGGATATGATCGTTCTTAATGCAGAATAGCGACGGTTCAATCCTCAAGTGTTTCTCCTCTATTACCTCATGTATCATTAACTCAGTGAGAGTGCCTCTCATGAATAGCACTCCATAACTACTCCGTATGTAAGGTTATTTTTGCATCGGGGTTAGAGGAGAGACTTGAGTACTATTTATAAAGTTTGAAGTTACGAACCCTCTTATCAAAGGCCAAGCCTTCTTTGGCCTACACTAGCTATTCTCATGTTAGACTAATTAAGAATCTTGATATCTTATCTTATTAGACAAATCCATAAAACACTAAATAGCAATTTTCAATTAATGTAGCTTACATAAAAGAAAAAAAAAACAAAAAAGAGACATGAACCCCTAAAGTGCCAAAAATTAGCACGGGAGGACACTTAAGTGCTAAAAGTTAGGAATGTGATACTTAAGTGCCAAAATCGGAGCAAAATAGATCGATTAAGTGCCAAAATGCTGACATAGTGATTTTATGGCGAGGCAAGTGCAAAACAACGTCGTTTTCCTCGCCACCAGTGTAAAAACGATGTGGTTTTGCTACTAACATAGATTATTAATATAAATGTCAATTAAACTAAATTTAAAACTAATATTTTTTTTTAAAAAAATGGAGTATGCAGGTGATGACAAATTCGGTGAGGGTTGCCGACCCTTGCACAATGGATCTTAGGGAGGGCTACGACCCTAGGCGACCCTTCTCCCATTATCGTTGGCCCTTCCCGACGATAGTGGGGAGGCGGTGAGTGTCACGCCCCAATTCTTGAGCGTGTGCCCATCCCTCAGTGGTCGATAAAATTTTGCGACTTCCCATGACAAGTCGCCAACCCTTTCATTTTATTGCACATGCGGAAGCGAATAACAAATCCCCCAACAGTAACCCTCTCGAGATTGAAAAGCAGGACAACATATTTTTAAACAAAACATACTTTTAAATACACACCGAGTCAAATACAAAAGTCTACAGTCACAATGCTTCAAATGATTGACTCTAAAAAAGAAACTGTTCTATCTGACGTACACTTCAAATTACCTCAGCTCGGCTCCAGATTCTCTACTCTACGGTCCTGAAAAATTAAGCCCACGACGAGGTGAGATATAAATCTTAGTGAGTTCACGCTCTAAACCCCGATTAGGAGGGTAATGCGCCTAAGGCATTCTAATCATACAATCATACAATCATAAAGACTTACTTTGTCTCAGATCCTCCCTGTAGGTCAGCACAGTTCATATCACAATCACGTGCATATAGCAAATTCACACACCATTCGGAACGTCTAAATTAATCATTGCTCACGAGCAAGAATTACAATTTAATCACCTTTCACACAAGCAAAAACTACCGATACACAACAAAGCAAAAATTACCGACACACGTCGGTCCATCAATTCAACTCAACATATGTTCCAATTACTTATTACTACTTGCATGGGTAGCTTTACCAGACACACGCCGGTTCTCTATCCACCGACACACACCAAGGATAGGTGACATCCACCGACATACACCGGGGACGGGTAATATCCACCGACACACACCAAGGATAGGTGACGTCCACCGACAAACACCGGGGACGGGTAATATCCATCGACACACGTCGGGGATGGGTAATATCCACCGGCACACGCCGGGGATGGATAATATACACCAACACACGCCAGGGATGGGTTCTTTTTACTTTTAATGTCCACCGACACACACCGATGACGGGTTCTCTTAACCTTTAATGTCCATCGACACACACTAGGGACTGTTCTCTTAACCTTCACACGATCATCAAGCATAATCTTTAGTCATGTCACAAACCAACCATATATCATCAATTATGCACAAACCAGCAAGCATTGCACCAATAACACCACAACCATGGCATAACCATTCGTGCCTCAACACGCATAATCTTCCAGGCATAACATAGAGCAACCACATCACCAAATGTGCAATTTCCAGCAAGCAAAGCATCAAGAACCATCACAAAATCATAACCAGCCCTAACCGGTAGAATAGGCCCACTCGCACGTCTCCAAGTTTAAATCCAGAAACCTAATCTAACGAGTTTGGAAAATTCCCAAATTTGAATATGTTGTAAAAGACACATTAACTCAGATCCTTCTAGATTTAGCCCAGTAAATCGCTCAATCCAGCACAAAAAACTGGGTCCGTTTCCAGAAAGTTTGTTTTCCGAAATTAGTTTGGTTCGAGGTCCAAAATATGTCCGTTCGATATGAAGTTTGAGTATGTTAAACTAGAAAATATGACAAACAAATTTTGTGAAGAAACCATTTGAAATTCGAACCCTAAGAGTTGATAAAAACTCCTAGAATCCTAAAAGGTCACTAGTTCTGGCGAAAACTGAGGTTCTGTTTGTAAATGACGGAGCTGATATCTCCTTCTTTTAAATCCCTAAAAATATTGAGAAAAATATATGTTGTAGCTGAGGATGTTTAAAACATTTTTTAAGAAGACATCAACCTCAAATTCGTAACCCATTTTGATCTACAAAAATGGCAAACGGCGAGGGTCTAGAAACCAAAACTGTAGGAATTCCATTGGATTCGACCGATCCATCATCAATGGTGCTAACCTCACTAATTAGATTAACACTAGTCCATTCTAAGGCTAATTTAACAATTCTATATTATCACTAATCCATACTTAAGCTAATCTAAACAACCCTTAAGCATAATTAACCTACTAAGCAAGGTTGAGTGAGTAAACTCACTTGATTAAGGATCTGCTCGGATCAAAATGACGGGGACGCGGTGAGTAGCGACGGAACTACCAACCGAGGTTCGAAAGGCACTAAAGCGGGCCAAAACAGTGGCTGGAATACCCACTAGTTCGGCTTCTGTTCGGTGGCTGCAAAAGCTGCACGGCTCGGCTGAAATGGCAAGGCTAGACCAGTGGTGGCTGCAGCATGCTTGGCGGGCAAAGGCGGTGGCGTACGGCGGTGGAGGGAGCTTTGGTGGGGCTTGGATGACCTGCTAAACGCGCAGACAGGCAGGAACGAAGCAGCTGGGACGTTGGCTTGCGGGGAGGACTCGCGGGGCACAACGAGCGAGCAACGGTGCGCGAGAGGCAGTCTGACGGGGGCTGGGCTGCTCCGGCGACTTCAGCTGGTCTCCTCTGCGTTTGTTGAGCTTCAAAACACAAGAAAATGAGGAGAGGGGAAGAGGCTCGATCGGTTAGGAGAGAAAGAGGGGGCAAGGGGACAAGCTTGGTCTCTACTCCTCCTTTTGTTACCCCTTGGAGGTCCCAACCAACCTAGCTGACTTCCCCAGTAGGTTCTCAACCCCTTTGGCTTCCTCTAGAAGCCTTGAAGAGGTCCAAAATGTCATGGGCAAGGGGGGCTACGAATTTGTAATGTTTTCCCTCAATTGGACTTCATTTCCTCACTTGAATTAATCCAATTCAGCTTCTATAAAATCAACCAACATGTCCTCGATCAAATTGGCATTTTTCCTTGCCAATAGATCCCACTTGCTTTCCAATTTCGCGATAAAAAACAATCATCTGAATTTTTTGGACAAAAACGACCTTTCTCGACTTTTTCCCAAAAAGTCTCAGTTTGTAGAAAAATCTTCGGAGACTAAGTCGACGTTCCTAAAATAACTTGTGACATGACAGAACTTTCAATTTCTGAAATTGGATTTAAATTTGCGACTAATTTCACTCTAGCATGTTTTTAGCGTGACTTAGGCTACCGGGTAGCTTTCGGAAATTTTTAGTGCAAATGACCCGTGGTCGATTTTCTTCGAGCCATAATGAACCTCTTCGACACATTGACGACTCTCGGCTATCATGAAAATATTGAGATTTCAAATATGGACACAGGGTACTAAAATGACAGAAAAATCAGTCTAGTGCCGATTGACCAGAATTTTACAATTTAGTGGAATCACCACGTTTAATCACACATCTAAGTCGAACCGGCATATCTCTGATGTCTAATCGATCTTATTGTGCCGAAATGATCTCTACAGATGAGCACGATCGAGTAGTTGATTCCTGGTCGAATCCTCAAGTCTATTACATTAAAACCTCTTAACGACTTCCCCGGATAGTCTAGTTATCTCATGAGTGATCGGTTCTGAGAATAGCACTATAGACGCATCGATGAAAAGCCTGATTTATTCAATTGAAAACAGGACTGAAAATCCAAGATGTCACAACTCTTCCCCTATTATAAAAATTCCGTCCTCGAAATTTAAACATTTACCAATCTTGACGAAAGGTGGGGGTATCGTTGTCTCATCGGATTTCACTTTCCCACGTTGCTTCTTTAGTCCCGTGGTGTTGTTAGACCACTTTGACCAAGGGGACCTTCTTGATACACATAATCTGATGTTTTTGAACCACAAGCTGAATCGGGCTTTCCACGTGCGACACTCTGTCGTCCACGTCTAATTCTTCAAGATTTAGCACTTGGGTCAGGTTAGGCTCACACGTCCTCAACCTTGACACGTAAAAGACATCATGCACTCGCACCTACTTCGGCAGCAATGCAAGACGATACGCTAGGATCCCGATTCCCTTTCTAGAATCTCTAAGAGACCTACGTACCTTAGTTTCGGTTTTCTCTCCTTACTGAAGCGCAAGGTATCCCTCATTGGTGACACATTCCGAAAGATGTAATCACCAATTTGGAACTCTAGGGGCCTTCGATGCTCAAGCGATACAACTTTTCTGACGACTCTGAGCGGTCTTTAATCTATTTTTGATCACAACAACTGCAATCACTTACTGCTGAACTAACTCTGGGTCTGTGATATTTCTTTCCCTGACTTCATCCCAACACCCTGGCGCTCTGCACGCTCTACTATGCAATGCATCAAAAGGCACATCTGACTATTTTGCTGAAACTAGGAACTTTGGGTCTGGATCTAATATAATCGCCACTGGCACTCCATATAGACGAACTATCTGTCGCACATAGATTTCTGCATGCCTATTCAAATCAAGATCCTTCCATATGGCGATAAAGTGAGTCGACTTCATCAGTATGTCGACCACTACCCAAATGGAATCATTACCTCTCTAACTTCCTAGTAAGTCTGTCATAAAGTCCATTCTGATGTGCACTCATTTCCATTCTTGGGTCTCGAGAGGTTACAAGAGCCCTCTCGGCTTACAAAGCTGTGTCTTCACTCGCTAACACGTCGAACACTTAGCGACATGATTGGTGATGTCCGTCCTCATACCGGACCACCAATAGTGTTGACACAAATTCTGATACACATTCGTACTGCCAGGATGAATGTTGCAATTGTTACGATGAGCTTCTGATAAGATATCTTTCATGAGTCCTACATCGTCAGGTACACACAATCATCCTCGGAATTTTAGGGTTCTGCCTTCAAAAATCTGAAAGTCAGCTTGTCACGCCCCGATCCTCCGAGCGCGCGAACATCCCACTCTGGTCGATACAAATGCGACTTCCCAGGACGTGTCGCCGACCCATTCATTTAATTACACATGCGGAAGCGAAACAAATCCCCTGACAACATCCATTAACTTGGGATAGAAAAGCAGGCAATCAATCACAACCAAACAAGCTTTTTATAAACACATGGGTTTATATACAACACTGGATTGTCTACAAAATAGACAGGCTCAACAACTAGGGAACTGTCCTATGACCAACTTGTCAGACATGTTTGCCGATTCTTCAACCTCCACCTTCCGAACTCCAGGACTTCCGGTCCTCCACGACCGTCATCTAGGGACCTGAAATATTATCCCACAACCGGGATGAGACTACGTCTCAACGAGTCCTACCCTCTAAAACTCAATTAGGAAGAAAATACGCTTCAGGGCGCTCTAGCCACACAAATAAGATAGAGGGCTTACCTCGCCTCAGTCCCTTTCCTGAACGTCAGTTTAATCAATAAATATTGACAACCATATCATTCAAACAATTCAATTACTCTGATCGATTCAGCGATCAATCGACTTAGTCGATTACATGTCATCGAAATCATCACACGGTCATTCTGACTATTCATTCTCGACTCTCAATCACGGCCTTACAGACAAGTCTATATGTAGTGGCATCACGGCCCCACTCGGCAATGTTATATGTAGTGGCATCACGGCCCCACTCGGCAATATTATATGTAGTGGCATCACGGCCCCACTTGGCAATGTTTTATGTAGTGGCATCACGGCCCCACTCGGCAATATTTTATGTAGTGGCATCACGACCCCACTCGGCATAATTTAGATTTGATGGCTTTCTAGGTTCAACTCATAACCTCTCACGGTCATTTTCCCATCAAAACCAACACTAATCAACTTTGGGATAAATCCCCACATAAACATACATTCAATCAATCGATACAAACTGGACCTACCAACCAATTACAGTGCCAAAAGCCAACACCGGGTATTTTCAAGTTAAATACCAAAACTTCATCAATATCACTCAATTCCACACTTTTGGAATAATTAACCATAACCATCAATCACTCAATTTCTCAATTTAAGCTTACAATTAACACAAACCGACCGCCTTCTTTGCGTCGATCGCGAAATTCTAACAACCACCATCCCGGCATAATTTTCGAAATTATTAAATAATTAAATTTAATTCCGAAATTAAATAATTAAATATTATATTATAATAATATAATATAATAAAATAATATTTATAAATTCGAAATAATTAATTAATTGAAAATAATTAATTAGGGCTTAAACTAGATTACACTAATTTAATCATACAATTAGCCCTAATTAAACATCCATTAAACTAATCATACAACTAATCTAATTTACATTAAAATAATCTAATCTAACCACATAAACCTAATTAGACTAATCTAAACACCCCTTAAGCGTCATTAACTCACTAAGCAAGAATTAGAGGATAAACTCACCGGATTAACATTCCGGCGAGTCCACGGCGAAGGCGACGCCAAGGCGGGCGATAAACCTCAAGGCGGCGACACCAACCAAGGCCGGGAAGACGCCTAAAACGGGCCTCAAAGACCTCACGGCTTTCTGGTTTTCTGCTTCTGATCTGGGCTGAACTGCAGAGAAGAAACCAGCAACTTCAATGGCGAAAACGGGCCGATCGGAGCTCCGGCGAGCAGGTGGTTGGCAACCGGTGGCTCCCGGGGGTCTTGGGGATCTTGCTGGAGGTTGGGACGAGCAAAGGAACGGTCGGAATGTGGCGAAACAGCAAGAAAACCCGAAACAGGCGGAACCGGGCGAGTCCAGACGGTCCGGCGAGCGGCAGCTTCTCTCAGGATTTCGGGACAGCCGGAGAATCGTTCTGGTGAGTGGTGAGGTGCTCCGGAACGGTCTGGATGTCGTCTTCACGGATATGGGTGGCTCGTTCGCTGATTAAACCAGGAAGTTAACTTTTTACTCGGATCTTTGGAAAAAGGTCAGCTGGAGCAGAAACTGGAACGAGGAGAAAACAGAGGAAGAAATGGAGTCCGATGGGCATGCGACGGTGGAGGGCTGTTGCTGCTCGGTTTCTCTGGTTTTTGCTGAGCTTCTCTCCTTCAACAATAATGGAGAAAGCCACAAATTAAGGGAGAAGAAGGCTGCTGAGCAAGGGGGGTCTCCTTGGGCTCTTTAGAGCTCAACACTTGCCATTCTCTCATTGGCTTTGCCCCCACCATGACATCACATGACCTCAGCCACTCTCTCTCCTCAAGCTTCCTCCACAACCTTGCCAAAAGGTGCAAAATAGCTCTCCCCCATGGCATACGAATTTGTTACATTTCCCTCTTCAATCTCAATCAATTTCATCCAATTCTCAACCAAACACATCCAATTGAAGCCCAATTAAATCCATCAAGGTATCCTCTTCCATCTCATGACCTTTTCCCATCAAATGATCCAACTTGCATTCCGAAGATTCGATTAAAAACGGCCCTCTGACAATCCCGAACAAAAACGGCATTACTTTGCTTTTCCGCCAAAAATCTCGGTTTGTAGAAAAATCTTCTAGAGATGAGTCGACATTCCTAAAATGAATTGTGACTTGACAGAACTTCCAATTTCTGTAATCGGGTTCAATTTCACAGTTAAATTCAATCTGGCGCGACTTTAGCGCGTCCTAATCTACCGGGTAGCTTTTAGGAATTTTCTGTGCAATTGACCTGTGGTTGATTATTCTCAAGCCACAAAGTGCATCTTCGACACATTGGCGACTCTCGATTGTCGTAGAAATCTCGAGGTTTCAAATACGGACACAGGGTACCAAAACGATAGAGGAATTGGTCTAGTGCCGATCAACAAGAATTGTGCAATTAGGTGGAATCACCCACACTGAATTACATGATTCTGTTGAATCAACCTATCTCCGGTCTCTAATCGGTCTGTGCCGTAATGATCCTTGCAGATTAGTACGGTCGAGCAGTCGTTTCCTGGTCGAATTCTCAAGTCTATTGCGTTTAGATTCCTTAACAGCTTCACCTGATAGACTAGTTATCTCGTGAGTGGCCAACTCAGAGAAGAGAGCTATAGGCGCGAAGATGAAATGCCCGACTTATTTAATTGAAACCAGAATTGGAAAATCGGTATGTCACACAGCTTTTCTCTTAGCGGTGTCTCTTGCAGGATCTTATGAATCTTTAGGTCTGTCAACTAAAGTGCCTTGATTCTAATTTGAGCATTCGGCTTAATTCTGAAGGTGGCTATAAGATTTGGAAGGTAGCCTACCTCAAATTTGAAGACCGAATCACGAGCTCTCTCAATTAAGTTTCACTTTTTAACCAGCATATGAGCAACTGAAGATTTCCGGCTCAAGGCATTGGTGACCTTACTCCCTTTTCCTGGGTGATATAGAATATCACAATCGTAGTCCTTTAGAAGTTCCATCCATCAGGGCTGTCTCATATTTAACTCCTTCTGAGAGAATAGGTACTTGAGACTTTGATGGTCTGTAAAGATCTGGAATCTTTTCCCCACATAAATAATGTCTTCCAATCTTTAGAGCAAAAATAATTGTTGCGAGTTTAAGTCATGCGTCGGGTAGTTCAGTTCATAAGGTCTCAACTGATGGGACGCGTATGCAACAACTCTACTATGTTGCTTCAACACACAACCCAGTACTCTGAATGACGCATCATTATAGGTCTCGTATCCTCCAAGACTAGATGGAATGGTCAGCACAAGTGCGGTAGTTAGCTTCTGCTTAAGCTCTTGGAAACTATGCTCGCACTTGTCTGTCCACACAAACTTTTCTTCCTTCTTCAGCAGTCGAGTCAAAGGCAGAGCTATTGCTGAAAATCCCTCCACGAACCTTCTGTAGTATTCGGCTAAACTGAAAAAAAGCTTATGATCTCTGACACTGTCGTTGGTCTCAGCTAACTGATAACTGCTTCGATCTTGATCGGGTCCACGGAGATTTCTTCGCCTGAAATCGTGGGACCTAGGAAAGTAATACGAGTCTACCAAAACTCGCACTTGCTGAACTTGGCATACAATCCAAGCTCCGCAAACTTGACCTCATACTGGTCAACAGTCATCGTCCCATGGCGGAGATGCCATAATTCTTTCATTTTCTGTTCTCGGACACTTCCCAGAAAGTACTTAGCACTGAAGGCTCTGAGGAACGCGTCCCATAGCGGGACTACTCCTCCCGGAAATACTGTATCTCTGGCGACTCTCCATTAGGTATTCGCATTACCCTACAGCTGGTAAACTGCAAGGACAACCTTCTCTGCCTCTGTGCACATCAGAAGTGCAAATGCCTTCTCTAGGTCTTGAATCCAAAAAGACGCGGCCTCGTGGTCTCCAGTACCCGTGAACCTCAGCGGGTTCAGCTTTAGAAACTGCTTGACCAATTTGTGAATCGGCTTCTTTCTCTGCACTACCACATTCTTAGGCTGAACTTCAACGGGTGTAACTACAGGTGCAGCAGCAGGTGGGGCCTTAGCGGCGGCGGTAACAGCAGCAGTAGTAGCAATTATAGCAACAACGGCTTTGTTTTGGGCCTACTGCCCTATCAGGTCTGTCATAGCTTCGAGCGCCTGTATGATCCCTTCGATTCTGGGATCACTAGGGGCTGCTGTGGTGCTACTCCACTAGCGCTGGCTTTAGCCTGCACTCTACCTTAGCCTCCTCGAGTACCAATTCTTGTTGGCGTCCTACCCCAAGTTGCAGGCCTAATGGTACGCTTCCTAGGAGTCCTGTGCTCCTGATCACTCATAATGTAGCTTTTCTATAGAACCTGTTCCCAATTCCATATAAAATTAGAAACTGAGTGATCCACACAACAAAATTTCTACCACTCAGCTATCACAGACATGCATCAACATGAATTTAAGGGCCTTTTCTACTAAATATCCCATAGACCATCGCACCTTATCACTCCAATCTGTAATGACCATGCTCTGATACCACTTAAACGAGGATGTCACGCCCCGATCCTTGAGCACGTGCCCATCCCTCAGTGGTTGATAAAATTTTGTGACTTCCTAGGACGAGTCGCCGACCCTTTCATTTTATTGCACATGCGGAAGGGAATAACAAATCCCCTGATAGTAACCATCTTGGGATTGAAAAGCAGGACAACTAATTTTTAAACAAAACATACTTTTAAATACACACTGAGTCAAATACAAAAGTCTACAGTCACAAGACTTCAAGTGATTAACTCTAAAAAAGAAGTTGTCCTATCTGACCTACACTTCAAATCACCTCAACTCGGCTGCAGATTCTCCACTCTACGGTCCTAAAAAATTAAGCCCACGATGGGGTGAGACATAAATCTTAGCGAGTTCACGCTCTAAACCCCGATTAGGAGGGTAATACGCCTAACACGTCCTAATCACACAATCATATAATCACAGAGACTTACCTTGTCTCAGATCCTCCCTGCAGGTCAGCACAGTTCACATTACAATCATGTGCATATAGAAAATTCACACACCATTTGGAACGTCTAAATTAATCATTGCTCACACGAGCAAGAATTACAATTTAATCACTATTCACACAAGCAAAAACTACTGATACACAACAAAGCAATAATTACCGACACATGTCATTCAATCAATTCAACTCAACATGCGTTCCAATTAATTATTACTACCTGCACGTGTAGTTTTACCTAACACACGATGGTCCTCTATCCACTGACACACACCGAGGATAGGTGACATCCACCGACACTTGTCGGGGATGGTAACATCCACCGACACACACCGGGGACAGATAATATCTACCAACACACGCCGAGGATAGATAATATCCATCGACACACGTCGGGGATGGATAATATCCACCGACACACATTGGGGATGGGTTCTCTTTACTTTTAACGTCCACCGACACACACCGAGGATGGGTTCTCTTAACCTTTAACGTCCACCGACACACACCAGGGACAGTTCTCTTAACCTTCACATGATCATCAAGCATAATCTCTGGGCATGTCACAAATCAACCATATATCATCAATTATGCACAAACCAACAAACATTGCACTAATAACACCACAACCATGGCATAACCATTCACGCCTCAACACGTATAATCCTCCAGGCATAACATAGAGCAACCACATCATCAAATGTGCAATTTGCAGCAAGCAAAGCATCAAGAATCACCACAAAATCATAATCGGCCCTAACTGGCAGAATAGGCCCACCCGCACGTCTCTAAGTTTAAATCCAAAAACCTAATCTAATGAGTTCAGAAAATTCCCAAATTTGAATATGTTATAAAAGACACATAGAAAGACATTTTCATGCAGACACATTAACCTAGATCATTCTAGATTCAGCCCAGTAAATCGCTCAATCCAGTACCCAAAACTGGGTCCGTTTCCAGAAAGTCTGTTTTCCAAAATCAGTTTGGTTCGAAGTACAAAACATGTCCGTTTGATCTGAAATTTGAGTATGTTATACTAGAAGATATATAAAAAAAAACTACTTGTGTGAACAAACCATTTTCAAATTCGAACCCTAAGAGTTGATAAAAACCCCTAGAATCCTAAAAGGTCACCAGTTCCAGCGAAAACTAAGGTTCTATTTGTAAATGACGGAGCTGATATCTCCTTCTTTTAAATCCATAAAATCTTGAGAAAAATATATGTTATAGCTGAGGATGTCTAAAACATTTCTCAAGAAGACATCAACCTCAAATTCATAATCTATTTCGATCTAAAAAAATGGCAAATGGTGAGCATCCAGAAACCATAACTGCAGGAATTCTACTAGATTCGACTAATCCATCATCAATTGTGCTAATCTCACTAATTAGATTAACACTAATCCATTCTAAGGCTAATTTAACCATTATAGATTATCACTAATCCATACTTAAGCTAATCTAAACAACTCTTAAGCATAATTAACCTACTAAGCAAGGTTTAGTGAGTAAACTCACTTGATTAAGGATCCGCTCGGATCAAAACGACGGGGACGCCGCGAGGAGCGTTAATCTCCAAAGCGGGACTACCAACCGAGGTCCAGACGGCACCAAAGCGGGCCAAAATAGTGGCTGGAATACCCACTAGTTCGGCTTCTGTTCGGTGGTTACAAAAGCTGCTCGGCTCGGCTGAAATGGCAAGGCTGGACTGGTGGTGGCTGCAGCAAGCTTGGCAGGCGAAGGCGGTGGCGTACGGCGGCGGAGGGAGCTCCGGTGGGGCTTGGATGACCTGCTGGACGCGCAAACAGGCAGGAACGAAGCAGTTGGGATGTTGGCTTGCGGGGAGGACTCGCGGGGCGCGACGGGCGAGCAATGGTGCGCGAGAGGTGGTTCGGCAGGGGCTGGGCTGCTCTGGCGACTTCAACTGGTCTCCTCTGCATTTGCTGAGCTTCAAAACACAAGAAAATGAGGAGAGGAGGAGAGGCTCAACCAGTTGGGAGAGAAGGGGGGCAAGGGGACAAGCTTAGTCTCTACTCCTTCTTTTGTTCCCCCTTGGAGGTCCCCACCAACCCAGCTGACTTCCTCAGCAAGTTCTTAGCCCCTTTGGCTTCCTCTAGAAGCCTTGAAGAGGTCCAAAATGTCATGGGCAAGGGGGGCTACGAATTTGCAATGTTTTCCCTAAATTGGACTTCATTTCCTCACTTGAATTAATCCAATTCTGCTTCTATAAAATCAACCAATGAGTCCTCGATCAAATTGGCATTTTTCCTTGCCAATAGATCCCACTTACATCCTAATTTCGCGATAAAAAATGATCCTCTGAATTTTTTGGATAAAAATGACCTTGGCTCGACTTTTTCCCAAAAAGTCTCGGTTTGCAGCAAAATCTTCGGAGATTGAGTCGATGTTTCAAAAATGACCTATGACATGACAAAACTTTCAATTTTTGAAATCAAATTTAAATTCGTTGTTAATTTTACTCTGGCACGGTTTTAGCGTGACCTAGGCTACCGAGTAGCTTTCTAAATTTTTTAGTGCAAATGACCCGTGGTCGATTTTCTCTAAGCCACAATGAACCTCTTCGACACATTGGTGTCTCTCGGTTGTCGTGAAAATTTTGTGATTTCAAATACGGATATAGGGTACCAAAACGACAAAAAAATCAGTCTAGTGCCGATGGACGAGAATTTTGCATTTTAGTGGACTCACCCACGTTTAATCACACATCTCAGACGAACCGACCTATATCTGATTTCTAATTGATCTTACTGTGCCGAAATGATCTTTGCAGATGAGCACGGTTGAGTAGCTGATTCCTGGTCGAATCTTCAAGTTTTTTGCATTAAAATCTCTTAATGACTTCCCTTGATAGTCTAGTTATCTCACAAGTGATCGGCTCTATGAATAGCACTATAGACGCGTCGATGAAAGGCCCGGTTTAGTCAATTGAAAACAGGACTGAAAATCTAGGATGTCACGGTGAGGGCTAAGCCCTCGCCAATTGCCTCCTCTTTTTTTTTAAATATATTTATTTTAATCTAATTAATATTTATATTAAAATTCAAAAAAAAAAAAGACAAAACAACGTTGTTTTGGTTCTTCATTGCTGACTCGGCTCTCTAACATGCCATGTGGGCGACTAAGGGGCTGCATGGTAATGTTCTTTTCTTTTGTTTATGAACAAAAATTTTGTTTTTTTGTTTTCGGGAACAAAAAAAGAACAGAAACGCGTTTGTTTGCGTTTTTGTTCCAAATCTATATTTTTGTTCCCGGAACAAAAAAAGAACGGAAATGAGAAACAAAAAAAAGTTGTTTTTTGTTCCAGAAACACTTTTGAAGAAACACTTCTCTCTCTTCTCTTTTCTTCTTCTTTTCTTCTTCTTTTTTCTTTGGTCGGTCGCCGGCCTCGGCCATGGCCGGCGACCGGCCATCGAGGGCCGGCGACGCCGTCGAGGGTTGGTGACCTCGCCGGAGCGTCGCCGGCCCCCGGCGAGGCCGAGCCTTGCCAGGGGCCGGCAAGGCTCCGGCGAGGCCAAGCCTCGCCATGGCTGGGCGAGCTCGAGCTCGCCCAGATCCGGCGAGGCCGAGCCTCGCCAGGGGCCGGCGAGGCCAAGCTCGCCCAGCCAAGGCAAGGCCGAGCCTTGCCCAACCACGGCGAGCCTCGCCGTGGCTGGGCGAGGCTGCCGGTCCCCGTTGGCCGGTCGCCGAAGGCCGGCGATGGGCCAAAAGAAGAAAAAAAGAAAAAAGAAAGGAATAAAGGAAAAATAATATAAAAATATTAAAAAATTAAAAGAAACAAAAAAAGAATATAAATTTACCAAACATGTTTCTATTCATTTTTTATTCCCGGAACAAGTTTACCAAACGCGTCTTTCTGGTCAAAAATTGTTCCTCGGAACAGAAATAGTTTTTTCTATTTATGTTCCCTGGAACAATTTTTGAACAGAAACGTTACCAAACGCGCCCTTATATTATTAAAAAATTGCCACGTGGGATTTTCAATCACCTTCGCTGGACTTGACACTCAAGTGTCCCACTTTTTAAAAAAAGTATCACTTAAGTGTCACTTTCGTAACTTTTGGTATTTAAGTGTCCCCCATGATTCAAGAGTATCATTAGATATAATTTTATATATCGTACGTATATACTCCTCTTGAAGGGATACAAATTTTAGGCCCTTTTTGCGTGTCGCGAGACCTTGGACAGGCGAAATTGTTAGGAGCTTTATGAGCTATGATATGGCTGATGATGTTTATCGCTGTCATATCAACAATGAATTCCTACCAGCTGTCTAATTGCCCCGAACAACTTTGCTAGAAAATCCCCAGGTCTTAATTTTGCTGTCATCTGTTCTAGCTACTAGAAAAGGGAAAAGCCAAGAGAAGGAAAAGAGAAAGGTTGATGAAGAAACCATGGACATGGAGGAAAAAAGAGATTGTGCTAGAAAACTAGAAACATATACTGTACATAATGGTCGGAATCATGGTCAGCCGGAGAGTCCATAAAACACATTTAAAGAACCAAATGAATGACAAACGAACAATCGATCCAATCTCTCTCTCTCTCTCTCTCTCAAACATTGTGCGGCAACGATAAGTCTGTGACCCAAAAATCTGATGACCACTATTCTAGACAAAAATGGCCATGCCGCACTTGCTGCTATTGAAGCCCACCCACAACGAGAAGCTCAGTCCCCGACACTGTCTTCTTGGCCGACACGTTCTTGATGGTATAGAGCTTCTCGAGCCTCCGGAGGACGAATTCACTGGACAACACTCGGCCCTTGTTCTCGCCCTTTGTGATGTCGGTGACTAGCCCGCTCTTGTAGGGCGCCACCATGATATTGCCGCCATGGTTGTCGACTTTGCTCCTGAGTGCTCCGGCGAGGGTGACTTGCAAGGTGACTGGCGATGGCCTCTGGAACATTGCCTTGCATATGTACGTGAAAGAGATGGCTTGCATGTCAGTCGGAAATGGCCGCTTGACGAGGGCCGGAGTTGCACGAATAGAGAAGCAAGCGAAAGGTGGAGCAACGGTGACCGTAATGTGGTTCTTCGGCGACAGTGGGGTACGGCTGCTTGATGCACGGCAGAGCAGCGACGAGCACGGAGAGAGAATTTGGGATTCAAAATTTCGAAACCTTCATGAGGAGAAAGAAATGGGGTTCGTAGTTGCTGGAGAGGCATGAAAAGCGTCTGCTTCTCTTTCCTTCTTCCACGCCATAATAAATGCACTCTAGAGGAGGTATGCAGGTTAGGAGAGTGTGTGCAAGCTAGGAGAGAGGGGGAAGAAGGCTAGAGAGAGGGGAGAGAGAGGTGAAGAGGGCAGAAGACATCAAGCGGGCCCACGTCTCCAGGTGGCACTATGTGAGTGGTCGGAGACCACGCTGACATGGCGCTCTCGGAGCACCTAATATTTTCTCCCCAAAAATGGAGGCATTTGAGAGAGATGTGCCATGGTTCTCCACCTTTGTCTTCATCCATTGTGGAAATGTTGATCCAAATGATTCCAAGTTGGAGAAGGGGCCACTTGGGATATGCCCTAAAAGTCAAGTAAATTATCACTCATATCCAGATACCTTAGGCTAGACTTAGGTTACTTGGCGTGTGGATCAGTACGTGGAACGAAAAAGGGATGACGAAGCTATTACTTGTCAAAAATGTTGTACAATAAGGATGAACTTCCCTAACAAAAAAAAAAAAAAGGGTGGACTTCTGTTGATCATGTGATGAAGATAAGGCATGATTGTACTTACAATATAAATAATATAGGCAGTATAATGTGTTTCGACATATTTGAGCCACTAAGTTTCAACTTCAAATAAGAATTACTATTTTTAATTATGTTTTCTGATACAAAAATATTATTATGTAAAATATAATCTAGTAATAACAACTAGTAATGTTTACAATGCTCATTTCAATTTATAGGCGTGTTCTCATCTCATAGGATGCCGCACACCCAAAGTGTACATGTCGTGTAAGAGATGAATGCATAAATCCAGCATATTTAATCATTGTAAGGAATCTAATCTAATACTATGATTTTCAACTGAAGTTCACGAAAATGGAAGTCTACGTAGAACTTATACGCCAAGTCGAGTCAATGTTGATCAATTTTTGAAGTATGATCATCACTTCCTTCATCTTGAGAGCTAGTTTGGTATTCTTTTTGTTTTGGAATAAGTGCATTGCAAATTTTAAAATTTGTCACGAAAATGTACATAAGTTATAAAATTTATAAAAATACAATCATATCCTAAAATTTATCAAATTAGTACAATTGAGTCCTCGATGTGATGGTTTTTAATATTTTATCTTTCTTATGTAGTACTGACATGACTAAAACATTAAACACGAGATTAAACTATGCCATTTTTGGTCCAAATTTGACTTTTTAATACAAATTTTATTTAAATTAAATAAAAATGAAAGTTAAAAAAAAAAAAAAAAAGCGGTGAGAAATAAGGAAGCCCTACCCACCTACCCCACCATCACTAGGAAGGGCCAACGATGGTGGGAACGGCCAGCAGGGGTCACCGGATCCTGATTAATGACCGACGACCCTTGCTGACCATAGGCATATGGTCGAGGACCGCCATTGGTGGGGTCGTTTTGGCGAGATGTTCTCTCATTAATCATGGTATGGGTGCTCGACTGCTGGTGGTTTCCCAGCCATTAACTTCCTCCAGCATGATTTTTCTGCCTGTTCGTTTGGTGAGAAAATTATCGACGCCCAGGACTCGTTGCTTTCCCGGCACCCCTTTCTCCTTTTTTTTCTATGACGACCTTTTCTTTTTCCTTTTGATGCACCCTTTCTCGTGTCCGCTTAGCTGGTTTTGACCGGCCCGAGGATGAAGAAAGAAAAGAAATAAAAAAATAAAATGAAAATAAAATTTAAAAATTATTAAAATATTATATTAAAATATCAATATCAACGCCAATCGCATTACGTAAAACAACTGGCGTTCATGTTAACCCATCAAATATGAATTCATAATGCATTTAGACAGGTCTATCCATAACTCAAAGTCGAGTATACTAAAACGTGGACTACATTAAGTACCAATTGATAACATCAATAGAAATGTATACGAAATTAACTAGCGAACTGCCCCTAGGTTCTGAATTAGAAATGCATTTAGACAGGTGTTCCTCGATTCCTCGGTTATTTGATTCCAGGTTATGAACAACGGGCCCACTCAGCATTTCAGGCAATGGTGCCTGCAAACTCCCCGAGCAAGCCGCCTTTCCACTCCAATTAGCTGTGGTTTCTCGCCCAGCTCGACAACGATGTGTTTCCCGGAGGAAGATTCAACACACCGGGTAGGCATGTGAAGCCGCGGTTCTTCTTTTTTCTAGTGTTTCCCATGGAAATTATGTGCAGCCAGCAGTTTACAACGACTAAAACGAAAGACAAACAAGGGAAATTTCCCGAACAGAACCGTGTTTCACGGTGTCGATATTTTTAGAGCTGTTTCAGAGTTCAGACCATTACTTTAGTTGTAGAGGCGAATATGCTAAACAAGTCCACCATGTTCAAGTAAACGGAAGCAATTTAAGATGGTGAATGCAGGTGAAGCTAAATTTGATCAGCAACCCAAATTTTATCTTTATGTAAGGTTAAAATCAGATTCTATATAGTCGCTGAAAATACATAAGCTTCCGAGCAAAACTCATCCTGTCCAAATATTGAGAACCGGAACTATCCCCAATTTCAATAGGCAAATCAGCGCCCTTCACCTACGACTTCAGCTTCTTAATGAAAATAAAATAAAAAATGAAAAAACCAAATTCAGCTTTAGGGGACCAGTTTTCTATGGTCTAGTCATTTAAAAAGCTACAAAATTTTCCGTTTGTTAGTAGATTTCTGACTTAGTTGATAGATATTTAATACCTTCAGTAGAAAGAGTGTGACCAACAACTCAAATGTCGAGTACTCCTTTAAAAAATTATCACCACTATATGAAATTTCTCGACTTTCAAATCAAATAGTAAATTACCAACTCGTCTGGAATTTTGCTTGGGTCACAAGTAAACTATCAACAATAGAATAAATTACTATTTCAAATTAATGTTAGTAAATGTACTATAGTATTAGTATATTACAAAAGACACATAATTTTGAAGGAGTTGGTAAAATCACGATAATGTCGATAATTTTTTAGAAGTTGGTAATTACAATTTTTCAGGATGTTAGTAAACTACTTGTAGTGTTGATAGTTTATAGATCCCGCCTGTAGAACTTGAAAAACTTGGTAACGGATTAAATCAATTAAGAGATTGGTCAATCCATGGTGGTATATAAAACTACTTGCGAAATTTAAAGAAGTTCGGAAGTTACTATTTTAGTGGAATATTAGTATTTTTATTATACTATGGGTAAATCACCGGTGATACTTGTAGAATTTCAGAGGACGTAGGAATTTAGTTCTTTGTTTGGTCATTCGTAAAATCCTTGGAAGAAAATTATCGGTCACGATTGTTTACCAAGAAGATTGAAAAATTACCAGCAACTTTAGAATTCAACCAAGGTGGAAATTTTCTAGTTCTGAATCCGTTTGCCTGCTTCCCTACCTACTCCCCTCATTGTCACACCCCGATCCTCAGGCACGCACCCATCCCTCAATTAGTTGATTAAATAGCGATGTCTCAGGATGCATCGCCGACCCTTTCATTTTAATACGCATGCGGAAACATATAAAATAATCCTCAGATAATAAAACAATGGAATAGAAAAGTAGGACTAAAAACTCAAACCTGAAAACCAAAACACTTATATACATATATAACAACTCAGTCATATATATATATACATGTACAAGCCACACTAGAAAGTCGGTTTCCTACACAAATGGGTTCAACAACAACAAGTCAACAGACAGGAGTAGGGGTCTCAATCTTCATCTGGGTCATACTTCGGATCATCCTCGGGATCCTCCTCCGACTCCTTTTCAAGTTCTTCTTTAGTGTCCTCTTCAGGTCCCTCCTCCAGGTTCTCCTCTGGGTACTCCTCCTCCTCAACAATCTCTCATTCTTCCTCACTCCAGTTAGCGCCGTTAGCTGAGTACACTGGAGTATCAGGGTCACCCTTGAGCTTAGGATCTTTAGCATCGATCACCGACCCGTCTTTGGGATCTACAGTCCCCTTTCCGAATGCTGCCTCTAAGATGTACAAAGGCACATCACCTTTCGGTATTGGACCCTCTATTCGCCCATCATGGTAGTGACGATACCACGATCGATACTAGTGGGGCACCAAGCTGTCTCTACCCACATCAATCTAGACGGTGGATTTCACTAAAACATACTCTAGACCTTTTGGGTGGGGGTGTATCGGGAAGTGGTATCCTATCTCGGTAATATCTTCAGGTATACCAAAATGCATGGGAGGACGAGGAGGTGGAGGTACTACCATTTAGGGACCTGAAATGTTGTCCCACAACGGGATGAGACTACGTCTTAGCAAGTTCTACCCTACTAAGACCCCATCAATTATGAGGGTGGCCATAAGACTTGAAAGGTGGCCTACCTCAAACTTGAATACCAAATCTCGAGCTCTCTCGATTAGGTTCCACCCCCTAATCAATATATGAGCAACTGAAAACTTCCGACTCAAAGCATCGGCGACCTTGTTCGTCTTTCCTAGGTGACATAAGATATCACAGTCGTAGTCCTTCAGCAATTCCATCCATCGGCACTGTCTCATGTTCAACTCCTTCTGAGAGAACAGGTACTTGAGACTTTGATGGTCCATGAAGATCTAGAATTTTTCTCTGCACAGATAATGTCTCCAAATCTTCAGGGCAAAGACAATCGTCGCGAGTTCTAAGTCATGCGTCAGATAGTTTTGCTCATGAGGCCTTAACTAACGAGAGGCATATGCAACGACTCCGCCATGTTGCATCAACATGCAACCCAATCCTCTGAATGACGCATCACTATAGATCTCAAATCCTCCAGGACTAGATGGAATGGTCAGCACAAGTACGGTAGTCAGCTTTTCCTTTAGCTCTTGAAAGCTACGCTCGCACTTGTCTGTCCACACAAATTTCTCTTCTTTCTTAAGGAGTCTTGTTAGTGGCGATGTTAATGATGAGAATCCTTTCACAAATCATCTGTAATAACCTACCAAACCCTAAATACTTATGATCTCTATCACTATAGTTGGTCTTGGCCAATTAATTACGCCTTCAATCTTGCTCAGGTCCATAGAAATTCCTGAAATCACATGTCCTAAGAAAGCAACACGAGTCAACCAAAACTCGCACTTGCTAAACTTAGTGTACAACTGATGAACTCTCGGCGTCTGCAGCACTAGTCTTAAATGACTCTCATGCTCTTCATCACTCTTTGAATACACCATAATATCATCGATGAACACGATCACGAACTGATCTAGATATTCCTTGAATATTCAATTCATCAAATCCATGAAGGCAGCTGGAGCATTTGTCAACCCGAATGGCATCACTATGAACTCATAGTGACCATACTGAGTACGAAATGCTAACTTAGGAATGTCCTCCTTCCTAATTCTCAGTTGATGATATCCTATCCTCAAGTCGATCTTTGAAAATATCGACGCTTTTTGTAATTGATCAAACAAGTCGTCGATCCTTGAGAGTGGATACTTGTTCTTGATCGTTACCTGATTAAGTTATTGATAGTCGATGCATAGGCGCAACGAACCCATCTTTCTTCTTTACAAACAAAATTGGTGCTCCCCAAGGTGATGCACTAGGATGAATAAATCCCTTATCCAAAAGTTCTTGCATCTGCACCTTCAGTTCTTTCAACTCAGATAACGCCATCCGGTAAGGAGCCTTAAAGATTGGCTCTGTCCCAAGTGCTAGCTCGATCACGAACTCAATTTCTCTCTCCGGTGGCAATCCTGGCAATTCCTTTGGAAAGACATCGGAAAATTCTTGCATCACTAAGATGTCTTTGATCTTCAGCTCTTTAACTGTTGTATCAACGACAGTTGCCAGGTAACTATGACAACCCTCGTCTAACAAATGAGTTGCCTCTGGCAACGAGATCAATATAATCTAGGGTCCTCCTCGATTTCCGATAAACTCGAAGCTCTCACCCTTTAACGGGTCAAACTAAATCGCTTTGCGATAACAGTCCATGTTAGCTCGTTCCTTGGTGAGCTAGTCCATGTCAATTATCAAATCAAAGTCATACATGGCTAGGACTAATAAGTCTATTTTCCCCACTCGCTCACTAATCGCTAACTTGCAACCATAACAACCTAAAGCAGCAATAACTTTATCCTTTTAATGGTGTAGATATGCTAATTGCCGACTCCAACAATATAGGACTTAATCCTAACATCTTAACATACTGCTCGGCAATAAAGGAATGAGTTTCTCCAGAGTCGAATAAAGCGTAAGAAGGATGGTCGTTCAGCGAAACCATACCTATGATCACGTCAGGTGCAGCCTCTACCTGACCTTGTGTGATAACATACAGCGTGCCTTGAACTGGTGGTCTCAACTGACCTCCTTGCGGCGCATTCTGAGGTGCATACCCTCTAATCTGGCCCATAGGTGGCGGCGGCGACAACTGCGGTTGTCCTATTGGTCTACTGGAACAATCTCTGGCCCTGTGATCCTATTAGCCACATTCAAAACAGGCGCCTGTTCTTTGGGGGGCACTAATTCACACCATGTCATCTTCCACAAAGGCGACACATCTCGATCCGGCTTGGTCTAGACTTTCCAACTCCACCCTTCTTATTGGGCGGAATCTGGAATCTACCTTCAGGCATGGGCCTCTTTCCTTGACGAATTCCTTCTCGACGCGAAGTAACCCTCGATCTAGACGAGGTGACCCGTTCATTCATACTTCTTTCAAGTAACTGTGCCCGACGATAGATTTCTTGGTAATCAACCAGATTGAACGGCACCAGCAGTTGCTTCAACTCTTGTCGAAGGCCATTCTTGAACCTTTGAGCTTTCTCTTTAAGGTCTTCAATCAGCCTCGGAGCATACTGAGAAAGCTAAATTCTTCTATCTTCTGCTCTCTTGCGTTCCTCGAGAAGTATTGTTCATTAAACGACCTAAGGAATGCATCCCACAATAGGACCACTCCTTCAGGAAACACTGTCTCTCTGGCGGTTCTCCACCAGGTGTTGGCATTGCCCTGCAATTGATATACTGCCAGGGTTACCTTCTCCGTCTCTGTGCACATCAAAAGTGCAAAGGCTTTCTCAAGATCTTGGATCCAAAATGAGGCGGCCTTGAGGTCTCCCGTACCCGAAAATCTTGGCAAGCTTAGTTTCAAAAACTGTTCCACCAGCTTGTGGATCGGTCTTTCTCTGTCTAAAACTATGTTCCCAACTAGAACATCGACTGGTGCGGCGGTAAGTGCAGCAACAGGTGCGGCGGTGGCTGCGGCCTCAGCAGTGGCGGCAACAGCAACAGTAGTGGCGGCTTGAGCAGCAGCTTCAACAGCAGCGGCTTGATTCTGAGCCTGCTGATCCATTCAATTCCCCATGACTTCTAACACTCGCATGATCCTTTCGATCTTGGGATCATCAGGGGCTACTACCCTAGCACCAACAGGAGGTGGTGCTACTCCACTGGCACTTGCCTGTGCCGACGCTCGACCTCGGCCTCCTTGGGTACCAACCCTAGTCGGGGTTTTACCCCGAGTCACGGCCTTACTGGTCCTTTTGCTAGGAATTCTTGGCTCCAGATCACTCATGGCTCAGTCTTTATCTACTAACGCCTACCTCCAATTCCACATCGAATTAGAAACAGAGTGATCTAAACAACAAGTAATCCTACCAATCAACTACCACTTACATGCACTAGTCAGAAATTTAAAGGTATTTCCTATCACTATCCTATGTCCATCACACCTTATCACTCCAATCATTAATTGTTCCTTTGATACCACTTAAACGGGGATGTCACACCCCGATCCTCAAGCACACACCCATTCCTCAATTGGTGGATTAAATAGCGACGTCCCAGGACACATCGCCGACCATTTCATTTTAATACGCATGTGGAAGCATATAAAATAATCCCTAGACAATAAAACAATGGGATAGAAAAGTAAGACTAAAAACTCGAACCTGAAAACCGACACACTTATATATATATAACAACTCAGTCATATATATACATATACAAGCCACACTAGAAAGTCAGTTTCCTGCACAAACAGGTTCAACAACAACAAGTCAACGGACAGGAGTGGGGGTCTCAATCTTCATCTGGGTCATACTCCGGATCATTCTCGGGATCCTCCTCCGACTCCTCTTCAAGTTCTTCTTAAGGTTCCTCTTCTAGGTTCTCCTCTGGGTACTCTTGCTCCTCAACGATCTCTCCTTCTTCCTCACTCCAGTTAGTGCCGTCGGCTGAGTACACTGGAGTATCAGGGTCACCCTCGAGTTTAGGATCTTTGGCATCGATCACTAACCCGTCTTTGGGATCTGCAGTCCCCTTTCCGAATGCTGCCTCCAAGATGTACAAAGGCACATCACCTTCCGGTACTGGACCCTCTATTCGCCCATCATGGTAGTGACGATACCATTATCGATACTCGTGGAGCACCAAGCCGTCTCTACCCACATCAACCCAGATGGTGGATTTCACCAAAACATATGCTAGACCTTCCGAGTGGGGGTGTATCGGGAAGCGGTATCCAATCTCGGTAATCTCTTTGGGTATACTAAAATGCATGAGAGGACGAGGAGGTGGAGGCACTACCATGTAGGAACCTAAAATGTTGTCCCACAACGGGGTGAGACTATGTCTCAGCAAGTTCTACCCCACTAAGACCCGATTAGTAAGCCAATACACCCTAAGGGCTGCCTAAGCACAACACATGTCAGAGGACTTACCTTGGCCTCAGTTCCACCCTGCAAATTAATATCATTTATAGATACATCAAGTCACATCATTCCATAATATCGGATCAAATCAATGATCAATCGACCTAGTCGATTACATATCATCACGACCCTATCTTGGTCGGCTCATCTCATACTATCTACAAAGTCCATTTATATCAGGACCGCTCACTACTAAGCTAATAGATAGATAGTATAGCTCACTTTTGAGATGATTGGGTATACTGCTCTTTGCTAAGTTGCCATATTGCCCGTAGGCTGATATAGTATACCGACATTGCTCAATCTAAGCTGATAAGGTATACTGCTCTCTGCTAAGCTGCCATATCAAAGCCCGTAGGTTGATATAATATATCAACATACTCAATGTAAACTGATAAGGTATACTGCTCTCTACTAAGCTGACATATCGCCTGTAGGCTTATATAGTATACCGGTATACTGCTCTCTGCTAAGCTGACATATTGCTCGTAAGCCGATATAGTATACTGTGGCACCCTTCAACGGCCCCCAATCCGTTAGGGTCGCCACAGATTACTTGACACTCTTTCTACTACATACCAATATGGTAACTTTTTAATTTAAGTGAAACCATAGTTCATAGGGGTTGATCAGTAGAATACTTTTCCGTATTTTTTTTTTTTTGTAAAGGTCCCAGTGCAGTTCATCAGCGGAAGCATAAACAAGTCTCACCATATTTCCCTCCAATAACAATAATGCAATGCACACCAACTACGCACTAGAAGAAAAGATAAAGTCGATTCACTTTTATTTATATTTTCATAATGGACATTCAGGTCGATACAACAAAAAGGCCAAGATTTTTAACTAGGCTATACCCAAAAGAGAACTCGACCCTACATGAAACATGTACATCCCTCCATCGACAAGTGTCGGCTATCCCCAAAAAGAAAACGTCAGCTCCCACTAGTCCTACATGCCATCACACCTAACCCGGTGCATCGGGCGGCGGCGGCGGTAACATCCCTAGCATCACCCCATTGCGTCGAACATGAACGGACAAAAACTCTTGGATGATAGGGCCATCAGCTGAACCCACGTCATACATCACCAATACTCGAACTCGGACATACTCTAGACCAGGTATACTAATACAGGAATGCTCGGTGCACTCCACCTCGACGTCAGTAGGTATGCCATAAAAGGTACCATGCACAACTAGTGAAAGGGGCATCTTTCTAATCTGAAATGTTAATCCCCAAAAGGGGTGAGTACAACCACTCAGCAGTAAAGATCCGCCACACTACACAGTACATCAAATAGGACAATCAAGGTATCATGAATAAAGCACATATCATTCATGCATTCAAGCATACCTTACCTTACAGCCATGCATATATCACCATGCCATATGTGCATATACCACCATGCACTTATCATCAAACAGTCATGCATATATCACCATTCCATATGTGCATATACCACCATGCACTTATCATCAAGCAGTCATGCATATATCACCATGCCATATGTACAAATATACCACCATGCACTTATCATCAAGCAATCATGCATATATCACCATGCCATATGTACACATCCATGCGCATGATACAGTCTCAATTTTTATCTTTCCAGGGACCAGTGTTTGCATCCCTCAATTTATTACTCGCATCCAACCTGGCATCACGAGGAACCTTCGGCACACACCTCCGGGCATCCGGTACACACACTTCGCTCATCTCGTACCCCAACTAGCATCACGAGGTATCCCCCCGGCACACACTTCCGAGGCTTCCGGCACACACCTCCGGGCATCCCGAAACTCCCGAGGACATCCGGCACACACACTCCGAGCATCCGGCACACACACTCCAGGCATCTCGAAACTGCCGAGGCATTGTCGGCTCACACCTCCGACGGTCTTGTTATTATCTTAATTTATATTCATACATGTATCTCAATTTCAACATGGTATTTGATGCATCAATATCAAGAGTCTCAACCAGCTTTTTGATGCCACATAACATGCCATATGTAATCACATATACAGCAAAATTAACCACTCAAAGCATTGCATCACATGGAAAAATTCATTTATTTTTTTTATAACACATCAATTTTTAGATAAAACAGAATACACTCCTTTGGTTAAAACTCTAGGAAAATTAATAAATGGTATAAATAAATTCTGAAAACTTGACACATTATAGACGAGACCTAAAGGCAGATATCTCATGAAAAACACCATACCAAAAGAATCTTACACAAAACAGTACGGTCCATGCATCACAGTCTTCAAAATTTTAACACTTCAGCTTGTACAGTTTCAGAAGTAATTTAAATTAAATATCCCATTGAACCCCGAAAATTCTGAAATTTTAATATGTTATAGACAAGTCCTAAAGGTAAATATCTCATGAAGAAATTAAATCAAAATCGTTCCAGATTAACAGATATAGATGATTAATTCCCCCTGTTCTCGGTGTCGTTTTTTCCAGATTATCTTCTTTCAAAGGAAACTCGTTTCACCGATCTACATATGTTCGTTTCTTCTAAATTTTCAGTATATTATACTTCAGAATATTATCTACAACTTTCATTAAGGACACATGATCAAATTTTAAGGTGTATGATTTTATAAAAATCACAGAATCATACTAGGTCGAGGTAGTATTTTCCCAGATCCAGTTTCTTCAAAGGACAATGATTTCACCGACTTAGTTTTGTTCATTTCCTCTAAATTTTTGATAGGTTTTATCTCAAGAAGTACACTACAACTTTCATTGAGAACTCAAATTGAGATTTTCGCAAGAAAGTTACTTTACAGTCCACGAAATCACTAAAGGTCAGCACAACAAATTCCAGATTTAATTTCTCCAAAGGAAAATCGTTTCACCAGGAAATCCTTGTCCGTTTTGTCTCAAATTTTAGTATGTTATTCCTCAAGATGTTCTCTACAACTTTTATGAAGAGACCGAAGCAAGATTCCAACTAAAAAGTCGCATGCAGCTCACAAACTCGTGAAGGGTCGGACTGGTTTTTCCAGGAAACAGCATGCTAGGCCAACGAATTTCTCCCCATAGCTTCGACCTTTCAACACATCTACCACAACCAAAATTCACCATCTTCTACACACACATCACAGCAAGCAAAGGGTAGGTTTTAGGACTCTACTTGCCTCGAATTTAAGCACAAAACAGCAACAAACAGCAGGCAAGGCGGCGAACGACCGGCGGCGAGCTAGGCGGACGATCGGCGAACGGCCCTCCTCCTTCCTCTCGCACACACGGCCTCTCCTTTCTCTCTTCCTTTCTTCCTTTCCTTTCTCTCTTTCTCTCCTCTCTCTCTCAGACGACTCCCTCTCTTTCTCTCCCTTTCCTCGCCTAATCCGCCCCCCTCACTCTCTAATTTCTTCCCCCTCATGATTAACAATCATGATCTTGCATGCTGGCGCCACTTGGCAATTGCCATGCAAGATGGGCTTTACCGGCTGGGCTTGGGGCTAGCTTGATCGACGGCAGCTCCTCCTCTCCCTTTGGGCTTCGCGGGCCAGGCCCATATGGCCGAATGGTGGGTGATCGTGGGCTGGTCTTGGCCTAAGAGTCTTGGCCCACTCTTCTCTAATTTAATCTACTAATATCTTCCACTTAAATAAATTCCTAACTTACAAAAATAATATGGCCATAAAACTTGTAGTCATAAATCCATAAATTCCAATTTATAACACACATGGCTAATGATAGAATTTTATTTCCTATCAAATAATTATCCATTAAAAGCTTGGCCATAAATCTTATTGTAAATTATGGATTAAATGGCTACAATTCAACTTAAGGGTACTTCCATCATTTTTCCATAAGTTGTATTGCCTCCAGGAGTTGCCATGAGATTTTGAGATGCCACAATTCTCCCCTCCTTATAGAATTTCGTCCTCGAAATTAGGCATCACTCATGTCTCTTGAAACAAGTAGGGATACTTTTCCTTCATCGATTCCTCACTTTCCCATGTGGCTTCCTCCACATCATGATGTCTCCATAATATCTTTACCAACGGGATTTTCTTGGTCCTAAGAATTTGCTCCTTTCGATCCAGTACTTGCACAGGCTCTTCGATGTACCTCACTTTCTCGTCCACTTTGATGGCTTCATGATCGAGTATGTGACCAGGATCCGGCTGGTACTTTCTCAGCATCGACACATGAAACACATCATGTAAATTTCCCAATTTAGGAGGCAACGCCAAACAATAAGCTACACCTCCTATTCTTTCAAGTATCTCAAAATGTCCAACAAATCTAGGGCTTAACTTACCCTTTATTCCAAATCGAGATATTCCTTTCATAGGGGATACTTTAAGGAATACATGATCTCCCACACTAAACTCCAAAGGCCTTCTACGCCTATCATCATAGTCTCTCTGTCTATTCTGGGCTATATTAAGTCTTTTCCTGATTATCTCGTGTGGCACCCCTCGATGGCCCCCGATTCGATTAGGGTCGCCACAGTTCGCTTACCATTCACTTTTCCTAATAACATGTCACTCTGATACCATTTCAATTGCAGCGGGTCCATACAACCATGGGGGTGTACATTTTTTTTTTTCGATCGGTCCCTTGCGCAATTTATATGCAGAAGCACATCCAACAACTCCATTCCCTATATTCAGAAAACGATGCACACCTACTAAACATCTTATATAAGTTAAAGCCGAACACATTTATTTACATAAAGCAGATGGACATCTTTAGTCAGTACATCGAAATGCCAATGTTTCTATACTCGGCTATACTTCAAAAGATGACCGACATCTCCTCCCACAATCGTATGCTTAAGGTCCATCAACCAGTGTCGGCGTCCAAAGGTTCCCTCCTTTGCTATCCTTCTCCTCGCGGTCATATCCAACCGCTCAAAACATCTACTAATCTAAAATGTTGGTCCCCAAAAAGGGGTGAGTACAACTACTCAGCAGGTAAAGAAATCCAATAACAACTCAATGCATCATGCAAATCATACATGCATTACAGGCGTTACTTACCTTGAAGCCATGCGCATACTATCATGCATCAACATATCATACATGTCATCATCATCATGACATCATCACATTACACATGTCATCATGCCATATCATATATCATCATCATTATCATCATCATGCATATCATCATGCATGTCATGCCATGGGTGATCATCATTATTTCACATCACATATCATCATCATCATCATCATCATCATCATCATCATCATCATCATCATCATCATCATCATCATCATCATTATCATCATCATCATCATTATCATCATGCATGTCATGCCATGGGTGATCATCATTATTTCACATCACGTATCATCATCATCATCATCATCATCATCATCATGCATATCATGCCATGGTTTAATTTCCACTTTTCATCATTATCATCATCATGCATATCATCATGCATGTCATGCCATGGGTGATCATCATTATTTCACATCACATATCATCATCATCACCATCATCATCATGCATATCATATATCATCATCATTATCATCATCATCATCATTATCATCATGCATGTCATGCCATGGGTGATCATCATTATTTCACATCACGTATCATCATCATCATCATCATCATCATCATCATCATCATGCATATCATCATGCATATCATGCCATGGTTTAATTTCCACTTTTAGCTTTCAATTTGATCACCACATCACCCATTCCTCAAATCATCAATTTCATCATCCCCTCGGGCAAAGACCTCCGAGGCGTCCGGCATTCAGCCATCCCAGGCCACCGGGCATCCGGCCCCCCACATTCCAGGCATCTCGCATCCCAACTAGAATCACGAGGCATTCCCTTCGAGCAGAAACCTCCGACAAGGCTTCCGGCATTTACACTCCCTGGCCGGGCATCTCGCACCCCAAATCCTGGCATCACGAGGTATTCCCTTCGGGCAGAAACCTCCGACAGGGCTTCCGGCACCCCCACGTTCCGGGCATCCTGAATCTCCCAGGGCCATCCAGCAATGCATCTCTATACATTCTGGGCATTAACCTCCACCACAACCACCTCCTCACTTATCATTATCCACATTTACCATTATTTTGATCTCAATTTAACATGGCACATGGCGTGACATCAAACAAGTCAAACTTGGCATGGAATTCACACATGCATCTCGATTCAATGTCACACATATACCAAGACTTTATCACACATGCATCTCGATTCAATGTCATACATATACCAAGACTTTATCACACATGCAACATAAATTAATTAAATGGAATCTATGGCCAAAATAATCTATTTTATTTTATTTTATTTTTATTTATTTATTTATTTAAATTCCAACTTTTGACATTTCCATAAATTTAATATCAAAAAATTCCCAAAATTATAAAAATTACAGCAAATATTAAACAAGCCAATAGGATGATAATTTCATACAAAATACATGACCAAATAGCATTTCACACAATTTCCCAATTTTCACAAAACATCATATAATTTTCGGATGAAACCAGAATGCACGGTTTCCAAAGAAATTCGATTAAAATATCCATACGGCCTCCAAAAATTACGAAGTTTTACCGAGTTATACCCAAGACATTTTCGTACAACTTTCATGAAGAACTCCAAGCCAGATTCTTTTTAGATTATTTTATACAGTCTCACGAAGATTCTGGACCCATTACCGCATCGTCCAGTGCATGCTTCTCCGAAATACTGAGATTTCACCTACCTATTCTCTTTCGTTTCCTCTGAAATTTAGGTATATTATACATCAAGACGTCCTTTACAAGTTTCATGAAGATATCCAAGTCAAATAACCACAGTATAGTCGTCATTTAAGTCCATGAAGTCTCGGGTGTCCCAAAATACACCTCCAGAATTACCGTCTTCAAGATCTAGTTGATTTACTAGGCTATAATTGTTCTTTTCACTTCAAATTTTAGTATGTTGTATTTTAAGATATCCACTACAACTTTCATGAAGAAATCGAAGTGAGATTCTCATCAAAAACCAACATGCAATCACGAATCCAGCAAGAGGTCAGTAAAAACTCTCCAGATCTGAGGTCTCCGTAGGATGAGACTTTAACCCCACAAATCTCCATCATTTTCCACGAAATTTTATTATGTTGTAGTTCAAGATGTTAGCTACAAATTTCATGAAGAAATTGAAGCCAAAATCGGACTTTAAACACACATGCAAGCTCAAACAACTTTCTGACTCACATGATCCGAGCAAGAACAGTCACGCGATTCAAGAATAAGCCAACCACACCTCGGTTTTTCTCACTTAAACACCCAAAAATTTAACATGCAAACAACATACAAGCATGCGATGGACGAACGGCGTGCGGGCGGCGACGGCTCCTTCTCCTCCTCTCTCGGCCTCCCTCTCTCTCGCATCTCACTTGGACGGTAGCCCTCACCATCAGCCACTCCCTCTCTCTCTTCCTTTTTGTTGTATATATATTGCATGTATTCTCTTTTTGCATGGGGGACAAGTGTAATTGTGGAGGAAGACAAGTGTCCACCATGCTTCACCTCCTTCATGCCACTTGTCCGGTTACATGCAAGGCTGATGGGCCTTCTTCTTGGGCCAACCTTGGGCCAGCAAATGGGCTGGTCGACAGCCCCTCCTTGGCTCCAATGGGCCGACCATTTGGCCCTCCAAAATCCATACTCTTGGGCCTAAGGCCCAACCTAATTAAACCCACAATTTCCCTTTCAATTATTCATCTTTAATTCTTTCTTTTAAGAATTTAATTACTAAATTCCACATGGCCAAAATATTGAAATCATAATTCCATAAATCCCAATTTATAAAACACATGGCCAATGATAGGATTTTCTTTCCTATCAAATACTTGTCCATTAAAAGCTTGGCCATAAATCTTATTGCAAATTATGGATTAAATGGCCATAAAATAACTTGATGGTACTTCCATCACCTATTCATAAACTTTAATATAACTAGAGGTCATTATGAATTTTGGGATGCCACATCTCGACCGCTTCTGTAGTAACTTGCACTAGCTCGGGTCCTGTCAGTTTTCCTTCACCTACTTCATCCCAACAAATAGGAGTCCTACAACTTCTTCCATATAATGCTTCATATGGAGCCATGCCTATACTTTTCTGAAAACTATTGTTATAGGCGAACTCTATCAGGTGCAGATTTTCATTCCAACTTCCTCTAAAGTCAATAACACAGGCTCTCAGCATATCTTCTAGAGTCTGGATCACTCTTTCTGTTTGTCCATTTGTTTGAGGATGAAAAGCAATACTAAATTGAAGCTTTGTCCCTAAGGCATTTTGGAGACTTCACCAAAAATTTGAAGTAAACCTAGAGTCTCGATCAAAGGTGATCGTTACAGGAATACCATGTAAGCATATTACTTGGCTTACATACATCTCAACAAGTTTATTCATTAAATAGTTCATGCGGATAGCTAGGAAATGAGCAAACTTAGTCAAACGATCCACAATCACCCAAATAGAGTCGCGACCACTTGATGTCCTTGGTAGTCCTTGTACAAAGTCCACCGTTACATGTTCCCATTTCCACTCTGGTATGTCTAACGGTCTCAATAGTCCTGCAGGTTTGCGATGTTCCGCCTTCACTTGTTGGCACGTTAAACATTGAGAAACGTGTTTAGCCATATCTACTTTCATGCCATTCCACCAAAATTGCTGACGTAAATTCCTGTACATCTTTGTACTACTCGAATGGATACTATAATTACTCCTATGTGCCTCCAACAGAATTTCCTTTTTTACTTTTTCATTGTCGAGAACACAAAGTCGTCCTTGGCATCTTACCACTCCATCTTCAGAAACTTGAAATTATGTTCTTTTTCCTAAAGACACAGCGTCTCGTATCTTCAAAATTTCCGGGTCAGATTTTTGTAAAATCTTAACTTTCTGAATGATTTCAGGCTCGATTCTTAATGCAGTAAGCATACCAGTAAGGTGGTCCGTTTCCAACTTGAAGTCTGAATCCACAATAGACTTTAACAGATTCCACTATGTTATTCTTAGACTAGCCATGTCCATAGCCGACTTTCGACTAAGGGCATCTGCCACCTTATTTGCCTTTCCTGGATGGTATCGTATCTCACAGTCATAATCTTTCAATAACTCCATCCACCTTCTCTGTCTCATGTTCAACTCTTTTTGCGAAAACAAATACTTCAGGCTCTTATGATTTGTATAGATTTCAAACTTCTCTCCATACATATAGTGTCTCCATATTTTCAAAGCAAACATTATAGCTGCCAATTCCAAATCATGCGTTGGGTAATTCAGTTCATGGGGCTTCAACTGCCTCGATGCATATGCTATGACCTTGCCATGTTGCATCAAAACACATCCTAGTCCTTTATGAGATGCATCACTATATACTGTAAAATCACTAAACCCAGATGGTATAGTCAGGATTGGAGCTGTAGTCAATTTTCTTTTAAGTTCCTGAAAGCTCCTTTCACATTCTTCACTCCATTCAAACTTTACATTCTTCCGCGTTAATTTCGTTAAAGGGCCTGCTAATCATGAAAACCCTTCAATAAATCTTCTATAATAACTAGCCAATCCTAATAAACTTTGGGTCTCAGTGGGTGTCGTCGGTCTCGGCCAATTTATTACCATCTCAACTTTCGCCGGGTCCACTACAATTCCTCCTTCTGACACCACATGTCCCAAAAATATTATTCGGTCCAGCCAAAATTCACACTTGCTGAATTTGGCATACAACTTATAATCTCTTAGAGTTTGCAAAACTATGCTCAAGTGTTGCTCGTGCTCTTCAGGTCCTCTAGAATATACCAGGATATCATCAATGAAAACAACCACAAACTGATCCAAATAAGGCTTAAATATCCTATTCATTAAATCCATGAATGCGGCTGGTGCATTCGTCAATCCAAAAGGCATAACTAAGAACTCATAACGCCCATAACGAGTCCTAAATGCAGTCTTAGGAATGTCTTCTTTCTTTATCCTTAACTGATGGTATCCCGATCTCAAGTCAATTTTAGAAAAGACCAAACTTCCTTGTAGTTAGTCGAATAGATCATCAATTCTAGGTAAAGGATATTTATTCTTAATCGTCACTTGATTCAGCTGTCTGTAATCAATACATAGACGCATCGACCCGTCTTTCCTTTTCACAAACAAGACTGGTGCACCCCAAGGAGAAGCACTTGGCCTAATGAATCCTTTATCAAGTAACTCTTGTAGTTGCACCTTCAATTCCTTCAGTTCCACTAAGGCCATCCTATACAGGGCTTTCGATATTGGTCCTGTTCCAGGCATTAGTTCTATTTCAAACTCAATTTCTCACTCTGGTGGTAAACCAAGTAACTCCTCAGGAAATACATCTGGAAATCCATTGACTACTCGAATTTCATCGAGCTTAGGTTCTTCCCTAGCAAAATCCTTTGCCACTCCCAGGTACCCTTGACATCATTCATCAAGTAATGTATGAGCCTCTATTGTTGAAATAAGTGCTATAGATAGATTGGTCTGACCTCCGTAAAATTCACAACTAGATTGGTCCGGTAAAACAAATTGGATCACTTTCCTATAACAATCCATTTTGGCTCGATACTCACGAAGTCAATCCATTCCTATGATAATATCACAATCATACATAGCCATTACGACCAGGTCTATTTCCATATCCCTTCCTCCTATCTTTATCTTACATTTTGCACACATCATCGTAGATAATACCATATTCTTTAAAGGCGTGGAAACACAAAGAGGCGTCTCAAGAGGCGTAGCTTCTATTTCACTCAATTTCCTATATCTTTCAGATATAAATGAATGTGTAGCACTCGTGTCAAACAATGCATATGCCTTCTTGCCATTTATGAAAATCGTACATGATATAACATTTCTGGAAGCTTCCGCTTCCTCTTGGGTGACCGCATACACCCTTCCTTATGTTGGTGGCCTCTGAGGATTCCTTGGTAGGTTTAGTCTAACAACACTCTGTTGTGCCTGTCGCCCCGAGCCAACACCCATTTGCGACCTTCCTTGTGGGCAGTCTCTCTTAAGGTGACCTACTCGTCCACAATCATAACATCTCAGCCGTCCATTGCAAGGTCTTGGGCCATGCCGTCCATCACACCTTCGACAAACATCAGGCTGATAGGGTGCTTTCCCTATATTCAGACCATCCCTAACTCTTCCAAAATTTCCAAAATTGCTCTTTTTCTTAGCCTCCCAAGTCTGACCTTGACCAAGATAGGGTCTCTTACCCCTTCTGATATCCCTAAAGTTCAGCTGTCCCTTAAACTCTGATTGCTCTCTCACCAACTCTTGCTCCACTAACCGTGCCCTTTCATAAATCTCATGATAATCCCTTATATTCAAAGGCACCAGTTGTTTCCTAATATTAGTCTTCAACCCTTCCAGAAATCTCTTAGCTTTTTCCTCACGATCCTCAAACAATCTGGGAGAATACCTAGATAATTCAGAAAATTTTGCCTCATACTGATCCACCATTAGCTCCTTTTGTTCCAACTGAACAAATTCAGTGATCTTCCTATCCTTAGCACAATCAGAGAAATGCTTCATATTAAAAGCTCTAACAAATTCATCCCAATTAACATCAGTACCTGGTGGAAAGATCGTATCCCTCGAAGCTCTCCACCAAAACTTTGCATTTCCCTCCAGCTGATACTCTACCAAAACTATCTTCTCAGCATCACTACAGTCCAACAACCGGAAAATTTGTTATATCCCATCAATCCAATGTTCCGCCTCCTCAGGACTTCCCATTCCACTAAACTTAGGTGGCTTCAACTTCAGAAATTGCTCCACCAGTCCTTGAGGGCGACGTTCCACTCCAGGTTGTTGCTGTGCTTGCCTATCCATCAAATTTCCAATATTGGCCAATGCTTGCAAGATATCTTCCATTTGGGGTTCAGCCCTTGCAGCAGAGGCTTCAGCCCTTGATGGATGAACACTTCCAGCTCGTACCATAACTTTCCTGCAGTTTCCAAGCATTTACCTCAGGAAAAATCTGAGACTCACTGTCTCCATTCAAAGCAATTACTACTATATAAGTAACATATACATGTTACTGGTACCTAAAGACAACTCAAAATAAACTACTAGGGATCTACGAGTGAATACACATCACCCGTTATTCAAGGTTAACCAATTATTCCATTTAATACCCTATGGTGTGCATTGTCATCATATTCCTCAATTTCCAAATGAGGCTCCTTATCACTCCAACTATAACCATTCGCTCTGACACCAAAACCGCTGTGGCATCCCTCGACGGCCCCTAATCCGTTAGGGTCGCCACAGATTACTTGACACTCATTCTACTACATACCAATATGGTAACTTATTTAATTTAAGTGAAACCATAGTTCATAGGGGTTGTTCAGTAGAATACTTTTCCGTATATTTTTTTTTTGTAAAGGTCCCAGTGCAGTTCATCAGCGGAAGCATAAACAAGTCTCACCATCTCTCCCTCCAATAACAATAATGCAATGCACACCAACTATGCACCAGAAGAAAAGATAAAGCCGATTCACTTTTATTTATATTTTCATGATGGACATTCAGGTCGATACAACAAAAAGGCCAAGAATTTTAACAATACTTGGCTATACCAAAAAGAGAACTCGACCCTACATGAAACATGTACATCCCTCCATCGACAAGTGTCGGCTATCCCTAAAAAGAAAACGTTAGCTCCCACCAGTCCTACGTGCCATCACACTCAACCTGGTGCATTGGGCGGCAGCAGTAGTAACATCCCTAGCATCACCCCATTGCGTCGAACGTGAACGGACAAAAACTCTTGGATGATAGGGCCATCAGCTGAACCCACGTCGTACATCACCAATACTCGAACTCGGACATACTCCAGACCAAGTATACTAATACAGGAATGCTCGGTGCACTCCACCTCGACATCAATAGGTATGCCATAGAAGGTACCATGCACAACTGGTGAATGGGGCACTTAATTAAATCTAATCAACCTTCAAACATCTTTAACTGACTAATAGAGGATTAGTGAGTTAAACTCACTTGTTTGACGAGTGGTTCGGATCAAACCGATGGGAACGTCACGAGGCTTGACTTTCCTCAAGGCGAGCCTAGCGACCGAGGCTCGGGATCACCTCAAACGGGCCTAGAGCTTGCTAGAAAACCCACTTTTCTGCTCTCTGCCCTAAGTTGCAAAATAGGAAAAACAAAGCGGTTTGGGGGCGACAAGGCTCGGGGAAGGCTACACGGTTACACAGCGGCTGAATGGCGACTTTGGCGAGCTTCCTCAGCCACTCATGGTGGCTAGACAGTCACCAAGATGCACTGATAGAGGCGGACGATGGGCTGGGGACGCGGTGAGGCACGACAAGGTAGCGGTGGTGCTCGCGTGTGGTGGTTCGGTGGTCACGGCGGCGTGCGGCGACGGTGGCGACGTGCGAGCGGCTCCAGCGATTGCTGCTCCTTCTCTGGCTTGCTACTAGTCGAAAAAATGGGGTGGAGGAGGAATGGTGATGCCGGCTAGCTTGAGGAACAAGGGGAGGGGGACAATGGTCCTACTTGGCCAATTTCTTCCATTCTAGTGTTCCCTTGACCAACCTACACCACCCACACCTTCCTTGGTTCTCATTCAGCCACACATGCCCATCCTTCAACCTTGAAATGGTCCATTTGGCTAGGCAAGGGGGGAGCTACGAATTTCAAGGGTTTTGGCTTCAATTGGACACATATTCTCTCTTGAATCAATCTCAATTGACCTCAATAAATTCAATCAACCCACCATCAGTCATCTCGGCATTTTTCCTCACCCATACAATCCACTTACTTCCCAATGTTGCGACCAAAAATGGTCCCAGCCTTTTTCTGAACAAAAACGGCCCTAGGACAACTTTTTCCCAAAAAGTCTCAGGTTGCAGAAAATTATTCTGAGACTGAGTCCACGCTCTTAGAATTTATTGTGACATGACATAATCTTCAATTTCTAAAATCGGACTTAAATTCACGGTTAATTTCCACTCAAACGCGTTTTTAGCGTGACCTAGGCTATCGAGTAGTTTTCAGAGATTTTTAGTGCAAATGACCTATGGTCCATTTTCTTCGAGTCACAATGAACCCACTCGACACATTAGACTTGTCATGAAAATTTCGAGGATTCAAATACGGACATAGGGTACCAAAACGACAGAAGAATTAGTGTAAAGCCGGCTGCCGAGAATTTTTCAATTTAGTGGTGTCACTCACGATTAACCACACATTTTAGTCGAACAGACCTATCTCTGATCTCAAATCGATTTTTAACTATGCCGTAATGGCCTCTAAAGATGAGCACGGTCGAATAGTCAATTCCTTGATCGAATTCTCAAGTCTATTGCATTAAAATTCCTTAATGGCTTGTCTAGATAGTTAGCTTTGAGAACAGCCCTATAGGCGCGTCAATGAAATGCCTAATTTATTCAGTAGAAAACATGACTGAAAATCTGGAATGTCACACTCATGATCCAAGAATTGGAGGCCCGTTGATGTTGAGGCCCATTTAAATCTGTTCGGACCAGCATTCATTAACATGGAACAGAAGTAAAGTAGAAATCTTCTTTAGGCTGAAAAGAGAGAGAGAGAGAGAGAGAGAGAGAGAGAGAGAGAGAGCAGAAAGCATAGTTTGGCCCACAAGATACAGTATAAAGAATGATGTTTTGAGAAATAGACATCACATAATGCTAATTACATTACATAAATAAGCAAACTCATGGAAGCGAAGAGATCAGATGAGCACAAGTTCTAGGTACACCTGAAATGAAGAACTAAAGGCAAGGGAGAGAGCATGAGATTGCTCATTTCTTACACGCTTCTTGACAGTCTTGGTCTCTTCAACTTGGCTAACTTCACCGCTATGGTCACATAAGCTTGACCGTTGCTTGATCAGCAAAGTTGAAATATGCACGTCTCCAATCTTCTTAAATTGCAAAACTCCATAAAAGCCCTAGAACCCAAATTGCAAATCCAAGCATTTCAATCACATAGACTAGTGCTTTATCAAGTTTATCCTCTTCATGCGTATCTTCAGGATGAGGGGTATTCGGTGATTGAGGCGCCTCGGCTCTGAGGCATTTTTTTCCTCAAAAGATCACAACAAAGTAAAGGACTGCTGGCATAAATGGAAGGATCATCGAGTGTTTGGATTTGATTTCCTTTTGGAATTTGCCCTGTGAAGTTGTTTTGTGACAAGTTGAGGTGGGCTAGGGATGTTAACGCTGAAATGCCTGGCGGAATTGTCCTTGAGAGGTGGTTGTTTGAAAGATCAAGAGACTCAAGTGATGTCATGTTCCCAATGCCAATAGGAATATTTCCATTAAGATGGTTGTGAGATAAATTCAAGCCTTGCAATCCTAAGAGGAAAGAAAGTTCTTCAGGAATTGACCCGTTCAAAACGTTGCTAGAGAGATCCAAATTGACCACAAGTTGCAGAAAAATTTTGGTGTACTCGTTATATCTTCCCTTCATGATCTCAACCACGTGCTCTCGATTCCAACCCAGATAAACGTCTCTAGATCGAATAATATCTTGTATAGGAGCAACGGCCACAGATCCAAATGGATTGCCTTGATTGAAGTTGATCATGTTGCTCATATTGCCAAGACAATGTGGGATCATTCAAGTCAAATTATTCACTGCCATGTCTAATATTTTCGATCTTGATAGTGAGCAAAGCTGTGGAGGCATGTTGTCGACAAACCTATTCTCTCATAGTCTCAGGATCAACAAGGACCAAAAGCTTTCGTCTAACCATGTCGGAATGCTTTCAGACAAATTATTCTCTCCAAGGTCTAAAATTATCAAACCTGTGCAATAATCTAAAGCTTCGGAAGCTCCCCATGGAAACGGTTTCCGTTCAAGTGTTGCTCCAGACAAGTTATTGAGTGACAAAGTCAAACATGATAATGAACCCTTCAAACAATCTGGGAAACCGCCAGATAGGCTATTATTGGCAAAATTTAAATCAAACAACTCCATGTCATGTAATGATGACAGTAGAGTACCATTGATTAGGTTATCATTGAGATACAAAGTATATACTTGGTGCATAATACCAATATCTGTCGGAAGAGGTCTAAAGATCATGTTGTGGGAGATATCTAAATAGGAATAGTTAGTAGACATGTTGGGCAAGGGCCCAATAATTTGATTGTAAGATAAATCAAGCAAGGAAACTATCAAGTTGGCTGACCATTTTGGTAAGGGCCCAAGTAATCTTATTGTAAGATAGATCAAGCCAGGAAAAAGTCAAATTGGCTTACCATTCTAGCAAGGGCCCAATAATCTGATTGTAAGATAGTTTGAGCCAATAAAACGTCAACTTGGCTGACCATTCTGGCAAGGGCCTGGTAATATGATTGTAAGATAGATCGAGCTAGGAAAATGTCAAGTTGGTTGACCATTCTAGCAAGGACCAAGAAATCTAATTGTCAGATAGATCAAGCTAGGAAAATGTCAAGTTGGCTGACCATTTTGGCAAGATAATCTGATTGTAAGATAGA
This sequence comes from Eucalyptus paniculata subsp. matutina, assembly GCA_017140255.1. Classification (NCBI taxonomy): domain Eukaryota; kingdom Viridiplantae; phylum Streptophyta; class Magnoliopsida; order Myrtales; family Myrtaceae; genus Eucalyptus; species Eucalyptus paniculata. The sequence goes on from CM029435.1 coordinate 46,838,027, forward strand.
TCGAGCCAGGAAAACTTCAAAGTTAACTAACCGTTTTGGCAAGGGCCCACAAAGGGAAGCATTGGTGAATTTGATATCTATGGCTTCCACTTGTGTCTGAATCCATTGGGTTAGCTCTGAATTTAAAATAGTTCATCGCAATAATTACCAGTTGGAAAGGGGTATCTAGCTAGGTTTTGCCTTAAAACTCAAGTTATTATTGTCACTGATGTCCAACTCCTTGAGCCTTGACAAATTAGAAAAATGGATTTTGGGAATCACTCCTTATAAATGATTACGGTAAAGAGACAACTATTGCAAAGCCCCCAATTTCCCTAATGACTCAAGAATATGCCTTGCCAATTGATTATAAGAAAGATTTAACGATCTCAATGATAACAACCGACCTGTTGACAGTGGAATGGTCCCATCTAATACATTATTTGAAAGATATGGTGTTTCCAAGTTTGACATTGATCAAATGACACTAGGGATTGGACCAGATAAGAAATTGCTAGAAAGTATAATACATTTTAAGTTTGTGAAGTGCTCCAACCAGTCAAGTGGAGCACCCTTAAGATAATTTGAACTTATCTCTAGATTCTCTAAGTTATTCTTGATGAGTCCCGATGAATTTCCTTAGGTTGTTGAAATCTCTTCTTTGATTTGATCAGCATACAAACACAATGGCTTGAGGTACCGAATGTTCTTTAAGAATGAGAATAAGCCTCCTTTAATGTTGTGAAAATAATTTACCTTAAGATTGAGACAAGCAAGGCTTGTTAACTTGTCAAACCACATGGGAATGGATGAGTTGAAAGAGTTCCAAGAAAGATCGAGATGTTGAAGAGAAGTCATGTTGTCCCGCCCCGAACCTCGAGCGCGTGCGCATCCCTCGGTGGTCGATAAAATTTGCGACGTTCCCAAGATGCGTCGCCGACCCAATCGATTATGCACATGCAGAAGCGAATTAATTAATCCCCTGACAACAACAGACATGTGTTGACATCTAATTTTGACCATGCTACTTACTTGTTCATCATATAAAAATTACATTAAGCATTTCATAGCATTGCATTTAGGATTAAACTTATCTTTTGGAAAATAAAAATAGAGGATAATAAATAACTTATAAAATAAAAACATTTGGAGGGAGATTTTGAAAAAAAAAATTTGAATAATAAAACATTTGGTTGTTGAACATATCTCCTCATTTCAAATTCAAAATTCAATGGTGGTGTGATTTTGGAGCCAATAATCTTGTTGAGTTGTTGAGTGAATATTGGGAAATCTTCACTTATTTGTTGAGTTTTCCCTCTATAAATAGAGAGTGCGAGACGTGAAAGAGGGGGGGAACTTCTCTTCATCCGAAGAAAGAGAACACAAAAAAGTCCAAAAGTGAAGGGAAGTGAGAGAGAGAAATTCTTTTAGGTTTTCCTTCTGCAGACTTCGAAGTCAAAAGAGGTGCAAAAAGTAAAGAGAGAAGACGTGAGAGACAGGTGAGAGTGATGGAGAGAGAAAGAGAAAAGGTAAAAAACGAGAAAAAAGAGCTACTATTTGTCTTCTCTAGAGCTTCCCTGTGACACCCAAATTCTCCTTCTCTTTTATCGTTAATTAGATTACACATATTAGAGACTAGGGTCATTTCTTAGGTTAAAAAAAATAAATAATTTCACGTTATGCTAGTTCGGCCACGGCCACCTCGTGCTTGGAGTGATCATTCAAGGAGAAGCCTTTCTCCCCACGTGGATGTCAAGTGTAGAACGTAAAAGAAAGGAAGGGTGAGGCAGACCGAATTTCTTTTCTTTATTTTATTCTCTCCCCTTTTCTCCTTTGGGGGGTGTTCGGTCGAAGGAACCCATTTTTCTTTTCCCTCACCTGCGTTTTCTCTCTCTCTATCGAGACACACCACCTTCCTTTCCTCCCACTTCCATTCATCTCCACCGAGCCTGACCCCATCTTGGCCTCTCACAACTGGTGCCTCCGTCCAGCTGCGAAATCATCACTGCCCCGTCCCATTCAGAGCTCCCGCCGCCGGTCACGAAGACCCAACTCGACCCGACAGCTTCTTCCCTCTTCTACCGATGAAGGAACCAGGCAAGTGGGGCGGTGATTTAGGTTCTGGGTTTGTGTAATGGTTGTGCCTAGCTGTGCATGTGAAAATCAGGGTAGAGTTTGGGGTTGGGTGCGAGAAATTTGGGAACTAAAGCTCTGTTCGGAGCTGGGATGTGGTTGCTTTGTTGATGAAGCCACGGCCTGCGAAAATTTGGGAACTAAAGCTCTGTTTGGAGCTAGGATGTGGTTGCTTTGGTTGATGAAGCCACAGTGGCGAGAGGCCATGGGTTTGCTGTGTGAGCCATCCAGTTGATTGAGGGGGAAGGGAGTCGCAACCTATTTTGGGTCATTTCGCTGTGTGGGTTGGCGAGAACGTAACATTGAAGGGGGCCGCGAGCTCGGCTTGCCCCTCTATCTTCTTTATTTCCCATATGCATGATGAAGTGCGGTTTTTATCATGTTGTAGTTACCTTGGATGCTGTAGAAGAGTGCCGAGATACTACAAAAATGTTTGGTAGAGTAACTCACGGTTTAGTTGAGCTAAGATGAAGACAAATGGTGCAATACTCTCTATTTTAGAGAATTAGAGATGGAAAACCTTTTGTTTTGGTGTCGCCTTAAATTATGATGATGTAGATAAGGAAAAGAACAAGTTTACTTGAGAGAACATCCATTGGATTAGGTTTGACATCTAGTTATAGTAAGATTGATGAGAAAATGTGTTGGTAAGAGTATTTACCTTGAACTAGTAAGCTGTACTTTAGGAAACAGCAGTACCTTAGGTGATCCCACGAATTTTCTGTAATTTTCTAAAAAGAATTGGACCTTAAAATTTTAATGAAAGTTGTATGACACATCCTTAGGAATGACATAACAAAATTTGAGTGCAAATGGTTAAGGTTAAGGTGGTGAAACGATATTTCTTCTGTAAGTACTAAATCTGAGAGTTGCTACAGAATTTTGAGAAGAAGATAGCAAATTACTACTTTTAATATACTGAGATTTAGGCTTAGGTTTTTCACAGAAAATGTTAATCTATGTCTCTTCTATAACATACTGAAATTTCATAACATTCCGACAAGGTTAGATATACTTTCTGTGTCTATGATTGAAACTGCTCATTTCAGTCTATAGACTGCTTTGATCCGAGAATGTGCAGCAGTTGCTGTGTAGCCTTTAATGGGAGTTCCTATATACTTTGAAGTATTTAATGATGTGTGTTTAGACCTGTTTGTGGTTGTTCACATGCTGAGGTTAATGGTGCTGCAACAAGGGAATTGTGAATGTGTGAAGTTGGCTAAGAGCCAATGTGAGACTCTAGGTGTCGAAATGCCTGGAGAGGGGTGATGAAGAGTAGTAGTATTCCCTCCAAAGGTCTGAGAAGGGCTAAATAGCTACTCAGGGGACCTCGTGATGCCAAGTTGGGTGCGTGGGGGACAGGGTGGAGTGTCATCTCCCCCTGGGTGATCGTGGACCTCGTGATGCCAGGTTGGGTGCGAAGGGTTCAGGGCGGAGTGTCGTCTCCCCCTGGGTGATTGTTGTAGCTAGACTTCTGTGGATTCAGCAAATTAACAGTTTGTTTACCTACTTGCCGTGCTATTGGCCAAATCCAAGTTAGGACTAACCGCCCACCTGCTGAGTTTTTATTTTAAAAACTCACACTTGTTTATTGTGTCTTTTCTTCAGAGTAGGAGGTGGCAGAGGAGCGTTCGACGTGTGGGAGAATTTTGTTTTTGGCTGTTTGATAGCATGTACTGTGGCACCCCGAAACACCTAAGGTCACCACAGGTACCTATCGCTCTACCTAATGAATACTAGTACAACTCTTAGCTGAAGCACCGTAATTCATAGGCATTTTTTTTTTTTTAATACGGTCCCAGCGCAACTTACTAGCGAAAGCATAAACAAGTCTCACCATTCCTCCCTCCAATAATCATAATGCAATGCACACCAACTACACACCATATGAAAAGATGAAGTCGAGCCACTTTTATTTACATATTTTCATGATGGATTTCTCGGGTCGGTACAACCAAAAAGAAAAGCCAAGATTTTTCAACTAAACTTGGCCACAACCCAAAGAGATCTCGACCCCTATGTCGATCACTTGTCATCCTCCATCTACAAGTGTCGGCTATCCTCAAAAAGTGTCAGCTCCCCACTCCTCATGCGGACCATCACACCCATCCCGGTGCGTCGGGCGGTGGCGGTGGCAACATCCCCCGCATCACTCCATCACGGCGGATATGGACCGACAAGAACTCCTGGATGACCGGGCCCCCAGCCAGGCCCACATCATATATCACCGACACACGAACCCGTATAAACGTCAGACCAGGGATGGTGGCACAATCAAGCTCCATACACTTGACCTCCACGTCAGATGGAAGGCCGTAAAAGGTACCCCGCGTGATCGGAGAGAGAGGCATCTTTCTACTCTGAAATGTAGGCCCCAAAGGGGTGAGTATAGCCACTCAGCAGGTAAAATATCCATTAAACTACTCAATGCATCACACAGAACAATCAAGACATCACAAACAAAGCACATATCATTCATGCATCCAAGCATAACTTACCTTGCAGACATACATATGTCATCATACCATATGTGCATACACCATCATGCACTCATCATCAAGCATTCATGCATATCCATGCCTCATGTGCATATGTTCCTTGCATTCATACATATCATATCATACAGCTATGCATACATGTCACCATATCATGCATGATTCAATTTCAACTTTTCATCTTTCAATTGGGTCACCACATTTCTCTTTCTCGGGACCAGTGATTGCATCCCACATATTATCGCTTGCATCCCACCTGGCATCGCGAGGAACCTCCGGCACACACCACCGGGCATCCGGCACCCCCACATCCCGGGCATCTCGCATCCCAACTGGCATCACGAGGTATCCCCTCGACACACACCTCCGAGGCTTCCGGCACCCCCACATCCCGGGCATCTCGAAACTCCCGAGGACATCTGGCACCCGCACATCCCGAGCATCTGGCACTCCCCTTACCAGGCATCCCGACACTCCCGGGGCATTGTCGGCTCACCCCTTTGACGGTATTCTCATTTATCATAACTCATATTCACAATTTATGTCTCAATATCAACATGGCAAATGATGTGATGGCAATCAAGTCAATTTCAGCTTTTCATTATATATCTAATGTCAAATATCATCACATGTGCAGCAAGATTCAATCACTTACAACAGTACAATTTATGGGGCTCATGCAAAACATAATAGTCAATGCATTACAGCCTTTGAAATTCGCACAATTCAGCTTGCACAGTTTTAGAAAATATTTCCATTAAATACCCAAATGACCTTTAAAAATTATGAAATTTGAACATGTGATATTCAAGACATAAGGGTAGATATTTCATGAAGAACACTACACCAAAAGGCCTTCATATCATTCGGTATAGACCAAGCATCACAGCGCCATTATTATAACTATTTAACTTGCACATTTTTGAAACATTTTTAGTTAAATAGGCAAATGAGCTTCAAAAATTATGAAATTTGAATATATTTCAGGGAAGACATAAAAAGAGATACTTTATGAAGGACACTTTGCCGAAAGAGCTTCATACAAAATGATATGGCCCACGCATTGAAACTGACTAAGTCCGAGTGCGTCAGATTACACGGTTTTAGAAATATTTCCGATTAAATACCCTAATGACCTTCAAAAATTATGAAATCATAATATGTGGTAGTCAAGACCCTAAGGTAGATTTTTCATGAAGGAATCAAAGTCAGATTCGTCCTAGATAATTAAATATAGGCGGTTAAAACTTCTGTTCCTAGTACCGAAATCTCCAGATTCAACACCCTCCGAAAAACCACGATTTCACCTACCTATTATTGTTGGTTTTCTCTAAATTTTTGATATGTTAAACCTCAGGATGTCATTTACATCTTTTGTTAAGAAATTGAAGTGAAATTTCAACAAAAAGTTGGCCTTACAGTCCATGCATTCATCAAAGGTAGTTACCGAAATTTCCAGATTTAGTCTTTCCAAAGAATAGAGATTTCACCCACTTATACTTGTTCGTTTTGTCCCAAATTTGAGTATGTTATATTTCAAGAAGTCCTTAACAACTTTACTTTAGAAGTCACGGCCAAAATACAACTCAAACATCACATGCAAGCCAATAGAACATCCAAGGTCGAGCTGTTTTCTCAAGAACAGTTTACTAGTTTTTGAATACCACTCTTAAAACGTCCGTTTTTCACACCCTAAACAATCCTGTTGGGAATAACGGATCCCCGAAAACCGGATTCGACACTAAATCGAACCCCTAAATCAATGCGGAAGACGAAGCCCGGGAAAACACGTATCACCGATCGTAAAGCACACCACGGATTCGAGCGTACCTTGTTAGCCACAGATTAAACACCAATGCCGAAGAAGAGGAAGAAATTCTGGCCCTATTCGATCCGATGACGCCTTGAAGGGAAGAAGAACGAATGCCTTGTGCTTACTGTTCTTTTTGGAGAGAGAGAGAGTGCGCGGAAGAGAACGTACGTACGTTTAATTGTCCAACAGTTGTCTTCTCTCTCTCTCTCTCCTCCCTTTTATACCTTCCTCCATCCACGGGCCCTATTCCCGTGGGCCGGGCCTTTTTGGGCCTAACTTGAGCGGATGGGCCTTAAGCCCATCTCATAAATTCATCATCTCCCACTCGCACATGGTGGTCCAAAACCAACATGGGCGAACAGGCCCTACTCGGCCCCATCAGAGAATAATCCATCATAGACTCTCACTTAACATGGTGGGCCGAACAGAATCATCTTTTCCTCTCTTCAACATTCATACCGGTGAATAATCCATGCGACCAGCATACTTTGAGAGCTCGTTGCCATACATCTGTCAGGAATATATAGCAGCTCATAATGGGCATCACACTCCGAGTAGATTTAGTATGCAGTACCTAGATCGATCGATCACATTTTACATCTCTCTTGATCTCTTTTAAACAATGATATATATATACTGTATTCACAATTATGATTATCACAAAAACAGTCATAATTGCTTAACCGGTGAATACAAAACTACAATGTGATTCTCCAAAATCGATCTTCCTCTTTCCTTCAAACTCTCAATTTCAGTTCAGCTTGCTTTTCTAAAAATGCCCCATTAGATCGAATCAAACTCATGACCATTGGCAACATCCTAAGATAGCAAACACTAAATAGAAATCTTGAGAATAAGTAAGAGTCATGAGGGGACTAAGAAATTGAGGAAGTCTCTTCCTCAAGAGTCTCACACGACATAAAAGTTGAGATCAAACTTTTGCCACTCTTATTGGTCATATCATGCATACGTAGTATGAAATACGTATTACGTTATTAACTCCTTTCCCATGGAACGTATGTCTATACCTTTCAATACCGTACAGATGATAGTTCAGACATACCCAATGTCTAACTTGAGTTCACGTATCTACTCATTCACAAAATTCATCAAAACTCACATCTGGCATCTTAGACAGATAAAGTAAAACATGTGGGGTATTTTTACTTTCGGACATAGTAAGTATTATGTCCTCATCTTAACACTCAATTAAGGCGACATACGTGTTTTAAGCTTGAGCTCTCGATTATCACCTAGATAATAAGCTTAAAAACAGTCTCATCTCTATTTATCACACAGTAAATAGAGGCGATTACCCATGTGAGTGGGCTAATCTTATATCTGTCCGACATACTTCTCAACTTAAAATAATGCACTAAGCATTAAGATGCATAAAGATCAAACAAAGATTCATAGGCATTAATGATGAAAACACAAATTCATCAAATTGTGAACATTTAGGGAAAATACAATATTCAGTACATCAGTCTCTACGCAATCTTAGAGATTTCATATGGCCACAAAACACATTTCTAGGTATTGGCTTTATCATAGGATCTGCTACCATTCTTTGCGTAGTATGTACTCTAAGTTCACATCTTTTTGTGCAACCATATCCTTGACAAGATTATACTTGGTATATATATGTTTGGTCTTGCTATGATATTTTGGATCTTTGGTATACGGTTTTTGCTGCTTGGCTACCACAGTTAACCAACAATAAATCTGCAGCACTTCTAATAACACCTAAATGATCCAAAAAATCTCTTAAGCCAAACACTTTCTTATACTGCTGCTGATAATGCCACGAACTCAACTTACATCATGGATAAGGCTATACACATTTGTTTCTTACTGCTCCAACATATGGTGCCATTATTCGGTAAGAAAACAAATCCAGAGGTAGATTTCCTTTCATTTAAATCTCCTCTCCAATCAGCATCACAATAGCCTTTAAGTTGCAGATCATTTCCTTAATAACTCGGCGTATAATCAGCAGCCCCCTTTAGATACCTTAGTATTCTTTTAACGGCTTTCCAATGTGCTAGACCTGGATTGGATTGGTATCTACTCATCATTCCAACTGCAAAGCATATGTCGGGTGATGTACACATCATAGCATACATCAAGCTCCCAACAGCACTAGCATAAGGAACATGTTTCATTTGTTCCTTCTCTTATGGAGTCCTTGGACACAGTCTGTGGCTCAATCCTTCACCTTTTGCAATAGGAGTGTCTATGAGTTTACAGTCTTGCATACGAAATCGTTCAAGAACCTTATTTGTATAGGTTTCTTGCGAAAGAGACAACGATCTCTTCGAACGATCTCTCGAAATCTTAACTCCAAGAATGTATGCAGCCTCACCCATATCCTTCATCTCAAAGTTAGAAGACAACTATCTCTTGACAGTATTAACGAACTCCTTATTGCTTCCGGCAATCAGTATATCATCAACATATAATGATATGATCACAAATTGATCCTTGGATCTTTTGATATATACACAATGATCCCCATCTATCATTGTAAAATCATATGCCATTTTGGCGCTATGAAAATGTATATACCATTGTCTTAACGACTGCTTAAGGCCATATATCGACCCCAAAAGTCGACATACTTTTTCTTCTTGGCCTTTCACTATGAAACCAGTAGGTTGTTCCATATATATTTCTTCCTCTAATTCTCCATTGAGGAAAGCAGTCTTTACATCCATTTGATGTAACTCAAGATCCGAGACTTGCCACTATTGCGGAATAATGCGAATCGAGGTAAATCTCACTACATGAGAAAACATATCTTCATAATCAATTCATTCGTTGATTATACCCCTTTGCCACAAGGCGAGCCTTATGCCTTTCTATCGAGCCATCAGCCTTTCGCTTTATTTTGAGAACCCACTTGTTCCCAATAGCTCTGCGTCCCTTTTGGAAGATCAACCAGTTCTCAGACTTGGTTTGACTTCATTGACTCTATCTCATCTTTCATTGCATAAATCCATTTTTCCTTACTAGGGCATTTCAGAGCCTCATTAATATTTCTTGGCTCATCCTTATCTCGTGGAGCAATTATAAAAGTTTCCCTTTCAATGTCAAAACATCGACGGGGAATACTTTGGTGACTTGTTCACCGTATGGGAGATTATACACTTAGCACATCATTCCCCATCATGCTCCCACTTGGATTAGGTAATGATGATGTCGTCACATCAGGTGGTTGCAATTGAGAATGAGTTGAATTCAATTCATCACATCTCATATTACTCCCACTTGGACGAACTCCACTGACATCATTATCTTGATCCAAGGTTTCAAATAGGGAGTTATTTTCCCTTATTTCGCCCCTCTTAGGAAATTCATCCACTAAGAATGTGACATCCCGTGATTCAAATTCAGTTATACTCCCACTTTCCTGCTCACCTATGAACACATACCCTTTTGAGTGTTCGCAGTATCTCATGAAAATACTCTTATTTTCTTTAGGACCCAATTTCCCAAACTTGTGAGAGGACTCATGAATATAGGCAGCACAACCCCATGGCTTAAGAAAACTTAAGTCCGATTTTTAAACTGTCCATAACTCACATGAAGTGGAAATAACTGATTTGGAAGGCATCCAGTTAAGTATATTGACAGCAGTTAACAACGCATCACTCCAAAAAGTGATAGGTAAGTTAGCATGCGCCATCTTGGACCTAATCATTCCAGTAGGGTTCTGTTTATTCTCTCTGCAACACCATTTTGTTGAGGAGTATATTGAATAGACAACTATCTTTCTATTCATTTTTCATCACATAATTTTCTGAACTTATCAGATAAATATTCTCAACCTCGATCGGATCTAAATACCTTTATTTTCTTGTCTAATTGATTTTCTGCCAGGTTCATAAACCTTCTGAAACAACTTATGCTTCAAATTTATGAGAAATCAAATAGACATATCCGACTCGAGTATAATCATCTATAAAAAAGTGATGAAATAAACAGCCCCTTGCCTTCCTCTCACATTCATTGAACCACAGACGCCCAAATGGATTAAATGCAGAGGAAATTTAGCTCTTTTACATTTTCCAAATGGTTTCCTTGTCATTTTCCCTACTAGGCAATGCTCACTTATGGACAAATCGACTTTTTCAATATTGCCCAACAAGCCCTCTATGGCTAGTCTATTCATACGTTGTTGGCCCATATGACCAAGTCTAGCATGCCACACAATCACATCATTATCATATAAAGAAGAAGACGTGAAATAAGGGAATAACAAATATTGACATCATCACAATCAACATTTAGTACAATAAAACCATTCAGTAAGTGACCACAACCATAGTAGTTTGTATCTAAACACAAATCTACACCTTTATTATGGAAGTTCATACCAAAACCAAGCTTAACCAACACTAAGACAGACACTAAATTTCGACGAATCTCCAGAGCATATAGAACATCAAGATGCGTCCACCATGCATGTTCAATTGGCAGGTGCCAATCCCTTTAACTTCAGCTCTGGAGTTATTTCCAATATAGACCACTTAGTTCCAGTTGGTATCGTCGAAATTCCACGAAGGATCCTCTATCCTTTGCTACATGGTCTAACACTCCTGAATCTACATTCCACAAAGGATTGGATTCAGCCTATAATGCAGAACTTGACACATAAGCAAAGTTCTCAAATGTACAAGAGGTGTATACCTTCTTTGGCTCACGACAGTCGCGAGCATAGTGACCTCTCTTGTCACAATTGTAACATTTCACCCTTGACATTTTCTTCACTTGAGGACATTTTTCTTTCTTGTGTTGGTTAACTCTTGATTTCTTGCAATAAGGACTTGATCCTTTGCATTCCCACATATTGAACGAATCAATACGCTTGCGCTTAGAGCACAAAGCCCTTTCTGAGCTAGAACCAGCATTGAAAATATCTATTTTCGGCTCAAATACCGTTAGACGGTCCTCTACTAGCTCAAGGTGGCGCATGGCATACTTAAGATCTTCCATAACATGGTCAAGAGCTTCTAGTGCTTCTTGCTTTTCCAGCACATATTGAATCTTCTTATTCAATATTTCACAATTGTTACCGTTCATATCAGCAATCACGTTCTTAGTTGCTGAAACCATCGATCTGAACACATCAGACATATATGCACAAATAATTAATGCCTATCATTTATGCATCCCTATTTACATAGACCCATCATATTAATGAATAATTTCAAGTAAGGCTTTAGAATCAAAATGTCACTATGTTTCCAATCATCCTCCAAAAAATCCTAACTCAAAATTATTATTGATATAATTGTCTTATGCAAATAAATTCTATGAAGTTACAAAAACTTCTATTACTACCACACTAATTACCCACAAAGAACCAAAGAATAGCATAAAGCAAATAAAATCTTAACATCGAATAAAATAACAATGCTTTCACATGATACAACTAACATATCGGTTGCTACATCAACAACAATCAGGTAGTAAACATTACATAATTAATCAAAGAAATAAATAGGGAATGTCCCTTCTAATCTATTAGCCATAATATTTGAGAAATTTGAAGGCACATTTGCCAACCATGGAAAAACTTTTGGAGAGCATTCATGTCACCACCAATGCGCATTTACTCTACGCCATGTGGCGCTCAATCTCAGGGTTGAAGTTTTAGCCAACTCAATCCTATAGTGCTCTCTTACAAAAGCTTCCACTAGCCTCTTATAACCCGGGACCACGTTGACCTCCCATAGCTGATCTAACACTGCTTGCCATTCAGGTGGAAGAGTGTTCATCAAAGCCGGCACCTTCTCAAAATCCGACATAAGATAACCATTCCCGATGATTTCCTGTATCATCTGATTGACCCTGACCACATGTGATACTAAATCACCGTCATGCCACCGATAATCAGCTAACTCTGTCATCAGCCTCTTAAGTCTTGTATTTCCCTCGTCCATTCTTGGGATTGTAGGTATCCTTGCATAACGCATCATAGTTCCTGCAACAAATGCAGAACTAAAAAATGGATTACTTATAATCCATAATAAATATAAGGGAAAATACATAATTTTCCAAAATTCATGCAACAAATGCAGAATTAAAAATGGATTACTTATAACCCACATAGGCAAGACTGAAAAAGAAACACATCCTTTTTTTTTTTTTTTTTCCGGGTCAACGGTCAAAGTCAACGGTCAACGGTCGGTCAACGGTCAACTGGTCAACGGTCGTCGGTCAACAGTCAACGAGTCGGGTCAATGGGCACGCGGGTCAGACCGGTCGGACCGGTCGCGACGGTCGGGCCGGTCGGACCGACCGCACGTGCCTCGCGCATGCGGGGGATGACGTCACGCAGACGTCATCCGGCACGTGCCGGGCGCGTGCCTGCGTATGCGAGTCGGGTCGGGTCGTCGGCCGGTAACCGCCCGGCGAAACGTCGTCGGCGATGACGTCATCGGTGACGTCATCCGAGCGGTTACCAACCGTTGGATGACGTCATCGCGTGCCGGTTCGCCCGCCGACGGCGTGCACGCGCCGGTTCGCCGACCGGCGCGTGTACCGCATGCACTTGGCGATCCAACGCCTCCGGGCGCGTCGCTCCCACGCGCAGCGCCTTCTGGCCGCGCGTGTGGGCGCATGCGGCGTCGTACGGCGGCGTGCGAGCTATCCCCGGACTCGTCTCGACGTCGCCTTTCACCCAGTGCCTTCAGAATTTGATTTCAACTTATGAAAACCTAGAAAAATGGCCAAACAACGCTCGGGTGTCGGGATTTCTCGCCCCGATCCGTACGGCCGAAGTTCTTTCGCGAAAAATCAATCAAAAAACATCAAATTGATCGGGAAAACGTGAACTAGGGCTCTGATACCAATGTTGGGAATAACGAATCCCCGAAAACCGGATTCGACACTAAATCGAACCCCTAAATCAATGCGGAAGACGAAGCCCGGGAAAACACGTATCACCGATCGTAAAGCACACCACGGATTCGAGCGTACCTTGTTAGCCACAGATTAAACACCAATGCCGAAGAAGAGGAAGAAATTCTGGCCCTATTCGATCCGATGACGCCTTGAAGGGAAGAAGAACGAATGCCTTGTGCTTACTGTTCTTTTTGGAGAGAGAGAGAGTGCGCGGAAGAGAACGTACGTACGTTTAATTGTCCAACAGTTGTCTTCTCTCTCTCTCTCCTCCCTTTTATACCTTCCCCCATCCACGGGCCCTATTCCCGTGGGCCGGGCCTTTTTGGGCCCAACTTGAGCGGATGGGCCTTAAGCCCATCTCATAAATTCATCAAATCCGAAATTCATCATCACTCACTCATACACTCTAGGCACAACATGCAAGAGTAGATTAAGGATCCCAACTTGCCTCTAAACCGAGCAAACAACGAGCACACGGTGACTGGACACGGCGGTGACGGACGATGGACGCACGGCCTCTCCCTCCTTTCCTCTTCTCTTCCTTTCTTCCTTTCTTTCTTCTCTTTCTCTCCTCTCTTTCTCTCTCGGACGAACCTCTCTCTCTCCCTCTCTTTCTCGCTTAAACCGGCACCATCTTTCCCTAATTTATTCCCCTCAATCATTAGTCATCATTAGGTATGCATGGGTGACACTTGGCAATTTCTTTGGGACAAATGGGGGAGGACATGCAAAACCGGTCTCTTCCCCTCCCCTTTTGCACGGTCGACAGCCCTTTCATGGGCTTTTGGGCCGGCCATCTTGGCCCATCTTAGGCCCAACCCTCTTGGGCCTAAAACCCAAGCTTAATTAACCTAAGATTAACCCTTTTAAAAAAACTAATTAAATCCCTATTAAATCAAAGTACTAAATTGCAAATTAAATGGCCGTACACTTGCAATCATAAATCCATAAGTTTCCAATTTATAATACATATGGCCAAAGTTAGAATTTTCCTATCAAATAATTATTCACCAAAAGCTTGCCCAAAGTCTTAATGCAAGACATGAATTAGAGCACCCCTAAAGATTGGCAAGGAATTCTAGGATGCCACATGTACATACTGAAAGGGAGGCGGGAGGTTTAGTGTTTGTGGTTCATAGTGTTTTTTTGTAGAAATCCCCCTCTTAATCTCATCTCCCCACGTGTAAAGAAACAAACTTTTCTAATAAATAGAGCCGAGTGCAGCTCAGTTTCTAATGATTTGGCTTGACTGCAATTGATTTTATAATTATAATCTGAATTTGAAGCAAGTCAAGGGACTTGATATGAGATCCTGGGTGTCACATTCCCCCCGGCCGCTACTGCTGTTCATCACCTCCGCACCGAAGCACTCCAGCCTGCCTTCGCCCAATTCCCCTGCAGCGGCTTGGACCCTCACAACGCGTACAGACCTCTGTGCCGATCCGGAGCTCTGAACCCGTGAGCCCTTTCCGCCAGCCACCTCCATCACCAACGCCACAGAAGCTAGTCCCATTTGCCATCGTTGTTCTTGCTTGCACTCACGCGCCTCCGCTTTCGCCCCGACGACCCGACGTTGTTCCTGCCCTGTTCGTTGCTGCCGAGTCTCACCCCAGCAACCACCCGAGTTGCCTCAACCACTCCATATTCGTTCACCGGTCACCAATGCCACGCCTCCCTGCTGTTGTGTCCGCCAGCCCCGTGTTCTCTGCCTGTGCGAGTTACTGCACGCCCGAGTGACCTCCCTACTGCTGAGTTTGTTCCTCTGCTCATTGCTGCCCGCTAGAACAGAGCCACCTTCTGCCTCCCCTATTTTGCTGCAGGTCTGGTTATTGCCGAACCTCACTGAAGCTCTGACGGATAGCCCTTATTCCGAACGGTGACGCATCACCGAACCACCATCGCAACTCGGCCACCACTGCTTCCTCGCCATTCCTCAAGTCAACCGTGAGTTAGACTAGGTAAATTTTTAGATATTTGGTTTCATATTTTTTTATTATTTATTTTATTCTAGCTTGATTTGGTTTGATTTATTTTTATCATTATCCGATTAGGAAATTTGTCATATTAAGTCATAATAATCAAAAATATTGAGCCGCGAGACGTCGGGTTAGATTTTTGATTATTTCGTCTTTTCATGGCAAATTTATGGATTGCTTTGCGTAATTGATTCGCATTAAGATAATATGTCATTGATTTACATTGGTGAATTTTCAATGGGACATATATGTTGGTGCATTATTGTTATTTGCTCGTCACATATCATGCATCATATGTCATATCTAGGATTTAGGTATGTAGGTCCATACACATTTCATGTTTAAAACAACACATTTTAATTTTTAAGATTCATATAGAATTAGATAATTTTCCTTTAAAAAAAAAAGGAACAAAAATGTTATTTAGGTCATATAGATTTCATAATATGCACACCACATAATCCCATTTCATGTCATCATTGTTTAGTGTAGGTTGTATATGTGTAATAAAAAAAGAATCATTAAAAAATCATAAAAAGAACATGCATATAGAATTATCATGTCATCCATCCCATATCATGTAGCACATGCATATTCAGGATTATGTAAATTAGATTGCACACATACACATACTGTGATGGTTCAAGTTATGCCATATGAATTGCATCTCACATGTCATTAAAATAAATTCATGCATATTAAGTTTAAATTAAGAGTGCATATAATTAATATTAAAAAAAGGAAAAAAAATTAGGTGTCATGTCATTTAGAAAATCATGCTTAGGGCATGCATTTTTATTAGCATTTTTGTAATTTTTTAGAGAGCAGACCTTAAGAAGGTTGTAGTTAGTAATTTCTTACAATCTATCATTTCGATTTGTTGAATGTTATTTCATTGATTGTGCACCCGCATGACCACCATTTGTATGTTTCTTGTTTAGGTTAAAATTAATCAATACTGCCTGCAAAATATTTTTCAAATTAAAATAAAAAGGCACCGAAAGGGCGTTAGGCTAATCTAGCGTAACCATGTCCTCGGACCTATTGAATCTCTGGTTCGCAAAAATAAAGTATTCTCCCATACTTTATTTGGGTATCTAACCAGCTCTAACCGGTTAGTGGCGGCTCCAAATTGAGTATAATTGCATGTTTAAATGGATTAATTTCTTAATATCAAGTCATGATTGGTAGGACTTTGGAGGGTCCATGCTAAGTCTTCGGACTTAGTAATACAATAGCCTTCTTTGAGTAATTCCCCTTGAATTTTTGGTCGCGACAACATGGGATAGAAAAGCAGGACAACCAATTTCAAATCAAACACACTTTAATAAACAATCTAGTTTACACACAGAGGCTAACTCTAAGGTCTATATATAAGAGGTCTATCTCCAAACAGAACTACTGAGCCATCCATGCTCCTGATTCTTTCTCCTCAAGCTCCGGGTTCTTCACACTAAGGACCTGAAAATGGTAACCCACGACAGGGGTGAGATATAAATCTCAGTGAGTTCACGCCCTAAACCTCGATTAGGAAGATAATACACCTAGAGGCAGTCTACACACACAACCAAAGAGACTCACCTCGCCTCAGTTCATTCCTGCACATTAATACAATTCATAAAACATATGCATATAATCAATGCACTAATCAATTGGAACATATCACTATCAAACTAATCAAACACAGAAGTCCCGATTATAAGGCCAAATTGTTATGACACGTCACATTCCATGTCACACAATTTCGTCCCATAATCAAGCGTGGGTAACTCATATCGGTAGTTCAATCCACACTCGATATTCACTCTCAATATTCAAATTCAATACTCAATACTCAACAATCAATACTCAAACTCAAGGCACTTGAGGTGGCCCCCACGAAGTCACACTATCGTGTAGCACTTAGCCCTTGACCACATATAGCAATAGTACAAGACACTAGAGGTGACTCACACGAAGTCTCTCTATCATGTAGTACTTAGTCCTTTATTACAATAAGTAATAGTATAAGGCACTAGAGGTGGCTGACACAAGTTTCAATATTGTGTAGCACTTAACCCTTCACTATGCATGACAATACTGCAAGGCTCTAGAGGTAGTTCCCATGCGACTCAAGTCGCCGTGTAACAATCAGCCCTTGATTACAATAAGCAATAGTATAAGGCACTAAAGGTGACTCACACGAGTTTCGATATCGTGTAGCACTTAGCTCTTTACTTGCTCACAACCCATTCTTATCTCTCAACGGACAAGTTCCAAGCATGTCACAAGTCAATCACATCATCAGATATGCATTTTCTAGCAAGTATAGCATCAAGAACAATCATGAACTACTTCTAGAAAGTTTATTTTCCGAAATCAATTTGGTTAGAGGTCCAAATATTGTTCATTTGATCTGAAATTTGACTATCTTAAACTAAAAGAAGTGAAAAACAACTTTTGTGAAGAAACCATTTTGAAATTCAAACCCTAAGAGTTGATAAAAACCTCTAGAATCCCAAAAGGTCACAAGTTCCAGCACAGTCCGAGATTCTGTTTGCAAATGATGGAGCTGAAATATCATACTTTTAAATCTCTAAAAATCTTGAGTAAAATATATATCATAGCTGAAGATGTCTAAAATAGTTCTCAAAAAGGAATCAACCTCAAATTCGCAACCTATTTCGATCTACAAAAATGGCAAATGGCGAGGGTCTAGAGATCAGAACTGAAGAAAGTCTACTGAATTGGACTAATCCATCCTCAATGGTGCTAATCTCACTAATTAGATTAACACTAATCCATTATAAGGCTAATCTAACCATTCTAGATTAGCACTAATCCATCTTAAGGCTAATATAATCAATCCTTAAGCATAATTAACCTACTAAGCAAGGTTTTGTGAGTAAACTCACCGGTTTAGCGAGCCGGTGAGTGCACGGCGACGGCGACATGATGGTGAGCGAAACACAAGCCCATGATGACACCAAACAAGGTCCAAACATGATTTAAAATGGTCCACGAAGACCTTAGCCCTTGCTAAGCTTTTGGCTCTATCCTTGGGCCGAAAGAGCTGGATCAAGTGGCTAGTTGGGGCTAAAACATGCCAGGCGAGGCTGCATCGGTCGACGGCAAGTCTTAGGGACGTTGAGGGCGGCTGGATGACGGCGGAGGGACTTGAGACAGCGAGCTGGGCTCGCTAGAACGCGAGCAAGAGCAAGCACGAGCAAGCGGACGGGCGACACTCGAGCTTCGGCGGGCGGTCGACAGTGGCTGCTGGCTTGGCTGGCTTCCTATGGTTCTTGAGCTCTCAAATGACACCAAAAATGGAGAAAGCAAGCCAAGGGAAGAAGAAGAAGTGTTCAGCTGACAGGGGACCACCACTTGGCCTATAAAGTCCACAATTCTATCCCCATTCACTCATTGCATGCCCCCACCAGCCAAGGCTGTCATCCTCAGCCAATTTCCCCTCCATGGCTTTCTTAAGAAGCTTGCCAAAGGGTCCAAAAGGTTGCTGCACCCTTGGCCTACGAATTTGGACAATTTTCCTCTTCAATTGGATTCAATTCTCCTCCAATTGGACTCAAATTGGCCCTCATAAATTCAGCCAAGGTGTCCTGGTCCATCTCATGATTTTTCCTCATCAATTGAACCAACTTGACGGCCAAAAATGCAACCGAGAAACGGTCCCTCAAATTTTCCGGTCCAAAATAACCTTACTTTGAATTTTCGCCGAAATCTCGGGTTTGCAAAAAAATCTTCGGAGGATAAGTCGACATTCCTAAAATGAATTGTGACATGATAGAACTTTCAATTTTTGAATTCGAGTTCAAATTGTCGGTTAATTTCAACCGGGTGCGATTTTAGCGTGACCTAGCCTACCAGGTAGATTTTAGGAATTTTTAGTGCAATTGACTTGTGATCGATTATTTTCAAGCCATATTGTACATCTTCGACTCATAAGCGACTCTTGGATGTTATGAAAATCTCGAGGTTTCTAATACGGGTACAGGGTACCAAAACGACAGAAAAATCGGTCTAGTTCCAATCGACAAGAATTTTGCAATTAGGTGGAATCACCCACACTTAATCACATGATTCTGTCGAATCGACCTATCTCCAGTCTCTAATTGATTTTTAACTGTGCCGTAATAACCCTTGTAGATTAGCACAGTCGAGTAGTCAATTCATGGTCGAATTCTCAAGTCAGTCGTGTTTAGATTCCTTAATGGCTTCACCTGATAGGATAGTTATCTCATGAGTGGCCAACTCAGAAAAAAGAACTATAGGCGCATCGATGAAAAACCCATTTCATTTAGTCGAAAGCAGGGTTTGAAAATCAGGATGTCACACATATTTTGAAATAAAGTGTTTGGGATGGGACCTTTGAAAAGATTACTCGAAAGATTAAGGTACTGAAGATGAACAAGAGAAGTAGAATTGGCCAAGTGATTAGAGGATAAATGAAAATTATGTAATCCACAACCTAGTAAGCTCTAATGCAATAAAGCCGGGAGCGTGCTAATCACCAGCATGAGGACTCTTTCATTTGCAATCATTAAGCCACTCATGTCAAGGTACTCTAGTGACCGAAGATAAAAAAAAAAAAACTCAAAGATATCATCCACAACCAATTCTCGAGGGTAATTATGAAGATCGAGGACTTCCAACTTGGTGAGATTTCCCAATTGTCAAGGAACCATTCCATAGAAGTTAGAATTCAATATATTAAGGCATCTCAATTGTTTCATCGAACCGAGAAATTCAGGGATTCTTCCATGATTGGAATCGATCCTACTTAAGTCCAAGTGGTTCAAGTATCTCAAGTGGAGCAAAGAAGAGTTCAACTCCACAGTCAAGACGAGCACCAATTTCGTGGGAAAATGAATACGAGTTTCAACTTTTCTTGGTCGGGTTAATATTGGAGCTTGATGACATGACCATATACTCTATCACAGATCACTACTTCCCATATGCAATAATTTTTCCTTTCCATGAAGAAAGCAAGCCAAATGGATCTAAGAGGCTTTGTCGAAGCTGAAGCAGAGCCTCTTTTTCTTGCTCTCTACAAATAGACATTGAATTGTTACAGAAGCACACATATGAATTATCTAAAATGAGTAATAGAGTTACAAGTGTGAGCACTTGGGAACAATAACTCCCCATGAGCAATTAGGGAGAGGATGAATTCATGTTTTAGAGTAAAGGGTATAAGGGTCCTCTGATGAAATCCATATCATTTATAAAGAAGGGCAGGGAGACATTTCTATTTTAACATTACAAGTTTCGGTTGCATGCATGCACTTTATGTGAATGCATGTGTATCATGTATATGCAGCACATTTAAGGTCCACACATGATAGTTGTCATCAGGGAGAAAAGGCACATCCGTTCTTGCAGTTGGAGTTTGTAAATTGATTAGCAGACCCCATCTAGATGAGAAGTCTCACGTTACCTCGGAAGCGAGAGCAATGCCACTATGGAGATTGCGGACAAGGCTGCCCAGTTTTTTGCAGTGTTGGTCTTGGATCAAGTCAAGTCTTTTGGGTCTCATGTTGTTATTCATATTAAGGTCATTTCTCGGTCTGCATTGCATGTTTTTAAAGACACCATCTATTTTATGTTATGATCTTAACTAAATTACTAGCTTTGGAATAGCGATGGCAATGTACCATTCATCACGATATCACGGAGACACGGTAGAAGAGGTACAGAGATTTAAGTTGTCAGAGAGATCTTAATTGAAACCGTTAAGAGGCATATATATTGGGTAAGGGCGTGGTAATTTAAGTGTGAGACAAATCAAGCCACAAAATTCACATGCTGGCCGACCATATAGGCAAAAGCCCCAAATTGGAGGCATTTAAGAGAAAGATGCAATGGTCCTCCGCTTGCATCTGCATTCATTGTGGAAATATTGATCCAGTTAGGATTTGCCCTAAAAGTCACGTAATTATTGCTAATATCAAAATACTATAGGCTAGACCTAGGTTATCTGTAGTGGGGATCGCCCGGGCATGGGGAGCAAAATATAGGAACGTGGAACGTCATTTGTGCTAACGGTAGGGGTAGACTTCTTTTAATCGTGTAATTACGATAAGACATGTTTTTGTAGTCACAATAAAGATAATATTGGCAGTATAATGTGTTTCTAACATATCTTGTAGAATTATTATTTTGAATTATGTTTTCAATTATGAAAACTATCGGTATGAAAATTCGAATAAGTAATAAAGATTAATGTATTGGAACGTTCGAAATGCTCATTTTAGTATATGAGTGTATTCTCATTTCATAGGATATCCTGTGCATCTAGAATTTACGTGCCGTGTGAGAAACGAATGCATGCATCTAGAATATATAATAATTGTGAGGAATCTGATTTATCACTTTAACTTTTAATTGCCAAAAAGAGAGAGTTGATGTGTTCCTTTCTCTTAAAGCCTGTGTATGACTCCAAGTCGAGTCAATGTTTAGCACTTTTTAAAGTTCATGAAAATGAAAATCCACTGATGACTTCCAGTCGAAGTCAACGTTTATGATATTTCAGGATAATCACTTCTCCATCTTTAGAGCTAGTCTAGTATTCTTTTTATTTTTTGCTTTTGCGGCATAGCAGAGTGGTTGCCTTTGCCCACTGCTATAAGCCGATATTACCGACACATAACATTTCATTTTCCTCCAGCCGAACGAGTGTCCATGTCGATTTGGTTACATTTATTTCATTTTATAAGTAAATATAGTGTATTCGCAAAACTCTAGCAACTATGGGAGGACAAACTGTTTTACTACTTTGAACATATGTGCAAAAGCTTCATTTGAGCCAATAATGTCCCAAAACCCAGCACAAGACTGATGTGACATTCTACCTTTTTTTATTAAAAAAGATTGAATCCAAATATACGAGAGGCATTTTCAATAACATGTAATTAACAAATTAGTCACTCGAAACATGAAAGCAAGTCACAAAAATTTTTAGACTTTTGTGGTTGTTTAGAGAGCTTAAAGTGGTGCCTACTCAACAAATGAAGAGTTCTAAAAAATTCTTATGGACTATAATCGTGGAGAGACTTTGTTATGCATACGCATTCTCTTATTAAGATATGTAAAAGCCACCATTTGAGTGTCAATTATAGGTAATGATAACCCTAGCAATCCACAAATAACTCCAAGTCAAGTGAACGTTCTCTCTCTACATAATAAAACAACTTCCTAGATGATACATGTTGATGTCACAATCAATTCTTAAAGTGTTTTGATCGCATCCTAATGAAAACAAACTTAACAATGATACATTTTAACGATTGGAAAGTGCAATAAAACAAAGGCAATGTAATTTCTATCATAAGATTATTTACTATAAATTTATAGGAAGGAAAGGGCTCATTTTCTACCTTGATTACATCATTTTCATACAACTGGTAAAGTTTATATCTTTCTGCATCGTCATCAAGAACTTGGAATTAACAAGAAACATCAAGCGCCTACCAACTAATTACTTCTTATGAATTTCCAAGCTTCTGGTATTATGGAAGCGCTTCAACAGTTTTGCATCAAGTACAAAGGATTGGCCACAGCTGTTTCATCTGAAAAAGGACATGAACATTTGTTGGATCATCGCTCGAGCTTTCCCCCCTTGAGCTTCTCATTGTTAAGAAGGTGCATTGGGCATTGGTGCATTAGATAGACAGCTCTTGAATAAAGCATGTGCCTGAGCGAGAAAGAGAGAGAGAGTGATTAATTGATTGCCTGGCACTTCATCACCACAAATATTTAAGTTTTTTCCACAAAACACATAGAATGGCCTCTACGGCAGGCTCGTGCTTATCCTTCTTCCTCTTATCACTAAGCATGATGAATAAATCAACTCAATTAAGCCCTCCTCCCAACTCTGCTTCCGATTAGTGTCAGAATATGTCTTGAGTTTGGGCTCGTAAGTGAAAGTCTGAATTCATATAACAGATTTCCTATTTAGGAATTTGAATGGACATATAAGCAATAAAATTAAAAACTAAAAAGGAAAGTCCAAATTGGATTAAGTTTCAGAACAAACTGGAGATATCAACTTCCCAAATTTGGTTTGGATTCGGCAAGGCCTAGAGTTCCTCGTTTAATATATAAAATAAGCAAATCTCTTTTGGGAGTTAGCCTTGTTGATTTGCCGTTGATGGAGAGTTCTCGAGATTGTGGAATTCTCATACAATTGTTGGAGAAAAATTCATGAATTAAGTCTCATGAAGCTGGTGTTCAAGCCGTGAAATCATGTGGTGATATTGAGATATATTTTAAGAGAAACTATGAGTGTCACGCCCTGATCCTTGGGCACGCACCCATCCCTCACCTTGGTCGATTAATAGCAACGTTCCAGGACGCATCGCCGACCCCTTTCATTTTCATACGCATGCGGAAGCATATAATAATAATCCTCAGACAATAAAGCAATGTGATAGGAAAGTAGGATTCCAAATTTTCTTCTTTAAAAGCAACCACCCTTATACACATTGCAAACTATAGTGCAAATATATACAAGGCGAACTACTATGCCAGATTCAACTTAAACACGTTTAAGTTCAAGGTCTACAAGCAGGGGTGGGGGTTCCACAAACTACAGGTCCTCGTCCTCCTCCTCATCATCCTCCACACTCCAACTGGAGCCATTAGCAGACTGCACCGGACTTCCGAGATCTTCAAAATCTAGATTTGCTGTATTTACGACCGAGCCCAGAGGGGGATATGCATTGCCTTTTCCAAAGGCGGCCTCCAGAACACACAGAGGTATCTCAGACACCGGTAGGGGACCCTCTCTCTAGCCATCTTGAGCCTGACAATACCACGATCTATATCGATGGGGCACCTTGTGGGTGAGACCTGCATTGACCCAAACTATAGACTTCACCAGCTCATAGGTCCAGCCCCTAGGGCACCCATGAAACAGAAAGTAAGAGGTCTGCTCTGTGATCTTCTTAGGCCGTACCAAAAACTCAGGAGTGGCCATTTAGGGACCTAAAATGGTTATTCAATAACCAATGAGACAATGTCTCAGCAAGTTCTACCCCCTAAGACCCGATTAGGAAGCCAATACACTCTAGAGGCTGCCTAAGCACAATATGAGTTAGAGAACTTACCTTGGCCTCAGTTCCTTCCTACAAGTCAGTATATATATCAAATATACTCGATCACATCACATCACATCACTCAGATCGAATTATCGATCAATTGACTTAGTCGATTATATATCACCACGACCTTTCCATGGTCGGTACATTCAATAGCCGTGTGTGGGTACACGGTTAGCCTTAACCAAAATATAACAATTTCACTTTTCATAGGTCCCACCATTTTCAATAGCCCATAACATACTTTTGGCGTTGTAAACAAACGCTTGGTTAATTTCCAATCAATTACCAAAATTGATTAATTTAGGAATAAAATCATAAAATCAGAATTAAATCAATTCAGCACGATTTAGCACTCAAACAAATAAACAGACTGCACCACGATAATCAGCATAAAATTCCGGTCATCAACTATCCCAGCCTAATTTTCCGAAAAATAATTAATTAATTAATTAATTCCGAAAATTATTAAATAAATGCAATAAATCCAACTTAGGTCCGTAATGCCTAATTGGAAGTCGAGACGAGCTCGGAAAATTACCAAGACTCATTCAATAAATACTATGACCTATTTCCTTGCTAACTACACTAACCACTTACCTAACATGCATTAATAAGTCTCTAATTTAATTACTCTAATCTAATCTATCCACCTAATTGCACTTAACTAAATCTAATCAACCCTTAAGCATCATTAGCCTACTAAGAAGGGATTAGTAAGCAAAACTCACTTGATTAACAAGCGGGTCGGATCAAACTGACGGGAACGTTGCAGGGGACGTTTCTTCTCAAAGCGGGCCTAGTTTTCGAGGCTCGAAAGCACATTAAAATGGGCCTAACAATCGCTGTGAAACCCACAAAACTTCTATTCTTTGCTTGCTGAAACAAAGAGGAAACAAGCTCGGCTAGGCAAAGCAAGACCGGTGGAAGGCTTGGTGAGGCAACCGGTGGCCGAACGGCGAAGAAACAGGTTGATCGGAGCTTCGGCGAGCGGGTGGTCGGCAACTGATGGCTCCTGGGGTCAAGGGGGGATGTGCTGGTGGTTGGAACGGGCAAAGGAAGGGTCGAAATTGAGAGAAACTCGTGAAAAATGTGAAACAGTGCAGGCAGGCAGGGGACCGATAGACCGTCAACCGAGGGCTTGCGATGGCCGTACGGGACGGTTGGCGGCTCTGTTCGAGGCGAGGTCGGGCTCTTTGGAATGGGCTGTCTCTCCCGGTCACAGTGGTGGATGGATCGTTGGCTGGTTTGCACGAGAAGACCACTTTCAACTTAGATCTTTGGCGTAGGGTCAGCTGGAGCATAAATCAACAGAAGCGAAAACAGAGGGGAAAAATGGTCCGGCAAGTGTGTGACAGTTCTTGGCCAGCTGCTGGCTTCCGCTAGCTTCTCTCCTGGCTGCTGGTGTGCCAAGCAAGGCAAGAAAGAGAGAGAGAAGTGGGGTGGATGGCAACTTGTGGAGGAAGAAAGGGAAGGGATAAAGTTTGGGGGCCACCATGGCCATTTTTTTCCAGAACTTGTTCTCCAAGACTGTCAAGCATCTTCCTTGGCTGTCCATGAGCCACCAAGGCTCCTCCTTTCAACCTTGAATTGGTCCAAAATGGTGGTGGATAGGGGGAGTTACGAATTTACAAGCAATTAGCTTCAATTGGACTTAATTCCTTTACAATCCAATCCCATTTGGTCCTTGCAAATGTACTTGGCACCTCAATTATCAAATTGATAATTTTCCTCGTCAATAGATCCATCTTGCATCCTAATTTCACGATCAGAAACGATCCTAGCCTTTTTCTGAGCAAAAGGTCTCACAACGACTTTTTCCCAAAAAGTTTTGGGTTGCAAAAAAATCTCCTGAGACTAAGTTGACGTTCCTAGAATTTATTGTGACATGAAAGAACATTCAATTTCTTAAATCGGACTCGAATTCGCGGTTAATTTCCATTCGGCGCGTTTTTAGCGTGACCTAGGCTACTAGGTAGTTTTTGGAGATTTTTAGTGTAAATGACTCATGGTCGATTCTCTTCGAGCCACAATGAACCTACTCGACACAATGGTGACTCTCAGTTGTCGTAAAAATCTCGAAAATTCAATTACTGACACAAGGTACCAAAATGATAGAAAAATCAGTCTAGTGCCGGCCGACGAGAATTTTTCAATTTAGTGGTTTCACCCATGATTAGCCACTCATCTTACTCAAACTGACCTATCTCTAATCTCTAATGATCTTGGCAGATGAGCACGGTCGAGTAACCGATCCCTGGTCGAATTCTCAAGGCTATTGCCTAAAAATTCCTTAATGGCTTCCCTGGATAGTCTAGTTATCTTAAGAGTGATCAGCTCTGAGAACAGCTCTATAGGCGCGTCAATGAAATGCCTGATTTATTAAATAGAAAATTGGACTGAAAATCTAGAATGTCACAACTCTTCCCCTCTTATAAAAATTTCGTCCCTGAAACTTAAACCTTTACCAATCCTTAAACAAAAAGGCGGGGGTATCGTCGTCTCATCTGGTCTCACTTTTCCCGGTTGCTTCTTTAGTCGCGTGGCGTTGTTAGACCACTTTGACCAAGAGGACTATCTTGGTTCACCGAATCTGTTCAGAATCATAATTTGAACCGGGCTTTCCACGTACGACACTCTGTCGTCCACGTCTAATTATTCAAGATTTAGCATGTGGGTCGGGTTAGGCTCATACATCCTCAATCTCAACACGTGAAAGACGTCATGCACTTGCGTCAATCTTAGCGGTAATGCAAGACAATACGTTAGGATCCCGATTCTTTTCAGCACCTCAAAAAGGACCTACATACCTCAGTTTTAGTTTTTCCCTCCTTGCCAAAGCGCAAGGTATCCCTCATTGGTGACACCTTTAGGAAGATGTATTCACCAATTTTGAACTCTAAGGGCCTTCAATGGTCAATGATACAACTTTTCTGGCGACTCTGAGAGGTCTTTAATCTGTTTCTGATCATGGCAATTGTAATCACTAATTGCTGAATTGACTCTGGGCCGATGATCATTCTTTTTCTGACCTCATCTCAACAAACTGAAGTTTTGCACACCCTACTATACAATGCTTCATAGGGAACCATCTGACTGTTCTACTAAATTGGTAACCCTCGGTTCCAGATTTAACATATAATTTATCCCTGGTACTCCATGTAGATGAACTATCTGATATGCACACTTCTGTATACTCATTCAAACGAGATCTTTTCGTATTGCACTGAAGTGAGTCGGCTCTATCCAGTTGTCGACCACAACCCCAAATGGAATCGGTACTTCCCCGACTCCTTAGTAAGCCTATCATAACGTTCCATCATGATATACTTCCATTCCCACTCAGGACCCTCGAGTGATTGTAAAAGTCCTCCTGGTTTGTATTACTAAACTTCCACTTGTTTAGCACATCTAACACTTACAACTTTTCTGGCGATATCCACCTTTCTATCTATTCACCAATCGAGAAGATGTCGATTCTGACTTACTTTGTACTGCCTGGTCGAAAATTGTAATTACTACAATGAATTTCTGACAAGGTCTCTTACCTGAGTGCTACATCTCAGGTACACCCCATCACTTTCGAAACTTGAGTGTTCCATTCTCAGAAATCTAAAAGTCAGTCTCTTTCTTATCAGTATTCTTTTGCAGGATCTTCTGAACATCTCGGTCTGTCAACTAAAGCGTCTACTTCTAACCTAAATATCTGGTTCAATTATGAGGGTGGCCATAAAATTCAAAAGGCGGCCCACCTCAAATTTGAAAACCGAATTTCGAACCCTTTTCGAGTAAGGTCTATACTTTAACCAACCTATGCACAATTGAAGGCTCTCAACTCAACGCCTCTAAGTCTTCAGTACGAAAAATTTATGCTGCGAGTTCCAAGTCATGCGTCGGGTAGTTCAACTCATGAGGTCTCAACTAGCAAGAGGCGTATGCAACAACCTTACCATGTTGTATTAACACACAACCCAGTCCTTTGATAGACGCATCACTATAGATATCGAATTTTCTAGGACTAGATGGAATTGTCAGCACAGGTGCGGTAGTCAGCTTTTCCTTAAGCTTTTGGAAACTACTCTCACACTTGTCTATCTATACATATTTATCTTCTTTCTTCAAGAGTTTTGTTAGTGGCGACGCTAAAGATGAGAACCCTTCCACAAACCGTATGTAATAACCTGCCAAACCCATAAAACTTCTAATCTCTGTCACTGTAGTCGGTCTTGGCCCATTGATCACTGCTTCAATCATGTTCGGGTCCATTGAAATTCTTTCGCCTGAGATCACTTGCCTTAAGAAAGCAACACGAGTTAACCAAAACTTGTACTTGCTGAACTTGGCATACAATTGATGGACTCTCAGTGTCTGTAGTACTAGTCTTAAATGACTCTCATGCTCTTCATCACTTCTTGAATACACCAGAATATCATACAGTAGGAGCATTTGTCAACCCAAATGGCATCACTGTGAACTCATAGTGACTTAATGAGTACGAAATGCTGACTTAGAAACGTCCTCCTTCCTGATCCTTAGCTGATGATATCCTGTCCTCAAGTCGATCTTCGAAAATATTAACGCTCCTTGTAACTGATCAAACAAGTCATCAATCCTCGGCAGTGGATACTTGTTCTTGATCGTCACTTGATTGAGTTGTCGATAGTCGATGCATAGGCACAACAAACCATCTTTCTTCTTCACAAATAGAACTG
Source organism: Eucalyptus paniculata subsp. matutina (assembly GCA_017140255.1). NCBI lineage: Eukaryota > Viridiplantae > Streptophyta > Magnoliopsida > Myrtales > Myrtaceae > Eucalyptus > Eucalyptus paniculata. The sequence continues at coordinate 46,867,142 of CM029435.1, forward strand.
GTGCTCCCCAAGGTAATGCACTAGGACGAATAAATCCTATATCCAAAAGCTATTGCATCTGCACCTTCAGTTCGTTCAATTCAGATAACGCCATCCGGTAAGGAGCCTTAGAGATTGGCTCTGTCCTGGGTGCTAACTCAATCACAAATTCTATCTCTCTTTCTGACGGTAGACCTAGCAATTCCTTTGGGAATACATATGGAAATCCTTGCACAACTGAAATATCTTCAATTTTTAATTCCTCAACTGTCGTATCCATGACAATCGCCAGGTAGCCTTAACAACCCCCGTCTAACAAACAGGTTGCCTCTTGCGACGGGATTAGGGAAATCGAGGGTCCTCCTCGACTTCTGATAAATTTGTAATTTTCCTCTGTCGACGAATTAAATTGTATCACATTGTAACAACAATTCATTACAACAAAAGCTCCTCGAGCCAAACCTTTTTATATATGGTATCAAAGTTATACATAGGCAAACCCGTCAAGTACAACTATAGTCAGAGATTCATCTTTCTACCACTTGATTACAACAACAGAAATTTTATAACCTTCACTCAAAATCCCGCTACGCTACTCTAATAAAAACACCTCAAAAAAATTCTTCCTTTGCTCAGTGCTTAGTTGGTCCATTCTTGTTTCTTTCGTTATCCTAGTGGTGTTCTATTTGCAATGCTTGCCCTTTGTCTAGTCCTTCGGTGATGGCGTACATTGTGCCTTGAACTGGTGGTCTCAACTGACCTCCTTGCGGCGCGTTCTGAGGTGCATTTCTCCTAATCTGGCCCATTGGTGGTGGCAGTGGCAACTGCGGTTGTCCTTTTGGCTTTCTAGGACAATTTCTGGCTAGGTGGTCTGCTGGCCACATTCAAAACACGCGCCCGGCCTAGATGGGCACGGGGCTGACCCGTGTCGTCTTCCACAAAAATGACACATTTCATTCCTATTGGGCATTGACCTACTAAAGCCACCCTTCTTGCTGGGTGAGGCTTGGAACCTACCTCCAAGAATAGGCCTCTTTCCTTGGCGAATTCCCTCTCGGTGAGCATAACCTCGATCCAGACGAGGGGACTTGCTCAGTTAGTCTCCTTTCGAGCAACTGTGCTCAACGATAAACCTCTTGTTAATTAATCAAATCAAATGGCACCAACGGCTATTTCAACTTGCGTTGAAGGCCGTCCTTGAACCTTCGAGCTTTCTCCTCAAGGTCTTCGATCAATCTCGGAGCATACTGACATAGCTCTACAAATTTGACCCCATATTGATCAACAGTCATTGACCCTTGATGGAGTCACAGAAATTCTTCAATCTTCTGCTATCTCGCGTTCCTCGAGAAGTATTGTTCGTTGAACGCTCTGAGGAATGCATCCCACAGTGGGACCACTCCTTTATGAAACACCGTCTCTTTAGCGGCTCTCCACCAGGTATTGTAATTGCCCAGGAACCATACTGCTAGGGTTACCTTCTCTGCCTCAGTGCACATCAGGAGTGCAAAGGCTTTCTCTAGATCTTGTATCCACAGTGAGGCGGCCATGGGGTCTCCAGTACCCAAAAATCCTGGCGAACTTAGCTTTAAAAACTGCTCCACCAGCTTGTGGATCGATCTTTCTCTCTGCACCTCTATGTTCTCAGCTGGAACATCAGCAGGTGTGGCAACGGCTGTGGCCTCAGCAGCAACGGCATTAGCAACAATAGCGGCGGCTTGAGCGGTAGCTGCAACAGCTACAATGAATGTGGTAGCTTGATGCCTATTGCCCCCATCAACTCTCTCATACCATCCAAGGCTTGATCAATTTTGATAGTTCCCTGATCACCTGGGGCTGCAACCCCAGACCTCCTCCCAACTCTTCTTCCTATTAGTGTCAAAATATGTCTTGAGTTTGGGCTCGGAAGTGAAAGTCTGAATTCATATAACAGATTTCCTATTTGGGAATTTGAATGGACAGATAAGCAATAAAATTAAAAACTAAAAAGGAAAGTCCAAATTGTATTAAGTTTCAGAACAAACTGGAGATATCAACTTCCTAAATTTGGTTTGGATTCGGTAAGGCCTAGAGTTCCTCGTTTAATATATAAAATAAGCAAATCTCTTTTGGGAGTTAGCCTTGTTGATTTGCCGTTGATGGAGAGTTCTCGAGATTGTGGAATTCTCATACAATTGTTGGAGAAAAATTAATGAATTAAGTCTCATGAAGTTTATGTTCAAGCCGTGAAATCATGTGGTAAGATTTGGAAATTCCATGTGATATTGAGATATACTTTGCGAGAAACTATGAGTGTCACACCCGATCCTCGGGCACGCACCCATTCCTCACCTTGGTCGATTAATAGCGACATCCAAGATGCATCGCTGACCCCTTTCATTTTCATACGCATGCGGAAACATATAATAATAATCCCCAAACAATAAAGCTATAGGATAGGAAAGTAGGATTCCAAATTTTCTTCTTTAAAAGCAACCGCCCTTATATACATTGCAAACTATAGTGCAAATATATACAAAGCGAACTACTACGCTAGATTCAACTTAAACAAGTTCAAGATCAAGGTCTACAAGCAGGGGTGGGGGTTCCACAAACTATGGGTCCTCGTCCTTCTCCTCATCATCCTCCACACTCAATTGGAGCCTTCAGCAGACTGCACCGGACTTCCGAGATCTTCAAAATCCAGATCTGCTGCATCTACGACCGAGCCCAAATGGGGATGTGCGGTGCCTTTTCCAAAGGTGGCCTCCAGAACACACAGAAGTATCTTAGACTCCGGTAGGGACCCTCTCTCTGGCCATCTTGAGCTTGGCAGTACTACGATCTATATTGATGGGACACCTTGTGGGTGAGACCCGCATCGTGTGACATCTTGAAATTCGAGTCCTCTGAGGAATGAATGTATGTAAATTTCGTCAATGCATTGTTGGTTAATCTTACTCGGAATTGATCACACCTGAGATACTGACCTTGAGGGGAAAGACTAATGAGGATAGAACTCGTGCTACTAAAGGATTCGACCTAGGAAAACGACTTGACCATGAGACTTGCGTGAGGACGATCCTGTAGATAGGCAGGCCAATTTCAAGGACAACTAGAAGTCGATTCGTGGACAGAACATAATGGAACGACGGGTGATTCTATTTACTATTATCGAGCCCGCGAACAACCCTAGGTCGATCCTTAGTGATCGTGTACTTTGAAAGAAGAATTTATCCTCTGCAATTTCATGTAGTCAAGGAGTCCATGCGTCAAGATATTTTGAAAGTGGTTTGGCACGAGTCGGTCACACGTCAATCCTCAAAGCCACCTGTTAGTCTGAGTTGTAACCAAAATGGCATTAGGGCAAAATTGACATGGCAAGAGAACTTAGGATTGGACTTCGAATTATCAGGAATGTCCGGGACGAACTTTGGATGAAGCTACATCAAATAGTCAACAGCCAGTTAAGCCGAGCATTTGAAAGAGGGATTTTCGGACCGAGGAAGCAAGCCCGTGTGGCATCCCAAAATTCAAAGCCAAGCCATAAGGTGTGTTAAAGTCTTTAATTAGGTGATAGAATTTCCATGGCTTATGTTTTAGCCATTAGTCTTTTATTTAGATGATTTGTGCTTGTGATTGTGAGAATTTAAATTTAATAGATTAATAAATTATGCTTGGCCATGTACTATATAAATTAAATTTCAATGAACAAAAATGTCCTAAGACTTTGGCCAAGATTGGAAATTGAAATTTAGAAATATTTATAGAAGGAATTTCAACAAAAAAAAAAGAAGGAAAAAGGGGTTAATTTTCGAATGGGCCTTAAGCCCATTTGGCCTAAGCTTGATGGGCCAAGCTAGTCGGCCCAAGAGGGAGTTCGACCGGCCCATTAGAGGCCCAAGAGAGGTGGCCGGATGGCCCAAGCCCAAGAAGCCCAATCAATTCAAAAAAATTCAATTGGACAAGTGGCAAAGGGGAAGGCCATGCATTGGCCATGGTTGAGGCAATGTAATCATTAGCTCTAGGGGGAAATAAAAGGGAAGAGAGAGAGAGGAGTGGCCGGATTCTTTTGGCCGAGAGAGAGGGTGAGAGAGAGAGAGAGAAATCACGAGAGAGAGGGAGAGACCGAGAGGGAGAGGAGGCGGAGCCGAGGAGGAACCGCCGTGTGCCGCCGTCCGTTCGCCGTGTCCGTCCGCCGTACGCCGTCGTCGTTCATCCTAGAGGCAAGTGGAGTCCTTTAACTTCTCTTGAATGTTTGTATTGTTGGTTGCATGTTAGATTTTAGGTGTTTCAAGTGCGAAAAACCAAGGTAAGGTTGGCTCGTTCTCAAGCCGCGTGACTGTTCTTGCTCGGGTTGTGGGAGTCAGTAACTCGTTTGAGCTTGCATGTGTGTTTGGAGTCCGATTTTGGCTTCGATGTCTTCATGGAAGTTGTAGCTAACGTCTTGTACTATAACATAATGAAATTTCGTGGAAAATGATGGATATATGAGGGGTTAAAGTTCTATTTTATGGAGACCCCAGATCTGTGAAGTTTTCACTGACTTCTTGTTGGATTCTTGTTTGCTTGTTGATTTCTGTTGAAGATTTGACTTCGATGTCTTCATGAAAGTTGTAGGTAACACTTTAAACTAAAACATACTCAAATTTAAGTGAAAAGAACAAGTATAGCTTGGTAAATCGACCTGATCTTGAAGACGATGATTCTGGTGATGTGTTCCGAGACACCCGAGACTTCATGGACATAAATGGTGACCATACTTTGGTTATTTGACCTAGATCTCTTCATGAAACTTGTAAAGGACACCTTGATACATAACATATCCAAATTTCAGATGAAACGAAAGAGAATAGATGGGTGAAATCTTAATATTTCGGAGATGTCTATTCTGGACGATGCGGTAATGGTTCCAGAAGCTTCGTGAGGTTGTATAAAATAATATAAAAATAATCTTGGCTATCACCCTGTAAAATTTCGTAATTTTTGGAGGTCGTATGAATATTTTAATCGAATTTATTTGGAAACTGTGCATTCTGGTTATTATCCGAATATCATGTGCTATTTTGTGGAAATTGTGAAATTGTGTGAAATTCGAATTGGCCATGAATTTTGCATGAAATTTGTCACCTTATTGGTTTGTTTAATGATTGTTTGAATATTATGATTTTGGGAAAATCATAGATATTGAATGTAATATTTATTCATGAAAATAAATAAATATAATAATAAAATTAAATAATAAAATAATAATAAAATAAAATGGATTATTTTATTGGCGATAAATTCCATTGAATTTATTAATAAATAATTATGCATTGTTACATGTATAATAAGACATTGGTGTATGCATGATCATGAATTGTGATGTATGTGTGAATCATATGCCATGTAATAATGAGATCAAAAGAATGATAAATATGGATAAGGATAAGTGAGTAAGTGGTTGTGGTGGAGGATGAGGCCGGAATGTACAGAGATGCATTGCCGGAATTCCCTTGGAGATTCAGGATGCCCGGAATGTGGGGGCCCGGAAGCCCTGTCGGAGGTTTCTGCTCGAAGGGAATGCCTCGCGATGCCAGGATGTGGGTGCGAGATGCCTGGCTAGAAGGGTAAAGGCCGGAAGCCCTGTCGGAGGTTTCTGCCCGAAGGGAATGCCTCGTGATGCTAGTTGAGATGAGAGATGCCCGGAATGTGGGGGGCCGGAAGCCTGGTGGCCTGGGAGGCTGAATGCCAGGGAACCTCGGAGGTCTTTGCCCGAGGGGATGATGAAATTGATGATTGAGAAATGGGTGATGTGGTGATCAAATTTAAAGATAAAGATGAAAATTAAATCATGACATGATATGCATGATGATGATGATTAGGATGATGTGTGATGTGAAATAACGATGATCACCCATGATGATATGATATGCATGATGATATGCATGATCATGATGAGATGATATGCATGATCATGATGAGATGATATGCATGATGATATGCATGATGATGATGAGATGATATGCATGATGATATGCATGATGATGATGAGATGATATGCATGATGATATGCATGATGATGATGATATGATGATGATCATGATGATATATGATGTGAAATAATGATGATCACCCATGATATTATATGCATGATGATATGCATGATAGTGATGATATGTGATGTGATATGATGATCATCCATGGTATGATATGCATGGTGAGATGCATGATGATGATAATGATATGATATGCATGATAATATGCATGGTGATGATGATGATGATAATGATGATATGTGATGTGATATGATGATCATCCATGGTATGATATGCATGATGAAATGTATGATAATGATAATGATATATGATATGCCATGATGATGATGATATGTGTGATATGATGATGCATGGTTAAAATGCGCATGGCTTCAAGGTAAGTTACGCCTGCAATGCATGTATGATATGCCTGATGCATTGAGTTGTTATTGGATTTCCCTATCTGCTGAGTGGTTGTACTCACCCCTTTTTGGGGATAACATTTCAGATTAGCAGTATGCCGCTACCTGCCGTCTCGCGAGGGGTGTTTTATGGTCTACCATCCGATGTAGAGGTCGAGTGTGCTGAGATAGATTGTCCCTCTGTTCCCGGACTGACTTTTATTCGAGTACGCTGTCTAGTGATGTACGACATAGGCCTGGCTGGGGGTCTTGTCATTCAGGAGTTTATTTCTGTGCACGTTCGTCGGGATGGAGCGATGCGAGGGATGTTGCCGCCGCCACCGTCTGATGCACCGGGTTGGGTGTGAGACCCGCGCGCGATGAGTAGGAGTTGGATCTTTTTGATGTAGATAGTCGACACTTTCGATGGGGGTTTGTACTCGTATGATGTTGAGGGTCGAGAGTTTCTTTTTGAGGTTTTAGGCTGGACGTGGCTGAGTCCTAGCTTTTCCTTTTGTTGTACCGACCCGAAGGGAATCCCATCTTGTTACATATGTATGTAAGTAAAGTGTCGAAGCTTGGTTATAAAATCCTGATGTTTAGCTGGTGTGTATTGGTATCATGGATTGGTAGGGGGATAGATGGTGATGTTTAATTTGCTTCCGCTATGAGTCGCGCTGGGACCGCTTTTAAAAAAAAAAATGCCTGTGATTAACGACGCTTGTTCTAAGTACAAGATAGAAAAAGGTAATAAAGTGTAACATCAGTGCTTGTGGCGACCGCCGTAGGGAGAAAAGGCTAGAGAAGAGAGAAAATGATGATGGCTTAGCATGGGGACTTGAAGCTATGATGTGAGGGCTTGAGGGGGTGTGCAGTAGGCCTCACATCACTCTCTCTCTCTCTCCCATTCAGCCTCCCTTGATGGAACTTTCTCTCTCTTCGTTTTTCTTCTTTCTCTAGTTTCTACTCCAGCTGACCCTTTGGTGAAGAATCGAGTCAAAAGTGATCTTCCCGGATAAATCAGCCAATGAACCACCTATCACTGTGACCGGGAGAGATAGACGGTTCAAACGAGCCCAATTTCGTCCTAAACGGAGCTTCTGACAAGCTTGGATGCCGCCGTGAAGGAACCGATCGCCGGTCCGTCGATCTGCCTACAGCCTACACTGTTTTGCGTTTTCTCAATTTTTCTCCCATTCTGGTCCTTCCTTTGCCCATCCTAACCTCCAGCAAGACCCTAAGACCCCCTGGTGCCGCTAGTTGCTGGCCATCCCCCTCGCCGGAGCTCCAGCCAAGTCGTTCAACTTGTTTTCTCCTCTGGCAGGGCTGTTTTTCAGTGTTTTTAGCGAGAGTCCGAGTTTTGGTTGCTGTGTTGAGCTTGGGACCACCTTGGGTCATCGTGGTAGAGGTCTCGGTGCGTAGCCACCGTCATTGCCACCACGTCGGTGCCTTCGGCCCGCTTAACGAGTGAGTTTAGCTCCTAATCCTTCGATTAGTGCCTAAAATTGCTTAGGGTTGGTTTAGTTAGATTTAATTCTAGTTTAGATGATTTAATTAAGTTGTATTAGCGCTAAGATAGGTGATTAGATGGATGGATTAGATTGGTTTAGCTTAATTTTACTTTATCAGCTTAATGATGCTTATGTGGTTAATTAAGCATGTTTAGTTTAATTGATTGATTTCCTTAATTTAATCATTGTTTTAAAGATTTCTGAATATAATTTGTTATATATTAAATTCTGGAAATTTAGAGCCTGTTTGTTTGTGTTTTTTTTTTGTTTTTGAACACTTTTTTCTGTTTTTTGTTCGCAGGGAACAAAAAGGAGCAACGCAGGTGCGTTTCGTTTCCTTTTTGTTCTTTTGTTGAGGAAAAAAGAAACAAAAAAATAAACAACAAATTTGTGTTTCTTATTTCTGAAACAAAACTTAGAAACACTTTTTTATTTCCTTCTTCTTTTTCTTCTTATTTTTTTTTTCTTTTTTCTTTCGCCGGTCGCGGCGTCGGCCATGGCCGCGACGGCCCGACGAGGGCGGCGGCCTCGCCCAGCCACGGCGAGGCTCGCCGGGCCCCGCCGAGGCCGAGCCTCGCCGCCTTCAGGCAAGGGTCGGCCTCGCCGTGGCTGGGCGAGGCCGCCGGCCCTCGTCGGCCGATCGCCCGGCCATGGCGAGGCCGGCGACCGGCCAAAAGAAGAAAAAAAGAAAAAAATAGAAAAAATAGAAAAAAATAGAAAAAATAAAAGAAATAAAAAAATTATACAAATTTACCAAACGTTTTTCTGTTTATTTTTATTTCTGGAACAAGTTTACCAAACGCGTTTTTTTGTTCAAAAATTGTTCCCCAGAACGTAAAACACTTTTTTCTATTTCTATTCCTTGGAACAATTTTTAAACAGAAACGCAAACAAACGCACCCTTACTGTTCACACAACACTATTCACAAAATACTGTTCACGTGCAATGTTCACGAGTACTGTTCACCAAGTACTATTCACGTGCACTGTTCATCCAAGATGCGAAAAATGTCTAAAATTCATGTGTTGATTTTATGAAGTAAATGGATGTGAAAATGCATGGCATCCGCATGAATTGAGTGATGATTTGTGCAATGGTGTGGTGATTGGAAATTATGGATTTTATTAAGAAAATCTCGAGTGTCGGGTTTGGACACCGAAAATGGATTTTAAGTATTATATCAAACTGTGGGGTTTGAAAAAGGAAAGTATCAGTTTTCCTGGTTCGAATTTGACGTATAACCACACACGTGGTGAATTTATTGGATGTTTTTAAAATAAAGAAAAGAGGCTGGGATTACTATTTTGATGAATGGCATTGAGTAAAATGCATGGTATCCTGGGCCAAAGTTGAATGATCGTGTGGTGGTTAAAAGAAACCGTCCCTGGTGTGTGTCGGTGGACGTTACCCATCCTTGGTGTGTGTTGATGGATGTTATCTGTCCCTAGTGTGTGTCAGTGGACTCGGGTCGCAGTAGATTCTGAGCCTATACTCCTTCGGAAAACGCCGTAAGGAATGCTATCCCTAGCATGTGTTGGAGGATGTAGTCATGCTCCAAGGTGGGGAGACGATGCCTAGCTAAATGCTAGTAGATAGCCAAACTACGAGTAGGCTGTGGTCGCAATTGATTATGGACCTATACTCCTTCAGAAAACGCTATAAGGAATGCTGTCCCCAGCGTGTGTTGGAGGATGTAGCCGTGCTCGAAGGAGGGAGACGGAATCTGGCTATGTCAGAGAACCAGCGTGTGTCGGGTAAACTACCCATGTGGGTAGTAATAATCAATTGGAACGCATGTTGTGTGTGGCATGAATTTGATGAGCCTGATTATGGGACGAAACTGTGTGGCATGGTATGGGACATGTCATAACGGTTTGGCCTTATAATCGGGACTCCTGTGATTGATTGGGTTGAGACCCCTGTGATGGACTGAGATGAGTAAGGCGTTTCAATTGTTTTATGCATTGAGTATATGCATTGTCTTTTTGAACTGTGCTAATGTGCAAGAACGCATGAGAATCATGCCATCGGTGATTCCGGTCATGCATGAGTTAAGTACATTGTTTATGGCACGCACGCGTGAATCGATAACGTGCAGGGTGTGGCAATGGCCAGGTGAGATCGCTTGTGACGCAACTCGTATGTGATTGATGAAATGTATCATCTAATGGCCATGTGCATTGCGTGTATCGTGCTGAATTGTAACGTGCAGGGTATGGCATACCAGGTAAGGTTGTATGCGAATCGACTGTTGGTTGTTGCTTGTGGTGGGGTAGCTCTAGATAGATACCCTGGGTTGAGTTGGTGTACTAACCAGGGCTTAAGGGTGGAATTCGTTGAGATTTATATCTCATTGGTTATTGAATAACCATTTTCAGGTCCTTAGTGTGAAGAGCCAGGAGCTTGAAGCAGATGGGTCAGGAGCATAGGTGGCTCAGTAGTTCTTTATAAGACAGACCGTTTGTATAAGCTTGTGGTGTTTATGAAAGTGTATTTGACTTGAAACTGGTTATCCTGCTTTTCTATCCACGTATGTTGTTGTCAAGGGATTAGTTAATTTGCTTCCGCATGTGCAATAAAATGACAAGGGTCGGCGACGCGACCTGGGAACGTCGCAAAATTCTTTCGACCACCGAGGGATGTGCTCGCGCTCGAGGTTCGGGGCGTGACACATCGACCCAAACTATAGACCTCACCAGCTCCTAGGTCTAGCCCCTAGGGCACCCATGAAACGAAAAGTAAGAGGTCTGTTCTGTGATCTTCTTAAGCCGTCACAAAAACTCAGGAGTGGCCATCTAGGGACTTGAAATGGTTATTCAATAACCAATGAGACAACGTCTCAGCAATTTCTACCCCTAAAACCCGATTAGGAAGCCAATACACTTTAGAGGCTGCCTAAGCACAACACGAGTCAAAGGACTTACCTTGGCCTCAGTTCTTTCCTGCAAGTCAGTATATATATCAAATATATACTATCACATCACATCACATCACTCAGATCGAATTATCGATCAATCGACTTAGTTGATTACATGTCACCACGACCTTTCCCTGGTCAGTACAATCAATATCATCTACTCTCCAAGAGGGTATGTCTAAACATTGAGCCCACGTGCATTCTTCAGGTTGACATACTTAATCACCGAGCCCACGTGCGCTCTCTAGGTTAACGTACTTAGTCACCGAGCCCACGTGCATTCTTCGAGAAGACCTGCCTAATCACTGAGCCCACGTGCATTCTCCAAGTTAACATACTTAATCACCGAGCCCACATGCTTTCTCCAAGGTGATATATCGAATCGCTGAGCCAACAAAATATAACGTCTTTCTCCGAGATGACATCCTTATCCATCGAGCTGACATAGTATGGCATTCTTTCTCACCTTTTATCCTACCCGATAAAATAGCTGTGCGTAGGTACACGGTTGGCCTTAGCTAAAATATAACAATTTCACTTTTCATAAGTCCCACCATTTTCAACAATCCATAACATACATTTGGCGCTGTAAACCGACACTCGGTTAATTTCCAATCAATTACCAAAATTGATTAATTTAGGAATAAAATCCTAAAATTAGAATTAAATCAATTCAGCATGATTTAGCACTCAAATAAATAAACAAACTGCACCACGATAATCAACATAAAATTCCAATCGTCAACTATCCCAGCCTAAATTTCCGAAAAATAAATAAATAAATAAATAATTCCGGAAATTATTAAATAAATACAATAAATCCAATTTAGGCCCGTAATGCTTAATTGGAAGCAAAGACAACCCCGGAAAATTACCGAGACTCATTCAGTAAATACTAGAACCTATTTCCTTGCTAACTACACTAACCACTTGCCTAACATGCATCAATAAGTCTCTAATTTAATTACTCTAATCTAATCTATCCACCTAATTCCACTTAATTAAATCTAATCAACCCCTAAGCATCATTAGTCTACTAAGAAGGGATTAGTGAGCGAAGCTCACTTGATTAAATTGCGGGTTGGATCAAACCGACGGGAACATCATAGGGGACGTTTCTTTTCAAAGCGGGCCTAGCGTTTGAGGCCCGGAAGCACCTCAAAACGAGCCTAATAGCCACTGTGAAACCCACAAAACTTATGTTATGTTCTTGCTGAAACAGAGAGGAAACAAGCTCGGTTAGGGAAAGCAAGACCGGTGGAAGGCTTGGCAAAGCAACCGGCAGCCGAACGGCGAAGAAACGGGTTGATCGGAGCTCCAGCGAGTGGATGGTTGGCAACCGATGGTTTCCAGGGTCAAGGGGGGATGTGCTGGTGGTTGGAATGGGCAAAGGAAGGATCAAAATTAAGAGAAACTTGTGAAAACCGCGAAACAGTGCAAGCGGTCAAGGGACCGACAGACCGGCGACCGATGGCTTGCAACGGCCGTACGGGACGGCCAGTGGCTCCGTTCGGGGCGAGGTCGGGCTCTTTGGAATGGGTTGTCTCTCCCGGTCACAGTGATGGATGGATCGTTGGCTGGTTTGCATGGGAAGACCACTTTCAACTTAGATCTTTGGCGAAGGGTCAGCTGGAGCATAAACTGGCATAAATAAAAATAGAGGGGAAAAACGGTTCGGTGAGTGTGCGACGATTCTTGGCCAGCTATAGGCTTCCGCTGGCTTCTCTTCTGGCTATTGGTTTGCCAAGCAACGCAAGAAGGAGAGAGGGAAGTGGGGTGGATGGCAACTTGTGGAGGAAGAAAGGGAAGGGATAAGGTTTGGGGGCCACCATGGCCATTTTTTTCCACGACTTGCTCTCCAAGACTCCTCCTTGGCCAAGCATCTTCCTTGGTTGTCCATGAGCCACCAAGGCTCCTCCTTTCAACCTTGAATTTGTCCAAAATGGTGGTGGATGGGGGGAGTTACGAATTTACAAGTAATTAGCTTCAATTGGACTTAATTCCTTTACAATCCAATCCCATTTGGTCCTTGCAAATTTACTTGGCATCTCAATTATCAAATTGATAATTTTTCTCGTCAATAGATCCGTCTTGCATCCCAATTTCGTGATCAGAAACGATCCTGGCCTTTTTCTGAACAAAAACGGTCCTGCGACGACTTTTTCTGAGAAAGTCTCGGGTTGTAGAAAAATCTTTTGAGATTTAGTCGACGTTCCTAGAATTTATTGTGACATGACATAATCTTCAATTTTTGAAATCGAACTCAAATTCGTGGTTAATTTCCATTCGGCGCGTTTTTAGCATGACCTAGGCTACCGGGTAGTTTTCAGAAATTTTTAGTGCAAATGACCTATGGTTAATTTTCTTTGAGCCACAATGAACCCACTTGACACATTGGTGACTCTCAATTGTCATGAAAATCTCGAGGATTCAATTACTGACACAGGGTAGCAAAACGATAGAATAATCAATCTAGTGCTAGCCGACGAGAATTTTCCAATTTAGTGGTGTCACCCATGATTAGCCACTCATCTTAGTCGAACCGACCTATCTCTGATCTTTAATCGATTTATGTTTGTGCCGTAATGATCTCGACAGATGAGCACGGTTGAGTAACCGATCCCTAGTCGAATTCTCATGTCTATTGCCTTAAAATTCCTTAATGGTTTCCTTGGATAGTCTAGTTATCTCAAGAGTGATCAGCTCTGAGAACAACTCTATAGGCGCGTCAATGAAATGCCCGATTTATTCAGTAGAAAACAGGACTAAAAATCTCGGATGTCACAATGAGGGCTAAACGTTATTGAGTTTATATCACTAGATTTATAGTGGAATATCATGATGCTCTTCCTATGAAATAGGTCACACTAGCCGATTTATGTAAATCAAGTGTCCCTTTTATTTCATTGTTTGATCGATTGTATTTGGCGTAGTCAAATCAACAATATGTAATCGTAAAACAGGAAGACTCTATTCACCAATATTGTCTTCTTTTGTTTTTAAGTGAAATTATCCACTATATAGTTTAAGTCTGACTGAGAGGAGAGCACAAGAGCTTAACGAAGGGCACATAAATTTACTTTCTCTACAATTAGCCTTTGGAAACTTTTCTCCCCGAAGTGTGTTGCATGCTTTGTTTTGGCCTGTTAATTATTTTTCCTCGCACGAAGCTTCTATAAGTAAAAGAGAAAGATCTTTATAAAACATCCATCATCTAATGGGGAAATTAAACTCCACTTAAAATTTAACACGTCTAATCAAAACGATGCTAAACATTTTAATGTACATTTCCTTCCTTTGATTTCTAAGATGTGTTGAGCCGAAAGATTATTTGAATGATCTGACAATAATGGTGAGCTATAGTAGTGAGTAGCTTCTAAATCGCTTTTCGAGTCTCTCCATTTAGAGTTTGTGGGATTCGAAATTTCATTTTTCCATAACTCGAATTCGAGGATACTACATTAAAGAAAAATTCACTAACATAAACCGAGATGGGCCTCTTATGCTCTGTTTGACTTAGAGCATAGCCTAAATTATTTAAAATGAGCTATAAGAGATACTAGAGAATGGACTTCAGAACGATATCTCCCCATGAGCAATGAGAGAGAGTCTTGCAAGCAAAGAATAAATTTATGCTTTAGAGAGTGGGGCTTTAAGGATCCTCCAATCAAACCCATAAGGGGGAGATTTTTCTTTTATTGTTACACAAGTCGGGGTTCGAGATGTGCACCTTATGTGGATGCATGTGTGCTATTTGGAAAGAAGTTTATGCAGCACATGTAAGATGCACAAATCATAATCATAGTCATAAAAGAGAAGGCACATCCATTTTGCAATTGGAGTTTGTAAATTGATGACTAGGCCCCATCCAAAAGATTGAATTCAACCTCCACGTATTAGTCCAAGTCAAAAGCAACTCCACTAATGAGATAGTGGAGAATTATGCCCATTCTTTGCAGTGCCGAACACGAACAAAGTCTAAGTCTTATGATTTGATAATTCTTTCTTCATAAATATGCGTGTCTATAACGCCACAATTCATTTCACATTATGATTTTTTTTTCGAAATTATCAATTCCAAAATAATAATTTTAATTAGTCTTGTTGCCCGTGCTACCAATGGGAATTTGCCGGCCATTGCTTATAATAATCATAGTCATAGAGGAAAAGGCACATCCATTATTGCAATTGGAGTTTGTCAATTGATGACCTGGGCCCCATTTGGAAGATTGAATTCAACCACTACAAATCAGTCCAAGTGAAAAGCAGCTCTGCTAAGGAGACAGTGGAGGATTACGCTTAATTTTTTGTAGTACTAAATGTGACATCCTGAATTTTTTAATTCTGTTTTCAATTAAATTAAATCGGGCCTTTCATCAACGTGCCTATGCTATTCTCATAGCTGATCACTCCTGATATCACTAGACTATCTTGGGAAGTCACTAAGGAATTTTAATGCAATAGACTAGAGAATTCGACTAGGAATCAGCTACTCAACCGTGTTTATCTGCAGAGATCATTACGGCACAATTAAAAGTCGATTAGAGATCAGAGATGGGTCAGTTTGACAGAGATGTGTGGCTAAACGTGGGTGATTCCACTAAATTACAAAATTCTCGTCGACTGGCACTATATTGATTTTTTATCGTTTTGGTACCTTGTGTCCATATTTGAAACCTTGAGATTATCATGACCATCGAGGGTCGCCAATGTGTCGAAGAGGTTAATTGTGGCTTGAAGAAAGTCGACCACGGGTCAATTGCACTAAAAATTTTGAAAGCTACCTGGTAGCCTAGGTCACGCTAAAATTGTGCCAAATTGAAATTAATTGCGAATTTGAATCTGATTTCATAAAATGAAAGTTCTATCATGTCACGAGTCATTTTAGGAACGTTGACTCAGTCTTCAAAGATTTTTCTGTAAACCAAGATTTTGGCGGAAAAAGTTGAGATAGGGCCATTTTCGACCGGGAAAATCAGAGGACCATTTTTTATTGCGAAATTGAGATGCAAGGAGATTCTATTGGCGAGGAAAAATTTCAATTTAATTGATGATACGTCGGTGAGATTTATAGAAGCCAAAAGGAGTTGATTCGAGGAGGAATTGAATGGAAATTGAACCAATTCCAACCAAAATTCGTATGCCCCCTTTGGACCTAACTTTTGGACCACTTTAAGCTTCTAGAAGAAGGCTTGGTTGCTGGAAAAGCAGCTAAGGAAGCCGGCTGGTGGTGGGGACCAAGTGAGGGGGACAAAGGGATGAGTGAAAGACCAAGGTGGTCCCCCCATCCAGCCGGTCCCCCCTTCCTTCCTCTCTCCCTCTCACCATCGAGCCTCCATCTTCCAGCAGCTTGAAGACCTCAATAAACCCAGAAACTAAGCCTTCCTTCTACCCACCACCGTCGAAGCCCCATCGGACCGCCGCTCGCACCATCGTTGCACCACCGGAGCCCGTTCGCCGTCTACTCTCTCACACGTCAAAACCGTGCATCCTTGGGCATCGTTCCGCCTCAGCCGTGAGCCAAGGCTTTCCCCAGAACCATTCGGACCTACCTCGCCGTCATCGGAGCCGCTTGGAAGCCTGCCAAGCTCCGCCAAGCCTGTTGTAGCCTATTCGCCACCTGCTATCGCTATTTCCGCCTCAACTAACCACCGGCTCCACCTCTCTCGGCCCTGACCAGCACCGAGCAGAAGTAGAACGGTAGTGGGTCTCACAGCCACTGTTTGGCCCGTTTTGGTGGCTTTCCTAACCCCGGAAGGCATCCCCGCTTTGGGATTTGTGGATCCCCTCTGCGTCCCCATCGTTGTGGTCTGAGCGGATTGCTAATCAAGTCAGTTTAACTCACTAATCCCTTCTTAATAACTTAATGACACTTAAGGGTTAATTAGTTTAAGTTAAATATGGATCAGGTGGATAGTTAGAATAGATTAGCAATTTAATTAACCGTTATTGTATGTTAGGTGGTTAGAGTAGTGTAATTAGAGCCTAGACAAGCTTTAGTTTTATCTAAAGTGGTTCAGAAATTTTCGGGCCCGTCTCGGCTTTTAATTAGGCTTTTCTAGCCTAAGTTGCTATTTTTGGTATTTAATAATTAATTTTCGTAATTATTTAATTATTTATTTATTTTTCGGAATTTAGACCAGGATAGCTAGTTACTGGAATTTTATGTTGATTAATAGTGTGATCTGTTTATTTAATCGACTGCTATTTTGTGCTGATTGAGTGTGATTTGCAATTTTGGGTATTTATTCCAAAATTTATTTAATTTCAGTATTTAATTAGAAAATCACCGAACGTCGATTTACAACGCCAAAAATGAATTTATGGACTATTGAAATTAGTGGGATTTTCAAAGGGAAAAATATTGTATTTTGGCTAAGGTCGACCGTGTACCCACACACGATTATTTTTATCAAGTATGATAAAAATGGTGAAATAGTTAGATGATTAGGATGGTATACTATATTAGCCTACGGGCGATATATCACGTCTCGATCCTCTGAGCCCATGTGCATTCTTGCTTGGTCGATATAATAGCGATGTCTCATGATACATCGCCGGCCCATTCATTTTAAATACGCATGTGGAAGCAGATATAAATCTCAAGACAATAAAACTATGGGATAGGAGAGCAAGGCCAACATACTTAAACCAAACCAACACACTTATATACATCACAACCACAATGTATATATTACATTACGACTATCCAAACCAGGTCCTACACCAATTAGACAAAAAACAAAGTCTGTAGATAAGGGTGGAGGTTTCCAAAATCACTATGGATCCTCATCCTCCTCAAACTCTTCTTGCACCACATCTTCGTTCTCTCCGATCGCTCCTATCTCCATACTCCAGCTAGAGCTTTTTGCTGAATACACCGAAGAATATGGATCATCAAGCTTGGGATCCTTAGCATCCACCACCGATCCGTCCTTAGGGTCTGTTGTACCCTTTCCAAAAGCAATCTCCATCACATACAAAGGTATCTCACATTCCGTACAAGGCCCACCCTTTGGCCATTATGAAAATGGCGATACCATGATCGGTAATGGTGGGGCACCTTTTTAGGTAATCCCACATCAACCCAGACCATGGACTTTATTAGCACATACTCAAGACCCTCAAGGTGCCCATGTATCGGAATATGGTAACTTTGTTCTGTGAACTTTTAAGGTTGTCCAAAATACTTTGGTGGAGCTGTCATCTATGAGCCTGAAATTGTTATCCCACAACGGAATGAGACGACGTCTTAGAGAGTATTATCCCCTAAGACCCGATTAGGAAAAAAATATGCCCTAAGGGCTGCCTAAGCATAACCAGGCATCAGAGGACTTACCTTGGCCTTCGTTCCATCCTGCAAGTCAGTTCAAACAATAAATACTGACAACCATAACACCTAATCAAATTAGATTGAATCATCGATCAATCGAACCAATCGATTACATGTCATCATGACCATTTCTTGGTCTACCCATTCAATACTATCTATGAATCCAATCAAAATCCAGGACTCCTCACTCTAGGTGATATATATATATATAGTAGCTTGCCCCAAATGCTAATAAATAGTATATTGTTCCTTCTCTAAAATGACATATAGAGCCATCGAGCTTATATGCATACTATTCCTTCTCAAGATAACATATCGAGTCATCGAGCTGATATGCATACTATTCTTTCTCAAGATGACATATAGAGTCATCGAGCTGATATAGTATAACATTCTTTCTCCAAGATGACATATTGTGGCATCCCAAAATTCAGAGCCAAGTCATAAGGTGTGTTAAAGTCTTTAATTAGGTGATAAAATTTCCATGGCTTATGCTTTAGCCATTAGTCTTTTAATTAGATGATTTGTGCCTATGATTGTGAAAATTTAAATATTGATAGATTAATAATCTATGCTTGGCCATAAGATTTATAAATTAAATTTCAATAGACAAGATGCCCTAAGACTTTGGCCAAGATGAAAATTAAAATTCAAAAATATCTATAGAAGAAATTCAAAAAAAAGAAGGAAAAAGGGGTTAATTTTCGAATAGGCCTCAGACCCATTAGCCTAAGCTTGATGGGCCAAGATGAGCGGTCCAAGAAGGGAATTCGACCGGCCCAATGGAGGCCCAAGAGAGGTGGCCGGATGACCCAAGCCCAAGAGGCCCAAATTCAATTCAAAATTCAATTGGACAAGTGGCAAAGGGGAAGGCCATGCATTGGCCATGGTTGAGGCAATGTAATCATTAGCCATGATGAGCTCTAGGGGGGTATAAGAAGGGAGAGAGAGAGGAGAGTGGCCGAGAGAGGGGGTGAGAGAGAGAGAGAAATCGCGAGAGAGAGGGAGAGGCCGAGAGAGGAAGGAGGCGGAGCCAAGGAGGAGCCGCCGTTCGTCCGCCGAGTTCGCCACCTTACGTCGTTGTCGTTCATCCTAGAGGCAAGTGGAGTCCTCTAACTTCTCTTGCATGCTTGTATTGTTGATTGCATGTTAGATTTTAGGTGCTTCAAGTGCGAAAAACCGAGGTAAGGTTGGCTCGTTCTTAAGTCGTGTGATTGTTTCGGCTCGGGTTGTGTGAGTCAGTAACTTGTTTGAGCTTGCATGTTGGTTTTTGTTGAGAATCTTACTTCGATGTCTTCATGAAAGTTGTAGCTGACATCTTTCACTATAACATACTGAAATTTCGTGGAAAATTATGGATATTTGAGGGGTTAACGTCGCATCTTACGGACACCTCAGATCTGGAGAGTTTTTACTAACCTTGTTCTGGATTCATGGTTGTATGTTGGTTTTTCTTGAGAATATTACTTCGATGTCTTCATGAAATTTGTAGGGAACATCTTAAACTACAACATACTCAAATTTGAAGCGAAAATAACAAGTATAGCTTGGTAAATCGACTAGATCTTGAAGACGATAATTCTGGTGATGTATTCCGAGACACCCGAGAATTAAAGGACTAAAATGAGGACTATACTCTGGTTATTTGACCTAGATCTCTTCATGAAACTTTTAAAGGAAACCTTGATACATAACATATCCAAATTTCAGAGGAAACGAAAGAGAATAGACGGGTGAAATCTTAATATTTCGGAGATGGAAGCACTGGACGATGGGGTAATAGATCCAGAAGCTTCGTGAGGTTGAATGAAATAACCTATAAGAAATCTAGCTTGGAGTTCTTCATGAAAGTTGTGCGAAAATGTCTTTGCTATAATCCAGTAAAATTTTATAATTTTTGGAGGCCATATGGATATTTTAATTGAATTTATTCGGAAACCATGCATTCTGGTTTTATCCGAGAAGCATAGGATGTTTTGGGAAAATTATGAGATTTTGTAAAAATTCAATTTGGCCATGGATTTTGCAAGTAATTATCATCCTATGGGTTTGTTTAATAATTTCTTGAATTTGGATAATTTTGGGAATTTATAGTTATTTTAAAAAAAATAAAATAAATAAATAAATAAAAAATAAATATAAATAAAATAAATGAATAAAAAGGAATTATTTCATTAGCCATAGATTCCATTTAATTAATTCATGTTGCATGTGAAATAAAGCCTTGATATGTCTATGATATTGAATTGAGATGCACATGTGAATAAGCCTTGATATGTCTATGATATTGAATTGAGATGCACATGTGATAAAGCCTTGATATGTCTATGATAATGAATTGAGATGCATATGTGATAAAGTTTTGGCATATGTATGGCAATTGAATCAATGCATGTGTGAATGTCATGCATAGTATGATTTGTTTGATATCATGCCATGTGCCATGTTAAAATGTGAATAAAATACTGGTGAACATGGATGATGGTAAATGAAGAGATGGTTGTGATGGCGGATGATGGTCGGAATGTATAGAGATACATTGCCGAAATTCCCTGGGAGATTCAGGATGCCTGGAATGTGGGGCGCCGGAAGTCCTGTCGGAGCTCTTTGCCCGAAGGAAATACCTCGTGATGCGAGGATTGGGGTGCGGGATGCCTGGCTAGAAGGGTAAAGGCCGAAAGCCCTGTCGGAGGTTTCTGCCCGAAGGGAATGCCTCGTGATGCTAGTTGAGATGCGAGATGCCCGGAATGTGGGGGGCCGGATGCCTGGTGGCCTGGGAGGCTGAATGCCAGGGAACCTCGGAGGTCTTTGCCCGAGGGGATGATGAAATTGATGATTTGAGAAATGGGTGATGTGGTGATCAATTGAAAAGTAAAAAGTGTAAATTAAACCATGATATGATATGCATGATGATATGCATGATGGTGATGATGATGATGATATGCATGATGGTGATGATGATGATGATATGCATGATGATATGCATGATGGTGATGATGATGATGATATGCATGATGATATGCATGATGATAATGATATGTGATGTGAAATAACGATGATCACCCATGATGATATGATATGCATGATGATATGCATGGTGATGATGATGATGATGATATGCATGATGATGATGATGATATGTGATGTGAAATAACGATGATCACCCATGGTGATACGACATGCATGATGATATGCATGGTGATGATAATGATGATGATATATGATATGACATGTGTAATGTGATGATGTCATGATGATGATGACATGTATGATACGATGATGATACACATGTATGTGTTACAAATTGATATGATGATGCATGATAGTATGCGCATGGCTTCAAGGTAAGTAACGCCTGCAATGCATGTATGATTGCCTGATGCATTGAGTTGTTATTGGATTTCCCTATCTGCTGAGTGGTTGTACTCACCCCTTTTGGGGATAACATTTCAGATTAGCAGTATGCCGATTCCTGCCATCACGCGGGGTACATTTTACGGGATACCGTCCGATGTAGAGGTCGAGTGTGCTAGGATAGACTGTCCCTCTGTTCCTGGACTGACTTTTATTCGAGTACGTTGTCTAGTGATGTACGATGTAGGCCTGGCTGGGGGCCCTGTTATTCGGGAGTTTATATCCGTACATGTTCGTCGGGATGGAGCAATGCGAGGGATGTTGCCACCGCCACCGCCTGATGCACCGGGTTGGGTATGAGACCGTGCGCGACGAGTAGGAGCTGGATCCTTTTTGGGAGTTAGTTAGCCGACACTTATGATGGGGGGAATTGTACACGTGAGATGTTGAGGGTCGAGGGTTCTTTTTTAGGTTTTAGGCTGGACGTGGCTGAGTCCTAGCTTTTCCTTTTGATGTACCGACCCGAGAGTAGTCCCATATTGAAAATATATGTAAATAAAGTGTCGTGGCATGTTTATAAAAATCCTGATGTTTAGTGGTGTGTATTTGTATCATGGTTGGTAGGGGGAGAGACGTGATATCTAATTTGCTTCCGCTAATGAGTCGCGCTGGGACCGTTTTGTTAAAAAAAAAAAATGTGTCTATAAATTACGACGCATCTTCTAAGGAGAAAGGTAATAAGGAGTAACATTGGCGCTGGTGATGACCTGCGAAGGGTTCGGGGTGTCACAACTGCCCTCTTTGGTATCAGAGCGTATGGTTATAGGTGGAGTGATAAGGAGCCTCATTTGGAAATTGAGGAACATGATGATAATGCACACCATAGGATATAAATCGAAATAATTGAATAACGGGTGAAGAGTATTCACTCGTAGATCCTTAGTAGTTTGTTTTGAGTTATCTTTAGGTACTAGTAACATGTATATGTTACTTATGAAGTGATAGTAATTGCTTTAAGTGGAGGCAGTGAGTCTCAGATTATTCCTGAGGCAATGATTGGAAATTGCAGGAGAGTCATGGTGCGAGCTGGAAGTGCTCATCCATCGAGGGCTGAAGGCTCTGCTGCAAGGGCTGAACCCCGAAGGGAAGATATCCTGGACGCATTAGCCAATATTGGAAATCTGATGGAGAGGCAGGCGCAGCAACAGCCCGGAGCAAAACGCCATACTCAAGGACTAGTGGAGCAGTTTTTAAAGCTGAAGCCACTTAAGTTTAATGGAATGGGAAGTCTTGAGGAGGCGGAGCAATGGATTGATGGAATGGAACGAATTTTTCGGCTGTTGGATTGCACTGATGCTAAGAAAATAGTTTTAGCAGAGTACCAGTTGGAGGGAAATGCGAAGTTTTGGTGGAGAGCTTCGAAGGACATAATCTTTCCACCAGGTACTGATGTGAGTTGGGAGGAGTTTGTTAAGGCTTTCAATAGGAAGCATTTTTCTGATTGTGCTAAGGATAGGAAGATTACTGAATTTGTTCAGCTAGAACAAAAGGGATTGACAGTAGATCAGTATGAGGCTAGATTTTCTGAATTGTCTAGATATGGTCTTAGATTGATTGAGGATCAGGAAGAGAAGGCTAAGAGATTTTTGAAAGGGCTAAGGACTGACATTAGAAAGCAACTGGTGCCTTTGAACATATGGGATTATAATGAGATTTATGAAAGGGCGCAGTTAGTGGAGCAGGAGTTGTTAAGGGAACAGTCGGAGTTTAAGAAACCGTTGAATTTTAGTGATGTGAAAAAGGGGAAGAGGCCTTATTCTGGTCAAGGTCAGACCTGGAATGTGAAGAAGAAGAGTAATTTTGGGAATTTTGGAGGAGCAAGGAGTGGTCTGAATATAGGGAAAGCACCCTATCAGCCTGGTGTTTGTCAAAGGTGTAATGGGAGACATGGCCCAGGACCTTGTACTGGACAGCAGAAATGTTTTGGCTGTGGACAAGTAGGTCATCTTAGGAGGAATTGCCCACAAGAGAGGTCACAAGTGAGTGTTGGCTCAGTGCGACAGGGATATCAGAGTACTGTTAGGTCAAACCCACAAGGAAATCCTCAGAGACCACCTGCACAAGGAAGGGTGTATGCGATCACCCAGGAGGAAGCGGAAGCTTCCAAAAATGTTATCTCAGGTACGATTCTTATTAATGGTGAAAAGGCATATGCATTGTTTGACACGGGTGCAACGCATTCGTTTGTGTCTGAAAGATATAGATGTTTGAATAAGATAGAAGTTATGCCTCTTGAGACGCCTCTTTGTGTTTCCACGCCTTTAAAGGATATGGTATTGTCTACGCTGGTGTGTGGAAATTGTAAGATATCAATGGGAGGAAAGGATATGGAAATAGACTTGGTTGTAATGGCTATGTATGACTTTGACGTTATTATAGGAATGGACTGGCTTCGTAAGTATCGGGCTAGAATGGATTGCTATAGAAGAGTGGTTCAATTTGTTTTACCTGATCAGTCTAGTTGTAAATTTTTAGGAGGTCAGACCCATTTTCCTGTAGCTCTTATTTCGGCAGTAGAAGCATGTAAATTACTTGACAAATGATGTCAAGGGTACCTAGCCATAGTTAGAGATTATGCCAGGGGGGAGCCTAATCTTGAGGAAGTTCGTGTAGTTAACGAATTTCAAGATGTATTTCCTGAGGAATTGCCTGGATTGCCGCCAGAGCGGGAGATTGAATTTGAAATTGAATTAATGCCTAGAACAGGACCAATATCAAAAGCCCCGTATAGAATGGCCTTAGTTGAATTGAAGGAGTTGAAAGTGCAACTGCAAGAATTGCTTGATAAGGGATTCATTAGACCAAGTACTTCGCCTTGGGGTGCACCGATCTTGTTTGTGAAAAAGAAAGATGGATCGATGCGCTTGTGCATTGACTATAGGCAGTTGAACCAAGTGATCATTAAGAATAAGTATCCTTTGCCTAGAATTGATGATTTATTTGATCAACTCTAGGGAAGTTCGGTCTTCTCTAAGATTGACTTGAGGTCGGGATACCATCAGTTAAGAATTAAGAAGGAGGATATTCTTAAGACTGCGTTTAGGACTCGTTATGGACACTATGAGTTCCTTGTTATGCCATTTGGATTGACTAACGCGCCGGCTGCATTTATGGATTTGATGAATAGAATATTTCGGCCTTATTTAGACCAGTTTGTGATTGTGTTTATTGATGATATTTTGGTGTATTCAAAAGGACCTAAAGAGCATGAGCAACATTTGAGAATAGTTTTGCAGACCCTGAGAGAGCATAAGTTGTATGCCAAGTTTAGTAAGTGTGAATTCTGGTTGGACCAGATAATATTTTTAGGGCATGTGGTGTCAGGAAAAGGAATTGCAGTAGACTCGGCAAAAGTTGAAATGGTAGTAAATTGGCCGAGACCAACGACACCTACTGAAATACGAAGTTTCTTAGGATTGGCTGGTTATTATAGAAGATTCATTGAAGGATTTTCACGACTAGCAGGACCTTTCACTAAATTGACTCGAAAGAATGTTAAATTTGAATGGAATGGGGAATGTGAAAGGAGTTTTCAGGAGCTCAAAAGGAAATTGACTTCAGCTCCAATTCTGACTATACCTACTGGACCTGATGGTTTCACGGTGTATAGTGATGCATCTCACAAAGGATTGGGATGTGTTTTGATGCAGCATGGCAAGGTGGTAGCCTATGCATCCAGACAATTGAAACCCTATGAGTTAAATTACCCGACGCATGATTTAGAGCTAGCAGCTATAGTGTTTGCCTTGAAAATATGGAGACACTATTTCTATGGGGAAAAGTTTGAGATTTATACGGATCATAAGAGTTTGAAGTATCTGTTCTCACAAAAGGAGTTGAACATGAGACAAAGAAGATGGATGGAATTGTTGAAGGATTATGATTGTGAGATAAAATATCATCCAGGAAAAGCGAATAGAGTAGCGAGATGCTCTTAGTCGAAAATCGGCTATGGAGATGGCTAGTTTAAGGATGGCAGAATGGGAACTGTTAGAATCTGTAGCAGACTCCGAATTTAAATTGAAAATGAATTGTCTCACTGGTATGCTTAGTGCATTAAGGATTGAGCCAGAGATTATCCAGAAAATTAAAATTCTGCAAGAATCTGACCCAGAGATTTTGAAAGTGAAAGATGTTGTATCTTTAGGGAAAAGATCATAATTTCAGATCTCTGATGATGGAATAGTAAGATGTCAAGGACGACTTCGTGTTCCCGACAATGAGGAATTAAGGAAGGAAATCCTGTCGGAGGCACATAAGAGTAATTATAGTATCCACCCAGGTAGTACAAAGATGTACAGGAATTTGCGTCAGCAATTTTGGTGGAATGGTATGAAGGCAGATACGGCTAAGCACGTTTCTCAATGTTTGACGTGCCAGCAAGTAAAAGCGGAACATCGTAAACCCGCAGGACTTTTAAGACCATTAGATATTCCCGAATGGAAATGGGAACATATAACGATGGACTTTGTGCAAGGATTGCCAAGGACATCAAGTAGTCATGATTCAATTTGGGTTATAGTGGATCGTTTGACTAAGTCGGCACATTTCTTAGCGATTCGCATGGATTACCCAATGGATAAATATGCGGACATGTATGTAAGTCAAGTGGTACGCTTACATGGTGTTCCAGTGACCATTACTTCAGATCGAGATATGAGGTTTACATCAAATTTTTGGAGAAGTCTTCAAATTGCATTAGGGACTAAGCTTCAATTTAGTACTGCTTTTCATCCTCAGACAGATGGTCAATCGGAAAGAGTAATCCAAATATTGGAGGATATGTTAAGGGCATGTGTAATTGACTTCAAAGGAAATTGGGATGAAAAATTGCATTTGGTAGAGTTTGCCTATAACAATAGCTTTCAGAAGAGTATAGGCATGGCACCTTATGAAGCATTATATGGAAGGAGATGTAGGACTCCTGTCTGTTGGAATGAAGTAGGTGAAAGGAAGTTGACAGGACCTGAACTAGTACAAGTTACCGTTGAAGCTGTTGATATTATCAGAGAAAGACTTAGAGCAGCTCAGAGTAGACAGAAAGGCTACGCAGATAGACGTAGAAGACCTTTGGAATTTAGTGTAGGAGACCATGTATTCCTTAAGGTATCTCCTATGAAAGGAATATCTCAATTTGGGATGAAGGGTAAGTTAAGCCCTAGATTTGTTGGACCTTTTGAAATTTTGGAGAGGATAGGTGACGTAGCTTTTCGTTTAGCATTACCTCCTAAGTTAGGAAATCTGCACGATGTGTTTCATGTATCGATGTTGAGGAAGTACCAGCCGGATCCTGGTCACATACTCGATCATGAAGCCATCAAAGTGGATGAGAAAGTTAGGTACATTGAAGAGCTTGTGCAGATAATGGATCGTAAGGAGCAAGTTCTTAGGACCAAGAAGATCCCATTAGTTAAGGTATTATGGCGACATCATGATATGGAGGAAGCCACGTGGGAAAGTGAGGATCAAATGAAGGAAAAGTACCCTTACTTATTTCAAGAAGGCGCGAGTGGTGTTTGAATTTTGAGGACGAAATTCTCTAAGGAGGGGAGAATTGTGGCATCCCAAAATTCAGAGCCAAGCCATAAGGTGTGTTAAAGTCTTTAATTAGGTGATAAAATTTCCATGGCTTATGCTTTAGCCATTAGTCTTTTAATTAGATGATTTGTGCCTATGATTGTGAAAATTTAAATATTGATAGATTAATAATCTATGCTTGGCCATAAGATTTATAAATTAAATTTCAATAGACAAGATGCCCTAAGACTTTGGCCAAGATGAAAATTAAAATTTAAAAATAATTATAGAAGAAATTCAAAAAAAAAAGGAAAAAGGGGTTAATTTTCGAATAGGCCTTAGACCCATTAGCCTAAGCTTGATGGGCCAAGATGAGCGGCCCAAGAAGGGAATTCGACCGGCCCAATGGAGGCCCAAGAGAGGTGGCCGGATGGCCCAAGCCCAAGAGGCCCAAATTCAATTCAAAATTCAATTGGACAAGTGGCAAAGGGGAAGGCCATGCATTGGCCATGGTTGAGGCAATGTAATCATTAGCCATGATGAGCTCTAGGGGGGTATAAGAAGGGAGAGAGAGAGGAGAGTGGCCAGTTTACTCCATTCTGCCGAGAGAGGGGGTGAGAGAGAGAGAGAAATCGCGAGAGAGAGGGAGAGGCCGAGAGAGGAAGGAGGCGGAGCCAAGGAGGAGCCGCCATTCGTCCGCCGAGTTCGCCACCCTACGTCGTCGTCGTTCATCCTAGAGGCAAGTGGAGTCCTCTAACTTCTCTTGCATGCTTGTATTGTTGATTGCATGTTAGATTTTAGGTGCTTCAAGTGCGAAAAACCGAGGTAAGGTTGGCTCATTCTTAAGTCGTGTGATTGTTTCGGCTCGGGTTGTGTGAGCCAGTAACTTGTTTGAGCTTGCATGTTGGTTTTTGTTGAGAATCTTACTTCGATGTCTTCATGAAAGTTGTAGCTGACATCTTGTACTATAACATACTGAAATTTAGTGGAAAATGATGGAGATTTGAGAGGTTAAAGTCGCATCTTACGGACACCTCAGATCTGGAGAGTTTTTACTAACCTTGTTCTGGATTCATGGTTGCATGTTGGTTTTTCTTGAGAATCTTACTTCGATGTCTTCATGAAAGTTGTAGGGAACATCTTAAAATACAACATACTCAAATTTGAAGTGAAAATAACAAGTATATCTTGGTAAATCGACTAGATCTTGAAGACCATGATTCTGGTGATGTATTCCGAGACACCCGAGACTTAAAGGAATAAAATGAGGACTATACTCTGGTTATTTAACCTATATCTCTGCATAAAACTTGTAAAAGACACCTTGATACATAACATATCCAAAATTCAGAGGAAACAAAAGAGAATAGACGGGTGAAATCTTAATATTTCGGAGATGGAAGCACTGGACGATGCGGTAATAGATCCAGAAGCTTCGTGAGGTTGAATAAAATAACCTATAAGAAATCTGGCTTGGAGTTCTTCATGAAAGTTGTGCGAAAATGTCTTTGCTATAATCCAGTAAAATTTTATAATTTTTGGAGGCCATATGGATATTTTAATTGAATTTATTCGGAAACCATGCATTCTGATTTTATCTGAGAAGCATAGGATGTTTTGGGAAAATTATGAGATTTTGTAAAAATTCAATTTGGCCATGGATTTTGCAAGTAATTATCATCCTATGGGTTTGTTTAATAATTTCTTGAATTTGGATAATTTTGGGAATTTATAGTTATTTTAAAAAAATAAAATAAATAAATAATAAATAAATAAATATAAATAAAATAAATGAATAAAAAAGGAATTATTTCATTAGCCATAGATTCCATTTAATTAATTCATGTTGCATGTGAAATAAAGCCTTGATATGTCTATGATATTGAATTGAGATGCACATGTGAATAAGCCTTGATATGTCTATGATATTGAATTGAGATGCACATGTGATAAAACCTTGATATGTCTATGATAATGAATTGAGATGCATATGTGATAAAGTTTTGGCATATGTATGGCAATTGAATCAATGCATGTGTGAATGTCATGCATAGTATGATTTGTTTGATATCATGCCATGTGCCACGTTAAAATGTGAATAAAATATTGGTGAACATGGATGATGGTAAATGAAGAGATGGTTGTGATGGCGGATGATGGTCGGAATGTATAGAGATACATTGCCGAAATTCCCTGGGAGATTCAGGATGCCTGGAATGTGGGGGGCCGAAAGCCCTGTCGGAGGTCTTTGCCCGAAGGGAATGCCTCGCGATACCAGGATTGGGGTGCGGGATGCCTGGCTAGAAGGGTAAAGGCCGGAAGCCCTGTCGGAGGTTTCTGCCCGAAGGGAATGCCTCGTGATGCTAGTTGAGATGCGAGATGCCCGGAATGTGGGGGGCCGGATGCCTGGTGGCCTGGGAGGCTGAATGCCAGGGAACCTCGGAGGTCTTTGCCCGAGGGGATGATGAAATTGATGATTTGAGAAATGGGTGATGTGGTGATTAATTGAAAAGTAAAAAGTGGAAATTAAACCATGATATGATATGCATGATGATATGCATGATGGTGATGATGATGATGATATGCATGATGATAATGATATGTGATGTGAAATAACGATGATCACCCATGATGATATGATATGCATGATGATATGCATGGTGATGATGATGATGATGATGATGATGATGATGATGATGATGATGATATGCATGATGATATGCATGATGATGATAATGATATGTGATGTGAAATAACGATGATCACCCATGGTGATACGACATGCATGATGATATGCATGGTGATGATAATGATGATGATATATGATATGACATGTGTAATGTGATGATGTCATGATGATGATGACATGTATGATACGATGATGATACACATGTATGTGTTACAAATTGATATGATGATGCATGATAGTATGCGCATGGCTTCAATGTAAGTAACGCCTGCAATGCATGTATGATTGCCTGATGCATTGAGTTGTTATTGGATTTCCCTATCTGCTGAGTGGTTGTACTCACCCCTTTTGGGGATAACATTTTAGATTAGCAGTATGCCGATTCCTACCGTCACGTGGGGTACATTTTACGGGATACCATCCGATGTAGAGGTCGAGTGTGCTGAGATAGAATGTCCCTCTGTTCCCGGACTGACTTTATTCGAGTATGTTGTCTAGTGATGTACGATGTGGGCTTGGCTGGGGGCCCTGTTATTCAAGAGTTTATATCCGTACATGTTCGTCGGGATGGAGCGATGCGAGGGATGTTGCCACCGCCACCGCCTGATGCACCAGGTTGGGTATGAGACCGTGCGCGACGAGTAGGAGTTGGATCCTTTTTGGGAGTTAGTTAGCCGACACTTATGATGGGGGGAATTGTACACGTGAGATGTTGAGGGTTGAGGGTTCCTTTTGAGGTTTTAGGCTGGATGTGGCTGAGTCCTAGCTTTTCCTTTTGATGTACCGACCCGAGAGTAGTCCCATCTTGAAAATATATGTAAATAAAGTGTCGTGGCATGTTTATAAAAATCCTGATGTTTAGTGGTGTGTATTTGTATCATGGTTGGTAGGGGGAGAGACGTGATATCTAATTTGCTTCCGCTAATGAGTCGCGATGGGATCGTTTTGTTAAAAAAAAAAATGTGTCTATAAATTACGATGCATCTTCTAAGGAGAAAGGTAATATGGAGTAACATTGGCGCTGGTGATGACCTGCGAAGGGTTCGGGGTGTCACACATATAGAGTCATTGAGCCGTTATAGCAAACCGTTCCAATCATACAATCAATTTACCATTTTTATCATACCCAATAAAAAATACACGTGTGTGGGTATGCGGCCGGCCTTAGCCAAAATACAAGGTTTTCACTTTTGAACCTCCCACTATTTTCAGTAGTCCTAAAATAGATTTTTGGCATTGTAGACCGACATCCAGTAATTCTCCAATTAATTATCAAAATGATCCATTTTTGGAATTAAATACCCACAACCACTAGTCACAATCCATTTGCACAATTAGGTACTCAATTAAATAAACAGAGAGCACCACTGCAATCAACACAAAATTCCGGTCACCGGCTATCCTAGTCTAATATGCGGAAAAATAATAAATTAATTAAATAATTACGAAAATTAATTAATAATTGAATATATAACATAAATGCAAACTTTGGCCCGATAAAGCCTAATTGGAAGCTGAGACGGGCCCGGAAAATTACCGAACCACTCTAGTTAAATAATAGAACTTGTCTAGGCTCTAACTACACTACTCTATCCACTTAACATGCATTCATAATTAATCAAATCGCTAATCTAATCTAACTAACCACCTATTCCAAGCTTAGTCTAAACTAATCAACATTTAAGCATCATTAACTCACTAAACAAGGATTAGTGAGTTAAACTCACTTGATTAATGAACCACTCAGTTCGAAACGACGGGGACGCCGCGGGGGACAAACTTCTCCAAAGTGGGCCTAGCTTTTGAGGCCGGGAATAACCTCAAAACGGGCAAAACAAGCTGCTGGAAACCCACTAACTTAGCTTCTGTTCTCGGCTAAAAAAGAGAGAAACAAGGGCTGATTGAGGTAAGCAAGACTGGTGATGGGTAGGCGGAGCTTCAGCGGGCTTCACGGTGACGGACAAGTGACCCGGCGGCTCCAGCAACCTCCACACGGCTCTGGTAGCACTCTGAACGGTGAGCAGGGCAAGATGGCAGGGCTGGGACGCGGCTAAGGCTGACGGCACGTGCAGACGGGTGCGGGGCAACGCGCACGAGGAGGGTCGTCGAACGGCGACGGGTGGCGTGCGACGGAGATAGGGTGGCTCGAACGGGCTTCCTTGCTAGATTTCTCTGGAAAATCTAAAGTCTTCAAGGCACAATAAGGAAGAAAGAAGGGTTGGTCGGCAACTTGAGGGAAAGAGGGAGCAAGAGGGGGCCATTTGGTCACATTTTCTCATCATTTGTCCCCTTGACCTTATCCCTCCACCAGCTGCCTTCCATGGACTAAAATCAGCCACCAATGCTTCAATTACAACCTTTGAAATGGTCCAAAAGCCATAGGTGGTGGGTGGCTACGAATTTCACTTGGTTTCTCTTCAATTGAACTCCATTTCTTTCTTAATTCAACACAATTTGGCCTTTATAAATTCAACCAACACCTCTTCGATCAAATTTGTATTTTTCCTCACCAATTGATCCCACTTGCCCCCCAATTGCGCGATAAAAAACAGTCCCTAACTTTTTCTGGACAAAAACGGCCTAGAACGACTTTTTCCCAAAAAGTCTTGGTTTGTAGAAAAATCTTTGGAGGTTGAGTCAACATTCCTAAAATGACCTGTGACATGACAGAACTTTCAATTTCTGAAATTGGATTCAAATTTGTGGTTAATTTCACTCCGACGCGATTTTAGCGTGACCTAAGCTAACGGGTAGCTTTCAGAACTTTTTAGAGCAAATGACCCGTGATCGATTTTCTTCAAGCCAAAATGAACCCATTCGATACATTGGCGACTCTCGATGGTCGTAAAAATTTCGAGGTTTCAAACACGGACATAGAGTACCAAAACGATAAAAAAATCAGTCTAATGCGATCGATGAGAGTTTCGCAATTTAGTGGGATCACTCACGTTTAACCTCATATCTCTGATCTCTAACCGATTTTTAACTGCGCCGTAATGATCTTGACAGATGAGCACAATCTAGCAGCCAATTTTTGGTCGAATCCTCAAGTCTATTTGCCTTAAAATTCTTTATGAATTTCCTAGATAGTCTAGTTATCTCGCGAGTAATCAGCTCCGAGAATAGCACTATAGGCGCATCAATGAAATGTCCGATTTATTCAATTGAAAGCATAATTGAAAATCTAGGATATCACAACTCTTCCCCTCTAATAAAAAATTCGTCCTTGAAATTTAAACCTTACAATACTTAAGCAAAAAGGTGGGGGTACAAACGCCTCATCGACTCTTTAGTCTCCCAGGTTGCTCCTTCATACCGTGGTGTTGCTAGACCACTTTGACCATCGCGATGGTCATTGTACGCAGGACTTGCTCTTTTCTGTCCATAATCTGAGCCGGGCTTTAAACATATAACACTCGGTCATCCACGTCCAATTTCTCGAAATTAAGCACGTGGGTCGGGTTAGGCTCATACTTCCGCAACATTAACACATGAAAGACATCTTGCACTTGCGCCAATCTCGGTAGCAACGCAAGACGATACGCCAGAGTCCCGATTCTCTCGAGAATCTCAAACGGACCTATATACCTTGGACTCAGTTTTCCTTTCTTGCCAAAGCGCAAAGTTCCTTTCATTGGTGACACCTTAAAAAAAAATGTGATCACCAACTTGGAATTCCAAAAGCCTTTGACGCTTATCTGCGTAGCTTTTCTAACGACTCTAAGCGGTCTTTAATCTGTTTCTGATCACTGCCACAGCATCCATTGACTGCTGAACCAACTCTGGGCCTGTAATCTTTCTTTCCCCAACTTCATCTCGACACACCGGTGTTTTGCACGCTCGGTCATACAACTCTTCAAATGGAGTCATCTAAATGCTTTGCTGATAACTATTGTTGTAGGCAAACTCCACAAGATGAAGCCGTTCCTCCTAACTTCCTTCAAAGTCCAGTATATAATCTCGTAGCATATCTTCAAGGGCCTGAATATTCCTCTCAGACTGACCATCCATTTTAGGATGATATGCCGTACTATACTGGAGCTTTATACCTAAAGTGCTCTACAAGCTCTTCCAAAAAGCGGAAGTAAATCTCGGGTCTTGATCTTAAGTTATCATAACCGGCACTCCATGTAGTCGAACTATTTGGTGCACGTACAACTCAGCGTGCCTATCCAAGTCAAGATTCTTTCGCACTACAATAAAGTGAGCCAACTTTGTCAATATGTTGACTACTACCTAAATAGAATCGTTACCTCTCTGACTCCTTGGTAATCCGGTCACGAAGTCCATCGTGATATGCTCCCATTTCCACTCTAAGATCTCGAGAGGTTGCAGAAGTCCTCCCGGCTTGCAATGCTGGCTATGTCTGCCTTTAAACCAGACCACTAATAGTGTTGACGCAGATTCTGATACATCTTGGTACTACCAAGATGAATGCTGTAACTGCTACGATGTGCTTTTGATAGAATATCCTCTCTAAGCTCCACATCGTCAGGTACAACCAAACGTCCTCGGAACCTTAGTGTTCCTTCATTAAAAATCTGAAAGTTAGCCTTCCTTTTCTCAGTATCCTCTTGAAGGATCTTTTGCACATTCGGGTCTATCTGTTGGAGTAACTTAATTCTGATTTGGACATATGGTTCAATTCTAGGGGTGGCCATAAGACTCGAAAGGTGGCCTACCTCAAATTTGAATACCGAATCTCGAGCTTTCTTAATTAGGTTCCACTCTTTAATTAGAATATGAGCAGCTGAAGACTTTCGGCTCAAAGCGTCGGTGACCTTGTTCGCTTTTCCGGGTGATATAAGATATCATAGTCGTAGTCCTTCTGCAATTTTATCCATCAGCATTGTCTCATGTTGAACTTCTTCCGAGAGAACAGGTACTTCAAACTTTGATGGTTCGTGAAGATCTGGAATTTTTCTCCGCACCAATAGTGTCTCTAAATCTTCAAGGCAAAGATAATCGCCGCGAGCTCTAAGTCATGTATCAAATAGTTTTGCTCATAAGGCCTCAATTGATGGGAGGCGTATGCAACAACTTGGCCATGTTGCATCAGCACACAACCCAATCTTCTGAATAATGCATCACTATAGATCCCGTATCCTTTAGGACCAGATGGAATGGTAAGCATAGGTGCGGTAGTCAGCTTTTGCTTTAGCACTTGGAAACTACGCTTGCACTTGTCTGTCCACATAAATTTTTCTTCTTTCTTTAGGAGTCTTGTCAATGGCGACGCTAATGCTGAAAACCCTTCCATGAACCTTCTGTAATAACCTGCCAAACCCAAAAAACTTTTGATCTCTATCACCGTAGTCGGTCTTGGCCAGTTGATCACGGCTTCAATCTTGCTCAGGTCCACAAAGATTCATTCGCCTGAAATCACGTGACCTAAGAAAGCAACACGAGTCAACGAAAACTCGCACTTACTAAACTTGGTGTACAATTGATGGACTCTTAGTGCCTGCAGTACTAATCTCAGATGACTCTCATGCTCTTCATCACTTCTCGAATACACTAGAATATCATCGATGAACACGATCACAAACTGATCTAGATATTCCTTGAATATTCGGTTTTATCTGTAAATGCTAGTACAAGCACCTAGAGGGGGTGAATAGGTGCGAAAACAAACTTTTGAGAAGTATAGTGAAAAACTTTACTTTTAACCCGAGTTTGTTTAACAGCAAACTTTAAAAGAAAAGAGACTTTAACAATTAAATAAAGTTACGAACTAAGTAAATGAGTTTAGGGAAGAGAATAAGAACACAAGATTTATAGTGGTTCGGCTTAATCCAAGCCTACGTCCACTTTTCCGCACGAACAACCCACCGGCTAGATTTCACTATGAATCAAAAGAGTTGTTACAGTATTACGTCCTTGATTCCACGGTGTAGAGACTCTGCTACACTTCCTCAAGGTCTCACAGGTGTATAAACTCTCTTTTGAGTACAAGTTTACGCTCAACAATTGAATCAGCAAAGAACAAGGAGCTTCAGACTTTGGAATTTTTCTATTGTGCACACACTCGAATAACTAGAACGTCTTCCTTATATACTCATCCATGCCTTTATAACCGTTGGCACTTTCCAATGGAGCTCTTCCAATCTACCCGTTGGACAGAATTAATTAGGGAGATTTCGAGTTATTTAAGGAATATGACGATAGCCCACCAATCATGCTCGCCCATACAATAAGGATCAAGGTTTCCATAAGTAAAACATTCTAAGTATGCTTCGCCAATCAACAGATCCAGAATACCTGAATCAATCTCAAGATGAATAATGGATTCCGAGATGCTATATCCAGCTGTGAGATCTTCTTTAGTCGATCGAATCAAATCCTTAAAGAAATACTTAATTCTGGATAAGTCTTCTTCGACGGTCTGGAAACTGTTAATGAGGATAGACTTTGAATCTTGAGTCTGGCGGTCCGGTGGTCTTCAGACTTTGATAAAAAAGTCTGCAAGTCTTCAGACTAGACTGATGGAAACGTTTTGTCAGCTTCAAAACACGTAAGGAAATTTTCTCCAACATCATCAATTCCATGAAGGTAGTGGGAACATTCGTCAACCCAAATGACATCACTGTGAACTCACAATGACCATACCAAGTACGAAATGCTGATTTAGGAACATCCTCCTTCTTGATCCTCAGCTGATGATATCCTGTCCTCAAGTCGATCTTTGAAAATATCGACGCTCCTTGCAACTGATCAAAAAAATCATCGATTCTCGAGAGTGGATACTTGTTCTTGATCGTTACCTGATTGAGTTGCCGATAGTCGATGCACAGGCGCAACGAACCATCTTTCTTCTTCACAAACAGAACTTGTGCTCCTCAAGGTGATGCACTGGGACGTATGAATCCCTTATCCAATAACTCTTGCATCTGCACCTTCAGTTCCTTCAACTCTGATAACGCCATCCAGTAAGGAGCCTTAGAGATTGGCTTTGTCCCGGGTGCTAAATCAATCACGAACTCAATTTCTCTCTCTGGCGGTAATCCTAGCAATTCCTTCAGGAATACATCTGGAAATTCTTGCACAACCGAAATATCTTCAATCTTTAGCTCCTCAATTGTCGTATCAACGACAGTCGCCAAGTAACCTTGACAACCCCTGTCTAACAAACGGGTTGCCTCTTGCGACAAGATTAGGGAAATCAAGGGTCCTCCTCGGTTCCCTACAAACTCGAAGCTCTCACCCTTTAACGGGTTAAACTGAATCGACTTGCAATAACAGTCCATTTTAGCTCATTGCTTGGTGAGCCAGTCCATGCCAATTATCAAATCAAAGTCATACATGGCTAGGACTAACAGATCTATTTTCCCCTCTCGCTCACCAATTGCTAACTTGCAACCAGAACAACCCAATGCAGACAACACCTTATCCTTTAACGGTGTAGATATGCTAACCACTGACTCCAGCAACTCAAGACTTAATCTTATCAACTTAACAAAATGCTTAGCAATAAAGGAATGAGTCGCTCCTGGGTCGAATAAAGCATAAGCAAGATGGTCATTTAGTGAAACCATACCTGTGATCACGTTAAGGGCAGCCTCTGCCTGACCTTGAGTGATGGCATACATCGTGCCTTGAACTGGGGGTCTGAGCTGTCCTCTTTGCGGTGCATTCAGAGGTGCGTAACCTCGGATTTGTCCAATCTGTGGTGGCGGCGATAATTGTGGATGTCCTCTTGTCCTTCTTAGACAATCCTTGGCCATGTGACCTTGCTGGCCACATTCAAAACAGGCACCCGTCCTTCACGGGCACTGATTCATGCCACGTCGCCTTCCATAAGCACAACATAAATCACTCCTGCTTGGCCTTGACTTGCCAACTCCACCCTTCCTGTTGGGCAGGATCGGAAATCTACCTCCAGTCATGGGCTTCTTTCCCTGATAAATCGCATCTTTGTTCAAATTAAACCTCGATCCAAACGAGGTAGCTTGCTCATTCAAACCTCTCTCTATCATCTAGGCTCGACGATAGACCTCTCAATATTCTGTCAGATCCAACAATAGCAGAGGTTGTTTTTGTTCAGAACAAAGACCGTTCCTGAACCTTTGGGCTTTTTCCTTACAGTCCTTAATCAACCTCGAAGCATAATAAGAAAGCTCCACAAATTTGACCCCATATTGGTCGACAATCATACTCCATTGGTGGAGACGCTAAAACTCCTCCATATTTTGTTCGCGGGCAATACTCGAAAAATACTGATCATTAAATGCTATAAGAAAGGCATCCCACACCAGGACCAAACCTTTCGAAAATACTATATCCTTGGCGGCTCTCCATCAGATGTTTGCATTGCCTTGAAGTTGGTACACAGCTAAAACTAGCTTCTCCTCTTCGTTGCACATCAGAAGTGTAAACGCTTTCTCGAGATCTTGAGTCCAGAGTGATGCAGCTTTCGGATCTCCTGTACCAATGAACGTCGGCGGGTTCAGCTTCAAAAATTGTTCTACTAACTTGTGGATTGGTCTCTCTCTTTGCACTGCCACATTTTTCAAGTTGAACTTCGGTAGGTGTAGCAATGGGTTCGGCGGAGGGTGCGGCAACGGCTGTGGCCTAGCAGCGGCGGCAACAACAGTAGTAGCGGTGGCTGCAATAGCGGTAGTGAAAGCAGCTGCTTGATCCCGAGCTTGTTGCCCCATCAATTCTCTCATGGCGTCCAAAGCTT
This sequence comes from Eucalyptus paniculata subsp. matutina, assembly GCA_017140255.1. Lineage (NCBI taxonomy): Eukaryota > Viridiplantae > Streptophyta > Magnoliopsida > Myrtales > Myrtaceae > Eucalyptus > Eucalyptus paniculata. Next base: position 46,905,586 of record CM029435.1, read on the forward strand.
GGGTGATCCCAATGGTTCCCTGATCACTTGGGCTGCTACCCCAGCACCAACGAGAGGTGGTGCTACTCCACTGGTGTGACATCCTAATTTTCAGGTTCTGATTTCAATTGAATAAGTTGGGCCTTTTGTCAATGCGACTATAATGCTTTTCTCTGAGATGGCCACTCATGAGATAACTAACTTATAAGGTGAATCCATTAAGGAATTTTAATGCAATAGACTTGAGAACTCGACCAGGAATCGACTGCTGTCACAACCTCCTTTTTTCCGTCCGGGGGAAAAGGAAGAAGGTTTAGGGGTATTTTTCCTTTTCTCCCAAGCCCATACCTCGCGCGATGTTGGATTTTTTTTTTTTTTTAGTTCTTAACAACCTAAATATTTCTAGGAGTCGCCACTAGCCTATTGGGGTCGGCTAGAAACCAATCGAGACACGGGAGTGTTGTCTCGATTCCTACGCAACCAGAGATTTCTAGGAATGGGGACTTGTTTACGCTAATGTTTCTATTAGCGCCCTTGCGGTACCACTAACTTGAAAGGTTGTTCATCTAAATGGCCATACAATCTTGATTACCAATTATAATCCTTATAAAACCGCTAAGTATCCATGCAAATGTTTTTGTAGGTTTGTTTTCCTTAATGTCTAGACTAATCCTAACATAATTTAGAAGAGAAATTTACACTCAAATTAATGAAAAGCGGTGCGCAAGTAAATATCCAAGAAATTGAAATGACTTGAAAGTAATGCGGAAAAGAAAAACCCAATACAAGTCGGGCAAATAATATTACATGGCCTTGTTATCATGCCCCGGGACAAGACCCCCATGAGCGAAATGAGAATTCAAATATGCATGAAATTACTTTATATGCATGAAATTACTCTAAATAATTTTAATCTATGCAAAGTGGATTATTTACAAAAATGGTTGTAAAATACCAAAATAGCACTAAATTTGGAAAATGACCTTTTAAAATTAGGAAAATTTAATAGATGTCATTTCTATCCTAATTTGATACTATCTAACATTTTTTGATATTTTTGAAATTTTCAGATTTTTTTATTTTTTATTTTATATTTTAAAATATTAATAACCGATCTATGCTAACATGAAGCAACACAGCGTATGAATATTACAATAATCAAGCTCAAATCGACTGTTTCAAGATCAAAACTCGGTTTGCACATTTCATCGAACACTTGGCGTGCATTAAATCACCCCAAAACAGCTTCGTTGGGCCATGTTTGAGGCTTTCAATCTCAACCCATAAGCAGTCTCACGTGGAACTAAAGTATCAAGATTATACTACCACATGCAAGTAGCAAGATTAGATAGAAATCACAGCTTAAAACACACGAAAACCAAGCTGGAATCATCATCAAATATGCGGGTTTGAGCTGATTTTACAAATCTGGGTTTGAACCCAAGTCAAGCAAACAGGTTGAATGCCCATATTCAAGCCCCGACACTCATCACATATGAGATCTAAGGGAAACACTACTTAGTCCAAGTGAAAGTAGGTAACATGAGCTTTCAAATGCAAGAAACATCATAGAGAATAACCCACGGAACAACATCAAAACGACCTCTCCAAGAAGCACACATGCAAAACTCTTGAAGAGATTTCAACACTTCAAAAAATTCCAGTCTCAAAAATCAGTTTTCCGAGTTGGTTTTGCTCTTGATTTTCATGATCAAAACATGCTCAAACTCGAACAAAAATACATCTAGGATACTTACCTTGCTTCCTAGTTTCTTTTGCAAGTGATTCTTAGCCGAGAAAATCAAGAAATTATCCTTGGGGGGCATGTGGAAATTGGCTCATTCAAATTAGAAATGAGATCTGCAAAAAAAGGAACTGACAACGAAGGTTTTCGTTGACCTCTAAAATTAGATTTCAAGACCTCTTTTGTTGGAAAACTTAACACCAAACCAAACTATATGTATTCTATTTTGGGTTAAAAGTCAATATTTTCCTCATTTATCTCTCAGTTTTCTCAAAAACACTCGCTTTCCCTCACCCGTGACAAGCCAAGCTCAACACTTAGAAAAAATTTCGAACTTTCTTGGCCCATTAGGAGGGTGGTTTTCGGGGGGCTTTAGGAAACCTTCCCGAACTCCATTTTGGACGTGAGGCCTATGGATGTAAAGATCTTTGAGTGAAGTTTAACTATCTAGTTGAAGGTTTTGGCTAATTTTGGTTGTAGGTGTGTGAAAATCTCACATTTCTCTCTCCAGGTCGGTCTGGATTTTCTGGGTTTCTCCTTTCTGGAGTTGCTTCTGAGGGCCTCTTTGGAGAACGACCGTGAGCTCTCTCCTCCCCTTCTCCTCTCCTCTCTTTCGTAACCTGAAAGAGCTTGCTTCTGTCATCTTATCTCATGAATTAAGGGATTTTTTTGTCGTTCTTTTGTCCACCTACCAAGCCTGCCAACTGAGCTGGTTCACCTACTTTTTTGACTTAGCCAATTTTATCTTCTGCAGCTATTGAGTGTGCGGACTTTACTGCGATTTTCCCGTGCTTTCAGCAGCTTATCCCTGGCCCATTTCCGTTCACTTGCACTACTATATATGTTCTTCCATCACGTGCAAAGATCAGGCTGATTGAGATGCTGAGTAGGATATGGTGGGGCCACAAATAAGCTTACTCAGTAGCTCCGAAATGAGGCTAAATCATGGACTGAAATTTGGCAGCTCGTTTGGGTGCTTTAATCCATCAATTTGGCTGTGGTTTTTGATCAATTAGCAAGTTCATGTATAGTAGTTTAAGATCTCGACCAGATTTCGCAATTGTGCCCACCCAATTTTGCAAGAAAGTCCCTCAAAGTTAGCCATTTTCTTATCCGAAAATACCAAATTCAATGCAAATTTGGTCCTTTTGGCCCGATTTGATTGATTCGACCTAGCCCAAGCTCAATTTCAACTTAATTGGGGGCTAAGATGATGATTTAAGGGCTCGGGTGAAATTTTGCAAAATTTGCAAATTAGTCCCTCAACTTTTTGGAAATTACATTTTGGCCCCAATTTGCCATTTTAATTCTAATCGACCTCCTGGGCTTGGCTAGTCACATTTAGATCATTGGCCCCAACTTTTTTTTCTTTTTTTTTTAAGGAAAACATCTTCCATTTAAAAAAACTATATTAAATACCTAGATAATCTATACACAATAATTTGACATGAAATATTTTTGTGGAAAAACAAGTTCCCACTTCTTTTTTTGAAATGATTTTTGGGCAAAAATTTAGGTGTCAACAACTGCTCAACCGTGCTAGTCTGTAAAGGTCATTACGGCACAATTAAAAATCCATCGGAGACCGAAGATAGGTCAATTCGACTGAGATGTGTGATCAAAGTATGGGTGATTCCACCTGATTACAAAATTATCGTCAATCAGCACTAGACTGATTTCTTTTCGTTTTTGGTACCCTATGTCCGTATTTGAAATCTCGAGATTGTCACGACCACCGAGAGTCGCCAATGTGTCGAAGATACGTATGGTTCAAAGAAAATCGACCACGGGTCAATTGCAACAAAAAATTCTTAAAGCTACCCGGTGGGTTAAGTCACGCTAAAATCGCATCAGATTGAAATTAATCGCGATTTTGAACCCGATTTCAGAAATTGAAAATTATGTCGTGTCACGATCTATTTCAGGAACATCGACTCATCCTCCAAAGAATTTTTGGAGATTCCAAGATTTTTATGGAAAATAAATTCAGACGTTGCGAAAAATTAATAGAAATTCGGATGGGCTCAATTGAAGGAAATTTGGACTTCCAAGCTAAGCTTTTGGGTATTGGGGACTTGCAGAAAATTGTTTGGGATTTTTCTTCATCGAAATTGGACCTCGATTTGGAGAAGTTGTGAAAAAATTGAAGCCCCAAAGTGTGAAATTCGGATTTAGGCTTTTTCTTTCGATTCTTCATCTCTGTTAGCTTTTTCTTCTTCTTCTCTGTTCTTGTTCTCGTCTTCTTCACATGGTATCAAAGCCGATCCGAAGAGCATCACGAACAATATGGTAATCTGAATCTATTCTTCATTGGATCTGTATGTTGTTGCTGTTGTTTTGATTTCATCAGCCTTCGACAATGGCAAGTTACATATGTGGAAGAAAGTCTTCAATGTCAAACGCTACAACAGATTGAAGATTCGCTCAAGCTGATAGTAAGAACAAGACTTGAAAGTGAGAGATGACTGCAAGAACTCAAAAGTATCCATTTCCGATTCATGTTAACATCTCTAACTTTGTTACTATTAAGCTAGCTGAAGATAACTTTCTCCTCTGGCAAGCACAATTTCATAGGTTTCTGCGTAGTCGGGAACTATTTGGATTCATCAATGGAGAAATACCATCGCTTGCAAAACTATTACAAGTTGAAGTCGAAGGAAATATTGCAGAAGTTGTGAATCCTGATTATAGTGATTGGATCAAAACTGATCAGCTTGTATCGTCATGGATTAGTGGAGTTGTTTCAGAAAACATACTAAGTTTGATAATTGGCTTGGACACTGCATATGAGGTATGGCAAACCCTACTCAATCGATTTATGCAAAAGTCTATAGCTAGAGAATTCGAGTTAAGAGGAAAACTGCAAGCTTGCCAAAAGAGAGATCGAGCATTGACAGTTTATCTCAGAGAATATAAATCAAATTGTGATCAACTCAGTGCAATAGGAAAGCCTTTAGATGAGATAACAAAGCTATTTGGGGTTCTTGAAGGATTAGGACCTGAGTATGAGAATCTGAAAACTACTAATTTCACAGCTGGAAAGGTTCGAATCACAACTACAAAGTTACTCATCAAACCAATACAGTCCTAATCTAGCTTACTATGGTCAAAGAAAAACTGAAGTTCAGCAAAATGAAGAAATTGACAGAGAAATTATGCAACAAAACTCTGGTTTTGGAGGTTCGAGAGTCACTAATCGTGGTGGACGTAGTTATGGAAGAGGATGATCTTTCAATAACAAAGGTCGTGGTTATAGATATCCTGGAAGGGATTTGAGTTACAAATCAATTAATGGCAACTATGAAGGACCAAGATCAAGACAATTCAATAATATCTCTAGTCTTGGTCCAAATCAGGGATTTCGCCCTTATGCTGGCTCTTCACAGCGATATCAAGAGACCAAATCATATCCTTCTTCAAATCTAACCTTTTCCAAAGATCTGCAGGTTGAGAAATCAACTGATAATGTTAGATTGGAGTGTCAAATCTGTAAACGTCCAGGTCATGATGCACTTCACTGCTGGTATCGCTTTGACAATTCATACCAAGCAGAGGACATTCCAACAGCATTAGCAGCTATGCACATTGAAGATTCAACAGGAAATGAATGGTATCCAGACACTGGTGCGACTGCTCACATTACTGCAAATTTTGGTATTCTTCATAATCCTTCTAGATACCATGGAAATAATATAGTAATGATTGGAAATGGATCATGTCTACCTATAACCTATACTGGTGATACATTGTTACATACTAAAGTGGATTCATTACCTCTGAATGATGTGTTAATTGTTCCTGATATAAAGAAGAATCTTCTATCAGTATCAAAACTAACGGATGATTATCCATGTTCTTTTGTTTTTGATAAAACTGGTGTATATATTAAAGACAATTACACCAACACAACTCTGCTGCTCATAAGGAAAGTTAGAGGGTTGTATCAAGTCGATCCTCATACCACAGATGCATTCCTAACTCAGAGACACAGAGCACTAGGAGAGGATCTATGGCATCAACGTTTAGCACACACCAATTTGAAAACACTGCAGTACCTGCAAAATCAACAACTCTTTTGCTGTAATACCAGAGTACAGAATGTGTGTCGAAGCTGTCAAGTTGCAAAACATACTGCTCTACCCTTTCCATTGTCTGAATCTGTAACATCTAGACCTTTAGAAAAGGTTCACTGTGATATCTGGGGACCTTCACCAGTCACTTCATTTCAAAAATTCAAGTAATATGTCATCTTTGTAGACAATTTTTCTCGGTTCAGCTGGATTTATCCAATGAGAGCAAAAACAGATTTCTATGACATCTTTGTTCTGTTTCAAAGACAAGTTGAAAATCAGCTTGATTGCAAAATGAAGATCTTTCAATGTGATGGTGGAGGTGAATTCATTAGTCACAAGTTTCGGACACATTTGCAGAGCTGTGGCATTAAGCAACATGTATCCTGCCCCCATACACCCGAACAAAATGGTGTTTCTGAAAGAAAGCATTGCCATGTTGTTGAATTAGGTCTTGCTATGCTCTATCATGCTAAAATTCCTTTGAAATATTGGGTTGATGCATTCATGACAGTTGTCTATATCATCAATATACTTCCTACACCTAAGTTACTGATGCAATCACCCTATAGGAAACTTTATCAGAAAGAACCGAGCTATGATCATCTCAGAGTCTTTTGCTGTGCATGTTTTCCTTGCCTCAGACCCTATGCACAGCACAAACTTGATCCACGATTACTTACTTGTGTATTCATTGGATATAGTGAATGTCACAAAGGATACAGATGCCTTGTCCCTACTACTGGTCGAGTACACATCAGTCGACATGTCATATTTGACGAAAATTTCTTTCCTTTTACTAAGACCTGTGTAACAGAACACACACCCTATACAACACTATATCGACGGTGGACAGAAGAGGTTAAATTTCTAGATCCAGTAAGTGGAAATGCCATGTCTTCGTCCTCACAGGACTATACAAGACAACTGCATAATAATGGCATCAATCCTTCTACTTCATCTTATTTGCCTCTTGAAGAACAAGGCAATCTTACTTCTATTACAACAACACAAGCTGAAGTTCCTAATAATCAAGATCATTACTCCTCACAAGATCAGGAAGTGTCTAGTTCTGTAGCTGATTCTGAAGCTGTACACTCAATTGGAAACAGTGTCGACCAAGTTCCTGCTAGTCCTATCTTACACGGTACAACTTCATCTTATCCTATGCAGACTCAATCAAAATCTGGAATTATAAAAACAAATCCTAGATATGCTTGTCTTGCTGAGTACAAAGTACTTGCTGAACCAAGATTAGTCAAGTCAGCTTTAGCAGATCAAGGATGGTATACAGCTATAAAAGAAGAAATGGATGCTTTATATCAGAATCACACCTGGATTTTAGTTCCTCGAACTAATCACATGAATGTGATAGGTTGCAAATGGGTATTTAAAACACAATTGGCATCTGATGGAAGTCTTGATAGGTTAAAAGCTCGACTTGTAGCTAAAGGATTCCATCAAGAAGAAGGTATTGATTTTACAGAAACTTTCAGTCCAGTAGTCAAACATGCTACAATTCGATTAGTCCTCTCTGTAGCAATGATGAATCAATGGCCTATTCATCAACTTGATGTTAAGAATGCATTTTTACATGGCACATTAACTGAAACAGTTTACATGGAGCAGCCTCCTGGTTTCATACAGTCACAAACACCCAATCATGTGTGCCTCCTCAAGAAATCTCTTTATGGCCTTCGACAAGCTCCTCATGCATGGTTTGATAAGTTCAGTAACTTCTTACTTGAGAATGGTTTTTTCTGCAGCTCAATTGATCCATCTCTGTTTATTCTTCGTGATGGACAAGACACGGTACTTCTCTTACTATATGTTGATGACATTGTCTTAACTGGTAGCTCACCCCCGTTACTTTCGAAATTACTTCATTCTCTAAGCCTTCAGTTTCACATGAAAGATCTAGGATATCTTCACTACTTTCTTGGCATTGAAGCTAAATGCATCTCTACTGATTTGTTTCTCTGTCAAACCAAATATGCTCTTGATCTCCTTACTCAAGCTCACATGGTTGATTGTAAACCAATCTCTACTCCTCTATCTCAGAGACCATCTGTCTTGCAAACTGATTCCATTCTCTTATCCAATCCTCTTGAATATAGAAGCCTCGTTGGTGGTCTTCAATATCTGACATTGACTCATCCTGATATTGCCTATGCTACAAACATATTATGTCAGAAAATGCAGCAGCCCACTGTTGCAGACTTTCATAAACTAAAGAGGGTTATGCGCTATGTTAAAGGAACTATTAGTCTTGGTATCTTCCTTCATTCTCGAAGCTCTAGACATCTTTATGGCTTTTCAGATGTAGACTGGGTTGGTTGCACTGAGACCAGACGATCCACAATTGGCTTCTGCACATTTCTCGGCTCTAATCTCATTTCTTGGGCAGCAAAGAAACAGCCTACTATTAGTCGATCTTCTACTGAAGCATAATATCGTGCCCTTGCCTCTGCTACTGCTGAACTTACATGGATCAGCTTTGTTCTTCGTGATATTGGTCTGTCACTTTCTTCCCCAACTCGTCTATTCTGTGATAATCAGTCTGCTATTTCTCTTACTGCCAATCCTATTTTACATGCTCGCACCAAACACATTGAAGTTGATTTTCACTTTGTACGAGAGAAGGTTGCCTCTGGCTCTCTCAATGTGTGTTATGTTCCGAGCAATTCTCAACTTGCTGATATTTTTACAAAAGCCCTCTCACGATTAGCTCATTTTGATATTCGTACCAAATTGGGCATGGGCTCTTTACCCCTTCCCTATTTGCGGGGGGATGTTAAAGGACATAAGCCAAAGCCGAAGCTACATGCTGCTGAGCCAAAGCTAAATACTGCTGATCAAGAGTTAAGTTCTAGTGAAAACAAGGAAAGTGAAGTAAGGAAGTTCAAGCTGAAGTCGAAGCTAAATGTTGATGTTCGGAAGATCGGTTACGAGTGAAAATGAGGGGAAGTAAAGTAAGGATCTGCTGATTTGGGAAATGAAGTAACAAATGATATTCCGATGATTCAATCAAGACTGGAGGCGACAAGCTTAATTCTACTTTTGAGGATAGAGATAAGCTGAACAAAGATAGCATGACTTACGTCAACAACACGTGCTCATTAAATAATAGATATTCAGTTTTAAGTTGGAACTGAATACTTCCTTTTGTTCTGTTATTTTTCGCTTCGGTTAGTTCAGTTAACAAGTTTGTTGTTCTCTCATTATAAGTTGAACGAGATAAATACTGAATTGTATTGAGGAAAAGGGGTGGTGCTCTTTGTGAAACTGTTCTCTCTCAAAGATTGATTAAATACATAAAGCTCAATATTCCTTTCGATTCTTCATCTCTGTTAGCTTTTTCTTCTTCTTCTCTGTTCCTGTTCTCGTCTTCTTCACACCCACCAGCTTGTGTCTTCATCGAGCAAACTTCAGCAACGCCCATCTTTCGCCACAATTGACACCAACGAATTTCCCAACCCAATCCACGTCTCCTTCACCCATTTGAAGCTGAAGCCCAGTCCAGCTTCAATCTTCAGCACGTCCATAAGCCCACAACCCACCGAAGCAGCCCACGTGAATTCAAGCAGCCCATTATTTGCAATCCAGCCCAAGTTTCAGCCCATCAGCTTCTTCAAGGCATTTTGGCCCAAGGAGCCAGCCCATCTTCAAAGTTCAGCCCACAGGTTTAGAAGCCCAAGCTCGCGAAGCAGACCCAGTCCAAGCCCATTGGCATCGCCGCGATTCAAGTTTCGACCGCCGTCACGGTGAACAGGTCTTCAAATCAAACCAGTGAGTTTAACTCACTAATCATTACTTAGTAAGTTAATTATTCTTAGGGATTAATTAGTTTAGACTAAACTAGGATTAGGTGGTTAGTTAGAATTGATTAGTTAATTTAATTAATTATCAATGCATGTTAGGTGGATAGTTTAAAGCAATTAGAGCCTAAACAAACTCTAGTATTTATCTAGAGTGGTTTGGAAATTTTTCAAGACCGTCTCGCCTTCCAATTAGGCTTTATCGAGCCTAAGTTGATGTGGACATTGAGCCATATCAAGGAGGAGGTGCTAAGGACCCATTATCTATTCCTACTGGTTCGATCACTCGAGCGCGGGCCAAGCAATTTAGGCAAGTTGTTGGTATCATGGTTCGTGATCTTTGGCGTGGAGATGACCTTGGATCAAATCTTGAAGAATCTTGGAAATCTTGGCGCAATTTAATTATCTGGTCACCAAATATTTGACCAACTCAAATAGGAATATTCTTCTTGTTTAGGAATATTCTAGAATATGACGCATTAGTTTTTTTTAGGGTTGGTTTTAGGGTTTGTGTGGCGGCTAGAAGGCCTATATTTATAAGACTCGGCTGAATTTCTTTGGGGGACAGAGATATATTTTATTTTTAAGAAAAAAGAATTGAGAGGTTTTCTTCTCTTGCTCTTTTGAGGACTTGACCTTACCAAGATTCTCTTTGGCGGTCGATTTGACTTATCGAGCGAGATAGCGAATTCTTTCGCTCGTGGTGTCTATAACGTTGGTTGGTTGACACGCATTCGTCAACAGGTCATGTTCATACCGAGGTTGCCAATCACAGGTTTGATTGGAGGTTGAGGTTTGCAATTCGCACCATCTGGGCCTTTGTAGAACGATCCTTCCGCAACGATTCACATCAGTTTGGTATCAGAGCTTGCTTCTACAAGGTCTATTTATCTTTAATTTTTTGTTGATATTCAGAAACTTGAGATTTATTGAGCTAGGGTCTCGGTTCTAGCTAATTTAGGGATCTGATTGCTTTTGTGCTTCCATACATGGTTGTTTGCTATTAGTTTTAAATTTTCTTTTCTAGCATCTTAAATTGTATCGAGTTCGTCAAAAAAAATAAATAAAAAAAAGAAAGAAAACGCACACACAAAAAAAAGTGCGCAAGAGAAAAAAAACAGCTTCGGCAAAAAAAAATTAGCCGAACAAAAAAAAAATCAAGAAGGCGACTCGTTTGTTAGTAGACCGGATTGAAACAAAATTAGTAGTGATTTGCGTTTCAATTGGAATTTCGAAGGTTGTACTTGTTGGTTTGAAATTGTTACTTGCTGAATCAAAATCAATAGTGATCTAATCTTGTTTGATTAGTTCGATTGATTGTCGTGAGAGAGTTGAGACACAGGTTTTGAGTCCGATAAAGAGTTTGTGAAAAGAGAATACGAGAGGAAAAAGGCAAGAGTGTGTAAGCTTAATTGAGGGTGAAAAAAAGCCTAAACTTGAGTTAAACACGAGGGGAGTGACAAACACTTTGAGAGAAACACGTGAGGGAGTGATTGGTGAGGATTTTTGTGACTAACGTTTACTTGCAGGTCTAAAATATGTCGCACGAAGAAAGTGTGAATCAAAAGGAGATTGGCTCCATACGAAGGGATGAAGCGCTCGTGGAAAGCATCCAGCAATTGAAGGCCGTAGTGGAGGAGCTTAGTGGCCGAATGATGGGGAATGACATGAGGGTTGATGGTGATCGAGAGCTACCCCGGGGAAGGCCGCAACATTAGTGAGACACCTCTAGAACACGACATAAAAGGCAACGGTATTATGATGATGATGAGGCCGACATGGAGGATGATCGAGATGCTCGATTTGGAAGGTGGAATGGAGCTCGAGGGTTTAGACACCGAGAAGATAATGAACTTGGCAATATCAAGATGAAGATTCATTCTTTCCAAGGGAAGAATGATCCCGATGCGTATTTAGAATGGGAGAAACGCATGAAGATGGTATTTAATTAGAATGGGAAAAATTGCAGCTGTTGAATTTACGGATTATGCTATAATTTGGTGGGATCAACTTGTGACTAGTAGGAGGCGCAATGGTGAAAGACCGATAGAGATGTGGGATGAGATGAAAGCGGTGATGAGAAGGCGTTTTGTACCTAGTCATTACCACCGAGATTTGTTTCAAAAGTTACAAAATCTCACACAAAGCAATAAGAGCATGGAAGAGTATCACAAGGAGATGGAGATTGCCATGATCCGTGCTAATGTGGTGGAGGATCGTGAGGCCACAATGTCAAGATTTTTGAGTGGTTTGAGCCGAGACATAGCAAGGGTGGTGGAGCTGCAACACTATGTTGAATTGGAGGAATTGGTGGACAAAGCTATCAAAGTTGAGCGGCAATTGAAGTTGGATCGAAATCGCAAGAGTGGAGGAGGTTCAAATCAGAATTGGAGATCCAATTGGAAAAGAGATGATAAGCCAAATTGGAGAGGAAATAACACCAAAATCGAAACCTCAAAGGAGAAGGAGAGGGACGGTAAAGTTGGAACGAATCCGGCTTCAGGTAAAACCGAAAACCCTAATACTAGAACTCGTGAGATTAAATGTTTTAAGTGTTTGGGCAGGGGTCATATGGCGAATCAATGCCCTAATAGGAGGGTGATGATCATGACTGGACATGGTGTTATTGAGTCCGAAAGTGAAAGGGAAGAAGAGGATGATGAGATGCCACCACTGGAGGATTGTAGTGATGGAGAAGTGGCTATACAAGGGGACTTATTGGTGGTTAGGTGTTCTCTGAGTGTGCAAGTAAATGAGGAGGAGCATCACCAACAAAGAGATAATTTGTTTCATACAAGATGTGTGGTGAATGGTAAGATCTGTAGTATGATAATTGATGGAGGTAGTTGTGCGAATGTGGCAAGTTGTATTATGGTGGATAAGTTGGGTTTGAAGACGACAAAGCACCCTAGGCCTTATAGACTTCAATGGTTAAATGATAGTGGTGAGGTGAAAGTATCGAAGCAAGTTTGAATTCCATTTGAGATAGGGAGATACAAGGACGAGGTAGAGTGTGATGTTGTACCAATGCAAGCGGGACATATCTTACTTGGAAGACCATGGCAATATGATCGAAAAGTACATCATGATGGGTATACTAATCGTTATTCATTGATGATGAATCAAAAGACTTATACCTTGGTACCAATGACACCTAGTGAGGTGTATCAAGATCAGTTAAAGTTGCAACGAGAAGCCGAGAGAGAGAGAAAATGTGAGAAATCCGAGGGCTTGCGTGGTGTGTCTAAGACGTAAGGAAAAGGAGAGGCCGAGAGAAAGATTGTGGTAAAAACCGAGGGAAAAGAAGAGAGGAAAGAAAAGAGGCAAAATAATTTTTATGCAAAATCAAGTGAAGTGAGGAGAGTTTTAGTTCTAGATCGACCAATGCTTGTACTTGTGTACAAGGAGGTTTTGTTTTCTACTAACGATCTTGACTCAAGTTTGCCTAGTCCTATTGTGTCTTTATTGCAGGAATTTGAAGATGTCTTTCCGGATTAACTTCCTGGAGGGATACCACCAATTCGAGGCATAGAACATCAAATTGACTTGATTCCTGGTGCGCCATTACCTAATCGACCCGCATATCGAAGCAATCCTGATGAGACAAAGGAACTTCAGCGGCAAGTTAGTGAACTATTGGAACAGGGGCATGTGAGAGAGAGTCGTAGCCCATGCGCCGTCCCTATTTTGTTGGTGCCAAAAAAGGATGGAACTTGGCGAATGTGTGTCGATTGCCGAGCAATCAATAATATTACGGTAAAGTATCGACATCCTATTCCTAGGTTAGATGACATGTTGGATGAGTTGCATGGTTCTTGCATTTTCACTAAGATCGATTTAAAAAGTGGCTATCATCAAATTAGGATGAAAGAAGGTGATGAATGGAAAACTGCATTTAAGACCAAGTATGGATTATATGAGTGGTTAGTAATGCCATTTGGATTAACTAATGCACCGAGCACGTTTATGCGACTTATGAATCATGTTTTGCGTGCTTTTATTGGTCGATTTGTGGTTGTCTATTTTGATGACATCTTGATTTATAGCCGAAGTCCTGATGACCATATTGAGCATGTGCGAGTTGTCTTGCAAGTTTTAAGAGTCGAGCAATTATACGCTAATCTAAAGAAGTGCTCTTTTGTTACCAACAAATTAGTATTTCTAGGATTTGTTGTTAGTGTTGATGGTATACAGGTTGATGAAGAAAAGGTCAAAGCAATCCGTGAATGGCCAACGCCTAAAACCATAGGAGAGGTGCGTAGCTTTCATGGATTGGCGAGTTTTTATCGACGATTTGTGAGAAATTTCAGCACCATTGCCGCACCTTTAACTGAGGTTATCAAGAAGCACGTGGGTTTCACGTGGGGAGAAGAGCAAGATAAAGCATTTAATCTTTTAAAAGATAAGTTGACTAATGCTCCTTTGTTATCTTTGCCAAATTTCAGTGCTACTTTTGAGATAGAGTGCGATGCTTCTAGTACAGGAATTGGAGCTGTGTTGATGCAAGGAGGGCGTCCCATAGCTTATTTCAGCAAAAAATTGAGTGGAGCAACATCGAATTATCCTACCTATGATAAGGAAATGTATGCTTTAGTGCGAGCTTTGGAGACTTGGCAACATTATTTATGGCCAAAGGAGTTTGTGATCCACACCGACCATGAGACCTTGAAGTACTTGAAAGGGCAGCAAAAATTGAATAAAAGACATGCCAAATGGATGGAGTTCATCGAGACTTTTCCATATGTGATCAAGTATAAGAAAGGTAAGGAGAATGTGGTAGCCGATACACTTTCTCGAAGGTATGCAATTCTAACTATTTTAGAAGCAAAGTATCTAGGTTTTGAGCATATTAAGGGCTTATATACTGATGATGATGACTTTGGGAAAGTGTATGAAGCATGTGAACACGCTACATTTGATAAATTTTATAGGCATGAAGGTTATCTTTTTCATGAAAACAAACTATGTTTGCCTAAGTGTTCTTTGCGTGAATTGTTGGTGCGGGAAGCGCATAGTGGTGGTTTAATGGGGCATTTTGGCATTAATAAGACTTATGAAGTGCTGCATGAACATTTTTATTGGCCACATATGAAGAGAGATGTCATACGTGTCTGTGAGAGATGCATTGTTTGTAAGCAATCTAAGTCTACAACTAAACCGCATGGCTTGTATACACCATTACCTATTCCAACACATCCTTGGACTGATATTTCTATGGATTTTGTGTTAGGATTGCCTAGGTCTAAGAATGGTAGAGATTCCATTTATGTGGTTGTTGATCGGTTTTCAAAGATGGCTCATTTTATACCTTGTCATAAAATTGATGATGCATCTCATGTTGCTGATTTGTTCTTTAGGGAAGTTGTTCGTTTGCATGGCATGCCTAGATCGATTGTTTCAGATTGAGATTCTAAATTTCTTAGCTACTTTTGGAAAACATTGTGGAAAAAATTAGGAACACGGTTGTTATTTTCTACTACTTGTCATCCACAGACCGATGGTCAAATCGAGGTAGTTAATAGAACTTTAGGGGTATTGTTGCGTGCTATTATTAAAAAGAACATAAAATCTTGGGAAGATTGTCTGCCACATGTTGAATTTGCATATAATAGGAGCATGCATTCTGCTACTAAATTTACACCATTTGAGATTGTCTATGGTTTTAATCTGTTAACTCCATTAGATTTAACCCCTTTACCTGTTGACGAACGTGTGGATTTAGATGGAGCAAAGAAAGCTGAATTTGTTAGGGCGTTACACGAGAAGACGCGCGCAAATATTGAGTGCAAGACTGAGCAATATGCAAGGCAAGCCAACAAAGGACGCAAGGAAGTGGTGTTTGAACCCGGCGATTGGGTTTGGGTTCATATGCGCAAAGAGAGATTTCCTAAGCAGCGACATTCTAAGTTATTACCGCGAGGGGATGGACCATTCATGGTTTTGGAAAGAGTTAACTATAATGCCTACAAGCTCGATCTTCCAGGTAAGTATGACGTTAGTGCCACATTTAATGTTTCTAACTTGACTCTTTTTTATGCCAGTGATGATTTGAGGGCAAATCCTTTGCACGGGGGAGGGAATGATGTGGACATCGAGCCATATCGAGGAGGAGGTGCTAAGGACCCATTATCTATTCCTACTGGTTCGATCACTCGAGCGCGGGCCAAGCAATTTAGGCAAGCTGTTGGTATCATGGTTTGTGATATTTGGCGTGGAGATGACCTTGGATCAAATCTTGAAGAATCTTGGAAATCTTGGCGTAATTTAATTATCTGGTCACCAAATATTTGACCAATTCAAATAGGAATATTCTTCTTGTTTAGGAATATTCTAGAATATGATGCATTAGTTTTTTTAGGGTTGGTTTTAGGGTTTGTGTGGCGGCTAGAAGGCCTATATATATAAGACTGACTGAATTTCTTTGGGGGACAGAGATATATTTTATTTTTAAGAACAAGAATTGAGAGGTTTTCTTCTACTGCTCTTTTGAGGACTTGACCTTATCAAGATTCTCTTTGGCGGTCGATTTGAATTATCGAGCGAGATAGCGAATTCTTTCGCTCGTGGTGTCTATAACGTTGGTTGGTTGACATGCGTTCGTTAACAGGTCACGTTCATACCGAGGTTGCCAATCACAGGTTTGATTGGAGGTCGAGGTTTGCAATTCGCACCATCTAGGCCTTTGTAGAACGATCCTTCCGCAACGATTCACATCATAAGTCGTATTTATTGCATTTATTTATTAATATCCATAATTATTTAATTAATTATATATTTTCTGGATATTCAACCAGAATAGCCGGTGTGGCACCACTCGACCTGATAATATAATACTCTGATACCAAGGAATTTCATTAAAATTCATAAATCCTGGAGGTTTACATCTTTTAGATTGGTCCTTGCGTAATTTATATGGCAGAAGCACATCCATCAACTCCCTTCCTTGTATTTAGAAAACGATGCACACCTACTAAACATTTTTAGGTAAAAGCCGAACACTTTTATTTACTTAAACCAGATGGACATCATTCATCGATACATCAAAATGCCGTAGTCTTCTATACTTGGCTATACTTCAAAAGATGACCGACATCTACTCCGACAATTGTATACTCAAAGTCCATCGTTCAGTGTTGGCGTCCAAAAGTTCCTTCCTTTGCTATCCTCCTCGCGATCATATCCAACCACTTGATCCATCTACCGATGGCAGTGGTAGCAGAGGTATCTTATCTAGTCTGAAATGTTAGTCCCCAAACGGGGTGAGTACAACCACTCAGCAGTAAAGATCCACCAAACTACACGATGCGTCAGACAGAACAATCAAGGTATCACGAATAAAGCACATATCATCCATGCATTCGAACATACCTCACCATACAGCCATGCATATATCACCATACAACGTGTATATACCACCATGCACTTGTACATATACCATCAAGCAGCCATGCATATATCACCATGCAACGTGCATATACCACCATGCACTTGTACATATATCATCAGGCAGCCAAGCATATATCACCATGCAACGTGCATATACCACCATGCACTTGTACATATATCATCAAGCAACCATGCATATATCACCATGCAATGTGCATCTACCACCATGCACTTCATGCTTGCATTTCCATGAGGTTCATCCCATACCACATGCACACATCCATGCGCATGATTCAATTCTCAATTTTATCTTTCACAAGGATCTCATCATTTTTCTTTCCAGAGAACAGTGTTTGCATCCCTCATTTATCGCTCGCACCCAACCTGGCATGGCGAGGAGCCTCCGGCACACACCCGAGCATCTGGCACACACCTCCGGGCATCTCGCATCTCACCTAGCATCACAAGGAATCTCCGGGGCTCGCCATGAAAATAGTTACCCCTACCCTACCCTCCGGGCATGCATCATAATACAACCCCTCACCCTCTAGGCATGTATCATAATACAACCGGGCATCCCGACACTCCCGGGGAAAACCTTTGAGCATGTATTCATAATACAACCAGGCATCCAAAGGGCATCGACTCATTCGAATCTTTGGGCATCCTGACTCCCGGGGCATCGTCGGCTCACACCTCCGATGGTATCATCATTATCACAATGTATATTCACATATATGTCTCATTTTCAACATAACATTTGATGCAACAATATCAAAGGTCTAAACTAGCTTTTTGATGTCATATGATATGCCAAACATCACCATATATGCAGCACACATAACATCCATGATGTCACATTTCATAAAAAAATTCATTGGCTTTTGAAAATAGAACCAATTTTCGGGTAAAATAGAATGCACCTCTTTAGTAAAACTTCTTGGAAAATTAGTAAATAATCTCAATAAATTCTGAAAATCTAACATGATGTAAGCAAGATCCAGAGGAAGATATTTCGTGAAGAACCTCATATCAAGAAAGTACCACATCAATCACGTAGATCCACACATCACAGCAAAAGAAATTCTAGCACCACTTTTGCACAGTTTCGGAAATAATTTTGATTAAACCCTTAAATGAACTTTGAAAATTCTGATATTTTAATATGTTATAGCTGAGATCCAGAGGTAAAATTATCATGAAGAAATCGAAGTAAAATTTCTTCTGTATTAAAAGATAAAATTTTTGTAATTCTCCCTAACTCTCGGTTCACTGTCCAGATTCATCATTTTCAAAGAAAATCGTTTTCCCCAATCAATACTTGTCCATTTATTCTCAAATTTTAGTATGTTACTCCTCAAGACGTTGTATACAACTCTTATCAAGAACACGTGATCAAATTCGGATTGGATAATTTCACAAAATCCATGGAATCACAACAGATCAACATAACAGTTTCCAGATCTAACTTCTTCAAAGAATTTATCCCACAATGAGGTGAGACGACATATCAGAGAGTATTACCCTCTAAGATCCGATTAGGAAAAAAATATGCCCTAAGGGCTGCCTAAGCACAACCAGGCGTCAGAGGACTTAACTTGGCCTCCGTTCCTTCTTGCAAGTCAGTTCAAACAATAAATACTGACAACCATAACACCCAATCAAATTAGATCGAACCAGTCGATTACATGTCATCACGACCATTTCTTGGTCGCCCATTCAAGACTATCTATGAGTCCAATCAAAATCCAGGACTCTTCACTCTAGGTCATAAATAGGTAGTAGCTTGCCCCAAAGGCTAATAAATAGTATATTGTTCCTTCTCTAAGATGATATATAGAGCCATCGAGCTGATATGCATATAATTTCTTCTCAAGATGACATATAGAGTCATCAAACTGATATGCATACTATTCCTTCTTAAGATGACATATAGAGTCATCAAGCCGTTATAGAATACCGTTTGTGACACCCCGAACCCTTCGCAGGTCGTCACCAGCGCCAATGTTACTCCTTATTACCTTTCTCCTTAGAAGATGCGTCGTAATTTATAGACACATTTTTTTTTTTAACAAAACGGTCCCAGCGCGACTCATTAGCGGAAGCAAATTAGATATCACGTCTCTCCCCCTACCAACCATGATACAAATACACACCACTAAACATCAGGATTTTTATAAACATGCCACAACACTTTATTTACATATATTTTCAAGATGGGACTACTCTCGGGTCGGTACATCAAAAGGAAAAGCTAGGACTCAGCCACGTCCAGCCTAAAACCTCAAAAAGAACCCTCGACCCTCAACATCTCACGTGTACAATTCCCCCCATCATAAGTGTCGGCTAACTAACTCCCAGAAAAGGATCCAACTCCTACTCATCGCGCACGGTCTCATACCCAACCCGGTGCATCAGGCAGTGGCGGTGGCAACATCCCTTGCATCGCTCCATCCCGACGAACATGTACGGATATAAACTCCTGAATAACAGGGCCCCCAGCCAGGCCCACATCGTACATCACTAGACAACGTACTCGAATAAAAGTCAATCCGGGAACAGAGGGACAGTCTATCTCAGCACACTCGACCTCTACATCGGACGGTATCCCGTAAAATGTACCCCACGTGACGGCAGGAATCGGCATACTGCTAATCTGAAATGTTATCCCCAAAAGGGGTGAGTACAACCACCCAGCAGATAGGGAAATCCAATAACAACTCAATGCATCAGGCAATCATACATGCATTGCAGGCGTTACTTACCTTGAAGCCATGTGCATACTATCATGCATCATCATATCAATTTGTAACACATACATGTGTATCATCATCGTATCATACATGTCATCATCATCATGACATCATGCATATCATCATGCATATCATCATCATCATCATCATCACCATGCATATCATCATGCATATCATATCATGGTTTAATTTCCACTTTTTACTTTTCAATTGATCACCACATCACCCATTTCTCAAATCATCAATTTCATCATCTTTATTACCTTTCTCCTTAGAAGATGCGTCATAATTTATAGACACATTTTTTTTTTAACAAAACGGTCCCAGCGCGACTCATTAGCGGAAGCAAATTAGATATCACGTCTCTCCCCCTACCAACCATGATACAAATACACACCACTAAACATCAGGATTTTTATAAACATGCCACGACACTTTATTTACATATATTTTCAAGATGGGACTACTCTTGGGTTGGTACATCAAAAGGAAAAGCTAGGACTTAGCCACGTCCAGCCTAAAACCTCAAAAAGAACCCTCGACCCTCAACATCTCACGTGTACAATTTCCCCCCATCATAAGTGTCGGCTAACTAACTCCCAAAAAGGATCCAGCTCCTACTCGTCGCGCACGGTCTCATACCCAACCCGGTGCATCAGGCGGTGGCGGTGGCAACATCCCTTGCATCGCTCCATCCCGACGAACATGTACGGATATAAACTCCTGAAAAACAGGGCCCCCAGCCAGGCCCACATCATACATCACTAGACAACGTACTCGAATAAAAGTCAGTTCGGGAACAGAGAGACAGTCTATCTCAACACACTCGACCTCTACATCGGACGGTATCCCGTAAAATGTACCCCACGTGACGGCAAGAATCGGCATACTGCTAATCTGAAATGTTATCCCCAAAAGGGGTGAGTACAACCACTCAGCAGATAGGGAAATCCAATAACAACTCAATGCATCAGGCAATCATACATGCATTGCAGGCGTTACTTACCTTGAAGCCATGCGCATACTATCATGCATCATCATATCAATTTGTAACACATACATGTGTATCATCATCGTATCATACATGTCATCATCATCATGACATCATGCATATTGTCATCATCATCAGCATCATGCATATCATCATGCATATCATATCATCATGGGTGATCATCGTTATTTCACATCACATATCATTATCATCATCATGCATATCATCATGCATATCATATCATCATGGGTGATCATCGTTATTTCACATCACATATCATTATCATCATCATGCATATCATCATGCATATCATCATGCATAGCATCATCATCACCATGCATATCATCATGCATATCATATCATGGTTTAATTTCCACTTTTTACTTTTCAATTGATCACCACATCACCCATTTCTCAAATCATCAATTTCATCATCCCCTCGGGCAAAGACCTCCGAGGTTCCCTGGCATTCAGCCTCCTAGGCCACCTGGCATCCGGGCCCTCCACATTCCGGGCATCTCGCATCTCAACTAGCATCACGAGGCATTCCCTTCGGGCAGAAACCTCCGACAGGGCTTCCGGCCTTTACCCTTCTAGCCAGGCATCCCGCACCCCAATCCTGACATCGCGAGGCATTCCCTTCGGGCAGAAACCTCGACAGGGCTTCCGGCCCCCCGCATTCCGGGCATCCTGAATCTCCCAGGGAATTTCAGCAATGTATCTCTATACATTCCGACCATCATCCGTCATCACAACCATCTCTTCATTTACCATCATCCATGTTCACCAGTATTTTATTCACATTTTAACATGGCACATGGCATGATATCAAAAAAATCATACTATGCATGACATTCACACATGCATTGATTCAATTGCCATACATATGCCAAAACTTTATCACATATGCATCTCAATTCATTATCATAGACATATCGAGGCTTTATCACATGTGCATCTCAATTCAATATCATAGACATATCAAGGCTTATTCACATGTGCATCTCAATTCAATATCATAGACATATCAAGGCTTATTCACATGTGCATCTCAATTCAATATCATAGACATATCAAGGCTTTATTTCACATGCAACATGAATTAATTAAATGGAATCTATGGCTAATGAAATAATTCCTTTTTATTCATTTATTTTATTTATATTTATTTTTTATTTTATTTTATTTTATTTTTTTAAAATAACTATAAATTCCCAAAATTATCCAAATTCAAGAAATTATTAAACAAACCCATAGGATGATAATTACTTGCAAAATCCATGGCCAAATTGAATTTTTACAAAACATCCTATGCTTCTCGGATAAACCAGAATGCATGGTTTCCGAATAAATTCAATTAAAATATCCATATGGCCTCCAAAAATTATAAAATTTTACTGCATTATAGCCAAGACATTTTCACACAATTTTCATGAAGAACTCCAAGCCATATTTCTTATAGGTTATTTTATTTAACCTCACAAAGCTTCTGGATCTATTACCGCATCGTCCAGTGCTTCCATCTCCGAAATATCAAGATTTCACCCATCTATTCTCTTTAGTTTCCTATGAAATTTGGATATGTTATGTATCAAAGTGTCCTTTACAAGTTTCATGAAGAGATCTAGGTCAAATAACCAGAGTATAGTCCTCATTTTAGTCCTTTAAATCTCGGGTGTCTCGGAATACATCACCAGAATCATTGTCTTCAAAATCTAGTCGATTTACCAAGCTATACTTGTTCGTTTCGCTTCAAATTTGATTATGTTGTAGTTTAAGATGTTCCCTACAACTTTCATGAAGACATCGAAGTAAGATTCTCAAGAAAAACCAACATGCAACCATGAATCCAGAACAAGGTTAGTAAAAACTCTCCAGATCTGAGCTGTCCGTAAGATGCGACTTTAACCCCTCAAATCTCCATCATTTTCCACGAAATTTCAGTATGTTATAGTAAAAGATGTCAGCTAAAACTTTCTTGAAGACATCAAAGTAATATTCTCAACAAAAACCAACATGCAAGCTCAAACAAATTACTGACTCACACAACCCGAGCCGAAACAATCACACGACTTAAGAACGAGCCAACCTTACCTCGGTTTTTCGCACTTGAAGCACCTAAAATCTAACATGCAATCAACAATACAAGCATGCAAGAGAAGTTAGAGGACTCCACTTGCCTCTAGGATGAACGACGACGACGTAGGGTGGCGAACTCGGCGGCGCACGGCGGTTCCTCCTCGGCTCCACCTCCTTCCTCTCTCGGCCTCTCCCTCTCTCTCGCGATTTCTCTCTCTCTCTCACCCCTCTCTCGGCCGAATGGAGTAAACCGGCCACTCTCCTCTCTCTCTCCCTTCTTATACCCCCCTAGAGCTCATCATGGCTAATGATTACATTGCCTCAACCATGGCCAATGCATGGCCTTCCCCTTTGCCACTTGTCCAATTGAATTTTGAATTGAATTTGGGCCTCTTGGGCTTGGGCCATCCGGCCACCTCTCTTGGGCCTCCATTGGGCCGGTCGAATTCCCTTCTTGGGCCGCTCATCTTGGCCCATCAAGCTTAGGCTAATGGGTCTAAGGCTTATTCGAAAATTAACCCCTTTTTCCTTTTTTTTTTTTTTTTTTTTGAATTTCTTCTATAAATATTTTTAAATTTCAATTTTCAATCTTGGCCAAAGTCTTGGGATATTTCATTCATTGAAATTTAATTTATAAATCTTATGGCCAAGCATAGATTATTAATCTATTGAATTTAAATTTTCAAAATCATATGCACAAATCATTTCAAAAAAAGACTAATGACTAAAGCACAAGCCAAGGGAAATTTTTATCACCTAATTAAAGACTTTAACACACCTTATGGCTTGGCTCTGAATTTTGGGATGCCACACCGTTCCGATCATATAGTCAATTTATCATACTCGATAAAAATACACATGTATGGGTACACAACCGGCCTTAGTCAAAATACAAGATTTTCACTTTTGAACCTCACACTATTTTCAGTGGTCCTAAAATAGATTTTTGGTGTTATAGACCGACGCCCGGTAATTTTCCAATTAAATACCAAAATTATCCATTTTTGGAATTAAATACACACAAACACTAGTCACAATCAATTTGCACAATCAAATACTCAATTAAATAAACAAAGAGCACCACTGCAATCAGCACAAAATTCCAGTCACCGGCTATCTTGGTTTAATTTTTGAAAAAATAAATAATTGCGAAAATTAATTAATAAATACAATAAATAGCATAAATACAAACTTAGGCCCGATAAAGCCTAATTGGAAGCCGAGACGAGCCCGGAAAATTATCGAACCACTCTAGTTAAATACTAGAGCTTGTCTAGGCTCTAACTACACTACTCTACCCACCTAACATGCATTCATAATTAATCAAATTGCTAATCTAATCTAACTAACCACCTAATCCAAGTTTAGTCTAAACTAATCAACCCTTAAGCATCATTAACCTACTAAGCGAGGATTAGTGAGTTAAACTCATTTGATTAATGAACCGCTTGGTTCAAAATTACGGGGACGCCGCGGGGGACAAACTTCTCCAAAGCGGGCCTAGCTTTCGGGACCCTTGAACGACCTCAAAACGAGCCAAACAAGTTGCTCGAAACCCACTAACTTAGCTTTTGCTCTTGGCTAAAAAAGAGAGAAACAAGGGCTGATTGAGGTAAGTAAGACTGGTGACGGGTAGGCATAGCTTCGGTGGGTTTCACGGCAATGGACAGGCAACCCGGCGACTCGCAAAACCTCCACATGGCTCTGGCAGCACGCTGGATGGTGAGCAGGGCAAGATGGCAGGGCTTGGACGCGGCTGAGGCTGACAACACGCATGGATGGGCACGGGGCAGCGCGCGCAAGGAGGGGTAGCAAACGATGACGGGCGACGTGCGGCGGAGATGAGGTTGCTCAAATGGGCTTCCTTGCTGGTTTTCTCTGGAAAATCTTAAGTCTTCAAGGCACAATAAGGAAGAAAGAAGGGCTATTCGGCAACTTGAGGGAGAGAGGGAGCGAGAGAGGGCCACTTGGTCACATTTTCTCCTCATTTGTCCCCTTGACCTTATCCCTCTACCAACTGCCTTCCATGGACTAAAATCAGCCACCAATGCTTCAATTACAACCTTTGAAATGGCCCAAAAGCCATAGGTGGTGGGGGGCTGGGAATTTCACTTGGTTTCTCTTCAATTGAACTTCATTTCTTTCTTAATTCAACACAATTTGGCCTCTATAAATTCAACCAACACCTCTTCGATAAAATTGGTATTTTTCCTCACCAATTGATCCCACTTGTCTCCCAATTGCGCGATCAAAAATGGTCCCTAACTTTTTTTGGACAAAAATAGCCCTAGGACGACTTTTTCCCAAAAAGTCTCGGTTTGCAGAAAAATCTTTGGAAGCTGAGTCAACGTTCCTAAAATGACCTGCGACATGACAGAACTTTCAATTTCTGAAATCATATTCAAATTCGCGATTAATTTCACTCCGTCGCGATTTTAGCGTGACCTAGGCTACCGGGTAGCTTTTAGAACTTTTCAAAGCAAATGACCCGTGGTCAATTTTCTTCGAGCCACAATGAACCCGTTCGACACATTGGCAAGTCTCGATGGTCATGAAAATCTCGAGGTTTCAAATACGAACACAAGGTACCAAAACGATAGAAAAATCAATCTAGTGCCGATCAATGAGAATTTTGCAATTTAGTGAGATCACCCACGTTTAACCACATATCTCTATCGAACCGACCTATCTCTGATCTCTAATCGATTTTTAACTACGTTGTAATGATCTCGGCAGATGAGCACGATCGAGCAGCCGATTCCTAGTCGAATCCTCAAGTCTATTCGTCTTAAAATCCTTAATGACTTTCTTAGATAGTCTAGTTATCTCGCGAGTGATCAGCTCCAAGAATAGCACTATAGGCGTGTTGATGAAATGCCCGATTTATTCAATTGAAAGAAGAATAAAAAATCTAGGATGTCAAACCATATGTCAGCTTAAAGCAAGCAGTATACCAAGCAACTTCTGGTGAGCATTATTAGTATACTATATCAGCTTAGTGCGAGTAGTATACTATTTATAGCTTAGTGCGAGCTATACTATCTATTATCAGCTTAGAGTGAGCAATCCTGATTATGATCGGACTTTATAGATAGTATTGATTGAGATGACCAGGAGATGGTCTTGATGACATGGAATCAACTAAGTCGATTGATCGATGGTTCGATCTGATTGGATGAATTGATTGGTCAAAATGATTGATTGAGTGGTTGAATTATACTGACTTGCAGGAAAGAACTGAGCCAAAGGTAAATCCTCCGACTCGTGCTTGTGCTTAGGCAGCCCTCAGGGCGTATTTTCTTCCTAGTCGGTTCTTAGGGAGTGAACTCGCTAAGACGTCGTCTCACCCCGTTGTGGGATAACATTTCAGGTCCATAGATGGCAGCTCATCCCAAGTATTTTGGTCAACCAAAGAAGGTGACAGAACAGAAGTGCTTCATCCCGCTTCATGGAGACCCTAGGGGATGGGTATATGAATTGGTGAGATCCGTGGTTTAGGTCGATGTGGATTTACCCAAAAAAGTGCCCCATCAATATAGATCATGGTATCGCCAGGAGCGGAATGGCTAAAGAGAAGGGCCCATACCGGAGTCCGAGGTCCCTTTTTATGTGCTGGAGGTTGCTATGGGAAAGGCATGGTAGATCCTCCAGAAGGTTCAATAATGGACGTAGACCCGGAACCTTTCAGATCCAGGAACTCCGGTGTATTCAGCTAAAGGCTCCAATGAGGACGAGGATGAAGATGAGGACAAGGAGTAGGACATGTAGTTCTATAAACCCCCCTGTTTTATAGACCTGGCATTATATATATCAACTTGGTTTGTGTATGACTTATTATGATATGTATATATAAATGTGCTGTTGGTTTTGAAAAATTGTGGCCTTGCTTTTCTATCCCATGTTGTTGTCATTTGGAAATTATTTATTTGCTTCCACATGCATATTAAAATGAATGGTCGGCCATGCGTCCTAGGACGTCACTATTTAATCGACCGTAAAGGGATGGGCACGCTCTTGGAGGATCGAGGCATGGCATCCCCGTTTAAATGGTATTAGAGCATGGTTTAGTGATTGGAGTGATAAGGTGCAATGGGTCATGGGATAGTTAGTAGGAATGACCTTTATTCCATGCTGGTGCATGTCTATGATAGCTGGTTGATAGAATTGTTTGTTTTTATGGATCGCTCGACTTCTAATTCTATGTGGAATTGGAAGCATGCCTCTTTAAAGAATGAGCGATTAAGAGCTAGAGAACTCCAAGGAAGCGTACCATAGGGCCCATGACTCGTGGTAAGACACCGACAAGAGTTAGTACCGAGGAGGCCGAGGTAGGGCGCCAGCACAGGCTAGCGCCAGTGGAGTAGCACCACCTCCTGTTGGTGCTAGGGTCGCAACCCTCGGAGATCCTAGGTTTGAAGGGATAATGTAGGCTCTGGAAGCCATGCGAGATCTGATGGGGCAGCAGGCCCAGAACTAAGCCGTCGCTACTGCCGCTGTTGCTTAAGCTGCTGCTACTGCTGCCGCTGCTGAATCCGCCGCCATTGCTGCACCTGTTGAAGTTCCAGCTGGGAACTTGGTTGTGGAAAGGGAGAGACCAATCCACAAGTTAGTGGAGCAATTCCCGAAGCCGAACCTGCCGAGGTCCACTAGTACTAGAGATCCCGAGACTGCCTTGCTATGGATTCAGGACTTGGAAAAGGCGTTTGCACTTTTGAGGTGCAATGAAGAAGAAAAAGTTGTCCTAGTAGTGTACCAACTACAGGGAAACACGAACACCTGGTGGAGAGCCACCAGAGGTTTTTTGTTCCTGGGAGGAGTAATCTCGTTGTGGGATGCTTTCCTTAGAGCGTTCAATGACAAGTATTTTTCGGGTAGCGCCGGAGAGTAGAAGATGGAGGAATTTCAATGCCTTCACCAAGGAATGATGACGGTTGACCGGTATGAGGTCAAATTTGCGGAGCTTTCTCAGTATGCTCGAGACTGATTGAAGATTTGGAAGAAAAAGCTCGAAGGTTCAAAAATGGCCTTCGACTAGAACAAAAGCAACCCCTGGTGTCGTTTGACCTGAAAGACTATCGTGAAGTCTACAACCGAGTTTAGTTGCTTGAGAGAAGTCTAAACGAGCAAGCCGCCTCGTCTGGATTGAGGTTTAATTTAAACAAGGAAGGAATTCAACTTGGGAAGAGGCCCATGATTGGAGGAAAGTTCCATGTTCAGCCTAACAAGAATGGTGGAATTGGAAAATCAGAGCCTAATCAGAATGGCTTGTGTCGCTTCTATGGAAAGTGACATGGTATAGCCCCGTGCCCTCGAAGGATGGGACACTTGTTTTGAATGTGGCCAATAGGGTCACATGGCCAGAGATTGTCCTAGACGACCAAGAGGACAACTGCAGTTACCGCCGCCACCACTGTTGGGACAGATCAGGGGGTACGCGCCACAGAATGCATTGCGTAGGGTGGACAAATGAGACCCCCAACTTAGGGACAATGTACGCCATCACGAGACGTTAGGCTGAGGATGCGTTTGATGTGATCATAGGTACAGTTTCATTGAACGACCATGCTACTTATACTTTATTCGATCCAGGAGCAACTCATTCTTTTATTGCCAAGCAATATGTTAAGTTGATAGGATTAAGTCCTGAGTTGCTGGCGATAGTGGTTAGCATATCTACAATGTTGAAGGATAAGGTGTTGTCTACATTAGGTTGTTCTGGTTGCAAGTTAGCAATTGGTGAGCGAGAAGGGAGAATAGACTTATTAGTCCTAGCCATGTATGTCTTTAATTTGATAATTGGTATGGACTGGCTCACCAAGTAACGAGCTAGGATGGACTGTTATTGTAAAGCAAGCGATTCAATTTGACCCATTAGAGGGCGAGAGTTTCGAGTTTGTTGGAAGTCAAGGAGGACCGTCGATTACATTGATCTCATCGCTCGAGGCAACTCGTTTGTTAGATGAGGGTTGTCAAGGTTATATGGCAACTGTCGTGGATACAACAGTTGAGGAGCTAAAGATTGAAGACATCACAGTGGTACAAGAATTTCCAGATGTATTCCCAAAAGAATTGCTAGGTCTGTCGCTAGAGAGAGAGATCAAGTTTGTGATTGAATTAGCACCCGAGACAGAGCCAATCTCTAAGGCTCCTTACCGGATGTCGTTGTCTGAGTTGAAAGAACTGAAGGTGCAGATGCAGGAGTTGTTGGATAAGGGATTTATATGTCCTAGTGCATCACCTTAGGGAGCACTAGTTCTGTTTGTAAAAAAGAAAGATGGTTCGTTGTGTCTGCGCATCGACTATCGTCAACTCAATCTGGTGACGATTAAGAACAAGTATCTACTCCCGAGGATCGACGACTTGTTTGATCAGTTACAAGGAGCGTCGGTATTTTCAAAAATTGACTTGAAGACAGGATATCATCAGCTGAGGATCAGGAAAGAGGACATTCCAAAGTCAGCGTTTCATACTCGATACGGCCATTATGAATTTACTATAATGCCGTTTGGTTTGACAAACGCTCCAACCGCTTTTATAGATTTGATGGACCGAGTGTTCAAGGAATACCTTGATCAATTTGTGATCATGTTCATTGATGATATTCTGGTGTATTCAATGAGTGATGAGGAGCATGAGAGTCATTTGAGGATGGTACTACAGACTTTAAGGATTCACGAGCTGTATGCCAAGTTTAGCAAGTGCGAGTTTTGGTTAACTCGTGTTGCTTTTTTAGGTCACGTGATTTTAGGTGAAGGAATCTTCGTGGACCCAGCTAAGATTAAAGCAGTGATCAACTGGCCAAGACCGACTACAGTGATAGAGATCAGAAGTTTTCTGGGATTGGCAAGTTATTACAGAAGGTTCGTAGTGGGGTTCTCAGCATTAGCATCGTCATTGACTAGACTTTTGAAGAAAGAAGAGAAGTTTATGTAAACAGACAAGTGCGAGTGCAGTTTCCAAGAGCTTAAGCAGAAGCTGACTACCGCACCTGTGCTGACCATCCCATCTGGTCCTGGAGGATATGAGATCTATAGTGATGCGTCGTTTAGAGGACTGGGTTGCGTGCTGATGCAACATGGTAGGGTTGTTGCGTACGCCTCCCATCAGTTGAGACCTCATGAACAAAACTACCTGACGCATGACTTAGAACTCGCAGCAATTATATTCGCTCTGAAGATTTGGAGACATTATTTATGTGGAGAAATGTTCCAGATCTTCACTGACCATTAAAGTCTCAAATATCTATTCTTTCAAAAGGAGTTGAATATAAGACAGCGTCGCTAGTTTGGGTCAAATATCCATCCTTAAGCGATGGGTATATGAGTTAGTGAGATCCATGGTTTGGGTCGATGCGAGTTTATCCAAAAAGGTACCATATCAATATAGATCCATGGTTTCGGTCGAGCGGAATGGCCAAAGAGAAGGGCCCATACCATAGTCCAAGGTCCCTTTTTATGTGCTAGAGGTTGCTTTTGGGAAAAGCATGGTAGATCCTCCAGAAGGTTCAGTAGTGGACGTTGACCCGAACCTTTCAGATCCAAGAACTCTGGTGTATTCAGTTGAAGGCTCCAATGAGGACGAGGATGAAGATGAGGACGAGGAGTAGGACCCCCCCGGTTTTGTAGACCTGGCATATATATATATCGACTTCGTTTGTATATGACTTATTATGATATGTATATATAAGTGCGCTGTTGGTTTTGAAAAATTATGGCCCTGCTTTTCTATCCCATTCTGCTGTTGTTTGGGGATTATTTATTTTCCTCTGCATGCATATTAAAATGAATGGGTTGGTGATGCGTCCTGGGACGTCGCTATTTAATCGATCGCAGAGGGATGGGCATTCGCTCGGAGGATCGGGGCATGACACTAAACACGGACTAAGTCTTATGGATTAATGATTGTTTCTCTATACAAATATGTGCTTATAATGGTCCGTTCAATTCACATTATGATTTTTACTAAATTATAAAAATCGAAATAACAATCTTAATTAGTCTTATTGCCCGTGCAACAGATGGGAATATGTCGACCATTGCTTAAAAAGCATGACAATAGAAAACAATGGCCAAAAAAAATGTTGCAATTACTTTCAGAACATCACAAATGTAATTATTTATTCTTTATTTCTAAATTCTCCCTCCCAACATCTTTTTAAACTTGAGTTTGCTTTGCCCATAAAAACTCTAGATAAATGATGATTTTGACCTTAGAAAATATAAACGTTTTAATCTGTAAAAGAACTTTCTCTATGTAGGCTATTCTTTTAATAGAAGGATATAGTTTGATTCTTTAGTTATGCGTTTAGTGTTTCCCAGGATGTAAATCACGAAACAAATAGTGATGGTAATAAAGCAAGGGATCATTAGCGCAATTCATTTGCAGCAAGTGAAGGGGTCATAGGACCATTCGAACATATAAACCACACTAAGAAACTGATAGCTATAAAAAAAAAAAAATAAGAGAAAAATCCTCCCAAAAGCAAAGAATCAGACCACATGTCTTATTTTATAATATAAAAAAAAGGTCTGACAATGAGTGTGGATAAACATTCGATATCACTGCAAAAAGCATTTAAAAAAAAAAAAAACAGTATCTAACCATCAACTATGTTGTAAAGGAAAATGTTGCAACAAGCTTTGGATGGATAACGATATGAGAAGGATTGAGGAATTCAAACTCAATAAACAGTTCAAATATTCCATAGACTCAAAACCTGTGTAATCAATCGATAATGAGTTATAATGCAATAAGTTTATCAGGGATAAAGCCTAGTTTAGATTACAAAGAGCATGGTTGTTTTTTACCACGGAGATCAAAGGTCATTAACGAGGGGGAAGATAAGAGAAGCTAAGGATCGTACTTTGCCATCAATTTTGATACACGTTGATCGGCTTCAATCAAGAGGCCTCTGAGCTAAAAAAAGAAAAGAAAAGAAAAAGGCAGAAAAATCAAGGTAAAGTATAAACAGAATCGAAGGAAGAAAACACAGTTTTGGCAAATTACTTGGACGGGTTTCTAGAATAGATGGGATGATCATAAACTACAACATTCCTTGTGAAGGAAGCAAGTAGTTGCGCAGAAAACCCACGACCCTAAGTATTTTAGAAACCAACTCGTAATCAAGTAAACTTAAGCAATTTAAGATCGTGAACGCACGTATAGCCAAATTTGATAAAGCAACCGGAATTTTATCTTTACGTAAGGTCAAATTGAGATTCTACACAGTCGTGGACAATAGATAAGCTTCCAGGCAAACTCATCCTGTGCAAACTTTGAGAACCAAAACTACCCCCATTTTCTATTGGCAAATCAGCGCCGTCACCTTCGACTTCATCTTTCTTGACCAAATGAAGGAAACAAACAACTTCGGCTTCAGGGGACAAGCAAAATTCAGGCTGCCGATGGGTACTGAGAGAGACAACAGAAGCAAATATTCATAAATGAAATTGGAAAAGCTGCAAAATTTTCAGTTTAGATTTCCGATTTAGTTGGTAAATTTCTAATGCCGTTGCTAAAAATATGCAGATAGGGCTGCTAAATTCCTGTTAAATGCTGTGCTCGCATTACGTACGCCATGCTAAGTGGCTATATTGAAAACCTTAAAATGGAAAGTACCTATCCAAAATTTAGAAGAAAGAATTTTTTTTTTTAAAGGAATGGAATTGGGAACTTGGCAGATCTACAATCTTTAGCTCCTTTCTTTTTTAAATTTGGCAGATTTAAACTTGCCTTATTTAAATAAAATAAAAATCTCATAAACCCTTGCTTTAGATTTCTCTTCGCTTGTTTGAAGTTTTCACAGCCCTCTTTTGGCTTGAAACTTAGTTATGTTCGAGTTAGAGTGTGATGGTGGAGAGCACTCATGCATCTTTCACAATGGAAGCGTATCTTTCTATATGCAGACATCATATCGTGCGACAAAGTTGTAAACCTCACAGCAGACTAATTTCCATGTTGAACTTATTTTCCTGAAAATTGATTGAATAAAAATAATAGATGGACCACCACAATTTTACTATGGAATTGAATCGAATTAGAGTCACACTTTTATTATCTTGACTTCGTGTTGGTCTCAATTCGCCTCGCTAGTGTGGGAGAGATCAAGCCACAAAAGTGACCTATTAGGCTGAACACCTGGGCAAAGCCCTATATATGGAAGCAGTTGAGAGGGTTATGACACGGTCCTCCACTTATGTCTCCATCCATTGTGGAGACAATATTTAGAGCTAGTCCAATATTCTTTTTATTTTGGGATAAGTGCATTGAACAACCTAAAACTTGTCACAAAAGTGCAATTAAATCCTAAAACTTACAAAACTACAATTAAGTCCCACAATTGAGTCCTTTCGTAAAGTATGGGCAACTTGGCTAATAGAAAATGCCAATATGACTTTTTAAATATTTCGTCTCTCATAAGTGGCGATAATGAATTAAAATATAAAATATAAGGCTAAAGCGATGTCAATATGATTTTTAATACAAATTTTATTTGTATTAAATTAAAAAAAAAATAGCTAAATTGAAACCCTAATTCTGCTATCTCATCCTCGTTACACGAAATCAAATCGTCCACCGTCATGTCGTCCATGAGCTAGTAAGTCTTCAAGAGGGACAGAAGCGACCTCTGCGAATCACCATCTACCGGCGAATCCCCGGTCTACTCCCCTAGCATTGGTCCCCCTGGGCACCTCTCATATTCGAAGCCCAAAGACAGTCGGAGTGACTCTGAACCAGACCGGTTCCATTCGAGTCAGCTCGCAGACAATGTTGTATTGTACGCTGAACCACAAAATCAACACACACGAAGCATTCTCCTGCCAATTTGATTAAGAGAAAGAAAAACCAGAAAAGAGAATAAAAGAAACTATTCCTGTATCCACTGGCTTTCGTGCTTTGAGAGAATTAATGAAACAAATCCTTTTTGTTTCACTTGTCTTGAAGCAACATATAGAGCATCACAATTGATAAGAGAGAATAGGATAAATGAAAATATAGGCTACCTAGGATGGTGGAACAAAAGTAGTAAAACAAAAGAATATAATGCAGTGAAGATGCAATTAAAAAGGACAACAACTGCCACCAAAACAACACGGCCTAGGAAGGGAAATCGAAATAGAACCATGAAAAATGGTTGAGGTATTGAGTCCAAGAAAATTTGGGCTGGATATCGCTATCTTGCGTGTATCCTCTCTATTTTATGGCTTGTTTGGAAAAGGCAAAGAAAGCAAGCCTTTGAAGGAGAGGAGTCTTCAACCCCTTTTGTAAGTTTTTCGCGACTGGTGCAAAACTAATGATTCTAGAACAATGGAATTACTAGCATATGCAAATGCATTGGTTGCTAATATGTGCTTTCTTTCGTGATTAAGCTCTTTTGAATCTTGACCTCCTTTTGTACGTGGGTTTGCACCCGCCTAGCACCCTATAGTAAATTTCTCTTTATTAGTGAAAATAAGCTTTCTTGCAATAGCCCCCCAAAGAACCATGCACACTATCCTCCTTATGTAGCACCATATCCTCAGCAAGAGGCACACATTCATTCAAAAGCTTCTGGTATCATCTAGCCCCATTCTAATCTGAACTGCTTCCGCTTAGTTGTGGTGCCATCTTAGGCACGGCTGCGCCAAGGATTTATCTTCCCCCCATTTGTTCGAGTCTCGAAATAGATTAGAAAAAGGATAGAATTCTTTTAGTCGTTGGATTAGATTTGAATTCAATAATGGGTGTGGGGTTCCTTTTTGACAAAAAAAAACTGGTGCACAGGCATTCATTTTAAATATTACTTCCGGAAAAATATCAAAAAGGTCATAAACTTATAGTATTGGTACCAATTCTATTATAAACCTTTTAATTGGACTGATTTGATTCTAAACATTTTCATATTAGTAACAATTCAATCCATCCGACAATTTAGATCGAAAATCTTTGACATGAATGCTGGCGATCATATGTGGCATCGTCGGCGCTAACGCCAACATTTTAAAATGAATTTTTTACTAATTTTAGATTTTTTTATTTTTTATTTTTTTTCCTTTTTTCCCTTTTTTCCCCTCTCTTTGGACTATGGCCAGTACCAGCCATTGCCGACAACCAGCCATAGGTGGGGGCTAGCGACAACATCATG
The DNA here is from genome assembly GCA_017140255.1 of Eucalyptus paniculata subsp. matutina. NCBI lineage: Eukaryota > Viridiplantae > Streptophyta > Magnoliopsida > Myrtales > Myrtaceae > Eucalyptus > Eucalyptus paniculata. The sequence goes on from CM029435.1 coordinate 46,940,530, forward strand.
GCCCTTGTCAGCCATAGGCTAGGGTCACCCTCCCCAAATCTGGCGAGGGTGACACCCTTGCGGTCTAGGCAAGGGCGGCCCTCGCCACATTGAGCAAGTCCCCTTGTTGCCTAGGTGAGGGTCACCTTCGCAGGATTTGGCAAGGGCACAACCCTCGCGGCTTGGGCGAGGGCTACCATCACCAAAGGCCACTAGGGTGACCCTTGCCTAGATTTGGCGAGGGTCGAGCCCTCATCCACATCCGACGAGGGTACCTAGGCCGCAAGGGTCTCACACTCGCCAAATCCTATGAGGGCCACGACACCCTCGCCGGCCACAATCCAAAGAAAAAAATAGGAAATGAAAAATAAGAAAAAGGACAAATTCTTTTAAAATAATCAAAAAATAAAAAATAGTAAAATTTTATTTTTAAAATGTCCACGTCGGTTTGGCGATTTACATAGGATTGCCAGCGTCCACGTCACCGATTTCTAGCCTAAATTGGCCGGATGGACAATTGATATTAATGCAAAAAGATTTAGAACTAAATTGATCCTATTGAAAGGTATATGATTGAGTTTGTACTTATATAATAAGTTTAGGAATTTTTTGGTTCTTTTCCCACATTGCTTCCCCACTCTTTTTTTCTTTCTCTACTCCCCTGAATACTCTAGTTTCTAACGTCTTGTGCGTCAACACCACCCTTGTACTCTGACTTCCCCGCCTCAATTTATTTTTTAAGGGAGCTTGATGTGCCTGCACATTCATCTCTCTCTTTATAGCCCAAGGTTAAAAGTATTGGAGAAGGACAGACTCATCTAGAATTTTGTTAAATGCAAACCCCCCTCCAAGGATTTGAATTAGGCTGGAAATGTGACATCTTGAATTTTAGGTTTTGATTTCGAATGAATAGTTGGGCATTTCATCGACGCGCCTATAGCCTTTTTCTCTGAGTTGGCCACTCACGAGTTAACTAATCGATCAAGTGAAGCCGTTAAGGAATTTTAATGCTACAAACTTGAGAATTTGACCAAAAACCGACTATTCGACCGTGCTAATCTGCAAGGGTCAATACGGCATTGTCAAAATTGATCAGAGATCAGAGATAGGTCGATTCAATTGAGATATGTGATCAGTGTGTGGGTGATTCCACCTGATGGAAAAATTCTCGTCGAACGACACTGGACTGATTATTCTGTCTTTTATGTACCATGTGTCCGTTTTTGAAATCTCAAGATTTTCACGACAACCGAGAGTCGCCAATGTGTTGAAAATGTACATTGTGGCTTGAAAATAATCAACCACATGTCAAATGTACCGAAAATTCCTAAAAGTTATCCTGTAGATTAGGACGCGCCAAAATCGCGCCAGATTGAAATTAACCGTGAAATTGAACCTGAATTCAAAAAATTGAAAGTTCTGTCATGTCACAAATCATTTTAGGAACATCAACTCATTCTTAGAAGATTTTTCTGCAAACTGAAATTTTCGGCGAAAAATCAAAGTATGGTTATTGTGGATCGGGAAATTGGTAAGCCCGTTTTTTATTGCATTTTTGGTTGTCAAGTGGGATCTTTGGACAATGAAAAATGTGAAAAATTTAAGTGAGGACACCTTGGATGAATTTATAGGCTTTGATTTGAGCTCAATTGAGTAAGAATTGAAGGAATTTAAAAGGATTGAATGGAAATGAAGGCCCATTTGCACCAAATTCGTAGCCTTGGTGGGGCGCAACATTTAGGGACTCAACTAAGGCTTGTCTAGGAAGTTTTGTGAGGGAAAATGGCTGAGGGTGAGGGCCAAGGCTGGTGGGGGCAAGCCAAGAGAGATTGAGACAAGTGTTGAAGGCCTAAAAAGCCTTTGGGGACCCCTTCTCTTGAGCAGCCTTCTTCCTCCTTGAAGTGTGGCTTTCTCCATTGTTGTGGTCCTTAGAGAGCTTGAGAAAACCAGAGGAGATCAGCTAATAGCTTCCCAAGACCGTCGCATGCCCGTCAGACCCCATTTCCCCTCTGTTTTCTCCTCGTTCCAGTTTCTGGTCCAACTGACATTTCCTCAAAAACTCGAGTAAAAAGTGGTATTCCCAAACGAATTAGCCTTCGTGCCACCCATCGTTGTGCTCAGCACATCCAAACCATTCAAAGGAGCCCGACCTCGCGCTGAATGGAGCTGTCGGCCGTCCTATACACCTGCGAGAAGAAACCGGTCACTGGTTCGCCAGTCTGCTGCCCGCATGCTTTGTTTCGCATTTTTCTTTATTTTTCTCCCATTCCACCCCTTCCTTTTCCCGTCCCAACCACCAGCACATCCCCCCTTGACCCTGGGAGCCATTGGTTGCTGACCACCTGCTCGCCGGAGCTCCGATCGGCCCGTTTCTTCACTATTTCAGTCATCAGTTTAGCCTCTGTTGTCCAGGAACAGAAGTTGAAGTTTCTGCAAGCCATGAGGTCTTCGTGGCCCGTTTCTGAGCCCTTCCCGACCTTGGTTGGTGTTGCCGCTTGGAGGTTTGTCGCCCGCCTTGGCGTCGCCGTCACTATGGACCCACCGAAACGCTAAACCGGTGAGTTTACTTACTAAACCTTGCTTAGGAGGTTAATTATGCTTAAGCGGTGTTTAGATTATGCTAAGTATGTTTAGGTGGTTAGATTAGCTTAGTTAAATGTTAATTAGATTAAGCAGTTTGATTAGTTTAGTGGATAATTAATTAAGACTAATTAGGTGATTAGATTAGTGTAATCTTGATTAGGCCTTAATTAATTATTTTAAATTAATTAATTATTTCGAATTTATAAATATTATTTTATTAATTTGTATTAATATAATATAATATTTCTTTAATTAATTTTTGGAATATATTTAATTATTTATTATTTTCCAGAAATTATACCGAAATAGCCGATGATCGGAATTTCGTGCTAACTGCTATGATGTGGTCTGATTATGCAATTGATTGTTGGATATTGCAAATTGTGTGTTCATTGTGGAAAGTATGGTATTTGATTAGAAAACCCCGGGTGTCAGGTTTTAACACCAAAAGTAGTTTTAAAGACTATATAAAACCGTGGGATTTTAAAAGGGAAGAGTATCAGTTTTCAAGGTTCGATCTGACCGTGTACCCACATGATTATTTTCACAGAGTGTTTTTAATACGAAGAAAATAGGCCAAGGTCGTTATCTTAATTGAGGCATGTGAGTGCAAAGCACAATACCCTTGGTCGAAATTGAATGATTGTGTGCTGGTTAAGAGAATCCGTCCCCGATGTGTGTCAATGAACATTACCTGTCACGCCTAGATTCTTCGAGCACGTGCCTATCCCTCCTTGGTCGATTAATAGCGACGTCCCAGGATGCATTGTCGACCCATTCTTTTTAATACGCATGCGGAAGCAAATAAAAATCCCCAAACAATATAATAATAGGATAGAAAAGTAGGGCTATATTTTTCATAACTAAAAAACCACAACCACACTTTTATACAAAGCAAACCTCATAGTATATAGTACAATACTATTAATAAGTTAGATCTATCACATCAGATCACAACTCAAAGATTGCAAAATAGGGTAGGGTCTCAGTCCTCATTCGGGTCATACTCCAGATCATCCTCAGACTCCTCCTCCGGTTCCTCATCAAGATCCTCCTCTTCGGGTTCTTCCTCCTCAGGTTCCTCCTAAAATGTTGTCCCACAATTGGGATGAGACAACGTCTCAGCAAGTTCTACCCCTTAAGACCCAATTAGGAAGCCAATACACTCAAAAGGCTGCCTAAACACAACACGGGTCAGAGGACTTACCTTGGCCTCAGTTCTTTTCTACAAGTCAGTATATATATCAAATATACACTATCACATCACATCACATCAATCAGATCGAATTATCGATCAATCGACTTAGTCGATTACATGTCATCACGACCTTTCCCTGGTCTGTACATTCAATATCATCTACTCTCCAAGAGGGTATGTCTAAACATCGAGCCCACGTGCATTCTCCAGGTTGATATACTTAATCACCGAGCTCACGTGCATTCTCCAAGATGGTATATTTAGTCATCGAGCCCACGTGCATTCTCCAAGATGACTTGCCTAATCACCGAGCCCACGTGCATTCTCCAGGTTAACATACTTAGTCACCGAGTCCACGTGCATTCTCCAGGTTAACATACTTAGTCACCAAGTCCACGTGCTTTCTCCAAGGTGATATATTGAATTGCTAAGTCAACAAAATATAATGTCTTTCTCCGAGATGACATCCTTATCCATCGAGCCAATGTAGTATGGCATTCTTTCTCACCTTTTATCCTATCCAATAAAATAGTCGTGTGTGAGTACATGGTTGGCCTTAGCCAAAATATAACAATTTCACTTTTCATAAGTCCCACCATTTTCAACAGCCCATATCATACTTTTGGCGCTGTAAACTGATACTCCATTAATTTCTAATCAATTACCAAAATTGATTAATTTAAGGGATAAAATCCTAAAATCATAATTAAATCAATTCAGCACGATTTAGCACTCAAATAAATAAACAGACTACACCACGATATTCAGCATAAAATTCTGGTCGTCGGCTATCCCAACCTAATTTCTGAAAAAAAAAATTATTTAAATAATTTCGAAAATTATTAAATAAATACAATAATTCCAATTTAGGCCCGTAACGCCTAGTTGGAAGCTGAGACGAGCCCGGAAATTTACCAAAACTCGTTCAATAAATAATATGACATATTTGCTTGCTAACTACACTAACCATTTACCTAATATGCATCAATAAGTCTATAATTTAATTACTCTAATCTAATCTATCCACCTAATTACACTTAATTACTAATCAACCCCTAAGCATCATTAGCCTACTAAGAAGGGATTAGTGAGCAAAACTCACCTGATTAATGCGCGGGTCGGATCAAACCGACGGGAACGTCGCGGGGGATGTTTTTTCTCAAAGCGGGCCTAGGTTTTGAGGCCCAGAAGCACCTCAAAACGGGCCTAACAGCTGCTGTGAAACCCACAAAACTTCTGTTCTATTCTTGCTGAAATATAGAGGAAACAAGCTCGGTCAGGCAAAGTAAGACCGGTGGAAGGCTTGGCGAGGCAATCGGCGGCCGAACGGTGAAGAAACGGGTTGATCGGAGCTCCGACGAGTGGGTGGTCGGCAACCGATTGCTCTCGGGGTCAAGGGGGGATGTGTTGGTGGTTGGAACAGGCAAAGGAAGGGTTGAAATTGAGAGAAACACGCAAAAAATGTGAAACAATGCAGGTGGGTAGGGGACTGATGGACCGGCGACCGGTGGATTGCGACAGCCGTACGGGACAGCCGGAGGCTCCATTCGGGGCGAGGTCAGACTCTTTGGAATAGGTTGTCTCTCTCGGTGACTGTGATGGGTGGATCGTTGACCAGTTCACACAGGAAGACCACTTTCAACTCAGATCTTTGGCAAAGGGTCAGCTGGAGCAAAAACCGGCAGAAGTGAAAAGGGGAAAAATGATTAACCGAGTGTGCGACAATTCTTGGCCGACTGCTGGCTTCTGCTGGCTTCTCTCCTGGCTACTAGTGTGCCAAGCAAGGCAAGAAGGAGAGAGAGAAGTGGGGTGGATGGCAACTTATGGAGGAAGAAAGGGAAGGGATAAAGTTTAGGGGCCACCATGGCTTGTTTTTCCACATTTTTGTCCCCCCTTGAGCTTGTCCACCAAGCCAAGATCCTATGGCTACCATTCAACCACCAAAGCACACCTTTACAACATTGAATTGGTCCAATTTGAGCTAGGCCAAGGGGGCATACGAATTTGATACAAATCAACTCAATCCGGCCTCGAAAAATTCCATTATCGAGTCCTTGGTTGAATCGATATTTTTCCTCACCCATATATCCATCATGCTTCCCAAATTTGCGATCAGAAACAATCCCTGCCTTTTTCTGAACAAAAACGATTTGATGTCGACTTTTTCCCAAAAAGTCTTGGGTTGTAGAAAAATCATCTGAGACTAAATCGACGCTCCTAGAATTTATTGTGACATGACAGAATCTTCAATTTTTGAAATCAGACTTGAATTTACAATTAATTTCCATTTAGCATGTTTTTAGCGTGACTTAGGCTTCCAGGTAGCTTTCGGAGATTTTTAGTGCAAATGACCCGTGGTCGATTTTCTTCGAGTCACAATAAACCCACTCGACACATTGGCGACTCTCGGTTGTCGTGAAAATCTTGAGGATTCAATTACTAACACAAGGTACCAAAACGATAGAAAAATCAGTCTAGTGCCGGCTGACGAGAATTTTCCAATTTAGTGGTGTCATCCATAATTAGCCACTCATCTCAGTCGAACCGACCTATCTATAATCTCTAATCGATTTATATATGTGCCATAATGATCTCGACAGATGAGCATGGCTGAGTAACCAATCCCTGGTCAAATTCTCAAGTCTATTATCAGCTTTGAGAACAGCCTTATGGGCGCATCAATAAAACACCCGATTTATTCAATAGAAAACAAGACTAAGAATCTGGAATGTTACAACTCTTTCCCTCTTATAAAAATTCCGTCATCAAAATTTAAACCTTTACCAATCCTTAAACATAAAGGTTGGGGTATCGTCATCTCATCTAGTCTCACTTTCCCCGGTTGCTTCTTCCGTCACGTGGTGTTGTCAGACCACTTTAAGCAAGGGGACTATCTTGGTTCACCGAATCTATTCTGAACCACAATCTAAACCGTGCTTTCCACGTATGATACTCTATCGTCCACGTCTAATTCTTTAAGATTTAGCACGTGGGTCGGGTCAGGTTCATACATCCTCAACTTTGACACGTGAAAGATGTCATGCACTTATGCCTACCTTAGCGACAATGCAAGATGATACGTTAAGATCCTAATTCTTTCTCTAGAATCTTAAATGGACCTACATACCTCAGTTTTAGGTTTTCCCTCTTTGCTGAAGTGCAAGGCGTCCCTCATTGGTGACACCTTCAGGAAAATGTATTCACTAATTTGGAACTCTAAGGGCCTTCCATGTCCAACGCTACAACCTTTACGACGACTCTGAGCGGTCCATAATCTGATTCTAATCACAACAACTGCAATCACTGACTGTTGAACTAACTCTGGGCCAATGATCTTTCTTTTTCTTACCTCATCTCAACAAACTGAAGTTTTGCACACCCTACTATACAATGCTTCAAAGGGAACCATCTGACTATTCTGCTAAACTGGTAATCTCGGTTCTAGACCTGATATAAGTTCTTCACTGGCACTCCATGCAGACGAACTATCTGACACACATACACTTCTGCATGCCCATTCCAATCAAGATCCTTTCATATGGCGATAAAGTGGGCCAACTTCATTAGTCTGTCGACCACTACCCTAACTGGAGTCATTATTCCTCTGACTCCTTGGTAAACCTATCACAACATTCCATCATGATATACATCCATTCCCACTCAGGACTCTCAAGTGATTGTAAATGTCCTCTCGGCTTGCATTACTGAACTTTCACTTACTAGCACATTTGACACTTGCAACCTGTCCAATGATAACTATCTTCATATCAGTCTACCAATCGAGCTGATGCCGATTCTGACTTACTTTGTATTGCCTAGTCGAAAACTGTAATTACTATAGTGAATTTCTGACAAGGTCTCTTACCTGGGTGCTACATCATTAGGTACACCCCATCACTTTCGGAACTTGAGTGTTCCATTCTCAGAAATCTGAAAGCCGGTCCCTTTCTTATCAATATTCTTTCGTAGGATCTTTTGAACATCCCGGTCTATCAACTGAAGTGTCTGCTTCTAACCTGAATATTTGGTTCAATTATGAGGGCGGCCATAAAATTCAAAAGGTGGCATACCTCAAATTTGAAAATCGAATTTCGAACCCTTTTCGAGTAAGGTCTATACTTTAACCAGCCTATGCACAATTGAAGGCTCTCGACTCAACGCCTCCAAGTCTTTAGTATGAAAAATTTATGTTGCAAGTTCCAAGTCACGCGTCGGGTGGTTCAACTCATGAGGTCTCAACTAGCAAGAGGCATATGCAACAACCTTACCATGTTGCATCAACACACAACCCAGTCCTCTAAATGACGTATCACTATCGATCTTGAATCCTCCAGGACCAGATGGAATCGTCAGCACAGGTGCGATAGTCAGTTTTTCCTTAAGCTCTTGGAAACTACTCTCACACTTGTCTATCCACACAAATTTCTCCTCTTTCTTCAAGAGCCTTGTCAAAGGTGTCGCTAACAATCAAAACCCTTCCACGAATCGTCTGTAATAACTTGCCAAAACCAGAAAACTTCTGATCTCTAACACAATAGTCGGTCTTGGCCCATTGATCACTGCTTCAATCTTACTCGAGTCCACTGAAATTCCTTCTCCTGAGATCACATGCCCTAAGAAAGCAACACGAGTTAACAAAAACTCGCACTTGCTGAACTTGGCGTACAACTGATGGATTCTCAGTGTTTGTAGCACTAGTCTTAAATGACTCATGCTTTTCATCACTTCTTGAATACACCAGAATATCATCAATGAACACGATCACAAATTGATCTAGAAATTCTTTGAATATTCAGTTCATCAAATCCATGAAGGCAACAAGAGCATTCGTCAACCCGAATGGCATCACCGTTAACTCATAGTGACCATACCGAGTACGAAATGCTGACTTAGGAACGTCCTCCTTCCTAATTCTTAGCTGATGATATCCTATCCTCAAGTCGATCTTTGAGAAAATCGATGTTCCTTGCTACTGATCGAACAAATCATCGATCCTCAACAATGGATACTTGTTTTTTAATTGTCACCTGATTGAGTTGTCGATAGTCGATGCATAAGCGCAACGAACCACTTTTCTTCTTCACAAATAGAACTGGTGCTCCCCAAGGTGATGTACTAGGGCGAATAAATCCCATATCCAAAAGCTCTTGCATCTGCACCTTCAGTTCCTTCAATTCAGATAACGCCATCCGGTAAGGAGCCTTAAAGATTGGCTCTGTCCCGGGTGCTAACTCAATCACAAATTCTATCTCTCTTTCTGACGGTAGACCTAGCAATTCCTTCAAGAATACATATGGAAATCCTTGCACAATTGAAATATCTTCAATTTTCAATTCCTCAATTGTCATATCCACGACAATCGCCAGGTAACCTTAATAACCCCCGTCTAACAAACAGGTTGCCTTTAACCGACGAGATTAATGAAATCGAAAATTCTTTTCGACTCCTAATAAACTCGACACTTTTACATGCTAATGGACTAAGCTAGATTACTCCATGACCATCATTCATTACCACAAGATGCTCCATGAGCCCATTCTATTCATGTGGCGTCAAAGTTACATCTCAACAACTAGTCAAGCATGACTATAATTAGTGATTCTCCTTTCTTCGGCTTTATTTCAACCAACTGAAGTTTCTCAACTTCACCAAAACTCTGTTGTGCTACTCTGATAAAATCTCCCCAAGAACATTCTTCCTCTGATTGGTGAAGGGTCGGTTCTATTCCTGTCCCTTTCGCTATCCTAGTTGCGTCCTACCTGCAATAGTGGTGTTTGAGCTTCCCTGGACTCATACTGATATCCTTCACCCGATGGTCGTGCTGGCTACATCCATAGCACGCTCCATTATACCAGGATATCGGATTGATCCATGCTTTCTCCTACAAACTCGACTCACATCTGGTGAGTCCTCTATCTCCTGTCGGGTGACAGCAAGCACTCATTCTTGCACCTGAGGCATGTTCCAAATACCCTTACGGTGCGTTCTGCAGCGCATTCCTTCTGATCTATCCCATCAGCAGCAGCGGTGGCAACGACGGTTGTCCTCTTGGCTTTCTAGGATAATTTCTGGCTAGGTGGCCTTGCTGGCCACATTCAAAACACCTACCCGGCCTAGATGGGCACAGGGCTAACCCGTGTCGTCTTCCACAAAAACGACACATTTCATTCTTATTGGGCATTGACCTACTAAATCCACCCTTCTTGCTAAGCGAGGCATGGAACCCACCTCGAAGCATAGGCCTCTTTCCTTGGTGAATTCCCTCTCAGTGAGCATTAAACCTCGATCTAGACGAGGGGACTTGCTCAGTCAGGCTCCTTTCGATCAACTGTGCTTGACGATAAATCTCTTGATAATCAATCAAATCAAATGGCACCAATGGCTGTTTCAACTCGCGTCGAAGGCCGTCCTTGAACCTATGAGCTTTCTCCTCAGGGTCTTCGATCAATCTCGGAGCATATTGAGATAACTCCGCAAATTTGACCCCATATCGGTCAACAGTCATTGACCCTTGATGGAGTCGCATAAATTCTTCAATCTTCTGCTGTCTCGCGTTCCTCGAGAAGTATTGTTTGTTGAACGCTCTGAGGAATGCATCCCACAGTGAGACCACTCCTTCAGGAAACACTGTCTCTTTGACGGCTCTCCACCAGGTGTTTCTATTACCCTGCAATTGATATACTACCAGGGTTACCTTCTCTGCCTCAGTGCACATTAGAAGTGTAAAGGCTTTCTCCAGATCTTGTATCCACAGTGAGGCAGCCTCGAGGTCTCCAATACCCGAAAATCATGGCGGACTCAGTTTTAACAACTGCTCCACTAGCTTATGGATCGGTCTTTCTCTCTGCATCTCTATGTTCTCAGCTAGAACATCAGTAGGCGCGGTAGCAGGTGCGGCGGTAGGTGCAGCAACGGCTACGGCCTCAACAATGGTGGCGACAGCAACAGTAGCGGCGGCTTGAGCAGCAGCTACAACAATGGTAGTAAATGCGGTAACTTGATCCTAGGCCTATTGCCCCATCAATTCTCTCATGGCATCTAAGGCTTGGTCAATCCTAATAGATCCCTGATCACCTGGGGCTGCAACCCCAGGATCAACATGAGGTGATGCTTTGCCACTAGTGCTAGCCTGTGTTGGCGCTTCACTACGGCCTCCTCGGGTATTGACCCTAGTCGGCGACCTAACCTGAGCCGTAGCCCTAACGGTTCTCTTACTTGGAGTTCTTTGCTCCGGCTCTCTCATGATTCAGTCTTTTCCACTGAAATCTGTCTTCCAAATCCACATTGGATTAGAAGATGAGCGACGCACAACAAGCAATATTATCACACAACTACCATTGACATGCACCAGCATGAATTTAAATATCTTTCTAACCACTATCCCATGGTCCATCGCACCTTATCACTCCAATCCCTAACCTTTGCTCTGATACCACTTAAACAGGGATGTCACGCCCCAATCCTCTGAGCACGTGCCTATTCCTCCTTGGTTGATTAATAGCGACGTCCCAGGATGCATCGCCGACCCATTCTTTTTAATACGCATGCGGAAGTAGATAACAATCCCCATACAATATAATAATGGGATAGAAAAGTAGGGCTATATTTTTCACGACTGAAAAATCACAACCACACTTTTATACAAAGCAAACCTCATAGTATATAGTACAATATTATTAACAAGTTAGATCTATCACATTAGATCACAACTCAGAGATTGCAAAACAGGGTGGGGTCTTAGTCCTCATCCGGGTCATACTCTGGATCATCCTTAGGATCCTCCTCGGACTCCTCCTCTGATTCCTTATCAGGGTCCTCCTCTTCGGGTTCTTCCTCCTCAGGTTCCTCTTGAAATGTTGTCCCACAACTAGGATGAGACTACGTCTCAGCAAGTTCTACCGCCTAAGACTCGATTAGGAAGCCAATACACTCAAAAGGCTACCTAAGCACAACATGGGTCAGAAGACTTACCTTGGCCTCAGTTCATTTCTGCAAGTCAGTATATATATCAAATATACACGATCACATCACATCACATCAACCCGATCGAATTATCAATCAATTGACTTAGTCAATTACATGTCACCACGACCTTTCCCTGGTTGGTACATTCAATATCATCTACTCTCCAAGAGGGTATGTCTAAACATTGAGCCCACGTACATTCTCTAGGTCGACATACTTAATTACTGAGCCCACGTGCATTCTCCAAGATGATATATCTAGTCATCGAGCCCACATGCATTCTCCAGGTTAACGTACTTAGTCACCGAGCCCATGTGCATTCTCCAAGATGACCTACCTAATCACCGAGCCCACGTGCATTCTCTAGGTTAACATACTTAGTCACCTAGCGCACGTGCTTTCTCCAAGGTGATATATCGAATCGCTGAGCCAACAAAATATAATGTCTTTCTCCAAAATGACATCCTTATCCATCGAGCCGACATAGTATGGCATTCTTTCTCATCTTTTATCCTACCCGATAAAATAGTCGTGTGTGGGTACACGTTTGGTCTTAGCCAAAATATAACAATTTCACTTTTCATATGTCCCACCATTTTTAACAGCCCATAACATACTTTTGGCGCTGTAAACCGACGCTTCGGTTAATTTCCAATCAATTACCAAAATTGATTAATTTAAGAATAAAATCCTAAAATTAGAATTAAATCAATTCAACACAATTTAGCACTCAAATAAATAAACACACTACACCATGATAATCAGAATAAAATTCTGGCCGTCGGCTATCCCAGCCTAATTTCTAGAAAATGATTAAATAATTATAATTTCGAAAATTATTAAATAAATACAATAAATCCAATTTAGGCCCGTAATGCCTAATTAGAAGCTGAGACGAGCCCGTAAAATTACCAAGACTCGTTCAATAAATAATAGGAACAATTTGCTTGCTAACTACAATAACCATTTACCTAACATGCATCAATAAGTCTCTAATTTAATTACTATAATCTGATTTATCCACCTAATTGCACTTAATTAAATCTAATCAACCCCTAAGCATCATTAGCCTACTAAGAAGGGATTACTGAGCAAAACTCACTTAATTAACGCGCGGGTCGGATCAAATCAGAACGTCGTGGGGGACGTTTTTTCTCAGAGTGGACCTACTTTTCGAGGCCCGGAAGCACCTCAAAACGGGCCTAAAGCCACTGTGAATCCCAAAAAGTTTTTGTTTTGTTATTGCTGAAACAAAGAGGAAACAAGCTTGGTTAGGCAAAGCAAGACCGGTGGAAGGCTTGGCAAGGCAACCGGCGGCCAAATGGCAAAGAAATAAATTGATCGGAGCTTCGGCGAGTGGGTGGTTGGCAACCGATGGCTCCTAGGGTCAGGGGGGATGTGCTGGTGGTTGGAACGGGAAAAGGAAGGGTCAAAATTGAGAGAAACTCGCGAAAAATGCGAAAAAGTGCAGGCAAGCAGGGGACCGACGGACCAGCAATCGGTGGATTAATGGCCGTATGGGATGGTCGGAGGCTCTTTTCCGGGCGAGGTCGGGCTCTTTGGAATGGGTTGTCTCTCCTGGTCACGGTGATGGGTGGATTGTTGGCCGGTTCGCACGGGAAGACTACTTTCAACTTAGATCTTTGGCGAAGGGTCAGCTGGAGCAGAAACCGGCAGAAGTGAAAACAGTGGGGAAAAACGGTCCAGCGAGTGTGTGACGGTTCTTGGCCGGCTGCTGGCTTCTCTCCTGGCTGTTGGTGTGCCAAGAAAGGCAAGAAGGAGAGAGAGAGAAGTGGGGTAGATGGCAACTTGTGGAGGAAGAAAGGGAAGGGATAAGGTTTGGGGGCACCATGGCTTGTTTTTCCACATTTTTGTCCCCCCTTGAGCTTGTCCAACAAGCCAAGATCCTATGGCTGCCATTCAACCACCAAAGCACACCTTTACAACATTGAATTGGTCCAATGTGAGCTAGGCCAAGGGGGCATACGAATTTGATACAAATTCCTCTCAATTGGACATTTACCGGTTCTCAAATATACTGAATTTGGCCCCAATAAATTCCATTATTGAGTGCTTGGTTCAATTGATATTTTTCCTTACTTATATATCCATCATGCTTCCCAAATTTGTGATCAGAAACAATCCCAGCCTTTTTCTGAACAAAAACGGTCCGATGTCAACTTTTTCCAAATTTGGGGTTGTAGAAAAATCTTATGAGATGAAGTCGACGCTATTAGAATTTCTTGTCACATGACAGAATCGTCAATTTCTGAAATCGAACTTGAAGTTGCAATTAATTTCCATTCGGCGCATTTTTAGCGTGACCTAGGCTACTAGGTAGTTTTCGGAGATTTTTAATACAAATGACCCGTGGTCAATTTTCTTCGAGCCACAATGAACCCACTCGACATATTGGCGACTCTCGGTTATTGTGAAAATCTCGATGATTCAATTACTGACATATGGTACCAAAATGATAGAAAAATTAGTCTAGCGCTAGCCGACGAGAATTTTCCAATTTAATGGTGTCACCTACGATTAGCCACTCATCTCAGTCAAACCGACCTATCTTTGATCTCTAATCAATTTATATCTGTGCGGTAATTATCTCGGCAGATGAGCACGGCTGAATAACCGATCCCTAGTTGAATTCTCAAGTCCATTCCATTAAAATTCCTTAATAGCTTCCCTGAATAGTCTAGTTATCTCAAGAGTGATCAGCTCTGAGAACAGCCATATAGGCGCGTCAATAAAATACCCGATTTATTCAGTAGAAAACACGACTAAAAATCTGGGATGTCACATTACCCATCCCCAGTGTGTGTCGGTGGATGTTAGCTGTCCTTGGTATGTGTCAATGGACTCGGGTCACAATAGATTCTGGACCTATACTCCTTTGGAAAGGCCGTAAGGAATGTCGTCCCTAGTGTGTGTCGGAGGATGTAGCCGTGCTCAATGGATGGAGACGGAACCTGACTATACCAGAGGACCGGCATATGTCAGGTAAAACTGCCTATGTGGGTAGTATTAATCAATTGGAATGCATGTTGAATGAATTTGATGCGTCGGATTATGGGACAAAATTTTGTGACATTGAATCGAACGTGTCATAACGATTTTGCCTTATAATCAGGACCCCCGTTGATTGAATTGATAGACCAATGTGTGTCGGTAGGTTATGCTTGTGTGAGCAATATTGTGATTGATAGAGATGTTTCAATTGATGTGTGAAATTACTATATGCCTATGGTTGTGATATGAACTGTGCTGACGTGCAGGAAGGAATTGAGGCAAGATAAGTCATCTGTTCTAATTGTGTGGCTGTGTGGCTAGAGCACCCTGAGGCATATTTTCTTCTTAATAAGGGTTTAGGGGGTGGACTTGCTGAGACATTGTCTAACAGGTTATTGTATAACCATTTTCAAGTCCCTAGAGGACAGAGCAGCTAGTTCATTTTGGTTGGCCTTGAGGAGTTGCAGAGGTGAAGTCTAAAGGAGTGGAGAACGTGTCCAACTAATAGGTCATAGGATAGTTCCTTTTTTAGAGCCGGTCTTTTATAGACTTTTGGCTATAGACCTCTGTTTGTAAACTCCGTTAGTTTATGAAAGTGTTTTGGTTGTAACTTTGTTGTCCTGCTTTCTATTCCATGCTGTTTGTCGTCGGGGGTATTTATAGTTCACTTCTGCATGTGTATTAAAAATGAAATGGGTCAGTGACACGTCCTAGGAACGTCGCATTTGTATAGACTGCAGAGAGATGTGTGCATGCTCGTGGATCGGGGCATGACAGGAAACTCCCCGAGCAAGCCTCCTTCCACTCCAATTAGGCTGTAGTTACTTGCCCAACTCGATCACAATGTGTTTCCCGGAGCAAGATTCGATACATTGGGTAGGCATGTGATGTGGCACCCCGAAACATCTTAGGTCGCCACAGGTACCTGTCGATCCACCTAATGAACACTAGTTACATCTCTTAGTAGAAGCATCATAGTTCATAGGCATTTTTTTTTTTTTTGAAAACAAAACGGTCCCAACGCAACTTATTAGCGGAAGCATAATTGAGTCTCACCATATTTCCCTCCAATAATCATAATGCAATGCACACCACTAAGCACCATAAGAAAAGATAAAACCAAGACACTTTTATTTACATATTTTCATGATGGATTTTCTCGGGTCGGTACAACAAAAGAAAGCCAAGACTTTTAACTACGCTTGGCCACATCCCAAAAGGATATCTCGACCCTTATAATGATCACGTGTCATCCTCCATCTATTAGTGTTGGCTACCCCCAAAAGAAACGTCAGCTCTCTACTCCTCACGCGGCCATCACACCCATCCTGGCGCGTCGGGCGGTGGTGGCGGCAACATCCCCCAAATCATTCCATCTTGGCGGACGTGGACCGACAGAAACTCCTGTATGACCGGGCCCCCAGCCAGGCCCACATCATACATGACCAGGCCCACATCATACATGACCAGCACTCGAACCTGTACAAACGTCAGACCAGGGATGGTAACGCAATCTATCTCCGAACACTCTACCTCCACGTCAGATGGGAGGCCATAGAAGGTACCCCGCGTGACAGTAGGGAGTGGCATATTTCTAATTTGAAATGTTGGTCCTCGAAGGGGTGAGTACAGCCACTCAGCAGGTAAAAGATCCAATAAACCATTCAATGCATCAAACAATACAATCATACATCATAGCATAGTACATGTCATTCATGCATTTAAGCATAACTTATCTTGCAACCATGCATATGTCATTATACCATATGTACATACATCCCCATGTACTCATCATCATCATGTCACACATATACCATCATGCCATAGGTGCACATACAACCATGCACTCATCATCATCATGTCACACATATACCATCATGCCATAGGTGCACATACAACCATGCACTCATCATCATCATGTCACACATATACCATCCTGCCATAGATGCACATACAACCATGCACTCATCATCATCATCATCATGTCACACATATATCATCATGCCATAGGTGCACATACATCCATGCACTCATCATCATCATGTCATCCATATACCATCATGCCATAGGTGCACATACATCCATGCACTCATCACCATCATATCATAGCCATGCATATGCAATCATACCATATGTACATGATTCAATTTCCACTTTTTATCTTTCAATTTGATCACCACATCTCTCTTTCCCGGGATCAGTAATTGCATCCCACATTATCACTTGCACCCCACTATGGCATCGCGAGAAAAAACCTCCGACACACACCACCGGGCATCCGGCACCCCCACATTTCGAGCATCTCGTATCCCAACTGGCATCATGAGGCATCCCCTCGAGCACAAACCTCCAAGGCTTCCGGCACCCAACCATTCCGGGCATTTCGAAACTCCCGAGGACATCCGGGCATGTATCACAATACAACTAGGCATCCGGCACCCCCCATCCCGGGCATCCTGACACTCCTAAGGCATTATCGGCCACCTCCAACAGTTTCCTCATTCATCATAGTTCATATTCACCAATTTATGTCTTACAATGAACATGGCACATGATGCAATGGCAACAAAGTCAAATTCAGCATTTGATTCTACATGCAATGCCAATATCATCACATGCTAAATAAGATTCAATCACCTCAATCAATATAGTTAATAGGGCTCATCCAAAATAGAATAATCATAAATTTCAGCATTTGAAATTCGCACAATCCAGCTTGCACATTTTTAGAAAATATTTCCATTAAATACCCAAATGGTCTTTAAAAATTATGAAATTCAAACAGGCGATAGTCAAGACATAGTGGCAGATATTTCATAAAGGACACTGCACCAAAAGACCCTCATATAGTACGGTATAGACCGAACATCACAGCACTATTATCATAATCACTTAACTTGCACAGTTTTCGAAACAATTTCAGTTAAATAGGCAAATGAAGTTTAAAAATTATTAAATTTGGATATGTTTCAGGGAAGACATAAATAAAAATACTTCATGAATAACACTTTGCCAAAAGAGCTTCATATAAAATGATATAACCCATGCATTGAAACTGATTAAGCCCGAACGCGTCAGATTACAGGGCTTTAGAAATATTTCCGATTAAATACCCTAATAACCTTCAAAATTCATGAAATTTGACTATGTTATATTCAAGGTCCTATGGTAGGTTTTTCATGAAGAAACCAAAGTCAAATTCGTTCTAGATGATTTAATATAGACGGTTGAAGCTTCTGTTTCAATACCGAAGTTTCCAGATTCAACACCTTCCGAACAAAAACACGATTTCACTTACTTATCTTTCATATTTTCCTCTGGATTTTTGATATGTTTTGCCTCAAGAGTTCTACTACAACTTCCGTTAAGGGACCAAGGTGATATTTTCAAAGGAAAGTCACTTTATAGTTCACGAAGTCACTGGAGCTCAGTACAACATTTCCAGATCTAACGTCTTCAAAAGAAAAAATCGTTTCACTAGGCTATACTTGTTCGTTTTACCTCAAATTTGAGTATGTTAGTCTTCAAGATGTTCTCTACAATTTTTATGAAGAATTTGAAGTGAAATTCTCAGTAAAAAGTTACACGCAACATACAAAATCACCAAGAGGTCAACAAAACAGCTTCAGATCTAACATTTTCGTAGAGGGAGGGTTTCACCCCAAAAAACTCAACTATTTTGTCTCAAATTTTAGTATGTTATACTTTAAGATGTTATATACAAATTTTGTGAAGAAGTCAAAGCCAAAATTCGACTCAAACATCGCATGCAAGCCATTACAAAATTCTGGGTCAGGCGGTTTACTCGAGAACAGCTTACTACTTCAAAACAACACACTCAAAACTTTGGTTTTTCACACCCTAGACATCCGAGATTCATCACCATTCAAACACATATGCTAGATACAACATGCAAGAGCAGAATAAGGATCCCAACTTGCCTCCAAACCAAGCAAGCACGAGCACACGGCGAACGACGGACGCACGGACGGCTACGGACGCACGGCTTCTTCCTCGCGCGACCTCTTCCTCCTCTCTCTCGGTTTCCCTCACTCTCTCGGTAGCTCTCTCTCTCTCTCACTTTGGACGACACCCCCCTCCCTAAACCGGCCACCTTTTTCTTTTCATTTCTCTCCTACTCATCATTAGCAATGATTGATTCTTGCATGGATGACACTTGGTCATCAACTTGGGACAAATGGCCTTCTTCATGCAAGATGGGCCTCCATCTTCGGCTGGGCTTGGGCCAGCAATGGGCCGACGGCAGCTCCTCTTCTTGGGCTTCGCGGCTAGGCCCAAATGGTCGAAAATGGGGTGAGGTCATGGGCTGGTTTGGACTATCAATTGTCCAGCCCATCCTCATCCTATTAATTTACCTAATCCTTAATTATATAAACACCTAATTGAAATTTATAAATCACAAAACTTTGTGACCTATCTTAATAAATTCCAATCCATAATCCTACATGGCCAAAGCATAAACCAAAGGCAATTTCATTACCTAATCATAGACTTTAATACATCTAGAGGTTGCCTTGAATTTTGGGATGCCACAATTCTCCCCTCCTTAGAGAATTCCGTCCTCGAAATTAGACATCACTCATGCCTTTTGAAACAAATAGGGGTACTTTTCCTTCATTTGATCTTCACTTTCCCATGTGGCTTCTTCCATATCATGATGTCGACATAATACCTTAACCAATGGGATTCTCTTGCTCCTGAGAATTTGTTCCTTCCGATCCAGTACTTGCACAGGCTCTTCAATGTCCCTCACTTTCTCGTCCACTTTGATGGCTTCATGATTGAGTATGTGACCAGGATCCGGCTGGTACTTTCTTAGCATCAATACATGAAACACATCATGCAAATTTCCCAGTTTAGGAGGTAGCGCCAAATGATAAGCTACATCTCCTATTCTTTCAAGTATCTCAAAAGGTTCGACAAATCTAGGGCTTAACTTACCCTTCATTCCAAATCGAAATATTCCTTTCATTGGAGATACTTTAAGGAACACATGATCTCCTACATTAAACTCCAAAGGCCTTCTACGCCTATCTGCGTAGTCTTTTTGCCTACTCTGAGCTATTTTAAGTCTTTTCCTTATAATTTCAACAGCTTCAGTGGTAACTTGTACCAGTTCAGGTCCTAAGTTACCAGTTCAGGTCCTATCAATTTCTTTTCACCTACTTCATCCCAACAAACAAGAGTCCTACATCTCCTTCCATGTAATGCTTCATAGGGAGCCATGTCTATACTTTTCTGAAAACTATTATTATAAGCAAACTCCACCAAATGCAATCTTTCATCCCAATTTCCTTTGAAATCAATTACACAAGCACTCAACATATCCTCTAATGTCTGGATTACTCTTTCTGTTTGTCTATCTATCTGAGGGTGAAAAGCAGTACTAAATTGGAGTTTTGTTCCTAAGGCAATTTGAAGACTTCGCCAAAAGTTCGAAGTAAATCTTGAATCCCGATCTGAGGTAATAGTTACTGGAACACCATATAAGCGTACCACTTGACTTACATATATATCTGCATACTTGTCCATTGGGTAATCTATGCGAACTGCTAGGAAATGAGCAGACTTAGTTAAACGGTCTACTATTACCCAAATAGAGTCATGACCACTTGACGTCCTTGGCAATCCTTATACAAAGTCCATTGTTATATGTTCCCATTTCCATTCTGGTATGTCTAACGGTCTCAAAAGTCCTACGGGTTTGCGATGTTCCGCTTTGACTTGTTGGCACGTCAAACATTGAGAAACGTGCTTAGCCGTATCTACTTTCATACCATTCCACCAAAATCGCTGACGCAAATTTCTGTACATCTTTGTACTACCTGGATGAACACTGTAATTACTCCTATGTGCCTCTGACAAAATTGCCTTCTTTACCTCTTCATTGTCGGGAACACAAAGTCGTCCTTGGTATCTTACCATTCCATCTTCAGAGACTTGAAATTCTGGTCTTTTTCCTAAAGACACTGCATCTTTTACTTTCAAAATTTCCGGGTCAGATTCTTGTAAAGTCTTAACTTTCTGAATAATTTCAGGTTCAATTCTTAATGCACTAAGCATATTTGTGAGACAATCCATTTTCAATTTAAACTCTAAGTCCGCTACGGACTTTTACAAGCTCCATTCCGCCATTCTTAAACTAGCCATCTCCATAGCTGACTTACGACTAAGAGCATCCGCTACCTTGTTTGCTTTCCCTGGATGGTATCGTATCTCACAATCATAATCCTTTAACAACTCCATCCACCTCCTTTGTCTCATGTTCAACTCCTTTTGTGAGAACAGATGCTTCAAGCTTTTATGATCCGTATAAATCTCAAACTTTTCCCCATATAAATAATGTCTCCATAACTTCAAAGCGAACACTATAGCTGCTAGTTCTAAATCATACGTTGGGTAATTTAGTTCATGGGGTTTCAATTGTCTAGATGCATAGGCTATGACCTTGCCATGCTGCATCAAAACACATTCCAGTCCTTTGTGAGATACATCACTATACACTGTAAAACCATCCGATCCAGTCGGTATAGTCAAAATTGGAGCCGAGGTCAATTTTCTTTTAAGCTCCTGGAAACTCCTTTCACATTCCCCATTCCATTCAAACTTTACATTATTTCGAGTCAATTTTGTTAAAGGACCTACCAATCGTGAAAATCCTTCAATAAACCTCCTATAATAACTAGCTAGTCCTAAGAAACTCTGTATTTCAGTAGATGTCATTGGTCTTGGCCAATTTATTACCATTTCAACTTTTGCCGGGTCTACTGCAATTCCTTCTCCTGATACCACATGCCCTAAAAATATTATCTGGTCCAGCCAGAATTCACACTTGCTAAATTTGGCATACAGCTCATGCTCTCTTAGAGTTTGCAAAACTATCATCAAGTGTTGTTCATGCTCTTTAGGCCCTCTTGAATATATCCGAATGTCATTAATAAAAACAATCACAAACTGGTCTAAATAAGGCTTAAATATCCTATTCATTAGATCCATAAAATGCAGTAGGTGCATTTGTCAATCCAAATGGCATGACCAGGAACTCATAATGTCCATAACGAGTCCTAAACGTAGTCTTAGGAATGTCCTCTTTCTTAATTCTTAGTTGATGGTATCCTGACCTTAAGTCAATCTTAGAGAAGACCGAACTTCATTGGAGTTGGTCAAATAGGTCATCAATTCTAGGCAAAGGATATTTATTTTTAATGGTCACCTGATTCAGTTGCCTATAGTCAATGCACAAGTGCATCGACCCATCTTTCTTTTTCACAAACAAAATCGGTGCACCCCAAGGTGAAGCACTTGGCCTAATGAATCCTTTGTCAAGCAACTCTTGCAGTTGCACCTTTAATTCCTTCAACTCGACTAAGGCCATTCTATACGGGGCTTTAGATATTGGTTCTGTTCCAGGCATTAGTTCAATTTCAAACTCAATCTCTCGTTCCGGCGGTAATCCAGGCAATTCCTCAGGAAATACATCTTGAAATTCATTAACCACTCAAATTTCATCAAGCTTAGGTTCTTCCCTAGTATAATCTTTAACCATGGCCAGGAATCCTTGACATCCCTTGTCAAGTAACGCACAGGCTTCTATTGCTGAAATAAGTGCTATAGGTAGGTGGGTCTGTCCTCCCAAAAAATCACAACTAGACTGATTAGGTAAGACAAATTGGATCACTTTTCTATAACAATCCATTTTGGCCCGATACTTACGAAGCCAATCCATTCCTATGATAACATCAAAATCATACATAGCCATTACAACCAAGTCTATTTCCATATCCTTTCCTCCCATTGATATCTTACAATTTCCACACACTAGCGTAGACAATACCATATTCTTTAAAGGCGTGGAAACACAAAGAGGCGTCTCAAGAGGCGTAACTTCTATTTTACTCAAATGCCTATAACTTCGTAGAGGGAGGGTTTCACCCCCCCAAACTCAACCATTTTGTCTCAAATTTTAGTATGTTATACTTTAAGATGTTATCTACAACTTTTGTGAAGAAGTCAAAGCCAAAATCCGACTCAAACATCACATGCAATCCATTACAACATTATGGGTCAGGCGGTTTACTCGAGAACAGCTTACTACTTCAAAACAACACACTCAAAACTTCGGTTTTTCACACCCTAGACATCCGAGATTCATCACCATTCAAACACATATGCTAGATACAACATGCAAGAGCAGAATAAGGATCCCAACTTGCCTCCAAACCGAGCAAGCACGAGCACACGACGGACGACGGACACACGGACGGCTACGGACCCACGGCTTCTTCCTCGCGCGACCTCTTCCTCCTCTCTCTCGGTTTCCCTCACTCTCTCGGTAGCTCTCTCTCTCTCTCACTTTGGACGACACCCCCCTCCCTAAACCGGCCACCCTTTTCTTTTCATTTCTCTCCTACTCATCATTAGCAATGATTGATTCTTGCATGGATGACACTTGGTCATCAACTTGGGACAAATGGCCTTCTTCATGCAAGATGGGCCTCCATCTTCGGCTGGGCTTGGGCCAGCAATGGGCCGACGGCAGCTCCTCTTCTTGGGCTTCGCGGCTAGGCCCAAATGGTCGAAAATGGGGTGAGGTCATGGGCTGGTTTGGACTATCAATTGTCCAGCCCATCCTCATCCTATTAATTTACCTAATCCTTAATTATATAAACACCTAATTGAAATTTATAAATCACAAAACTTTGTGACCTATCTTAATAAATTCCAATCCATAATCCCACATGGCCAAAGCATAAACCAAAGGCAATTTAGTTACCTAATCATAGACTTTAATATATCTAGAGGTTGCCTTGAATTTTGGGATTCATGTGAAGCCGCGCTTCTTTCTTTTCTAGTGTCTACCATGGAAATTATGTGCAGCCAGCAATTTACAACAACTAAAAAGAAAGACAAACAAGGAAAATTTCCCAAACAGAACCGTGTTTCACAGTGGCGACATGCTTAGAGTTGCTTCGGACCATCTCTTTAGTTGCAGAGGCAAATGTGCTAGACAGATTCACCATGTTCAAGTAAATGCAAGCAATTTAAGATGGTGGATGCTGATAAAGCAACCGGAATTTTATCATTATGTGAGGTTAAATTTAGATTCTATATAGTCGCTGAAGATACATAAACTTCCAGGCAAAACTCATCCTGTCCATACATTGAGAACCAGAACTATCCCCATTTTTAATAGGCAAATCAGCGCCCTTCACCTGCAACTTCAGCTTTCGAAGGAAGGAAAGAAAAAAAAAAAAAAACTCAGCTTTAGGTGACCAGCTTTCTATGGTCTAGTCGTTTAAAAAGATATTTAATACCGTTGGTAGAAAGAGTACGACCAAGAACTCAAAAATCGAGTAATCCATTAGAAAATTATCACCACTCCAAGAAATTTCTCCACTTTCAAATGAAATAGTAAATTACCAACTCCTCTGGAATTTTGCCTGGGTCGTAAGTAAATCACCAGCACTAAAATAAACTACTATTTCAAATGAATGTTAATAAATGTATTACAGTATAAGTATATTACAAAAGACACTTGTACAATTTCAAAGGAGCTAGTAAAATTGTGAAAATGTTGATATTTTCCAAGAAGTTGGTAATTTACAATTTTTTCAGGATGTTAGTAAACTACTTGTAGTGTTGGTAGTTGATAGACCATGCTTGTAAAACTTGAAAAAACTTGGAAACGTACTAAACAATTAGGAGGCTGGTAAATTGACGGTGGTATATTACTAAAAAGACACTTGCAAAATTTCAAAGAAGTTTGTAAATTTCTATTTTAGTGGAATATTAATAAATTTATTATATTGTGGGTAAATCACCGGCAATACTTGTAGAATTTCAGAGGACGTAGGAATTCAGTTCTTTGTTTGGTCATTCGTAAAATCCTTGCGAGAAAATTATTGGCCACAATTTTTTGCCAAGAAGATTGGAAAATTACCAGCAACTTTAAAATTCGACCAAGGCAGAAATTTTCTAGTTTTGAATCCATTTGCCTGCTTCCCTAGCCCTCCCCCTTGACCCAAGTATTGGAGGCCTGTCGTTGTTGAGGCCCATTTAAATCTGTCCAAACCAGCTCTAATTCATAGGGAAACAAAGCCGAGTGGAAATCATATAAGGAGGGAGGGAGAGAGAGAGAGCATATAGCAAAGTTTGGCCTGGAAGGTATAGTAGAAAGGAGGGTGTTTTGAGAAATAGACCTCATAGAATGCTAATTACATTACATGCATAAGCAAACTCATGGAAGGGAAGAGATCACACAAGCACAATTTCTAAATAAGCCCAAAATGAAGAACTAAAGGCAAAGGAGAGAGCACAAGATTGCTCATTTCTTACACGCTTCTTGACAATGTTAGTCTCTTCAACATAGCTACCTTCACTACTATGACCACATATGCCTTGTTTGCTACATGATCTGCAAAGCTGAAATATGCATGTCTCCAATCCTTCTTGAACTGCAAAACTCCAAAAAAGCCCCAAAACCCAGTTGCAAATCCAAACATTACAACCACATAGAACAATGCCTTATCAATACTATCCTTTTCATGTGTATCTTCAAGGTGAGGGATCTTTGATTGTTGAGGTGACTCAATTCCAAGGCATTTTTTTCTCAGAAGGTCACCACAGAGAAGAGGATTGTTGGCATAAATGGAAGGATCATCAAGTGTTTGGATTTGATTTCCTTTCGGAATTGTCCCTGTGAAGTTGTTGTGCGACAAGTTGAGGTGGGCTAAGGATGTTAACACTGAAATGCCTTGTGGAATTGTCCCTGAGAGGTGGTTGTTTGAAAGATCAAGAGACTCAAGCGATGTCATGTTCCCAATGCCAATGGGAATATTTCCAAAGAGATGGTTGTGAGACAAGTTCAAGCCATGCAATCCTGAGAGGAAAGAAAGTTCTTTGGGGATTGACCCATTCAAAAAGTTGCTAGAAAGATCCAAATTGACCACAAGTTGCAGAACAATTTTGGTGTACTCATTATATCTTCCCTTCAAAATCTCAACCACGTGCTCTCGATTCCATTGTGGATCATAGCCTTTATATTGGAAGGAAATTATATCTTGTATAGGAGCAATAGCCACAGATCAAATGGATTGCTTTGATTGAATTTGATCATGTTGCTCATATTGCCAAGACAATGTGGGATCGTTCCCATCAAATTGTTCATTGCCATGTCTAATATTTTCAATCTTGATAGTGAGCAAAGCTGTGGAGGGATGCTGCCAATAAAGCTATTCTCTCGTAGCCTCAAAATCATCAAGGACCGAAAGCTTTCGTCAAACCATGTCGGAATGCTTCCAGAGAAGTTATTCTCTCCAAGGTCTAAAATTACCAGACTTGTGCAATAATATAAAGCCTGAGGAAGCTCCCCATTGAGACGGTTTCCATTCAAATGCAGGGTGGTAAGGTAAAGCAATGATCCAAGTGAGCTAGGAATTACTCCAGACAACTTATTGAATGATAGAGTCAAGAATGTTAAAGAACCATTCCAACAGTCTGGAATACTACCAAATAGACTATTATTAGCAAGATTTAAATTAAACAACTCCATGTCGCATAATGATGATGGTAGAGTACCATCAATTAGGTTATCATTGAGATACAAAGTAGATACTTGGTACATAATACCAATATCTGTTGGAAGAGATCCAAAGATCAAGTTGTGGGAGAGATCTAAATAAGTACACTTAATAGACATGTTGGGAAAGGGTCCAGTAATTTGATTATAAGATAGATCAAGCCAAGAAATTGTCAAGTTAGCTGACCATTGCGGTAAGGGCCCGGTAATCTTATTACAAGATAGATTGAACCCCTGGATCGTCAAGTTGGCCGACCATTCTGGCAAGGACCCAGTAATCTTATTGCAAGATAAATCGAGTTTGGAAAACGTCAAGTTGGTTGACCATTCTGGCAAGGGCCCAGTAATCTGATTGTAACTTAGATCGAGCCAAGAAAAATTCAAGTTGGCTAACCATTTTGGCAAGGGCCCAAAAAGGGAAGCATTGGCAAGTACGATATATTTGGCTTCCACTTGTGTCATGATCCATCGGGAAATTCAGTTCTGAATTTAAGAGAGTGCATCAAAATCTTTACCAGTTGGAAAGGGGGTTTCCAGCTAGGTTTTGCCTTAAAACTCAGGTTATTATTGTGATCGACATACAACTCCTTGAGCCTTGACAAATTAGAAAAATGGATTTCAGTAATCACACCTTCTAAATGATTATATCCAAGATCCAAATGTTGTAACTCCCCCAATTTCCCTAATGATTCGGGAATATGCCCCTCCAATTGATTATAATAAAGATCTAGTGTTTCCAAGTTTGACAATGATCCAATGACACTAGGGATTGAACTGGAGAAGAAATTTCTGGAAAGAATAATATGTTTTAAGTTTGTGAAGTGCTCCAACCAGTTGGGCAGAGCACCCTTAAGATGATTTGAACATATCTCTAGAGTCTCTAAGCTACTCTCGATGAGTCTCGATGAATTTCCTTTGGTTATTGAAATCTCTTCTCCGATTTGGTTAGCACACAAATGCAATGACTTGAGGTATTGCATGTTCTTTAAGAATGAGAATAAGCCTCCCTCAATGCTATCAAAAGCATTTCTCTCGAGATTGAGATGTACAAGGCTTGTAAACTTGTCAAACCACATGGGAATTGATGAGTTGAAAATGTTTTGTGAAAGATCAAGATGATGAAGAGAAGTCATGTTTTGAAATAAAGTGCTCGGGATGGTACCTTCTAAAAGATTGCTTGAAAGATCGAGGTATTGAAGATGAACAAGAGAAGTAGAATTGGTCAAGTGACCAAAAGACAAATGAAAATTATGAAATCCACAACCTGATAAGCTCAAATGCGATAAAGTTGGGAGCGTGCTTATCACCTTCATGAGGACTCTTTTGTTCACAATCATTGAGCCACTCATGTCGAGGTACTTTAGTGACCGAAGATAAGAAATCCATAGGATATCATCCACAACTAAATTTTCATCTTCACCATGAAGATCGAGGACTTCTAACTTGGTGAGATTTCCCAATTGTCGAGGAACCATTCCATAGAAGTTAGCAAATGACAGATTGAGGTACCTCAATTGTTTCATCGAACTAATGACTTCTGGGATTCTTCCATGATTGGAATTGATCCTGCTTAAATCCAAGTGGTTCAAGTATATCAAGTGGAGCAAAGAAGAGTTCAACTCACCAACTAGAAAGAGCTTCGATTCCTTGAGACTAAGATCACTAGTTTCGTCTCTTCTTGGTTGGGGTAACAATTGGAGCTTGATGACACGACCAGTTACTCCATCACAAATCACTCCATCCCATCTGCAACAATCTTTGCCTTTCCATGAAAAAAGCAAGCCGGATGGATCTGAGATGCTTTGTCGAAGCTGGAGCAAAGCCTCTCTTTCTTGCTCTCTACAAATGGACGTTGAATTGCTACAAAAGTACGCACATGAATTATCTAAAATAAGCAATAAAGTTACTAGGGTGAGCACTTGGGGACAATATCTGGCCATGAGCACTGAGGGAGAGGATGAGTTCATGTTTTAGAGCAAAGGGTTTAAGGATCCTCTAATCAAACTCGGGTCATTTATAGAGAAGGTCAGGGAGAGATTTCTCTTTTAACATGACAAGTTGCGGTTACATGCATACACTTTATGTGGATGCATGTATATCATGTATATGCAGCGCATTTAAGGTCCATACATGATAGTTGTCATCAAAGAGAAAAGGCCCATCCAATCTTGTAGTTGGAGTTTGTCGAATTGGTGGCCATACCCAATCTAGACGACAAGTCCACATCAACTTGGAAGCAAGAGCACCATACGGAGATAGCGGACAAGTTTGTCTAGTTTTTTGCAGTGCCGGTCTAGGATCAAGTCAAGTCTTTTGGGTCCCATGTCATTATTCATATTAAGGTCGTTTCTCGGTATACTTTGCGTGTTTATGAAGACGCCATCTGTTTTATGTTTTGATCTGAACTAAATCACTAACTTTGAAATAACAATGGTAATGTACCATTCATCACGGTATCACGGAGACACGGTAGAAGAGGTACAAAGATTTAAGTTTTTGGAGAGATCTTAACTGGAGCCGTTAAAATTATATATTGAGTAAGGGCGTGATAATTTAATTGTGAGACAAATCAAGCCACAAAGTTCACATGTTGGCTGACCATATAGGCAATGCCCCCAAAATGGAGGCATTTGAGAGAGAGATGCCACCGTCCTCTGCTCACATCTGCATTTATTTTGTAAATGTCGATCTAGTTGGGATTTGTCCCAAAAGTCGAGTAATTGTTGCCAATATCCAAATACTACAAGCTAGACCTAGGTTATTTGCAATGTGGATTGCTCAGACACAGTAAGCAAAATATGGGCACGCGGAACGTCATTTGTGCTAACGATAGGGGTAGACTTCTTTTAATCGTGTAATTAAGATAAGACATGATTTTGTAGTCATGATAAAGATATTCTAACGTATCATGTAGAATTACTATTATGAATTATGTTTTCAATTACAAAAATTATCAGCATGAAAAAATATATTTCGAATAAGTAATAAAGATTAATGTATTGGAACGTCCGAAATGCTCATTTTAGTATATGATTTGCTGTTGATGGATAGTTCTCAAACTGTGGACTTCTCATACGATTGTTGAAGGAAAATTCGGGAATTAAGTCTCATGAAGTTGTGTTCAAGCCATGAAATCATGTGGTTAGATTTGAAAATTCTATGTGATATTGAGCTATATTTCGTGAAAAATTATGAGGGCTAAATATTATTGAGTTTAATAAGGGGCAAAAAAAATATTGAGAGTATTTAAGTGATTCAAGCGTAATTGTAATCTCTGTTATATCACTTAATTTATAGTGGAATATCATGATGAGGTCCCTATGAAATAGGTTACACTGGCCAATTTATGTAAATCAAGTGTCCCATTTATTTCATTGTTCGATCAATTGTATTTAGCATAGTCAAATCAAAATATGTAATCATAAAACAAGTTCGATATTTCTTTATAAGACTCAGTTCACCAATATTGTCTTCTTTTGTTTTTTAAGTGAAACTATTCATTATACAGTTTAAGTTTGACTGAGAGGAGAGCATAAGAGCCTAACGAAGGGCACGAAAATTTACTTTTTCTACAGTCAACCTTTGAAAACTTTTCTTCCCTGAAGTGCGTCGCATGCTTTGTTTTGCCCCGTTAAATTTTTGTCCACGCACGTAGCTTCTATAATTAAAAGAAAAAGATATTTACAAAACATCCATCAACTAATGGGGAAAGTGAACTACACTTAAAATTTAACACGTCTGATCAAAACGATGCTAAACATTTTAATGTACATTTCTTTCCTTTGATTTCTTAAATGTGTCGAGCCGGAAGATTATTTGAACGATTTGACAATGATGGTGAGCTATGGTAGTGAACAGCTTCTAAATCGCTTTTCTAGTCTCTCCTTCTAGAGTTCATGGAATGCAAAATTCATTTTCCATTATTCAAATTCGAGGATACTAAAACACAGACTACATTAAAGAAAAATTCATTGACATACACCGAGATGGGTCTCTAATGCTTTGTCTAAGCTAGAGTGGAGCCTCTCTTTCTTGCTTTCTAGCAAATAGAAGTTGAGTTTCTACAAAAGCACAAACTTGAATTATTTAAAATGAGCATTAAGAGTTACCAATGAATGGACTCGAGAACAATATCTAACCATGAGCAATGAGGGAGACTCTTGTGGGCAAAGAACGAATTTATGCTTTAGAGAGTGGGGGTTTAAGGATCCTCTAATTAAACCCAGATCAATTATAGAGAAAATTAGGGGGAAAATTTTCTTTTAATGTGACACAAGTCCGGTTTCCACAACACGCACTTATGTGGATGCATGTGTGCCATATCGAAGGATGTATATGCAACACATGTAAGATGCACATATCACAATCATACTCATAGAAGAGAAGGCACATCCATTTTGCATTGGAGTTCGTAAATTGATGACTAGGCGAAAAGCTGCTCCACTAAGGAGACAGCAGAGAGGTACGCTTAATTTTTTGCAATGCTGGACACGCACTAAGTCGACTATTATTGGTCAATGATTGTTTCTCCACAAAAATGTGTGTCTATAACAGCATTGTTCATTTCACGTTATGATTTTTTTTCAAAATAATCAATTTTGAAATAATGATTTTAATTAGTCTTGTTGACGTGCAATGCACGAGAATTTGCCGGCCATTTTATAGCAATCATAGTCATAGAGGAAAAGGCACATCCATTATTGCAATTGAAGTTTGTCAACTAACGACGGGCCCCATCCACAAGATTCAATTCAACCTCTACAAATTAGTCCAAAAGGAAAAGCAGCTCCAATAATGCGATAGTGGAGAATTACGCTTAATTTTTTGCAGTGCTAAACACGGACTAAGTCAAGTCTTATGGGTTAATGATTATTTCTCTATATAAATACATTCTTATAATGGTACTATTCAATTCACGTTTTGATTTTTACTAAATTATCAAAATCGAAATAAGGGTCTTAATTAATCTTATTCCCGTGCAACCTAGGGTGTATATCGGCCATTGCTTAAACAGAAAGACAATAGAAAATAACTGGGAAAAATGTATTACGATTACTTTCACAACATCACAAATCTAATTATTTATACTTTATTTGTGAATTCATCCCCCACAACACCAATTTTAAAATTGAGTTTGCTTTGCCTATAAAAACTCGAGATAAATGATGATTTCGACGTTAGAAAACATAAGCGCTTCAATTTGTAAAAGAACTTTATCTATGTAGGCTTTTCTTTCAATAGAAGGATGTAGTTTGGTTCTTTAGTTATGCGTTTAGTGTTTCCCATGGATGTAAATCACTAAACAAATAGTGATGGTAACAGTGCAAGGGATCATTAGGACAATTCATGTGCAGCAAGCGAAGGGTCATAGGATCAATACGACATATAAACTACACTAACAAACTTAGAGCTATATTAAAAAAAAAAAAACAAGCGAGAAAATTCCTCTTAATTAAACCCAGATCAATTATAGAGAAAATTAGGGGGAAAATTTTTCTTTTAATGTGACACAAGTCGGGTTTCCAAAACACGCACTTATGTGGATGCATGTGTGCCATATCGAAGGATGTATATGCAACACATGTCAGATGCACAAATCATCATCGAAGTCACAGAAGAGAAGGCACATCCATTTTGCAATTGGAGTTTGTAAATTGATGACTAAGCCCCATCCAGAAGATTGAATTCAACCTCTACAAATTACTCCTAGTGAAAAGCAGCTCCACTAAGGAGACAGCAGAGAATTACACTTATTTTTTTGCGGTGCTGGACACGCACTAAGTAAAGTCTTATGAGTTAATGATTGTTTCTCCGCAAAAATGTGTGTCTATAACAGCACCGTTCATTTCACATTATAATTTTTTAAAAATAATCAATTTTGAAATAATGATTTTAATTAGTCTTGTTGCCATGCAATGCACGGGAATTTGCCGGCCATTTTATAACAATCATAGTCATAGAGGAGAAGGCACATCCATTATTGCAATTGAAGTTTGTCAACTAACGACGGGCCCCATCCACAAGATTCAATTCAACCTCTACAAATTAGTCCAAAAGCAAAAGCAGCTCCATTAATGAGATAGTGGAGAATTACGCTTAATTTTTTGCAGTGCTGAACACGGACTAAGTCAAGTCTTATGGGTTAATGATTGTTTCTCTATATAAATACGATCTTATAATGGTACTGTTCAATTCAAGTTTTGATTTTTACTAAATTATCAAAATCGAAATAAGGGTCTTAATTAATCTTATTCCCGTGCAACGTAGGGAGTATGTCGGCCATTGCTTAAAAGGCAAGACAATGGAAAATAACTGGGAAAAATATATTACAATTACTTTCACAACATCACAAATGTAATCATTTATTCTTTATTTTTGAATTCTGCGCTCAATACACCCATTTTAAACTTGAGTTTGCTTTGCCCATAAAAACTCGAGATAAGTGATGATTTACACCTTAGAAATCATAAACGCTTCAATTTGTAAAAGAACTTTCTCTATGTAGGCTTTTCGTTCAATAGATGGATGTAGTTTGGTTCTTTAGTTATGCGTTTAGTGTTTCCCATGGATGTAAATCACTAAACAAATAGCGATGGTAACAAAGCAAGGGATCATTAGCGCAATTCATGTGCAGCAAGCGAAAGGGTCATATGATCATTCCGACATATAAACTACACTAACAAACTCGAGCTAAAAAAAAAAAAAAACAAGAGGAAAAATCCTCTTACTTAAACCCAGATCAATTGTAGAGAAAATTAGGGAGAAATTTTTCTTTTAATGTGACATAAGTCGGGTTTCCACAACACGCACTTATGTGGATGCATGTGCGCCATATCGAAGGATGTATATGCAACACGTGTAAGATGCACATATCACAATCATAGTCATAGAAGAGAAGGCACATCCATTTTGCGATTGGAGTTCGTAAATTGATGACTAGGCCCATCCGGAAGATTGAATTCAACCTCTACAAATTAGTCCAAGTGAAAAGCTGCTCCACTAAGGAGACAGCAGAGAAGTACGCTTAATTTTTTGCAGTGCTGGACACGCACTAAGTCAACTCTTATTGGTCAACGATTGTTTCTCCACAAAAATGTGTGTCTATAACAGCACCGTTCATTTCACGTTATGATTTTTTCAAAATAATCAAATTTGAAATAATGATTTTAATTAGTCTTATTGCCGTGCAATGCACGGGAATTTGCCAGCCATTTTACAACAATCATAGTCATAGAGAAAAAGGCACATCCATTATTGCAATTGAAGTTTGTCAACTAACGACGGTCCCCATCCACAAGATTGAATTCAACCTCTACAAATTAGTCCAAAAGCAAAAGCAGCTCCAATAATGAGATAGTGGAGAATTACTTTTAATTTTTGGCAGTGCCGAACACGGACTAAGTCAAGTCTTATGGGTTAATGATTGTTTCTCCATATAAATACGTTCTTATAATGGCACTGTTCAATTCACTTTTTGTTTTTTACTAAATTATCAAAATCGAAATAACGGTCTTAATTAATCTTATTCCCGTGCAACGTAGGGAGTATGTCGGCCATTGCTTAAAAAGCAAGACAATAGAAAATAACTGCGAAAAATATATTACGATAACTTTCACAACATCACAAATGTAATTATTTATTCTTTATTTTTGAATTCTGCCCCCACAACACCCATTTTAAACTTGAGTTTGCTTTGCCCATAAAAACTCGAGATAAGTGATGATTTACAACTTAGAAATCATAAACGCTTCAATTTGTCAAAGAACTTTCTCTATGTAGGCTTTTCGTTCAATAGATGGATGTAGTTTGGTTCTTTAGTTATGCATTTAGTGTTTCCCATGGATGTAAATCACTAAACAAATAGCGATGGTAACAAAGAAAGGGATCATTAGCGCAATTCATGTGCAGCAAGCGAAAGGGTCATAGGATCATTCCGACATATAAACTACACTAACAAACTCAAGCTTTAAAAAAAAAAAAAAAAAAACAAGAGGAAAAATCCTCTTACTTAAACCCAGATCAATTGTAGAGAAAATTAGGGAGAAATTTTTCTTTTAATGTGACATAAGTCGGGTTTCCACAACACGCACTGATGTGGATGCATGTGCGCCATATCGAAGGATGTATATGCAACACGTGTAAGATGCACATATCACAATCATAGTCATAGAAGAGAAGGCACATCCATTTTGCGATTGGAGTTCGTAAATTGATGACTAGGCCCCATCCGGAAGATTGAATTCAACCTCTACAAATTAGTCCAAGTGAAAAGCTGCTCCACTAAGGAGACAGCAGAGAAGTACGCTTAATTTTTTGCAGTGCTGGACACGCACTAAGTCAACTCTTATTGGTCAACGATTGTTTCTCCACAAAAATGTGTGTCTATAACAGCACCGTTCATTTCACGTTATGATTTTTTCAAAATAATCAAATTTGAAATAATGATTTTAATTAGTCTTGTTGCCGTGCAATGCACGGGAATTTGCCAGCCATTTTACAACAATCATACTCATAGAGGAAAAGGCACATCCATTATTGCAATTGAAGTTTGTCAACTAACGACGGTCCCCATCCACAAGATTGAATTCAACCTCTACAAATTAGTCCAAAAGCAAAAGCAGCTCCAATAATGAGATAGTGGAGAATTACGCTTAATTTTTGGCAATGCCCAACACGGACTAAGTCAAGTCTTATGGGTTAATGATTGTTTCTCCATATAAATACGTTCTTATAATGGCACTGTTCAATTCATGTTTTGATTTTTACTAAATTATCAAAATCGAAATAACGGTCTTAATGAATCTTATTCCCATGCAACGCGGGGAGTATGTCGGCCATATCTTAAAAGGCAAAACAATAGAAAATAACTGGGAAAAATATATTACGATTACTTTCACAACATCACAAATGTAATTATTTATTCTTTATTTTTGAATTCTTCCCCCACAAAAGCTATTTTAAACTTGAGTTTGCTTTGCCCATAAAAACTCGAGATAAATGATGATTTAGACCTTAGAAAACATAAACGCTTCAAGTTGTAAAAGAACTTTCTCTATCTAGGCTTTTCTTTCAATAGAAGGATGTAGCTTGGTTCTTTAGTTATGCGTTTAGTGGTTCCCATGGATGTCAATCACTAAACAAATAGTGATGGTAACAAAGCAAGGGATCATTAGGGCAACTCTTGTGCAGCAAGCAAAAGGGTCATAAGATCATTCCGACATATAAACTACACTAACAAACTCAGAGCTATAAAAAAAACGAAAAAAAAAAAACAAGAGAGAAAAATCCTGTTAATTAAACCCAGATCAATTATAGAGAAAATTAGGGGGAAAATTTTTCTTTTAATGTGACACAAGTCAGGTTTCCACAACACGCACTTAGGTGGATGCATGTGTGCCATATCGAAGGATGTATATGCAACACATATAAGATGCACATATCACAATCATAGCCATAGAAGAGAAGGCACATCCATTTTGCGATTGGAGTCCGTAAATTGATGACTAGGCCCCATCCGGAAGATTGAATTCAACCTCTACAAATTAGTCCATGTGAATAGCTGCTCCACTAAGGAGACAGCAGAGAAGTACGCTTAATTTTTTGCAGTGCTGGACACGCACTAAGTCAACTCTTATTGGTCAACGATTGTTTCTCCACAAAAATGTGTGTCTATAACAGCACCGTTCATTTCACGTTATGATTTTTTCAAAATAATCAAATTTGAAATAATGATTTTAATTAGTCTTGTTGCCGTGCAATCCACGGGAATTTGCCAGCCATTTTACAACAATCATAGTCATAGAGGAAAAGGCACATCCATTATTGCAATTGAAGTTTGTCAACTAACGACGGGCCCCATCCACAAGATTGAATTCAACCTCTACAAATTAGTCCAAAAGGAAAAGCAGCTCCAATAATGAGATAGTGGAGAATTACGCTTAATTTTTGGCAGTGCTAAACACGGACTAAGTCAAGTCTTATGGGTTAATGATTATTTCTCTATATAAATACATTCTTATAATGGTACTATTCAATTCATGTTTTGATTTTTACTAAATTATCAAAATCGAAATAACGGTCTTAATGAATCTTATTCCCATGCAACGCGGGGAGTATGTCGGCCATATCTTAAAAAGCAAGACAATAGAAAATAACTGGGAAAAATTTATTACGATTACTTTCACAACATCACAAATGTAATTATTTATTCATTATTTTTGAATTATTCCCCCACAACACCTATTTTAAACTTGAGTTTGCTTTGCCCTTAAAAACTCGAGATAAATGATGATTTAGACCTTAGAAAACATAAACGCTTCAAGTTGTAAAAGAACTTTCTCTATCTAGGCTTTTCTTTCAATAGACGGATGTAGCTTGGTTCTTTAGTTATGCGTTTAGTGGTTCCCATGGATGTCAATCACTAAACAAATAGTGATGGTAACAAAGCAAGGGATCATTAGCGCAATTCTTGTGCAGCAAGCGAAAGGGTCATAAGATCATTCCGACATATAAACTACACTAACAAACTCAGAGCTATAAAAAAAACGAAAAAAAAAAAAAAACAAGAGAGAAAAATCCTGTTAATTAAACCCAGATCAATTATAGAGAAAATTAGGGGGAAAATTTTTCTTTTAATGTGACACAAGTCAGGTTTCCTCAACACGCACTTATGTGGATGGATGTGTGCCATATCGAAGGATGTATATGCAACACATGTCAGATGCACATATCACAATCATAGTCATAGTAGAGAAGGCACATCCATTTTGCAATTGGAGTTCGTGAATTGATGACTTGGCCCCATCCGGAAGATTGAATTCAACCTCTACAAATTAGTTCAAGTGAAAAGCTGCTCCACTAAGGAGACAGCAGAGAAGTACGCTTAATTTTTTGCAGTGCTGGACACGCACTAAGTCAAGTCTTATTGGTCAATAATTGTTTCTCCACAAAAATGTGTGTCTATAACAGCACCGTTCATTTCACGTTATGATTTTTTCAAAATAATCAATTTTGAAATAATGATTTTAATTAGTCTTGTTGCCGTGCAATGCACGGGAATTTGCCGGCCATTTTATAACAATCATAGTTATAGAGGAAAAGGCACATCCATTATTGCAATTGAAGTTTGTCAACTAACGACGGGCCCATCCACAAGATTGAATTCAACCTCTACAAATTAGTCCAAAAGGAAAAACAGCTCCAATAATGAGATAGTGGAGAATTACGCTTAATTTTTGGCAATGCCGAACACAGACTAAGTCAAGTCTTATGGGTTAATGATTGTTTCTCGATATAAATACGATCTTATAATGGTACTGTTCAATTCACGTTTTGATTTTTACCAAATTAGCAAAATCAAAATAACGGTATTAATTAATCTTATTCCCGTGCAAGGTAGGGAGTATGTCGGCCATTGCTTAAAAAGCAAGACAATCCAAAATAACTGGGAAAAATATATTACCCCTATTTCCACAACATCACAAAAGTAATTATTTATTCTTTATTTTTGAATTCTTCCCGCACAACAACCATTTTAAACTTGAGTTTGCTTTGCCCATAAAAACTTGAGATAAATGATGATTTTGATGTTAGAAAACATAAACGCTTCAATTTGTAAAAGAACTTTCTCTTGTGAAAGCTAGTACGAGCACCTAGAGGGGGTGAATAGGTGCGAAAACAAATTTTGCAGAGTCAAATATATAATTTTGCTTTTAAACCAACTCTATTTATGAAAAGGAAATTAGACTCTAATAATCAAATAGAGTTACGATCAAAGTAAAAGAGCTTAGGGAAGAGAATAAGAACACAAAGTTTATAGTGGTTCGGCTTGATTCAAGGCTACGTCCATTCTTTCGCACTGACAGCCCACCAGTTGGATTTCATAAGAATCAAAAGAGTTGTTACAGTATTGCTCTTCCTTGATTCCACAGTGTAGAGACTCTACTACACTTTCTCAAGGTCTCACAGAAGTATAAACACTCTTTTGAGTACAAGTGTTCGCTCAATAATTGAATTGACAAAGAACAAGGAGTTTCAGACTTTGGAATTCTTCTTTCGCGCATCCCCTTGAATAACTGGAATGACTTCCTTATATACTCCTCCATGCTTTCATACTCGTTGGCACTTACCAAAGGAGTTCTTCCAATCTACCCGTTGGACAGAATCAATTAGGGAGATTTCGAGTTATTTAAGGAATATGATGATAGCCCACCAATCCTGCTCACCCATACAATCAGGATCTAGGTTTCCATAAGTAGAACCTTCCAAGTATGCTTCGCCAATCAACAAATCTAAATTATCCGAATTGAAATCAAAACGAATAACAGATTCCAAGATGCTATCTCTAGCCGAGAGATCTTCTTCAGTTGATAGAATCAAATCCTTAACAAGATACTCAGTTCTGGATAAGTCTTCTTCGATGGTCTAGAAACCGTCAATGAGGATAGACTTTGAATTTTGAGTCTGGCGGTTCGGCGATCTTCAGACTTTGACTAAAGAGTCTGCAAGACTTCAGACTAGACTGATGGAAACGTTTTGTCATCTTCAAAACACACAAGAAAGTTTTCTCCAACAATCTCCCCATTTTTTATGGTGACAAAACTTTCCTGCAGATTTGGATATTTTTGACCTGCAAAACAGTACTCAAGCAAACATGGATATCTCACAATAGATAATTGACTTAGTATAGACAGCATTAAATCTGCATCCACAGGAAATAAGTTAGTCCTGCAAATAAACAACTATCTTTGCCATGAAAAATCAATAGTGCTTAAAATAACCAAACGATCATACAAACCAAATCCAGTTACAGCCAAACAACCAAACAAAAGTCATTTAGAAATTAAAGTCAAACGAAAGTCAAGTTTCAAATCTACACCATCTCTCCCCCTTTTTGTTAGCATGAAAAAGGTAGAGATAAAAAAGATAATGGAATCATGGTTGCCCAGGAACTCGAACAAGCTGGAAATCTCCATTAACTGGACAATCCCTTCCAGCTTTTTCAAATCCTCCTTTAGTTGAGCCACATCTTCACCCTTGGCATTTGCTTGAACTTGAAGAGTAAGGGCATGAACTTGATCATGCAAGGAAACTGAAGAGGCTTGACCTGCATTCTACAAGTTCTGAACTTCACATCCCATGGCATAAATCTATCCTCGCATCTTCATAAGAACATCAAGAATTTTGCGAAAGTCTGCTGTATTTTCAGTCTGAGTACTGGCTTCTGCATGATCTGTGGGAGTATTTGCAGATGATGGCAAGCCAGCATGATCACTCAGATTTGGCGATGAAACCTCATGACTTTCCTCTGGGAATTGAGAGGCATAGATGTTTTCTGGATCTACAGGTGAGCAACTAACACATTCACTAGTAATAACAATTGAAGATGTACCTCTTTTCTTAGCAACTCCCCCTTATTTCAATGCCCTCAGAGATGAGAAGTATGCTTCATGCTCTGTTTCTGCCTGTTCACCTCTGCCTTCTTCTTCTTCTGCAATCCTTTCTTCCTCTACTTCTTTTCGCATGGATTCTCTCTCTCCACTCTTTTCCTCTGCTTCTCCATGCTCTGTTTCCTCCATGTCTAGATCCTCTCTCTCCTCAGTCTGGGTTCTACGCCTTCAATGATTTCTTCCTCCACTCTACGATCACTACCTTAAGGTCTAGCTTAAAGAGATTGACGCTGTTGAGAATGTTATGGGCTCAGTTGCTGTCTTGGAGATTCTTCTTCCTCGGTGAGGTCAAAATGTGTAGGACCCTCACGCATTTGTTGTGGTCCCCTGTTCACGATCCTTGAAGACTTTCTTTGGGATGTCATTCTCACAGTCTTTGAGAGATTCCAAACTCGATTTGCAAAAAAAAGGTGAGAACTTTGAAGATTAAATTAGACGGTAAAAGTAAGAAAACGAAGGTCTGTACTTTTAAGGTTTATGAGGAAGACGAACATTATAAAAAGCAATCGAAAAGAGGCGTACGGAACGACGTAAAAAGGAAAAAATAGAAAATGCCTTTTCAAAAATTTGAAAAAATAGATAACTGTCTTTTCAAAAATAACTCATTTTTCGAAAAGGAATGATTGCAATAATCACGAAAACTGAGGAAGATGATTGTACCTTTTCGAGATCAATCAATTACAGATTAATAGATAATCGTACCTTTTCGAGATTTTATCCGAGAGATAAATTTAAAAACGAAAATAACTTACAGTCGTTGATCTTCATCTTCTGAGTCTCAGTATCATTAGACTTTTATCCCTGAGTCTGAACTTCTTTAGACTTTAAGATATTGAGTCTGGAACGAATAAGCTCAAATGGACTTTTTTCCAAAGGCTTTGTGAAGATGTCTGCTAGTTGATTCTTTGAGTCAATAAACTGAATCGAGACTTCTCCATTTTGAACATGATCTCTAATGAAATGATGTCGAATCTCTATATGTTTTGCTCTTGAATGAAGAATTAGATTCTTGGTGAGATTGATTGCGCTGGTGTTGTCACATTTGATCTCAGTGCACAAATCTTCAGTTCCAAAGTCTCTTAGCTGTTGCTTTATCCACAAAATTTGTGAACAACAACTTCCAAGAGCCACATATTCTGCTTCTGTTGTAGAAAAAGCTACGATACTTTGCTTCCTCGAAAACCAAGATACTGTCTTGTTCCCAAGCAATTGACAAGTGCCTGAGATGCTCTTCCTATCAACTTTGCATCCTGCTAGGTCTACGTTTGAATATCCAAGAATAGTAAAGTCTCCTTCTTTAGGATACCAGAGACCTAAATTTGAAGTAGATGCAACGTATTTGATGATGCGTTTTGCAGCACTTAAATGAGATTCTTTGGGATCTAATTGAAATTTGGCACAAATACACACACTAAATAGAATGTCAGGTCTAGAAGCAGTAAGATAAAGAAGTGAACCAATAATACTCCTGTATAGCTTTTGGTTAACTTTCTTTCCTCTTTCATCTTTGTCCAACTTCAAGGAACTTGACATTGGTATGTCAATCTTTTTGCAATTCTCCAAACCAAACATTTTCACAAGTTCTTTAGCATATTTTTCTTGGTGAATGAAAATTCCCTCATTCAATTGTTTTACTTGAAGTCCAAGAAAGAAGGA
The DNA here is from genome assembly GCA_017140255.1 of Eucalyptus paniculata subsp. matutina. Lineage (NCBI taxonomy): Eukaryota > Viridiplantae > Streptophyta > Magnoliopsida > Myrtales > Myrtaceae > Eucalyptus > Eucalyptus paniculata. Next base: position 46,981,970 of record CM029435.1, read on the forward strand.
TAGTTCACCCATCATGCTCATTTCAAACTCATCTTGCATAGTCTTAGAGAATTTCTTGCACATATTTTCATTATGAGATCCAAAAATAATATCATCAACATAAATTTGAACAAGCAAGAAGTTTTTGCTTTCTCTTTTGATAAACAGTGTAGTATCTACTTTACCTTTAACAAAGCCATTTTGGATCAAAAACTTACTTAGTCTGTCATACCAAGCTCGAGGTGCTTGCTTTAGACCATATAGCACCTTTTTTAGTTTGAATACAGAGTCTAGTTTCCTTAGGTCTTCAAAACCAAGAGATTGTTCCACATAGACTTCCTCTTGGATGAATCCATTTAGGAAAGCACTTTTGACGTCCATTTGAAATAACCTGAAATTCTTATAACAAGCAAAAGCAAGTAATAATCTAATTGCTTCTAACCATGCTACTGGTACGTAAGTCTCATCATAGTCTATCCCTTCTTCTTGTATATATCCTTTGGCCACGAGTCTTGCTTTGTTCCTTACGACTTTTCCTTTCTCGTTCATCTTGTTCCTGAAAACCCATTTAGCTCCAATGATAGATTTACCTTTTGGTTTATGAGTCAATTCCCAGACATCATTGATACTGAATTGCCTAAGTTCTTCTTGCATAGCTTCAATCCAGCTTTCATCAATTAAAACTTCTTCTATGCTCTTGGGTTCTATTTCAGAAATAAGAGCCACAACACTAGACTCTTAACGCTTTTTGGATCTTGTACGAATTCCCTCATTAATGTCACCAATAATAAGTTCTTTAGGATGACTAGACTTGTGCTTCCAGTTGCTGGTTGATTTGTCAGACTGTTGATCATTTTCTTCATTTGATTCTTCAACGATCATTTGTTGCTGCTCTTCTGAAGTTTGAGCTGCTTCTAGAGATTTAGACTTTGTAGAGTCTGGAGTAGGTTCAGGTTCTTCAGGTTGAGTCTGAATCGATTGATTTTACATAAAGTCTTGAAATTTGACATTCATCGATTCCTTCACAGATTGAGTATTTTTGTTGTACATTCTGTAGGCTTTGTTGGTGGTTGAATATCCAAGGAAGATTCCTTCGTCTAATTTTTCTTCAAACTTACGAATTCGATAATTTGCATTTTTCAATATAAAACATTTGCATCCAAACACATGAAAATATGAAACAATTGGCTTATTTCCTTTGAACAACTCATAGGAAGTTTTCTCCAGAATAGACCTTAAGAAGACTCTATTAATAATATAGCATGCTGTAGAAACTGCTTCAAACATTTGCATTTTTCAATATAAAACATTTGCATCCAAACACATGAAAATATGAAACAATTGGCTTATTTTCTTTGAACAACTCATAGGAAGTTTTCTCCAGAATAGACCTTAAGAAGACTCTATTAATAATATAGCATGCTGTAGAAACTGCTTCAACCCAAAAACGAGAAGAAATGTTACTTTCAATTAAAAAAGTTCTAGCCATTTCTTGCAACGATCTATTCTTCCTTTCCATAACTCCATTCTGCTCTAGAGTATAAGGAGAGGAGAATACATGCTGAAAACCAGATTCATCACTGAATTTAGCAAAGTCTTGATTTTCAAACTCACCTCCATGGTATTGGAGAAAACTTCCTTGAGTGTTTTGAAGTTGAAAAAACGTTTCCATCAATCTAGTTTGAAGACTTGCAGACTCTTCCATCAAAGTCTGAAGACCTCCGGACTTCCAGACTCAAGACTCAAAGTCTATCCTCATTGACAGTTTCTAAACCGTCGAAGAAGGCTTATCCAAAACTAAATGTTTCGTTAAGGATTTGATTTTATCGACTGGAGAAGATCTCTTAGCTAGATACAGCATGTCGAAACCCATTATTCAAATCAAGATTGATTCAGGGATTTTGGATCCGTTGATTGGCGAAGTATACTTGGAAGGTTCTACTTATGGAAACCTAGATCCTGATTGTATGGGCAAGCAGGATTGGTGGGCTATCGTCATATTCCTTAAATAGCTCGAAATTTTCCTAATTGATTCTGTCCAACGGGTAGATTGGAAGAATTCCTTTGGTAAGTGCCAATGGGTGTGATGGCATGAAGGAGTATATAAGGAAGACGTTCCAGTTGTTTGAGTGTGTGCGCGACAGAAGAATTCCAAAGTCTGAAGCTCTTTGTTCTTAGTCAATTAAATTGTTGAGCAAAATCTTGTACGCAAAAGAGAGTCTATATCTTTGAGAGACCTTGAGGAAGTGTAGCAGAGTCTCTACACTGTGAAATCAAGGAAGAGCTTTATTATAACAACTCTTTTGTTTCATAGTGAAATCCAGCCGGTGGGCTGTCAGTGTGGAAGAGTGGACGTAGGCTTGGATTAACCTGAACCACTATAAACCCTGTGTTCTTATTCTCTTCCCTACGCTCTTTTACTTTGATCGTAACTCGATTTGTTTACAAAAGTCTAATTTCCTTTTCATAATCTATTACTGATTAGAGTTACACACTTCACTCGGGGAAATTTCTTTTTACACCTATTCACCCCCTCTAGGTGCTCGTACTAGCTTTCACAATTGGTATCAGAGCCTGTGTACTCACTTAAGTTGAAATGTTTTACTTTAGAGTTAAAGATCCATGGCTAGTATGTTGGCTCCAGGACTGGTTGAAGGGCAAAGTAATACCAGACCGCATTATTTTGATGGAAAGGAATACAACATATGGAAAAATAAGATGAAGGCATTCCTAAGATCAAAGGATCCTCTAGAATGGGATGTGGTAGACAAAGGAATCATTCCTAAAGTTGCACCAGTCTCAGAAAGAGGAAAAGAAGCCGTTGAGTCTAGTGAAATGACTCAAGAAGAGATAACTAAGAGACAAGCTCTTGATGCAAAAAAAATTTATTCTTTATATTGTGCATTATCTCCTACTGAATATAACAGAATATCTTCTTGTGAAACAGCTAAAGAAGTCTGGGATAGATTACACATCACCTATGAAAGAACTGATTGAGTGAAAGAAACTAGAATCAACATTCTACTCGGTCAATACGAAGCATTCAAAATGAAATCAGGAAAATCTATCACTGACATGTTTAGTTGTTTTATAGAAATTGTGAATGGTCTTGAATATCAAGGTCAACCAATTTCTAGACCCATGAAGGTAAACAAGCTACTGCGTGGACTATCCAAGGATTGGAATCACATAAAGACCTCAATAAGGGAGACATAAAGAATCATGCCACTCTCTGTTGATGAATTGGTTAGGACTCTTCAGTCTTATGAAGTGGAGCAAATCAACGAAGATGAAGATCCTAAAGGTAAGAAATCCATTGCATTAAAATCTAATGATGATTCTGATGTCACAGATTCTGAAGACGATATGGATGATAAAGAGCTTGCTCTCATGATAAGAAGATTCAGAAAACTAAACAGAAAGGGGAGAAGATTCAATCCAAAGAAACAAAGTTTTCAAAAGCAATAGACTAAGTCAGTTGAGGATGATGAATCCAATAAAGATGTAGTCTGCTTTGAATGCAAGAAAAAGGGACACATCAGACCCAACTGTCCCATTCTGAGGAAAAAGAAAGGAAAAGCTGAGAAATATCGTAAGGCACTTAAAGCAGAAACTTGGAGTGATACAGAATGTGAGGAAAGTGATGATGATTATGCCAATATTTGTCTCATGGCACAATCAAACTCAGATTCAAACTCCGAGACAGACTCAAATTCAGATAATGAAATCGAGGTAAGTAATTTGAAAATCCCTACTAAAGTCTCTAGATATATTGATGAATTGTGTCTTAGTCTTAAAACTTCTCTCGAAAGGATTTCCAAACTTAAAAGAGAAAATTCTGCACTGAAACAATAGGAAAATGTTTGGAAAGAAAAAGTCAAAAGTTTAGACAAAAGTGTTACTACTTTAAAAGAAAATGCCGACAATCTTTCAAAAGAAAATGCATTCTTGAAAAATGATATCTCAAGTATTTCTAAAAGATTTTCTATAGGATCTGAGAAACTTGAAAAAATTCTTTCAGCACAAAGACCTTACTTCAACAAATCAGGTTTAGGAATGACTGGTGAAACCATTCCTCTAATTGATTTTCCTAAAGTAAAGGAAAGAATTAAGTAAAGACCTACAAGAGATGCTTACAAAAAATCATTTCCAAAAAGTTTTTGTAAAACCAGCAGGTCGCAGTGCTCTTAAATATTCTAAGTGCAATAGCTCAGATCATTTTGAGAAAGAATGTCATATTGTTTGGAAACCTATTAAGAAGGTATGGGCAAAGATCGTATATTACACTAACACCAATGGACCCAAGAAAATATGGGTACCAAAGAAAGCTTGAGTCTCTTTTCTAAATACAGGTCACTATCAAGAAAAAAGTTAAATGGTACCTGGATAGTGGATGCTCAAGACATATGACAAGAGATTCAAATTGCTTCATAAAGCTTGTACAAGTTAATGGTGGAAAAGTTTCTTTTGGAGGAAACAGCAAATGAAGGATTGTGGAATACAGAACTGTAAAGATTGAAAGCCTCACGATCAGTAATGTTTCCTTAGTGGAAGGACTCAACTACAATTTGCTGAGTATCAGTCAACTGTGTGACACTGGTTTCAAAATCAACTTTCAAGAATGAATATGTTCAGACACCAGTAAAGACTCCTCTCAGTCTTTCACGGGTCGAAGACATGGATCTACCTCTTAAATATCAAACCAAATAAAACCCAATGTCTAATCTCAATTCAAGAAGAAGCAAACTTATGGCACAGAAAACTTGGGCACATCAACATGAAGCAAATAGCCAAAATCTCAGCAAAGAAGCTTGTTCATGGACTACCCAATCTGACATACCAAAAGTCTGATCTATGCACACCATGCGTGTTGGGAAAACAAGTAAGAAACTCATTCAAACCAATAAATCAAGTATCCACTAATCGTGTATTGCAGCTCTTGCATATGGATCTCTTTGGACCAACCAGAACTCAGAGCATTGGAGGTAAGAAATACTGTTTAGTAATTGTGGATGATTATTCACGATTCACTTGGGTATATTTCCTGGCAAGTAAGTCTGAAACCTTTTCTTATTTTATAAAGTTTGCTAGAAAGGTCCAAAATGAGAAAGGGTATGTTATTTCAAGTATACAGACAGACCATGGAGGTGAATTTGAAAATCAAGACTTTACAAAATTCTATGATGAATCTGGCTTTCAGCATGTGTTCTCTTCACCATATACTCCAGAGCAAAATGGAGTCGTGGAAAGAAAGAATAGATCGCTGCAGGAAATGGCTAGAACTCTTTTAATTGAAAGTAACATCTCTTCTCGTTTTTGGGCTGAAGCAGTTTCTACAGCGTGTTATATTATTAATAGAGTCTTCTTAAGGCCTATTCTGGAGAAAACTCCCTATGAGTTATTCAACAGGAAGAAGCCTATTGTTTCATATTTTCATGTGTTTGGATGTAAATGTTTTATATTGAAAAATGCAAATGATCGAGTTGGTAAGTTTGAAGAAAAATCAGATGAAGGTTTTTTCCTTGGATATTCTATCACAAGCAAAGTTTACAAAGTTTACAACAAGAAGACTCAATCTGTGGAGGAATCGATGAATGTCGAATTTCAAGATTTTATACAAAATCAATCGATTCACACTCATATTGAAGAATCTGAACCTGCTCCAGACTTTACAAGGTCTAAATCTCCAGAAGCAGCTCAAACTTCAGAAGACAAGCAACAAATGATCAACGAAGATTCAAATGAGGAAAAAGATCAATAGTCTGACAAATCAACCAACAACTGGAAGCATAAGTCCAATCATCCCAAAGATCTCATTATTGGTGATATTAATGAAGGAATTCGCACAAGATCCAAAAGGCATGAAGAGTCTAGTGCTATGCCTCTTATTTCTGAAATAGAACCCAAAAGCATAGAAGCTTTAACTAATGAAAGTTGAATTGAAGATATGCAAGAAGAACTCAGGCAATTCAGCATCAATGATGTCTGGGAATTAACTCCTGAACCGAAAGGTAAATCCATCATTGGAGCTAAATGGGTTTTCAGGAACAAGTTGAACAAGAAAGGAAAAGTCGTAAAAAACAAAGCAAGACTCGTGGCCAAGGGATATACGCAAGAAGAAGGGATAGACTATGATGAGACTTACGCACCTGTAGCAAGGTTAAAAGCAATTAGATTATTACTTGCTTTTGCTTGTCATAAGAATTTCAGGTTATTCCAAATGGACGTCAAAAGTGCTTTCCTAAATGGATTTATCCAAGAGGAAATCTATGTGGAACAACCACCCGGTTTTGAAGACCCAAGGAAACCAGACTATGTATTCAGACCGAAAAAGGCTCTATATGGTTTAAAGTAAGCACCTTGAGCTTGGTACGACAGACTAAGTAAGTTTTTAATTCAAAATGACTTTGTCAAAGGTAAAGTAGATACTACATTGTTTATCAAAAGAGAAAGCAAAAGTTTTCTACTTGTTCAAATTTATGTTGATAATATTATTTTTGGATCTTCTAATGAAAGTCTGTGCAAGAAATTATCTAAGTCTATGCAGAATGAATTTGAAATGAGCATGATGGGTGAACTAACCTTCTTTCTCAGGTTTCAAGTGAAACAACTGAAGGAGGGAATCTTTATTCATCAAGAAAAATATGCTAAAGAACTTGTCAAAAAGTTTGGATTGGAAAATTGCAAAAAGACTGATATACCAATGTCAAGTTCCTTAAAGCTAGACAAAGATGAAGGAGGAAAAAAAGTTGACCAGAAGCTATACAGGAGTATCATTGGTTCACTTTTTTATTTAACTGCTTCTAGACCTAACATTTTGTTTAGTGTTTATATTTGTGCTAGATTTCAATCATACCCTAAAGAATCTCATCTAAGTGCTACAAAGCGTGTTATCAAATACATTGCCTCAACTTCAAATTTGGATCTCTGGTATCCTAAAGAAGGAGACTTCACTTTTCTTGGATACTCAGACGCAAACCTAGCCGGATGCAGAGTTGATAGAAAGAGCACCTCGGGCACCTGTCAACTACTTGGAAACAGGACAGTGTCTTGGTTTTTAAGGAAGCAAAGTACCGTAGCTCTTTCTACAGCAGAAGCAGAGTATGTAGCTCTTGGAAGTTGTTGTTCACAAATTCTGTGGATAAAACAACAGCTAAGAGACTTTGGAATTGAAGATTCATGCACTAAGATCAAATGTGACAACACCAGCGCAATCAATCTCACTAAGAATCCGATTCTTCACTCAAGAGCAAAACATATAGAGATTTGACATTATTTCATTAGAGATCATGTTCAAAATGGAGAAGTTTCGATTCAGTTTATTGATTCAAAGAATCAACTGGCGGATATATTTCCAAAGCCTTTGGAGAAAAATCAATTTGAAGTTATTCGTTCCAGACTCAATATCTTAAAGTCTAAGGAAGTTCAGACTCAAGACTGAAAGTCTAAAGACACTCAAACTTAGACAATCAAAATTTACGACTGTAAGTTACTTCTATTATTGAAACTTATCTCTCGAATCAAATCTCGAATAAGGTACGATCATCTATCCGAAATTGATTGATGTTATTTCCCAGTTTTTGTGATTATTGCAATCCTTCCTTTCCGAAAAAGAAGTTATTTTTGAAATGACAGTTATCTAATTTTTGAAAAGGCAGTTATTTTTAAAAGGCATTTTTATATTTCCTTTTTCCGACGTTCCTTATGCCTCGCTTCAACTGCCTTATATATTGTTGGTTCTTCTTTGTTTTACTCACAAAAACCCTAAGAGAGCACAGATCTTCCACTTATGTCTTCTTCTCTTGTTTAATCCTCGAAAAGTTTTCATCTTTCTTGGGAAACAAGCTTGGAATCTCTCAAAGATTATGAAAGATGTCGTCTCGAAGAAAGTCTTTGAGGATCGCAAACAGGGGACCACAACAAATGCGTGAGGGGCCTACGCATTTTGTTCTCACCGAGGAAGAAGAATCTCCTAGACAGCAGCAAAGCCCACAACATTCTCAGCAGCGTCCATCTCCTCCATCTAGACCTCAGAATGTTGCACATCGAGAAGAGGAAGAAATCATCGAAGATGCAGAACCCGTAAGAACTCATAAGCCCGCTTTTACTTACAGGCTTTACCGTGCTTTGAAGAGGAGTGGTACTCCGTTGAACTATATTGATGAATTTCTGAAAGACAAAGGTTATAGAAATGAAACTTTCTTTTTACGCACAATGGAACGATTGGGAATTGCCCCTGCGGGGTCGGCGGAAGAAGCATTGGCAAATATCCCAAGCGATCCATGTGTTGGAGGGCTGAGTCAACCCGATGGGAATGATGGTGATAGGATGTATAGTCAGTTTAAACCTAGAATGGGTGTTGTGGCAAAAATCCGAAGCAAAAGATTTGTTTCGCTCAGAGGAACACAAACAACTGTACTCTAAGTTGCTAAAGCGTGGTGTGATTAACCCTAGGAGTGTGGACTTTGATTTTCTTGATTATCTGAATGTTAATCTGTGAGAGAAATTCAATATTCTTCAACTCGAATGGTTTTGTTCTGAAACGACAGAGGCTCATGCTGAACTTACTACTTACTTCTATTCGAATCTCAGTTTCTTGAATGTGAATAGATTCTCTTTCAGTGTTCGAGATCAGGACTATGTTGTTGACATGAATACATTGGCTGATGTGATTGGGGTTGAAAGAGGGAGATATCAACCAATCAGTGTGTCTATTGATCGAGCAATAATAGAGCTTGTTCAGGATAGAACAACAAAAGGAAAGATTTCCTATTCGAGGATGAATGCATCCAACATTTTGCTTCACAAGATAGTGATTAACTGCCTCAGACCAAAATCAACTTCAAAGACCGACGTTTCAAACTCGAAGGCAAAGCTAATGTATGCCATCAATGTTGGCAAAAAGTTCTCTCCTCCACACACTATTATGTTCCACATGTACAAAACGATGGTGAAGGACAAGGGTCAACTTCCTTACTCAGTACTTATGACCAAGTTATTCAAACATTTGAATATTTAGCCTCCCAGGATTCTTTGTGTTCGAACATGCGATCAAATGGTGGTGGGACTGAGAATGGTCTCTAAAATGCGTCTGAAGGAACTCAACAAGGCTTTGGAGCAATTCAAGGTGAAAACCCCTGTCAAGACTCATCTAGTCTCTTCGGCTACAAAGCGGAAAGGGAAGGAGCCCATGGTTACTCCATCAAAGAAAAGAAGAGCACTCATCTTGAAAGATGAAGAGGATGAGGATGATATCACCATTTCTGTGCTTTCATTGAAGAACTTGAGTCGTTCTTCCAAAGACAATGGAGAGACAGGAACAAGACAAGGATGAGATAGAACAGAGGACTGGAGAGAGAGAAGAAATGGAGAAAGAAGCAGAGCATGAGGAATATTTTTCTCCACTTGAAGGCATTGAAACAGGGGGAGATCCTAAGAAAAGAGATATGTCCTCATTTGCTGCCATCTAATGAAGGAGTAAGTCGTTTTCCAACAGATCCAGAGGACATCAATGCCTCTCAATTTCCTGAGGAGGGACATAATGTTTCATTGCCCAATCTGCGTGACCATGCTGATTTGCCATCATCTACCAATACACCATCTGATCATGCAGAAGCCAATACTCAAATTGATAATTCAGTAGACTTTCGCAGAGTGCTTGATGTTCTTTTGGAGATGCGAGGCCAACTATATGCTCTAGGATACGAAGTTCAGAACTTGCAGAATGTAAGTCAAGCCTCTTCAGTTTCTTTGCATGATCAACTCCATGCCCTTGCTCTTCAAGTTCAAGCAAATGCTAAGGGCGAAGATGTGGCTCAACTAAAGGAGGATTTGAAAAAGCTGGAAGGGATTGTCCAGTCAATGGGAGATTTCCAGCTTGTTCGTGTTCCCAAGCAATCTTAATTCCATTCTCTTTTCATCTCTACCTTTTTAATGCTGACAAAAAGGGGGAGAGATGTGGTGCAGATTTGACTTTGAACTCTTGACTTTTGTGACGTTTATGTTTGATTGACTTTACTTTTGTGTTTGGCTTTTTGGATTTGGACTGGATTTGGATTTGACTATTTAAACGTTTGTTTATCTTAAGCACTATTGATATCTCATGGCTTTGCTCATTTACAGAACTAACCTACTTTTTATGAATGTAGATTTTAATGTTATCTTTACTAAGCCATTTATCTTTTGTGAGATATCCATGTTTGCTTGAGTAATGTTTTGCAGGTCAAAGTTATCTAAATCTACAGGAAAGTTTTGTCACCATAAAAAATGGGGAGATTGTTGGAGAAAACTTCCTTGAGTGTTTTGAAGTTGACAAAACGTTTCCATCAGTCTAGTTTGAAGACTTGCAGACTCTTCCATCAAAGTCTGAAGACCTCTGGACTGCTAGACTCAAGACTCAAAGTCTATCATCATTGACAGTTTCTAGATCGTCGAAGAAGGCTTATCTAAAACTGAATGTTTCGTTAAGGATTTGATTCTATCGACTGGAGAATATCTCTTGGCTAGATACAGCATGTCGGAATCCATTATTCAAATCAAGATTGATTTAGGGATTTTGGATCTGTTGATTGGCGAAGTATACTTGGAAGGTTCTACTTATGAAAACCTAGATCCTGATCGTATGGGCAAGCAGGATTGGTGGGCTATCATCATATTCCTTAAATAGCTCGAAATCTTCCTAATTGATTATATCTAACGGGTAGATTGGAAGAATTCATTTGGTAAGTGCCAACGGGTGTGATGGCATGAAGTAGTATATAAGGAAGACGTTCCAGTTGTTTGAGTGTGTGCGCAATAGAAGAATTGCAAAGTCTGAAGCTCCTTTTTCTTAGTCAATTAAATTGTTGAGCGAAATCTTGTACGCAAAAGAGAGTCTATATCTTTGAGAGACCTTGAGGAAGTGTAGGAGAGTCTCTACACTGTGGAATCAAGGAAGAGCTTTATTGTAACAACTCTTCTGTTTCATAGTGAAATCTAGTCGGTGGGCTGTCAGTGTGGAAGAGTGGACGCAGGCTTGAATTAAGCCGAACCACTATAAACCCTGTGTTCTTATTCTCTTCCATACGCTCTTTTACTTTGATCGTAACTTGATTTTTTTACAAGAGTCTAATTTCCTTTTCATAATCTATTGCTGATTAAAGTTGCACACTTCACTCGGGGAAATTTCTTTTTATACCTATTCACCCCCCTCTAGGTGCTCGTACTAGCTTTCACACATAGTCTGTCCGTATACTGGAAATAACATACCATTTCTCATTTTGAACTTTCTTAGCAAATTTTATAAAATAAGAAAATATTTCAGACCTACTTGCCAGGAAATGTACCCAAGTGAATCATGAATAATCATCCACTATTACTAGGCAATATTTCTTACCTCCAATGCTCTAAGTTCTGGTTGGTCCAAAGAGATCCATATGTAAGAGCTACAGTACACGATTAGTGGACACTTGATTTATTGGTTTGAATGAATTTCTTACATGTTTTCCTAATACGCATGGTGTACATAGGTCAGACTTTTGGTATGTCAAATTGGGTAGTCCACGAACAAGCTTCTTTGCTGAGATTTTGACTATTTGCTTCATGTTGATGTGCCCAAATTTTTTGCACCATAGATTTGCTTCCTCTTGAATTGAGATTAGACATTGGGATTTTTCTGGTTTAATATCCAAGAGATAGGTATTCCCATGTCTTCGCCCTGTGAAAGTCTGAGAGGAGTCTTTACTGGTTCCTGAGCATATTCCTTCTTGAAAGTTGATTTTGAAACTAGTGTCGCACAGCTAGCTAATACTCAGCAAGTTGTAGTTGAGTCCTTCTACTAAGGAAACGTTACTGATCATGAGACTTCCAATATTTACAGTTCTATATCCCACAATTCTTCATTTGTTATTTTCTCCAAAAAAAACTTTTCCACCATTAACTTGCACAAGCTTTATAAAACAGTTTGAGTCTCCTGTCATATGTCTCAAGCATCCACTATCTAAGTACCATTTAACATTTTTCTTGATAGTGACCTGCATTTAAAAAAGAAACTCAAGCTTTCTTTGGTACCCATATTTTCTTGGATCCAGTGGAGTTAGTGTGATATACAGTCTTTGCCCAAACCTTCCTCGCAGGTTTCCAAACCATAGGACATTCTTTCTCAAAGTCTTCTGAGTTGTTACACTTAGAACATTTAAGAGCATTGCGGCCTACAGGTTTTACAAAAACTTTTTGGAAATGATTTTTGTAAGAATCTTTTATAGGTCTTTGTTTAATTATTTCCTTTACCTTAGAAAAATCAATTAGAGGAATGGTTTCAGCAATCATTCCCAAACTTGATTTGTTGAAGTAAGGTCTTTGCGCTAAAAGAATATTTTCTAATTTCTCAGATCCTATAGAAAATCTTTTAGAAATACTTTAGATATCATTTTTCAAAAATGCATTTTCTTTTGAAAGATTGTGTGCATTTTCTTTCAAAGTAATAACATTTTTATCTAAACTTTCAACATTTTCTTTCCAAATAATCTCTTGTTGCTTTAGTGCAGAATTTTCCCTTTTAAGTTTGGAAATCCTCTTGAGAGAGGTTTTGAGACTAAGACACAATTCATCAATATATTTGGAGACTTTAGCAGGAATTTTTGAATTATTTACCTCTATTTCACTATCTGAGTCTGAGTCTGTCTCAGAGTCTAATTCTGAGTGTGCCATGAGACAAATATTGGCATAATCATCATTACTTTCTTCACACTCAGTATCACTCCAAATTTCTACTTTAAGTGCTTTTCAATATTTCTCAACTTTTCCTTTCTTTCTCTTCAGCAGATGACAGTTGGGTCTGATGTGTCCCTTTTTCTTGCATTCAAAGAAGATTACATCCTTGTTGGATTTATCATCCTCAGCTGATTTATTTTGTAGCTTTTGAGAACTTTGTTTCTTCGAATTGAATCTTCTTCCTTTTCTATTCAGCTTTCTGAATCTTCTTATCATGAGAGCAAGCTCTTCATCGTCCATATTGTCTTCAAAATCTGTGACATCAGAATCATTATTAGAATTCAATGCAATGGATTTCTTACCTTTGGGATCTTCATTTTCGTTGATTTGCTCCACTTCATAAGACTGAAGGGTGCCAACCAATTCATTAACAGATAGTGGCATGATCATTTGTGTCTCCCTTATTAAAGTATTTACGTGATTCCAATCCTCGGAAAGTCCACGCAGTAACTTGTTAATCTTCACGGGTTCAGAGATTGGTTGACCTTGATATTCAAGACCATTCACGATTTCTGTAAAACGACTAAACATGTCAGTGATAGATTCTCCTGGTTTCATCTTGAATGCTTCATAATGACCGAGCAGAATATTGATTATGGTTTCTTTCACTCAATCGGTTCCTTCATAGGTGATGTGCAATATATCCTAAACTTCTTTAGCTATTTCACAGTAAGATATTTTGTTATATTTAGTAGAAGATAATGCACAATATAATGAATAAATTGCTTTTGCATCAAGAGCTTGTCTCTTGGTTATCTCTTCTTGAGTCATTTCACTAGACTCAACAGCTTCTTTTCCTCTTTCCGAGACTGTTGCAGCTTTAGGAATGATTCATTTGTCTTCCATGTCCCATTCCAAAGGATCTTTTGATCTTGAGAATGCCTTCATCTTGTTTTTCCATATGCTGTAATCATTTCCATCAAAATATGGTGGTCTGGTGTTGCTTTGCCCTTCAACCAGACCTGGAGCCAACATACTAGCCATGGATCTTTAATTCTGAAGTAAAACACTTCAACTTAAATGAGTACACAAGCTCCGATACCAATTGTGAAAGCTAGTACGAGCACCTAGAGGGGGTGAATAGGTGTGAAAACAAATTTTGCAGAGTTAAATATATAATTTTGCTTTTAAACCAACTCTATTTATGAAAAGTAAATTAGACTCTAATAATCAAATAGAGATCAAAGTAAAAGAGCTTAGGGAAGAGAATAAGAACACAAAGTTTATAGTGGTTTGGCTTGATTCAAGCCTACGTCCATTCTTCCGCACTGACAACCCACCGGTTGGATTTCACTAAGAATCAAAAGAGTTGTTACAGTATTGCTCTTTCTTGATTTCACAGTGTAAAGACTCTGCTACACTTCCTCAAGGTCTCACAGAAGTATAAACATTCTTTTGAGTACAAGTGTTCGCTTAATAATTGAATTGACAAAGAACAAGGAGTTTCAAACTTTGGAATTCTTCTATTGCGCACCCTCTCGAATAACTGGAATGACTTCCTTATATACTCCTCCATGCCTTCATACCCGTTGGCACTTACCAAAGGTGTTCTTCCAATCTACCCGTTGGACAGAATCAATTAGGGAGATTTCGAGTTATTTAAGGAATATGACGATAGCTCACCAATCCTAATTGTATGGATCTTGCTTGCCCATACAATCAGGATCTAGGTTTCCATAAGTAGAACCTTCCAAGTATGCTTCGCCAATCAATGGATCTAAATTATCTAAATTGAAATCAAAACAAATAACAGATTCCAATATGCTATTTCCAGCCGAGAGATCTTCTTCAGTCGATAGAATCAAATCATTAACAAAATACTCAGTTTTGGATAAGTCTTCTTCGACGGTCTAGAAACTGTCAATGAGGATAGACTTTGAATCTTGAGTCTGGCGGTTCGGCGATCTTCAGACTTTGACTAAAGAGTCTGCAAGCCTTCAGATTAGACTGATGGAAACGTTTTTTCATCTTCAAAACACACAAGGAAGTTTTCTCCAACATCTCTATGTAGGCTTTTCTTTCAATAGAAGGATGTAGTTTGGTTCTTTAGTTATGCATTTAGTGTTTCCCATGGATGTAAATCACTAAAGAAATAGCGATGGTAACAAAGCAAGGGATCATTAGTGCAGTTCATGTGTAGCAAGCGAAAGGATCATAGGATCATTCCGACATATAAACTACACTAACAAACTCAGAGCTATAAAATAAAATAAAATAGAAAAAAAATAGGAGAGAAAAATCTTCAAAAAAAAAAACCAAGATCAATTATAGAGAAAATTAGGGGGAAATTTTTTTTTTTTAATGTGACACAAATCAGGTTTCCAAAACACGCACTTATGTGGATGCATGTGTGCCATATCGAGGGATGTATATGCAACACATGTAAGATGCGCATATCACAATCATAGTCATAGAAGAGAAGGCACATCTAGTTTGCAATTGGAGTTTGCAAATTGATGACTAGGCCCCATCCGTAAGATTGAATTCAACCTCTACAAATTAGTCCAAGTGAAAAGCAACTCCACTAAGGAGACAGCAGAGAATGACGCTGAATTTTTTGCAGTGCTGGGGACGTACTAAGTCAAGTCTTATGAGTTAATGATTGTTTCTAGATAAAAATGTGTGTCTATAACAGCACCGTTCATTTCACGTTATGATTTTTGAAAATAATCAATTTTGAAATACTAATTTTAATTAGTCTTTTTTGCCGTGCAATGCATGGGAATTTGCCGGCCATTGCTTATAATAATCATAGTCATAGAGGAAAAGGCACATCCATTATTGCAATTGAAGTTTGTCAACTAATGATGGGCCCATCCACAAGATTGAATTCAACCTCTACAAATTAGTCCAAAATGAATAACTACTCCAATAATGAGATAGTGGAGAATTACGCTTAAATTTTTGCATTGCCGAACACGGACTAAGTCAAGTCTTATGGGTTAATGATTGCTTCTCTATATAAATACGTTCTTGTAATGGTACTATTCAATTCACATTATGATTTTTACTAAATTATCAAAATCGAAATAACGGTCTTAATTAATCTTATTCCCATGCAACGTTGGGAGTATGTTGGCCATTGCTTAAAAAGCAAGACAATAGAAAATAACTGGGAAAAATATATTACAATTACTTTCACAACATCACATATGTAATTATTTATTCTTTATTTTTCCCCCACAACACCCATTTTAAACTTGAGTTTGCTTTGCCCATAAAAACTCGAGATAAATGATGATTTTGACCTTAGAAAACATAAACGCTTCAATTTGTAAAGGAACTTTCTCTATCTAGGCTTTTCTTTCAATAGAAGGATGTAGTTTGGTTCTTTAGTTATGTGTTTAGTGGTTCGCATGGATGTAAATCACTAAACAAATAGTGATGGTAACAAAGCAAGGGATCATTAGCGCAATTCATGTGCAGTAAGCGAAAGGGTCATAGGATCATTCCGACATATAAACTACACTAACAAACTCAGAGCTATAATAATAATAAAACAAAAACAAGAGAGAAAAATCCTGTTAATTAAACCCAGATCAATTATAGAGAAAATTAGGGGGAAAATTTTTCTTTTAATGGGACATAAGTCAGGTTTCCACAACACGCACTTATGTGGATGCATGTGTGCCATATCGAAGGATGTATATGCAACACATGTAAGATGCACATATCACAATCATAGTCATAGAAGAGAAGGCACATCCAATTTGCAATTGGAGTTTGTAAATTGATGACTAGGCCCCATCCGGAAGATTGAATTCAACCTCTACAAATTAGTCCAAGTGAAAAGCATCTCCAAAAGGAGATAGCAGAGAATTACGCTTAATTTTTTGCAGTGCTGGACATGCACTAAGTCAAGTCGTATGAGTTAATGATTGTTTCTCCATAAAAATGTGTGTCTATACAGCACCGTTCATTGCATGTTACAATTTTTTCAAAATAATCAATTTTGAAATAATGATTTTAATTAGTCTTGTTGTCGTGCCCCGATCCTCGAGTGCATGCCCATCCCTCGATGGTCAATTAAATTACAACGTCCCAAGATGCGTCGTTGACCCATTCATTTTAATGCATATGCGGAAGCGTATAAATATATCCCAGACAACACAAAGATGGGATAGAAAAGTAGGACAACAATTACACAACCAAATAACACATCTTTATACACATATGACTAGTTTTTATACAATACTGGTCTATAGACAAAAGTCTATTTAAGCATAATAGTCCACAAGTCCTCTAGGCGTTTGAACCCTCATCTGAAAACCCCGAGCTCTCTTGAGAACTTGGGTCCACCACTGCGCCACCAGGAGGGTTAGCTATACCCTCGCCAAAAGCAATCTCTAACACTAACACTAGGACCTCAAACTCCTGTTGGGGACCTTCTTCGAGTCCATTTCGCCCACGAAGATACCACACTTTGAATTGATGGGGTACCCTCTAAGGTAGTCCCTCATCAACCCAAACAATGGTCTTCACGAGTTCATAGACCTAGGCTCCTTGCCCTCCAGGAAGAGGAATTTGGGTGACCTGTTCGGTGACCCTCTTGGGCTAGCCAACACGCTCAAGTTGAACCACCATCTAAGGACCTAAAAAGGTTGAGCTCATGACGGGGTGAGACTGTCACACCCTGATCCTTGAGCACACGCCTATCCCTCATTGGTCGATTAAATAGCGACATCCCATGATGCATCGCCAACCCTTTCAATTTAATACGCATGCGGAAGCATATAAATAATTTCCAGAAAATAAAACAATGGGATAGGAAAGTAGGGCCATTTTTTCACAAAATACATTTTTATAAACACACAGGTCTATACACAAAAGTTTACAAAAGGGATCGGCTCATAACAAAAAGGAATTGTCCTAGGACTAGCTAGTCGGACAAGATTGCCGATTCTTCGGGCTTCACCTCTTAAACTCCGAGGCTTTCGGTCCTTCACCAACACCACCTACGAACCTGAAAATGGTTATACAATAACCAGTGAGACAATGTCTTAGCAAGTTCTACCCCTTAAGACCCGATTAGGAAGCAAATATGCCGTAAAGGCTGCCTAAGCACAACCACGAGTCAGAGGACTTACCTTAGCCTCAGTTCCTCACTGCAATTCAACACAATTCATAATCTCATCGAGTCACATCAACCAATCCAGTCATTACTCAAATTGATTCATCGATCAATTGACTTAGTCGATTACATGTCAATCAAACCATTCCCTGGTCATTTCAGTCAATACTATCTATACAAAATGACTACCTTGCGGACAGCTTACTCTAAGATAAGAAATATATAGTAACTAGTCTCAAGGCTAATAACTAGTATACTATTCCTTCTCCAATATAACATATCGAGTCACCAAGCCAATAATATAATGTCTTTCTCCGAGATGACATACCGAGCCATCGAGCCGACATAGTATAACGTCTTTCTCCGAGATGACATACCAAGTCATCGAGCCGACATAGTATAACGTCTTTCTCCGAGATGACATACCAAGTCATCGAGCCGACATAGTATAACGTCTTTCTCCGAGATGACATACCAAGTCATCGAGCTGACATAATATATGCCTTTCTCCGAGATGATATACCAAGTCATCGAGCCGACATTCGTTCTCTAGCAATTTCTCACTTTTTATCATTCCTGATAAAATATAATAATCTCATTTCCATAAATCCCACCATTAGCTCTATCCCAGGGGCTAGCTCAATCACGAACTCAATTTCTCTCTAGTGGTAATCTTGGCAATTCCTTTGGAAAAACATATGGGAATTCTTGCACCACAGCAATGTCTTCCTTCTTCAGCTCCTCAACTGTCATATCCACGACAGTTGCCAGGTAACCTTGGCAACCCTCGTCTAACGAACGAGTTGCCTCAGGTGACAAGATCAAGATAATCGAGGTTCCTCCCCGATTCTCGACAAACTTGAAGCTCTCATCCTCTAACGGGTTAAACTAAATCGCCTTGCGATAGAAGTCCATTTTAGCCCGTTGCTTGGTGAGCCAATCCATGCCAATTATTAAATCAAAGTCATACATGGCTAGGACTAACAAGTCTATTTTCCCCACTTGCTCGCCAATCGCTAACTTGCAACCAAAACAACCCAAAGTAGCAATAACTTCATCCTTCAATGGTGTAGATATGCTAACTACCGACTCCAATAAAATAGGGCTTACTCTTATCAACTTAACATACCGCTCGGCAATAAAGGAATGGGTTGCTCCTGAATCAAATAAAGCATAAGCAAGATGGTTGTTCAACAAAACCATACCTGTGATCATGTTAGACGCAACCTCTACCTGACCTTGTGTGATGGCATACACCGTGCCTTGAACTGGGGGTCTGAGCTGTCCTCCTTGCGGCGCATTCTAAGGCGCATACCCTCTTATCTGACCCATAGGTGGTGGTGGTGGTAACTGCGGTTGTCTTCTTGGTCGTCTAGAACAATTTATGGCTATGTGGCCTTCTGGCCGCATTCAAAACACGCACCCGGCCTAGGTTGGCACGGGGCTGACCTCTATCGCCTTCCACAAAAACGACACACTTCATTCCTATTAGGCACCGACCTGCCAATTCCACCTTTCTTGTTGGGCGGGATTTGGAATCTACCTCCATCCATGGGCCTCTTCCAATGGTGAATCCCTTTTCAATGCGAAGTAAACCTCGATCCAGACGAGGTGGCTTGCTTGTTCAGACTTCTTTCCAACAGTTGTGCTCGACTGAAAATTTCTCGGTAATCAATCAGATCGAATGGCACCAGTGGCTGTTTCAATTCCAGTCGAAGGCCATTCTTGAACCTTCGAGCCTTCTCCTCAGGGTCTTCAATTAGTCTCGGAGCATACTGAGATAGTTCCTTAAACTTGACCCCATATTGGTCAACAGTCATTGACCCCTGACGGAGTTGCAGAAATTCTTCTATCTTCTACTCCCCGACGTTCCTCGAGAAATACTGTTCATTGAATGCATGGAGGAATACATCCCACAGCGGGACCACTCCTTCGGGAAGTACCGTCTCTTTGGCGGCTCTCCACTAGGTATTGGCATTGTCCTGCAACTGATATACGGCCAGGGTTACCTTCTCTACCTCTATGCACATCAGGAGTGCAAAAGCCTTCTCTAGATCTTGTATCCACAGAGACGCAGCCTCGGGGTCTTTGGTACCCGTGAATCTTGGTAGGCTCAGCTTCAAAAACTACTCCACCAGCTTGTGTATCGGCCTCTCTCTCTGCACCACTACATTATCAGGTTGAACCTCGGTAGGTGCTGCAACAGGTGCGGCGGCGGGTGCGGCCTCAACAGTGGCGGCAGCGGTAGCAACAACAGCGGCTTGATTCTGTGCCTACTGTACCATCACGTCTCTCATGTCCTTTAACGCTTGCACGATCCCTTCGATTATAGGATCACTAGGACCTGCTACCCCGACACCAACGGGAAGTGGTGCCACCCCACTCGTGCTAGCCTGTGTTAGTACTCGACCTCAGCCTCCTCGGGTACCGACCCAAGTCAGCGTCCTACCCTGAGTTACGGCCCTAACGATACTTTTCTTAGGAGTCCTTGGCTCATGATCACTCATGGCTCAGCTTTCTTTACTGAAGCCTGTTTCCAATTCCACACTGAATTAGAAACAGAGTGATGCAAACAACAAGCAATTCTACCAAACAACTATCACTGACATGCACCAGCATGAGTTTAAAGGTCTTTCCTAAGATTGCCCCATAAACCATTGCACCTTATCACTCTAATCCTAAACCATGCTCTGATACCACTTAAATGGGGATGTCACGCCCCAATCCTCGAGCGCGCGCCCATCCCTCACTAGTCGATTAAATAGTGACATCCTAGGACGCATCACCAACCCTTTCACTTTAATACGCATGCGGAAGCATATAAATATTCCCCAGACAATAAAACAATGGGATAGGAAAATAGGGCCAGTATTTCACAAAATACCTTTTTATAAACACATAGGTCTATACACAAAGGTTTACAAAAGCGATCGACTCCCAACAAAAAGGAATTGTCCTATGACTAGCTAGCCAGACAAGATAACCAATTCTTCACCTCTTAAACTCTGGGGCTTCCGGTCCTTCACCAACACCACCTACGGACCTGAAAATGGTTATAAAATAACCAGTGAGACAATGTCTTAGCAAGTTCTACCCCCTAAGACCCGATTAGGAAGCAAATATGCCCTAAAGGTTGCCTAAGCACAACCACGAGTCAGAGAACTTACCTTGGCCTCAGTTCCTCACTGCAATTCATAATCTCATCGAGTCACATCAACCAATCCAGTCATTACTCAGATTGATTCATCGATCAATTGACTTAGTCGATTACATATCAATCAAACCATTCCCCGGTCATTTCAGTCAATACTATCTATACAGTCCGACTACCTTGCGGACAGCTTACTCTAAACCGAGAAATATATAGTAACTAGTCTCAAGGCTAATAACTAGTATACTATTCCTTCTCCAATATAACATATCGAGTCACTAAGACAATAATATAATGTATTTCTCCGAGATGACATACCAAGCCATTGAGCCGACATAGTATAATGTCTTTCTCCGAGATGACATACCAAATCATCAAGCCGACATAGTATAATGTCTTTCTCCAAGATGACATACCAAGTCATCGAGCTGACATAATATACGCCTTTCTCCGAGATGGTATACCAAGTCATCAAGCCGACGTTCATTCTCCCAATTTCTCACTTTTTATCATTCCCGATAAAATAACCGTGTGTGAGTATACAGCTGGCCTTAGCCAAAATATCCTTTCCATAAATCCCACCATTTCATACGGTTCACCAAAATATTTTTGGCATTGTAAATCGATGCTCGGTTATTTTCCAATTAAATACTAAAAATAATTAAATTTATGAATATATCCTAAAATCACAATTCACACACAATCGGTACAAATTCGAGCTCAATTAAATAAATAGATCACACTATCACAATCAGCATAAAATTCCGATTATCGGCTATCTCAATCTAATTTCCAGAAAATAAATAATTTATTAAATAATTATGGAAATTAATTACTAAATGCAATAAATACCAAAAACACATACTTAGGCTCGTAAAGCCTAATTATATGTTGGAATGGGCTCAGAAAATTTTCGAGACTCGTTAAATAAATACTATAGTCTATTTACTCGCTAATTGCACTAACTATCCACCTAACATGCATCTGCAATTAATTAAATTATCTAATCTAATCTAACTAACCACCTAATCCAACTTAACTTAAACTAATCAATCCTCAAGCGTGATTAACCTACTAAGCGAGGATTAGTGAGTTAAACTCACTTGTTTAACGAGCCGATCGGTGCAAATTGACGGGGACGCAATGGGGCTCAACTTTCTCCAAGGCGAGCCTAGCTTTCAAGGCCGGGAAGCAGGCCAAAACGGACCAAACAAGCTGCTAGAAACCCACTCTGCTTGTTGTTCTTAGCTGGAAAAGAGAGAAACAAGCGCAGGTTGAGGTGAGGATGGACCGAGGGAGGTCGAAAGGGTCGAACCGGACCTAAGCGGGCTTGCTCGGTGGTCGGAGGTGGACTGGATGGCTCCGGCCAAGCCTCATGGGGCTAGACAGTGCACGGGTAGCACGCACAGATGGCGAGCTGGGCGCGGCAAGGCGAAGACACGCGGGACAGCAGCGGCATGCGAGGACGGCGGACGGAGTCGTGCAGCGGGGACGGGGTGGCTCGGCTGCTCTTGCTGGTCTGCTCTGCAATTCTGAGCTTCAAACGGAATAAATGGAGAAGAAGAGAGGGAAGGGGTCAACGGTGCTGGAGAGAGAGAGAGAGAGAGAGAGAGGGACAAGTTTGGATAGGAGGGGACCACTTGCTTCTTCTTATCTCTCCCTTGTCCCCTTGACCAGTGCCCCTCCTCCATAGCTAGCTTGCACCATCAATTTTGGACCAAAAACGCCCTTCTAGAAGCATTGAAGAGGTCCATAAGTCATAGTTAAGGGGGTGCTACGAATTTGCAAGGATTTTCTCTCCAATTGGTCACCATTCCTTCTTAAATCAACCCAATTTGGCATCTACAAAAATTAATCAACACCTCGCCGATCCAATTGATATTTTTCCTCACCAATTGATCTTAATTGCTTTCCAATTTTGCGATAAAAAACAAACCCCGACATTTTCTGAACAAAACGGCCATACCTCGACTTTTTCCCAAAAAGCATTGGTTTGCAAAAAAATCTTTTGAGACTGAGTCGACGTTCCTAAAATGACTCGTGACATGGCAGAACTTTCAATTTCTGAAATTAGACTCAAATTCGCGGTTAATTTCAATCCGGCATGTTTTTAGCGTGACCTAGGTTATCGGGTAGCTTTCAGAAATTTTTAGTGCAAATGACTCGTGGTCGATTCTCTTCGAGCCACAATGAACCCACTCAACACATTGGCAACTCTCAGTTATCGTGCAAATATCAAGGATTCAAATACGAGACACAAGGTACCAAAACGATAGCAAAATCAGTCTAGTGCCGGTCAACGAGAATTTTCCAGTTTAGTGGAGTCACCCACGTTTAGCCACACATCTCAGTCGTACCGACCTATTTCTGATTTTCAATCGACTTATATCTATGCCTCAATGATCTATGCAGATGAGTACGGTCAAGTAGTCGATTATTGGTCGAATTATCAAATCTATTGCATTAGAGTTCCTGAATGGCTTCTCTAGATAGTCTAGTTATCTCAAGAGTGATCAGCTCCGAGAAAAACCCTAGACGCGCTGATGAAATGCCTAATTAATTTAATTGAAAGCAGAAATGAAAATTTGGGATGTCACAGAGACAATGTCTTAGCAAGTTCACCCCCTAAACTCCACCTAGGAAGGAAATACGCTTGAAGGCAGTCTATGTACACACAAGACAGAAGACTTACCTTGCCTCAGTTCCTTCCTGCACATCAGTATAGTTTATATGCTCAACCAGATCAATTTAATTCAAATCATTGATCAACTCAATCAATCAACTCCATTCGACACAATCGATATGATTCGTACTATCTATCAGTTCAATACCATCTGTAAATAAACACCATCTGTAAATTTGATACTATCACTGCTCACACAAGTTGAAATAGATGGTCATAACTCTCGCAAGCTGATATAGATGGTCATAGCTCTCACAAGTTAACATAGATAGTAGCTCGCACAAGCTGATATATATATCGTTATTCTCACAAGCTGATAAACGATCGTTACTCACACAAGCTGATATTTAGTATACTACTCTCACAAGCTGACAATAAATGCTCTCATAAGCTTACGATTTACCGTGTTAAAAATATCCGATAAAAATAATCGTGTGTGGATACATGGTTGGCCTTAGCCAAAAACATAATATCTTTCTTTTCAAAAATCCCACTATTTAATATAATCCATAAACACATTTTTGGCGTTATAAACCGACGCCCGGTATTTTATAATTAAAATACCAAAATTTCACAATTTTTGGGATAAATACCCAAAATTACAATTACCACTCAATTTGCACAAATTAACACTCAATTAAATAAACCAAGCACACCATTGCAATCAACACGAAATTCCGCTCACCGCCTATCCGGTATAATTTCCGGAAAATAATAAATAATTAAATAAATGCAATTAAATGTGAAAAATAGAAACTTAGGCTGGAAATGCGTAATTAAATACCGAAACGGGCTCGGAAAATTTTTGAACCAATATAGATAAATAGCACAACTTATCTAGTCTCTAATTAAGCCGTTCTAACCACCTAACATGCAAAATCAAATAATGAAATCGTTAATCCGTTCTTACTAAACACATAAATCATACTTAGCCTAAACTAATCAACCCTTAAGCATCATTAACTCCCTAAGTAGAGTTTAGTAAGTAAACTTACCGGTTTAGCGATCTGGTGAGTCCATGGCAACGGCAACGCGGAGACGAGTGATAAACCTCTTAGCGGCGACACCTGAAAGGGCCCAGAAGAGGCCTAAAATGGGCCTTGAAGCTCACGGTTAGGCTGAGGACTTTCAGCTCTGTCCTTGGGCCAAAAGAGCTGGAATGGAGGCCGATTGGCGCGGGAACGGTGAGGGATAGGCAAACAAACTGCAGCGGGCAACAGCGGCTACTAAACGGCGTCGATAGGGCTTCGGCTGAGCCCTACGATGACTAGCGAGGCTCAAGGAACAAGGCTGGGTGCGACTAGAGGCGGAACAAGCAACAAATGGGCGTGGGCTCGCATAGGGGTGCAACGGCGACGTGGCAGTCCTGGCGGCTCTAGGTAGCTTGCGACGGCTAAGGGGAGCTTGGCTGGCTTCTCTACAATTTTTTGGAGCTTCAAATGTCCAACAATGGAGAAAGCAAGGCTTGGGAGGAAAAAGGGGATAGCTAAAGATAGGAGGGTCCCTCCTTGGCCCAAAAGTCTTCCTTCCATCCTCTTTGGTCTCTTGGCAAGGCCCCACTAGCCTTGGCTGTCTTCCTGGCCACTTTTCAGCCCATGAACTTCCTAAACACACCTCCCAATTACTCCAAAAGGTTGAGGGGACCATGGCCTACGAATTTTGGTCACATTTCCCCCAAATTGAGTTCAATTTCTCTCAAATTGAGTCTAATTCGGTCCCCATAAATTCCACCAAGGTGTCATTGACCAAATTAACATTTTCCCTTGCCAATAGAACCGTCTTGCATCCCAAAAAAGCAATCAAAAATGGCCCTCTGAATTTTCCGATCAAAAACGGCGCTATATTGAATTTTCGACAAAAATCTCGGTTTGCAGAAAAATATTCCGAGGATGAGTCAATGTTCCTAAAATCAATAGTGACATGATAGAACTTTCAATTTCTAAAATCGGGTTCAAATTTTCGGTTAATTTCAATATGGCGCAATTTTAGCGTGACCGAGCCTATTGGGTAGCTTTTAGGAATTTTGGTGCAATTGACCCATGGTCAATTTATTTCGAGCCACAATGTACATCTTCAACACATTGGCGACTCTCGATTATCGTGAAAATCTCAAGGTTACAAATACGGGCACAGGGTACCAAAACGACAGAAAAATCGATCTAGTGCCAATCAACGAGAATTTTGCAATCTAGTGGAATCACCCATACTTTGATCACATATCTCAGTCAAATCAACCTATCTTTGATCTCTGATCAATTTTTAATTGTGCCGTAATGACCCTTACAGACTAACACGGTCGAGTAGTCGATTCCTGGTCGAATTCTCTAGTCTATTGCATTAAAATCCCTTAACGGCTTTACCTGCTAGACTATTTATCTCATGAGTGATCAGCTCAAAGAATAGAACTATAGGAGTGTTGATGAAAAGCCTGATTTATTCAATTGAAAATAGAACCTAAAATTCAGGATGTCATAATTCTTCCCCTTTTATAAAAATTTCGTCCTCAAAATTTAAACCATTACAAATTTTTAAACAAAAAGGTGGCGGTACAATCGTCTCATTGAATCTTCACTTTCCCAGGTTGCTCCTTCTGTGCCGTGGTGTTGCCAGATCACTTTAACCAACGGAATCATCTTGGTGCGTAGAACCTATTCTTTTCAATCTACAATCTGAACCGGTTTTTCCACATACAACACTCTGTCGTCCATATCTAATTCCTCAAAATTTAGCACGTGAGTCGGGTTAAGTTCATACTTCCTCAACATCGACATGTGAAAGACATCACGCACTTGCACTAACCTCGGCGGCAATGCAAGATGATACGCTAGAGTCCTTATCCTTTCCAGAATCTCAAAGGGACCTACGTACCTTGGACTCAGTTTCCCTTTCTTGCCAAAGCACGAAGTATCCCTCATCGATGACACCTTTAGAAAGACGTGCTCATGAACTTGTAATCCCAATGGTCTCCGGCGCTTATTTGCATAGCTTTTTTGGTGGCTTTGAGTGGTCTTTAATCTGTCTCTGATGACGGCAACTACATCCATTGACTGTTGGACTAACTCTGGGCCTGTGATCTTTCGTTCTCCAACCTTATTCCAACACACTGACGTTATGCACACTTTGCCATACAACGCTTTGAAATGAGCCATCTGAATGCTTTGTTGGTAGCTGTTGTTATAGGTAAACTAAACAAGATGAAACTGTTCCTCCCAGCTCCCCTTAAAATCCAACAAGCAAGCTCGCAGCATGTCTTCGAGGGTCTGAATCGTCCTCTCAGATTGGCCATCCATTTGAGGATGATAAGCCATACTGTACTGCAGCTTCGTTCCTGAGGCAATCTGCAAACTTTTCCAAAAAGCAGTTGTGAACCTTAGGTCTCTATCTGATGTAATCGTCACTGGCACTCTATGTAGACGAACTATCTGACTCACATACAACTCTGCATGCCTATCTAAACCAAGGTCATTTCGTACTACGATGAAGTGAGCCGACTTCATCAGTTTGTCGACCACTACCCAAATGGAATCATTACCCCTCTAACTCCTTGGTAAGCCTATCATAAAGTCCATCGTGATGTGCTCCCATTTCCACTCGGGAATCTCGAGAGGTTGTAAAAGTCCTCCCGGCTTACAATGCCGTGCTTTCACTTGCTGACACGTCAAACACTTGGCGACATGCTTAGCAATGTCCACCTTCATACTAGACCACCAATAATGACGCAGATTCTGATACATCTTCGTAGGGATGAATGCTGTAACTGCTACGATAAGCTTCTCATAAGATCTCTTCTTTAAGCTTTACATCGTCAGGTACACACAATTGTCCTCGGAACCTTAGTGTTCTGTCTTCGAAAATCTGAAAATCAGCCTTTCTCTTATCGGTATCCTCTTGCAAGATTTTCTGAACCTCTGGGTCTGTCAACTGAAGTGTCTTGATTCTAATCTGCACTTCTGGCTCAATTATGAGGGTGGCCATAAGATTCGAAAAGTGGCGTACCTCAAATTTGAAAACTGAATCTCAAGCTTTCTCGACTAAAACCCATTCCTTAACCATCATATGCGCAACTGAAGTCTTCCGACTTAGCGCATTTACGACCTTATTCGTCTTTCCAGGGTGATACAGAATATCACAATCATAGTCCTTCAGAAGTTCTATCCAGCAACGTTGTCTCATAATCAACTTCTTCTGATAGAATAGATACTTGAGACTTTGATGGTCAGTGAAGATCTAGAATCTTTCTCTGCACAAATAATGTCTCCAAATCTTCAAAACAAAAATAATTGTTGTGAGTTCTAAGTCATGCGTTGGGTAATTCAGCTCGTAAGGTCTCAACTGACGGATGCGTATGCAACAACCTTACCATGTTGCATCAACACGCAACTTAGTTCTCTAAACGACGCATCACTATAGATCTCATATTCTCTAGGACCAGATGGTATGGTCAGTGCGGGTGCGGTAGTCAGCTTCTACTTAAGCTCTTGAAAACTACGCTCGCACTTGTCTGTCCACATGAACTTCTCTTCCTTCTTCAATAGTCGAGTCAACGATGACATTAATGCTGAAAATCCTTCCACGAACCTTCTATAGTAACCTGCCAAACCCAAAAAGCTTCTGATCTCTATCATTGTAGTCGGTCTTGGCCAGTTGATCACTACTTCGATCTTGGACGGGTCCATGAAGATTCCTTTGCCTGAAATCATGTGACCTAGAAACGCTACACAAGTCAACCAAAACTCGCACTTACTGAACTTGGCGTATAACTCATGAATCCTTAAGGTCTGAAGTACCATCCTCAAATGACTCTCGTGTTCCTCAGAACTTCTTGAATACACCAGGATATCGTCAATGAACACGATTACAAACTGATCCAGATACTCTTAAAACACTCAGTTCATCAAATCAAACGGCATTACAGTGAACTCATAATGGCCGTATCGAGTACGAAACGCTTTTGCGATTTGATGAATCCATGACAACGGCGATGCGGAGACGAGTAATAAACCACCTTGTGGTGACACCAAATGGGGACGAGACGGGCCTAAAAACGGGCCTAGAATCCTCAAAGCCCTTGCTGGCTTCGGCTTTTGTCCAAGGTCGAAGGAGGGCTAGTCGAGCGGCGGTTGGGTGCGGAAAAAACCAGGCAGGCGACGGGCACTCTAGGCGATCAACGGCAGGACTTCCATCGGCTTGGACGGCGGCTCGGGACGGCTTAATGGTCAGAGACAGCGACCAGGGCACGACGGAGGGCGGTGCATAGGTGCTGGACGGCGGACGGCATACGAGCAACTAGCGCGCTCGTGGGCGCGACTTCGACTACTTCGGCAGACGTGCGACAGCTAGGGGAGGGAGCTGGCTGGTTCCTCTACAATTTTTGAGCTTCTTTTCGGACAACAATGGAGAAAACAAGTTGAATGAGGACGAAGGGGCTAGCTACTGAAGAGAGGGGGCCACTAAACCTTCTAGAAAACATAATCGTCCCTTTTGAGCTCATCCAACATGTCCCACCACTTCAGTCTTGACCAGCAGCCCTTATCCACTCCAAAATTTCCCCAACACACTTGCCAAATGGTCCAAAAGGTTGCACACTAAGGGACCTACAAATTTGGGTCAATCTCCCCCAAATTGAACCAAATTCGTCTCTAATTGAGCCTAAATCGGTCCCCATAAATTCAACTAAGATGTCCTCAACCAAATTAACATTTTTCCTTACTAATTGAACCCACTTGAATCCCAAAAACGGTCCTTTGATTTTTCCCGTAAAAAACGGTCATATTTTGAATTTTCGCCAAAAATCTCGGTTTGTAGAAAAAATCTTCGAAGGATGAGTTAATGTTCTTAAAATGAATCGTGACATGATAGAACTTTCAATTTTTGAAATCGGGTTCAAATTCACGGTTAATTTCAATCTAGCATGATTTTAGCGTGACTTAGCCTACCGGTTAGCTTTTAGGAATTTTTAATGCAATTGACCCGTGGTTGATTATTTTCGAGCCACATTGTACATCTTTGACACATTAGCGACTCTCGGTTGTCGTGAAAATCTCGAGGTTTCAAATGCAGACATAGGATACCAAAACGATAGAAAAATCGGTCTAGTGCCAATCGACGAGAATTTTGCAATTAGGTGGAATCACCCACACTTAATCACATGGCTTAGTCGAGTTGACTTATCTCCGATCTCTAATCAATTTTTAACTGTGCCATAATGACCCTTGTAAACTGACACGGTCAAGCAGTCAATTTATAGTTGAATTCTCAAATCTATTCTGTTAAAATCCCTTAACGGCTTCACCAGATAGACTAGTTATCCCGTGAGTGATCAGTTTAGGGAAAAGAACTATAGGTGCATCGATGAAAAGCCCAATTCATTCAATTGAAAATAGAACTGGAAATTCAAGATGTCACATACTTACATGGTAATATATCTGATCCTTGGGGATATGTCTCCAGTAAAACATATTTGTGTGAGAGGCAACATGCATTTGTAGTCACAAACTTTCTATCAATCTTGCATCACCTAATTTCCATTATGAAGGATTTCAAAAGAATATTCCAATATGAACACATGAATGTCATTGATGTGTCAAATGAGGGATCTTTCAGTCCGAAAGGACTTTTCACTCATCCTCATTAAAAAGGCCATTTCATTCTGACCTTTGATGCAGAATTTTGTCAATCACTCTATCTCACCATTGTCATGCCAAACAAGGGTTTGAGCAATTTTGCAAGTGGTACGATCCTACCAATCTGAGAGGTCTTTAACAAGGACCGTAATGTGGGCTTGATCAACGGCTTAACAAAGGGGACTCTTTGAGTCAAGGCTATTGAAAAATGACATTTCGCAATTATCATGGGGTTTACAAGTCAAAAAAATACGAAATGAGGTAAAAATTGCCTAACTCGCACTTCTTCAAGCGATGCTTTTGAACATATGAACTTTTACGTTAATTCAAGTGCCCTAATTTGAAGAGACATTGCAAGGGACATAACGTAGGTTCGGTTCATTGGTGAGAAACAAAATGATTGTTAGGCTCAACAAGTGTTTGGGGGTCAAAGTTGGTGATCATCTTGACATCTCCAATTTTCTTCTTCACCATCGAGGATTTTCTCCATATCAACCCTCCATCGATTATAACATCTCAGCATTTTTTAGTACCGCCTTGTTAGGGATACAACTTACTACAACCAATGTTTGATTTTTCTTTTTGGGCATTGGCATTGCTTTTACCAGACACACTGCTTTTTCATACCCCCTTATTTTTTGGCACTTATTTTGTTTGGACTCGCACAGCCTCCATCTTTTATCAGCATTCTATACCATGTTACTTGAACGGTTGTTTTTTGTCTTGCCCCAGTGTGGGGGATGATCACCAACTGAGTTTAATATGAAATAAATTCATAGGCTCAAGTGGGCTATGCAATGGATAAAAGTGTATAGGATAAAGAAATAACTGCTCTTCGTCATCCTTAAGCACTTTAAATTATCGTACAAGTTACACTGAGAAAGCAATTCTCGAAGA
Source organism: Eucalyptus paniculata subsp. matutina (assembly GCA_017140255.1). NCBI lineage: Eukaryota > Viridiplantae > Streptophyta > Magnoliopsida > Myrtales > Myrtaceae > Eucalyptus > Eucalyptus paniculata. The sequence goes on from CM029435.1 coordinate 47,013,124, forward strand.
TTGATGCAAGTGTGAGTAAGAAGATTTCTACCATTCATTTCAAATTTTGTCATAGTATGGGATGATCCTTGATAGGGATAATTTAAAAAGCTCTTCACGTGTGTGGGCTTAAAGGGCTAAATGATGGGTATACATATAGTGTTTTAGGTAGAGGAAAAAACTGCCTCTCATCACCTCGGTTGACGTACCATTTGCAAGATCACCAATTTTCTTGTGGGCATGGAATTTTTCCACACAACTCATTGAGGATTAGTGTATGAAATAGTGTATGGAATAAGGCTTGCCTTTCATCATTCCAAAGTATCCCACTTGACACATTCAATTTATCTCACACAATTCATCAAGAAAAAATGCAAGATTTGCAACAATTTTTGGATAATTCAATTTGCAACTCATTAAGGCAATTTATTCATCATAGAAATGCTTGCAATTCAAAACATGACACATCAAATCCTATCATGGGTAATACTTATTGACAGCATTGGAATTAACTAGACTGGAAAACTCATGATCATCCATTTATACCAGGATCAAGGCGCCTCCAAGAAGTACCTTCTTCATTGCATATGGGCCACTGTAATTTGGAGCAAACTTGCCCCCAAGATCCGAAAAAATCATCAACAGCCTCCTTAAAACTAAATCATTTACCTTGAAATGTCTCGATCGTACCTTCCGGTTGAAGGACCTGGCCACCCCCTGTTGATATGTTTGGCCATGGCAAAGAGCGTTCAGTCTTTTCTCATCAATCAAGTTTAACTATTCAAGTCTTTGTTGCAACCATTCTACCTCAGACAACTCCACCTAGGATAAAACTCTCAGAGAAGGAATTTCCACTTCCATGGGCAAAACCGCTTCCATGTCGTACACTAGAGCAAAAGGGGTTGCCCTAGTAGAAGTACGGATCGATGTCCGGTATGCTATTAGTGCGAAGGGTAATCTGTCGTGCCAATCTCAATATTTCTTGGCCATCTTAGCCAGGATCTTCTTAATGTTTTTATTAGCCGCTTCAACAGCCCCATTAATTTGAGGGCGGTAAGGGGACGAATTCATATGCTTGATCTTAAACTCGCTAAACAACTCATCAACAAGTTTGTTGTTCAAATTTTTCCCGTTGTCAGTGACGATTGCTTCAGGGACACTATAGCGAGCAATTATGTCTCGTTTGATGAACTTTGCTACATTGCGAGCGGTGACACTTGCAAAGGACATAGCTTCAATCCATTTAGAGAAATAGTCTATCGCCACCAAAATGAATCGATGCCCATTTAAAGCCTTAGGATTTATTGGGCCAATCACATCAATGCCCCACATTGAGAAGGGCCATGGCTCGGAAAACTGATGCAGCTCAATTGGAGGAACATTTATCTTATCACCATGGATTTGGCAAGGATGGCAACTTTGTACGTGCTAGATAGTCACTTTCTAGTGTGAGCCAGTAGTAGCCTAATATTATAATCTTCTTAGCTAACATGTGTCCATTCATATGAGGGCCACACACTCCTTCATGAACTTCTTGCATGATTTGAGTGGCTTCAGCTGCATCTACACATAGCAATAAAACTGAATCATAAGATCTCTTGTATAAATTCTTGCCACTAACGAAGAATTTTGAGGCCATCTTCATGATGTATTTCTAATCAACTTGAGTGCTTCCTTCAGGGAATTCCTATTTTTTAATGTAGTTCATGATATCATAATACTATGGTTTTCCGTCAGGTTCTTCAGTCACGATCATACAATAGGCTGACTTTGGCAAAACCTCTATTTTCAATGGCTTGACTTCTAATCTGTCAGTGACTTGCAACATAGATGATAAAGTTGCGAGTGCATCTGCGAATTGATTGTGAGACCTTGATAAGTATTCAAATGAAACTTCATTGAATTCCTTGACTAGATCTTCTAGATACTTGTGATACGGGAGTAGTTTGGCATCCTTCGTCTTCCATTCACCTACGGTCTATAGTATGATTAGTGCAGAATCCCCAAACACTTTTAATTTGGCCACACCCATCTTAATTGCAGCTTAGAGCCCGAGGATGCAGGCTTCATACTCGGCTACATTGTTAGTGCATGGGAACATCAATTTTGTAGCTACTGCGTGGTGCTGTCCATTTGGGGATATCAGAACTACTCCAGTACCAAAACCAGATAAGTTCACAGCTCCATCAAAGAACATTGTCCACGAGTCTTCATTTATACTCAAAACGTGATCATCTAGGGAATGGTCATCGTTATTTGAGACTCCTGAATTCTCGGCCAATAAATCAACGAACTTTTTACTCAAGTAATAAATGGCTCATTCTTTTTTTTTATCAATGGGACTTTCTTGAGCCAACATTGCACCGAATGATTCATTATGAATGGTGAGGTAGAGAATCAAAGGATGCCCCGGCAATGGCGAGACAAGAACTGGAGGATTCATTAGGTATTGCTTCAGCTTGTCGAATGCTTCTCGGCACTCATCATCACAGTTGACTCGTGCATTCTTCTTTAAGAGCTTAAAGAACGGCTTGGCGGTCTCAGAAAGTTGGGAAATGAATCGAGCAATGTAATTCAATCTCCCCAAAAGGCTCCGAACTCTTTTCACCGTTGACAGAGGTTGCAATTCGCATATGGCCTTAGCTTTAGATGGGTCGATTTCAATCCCTTTACTGCTCACAATAAATCCGAGTAATTTACCAGATGTTGCTCTGAATACGCATTTAGCAAGATTTAGACGAAGCTTGAATTCATGGAGTCGATCAAACAACTTTTTCAGAGTTTCGACGTGGCTTCTTCCAATTCGGGTCTTTGCAATCATATCATCAACGTAGACCTCAATCTCTTGATGCATCATATCATGAAATAGTGTTACCATGGCTCACTAGTAAGTTGCTCCTACATTCTTGAGTCCAAAGGGCATGACCTTATAATGAAGGGTCTTCCACGGGGTGATAAATGCAGTCTTCTCCTTGTCTTCCTCCTTCATCCTTATCTGATTGTACCGAGAAAAATCATTCATAAATGAGAATAGTTCAAATCCAGCAGTACTATCCAAAAGGACATCTATATGTGGTAACGTGAAATCATCCTTCGAGCTAGCCTTGTTCAAATCCCGATAATCAACACAAACTTGAACTCGACCATCTTTCTTCATCATCGATACGATGTTAGCCACCCATTATGGGTATTGTGAGACTTCAATGAATTCCACCTTCAAAAGCTTCATTACTTCTTCCTCTATTTTCTTTTAGAACTCGGGTTTAGTTCTCCACAGCCTCTGCTTCTTAGGTGGCACGTTCGGATTGGGAGGCAAGCAATGCTCAACGATAGACGGGTTTAAACCAAGCATGTCAGCATAGGTCCATGCAAAGATGTCTTGATATTCCTTCAGTAACTAAATTAGGTGCTTGACCTCGTCTTTGGGGAGACTTGCCCCAATTTTCACTTCCTTGGCTTCTTTAGTGTCACCTAAATTAATGGTGACTGTTTGCTCGGATGTAAGAGCCTTGGTTTTTTCATGTTGCTCCCAGTTACGCTGCACCTTGATGGAATCTTTGATCGAGTCTTCGAGATCATCATTATCAATACTTGTTGCATTGGATTGGACCATTTCCACACCTTTGCATGCTATATGATCATCCCTGGAACAGGAAGTAGATGAATCAAAAAAGACAAACAAGGTAATTTGTATTTTGAAATTTTTTTGAAATTCTTTTGCAAAAGCATTTTTTTGAAACTTTTTGACACGAGAAAGCATGATGAAGCCCAGGCCTCAAAATTCTCATTGGATTTTTCTTTTCTTTTATCGGTTGGATATCATCACCAGGTTGGTTTGGTGTACCTCATCATGCCCTCAAAATAAAACTTATAATTTCATTGAAATTCATCAATCAATTACATTTATTGAATGGAAAATGCAATATTCAATCCCTAAAAAGAAAGCGAAAAAGAAGAAATTGAAAAAAATTCCAATAAAGCGATAAAAATTCCTGCGCAGGGGAATGTGCAAAAGTAATAAATAAGTTACTCTTGTGGGCCAACACCCATTTCTTCCGGAGGTCCTTCGTCAATGGCTCCTATGAATAGGTCATCGAACAGACTTGTATTCCTTCCAGGGCGTCATCAAAATTCTCTGTCTTTGGAGGTGTCGGATCATCCATGCCATCCCATCCATTTAGGACTATATCGCAAAGGTCAATGTAAGAGTTGCAAGGGACCAAATACTTCACCAAATAGTCGAATTTGCCACTTGGCTATCCCAAAGTGTCTATCACCTCTGCTTCATCTTGCATCATTCTTAGAGGGCCAGGGAACATCTCACGAATGTTTGGAGGTAGTAAGTTTTGCCTCCCTCGCCCTTGCTCAGGTGGCAAGTTCTACCCTTTCGGTCTTTGCCCTCTAGATCTTTCTCCACCTCTTCCATGGTACCTTAATCCAGCAGAATGGGTCCTCGAGGGGCTTTAATGGGGTTTCGAATACCTTGACCCCTTCTTCCAAGACCACGGCCAGGAACAAAACCATTCCCAACCATCACCCTTCCCACCATAAAGGCAGCATTTGAAACCTCAAGAGTGGGTGGTGACGAATCTCGGGAAGCATGTATGGTGGACACCAATTCAAATGTGTGATAACTCGATTCAAACTCAAAGTCTGGCTCCAATAGGTGATAGCCATCTCATGATAATCTTCTTCACCATAGATAGTAACCAACTTGCCTTTGATCACGAACTTCATACTTTGATGTAGACTTGAAGGCACCGCTCCAGCAGTATGTATCTAGGGATCCCAGCAAAAAATTAAATGCGGTAGGGATATCCATCACTTGAAAGGGGATGTTGAAAATGACCGGCCCTATTTGCACATCAAGATAGATCTCCCCGATTACCTCCTTCTTTGTTCCATCAAAGCTTGCACTGAAGTCTTCGCAGCATGTATCTTGGATGGGTCTATGTTGAAGTGGTGAAGAGTAGCCAACAGACATATGTTTAGGGTGGACCCATTATCAATTAACACTCAAGACACATGAGAAAACTTGTGTTTGACAAATATGTAGAGTGCCTTGTTATGCCCCCTCCCTTCAATAGGGAATTCCTCATCAGAAAAAGCAATCAAGTCCTTGAAAAGGACCAATCCCACAAATTCCTCCAGCTTGTCCTTCTCGATCGTTTCTAGTACACAAATTTCACTTAGCACCTTCATCAATGACTTTTGATGCATAGGGGATGTTAGCAAGAGTTCGAGCAAAGAGATTTAAGCGGGCATCTTTCGCAACTGGTCAACCACGTTATACTCACTTACCTTGATTACAGCCAGAAATTTCTTAGCCTCTTCATCAATGACAAGCTTTACAAGTTAAGCGCTTGCCTGAGCATAAATCCGACCGGACCTTGTAACCAGGTCAACATCTGGGTCATAGGACCAAGGCACCGCCTTGTTGTCGACATACTCATACGAATGAGGCATCTCAATCACTATCTCCTCGTCGGGTGTGGGGATCTCAACAAACAATTATGCATCTTCTAGCGGGGGCATACCGATGAGCGAATGATCTATTTCTTCTTTTTTGGCATCAAGCACAGCCTGCTCCTCGTCCCAATTGATAACGATATGGGAAATAGTGGAAACTATGCAGTTATGGTCAACATACACTACGATACCGTCATCCACCATTTTGGCAACTCTTTCCTTCATCAATGATAAAGGAATGTCCTCATGGTATAGATAGTATCCAGCTCTCACCAATCCATTATAGGCATTTACCACATGCACCTTCAAGTTCTTAATTTGACCAGCGTCAGGCTCCGTAATAGCATTCACCCCACCTTCATGTTCTGGTAATGGATTCTTTTGGACATTTGGCTAAGTAGTTTGAAACGAAAAGGCCTTTGTGTCCAAAAGGTTTTGGATCCGGTGCTTGAGGGTGAAACATTCATCAGTTGAATGCCCCAATTCGTTACTGTGATAGTCACACTTCTTTGTCGAGTCATAACCATGAATATGTTCGTGATTAGGTCGCATCGGTTCGCTAGTAAGAAAACCTTTCTTTCGGAGGATAGCCAACACTTTGGATGGAGATCCAGGGAGAGGGGAGAATTGCCTTCTATTATTTGCTTGGGCAAATGATTGACGACCAGCAGTTTGTTGTTGCTTTGCATTCATCTGGATAGCCGGGGTGCAATTGATACTTTCTTGGCTATAAGCCACATTCACATCTACAGCAGCCTCTTTCTCCTTCTTGGTAATAAACCTTTTGTTGAATGGCTTAGTAAACCATCCTTCCCTTATCCCCATCTCAATTTGTTCTCCCACGAGAATAAGTTGATTGAAGTTCTTGACATATGTGCTGGCCATTCAGTTATGGAACTCAAAGTATGAAGTTCGTGAGCTTTTGGGCAGGAAGTACCATCGTATTTCTCTAACTCCGGCATTTTAAACTTTTTTGGCATCTTGACTTTCTCATAAACTGACAAGTCGAACGGGAGTGAACTTTGTGACTCTTATAATTGCTTCACTTTCTCTTCAAGCTTTGCAAAGCATCTATCTCGCTCCATCTTAGGGACGTTGTCAAGCTTAACCTTTTCCACAATGACCGACGGTGGGTCATCTTCCAACTCGCACATGTCGTCATCAATCATTTGGGTCTTGTTTGCCTGCTTTGGGACTACTATCTCGGGGAGAACGGGTGCAGGAATTGAATTCGCTTGGAGGGATTGGATCTGAGCTGTCATAAGTTGCATAGAGGTGAGCAACTATTGGAGTTGGTCTTCCATAGCGGAGATACGATCACGCATTTCAGTTTGGTTGGCCATTTTTACTTTTGATCATGTACTAATAGGCGAACATGGAGGATCCGTTATCACCTAGTTTGAAGAAATGAAGAAAATAAGCATCTCATATAAAACACGCCGGTCTATGGCAGCGGTCTAGAAGCTTTTATTCATTAATGGAGTTTTTTTTTTTTTTTGACATAGCCTAAAAAAGTAGAAACTTGAAATGCCCTAAGCAAATAAACTAGAAAAGTAAATTACTCAACTTCCTAAACATTAATCTAGAAATGAAAATAACTAGATTGATTCAAGCTGCTTCATCTAGCTTGATCAATATACAATTGGGACACCACTTGGTGCAACCGCTTATTCTCCGCTTGAGCTTTTTTGGCAACTCTTTTTAGACGTCTATTCTTAGCGTGATTGGTGATCTTTAGTGGCACCTCTAGTATCTTTGGAAGCAACTTCTCTACAATCTTGTGTTGTTGAATGTATTTAGTTGAGGCATAGTATTTCATTTCTTTACCCTTCAGCCCCTCCTCAGGCCATTTGAGCTTTCGAGGATGACACATGTCCCACATTGATTTGATCGTGAGAATGGAATCCTCATGGTCTCGGTCTCCATCAATGAAGTTGACTCGTAGCGGATTTGCTTGCAACGCTGAGGGAAGCTCTTGCACAACTTGATACTAACGGGTCACTCTAGTCGGATGGTATTCTATTGCTCCAGTGAATCCCAATAAAGGGATTGGGCCAACACCTCCACATGAAAGTCTCGCCACACAAGCTTGGAACCACTTAGCATGCCATAGGAAACCCTTGGAAGTTGGTTTTTTCATGAAAGCTAGCCTCTAGAATAAAGGTAATCCGGTGCATGTTTTTGCTTGTTCTCAAATCTCATAATAGGGTGATTAGAGTTATTAAAATCATGAATAGTCATTAAACCACAAAACCCTTTTATGTGAGAAAAAAACCAAATTTACAAAAGCTTAGGAGAAGAATGGAAAGTCTTATCACCACCTCCTTTAAATCAAGTGAGAGAAAGAAAAGTTTTAGTCAAAACAGTGTTTACAAAATTTTTCCTTCCAACACTTTTTTAATTAATTGAGCAATCAAAGGGTTAATAGCATTCTTGTAGTAAGGAAAAACTATAAACCCAAACAAAGCTAAAAGGAAAACCCTACGCATTTGAAATGAAGTGCCATTTTCAAAACATTCTTTTAGAAAAGATAACGGACATGTATTTCGGTGAGCCTTTAAAACCTTTATTATATTGTCCTCCTTAATTCTCAAAAAATCAGATAAGGCCACAACGGGATCTATTCCAATAGGCGGACTAATTAATTCCCACGGCAATGCTATATTCTTCTAAGGTGGGAGTGAACTCATGCTTACCGCCAAAGATGAAAGTAGAAGTCTCCAGGCACCAATAGTGGGCAAGTCCTTGGATGAGGCCACCATGAATGTTGATGCATAGCAGCGGAAGTAGTCGACTAATGTGTGACTTTACAAATCCACGGCCAGCTTGGTCTAACTTGCCCCACCATGTGCTAAGCTCTTCTTTTGGAGGGAGAATAATTCGAATGTCTGGTATTCCCATTGTATATTAACCAAGACTCAGGACAGTCCTAATGCCATGGACCGACAAAATAATACAATAAAGTAAGTAGATTGCAAAGGTAAGAATTTAGAGAACTTACTTTACCAATAAGTGAGGGGCAATCACATAGACATGCGCATAATAAGTGGCTCGATTTCTAGTCTATAAGTCTTAACAAAGTGGAGCCACAAGAATGACCAGACTAGCCACGGGTATGCGGACTAAGTCGGGTCCTCATGACTCCGGCTTGGTCAAAGAGCCAACCCGAGTCGCGAGCATGCGAACCTAGGTGAGTACTCTTGACACCAAAAAGAAACTTCGAGATCGAGATGGGCGACTCGTATCACAAGCATGCAGTCGAAGTGGTATCCATCTTGATATCATCCTAGGTAATCCTATGTGGCACAGGTCCGGCAGTAGGTTGTGTGTGCAATAGTGTAGTGTAAATACATAGGCATGCACAACAATTTATATCAAACAACACTTCATATATGAAAATAAACCATATATTCCTACACCTCCCTACAAAATAAAGGTTAACAAACACTTCCCCTTATACCTCCCATCCTACAAGAACATTTAACACCTTAAACGTTAAGGATGTACTTGGGATCCTCGCTGCCAAACAAAAATATTTTTTCAAATATAAGAGAAAATCGGCCTAAGTCCACTAAGAGCTTTAACTCAAGTCCCCAGTGGAGTCGCTACCTAACCTCGGGTGCACCACCTAGGGTTTGGCTAATGGACTACTAAGCGTAAACTTAGATCGGGCTCTCCTATGCCCATACCAATTTGCGACTTAGGTTCAAGTATTTAGCATGCAAAAATTATTAGTCAGGAGTCCCCACTAATCTATTTTTGATAGGTCGATTAGAAGCCCAAGTAAATTAGCGGGAAATTTACTTTACTCCTGCAAACTAGAAATTGTGAATTCGAGGACTTGATTACGCTAGATTTCTCTAACGCCTTTTCGGTACCTTTCTTTTTTATTTCGAAAAAATGTTTTGTAGGCAGCTTGAATTGATCTTAATTTACTTTCCTAACATGTGAGATGATCATGCGGGTGCACAAATCACCAATTTAATACCCAGATAAAACTGTGAATAAATTGCAGGAATTACCTCATGGTATCGAAAGCATTTGTAATGTTAGATCAGAATTCACATCGACGGTCCTAGATATGATTTCTAATTAACACACAATTACTTTATTTTTTCAAGATTTTCGTTTATTTAAATGAACCCTAAAAATTACGTGCAATGCAATGCAACGACCAACAAAATTATTTTAACTAAAATGACATACAACATGCAACCTAACATGCGAACTATATATCACACGACTTTTATTAAATGACCTAATCTAGTGAGAGGAAAAGATTAATGTAACTATTCTAACATTTACACATTTAGATGACGTGCAATGGATGACCTAATTCTACATGACATGTGCATGATAATTTTTATGTTTTTTTTTATAAAATTCGAAATTAAAATTGTCCAATAATTAAATGTGCAGTCTAAATTAATGAAAAGAAAATCTAACATCCTAAATTAATGTTTTTTTTTTTGGGATTTTTATTTCCAAAATTCGAAATAACTAAATTTCTTATTCTAAACATGCAAAATAACCTTAAAACAAGCAATATTCTAGCATGAACCTAATCTAACTCAAAAAAAAAAAGGATTTTCTTTTACGAAAACAAAATCGATTCAAACAACATGACAGCAAAATCAGGCAAAATAAGATTGATATCCATAAATTAACGAATCGTATCTCGCGCGTGAGATCAGATTGGCCATTTTTAAACAAAATCGCAAATCGAATCTCGAGCATGAGATTGAATTGGTGATTTTTTCGTGCAATTGTGAGTCAGATTTCGGGTGCGAAAATCGATCTATCAATTATATGCACGTTGTGAAATTAGGGATTAATCCTTATTTTAAAATGCTACTCGAGTTGCAAATATCAATCGGGGATTTCAATCATACGTCAGGGAATATTTCAAATAAAGAAACAAAATATTAATAAAATAAAAAATCTACCTAATTTGAATTTTTTTCAAACAAGGCTTAGCAAACAGCGGCTCGCGGATCATGATGGAGACTCGGTGTGACTCGGGGACGGGTCACTGTGGTGGTGGGCAGTCGTGGGTGGAGGGCCACCATCGGTCGGAGCTCCGGCGAGGGAGCAGCAGACACACGGCGAGGAGGCTCGGAGCGGTGGTGGCTCAACGTCTAGTTCTGGCATCGTGGGTCGGCCACAATAGTGGCGGACGCAAGGCGAAACTTCGAGTTGCAAGCATCTCGATGGCGCGGCGAGGATAGAGGGATGGTGGAGCGCTGCAGGGGCATCGTGGGGGAAGCGACGAGCAGCGGTGATGACGAGTGGCGAAGGCGTCGAGTGCTGGGCTAAGTAGAGGCGGACCACCGGCGAAGGCAGGGGCGGCGTTGGGTGCTGTGACAAGCAAGCGGCAGGAGACGTCTGCGATGTGCGGCGATGGCTGGCAACCAAATGCGGGTGGCACAAGGGCTCAGGAGCAGTGGCGACCTGCGGCTTGGGCAGTAGGCGAAGGGCAGACGTAGAGAAGATGAACAGTACCTCTGCTTTTCTTCTTCTTTTTTTTCTCCCTGCTGGCCTGTTCCCTCACGTCGCTGTCGCTCCTCTCTACTGCTGTACCTTTCTGCTAACCTTGACTTTCCCTCAACAGCTTTTTTCTCTTTTGTTTTTGTGTTGTTTTTTAGAAGAACGAAGAGAAGCCCCCCTTCTCCGTACGCGAGCAACCCTTTTATAAGCCAAGGACTAGGGCTTTATTTTCTTCTTCAAATCAACATCCACAAAGATTTTCTCCCGAATGCAATATTTCTTTTTATTTTCGACATCTCTTCTAGATTTCATTTGCAAAAATGAATATTCTCCACCAATTTTATCACATATTGCCAAATATTCAAAATTGCAATAGGATTTTTCTCAAATTTCAAATTTTGCAAAGATGAGCTCATAATATTTTCTCGAGGATATTGAAAAATCCACCGTCATATCACTGAAAATATCAAATCTCCATTTCTCACAAGATAATTTTCGGTCATTAAAAAAATAATAAGCTTGGGCCAATTTGCTCTCTTCGTGGGCTTAGTCGAACTTGTCAATTCAAAGCTCAGAACTACCAATTCAAACTCATCTGTCACCAGTCCGATGCAAATTAAAAAAAGAAAATGCTCCTAAAACTATATGCTACGCAATTTAATTCTAATATTTTTTTAGGGGTAAAATTAATCCCTAATTTTTAAAGCGATAAATGACCAAACGAGTTGCCAAAATTTAGGCGTCAACATAGTGTAATGGTGAAGTACACTTATGCATCTTTCACAATGGAAGCGTATCTTTCTATATGCAGACATCATATTGCGCAACAAAAGTGGGAGAGATCAAGTAACAAAAGTGACCCGTTAAGTTGAACACCTAGGCAAAGCCCCACAAATGGAAGCATTTGAGAGAGTTATGACATGGTCCTCCCCATGTGTCTCCATCCATCATGGAATTGTTGCCCCAAATGATTCCTAAGTTGGAATAGGGACCACTTGGGTTTTGCCCTAAAAGTCAAATAAATTGTCGCTAATATCCAATTACTTCAAGGTAGACTTAGAAGTTACCTAGCATGAGGACTGGTATGTGGAACGAAAAAGGGGCCACAGAACTGTTCCTTGTCAAAAATGTGTGTACTACAAGGTTGTACTTATGTTGATCCTGTAATTAGGATAAGATGTGATTTTGTAGTTAAAATATAGATAATATAGGTAATATAACGTGTTTCTAATGTATTCAAACCACTAAGTTTCATGTTCAAACTAGGATTACTATTGTTAATTATGTTTTCCAAAACCAAAATATTATTATAAAAACATATATGTCGGGTAAGTAGTAAAGATTAGTGTATTGGAACGTTCAGAATGCTTGTTTTAGTATTTGGGTGGATTCTCATTTCATAGGTTGCCTTGTGCACTAGGGTCAATGTGCCATGAGAAAGACCAGTGCATGCATCTACCATATCTATTGCTGCAGTTTCAATTACAATAAAAAGAGGGTTTACATATTCATTTCATCTCACGCATGTCGTGTGAAAGACAAATGCATACATCTAGCATAATTAATGATAGTAAAGAATCTAATCTACCACTTTGGTTTTCAATTACAATGAAGAGAGTTTACATGGTCTTTCAATTGAAGTTCACAAAAAAGAAAGTCCAGGTATAACTTATACGCCAAGTTCAGAAAATGTTAATCACTTTTCAAAGTCAATGAAAATGAAAGTCCATGGACAACTCCAAGTCGATCTCAATGCTTATGACTTTTAGCATGATCATCACTTCCTCTATCTTTAAAGCTAGTCCAATATTCTTTTTATTTTAAGATAAGTGCACCGAACAATCTAAAACTTGTCATAAAAGTACAATTAAGTTATAAAACGTATAAAAGTACAACAAGTCCTACAATTGAGTCCTTTTCATTAACTCTAACCAACTTAGCTAACAGAAAATGCTGGTGTAACTGTTTTTTAATATTTCCTCTCTCATAAATAGCAATGACGTGACTAAAACATGAAACATAATGCTAAAAGACAATGGCAGTAGATTTTTAATACAAATTTCATTTATAATAAATTAAAAGGTAAGCTAAATTGAAACCCTAATTCCCTTGGCCACCACGTGATGAACATCATCCCATCCTCGTTCCATGAAATCAAATCATCCACCGATGGATCGTCCATAAGCAGTTAAGTCTTTGTGAGGAACGGAAGCAACCTCTGCGAGTTGCCAACTACCGGCGAATCCCCGGTCTGCTCCCCTGGCATCGGTCTACATGGGCACCTCTCAAATTCGAAGCCCCAAGACACCTGGAGAGACTCTGACTGGACAGGTTCCATTCGAGTCAGCTCGCAGACGATGCTGTATTGTATGCTGAACCACAAAATAAACACACTCGAAGCATCCTCCCGCCAATTTGATTGAGAAAAAGAAAAACCGAAAAAGAGAATAAAAGAAACTATTCCTTTATCTACTGGTGTGCGTCCTATGAGAGAATTAATAAAACAAATCCCTTTTGTGTCACTTGTCTTGAAATAGAATATCAAAATTGATAGAAGAGAATAGGACAAATGAAAATATAGGCTTCCTAAGATAGTGGAACAAACGTCGTAGAAAAAGAGCATAAAATGCAGTGAAGATGCAATTAAAAAGGAGAATAAGCCGCCGTGGAAACAACACGGGCTAAAAGGGAAATCGAAAGTCTTGATGTTTTATTCGATAGAACCATGTCAAATGGTTGGGCTTTTGAGTGCAAGAAAATTTGGGTTGGAGATCGCTATCTTGTGAGTGTCCTCTCTATTTTCTGGCTGGTTTGGAAAAAGGAAACGGAGCAAGCCTTTGAAGGAGAGGAGTCTTCAACCCCGTAATTTTTCGTGGCTGGTGAAAAGGTAATGATTTTAGCATAATGGAATTACTAGCAGATGCAAATGCATTGGTTGCTAATATATGCTTTCTCTCGTGATTAAGCTCTTTTGAATCTTGACCTCCTTTCGTACGAGGGTTTGCACCCGCCCAGCACCCTATAGTGAATCTCCCTTTATCAATGAAAATGAGCTTTCTTGCAATAGCTCCCACAGAACCATACACAGTAACCTCCTTATCTAGCACCATATCCTCAGCAAGAGGCACAAATTCAGAAGCTTCTGGCATAATAAGTCCCCATTCTGATCTGAACTGCTTCCGCTTAGTTGTGGCGCCATCACAGGCGCGGCTGCTCCAAGGATTTTATCTTCCCCTCATTTGTTGGAGTCTCGAAATATATTAGAAAAGGATAGAATTCTTTCAGTCGTTGGATTAGATTTGAATTCAATAATGGGGTGGGGTTCCTTTCTGCCAAAAAACTAGTGCACAGACATTCATCTTAAACATTGCTTCCCCACTCTCTTTTTTTTTTTCTGTACTGACCAGGATGCTCTGGTTTCTAACGTCTCGTGCGTCAACACCAGCACTGTACTCTGATTTCCCGCCTCAATTTATATTTTAAGGGAGCTTGATGTGGTCTGCACATTCATCTCTCTCATTATAGCCCAAGTTTAAAGGTATTGGAGAAGGACGGATTCATCAAGAATTTTGTTAAATGCAGAACCTTCTCCTAGGTTCTGAATTAGGCTGGAAACTCCCCGGGAGAATTAATCTTGTTGCCCGTGCTATGCACGGGAATTTGCCGGCCATTGCTTATAATAATCATAGTCATAGAAGCAAAGGCCATTGCTTGTAAGAGAGAATTTTATTGGACTTTGTAAATTGATGACTGGGCTCCAACCAGAAGAGAGAATTCAACCTATACAAATTAGTCCAAGTGAAAAGCAGCTCCACTATGGAGATAGTGGAGACCAACAAAAAAAAAAGAGATAGTGGAGACTTATGCTTAACTTTTGCAATGCCAGACACAGACTATGTCAAGTCTTATGGTTTAATGATTGTTTCTCTATATAAATGTGTGCTTATAATGGTATTGTTCAATTCACGTTATGATTTTTACTAAATTTTCGAAATCGAAACAACAATCTTAATTAGCCTTGTTGCCGGGAGCTATCCCCATTTTCAATAGGCAAATCAGCTCCCTTCACCTGCGACTTCAGCTTCCGAAGGGATATAAAAAACCAAATTCAGCTTTAGGGGACCAGCTTTTTATGGTCTAGTTGTTTATAAAGCTACAAAATATTCCGTTTGTTAGTAGATTTCTGACTTACTTGATAGATATTTAATACCGTTGGTAGAAAGAGTAGCACCAACAACTCAAATATTGAGTAATCCATTAGAGAATTATCGCCACTACAAGAAATTTCTCGACTTTTAAATGAAATAGTAAATTACCAACTCCTCTGGAATTTTGTCTGAATTATAAGTGAATCACCAACACTAGAATAAATTACTATTTCAAATCAATGTTGCTAAATGTATTATAGTAGTAGTATATTACAAAAGACACTTGGACAATCTCAAAGAAGCTGGTAAAATTGTGAAGATGTCGATAATTTTTAAGAAGTTGGTAATTTACAATTTTGTCAGAATGTTAGTAAACTACTTGTAGTGCTGGTAGTTAATAGACTGCACTTGTAAAACTTGAAAAAACTTGGTAAGGGACTAAATCAATTAGGATTGGTCAATTCACGGAGATAAACAAATCCATTTGCGAAAGAAATTTAAAGAAGTTAGGAAGTTGATATTTTAGTGGAATATTAGTATATTTATTATATTATGGGTAAATCACTGGCGGTACTTGTAGAATTTGAGAGGATGTAGGAATTTAGTTCTTTATTTGGTCATTTGTAAAATCCTTGCGAGCAAATTATTGGCCACAACTTTTACCAAGAAGATCGGAAAATTACCAGCAATTTTAAAATTCAACCAAGGCGGAAATTTCCTAGTTTTGAATCTGTTTGCCTGCTTCCCTACCCGTCCCCGCATGATCCAAGAACTGGAGGCCCGTCGATGTTGAGGCCCATTTAAATCTGTCCAAACCAGCACTCATTAACAGGGAAAAGAAGTTGAGTAGAAGTCATATTTAGGCTGAAAAGAGAGAGAGCAAAAAGCATAGTATGGCCAGGAAGATAAAGTAGAAAGAGTGGTGTTTTGAGAAATAGACATCATAGAATGCTAATTACATTACCTAAATAAGCAAACTCATGGAAGGGAAGAGATCACACGAGCACAAGTTCTAAGTACACCTAAAATGAAGAACGAAAGGCAAGGGAGAGAGCATAAGATTGCTCGTTTCTTACATGCTTCTTGACAGTCTCGATCTCTTCAACTTGGCTACCTACACTGCCATGGTCACATAAGCCTTCTCCGCTACTTGATCCGCAAAGCTGAAATAAGCACATCTCCAATCCTTCTTGGACTGCAAAACTCCAAAAAAGCCTTAGAACCCAGTTGCAAATCCAAACATTACGACCACATAGAACAATGCCTTATCAAGCTTATCCTCTTCATGTGTATCTTTAGAGTGAGGGATTTTCGGTGGTTGAGGCGCCTCGACTCTGAGGCATTTTTTTCTCAAAAGATCACAACATAGTAGAGGATTGTTGGCATAAATGGAAGGATCATCTTGTCACGCCCCGATCCTCGGGCACGCACACATCCTTCTACTTGGTCGATTGTATAATGCGATATCCCAGGACTAAGTATCGACGACCCTTTCATTTATTAAGCACATGCGGAAGCAGTTATAAATCCCTAGACAATAAAACAATGGGATAGAAAAGCAAAGCCATTATTTCCATATTGAAATTCACAACCATACTTTTATACAGAGCATAACTCAAGGTACTTCACAAAACTATTCATAACTTTCTGGTCTCACACTATTCACATTTAGATAGGATTCACAAAAGAGGATGGGATCTTAGTCCTCATCCGGGTCTTACTCAGGATCATCCTGATCCTCTTCTGACTCTTGATCACTAAGCTCACATCCTTCAAGCTCTTCATCTTTTACCGGCTCATTGTCCTCTTCTGGTTCCTTCTACACAGTCTCATCTACGGGCCTGAAATGTTGTCCCACAACCGGGATGAGACTATGTCTCAGCAAGTTCTACCCCACTAAGACTCGATTAGGAAATCAATACGCTAACTGGGTTGCCTATGCACGCACAAGTCAGAGGACTTACCTTGGCCTCAGATTCCACCTGCATATTAGTATAGTTCAATAGGCACCCAAGCAATCACATCACAGATCGACATCTTGATCAATTGACATAGTCGATTACTTGATAATCGGACCATTCTTGGTCATTTCAATCAATACTATTCATTCTCTAAAACAACCCATCGGGTTACCAAGCCAGTATTTTATATGATTCAGTCTCCGAGATTACACACTAAGTCACCGAGTCACTATAACATACTATTTATTCTCCAAGATAACCTATTGAGTTACCGAGCTAGTATATTATAATGTTCATTCTCCAAGATGACATATAGAGTCACCGAGTATATTCATCATAATGTACATTCTCCAAGATGACATGTTGAGTCACCGAGCCATTATGGCATATCGTCCATTCTCTAAGATGATCTATAGAATCACCGAGCCTACATTTCATACCGTCCATTCTCTAAGATGACCTATAGGGCCATCGAGCCAGTATACAAGCAATTCTTTATCAAAATGACATGAGAGTCATCGAGCTGTAAAAGTATAACATCCATTTTCCAGATGACATACAAATCATCGAGCCGTTATAGTATTTTTTTTTTTTTTTTGTTCCGTAGACACAATCAATTTTACCATTTTCATCATATTTGATAAAAGTACACGTGTGTGGGCTCACGGTCGATGTTAGCCAAAAATAATATTTTTCCTTTCCATAACTCCCACATTTTTTGTAGTCCACTCAAATCCTTTTGGCATTATCAACCGATGCCTGGTTATTTTTCAATTAATAACCAAAGATTATTCTATTAAAGAATAATTCACAATTTCACAAATAATTCAATTTAACACAAAATAAAGCTCAATTAAATAAACGAACTGCGCCATGACAATCAGCACAAAATTTCGGTCGTCGGGTATCCTCGCCTAATTTTCGAAAAATAAATAGTTAAATAATTCATTTCGAAAATTAATAAATAAATACTAAAAATCTAATTTAGGCCCGTATTGCCTAATTGAAGCCCAATAAGGGTCGGGATAAATCCCGAGATGCATTCAATAAATAGTATAGGCAGTTCTCTAGTTAAGTACACTAACCACCTAACTAATATGCAATGCAATTAACTAATAATCACTAATCCATTCTAATCTAACCACCTAATTGCAATTAATTAAATCTAATCAACCCTTAAGCATAATTAGTCTACTAAGTAAGGATTAGTGAGATTACTCACTTGGCAAAGCAAAGACCGGAACACCGCGACGGCGCGACAACGGCCGAAATCCAAATTTTCGGCGACGTCGACGATCACTCGGGCCGAGCCTAAAATGGGCCCAAGATGGGCTGAACTTGCTAGGCCTCGAAATCGCGGGCTTCTGATTTTGTTGGGCATTGCTGGACTAGGCCGAAACCTGGGCTGAACAAATGTGAGCTGGGCTTGACTGAAGATGGGTTGCCCTCTTATGCTAAGATGGGCTGGGCCGAGAAGCCTAACAATTCCACAACCAAAGCTGGGCTTCAAGTGGATTTCGCTGGGCTGAAGCTTGCAGATTTGGGCCGCATAGTGCTGGCCTCTGGGCTTGCTAGAATCGTGGACTGCTGCAGGCATGTAAGGTGGTCGAGAAACGGACGCACGCGGCAAGATGAAGAAACGCTGGAGTCAATTTCGGCAGAAAGGCTTCGCTGGGGTTTTGACCGAGAGAAGCAGCGAAGATGGAGAGGAGCATCGGTGGGGGACAGGTGATGATGGATGGCAGCAGCTTTGGTCGTTGCTTGGGGGAAGAGAAGCGAATGTGGAGCTGCGGCAGAAGCTGGAGTAGCTTCGGTCAACAAGATGGGGAAGAGTTTGATGACTTCGGTGGGGCTGCTCCGGTGGCTTGACTTGCTAGGGAAGAGGGACGCGTGTAGAGGGACGCTGGCATGCAGCAAAGCAGAAGGAAAATTCGGTGGAACGGCAGAGGAGGCAGCAGATGGTGGGGCGACAGGATGGAGAAGTAGCTGCTGGCGCCGTGGGGTGATCCGAGAGAGAGAGAGAGAGAGAGAGAGAGAGAGAGAGAGAGAGAGAGAGAGAGAGCAGGAGTTGCAGGCGGTCTTTGAAGGAACGAAAGGAGAGAGGGACCGACATGAAGAGGGCAGCACCGAGGGAAATGAAAGAGAAGCTGGTGGATGGGGAAGAGTCAAATTAAAATATCCAAATCATCATTAACTTGTCTAAAAAGTCTTCAAACTTATCCAATGTGTCCCCCAAATACTTTCTTCAATAAATTTCCCACAATTAATCCCATTTGATGCCAATTGTTGCACCCCCCATGCCTAGTCCGAATTTCTTCAACTTGAGCTTCAATTGCTACTCAAATATCCCCAATTGAAGTCCAATTTTTGCCAAAGAAAAACCCCACAAACTTTCTATAAATTCCCAACACTCAAAGACTCAAATAGGAGGCTAAAAATCCAATCAATTTGGCCAATCTAAATTTCTGTTATTTTCCGAACCGTCTGAAGTGATTTTCCGTAAAAATTCCTGAACTTGTTGGAATTTCTCTGAAAGACAAGACGACATCCTATAAATGAATTGTGATATGCTCGAACGTCCGAATTCTGAAACCGAATTCAATTTCGTGGTTAAAATCGATCGAATGCGATTTTAGTCTGATCCGACCTATCGGGTAGCTTTTAGGGATTTTACCGCGGTTATATCCCTTAACAGCTACACCCAATAGATTGATTAACTTGTAAGTGACCAGCTCAGAGAAAAGGACCATAAGCGCACCGGCGAAATGCCCATTTCATATATTCGGGACGGGATCGAAATTCAGGATGTCACACATCTAGTGTTTGAATTTGATTTCCTTTTGGAATTTGCCCAGTGAAGTTTTTTTGTGATAAGTTGAGGTGGACTAAGGATGTTAACGCTAAAATGCCATGCAGAATTGTCCATAAGAGTTGGTTGTTTGAAAGATCAAGAGACTCGAGCAATGTCTTGTTCCCAATGCCAATGGGAATATTTCCAAAGAGATGGTTGTGACATCCTGAAATTCGACCATGTTTCGATAAAGTGAAATGGCATGTCGTCGACATGCCTATGGTCCTTTTTCTCTGAGCTGATCACTCACAAGTTAACTAACCTATTGGATGAAGCCGTTAAAGGATGTATCTGCAGTAAAATCCCTAAAAGCTACTCAATTGGTTGGATTAGACTAAAATCGCATCTGATCGATTCTAACCATGAAATTTAAATTGATTTCGGGAATCGAATATTCGAGCGTGTCACAATTCATTTTTAGGACCGTCTCATCGTCTGTCAATTTATTGATGAGTCCGAAATTTCAATAATGAAATTATCAGAGGAAAAATCGAAGACCAAAAGAAAATAGAAAAGGAAAGGGAAAGAAAAAAGGAAAATATGAATAATGGTATTATTTATTTTTTTTCTCTCTCTCTCTCCCTTTTCTCTCTTTTTCTCTCTCTCTCTCTCTCCTCTCCCCTCCCCTCGTGCGAGACCCCCCCCCCACCGAACACCCCCTTGCCAAATTCAAATTGGCTTCTCTCTCTTTACTTTTGACTAGTCAAAGCTTTCTCTCTTATCTCTTCTTCTTCTTCTTCTTCTTCTTCTTCTTCTTCTTCTTCTTCTCTCTCTCTCTCTCTCTCTCTCTCTCTCTCTCTCTCTCTCTCTCTCTCGGTACTCTCTCTCCCCCCTCATCGTGCGAACGAAAATAGAAGCAAGCAGAAGCTGCAGGTGCACAAAGACAAGAGCAGCTCACTGCCGCCTGCTCGCCGCTCGTCCAGCATGCCCGCGCGTCCACCGCTCGCCGCCGTGCGCCACTTGCCCTATCCTCCGCCCAGGCGTCCTCCCCCGCGTGACCCAGCCCTGTTTCGCCCCTGTTCCGCCCCGTTCAGCCACCTCCGTCCACCGCCCAGCTCCGTCCGGCCATCACCTGGCCTCCCCGGCATCCCTCTCACCCTCCGCCGGCCTTCCCTCGCCGTTTTGGCCACCGGAGCAGCTCCGGCCAACCCAAGTCCGCAACCCACCGATTGGGTTTCTAGCAACTTCGGGCCCGCTTTTGGGCCGTTTCCAAGCCCCAAACCTAAGCCGTGCTTTGGGAAGTTTTGTTCCTCGCGTCGCCCTCATTGGATTGATCCAATTTTCGCACGATTCGAGTGAGTAATCTCACTAATCCCTGCTTAGTTTGGCTAATTATTCTTAGAGGTTGGTTAGGTTTAATTAAATGCAATTAGGTGGTTAGATTAGAATGGATTAATGTTTATTAGTCAATTGTGATGCGAATTAGACAAATTGAGTGTGCATTTAGCAAGTAGACGTGGTCTACTATTTATTGAAAGTATCTCGGGATTTTTGCCAACCCTTAGTGGGCTTCAATTAGGCTTTTCGGGCCTAAGTGGAATTTTTTGGTATTTAAATATTATTTTTCGGAATTATATTAGATAATTATTTATTTTCTGAAAATTCAACTGGGATGGCCGTGACCGGAATTTTATGATGGTGATCATGGTGAAATCCGTTTATTTAATTGGGCTTTATTTTGAGCTAAATTGAATTTTTAATATTTATTAATTAATTTTTGAAATTAATTAATTATTTATTTATTTTTCGCAAATTAAGATTGAGATGGCCGACGACCAAAATCTCATGCGATCGTCGTGGCGCAGTCCATTTATTTAATTGAGCTGCAATTTGTATGGAATTGATTTAATTTTGAATTTTTAGGAGTTATTCATATTGAGTTGATTGTTAATTATTTGATTGAGAAATCGTTAGGTATTGGTTATTACCTGAAAGGAAATACGTGGGCTCGGTGAATTGGAATATCACCTGGAGAATGCACGTGAATTCAGTGGTTGAATATGTCATCTTGGCGAAGAGGTCACCTAAGAGAATGCACGTGGCTCGGTGACAGAGTTTAGCATCTAAAAGGGCACGTGGCTCGGTGAATTGATGCATCACTTTGGTGAGATAGCACCTAAGAGAATGCACGTGGGCCCGGGCATCATAAAAATGACATGTGGCTCGGTGATTTGATGCGTCACCTTAATGAACTAGTGCCTTAGAGAATGCATGTGGGTCCGGTATTTGAGAATGACATCTAAAAGGGCACGTGGCTCGGTGACTTGATGTACCACCTTGGCGAAGAGGTCGCCTTAGAGAATGCACGTGGGCCCAAGGTTTGAGGCACGTGGCTCAGAGATTTGGGATGTCGTCCTGGAGAATGCACGTGGCCTAGCTTTTAGATATTCCACCGAGTGGAATGATTTGTGTGACATGTAATCGACTGGTTTAATTTGTTTGGAGTAAATGGGTGCCTATTGTGAATTGTATTGACTTGCAGGGGGGACCTGAGGCCAAGGTAAGTCATCTGAACTGCGCGTGTTTAGGCAGCCTATAGTATAATGGTTTACTAATCGGGCCTTAGTGGGGTAGAACTCACTGAGACGTAGTCTCATCCCGGTTTTGGGAAAACATTTCAAGACCCCGCTGAGGAGTTGAGAAGGAGGAATCTGAGAAGGAGAACTCTGAGGTGAAACCTGAGGAGAAGGATTTTTGGAAGAAGACAATACCGAGAGGGATCTTGAGTACGACCTGGATGGACTGAGATTCTATCTTCTTTTGAGATCTCCATTTTGATGTGAATAGTTATGAAGTACTTTGGTTTGTGTTTTGTATAAAAGTTTGGTTATAAGTTTCAATATGAAAAATATGGCCCTGCTTTCCTATCCCATCGTATTTATTGTCTGGGGATTATAACTGCTTCCGCATGTGCTTAATAAATGAAAGGGTCGGCGATATATAGTCCTGGATATTGCATTATAAAATCGACCAAGTGAGAAGGATGTGTGCGTGCCCAAGGATTGGGGCGTGACAATAGTTGTGAGACAAGTTCAAGCCATGCAATTCTGAGAGAAAAGAAAGTTCTTCAGGGATTGACCCGTTCAAAAAGTTGCTAAAGGGATCCAAATTGACCATAAGTTGCAGAACAATTTTGGTGTACTCATTATATCTTCCCTTTATGATCTCAACCACGTGCTCTTGATCCCAATCCAGAGAAATGTAAGATCCGATTTTATATTGTATAGGAGCGATGGCCACAAATCCAAATGGATTGCCTTGAATGAAGTTGATCATGTTGCTCATATTGCCAAGACAATGTGGGATCATTCCTGTCAAATTGTTCACTGCCATGTCTAATACTTTCAATCTTGATAGTGAGCAGAGCTACGGAGGGATGCTGCTGACAAACCTATTCTCTTGTAGCCTCAGGATCGACACTTTCGTCAACCATGTTGGAATGTCACGCCCCGATCCTCCAAGTGCATGCCCATCCCTCGGTAGTCGATTAAAAACCACAATCTAGTTTATAAACAAGACGCGTCGCCGACCCGTTCATTTTAATGCGCATGCGGAAGCGAATTACAAATTCCCTAACAATAACAAACGTGGGATAGAAAAGCAGGATAACAAATTTCAAATCAACACATTATTAAAAACCACAATCCGGTTTATAAACATGAGCCAACTCTAGGGTCTAAATACAAGAGGTCTATCTCCAAGAAGAACTTCTAAGCTACCCATGCTTGTGACCCTACCACCTCAAGCTCCAGGTTTTTCACCCTAAGGACCTGAAAATGTTATCCCACAACGGAGTGAGATGACGTCTTAGTAAGTTCACCCCCTAAGACCCGACTAGGAAGAAAATACACCCCAAGGGCTGCCTAAGCACAATCACAAGTCAGAGGACTTACCTTGGCCTCAGTCCCTTCCTGCAAGTCAGCACAATTCAATCATTTTAATCACTCATTTCAACAAATCAATTCATCATCGATCAACCGACCTAGTTGATTCCATGTCATCAAGACCATCTTTCAGTCAATTCATTCAATACTATCTATCTAGTTCGATCATATCAGAACTGCTCACCCTAAGCTGAAGATAGATAATATAGCTCACCCAAAGTTGATATATCCAAGGCTCGCAGGCAAATATAGTATACTCACAATGCTCACCAGAAGCTGCTAAGGTATACTGCTCACCCAAAGCTGATATATTAAAGTCCGTAGATTGATATATTATATCGGTATACTGCTCACCAAAAGCTGATATATCAAAACACGTAGGCTGATATAGTACATCTATGATGCTCACCCTAAACTGATTAAGTATATTACTCACCCAAAACTGACATATCAAAGTCTGTAGACTGATATAGTATACCGATATACTGTTCACCCAAAACTAATATATCAAAGTCCGTAGATTGATATAGTATACCTATTCTCACCAACTTAGAATGCCACAATTTTCATCATTCCCAATAAAAATACTCGTGTGTGGGTACACGGTCGGCCTTAGCCAAAATACAATTTTCTCCCATTTAAAAATCCCACTATTTATATGGTGGATAAAAACATTTTTGGCGTTGTAAATCGACGCCCAGTGATTTTTTAATTAACTACTGAAATTAGTAAATTTTGGGATAACTACCCAAAATTACAAACAACACCCAATTTGCATAAAATAACAGTCAATTAAATAAATAAACCACACCACTGCAATCAGCATAAAATTCCGGTCATCGACTATCCCGGTCTAATTTCCAGAAATTAATTAATTTCGAAAATTAATTATTAAATACCAAAAATTGCAACTTAGGCCGGAAAAGCCTAATTAAATACCGAAATGGGCCCGAAAAATTTCCAAAGCTGTTTAAATAAATACTAGAGTTTATCTAGTTGCGAATTGCACTAATCTAACCACTTAACATATAATATCGATAAATTAATTCACTAATCTATTCTAACTATCCACCTAATCCATACTTAATTTAAACTAAACAACCCTTAAACGTCATTAACTTCCTAAGCGAGGATTAGTGAGTAAACGCACTGGATTAACACGAAAATCGATCCACGGTGACAGCAACGCAACAGCGGCCGATAAACTCCAAAGCAGTGACGCCAATGAGAGCCCAGATCAGGCCAAAATCGACTTCGCGAAGCCCACGGTTGAGCTGGTTTTCTGCTCCCGCACTGCTGGCCTTGCTGGTCGTGGCTTCAAAAGGGCTGGCCATGCATGGGCTAAGTTGCGGAAGACGGTGGAAGCAAGGGTAGGTTGTGGGGTTGAATCGGTGGAAGTAGGGCTAAAGGCATCACTTTGTTGAGCTGTTCGGTGAGTGGGAAAGATCGAGGGTGCCGTTGGGTGGAGGCACGCAAACGAGAGGCAGCCTCGATGGAGATGCGGCACTGCTGTTGGTCAACGCTAAGAGGTCAAAAAGGGACGTCGATGCTGCTGGTCTTCGTGGCAGCGGGAGGGAGGCAGCTAGACCGAAGACCGATCGAGACACAGGGAGGTAAGACGAATGAGAAGTAGCTTCGACGGAGCCATTGAAAGAAAAACAAAAACAGAGGGGAAAAAGCAATGAAAGAGAAGTAGCTGGGGGAAGGGGGCATCAACAAAGCTGTGTGGGCTAGAGAGAGAGAGAGAGAGAGAGAGAGAGAGAAGGGATAAGAATGACTTCAAAGGTCAAAGAAAGAAAAGCAAAAAGGAGACCAATGTCGGCTGAGGGGGACCCTTTCATGTGTGGGCTTCGAACGAAGAGAGAGGGAGAAATAGAGAGAGAGAGAGAGAGAGAGAGAGAGAGAGAGAAACGTGGAGGAGCTTGGGCCGAGCAAAAATAAAAGGGAAGGAAGAAAAACAATTTAAACACGAATATTTTTAGCTCAACTTCACACAACATTAACAATTGGTCATCCAATTCCAATTTCCACACCAACTTGTCCCAATTGAGGTCCAAATAAGGATCAAAATGCGATGGCCCCTCAAACCTGCGAATTTCCCTCAATTTCGAATTCTATTTCCTTTTTCCTAAAATACGATTTCTTAACAAATCTCTCCGATTGATATCAAATTTTGTTGAAGAAAAAGCCCAAAAATTTTCCTTTTACCAAGTAGCTCACACATGAAGCCAAAATCCCTTCAAATTGGCCAATCCAAATTTCCGTTCGTTTTCTGAATCGTCTGAATCAGCTTTCCGTAAAAATCCCGAACTCGCTGAAAATTTCTCAAAAGATGAGTCGACGTTTCTAAAATGACTCGTGACACAACAAAACTTTCAATTTCTGAAATCGGATTCAAATTCGTAGTTAATTTCAATCTGGCGCGATTTTAGCGTGACCTAACCTACCAGGTAGGTTTTAGGATTTTTTTAGTGCAATTGACCCATGGTTGATTTTCTTTGAGCCACACGTACCTTTTCGACACATTGGCTACTCTCGGCTGTCGTGAAAACCTCAAGATTTCAAATACAGATACAGAACGCCAAAACGACAGAAAAAATCAGTCTAGTGCTGATCGGCGAGAATTTTGCAATCATGTAAAATCACCCACACTTGATCACATATCTCAGTCGAACCGACCTATCTCTGATCTCTAATTGATTTTTAACTGTACCATAATGACCCTTGTAGATTAGCACGGTCGAGCAGTCGATTCCTAGTCGAATTCTCAAGTCTATTGCGTTTATATTCCTTAACGGCTTCACCCGATATGCTAGTTATCTCGTGAGTGGCCATCTCGGAGAAAAGCACTATAGTCGCGTCGATGAAAGGCCCAACTTATCCAAATTGAAATTAGAACCTGAAAGTCAGGATGTCACAACTCTTCCCCTCTTATAAAAAAATTTTCATCGAAATTTAAACCTTTAGAAATCTCAATCAAAAGGGTGGGGTTATCGTTGTCTCATCGAGTCTTCACTTTCCTGGGTTACTTCTTTAGTCCCGTTGTGTTGTTAGACTACTTTGACCAAAGGGACCATCTTAGTATACATAATCCGTCTTTCTGATTCAAAAACTAAACTGGGCTTTCCACGTACAACACTTTGTCGTCCATGTCTAATTATTCAAGACTCAGCACGTGGGTCGGGTCAGGCTCATACGTCCTCAACATCGACACGTGAAAGACATCATGCACTTGCGCCAACCTCGACGGCAATGCAAGACGATACGCTAGGATCCCGATGCTTTCCAAAATCTCAAAGGGACCTACGTACCTCGATCTCAGCTTACCTTTCTTGCCAAAGCGCAAAGTACTCCTCATTGGTGACACCTTCAGAAATATGCAATCACCAACTTGGAATTCCGACCTTTGACGCTTATCTACGTAACCATTCTGACAGCTCTGAGCGGTCTTTAATCTAGCACTGATAACTGTAACTGTATCTACTGACTGCTAGACTAACTCTGGGACGTGATCTTTCATCATCTAACTTCCTTCCCACAAACTATACTTCTGTACACTCAACTATACAATGCTTCAAAAGGAATCATCTGACTGTTCAAATCTGGAAACCTCGGGTTTAAATCTAATATAAATTCGTCACTGGCACTCCATACAAGCGAACCATCTAACGCACATATACTTCTACATGCCTATTCAAATCGAGGTCCTTCTTATTGCAATAAAGTGAGCCAACTTCGTCAGTCTGTCAACCCCTACCTAAATGGAATCATTACCCCTCTGACTCCTTGGTGAGTCCATCACGAAGTCCATTGTGATGTGTTCCCATTTCCACTCGGGACTCTTAAAAGGTTGCGGAAGTCCTTTCAGCTTATAATGTTGTGCCTTCACTTGCTAACACATCAGACACTTGACGACATGCTTGGTGATGTTCGCCTTCATACCAAACTACCAATAGTGTTGAGACAAATTTTGACACACTTTAATACTGCCAGGATGAATGTTGTAATTGCTATGATGAGCCTCTAACGAGATCTCTTCCCTGAGTGCTACATTGTCAGGTACACACAATCATCCTCGGAACTTCAATGTTCCACCTTCAGAAATCTGAAAGTCAGCTTTTCTTTTATTAGTATTCTCTTGCAGAATCTTCTGAATATCTGGGTTTGTCAATTGAAGTGTCTTAATCTCGATCTACACATCGGCTCAATTCGAGGTGGCCATAAGATTCGAATGGTAGCCTACCTCAAATTTGAAAATCGAATCCCGCATTCTCTCAAGTAAAACTCATTCTTTGAGCAACATTTGCACAACTAAAGGCTTTTGACTTAGCGCATCTGCAACTCAATTCACCTTTCCAAGGTGATACAAAATATCACAATCACAGTCCTTCTGAAATTCCAAGTCACAACGCTATCTCATATTCAACTCCTTCTGAGAGAATAAATACTTGATACTTTTGATGATTAGTGAAGAATTGGAATCTTTCTCCACACAAATAATGTCTCCAAATCTTCAAAGCAAAAATTATTGCTACGAGTTCTAAGTCATGCATCGTGTAATTCAGTTCACGGGGTCTCAACTAGCGGGAGGCGTATGCAACAACCCTACCATGTTGCAACAACCCTACCCAGTCCTCTAAACGACGCATCCCTATCGATCTCGTATCCTCCAGGACCAGATTGAATGGTCAGCATAGGTGTGGTAGTTAGCTTCTACTTAAGCTCTTGGAAACTATGCTCGCTCTTGTCTGTCCACACAAACTTTTCTTCTTTCTTTGGGAGTTGAGTCAACAACGACACTAATGCTGAAAATCCTTCTATGAACCTTCTGTAGTAACTTGCCAAACCCAAAAAGCTTCTGATCTCTGCCACTGTCATCTCTCTCGGCTAACTGATAACTGCTTTGATCTTAGTCGCGTCCACAGAGATTCCTTCACTTGACATCACATGACCTAGGAACGAACACGAGTCAACCAAAACTCGCATTTGTTCAACTTAGCATACAATCCATGAATCCTCAGGGTCTGAAATACCATTCTCAGATGACTTTCATGCTCCTCAACACTCCTCAAATACACCAGAATATCATTGATAGACACGATCACAAACTGATCTAGATATTCCTTGAACACGCGGTTTGTCAAATCCATGACAACAACTGGAGCGTTCGTCAAACCAATTGACATTACAGTACTCTCATAAAGGCCATATCGAGTATGAAACATTGTCTTCGATATAACCTCATTTCTAATTCTCAACTAATGATAACCTATCCTCAAGTCGACCTTTGAAAATATCAACACTCTTTGTAACTAATCACACAATTTGTCGATCTTTGGCAATGAACACTTGTTCTTGATCGTCACTTGATCAAGTTGACGATAATCGATGCACAGACACAACGAACCATCTTTTTTTTTTTTTCACGAAAAAAATTGGTGATTCCCAAGGTGATGCATTGGTATGTACAAATTTCTTATCCAGTAATTCTCGCATCTGCACCATCAGTTCTTTCACTCAGACAACGACATCTAGTACGAAGCCTTAGTGAGTGGCTCTGTCCCGAGTGCTAACTCAATCGCAAATTCTATCTCTTTTTCTGACGACAGACCTAACAATCCTAGTGGAAGCACATCTAGAAATTCTTGGACTACTGAGATGTCCTCTATCTTTAGTTCTCCAATCTGTCTTATCTATGCCAATTGCCAAGTAACCCTGGGTAATCCCCGTCTAACAAACGGGTTGCCTCAAACGATGAGATTAAGGAAATCGAGGGTCCTTTTCGACTCCCAATGAACTCGAAACTTCTACATGCAAACAAATTAAGCTAGGTTATCCCACGACAACAATTCATTACCACAAGATGCTCCTTGAGCCAACTCTCTTCACACCTGGCGTTAAGGTTATACTTAGCACACTAGTCAAGTACAACTCTAGTCAGTGATTCTCCTTTCTATGACTTTATTACAACAAACTAAAATTCCACCAACTTAACTCAAAACTCTGCTGCGCTACTCTGATCAAATCACCCCAAAACATTCTTCCTTTGATCAGTGCATGGTCGGTTCCATTCCTGTCCCTTTCGCCATCCTAGTGGCATCCTATCTATGGTAGCGGTGCTTGTGTTCCCTTGGACTCGCACTGACAGTCCCTTACTTGATAGTCATGCTAGCAACATCCATAGCACACTCAAGTTATATCGAGACACTGGTTTGATCCATGCTTCCTTCTACAAACTCGGCACCCATCTATTGAGCCATTTGTCTCCCATCGGGTAACAACATGCACCCTTACTTGCACCTGGGGCTTGTTCCAAATGCCCCACTGTGCATTCTGTGGCTCTGATTTGTTCCATCGACTTTCTGGGGCAGTTTCTGACCAGGTGACCCTGTTGGTCGCACTCAGAACAAGCACCCATCCTAAAGTGGCACGTGGCCGATCCATGTCATCTCCCAAAGAAACGACATACTCCCCTTCTAGTTCGGTGTTGACTTGTTTATCCCACCCTTCCTATTGGGCATAATAGAATACTTTTCTCCGTCATAGGCTCCTTCCCAAACTAGTTTCCATCTCTACTGGATCCGAACCTCAACTCGGATGCAACAATTCGCTCCCAGATCACCTCTTCACACTAGATCTCAGTGGGTTTGGTAACAACAGCGGTTATGACACTGGCGACAGTAGTAACAGCAGCAACAGTGGCGGCTCGATCCTAAGCTTGCTGGCTCGACAAGTTCTCAAGGAACACTAGCGCCTGAACGATCCCATCAAACCTAGAATCGCTCGGTGCTACTACACTAGTACCGACCTACGACGGTACTCTTACACTTGTGTTGGCTTGAGCCAACGCTCTACCTCAGCCACCTCGGGTACGAATCCTTATCGGTGTTCTACCCCAAGTCACAGAGGCTACCGCCCTCTTACTAGAAGTTCTCAGCTCCTGATCACTCATGTTACAAAATCTTTATAGAATCTTGTTTTTCTAATTCCAATACCAGATTAGAATTTGAGTGACCCACATCAAACAAGCTACCAATCAACTATCAATCACATGCATCAGCATACTTAAATGGTCTTTTCTACTAACTATCCCATGACTCATCACACCTTATCATTCCAAACACAGACCTACTCTAATACCACTTAAATGGGGATGTCACGCCCCAATCCTCCAAGTGCATGCCCATCCCTCGGTAGTCAATTAAATAGCGACGTCCCAAGACACGTCGCTGACCCAATCATTTTAATGCGCATGTGGAAGCAAATTACAAATCCCCTGACAATAACAAACGTGGGATAGAAAAGCAGGACAACAAATTTCAAATCAACACATTAGTAAAAACCACAATCCGGTTTACAAACATGGGCCAACTCTAGGGTCTAAATACAGGAGGTCTATCTCCGAGAAGAACTTCTGAGCTACCCATGCTCCTAACCCTTCCACCTCGAGCTCCAGGTTTTTCGCCCTAGGGACCTGAAAATGTTATCCCACAATGCACCCCCTAAGACCCGACTAGGAAGAAAATACGCCCCAAGGGCTACCTAAGCACAATCACAAGTCAGAGGACTTACCTTGGCCTCAGTCTATTCCTACAAGTTAGCACAATTCAATCATTTCGATCACTCATTTCAACAAATCAATTCATCCAATCAGATCGTTTCAACGATCAACCGAACTAGTCGATTCCATGTCATCAAGACAATCTCTCGGTCAATTCATTCAATACTATCTATCTAGTTCGATCGTATCAAAACTACTCACCCTAAACTGAAAATAGATAATATAGCTCACCCAAAGCTGATAATAGAGTATACTGCTCACCCAAAGTTAATACATCTAAGGCCCGCAGGTGAATATAGTATACTCACAATGCTCACCAAAAGCTACTAAGGTATAGTGCTCACCCAAAACTGATATATCAAAGTTCGTAAACTGATATAGTATACCGGTATACTGCTCACCAAAAGCTGATATATCAAAGCCCGTAGGCTGATATAGTATATCTATGATGCTCACCCTAAGTTGATAAAGTATACTGCTCACCCAAAGCTGACATATCAAAGTCCGTAGACTAATATAGTGTTGGGATTTTTGGATTCCCAAAAACCGGATTCGACACTAAATGTCGGATTCCCAAAAACCGGATTCGACACTAAATCGAACCCTTAAACAAGTGCGGAAGATGAGCTCGGGAAAAATCACATGTATCACCGATCCTAAGGCACATCACATAATCGAACGTACCTTGTTAGCCATAGATTAAACACCGACGCCAATATGAAGAAGAGAAACTGATCCCGTTCAATCCGATGACGTGAATTTGCCTTGAAGGGAAGAGAGTGTCGTCTTACTGTTTTTTCTTTTGGGAATCCGACATATAGTATACCGGTGTACTGCCCACCCAAAGCTGATATATCAAAGTCCGTAGACTAATATAGTATACATATTCTCACCAACTTAGAATGCCACAATTTTCATCATTCCCAACAAAAATACTTGTGTGTGGGTATACGGTCGGCCTTAGTCAAAATAAAATTTTCTCCCACTTAAAAATCCCACTATTTATACACTCGATAAAAATATTTTTGGCGCTGTAAATTGACGTCCGGTGATTTTCTAATTAAATACTGAAATTAGTAAATTTTGGGATAAATACCCAAAATTACAAACAACACCCAATTTGCACAAAATAACAGTCAATTAAATAAACAGACCATACCACTACAATAAGCATCAAATTCCAGTCACCAACTATGTTGGTTTAATTTCCAGAAATTAATTAATTAATTAATTAATTTTGAAAATTAATTATTAAATACCAAAATTTGCAACTTAGGCTGGAAAAGCCTAATTAAACACCAAAACGGGCCCGAAAAATTTCTGAACCTGTTTAAATAAATACTAGAGTTTATCTAGTTGCTAATTGCACTAATCTAACGACCTAACATGCAATATCGATGAATTAATTCACTAATCTATTCTAACTATCCACTTAATCCATACTTAATTTAAACTAAAAAAAACCTTAAACGTCATTAACTTCCTAAGTGAGGATTAGTGAATAAACTCACTAGATTAACGTGAAAACCGGTTCACGGCGACAGCAGCCGATAAACTCCAAAGCGGCAACGCCAACGGGAGCCCGAACCGAGCCAAAATCGACTTCGCAAAGCTCGCGATTAAGCTGGTTTTCTGCTCCCGCGCTGCTAGCCTTAATGGTCACGGCTTCAAGAGGGCTAGCCATGCATGGGCTGAATTGCGGACAATGGTGGAAGCAAAGGTAGGTCGTGGGGTTGAATTAGTGGAAGTGGGGCTGAAGGCGTCACTTTGTTGAGCTGTTCGATGAGTGGGGAAGATTAAGGGTGCCGTCGAGTGGAGACACGCGGATGTGAGGCAGCCTCGGTGGAGATGGGGTGCTACTACTAGTCCACGCCAAAAGGTCAAAAAGGGGCGTTGATGCTGCTAGTCTTCGTGGCGGCGGGAGGGAGGTAGCTGAATCGAAGACCAGTGGAGACGCAGGGAGGTGGGACGAATGAGAAGCAGCTTCGACAAAGCCATTGAAAGAAAAACATAAACGGAGGGGAAAAAGAAGTGAAAGAGAAGCAGCCATGGGGAAGGGGCGTCAACAAAGCTGTGTGGGCCAGAGAGAGAGAGAGAGAGAGAAGGGATAAGAATGACTTCAAAGGTCAAAGAAAGAAAAGCAAAAAGGAGACCAATGATGCAGGGATTGTCGACTGAGAGGGCCCTTTCATGCGTGGGCTTCGAAGGGAGAGAGAGGGAGAAATAGTGAGAGAGAGAGAGAGAGAGAGAGAGAGAGACACGTGGAGGAGCTAGGGCCGAGCAAAAATAAAAGGGAAGGAAAGAGAGAAAGATGCCAGTAGAGAGGGAGTCCGGCGAGGGGGAGGAAGAAAAACAATTTAAACACAAATATTTTTAGCTCAACTTCACACAACATTAATAATTGGTCATCCAAGGCCAATTTACACACCAACTTGTCCCAATTGAGGTCCAAATAAGGATCAAAATGCAATGGCCCCTCAAACCTGCGAATTTTCCTCAATTCCGAATTCTATTTCCTTTTTCTCGAAAGTCAATTTCTTAACAAATCTCTACGATTGATGTCCAATTTTTTTGAACAAAAAGCCCAAAAAATTTCCTTTCACCAAGTAGCTCACACATGAAGCCAAAATCCCTTCAAATTGACCAATCCAAATTTCCGTTCGTTTTTCAAATCGTCCGAATTGGTTTTCCATAAAAATCCCGAACTCGCTAAAAATTCCTTGAAAGATGAGTCGACGTTTCTAAAATGACTCGTGACACGATAGAACTTTCAATTTCTGAAATCGGATTCAAAATCACGATTAATTTCAATCTGGCGCGATTTTAGCGTAACCTAACCTACCAGGTAGGTTTTAGGAATTTTTAGTGCAATTGACCCGTGGTCAATTTTCTTCGAGCCACACGTATCTCTACACATTGACGACTCTCGGTTGTCGTGAAAATCTCAATATTTCAAATACGAACACAGAGCGCCAAAACGACAGAAAAAATCAGTCTAGTGCCGATCGATGAGAATTTTGCAATCATGTGGAATCACCCACACTTGATCACATATCTAAGTCGAACCGACCGATCTCTAATCTCTAATCGATTTTTAACTGTGCCGTAATGACCCTTGTAGACTAGCATGGTCGAGCAGTCGATTCCTGGTTGAATTCTTAAGTCTATTACGTTTATATTCTTTAACGGCTTCCTAATAGGCTAGTTATCTCATGAGTGGCCATCTCGGAGAAAAGTACTATAGTCGCGTCGATGAAAGGCCCAACTTATCCAATCGAAATTAAAACCTGAAAGTTAGGATGTCACATGGAATGCTTCCAAACAAATTATTCTCTCCAAGGTCTAAAATTACCAAACCTGTGCAATAATCTAAAGCTTGAGGAAGCTCCCATTGAGAAGGTTTCCGTTCAAGGGGAGGGTGATAAGGTAGGGCAATGATCCAAGTAATCTAGGAATTACTCCGTACAACTTATTGAATGACAAAGTCAAAAATGATAACGAACCCTTCCAACAGTCTAGAATACTGCCAGATAGGTTATTATTGGCAAGATTCAAATCAAACAACTCCATGTTGCATAATGATGATGGTATAGTACCATTGATTAGGTTATCATTGAGATACATAGTATGTATATGGTACATAATACTAATATATGTTGGAAGAGATCTAGAGATCAAGCTGTGGGAGAGATCTAAATAAAAACTATTTATAGTCATGTTGGGCAAGGGTCCGTTAATCCAATTTAAGATAGATCGAGCCAGGAAAATGTCAAGTTAGCTAACCATTTTGGCAATGGCCCAAAAAGGGAAGTATTGGAGAGTGTGATATCTGTGGTTTCCACTTGTGTCTAAATCCATTGGGGAAATTTAGTTCCGAATTTGCAAGAGTTCATGAATAATTACCAGTTGGAAAGGGGGTATCCAACTGGGTTTTGCCTTAAAACTCAAGTTATTATTGTCGCCGATGTACAACTCCTTGAGCCTTGACAAATTAGAAAAATGGATTTCGGTGATCACACCTTCTAAATGATTACTGTAAAGAGACAACTGCTGTAAAGCCTACAATTTCCCTAATGACTCAGGAATATGCCCCGCCAATTGATTTTTAGAAAGATATAACAATCTCAATGATGACAACCAACCTATTGATGGTGGAATGGTCCCATTCAATCCATTATATGAAAGATCTAGTGTTTCCAAGTTTGACAATGATACATTGACACTAAGGATTGGACCGGTGAAGAAATTGCCAAAAAGCATAATATGTTTTAAGTTTGTGAAGTGCACCAACCAATTGGGCAAAGCACCCTTAAGATTATTTAAACATATATCTAGACTCTCTAAGCTATTCTTGATGAATCTCGATGAATTTCCTTGGATTGTTGAAATCTCTTCTCCGACTTGGTTAGCATACAAATGCAATGACTTGAGGTACCGATTGTTCTCTAAGAACGAGAATAAGCCTTGTTCTCTAAAAATGAGAATAAGCCTCCTTCAATGTTGTCGAAATAATTTTCTTCAAGATTGATATGAGCAAGGCTTGTAAACTTGTCAAACCAAATGGGAATTGATGAGTGGAAAGAGTTCCATGAAAGATCAAGATGTTGAAGAGAAGTCACCTTTTGAAATAAAGTGCTTGAGATGGGGCCTTCAAAAAGATTACTCAAAAGATTGAGGCACTGAAATGAACAAGAGAAGTAGAACTGGCCTAGTGATTAGAAGATAGATGAAAATTATGTAAATCCACAACCTGATAAGCTCAAATGCAGTAAAGTGAGGAGTGTATTGATCACCTACATGAGAACTCTTTCATTCGCAATCATTAAGCCACTCATGTAGAGCTATTTTAGTGACTGAAGATAAGAAACTTACATGATATCATCCACAACCAAATCTCCAGTGTAATCATGAAAATCGAGGACTTCTAACCTGGTGAGATTTCCCAATTATCGAGGAATCGTTTCATAGAAGTTAGAATTCGGCAGATTGAGGTACCTCAATTGTTTCATCAAACTGAGAAATTTAAGGATTCTTTCATGATTGGAATCAATCCTACTTAAGTCTTAAGTGGTTCAAGTATCTCAAGAGGAGCAAAGAAGAATTCAACCCTTAGTCAGGAAGAGCGTTGGTTCCATGGGAAAATGAATACTAGTTTCATCTTTTCTTGGTCGGGTTAATAATTGGAGCTTGATGACATGACCATATACTCTATCAAAGATCACTCCTTCCATATGCAACAATTTTTGCATTTCCACAAAGAAAGCAGACTAGATGGATCTAAGAGGCTTTGTTGAAGCTGAAGCATAGCCTCATACCATATCATTTTTCTCCAGCTGAACTAGTGTCCGTGTTGATTTGGTTGCATTCACTTCTTTTTTCCATAAGTAGATATTATTGTGCGTTCGCTGGTAGGACCAAAACCGACTACTTGTCCTTTTTACAATCCCAAACTTTTCTGCAAAAGCCCTAGCTAACCCTATAATGTCCCAAAACAAAGTACAAATCTAACAAAACTCAAGTCCTCAACTATCATATGCACTCTAACTATGACAAGATCCCAGTTGTCCGGAAAATGTCCCAAAGTTTAGACCAAAATCCACCCGAACGAGCAGCAAGAACAAGGCTGAGAAACTAGATACTAATAGGATGTATGCCAAATTCGGCCATTATCAAGTATAGACTCGAATTTCTGTTACACTATACATCAGAGGGATGTATATAAATTATGAACATCTGTAAGAGGAAAAAAAAATGAATTGTGGTACAAAGTTATGCAAGAGTCATCTATCGTCACTATTTTGACAAAAAAAGAAATTACCCTGAATAACGCTTTTGGGGTCGGAAGAATACAATCTTAAATTATCAATTCACAAAAGATAACATGTTCTGAGAGTTATGGGCCAAAATCACAGAGAGACTTTGCTTTACATACGCATTCTGTTATTATAAAATGTGACAACCACTTTTTGAGTGTCAATTATAGCTCAGGATTGCACTGACTATTCGCAAATAACTCCAAGTCAAGCTGTAATATTTTTTGCCTTTGACTGGGTCAAAAAGGAAATGTTGAAAAGTCAACAAAAAGTGAGAAGAAGCTCTTTCAGCAATCTAAGGCCAAGACACACACGAGAAAGGGGAAAAGAAAGAGAAACGAAGAAGGAAAGGAAAAGAAAGAAATAAAGAAGGGGGTAAGTACACTATTAGTGTCAAAACTTGTGTACAATGCTCACTTTGGTGCCAAAATTTTATTTTGGATCACTTAAGTGCCAAATCAGAGGAAAAACGATCACTTTGGTGCCACCGGTGAGAGATTCCAGCCAAAATAATTACGTGATTTTTATATTTAAAAAAAAATCAACATGGCTTTTAAATGACGTCGTTTTTTGTCCTCCTTAAGAAAATGGCGTCGTTTTTCCATCCTAAGTGGATGGCCTCACAAAAACGACACCGCACAACTCATTTGGGGTTTTTTTTTTTTTTGGATTGAAATTAGGGTTTTTTTGTCCGATCCTCGCCCAATGCCGACCTAGCTCGCTTGGCCACCGTTGCTCGGCCTCCATCGTAGTTGCTCGCCACCATTGCTCGGCCTCCGTCGTAGTTGCTCGACTAAGGGCACGCATGACAAAATTTTTATTCTAGAAATTGATTTCTAGCCAGAAATTGATTTCTCAATTTCTATTCCCCGGACAAGTTTCTGAGCAAAGAAACCCGTTTAATAACGACTCAAAATTTCTATTTCTGGAACAGAAATCCGTTTGATAACAGAATAAAATTTCTATTTCTAGGAATAGAAATTGATTAGATAACAACATAGGAAATCCTCAAATACAAAATAATAGTCGAAATAATACTAATACATTACAAAAGTTGAAAATACAATTTTATGGAATTTCCTATTACATGTGCTTATGTTTCTTATTACGTAATATTTTCTTTCGAAAAATAAACAACGTGGCAAAAAAAAATCAATTGAAATTCAATTGTAGTGAATATGTCGTTATGTTTTTGCCAAAATTGATTTCACATTAATCAAATAAGTCTAATGATAGCCATGATTATAATAGTCTAATCTCCTAAAAAAAAATCCTAACTTCAAGTCTAATTCCAATTTCTTTGCAAATTTTGTTAAAAAAAATCATCACCATGTTCAAAAATCGTCACTAGTTTTTTTCAAAATTTTCAACACTAGGATTATTTAAAAATTTATTATCAAAATATGTATTTTCATCAACACTCTTACAAGAACAACATATTCTTTATTAGATCTCTTTTTACCCGCTTCTTGATAAGTGAGGACACTATATAAAAGAAAAATCGGATGAAACCCTAAGGATTTGACCCCTTTTTACCGCCTCAATATGAAGTTTATGATTAAAAAAATAGTTAGCCAAATAGAGCCATTGTCTGGCATACTACAGAAGAGTAGGTGAAGAAAGACTCGTTAGATATGAATATGGCAAGTTGACTATTACCATGCATGAAATCTCTTGCGTGCAACAAATGAAGCCTTGTTCATTCAATTCCCACCATCTGGCCCAATGGTTAAGATTTTCAATCAATATTGATTGAAATGATTATATTAAAAAATCATTAAAATATTTTGGACTAAATTAATTAAATTGAAAAGTTGAGAAAAAAATTTCTATTTCTATTTCAAAACGAGAAGTTAAAAATTTCAGCTTCGATTTCTTCGATTTCTCTATTTCTAGAATAGAAATCTATTTCAAAAATAGAGAAATCAAATTGCATTACCAAACGGATTTGTTCCAAACTGTTAGGGGGGAACGAGAAATAGAGAAATCGAGAAACATAAATTTTATCATGCGCGCCCTAAGCGAGTGAGGAGAGGCTAAGGTTGTTGCTCGGGCAAGAAGCAACGGGGAGAATAGGAGGCGAGGGCGGAGGAGGAGAAGGAAGAAAGGGGGTCAAAGGTGGAGAGAGCGAAGACGAGGAGGGCAAGGGAAACAAGGAGGGCACAGATGGAGATGACGGATTAGGCTCTGCTCAGGGAGTAGTTGAAGTGGGTCCTTCTGAAGGGGGAAGGAGATGGAGGAGGACAGGAGGAGGAGGACAAGAGCTTGGACTTGTCAACAATGTCGGACGAACCGGAGGCGGAGTTATGCTGGTGCTGGTGCTGGTGCGTTGCTGGTGTCACTACTAGCTGGTACTGGCGTTGTTATTCGGGGAAGAAGACAACAGGATGCCCATGCCATGTCTTCTCTCTCTCTCTCTCTCTCTCTCTCTCTCTCTCTCTCTCTCTCTCTCAATTTGGGGATTTAGGGTTTTGAATTAGGGGGAAAGACACCAAATGGCATCGTTTTATTGTTTAAAAGCTAACTGTACTCTCCGGCGAGCCACATCAACTTCAAAAATTAATAATAATAAAAAAGTGCCACGTTGGATTTCCGGCCAACTTGATCGACGTTGGCACTAAAATGATTGTTTTTCAAAATTTTTGGCACTTAAGTGATCCAAAATAAAGTTTTGGCACCAAAGTGAGCGTCGTACACAAGTTTTGGCACTGATAGTGTACTTACCCCGAAGAAGGAAGAAGACGGGGTTTTGCGCATACTCGCTACGGACACCTTGTTGACCAAATTTACTATGTATCGCAAAGTGCTCACACCTCTCGTTTTTTCAATTGATGGGTTTAGGACTTAAACTCGAAATTTTGTGAAAATGAAGCTGCGATGTTCAGTTCTTGATTCCCACTGGTGGGCAGCTGTATTGGTTGAGAGTCCCTCCCTCATCGCCGAGGTCATGAATTCGAAACCCGCAATTACTAGCGTTATAAGTGAAGGGCCATGGTGGTGGGGTCATGTGCTAGTCTCCCCCGAGGTACTGACGTCGGTCTGAATGTGCCACCGAGTGCCACTAGGACCTTGTGACCTCGTAAGGGGGCTCAGGCGTGTGGCACCCCCAAACGACCCCTGATCCATTGGGGTCGCCATAGTGCGCTTACCTTTCTCTTATCCTGATAATATATCACTCTGATACCAAAGAGTTATAATAAGTCTATAAGTCATGGGGGTTTATATCTTTTCCATAGGTCCCTGCGCAGTTTATATATATAGCGGAAGCAAAATCCAACATCTCCCTATTCCAAATTCAAAGACAATGCACACCAACTAAATATTTTATAAGATAAAAGCCGAACACTTTTATTTACTTAATCTAGATAGACATCATTTGTCGGTACACCAAAATGTCGTAGTCTTCTATACTCGGCTATATTTCAAAAGATGACCGACATCTTTTCCAACAGTCATATACTTAAAGTCCATCGATCAGTGTCGACGTCCAAAAGCTCCTTCCTTTGCTGTCCTCCTCCTCGCAGTCATATCCAACCATTCGATCCATCTACCAGTGGCAGTGGCAGTAGAGGTATCTTGTCTAGTCTGAAATGTTAGTCCCCAAAAGGGGTGAGTACAACCACTCAGCTGTAAAAGATCCACTAAACTATATCGTGCGTAGCCATCACAATCTAATTTCATGTAAGATAAACAAAACATGTATAATCAAAGGAAATGAGTGATGTGCATCCTTTTCATAAAACCTCTCAATGCAATGACAAGTGCAATTTCAAAGCTAAGATGCACCATTTCAATCACACGGGTCCTGATTATAGAACCAAACTGTTATGACACGTCACATTCCATGCCACACAATTTAATCCTATAACTAGACCACACACATACTTAGTAGAGCCATCGATTTTAATATTCAAAAGGTTTCACCCCTCAGAGGACTAGTGTTTGCGTCCTTCTGGGCATTTGCACCCAATCCTGGCGTCGCAAAGTCCTTCGACACACACCTCCGAGCATTCAGCACACACCTCCGAGCATCCGACACACACCTCTGGGCATCTTGCATCCCACCTAGCATCACGAGGAATTGCCGAGGCTCGCCATGAAAATGGTTACCCTGCCTTTCGGAATTACGTACCGACATACCACTAGGCATCCCCTGGAATTACGTACCGATATACCACCAGGCATCCCGTCACTCCCGGGGGAAAACCCATTCATAATACAACCAGGCATCCAAAGGGCATCGATTCATTCGAACCTCTAGGCATCCCGACTCCCGGGGCATCGTTGACCCGAGGGTCCAACAGCAACATTATCATCTCCTATTATTTCTGTAGCACCCCGAACGCTTCGTCGGTCGCCACAAGCACCAATGTTACACCTTAATACCCTCTTGTACTTATACTTAGAAGAAGCGTCGTTATTCACAGGCATTTTTTTTTTAAAGCGGTCCCAACGCGACTCATCAGCGGAAGCAAAATAAAGCATCACCATCTATCCCCTTACTAATCCATGATACCAATACACACCACTAATCACCATGATTTTATAAACAAGCCACGACACCTTATTTACATATATTTCAAGATGGGACTCCTTTTTGGGTCGATACATAAAAAGGAAAAGCTAGGACTCTGCCATGTCCAGCCTAAAATCTCAAAAAGAACCCTCGACCCTCTACATCACACGTGTACAATCCCCCATCATATGTGTCGGCTAACGATCCCCAAAAAGATCCAGCTCCTACTCGTCACGCACGGCCCTCACACCCATCCTGGTGCATCAGGCGGTGGCGGCGGCAACATTCCACGCATCACCCCGTCGCGTCAAACATGGACAGATATAAACTCTTGGACAACAGGGCCCCCAGCCAGACCCACGTCGTACATAACTAAACAGCGCACTCGAATATACACAAGACTAGGAACTGAAGGACAATCAAACTCCTCGCATTCGACCTCTACATTCGAAGGTATGCCGTAAAATACGCCCCGCGTAACGGCAGGAAGCGGCATGCTGCTAATCTGAAATGTTGGTCCCCAAAAGGGGTGAGTACAACCACTCAGCAGATAAGAAATCCAATAACAACTCAATGCATCATACAAATCATACATGCATTGCAGGCGTTACTTACCTTGAAGCCATACGCATACTATCATGCATCATCATATTATACATGTCGTCATCATCATGGCATCATTACATCATACATGTCATCATCATCATGACATCATTACATCATACATGTCATCATCATCATGACACCATCACATTACACATGTCATCATGCCATATCATATTCCATTATCATTATCATCATCATGCATATCATCATGCATATCATATATCATCATCGTTATCATCATCATCATGCATATCATCATGCATATCATGCCATGGGTGATCATCACTATTTCACATCACATATCATCATCATCATCATCATCATCATCATCATCATCATCATCATCATCATGCATATCATCATGCCTATCATGCCATGGGTGATCATCACTATTTTACATCACATATCATCATCATCATCATCATCATCATCATCATGCATATCATGCCATGGGTGATCATCACTATTTCACATCACATATCATCATCATCATCATCATCATCATCATCATCATCATCATCATGCATATCATCATGCATATCATGCCATGGGTGATCATCACTATTTCACATCACATATCATCATCATCATGCATATCATCATGCATATCATACCATGGGTTTAATTTCCACTTTCAGCTTTCAATTTGATCACCACATCACCCATTCCTCAAATCATCAATTTCATCATCCCCTCGGGCAAAGACCTCCGAGGCTTCCGGCATTCAGCCATCCCAGGCCACCGGGCATCCGGCCCCCCCACATTCCGGGCATCTCGCATCTTACCACATCGTCCAATGTACACATCTCCGAAATACTGAGATTTCACCTACCTATTCTCTTTCGTTTCCTATGAAATTTGGATATGTTATATACTAAGATGTCCTTTACAAGTTTCATGAAGAGATCTAGGTCAAATAACCAGAATATAGTCATCATTTAGGTCCTTGAAGTCTCGGGTGTCTCGGAATACATCACCAGAATCATCGTCTTCAAGATCTAGTTGATTTACTAGGCTATACTTGTTCATTTCACTTTAAATTTGATTATGTTGTAGTTTAAGATAGCCCCTACAACTTTCATGAAGAAATCGAAGTGATATTCTCATCACAAACCAACATGCAATCACGAATCAAGCAAGAGGTCAGTAAAAACTCTCCAGATCTGAGGTCTCCGTAGGATGAGATTTTAACCC
The DNA here is from genome assembly GCA_017140255.1 of Eucalyptus paniculata subsp. matutina. Classification (NCBI taxonomy): domain Eukaryota; kingdom Viridiplantae; phylum Streptophyta; class Magnoliopsida; order Myrtales; family Myrtaceae; genus Eucalyptus; species Eucalyptus paniculata. Next base: position 47,056,593 of record CM029435.1, read on the forward strand.
CTCAAATCTCCATAATTTTCCACGAAATTTTAGTATGTTTTAGTACAAGATGTTAGCTACAACTTTCATGAAGAAATTGAAGCCAAAATCGGACTCTAAAGATACATTAAAGCTCAAACAACTTTCTGACTCACATGATCCGAGCAAGAACAGTCATGCGATTCAAGAATAAGCCAACCACACCTCGGTTTTTCTCACTTAAACACCCAAAAATTTAACATGCAAACAATATACAAGCATGCAAGAGAAGCTAGAGGACTCCCACTTGCCTCTAGACTAGTCGGTCGACGGCGTTGGGCGGCGAACACGGCGGCACACGGCGGCTCCTCCTCCTCCTCTCTCTCTCGGCCACTCCTCCTCTCTCTCTCGAAATCTCTCTCTCTCTCTCTCTCTCTCTCACCCTCTCTCTCGGCCGAATGGGAATCCGGCCACCTTCTCTCTCTCTTCCCTCTTATACCCCCAAACTCTCATCATTGATAATCATTACTTGCCTTAACCATGGCCAATGCATGGCCTTCTTCCCTAAGCCAATACATGAGAGTCTTGTGCCACTTGTCCTATTGCATGCATCATGGGCCTTGGAGTTGGGCTTCCTTGTGGCCGGTCGACCACTCCCTCTTGGGCCTCTATTGGGCCTCCCTCTTGGGCTGGTCGACAGCCCCTCCGTGGGCCTCCATTTTGGGCTAGCCATTCGGCCCACTAAGCTTAGGCCAATGGGCCTAAGGCCCATCCTAAAAATTGACCTTTTCCATTCTTTTTTTTTTTTTGAAATTCCTTTCTATAAATATTTTCAATTTTCAATTTTCATCTTGGCCAAAGTCTTGGGACATCTTTTTTATTGAAATTTAATTTATAAAGTACATGGCCAAGCATAGGTTATTAATCTATCAAATTTAAATTCTCACAATCACATGCACAAATCATCTAATTAAAAAGACTAATGGCTAAAGCATAAGCATGGAAAATTTTATCACCTAATTAGAGACTTTAACACACCTTATGGCTTGGCTCTGAATTTTGGGATGCCACAATTTCAATAAAAACACTTTCACTGCAATGACAAGATGTCCCTTGAGTCTCATCAAATCTCAATATTGCATGATATGTTGAATGCCAATATCATCATGCCAAATAACAACCCAAGATGCATTCACTTTTTGGAACCAGTTGAGCAAATTCGGAGTAAAACAGCTCAAAAACCAGAATGCACAGTTTTAATGAAAATTTTGGAATAACCCCTAAATGAACTCAGAAAATTATAAAATTTTGGTATGTTATAGATGAGATCTAAAGGAAGAAATTCCATGAAGGACACTAAGTCAGATTCGTTGTATATACAGAGCAGTAATTGCTATATTCTTTACTAACATTCTGTAATAGCTTCCAGATTTAACTTTTACAAAGAAAATCATTTCACTGACCAAACCTTGTCCATTCACTCTCAAATTTTGATATTTTATTTCTAATAATGTTTCCTACAACTTTAATTTAGGGTTTTAAATCCAATTCTAACTAGATAATTACAGAAAATTCGTGGAATCATCAAAGGTCAGGCTGTTTTCTACGGAACAGTTTTTCTGTTTTAAAATGAATTGCTTCTATCTACACGTTCTGGTATTCATATAGCTATAACTATGAGTTAAAACTCAATCTAATGGATGTTATCTTAAGTAAAATGATTCTATTCCTCATCTTCATTTATAGAAATTAAAGTGACACAATATAAACGACTTTCTATAGAGGTTCCTCTAAAACAGAAAATATCTAATGCTTTTCTCTTCATTTCCAGTTCAATCAAACCATTTGTTTTACTACAAATTCATCATGTAGCATCTCAACACACTTACACAGCATCTAGGAGTAGTCATAGTACATTTTCACTCACCTAGAATCCTTTACAACTCGGTACAAAGCACATACTCACATCTCGGCTCATGTAACTCAACATGCATCACCTTTTCTTCACTCGGCACACACCATTACACCTCACTCAACAATCACAGCTCACTCACAATTAGATTTCGAGACATGCAAGCCTCAAATGCAACATGCAATGACTTATAGCCTCAATCTAGAACTTATCTAACTCAATCCAACACAAAACAGCAACCACACTTCCAATCTTCCACCATTCAGCTAGATCCATAATTCGGCATTCAACCTCCCAAAAATCCCAAATATTTCTGAGTCTATTGCACTACATTAGACAATAACAGCTTTGCATTATATATGTCAATAGACTTTTACTTGCCTTGATGTCCTACGGTTCAATGGCGTGTGGTGAGACGGCGAGGGGTGCACGGCTCAATGACAGCGGGCTTGAACGGCGTCGACGGTGTCAACACACACGCACGGCAGGGACTAATCTCCTTCTTCTTTCCTCACCAACTCACTCTCTCGGTTTCTCTCGCTCAAGCTCTCTCTTCGCCCGCTGGTTTTCCTTTTTCTCTCTCCATCTCTCTTCCTCGACTAATCCGTCCATTTATTCTTCTGTAAGTTTACTGAAATTTTAAATTAATTATTTGCTAATCATTAGCTGCTTCGTGGCAGCTTGCAATGGGGAAACATGGAGGCTTGTGGGCGAGCACTCGACAGCTTGCTCGTCCATGCAATGGGCGGAACTCCAGTTGTCACTCCTCCTCTAGCGACGTGGCCATCATTTGCAGGGTCTCGGTCAACATCTCTTCTCACTTGTTGACCATTATGTCGACTAATTAAGTGGTTACTATGGAGTGGTTTGGGTCGATGGGTTGCGGCTTTATTACTCCTAATATCCAGCCACACTTTATTCTAAATATTCACCTTAAATCTCCGCATGTGCATGAGTTATATACGGCCTATTCATATGGCCGTATGAGACTACAACAATAAACAAGGACGGTTTGATTCGTAGGGTACACGACCAAGTATAGAAAATTTCTTGTAAATCCATCTTGTGGCACAATCTCGGTCTTATAAGTGATAGTACGCAGGGATGGGTCTATGCCTTATGCAATGATCAAAATATTCCTAAACGCGGCCCATCGGTCCGAAGATGGAATCAAACAATGCTCATGCAAAATACTAATGGCACCATCCAACGGTACTTCTATTAATTTGTCATGTTCATCGTACATTCGAGGATTGTCGAAATTCTCGGGTGCCACAGGGCAGATCCTCAGTTATCAAAAAAAAAAAAGTCCAGTTCTTGAGCTGTTAGGCCATGGAATTTCATGAAAATGGTGGATTATGTCATTGTAGAGCCGCGGGGTTTGGCAGGAATCATTTTGGCATAACGGTTTAGTCGGACTGAGAATTTTAAGGTTTCGCATGCAAGCTCTACATTGCGAACGGCTTGAATAATTGCTTTAGGTGTGCAATTTGTTAGTGTGTATGAGTCCTTTCGTTAGCATTTAAGCATTGTTTAGCCAATTTGTAGTTGTTGTAGTATTTTACTTTGTTTTGACATCGATTCTCATTTAATTGTTAGGATTACAGAATTGTCGGCTTGTTTAGCTGCGCATTGTTTGATCATAGGCTCTCCAAGGCGAGTGGTACTATAAAACTCATGTTCCAAAAAGTGCACATATTACTTCGAGACAACAATTGTCTTAGTAGTGGATGCAATTCTTGAAGGTTTGCCAGCTGTTATTAAAACATGTTTGGCACTTGGCACATGGAAAATAGCACCAAAGAATGCTCTCCCTGGAAAAGTGCCTAGTCTTGAGACTTTTGGCCATACAACAGTCATATGCTTTGATAAAAATAAGTGCTTTGACCATCAATTAGATGTTAGTGACAAAGCTTGTTGCTATGGGTTCTTGGCTTGGTAATTTGTGGTCATTTACTATGGTCGGGACAACCTATGATCCTTTTGATGGAAAAATTCGGGACTGGCCCTTGGGTGGATGTACGCTAATCTTCAAATGATCGCAAAGGTTGTTGTTTGCAATGATGCTGGTGTAGAAAAATTCTGGACATCATTTTGTAGCAAGCGGAATGCCCATTAAGGGAGCATTAAAGGTTTTGGTTGAGAAATGGGATTTACTGGAGGCATAGAGGACGGCTTATCTTCTAGTTATAGTGATGTACTACGTTGTTGCTCACTGTGGAATATATTCGAATAACAGATTGCTACTCTTGAGTTTGATCGTGACCACCATGGGGGTTATTGCCAATTCAAGATGCTGCTTGTGAAGCGTGCAATTATAAAAAAATTTCTCAAGAGTTCAAGGAGGAGGCGATGTAAATACCCCATCTATTTTATTGTAGAGGTAAATTGAAACTTTAAAAGAGGGTAGATTGTAACATTTGCTACTTTTGACTAGGTAAAAGAAAAAGGAAATGTTGAGAAGTCAATAAAAAGAGAAAAGAAGCGCGTTCAGCTATATAAGGCCGAGACGCATGCAAGAAAGGGGAAAAGAAGGAGAAAAGAAGAAAATGAAAGGAAAAGAAAGAAACAAAGAAGAAGGAAAAAGAGGGGTTTTGCACGTACTCGTTACGGACATCTCCCTAAGCCGAATTTACTACATATGCAATGACCAATAAGTGCTCACACCTTTCATTCTTCTAGTTGAAGTATTTTTTTTGGGTGAAGGCTCAAACTCGAAGTTTTGTGAAAATCGAGTCGCAAAGTCCGGTTCTTGAGTTGTTGGGAAAATGTCCTTTCTTATGCACTCTAACCATGACAAGATCCCAATTGCCCAGAAAATGTCCTGCGGTTTAGACCAAAATCCACCCGAACAAACAGCAAGAACAAGGCCGAGAAACTAGATACTAATAGGATGCATGCCTAATTCAGCCATTGTCCAAAATGTCAATCATGGATTATCAAGTATAGACTCGAATTTCTGGTACACTATACATTGAAGGGATGTATAGATGAAGAAGAAATGATGAACATTTGCAAGAGAAAGAAAAAGTGAACTGTGGTACAAAATCATGCAACAGTCATCTACCCCAACTACTTTGACAAAAAAAAAAAGTACCCCAAATATCTCTTTTGGGGTTCGAAAGAATACCCTCTTAAATTATCTTCATCAAATGATAACACGGTTTGAGAATTAAGGGCCAAAATCATGGAGAAACTTTGTTGTGTATATGCATTCTATTATTATAAAATGTAACTATCAACGCTTGAGTGTCAATTATGGATAAGGAAAACATTGACTATTCACAAATAACTCCATGTCAAGTGAACCTTTTCGTTGTCTTTGCTGTAAATCAAGCAACTTCCAAGATGCTGTGTTCGGTTCTAAAAATATTCTTGTTGTGTCCTAATGAAAAAAGTGAAAGGACTAGTAGAACACCTAGAGGGGGTGAATAGGTGTGAAAATAGACTTTAAAAACTATTTCAAAACACAGAAGTATATCGCAGTAAATAAAGTAAAGGAGTTCAGGGAAGAGAAAAATAAACACAAGATATATAGTGGTTCGGTTTAAATAAAGCCTGTGACATCCTGAATTTTTCACTTATGCTTTCAATTAAATTAATCAGGCCTTTCATCGACGCGCCTATAGGGCTGTTCTCAAAACTAATCACTCTTGAGATAAATAGACTATTTGGGAAAGCCATTAAAGAATTTTAATGTAATAAACTTGAGAATTCGACCAGAAATCAACTACTCGACCGTGCTCATCTTTAGAGATCATTACAGCACAGTTAAAAATCGATTAGAGATCAGAGATAAGTCAGTTCGACTGAGATGTGTGGCTAAACGTGACTCCACTAAATTGAAAACTTCTCGTCGATCGGCACTAGATTGATTTTTCTATCATTTTAGTACTATGTGTCCGTATTTGAATCCCCAAGATTTTCATGACAACCGAGAGTCGCCAATGTATCGAATGGGTTCATTGTGGTTCGAAGAAAATCGACCATGGGTCATTTGCACTAGAAATTTCTAAAAGCTACCCGGTAGTCTAGGTCACGCTAAAAACGCGCCGGAGTGAAATTAACCACAAATTTGAATCCGATTTCAGAAATTGAAAGTTCTCTCATGTCACAGGTCATTTTAGGAGCGTCAACTCAGTCTCCGAAGATTTTTCTGCAAACCGAGACTTTTTGGGAAAAAGTCGTCGTAGGGCCGTTTTTGCTCAGAATAGTCCGAGGGCTGTTTTTGATCGCACAATTGGGATGCAAGTGGGTTCAATTGATGAGAAAAAAATGCCAATTTGATTGTTGTTATGTTGGTTGAATTTATGGAGGCCAAATTGAGTTGATTCAAGAAGCATTTGGTGTCCAATTGAAGCAAAATCATCCAAAATTCGTAACACCCCATGGACCCAACATTTTGGACTGCTTCAAGCTTCTAGAAGGGGCCTAATGGTCTAGAAATTGAGCTAGCAGGCCAGCTAGGTTGATGAGATCAGCCAAGGGAGACAAGAGGATGAGGTTGGAAGCTTGGTGGCCCCCCTTTGCCCCCTCTCCCCCTCAAGCCGTCGACTAGCTTCTTCTTCTTCCTCATTGTGCTTTGAGGACTTCAAAAACTTGCAAAGAAGACTAGCTAAAGCTGCTGAGCAGCTATCCACCCGCCAAGGCCGCCGTGACGCCATCCTCGTGCCGTCGCGCCTCACCCAGCTCACACGCGTCCCCCGCCGTTCCAAGCCACTATCCCGCCTCAGCCATGATCCCAAGAGCTTCTCCGACCAGCTCAGGCCACCGCGCGCTGCCTCCAACCGCCGTCGAAGCCCAAAGCCGCTCGTTCGAGCCGCTGAAGCCTCTACCTGTTCACCGTCGGTCTTGCCTCGCTGAATCAGCCCCATTTCCTCTTCTTTCAACCACTAAATAGAGTAGAACCGAGTAGGTCTCGTGGCTGCTGTCTTGGCCCGTTTTGGTGCCTTCCGGACCTCGGTTGCCAAGCCCGCTTTGAAGTAGATCGTCCCTCGTCGCGTCCCCATCATTTTGAACCGATCGGATCGCTTAACAAGTGAGTTTAACTCACTAATCCTCGCTTAGATGATTAATGATGCTTAAGAGTTGATTAGTTTAGACTAAGCTAGATTAGGTGGTTGGTTAGATTATATTAGCAATTTAATTAATTTTGATGCGTGTTAGGTGGTTAAAGTAGTGTAATTAGAGGCTAGGCAAGCTATAGTATTTAACTAGAGTGGTTCGAAAATTTTCTGGATCTGTCTCGACTTCCAATTAGGCTTTACGGGCCTAAGTTCTATTTATTGGCATTTATTTATTTTTCGAAAATTAAACCGGGATAGCTAACGATTGGAATTTTATGTTGATTGCGATGGTGTGATCTGTTTATTTAATTGAGCTTTAATTTGTGCAAATTGAATGTGATTGGTGGTTGTGGGTATTTATCTCAGAAATTTATAATTTTGGTAATTAATTGGAAAATTACCGGGTGTCAGTCTACAGCGCAAAAAATCTATTATGAGACTGCTGGAAATGGTGGGATGTTGAAAAGTGAAAATTGATAGAGATTGAAAATAAAGTGGAGAGGAAACTGGAGCTTTTGTATTTCTGTATATCTATGTTGTACACGCTGATTACACTATTTGTAATACAAGGGCAAAGTGTAAAACTAGAAAGGAATAAAAGAAAATATACATCGATTCTAATTCTTATTTTACCAAGTCAATTACTGACTAAATAAATCAATCATTGATACTTAGGATTGGTATTTCCTAAGTTATCAAATCATATTTCCAACACTCCCCCTCAAGCTAGTGGTCTATATATATCGAGGACACCAAGCTTGCTTAATAGATATGCATGTTGTCTTTTGCATAATGGCTTGGTAAAAATGTCCGCAGGTTGCTCCGTAGTTCCTATTCCTCTTGTTGTGATGATCTCTTCTTGAATCTTGTCTCGAGTGAAATGACAATCAACCTCTATATGCTTAGTCATCTCATGAAACACTGGATTGGCTACTAACTTGAGTGCAGCATCATTGTCATAGAATAAATTAGTGGGTCCATCCACTTGTACTCCAAGATCTGCAAGTAATCCCCGTATCCAGATTATTTCGCAAACAATCTTTGCCATAGCTCGATATTCTAGTTCTGCTAATGATAGTGATACAGTTGACTGCTTCTTTGTTTTCCACGAGATAAGAGACTTTCCAAATTTGATACAAAAACCAGTGATGGATCTTCTCGTCATTGGACAAGTGGCATAATACGTATCACAATATGCCATCATCTTCATGTCACAATCTTAAGATAGAAAAATGCGAAGTCCTGGTCATCCCTTCAAGTATTTCACCACTTTCAAGGCTGCATTCATGTGGGATTGCTTCGGTTTGTGCATGAATTGACTGAGTATTTGCATAGCATAGCATATATCTAGTCTTGTCATCATGAGATAAATCAGTTTCCCAACAAGTCGTTAGTATACTGATGGATCTTCAAGTAACGAATCTTCAATGGAAAAAGATGAGGTCGAATCATACTTATGTGTCGTTAACTTTGTATTCTGCTCAATCGGGATAACTACCGGTTTGCATCCCGATAATCCTGCTTCAAAGACTATTTCCAAAATGAACTTTCTTTTACTGAGAGATATTCCTCTATCAGACCGAGCTATCTCAATGCCTAGGAAATACTTAGGGGATCCCAAGTCTTTGATATGGAAAGTGGAATGGAGATAGCTTTTGAATTTTGCAATAGACAATTCATTATTCCCCATGATAAGAATGTCATCGGCATATATTAAAAGATAAATTGATGAAGTACCTTCAGTTCATGTGAACAAGGGATAATTGTGTCTGGAATGCTGAAAACCTATGTTGGTTAAAGCAGCAGTGAACTTAGCATACCATTGCCAAGAAGCCTGTTTGAGTCCATACAAGGATTTGCGGAGATGACACACACGAGACTCCCCCTGTCTGCGTAATCCCTGTGGAAGTTCCATGTAAATCTCTTCATCTAGATCTCCATGTAAGAAACCATTATTGACATCCATTTGATGTAGCGGCCAATTGTGAAAAGCAGAAATGGATAAGAAAGAGGAACAGTGACTTCTTTGGCCACAGGAGAGAATGTTTCATGATAATCAAATCATTCTTGTTGCGTGAACCCTTTTGCAACTAAACGGGCCTTGTATCATTCAATGGTGCCAACTGCTTTAAATTTGATTTTATAAACCCATTTGTAGCCAATAGATTTTCGTGAACAATGTCCTAAGTTTGATTCTCATTGAGAGCCTTGAGTTCAGCTTCCATAGCATGCTGCCATTGAGGATCATGCGCTGCTTCAGAGTACAATGACGGTTCCTGTTCTTCCTAAATTCTACTAATGTAGCACATGTGTTCTAATGACAGTCTACTAAATGAAACATAAGATGATACGGGGTACTGCGTACCTAGACAATCCAACGTAGGACATATATAATCCTTTGCCCACGTAGGAGGTCGAGTGTGACATCCACAACGCCGAGGCTGCTCAATTCTAGTTTCTTCTGATATTACAAGGGACGGACTCTGGTGAATCATCAACAAAGGGGTTGCTGAAGAATTTGATGAAGTATCTTCCTCAGGTGAAGAAATTGGTGAGTCGATGGCTCAATTTGAATCATCGGGCATATGCTGTTGTGGTGCAATAAATATATACCGATTCTGAACAATGAGATCTTCTTCTGATAAGAAAGGTCGATGATCTGACTCTAGAGTGGAAGACATCGACACAGTTTCTTGAAAAGGAAAAATATCTTCTTGGAAGACAACATCCCTACTAACAAAAAAAAAATGCCCTGTAGAGATTTCCATGACCCGATAGCCTTTTTGCAAAGTAGGATATCCCATAAAAACACACCGAATGGCACGAGGATCCATTTTACTTCGGTGGCCTAGATTCGCCGCATAACACAAACATCCAAAAACTCGAAGATGATCAATTATGGGTTGCTTTCCATAAAGCAATTCAAAAGGAGTCTGCCCATTAAGAATTCTAGTTGGCATGCGATTGATCAAATAAGCTGCCGTGACTACACAATCACCCCAAAAATCTTCAGGTATGGAAGCTTGATATTTTAGGGCTCGAGCTACCTCTAAGAGGTGACGATGTTTTCTTTCGACAATCCCATTTTGTTGGGGTGTATAATTACATGAACCCTCATGTAGAATACCTCGAGAAGACAAGAAAGATTCACATTTTTTAGACTGATAAGAGATTGAACTCAAAATCAGGAATGAATAGAACATTTTTTAGAATAATATCGGGACTAAGTTGGGCAGTACCAATTTTGGTAACATGAGTGGTATTTCCATTGGGAAGGCATACAGATACTGAAGAATGTGCCTCTTTGAATACTAGAAAATAAACGTTTATTGCAAACTATATGATCACTGGCACCCGAATCAACTATCCATGCATCAACTGATATTGAATTTTTCTTGTATAAAGAAATACCTGAGAAATTCACAGCCTTATCATTTGTTGCCAGCTGATTTAATGCCTTCATTATATTCTGATACTGATCTTGGGTAATTATCTTATTTGCCCCATCAGTCCTTCGTGCCAAAACCTAGTAAGCAGCTATGTCTTTTTCCTTCTTATCACCTGGTTTTCCATGTAATTTCCAGCACATATCAATAGTATGATGAGGACGTCTACAATATTCACAGTATTTACCCTTAATTTTTGAATTTTGCCCGGTATTTTTGGTAGATGACGTGGCATTTTGTGAGCCTCCGGATGCCCTCTGATGTGGACTGTTGGATGCTGATGGGCAGATCAAACCGTAGCCGTCCAATTTGCTTCCATCCTAGCCGTTCATTGTAGGGTTTGCACCTACCCCAATCATCATCCCAAAACGTCCGCCCTCTCCTTGCTCGAAACCCTCGACTCCTCCAACCATCCTGCGACTGCTATGGACTCTGTGCGACGTCTCTCTAGATCTGAAGCTCGCTTGGAGGGCAGCAAGGGCGACTCCTTCACCGATTCTGCCGTGCTCGGTCGCGGCTTGCCGCTGGCTTTCCTCTTGGACCGCTAGTTGGTAGATCTGGCCGAGCGAAGGTAACGGGTCTATCGCCAAGATCTACGATCGAAAAGGTAAGTACGTATCATTCAAGATAAGTAGAAATCGAGTCACTTTCTCCCGTTCCTTAATTTTCTGGTACCGTTTCAGTGTTTCTTCGAGACCCTTGAGTCGTTCCTCCGTCGCCTTGAGCTCATTCCAGAGAGCCGAGAGCCGATTGAAGTAGATAGTGACCGATTGATTGTTCTGCTTTAGCTCCGAGATAGCCTGGGTAATAGTAAAGAGCTTCACCGGATCAAGATGCCCATACATCTCTCGGATGTTTGCCCAAAAAGTCTTGGAGTCTTCAGTCGGCGGTAGCCCAGCTGCAACGTCCAGAGTAAGACAATTTCCGATCCAGGTACAGACTAATTGGTTGCATTTTTTTCCAGAAACATTGCATTCGTTCGTCGGTCGGATAAAGGACGGTGCCATCAAGGAAGCCATCCTTGTCCTTCATTACGAGTGCTCGCCGGAGGTCTCGAGCCCAGGCGTTGTAATTTTCCTATCCGGTGAGCTGCATGTTGATGAGTCCAAGCTCCGGTCCGTCGGTCGTCGCCGTGTGAAGGGGATCTCCGAGCTCAGGACGGCCGCCGTTGAACGAAAACGCGTAGGGCAGAAAACCGGTTGGAAAACCGGGTTGAGGAACCGGGTAGGGATCCGTTGGGATGGATCCGGATCAAGGACCCGTTCTTGTCCAGCCCGACCCATCATTTGGATAGTTCTCCTAAGAAGATCCACGTCCTTCGGGTCGAATTCCAGAGCCTAGTCCATTCTCCTCTCCAAGTAAGCTCTATTGAGCCCATACATTGCTCGACCCAGTGGCCCATTGGCCTTGAATAGGGTAACAGCCGAGGTGAGGCCACTGAATTGGTTCTTGTATTTGGAACGAAGCAGGTGGCACCGTAACAGATGGCTGAGCAGGTACCGACGAAGCAATAACTGATGATCGAGCAGGTATTGCGCCTTCTTCTATTGGGTCAACTTGTGCCGAATCTGAAACTTGGTGAGGTGAGTTGGGGCTTTCCTCCGTTGGATGATTTTATCAAGGTTTTTTTGAAACATATCAGAGAAAAAATTCCTAGCACAGCAAAGCAAAATTCCTATACGGTGGCTGGTTTGTTTTGTAGAGTTGAGGTCGCAACAACAAACCAGAAAAGAACCGAAGGGCAATTTGAAGATGTGGAAGCTTAGGCCAGAATACGAAGCTCTGACACCATGACAGAGATTGAAAATAAAGTGGAGAGGAAACTAGAGCTTTTGTATTTCTGTATATCTCTGTTGTACACGTTAATTACACTATTTGTAATACAAGGGCAAAGTGTAAAACAGGAAAGGAATAAAAGAAAATATACATCGATTCTAATTCCTATTTTACCAAGTCAATTACCAACTAAATAAATCGATCATTGATACTCAGGATTGGTATTTCCTAAGTTATCAAATCATATTTCCAACAAAAATGATGTATTTTGGCTAAGGCCGACTGTGTACCCACACACGAGTATTTTTATCAAGTATGATAAAAATGTTGAATGGAATAGATGGTTAAGGTGGTATACTATATCAGCCTACGAGCGATTTATCAGCTTAGATTACGAGCAGTATATTGGTATACTATATTATCCTACAGGCTTTGATATGTGGCTCCCCTCGACGTCCCCCGATCCGTTAGGGTCGCGACAGCTACCAATTTCTTTATCTTTTATGTAAAGGGTTTAAAAGAGGACCAAGGTCCTTAGGCTTTTTTTTTTTTTTTAAAACAGTCCTAGCGCAACTTATTAGCGGAAGCATAATTGAGTCTCACCATCTCTCCCTCCAATAACCATAATGCAATGCACACCAACTACACATCGTATGAAAAGATGAAGCCGAGCCACTTTTATTTATATATTTTCATTATGGATTTCTCGAGTTGGTACAACCAAAAAGAAAAGCCAAGACTTTTAACTACACTTGGCCACAACCCAAAAGATATCTCGACCCCTATATCGATCACGTGTCATCCTCCATCTACCAGCGTCGGCTACTCTAAAAAAGAAACGTCAGCTCTCTACTCCTCACGCGGCCATCACACCCATCCCGGCACATCGGGCGGTGGCGGCGGCAACATCCCCCGAATCACTCCATCTCGGCGGACGTGGACCGACAAAAACTCCTGGATGATCGGGCCCCCAGCCAGGCCCACATCATACATGACCAACATGTGAACTCGTACATACGTCAGACCAGGGATGGTAACGCAATCAATCTCCGAACACTCTACCTCCACGTCAGATGGGAGGCCGTAAAAGGTATCCCGCATGACCGGCGGCATCTTCCTAATCTGAAATGTTGGTCCCCGAAGGGGTGAGTACAGCCACTCAGCAGGTAAAAAATCCATTAACTACTCAATGCATCACACAATACAATCACAACATCATAGCAGGGTACATATCTTTCATACATTCAAGCATAACTTACCTTGCAGCCATGCATATATCATCATACCATATGTGCATACATCATCATGCACTCATCACCAAGCATTCATACATATACCATCATGCCATAAGTGCACATGCAACCTTGTACTCATCGTCAAGCATTCACACATATACCATACCTCATGTACACATCATATCATACGGCCATGCATACATGTCACCATACCATGCATGATTCAATTTTCCACTTTTTATCTTTCAATTTGATCACCACATCTTTCTTTCCGGGGATCAGTAATTGCATCCCACATTCTATCATTTGCACCCCAATCTGGCATCGCGAGAAACCTCCGGCACACACCACCGGGCATCCGGCACCCCCACATTCCGGGCATCTCGTATCCCAACTAGCATCACGAGGCATTCCCCCCAAGCACAAACCTCCGAGGCTTCCGGCACCCAACCATTCCGGGCATCTCGAAACTCCCGAGGACATCCGGGCATGTATCGTAATACAACCGGGCATCTGGCACCCCCCATCCCGAGCATTATCGGCTCACCTCCAACAGTTTCCTCATTCATCATAATTCATATTCACCAATTTATGTCTCTCAATCAACATGGCACATGATGTAATGGCAACAAAGTCAAATTCAACATTTGATTCTATATGCAATGCCAAATATCATCACATGTGCAGCAAGATTTAATCACTTAAATCAATATAATTCATGGGGCTCATCCAAAACAGTATAGTCATAAATTACAGCATTTTGAAATTCGCTCAATCCAACTTGCGCAGTTTTAGAAAATATTTTATTTAAATGCCTAAATGACTTTCAAAAATTATGAAATTCAAACATGTGATAATCAAGACATAAAGGCAGACATTTCGTGAAGAACACTGCACCAAAATATCCTCATATCATGCGGTATAGACCGAACATCACAGCACCATTATCATAACCACTTAACTTGCACAGTTTTCGAAACATTTCCAGTTAAATAGGCAAATGAACTTCAAAAATTATGAAATTTGAATATGTTGCAGGGAAGACATAAAGAAAGATACTTCATGAATGAAACTTTGCCGCAAGAACTTCATACAGAATGATATGGCCCATGCATTGAAACTGACTAAGTACGAACGTGTCAGATTACACGGTTTTAGAAATATTTCCAATTAAATACACTAATGACCTTCAAAATTCATGAAATTCGACTATGTTATATTCAAGATCCTAAGGTAGGTTTTTCATGAAGAAATCAAAGTCAAATTCGTTCTGGGTGATTAAATATAGGCGGTTAAAACTTCTGTTTCAATACTGAAGTTTCCAGATCTGACTACTTCCGAAAAACCACGATTTCACCTATCTATTCTTGTTAGTTTTCTCTAAATTTTTGATATGTTAAACCTCAGGATGTCCTTTACATCTTTTGTTAAGAAATTGAAGTGAAATCTCAACAAAAAGATAACCTTACAGTCCAAGCATTCATCAAAGGTAGTTACCGAAATCTCCAGATCCAATCTCTCCGAAGAATAAAGATTTCACCCACTTATACTTGTTTTTTTTTTTTTTTGTCTCAAATTTGATTATGTTATACTCCAAGAAGTCCTTAACAACTTTCATTTAGAATTCAAAGCCAAAATCCAACTCGAACATCACATGCAAGCCACTAAAACACACAAGGTCAAGCTGTTTTCTCAAGAACAGTTTACTAGTTTTGGAATACCACTCTTAAAACATCCGTTTTTCACACCCTAAACAATTCGAAATTTATCATCACTCACTCATACATTCTAGGCACAATATGCAAGAGTAGATTAAGGATCCCAACTTGCCTCTAAACCGAGCAAACAGCGAGCACACGGCGACGAACGACGGACGCACGGCAAACGATCGACGGACAGCTCTCCTCCTTTCCTCTCTTCTTCCTTTCTTCCTTTCTTTCTTCTCTTTCTCTACTCTCTTTCTCTCTCGGTTGAACCTCTCTCTCTCCCTCTCATTCTCACTTAAACTGGCACCATCATCCCCTAATTTCTTCCCCTCAATCATTAGCTATCATTAGGTATGCATGGAGGACACTTGGCACACTTCAAATGACAAGTGGAGGAGGGCATGCAACAGGTCTCTTCCCCTCCCCTTTGCACGGTCGACAGCCCCTCATGGGCTTATGGGCTGGCCAGCTTGGCCCATCTTAGGCCCATCCCTCTTGGGCCTAAGACCCAAGCTTAATTAACCTAAGATTAACCCTTTTAAAAACTAATTAAATCCCTATTAAATTAAAGTACTAAATTGCAAATTAAGATAACTATACACTTGAAATTATAAATCCATAAGTTCCAATTTATCATACATATGGCCAAAGATAAAACTTCCTTTCCCAAAATTCATCCATTAAAGACTTAGCCATACATCTCATCGCAAATCATGGATTAGAAGGCTACAAAATACAATAACGGTACTTCCATCGCCTATCCATGGCTCATGGCATATTTATGGATTTTCATGAAATTCTAGGATGCCACTTGATATGTCGGCTTAGATTGCGAGCAATATATCTTATCAGCTTAGTTTGCGATATATATTATTATTAGCTTAGAGCGAGCATTATTAGTATACTATATCAACCTATGAGCTCTGATATGTCAGCTTAGATTGCAAGCAGTATACATTGTCAGCTTAGTTTGTGAGCTATATTATTATCAACTTAGAGCGAGCATTATTAGTATACTATATCAACCTACAGGCTCTGATATGTCAACTTAGATTGCGAGCAGTATACTATTTATCAACTTAGTTTGCAAGCTATACTATCTATTTATCAGCTTAGAGGGAGCAGTCCTGATTTGATCGGACGTATTAGATAGTATTGATTTGGCCGACCAGAGAGAGGTCGTGATGACATGAAATCGACCGAGTCGATTGATTGATAGTTCGATCTATTTTGGTTAATTGAAATGATTGGTTGAGTTTTGAGATATACTGACTTATAGGAAGAGACTAAGGCCAAGGTAAGTCCTCCGACCTATGTTTATGCTTAGGCAGCCCTTAGGGCGTATTTTCTTCCTAATCGAGTCTTAGGGGGTAGAATTCACTGAGACGTTGTCTCACCCCGTTGTGGGATAACATTTCAAGTCCCTAGATGGTAGCCCTACCAAACCCTCCTGAATATTTTGGACAACCTAAGAAGTTCACAGAACAAAGTTACCATATTCCGATGCATGGGCACCTCGATGGGTTGGAATACGTGCTGGTGAAGTCCATAGTCTAGGTTGATGCGGGTTTACCTAAAAAGGTGCCCCATCAATACGGGGCATGGTATCGCCATTTTAGTGATGGACAAAGAGAGGGCCCCGTGCTGGAATCTGAGGTACTCTCTATATGCGTTGGAGGTTGCGTTTGAGAAAGGTACAGCAGATCATAAGGATGGTTCGGTGGTTGACACGAAAGACCTTAAGCTTGATGACCAAGATTCTCCAATGTACTCAGCAGTAGGATCCAGCTAGAGTGTGGAAGAAGGAGAAATCGTGGAGGACAATGACCCGTACCGGATTGGAAACCCCCACCCCTGTTTGCAGACTTTGTTTTATGACTGGCTTGTGTAGAACCTAACTTCTATAGGTTGTATTGTAATATATACATTATGGTTTGCAATGTATATAAGTGCGGTTGCTTTCAAAATTGAAATTGTGGCCCTACTCTCCTATCCCATTGTATTATTGTCTAGGAATTATTTATCTGCTTCCGCATGCACATTTAAAAACGAATGGGTCGACGATGCCTCCTGGGACGTCGCTATTTAATCGACCAATGAGGGATGGGCTCGCGCTCGAGGATCGAGGCGTGACATCCCCGTTTAGTGGTATCAGATTATGATGCATGGACACGTTGCCCGTGCTTCCATGTCGTCTCCGACACGTGTCGGAGCGTGTCGAACACGTCGACACACTCGGACACGCGTTGACCGCGTGTCGAAGAATCCAACACACGGTCAACTATTTTCGACACGTTTCGACACGCGTGTCAGATGGAAGCGAGGGCGAGGGAGCAGAGATGAGGCCGTGAGCGACAGCGAGCCCGCAATGGCGAGAAACCGCCAGAGAAAGAGTAGAGAGTGAGGCGAGGGCGGCCATTGATGCTACGACGGATTGGCAACGAGGCTGCAACTGCAAGTGAGGAAGGGCCGAAGGCGAGGCGGAGGAGGAGGAGGAGGATCGAGAGGAAGAGGAGAGGAAGGGGGTCATACGGAGAAGAAGGCGGAGAAGTATCAAGAGGAAGAGGAGAGGAAAAGGAGAGGAAGGGATCATGCAGGTGCGGCGAGCGGCAAGAGGAGGAGGAGAAGGGACGCTAGCTAGGGTTTTGGAAACTCAAAAAGAATAAATAAATAGATAAAGAGGCTGATGGGGTGAAGTGACAGCCTATCACGTGGGTGGGGGAGGGGAAAAAAAGTGAAATAAATTTGGGGTGGGGGAAATAGTCGACATGGGGAAGGGAGGGAAAAAATTGAAATAAATCTTAACGGAGGGGGAAATAGTCTGATGCGGGGGAGGGAGGGAAAATATTAAAATAAACTTGGGGGCAGGGGAAATATATGAGGGAAAGAAGGGAGTGAGGGTTGGCGGTGGACTCCTTAAGGAGACTTTTTTATTTAATCAAAAAAATAAATAAATGAGATTTAAAAATAAAAGTATTGAATTTTAAATGATGATAAATTTTGATTATTGTAAAAGATCATGGATTTTTTAAATAAGTTGATTCAAATTTATTGTTAGCTATCGATTTATCAATAACTTTTGTTAAAGTTAAAAACATATTTCCAAACATGAATACGTATTAATTATGAATATATCTTTCAAATTTCCAATAAATTGATTTATTAATATTATTAGTGTAAATTCATTGATATTTTTTAATTAATTATTTATTTATGAATTGAATCAAATTAATTAAAAATAAAAATATTCGTTTAATATATAACGTGTCCCAACGTGTCGGAATTCTCTATTTTTGAGAAATGACGTGTCGACGTGTCATGTCGTGTCGTGTTGCGTGTCCTTGTCGCGTGTCCGTGCTACTTAGGTATCAGAGCATAGTTAGAGATTGGAGTGATAAGGTGCGATGGTTTATGAGATAGTAATAAGAATGGCCTTTAAATTCATGCTGGTGCATGTCTGTGATAGTTGTTTGATAGAATTGTTTGTTGGTGTTATTGACTCGAATTCTAATTCGGTGTGAATTGGAAAGCGGGTCTTTGTAGAAAGCCTGCAAGATGAGCGATATGGAGCAAAGGACTCCTAATAAGAGGACCGTTAGGCCTGCAACTCGAGGTAGGACGCCGACCAGGGTCAATACCCGAGGAGGCAAAGGTAGGGCGCCAGCTCAAGCTAGCGCCAGTGGAGTAGCACCACCTCTTGTTGGTGCTAGGGTAGATGGGGTATTTACATCGCCAAAGATTTAGTGTTTCCTAAAGGCGTGGTCCCGGTGTGGGATGCGTTTCTAAGAGCCTTCAACGATCAGTATTTCTCAGGAAGCGCCCAAGAACGAAAAATGGAAGATTTCCAGTGCCTCCAACAAGGGGCGATAACTGTTGACCAGTATGGGGTCAAGTTTACGGAGCTTTCCTAATATGCTCCGAGGTTGATTGAGGACCCAGAGGAAAAAGCTCGAAGGTTTAAGAATGGCCTTCATCTTGAACTGAAGTAACCGCTGATACCGTTGGATCTGACAGAATATCGAGAAGTTTACTGCTGAGCCCAAATGTTAGAGAGGAGTTTGAACAAGCATGCCGCGTTGTCTAGATCGAGGTTTAGTTCACATCGAGAAGGGATCCGACATGCGAAAAGGCCCATGATTGGAGGAAGGTTTCAAGTTCCGCCCAACATGAATGGTGGAATTGAAAAATCAGGGCCGAGTCAAAATGGCTTATGTCGCCTCTGTGGAAGACGACATGGTGTGAACCAGTGCCCCCAAAGGACGAGTGTTTGTTTGAATGTGGTCAACAAAGTCACCTGGCTAGAGATTGTCCTAGGAGGCCAAGAGGACAATCGCAGTTACCGCCACCGCCACAGATGGGTCAGATCAGAGGCTACGCGCCACAGAATGCACCGCAGGGTGGATAGCTCATGCCCCCAGTTCAAGGAACGGTATATGCCATCACTCAAGGTTAGGCAGAGGCTACGCCTGACGTGATTATAGGTATGGTTTCGTTGAACGGCCATCTTGCTTATGCTTTATTCGACCCAGGGGCAACCCATTCCTTTATTACCGAGCAGTATGTTAAGTTGATAGGAGTAAGTCATATATTATTGGAGTCGGCAATTAGTATATCTACACCATTAAAGGACAAGGTGTTAGCTATTATGGGTTGTTCAAGTTGCAAGTTAGTGATTGGTGAGCAAGAGGGGAAGAAAAACTTGTTAGTCCTAGCCATGTATGATTTTGATTTGATAATTGGCATGGATTAGCTCACCAAACAACGAGCTAAGATGGACTACTATCGTAAGACGATTCAGTTCGACCCGTTAAAGTGTGAGAGTTTCGAGTTTGTCGGGAATTCAGGAGAATCCTCGATTACTTTGATCTCGTCGCCAAAGACAACTCGTTTGTTAGATGAGAGTTATCAAGGTTACCGCAACTGTTGTGGGTACGACAGTTGAGGAGCTGAATATGGAAGACATCACAGTGGTACAAGAATTTCCATATGTTTTTCCGAAGAAATTGTCAGGTCTACCGCCAGAGAGAGAGAGAGAGATCAAGTTTGTGATCGAACTAGCACCCGGGACAAAACTAATCTCTAAGACTCCGTACCGGATGGCATTATCGAAATTGAAAGAACTAAAGGTGCAGATGCTGGAGTTATTGGATAAGGGATTCATACGTCCCAGTGCATCATCTTGGGGAGCACCAGTACTATTTGTAAAGAAGAAAGATGGTTCGTTGCGTCTATGCATTGACTATCGTTAACTTAACCAAGTGACGATCAAGAACAAGTATCCACTCCCAAGAATCGATGACTTGTTCGATCAGTTGTAAGGAGCATTGATATTTTCAAAGATTGACTTGAAGACAGGATATCATTAGCTAAAGATCAAGAAGGAGGACATTCCAAAGTCAATATTTCGTACTCGATATGGTCATTATGAGTTTACTGCAATGCCGTTCGAGTTGACAAATGCTCCAGCTGCTTTTATGGATCTGATGAACCGAGTATTCAAAGAATACCTGGATCAATTTGTGATTGTTGACACCTAAATTTTAGCGAGCCGTTTACTTATTTATTGCATAGAAAATTAGAGGTAATTTTATCCCTAAAAAAATATTAATTACATAGCATGTAAATTTAGATGCATTTATTTTTTAGTCTGCATATTCGCATTTTATTTTTTGAACTAGTGGTGGAGGGGTGTGAGTTAATATTTCTGAGCTCTAGCTTGGCGGGCCGGATTAGGTCCGCGAAAAGGAGTAAATTAGCCCAAGCCCATTGTTTTTAAATTAATTATCTCGTGGGAAATTGAGATTTGATGTGATATTACGGTGGTTTTTGGAATCGGGTTGCAATCTTATATTTAGTCTTTAAGTGATAAGATCGTTGGGAATATTCATGAGATGAGGATTTTTGCGATCAAGAGGTTATCGGCAATCTTTTTGTTAGATGAAATATTGATAAAAGATTACATTTTGTTTTGGCCTATAAAAGAGTGCGTACGGAGGAGAGAGAGCGGGGGGCCGTCGGGGGGATCTTTGACGAGAGAGAGAAGAAAAAAGCCTGCAAAAAAGTCAAGAAGCAGGAGAGATAGCGACATAAAAGAAGAGCAGAAAAAGCAAAAACAGTAAAAAAAGGAGAAGAAAAAGGGGGCAGAGGAGCAAAGTACAAGCGGCAGAGGGACGACTGTTCATCGTCTCCCTCGCCGCTCGCCACCCCTCTGCAACTTCCATCCGCGAAGACCCCTGCGCCCACCGCTGCTCCGCCGGCAACCCCACCAGTCACCAACGTTGTCCGCCGGACACCGCTGTCTCGCTACGCCGACGCCGCCTGGAAGCGGAGGCCAGCCGCAACCGCCTCGCTCGAAGCCCTACCGGTGTCCGTCCTAGCTCTCCCATTCGTGCGATGCTTACCCACGATCTCGACGAGTTGTTGCTGCCCAACGCCTCCCCAGCCTCGTCTGAACTGCGATCCACCTGCTACTCGGAGCCGAAGACCCGTGCGCCGCCGTCGTCCAGCCTCCAAAAGTCCGAGCCATCCCTACCGCCGGCTGACCCACGATTCCGACTGCTCGCTGCCGCCCAAGTCGCCCCCTGACGAACCCACTCCAGTCACAGCGCTCGTCTCCCTCACGACGACCCAGGCGCCGACCACCGCGACACCACCCCCCATCACTTGAGTCGAGCCCACTCACAGCCCGACGCCAATTGTCCGCCTTGCTCCACTCTCTGCCCTAGCCCGAGCCCGAGCGAGGTTGCCTGCTGCTGCTCCTCGCGACGCCACTACTCGCAGCCGATCAACCTGTTGCTGGTCTTTGCTGGAGCTCTGAACGCCGACGACCCAACCCCTAGTGATCCACCGAAGCCGCTCAGCCGTGGGTGAAGAAAGCAGGAAAAGAAAAACAAAAAACAAAAAAAAAGGAAATTAGGTAGTTTTATTTTCTTTTTCCATTAACTTTATTTTATCTATTTCTTTTAAGTTTAGTTGTTATTGTGTAAATTTGAAGTGATCTTCATTTCATGAATTTTTATGCATTATCCGCGGGGTCTTCCTCAGAATTATTGTAATTACTAATTTGATCCGTAAGATGTCGATCATTTTTTTAATTATATTAATTTTTGGGGTTTGTTGATAGCATTTTAAGTGTTGAATCAATATGACTATTAATTTGATCCGTAAGAATTCATATCAGATTTTTAGTTATTTTGATCTCATTGTCGTGATAATTAGGGTTAGGATAATCGTTAATTTGACCCGTGAGACAACAAAGGTTATTTTTTCGATTATTTTAATCATTTATTTGATTGAATGTCCTGGTTAGTTTAAATACAATGTTTATTTGATAATTGCTTATTTTGGAAAACCACTAAAAAATATCCAAAAAGATATTTGAATTAGGATTCAAGTTGTTTTGGAATATTTCTTGTTATCTTGCATATCTAGAATAGGGATTTTATTTCGAATTTAGAAAAATATAAAAAACAAAAAAATGCATTCATTTAGGTTGTTAGTTTGTTATTTGGATTGCATGTTTAATTATATATTAATTTTAATTTCAAATTTTCGTAAAGAAAATCACAAAAAAAAAAATCATTGAGCATATTAGGTTAGAATGGCATGTTTCATTTAGATCATCTTTTTAGATAAATTGCATGTTAGATTAAGATAATATCTTAGTTTAAATTAGGATTTAATGTGACTTAATCCTTAGTTTAAATTAGATAGAATCCTAATCTAGCTTGATCATTTTTGCATTTTTTTTAAAATAGAAATATGAAATGCACGTCATTTAGTGATTACTAGATTCATTTAATTAAAACTTCCTCATCATTAGACTAGGTCATTTAATAAATGTCGCGTGACATATAGCTCGCATATTAAGTCACGTGTTGCGTGTCATTTTAGTTGAAATAATTTTGTATGTCATTGCATTGCATTACATGTTATTAGAATTAGGTCATTTAGATTGCATTTTAATTATTGCATTTCTTCATGTCATATAGTTTAAGTCGTGCTGCCATGTCATATTAGATTATTAGCATGCATCGCATGATTTTCATTAAATAAAGTGAACAAAAAATTAAAATTGCATATTAATTAGAAATCATATGATTATTAGATTGCTGATGTGAATTCTGATTTAACAATGCAAATGCTTTCGTTGCTTTGAGGTAAATTTTGCATTATTTAATTGCTTTCTTGGGTGTTAAATTGGTGATTTGCGCACCCGCATGATCGCTTCACATGTTAGGGAATTAGATTTAAAATCAATCCAAACTGCCTGAAAAAAAAAAAAAAACATTTTTGAAAATAAAAGAATGTTACCGAAAGGGCATTAGAGAAATCTAATGTAACCAAGTCCCCGTACCCTTAGTCTCTGTTTTGTAGAAGTAAAGTAATTCTCCAATTATTTTACTTAGGTGTCTAATCGACCTACCATAAACTGATTAGTGGCGACTCCTAAATAAAATCCATTCGCATGTTAAGAAATTTGAATCTAAGTCGCGAATTGGTATGGGCTTGGGAGAGCCCGAGTTAAGTCTAGGCTTAGTAGTCCATTAACCTAGTTTTAGGTGGTGAACCCGAAAAATTTGGTCGCGACAGCTTGGCGACTCCACTGGGGACGTGTTAAAACACTTAGTGGACTTAGGCCGATTTTTCTTTTTCTTTTAAAAATGTTTTTG
Source organism: Eucalyptus paniculata subsp. matutina (assembly GCA_017140255.1). Taxonomy (NCBI): domain Eukaryota; kingdom Viridiplantae; phylum Streptophyta; class Magnoliopsida; order Myrtales; family Myrtaceae; genus Eucalyptus; species Eucalyptus paniculata. Next base: position 47,080,364 of record CM029435.1, read on the forward strand.
TTTGGCAGCGAGGATCCCAGGTACGCCCCTAATTTAAGTGTTAAATGTTCTTGCAGATATGAGATATAAGGGGAGTAGTCTTTGCTAACCCCTGTCTTGCAGGTTGGAGTTAGGGATGAATATTTGAATTAAAATTATAGAAGTGTTACTTGCATTTAAACTGTTGTGCATGCTTTATTGCTTTAGCACCACACTATTTGCGCACACAACCTGCGGTCGGACCTGGACTGCGATAGGATTTCTAGGATGGTGTTGAGAAGTATACTTCCTCCAAAGCGAGACTGCTATGTAGAGGTTGACCTTCTCTTCCCGGAAAGTTTTTCATGGTGTCGAAATGTGTTTTGTCCATATCCGCGAGACTGTGCGACTATTGGACATTCCATTCGACTGAGCCAGAGTTAAGGGGACCCGACACGTTAATGCGAGACTGCAACGGTTAGATCACCCCCTTAGCTCACTTTGTTAAGCCGTATAGGTAGAAATCGCGCCTCACGTCTCATGTGCATGTCTATGTGATTGCCATTGATTTTATTTGGTGAAGTAAATTTTCTATCCTTATACCATGCAATTTATTTTGTCGTATTATTGGGTCGGTCCATGACAATCTAGGTCAATCATTGATTTAATTCCTTTGTTAGTTAGAAATGAAATGAGGAAATTGCCATGCAATGAATCATTTGGAAAATAAAAAAATTGGAAATTTGTTTTCAATTTATGTCTTGGCTTTTCCTAGTTCATGTTTAGGAAATTTCGTCCCTACTGGGGTGTCCCATGTCTTTATTTTCCTAGTCCATTTTTACGAAATCCCTTTCACTGTGGACTTTTATTGACTAAAAATAAATCGTTGTCATGGATTAGCTCTCTATTTACACTTCATGCTTCCATGTTCCCATTTATTTTTCCTTAGGTGATTATGAAGCGATCTCGCTCACCCATCCGTACACGGTCAAGAGCTAAAATGGTGGATCGAAACGAGGTGCTGGACCGTATCATCGACAATATAAATAAGCGAATTGCGCACCTCCAAAATCAAGTCGATGAATTATCTGCTACTGTGGCTTTTCTCATTAAGCAAAAGGGCTGTGATGACATAGGTACTCTATCTTCAGTGAGAATCTGCGACTCGAAGAAGAGAGCCAAGAGAACTTTTGAATCGTCTCATTTTCCCGAGATAGCTGAATTTGATGCCAAAATGAAGAGATTAGTGACATATCTAGAAGAAAGAATCTCTGACCTGAAGGGTTCGCATGACACGATCAAGGAGGGTGAAGAACTCAAGCATACATGATTCATGGTCCTAAGTAGTTCACTTTCCTTGTTTAATTAGGGGCATGCTCGGTTGCACCTCCCCTGCGTGGGAATTCTTATTGCTTTTTAGGAATTGTTTTCACTTTCTAGGAATCATTTTTGATTTTTTTTTCTCTTTTTAGAGGTTTAGGAATCACAATTTCCATTCCAATAATGTAATTCATTTGATTCGATTCAATGAAATTACAATTTTATTTCAAATTTTGAGGATATGACGGGGTACTCCAAACCAGTCCAATGACGATATCCAACCATGAAAGAAACTAACATCCACGAGGAATCCTGAGGGCTGGACTTTTTCATACTTCCTCCCAAAAAAAATTTCGAAAACAAAAGCAATTTATTGTTAAAAAGAAAGAAGAAAAAAAACATTTTCCCAAAGCTTGTAGCAGATTAAACCTGTTTGTTTGTCTGACTCGTTTGCTTCTTGTCTTAGTGCATAATTCTATAATTTGTTATGACAAGGGACATCTGAAAATAGCGTATCAAGTTTCAACGATCATAAACTTGACTTGTGATCAACGGGCTTAGAGCGCACTTGCAGTGAAAAAAAAAAAACAGATTTTGGACAAGTAAAAGAGGACCATCCTTCCTTGGTGAAAGAGTTGACAAATTGGGGGCATGACAGGTTTTGGTAGTGACCCGACTGGGATAAAGTCTCGACCCGAGCCAAAATGGATGTGCAATTTGAATTTACTTTAATATTGCATAGTATCATACTGATGCACGTTCTCTTGTGCAGGGGCAAAAGTGGATTTTCAGTCTTGAATGATAGGGGCAATCCAAAGACATCAACTGCTGAGGCAATTCCCATTGTAGAGGAATCCTTGAATGAATGCTTAAAACCATTTTGCAGTATAGAAAATTGTTTGAAGTTGACATGCTTAAAGCTATTGAGTTTTTTTTTTTTAAAAGGGTTTTGCATGATGACTCTTACATGTTTTATCCACCAATTCCACTAAAGAACATCAAGATGGACTAATTTAATGAATGATGTGGAATTGATTGAGCATACTAAATGAGACGAGTCGGGATGATGAAAGGCAAACCATATCCTATACACAGTCCCATATTCATACACTTGTGAGATGAGTGTAGGAAGGTTCATATCCATAAGGTAAAGAGTTTTCTCGCAAGAGGTACGGCAACCGAAATAATGAGAGGGAATTCATTTCTCTATCCCAAATACTGTAGGTGATCCATTGCTTAACTCCTTTGAGCCCATACACTTACGGATATTCTTTTCAAATTACCCCTGTCAAGAATCACCCCACATCGGGGCAACTAAGAGATCAAATGGCATCATGAGGTGAGGAAAATGAATTGAAATTTTCTTGCTCTTGCATCAATCTTCAAGTCATGCTATTACATTGAAATCATGCGTTAATTTAAATGCCTTAGGATGACGAAGAGCATTTCTTTCTCTATCCCATACACTTATATCCTTTGCATAGCCCACTTGAGCCTGCAATTTCATTTCTTTAAACCCAGTTAGTGATCATCCCCCACACTAGGGCAAGGCAAAAGGCAGATGAGGACATTTGAAAGTTCAAGTGTCATTCAAAGTAAGAATTGAATTCAAAATAAAACTAAGGGGCATGAAAAAGTAATGTGCCTGGTAAAAGCAAGGCCAATGCCCATGAAAAAAGAAGTGAAGAAAAAATGCATGAGAACTAGGGGCATGAAAAGGCGGTGTGCCTGGTAAAAGCAAGGCCAATGCCACGTAGATAAAAAAAAAAAAAAAAAAAAAAAAAAAAAAAAAAAAAAGAGTCAAGATAGGTGACTGTCAATTACCATAATTGAATCCCAATGGAGCAATACCCACAGAACTCAAATGCCAAGTTTCTACAATCAATGGTGGACTTCATGAAGATAATCCCCGATGATGAAAAAGAAAACTGGTGGCAACGCCAAGATGGTCATCTACTCTCACATTTTACACACATTTTGAGCCTAATGATCTTTTCGTTTCTCAACCCATGAACCCAACCCACGTTACGTCCCTTACAAAGTCTCTTCAAATTAAGGCCTTTGAATTAACGTAGGAGTTCATATGTTTATAAGTATCGCTCGAAGAAGTGCGAGCAAGATTATTTCTTTTTCATTTTGCAGGGTTCTTGACTTGTAAACCCGGAGATGATTACAAGACTGTTCATTCAATAGCCTTGACTCAAAGAGTCTATTTGTTAAGCCGTTGACCAAGCCCCCATTATAGTCCCTATTAAAGACCTCTCAGATTGGTAAGATTGTACCGCTTGTGAGAATACTCGGACCCATGTCGATATAACGAAATTGAGTGATTCGCGTAAAATAGACATTCTAAATGACAGTGAGTGAAAATCCTTTCTAACCAAAAGTCTCTCATTTAGTATTCTTAAGAAATCCATGTCATGAGTGAAGATTCTCTTGAATGATAATTCTCTCCAGTGGAAATTTGGATGATGCAAAGGTCATTATGCATAAACCCCGATTGAGTTGATGAAAACCTCACTGAATTTTGAAATGTGCATTCTAGAGTAGCTTAGATTGTCTATCTCTTTGATGAACGCATATCAGTTTTTGCTCTAAATCATGTCTGACAGGTAATTCAAGTTCCTTTCAGAATGTTTCATGATATTAGAAGATGAGAAACCTCCACCATGAGGTGAAAGACCTCCACAGGATATCTAAATTCCAAAAGACATATCCCCAAGAATTAGAGATATCACCAGGTAAGTATATCTCTACCATACTCTAAAATACTTGTCATTGTGCAGGTATTCTCTCTCAAGTACATCGACACTTGCTCGCATATTAAGTCGCGTGTTGTGTGTCATTTTAGTTGAAATAATTTTGTATGTCATTGCATTACATTACATGTTATTAGAATTAGGTCATTTAGATTGCATTTTAATTATTGCATTTCTTCATGTCATATAGTTTAGGTCGTGCTGCCATGTCATATTAGATTATTAGCATGCATCGCATGATTTTCATTAAATAAAGTGAACAAAAAATTAAAATTGCGTGTTAATTAGAAATCATATCTAGGATTGCTGATGTGAATTCTAATTTAACAATGCAAATGCTTTCGTTGCTTTGAGGTAAATTTTGCATTATTTAATTGCTTTCTTGGGTGTTAAATTGGTGATTTGCGCACCCGCATGATCGCTTCACATGTTAGGGAATTAGATTTAAAATCAATCCAAACTGCCTGAAAAAAAAAAAAAACATTTTTGAAAATAAAAGAATGGTACCGAAAGGGCATTAGACAAATCTAATGTAACCAAGTCCCCGTACCCTTAGTCTCTGGTTTGTAGGAGTAAAGTAATTCTCCCATTATTTTACTTAGGTGTCTAATCGACCTACCATAAACTGATTAATGGCGACTCCTAAATAAAATCCATTCGCATGTTAAGAAATTTGAATCTAAGTCGCGAATTGGTATAGGCTTGGGAGAGCCCGAGTTAAGTCTAGGATTAATAGTCCATTAACCTAGTTTTAGGTGGTGAACCCGAAAAATTTGGTCGCGATAGTGATCGTGTTCATCGATGATATTCTGGTATATTCGAGGAGTGATGAAGAGCACGAGAATCATCTGAGATTGGTATTGCAGACTCTGAGAGTCCATCAGTTGTACGCTAAGTTTAGCAAATGTGAGTTTTGGTTGACTCATGTTACTTTCCTAGGTCACATGGTTTCAGGCAAAGGAATCTCTATAAACCCGAGCAAGATTGAAGCAGTGATCAACTGACCAAGACCAACTACAGTAATCGAGATCAGAAATTTTCTAGGTTTGGCAGGTTATTACTGAACATACGTGGAAGGGTTCTCAGCATTAGCGTCACTGTTAACTAGACTCCTGAAGAAAGAAGAAAAATTTGTGTGGACAAACAAGTGCAAGCGTAGTTTTCAAGAGCTGAAGCAAAAGCTGACTACCACACCTGTGCTGACCATTCTATCTGGTCCTAGAGGATACGAGATCTATAGTGATGCGTCGTTCAGAGGATTGGGTTGCATGTTGATGCAACATTGTAGCGTTGTTGCGTACACCTACCGTCAGTTAAGGCCTCATGAACAGAATTACCCAATGCATGACCAAGAACTCGCGGCAATTATTTTCGCCTTGAAGATTTGGAGACATTATTTGTACGAAGAAAGATTCCAGATCTTCACTAATCACCAAAGTCTCAAGTACCTATTGTCACGTCCCAATCCTCGATCGCATGCCTATTTCTCACTTGGTTGATTAATAGCGACGCCCCAGAACGCATCACCGACCCCTTTAATTTTAATACACATGCGGAAGCAGATAATAATCCCCAGACAATAAAACATTGGGATAGAAAAGTAGGCCATAATTTTCACAACATGAAAACACATAACCACACTTTTATAAACGGCAAACTATAGTACCATATAATACTACTCACAAGTCTAATCTATTATATATCCTATCAAAACCCAAAGTTTGCAAAACAGGATGGGATCTTAGTCCTCATCTGGGTCGTACTCAAGATCCTCCTCTAGATTATCTTCTTCTTCAAAATGTCCCTCATCTTCAGGTTTCAAGGTTCTCCTATTTAGATTCCTCCTCCTCAGGCTCCTCATCAGAGTCCTAAAATGGTTATACAATAACCATTGAGACCATGTGTTAGCAAGTTCTACCCCCTAAGACTTGATTAGTAAACCAATACGCTAATCAGGCTGCCTATACACGGACGGGTCAGAGGACTTACCTTGGCCTCATATTCTACCTGCATATTAGCATATTTCAATAGGCACCCAAGCAATCACATCACAGATCAATATCTCGATCAATCGACCTAGTCGATTACATGTCAATCGGACCCTCTCAATGTCATTTCCTTTCAATCAGTCAATTCACAACATCATATCAAAGTAATGATCAATCGACCTAGTCGATTACATGTCAATCGGACTATTCCCTGGTCATTTCAATCAATACCATACATTTCCCCACGATGGAATATCTAGTCATCGAGCCCACGTGCATTCTCCAAGACAACGTACCAAGTCTCCGAGCCCACGTGCATTCTCTAAGGCAACCTATTCGCCAAAATGACATACTTAATCATTGGGCCCACGTGCATTCTCTAAGGCACTAGTTCGCCAAGGTGATGCATCAAATCACCGAGCCCACGTGCCCTTTTCATGATGCCATACTGAAACATTGGGCCCACGTGCATTCTCTTAGGCACTAAATTCGCCAAAGTGACGCATCAGATCACCGAGCCCACATGCCCTTTTTAGATGCCATACTTAATCACCGAGCCCACGAGCATTCTTCCAGGTGATAGATCAACTCACCGAGCCCACGTGCATTCTCTAAGACGCCGTTTTCGCCAAGGTGATATATATAATAGATAGTTACGTGCGTTCTTTAAGGCGCCGTTTTCGCTAGTGATATCCTTAATCACCGAACCACGTATGTCCATAAATCATGTACGTCCATAAATCACGAACATGCTCTGGGGCGCCATTTTCACTAGGATGATATACTTCATCACAAAGCCACGCACTAACTATTTCTTTCCCATCTTTACCATACCCGATATTAATGTACCCGACTGATCTTAGCCAAAAGTATATTCAGTTCACTCTCACAATCTTCTCCACTTAATAGCCCATCAAAGCATTTTTAGCGCTAAACAATCATACTCGGCTATCTACCAATCAATTACTCAATTTCAATCAATTTAGGAAAAAATCCTAAAATTCCACAATCAATTCAATTCAACACAACGTAGAGCTCAATCAAATAAACGGACTGCACCACGGCAATCAACATAAAATTCCGGTCGTCGGCTATCCCTACCTAATTTACGGAAATATAAATAATTAAATAATTAATTTCGAAAATTAATAAATAAATACTAAAAATCCAATTTAGGCCCGTAATGCCTAATTGAAGCCCGAGACGGATCGAGAAAAATCTCGAGATGCATTCAATAAATAATATAGGCTATACTCTAGCTAATTACACTAGTCAAAAGCCTAACATGCATCATAATTAATTAATAATCACTAATCTACTATAATCTAACCACATAATTGCACTTAATTAAATCTAATCAACTCTTAAGCATAATTAGCAAACTAAGAAAACATTAGTGAGTAAAACTCACTTGATTAAAAGCGGAGACTTGATCACCGCAATGGCAGCGCGACAACGGCCGAATCTTGGGTTTTTGGCGACGTCGACGGGCACTCGGGCTAGGTTTACAAGCCTCGCAAGCCTACAGCAACTTGCTGGGCTTGGTCTAGGCTTCAAGTGGGCTGGACTAAGGCTGAAGATGGGCTGAAATGCTGCTATTGAGATGGGCCTCCAAGACTGACTAAAACTGGACCTGCGTTGAAGCTGGGCTGAAGACACGGGCCCAACTGCTGGGCCAAAATTTGCTGGAGAAGGCCACACGGAATGGAGCAGCTTCGGCTTCGCTTGACTGAGCTGGGCCACAAACAAAGGAATGGGAGCAGGCTCTTTCGATGGACTCACGGCTTCGGACGATGTTGCTGCTTCGCTGGTGGGGTTGCTTCAGTCTTCGTGGGATGGAGTCGCATGAGAGGATGGCAGCTGGCGGGTCAACAAACCTGCTGGAGCTGACTAAGATTTCGGTGGTGGGGGTCTTCGTGACAGCAAATGGGGCAGGAGATGAAGCTATGTTGTTGCTGCAATGGAGCAATGAAGCGAAGAGAAGAATGAGGCGCGCATTCGTGGCCAACCAAGGAAGAAATGGAGCAACAGCTAAACTTCTTCCGTTGACCGTGTGGATGCATGGCAGCAAGATGGAGAAACGCTAGAGCTGCTTTGTGGCTTCAGTGGGGTTGAAAATGAGAGGAGAGGTGGCAACGATAGAGAATTACGTGGGTGTGGGGTTTCGGTGAATGGAGAGAAATGAAGAGAGAAGCAAAGGATGAAGGCAGAGGAGGCGTGCCAGACTTGCCCGTGTGAGGAGGGGAAATGGATGAGCATGTGGGAGAAGCCAGCTAAGAGGGGAGCAAAAGTCTTAAACCTTAGCCAAAAATTAAATGATTGCCCCCCCCCCCCCCCCCACAGCCCACACACATATCTTCTTGTCCCTAATACTTTCTAGGATAAATTGGAGCCAAAATTAGCACAAATAGATGCCAAAACACAGCCCCAATTCATGCTCCGAATTTCCATTTTTAATCTTCAATTTCTTCACTCAATTTCTGACATTGAGGTCCAATTTTGATGAAGAAAAATCCCTAACAATTTTCTACAAATCTCCGACACTCACAAGCTCAGTTTAGAAGTCCCAATTTCCATCGATTTAGCCCATCTAAATCTCCGCTAATTTTTCACAACGTCCGAACCGATTTTCCGTAAAAATCTCGGAATCTCTGAAAAAATTTCGGAGGATGAGTCGACGTTCCTAAAATAGCTCGTGACACAACAAGACTTTCAATTTCCGAAATCGGATTCGAATTCACGGTTAATTTCCATTCGACACGTTTTTAGCGTGACCAAGGCTACCGTGTAACTTTCAAAAATTTTGAGTGCAAATGACCCGTGGTCGATTTTCTTTGAGCCACAATGAACCCACTTGACACATTGGCGACTCTCGGTTGTCGTGAAAATCTTAAGAATTCAAATACGAACACAGGGCATCAAAATAATAAGAAAATCAGTCCAGTGTCGGCCAACGAGAATTTTCTAATTTAGTGGTGTCACCCACAATTAGCCACACATCTCAATCGAACCGACCTATTTATGATCTCAAATCAATTTATATCCATGCCGTAATGACCTCTGAAGATGAACACGGTCGAGTAGCCGATTCCTAGTCGAATTCTCAAGTTTATTGCCTTAAAATTCCCTAATGGCTTTCCCAGATAATCTAATTATCTCGAGAGAGATTAGCTCTAAGAACAGCCCTATAGGCGCATAAATGAAATGCCTGATTTATTCAGTAAAAAACAGGAATGAAAATCTGGGATGTCACACCTATTCTCTCAGAATGAGTTGAATATGAGACAGCGCCGATGGATGGAACTTCTAAAGGATTATGACTGTGATATCCTATATCACCCCGTGAAGGCGAATAAGGTCGCTGATGCTTTGAGTCGAAAGTCTTCAATTGCTCATATACTGATTAAGTAGTGGAACCTAATCGAGAGAGCTCGAGATTCGGTATTCAAGTTTGAGGTAGGCCACCTTTCAAATCTCATGGCCACCCTCACAATTGAACCGGATGTTCAAATCATAATCAAGTTACTCCAGCCGACAAACTAAGATATTAAAAAAAATTCTACAATAAGATACCGAGAAAATGGAAGGCTGACTTTTAGATTTCTGATGATGGAACACTGAGATTTCAAGGACGATTGGTTGTACCTGACGATGTGGAGCTTAGAGAGGATATTCTATCAGAAGCTCATCGTAGCAGTTATAGCATTCATCCTAGTAGTACTAAGATGTATCAGAATCTGCGTCAACACTATTGGTGGTCGGGTATGAAGGCAGACATCACCAAGCATGTCACCAAGTGTTTGATGTGTCAGCAAGTCAAAGCTCAGCATTGCAAGCCAGGATGACTTCTACAACCTCTCGAGATCCTAGAGTGGAAATGGGAGCATATTACGATGGACTTCGTGACTGACCTACCGAGGAGTCAGAGAGGTAATAATTCCATTTGGGTAGTGGTCGACAGATTGACAAAGTCGGCTCATTTCATCGCAGTGCGAAAAGATCTCAGTTTGGATAGACACACCGAGTTGTACGTGCATCAGGTAGTTCGTATGCATGAAGTGCCGATGACAATAACTTCAGATCGAGACTCGAGATTTACCGCCGCCTTTTGGAAGAGCTTACAGAGTGCGTTAGGAACCAAGCTGCAGTACAGTACGGCATATCATCCTCAAACGGATGGCCAGTCTGAGAGGACAATTCAAACCCTCGAGGACACGCTGCGAGCTTGTGTACTAAATTTTAAAGGAAGTTGGGAAGAACAACTTCATGTGGTGGAATTCGCCTACAATAACAGTTATCAGCAGAGCATTCAGATAGCTCCTTTTGAAGCGTTGTATGGCAGAGCATGCAGGACGCTAGTGTGTTGGGATGAAGTTGGAGAGAGAAAGATCAAAGGCCTAGAATTGCTTCGGCAATCAGTGGATGTTGTGGCAGTGATCAGAGGCAGATTAAAGACCACCCAGAGTAGACAAAAAAGTTACGCAAATAAGTGCCGAAGATCATTGGAATTTCAAGTTGGTAAGCACATTTTTCTGAAAGTGTCGCCAATAAGGGGAACTTCGCACTTTAGCAAGAAAGGGAAACTGAGTCCGAGGTACGTAGGTCCATTCGAAATTCTAGAGAGAGTCGAGACCCTAGCGTATCGTCTTGCGTTGCTACCAAGATTGGCGCAAGTGCACGACGTCTTTCACATGTCAATGTCGAGGAAGTATGAGCCTGACCCAACCTACCTGCTTAATTTTGAAGAATTGGACATGGATGACCGAGTGTCATACGTTGAAAACCCAGTTCAGATAGTGGATCGAAAAGAGCAAGTTCTGCATACAACGACCATCCCGTTGGTCAAAGTGGTCTGGCAACACCACGGCACTAAAGGAGCAACATGGGAGACAAAAGAATTGATGAGACAGTTGTACCCCCACATTTTTGCTTAAGTATTATAATGGTTTAAATTTTGAGGGTGAAATTTTTATAAGAGGGGAAGAGTCGTGACATCCTGGATTTTTTACTTCTACTTTCAATTAAATTAATTGGGCCTTTCGTCGGCGTGCCAATAGGGCTGTTCTTAGAGCTGATCACACTAGAGATAACTAGACTATTTGGGAAAGCCATTAAGGAATTTTAACGCAATAAACTTGAGAATTCGACTGGGAATCAACTACTCGACCGTGCTCATCTTTAGAGGTCATTACAGCATAGTTAAAAATCAATTAAAGATCAGAGATAGATTGGTTCAACTGACATGTGTGGCTAAACGTGGATAACTCCATTAAATTGGAAAATTCTCATCGACCTGCACTAGATTGATTTTTCTATCGTTTTGGTACCCTGTGTCCGTATTTGAATCCTCGAGATTTTCACGACAACCGAGAGTCGCCAATGTGTCGATTGGGTTCATTGTGGTTCGAAGAAAATCGACCACGAGTCATTTGCACTAAAAATTTCTAAAAGCTACCTAATAGCTTGGTCACGATAAAAACGCGCCGAAGTGAAATTAACCTCGAATTTCAATCCAATTTCAAAAATTGAAAGTTATGTCATGTCACGAGTCATTTTATGAGCATCAACTCAGTCTCCGAAGATTTTTCTGCAAACCGAGACTTTTTGGGAAAAAGTCGTCGTAAGGCCATTTTTGTTCAGAAAAGTCTGAGCGCCGTTTTTTATCGCGCAATTAGGATGCAAGTGGGTTCAATTGGTGAGGAAAAATGTCAATTTGATTGTTGTTATGTTGGTTGAATTTATGGAGGCCAAATTGAGTTGATTCAAGAAGCATTTGATGTCCAATTGAAGCAAAATCATCCAAAATTCGTAACACCCCATGGACCCAACATTTTGGACTACTTCAAGCTTCTAGAAGGGGCCTAATGGTCAAGAAATTGAGCTGGCAGGCCAGCTGGGTTGATGAGGTCAACCAAAGGAGACAAGAGGATGAGGTTGGAAGCTTGGTGGCCCCCCTTTGCCCCCTCTCCCCCTCAAGCCGTCGACCAGCTTTTTCTTCTTCCTCATTGTGCTTTGAGGACCTCAAAAACTTGCAAAGAAGACCAGCTGAAGCCACCGAGCAACCGTCCGCCTGCCAAGGCTGCCGTGATGTTGTCCTCACACTGTCGCACCTCGCCCAGCTCGTGCGTGTCCCCCGCCTTTCCAGGCCACCGTCTCACCTCAGCCACGATCCCAGGAGCTGCTCCGACCAGCTCAGGCCACCGTGCGCCGCCTCCAACCGCCGTCGAAGCTGCCCGTTCGAGCCACTAAATCCTCCGCCGGTTCACCGCCAATCTTGCCTCGCCGAATCAACCCCATTTCCTTTTCTTTTGCCACTAAATAGAGCAGAACTGAGTGGGTCTCATGGCTATTGTCTTAGCCCGTTTTGGTGCCTTCCAGACCTCAGTGCCAAGCCCACTTTGGAGTATACCATCCCTTACCGCGTCCCTATCGTTTCGAACCGATCGGATCGTTTAACAAGTGAGTTTAACTCACTAATCCTCGCTTAGTAGGTTAATAACGCTTAAGGGTTGATTAGTTTACACTAAGCTGAATTAGGTGGTTGGTTAGATTATATTAGCAATTTAATTAATTATTGATGCATGTTATGTTGTTTTTCGAATCTGTCTCGGCTTCCAATTAGGCTTTACAAACCTAAGTTCTATTTATTGGCATTTATTTATTATTTTTTTCGAAAATTAAACCAGGATAGTCGGCGACTGGAATGTTATGCTGATTGCGATGGTGTGATCTATTTATTTAATTGAGGTTTAATTGTGCAAATTGAATGTGTTTGGTGGTTGTGGGTATTTATCTCAAAAATTTATAATTTTGGTAATTAATTGGAAAATTACCGAGTGTTCGTTTACAACGCCAAAAATCTATTTTGGGACTGCTGGAAATGGTGGGATGTTCAAAAGTAAAAATATTGTATTTTAACTAAGGCCGACCGTGTACCCACTGTCACTCCCTAATTCTCAGGCACGCACCCATCCCTCAATTGGTCGATTTAATAGCGACGTCTTAGGACGCATCGCCGACCCTTTCATTTTAATACGCATGCGGAAGCATATAAAATAATTCTCATACAATAAAACAATAGGATAGAAAAGTAAAACTAAAAACTTGAACCCGAAAACCAATACACTTATATACATATATAACAACTCAGTCATGTATATACATATACAAGCCACACTAGAAAGTCGGTTTCCTACACAAACAGGTTCAATAACAACAAGTTAACAGACAAGAGTGGGGGTCTCAATCTTCATCTGGATCATACTCCGAATCATCCTCGGGATCCTCCTCTGACTCCTCTTCAAGTTCTTCTTCAGGGTCCTCTTCAGGTTCCTCCTCCAGGTTCTCCTCTAGGTACTCCTCCTCCTCAACGATCTCTCCTTCTTCCTCACTCCAGTTAGCGCCGTCGGCTAAGTACACTAGAGTATCAAGGTCACCCTCGAGCTTAGGATCTTTGGCATCGATCACCGACCCATCTTTGGGATCAGCAGTCCCCTTTCCGAATGCTGCCTCCAAGACGTACAAAGGCACATCACCTTCCGATACTTGACCCTCTCTTCACCCATCATGGTAGTAACGATACCACAATCGATACTCATGGGGCACCAAACCGTCTTTACCCACATCAACCCAGACGATGGATTTCACCAAAACATACTCTAGACCTTCCAAGTGGGGGTATATCGGGAAGTGGTATCCTATCTCGGTAATCTCTTCGGGTATACCAAAATGAATGGGAGAACGAGGAGGTGGAAATACTGTCATCTAGGGACTTGACATGTTGTCCCACAACGAGGTGAGACTACGTCTCAGCAAGTTCTACCCCACTAAGACCCTATTAGTAAGCCAATATGCCCTAAGGGTTACCTAAGCACAACACAGGTTGGAAGACTTACCTTAGCCTCAGTTCCACCCTGCAAATTAATATCATTTACAGATACATCAAGTCACATCAATTCATAACATCGGATCAAATCAATGATCAATCGATCTAGTCGATTACATGTCATCATGACCCTTTCTTGGTCGGCTCATCTCATACTATCTACAAAGTCCATTTATATCAGGACTGTTCACTACTAAGCTGATAGATAGATAGTATAGCTCGCTTCTGAGATGATCGGGTATATTGCTCTCTGCTAAACTGCCATATCACCTGTAGGCTGATATAGTATATTAACATTGCTCAATCTAAGCTAATAAGGTATATTGCTCTCTGCTAACTGCCATATCAGAGCCCGTAGGTTGATATAGTATACTGACATACTCAATCTAAACTGATAAAGCGTACTGCTCTCTGCTAAGCTGACATATCGCATGTAGGCTAATATAGTATACCGATACACTGCTCTCTACTAAGCTGACATATTGCCCGTAGGTCGATATAGTATACCATCCCAATCATACAACCAATTCCATCTTTTTATCATTCTCGATAAAATAGCCATGCGTGGGTATACGATCAGCTTTAACCAAAATATCATAATTTTTCTTTCCATAAATCCCACCATTTTCTATAGTACATCAAAACATTTTTCGCACTATCAACCGACCCTGAGTTACTTCTCAAACAATTACCAAAATTAATTAATTTAGGAAAAAATCCTAAAATCATAATTAAATAAATTCAGCACTAATTAATGCTCAAATAAATAAATAGACTGCACCACAATAATCGGCATAAAATTTTGGTCATTGACTATCCCATCCTAATTTCCGAAAAATAATTAATTAATTAAATAATTACAAAAAATACTAAATAAATGCAATAAATCCAATTTAGGCCCGTAATGCCTAATTGGATGCCGAAACAGACCCAGAAAATTTCTGAGGTTCGTTCAATAAATACTATAACCTATTTCCTTGCTAATTACACTAACCATTTGTCTAACATGCATCGATAAGGCACCAAATTAATTACTCTACTCTAATCTATCCACCTAATTGCACTTAATTAAATATAATCAACCATTAAACGTCATTAATCGACTAATAGAGGATTAGTGAGTTAAATTCACTTGTTTGACGAGTGGTTCGGATCAAACCGACGGGAACATCGCGAGGCTCGACTTTTCTCAAGGTGGGCCTAGCAACCGAGGCTCGGGACCACCTCAAAACGGGCCTAGAGCTTGCTGGAAAACCCACTTTTTTGCTCTCTGTCCTGAGCTGCAAAACAAGAAAAACAAAGCGGTTTGGGGGCGGCAAGGCTGGAGGAAGGCTGCACGGTTACATGGTAGCTGAACGGTGACTCCGGCGAGCTTCCTTAGCCACTCACGGTGGCTGGACAGTCACTAAGATGCATTGACAGAGGCGGACAACGGGCTGGGAGCGAGGTGAGGCATGACAAGGCAGCAGCGGTGCTCGCATGGGGTGGTCCAGTGGTCACAGCGGCGTGCGGCGATAGTGGCGACGTGCGAGCAGCTCCACCGGCTGCTACTCCTTCTCTGGCTTGCTGCTGGTCGAAAAAACGGGGTGGAGGAGGAATGGTGATGGCCGGCTGGCTTGAGGAACAAGGAGAGGGGGACAATGGCCCTACTTGGCCAATTTCTTCCATTCCAACGTTCCCTAGACCAACCTACACCACCCACACCTTCCTTGGCTCTCATTCAGCCACACATGCCCATCCTTCAACCTTGAAATGGTCCATTTGGCTAGGCAAGGGGGGAGCTACGAATTTTAAGGGTTTTGGCTTCAATTGGACACATATTCTCTCTTGAATCAATCCCAGTTGACCTCAATAAATTCAATCAACCCACCATCGGTCATCTCGGCATTTTTCCTCACCCATACAATCCACTTACTTCCCAATGTTGCGACCAAAAACGGTCCCGGTCTTTTTCTAAACAAAAACGGCCCTAGGATGACTTTTTCCCAAAAAGTCTCGAGTTGCAGAAAATTCTTCTGAGACTGAGTCGACGCTCCTAGAATTTATTGTGACATGACAGAAACTTCAATTTCTAAAATCGGACTTAAATTCACAGTTAATTTCTACTCATACGCGTTTTTAGCGTGACCTAGGCTGCTTTGTAGTTTTCAGAGATTTTTAGTGCAAATGACCAGTGGTCAATTTTCTTGGAGCCACAATGAACCCACTCGACACATTGGCAACTCTCGGTTATCAAGAAAATCTTGATGATTCAAATACGGATACAGGGTACCAAAATGACAGAAGAATCAGTCTAGGGTCGGCCGACAAGAATTTTCCAATTTAGTGGTGTTACCCATGATTAGCCACACATCTCAGTCGAATAGACCTATCTCTGATCTCAAATCGATTTTTAACTGTGCCGTAATGGCCTCTAAAGATGAGCACGATCAAATAGTCGATTCCTGGTCGAATTCTCAAGCCTATTACATTAAAATTTCTTAATGGCTTCCCTAGATAGTCTATTTATCTCAAAAGTGATCAGCTCTGAGAACAGCCCTATAGGCGCGTCAATGAAATGCCATATTTATTCAATAGAAAACAAGACTGAAAATCTAGGATGTCACACCCACACACAAGTATTTTAATCGGGTATGATAAAAATTTTGAATGGAATGGATGGTCAAGGTGGTATACTATATTAGCCTATGGGCGATATGTCAACTTAGATTGCGAGTAGTATTCCGGTATACTATATCATCGTACGAGCTCTGATATGTCAGCTTAGATTGCAAGCAATATACCTTATCAGCCTAGTTTGCGAGCTATATTATTATCAACTTAGAGCGAGCATTATTAGTATATTATATCAACCTACGAGCTTTGATATGTCAGCTTAGATTGCGAGCAGTATACCTTATCAGCTTAGTTTGCGAACTATATTATTATCAGCTTAGAGCGAGCATTATTAGTATAATATATAACCTACGGGCTCTGATATGTCAGTTTAGATTACGAGCAGTATACTATTTATAGCTATACTATCTATTTATCAGCTTAAAGGGAGCAGTCCTGATTTGATCGGACGTATTAGATAGTATTGATTTGGCCGACCAGAGAAAGGTCGTGATGACATGAAATCGACCGAGTCGATTGATCGATAGTTCGATCTGTTTCGGTGAATTGAAATGATTGGTTGAGTTTTGAGATATACTGACTTGCAGGAAGAGACTAAGGCCAAGGTAAGTCCTTCGACCTATTTTTGTGCTTAGGCAGCCCTCAGGGCGTATTTTCTTCTTAATCGGATCTTCGGGGGTAGAACTCGCTGAGACGTCGTCTCACCCCATTGTGGGATAACATTTCAGGTCCCTAGATGGTAGCCCCGCCAAACCCTCCCAAATATTTTAGACAACCTAAGAAGTTCACAAAACAGAGTTACCATATTCCAATGCATGGACACCCCGATGGGTTGGAATACGTGCTGATGAAGTCCATAGTCTGGGTTAATGCGAGTTTACCCAAAAAGGTGCCCCATCAATACAGGGCATAGTATTGTCATTTTAGTGATGGACAAAGAGAGGGCCCCGTGCTAGAATCTGAGGTACCTCTGTATGCATTGGAGGTTGCATTCGGGAAGGGTACGGCAGATCCTAAGGGTGGTTGGTGGTGGGCACGAAGGACCCTAAGCTTGATGACCCAGATTCTTCGATGTACTCAGTAGTAGGATCCAGCTGGAGTGTGGAAGAAGGAGAAATCGTGGAGGACGATGACCTGTAGTGGATTGGAAACCTCCACCCCTATTTGCAAATTTTGTTTTATGACTAGCTTGTGTAGAACCTAACTTCTATAGGTTGTATTGTAATATATACATTATGGTTTGCAATGTATATAAGTGTGGTTGCTTTCAAAAATGAAATTGTGGCCCTACTCTCCTATCAGATTGTATTATTGTCTGGGGATTATTTATCTGCTTCCGCATGCGCATTTAAAAACGAATGGATCAGCGATGCGTCCTGGGACGTCGCTATTTAATCGACCAGTGAGAGATGGGCACGGGCTCGAGGATCGGGGCATGATAAAGCCTACGTCCACTCTCCCACACAACAGCCTTCTGGCTGGTTTCCACTATGAATCGAAAGAGAATGTTACAACCCTGTGATCTCAACTTCTCAGTGAGGAGTCTCTACTGTTTTCACAAGATCACTCTCTAGAGTTTCTCACTTTCGAATACAAGTTTAAGCACTAAATGATGAAGGACAAGAGATTTGAAAGCTTCATAATTTAGAATTCTTCTTTCACACATTTCTCGAATGACTTGAACAACCTTCTTAAATACTCCTCCATGCCATCTTGACTGTTGGCACTTTCTAGAGGAATTCTTCCAATCAACCCATTGGACAGAATCAATCAAGGAGATCTCGAGCCGTTTGAAGATTGAGATGAAAGCCCGTCAATCATGTTTGCCCATACAATCAGGATCTTGGTTTCCATAAGTAGATTCTTTCCAAATAAGCTTGCCTTCCTATTTGTATTGAAACCTTGAAGAAAATAATCCTGAGTCTGATTAAGTCTTTATTATTGCGTTCAGTCTGGAACTTGTCAGAGTGGGCAGACTTCTGATGTAAGATAAACTTTTACACAAAAGTCTGGCAATCTTCATAATAGAACTTAGATAAGTTTTGTCAGCTTCAAAACACCATAGGAGTTTTCTCCAACAATCTCCCCCTTTTTTAAGATGACAAAACTTTCCTGCAGATTTAAAAGCTTATATCCTGCAAAACGACACTTTAGCAGTACATGATAACTTATAAAAACAAATTGTTATAGATCTGGATAACATCAATTCTGCAACCACAGAAAACACATTAATCTTAACAATTTAGACAAAGATTCAATCCAAATCCATAATCACAACTACAAAAGATTACTGCAAAATAAATATTTTATTGCAGAATAAATATTCAACACAATCAATTCAAACAAACAAGTTCAAACAAACAAATTAAATCTGCTCACATTCTCCCCCTTTTTTGTCAACGGCAAAAAGAAAGAGAAAGTCAAAATAGAAATATATAATAAATGTGAAACTTATTAAATCTGTCTAGGAACTCAAACGACTTGGAAATCCCCTAGCGACTACACTGCCTCCTCAAGCTTCTCCTGGCACTGATGATAAACATTCTCAACCTTGGCTATAGTCTATGAAACTTATTGCTTCAAGGTCTAAACTTGAGTATCTAGAGACTGTACCTTGCCAGTGAGAAAATCTTAAGTAGATCTCAAGGCAGTGTGAAGCTTCTGGATCTCAACCTCCATCACATATTGTTGAGCTTTAACCTCCAAAAAGAGCTCTACTATCCTTGGATAGTCTACATTAGGTTCAGTCTGAGCACTAGCTTCAGCAAATTGAATTGGTGGAGTATTGAGAGATGAGGGAACATCAACTTGATCGAGGGCAGTTTGTCTTGCACCTTGACTTGGAGTAGACTCTTCAACCTCAGCTTCAGAAAACTGAGATGCAAAAACATCTTCAGGGTCGGCAGGAGATCTACTTATGCCATCATTCGCATTAGGTGGAGAAGAAGTTCTTGTTTTCTTATTAGCTCCCCAAGTTTCTGTGCCTACAGGTGGAGAAGAAATTTCTTCTTCTTGTACCTTTTTCTTTTTTAGAACGAGAGTGATGTTCTGTGTCAGTTCGTACTCCTTCAGGGTCATCCCTTATCTTTTTCAGAGTCCTCTGATAATATTATTGCAACAATCTCTCCATCAGAGTCATTGTTGTCATCATCCTCACCCTTTTCTTCAGAATCACCTTCTTCTTCTTCTTCATCTTAAGCTCCTGCTTCTTCTTCTTCTATTTCTTCTTGCTCTACTTCTTCTTCCTCTTCTTCATCTTCTCTGTCTCCTTCTTCTCTTTCCTTTGACTTCTCAAAAGCAACAGAGCCTTGAAGATTTCTTAAGGTAATTGCAGAAATGGTCAGATCATCTTCATCCTCTTCATCCTGCAGGATAAGTGATCTTTTTTTCTTCCAATTTCTTGCATAATTTCCTTGCCTTTGCACTTTCTTGGAGTAGTAGATCCTTCCTTGATTTTGCTCAAGGATTCCTTCTTCAAAAGTTCAATAGAGTCAGATCCTTCAGTCTCATTTTGGAGATCATTTTCAATCCTATCTCCATAGAAGCAACAGTTCTTGAACAAAGCATAGAAGGAAACTGGATCTGAAAATGACAGAACAATTTTGTAACTAGGGCAGAGTAGGGCAATTGGCCTTTTTCTTTCATGACAATCCTATACATATACAACAGGATAGTATGAGGAAGTGAAACGAATCCCATTGCAGATTGCCCACATGATTCTTGCCTCAAATCTAGAAACATCAGTTTTGGAGGCTGCCTTTGGTCTGATGCAGTTAATGACAACTTTGCGCAATAGAATGTTGGAGGCTGGAAAACGTGAATATGTGATACTTCCACTTGGCAGTCTGTCCTTTACTAGAAATCTAGTGGCTTGACCGATGGAGATATTCACTGGTTGAGAACCACTTCTTTCCACTTGTAGAATATCGGCTAGAATGTCAACATCCACAACAAAGGCTTTATCACAAATAATGAACTGAATGCAATTCTGATCAAGGAAAGACAGATTTGAGTAGAAGTGTGCTGTCAATTCTGGATAAGCCACAGCCGTCTCAGCACAAAACTTTTCAAGTTGAAGGAAGGCCAACTTTTCCCTCAAGTTAACATTTATTGAGTCCAAAAAGTCAAAATCTACTGTACGAGGGTTTATCACCCCACTGTTTAGCATTTGGGCATAAACCTTTTATGCTCCTTAGAATGAAATAGTTTCATTCTTTCACCAAGGGCGTCAGCAGCCACACCCATCCTAGGTTGAAAATTCGAAAATATTCGCTCATCATCATCCTTATTTTCAGGCTGATTCTCATAACTAAATCTAGGATTAGAAGGAAAATGAAGAAAAGCCTTTTCTGTCGATCCTTTCGGCGCCACTCCTATTCTTTCCATGGCTCTTAAGAACAGAGTTTTGTTCCCATGCCCATGGCCTTTCAGAAAACTAGTGATAAAGGACATTGGAGAACCACCCTGTTTCAAATAACAATAATGCTTGTAAAGAACCCGGGGTGTCAAAACTCTGAGAGGAACCGCATCTTGTTCAACTTCTTCCAAAGGTTGACAAGGAGTGTTCTGCGGAGAGTCTTCACCAGTAAGATCGAAGTGTGTAGGACCTTCTAACATGTTCCGAGGCCCCTGGCTTGTGATCCAAGAATATTTCCTTTGGTGTGACATGGATGCAGACTTGGAAGATTTCGTAGACATGTTCGAGTGAAGAAAAGATGGAAACTTGCAGAGAAGTTTTTAGAGTAAAAATCGAGAGTGGGAGAGAATCGGTATTTTAGGGTTTTGAAAAGATGTGCTCGAAAGAAATACTAAAAGGTATTTAAAGAAATTGAAAAGGGGTATTCGAAACGTCACAAGGAAAAATGCCTTTTCAGAACAAATTTTAAAAAGGTAACTGCTAAAAAATTTGAAATCCGAAAATTACTAATAGTAATTTCTAAAGATAAAATAAGCAAGCGACGATTCAGATAATCATACCTTTTCATACCAAAAAATAAAATACTTGGATTTGAGAGATTCTCATATTGAAGTAGCTTCTTGAAGTTCTAAGTCTAACCAATTTCAGACTTTAATCGATAGGAGAGATAATATCCAGCTTGCTGCGAATAGACTCAAATAAGTTTTTCTCCAACGGTTTAGTGAATATGTCTATCAGCTGATTCTTTGAATCAATAAATTGAACCATAATCTCGTCGTTCTGGACATGATCTCTTATAAAATAATGTCGAATCTCTATATGCTTCACCATTGAATGAAGAATGGGATTTCTGGTGAGATTGATAACACTTGTATTGTCGCATCTGATCTATGTACAGGATTTTTCTATTCCAAAGTCTCTAAGTTGTTGTCTTATCCAAAGAATTTGAAAACAACAACTCCCAAGAGCAACATTTTCTGCTTCTGCTGTTGATAACGCCACCGTACTTTGTTTCATTGAGAACCAAGATACCAGGATTTGTCCCAACAGTTGACAAGTGCCAGATGTGCTCTTCCTGTCGATTCTACAACCAGCTAGATCAGTGTCAGAATAACCAAGAAGAATAAAGTCTCCTTCTTTTGCATACCATAGACCCAGCTTTGGAAAAGTCGCAACATATTTAATGATGCATTTAACAGCACTGAGATGAGATTCCTTTGGATCAAACTGAAATCTAGCATAGATGCACACACTGAATAAAATATCAAGTCTAGAGGCAGCAAGGTAAAGAAGAGAGCCGATCATGCTTCTGTATAGTTTCTGATCTACTTTCTTCCCCCCTTCATCCTTGTCCAGTTTTGATGAACTCGACATAGGAGTTTCTGTCTTCTTGCAATTCTCCAATCCAAATTTCTTGATGAGATCTTTGGCATACTTCTCCTGGTGAATGAATATACCTTCCTTTGATTGTCTGACTTGCAATCCCAAAAAGAATGTCAATTCACCCATCATGCTCATTTCGAATTCATCCTACATAGATCTTGAAAATTTCCTGCAAAGACTTTCGTTAGGAGAACCAAAGATTATATCATTCATATAAATTTGTACAAGTAGAAAATCTTTTCCTTCCCTTTTTATAAACAGAGTAGTATCAACATATCCTTTTTCAAAGCCATTCTGAGTTAGAAACTTACTCAACCTTTCATACCAAGCTCGTAGAGCCTACTTCAAACCATATAATGCATTTTTCAGTCTATAGACAGAGTCTGGTTTTCTTGGATCTTTAAATCCTAGTGGTTGTTTCACATAGACTTTTTCTTGAATGAATCCATTTAGGTAGGCACTTTTGACATCCATCTGGAATAACCTGAAATTTTGGAAACAAGCAAAAGCAAGCAATAATCTAATTGCTTCTAACCTTGCTACTAGTGCATAGGTCTCATCATAGTATATTCCTTCTTCTTGTGTGTATCATTTCGCCATGAGTCTTGCTTTGTTTCTGATCACTTTTTCTTTCTCATCCATCTTGTTTCTGAAAACCCACTTCATTCCAATAATAGATTTGCCTCTGGGTTTTGGAATCATCTCTTATACATCATTGATACTGAATTGTCTGAGTTCTTCCTGCATAGCTTCTATCCAGCTTTCATCATACAGTGCTTCTTCTACACCTTTTGGTTCTATCTTAGAAACAAGTGCTAAAGCACTGGAGTATTCTCTTCCTTTGGATCTAGTGCGAATTCCTTCATTAATGTTGCCAATGATGAGTTCTTTGGGATGACTTAACTTGTGCTTCCAGTTGCTATTAGGCCTGAGAGTCTGTTGATCCTCTGTTCCGTTTGAATCTTCTTGTTATGTTTGTTGTTGTACACCAGAAGTCTGAACTTTGCTAGGGGAGGCAGACTTTGTTAAGTCTAGAACTGGTTCATACTCTTCAAGTTGAACCTAATATGGTTGAGTCTGCATATTTTCTTGAAATCTGACGTTCATAGATTTTTCCACAGATTGAGTCTTCTTGTTAAAGACCTTGTAAGCTTTGCTTGAAGTTGAATAGCCAAGAAAAATTCATTCATCTGATTTTTCTTCAAACTTTCCAAATCGATCATTCGCATTCTTCAAGATAAAGCATTTATAGCCAAAGACATGAAAGTATGAAATATTTGTCTTCTTCCCTTTATGTACTTCATAGGGAGTCTTCTCTAAGATAGGCCTTAAAAACACCCTATTGATAATATAACATGCAGTAGAAACTGCTTCTGCCCAAAAGCGAAAGAGTATTTTGCTTTGTATCAAAAGAGTTCTGGCTATCTCTTGTAGAGATTTGTTTTTCCTTTCCACGACCCCATTTTGTTATGGAGTATCTGGAGAGAAGAAAACATGCTGAAAGCTAAATTCATTACAGAAGTTTGCAAAAACTTGATTTTCAAATTCTCCTCCATGATCTGTCTTTATGCTTGAAATTGCATAACCTTTCTCGTTCTGAACTTTCTTGGCAAAGTTTGAGAAGTATGCAAAAGTCTCAGACTTATTTGCTAAGAAGAACACCCAAGAGAAACGAGAATAATCATCCACGATTACCAGACAATATTTCTTTCCACCAAGACTTTGAGTTCTTGTTGGCCCAAAGAGATCCATATGAAGAAGTTACAACACTCGACTAGTAGAAACTTGATTTATTAGTTTTAAAGAACTTATGACCTATTTTCCTAAGACATAGGGAGTGCATAACCCAGTCTTCTGATAACCCAAATTAGAAAGCCCTCAAACCAGCTTCTTAGAAGAAATCTTGGCAATTTGCTTCATATTTACGTGACCAAGCTTTCGATGCCAAAGACTTACTTCATCTTGAATGGAAATAAAACACTGTGAACTTTCTGGATTTACATCTATAAGGTATATATTGCCATGCCTTCGCCCGGTAAAGGATTGAGAGAAGTCTTGAATTATTCCAGAACAAATGCCTTCTTGGAAATTTATTCTAAAACCAGTATCACAAAGCTGACTTATTCTCAAAAGATTGTAGTTTAAACCTTTCACCAGGGAAACATTGTTGATAGTCAGACTTCCAATCTTTACAGTTCCACAGCCTATAATCTTTCCTTTACTATTTCCTCCAAAAGAAACTTTTCCTCCTTTTAGCCTGTCAAGCTTTTCGAAACAGCTTGAGTCTCCTGTCATATGCCTCGAACAGCCACTATCCAAATACCATTTGATTTTTCTTTTAATAGTGACCTGCAATCAGAAGGAAAACTCAAACTTTTTTTGGTACCCAGATTTTCTGGATCCAGGAGTGTTAGTATTAAAAACAGTTATTGCCCAATCTTTCTCAATTGGTCTCCAAACCTTGGGATAATCCTTCTCAAAATGTTCTGAGCTGTTACACTTAGAACATCTGAGAACACTTCGGCCAACAGGTTTTACAAATACTTTTTGAAAATAATTTTTATAAAATATTTTTGCAGGTTTTTGTTTAAGTTCTCTTTTACTTTAGGAAAGTCAATTAAAGGAACAGTCTCATTATTCATACCCAAACCGAGACTTGTTAAAATAGGGTATTTGAGCTGTAAGAATTTTCTCTAATTTTTCTGATCTTTTTGAAAACCTTTTTGGAATATCCGAGATCTCCCTTTTTAAAATAACATTTTCTTTTGAGAGAGAATCAGAGTTTTCTTTCAAATCGTCAAAACTTCTTTTCAAATTTTCAAACTTTTCTCTCCAAGAAACTTCCTATTGCCTGAGCTTAGAATTCTCCTTTTTAGTTCGGAGATCCTTTTAAGAGAATATTTAAGATCGAGGCAAAGTTCTTCTATATACATAGAGACTTTAACAGGAATTTTAGAGTTATTAACCTTAATTTCTTTGTCAAAATCTGAATCAATGTCTGTCTCTGATTCTAAGTCTGACTCTGAGTGAGCCATCAAACATATGTTCGCAAATTCTTCCTCGCTTTCTTCACATTCGATGTCACTCCAAGTTTCTACTTTGAGAGCCTTTTTGTATTTCTCATTATTCCCTTTCTTCTTTTTTAACAAGGGACAATTTGATCCGATATGCCCCTTTTCTTGCACTCGAAGCATATTACATCCCCGCTAGTTTCGGTTTCTTCTGTAGGTTTCTTCTGGGAGTTCTGCGAGCCTTGCTTCTTCCAATTGAATCTTCTACATTTTATGTTCAATCTTCTGAATTTCTTTATCATAAGGGCCAAGGCCAGTTCTTCATCATCCATATCATTTTTCAAATCTGTATCATCAGAATTAATGTTAGATTTTAAAGCAATTAATTTCTTACCTTTTGGATCTTCCTCATCATTGATCTGCTCCACTTCGTACGACTGAAGTGTGCCTATTAGTTCATCAACTAATAGAAGCATAATCCTTTGATTCTCTCTTATTAAAGTCTTCACGTGATTCCAGTCCTTTGAAAGTCCACACAGTAGTTTGTTGACTTTCATTGGTCCAAAAATGGGTTGGCCTTGATAAGCTAGGCCATTCACAATCTCTGTAAAGCGACTAAACATATCAGAGATAGATTCTCCAGGCTTCATTCTGAATGCTTCATATTGTCCAAGCATAATGTTTATTTTTGTTTCCTTCACACGGTCAGTCCCTTCATAGGTAACATGAAGTCTGTCCTAAACTTCTTTTGTTGTTTCACAATAAGAAATTCGGTTATATTCTGTGGGAGACAAAACATAATATAAAGAATAAATTGTTTTTGCGCCAAGAGCCCGTCTCTTGATAATTTCAGCTTGCGTTGATTCATCAAAGCATCAATCACTTCTTTCCCTTTGTCTGAAGCCGATGTTCCTTTAGGATTAATTCATTTTTCAACAACATCCCACTCCAAAGGATTTCTAGATCTAAGAAATGCCTTCATCTTGTTTTTCCACACATTATACTCATTTCCATCGAAATAAGAAGGTCCGGTGTTGCTTTGTCCTTCAACCAATCCTAAAGCCAATATACTAGCCATAGAAGATCTTTAGCTTAAGTGTAAAAAATCTAAGTGCTAGTATGAACACCTAGAGGGGGTGAATAGGTGTGAAAATAATTTTTTGCAAAGAACAGTGAAAATATTTTACTTTAGAAACTGAGTCTGAGGAACAACAGACTTTGGCAGTTAAATAGAATTATGAATAAAATAAAGAAGTTCGGGAAAGAGAATATGAATACATAATTTATAGTGATATGGCTTAGATCAAGTCTACATTCACTCTCCCACGCTGACAGCCTTCTAGCTGGTTTCCACTATGAAACAAAAGAAGATTTACAATATTGTGATCTTGACTTCACAGTGAAGAGTCTCTACTGCTCTCCCACTAAGTCAAACTATAAGTCTCTCTCTTTTGAATATAGTTTAGAGCACAGTATGTGGAATAACAAGAAACTGGGAAGTTTCAGATTTTGGAATTTCTCTTTCACGCACTCTGTCGAATAACTGGAGAGTCCTCCTTAAATACTCTTTCATGCCTTTTCGATCGTTGACACTTTCCAAAGGAATTCTTCCAATCAACTCGTTGGACAGAATCAATCAAGGAGATCTCGAGCCATTTGAAGATAGTGATGAAAGCCCATCAATCATGTTCACCCATACAATCAAGATCTTGGTTTCCATAAGTAGATTCTTTCCAAAATTAATTGCCTTCCAAAAATATTTGATATATCGAAATTGATTGTAATGAAGATACTCAATTTCGTAGGTGATATTTCCAACCAGAAGTCCATATATAATCCATGCAAACCAATCCTTCGAAGAAAGAAAGATAATCCCTTATCTGGAAAAGTCTTCATCATTCACTTTTGTTTAGTCTGGAATTTGTCAGAGTGGGCAGACTTTGACATAAAGTCTGGGAGTTCAGACTTTGACACAGAGTCTGAGAGTCTTCAGAATTTGACATAAAATTCTAGAATTCTTCAGAATAGACTTTGGATAAGTTTTGTCAGCTTCAAAACATCAAAGGAGTTTTATCCAACAATCTCTCAATTTTTTATAATGACAAAACTTCCCTACAGATTTAAAGATTTATAACCTGCAAAATAACTCTTAGCAGTACATGATATCTTATAAAATCAGTTTGTTAAAGATCTGGATAGCATCGATTCTGCAATACACAAAACATGTTAATCTTGAAAAAATTAAACACATATCAAAATTTAACCATCCTCATCCATAACCATCACCACAAAAGAATATCACCACAAAAGTTACTACAAATCAAAAGATAAGTTTAAATCTGCACATTTCTCCCCCTTTTTTGTCAACAACAAAATGTGGAGAAAATCAAAATAGATAGAGAAGAGATAAAAGGAATCAAGATTGTCTTGGCATTCGAACGAGCTGGAAATCCCCCATTGACTGCACTACTTCTTCAACCTTCTGGCACTGGAGATGAACATTCTCTACTTGTGTCTAAACAGTCTTGATAATTTGTAGAATCTAATCATTCTTGGCTATAGTCTAAGATACTTGCTAATTCAAGGTCTGTACCTGAGTATCTGAGGACTATACCTTTTCAGTGTGAAAGTCAGAAGAGGATCTCAACGCAGTATGTAGTTTCTGAATCTCAATCTCTATAGCATATTGCTAAGCTTTGACTTCCAAAAGGAGTTCCATCATCCTTGGATCAGCATTAGGTTATGTTCGCGCACTAGCTTCAGCGAGTGGAGTTCGAGGAGAGTTGAGAGAGGAGGGAACATTAGCTTGTCTAGTTCCATGACTCAGCATTGATTTTGCAATGTCAGCTTCAGGAAATAGAGAAGCATAGACATCTTATGGATGTGCAGGAGATCGACTGATATCATCACTCGCAAAAAGAGGAGAAGAAGTCCCTGTTTTCTCAACAGCTCCCCATGTTTCTGTGCCTACAGGTGGAGAAAGGATTTCTTCTTCTTGAGTCTTCTCGTTTTCAGAATGAGAGTGATGTTCTTGCTTTGTACGTACTCCAATTGGACCACTCCGAGTTGCTTCAGAATCTTCAGATAAAGATATGGCAATTGTCGCCTCATAAGATTCATCCTTATGACCTTTTCCTTCTTCATCTCTTCCTTCTTCTTCTCTTGCTTCTTCTTCCTTCTTTGCTTCTTCTTCTTCTGCTGGCTCTGATTCTTCTCTAACTCTTTCAATGGGTTTCTCAAAACCAACAAAACCTCTAAGATTCTTCAAGGCAATGGCAGAAATGGTGAGATCATCATCATCATCATCATCATCATCATCATCATCATCATCATCCTCTTCATCCTGCAGGATGAGAGATCTTCTCTTCTTTACAGGTTCCTTCATAACTTCCTTGCCTTTTCTCTTCCTTGCAGCAGAATCTACCTTGGTTTTGTTGGAGGACTCCTTCTTCAAGCACTCAATGGCTTTGTTCAGATCCTTCAATCTCATCTTTGAGATCATTTTTAGTCCTATAACCATAGGAGCAAAAGTTCTAGAGCAAGAGAGATGGGAAACGCGATCTGAAAATGTCTAAACAATTTTGTAACCACCGTAGAATAGGACAACTGTCCTTTGTCCTTCATAACGGTCCCATGCATGTGCATCAGGATAGTGTGAGGGAGTGAAAACCTCATCCCATTGCATATAGCAAACATGAGTTGTGCTCCGAACCTGGAAACATCAGTTTTTGATGCAATTAATGACAACTTTATGCAATAGAACATTTGAGGCTGACAGTCGAGAATAAGTGATGCCTCCTTCTAGTACTCTATCCTTGACAAGAAATCTCATTGCTTGACCAAAAGAGCATTTATTGTTTGAAAACCACTCCTTTCCACCCCAATAATGTTTGCCATTATGTCTACATCCACCACATAAGCTTTGTCACTCACAGTAAATGTGATATGATTCTAGTCAAGAAAAGAAAGGTTTGAATAGAAAAATGCAATCAACTCTGGATATGCAATAGTTGTCTCAGAACAAAACTCCTCGAGTTGAAAAAAGGCTAACTTCTCCCTCAAGTTAACCCTAATCGAGTCTAAGAAATCAAAATCAACAGTACAAGGGTTCATCACCTCTCTCTTTAGCATCTGTGAGTAAACCTTTTTGTGTTCCTTAGAATGAAACAACCTCATTTTTTTCTCCAAGAACATCTATAGCAACACCCACTCTTGGTTGAAAATTAGAATAAAATCTCTCATCATCATCCTTGTTCTCAGGATGACTAGAACCAAACCTAGGGTCTGCAGGAAAATGAAGAAAAGCATTGTATGCCGATCCTTTCGACGTTATACCTAACTCTTCCATCCTTCTTAAGAACAAAGTCTCGTTCTTATAACATTTCTCTCTTAAAAACTCATCTATAAAAGTCATGGGAGTACCACCTTGCTTCAAATGAGTGTAAAGCTTATAGTGAACCTGGGGTCTCGAGGCTCTGAGAGGTTCTACGTCTTCTACAACTTCCTCTTCCAGAGGTTGATGCGGAACATTCTAAGTAAAGTGCTGCTTAGAATGCTGTGGAGAGTTGCGCGAAGAGTCTTCCTCGGTGAGATCGAAATGAGTCTATCCTTCTGGCACATTTCGAGGCCCTTGGCTTGCAATCCGGGAGGATTTCCTTTGATAAGACATATTTGCAGGCTTGGAGGATTTCATGAATAGGTTCGAGTGAAAAAGATGGAAACTTGCGAAACAAACTTGAGAGTAGAGACGAGAGAAAGTAGAAACGAGAGAGTAGAAAGTATGTATTTTAGGTTTGGAAAGACGTGTTCGAAAGAAATACAAGAGGGTATATATATATATATATAAAGAAAATGAAAAGTCACAAATAAAAGAGATAATCGAACCATGAGAAAAAAAGAAAACTGCCTTTTTCGAAATAACTAAAAATAAAAACTGCCAAAAATTCAAAAATTCGAAAAATATAACTTTTAAAAATAAAATAGTCAAGCAACGATTTGGTTAATTATATTTTCGTTCCAAAAGTAAAATACCTGGATTCGAGACTTTCTCTTACTAAAGTAGCGTCTAGAAATACTGAGTCTGACCAACTTCAGACTTTTCTCCAAAATAGAAATAATATTCAACTTGGTGCGAATAGACTCAAATAGATTTTTCTCCAAAGGCTTCGTGAAGATGTCTTCTAGCTGATTCTTCAAATCAATGAGCTGAATCATAATCTCCCCATTCTAGACATGATCTCTTATAAAGTGATGTCGAATCTCTATATGCTTCGTCCTTGAATGAAGAATTGGGTTCTTGGTGAGATTAATAGCACTGGTGTTGTCACATTTTATCTCGGTACACGATTCTTCAATCCCAAAGTCTCTTCGTTGTTGTCTTATCTATAGAATTTGAGAGCAACAACTCCCAAAAGCAACATACTCTGCTTTTACAGTTGAAAAAGCCATAGTACTTTGCTTCCTTAAGAACCAAGATATCAACATATTTCTCAACAGTTGACAAGTGTCAGAAGTGCTCTTTCTATTGACTTTACAACCTGCTAAATCAACGTCTAAATATCCAAGAAAAGTAAAGTCTCATTCTTTTGGATACCACAGACCCAGCTTTGGACAGGTTGTAACATATTTAATGATGTGTTTTACAGCACTTTAATGAGGTTCTCTTGGGTCAGACTGAAATCTTGCATAAATACAAACACTGAATAAAATATCAAGTCTAGAAGCAGTAAGGTAGAGAAGTGAACCGATCATAATTCTGTATAGCTTATGATCTATTTTCTTCCCTTCTTCATCCTTGTCCAATTTCAAAGAACTTGACATTGGAGTCTTTGTTTTCTTGCAATTTTCCAATTTCAAATTTCTTGATGAGATCTTTGGCATATTTTTCTTGGTGAATGAATATACATTTCTTCGAATTGCAATCTCAGAAAGCAAGTTAACTCACCCATCGTGCTCATCTCGAATTCATCCTACATAAATCTTTAAAATTTCTTGTAAAGACTTTCGTTAAGAGAACCAAAAATAATATCATCTACATAAATTTGTACTAGTAGAAACTATTTTCCTTCTTTCTTTATAAACAAGGTTGTATCAACCTTTCCCTTTTCAAAACCATTTTTAGTTAGAAACTTACTCAACCTCTCATATTAGGCTCGAGGTGCTTGCTTTAGTCCATACAAGGCCTTTTTCAGTTTGTAGACCGAGTCTGGTTTTCTTGGATCTTCAAATCCTGGTGGTTGTTCCACATAAACTTCTTTTTGTATGAATCCATTCAAGAATGCACTTTTGACATCCATTTGGAATAACCTGAAATTTTTATAGCAAGTAAAAGCAAGTAATAATCTAATTGCTTCTAACCTCGCTACCGGTGCATAAGTCTCTTCATAGTCTATCCATTCTTCTTGTGTATATCCTTTTGCCACGAGTCTTGCTTTGTTTCTAACCATTTTACCATTCTCATTCATTTGTTCATGAAAACCCATTTTGTTCCAATAATGGATTTGCCTTTAGGTTTTGGAATCAGCTCCCATACATCGTTGATGCTAAATTGTCTGAGTTCTTCCTGCATAGCTTCTATCCAGCTTTTATTAGATAGAGCTTCATCTACACCTTTTGGTTCTATCTCAGAAACAAGTGCTAGAGCATTGGACTCTTCTCTTCCTTTGGATCTGGTGCGAACTCCTTCATCAATGTTGCTAATGATGAGTTCTTTGGGATGACTTGACTTGTGCTTCCAATTGCTGCTTGGTTTGAAAGTTGGTTGATCCTATGCAGTTGTTGAATCTTCTTGTTCTGCTTGTTATTGTTCTCCAAAAGTTTAAACCTCTTCGGGGGAAATAGACTTTGTAAAGTCTAGAACAAGTTCAGACTCTTCAAGTTGAGTATGGTATAATAGATTCTCTAAATAATCTTGAAACTTGACATTCATAGATTCTTCCATGGATTGAGTCTTCTTGTTAAAGACTCTATAAGATTTGCTTAAAGTCAAATAGTCAAGGAAAATTCCTTCATCTGATTTTGCTTCAAACTTTCCAGATCGATCATTTGCATTCTTCAGAATAAAATATTTACAGCCAAAGACATGAAAGTAGGAAACATTTGGCTTCTTTCCTTTATACACTTCAGAATGAATTTTCTCTAGAATAGGCCTCAAGAATACTCTGTTGACAATATAGCAAGCAGTTTAAACTACTTCTGCCCAAAATTGAGAGGATATTTTGCTCTCTATTAAGAGAGTTCTGGCCATCTCTTGTAAGGATCTATTCTTCCTTTCCACGACCCCATTTTGTTCCGGAGTGTATGGAGAAGAAAAAACATGCTGAAAACCAAATTCATCATAGAACTTAGCAAAGTTTTTATTCTCAAATTCACCTCCATGGTTAGTTCGTATGCTTGAAATTGCATAACCCTTTTCATTCTTAACCTTCTTGACAAACTTTGAAAAATAGGAGAAAGTTTCAGACTTACTTGCTAAAAAGTAGACCCAAGTGATGTGAGAGTAATCATCCACAATTATTATACAATATTTATTTCCACCAATACTTTGAGTTTTGGTTGGACCAAAAAAGTCCATATGAAGAAGTTGCAAAGCTTGATTGGTAGAGACTTGATTCACACGTTAAAGGAACTTCTAACTTGTTTTCCCAAGACACAAGGAAGTGCATAACTCATTCTTCTAGTAAACAAGATTTGGAAGTCCTTGAACAAGCTTCTTAGAAGAAATCTTAGCAAATTGCTTTAAATTAACATGACCAAGCTTTCAATACCAGAGACTTACTTCATCTTGAATAGAAATAAGACACTAAGAACTTTTTGGGTTTACATCCAGAAGATAAATGTTGCCATGCCTTTGCCCAGTGAAAGATTGAGAGAAATCTTGACTTGTTCCAAAACAAATGCCTTCTTGGAAGTTTATTCTAAAACTAGTATCACAAAGCTAATTTATGCTCAGCAAATTGTAGTTCAATCCTTCCACCAAGGAAACATTGTTGATAGTTAGGCTTCCAATCTTCACAGTTCCACATCCTACAATCTTTCCTTTGTTGTTTCCTCCAAAAGATACTTTTCCTCCATTTAGTTTCGTAAGCTTTATAAAGCAGCTTGAGTCTCATGCCATATGCCTCGAACAACCACTATCCAAATACCATTTGATCTTCTTTTTGATAGTCACCTGTGATCATAAGAAAAATTCAAACTTTCTTTGATACCCAGATTTTCTTGGGTCCAGGAGGGTTAGTATTAAAAATAGTCTTAGCACAGTCCTTCTTAACTGGTCTCCAAACCTTGGGACATTCTTTCTCAAAATGTTATAAGCTGTTACACTTTAAACATCTAAGTGCACTTCGGCCAACGGGTTTTACAAAAACTTTTTGAAAATGAGTTTTGTAAAATGCCTTTGCAGGTCTTCATTTAATTCTTTCTTTTACTTTAGGAAAGTCGATTAATGGAACAGTTTCTATAGTCACACCCAAACCAGATTTGTACTGGTCTTCATTTAAAGTAGGGTATTTCAACTGAAAAAAATTTCTCCAAGTTTCTCGGATCCTTTTGAAAATCTTTTTGTTATATTTGAGATATCACTTTTCAAAAAGTATTTTCCTTTGAAAAAGAATCAGAATTTTCTTTCAAATTATCAAAACATGTCTTCAAACTTTCAAATTTTTCTTTCCAAGAAATTTCTTATTGCCTGAGCTTATAATTCTCCCTTTTTAGTTCAAAAATCATTTTAAGAGAGGATTTGAGACTGAGACAAAGTTCATCTATGTATTTAGAGACTTTGACAGGAATTTTTAAATCACTAATCTCAATTTCTTTGTGCGAGTCTACGAATCGAGTTTATTTCGATTCGAGTCTGATTCGGAATGAGCTATTAGACATATGTTGGCATATTCTTCTTCGCTTTCCTCACACTCGGTGTCACTCCAAGTTTAAGCTTTGAGTGCCTTTTGTACTTCTCAGTTTTTCTTTTCTTCTTCAGCAGAGGACAGTTAGGTCTGATCTGCCCATTTTTCTTGCATTCGAAGCATATCACCTCTTTGCTGGTTTCATTGTCCTTAGTTGGTCTCTTCTTGAAATTTTACATGCTCTGCTTCTTCTAGTTGAATCTTCTTCTCTTTCTATTCAGATTTTTGAATTTCTTGATCAAAAGTGCCAGCTCTTCATTGTCCATATCATCATTTGAATCGGTATCATCAGAATCAATGTTAGATTTCAAAGCAATTGACTTCTTACCTTTAGGATCTTCTTCATCATTTATTTGTTCCACTTCGTACGATTGAAGCGTGCCTATCAGTTCGTTAACTAATAGAGGCATGATCCTCTAGGTTTCTCTAATTAAAGTCTTCACATGATTCCAATTTTTCAAAAGCCCACGCAGCAGCTTGTTGACTTTCATTGGTCATGAGATTGGTTAACCTTGATAAGCCAGGCCATTTACAATCTCTATAAAACGACTGAACATATCAATAATAGATTCTCCAGGCTTCATTATGAAGGCATCATAATGTCCAAGCAAGATATTTATTTTGGTTTCCTTCACACAGTCAGTTCCTTCGTAGGTAACATGTAATCTGTCCCAAACTTCTTTTGCTGTTTCACAAGAAGAGTAGATTGCTTTCGCATCAAAAGCTTGTCTCTTTGTAAATTCAACTCGTGTTGCTTCGTCAGCATCAATGACTTCTTTTCCTTGGTCTGAAGCTGATGTTTCTTTAGGGTTGATCCATTTTTCTATGACATCCCACTTCAGAGAATCTCTGGATCTAAGAAATACCTTCACCTTGTTCTTCCAGACATTGTACTCATTTCCATCGAAGTAAGGAGTTCTGGTATTACTCTGACTTTCAACCAAACCTGGAGCCAAAATACTAGTCATAGAGGATCTTTAGCTTAGAAATAAAACACTTCAAAAATTAAGCACACAAGCTCTAATACCAATTATAAGTGCTAGTATGAACACCTAGAGGAGGTGAATAGGTGTGAAAACAATTTTTCGCAAAGAATAGTGAAAATATTTTACTTTGGAAACTGAGTCTGAGAAACAACAAACTTTGAACAAGTTCAAACTTTAGTAGTTAAATAGAACTATGAACAAAATAAAGAAGTTTAGGGAAGAGAATATGAACACAGAATTTATAGTGGTTCGGCTTAGATCAATCTTACGTCCACTCTCCCACCCTGATAACCTTCTAGCTGGTTTCCACTATGAAACAAAAGGGAATTTACTATCTTGCGAACTTGACTTCATAGTGAAGAGTCTCTACTGCTTTCTCACTAAGTCAAACTATAAATCTCTCTCTTTTGAATACAGTTTAGAGCACAATATGTGAAATAACAAGAAACTGGGAAGCTTCAGACTTTGGAATTTCTCTTTCACGCACTCTATCGAATAACTGGAGAGTCCTCTTTAAATACTCCTTCATGCCTTCTCGACCGTTGACACTTTTCAAATGAATTCTTCCAATCAACCTGTTGGACAGAATCAATCAAAGAAATCTCAAGCCGTTTGAAGATTGTGATGAAAGCCTGTCAATCATGTTCGCCCATACAATCATGATCTTGGTTTCCATAAGTAGATTCTTTTCAAAATTACTTGCCTTCCAAAAATATTTGATGTATCGAAATTGATTTTAATGAAGATACTAAATCTCGTAGGTGATATTTCCAACCAAAAGTCCATATATTATCCATGCGAACCAATCCCTTGAAGAAAGAAAGAAAGATAATCCCTTATCTGGAAAAGTCTTCATCCTTCACTTTCGTTTAGTTTGGAATTTGTCAGAGTGGACAGACTTTGACATAAAGTCTGGGAGTCTTCAGACTTTGGCACAAAATTCTGAAATTCTTCATAATAGACTTTGAATAAGTTTTGTCAATTTCAAAACATCAAATGAGTTTTCTCCAACAAAAAAACACTTCAAAAAAGCAAACACACGAGCTCTGATACCAATTGAAAGGGCTAGTAGAACACCTAGAGGGGGTGAATAGGTGTGAAAACAAACTTTAACAACTATTTCAAAACATAGAAGTATATTGCAGCAAATAAAGTAAAGGAGTTTAGGGAAGAGAAAAATAAACACAAGATTTATAGTGGTTCGGCTTAGATCAAGCCCACGTCCACTTTCCCACGCTGACAACCTTCTAGCTGGTTTCCACTATGAATTGAAAGAGAATGTTACAACCCTGTGATCTCAACTTCTCAATGAGGAGTCTCTATTGTTCTCACAAGATCACTCTCTAGAGTTTCTCACTTTCGAATACAAGTTTAAGCACTAAATGATGAAGGACAAGAGATTTGAAAGTTTCAGACTTTGGAATTCTTTTTTCACACATTTCTCAAATGACTTGAACAACCTCCTTAAATACTCCTCCATGCCTTCTCGACCGTTGGCACTTTCCAGAGAAATTCTTCCAATCAACTCGTTGGATAGAATCAATCAAGGAAATCTCCAGTCGTTTGAAGATTGAGATGAAAGCCCGTCAATCCTGTTTGCCCATATAATCAAGATATTGGTTTCCATAAGTAGATTCTTTCCAAATAAGTTTGTCTTCTAAAATGATTTGCTTCTTCGAAATTGATTCCGATTGAGATAACTAATATAGTAAGTGATATTTCCAACTAGAAAGCCTAATGTATCTTGGTCGTACTGAAACCTTGAATAAAATAATCTTGAGTCTGATTAAGTCTTTAGTCTTACGTTCAGTCTGGAATTTGTCAGAGTGTGCAGACTTTTGATGTAAGATAAACTTTGACACAGAAGTCTGGCAATCTTCAGAATAGAACTTAGATAAGTTTTGTCAGCTTCAAAACATCATAAGAGTTTTCTCCAACAAAAAGAAGAGAGGCCACCAATGATACAGTTTATCAAGTCAATTGTGCAATATTACTTTTTTTGTGAAAAGTAAAGGCAGTGTATTGCAGTATATTTTCACCTTAATTACATCAATTTCATTCAACTGGTACCGTCACTGGCTTTCCACGAGAAGTTGGAATTGACAAGAAGAATTACGAAGCACTTCCAACCAACTATTTCTTACAAATTTCCTAGCTTCTAGTATTCTGTAAGCGCTTCAATGGTTTTGCATCAACTAAAAAAGATTAACCAGAACCATGTCATTTAGCAATGGACATGAGAATCTGTGGGATCATAGCTCAGAGTGACTTCAGGTGGAGTTTGTCTGTTGAGGAGGTGGCTCGGACATTGGTGCATTGGACAGGAAGCTCTGGAACATAGTATGTGCCTGAGAGGGGAGATACATTGGCACTTCATGGCCGGCGCCCATTATGGCAACGAACATCAAGCCTTCATATATCTCGATCCAACCTCCAAGCTGGGAAACCAAAGAGTCTAGTTTAAGCCATTGTGAATGAATCTGTGGAAGCTTTTCTTTAACTCGATTTAAACTGCGTTTACCTGATCGCGATGGTACCAGGGGTACCATTTCTCCTGTACTTTCAATTTTAGGGCTGCAATGTTACGTCGGGTCATTGGCAAAGGAACAGCTATATCTGTTGTCCCACTTCTCAAGAAAAGGCAAATAATCCATGTGAGTCGACACTCGATGCCACTAACAACGGTAAGAGAAAAGACACCTTCGTGATGAATTAAAAGAAATGTTGGTTTCCCCATATATATGAATGTTTGTGCACTAATCCTACCAAATGATTCTATCATAGGTAAATCCCAAGTCTATCCAGCATGTTCTATGATACGTTCTTGTTTTGGGCAATTAACCGATACACCTCACCTGTATATCCAAATCCGCAAGCGGGCCTCTATGAGTTCTTTAAGGATTGGCAGGACCGATGTTTCTCCGTCACTTCTGCTATATTTTAGGTTGACGCCTGGTTCACTGCATTAGCCAAATCACAAGATTAATTTATGTCCGGATATTTTGCATACCCTAGATTTGAACAAAGTTGTTGTCTTGTGATCAAGAAAACCTGCAGAGGGTGTAGTTAAAAGGAATGTGGGAGGGGTCAACGTGGAAGGACTCTTGCACCTCTTTCCTTTTCAGGTACTTCACCGTGTCAGCCTCCAGGCAGAATTCATTCCCGTCTCTATACATAAGATCCTGCATCCAGAGAAAACAATGGATAAAGCTACTTCTTAATATTTCTTTTCGTGCCTCTAAAATCAAATTTGGGAGCTGTCTCACCTGTGTGGTGTTATTCTCGCATGGTCTCGCATACATGTTATAGATATTTACAACTCCAATTTCATTATTATATGCTTCTTGCCAAGCATTTTTGCAGCCTTCCGAAGCTCTATCGACAGAGCAAAACTTCCTCATGTTTTCGTACGTAGCGTCTGAAATAAGCCCATGAACCCAATAGAACTCCCACCTTCCAGGATCTCCAGTTGGCCTGTCAAGAGTAGGATTTCCTAACTGAAAATTTCCCCCAAGAAAATAGCAAAAGTTTAGTTCAAGTTGGCAGTGAAAACGGGTCTAGTTCAACTGGAGACTCCAAGTTAATCATCTCACCAAGAGTCCCTTCAGATTGATTATTGGTCGTGTGATCCCCTTCTTTTGATTTACAATCACCTGAGCCTAAAACAAGTCCAATTTTGAACTTGTGAGTGATTCAAATTGTGTTGTGTAATTGGGTTCATTGGGATTCAATGGTGACAAGACATGCATACCTGCATAGCTCTCTCCAGCAATATAGAAGTCTCTGTACTTGAATTTCGGGAAGACTTCAAGCCATTTGTTTAGAAACGCAAAATTGTCCATGGCTAAGATCGTAAAGAAAGGGGATACCAATTAATCTTTCGGAACAGATTTATCAGAAAGACGCAAAACATAGAACCGTGAAAACCAAGATAAACCGAATCGAAAGTCCTGACCAGTGCTATTATCCCCATCTTCCTCAACAACGCTGCGAACAGAATATCCAACACCGAAAGGGGAATCAAGGAAGAGCAAATTTGCCTCTGCAACAAGACAACGAGATGACATTAGTAAATGGCGATCCATGAGCTTGAAAGAGGTAACATTTGCAAAGACGTTCATTGGTTCAAATGGGATAACCAAAACGAACCATCAAGACTCCCTGCATGAAGAAGTATCACTTTGGTGTCTGAAGACCGTATTGGCAAAGTTGTATCTTATCGCGATGGTATATACTCTAGTTCTACCATTATTTACAAACTAGTGCATTAAATTTTGATCGTATTCAATTTCGATAGAGATAGTTCCGTGGAGCATCACAAGAGATTCGCAAACTGATGTCGGCCACATCAAGCATTGCTGAAGCAAAATTACCGGTGTCCCATGAGATTTGTCTCTTAGCAAGTTCCCCGTTGGGCAGGACCTGAAAGGGTCCGATCTCCTGAAAGGCTCCGTACCCGATTGACGAGCAACCAGGTCCTCCATTGAGCCACAGGAGAAGAGGTTTGGAGTCTGCATCTGATGCTGCTTCGACGAGCCAATAGAACATCTTCTTTTTCTCGTTTATCCTCACATAACCCGAAAATTGAGCAACAGATGCGTCTTTAGGTTGTCCGGGTAATGTCGTGATATTGGCGCTCGCAGCGTTATCTATTGAAGTCGTCGCAGCGACGAACGACATCAATGAGCTCAACAAGAGAAGGTGAAAAGCGTTGGACGACGTAAGTTTCGCCATCTTTTGATCGTGTGTTGATGGGGTTCCTTCTCGATGCTCTTTGGAATCCTGTTTCTCTTTGTGTATATATGTGCTTCAGCGTCAACTTATTAACTGAAGAACCAAGATGATTGCCTTAGTTTGTGCAGTTAACGGTGATCTGTTGAGTACAGTTATAACAAGACTTCTTTTTTTTAAAATTCGAACTGGAAGGTCATGAAAATCCTGTATTGTATTGTTAAGTGCTGTTTCAAGCTTTCTGAGCTCTAAGCACAGGGGTAGGTTCGATTATGGTTGTGGGAGTTGAGGGCCGATGAGGGTTTATTTATCAGTACCTTTTTTTTTTTTTTTTTTTTTTTTTTTTTTTGGTCAGAAAGATAATAATATTACCGACGAGTAGAAGGAACGTTTTGGAAAATATCAAAAGACAACAGATCACTTAAAAACAAAGGAGGATTGAAGACCCAATCCGCAGGTAGCGAGCCGGCTTGATGGGCCTTCGCAGCCTGGTCCGCCACCATGTTCATTTCCCTCTTGCAATAGACGAGCTGCAGATTAGGGCAACGGTGAAACAGCTCTACACATTCGTCGATCAAAGCTCTGATTTCCCAAGGCGGCTGTGCGTTGTGGCATATCGTCTCAACAAGAACGGAGCAGTCGGTTTCCAAGATCATCCGATCTGAGGTTTGCCCCGTGTCCTGCACAAAGTGTAGCGTATGGTTTAGCGCCGTCACCTCCGCTTGCAGGGCTGAGGATGCCACGACCGATCTTATCCTACGTTTTCAAAAATACAAAATGCAATTCTCATAAACTAATTTCTAGCGATCTTTAAAATTAGAAATAATCTATGTGGGAACATTTGCATTAAAGATCATTAAAGTTAAATAACCAAAACTTTGAAAAAAACATGAAATTGTAGAATAATGAAAGGTAAGTTTAGACTTCTTTTGATTATTTACTTAACTTGGCAGATTTTTTTTTTTTTTTGGTCTTCAAATGTTTTCAAGAATCCTCATGGAGACTGTGGTGGAACTTTGAAGAGGCGAATTAGTCTGATCAAACTAGGCAATGAAAAATTTGCGAAACCATATTTCGCTCGTGGAAATATTATTTCCCTCAAGAAAACTAAGAAAATGTTACATATATAATTTTACATGTTGATATTTGAATATTTTGACAGGTTTCGTTAAGTCGTTTTGTGTCCAAAAAGAAAAAAAAAAAAAAAAAGTCAGAGTCCCCGTGCCCAAAAATTAATAAAAAGTCAAAAGTTTGAAAGTAGAAGGACATGGCAGTTTTCGTGCTGCTAGTAACGATCTTCCCGCAAACTTTCATCCCGCATTTCCAACAGATATGGTTATTTCCATCAAATGTAAGAGGTCTAGAAATAAATTGCCATTCACTAAAAGAAGCTTCTTTCTTAATGTCGACGCTAGAAGAAGCTCTTTTCAATGGCAGCCATTTGGACCTTTTGCTCTATATCTCGTATGCTAAGTAAGGAAACTCTAATACCAATTTAAATGGACTAGGCACGACGATAAAAAAGGGGTGATATCTTGAGAACTTGAAACTTTCATGTGAATATGAGATGGACAAAGAGTAGAAGGTGCACCGGTTCCATTTACAAATCTTCTATGAACAAAAATTGAAAGAGTTTGAAAGATATAAGAATGAGAATTGGATTTACAGTTGTCCCGCTTTCCACTCGGCCTATTTGTTTTTAAACTCTTAACAGTTTCCACAAGGCTGGAAGGCTGGAAATTATTTTATAATCTTGAGATGTTAAAGTTCATAAAGAATTTGCTGCTTCCACTCCAACCTTCTAAGCCTTTAACTAATTGTCCTTCTTCAAAGTGGCGAAAACGAAGAGTGACTGTCAATTGACCCGGAAGGATCATAATCAGAAGACATTAGGGGATGTCCTCTTTCACATTTTGTTTAAAGAGGCGAGACCGCTTTGTCAAAACTCCTGTCTCGGGTCGCGGTAAATGAATCGGTAAAGAATGTACTTATATATCCACTCTAATCTCGTGAAAGGACGGATTAGTTGAGCTAGAAGCTTGGCCACATTAGAGCATTCCAGGTTAAACCGCATTTGACATAGAGAGTTCACTCCCGACATTACCCAACGAAAAAGGGAAAATCACCAGTAAACTCATCTTTTGTTTTGTCATAATCTAGATTCGTCGATTGACTTATCACTCCATTTACAGAAACATTGTTATTCACATGATCACTCGACAAATAACATCATAGGATCTTGTGAAAAAACTCGTTAGAACAGTGAGTTAAATAGTACTGGCAGTGGTGCATTTGCTGATCATGGTCAGCACAGTTGAGATTCTTGGTAGCGTTATTGCACGTTTGCTATTCAAAGCGAGATAATGCAAGCACGTTTGCTATTCAAAGCGAGATAATGCAAGTCTCTCGTAACTCTTCTTCGTTAAATTGCGGCAAACATGAGTTTCTCCAGTCCCCCGTAACTCCCTCGCTCGGAATGAATAAGCCTTTAAGACAGTGAAGCCTGTATATAAACAGCCAAAGCCCCAGCTGCTCATGAAGCATCCACATACAGATCTACAACTGAGAGCAGAACAAATCAGGCACGAGCTTCAGTGAAAGCAAGGAATCGGTTTTAGCTAAAATGGTGTTGTCACGACGGGCATCATTGCTCCTGACCTTCGTGGTGGCCGTGATGGCCATCACGCCTGCTCTGTCTCAGACCACAGGCAGAGGCCTTCCCGGCTTTCCCCTTATGAGTCAATTGGAATGTTGGAAGATCATCAACGGCGTAGCGGGGTGTACCGAACAGCTCCTGAAGTCGTTTGAAGAGCTGAAATTCGACTTCTTGCCCGACTGCTGCAAGGCCATCGTCGGCATCCCCTCTACATGCGCCCAATGGATTTTCCCCTTTGGTCTCTCGCTCGGCGAGCAGGTCAACAAGTACTGCACCAATCTACTTGGAGCAGTGCCTTCTCCTGCTTCCTAGATACTTGGCAGCAGAACTTGATCAAGGACTTTCTAGGTGTTTCGTCTCGCAGCATTGCTACCTTTCAAGTAGTGTGCGTATCAGGCCATCAGTTGAAGAAATTAACAATAAGGTTGTCTAGGATTTTAGCACAAGGGATTACGGTTCCTGTAGAGACCCATGTTTTCCTGTCGTTGATGTAGGATATTTCGTGATATAAAGATCCTTTGCTCGCATTTTCGACATTAGGTGCTACTTCCCAACATTTTTTGCTAATACGCATGCACTAGCAAGAGCAGCACTCTGTTATCGCCATCTGATTTGAGTCAAACAAACAGGATATTCATGACACAATTTACACGTTCGGAACCGCCATTTAACCGGGTATTACGATTTTGTTCAATGCGGATCATGTCTCTGTTTCTTTTTGTTCATTTGGTAAATAATACTGACCAACCTTAATCCGACAGAACCCGTAAAGTTTAAAGAGTTTGATGCGTCGGCTATCTTGAATAGCATACGTAGGTATACTCTCTCACATGCATAGAATGCAGTATCGGTTCGGGCGTATGCTCACTCGCCTTTGCCTAAAGAGATTATTACATCAAAATTCAGCTAAACCTAAGCATATGCAACGTTGTTTCCTTCAAAACGTCAGCTGATTAAACGCTCCCACATCGACGAATAAGGCGGCGAATGCAAAGATTGAAGTAGAAGATGCCTTGTCTCAATCACCTGACATCGGAGTTCAGATTTCAACATTTTGGGATCGCTCATCTTCTCTTTCTGACGTCGTAGAGGATGAAACCGGCCTTGATGACATGAAGACGACTATGTTGCAATCATCAACTAACGCAAGGAACGTACCACGAACTGAATCCATAGTATCATTTGCCGGCTCGATTGTAATGTAGTAGTTTTCTGTAGCATCCTCTGCCGTCTTTACAACACCCAGAAAGGAGGAAGAGAGAAGATGAAGAGTGTGGAAAATAATATCCTTGGGTTTGTTTTCCGTCTAAAGCTTACTAGTGACAGTGAAGCACCAAGTGAAAAAGTAGAAAGTTCATTGTGGAGGAAGCTTGCAATAGTAAGTACAAAAACACAAGCCATCGCTTCTGCATTTTCCGACCCCATACACTTCTTTAAAGCACTCGTTAACGCATATTTGGGGGCTGCACTTCTGGAAACTGATCAGCTTGTAGCACGTGTGCTCCGGAATCCTCGCCACGTACACACCCCAGGCCGCCATGGCCACAAAAGACTCAGCTGCTCAAGGAAGAAGACCGGATGAGATTCACA
Organism: Eucalyptus paniculata subsp. matutina; assembly: GCA_017140255.1. NCBI lineage: Eukaryota > Viridiplantae > Streptophyta > Magnoliopsida > Myrtales > Myrtaceae > Eucalyptus > Eucalyptus paniculata. Next base: position 47,124,567 of record CM029435.1, read on the forward strand.
GATGATTCGATTTTGACCGATCTATGTACCATGAGCACGCCAGAATGGGTTAACGTGGAAATAAAACGATCATGTAAAGAACATATGCATTTGCAGGACAAAAAAAGACCTGAGAAAAGCAGCAGTAGCAAAAGAGGTGGGAATGCCAGAGACTTCTTCATCTATGAGCTTCAAATTGGTGGTCCGACCCCGGTGAGCTCCTCTATCTAAAGGGCCTTGCGATTTCGCATCTCTGCGGGCGAGCATCTCAATGCAGGTTCATCACGTGTCCAAGGCGAACCGAGAAATGCACCCAGAAAATCGGGAATTGTCTATGGTAAAGAGACGAGAAGAACGTGTTGTGAGATGTTCTGCTGGCGAATTTGACGCAGAACCTTATATATCACGCGGAGAGTGTGCAGGTGAAGCTAACTTTTGCTCGGAGTCACCAAGAAGCCAGAGAGCAGTTTCCAAACTTGTGAGAGACTTCTTGCTTAAGCACGTATACTTTCCTTTGTACACACTTCATCGGTCATATTCATTACTATCAACGCCTATTTGAAGGATATGAGCAAGCAGGTCGATTCCTCCAGATGATTCAATTCCACAAATTCCAAATCTGCGTCTAAATTTTGATCTTTAACCAAACAAAGCAAAAATTTGAATAATCCGATAAACATATTCCACCAGAAAGATTCTATAGACTGATTATGCAGCATGCGTTCATCGGGAACGAAGGATAGCAGATTCTAAAAGTCACGGCTGAACCAGATAAAACACGTAAGAATGATTGAGGAAATTATCAGCTGCCTTCAAAGAGGGCATTGAAAATAAAAAGAAATACAACTCAATAGTAGTTCTTAACTTGATACTATTGCTTCTGCAGCATTCAAAGAACTGTTCTAAACAGATAAAAATCCCCAGGAAAATTGAGAAGCAAATCCCAAAGAAGACTCGGATTTAGATCATGAATATAACTAAACCAGCCACCACATGTATGTGGCGCACACTTCAGGGCTAACCAATACAGATCAGCTCTAATAACCACCCTTAAGGTCATTTACGACATCATACGGGATAGGAGTAACAGTTTCAAGGGTTGCCCCTCCACCATGAATCCTGGTTTGGGGCCCGCCGGCTGCCTCTTGGTGCTAATTTTCTCGCCTCTTGCCTTGGCCTCAGCTTTCAGTTTGTCATTCTGAATCTTTCTCAAACGGAAATCCTCGTTGCATCTTGAAGGCTGAACATGTTCAAGGCGCACATGGATCCTTTTCCTGATTATTCTGTTGCCCACCTAATTCATGACAAAAGAAATTGCATTTCAGTAAGACAACAAACAACCATACCAGAATACAAAGTGAACCTCACGTAACAACTAACTACAGCACCATAACGAGACATTGAGAACATGTAAAACATCCACCTAAATCAGCCACCACAGAATTAAAAATGGCATAGTCAAAGCATATACAATAAAAGGGCTTCTTTTTCAATGCAATACGCACCAAGCAATGCCATCCAATTTGAGCGGGACAACAATATCCAATGTGAATCGAAAAGAGATATGAGCGTCAGAAGGACGAGAGTAAAGTAGCAGCGAAATTTGAATTCTGACAAGAGCACAACAAATGCAACTGGCTCGACATCAGATGTGGCAATGCATGATTTCTTTCAAAAGACCATTTTTATCATATCAATCAAATTCGACCTATTCCAGCTTCAAAAAAAAAAAAATGATTACCAACACATATACGAAAGCAAGACACAAATTGCCACCCCTAGGACCGGGCTTTATCCATAATGATATACAATCAGCAGATAATAATGGCGAGATCAGCACTTTTGCGGGCGCACGAGAATGCAGTTTGAACTTAAACAAGCTCGAAGGGGACACAACGAGCTGACAAACCAATAGTCGAAACGATCCAAAAGAGCTAAACCACCTCAGTTCACAGAAGCTTTCAATGCCCATCACCAACCCAGCACACAAGATCGCAACTACAGCGACCGAGCAACTCAACACAGCTAAAAACATCGAATCTTGCACCGACCCAAATGACACCCACATGCCATCATCGCCGTATAAAATCACAGCGCGAAACAACCAGAACGCGAAGAAACCGCGAATCGAGCTCGAAGCCCCAAAAAATTCACAGCGCCTACCTGCTTGTTGACCTCGACGCCGATGGCGTGCTTGGTGATGTTCCAGATGCGGCCGGTGCGGCCGTGGTAGAACTTGTGGGGCATGCCCTTGTGGACGGCGCCGTTCACCTTGACGTCGACGTGGTCGCCGATCTTGTAGGTCCTGAGGTAGGTCGTCAAGGGGATGAACCCCTTCTTCCGGAACGGCCTCGAGAACGAGTCCCTCGTCCGGCACCTGACACCGTGACCCGCCGGCATGTCTTCTTCGCGGGCGAGGGGCTTACTCTTTTCACAGGTTCGGCGGCGCCGGTCGTGGCGTCTCTGGAAGAAAGCCGCTGCTGGAAGGCGAAAACCCTAGCGAGGAAGACGAGAGGAGGGGAAGAGGGTTGGTTTTTATAGGGATGATGATGATTGCTGGAGGAGTTTTGGGCCTTTGGGCCGGGCCTTTTTGTGCTGTGTGGGGCGGGCCTTGGGCCTTGGATTGGGTCCGGGTCGGTTCGGGTTGCAATTGGGCTGGGCAGTTCGGATGGCTGCTCGGGTGGCTGCTCTCGGGTCTTTAGAATTAAATTACACTCTCTCGGGAAATTTGAGGATTTTTTTTTTTGTGCACGTATCTCTATTTTATAAAGTGAAGTTAAATTCAATTTGATTTTCTTGAAATTATTGATATGAATGGGTTTCGACAATTTTATTATTTAATCTTATATTTGTTAGGGGCTACGTTTTGATCAATGTAGTTTAAAAAAAAAAAAAGAAAAAGAGTAGTTCCTTATATGTATTTTTATATGTTGATAGGCATGATTTTGTCCACATTCTGACAGTTTTGTTTGTTTTCGCCTCCAGCTCATCAATCAAACCACTCAATCAATGTACAATCCCAATCATACTTTTTGAAATGTTTTAATATTAAGCTTGTGTTGAAATGAATGAATACATAAATAGATTGGCACAACATAGAGTCATTCATAACCAAATTCGCATTTTGACTTGTACTACAATCAAGATGAGAATTTGACGGTGGCTAATGACTAAAAAATAACTTAATTCATTGCACGCCGATTTAATTAATTTACAATAATGAATTGTGTAAAGAATCACTAAATTCATAATCAATACAGTTCGTTGATAAAGTAAAACTAAATTTTTTATCATTAGAGGCGAAAAGAAAGAGAGATATTCAAGAATGAAAATCTAAAGATCACCAAAGATCTGATAAAACCATAACATAAGATATTAGCCAACTGAAGATGTAGATCTGATTTTTGTATACGTACATACGCCCGCCCCCGAGTAGCAAGAGAGTGGAAAAGTCCACCGCTACCCACGACCACGACCATGACCACGATCGGGATCAGTACACCCCCGCAGCAGCAGCAGCAGCAGCACAAGTGCAGACGCACGTACTCTCTCTCTCTCTCTCTCTCTCTCTCAATCTCAGTATCACCCCTTCTTCTGACTCTCCCGCTCCTTTCATCTTCCCCCCTTCTGCAAAACCCTAGAAATCAATCAATCCCCCTTCCCCCCCTCTCTCTCTCTCTCTACCGCTCTCTCTCTCCTCGATCCCCTCCCTCTCTTTCTCTCTACCCCAATCTCCCTCCGTCGATCCGTGCAATCCGAGCCCTCGATTCCTCCCGTCTCCGGCGCATCGAGAATCGCGTCGGCCCCGGGGCCGCTCGATTTTTTTTTTTTTTTTTTGGGTGTGAGGGGAACCCGGCGAGCGAGGGAGAGGAGCTGGGGAGGTGCGATAAGGCTGGCGGGCGCCGGGGCCTCGTAAATGGCGGATCCGCCAGGTATCCGCCGCCGGTTGGAAGACGCCGCCTTCGCCCCGTCGGTTTCGCCAGAGCTCGAGCGCCGCCGCCGCCGTCGCCGCCGCTGCCGCCGCTGCCGCTGCTGCCGTGACCGCCGCGAGGATTGAGAAAGTATGCTGAGCGTGCTCCGCGTGCACTTGCCCTCGGACATTCCCATTGTAGGCTGCGAGCTCACGCCGTACGTGCTCCTGCGACGCCCCGACAAGGCCCTCTCCACCGAGGATGTCCCCGAGTCCGCCCCAACGGACGGCCACTTCTTGAGATACAAGTGGTAAGTGAGTTCCGCCGATGTCCGAGTGACCGTGTTGTTGTTGGGAATTGCGTGGTTCGTGGTTTCTTTCTACTTTTGATTTTCTGAGAGGGTAATTGTGTCGCAGCTACTTGAGCTTGAGAGATGTTTGTGCGTTGTTGAGTGGCATTTTAATGGTTCTATGCCCTTTCTGGCTTACTCGTTTCTCTGTCCCTTTTGTTGGAATCAGTAGACGCGATGCTGGTTTGCTCGGTTTACTTACTTAAAGTGACATTGCTAGCTTGGGGTATTCAAATGTGCTGTAGGATTTTGTGAACGTTGATGTTACGGTTACTATTTTCCTGTGGCATAGACTTTCCGGAAGCAGTTTTTGATCAGTTAAATATCCTCCATCCTCCCTGTCAACGCAACATGAACGTTTTTTTCTGTAACTTCTGGAAGAATAGGACAAGCCTCCTGTGTTGGGTTGGCATTTTGAATTAATCTTTTTCGACACGTGGCAGAAGTGTTTGAGAACATGGTGCATCTATCTTCTACCTGCCATTTTTGTCTGTTTGGTTACAAAAAGGCACGTGTGTGCTCCAAATGGGAAGGAGTTAGCCACATTCATCCTGTTAGCAGTTTAGTCTAATGTCTAATTATCAGCGTGTCCAGAGGGCGGAGGGCTGTTCCACTTGTCGTGGCAGTCTTGGCTTGCTTAGTCAGCAAAATATTGGTTGTTTTAGACAGGTGGAAAAGAAGGTTACGAGCATGTAAAATTTATGTCAATTTGTCAACTGGTAGGTTTGTCTTGTGATGTATGGCTTCTTATGGGTTCGTGGTTTAAAGAACTTATGCTGTAAATTAATATTACTTATAATGAAGAATTTAAGACTTAAAGTTTTAAACTCATGAGGTGAAGCAAGTTAGAATTGTGGTTTCTTGGCTTTGTTGGCAATAATTAGCCAGCTATCTGTCAATTTGCATTTATTTTCGAAGAGCATGCATTGTGATGTGAATAGACTATACCTTTATTATTTACAGGATCGGGTAAGTTACGATATCATTTAGTGGGTGCTTATCAATTTATTATTACGGTCAGGTTTATCCTGGTTCATTATGCATTATTGATGGGTAAACGTGTCATAAAATTACCATAGTAATTAGGCATGTTCTATTGTGAAGGGTGAAGTCTAATTTTGGTCGTTCATCTGTTATTGATGATCCCCTGGTATGAGTGAATTCTGGCATGGTTACTGAAAAATGCAGATTTTAGACTGAACCTTGAAAGTGATTCACAGTAATGTCAATGACGTCAAACAATGTACTAGGGGAGTGACAAGAATAAGCAATTTAGATGAAGGTGAAGAGTTTACTCATGATGGTTATCCTGAGGAAAGCCAATGCAAGAGAGGCTGATAAACTCTATGCTTATGAAAAACATTGCAAAATGTTAAATGGGATGCAAGAATGTTAAGTACATGTAAAACTTTAAGGATAAAGCTAGAGATGAAAACAATAATTTACCAATCTGGTTTACAGAGTGATGATGCCATGAGCTCTTGCCATCTGGATGTGTTTGTTCCACTTGTTTAATTACTCTGTTATAGTTGACCAAATTGCTTATTAAATTAATTCGCAAACCAATTTTAGTCTCTTCAGCATGCTCAAACTTTCAAACAATGTGAAATAACAATGACCAACCAATGGGAAATGACATATTTTAAGAATCAGAAACATTAGGACATGAAGAGAAATTGTAAACAAAAGACACTTAATATGGCGAAAGGGAACAGTGAGTGAGTTTTTGTTAAAACGTGTTGAGTAAAGGGTGACATTCTCTAAATTGATATTTCCTATCAATTAACTCTACTAACTTTGAACAAGATCTCATTAAATCAATACCAGGAATTGTTGCTACTCATTTAAAGCAAATGGAAGAATGAAGTAGGTGGGGGGCATATATATGTGTGGGTGCTTGTGCAGCACGCACACACAAGAGAGAGAGAGAGAGAGAGAACAAGCTGCGTCCCAAAATGGACCTTAAAGATCTCCAGAAGGATAGTAGAACGTGCCCTATATTATTTTTGCTTGAAATTTCAAGAGATCGTTAAGGTACTTTTTAGGATACCTATGAAATTTCCCTGCCTTCAGTTGCAAAGAATGGTTAAAAATTGTAACTTTTGCATTTCACTTATCATCAGCGCAATTTGCTGATAAGCTTAAATGAGGCGAATATCCAAAATGTCAGCTGTGTCTGACCATATATTCCACCCTCCCAGTGGTAAAAACCTCTCAATTCTAGACCAAACCAAGACTGTGTATTAGCCTAGTTTGCCTAGCCAATTTAAAGACTGTTGAACTTTCTGCATATAGCAAAGACCCCCCAAAAAAAAAAAAAATATATATATATATATATATATAGTGATGTCCTTTCATAAGGACATGCTCTGTCTCTTTTTTGCTCTTATGTCGTGATTCATTGCATTTCCTGTTTCTGCTGAATAAATTGCTAAACAAAAGTTGTTCCGGAGACTGTCCTAAGTAATAATCTTTGGTCATTAAATGTTTGAAGATCTTAGACCAGTCATCCGCAGGAGACTGTGCTGTTAATATTCTTCAGCTGGCAAAAGTCATTACTGTCAAACTAGTTTTGATTCTTGTTAGCATTATTTACCTTTTGTTAGATATTTTGTTGGACATTGATCTGAAAAAAAATTGATTGAATTGGGAAATGAAATGGTGTCGGTGGGTTCTTTCTTTCACTTGCAGGTACCGGATTCAAAGTGATAAGAAAGTTGCGGTCTGTAGTGTACATCCATCTGAACAAGCCACGTTGCAGTGCCTAGGTTGTGTTAAGGCCAAAATACCTGTTGCTAAAAGCTACCATTGTTCACCTAAGTGCTTTTCAGATGCATGGCAGCATCATCGAGCTCTGCATGACCGTGCTGCAAGTGCTGTCAGTGAGAATGGGAATGAGGAGGAAGAGTTATTTGGACGTTTCAATAGCTCAGGATCTGGAGTTGTTAATACTGCTTCATCTGGTTCTTTATCTAGTTCTACATTAACAAATGGATCAGTGCCTTTGTATCCACATACAGTAACACAGAGGAGTGGTGGTGTTACTTGGATTGAGGTAGACGCTCTAAAACTTATACCCCAAGCGCAGATGATATCGGTCATGTTCTTAAGTTCGAGTGCGTGGTGGTTGATGCGGAGACAAAACTTCTTGTTGGACACGTCAACACCATTTTGACTTCTTGCGTCATTCCTGCACCTTCGCCTAGTCCACGACGATTGATCCCTGTTAGTGGAGTTGACATGATGGGAAATGTAGATTCAGATGATCGTGTTTCCTCTGGAACATTTACTGTGCTTTCATACAACATTTTGGCTGATGTTTATGCCTCCAGTGAGTTTTACAGTTACTGCCCTTCATGGGCTCTTTCTTGGCAATATCGCAGACAGAATTTGCTACGGGAAATAGTTGGTTATCGTGCAGACATTGTTTGCCTACAAGAGGTACATGAGCGCTTTCTTTCGTGTTACTTCTTGATGTCTTGTCAGACTGATAGCTGGAGTTCCATCATGATTTTCTGGTGTATATTGAGATAAGCATTCCTATTCTCAATGGAAGTTCCAGGTCGCGGACATCTTAATTTTGTTAAGTATGTAATTGAAGCAAAACAGGTCTTTGTAGATAATCTAGTTTCTTTCTAGATGAAGTTGCTAAATTACTGTTTTTGTTTAAATATATTAGCCATTGTGGCAGATTCTTTACTTTGTAGAAAGAGTAATGGGAAAGGAATTTATAGTAAGAGGATGTATGTTGATCAGATTTACTTTTCTTGGAAGAACGGAATGTTAACTAGGCCTCCTCCTCATGCGTCGATGGAGATCGACTATTAGTTTTGTCCTCCCTTTTTGGCATGTTTGGTACATTGAAAACAGATATGTTTTCTTCTCCAGGTTCAAAGTGATCATTTCGAGGAGTTTTTCGCCCCTGAATTAGACAAACATGGTTATGAAGCTTTATACAAGAAAAAACGATCGAGGTTATTCATGGACTTCTCATTTTATGTTGTCTTAGGTTTCACGTCATTTTATTTATTTATATGTCCATTGTCTGCAGGTTTATGGTGGGAATATCAATACAATAGATGGCTGTGCTACATTTTTTCGCAGAGACAGGTTTTCTAATGTAAAAAAATACGAGGTAAAAGAGTTGCTGCATTTGATGTCTTCTCCATCTCCATATCATCAGAAGCTAAAGGCTTCAATGTGTCTATGCAGGTTGAATTTAACAAAGCAGCACAGTCCTTGACAGAAGCATTGGTTCCAAGCACCCAGAAGAAAGCTGCTTTAAATCGATTAGTTAAGGTGGTGGATTTTTTTTTTCCCAGTTATTTCCAATTGCGTTATGCTCACGTTCTTTGACCTTTTTTCTGTTTATCATTTCGGACTCAAAGCATTTTTCCCATATCCCACAGGACAATGTCGCTTTAATAGCAGTTCTAGAAGCAAAATTTAGTAATCAGGGAGGTGATAATCTTGGAAAAAGACAGCTTCTTTGTGTGGTAAGTGCTTTCATTCTCAATTGAGGATCAGCATGAACATAATTATTGTTTGGATCCTTTCGACTATATTGCGATTTGTAAATACCTGCTGAGCCTGTTCTAGAAATTTGGCACTCTTGATTCTGTCGGCTTGTGTCTCACTTCTAGTCTCTGCCATCATTAGACTCATTTTGTGGGCTATAGGGAGGTTTTTGTCATTTATTAGGCCAGATTCCTCTGTTGGCGTGGAAATTTGAAGTCTGAGGCTAGTGGAATTCCAGTGACCTCACGTCACATGAAAAGTATCATAATTTCTGACTTGTTGTCGCTGTTCTCTGGCAAAGTGTGTCATGGCCCTGTAGACAACTCTTTAGATAAGAAGGATGAAGGGGCCAGGCTCTGGTGGTGCAGATAAGACAGCTTGGAATAGTTAACTTGAAATGCGTAGCCTGAGGAGCCATGCATGCATGTATATATTTATGTAGGTTGGTAGGTACGATGTATGCATGCATGTATGTATATATGTATGTGTGTACTTGCGAGTTTTTCCTGTAGACCAACTGAAGATGAGCCTCATTCCTCCTCCTTCAACCTTTTAACATTATTTGACCATATCCTGTTTGTGGTGCTTTTGTCTGCAGGCAAATACACATATTAATGTCCCACAAGATCTAAAGGATGTGAAGCTTTGGCAGGTTCTCACTCTATCTATATCGCATCATCTGGTCAAATTATCTGTTCTGGCAATAACGTTTATATCTAATTTTGCAATTTTTAATATGTAAATCAGGTCCATACCCTTTTGAAAGGATTGAGAAAATCGCCGCCAGCGCTGATATTCCAATGTTAGTCTGTGGCGATTTTAATTCAGTCCCAGGAAGGTTTGTCATGATCTCGATGTGGTTTCAGAGTTGCAGATATTTATGGCTGGTCATTTGTGGACCTGCTTTCTTTCTTTGGTCTTTTGATGGAACCGGTGAACATAAATGCAGTGCGCCTCATTCACTTCTTGCTATGGGAAAGGTTGATCCGCTGCATCCAGATTTATTGGTCGATCCCTTGGGTATCTTGCGCCCTCCTAGCAAGCTGGCCCATCAGTTACTATTGGTAACATCTTTTATTTCTATTTAAACATTAGCCTAGTATTTCTTGAAGAGATTGCTTAAAGTAGTGAAATGAGCAAATCAAACTCTTACAGCCCAAAAGTTTTTTTGTCGCTGTTTTTGACCTTCTGGACATTACAGGTCAGTGCCTACTCATCCTTTGCAAGAATGGGTGCTGGTCCTGGTTTGGAGCAGCAGAAGAGGAGGTTGGACAGCACGACAAATGAACCTCTGTTCACTAATTGCACCAGAGATTTCATCGGCACATTAGATTATATATTTTACACTGGTAATATGCTCTGCAGATTTTTTAAGAAGGCCATATCAATCATTTTAAGATAGATCCATGTTGCATCCTTTCACTTATGTTGCTGCTGATTTATCGTTGTAGCGGACTCTTTGACGGTGGAGTCTTTGCTGGAGCTCTTGGATGAGGATAGCTTGAGAAAAGATACAGCACTTCCTTCTCCAGAGTGGTCTTCTGATCATATAGCTCTCTTAGCGGAATTTCGTTGCAAGCCAAGACCCAGACGTTGACTCGTCAGGTGGCAATTGTCTTCTCTACTTGGTCTGATGAGTTAACTTTCTTCCTCTTAACTGTAAAATAAAACATGAAGCTAAAGAGAGAAATTTTACATAGTGACTCAACCTAAGAAAAGTTCTCAGCATGCTGTCAAAATCAATGTCATCTGAACTGTAAATTTCTGTGGAATGAGAATTTTAGTCAAACAAAAGAGTGCCTCTTTACTGTCCTATCCTATCGAATTGGGTTGTCCTGTCGCATGATTCTCTTGCTTTTTAGGTCACCCTCATACTTGTTTAGGAAGAGACAGATGGTTGGGGCGTGGGTATCTACTTGTCATTTTGCAATTTCGTCTGTGAGTCAAGGTACTGATGGCCTTCAAATGCTAAACGCGGGGAATACTTTTTTGAAAATGTTGTAGATCTGTACTTCCCTCTCCTCTGGCTCCGTTCTTCACTTGAATTGCTCATATAACTTGCAAGTAACCATCTGCCAGTTGAGTTCTTACGCAAAAGGATGATATCTCATAGGTGAGGGCTGGAGACACCTAAGGCGAGGGAAGTACCAAGTTAATAGACAAAGATGAAGGTGTTCCCAAATGCATATACTATCCTTTCCAGGTAGAGCCTTGGGGAATCCTTGCTATGATCTCTGCCGTGTAATGTCACCTTCGTCACATAGAAGAAAGTGAAACCGACGCATTTCTCTTTTTTCTTTTAACCTTTCCGTCCATAGAAATTAGTTCAGCACGAGCTCTCGATAGAAGGTAGTCATTATCCTGTACTCTATTTTATCAGCAAAGCAAATGGTTGACGGACTGCATTTGCATGTCCTTTTTATAGTGTTCCTTATAAATTTACTTTGTTTCTTCTTTTAATCCAATCTGCTCAACGCATCGGAGCAAGTCCAGCATGTTTGAATACTATGTAGCTGAGCGAAACCAATACGGATTTGCCTATGATCTAACTTTTAAAAGTAATGTGATGTGATTTTGTATAATCAAGTGTGCATCTTTCTTGAGATACTATGTAGAGCAACGGGCTATCATATCATTATCATACATTCAGCTATTAGCACACTCTACACAGTACTATCATACCTTTTGGATATTTGCTGATCATGGATAATTAATCCGTGATTTCATTCACCAATGAATCACTGGACTAGAATAGACCGACTCAGGCTACTTTACTGAGAATCCAAAGTGCACCTGACTCGAGCAGCCCCAAGGGGGCCAGAAAGAATCCACGATATGAAACGTGTTGCGTTTACAAAGTTCAATTTTTAGACCAACTTGTAATCTGTCGTCAGTTCTAACTTAAAAGTGTACGCCGTCCGTGAAGCCAAATGAAACCAAGTAGAAATGTAGAACGGTATTACTTGCGCTGTTCAGACATTCATCTAACGAAGTTCTTTTGAACAGGGCAACCTTGCAAATTTAAAAAATTCCATGCAAGGGTCAAAATGTAGATGTACAAATTTATCAATGTACAACGTATGAATTTTACAAAGAAATATGTTCCGGATACTGGACTAACTAAATTGCTTGAATGATAAATAAATCTGCATAAATGTGTAATTAAGACAAGTGATGAGACAATATGATATTGAAGCTTGACTCTACTTGAAATAAAACTTGATCGTTGATAAATGAAGCTTGATTTTTGTTATTACAAGGTCTATTCCGTAAGATATTCATGGGCTCGAATTGTCCTAGTCGATTAATATGAGCTTGAGTTGAGCTCAAACTTGGGTTCTCATTATGCTAGTGAGAAGTGTGATAGTGATGTTTCATTTATCCATATGTGAAATATATAAAGGGATCATAATCCTATCATTTGATTAGATGCGTGAGCTTCTCGACTTTTTCTTGCTTGTGAGTCTAGCTAAAATTTGCATGTGCCGTGCATGTGAAGTGCATGTGCTGTGCACAACTAAAGTAGATAGTTGTTTTGAGAGGAGAGCATGTGTTTGTATTTAAGATGATTTTGACGTTCCCGACATAACGAATACTATTTTCCAGTAAATCAACCGTTATCTTGTGAGGGTGAAGAGCTTCAATGGCTGCAAGTTAAGTTGAAGGATGATTTGTGTAAGAAGAAATTTCTCGTGGTACTCTTATAGATAGTGAAAGGTTTTTTAGATGGATGAAAAGTAAAGGAGAATATCTTGAGATTAGAATGGAATTACTTTGATGAGTTATTAGTATCCATATCCTTTCATCAACAATCAAGTATTAACGCATCGAAGTTTTCAAAGCACGGCCTTTTGAATAACCTAGCAAAGTCAATTGCGGATGTGACATCCCTTACCTCTAAGCTAAAATATTAGTAGAGATACCGAATCGTATTGGTGAGCTAAAATATTGGTGATTATTTAGTATGCCGTACCCTAATAACAAAAGGCTATGTGAGTTGGTGCCCTGTGCAAATTATGGTTGAGCACATAACCCCTCTTTTCACAATAGTCAAATTAAAGCAAATATCAAACGAGTTCAGTTGGTAAAGTGATTAGTTTAACTTTAAATGAATACTCAAGCGAGTTATACTGAAAAATCCAACGAGTCTTCGAAAATTTCGTTTTATACATCAATTTGGCAAACCGATCTTATACTTCTCGTATTATGGAAGGGAGAAATAGCATGTGATCAGACTCTACTGGCTAATTAATTGGAGGAATTGGATCATTGAAACCAGGAGGGGGTAAAGAGAGCTCCCGCCAATTTTGCAGGTGGTGACAATTCCCAAGAGAATGGCAAAAAGAGAGCTTCCATGAGAGACTAAATAGGGGGCTGAAGAAAAAGCAACACGTTTCATATCGTTTGCATTTACCTAACTCTGATCTCCCTATTCCTCTGAAATGCATTATTTTTTCTCTTCCTATAAAACCAAACCAAACCCACCTCTTATCTTATGAACATAGTCTGTTTACTTACTAAGCTTTTCCCTTTTTGTCAGAGTGGGTGTAGCTCAGTTTCAAGCCAACCAACTTCAACCTCACATATCTAAGTCTGCTATCATTCTTTTGCATTTGGAATTTTCTCGTTCTTTGGGCTAAAAAAATGGAGGCTGTATCCTTCAATTCTTTCTCAGTTTCGCTGAATAAGCCAGCAAGAAGAGCACTGTGTAAGCATGACCAGTGCTCATTGGGCAAGAAGAAGAGTCTAACGTGCTGCCAAGGCAGCGGCAGTGCGATCAAGTCCACCGTTCTGAAAGTGAGATCTGCGTCCGTTTGCATCAACCAAAGTGGTGCTCTGATAGATACAGGAAGCTCGGTTACGTCTCCAAATGGGAAGAGTCAGGCAGAAATTTGTGTGAATGATTTGGTGCCTTATGCTGGGCACTCCGACTCTTTGGTGGAGATGGATGATGGCATTGGAATTGTCAGATTTTTGAGAGGGAAGAGATTTTTCATTACTGGTGCAACAGGGTTCTTGGCAAAAGGTGAAAACATGAGCCTTTTTTCCAAGCATATACCTCTTGTTCGTAAAGTTTCTCTGTTCCTTTTTTTTTTTTTTTTTTTTTTTGCTGAAAATTGTTAAGTATCTCCGTCGTTAATCATTCTCAATTTACTGATGTCCAGTTCTTGTCGAGAAGATATTAAGGACCGTTCCGGATGTGGGTAAGATATTTCTCTTGATGAAAGCAAAAGACAAGGATGCTGCAATGGCGAGGCTATCAAGTGAAGTATGCCACTCCTGTTTCTGAGTTTTCTAAAGTTACTGCCCACTTATTATCAACCATCTTTATGTCATTTACTGATGATGGAATTTTTTGCGCATGGTTGTGCACAGATAATATATTCAGAGCTCTTCAAGAGTCTCCAACAAACCTACGGAAAATCTTATGAAGCTTTCATGCTGAGCAAGCTAATTCCTGTGGTTGGAGATGTTTCTGAATGGAATCTTGGGTTAGGAGATGAGTTGGTTGACTTCATTGCAAATGAAGTAGATATCATTGTAAATTCAGCTGCAAATACTAAATTCGACGAGAGGCATGTGATTTCTCTTTTTTCCCCCTTGGCCTCTTGGTTACATGGATCCATTGATAATGTCATCTACTGGCAAACTTTTCTGCTTGGCTGAAAAAAGAGGGATAGAAAAAGCTATGTACGGTGAACTTCTCCATATAAAGCACCGTTGAAATGATCCATTTCTATATAATCCTACAGGTACGATGTTGCTATTGACATTAACACCAAGGGACCGTACCATCTCATGAGCTTTGCAAAGAGATGCAGCCAATTAAAAGTCTTCTTGCAAGTTTCTACAGGTAAATAATGTCAGGACGACTTTCTGGGTGTAACAGTTATGGCCTAAGCATTTTCTGAACATCTTTAACGTGAATCTAAATAGTTGATTGCTATCTTTTTCGTTTATAGCATATGTCAATGGACAAAGGCAAGGGAAGATTATGGAAATGCCATTCTGCATGGGAGATAGCATAGTCAGAGAAAGTTACAGTGCTGAACCACCAACGTCTCTTCCTCAATTGGATGTGGAAAGTGAAATTCATCTGGCTCTGGAGTCAAAAAAGGCTTTTGAAGATCACGCAGTGGCTAAAAAGATGAAAGAATTGGGTCTGAACAGGTGATTGATAATTTATCTTCAGCTTGCTACTTGACTCTTTCGCACTCGATTTTTGCATCATAGATAGATATCAATGAAAAATGATTGCTTTAGGACTAGGAATCCGAATGACATTCTTATTGTTTTATGACAATGGCTAAAATCAGGGCAAAGAAGTTCGGATGGCAAGATACTTACGTGTTCACGAAAGCTATGGGAGAGATGCTCATTGACGACATGGGAGGAGAGGTTCCAGTCATCATAATCAGACCTAGTGTCATTGAGAGTACTATAAAGGAGCCATTTCCAGGATGGATGGAAGGAAATAGGTACTTCATCATCTATTCAGATTATGGACTGTTCTATTGATGCCATATTCAGAAAAAGAAATAGCTAATCTTTGTTTTTAATTTTCAGGATGATGGATCCCATCATCTTGTACTATGGGAAAGGACAGCTCACCGGATTTCTCGTTGACCCAAATGGAGTAATTGATGTCGTAAGCAATAGTACCTCTTTGATGATCTCTCCAGGACTCCTAAAACTGTTTTACATTCAAAATGGCAAAAAAAAAAAAAAAAAAAAAAAAAAGGTTGTTTGTTCACATGATACAGCCATTACACTATGCTAAGAAAAAGTTCGTGTTAACAAGAGCTTATAATTTGGTTTAAAAAGGTCAAGGCCCAAAACTGCCACGCAAGAACTGCCGAAAATGCTCTCTTCTTCACTTATTAGAAAATGGTACTTGCACTTTACCTAAAAAAAAACGAAAATGGTACTTGCGTTTGACATGCTATTAGTTGAAACATTAACAAGGGATGTCTACCATTCTTGAGGGTCTTGCAGCAATCATCCTCAAAAAACTTAACTAAATCAATCTAACTGGTCAACCTGTGATGTTTCTGCTACTGATCTTTTAGGTACCGGCCGATATGGTAGTCAATGCTACCTTAGCAGCCATTGCAAGACATGGAATGGCCGGAAAGTCAGGAGTTAACATTTATCAGATCGCTTCATCGGTCGTAAACCCACTAGTTTTCCAAGACTTGACTCGAATGCTGTATGAGCACTACAACACTTCGCCGTGCTTCAACTCAAAAGGTAGACCAATCCCCGTCCCATTGATGAAGCTATTCACTTCCATGGATGAATTTTCAGCTTATCTTAGTGGAGATGCTAGTCAGATAAGCGGGTTGAGAGCCATGACCTCAGACGCAAAGCTGTCCAAAAAACTTGAAATCGTTTGTCGTAGATCTGTGGAGCAAATAAAGAAATTGGCCAACATATATGAGCCCTACGCATTCTACCGCGGAAGGTTAGTAAACTTTGCATTTATATTTCTCACAGTTATATTAATCAGTGATGAAATCAACTACATGTTGGTCAAGGACAGAACGGACAATTCACAAATTTGCCAGCTCAACCCTGCATTTCGTTCCACTATTTTCCCTTGATGTGCAGAAAAAGAAACTTCTTTCTTATCTTATCTAAGAAAGTGCACTAAACTTAAACACGGATTTCACTTCTACCTTAAAAATCCCAGGTTCGACAACAGCAACACTGAGCGACTGATGGAAAGAATGTCCGAGGAAGAGAAGAGGAGATTCGGGTTTGATGTTGGGAGCATTGACTGGAAAGATTATATCATTAACGTCCATATCCCGGGTCTGAGATGGCATGTGATGAAAGAGAGAAGGACATTTATTTAGAAGGAACAACACACTAGGTTCTACAACATATGTAGTGTAATAAAATGGGTGTCAATGGCATCTGGAAAACAAGTGAAGACAAGAAGTAGTCAATTTTTACCATTGCTACTATAGTCCATCCGTTAACAGGCACTCATGTGGCCATTATTAAGTACTTCTACTAAGATCACTCAATTATGTTTCATAATAACAAATGATTGATTGTGTTTATGAAGGTATTGATTGCGTGATTGGCTACTGAAAAGAATCATATCAAACCTATACCCATAGTCATGTCTGATGATCTCCTGTTCTTTGCAATAAGCACAATGACATTAAAAGAACAGCAGAAACAGAACTGCACAAGGGGGACTTCACTAAATTTAAGTAGCCTCGAAGGTTTTTAGTTTTACTTAAGTTGTATGCAATGCCTAGACTTTCACGCAAACTGAAAAATAAAAGAATAGCAGCAGAATCTATTGCTAATGCGAGGGAATAGGAAAAATCTCATCTCCTGCTTTGCCAAAACTTAATAGCAGAAATCCTTCTAGTCTCCAGATAAACACCGAGGGCAGTCACACCTGAAGCCAAACCCTTGGGACAGAAGACTTTGCCGTGCATCCCAATCAAGACTTGCATCAATGTAGCAAATCCTAAGTTCTTCGCCTGCAAAATACCCTTCTAAGATTGCAACACAGAATTGACCTTTTCTAAAGAAGAACCAGACTGAGCAACGTAACAACGGTCAGCTGGACAACTAGCCTGTTATTTCCTGTATAATCGTTGTCATAATTTTCTTCTGCACAAATTATACTAAATTATAATGGACGAAGCCAACAGCCTGGCACATGACCACAATGGACAGTCCGGTCTCAAGCTCCATCATGAGACCCATAAAACTATACTTACTGATCCATTCATCTCAAGAATTACGTAGCTGGTACCTGAGTGTATTCCATGATTTTCTACACCATCATTATGTCCTCCCCATCAGTTCAGACTATCCATCACATAGTCTAGCCTACTTGTCCTTGCAAATTGCCAAATTGCAAATTGAATGCTTTCTATACTAAATGCCCAGACTCACAAATGGCCCACATGCCAAAGGAGCTAATGAATTTGGACACTATATGGATACTGTCTCAGGCTCTCAGCATCTTAACACTCGACGAAAATACGAAATACCCCTTTTCATGCATTGTACAAGATAACTTGGCAGTGCATGGCCTGCACTTTCAGAAACTGACAGCCCAAGGGAAAGCTACTAACTGCTAGAGCAATAGAACAATCTCCACCAATAACTTACTAATTACAAATGATGCCAGTTGAAACTAAGATTCTATATGGACTAAGACGAGAATGTCCTACAATTGAGCGATAAGCAAAAAAATGCTATATACTAAAGTAATGCTGCATAAATTTACTGTAAATGAGACAAACCTGGCTCAATATCTCGAAGAGCCTTCAATTTTGCAACTGCATCTTCTAACCATATAATATGCGTATTAGGATCTGCAAGGAAAACAGTACAATACTTCTAAACATCTGAATAAGAACAGAGGCCAAAAAAAGTTCAGTCTCTTCTTTCATCAATCTTCCGAGGTGCACATAAATCATTTTTTCTTCCTTAGTAGCATGCAATTTAATTTTTCAAAATTGGCAAAACTTTATCCTAGAAATCTGCAGTTTCTACTTCAAAAATCAGACTGAAAACACACTTTCTTTCACAGGAACAGCTGATCAAAAAGCAGAGGCCAAAAAGAGCTCAACCACTTCTCTCATGATTCTGCCAAGGTACATGTATAACGTTTTTTCCCAAGTAGCATGTAGATTAATCTTTTAAATTATCAAATTTTTATACTAAAACTCTACATTTGCTAATTCGAGTCATACTAAATATACACTCTCTCTCACAGGAGGGACAGTCTGGTCTTAAGCTCAATCACTTCCCTCCCTCCCTCCCTATCTCTCTCTCAAGTTTGTGCCACACCGCTGCAACAATCATCAGGAATAGGAGCAGGGAAATACCACAGTCATGATTATAGAATGAAGGAAGCATGTAAACCGCATTTCCAACAGCAGCTTCAGCTTCTACAGATGCCACAGCCATTGAAAGCAAATCCTCAAATGATCCTCCAACCACCTCTACACGGAATGCATTGATACGAATCCGTGCAAGCAGCGTAGTGTACCATTGCTTAGTCAGGACTGGAAATGTCAAAGACGATCTTTCTCAGAAGAATGACAAAGGGCAGGATACAAAACAAAGAAGGAAAATGAAAATCAGTGTTGCATGAAGGATACATGCTATCTGCTCATCCTTCAAATGAGCATTTGTGAAGGCACACTTCAGCAATCCGAACCCTTCCTCCATCTAATCACATTAATTTAGAAGGTCAAAGGAAGTCCAACAAGATTTCCTGCTAATTGTTAGTCTATTCATTCTATACATAAGCATTGAGACTATAAAAAGTGAGTCTTCCGTATTGTTCTTGTAACTATCTTATAACACAAATAAAGATATATTCTGCAGCATCTCTAAATGTGATAAATTCTTTTTTCAAATGTTGAAGACAATTTCCAAAATGGATCTTAAAAAGTTTCCAATTTGCACCTTACAAATTCATAAAGGAAAGCACATCATGCTTTACATGGAAAAAGTAATGCTGCACATAGCCTTCCTGCGAACCAAAACAGCACCAAACAAATTTAAAGAGGAGCACTCAGTTGTCCAGGGATAAGGCTTTTCATTTAAGGAGACGCATCAACAATATGATAAAAGGCTCCAGTGCTGCTAATTCAGTCCCAAATATTCTTAGTACAATAAGAAAAATCAGTGTGGAAGACAAAACATTATAACAGTTCAATAAAACTTTTATAATAAGCCACACATCCAGAGACTTGAAATTTTAGATAAAAAAAAGTCGGCTACAAGGTTCTCACCTCAGATATCATCTCAGGAGACAAATAAGCAGGTTGAAGTATGTCAAGACAGTTGCTGGATGTTGCGCCTGATATAACCATACAAGCTAGCCGTTTTACCAGGAGGGGATATTTCAAACCTCGGGCGCTTTGCAGAGAGATAAATGAAATTACACATCAAGATGATGGAAACCCCTTAAGAAATCGAGCTTTTTCATCACAATATAATAACGCCAACTTAACTACTAAATGCTCTTCTCTGAAAGTACAGTTTTTCAACTCACGCAAAACATAAAAAATGGTGCTTTGATGGTCTTTGCTTGCTTTCAAAATTCATAGAGAAGAAGAAAAACATCCATTCTTTCACTAAGAGGTTGGACTGTAAACCAAGCTTGACCAAAAATAAAGCAACTCTAGTTAGGAAAAGGCCATCAAAGCTTTAATAGATCAGACTACAATCTGCCGTGCTTCTTTTATAAAAACTTAAATGAGACCTTTGCATGGTCACTTTTGCTAGATATAGGCAATTACTTTTCATGAATCATATGGGAACCAGCATTGGGTCTCAGGAAAAGCATCTACGTTGATAAGATTTCTAAACTGTAGTAGTTCTCTTCTGTCAGCCAAAAGAGACTAACCAACAAAGCATATGTAGTCAAAACAGGTGAAATTCAATCAGGATGCAGACGGGCAGACACAAAAATGAACAAAAGACTCTCGCGGTGGCTTCCATCTGTTGCCTAGTCGCAGCCACATGTAGTCCAGGGTGTGAGTCGCCATAACCGGCTGGCGATGGAATCTCTACTTCTGGAAGCAAACAACAGTAACAAGACTAGAGATACTTCGTACCGACAATAGTCATCATGGGTCGACCAGTCAACCCTTGTCTCGACTTCATAAAATGCCTGCGCACCAATATCGAATAGGATATCACGTAAGATTCATTGAAGCAACAAAACGTTAGATAAGTTCAAAATTCAAAGCCAAAAGGACAATAAGACAATATATTACGATTAACATTACAACCATCTAAGTATCCAAAGTCTCTCCACTCGCCAATTCACACGGTCACTGGCCGTTCAACACGTCAAGGCAAAACTACAAACAGCTCGTGCGCGATCTTTCAAACAGGTGAACGAACTTACATTTGCCTCCACGAATCGACTATACGCACAGCCAAAAAGCTAAAGCAAGCAGTCCCTACCTTGGAGCGTGCTCTGCAGCCATCGCCACAGAACGACGCCGCACGAGCAGGAGAGCCCGCGCCGTCTAGCTTCCTGAGGCAGAAGTAGCAGACGGCGTGGAGGGAGTGGAGCGAAGGGTGGGACACGACCGGCTCGGCCGTGTGGATGAGCTCGCCGGATCCGATCCTCCGGGTCGCGAAGACGCCCCGGCCGGCCGACTCCGTGAGCGCGACCTGTATCGGAGGCGGCCCGCCGGGTCGGGCCTGGCTGGGAGCGCCGAGCGAGTCCGGGGATGCGGTGGAGAGGAAGGCGAGCCGGAGGAGCGCGCTCGGGCCGCGCAGCTTGTGGGTGCGCGAGTACGCACTGCGGCCGTAACGCGACAGCAGCGACATTTTCCCGGCGACGCGCGCGGAGACGGAGACGGAGACGGAGACGGAGTCTGCTTACTTGCTTGCCGGCTCGCTCCCTCGCCGACGTCGTTCTGGTCGTTACTGCTGTTTTCTCCTCATTTTTGTCGAAACGTTCCTAATTTTGCAAATGATCTGTGCTCAGTATTTAGCATACAACATCGGAGACGCGCTCTTCCTACTAAAAATCATTGATCCACCTAACACATCTTCGAGAATTTGGACCCGTTTGATTCAATTTTTTGAAGACGAAAATATGTAGTGTTTGGCAAATGTCTTTGGGATTGCCTAGCCAAATGCTAATATTGAAAAAGTTGAAAACTCAATACAAGTCCTATAAGGCTCTTATGACTACTAAATATATATTTTTTACAACACGATCCCCTCTCAACTTTCAATACATTTGCTTTTTGAGTCTTCATATGCCATTAATTTATCCCATAAGCGTTTTGATCAACGGGATCCTCATAATGACAAAAATAAAGCACACTTGAGAAATCAAATCTTCTAGTCGAACCAACCATTTAAATCTGAACTTTCAAAAATTGAATCAATACGAGTTATTTGGTAAAAAATAGTATTCAAAAGTATAAGAAAAGATAATCTTTGTCGTGACAGCCATACTTAAAACGTGATGGATAAATTATGTACAACCGATCAAAGCTCCAATGACCAAAAGCAGTTTGTTAGGACATTACCGTTTGTTTAGGGAAAATATCATGTTTCAGGAAAATATTTTACGGAAAAGCCATTTTTTGAAAAAATGACTATATTTTTCGGCATTAGATTGAAACCTAAAATTTGAATAAAAAATATTTTCCTCTATTCGTTATCTAATTTGATTTTTGGGAAAAATTACCAAAAAAAAAAAATTGAATTTTAATATTTTTAATGGACAAAAAATAGTTTTATTTTATATATATTTAAAAAAATTGAATTTCTAATTTTATTTTAAAAAAAAATCTATTTTTTATTACTTTAAATTTAAATTTTTTCTTTCTTTTTCTTTTCCTTCCTCCTCCCTCCTCCACCGCCACATGCCCACGATGGCTGGCTGCCCAACGGCCGACCAAGACGTGATCACCAAATCCGACGAGCTCGAGCTCTGCCTAGGCCAGCAAGCTCGAGGCTCGACTGATCAGCTCGTCAAATCTGGCAATAGAGCTAAGGTTCGCTTGGATCGGGCACCCAATCTAGGCAAGCCCTAGCTCCACCACCAAATTTGACGAGCTCATGGCTTGCCAAAGCCCAGCAAACTTCTGGGGAGCTCGAGCGAGGCTCGAGCCTCGCCCAACTCGTTGGATTTGGCGAGGCCCAAGCTCACTGGGCTTGGGATGCCTCGCCAGCCTGGGGTAAGGCTCGAGCTAGCTTGCAGCAGCCAATGATCGACCAAGGCCAAGGAAGAAGATGAAAAGGAAAAAAATTAAAAACTTGATTTTTAAAAAAATGAAAAAGAAAAAGAAAGCATAAGAATAAAATGAAAATGTATTTGATGAAAGGAAGTAATGTGGAAGAAGTTATGGAAAAGTGAAAAACATTTTTCTCACTTTTAAAAGTTGTTTTTTCCGGTAGTGGAAAACATTTTTCTTCATTAATTCATTTTCCATGAAACGAACGCCGAAAAATCCGAAAAACGTTTTCTTGGAAATTATTTTTTGCGAAACGAATGAAGTTTAAATAAAATTATTGCAAGACTCAATTTCCATGTCCTAGTGAAAGCTTCACGTTCAGATGAATTTATCTATTTGTAACATACTTTAAACCACACCAACGAATATCAGGTAAGAAACTTCCCTAACAACTCCCAATATCCTGGAGTCCAAGGCAGCATTCAAGCGAGACAGATTGGCAGCTTATTATATGTCTGGCTAACAACTAGTAACACTTTTAGAATGAGCAATTGATCATTAAGATATAATTCGATTTCCACAATTTCATCCACAAAGATCAGTACAAGCATGCACGCTCATACATAAAAGGTGCCTAGATCATGAGAGTAGTTGGCCTGTTCGAGAGGAATAACAACACGCTCAGCTTACTCATGCAATTAGTCTAGATTCTCATCAAGTTCAAGTAGCATCTACTTTTCTCAATTATAAAGATTAATCATTAAAGCAATTAAGCTGGTTAGTACCCGCAATACGCTCATCACACCGTCTGATCAAATTAATGAATCGGCCATTTCCGGGAACCCGAAAAGAACCTGATTCAGATGCTGCTTTGGCAGTCCGATAGTCTTTGAGCTGATAACCCACCCTGCCGAGAGAGATGAGAGAGAGAATATCAGCTCTGGACCCCCTCAACAGATAGCCTTACTAAAATAAGCAAAGATCATCCAACTGCAAGTTCGAAAACTAACCCCTTGTGAAAGTATGCCATATGCATTGACGAGTCCAAACCAACTGCCCTCTCTGCATCAGCGAGAGACTCTGAAAAAGGGAGAATCAGGAAAAACAACAGCTCGACATGATTAGTAAGCAGCGATTCATTTATAAGCTTATCATGTTATCATCAGTTTAATACGTGAATACGAAGCACATCATAATCTTCCATCTTCGCATTCATTGGAAGAGAAAGCAAACCACCCAAAAAGAAAAGGGGGAAAAGAAAACCCCATCCTCTATATTTTCCTACCCTCGGACAAGCTCGAAAGGTGAACTCGAGATAAAGCATAAATTTTCGTCCATCTATTTCGCACCAAAACCAAGCAGGCTGAATGAAAAATTATGCAAATAGAAATGTCACTGGCTCTTCATTCTCTAACTAGCCTAGATGATCGTGATTAAGAAATTAGTAAGGCCAATAAAGACAATGAATGACACTTCCTCTGTTCATAAAGCAAAATAGAGCAACCGAGCACAGTTTCAGAGCGAAAGAGTAGCTGCATACAAATCCCACAATCATGAATTTCACATCCCTAGTGACAAGACGTGTTTAAAACCCTCCAAATCAGCCTCCGTTCTCTAACCAGCCTAGATGATCGTGATTCAGAAATTAGCAAGACCAACAACGACACTGAATGACACTTGCTCTGTTCATACAATTCACTATCGAGAAAGCAAAACAAAGCAACCAATAAAGCACAATCTCAGACAGAACAGCTAGCTGCATACGAATCCCACAATCATTAATTTCACATCCCTAATAACATATCGCGTTTATGTGTGATACTACTCAACTTAACACTGAATTTCTCAATTACTTACACATGAAAATAAATAAATCAAATAGAGAGGGATAAGTGTACTAGAAAACATGCCGAGCTTGAAATGAGCATGAGAGCGCCCGACAAATAGTTCAGCGTTATTAGGGCCAGTGGACATAGCTTGTGTGAAGAGCATGACAGCAAGCTTGAAGTCTCGCGATATGATTGCTTTAAGTGCTTGGTTTCCAGATCTGCCGTGGCAGAAGGATCTGCCAAATTTTCTCGGTGCGGAAATTCATCCGCACCCAACTTCTCTCTATTTTCCCGAAATTAAAATGCAATTTTCGACACCATTCTATTGTGAAAACAGATTCTACTATTTATCGGAGTCTATCCTTTGCTGTTTTGATGATGGATCTGGGGGTGTCTCAGATCTAGTTCCCGTGATTTCCAGTTGGCATGCATCTGCACCCAACTTTTCTCTATTAGGAACAATGTGAACTTTCAGATTTATAGATGTTAGTAAGGTAATGTTGCAAGACATTGGGTGTGAGTCTACGTATTCAAGCGGGGCCTGTCTTTTTCTTTTTGGTTGGGAAAAGAAGGGGGTGGGGATAACAACGCGCTCATTTCCAAATCATCCACAAAGATCAGTACAAGCATGCATGCTAATGCACAAAAGGTGCCTAGATCATGAGAGAAGTTGGCCTATTCCTGAGGAACAACAACGCGCTCAGCTTACTCATGCAATTGGTCTAGATTCTCATCAAGTTCAAGTAGGTATAAATTAAACTGAATTATTCAAGTAGCATCTACTTGTCTCAATTGCAAAGATTTATTCATCATTAACGCGATTAAGCTGGTAGTACCTACAATAAGCTCATCACACTGTTTGATCCACTTCATGAATATTGCATTCCCCGGTACCTGACAAGAACCAAATTCCAATGCTGCTTTGGCAGTCTGATAGTCTTCGAGCTGATAACAAGCTTGGCGGAGAGAGAGATTAGAGAGATAATGTCAGCTCTGGATATCCTCAACAGATAGCCTTACATAAATGAATAAAGATCATCTTACGGAAAGTTCGAAAACTAACCCCGTGCGAAAGTATGCCATATGCATTGATGGGTCTAAATGAATTGCCTTCTCTGCATCAGCGAGAGACTCTAACAGAGGCAGAAAAAACAACAACTTGACATGATTAGTAAGCAGGGATTCATATATAAGCTTATAATGTTATCATCAATATAAGAGGTGAAAAACAAAAGTACATCATCCCAATCATCCATCTTCGCATTTGTCAAGAAGGCAAAGAAGCAACAACGACAAAGAAGAGAGGGGAAAAAGAAAATCTCGTCCTCTATATTTCCCTTCACTCGGGCAAGCTCGAAAGTGAGCTTTTTGTCCCTCTATTTCGCACCGGTATCTCCAAAGCCAAGCAGGCTGAGTGGACGATTATGCAAATAGAAAGATCACTGGCTCTCCATTCTCTACCCACCGTAGATGATCGTGACTAAGAAGTTAGCAAGGAGAATAAAGACACCGAATGACACTTCAAATCAAACGACTAGCTGCATAAGAATCCCACAATCATGTGTCACGACTGTGACTCATCCTGCTTTCACTCGGATTCTCATCAAGTCTTCTCCCCGAAGTTTTCAAGGGCGGGCGACAATGACGCTTGATTCTAGAAGACTCTATCTTTATTTATGTCGGTAGTTAGCATTTTTGTCGGTAGTTGAGGCGGTGCGATCTCGTCCGCCGGATAAAATCTAAATCAACGGATGTAATTCGAGGGCCTCGAGTATAAGAAGGAGTGCCCTCCCCCTCATTTGGAATCATCCAACTATTTCAGTAATACAAAGCCCACTTTCTTTCCAGAGCTCCTCTCTCTAAACTTTCTCTCTCTACGATCAGGGTATACGAGCGAGTGAGCGATTGATCGAGCAAGGCTTGGTTGGGTGACCCAAAATAGCCCGAGTCACCACGCAATCACGATCCCAATCGATCGGCCCATGACAAGTGGTATCAGAGCAAAAGAGAGTTCCATTTCAAGAGATCAAAGAGCGTCAATTGTTCAAAAGAATGTCGAGCCAAGAAACTCTCATGGATGGAGAGGCCGTGCAAGTCAAGGAGACCCGCGCCCGAGCAAAGAAAAGAGATGCCTCGATGGATGCCCTAGCTACGTTCAATGAGAAGATTGGGAAGGTTCAAAGTGCTGTACTCGAACTCATGGAAGGTCTTGATGATGTGCGAGACCAAATCATGGAGGTTGAGAGTTCGCTCCGTGAAGACTTCACAACCGGCCTCAACAAAGCTACAGCCCCGTTGCACAATAAGGACGAAGCCCTTGAAATATCGATCAATGTGTTGAAGGAGCGCATCCAAGGGATCGAGGAGGTAAGCCCATGTAGGGATGAGGTCGAAGCCATGAAGGCGAAGATCCAAGAGCTCAAGACCGAGCTTGCCCTATGCAAGCTAAGCATCACCAACGGTGTGGTGCCTACTCAAGTGGTGCCCAAAATTGAGATGCCAAAACCAAAAGAGTTCAAAGACGAACGATCCACCAAGAAGGTGGACAACTTCGTCTGGAGCATGGAGCAATACTTTGGCGCTGTCAACATACACAACGAGACGAACCGCTTCGATATTGCTTTCTGATACAGCAATGCTTTGGTGGCACAATAGTTGTGGTGAGACTAGTCGCGGTGCCAATCCCGTGGAGACATGGGATGATTTCATAAGGGAGTTCTGAGATTGTTTCTTTTCCGAGTTCGCTCAACAAGAAGCCCGTAGCAAGCTCCATCGCCTCGAGCAAAGAGGTGCGATCCAAGAGTACGTGAAGGAATTCGCGGAGCTCAAACTCCAAATTTGCAACCTAAGCAAAGAAGAGGCTCTCAGAGTGTTCGTGGATGGATTGAAGTCATGGGCACTACTCAAGCTCAAGTAACAAGATGTGACGAGTCTCGCGAGAGCGCTTAGCATGGCTGAGTCGCTCGTCGACCTCACCAAAGCTAAACCAAGGAGTAGACCAAGAGATTGGAGGTCGAATCGATCCGAAGACGAAGGAAGAAACACTCCTCGAGGCACACCTGATCAAAGCGGCCAAGTCAAGACGTGGGGAGAAGGGTCTTTCAAACCGTCCTTCCAAGGGGTCCACCACAAACGGACTATACGACGAGTAAGTTCAATCAACCCCGCCTTCTCCTTGTTTCATTTGCAAAGGTCCGCATCAGGCCCAAAAGTGCCCGAAGAAGGGTCAAATCAACGCCCTCCTTGCCATTGAAAAGGAGGAGGAGCCAAAAGAAGAGAGGCAACAGGTTCGACTTGGAGGCGTGAAGATGATCAACTTCGTCCAAGCCCGATCACCATCCAAAAAAAAAAGAAATTGCGTCGAACTCAGACATGTTCTTTGTGGAGGTGGACGTGTGCGGCCGAACGCTTCTCGCCTTGGTCGACATGGGTGCGTCGAACATGTTATTGTCGACCAAAGTGGCAAAGCGTGTGGAGCCAACCGGGAATTCCCATCAACTCGGAAGGCCTCAAGGGTGTTGGATCAACTCCCGACGTGGATGTCCAATTCGGTGGATGGAAGGACAAAATGTCATTCGAGGCAGTTCCTCTCCACGAGTACAATCTCATTCTTGGTATGCAATTATTCCATAGTGTGAGATCCATGATCGACATGAGGACCAAGTGCCTCGTGATCCTCGATCCGAAATACCCGACAACAATCCCCATGATCAAAGGAGTGGTTGACACCAAGATCATCGCCACGATCCGGCGTCTCGACAAGAACTTGAAGTCCGTGAAGCACTTGAACAAGCTAGTTGCAAAGCACTTGAACAAGCTAGCCAAGGAGAAGCCGAAGGTAGAGTTGGATCCTACTCCAACACACGCCATGCCGATTCAAGTGCTCTTCCCCGAGGTTGAGTGCTCGTTGCACGCCACGCCTAAGCCGAAGGTGGAGTAGCGTGCAAAGTACGAGTTGATCATAGAAGGATGTGGTTCGTGAGCGTCTAAGCGAAGCAAAGCAAAAAGAAGAGAGACCGTGCTCGTGCGAGGAAGGCTGCCAGTCGAGCTAGGAGCGACGATGACATCGCTCGATTGAGTGGGGGAGAATGTCACGGCCCGAAAAAAGGCCAATCCAAGAGTGTCGCAACCAATTTTTCAAGTGAACCACCTAGAGTTTGACTAATGAATTGTTAGCGCAGACTTAACACGGCTCTCGGCATACCAATTTACAACTTAGGTTTAAATTATTAACATGCAGATAGATTTTATTTAGGAATCGCTACTAATCTATTTTTTGGTAGGTCGATTAGAAATCTAAATAAAGTAACGGGAGTTTTACATTACTCCTAAAAACAAAAGACTATGGGTATGGGGACTTAGTTACACTAGATTTCTCTAATGCCCTTTCGATACTGTTCTTTTATTTTCAAAAATGCTTTTGTAGGCAGCTTAGATTAATTTTAAATCTATTTTCCTAACAAGTGAGGCATGCAGGTGCACAATCCACCAATTTAACACCCAGATTAATAATGAATAAATTGCAAAACTTATCTCAAAGCAACGAAAGCATTGCTAGAATCTACATCAAAAACCCTAGATATGATTTATAATTAACACGCAATTTCTTTTTTTATTTTTCACTTATTTAATGATAATTATGCAATATACGATACAATACTAACTAAATGACCTAATTCTAATGACATGTAATTTCTAATTAAATGGACCTAGCAACAACTACTATATGACATGCATCTTGCATCTCAATGAATCTGATCCTAATGACATGCATATGACATTTTTTTTTCTTTTTCCTAAAGGAATGCAATCTATCCTAGAGAATAAAACTAATTTATTCTAAGATATTTTTTTGTATTTTTTATGAAATTCGAAATTATGTAAAATGTGAAAATTACCTAGCTAGATTAAGATCCTATTCAATTTATATTAGAAATTAGGTTGAGCCAAATCCTAATTTAAACTAAAATATTATCTTAACCCAAATAATCCTAAAATGCAATCTATCTAAAAAAATCTATCTAAACTTAAAATTAGTTAGAAAGTAAAATTAAACATGCAATCCTACCCTAATATGCAATAACGTGCAAAAGATACCATAATTCTATATGACATATGCATGATGATTTTTTTATTTTTACTTTTTTCCTTGATCTTTTTAAATTTTTTTATTTTTTTAATTTCATTTTTTTAAAATTCAGAATAAAATTTCTGCTCTAAACATGCAAACCCTAAAACAAGAAATAAATCTAATTATAACTTGCATTTTGGGTTTTTTTTATAAAGAAAACTAATTTAAGTAATACCACAGCAAATCAAGAAATATTGATCACAAATTAACGATACGTGAAATCGGGTTGCTTAATTTTACATAAATCGCAAATCGAATCTTAAAGCGGGAGATCAAATTAGTTATTCTTTCAGTGATTGATCGGATTTGGTAGCGAAAATCGATGACAAATCACAAATTTTCAAGTCAATTTCAAATCATGCAATTTCAATTTCACATTAAAGGAATAATTACACTAAAAAGAGAAAATAATGAAATAACAGCCATAATAAGAAAACAACAAAAGATAAATAAAAAAAGAAAAACAAAATTTACCTAAATTGATTTTTGGCTTTTTTTTTCTTTTTTCTAAAAGGAAAAAGAAGAAGAAAAAGGAGCTGGTGGCCGGTCCGGCGAGAAGGGATCGCCGGCCAGGGTTCCGGCGAGGACACCGGGAGAGGCGCGACGGCGGCGAGGCAGCAGGGGGCGTCACGTCACGAGCTTCGAGGGAGCAGGGCCGGGCTCGAACACGGCGTTCCGATCTCAACTTGGCGGCAGCAACGATTTCGCAGGCGGAGCAGGGACGGCGTTGGGTCTGGACCGGCGACCGTCGGGGCTCTAGGGCAGCAAACGGGTAGTCAGGGACGGCGAGCCGACTCGGGATCCACTGGGGCACGAGCGGCAGGCGGATCGAGGGCGAGATCGGCGTCCTCCGTGGGGCGGCGCGAGCTGGAGTGCTGCAGATCGGCAGCGGGGCGGCGTGGCGGCGCGGGGGATCGGATCACGGATGCTACGGGGACCTCAGATTTGCAGGCGGAGGGACTCCGGCGGCTGGATCTCGGCTCGGATGCGGTGGCGATGCAGTGGCGTCGGACGCGGCGCGGCTGCGGTGGAGCGGAGACGACTCGCGGGTCGCCGGCGGAGCGACGATGGGCGGCGGCTCGCGAGACGGCGACGGTGCGGGCAGGGGCGCCGGCGCCAGCAGGGACACCCCCCCCCCCCAACGAGGAAGATGAACAGTCGCGTGGGGGAGCTTTTTTTTTTTTCTTTTTTCAGTTTGGTCTCCCTCTTTCACTCACTTTTTCAACTTTTTCACTTTTGTGTCCTTTTTCACCCGAAAAAAAGAGCCCCTTTGTACTCTGCGCGAGATGTATTTTATAGGTCCCAAAAAAATGTAGTCTCGCAACATATATTTTTTTTTCCTTTTTTACTTGCACGATACCCCTAAATATGTTATACACACCCCACGCAATATCCCTTTTGTATTTCTCGCATATTCTATCCAAAAAAATTCCCTTTTTGCACAAAATACACCCCTTAGTGTATATTACCTAAAAATATGAAAAATCTGAACAGAATATGTGAAAAATATTTCCCTTCACCGGCGGCCTAAAATAAAATAAAACAAAATGAAAATAAAATGTTTCTAAACTATATGCCATGTGTGTTTTTTCTTCTTTTTTTTTAAATCAACCCCAAAAATTTAGGTGTGGTTCCCAAGGGATGGCCATGATTCATCGGTGGAGGACCTCTTGCTTTCACCGGATTCCCATCAAGTCTTCTCCTCGATGTTTCCAAGGACGGACAAGACTGTCATTGCGCTTGATTCTAGAAGACTCTATCTTTATTTATGTCAGTAGACGGTAGTTAGCATTTATGTCAATAGTTGAGGCGATGTAATCTCGTCCGCCAGATAAAATCTAGATCAACGGATGTAATCTGAAGGCCTCAAGTATAAGAAGGAGTGCTCTCCCCTCATTTGGAATCATCCAATTATTTCAAAGCTCACTTTCTTTCTAGAGCTCCTCTCTCTAAACTTTCTCTACGATCTGGTATGAAACTTTTTTCTCTACGATCCGGTAGAGATCCTCTCTCTAAACTTTCTTTTTCTACGATCCGGTATGATCTGGGTATACCTAAACTTTCTTTCTCTACGATCCGGTATGATCTGGGTATACGAGCGAGTGAGCGATTGATCCGCGTGGTCACGATCCCAATCGATCGACCCGTGACACATGAATCTCGCATGCATTTAAAGCCCTCCAAAACAGCCCTCATTCTCTAATCAGCCTAGATGATTGTGATTAAGAAATCAGCAACACCAATACACTTTCTCTTTTTATTCAGTTCACTATCAATAAAGCCAAGCAAAGGGTAATCTCAGACCGAACTCACTGTTCTCCTGAAATGCAGCCGGCAAAAGACACTTCAGGTCAAAATGCAATTTTCCACATCATTCTTTCGTGGAAACAGATTCCATGCCTAACTTCAGAGAGAGAAATGACAGATCAAGTTGACGACAAACCTTCAATTTTTCAAATTCAACTTCATCAGTCTCTATCCTCTGTCGTTTTGGTGTTGGATTCGTGGGCCTCTGACATCCAGTGCCTATGGGTTTCATTTAGCATGCTCATCAATAATTGCATCTCCCATAGTATTCAACAGCATAAGAAAAGATAATCTTCGTTGCGACAGCCATACTTAAAACGTGAAGGATAAATTATGTAGAATCGATCAAAGCTCCAATGACCAAAAGCAATCTGTTAGGACATTAAATAAAATCGTTACAAGACTCGGTTTCCACGTCCCAGTGAAAGCTTCAATGACCAAAAGCAGTCTGTTGGGACATTAATTATGTACAACCGATCGAAGCTCCAATGACCAAAAGCAGTCTGTTAGGACATTAAATAAAATTCTTGCAAGACTCGGTTTCCCATTTCCAAAAACTTCGTGTTCAGATGAATTTGTTTATTTGTAACAAACTTTGAATCGGTATATCCTATACCAACACCAACAAATATCACGTAAGAAACTTCCCTAACAACTCCCAATATCTTGGAGTCCAAGACAGCATTCAAGTGAGACAGATGAGACAGATTGGTAGCAACGACACTGAATGACACTTCCTCTGTTCATACAGTTCTCTATTGAGAAAGCGAAATAGACAGCATTCAAGTGAGACAGATGAGACATTGGCAGCAACGACACTGAATGACACTTCCTCTGTTCATACAGTTCTCTATTGAGAAAGCAAAACAAAGCAACCGATAAAGCGCAGTCTCAAACAGGACGACTAGCTGCATACGAATCCCACAATAATTAATTTCACATCCCTAATAACAAATCGCATTTAAAGCCCTCCAAAACAGCAACCAAATATACATGTGATACTACTCGACTTAATACTCGATTTCTCAATTACTTACGCATGAAAACATATAAATCAATTAGAGAGGATAAGTGTACCAGTGAACATGCCGAGCTTGAAATTGGTGTGAGAGCGCCCGGCAAATAGTTCGGCATTATTAGGCCTAATCAAGATAGCTTGTGTGAAGAGCATGACAGCGAGCTTGAAGTCTTGCAATATGATTGCTCTGAGCGCTTGGGGATCCAGATCCACCATGGCAGAAGAATCTGCCAAATTTTCTCTGCTCTCATGAAATTCATCCGCACCCAACATTTCTCTATTTTCCTGAAATGCAACAAGCAAAAGACATCTGAGGTCAAAATGCAATTTTTGACACCATTTTATTGTGAAAACAGATTCTGCTATTTATTGGAGTCTACCCTTTGCTTTAGTGAAGATGGACCCAGGGTGTCTCAGATCCAGATCCTGTGATTTTCATTTGGCACGCATCTGCCAGATTTTCTCTATTCTCCTTAAATGCATCTGCACCCAACTTTTCTCTATTAGGAACAACCATATTCGAACGTGGTGGATAAATCATGTACAACCATTCAAATCTCCAGTGACCAAAAGCAGTCTGTTAAGGAATTCAGTGAAAATGTTGCAAGACTCCAGAGGTTGTCATGTCTTAGTGATGCATAAGCTTCGTATTTAGTTGAATTTATTTGTTTGTAATATACTTTGAATGGCACATCCTATATCAAGACCGATGAATATCGCATTAGGAACCTCCCTAACAACTCCCAACTTCCAAGAGTTCAAGGCAGCATTTTAGTGAGACAAATTGGCAGCTCATTATCTATCTCAGTCTAACAACTAATAGCACTTTCAGAATGAGTTAGTAACCGTGTGAACCTTCAAATTTATAGAAGTTGGCAAATCTAGGTAATGTTGCAAGACATCAGGTTTGAGTCTGCATATACAAGTGGGGTGCATTTTTTTTTTCTTTATTTGTTGGGAAAGTAAGGGGAGATTTTCAGGAGGTTTGACAGGCTGAATACAAGCAAGAAATAGAAAAGTGAAGCATTTTCACTGTAGGTACAAAAGAAAAGCGGAACAACTCACCTGAAACTACGGTGACTTTATGAGGAATTGCCCTGTCAAGAGAAGTCCAATTTAAGGGCTCAGCTTTAGCAAGGTGGACGTCGATTTTGCTTGGCAAGACTTCGTATCTGCACTTATCTGGTGCAATCTGTTAAAACAAGGAATCAGAATGAAGCAAAGGAGAAAAGAAAACAGGATTAAGGGGCCAGTAGAAAGTACATTCCTGGACATGACTTATTATGCGAGGAAAAGCAAAAAGCCTAGCAATCCTATTTGAAGAACTTCCCGTCTCCAGAAATTTAACCCAATAAAATCAACTTAGTAATTCAAATCGGTAGTTGTTCAAATATGTGACAAGACCTATAGCACAACGACCAACTCCCACATGTTAAATATATCCACCTCTTTGCCTACATTCGAAAATTTCTTCTTTTTAGTTTACCAAACAATTGGAAAAGGAAAAATTGGTAAAAGATAACTACATATGATTCCACACGTCAAAGTTAATACATTTTGAAAGTTTTCTTAATAAATGTCAGATTGGGAAAGACGCAAGATTTGATTTAAAGGTTATGGTTCAATGTAAAAGTCACTACAAACAAGCCTACTATACAAGCTACTCTGCAACGAATTGCTGGTTACACACCTTTCCAAATTGGCTGGGTTGAAAATAATATGCATCCTCACCAGGGACATCAATGATAACGCTAAGCTGTAAAGGACATCAATCAAGTCAGTGTTTGTTCTACTTTTCAAGCATAGAAAAGAGCAGTAAGTCCAACATCGATGAGTGAACAATCTCATGTGACAAAGAAATTACAGATTGTTTGCCAAAATGAACTATGACATCTTGAGCAGGTATGCCTTTTGCCAATAAAGTTACAACCACTTCCTCCAGCGCATGGCGATGCCTGCACTTGCAAAAGAATACCTGTCAGATTACTATTAAGCCTGCCTAATTATGGAAAGGGCACGCATTCTAAGATCTATTTCATAATGGATGATATCAAGGCTTTGAATTAGTAGAAGCATAACAACTGCCAAAGCATCACCAATGGTAAGCTGCAAACTTCCAGAGTCCAGACTCCTTGGCACCACGATGATTTTGAAACTAACCGAATAAAAAAGTGCAGCTCATATATGATTGATCCAAAGCTTAATATATATTTTTCAGTGCTAAGCATAAAGTGTAAAAGGTGCAACGACCTGCATTTTGATTTGACATTCAACTTTGAGGATGCTTGATTTGGAACCTCATTCACAATCCGACCACTTTCCCGACCACCTTCCAAGGGTTCCACCTGGGTTGAGGCCTTTACAAGTGGAGGGTTGACTATCTCGCCATATATCTCTAAAACATAATTCAACAAAGGACTTAATCATTAAGATATAATTCAATTTCTACAATTTCATCCACAACGATCAGTACAAGCATGCACATTCACGCATGAAAAATGCCTAGATCATGCGAGAAGTTGGCCTGTTCAAGGGGAATAACAACGAGCTCAGTTTACTCATGCAATTGATCTAGATTCTATCAAGTTCAAGTTGCTCCAAAACTAAATTAAATTAATTTCAATCCTCAAGCAAGAAAAACTCGAGCAGCTCGTGCACCTAATTAAATGATTGGTTTCTGATCTCTACAAAAAAGACTTTTTCAGATGAATGATGGAACACCGCCATCACACTATCGAGAACCCGAGTTTGAGCTCAACTCAAGCTAATATCATTCACCCAGAGACAAGTTTAGCTCAAGCTTATTGAGCATCTCACAAAATAAACCTCGAGATAAAAAGAAAAAAATCAAGCTTCATTCAGCTCAGTTCAAGTACCCAGCTTTCATTTCTCAAGCAGAGTCAAGTTCCAATGTCATATTGTCTCGTCCACTTGTATCGATTACACATTTATTCAGATCTATTCATTATCAAAGCGATGGAGCTGGTCTAGTACCTGCAATACGCTCGTCACACCTTTTGATTGATTCGGTGAATCTTGCATCCGCGGGAGCCAGAGAAGAACCTAATTCCCATGCTTCTTTGGCATTCTGATACTTTCCAAGCTCATAAAAAGCATCACTATGTGTATGTGAGAGAGAATATCAGCTCCGGATGCCCTCAAAAGATATATTTATTTAAATGAACAAAGATAATCCGACTGCAAGATGTAGAGCTACACAGCAACCTTACATGTATTACTTTGTAGGGCAGAACATAGCACCATGTTACATTTGTCAAATCTTAGATAATATTGTACCTACCTTTTTATCCCACACACGTGTAGATGAAAACTAAAGACGAAGAATAGTCACAATGCATCAGTTAGAAACATCACGAACATTTTCAAAGAGGACCATATCGGACTATGGTAAACAACCGTAGTGTGGATGAGTTGTCACTTTGACAAAACCACAATCTCCCTATTTTGGTACATAAATAACAAGTTTCAACGGACCATTATCACAATAACCACATGCGTGTAAAAAGGTAAAGCGGGCACTGAACGGTACTAACCCCATGGGGAAGTATGCTTTGTGCATTGAAGGATCTAACTCGATTGCTCTGCTTGCATCAGCAACAGCCTCTAAAGAAGGAGCATAAAAATTTAAACAGATTGACATGATTAGTAAGCAGGAGGTATATGTAGTTTTTAAAAAAAAAAAGACGAATACATTATATGCTATGACTCAAGCTGACAGAAAAGGTTTGAAGAGAAGGCAAATAAGTAACATCTACAAGAAGAAAGAAAGAACAAAGGAACCCCCCTGCCAAAAAAAAGAAAGAAAAGAAAACCATCCTTTTCGAAAGGTGAACTCAAGACAAAGCAGAAATTTTTGTCCCTATATTTTGCCCCAGTTTTGTCCAAAACCAAGCAGGCCGAATGGAAAATTATGCAAATAGAAAGATCACCGCCTCTCTATTCTCTAACCAGCCTAGATGATCACGATTACGAAATTAGCAAGGCCAATAAAGACACTGAATGAATGACACCTCCTCTGTGCATACAGTTCACTATTGAGAAAGCAAACAGAGCAACCAATAAAGGGCAATCTCAGACTGAACCACTGGCTGCGTATGAATCCCACAATCATGAATCTCACATCTCTGATGACAAAACACGTTTAAAGCCCTCCAAAACAGCCTCCACTCTCTAACCAGCCTAGACAATCATGATTAAGAAGCAAAATAGATCGACCATTAAAGCGCAATCTCAGACCGAACAACTGAATGGCTAGCAGTTAACTATCGAGAAAGCAAAACAGAGCAAGAAATAAAGGCCAATCTCAGACCGTTCATCACAAGAACGAGTAGTGACTGTGAAAGGGATTATCAATATAAGATAGACTTTGCTCAAAAGTCAGAACCGCATTTACTGAACTTCACTACCTTTTAGATCATTTTTAGGAGCATCTGCTAGTCTACAACATGATGACCTCGTCAATAAGAGTCCTTCAAATATTCCAAAATGTTACATTTCATAACACATCTTCTATCCAAATAAAACCATTCGAAATCACAAACTTACAAAGAATAATGAAAGATACATGTATCACCTACTTCATTACATTTGTGAAAATATTTTCTATAGATCTTTAAAGAACTTGGATACCATCCCAACGTGCGGCAGCATTGTCATGTCAGTCATATTTGCAAACAACAGCAAACACAAAAGAGTAGAGATCAAGACCAAAAGCCAGAGCTCTATTGCTTCTCGATTTGAAGTTCACGACCAGCAACTTCATTAACAACACTACATGTATTACCAACAAAAGGGGTTTTCCTACTGGGAAGGTATTTCTACAGGATTCAGATGCAATAGATAAAATGAGTCATGAAACTAGAACAGAAGCAGCCACAATGTAGACAGGCAAGATACGTCTCATAAAGTTACAAAGGACCAAGAGCCTAACACTCCCATCTCTTCACCTCCATACCTTCGAGAGGACTTCCCTCTACCTTCAACAGAAGGAAAAAAGTGCAGCTCATATACAATTGATTCGAAACTTAACATAAATTGTTCAGTGTTAAACATAAAGTCTAAAAGGCACAACGACCTGTATTTTAATTTGACATCCAGATTTCAAGTCGCCTGATTGGGAACCTCGTTCACAATCTGACCACTTTCCCAACCACCTCCACGGGTACCACCTGGGTTGAGGCCTTTACAAGTGGCGGGTTGAGTATCTCACCATATATCTCTAAAAAATTATATAATTCGATTTCCACAATTTCATCCACAAAGATCAATACAAGTATGCACACTCATGCATGAAAGTGCCTAGATCAGGAGAGAAGTTGGCCTGTTTGAGGGGAATAGCAAAGAGCTGAGCTTACCCATGCAACTGATCTAGATTCTCATCAAGGTCAAGGAGCTCGAAAACTAAATTGAACTAATTTAATCCTCAAGCAAAAAAAGTAGTAACAAAAACTCAAGATCATGCACCTAATTAAATGATTGGTTTATGATCTCTTTGAAAAAGATTTATATAGATGAATGATGGAACATCACCATCAAACTATCGAGAACCCAAGTTTGACCTCAACTCAAGCTTATATTAATCGATAGGAAACAAGTTTAGCTCAAGCATATTAAGTATCTTACAGAGTAAAAAACCTTGAAATAACAAAAATCAAGCTTCATTTAACTTGGTTCAGATACAGAGCTTTTATTTCTCCAGCAGAGTCAAGTTCCCATATCACATTGTCTCAGCTACTTGTCTCAATTACACATTTATGCAGATTTATTCATCATTTAAGCGACTGAGCTGATCTAGTACCTGCAATTTTCTCGTCCCACCTTTTGATTAAATCAGTAAATCTTGCATCCATAGGAGCCAGAGAGGAACCCACCTCCAATGCTGCTTTGGCAGTCTGATACTTTTCAAGCTCATAACAAGCATTGCTGTGGGTGAGAGAGAACATCAGCCCCGAATGCCTCAACAAAATCTTTATATAAATGAACAAAGATGGTCCAACTCAAGCTGTAGAGCTATATGGCAACTTTACAGCCATTGCTTTGTAGGGCAGAACATAGAACTATCTTACAGTTGCCAAATGTTAGATAAGATTATATTTAACTTTTTATCCCACACCCATGTAGATGAACTTCTAAACATCGATGTGACAAGCAGTAATGTAGTGGAGAATGAAAATTAAAGACAAAGAATAGTCGCAACGCATCAGTTTAAAACAGAAGTCTTGAAGTCTTGAACATTTTCAAAGAAGACCATCTCGGACTATGGTAAACTACCATAGTGAGGATGATTTGTGATTTGACCAAATCATAATATCTCTATTTTGCTACAAAAATAACAAGTTCCAATGAACCATTATCGCAATCACCACATGCATGTAAAATGGTAAGAGTGGGCATTGAGTGGTACTAACCCCATGCGAAAGTATGCTTTTGACATTGAAGGATCCAACTAGATTGATCTGCTTGCATCGGCAACAGCCTATGCAAGCATTAAGAAAAACACCAGGAAATTAGTAAGCAGAGAGGTCTATGCAGTATTATAAGAAAGACGAATACATTAGTTTATCAATTTAAAACGTGAAAAACGAAAGTACATCTTAATCCTCCATCTGGGCATACCCCAATACAAGCTCGAAAGCAGACTCGAGGAAAGCATAAATTTTAGTCCCTCTTTTTCTCTCCTCTTTTATTTCACTCCAAGTTTTCTCCAACACCAAGCAGCAGGCTGAATAGAAAATTATGTAAATAGAAAGGTCACCGGCTCCCCATTCTCTAACCATAGATGATTTTGTTTAAGAAATTAGCAAGGCGAAAGACACTGGACGACAGTTCCTCTGTCCATACAGTTCACCATCAAAAAGCAAAACAAAGCAACCTTTATTGGCAATCTCACAATCTTAAATTTCACACTCGCATTAAAAGCCTCTCCAAAGCAGCCATCAAAAGGTTAACTTTACACTCGATTTCTCAATTACTTATAGAGGAAAACAAAGAAATAAAGACTTCATATGAAAATAATAGAGAGGGAATAAGCGCCCCCGGTGAACTTGCGGAGTTCAATGAAGGGCTGAGCGCGGTGGACAAATAGCTCGGCATTTGTAGGGCTTAATAAAATTGCTTGGGTAAATAATTCGACAGGCAAATACAGACTGAGGGTTTGACCGTCGTGATTCAAAGGTAAAACCCAAGACTTGTAGCCTAAAACGGTAATTTCACGGTGTAAAGAGTACTGTCGGAAATCCTCTTCCTAACAAATTAGCCGAAAGAAATATCTGCTTTCCTCTTATTTAGATGTTTTTCTCCCTTAAATATATCCTTTCACTCTCCATTAAACTTCGTAACACCGCAAGAGGGACCAAATACGGATCTTTAATTTCCCTGTACATTACTTTTAAAAAGTCCATTTCTATTTTAAAAATATTTATATCTTTCACATCAAAGGCACTTAAATAGATTTTGATTTATATATACATACATAATTTTCATTTAATTATCAAATTAAGTTTTTAACCTGTATTTTCTAAGTTCATGCTCCTTCCGCATGTAAGTCCACCCCATTTGTCAAATTTCACACATTACTTGTAATGTGGCATGTTCTTGATGTATATAAACTCTTTTATACACATATGATTTTTTTCCACCTATTAGTTAAGATTTTTTTATACAATAACAAATGCAAATGATTGCGAATAATCAAACTAGTAAAAATCCACATGGGATAATATCATTTTTAATTGGACTTTTATTGGACTACTCTCCCTCAACTATTTCACCGGGCAAGACAAGGGAAGGGCCTCTTCCAATATGCTGTAGGAATAAAAGAGACAATGTTTCAATGTAAGCCTGCATTTCAATTCTCTTTGTGTTCTGCGAACCATGTTGAGGTGTTCAAGTAGATAGGACAAATATGATTTACAGTTTTAGCACACCTTTGGTTTATTTTCAAAATCACTAGGGTGTATCATATAGCTTTTCCCGTTCTCGTGCTTAGATTGCACAATGATCATTTTGATAAAAGATTATATTCTTAGCTCCTACTACATAGGCTGATCGAGACATTCAAGAAGTCATGGAGATCGACTTCAATCTCTAAACGAAAACTAATACCGATTACATAGACTTGATCACTTCATTGAAGAAGTCATGGAGATTGTCTCTCCCCAATGGAGATCCTCTCTCTATGGGTCATTGAACTTAGGCCAAGTGGTCCAAACCTTTTAATGTATATAAATTTTAAATGCCAAAGTTATATTGTCAATGTAACATGATCTTTCAATTTTTCTAACAAATATATAGGCAGGCCGAGCTCAGGCCCACCCAACAAGCCTAAAACATCTAGCCATTCCCGCGTGCTGCCCTTTGGCGAGACACTTTCACCAAATGTTGGATATTTGGTTTTTATATAATCGGATTCCGTGGCTATTCAGATAGAAAATAATTGTGTAACAAGAGTTATTAACTCTAAATAAAGGTAAATCTAAAAAAACTGAGGATAAAATTAATAAATCGACAGATTGAAATTGTGAAATTGAGAAATTGTGTAAGTGCTCGTCAATTGCTGATCTTTTACAACTTGTCAAAATTTATTTTATATAACCTTGTACAAAACATAACCGTTTATATGCGATTATCTTTTTGAATTACAAGTTTCAACTGTCCTAAAATTCTTGGCTTTGTACTTATTGTCTTCAACTACACATCCCTATCCCAACTTAGCCATCAATTAGCCATCAATCAAATATTCTCATATGGTCTTCATTTACATCTTTTATGGTATAATTGATCATTTGCTATAGTACATCGAAACCCATCTTGATCAATTTCACCTATCGACAGTGTCTTTGGTAACACAACA
Organism: Eucalyptus paniculata subsp. matutina; assembly: GCA_017140255.1. Classification (NCBI taxonomy): domain Eukaryota; kingdom Viridiplantae; phylum Streptophyta; class Magnoliopsida; order Myrtales; family Myrtaceae; genus Eucalyptus; species Eucalyptus paniculata. The sequence goes on from CM029435.1 coordinate 47,166,181, forward strand.
CCAATTTTACCTATCAATTTGCAATTGTACTTATCAATTGCTCTGTTGACAACTTAATATTAACACATCATCTATTTACAACAACTTGAATTACTTTTGAGTGTCAACACTCGCAAATCAACTCTCTTATTTAACCAACAATGTAGCTCTAAACTACATCACTCAAATGACTGAAATCTCTCATATTGGATAATAGCGAAGGTACTTTCGTCCTGAAAATTGAATCAACGGGAGTTGTCCGGCGGAAAATGGTTTCAATCCCAGCCAATGAATGTCGATCAAGAGACCGATCTGCGAAATAAAAGTCGGAAAAAGTCGATCAAAGAGGGGATGTGATGGGGTACGAAACGGGTGTACCTTGAGGGCAGTATTTTCCAAAGCAAAGCAAAGGGAAGGGAGTGGTAGAGGAGGAGGCCGAGCGGACATGATTACAAAGAGATGTGGATGCGCGACCAGCATTGCCTGCCTTCCAAGTTCCCTCCCAAGTGTTCTGTCTACCTGAAGTTAACCGAGAACCAGTCTTTGATGGAGACCCCAGAAGAGCCGAGGAGAACCGAGCAAACCCCCCCACGCGCTCCGAGGCACCTGCCACTTACCTTCTTCGTTCTTGGTCCGAGTGTTTAAAACTGCGTCTGCAATTCGCTTGCCTTGAACCAGATTAGCATCATCACTTTGCACAAAAAGAATAATGTTTTCTGCCCAAAAAGAGAGAGAAAATGCAGAGGATATGAGTCGATGATGCTTTGCTTATTGTGACCAAGTACGCTAGCGGTCATTGGTTTTTTTATCACTTTGGTGCTGTCACGGGTTGGGAATGAATAGGAAGTTTCCTTCTATTCCGTTCAAATGCAGAGAATTCTTGACATGGCAGTATTCAAGATCATCTCACGTGCGATGACAGACTTGTCAATCTCAGACATTTGAGCTCCGAATGAATCGATAGTTGCCACTCAAATTGAACATTAGAAAGCAAATGCGAGATCCTTATGATAACGCCTACGGAAGTACTTAAAGTATTATATTTTGGTTATTCTCTCCAACAACCTTCACTTAAGCATGGTGAGGGTTATCAAATATTCTTCTAGATATATCTTGATAAACCTTATTTTGAGAGAGTAATTTTCCACGCAACCTCTTGACAAAACATGCACAGTAAATGTGTCGATACATTCGTCTAAGCTTAATCATGCTGAATAATAAATACGCCGGGCATGAATTGACCTTTTTTTATCGGTTTATAATGTGCCTAAACTGTTTGGTTGAACAATTTAAAATACTCCTTGTGTATAACACGACATGGTCTTTACATCTAGAAATACTTACAACATAAGGACAGAAATAAGTATTGCTATACATAAGACTTCGCATCTTAGATGTTCTCATGTCGTCTATCATATTAAATTAGCTAGTTACGTTTGCGTTTTAATGCCATGGCATAACCGATAATTTTCTGTGTTTGGATTACATCTAAATTGGACATGGCACAACAGAGAGATAAAAAGAAAGTGCATGGACTAAATTCAACGAATAAAAAAAAAAAAGCAGATGAACGAAATTGGCCAAAGACAATGATAAGGCATAAACTAAACGGAAAATTTCGTGCAAATGCTCTCAATAATGTTAATGGAAGATTACATTGAACAATTAAACCACTTTTTAAAAGTTCGATAATGATATTTGACAAAAAAAAAGTCATGGATGACATTGAATAATAATGAAAATTTAAGGATCACTCGTTTTAGTATCAAGTTATAGAAGATTATGTACTATTGGTATTGTGGTCACCAGGTGATACAAAGTTTACTCTGAAGTGACTCGGAGAAATTTTGATTCAAGATTTGAATTGCAATAACTTCGTGATTTTAAAAAAAACTTACTAGAGAAAGGTTGGGTCAGCGGTAAGCTTGCAATTATGCATGCACGCACCTGTATATGGTGGGGTTGTCTTTATGGCCTGTCCTTCTAAATACTAGTTATGGCTTGCTTGCTTTTTTGTTTTCTTTCAATTATAACAAAGGAAACCCCATTGTCCTCGCTTGCTAATTGCGACGAATGCAGATCCCTTGTGAAGTGCTACGAGGGCTCAATTGCACTGCATCTCGTGGGCCTACTCTATTCTCTATTTCTAATTAAAAAGCAATGCATGTTGAAGAAACCGCCCTCGTACCAAGATTCGAAGTAGGATTTAACTATAGCTACCAACTATACTGCACCTCATGGGCCTACTCTAGTCTCTATGTCCAATTAAGATTTTCAGGTGATATTCAGGCGATGATTTCTAAGTTTGTTTGGGGAAAGGTTCCAACTCATTGATGATCGTCGAAAAAAAAAAAGAGTAAATCTCTCTCTTTGATCATAAAACTAAAATTTTTGAACATGTCACAAGAAATATAGAAGTCACAATCCATTGTGATCTCATCAGTCCTTCGAGGGACCATGTCACAATATAGAAGTCCCAATCCATTGCGCTCTGATCGGTCCTTCGAGGGACCATGTCAACATGGAACTGCGCGCTATTCAGGCTACACACAAGGGGTACGCCAAATGGGAAAGCTGCTCACCAATGTGCCCCGCTTATCTTTTTTTCTATGCCCACTTTCATCACCATTGGAAAGCAACGTGACAGCCATCATTTTGATTCTCCTCTCTAGAGAAGCCATTATGGTCAAGTTGTTTTTTCAAGAGGAACCCCTTTTCTGAGGTGAAAAAGATGCAGACAGAAAAAGCTCTCTTTTCCATAAGACTGTTAACTGACGATGTCACCTTTTGCCAAATCCCCCAATTAGCAAACTCCCCTTTTCTCTTCTTTCTTCTTCTTTTTGGCTTTACAGCCACCAACTCCACTGAAGCGCACGCGCCAGAAACTGCGTCTTGTGCTCTGAAAAGTTCTCTCTTTCAAGTGCTCTCTCCTTCCACTCGGTTCCTTTAAGGTTCCTACAGTTTCCCACAAGACAAGCACACACAAACTCCCAACTCTGCCTCGGTCTCCGTGCAAGGTAATATGAGTCGTCTCGCTCCAGTTTCTGAAGAGCCCATCGACGAGGAGAGCACCAGGAGCCGCTCCAAGGGAGGCCGGTCATGGAGGCACTGGCTCAGGACCCACCTGTCATTCGCGTTCAACAAGAACACCAATCACCTCAAGGTCCTCCTCAGCGTCCTGGGTTGCCCTCTTTTCCCCGTCTCCGTCCATCAAAGGACGCCAGTCAATGAGGTGAGTCAACTCGATGAGTTGTTCCTCTTGCTGCGTTTTTCTTCTGTTGGTGGTGTTATTCTCCGCGACTGTAAAGATGGCATTGCATGTTTTCGGAAGGCAAAGGTGGAATTTTTCTTTTCTGATGGCATCTTTCTTTTTGCGTTTCCCCTCGGGGAAATGAGAAAAGGGAATTGCTTTCTGCTTGTGCGTTTTACACTTTGATCAGGAAGAAAAAGTTCTTGTGTCCCCATGAAGAATTCCTGAATCTGAATCATTTTAGTGAGCGAAAATTCAGATGATCAGCCTAACATGGGTTGAATGTAAATCAATGCAAATTGTGAACGGAAGCGGGGAAAGGGGATAAGAATCATAAGAAAAGTCTTGAACATTTTTGTGCTGAACATGAAGAGTACCCTGCTGAGCAAATAGGGGTTAAGAGAATTGTCCTGTCTTCTTCTTTTGTGAAGCTTAAATTAGGGTCCTGAGCTTGAGCATTGAATTAGGATCAAGTCGGGACTAGCCTAACTTCCTAGATGCTCTCTGGTTAGCCATTGAAGTTCGAAAGCTTGAATTGTATAAATTTTCAACATCAATTCTGGACTGAGCTAAGCAATAGGCAGGGTTAAAGTTATAGAGCTAATGCGGATTTATATTGCGTGGTTACCAAGTTCTTCTCAACAAACTCCGAAAATGTCAAGAATTAAATGTCGCCAGGAGACCTTACTTTAATGTCAGGCATAAATCATTTCATCTGAGATGACATTTGATGCATAAGGTATACTGTCGTGCTCTTGTTAGGTGTCATCCTCAGCACAGTACATCGTACAGCATTTTACGGCCGCTACAGGCTGCCGGAAGCTGGATGGGCATGTGAAGAACGTGTTCGTCACAGGAAAAGTTGTGATGGCGATGACGGAGGAGGTTGGACCAAGCGGAGCAGCAGCGGCCGCCACTGCTGCCATGGCGAGCAGCGTTTCACAGCAAAAGGGATGCTTCGTGATGTGGCAAATGTTGCCCGACAAGTGGCTCTTAGAGCTGGTGTTGGGCGACCAGAAGGTCGTGGCTGGCAGCAATGGCAGCGTGGCTTGGCGGCACACGCCGTGGCTCGGCGCACACACCGCGAAGGGCAGTGTCCGACCTCTCCGGCGAGCTCTTCAGGCAAGTTGCCAACTAACACTGTTTCTTTGAGTTCTAGCTTATAGCTCTAACCAAACCAAACTGAAAGTACTTAGAATACATTCCTCAAGATCAATGTTAGGTTCAGATCGATTCGCAAATTAATATACTGAAGATAAAAAAGACCGGGGGACATGCATTTGCATTGTTCAACATTCTATGACATATAGATACAGAATCGACAGTGGTTTGCATTTAATGAAGGGCTATTTGATTACAAATTTAAGTGCTAAATTAAAATATTCAGTACTTAATGACGTTAAGTAAAGAGAGATCACTTAATGCATTCAATAATAAAAATAACTAATGGGAATAGAATCTTGTCAAATATATTAATAAAAACAATCGATCTTCATCATTTTTTACATTTATTAAGAAATCAATAATATTCTGCTATAAGTTGCCAATTATCATCAAATAATTTTTTTTTTCATTCTTATTTCAACAGTTAAGATTAACACTATCTAAAATTCAGTACTTAAATTTGCACGATTCATGAGTTTTTAATTTGTGGAAGGACCACCAAATAATCAATTCAAGCCACAGAATATGTTCCAATACAAACTAAGTGGAATGTGCAATTTGTTGCATTTTTTTATGTGGCTCTGCATGTTCTTTTCCAAATTTTTGTCACGATGATCACTATCAATTGGGACGTACCGATGCATTGAAAATTGTGCCCACAAGAAGTCAACACTCGAAGAGGAGATCTAGGTCTATGTATCTATGGCCATGACCTAGCTGGGACTCTGCTCCACTTTCAATTAAACTATAGGGGTTTAGACATTATTGTGGCTCCGTCAGAACAGGTTAATTTCTGCTAAAAAAACATAAACAAGCGACCTAGGTTGCTGTCATAGCACGGTGGGGCTGGACCAGTGAATGTCATGTCTCGGAATAATGCATGTTCATGTCATGGTTGTTTCATTGACAAAAGAGAACAAAGAAAAAAGGAATCTGGCTTCATCATTTATATACCAGTGCTATAAGAGTCTACATAGTTATGTGTACATTTGCGATGTAAGTTAATACTACCACTTTTCTAGCCCAAATTTATTCACTTATTACCGGGTGCATTTTCCAAAAGAAAACTATTTTCAGTCAAATCTTTTTTAATCAAATCTTAGTATTTTGATTTTATTTTAATCAAGTCTTTTTATTCACATAATATGTCAAATCAATTCTTTCCAACATAAAATTCGGCCAAATCTAGCTGACACGGCTGCCGAAAGATGCCATCCATTCATTATCCGCCCCTCGGGTGGGTATCCCACGTGGGAAATATTTCATCCACAACAAACTTTGGTGTCCTTCGATGGCTATGTTAATTGGATTAGGCTGGATTTTGTAGTGAGGGACTTGATTAGAAACTTCGTCTAAGTTGAATGATTTGATTAGAAAAGTCGGAGTACAAGAACTTGATTTGAAAAGTGGTGAGAGTTCAGGGACGGCAAGTAAAAACATTTTCTTTTCCCTGATTTATCACTATGTGTAATTTGAGGAAGTACTCTATGACTGTATCAGTTCTAATTGTCTACAGAAGTATCTACCAGTCCAATCATTAATCAAATTTTATTGAACAACATGGCTACTAATGGCCAAAAGAAAACACGTGTTTAGTAATGCTTTTTCGAATTTATTGCTTTTCTTGATGGTCCCCTCCTAACTTCCATAGAAACTCCATTTGATTTGCTACAAGTTGGTACGTTCCACCAATTGTCTACATGCGCAATGATTTTGACATGTACCAATGAACTTGGGGTCTTGACTTCTGCTGTCAGACTAAAATAACCACGAAAAAGAAGTGGACAAGCTAAAAAACTCTTGAGGGCTTAGGTTTTTAGCTCGGCCCAATGACGTTTCGGGAAATTCAAAGCAGCCTAAATTTTGACAGATGAGCGCTGAGTTGGTGATTTGAATGCAATCCTCTTCTGGGGCGGCCTGACGTTTTTACATGGGGAAAATTTGACAACGTAGGCTACACGGTGGTCCAAAAATCACCTCTACCGAACCCTACCGAATTCAATACTATTGCAGCCAGTATAGCGGATCGTGTCTCCTAGGTCCAGTACTATGCACTTCCTGGTCTTTTATTATTGAAAATAGTACGCAAATGATAGACCTTTTCAGAGCCATTCACATAAAATATTTAGAGCGTGTATTTGGGGTGTTGAGAGGCGAGGCTCTTCACCTTTTATTACCATGTCTATGTGATATAGCATCCCTAAAACTTTGGGGAGGAATAAATCATAAGTTCATGCAGGGACTAGATCCGGTGACGATAGCAGCCGTATTCTCTACGTCGGAATACATGGGAGAGAAGAAGATCGGGGATGTGGATTGCTTCGTCCTCAAACTGTCTGCAGATCAGGCGGACTTGTCCGACCGGAGCGACAGCACGGCGGAGACGATCAAGCACGTCGCTTTCGGGTACTTCAGCCAAAAGAATGGGCTCTTGGTGTACTTGGAGGACTCTTATTTGACAAGGATACAATCACCCGGGACACGCCCCATGTACTGGGAGACTTCGATGGCCACTCAGATCCGGGACTACCGTGAAGTGGATGGAGTTATGATCGCTCACTCCGGCCAATCGAGTGCGATCATCACGCGATTTGGAGATGGTCGTCTACGAGCAGGCCCGGAAATCACTCGGTTGGAAGAAACGTGGATGATCGATGATTTCGCATTCAATGTGCCTGGTCTGTCTGTGGACAGCTTCATTCCACCAAAGGATGCGAGGAAGGACCATTTTCCATTAGATGATGATTGGAAATCAGCATTAGACTGATACATATGTTTTTTCTGTTGAGTGTTAAAGAGGGAAGGTGCGCCTCATTCAGAGTCACCGGCTGACAAAATTGAACGTCGCTAATTCATTTTGGGCCTTTGTGAGTATAGTGATTATGTACAAAACTGCTTCCAAAGCCTTTTTTGTGGTCCTGTTTTGGTACGGACCAAAATCTTAAAGCAGATTTATAAGATCGCTAGCTCTTAAGCAGATACACATGATAGTGTTCCGCTGCCATAGGGATCGCTGTCGGTATCCAGAGTGGCAGCAAGGGCAAGGATGCAAATGCCCCCATTCTTATGTTTTCTCGATCATGTATTTTGCCAACATTCGGTGTATCGATGCGTCTGGACAAAAGCATCGGATCATTGACCCTTCGTTTTGCTTTTGAGGAGCCAGATCATGGGATTTCATGGGCAGGAAGAAGCTGCCGCACCCATTCATATAACCACTAACGTGTCTATCCTTCAATTTGTTCAGACATTTGCAATCGGGACAAGCTCCCAAGAAGCCGGCTAAGGGCGACAGGAAGTATAAGCTGTAAGTCACCGTACAAACTGTATGTTAGCAGGATCTATATATATAGATATGGAGGACGCACAAAAATTCCCATCTGTTTCCAGAACATTTTAATTGATTCGTACTTGGTTTCATTAAATATTCCATTTACATCTGTCATGACTCATCAGAACTCTACTTACTCATAATAAACTCGATGCCCAAATGCACATCTCGATATTTCCTAGTTCATTATGAGGTAAAGCTCGCACTCTAGCCATCGAGTGCCCCTACTCTCAAAGGCGAACTAAAGTGACACATTTGCACCCTACCACCAATCCAGTCCACTTTCAAAATGACACCGGAAATTGGACTTGGAGAACCAGTTCCCAAAAATCGGAACTGTTTGGACCAATCCTGAGAACTGGATTTTGACCCAATTTCAATCGCATCTAATGGAATCAGTCACTCATTTTTTCTCGCTACTTTTTTCTCATTGCTTAAACCAGACCGAGATAGTATTTAATTTACATCCTACTATTTAAAAAATAAATAAATAAATATATATATATATATATATATATATATATATATATATATATATATATATATATTTAGTTATATTTAGTTCTCTCTAGAAAGGTCCGCCTGGACACCGGTTCCACTTTGAGCCAGACCAACACTCTCGCAAACAGGACCAAACCAGCCGGTCCGAGCGGTTCTCGGTTCGGATAGTCTGTTATGCATACCCCTAGTGCCTACAAGCAAGGTTGCTTATAAATCCCGGATCTGGGAGAAAGATTGCTAAGCACTGCAGATGTACACGGAGCATTTTCGCTGATAGATGACATTAGGATGAGGTACCACCTATACCCGGATGAGGAAAACTCACAAGTTGAGCCTGAAGAACGATAATACCTTAGAAAGCGACACTGTTTACTCGTCAAGATGCGGGAAATCTACCTAAGGGGAAGAAAAGGAATACGAAATTTATTGCAAACTCCCATATCTTGATCTGCATATACTTTTGAAGTAAGATACAACAGAGAAAAGATCAACAAGATGGCAAACATGAAAGTAGGAGCAACTATTAACGATGAATTGTAAATGAAGACACGCATGCCTCCATTTCAACATTACAACACTAAACAAACAACACTAAAGTTGAGAGTGTATTATACGATCCTGCGAGACAAGAAAAGTTTTAACACGGTCCATACCTCAACCAATACATTACGCCCGTCTCTACTGGCATTCATTAATAGGTCTTACACTACTTAATTACCTAGAATAATCAAGACTACGGCTCCTGCTCCTGCTGAAACTCCAACTGGGACTCCTTGAGCGATGAGGTGAACGTGAATAAGATCGACCTCTTGGTGATACTGACCTGCATCATCAAGAAAACTTCATTAAAAAAATGATATAATAAACTAAGCTCCAAAGCATCTTGGGTGGAGCCAAAACAAACAACTAACAAGGGAAGAAAAGATCATACAAAAGCAACTAAAACTCTCGATACCTTGAGTAACGGCGACGCCTGGGAGAAGGTGAATTATAGTATGCATCCCGTGAGTAAGTGCGTGCATATGATGGAGATCGAGAATAACCCCGGGAAGAATGTCTCCTATCATACGAACGACCCCTGATAATAGCACAATGAAATTCCCCATGAATCTCAGCTTCTACCAGGAAACTCCGGTTAGCCATTACGTAAAGGCTTTTCATCTTTAGTGAAACAATTTAGCTATTCCAACCATAACATTTCCAGAAAAGAAAGTGCAAAAACTGTTTGTGGATTATAAGCACAGCCTAATCAAATAAGAGAATAATAGTAATATGCTTTCACCAGTCACATGTCTACTAAACAAAACCACAAGAGAAGGCCAACCATCCCTCGGTATATTAATCAACTTTCAAAGCTAAATCAAGGGACTCATGAAACCATACATTAAGAATGCAATGATACAGGTAAACTGACTTATCACCAAATATATCAGTCGAAAAGGACAAAGAACCTTCAGGAAAGAGGCAACAGAAAAACCTGATACTATAACAGCCATGTTGAATCCCCTCCCAGTTCATGCCTAATAACTCGAACAAGTACCATGAGACGATACAGATTCTCAACACCGTTAAACTCATCATCTCATCACAATAAACACAAACTATCCTTGCAATGTTATTATTTCACAAACATTCCATGTAATCGACAAAGAATATGCTATAATTCTCTCACAAAACAACCACCTCCATTGCAATGGCATACCTCTAAGCACCCCAATACTTTTTCCAACCACACATTTGGCCCCTGCTTAAAGTGCTATCGCATCATTGGAGAAAGTTTCCATTTTCAAAGAAGAATTAAGTTATCCCATGCCTTCCCAGATCCACAACATAAGCATGTGCTCTTACAACCTCCCATCCTATGTAAGGGTAAAAGGCATAATAAAAGCACACAAAGAGTTCATGTTCTGTCAGGCAATATACTTAATTACCTGAAGCCTTCTCTCGCTCTCATTTCTGAAGGCTTCTTCCTGTTTTCCTCAGCAAAAATCACTCTCATTTCACGGCCAAGGAGCACTTCCCCATCCATGTAACGTTTAGCATCTGCAGCATCTTCTGGATACACATACTGAACAAAGCCAAAACCGCGGGGATCCCTGCATCAAAAACAGATCATCAGCCATAAACTAGAAACCAATGCCAAGGGCACAGGTGAATTTGCAAGTCATCTTTGAAGATGAAGAATCACGACAGTAATTCTGCCCACATTCCATTCAATTCGAAAAGGCAGTCATGCAGCCGCTCACCTTGCGCGAGCAAATCTTAATTTCTTGAAATTCTTCAAGAATTTGAACTTCTTCATAAGAAGTCATGTCCACTTTCTTCAAATCTTCATTGACATTAAGACAACCTTGAACCATACCCTTACCATTTCAAAAGGTGTCTTCAACAAACTTTCACCTCACTACTTCACTGGTGTCTTCAAAACTTTCAATGACAAAACCAAACTCCAATAAACAACTGATGAAAAAGGTAACAATCTTGACAAGAGGCCAAATACATAGAGATGGAACAATCATAGGCAATACTTCTTATTTCTTTTTAAGTTCTTTGAGTACTTGCTATATCAGTACTTAAATTCATCTAGAAACATTAACCCACTCAACAAAGAAACCTAAACATATCTCTGCAAAGGTTGTCATGACTTACCCTGTATAGTAATCACGAGGCAAATAAATGTCCTTGAGAGGACCAAACCGGCCAAATGGACCACGTAGGTCTTCAGCCCTGCATAAGAAATTTTTTTTTTCTACTTTGCTTTAATAATATTTTTTCTGTAATATGGCGAGAAAAGGAAAATCACTCTGCCATATACCACAAGGTCATAATATCCTACAGGAGGCTATTCATTTACTAACAGATGCGAAGAATCTTATTCTTGCCTTACGCAAATCATTCTAATCAGCAATTCAACTATCGTGGTAATTATCCTGCTAGCACTCTGACATTCTAACTTGATCGATTCCATCTTCTGAAATATAAAGAGACAATATTCTGCGAGAAGCATAGTGCCTGTGCTACGAAGCATATACCAAAGAATGTCATGAAATCAGACCTGCAGTCACGATGGAGGTTGCGAACCAGAAGACTAGTAGGTAGGTCTTTGCCACGACTGTCATATCGATCCCTAGGACTAGGGCTTCGGCGCCTCCTGCTGTAACTCCTTGGTGGAGATGGACTGTAGCTAAAACTTCTTCCCCTCATTTGCACCAAAACTTAAAGCCCACTACCTACAAAGAAAGAGCATTTGATTCACGTGGAGAAATATCGCTTTGGAGTAAAACCATTTGACTTGCATACTATTAATGCGAAGAGCATCTAAAGTAAACCCCATTCACCCAAAGCATCTTTTACGCAGTGAACTCACATGCAAACGAGCTCCCACTGAAACTCTTAAGGCTCCGCAGCCACTTCAAATATACATGCAAAGTATCAAAACAATAACTCTCAAGCCTTATCCACTCCTACGTCAAGAGAATCTACGAACTTAAAATCATCGTCCAAATAAAAGATAATCCTAGATAACACAATTCTGCCACTAGTGATTGTGAGCCGGAACAATAACCTTGTTTTAACACCAAAGCCAGTGAAATAACAATTATACCCTCGAATATGCCAGCCACTATAGGAATTATCCAACTTCAAAATGCGCAGAGAGGACCATTCTCAGACTGCAGAATTTCTCAATCCCTCATGTGGTTTTAGAAAAGGTCTGAAATTTCAGGAAAAAAAAATAAAGACATACAATAAAAGAGTGTAGTGGACAAAAAAAATCTAAGAAAAGCAACCGCTTTTAAAACATCCGATTCATACAAATAACCAGAAAAACAAAAAGCACAAACTTCTCATCCGAAAAGAGGGCCGCTTCTAAGGTCCGGTTACACCTTTCGAGATTAATCTAACGGAAGACATTTTTCGGCTTCAATTCCCATCATTCATCCGGTAAACTACCATGCCGGACCTCAGATCGATCACTGCAAAGAAACACGACGACACCGCCGCTGTTTCCCCTGGCGATCACCACGCAGTCTCGGCCCCGCTCGATCACGACGATCGACCGACGGCGCGCGCGATCCGATCAACGCGCGCGAAGGCTGGAAATCAACAAATCCTAAGCACGAGATCAAACGACGACGGCGACCTCAAATCGAAACAAGCCGAGGCGAAGAGAATCCGGCGGCGCTAACGAACGCCGGACCGACGACGGAAAGCGTCGAGCTCCGCGAACTCGAAGACGCGTCCATCGACGGAATACCGTCGCGCCGGAGCTCGGAAACCGAGACCGAAACCGCAATCGCGAGCGCATCGGAGGGCGAAATCCGTACCTGAAACGCGGAGAGATCCGGCTGGTTTCGATCGCCTCGCGCTGATGGAGAGAGGGAGTGAGGTAATGAGGCCGGGAGGTCCGGGGGGGTTATGAACGATTCTTGCGGGGCGAATGCGTTCGAGAAGCTTCTCCCAGTTGTTCGATCATCGGGGGGTTTCATTCAGTGCATGCGATGGCATTCTTTTCGATTTGTACTAGCGAATCTAACCGTCCGTGGTGGATGAATAAAAGGGCGATATGGCGGAGGCCCGGCCCACCATGTGAAGGCGACAGTTGGGAGGCTGTTACTGAAAATTAAAGGAAAAAAATTCGCATAAACAATTTTTTTATACTGAAAATTAAAGGAAAAAAAATAGTACGTGAAAATACTTTTGAATGGATACAGGTAAAATTGTTTTTTTCCCAAAAATAAAAAACCGACGCAATCTCATCTCTTTAAGAGTAAAAGGCTTGTTGCGTTTACACAAAACCGTTTTTGAAGCTGCTTGTATAAATGTAGCCGAGCGCGACCTAGAATTTTTTTTTGCCGAGTGAGACCTAGAAATTTTTTTGATTTTCGTAATAAAAATGCAGATTTTATTTTGTCTAGAAGTATTAGCACAACAAAAAATTGATTGCAATCTATTGAACTTATCTCCAATGTTACCTAAAAAAACAACTCAAAGGTGCCTTTTATCTTATGCTAGTCTTTGTTATTAACATGTTTAATTGAATTATCCATGCGCGCGTGTGTATGTGTGACTATTTGCATTAAATAGGTTTACCTATGTATTTCATGTCTACTACTTTCTTGATATTTTCCGTTATTATCTTTTTCGTAGAAATTAGTACTTATCGAATAATATATGGTGTACTTGCATTTTTATTTATAATGAAAATACCACAAAAAACCCTAAACTTTGTCAAAAATAACAAATTTATCCTAATTTTCTTTTTGACATAAAAAATCTTGAATTTTGCCATTTATGACACATTTACCCCCTTTTTTTTTCGTGACACGAAAAATCCTAAACTTTTATTCGTATGACATATTTACCAAAAACTATAAGGCATTTTGGTCTTTTTACTTTCTATTTTTTTTTCTTTTTTTCTTCTTATTCTCTCTTCCCTCTTGGCCATGGTGGAGGGAAGCCGATGTCCAGTGAGGGCAGCCCTCGCCAGCATCAAGCGAGGATTGCCCTCACCTAGGCTGGCTAGGATCACTCGATGCTGGCAAGGGCACCCCTCGCTTGAGTCCAGCGAGGGGTGGCTTGACCGGGCCCTCACCAATGTCAGGCAAGGTGTGCCCTCGCCAAATATGGGGAGGGCGAGGGTACCCCTCGCTGGACTTGGGTGAGGGCCACTCTCACCTGCCACCCCCTCACTAGACTTAGGTGAGGGGTGCCCTCGCCGGACATCAACTTCCCTTAGCCATGGCCGGACATCACAATTTGTAAAGTTTGGGATTTTTAAGTTACAAAAAAAAAAAATTTGGTAAATTTGTCACTTTAAGCAAAGTTTGGGATTTTCCGTGGTCTTTTCCCTCATTTATATTAGGTCCTTGTTAGAAACCTGTAGTTAAATTGTGTTCATTGTATTGAACGAAAAAATAGAGTAATTTTTCCCAATGTCATCAAAAAGTAAATTAGCTGATTTTGTTAACTTTAATTAATTATATCTATTCTAATTACATAACATTACAAGCAATAGGTGTCATGGAATAGTAGAATAAACAAGAATATAACCAGCATCTAGACATGGCAAATATTGTGTTATGAATATAATGCCAAATAAATATGTAGTATTTAGCATCATCAAACATTGTTTTCAGTTAAGAAATGTCTAAATAAATTAAAAATAAGTTAACACGATTTTAGTGTTTATAAGTGGAAAATAAAAATACGTGTATCCAAATCATACCTGGCTTATAGAGTTGGGTAGGGATTGTGGAAGTTGCGTATACACACACACACACACACACACATATATATATATATCCTTCTCCCTTCCATATATGCCCTATATCAAGTCTAAGTAATATTGTCTCCGACGGCGACCATTTATCACATGAACGTTTATTCTTTTTTTAACAGGCAAAACCCACTTTTTTATTTCTTGGCAATTCTCAATTCTTTCTTCTTGTCCAAAAAAAAAAAAAATTCTCAATTCTTTCTTAGATTTTTCACTTTAACCGGCCGTATTGTAGTCCGGTATTTTTATGTTGCCGACGACACATCTTAAACAACTTCGCTTAAATTTTATTAGGAATTTCTTTAGATAATTCACAGCACACTTCTTATCTTTTCTATTTGTTTGGTTTTTTTAGTACTTTGTTGCTACAAAATTTTAAGACTGTAAATATGACGTACTTTTTTAGACTGTAATTAATTATCGGCGCACTATTAAAAGTTAAAAAGGATTAATACTATTAAAAGTCCTAAACTGAAACACATATATCAAAATTAATTTTTTATTATAAAAAAAATTATAAACTAATATATATATATATATAATATATATGTAACAAATTTACTTTATTAATTTCTGTTCAATTTAGTAATATTGAGTTAGATGACACGTGGTATTCGATTTAATGTATCAATTTAGATTTCACCATCTCTTTGTCACAAAGATACTTATCTATAGTTTTTCGATATATTAATTTAATCTAGCAGAAATCAAAAGAAAAATTTATTATAAATGTACCGGTCTAAAATATTAATTTTAGATATATTTTTCATAAGAGTATAATTTAAAGTTTTTGATGAAAAATTAATTTAGAATAAATCTATTGAAGATATATATAAGCTTGAGGGTTTTTCCTGATATTTTAACTCAATAAGAAATCACTTTGCCCCGAGTCGGGCCGGCCGGACAATCCGACCCGACTCATGCCCGCTGGTGGCCTCGAAGCCTTGAGGTCTTCTTCTTCTCTTCTCCGCAAAAACCCTTCTAAAGCCCCCGCCGAAAGCCTCTCTGCAGCGCTTTATATAGTTGCTCGCCACCGCGCTGAATCGCTTCTCGCGCTTAGCTGCTTCACCGCCATCGCACCGCCACCGCACCGGACCAACCCAAGCGAGAGCTAAAGGGGCCGTTCGTCCGCCAAACGTCGTCCGGTTCGGTCGGTCTCTTCCTGCGGAATTTTTTTCCCCCAGGCAAACGGTCCGCCGGCATGGCGCCGCCGCCGAAGTCTCGGAAGGGCCAGCCGAGGGACGGCCCGAAGCTCGCGAAGGACTCCAGGAAACCGTTCAAGGCCAAGAAGAACCCCGGCGAGGCGGCGCGGCAGAAGCCCGTGGCCTTGCAGCTCGAGGACGACGTGCCCGATTTCCCCAGAGGTTAGAGGGACTCCGGCTTTTTCCCCCTTTTGCGTCTGTGGAGGTTCCTCATTAATCGGAGAGGACGCGAAGAGTAGTGCGAGTGGTCTCAGTTGCTTTTTTTGCTTGAACTGTCGTGGCGCGGTCGCACATTTGTGATGGGAGCTCGGTGTGGATTGTCCTGGGTGATCTAATTCTAGACCTATTGTCGGAAGATGGTTATCTTCTAATGTGTTGAGGTTTAGGTACATTTGTAAGTTGTAATTACTTAGTAATGTCCCAAGAGGTAAACTTTGGAGCTGTCTGATTGGACTTCCCACCATTTCTTGACGAAGAACGTCAAGAAGAAAACTTTCAGCGCATTTTGACGTGTAGAATTTACGCTGATGCAAATCATCTAGTTCCTTTGCTTCTCGAGTCATTTGATTACAATAAATGGCAACAGTAGCTATGGATAACTACTTGAGGTTCTTTTTAAAGTGTTGTTTGATTTGTATGTTCAGGTGGCGGAAGTTTGCTCAGTCGAAAAGAACGTGAAGAAATTCATGCGGAAGTCGATGCACAGTTTGATGCTGACGGGAGGGAGTTAAAGAAAAAGAAAACGAGAAAGATGCAGAAGAGGGGGCCTACTTCAGAAGATGACCTGGGTTCACTTTTTGGGGATGGAATGACTGGGAAATTACCTAGATTTGCAAACAGAATCACTTTGAAGGTACTTGTCTCTGTTCTCTGGTTGTTCGTAGGAGTTAGCAAGATGGATACAATGCTCGTTAGTTTGATCAGAAACCCAAATACACATTACGTTTCTTCACAGAGAAATTCATCAATTCAGAATAGTCATGGCTTTGGAATTAACTTTTTGCACTATTAGTGAGCTTCAGACTGTGAGAGCTATTACAATGTCGTGCTTCTTGTGACATATACATTTGTATTTTGACATGCCCTTGGCTCAATGTGGCCTTTTTTCCTTGATTCCCTCTCTTCATCCAGTCCACCACCCAAATGCAACCAGTCATCAGTGGGCTGCATCTTAGTCATCGATCCTTGTATGAATTTTGTCGAGGCTATATTGACTAGTTTAGGTTAAGTTTCATAGTATCCAAATTTTTCTTTCCTCCCTATTGTTTATTATACACTATCTTTCCATGCTTCTCGGCCATGGGTGGACAGTTTTCATATAATATTTGTTCGTCCAGAATATTGCTCCTGGTATGAAGCTTTGGGGAGTCATCAGCGAAGTCAATGAGAAAGATCTCGTCGTTAGTCTTCCTGGGGGATTACGTGGTCTAGTTCGGGCATCAGATACAATAGATCCTGTTTTAGATGGTGAAACTAAGGTAATTGTTGCATATTGTTGTCTCATATGCATTTCCACAATTGCCATGGCCATGGTCTTTGTTCTTTTAATAATTCTATGCACCCCTGATACTTCGCCTTGTCTTTTCCTTTTCTCCTGCAGGAAAGTGAAAATAATTCACTGTCGAGCGTTCAGTATTGGGCATCTTGTATCTTGTGTTGTAATGCGAGTAGATGATGATAAAAAAGAAAAAGCAAAACGAAAGATCTGGCTCTCTTTGCGTCTCTCTTTGGTGCAAAAGGGATTTACACTAGAAGCCATTCAAGAAGGGATGGTAAGCTTTCTGAATTTTCTTAAAAGACGGGTGAAAGGATTTGACTTTGAATATTTGTTGATAGACCCTCTTTATCTGAACCATGAACAAAACAAAAGAATAGGACTGGCATTTTTTTGGCTTACTTGGACATTCTTATCAAGTGCAAATATGTCAAAATGCATGCCCTCAAACTTCAGGCAAATAAATGGGAGCAATATATCTTAGCATGCAATATGTGAGTCATCGTAGTTTAATTGTTTAATGTTAAAACATTCCCAGCTTGGATGGATTATTCTGCTAGACACTGGGGAAGAATGTAAGCTCATTCTTTGTGGTACACAATCTCATGCTTGGCTTTTTTAATCCTTTTCTGTTACTTACCCAGCAATCATAATTCAGTATTGGGCTGACTCATAAGCATAGAATAGTTGCTTTGTTTCTATTCTTGAACTAACATATTAATGTTTAATTAGGAAAGTATTTGGAGAGTCCATCCTGCATTTGTCAATATAAAATTTTCAAGATCGTTGTTTATGTCTGTCATACTTCTAGAATTGTGTAAATTTCTCTCTGACCCTTTTGATAGATGAATAAATAATTGTTCTGAAGTATATTTTGTGTGCATTTTGTTTGGTAGTTTAATTGACGTGTTGCATGATCATTAAAATAAAATGATGCTATTTGTATGATATTGGCAGTTGTAATTCAGTTATTTGGCTCAATTTTTTTATCATTGGGTATAGCGAGTGTCTTTTTATGAGGCAGCCATGCTTATCTCTGCGGCAATTCTCTTCATAAATCAACAATCTCTTTCTAGATAAACTATTGATCAGAATTGTAGCCTGGAACTAATGTCCCTGGTTGATATTATAGGTCCTCTCAGCATATGTCAGAAGTGTTGAAGATCACGGTTACATTCTGCACTATGGCTCACCTTCTTTTACAGGATTTTTGCCAAAAGCCAGCGAAGATGGTAATGCCTCAACAACTTTCATTTTTGTTTGTTGCTATCTTGTTTACATAAGTTTCTTTTCAGTTACAGTTTTGGTTGGATAGTATGAAGTAGGTACTGATATTAAAGCATATGAGAATTACAAGGCAGTCTGATTTTCACTTTAAATGCATCTTCGTCACACAAACATTTTTGGGAGCAGAATTGATGAAAGTTTGCATTGTCTGACATGATTTAATAGCAGCAACAACCTGACACGATGCATATGACAGGAAATGAACCATTCTGACATATGTTTCAAACAATTTTTCTTTAGAGTTTATGGTGGTTTGGCACTCTCACAGAGATTGAAACGAATAAAATGAAAGGGGATTATTAACTTGAGTTGCCACTTGCAGAAGAAAACTTTAAGGCAACCGCTCACCATCAGTTATCGAAAACTTTTGAGGACATTCAGAATACCACAAGTTGGATAGCATTCTGATTTAACTGAAAATAGTAAATGGTTAATTTATCAGGGTAGGAATGATATCTCTGACACAAGTTTTAAAAGCATGAGACACTTTTACCACTTTAGAAGTCCTCATTCTCTATTGCAAGCGTTTTAGTTGCATTGAAGTTGCTTATGTAGGCTGGTCATCTGTGGCTATAATGTCACTTGCATTGACTTATAGCATTTGACATTCATGATTGTTTAGTTTGGATTGAAAATATTACCTACATAAATCACCTGCACTGGGCATCATTCTAAGATTCTTTCAGATAATATATCTCCTCTTTTTCTTTAGCAGAGGTATTTTATTCATAGAAGTTTGAAAAATGACAGTTAGAGGAATTGTTTCTCCCAAAAGTTTATGATTTAATTATGTATATAACTAGCATAGTTATTGACGCTACCCTCTCTTGTAAGCCGGGTTTTATAAGTAGGAGACGAGATTGAATAGACAACCCCAGACAGAAATTTATAACAGAATTAGTTAGGCAGAACAACAGTGAGAGGGAAGTTTCAAGATTTGAACATGTAACAATACTCTGATACCAAGTTCTGTAAACCTTTTCTTTCCCAATAAATTAAACTGTCATATTTCTAGCTTGGTTCAGTGGTGTGTGCTTGTTTGCTTTGATTGATGTAATGGAGATTCCGGCTAAAATATTCCTTCCTTTGGGTTTTTAGGTCGTGTTTATATGTATTATAGTTCTTTTTCCATTTTTTTCTTGCTTCAGTAATGTCTGCCGTGTGTCATTCTCATGTGGCTTTGATGTATCTTCTTTCATTTTTCAGAGAGCAGGGGTCCTGAATTAAAAGTTGGGAAACTTTTGCAAGGAGTCGTCAAAAGCATTGATAAAGGTCGAAAAGTTGTTTATTTGAACCCTGACCTGGATATGGTGTCGAAATTTGTGGTAGATATCTCTTAATCAGTCATTCCACACAAGTTGTCAACCTATCTTTCATTCAAAGGTGTTTTGCTTTTGCCCTTATTTCGTATCGGTATTTACACGCAGACAAAGGACGTGAAGGGCATCTCAATTGATCTTCTTGTTCCTGGTATGATGGTCAATGCTCGCGTACAATCAACCATTGAGAATGGGGTCATGCTATCGTTCCTCACGTACTTCTCGGGAACTGTGAGTTTTATGGTCACTGGTTCTCTTATTGTCGAACACTGAAGTTATCTTTGACAAGATGGGCAGGATTTTATATTTTATAAGGGTAGTGAATTCTTCTTGTCTGGTTACATGTCACTTTACTAATTGACAGGTGGATATGTTTCACTTAGAGAGCGCTTTACCTACAAAAAGTTGGATGGACAGTTACTCTAAAAATAAGAAGGTTTAATCACTCCTCTTTATTTTCACACTTGTGTGTATCTATCTCTAGGCTCATGACTGTTCCTTTTTTTGGTTGGCTCTTGGCTGCTGTCTTTCCACATAACATTGTAGCAACTGTCATATGAGGAAATAATCTAAATTTTGTTGATAATGTCATATTTTCTGCTGAGTGCATGTCTTATTATGCTCTCCCTAGTACATCAGAACTTCCCAAGATGCTGACAGCTTTGTTTTTGCGAGCTTCATTTGGACGTGAATATTGCTTTGATTCTCAACCTCTTGCTTTGACAGTGTGTAACAGTGGGGGTTTTCCATTTGTTTGATATCCCTGGAGTAGAAAATTTGTCAACAATACTTTCAGTTTCTTGTGAGGAGTAGAAATTCTTAAAGATCAATAACTATTTGCACTGAGATAATTACTGTACTTGTAGAAAGAAGAGATGGTTGACCGAAACATCATTAGCTATCCTATAGATGTTTGTCTGTGTAAGTAGTTTCAGATAACATGGAGACTATCCTGATAGGCAAGGTTGGTTATGGAAGGCTATGATATCAGCCAGAGTATTGTGGATTGACAATTAAGTATTGTAAGCTTATTGTATGAGACAACAGCATTCTAAGTTTCCAATACTGTAAGTTGACTGTGTGAGACTGCAAATGCATTCAGGGTCTTATTGCTGGAACTTGCATTTACATCCTCCTTCAGGCGTGGAGAGCATGCTGCCTATTTTGGCATTTTGGGTACTTGGTTTCTCATTCATGGGGCATTTGCTGATATGACTGCTGGCATTAAATTAGAGTAGCTGGGATCGATGGGACTTTTGATGAACGATTGCTTGCCAATGATGAGTTCTATGGTTTTCTTTTATTTGTACCACATAATCTGCTGCCTTTGGCTATATTAGTAGTTGCAATTTATGTCTATGAAGTTCTTTATCCTCGAAAGTTGTCGAGATCTGATCAATGACATGTTTGGCCCATTATACTTTCAGCATGTTAAAATGAGATTTGGTCCTATCATCTTTTCCTGTTACTAATATGTGCTGTTACCTTGCTGTATCAGGTTAATGCTCGGATTTTATTTGTTGATCCTTTTAGTAGAGCGATCGGTTTGACTATGAATCCGTATCTTATTCAAAATAAGGCTCCTCCTTTGGTAAGATTACACACATTATTCTCCTTTAGCCTGAGGAATGTCAGTGTCAATATGTTGTTTGTGTTCTGAGTGAATGTCACTATGGATCTGGCAATTAATTCGCAATCCTGTTACTTGGTTTCTGAAAGAGGCCTGTGAATTATACTTAGTGCAGTAATATAAGATAATTTCTTCTAAGCTTGGTGGAGCACAAGAGGCAACTTCTTTGGAACTAGCATCTCCGCCCAATCCAGTTTAGGCTAAAAACTTATGCTATGCTTTGCCCTTAATAGAGATAACAGAAACAAGAGATGCTCTCTATGCTTCCAAATTTGTCCGTTGTGCTGTATTAGGGTACCGTGGAAGTTTGGCTGGCATTGCTGAACTGCTCTACTTCTGCAAAGAATAATTGCAACAAAATTTCCATCTTGCTCTCTCTTCTACCATAATTGCGTTAGAATTTAAGGTCAGTGTCATTTTTGACATCATCGATTGAGCATGTAAGGGTTTCCAACAAGAATTTACATTAGGGTTTTGAGAGGTTGACCTTTTTCTTGCATGGAATCTCATGCATCCTTTTGGTCCTCTTTCTTTTTCAATGGATATGGAAATATCAAATCCATTGATATTTTCCTTGGTGCAACAGTAAGGTTATTCTGTTGTGACCTGGACGCCACAGGTTCGGGTGGTGTCCAGGTCACGAGAACAGGCTCACTGTGAAAGCAAGGGTAGGTCTTGTGAACCCTCCCAGACCCCACAATGTGGGCGCCTCATTCAAGGGCGCCCTTTTTTGTTGATCTTCCAGCTGATAGGGAATAAGAAGGAAGATCTATGACCATGAGGCAACACGAGATATGAGCGTGGCCCCAATTTTGATTAGCTTTTATTGTTGATGAGTTTAAGATTTGCCATTTACAAGTCTTTCCACTTTTGCATGGGACCCTTCAATCTTTTCTCTCTAAGATGGCCTTTTTCGTTATCTGAACTTTTTTCCTTTTTGACCTGTTCTTCTATAATCATGGTGTGCTGAAACAATTTTTTTTAATTAAATCTCTTTATGAATCAATACAAAAGATTGTGTGTACAGGGATGCTTTTCAATTTACTACCTCTTTGTTTCACTTTGGCAGCATGCTAGCGTAGGCAATATTTATGACAACGCAAAAATAGTGAGGGTGGACAGAGGGTTGGGCATTTTGCTTGAGATCCCTTCTACTCCCCAGTCTACTTCAGCATATGTTAATGTAAGTTAATTTTGAGGATTTTCTATTTTTATCCTTCTATCTCTTAATTGAATTTAATATTTCCACTTTAAACTTGATGCCATCTTGCTCCCAATGGTTCCAGGTATCAGATATCACTGAAGGGGAAGGCCATAAACTGGGCAAGAAATTTAGGGAAGGAACTTGTGTTCGTGTTCGGATTTTTGGGACTAGGCGTTTGGAAGGGCTAGCCGTTGGAGTTTTGAAGGTCGGTCCTCTGTAAAGCTCTTAAATTTAAGATGGCATGTTTGCTTACACTGGAGTCTAATTGTCTCTGATTTGTGACTGTTGAACTAGCTGTTAACATGAAGGACATGCCATAATATAGAATGTCTGGATATTCATTCTTTGTGGTGACAGGTGCTACTATATGGTATATATAATGCCCCTTTTTATGATTTCCAGTGTATGATGGATCTCCTTTTGTTATTTCCCTTTCTTCAGTACACAAGTTTGTATTGGCTTTTCTTTCCATCGTTTGTACTCAAATGGTGGTTTGCTCTCTTGTTTGCAGTCAATGAATGGTGTTTTTGATGCACTGTTGCATATGATTAAATATATGTGTGTATGTGTTATGGACCAATGCACCCTTTATGAAAGCTACCAGAGTATCACTTATACATGTCTATGTTATCTCATGTAAATTTTGAAATATTAAGAGGAAGTTCCTTTGGTTGGCTACATTTTTTTTCTTCCTTTTTCTTGTTGAATTTGGCAATAGGGAAGCTCTATTGTTTCAAGTGAAAGGCTCTCTCTGAGGTGCTAATGTTCTTTATGTTCTGCCAGTCATTGAGCTAAATAAAGAAACATTGAATATGTAAGGCAAGTTTTTGGGTCTTTATGAATGCACCTTACAGACTAGATTCCTCATGCTTGGAAATGGTCCTTTTTAGTGCATATTAACTATCCTGCAATAATCTTTTCAATGGTTATTTTAATTCTTTGATGGCATTTTGTTAATAGCACATATATTGCACCTCTAATTGATATCAAGCAGGCCACAGCATTTGAAGGATCAGTTTTTACCCACTCGGATGTCAAGCCTGGGATGGTGGTGAGAGCCAAGGTGTTAGTTGTTGATTCCTTCGGTGCTATTGTTCAGTTTTCTGGTGGCGTAAAGGCACTTTGTCCACTTCCACATATGTCTGAGTTTGAAATTGCAAAACCTCGAAAAAAGTTTAAGGTAATTCCAGCAGCTAAGATCACTTGCCACATGGTTCTCTTGGTCTCTTCTAAAAGTTTACTCTGTGCACTTTTTTCTTCATTTCTCTCCAGGTCGGAGCTGAGCTGGTGTTCCGTGTGCTTGGTTGCAAATCTAAGAGAATAACTGTCACCCACAAGAAGACACTTGTATGCTCCCTTTCTTTCCTTATCCTGCTTCAATTTGGTTTTGCTTGCTATGGTACAGTCTTTGCAGCTTTAGTTTGTGTGTGGTTCAGCTCAATAAATGTGAAAAGAGTAACTTTTGACTTTCCCACTGAAAACATTTTTTTTAATTCCAAATTATTAATAAATTAATCCTGCATGACCCCAATGACATTAAATGCCGATATTTATTTAATGTATATCTTTGGTACGTAAAGAAGTTTGCTAAGGGCACCAAGAGTGTGCAGCCAAGGAGCTCAAAGCCCACCCCCCCAAAAAAAAAGCTCAGTAGCTCATTTCCAAGAAGAAGAATCCATAAGAACAATCAAACATTACATTATGGAGTAAATCCACTGTAAAAATAGCGTAAAAATTTGGAACAATTTTTGGTAAGTACTTAGACAGAAAAATCTTCCTCTTTAGAGGATCTCTCATTTTGTTCTCTAGAACCAACCTAAAATAGCTTCATAGACCCAGCTATGCATGAGATTTCGCATGGAATTTGAAAACCTCGAAAAGGTTGGATATTTTTCTGTCATTGGCCGGAAAACATCAGTAAATGTTGCTCAGAACGCCTAAAAAATGCAAGATATTAGAAAAGAGATAATCTGACTGAAGCATCACAGTGGAAGGTCTAAATTCTAAGACTGAGAATTGTAATCATCACTTTCATTCCACTAAGAAAATCATGTCCTACTATGTACACTCTCGAAGTTCTTTCTCCAGAATATTTAGATTTAAGTAAGCTAAGCTTGAGAACAAAAGAGGCTTTCCACTTGTGTGCTGATGTGGATCTGTGTGGACGATTAGCTTTTTCCTTTTCCCAAATGTTACTTTTCCATGTGATGTTTGCAGCATCTGATCTAACAGTTAAGTTCTGGCAATTCTATAATCAAAATCTTATTCTTGCTGCTGAAAATGATCTATCAATTTTTTGGCAGGTAAAATCAAAACTCACAATTATTAGCTCATATTCAGATGCTACAGAGGGACTTATAACTCATGGGTGGATAACCAAAATTGAAAAGCATGGATGCTTTGTCCGGTTCTACAATGGCGTCCAAGGATTTGCTCCTGGGTAATTTTACATTGTTAAGAATATTCTAGAGCCTTGCATAGATTGTTACGTCGACTCTGTCATCTTACTCTTCTTTCGTCAGCACTTGGTGTGGAATTGTTTGCATGCTGCCAAGTGGGTTCTCTTCTTCATGTTGAATTTTTAATTAGTTGTTTGGTGAAACCATACAAGCATAACTCACGGGAATGGTCCTCTGGAGTGTTTACCACTTGAACCTTTGGAAATTCAAATTGTTACATTCAGATTACTTTCAATTGTTTATGAAAGTGACTCACTGTTCCACCAATTGTACTTGAGAAAAGATAATGTGATGCCTAATCCAATTAGTGTATATCATGTTCAAGGTGGGGCCATTGACAGTCTGGACAATGCAGTGATATAACTGTCAGCAGTAGTTATATTTAGTTTGAGGAAAGAAACAAATTGATTTGGGTAGTAGACATGAAATTACCACAATCTTGAATGGCCATTTATATCCATTATGAAATAGAACTGTATGATCTTAGTACAGGCATTTTCAATTTAAAACTGCATAATGCTGTTTTGTTAAGAATAGTACCTGTGATGCAAATACTAATACCAGCTATATAGGTGGCAAAGGCTGTCGTACTTAAAGTTTGTGAAGCGTAGTGTGATTTCTATTTGTAAGGTTATTTGTTGTGTTACATTTTATGACAAAAAGCGGCGTATGATATAGGGGGAAAAATACTACCCATGCGGAAGCCATAAATTCATCTGGACACTAGTATAAAGTGCTAATGGCTGAGCTTGTCTAATATAAGATTGTGTGATCAAGTTACTCAAAATCTAGATTGTGTGAACTAACTAGACTATAGAAATTAAGTGTGCTGCTTTAGCAAAATAATATTGAGTGTAATGATTATGAGGACTTTCTTGATTATAAGTGAATTCAGTAAATAATTAATTATTTTAATTGCAGATAAAATTTTAAGTAAAAAATTTGAGGATGTCTTTTTTCAATAATTATACTAGACCATTTTATAAATGCATTTGTGGTGGATTCATTTTGCTCCACATTCAAATTTGAGAAGGACATGTTTTACTTGGATAAGTATCTCAGTGGTAGTGTAGCTCCATATTTTCAGCGGTTTAAATCTAATTAGGGTTATGACAATATCATTTGATGATGCTCATGAGGACTTCATTTTACTTAAAGCTTTGAGTGAATAATGGACATAGTTGTCCATGTTTTTTCCATTTGGAAGCAAAAGTGTGTACGGAATATGACCATATTAGAGGACAAGCTGAACAAGGTTGAATGGAATATATTTTGGTGGACGAGCAAGTCCATGTGCCCTCATGCCCTCATGCTGTCATGTCAGACCCCTTGCATATGTTGCTAGCTGTTATTGTTTGATAATTGTCAAAGTCTTACATTTGATTTTTCTCTTCCTAAACCAGGCATGAACTTGGGCTAGAACCTGGATCCGATCCAGGTTCAATGTATCATGTTGGGCAAGTTGTCAAGTGCAGAGTAACTGGTTCTGTTCCTGCGGCTCGAAGGATCAATCTAAGTTTTCTGATGAAGCCTGCGAAGTTAGTCTCACCTAATGTTTCTTTTTTCTTCTTGATGCTCATGCAAACAAACCAAGTTGCACACATATCATGCATTGGAGGGAAGAGTTTCATTCATGCATACACTCATACCAGCAAAGCTCCTTGCACTGCTCTTGAATTCTACCATTTGATTTAATTCTGGAGTGTGAGAGGGAGGAGGGAGGGAGGGAGGGAGGGAGGGAGGGAGGGGTTTCATTCTTGCATATGCTCATGCTGGCAAAGCTCCTTGCACTGCTCATATATTCTACCATTTTGATGAATTCTATCATTTGATTTAATTTTGGTGGGAGGGAGGGAGGGGTTTCATTCATGAATACACTTATACTGGCAAAGCTCCTCACACTACTCATGAATTCTGCCATTTTGATGAATTCTACCATATGATTTTAACTATGGAGTGTGAGAGGGGGGGTTTCATTCATGCATACACTCATACTGGCAAGCCTCCTTGCACTGCGTATGAATTCTACCATTTGATGAATTCTTTAATTTGATTTAACTCTGGAGAGTGACGATATCCAGTCTAACTTCCAAGCAGGATTTCTGAAGATGATATGGTCAAGTTGGGTAGCCTTGTTTCAGGAGTGGTTGAGGCAGTAAGTCCTCATGGGGTTGTTATATATGTTAAGGCAAAAATTTTCCTCAAGGGTACAATTCCTATTGAACATTTGGCGGATCACCATGGTACCTTGTTAGTTTCCTATCTCATTTTTACATGCATTACCATAATAAGATCCTTTTATTCTGTTGCTTATCTTATGCACTCACCTTGCAGAGCATACTATGTTGATGAAATCAGTGTTAAAGCCTGGATATGAGTTTCAGCAGCTCCTTGTTCTAGGTATTGCTACCACTCCCCCACCCTCTACCAGATATATAGGACATATGCTTGTCAAGGCTAGCAACTATGTGATCCAACAGGAATCGTAGAAAACTAATAATGAATTCTGGTTTTGGAAAAGTAAAAGAAATGAACAAACAAAACCCATTGTAATTAGATTCGAGAGAGAGAGCAGCTATGTGATCCAACAGGAAGAGTAAAAAACTAATAATGAATTCTGGTATCAGAAAAGTAAAAGAAATGAACAAACAACACCCATTGTAATTAGATTTGAGAGAGAGAGACAGAGAGAGACAGAGAGAGACAGAGAGAGGATCACCATGGAGGTTGCCTCAGAGGGCCAACCACCATGGCAGTGGTACAGCCTTAGGTATGGTCATCTTTCGTGGGGACAACCGCCAATGTCCTTCGCCCTTCTCTTTTCAATGCTCAGGATTATCTTACAAAATTGTTTCCAATCCTGGATAGGAGAAATTCTGTGTGGGGTCATCTCACCCCCAGGCAGTTTTATTTTATCCTGGCTCTATTTATCTGCGTATACAGCATCCTGAGTGATCACCAGAAGCTGGATAGGATAGGCTCTATATTTAGGCTGTTGAAACAGCCTAATTGTTTTCAGACCGCATTATTTTGGTATTTTTATAAATTTGTTGTAGACTTTGCGTTTATCTTGCTAAATTTTCCAGGCTGATACCTGCAGCATGACTCAAATAAAAACCATTGTAAAAAATAGCTTTTCCACCTGTTAATCATTAGTCACTTCCATATGCTGTTCCTCATTCTAATTAATCTCACTTCTTTACATGTTTTCTCTCCGACATCATTCTTTAACTTTTTGCACCAATTGTCTTATGGTATTAAACTTCTTACTTTGTAGACATTGAAGGAAACACTTTGTTACTTTCCGCAAAGAGTTCCCTCATCAATGCTGCTGCGGATCTTCCTTCTGATCTGCATCAAGTACATACAAATTCGATTGTCCATGTGAGTTGTAATTTCTAACATTAGCTGTGTAGCTTGTAATTGACAAATATTGCTGTTAAAGATTGATAGACTCATCATGTAATTCCAGGGATACATCTGCAATATAATCGAGACGGGTTGCTTTGTTCGTTTCCTAGGCCGTTTGACTGGTTTCTCTCCAAGGAAAAAGGTGAACACGTTGTATTAGTTATCTGATTTCGTTGTTTCTTTAGTCTTATCCTATACTTACAACCCAAGCAATTTGATTCTCTTCTTTCCTTGAAAGGCAATGGATGTGCAGAGAGCGACTCCTTTGGAAGCCTTTTTCATTGGGCAGTCTGTTCGGAGTAACATACTTGATGTTGGTGAAACCTTTGACAGTTGATTGTGATTTACCCATTTTTAAAAGCTGCTTGGTCATTTTTCATCCTCAATTTTATTCTTCTCCAGGTTGACAATGAAACAGGTAGAATAACAGTTTCGTTGAAGCAATCATGTTGCTCTTCCACTGATGCATCCTTGATTCAAGAATACTACTTCTCAGAGGATAAGGTAGACAAAGGAGCACTTCAACCTGTTTCTGGATACTTTGTAGTGTCTTCATTTTGGTTTCACTTGTATAAGTTGTCCCTTGATCGATATGCTGGAAATGAACATTTTCCCTATAATTATGTGCGGTCTTAATTCTCTTTACTTGTGTATTGGGACAATCTTTAAATTGGATGGTATTATTTAGGAGAAAATTTCCTCATAAATTTTCACTCCACTATTTTGACTCTTCTATAGACATCATATACCTGTCTCAATGGGTTGCGACATAAGTATGGGCATGAATTTAAGCTCCTCAACATTGGGTATTTGATGTCCATGCCTAATTGCAAAACTTTTGCTTTATTAAGACATCCTTCTGTGAAGAAAAATGGTTAAAAGAATTGAAGCGGAGATTACTAAACATATAACCGAAAAGAAAACCAGCTGAAAAAGAATGGTTTGAATGTGCTAGAAAATTGTATAATCCTACGGGTGAAGTGTTTCTTGTTCTGCTCTTAAATTTCAGATTTGTAGCATTCAATTTGTCTGTCTTTCATATGCCAAACTCATGTTAGACATATGGATAAATAGGCTGTCAAGCTTAGTGTGCTTCCTGCTTATGGTGGTATATTGAATTATAAACCTCGTAACTAATGCCAGACCACCATCCCTGCATATGAAAGGAAGAGGGCAAGAACTATTTCTGTTTTCCGCTGCATGTTTATGACTGCAATTAGCTTTTTCTTTCTGGGGAGCCAGGTGGAATTCTTTCTTGGGTTTCACTGGGTGCAGTGTTTGTTTCACTCGTGGCTTTTGTAAGCACACAGAACAACAATTGAATGGTTTTTCTAAAATGATAAGATTTCAGTGTAGGCAGAAAGCTTTTATATGTAGCAATATTATACGTGTATAATAGTAAGTATTGGTTGCCTGGTTGTCAAACCAGTTGGCTGTCATGTGGCCATCTGATCAGTACTTTCGGCACTCTGCTTGAACGTTTGTAGGTCTCTATTGGACTTCAATTTCTGTTGTCTAATAATATTAATTTTGGTTGAATCATTTTTTCTTTGTTGGACTACAATTTGTGTTGTAAACCAGTTGGCTGGGTGATTGCTTAGTATTTCTCCCCAACTGCTCTCCCAACCAATATGGGGATTAGGGGCTTACATGTCCTCTTCTCGATTGTGAACTATGTGTCTTTGCAATTTATCTTCCAGATGCAATCTAAGTAGCTTGAATCGCCATCATCATCATTCATAAATATTTTGTCAGTTGAGGGTTCCTTTCCCCTTGGAAAAATTGTCTTAACTATCTTAGTCAAGTTAACATTGCTCTAGCTGGAATTCGTATCAACGGAAACTCTGGTCACCAAATGCTTCAATACAATTTTATGTTTGTGGCTACTCGATTGTAGATCGTTTGATGTTCTGCACTATGTATTCTGGGTGGAAGTTATCCTTTTCATTTATCTTCGATTCTTCTTTTTGTTTTAGATTGCTAAGCTCCAATCTCCAACCCTAAGTGGAACTGAGCTAAAATGGGTCGAAAGATTCAAAATTGGAAGTATTGTTGAGGGAAAAATCCAGGAGAAAAAGGATTATGGAGTGGTTGTCAGTTTCGACGACTATGCTGATGTACTTGGTTTTATTACTCACTATCAATGTAAGTTCTTTTATGTATGTTTTTTATTTTAATCGAATTTATGTTGTTTAACTAGTGAAGAATTTGTACCTTTCAACTGTTGACTCAAAAGACAATTGAAACTCGTGCAGTAGGAGGAAGTTCTGCGGAAGTAGGATCTGTTGTTCAAGCTGCGGTTCTCGATGTTGCCAAAGTGGGGCGGCTTGTGGATTTGTCTCTAAAGCAAGTGTTTGTTGACAAGGTCAACAATGAAAGTGCTACTAACCATTCTGAAAAGAAGGTTAAGTTACTTCCATCTCCGTGTCCCCTCAGTATGTCTTGATAAATAAATTTGCAAACTGTTTTAGCATTAGTTCAGTAATAAACATTGAACATGAGTAAGTAACCATTAACCGTATCTTGCCTTTATTAACTGAAACCGTTGTCCTTTGTATACCTGACTTAATTCTTTTTTACTTCTCAGAAGCGTAAGAGAGAAGCAAAAAAAAATGCAGAGCTGAATCAGACTGTCACTGCAGTGGTAGAGATTGTGAAAGAAAATTATCTGGCAAGTGTTGGATGTTTCGTTAACTTTATTGAGCAAGGAAAAGTTTTCATCACTATCCATTTTACTTCCATGATTATGGCTTCTCTTCATAATTTATGTACTTCATTTATACATTGTTCTAAGGTTAGCTTTTGCCAAAGAAACAGGTTCTTGCAATTCCGGAGTGTAACTATGCTGTGGGACATGCACTGATATATGATTATAACACGCAGAAGGCCCCTCAGAGACAATTTTCGAATGGAGAAAGGTGATGCATTTTTTTCTTGTTATTTTTTCTGGTTTTGTATTATTTCATTAGTATAGGAGTGAGGCTTTTCCAGGCTTCTCGAACTGCAGTCAGCATCTACCTCGGATACCTTTTATCTGTTGTCCCTCCCAACCCCCTCTCTTCTCTCCATTGGGCTGAGACGGTGCAGAAGATGTTTGTGTTTGAGCTATTTGTCTTGTTTCTGATGATCTTTAGATCAACTGTAACTCCTTTTTTTTTTTGGTTTAAAATTTTTTGAATCATTTCTGTGGTTGTCTAGTTTTCACTCATGAAGGATTTGTGACATGACATTGTTGTTGCTTGTTTCAGTGTCACCACCACTGTTGTGGCTCTTCCTGCTTCTAACACGACTTTATGTTTGGCTTATTGTCTCGCTGCTAACAATATTTTAGACGTTCCATTACTTTGTTTGGTTGTACTTCTTGATTTGTTTTAATCTCGTATTATTCCAATATTGATGGTGAAATCGTTACATGACCTTGTTGTTATTGTTTTCAGTGTCACTGCCACTGTTGTGGCACTTCCTACTCCTGCTACCATGGGAAGGTTGCTCTTGCTTCTTAATTCTGTTGCTGATCTCAGCACCACATCGAGTTCAAAGAAGGCTAGAAAAATATCAAACTTCAATGTGGGATCTCTTGTACAAGCAGAGGTAGATGCTCATGGATGTTTGATGTTCTTGTATTTGTTATTGCATATTGTCACAAGGAGTTCATTGAAGTTCTTTTGCAATACACTAACATTTAGTCTTGCTGTACTTGTTTATCATTTATCAGATTACTGGAATCAAGCCTCTTGAAATGCGACTAAAATTCGGGGTTCGTCTGCATGGGAGAGTTCACATAACAGAGGTACTTTATCAGTATGTTATTATATTATTTGGAGTGCACAATAATTGCTCTTCATACTTCTGCATTAAAAGCATGTGCATTTTGTGTGCTGTTTTTCTTGGGCAGGTCGATGACGATAACTTTGTGGATGATCCATTCAAAAATTTCAAAGTCGGGCAAAAGCTAAGTGCAAGAATCGTTGCGAAAGCTGACTCATCAAATAAGCAGAATAATCAGTGGGAGCTGTCTATAAAACCATCCTTGCTTAGTGGTAAGATTAAATTTATATTTGATGTTGCTATCTAAGTTTAGCCCTGTATTTAATTTGTTTTGAAAGTTATGCTGTGTCCAAAATTCTTCTAGACCATGCATCTCTGAGCTTGGCATGACAATTTTGTCTTCTAACTCTTCATATCTCATTTTCTTCTTCTTGTCAAACGTGTCAGTTGCCATGTAACATCAGCACTTTGTTTTGCCTGGCCATACATGTTCACATTTAAGTTGCTTTGTTGTTGGACAGCCCTCCAATTTGTTATATTGCAACTTTGGCCCTATATTTTAAAGAATTTTTATGGCAACCTATTCATAAAAGTTTGTTAGATCTAAAATGGATTTAAATGTGCTGAGAATGCTTTAATTTCCTGAGACTCTAACTGATGATATAGTTAAATATCTTGTGCCACTATCATTATACATGTGTTGTCAACATTTGTAGTTTAATTAACTTACCTTAATCCCTTAAATTATGTCCTTAAATCATAAAGATAACTCATTTCCGCAATATTGGTCTAAATGAACTCAGAGAATGTCATTTGTAATTGTCTGTTCATTTTTTATCCAGTACTGCAAGGGGGGTGTTCAAGTCAATTCAACAAAAAACATGATGTGCATCACAGTAATTACAGAGAATGTTAGGGATGTTGTACTCAAGTAGTTCATACAATACTTTATTTTTGGAGGTTATTCCCTCTTTGCTGCGGTGTTTCTTGCTTTAGTGTCTTGGTCCAGCATGAGTACTCTGTGTGGTGCTACCTCCATCACTCAATACTCTGACAGGCCACTTGGATGTGACTTGTAATTGTACTAAAACTCAATGTGATCCACCTCCCTCCACTATTGGAATTTCAAAATCTACTTCTCCATCAATATAGAAAAAAATTTCTTCTGTCTAGTAATTTGTTTATCCTAGAAGGCGAACCTATATGTAACGGTAAGGGTGCTATATTGTAATCCGGAGGTCCCAAGTTCAAGTTGCAGAAACAGCTGCTTTGCAAAAGCAGGGGTAAGGCTGCATATGTGGAACCCTCCTTTTAGCCCAAAAGTTGGGAACTAGTGCAGTGGGGTGCCCTTTAGTATCACCTCTCTGATTTTACTGTTCTTCTGAGTTAAAGGTGCCTGTGACTTTTGGTTCTAGCATCTCAATGCTAACTCTTTGTACAGATGCCCGTGTAATTGGGGAAGATTTTGCTTCTGAAGATTTTAATTTCACTACTGGACAACATGTCTCGGGTTATGTATATAAGGTAGACAGTGAATGGGCATGGATATCCATAACTCGGCATGTAAAGGCTCAGTTGTTTGTTCTTGATAGTGCATGTGAATCAAGTGAACTTCAAAACTTCCAGAATCGCTTTCCTGTGGGAAAAGTTTTTTCCGGATATGTTTTAAGCACCAACAATGAGAAAAAATTGTTGCGGTTGGTACCATGTCCTTTCTCAAAAGGGAATCATGATGAACAACAAAAGATTGATGATTCAAGTGAGCAAAAGCTTAAAGATGATGTTGCAGCACATATGCATGAAGGGGACATCCTGGGTGGCAGAATTTCCAAAATTTTTCCTGGTG
The DNA here is from genome assembly GCA_017140255.1 of Eucalyptus paniculata subsp. matutina. Classification (NCBI taxonomy): domain Eukaryota; kingdom Viridiplantae; phylum Streptophyta; class Magnoliopsida; order Myrtales; family Myrtaceae; genus Eucalyptus; species Eucalyptus paniculata. The sequence continues at coordinate 47,200,304 of CM029435.1, forward strand.
TAGGTGGACTGGTTGTCCAGCTTGGCCCTTCAGTTTATGGTCGGGTTCACTATACTGAAATAACAGACTCATGGGTGTCTGAACCATTATCTGGGCATCATGAAGGACAATTTGTGAAATGCAAGGTCATTGAAATCTCTCGCACAGCCCAGGGAAGTGTACATGTTGATCTGTCTCTACGAGCATCGCTGGATGGAATGGGTGTTCAGGGTACTGAGGATCTCCCAGACAGGTGAGTTTTATTTGAGGATACCTGATCCATGTCCTTAAGTATATGTATTAGGTCTTGAGGTTGTGCTAGTACCTAATTTGTGACAAATAAAATCATCGACGATATGCTAATGAATATTATATCCTGGACTGTTGTTCGCACTTGCCATAACAATGGCTGTGTTGTCATGGGATGAAAACACATAAATTCCCCATTATCAAATGAGGACACACTGGTAGAATTTTGTATATACAGCATAAAGTTATTGGTCAAATAGTTGTCCTTGGGACCATTCACTTCTCTTTGCAGTGTCAGACTATTCCATTGATGCATTACTAAGGCACGTATATGGTTAACCTCAGCCCTTATAAGCATGAACTATGAAGACCGTCTATTAGTGTTATAATTGGTTTGGAATATGATAAATGAAGTGGAAAGGCATTTGGATAAGAAGATTATCCTATCACAAATAAGTCCAGTTAGATTTGGCCAATCTGTTATTGATTCCACGGATTATCTCCTGTGATTTGGAATTGGTTCAAAATTTCTCTCTCCTAGAGGATGTAGACAGCTTATCAATTAATTTTGGCTTTAATTAGAGCAGTTACAAAGTATCCCGATGAGGATTTGTTCGATGCCTGATATTTTGTCCTTTTTATGAGTAGTCACGCTTTCTCCCTTTTCATGGTGTTTTAAGTTACTTATTGCATTCTTATATTTTGATTATTGTATTCCTCACCCGTCCATCTAAAGAAGATGAAATCTGTTGCTTTTTGAAATCATTCCCAGGAATGGTAATTGCAAATGCGTGGAAAAGATTGAGGAGCTACATCCTAATATGGTTGTACAGGTAAGAGATGCAAAAGCTGCAGTATTCTTCAAGGACATTCCTTGATGCAATTTGTAATTTTTTTCGGGTTTGATATGACGTCATTATATTGTGGGTGGATGTTTGTCTGAGTGTCAGTTTAGATGATTTTCCTTTTGCTTTGGACTAGGTGCAAATCAGAGTTCCAGCAAGCAGCATCTACATTGTTTTCTGTAAATATTGTAGTTCCGGAAATTCAAATGAAATTGTCGTCAATTTAATGCTGAGTCTCGAAAATGCATTTATGGCTTCCTTTTATGGACATGTGCAACAACATGAGTGAAAAATAAAATCTCCACTTTAAGGTCACCATTGGTCTGCAAAATCTTTTTATTCTTGATTTGAAATTGTCTGCATATTATTGCCTATTAACAAATATGGGAAATGATGGGTCTACTTGAAATGTCGTTCCAAACCATAGAATCAATTTGCTTATGCTTACTTTAAGGTGGTAATGTCTGGGTTATATTTGTATTTTCTTGACGGATTGTACTATTCTACCTTTTCTTATGAAATAACTCTCTTTTTCCTGGTTCACACAGGGTTATGTTAAGAATATTACGCCTAAAGGATGTTTTATTATGCTTTCTCGGAAACTTGATGCAAAAATCCTCGTATCCAATTTGTCTGATGGATATGTTAAAAATCTGGAGCAAGAATTTCCTGTGGGAAAACTTGTGGAGGGCAGGTAAAGTTCTTTGTTCCTTTTAATTGAGAGCAAGGTTTTTAATTAAGTGATGTTGGAAACATATCGTGTGCTAAGAAGATTGAGCGCAGGGTGTTATCTGTGGAAACATTATCAAAGAGAGTTGAAGTTACTCTGAGAACATCCAATGCAGCCAATGATGAGAAATCAAGAATTGACAGTTTATCGAGCCTGCAGATTGGAAGTATTGTATCCGGGAGAATAAGGCGAGTGGAGCCATACGGTCTTTTCATCACAATCAATCAAACCAACTTGGTAAGATCATTTAGCATGTTGAATTAGTCAGATTTGACATTCAGACTCCTTTTTTCATTTATAAGGAACTTTGAGTAGGCATTTCCATGCTAATTCTTTATAGCTGAATGGTAGAAAGGAAGACAGAAAAAGTGATCTTGAGAAATTTTAATGAAAAATCTTCTTTTCTATTCCGCGTTACTATTTCAGAGTAATGATTATCTGATTGACAATTTCTTGTTTCTTTCCTTTCTCTGCTGATGAGTGCATCAACTTTCTGTTGCTACTATATTTTAACACCATTTGAAACATTAAGATTTGGTCATTTGCTTCCTGCATTTCTGACTTTATGACGAACTGGAATTTAGGTTGGACTATGTCATATATCGGAGGTCTCAGATGATCCTGTTGACAATATTGAATCTAAATACAAAGCAGGGGAGGAAGTTAGGGTGAAGATATTGAAGGTAACTTTCTAATTTTAAGATGTTGAAACAGCATGGAATTCTCTTTCTGTTTCTTTGATTATGCATGCTACCACTCTGAGCGTTCAGACCCATTTTGAGTGTGCTTTTATGCTTAACACTGAATCGATGTGAGTTTAACTCTGTTCTGTGATGGATATCCTCATTCAGGTCGATGAGGAAAGACGCCGAATCTCTCTTGGGATGAAAAACTCATACTTCACCAGTGTCAATGGTATTCATGTACCTTCAGACGAGGAATCTGATGAATTGATTAGAGATAATGGATATGGAGATGAAACCAAGCAGATGTTGCTATCCAGCAGTTCTCATGGGATCCAGCATATGATCAGTGATAATGAAAGTGAAGAAGATGCTGCTCTTGCACAAGCAGAATCGAGAGCTTCAATTCCCCCGCTTGAGGTCACTCTAGATGAAATTGAGCACCTAGATGAAGATAACATGATCATCCCAGAGGAAGGTCATGACGATGAGGTGAAAAAAGTTGAGAAGAACACGAAAGGGGCAAAGAAGAAAGAGAAGGAACAGAGGTCATTCTCCTATTAAGTTGGTCCAACTTTCTTTAGAACTTTACTCTCATTTTGCAGCTTTTGATTCCTTTATTATCCTGTACAGGGAGCGAGAGATCCGGGCTGCTGAGGAAAGACTTCTGGAGAAGGACATTCCTAGGACGGCTGATGAATTTGAAAGGCTTGTTAGAAGCTCTCCTAATAGCAGTTTCGTTTGGATAAAATACATGGCCTTCATGCTCTCTTTAGCTGATATTGAGAAGGCTCGTTCCATCGCTGAAAGGTAGTACTTCGGTTAATCTATCCACTGTCTGTCTATCACTATATTAGAAGATAGCAAAAGATGGCAAGGTTGAATGAGTTTGTATGGTTCTAACTTCTCGGGCATGTGCCAGTTGAGTAGAAAGAATTGCCGTAGAAGATCTGATGTAGAAAAATTTGTAGCTAGAAGAAGGTTTAGCATGGAAGAGTCCTAAAGTTGTGTTGTGTATCTGCCAGTCAATGCTAGGAAGAGCCGTCTTTGCTTTCTTTAGAATTATTCTTATCCATGAATGAAGTTGCTGTAACTTTGGCATTTGAGTTATGACATCAAATTGTGCCATATGCTGAGTTACATCATGATGCATTGCCCGGTGGATATTGGAATTACAGACGGCCTCTAATCTCTACAAACCTGAACATAGCATTCACTTTTTTTCCTCAACTTCTGCAATTCTTTGTTTTTCTCAGCACTATATGACTTCAGTAAGTCCTTTGATGGTTTGCTCTCTTCCGCGGTCGTGATGTTATGCTTGTATCTTCATGTTTAATATTATAGTTGAAACGGAGTTAGGTAGCAATTCTTTTTTAATCATTTTATCAGTAACATTCATATCACCTTTTTTCTGGGTTTGAAGGGCACTTCGAACGATTAATGTACGAGAAGAAAATGAGAAGCTCAATATCTGGGTTGCTTACTTTAATCTGGAAAATGAGTATGGAAATCCTCCTGAGGTGATAATTATCTTATGATTTTTTTTATGTGCTGTGAATCTTACTTATCATTGCTCTTGAAGTTACTGAAATAGTATTATCCTCAGGAGTCTGTTCTAAAAGTATTTCAAAGAGCTCTACAATACTGTGATCCTAAGAAGGTCCATCTTGCTCTTTTAGCGATGTATGAAAGGACAGAGCAAAATAAGATGGTCGATGACCTCCTTGAGAAAATGGTCAGGAAGTTCAAGCATTCATGCAAGGTACACTGAATGTATCATACAGCTGATTGTCTTTTCTTGGGGCTTTAAAACCTTTTGCTTCATATTTAACGGGATTGCAGGTATGGTTGAGGCGGGTGCAGTGGCTTTTGAAACAGCATAATGAAGGTGTTCAGCCTATTGTAAATCGTGCTCTATTAAGTCTTCCTCATCATAAACATATAAAGTTCATTTCACAAACTGCAATTTTGGAGTTTAAATGCGGAGTTCCCGATAGAGGCCGCTCTCTGTTTGAGGGAATACTGCGCCAGTACCCAAAGCGGACTGATCTTTGGAGCATCTATCTTGACCAAGTGGGTCCCTTCGGCTTAGTCGTTCAAAATTGTACCTAAAGGTTCTTTTCTAACCTAGTTATGGCCCGAAATTTGCAGGAGATGAAACTAGGAGATACAGATGTCATTCGCGCACTCTTTGAGAGAGCAATTAGTCTAAGCCTTCCACTCAAAAAGATTAAGGTGGGTTCTTTTTCCTTTTTGGAAGTTTGACTTTCATTCTTTGACTAACCCGTGCATGTGCATGTTTCTGCCTCGCAGTTCTTGTTCAAGAAGTATCTTGCTTTTGAGAAAACATTGGGCGATGAAGAACGAATCGAATATGTGAAGCGCAAGGCAATGGAATACGCTGAGAGTACACAGGAGTAAAACGAGTTTGTTCCTCACTGGCGGTGGTTTCTTATGCAATATCTCGATAAAGTGCCATCGAGATGCTTCAGCATGTGGTGCTTCAGCTGAACTGCTGAAACATTGCTGTGGGCAAGAGACTGATTTTCTCGTTTGACAACCCAAAAAATGAGTCGATCTATCACAAAGATGCCACTGCTTGTATCTTGTTTACTTGTATCCATAGCAGCTAATATGTCTATGGGATAGTCTCCATTTAACTCTGATAGCAGGGTTTATTCTACTTAGTGTAGGAATTTTGGCAGCTTAAATAACCAGCGGATACGTCCGAGTAACTACACTTAGGTCTTCCTTTGGAAGAGAAATTTTGGGGCAGTCATTTATTCTTCTCTCTCGTATATATAAGAAACTTCTTTTGAGTTCTCTTTACGCTTCGAAAGTGTTGGGTGTGTTATCAACGTTGCTCGACCTTTTCTCATGAAGACAAAGTTCCATCTGACTGGGTATGCCATCTCAATTTGTTCTGATGGAAGGACTAAGGAGCTGTTTGGAAACGTTTCTATTCCTTGATTTTTTTTTCTAATATTTTGCTTCTCTGAAATTAAAAAAAGAAAAAAAAATCTATTTAATAATATAAATTTTTTTTTTTTGAAATAGAAAAATGATTGTGGAATAAATTTAGAACAGAAATTATAAATAAATAAATAAATAAATAAATAGCTTATTATTTTCCAAAGTAATTTTTAAAAATGAGTCATTTTTTATTTTCTTCTTTCTTGCTGCCCCTCGCCCCTGGCCGTTGCCCCCTGCTGTCCGGCCACCGCCACCAGCCACTGCTGCTTGCTGGCCGATCACCGACCACAAACCATCAGCAGACCACCTACTGATGCAGCCGACTGCCAGTCGACCGCCGCCAACCAAGCTCATATTACATATGCCAACCAAGCTCCATTGACAGCTCTCGGTTGGAGCCACTTTCACTTGTCCATAAGCGATGCTCAATTTATTGATTTAGCGTAAAAGTGGGCGATGTTGGTGGCTAAGAAAATGTTCATCTGTACATGATTGTTTTTTGAGACTGGCTTATCTTCGAGACTGGTTTATCTTTCGGAGCAACAACCCTGCCCGAGTTAATTCTTAGCGTCGAATGCTTATTATGAAAGATGACATGAATATACCGCTCCTTGATGCTTTGTCCAAACATCATGCATAACAACAGGCCCAGAAGCCTTTGGAAAAATAGAAGAACGTGGCTCAATGAAACTATTAGCAAATTTGATTTGATTTCAGCAGCGAAGACATCCGATTGGGTAGTTTTAACTTTCCAACGAGTTAGATCGTCTCCTTCAAGTAAAACTCAACAGCATCATTTTAGACTTAACTGAGATTCACCACCCAGAGAAAGAAAAGATTTTGACAGCATAAGAAGAAGCTGTTACGTCTACATGATGTTCATGACGTGCCTCATTGTAATCTGATTGGCAAATCGCCAAATGACCCAAATGCAGCTCAGTTTGTTTGCATTGTCTTCTGCTAGTGGCCATCCAAGGTTCCCAGGGATTCTTTGAGAAGTCTCTGTACCTCCTCTCTCCTCCTACAAAAGAGTGTAAAAAATAAAGTAAAAAATAAACAGTCAAAATCTGAGCACAAGCAGACATATGGTGATACTACAGTTGCTAGTTTCTTGTGCTCATGACACGGCTAGCGGTAATCAGTTGCTAGTTTCTTGTGCTCATGACACGGTTAGCAGTAACATAATATTGGCAAAAGCAATTCACGCCCACGCTTCATAAATATTGCCTTTAGAAATATTTTACTATCGAGGAACAGCACCAAGTCAGACATACCTTTTAATGTCTTCAACTGCCTGTTTACGCTGTTGTATCTGGAGTTCCAGGATGTGTATTAGTGTTGCTCGAGCCTGAGGGCGAAAGAATCTTTGATGAGGGGTCAATACTCAAAGATTGGTAAAACATATCATAACTGAACTCTACCTGATGGGGACGTAATGAATTAAGAAGGTGATGTAAATTCTTGAATATAAGAGAGATTTCCTCCACCCTCCTAGCATACTGGGATGGTCTCTCAACAAGAACATCAGCCAACTCTAAAAGGTGCAGCTGCAGTTCTCTGTTCAGTGATCTCAGTTCCTTCTTGAAATCTAAAGGAAGATACTCTTGATTTAGCATTCACAACATAACCGAACTAGGGGTTGAAATAAAAATTAGAATTAGACGCACAATAAAAGGAGATGAGGTAGAATGTACACCCACACAATTTTTCTTGCGCTCACTCACCTCCCTCTCCTCTCCAATAAGAAATCAATTTGAGTATTGTTAGCTAGTATGTTATAAGAGAATAAGGACAATGACAGCCAGAGAGCCGGAGAGCCGGAGAGACTAACAAAAATTCAGACAGGTCAGAACAGTTAAGCATATAATTATTTCGCTGATATCCCCTCTTTTTAGACACAGATTCATTAATGGAAGATGTAGAATGTGGCAAGAAAAAGTTCCAAATCAATCAGGTCAATAAACATGGAGAAATTTTCACCCTTGTATCCAAAAGACAGCATAATCAGCATATGCCATTTTTCAAGGCTATTTAGCAATAATGGCAGAGCCTCTTATAATGCATCCCTTCGGCTCTGTCAACTAAACAATAAAAGAAATTAGATGCAGCCAAAGTTCCAAGACATGTACAGAGCAGAAAGACCAAAACTCCGTGTGTAAGCCACAGATAGAGGAAGTCCATTCCTGTATACACATATGGCCGATGTATCATACACATGCTGCTTATACAAGTGGCATTCGGAAGGGATTGGACAGTGCCAGATGGGGTAAAGGAGTCAATTGAGACATGGAAAGATAAAAACGATTAATGCAGTGCTTTAAAAGTCAGAGGACCTAAAGTGACTATAGCCGATGCCTTAAAAGCGAGAATCCTGCAGTCTAAGCAATACCAAATTTCAGAATAAACATACAATATATGAATAACAAGCTAGCTGGGAAGCCATCTACCTATTTGAGAAAATCCTCAAAGAAAAGCCAAACACTTAATCTCTCACAAATATCTCATCTCATGGCATGTATTGATTGGCTGATATATACTGAACAGAACTATGACATCATTCAGACAGCCTCACAAACGACTCTTCCAGCTGATTGCATATCCTCCAATCAACACCATCTCTTCCAACCCATCCACCCCGATGACATTTATTATGTATCGACCAGAAAGACAAACTAATCACAGTGCAAGGTAATAACACTAATGCTTCTATCAATGAAAATGTTCAAGAGAAATAGATACTTCAAATTCAAAGAAAAGTTGCGAAGAGAATAAAAATAAAATATCAGATGACCTTAATTGCCAATATCTGCATCTGGCTTAAATATTTGGTATCAAGTATAAATTATTCACAGTAAGTTATAACTAATCATGAGATAAACTCAGATCCCACTGGAAAGAGATACAACTTAAGTTAAAAACTAAAACATGGTTCAAAGCCACAGTTACACCATATACACATTATCAAAGACATACAGGGGTTCAAGGAAACCATGATTTGACAATGATGCAACTTGTTTTGAATAAGGGTGCCACCACTTATGAAATGGCACAGCATTCCCGCAAATCAAGTCAGAGCAGAACAATAGAGAATTTCTATTCGTAATATTATCAAAGCGTTGCAATGGAAGCCTAAAATGTTCTCAGGATGCTATGGAATCTGGGTGAAGCTATCAGCTAATTGATTCCACCACATACTTGAGATAACACGGTAAAACAAGCAGGCATTATACAGTATATTTAAATGGGCATTACCAATATTAGGTCCTTTAGGGTAAAGCTGTCTCACCCCCTGCTCTTCCAAGCTGGGAAGCACGTCGTCGGTCTGCAAGCAAAGAAAAAGGGCACAAACAAGTCTGATCATCATCAACATAACATGTAATTTGACATAGTAACAGAAAAAATCAACCAGCGACAAAATTCCTCTTTCCTTCCCCTTGTAGACAACCCCACAAACCATGCAAAAGAAATTTTTCAAAATGCACGGGTAAAGCACAAGATTCCGACACCGGCAAGCATCAAAACCAAATCAGGCACATCCATCACCAAGACCCACGATAACGAACACTCATTTGAAAGCATGATAATCAAGAAATGGGGCAAAACCCACGGTGTAAGTCCCGCCGAAGCACGTGTAGGTGCCCTCGATGGGAGGGGGAGGCTCGGGAGCCGACTGGGGGTCTTGCGCGTAATCCTTGTAAAGCCTGTAATACGGCGGCGGGGGTGGATACGTCGCCGTCGCCATTGCAGGGGGGACGACTCCTTGCCAAAACCTACAAGAACCGCAGCGAAATTCAGCCAGAAAAAAAATAAAGAACGAAAAAGATCACAAAAACTCAAACGTAAAGGACTGACCACAAGAACCCATCGAAGAAAAAGAGAGATTCAAAGGAAAAATCGAACCTTTTTACTTTCGATCAACTGGGCAATTGAGATACCAAGGTGTCGATCGAAGCAAACAGAGAGAGCTTCAGCTTCCAGCTTCTGCAAATTATGTCAGCTCGTATCTGGCGAAAAAAGAAAAAAGAGAAAAAGCCGCACGTGCCCGAAAGAGGGGACCGGGTCCCGACCCGTTTGTGCGGTTCGGGTTTGCTTTCATTTTGAGATCCGGCCCGAACTTCGAAACCCCGGACCTGCCCGAATCAATTTCAAAAGCTAAAGTAGAATTAAGAGATAATTACGAAGAAAGGAATCTCCAAATAATCCGAATAATTGTGTACTAAAAAATCTGGAATTTAGTAAATGATTAGTTCTCTTCTTGACTTGGTTTTTTTTAAGCAAAAAGTTATTTTTGACTTCATCATCATAAATCTAATTAGATTTTGATACATTATATAAATAATATATCACTTTGTATCAAAATAAGTGAGTAGGTGTAGGCACGGTCACCAAAATTGCTGTCTAACTTTAGTTTTCTACCATACACTTGCCTTTAATTCAATATGGTATAAATTCAAGGACTTTCCTAGATTAATTTGGATAGTGATATAAATATCTTGCAACTTGACTTTATCATATGCTAGAATTGTAATCAAAATCTTCTATGATCAATGATTGATACAAATTTTGTGTTATAGAAGATAACTCCATCTCCTTTTGTCATCTTCGTCAGCCAAAGGCCCTAGCTTCGTTAATGGGGCGTTGAGAGATTTCATCGGATTAGGATTCATAATTTGTTTGTTCAAATCCCATCAACTGAGTTAGAATGCTTTGGATTAGAGTTATCCGCACATATCAAATCTATAGGTTTAATACATCGATGAGGCTAGCAAAAGGTTTTGCAAGAGCATTTTCCCAAAGTTTATGTATTGATTTTAGGGTAAAGAGTTTTTAACAAAATGCAAATAGTACTTGACAAACATCATTTTCATAAGGAGTTTACTTTTTCTCCCAAAAAAAAATAAAAATTGCAATAGTGACCCTCCTTGATAACTCAAGCAAAGTTGGAAGCTCTAGCAAACAGCCATCGCCTACATCATGTGACCCCAAGCGCGCCAAATTAGAGGATCTTTGATGTCGTGCAACCTAGGCGATGGATTGCGGAGGTCATGCAACTTTGACCCTAGGCAATGAGCTACCGAGGTTGTGCGACCTTAGGTAAGACAGGCTTGAACTCCAGTTGACGAGCTAGACACTAGATCTAGACTTGGATGTTGCATGAGCCAAGCAACGGATCGCACGACACCGATGCTTGTTTAGCTCCTTTGAGCCACCTTCGTGAATCCCTAGATCAATGAGGTAGAGATGAAAAATAGTGCAAAATTAAGGAGTAGAAGAAGAATGCCAAAAATCAGCAAGGTGACATTAGAATATATTTTATCATCAATTCTAGCCTCAAGAGTTTCCGAATGCCCAATGCTGATCTCTGTAATAGCCTCGAGAGAAAAGTCTTTCGAAATGCAACCAATTCCCCAAATGGATTTCCAGATTTTTTAACCAAACACCTCGGCATTTGTACAAGATCCTCAGTAAAGCTAAGAGACTTCGAGAATGTGTTTCCACGCGCACCATAAGTAGTCGAACAGTGCACTCGTTCCCTGAGCAAAATGTCATTCTCCCGGCGAACTTTCCGATGCTCGTCCACTTTCTTTGCATTGGGTTGGGACGCACTCAGCACGGCTTCCAGCTTGCAGGCCCCAAGGGGTTCTCCGTCCATTGCGGTGTTGATTGATAACACATCGTTTCATGGGGTTTCGTGTTTGGACAATTCATTCATTTTACGCATTTACACAAATTCATCTCTACTAATATGTTAATCCAAAACACGTGCATTTAATTTTTAATTAATTAATTGATGTGGTTGCACACTCCTTTCGGCATTGCCCTTGTCATCAGTCGATCTTGTTAACCCAACAGCGACGGTTAAAGCCGTTGACCTTGACATCACAAAAACATCATTTTTTTATTTAAAAAAAAAAGAAAAAGAAAAAGAGGAAAACTCAAGACAGAGAAATCTCTCAGACGTTCATCTCTCTCTCTCTCTCTCTGCTTGCTCTGAGAGGCATTGGGATTCTCGCTGCAGGAGAGCTTAGTTCCGGATCTGGCCCCTGATCGCGCCGACCCTTTCAACTCCGTCGGGTCCGCCGGAAGCAATTTCCCTTTTCGCCGGAAATCCTCCCGCGCGGTGGCTGGAAAACGCGATGATCGACGAGGTTTCGTGCTCTTTTGATTTCTGTAAGTCGAGCCTGATCGGAGGCGCGTGTTTCGTTTCGAATTGGACGTGAAACGTCGAGCGGATCGCCGCGCGCGCGCTCGCGTTTTAAATTTCGAACTTTTGTCGACATTCCTTTTCTGGGTGCACTTGAATGGGGGGAAAAAGGGTCACTGATGTGAGGGGAATGTCTGCAAATTCTATCTTTCGATGTCAAGTTCTTTTTTTGGAGAATGCATGGAAACCAGAACTTCATTTGCAAAAGTGGGTGTGATTTACTTTGAATTCTTGGTTTTGCCCTTTCATTTTTTTCTGGTTGCGAATGATTGGCATCTCTCCTAACAATGATCGGCCTCAGGTGCTTTGTTGATTTTCGGTTGATCGATGACCTTGGATGCTATGGGGAGCAACATGGAACGCGTGCACGAGGAGATTGAAGGTGAGAGCAGGGGCCCCTCGATTCACTGCGATCTCTACGACACGGAGATATCTCACAAGATAGCTCAGATGTTGCTCCCCGGACTGGCCACGGCCTGCGTGGACAACACGACGGGCGACATCTTCAGGACCCCAGCTTTGGTGGCTGTAGATTTGAGGAAGGAGTTCGTGGAGTATCTGACCCAAAGGAGCGAATCGTTTGTGGCCGAGACTGCTATCCTAGAAGGGGATTTAGCTGCCGAAGCATCCGATGATCCTTATGAAATAATAGCCGATTTTGCTGATGACTTTGCGACTTTGAAGAGGAACTTGTTTGGTAGGATTTCGGGATGGCTGCTGAGCGAAAAGAGGGAGGACAAGATAGATGATATTGTCCAGGAGATGGAACTCAGTAAATTTTGGGCTACAGACAGGAGAGAATCAATTGCACGGACTCTGCTTAAAAATGTAGATTTCAAAGGTGCATTTCATTGCGTCATGAAATTTGACACTGCTGAAGACCTGGCCGAGCACGTCACCAGTTGTGGATTCAGGTCTATGATCTGCGCCAATGAGGGCTGTAACGCTAGATTTACAGCAGCCCACTTGGAAAAACATGATTTAGCTTGTCCATTCAAAGTAATTCCGTGTGAGCAGAATTGCTCGGAAAGTCTCATGAGACGTGAAATGGACAGGCATTGCATAACCACTTGTCCAATGAAGCTTGTGAAGTGCCCTTTCTATCAAGTTGGCTGTCAATCAACTGTACCTCAAGGTACCCTCAAGCAACATATTCATGATAGTCTCCGTGATCATGTGCTGCGTGTTCTTCAAAGATTTCACAAGGAGGCATCAACTGCTGATCTCAAACGTCAAGCGGAGCAATTAGAGGTTAGTTTACTCGGTTTTTTAATGTTGGTTTTCTTTTTACATAGAATTTGCATGTCAGAACATCCTATGAGCAAGCGTCTTATTCTTTCGCACTTTGCTCTCTGCAAAGTTCTTAACAAAACAAAAGAGATAAGAGTTCACGAGGTAGCTCTCTGTTTGTCAACACTGGTGACTCAATAGTAGTGTAGCTTTAGCAGAAAAGATTTCTGACAAGCTTTCCCATTGCAGCTTGAAGTCTATTTTAAAAGATTTCACCAGACAGTTACAGTGCAATTTAATATTGAAATTTTCAGCTTTTAATAGCATTTTGTTTAGTTTTCATTTCCTGGAAAATTATGCTATGAATTACACTCTGCCAATTATTTATTGGAGCAGCATCATATAGCACGTAGGACACAGTACTAATTGTCTAGCGTGGACACTGATATTTATAGTCGTTCTGTACAGTTGTCGTTTTCCAGTGAATTAGCCTCGGCTTGCGATGTGAAGTCTTTAACCATGGCTCTCAAGGATTTGGAAGCAAGGTTACCGCAACCAGAAGCCAATATGACTACTGGTCCACAACCAGATGCCCACACATCTGATGCAGAGCCAACTGAGGTTTCCAGTCCAGCGGATATAAACACGGACCATGAAAGTTAACATCACGTCACCATCTTCTTCCTAGGCACCTTGTGAGATGAAAAAGGGTTCAAATTGCGGCATATTGCAACTTCTCAATTTGAGTGATGGGTCGGTAGATTATTTGGTCTACACCCGAGGTTTTCCTTTTTTTTTTCCTCTGCACAATTTTGGGTTCATATAACTTGTCATCTTTTTCTTGACCTCACTGTTTTGTTTGAACTCACAAAGAAGCTTATTCGTTTTTTCACTTTTGGAACGCACAGATGGAGGGATGTGTTTCTTCCACATTTCGATTTTGCCAATATTAAGGATCTTCTATTCTATTTAGCAACATTTATGTTTGACTACCCATCCTCATCAGTTAAGAAGACAAATTTGGCTACGCTTGTATTTCATAATCACCTGCTAGCTCTAAAGATCCGGAAGATGAATCTTTCCCGGTGGATTTCAGTATGTACTCTTGGAATGCATTTGAAATTCACTCCAATATTAGCCTATAAAAAATGGTTCATATTCTTACAAATCTATGCTAGAAACAGAACCTGAATGTTCGTTATTGCATCTGTACGTTAAGCATAGGAAGTCGGTCCCATCGTAATTATGTTATGAGCCACATTACATACTCTTTTAAGTATGCTTAATTTTGCAAGAAGAAAAGATTGCTTAATCGGTTGCTTTTTCCTCCTCTTTTTTTTCCTAATGCTCGAGAACCACCCGAGATGGAAACTAGAGTTCATGATATTTTATCAGTAGCCATAGGTTTCTCACTCTGCGCCGTGGATGCGGTTTTTTGACCCAGGCCTGTCAAATGTTTGCTCTAATCATGTTGACAGCCTCACTCTCATTTTGCTTACAAGAAACTGAGATGGTTTTTTTTTGGGTAAGGTAAGAATATATTGACTTAAACCAAACTATACAGCTCGAAAACTGGCATCAAAAACTTACACTCAACGAGGCAACAAGCCAGGTCGAGTGGAAGGATGCCAGGAAAAGGAAGCCAAAAGCTACCAAGGTAGCAACAGGAAGCCAAATGGCATCCACGAAAAAGCCAAAGAGAAAGAAAAGCTACAATAAAATACAACCAGACAAGCGGAAACAAGAAACCGAGATGGTTGCTAACACTAAAGCTTGCTTATTCATATGCTTCTGTATCATTCTGGTCAGCATCAATCAAATGAACAATACACTGGGGGCTATGCCATATACGGATGCACCATTGAACAATCCAACAACTGTCATGTTAATCATATCCGCCAAAGACATGCAATCAAAATGCAATACCCAAGTTTTACTTTTCGACTATATAATTACGTCGCAAGTATCACCAGTTTGACAGAGTCCAAAATGTAATTCCGACGATCAAACCCATGGAAGCTACTCAATTCACGCCCTATTGAACTTTAGAGCTCCAGCGGCCCCCTATCAAAATTGATGGCATGGTGATATAAATCACAAGATGCATGGGTTAAGGTTCAGGTAAAACGCCGTTTGTATCTCATTGTACTTATGGTTCGTGTGCTTATTTTGCTATAACAGAGTGACATTATTCTCACTAGGCAGGGTTTTCCTAATGTAACATTAGCATGAGAAGTATAAAAGGAGAGTGGGTACTAAATAAAGTAATAACATTAATGATACAACATTCCACACCGAGGTTACGCCCACAAAAAACCCAGACAATCTGTCTTCAGAGTCAAAACTCATTTAAGCAGAAAAAAGTGATTTCCACTCGAGAGGGGCACGTATCAATCAACGCAAATTGCCAATATATCCCTGTCTCCAATATATCCTTGTCTTCGGTGACCAACGGAAGCTCCTCTATATTACCCTTTCTACCAAAAAAAAAAAAAAAAGCAGAAGCTCCTCTTATGCACGAAGTCCCCGGTTAAGACTTACCATGCGAGCCGAACCATCCAGATGAGATGCCCTTGCTGAAGAACCAGTCTGAAAAGCAGACCTCCCTGATCCACCATGAGCAGAATCCTGATACCGGTTGCCGCCAGAATATCCACCTGTGCCACGGAACTGCCTGGAATAGCCACTTCCACCGCCTTGGCCGGTTGTCTGTTGCCTCCCACCACCAGCACTTCCTTGCCTTCCCTGCGTAAAAGATGAGCCATCATGCCACCTACCACCACCAACAGCTGAGCCCGCAGCATAGTCCTGGCCATCTCTCCTTCTCACAGGCAAATCCAAACCGCCACCGCCAATTCTAGCCTCTACAGCCCTCTCATTACTTTCTGCCAGAATTGCCAGTTTCTCTGTGAGATGGAAAGCTAGGGCCTGGAGCCTCGTGTGCTCAATGTCATGGAAGATAACCGACCGGGTTGGCTGGTCCCAGCTAGCATGGAGCTCCTCATTGATCATCATATTGCTGACAATGCTGTGGATCTGTGCCTTTGAGAGGTCAAACATTTTTGTCAGATGATCTAAGCTCAATGAATGATAGGATGATGAATAGGTAAAGAGATAGGTCCTCAGAGCCTCTTCCTTAATCTTAGCCTTGAGCATCTCCAGGACAGAGTCCTTGTTCCTGAGGAGTTTCCAGATGTCAAGAGACTGGACAACATCAAAGGCCTTCTGATAATCTCCCTTGCTTAGGGCCCTTGTGGCTGCCATTACATGGTCCCTCACGTTTTCCGGGGGTCCAGTGAATGTGTGCCTCTCACTCACCTCAAGCAACCGCCGGAAGTTCTTACTTATGACTTTGCGCTTAACATCGAGGGTGTTGCAGCCATATTGGGGACTTCTAAAAGCATGGCACAAATTAGATGGACAGCTTCCAGAAGCTCAAGGTTTATGTGCATGTGATAAGGCATTTGGCGTCTCCTTTCCATTCTCTCCTAAAATGAGAATAAAGAAGTTTCACAGCGTGAACTCCCACACAAAAGTGATAATCCTCTCAAGGGGAAAGGGAGAAAAGAGAAAAACTAAATAAAATTGTTTGCAGGGTAAAACAGATCTTTCTCAAATGGCAAAAAACAAGTTATTCACTAAACCAAATCCAGAGCATAAGAGGTATATATAAATGAACCACTTGCTTGGAAAGTAGTAAATATTATTGAGTAATACAGGGTTGTTCATAAGGAAATTTTGACAACCATCCACAATGGATAAGGACATCGTACCTGCTCCGGGGTCTTCTCATGGTACCTACTTTGAGAAACACCTTGTGCAAGTAATTCCTTTACCCTTCCACCTGAATATAATTCAGAAAGGCAACCATGTGCTTCAGCTATAAGGCCGACACGAAATGCACACAGACCAAGCTGTGCCATAGCCCTGTTAAATAGAATCTGGGTCGAAATGTCCATATGCTGGATGCTATCCTGCAGGTGACTCATCAACAACAGGTCACGGGAAGTTGAGAACTCGTCCAAGAGAGCATGGTGATAGATGTCGCAAAGCATTGCGCGGGCCTTAGTTCGCTCATCTCCATACTTGTATATAAGGGATACCAGAATATCCATCAGTGTCCTGCTATCCTCAGGAAAAGTTGGTTTCCTCGGCACAAGCTCAGGAGTAACAACAAATGCAACTGGGCCCCTGCTCTCCTCAACCTTAGGCTCTTCCCCTGTCTCACCGCCATCATCTTCAGTCTGCTCAGCCAATTTCCTCATAGCATCATAGACACCCTGAGGCTTATAATATACAAGCTCCACCCGCCGTAAAGCCACCTTTGAAGCAGCTTTAAAATCTCCAACACGTTCCAAGTAGTCTTGAACATTTTGAGCAAGGACTAAAAACATGGGCTCATCCCTAAGCCTTTCGACATATTCACGTGTGTGAGGGTCAATGCATTGCAAGCTCTTGAAAAACTCGGAATCTATCCTCTCTAGGAAGGCTACCAAATTTCCCCAAATCCTAATTGTCCCGTTATAGTCCAGACCTTTCTCAGACTCATTTTCATCAGGCTCCACTGAATCACTAACTACTATGTTGGGATACTGCACAAGAATGTCAAGGATGACAAGCATATTCTGCACACACTTCTTCCACACATTGATTGGCATATGACCAGTGAGACCCGGATTAACATCAAACTGAGCAGATACAACACTAAAAAGAATCTCAAGCTTCTGGGCAGGGGTCTTAGCTACCTTAGTCAAAAAAGTGAGCTGTTCAACCAGCTCAAACCGACCAGTCCCCTTTTTCCCACGAGCAGCCACGACCTCTTTAAACTTCTTGTTAACAGTTTCCCATGTAATCTCACTAGGATTCCTAAATTGCTTATCCATTAGCTTGTCTTTTCGGCTCATCTTCTTCTCCCAACCATCATCGAGACTATCCCCAGCTGCATCATCCTCATCATCATCACCCTCATCAGAAGCATCAATCTTGGTAGGGTCCTCAATTTCCGAATTTTCTGATTCTTCCTCCTCTGATTCCTCATCCGCTTCCACCTCTTCCTCACTTTCAGGATGCTCTCTGTACTTATTAATCAACTCCTCATACTGCTTATTATTCTTCTTGAGCTTCTGCTTCATCGAATTCAAGGCCTTGGCATTGCTGCTACTCATCTTCTTCTTAGCATCCTTATTCGCCAAAGCCTGACTCAAGAAGTCTTCCAACATCACGAGGGCTTTAATGTAAAGAGCGGGAACCTTCTGAGACTCGGTGACCCTCATGACTTTCTCAAGCTGCTTATTAATCTTGTCGAAGCTCTCCTGCAAACTGACCCAATCATTAATCTTCATAGCATTTTTCATCTGGTCAACAGTGGCAGACATTTCCTCGAAACGCTTGTCCTTCGCAGACTTAACAACCCGATGCTGACCATCGGAATCATCGCTGTCGCTCGCATTCCCCTGGAGGTATCTACTTCCGGCGGCTGGAGCAGCGGACTCACCTCCCCCCTTTTCTTCGTCATCACTGCCATAATCGCTGCTCTCCTCGTCAGTCTCGTTCCCACCCTGTTTTTAACAAAATTCATTCATGGTGAGAACTCTCAGTAATACCGGTTACAAGTCAACGAGGCATCTAGTGCACTATGTGGGCACGTTTTTATGAGAGAGACAAGTACTAATGTCCACAATTTGAGCGCAAAAAACAAAGTTAGAAAGCATAGACTCGAACCTGTGTCCAAAAACGCGACGCCATTTTCTTCGGGCGCGAATGAAATCAGTCAATTCGCCTCAGCTCTGCACATCCACATCGCACCATAAGGCCAATAGGACATCAAATAGATTCAAATAGAGTAATACAAAACCAGACAAAAAAATCCATATAACTCAGAATAAATTTGATGGGATCTTATTAAAAAAAGGTTTGTTTTTTTATTTTTTATTTTTTTGTCCCTTCACAAAAGCAGAAGCAGTAAGCATCTGTGCATTTGGAAGCCGGAGAGCACTCTGCTGGCACCGGGATATGGCCAAGGACAGGAGCGGGCCGGAGGCCATATCCCCCTTTCCCGCCGCACGGGGCGGAGAACTGCGCCCGCGGCGCGGGGAGCGCCGCGGAAAAAGGGGGTTATAACTAGAGAGAGAGATGTGACGGACCTCGGAGGACGGAGGCGTGCGGCGACGACGACGACGAGCTCGCCGCGGCGAGGCGACGGGCGGAGCCGGCGAAGCGAAGAGGAAGTACGAAAGAGCAAGAGCAGAGCTTGGTGAATTAGGGTTTCTCTCCATTTCAGTTTTTTTTTTTTTTTTTTTTTTTTTAAATTAACTGTCAATTCAGTTGAAGCCCATTATACTTTGGACGCGAGGGAGACGGGTCGGTCAATGAACCGGTTGACGGATTGGTCTGACTGTGGGTCGACCGGTTCAACCGGCGGATTGATGATTTGCATAATCTACAATTGAATGATGTAAAATGTATCTATCCAAGTCATTGGGCAAAGTAAAAGGGCCTGGATCTTAGGGGGTGGATGCTTGAAGTTGGGTTCCCTCGATTGAATCGGGCTGATATTGGGTTTTGACCGGTTCATGACCATTTCGAGACCTGAACCTTGAGTCCTATTCCCGATTGAATTGAGTGGGTCTCGTCCAAATTTAAAAGCACCAAGGTAGGGGATGATACAAACACAAAGCAGATAAGGTATGAAGGAATGTTTATTAGAAAACCAAATAAGGAAAGTGCAATCTAGAACATGATGGCTAATTAGTATCATGTATTCATAATCTTGTAGGTTTTTCACGTAATCTCTTTTAATTTTAAAAAAATGTTTTGCCTTTCACCTCAATGAAGAGGGCTTTTTCTCGAAAGTGTGAATTTATTCGTGTCAATTTTGAACTAGTTATGTTGTCTCTTGTTTTGATTTGAGTTTTTCCTAGTATATTCATGTTGTATTTCGATTAAATTCTCATATGTTGTCAATAATTAGTGAAGAATTAGCAACACATTGAACTAGTACATGGATTTCCTTAACAAGACTTTTCTTATTTACACTTCCAAGTAGCACATTGAATTAATACATGGATTTCCCACGTGAAGTTTTGAAATTTCATTTCAAATTTATTTGGATTTTATAAATACAAATTGATCTTTAACACATACAATTAAAATTTAAACAGAAAGCGGCTTTAGCTTATTTAGTTAAATCATGTTAATCAACTTAATTATTAAACCATCTATTAGGGTTGGTTCTCCTCATATAATTAATTAAATTAAATGAACATTCCTTAACCACTATTAACTTATAATAGCGATAGATATATTAAAATTCATTGATGCCTATTTCTAGAGTTCATACTTGTATAGCCTAATTTCTATTTCAACATATAAGTGTGGTGCGAGATACAAATTTACTATAGTCTAGATTATTACTTATTATCTGCTTATTTTGGCATTGTTTAGTAGAAAGTGAATAATTTAAAAAATATTTTCCTACAAATGATTGTTCATATCACTTAAAATAATTAGTCATCGAAAAATATATTTATTATTGACAACAATTTATATTTAAATATATTCATGAAACAATCATTTTTTGAGAAAATGATTTTAAAATTAGTTTATTGTAGTCTTGGACATCGGCTGTCGATTGAAGCAAAGGCTACATCAATCGGAAGCCAACATCGCACGACTACTGTGTGTTAAAAAAAAAAAGTTCAAAAAGTTAGAAGGGAGGTAAAGAAAAAGAAAGAACATAATGCTGTTATCCTGCCTTTTTGTAATCTAACATTATCCAAAAATGCAACAACAATGTGGACGATGAACGGAGTTTCTAAAATTGAAAGTAGCAGCACAGAAATACTCAAAACTTAGGCTATGCCCGCCAAAAAAAGAAAAAGAAAAACATAAATTAGGTAAAATATGCTTCTTCAAGTCAAGACTCAGAAATAGCAGAACAGCTTTCTGCTTGAAAAGCTCAACGTGGATCCTTTTCGTCAGAGACCATTACGAAGTTCCTCTCATGCGCGAAGCCCCCTGTTCAGACTCACCATGCGGGCCGAGCTGTTCATCTGAGATGACCTTCCTGCAGACCCAGTCTGATACCTCCCCGATCCTCCAAAAGTAGAGTCCTGATATCGGTTGCTCGCAGAATATCCACCTGTGCCACGCGACTGCCTAGAATAGCCACCCCCTCCGCCTTGGCCGGTTGTCTGTTGCCTCCCGCCACCAGCACTTCCTTGCCTTCCCTGAGTGAAAGACGAGCCCTCTTGCCACCTACCACCACCAACACCCGACCCACCAGCATAGTCCTGTCCGTCTCTCCTCCTCGGTGGCAGATCCAAACCGCCGCCAACCCTAGCTTCCACAGCCCTCTCATTACTTTCTGCAAGAATTGCCAGTTTCTCTGTAAGATGGAATGCCAAGGACTGAAGCCTCGTCTGTTCAATGTCATGGAAGACAATGGACCTGGTCATCTGGTCCCAGCTAGCAAGGAGCTCCTCATTGATCATCATCTTGCTGACAATGCTGTGGGTCTGTGCCTCTGAGAGGTCAAACATTTTTGTCAGATGATCTAAGCTCAATGAATGATAGGATGATGAATAGGTAAAGAGATAGGTCCTCAGAGCCTCCTCCTTAACCTTATCCTTGAGCATCTCAAGGACGGAGTCCTTGTTCCTGAGGAGCTTCCAGACGTCAAGAGACTGGACGACATCAAAGGCCTTCCGGAAGTCTCCCTTGCTTAGGGCCCTTGTCGCTGCCATTACATGGTCCCTCACATTTTCTGGGGGTCCAGTGAATGTGTGCCTTTCACTCACCTCGAGCAACCGTCGGAAATTCTTACTTATCATTTTGCGCTTAGCATCATGCTTGGTTGCTGCCATATTGGGGACTTCTAACAGCATGGCAGATATCAGATGCACAGCTTCGAGAAGCTCAAGGTTTATGTGCATGTGATACGGCATTTGACGTCTCCTTTCCAATCTTTCCTGAATGAGGAGAAAATAAAATTTTATAGCATCAGCTCTGAAAAAAACTTGTGATCCTCTTATTTCAAATCTCGAACATAATTTAGAAGAGGTAAAATCTAAGAGACTCTTAGACAAATCATATGTTAATAACGAACTTACAAAGATGTTTACTATTATAGGTAGACCAAACACCCAAACCCCTCAAGAGATTTGTGAGAGGAAGAGAGGGGAAGAAACTAAAGAAGCTAAAGAAAATCATCAGTATGGTATAACAAATCTTCCTCAGATGGTGAGAATTGGTATTTCACTAAATAAAAGCCAAAGGGTAAGGTTTGCCAGAAATTGAATAGCCTACTCAGAAGCTAATAGATCTTGTTCATAACCAATTATCTGGAAATACACAATCACGGCAAAAGCGCGAGGACTTTGTACCTGCTCTGGGGTCTTCTCATGGTACCTGCTTTGAGAAAAACCTTGTGCAAGTAACTCCTTCACCCTTCCACCTGAATATAATTCAGAAAGGCAACCATGTCCTTCAGCTATAAGGCCAACCCGAAATGCACACAGACCAAGTTGTGCCATAGCCCTGTTAAATAGTATCTGGGTCGAAATGTCCATATGCTGGATGCTGTCCTGCAGGCGACTCATCAACAACAGATCACGGGAAGTTGAGAATTTGTCCAAGAGAGCATGGTGATAGATGTCACAAAGCATTGCGCGGGCCTTAGTTCGCTCATCTCCATACTTGTATATAAGGGACACCAGAATATCCATCAGTGTCCTGCTATCCTCAGGAAAAGTAGGTTTCCTCACCACAAGCTCAGGAGTAACAACAAATGCAGCTGGGCCCTTGCTCTCCTCAACCACCTTAGGCTCTTCCCCTGCATCAACTCCGTTATCTTCAGTCTGCTCAGCCAATTTCCTCATCGCATCGTAGACCCCCTGAGGCTTATAATAGATGAGTTCAACCCGACGTAGAGCCACTCTTGAAGCAGCTTTAAAATCTCCAACACGTTCCAAGTATTCTTGAACATTTTGAGCAAGAACTAAAAACATTGGCTCGTCCCTAAGCCTTTCAACAAACTCACGGGTGTGTGGATCAATGCACTGCAAGCTCTTAAAAAACTCGGAATCTATCCTCTCAAGGAAGGCTACCAAATTTCCCCAAATCCTAATTGTCCCAATATAGTCAGGTCCCTTTTCCGACTCATTTTCATCAGGCTCCACAGAATCACTAACTACAATGTTAGAATACTGCACAAGAATGTCGAGAATAACAAGCATATTCTTCACACACTTCTTCCACACATTAATTGGCATGTGACCAGTAAGACCTGGATTAACATCAAACTGAGCAGATACAACACTGAAAAGAATCTCAAGCTTCTGTGCAGGGGTCTTAGCAACCTTTGTCAAGAAGGTAAGCTGTTCAACCTGCTCGAATCTACCAGTTCCCTTCTTCCCACGAGCAGCAACAACCTCTTTGAACTTCTTGTTGACAATTTCCCATGTAATCTCATTAGGGTTTTTAAATTGTTTATCCATCAGCTTGTCTTTCCGGCTCATCTTCTTCTCCCAGCCATCATCGAGACTATCTGGGGCATCATCATCCTCATCGTCATCCCCCTCGTCAGAAACATCAATCTTGGTGGGGTCCTCAATCTCATTCTCTAATTCTTCCTCCTCAGACTCCTCCTCTTCCACTTCTTCCTCACTTTCAGGATGCTCTCTATACTTATTAATCAACTCCTCATGCTGCTTATTATTCTTCTTGAGCTTCTGTTTCATCGAATTCAAGGCCTTAGCATTGCTGCTACTCATCTTTTTCTTAGCATCCTTATTTGCCAAAGCCTGACTCAAGAAGTCTTCCAGCATCACAAGGGCTTTAATATAAGAGAGGGAACCTTCTCAGACTCCGCGACCCTCATGACTTTCTCAAGCTGCTTATTAATCTTGTCAAAGCTCTCTTGCAAACTAACCCAATCATTGATCTTCATAGCATTTTTCATCTGGTCGACAGTGGCCGCCATTTCCTCAAAGCGCTTATCTTTGGCAGACCGAACAACACGCTTCTGATCCTCGGAATCATCACTGTCACTAGCATTCTCCTGAAGGTATCTGCTTCCAGCAGCAGGAGCAGCGGACTCAGCTGCCCCGCTTTCTTCAACATCACTGGTGTATTCACTGTCCTCCTCCTCAGACTCACTTCCACCCTGTTTATATCAAAACCCATTCCCATAAGAATTTTCACGGGTGTGGAAGCATGGGGTAAACGGGTGCATTTGAACGTACGTGTCTGTGTGGGTGGGTGAGGAGGGACAGAGATAGAGGTCATTAAGTCCATATTTTCTACAAGCAACAAAAAATTTAGGTCGAACCTGTGTCCAGAAACGCGACGCCATCTTCTTTTAGCGCAGATTAAATCAACCAAATCTCCCTCGGATCTGCACATTCACATGCCACAATAATGGCACTGGGACATCAAACAGGACTATCCAAACAGAAAATACTGCTGATATATCTGAATAAGCGAGAGCTGATGAAATCGCGTTATCTCAAAAACCTAGCTAAACCAATTTTCTACCCATTTCGCGACAGAAAGAAACAATTTTTACCAGTCCCCTAAACAGGTTCATGGACGCACGATGCAATCCAACCAACTCGACAAAATTCCCAATGAGAAAATAAATTTTAAAAAAATGGATTATCGATGTCAGTTGTTAACAAGCCCTGAGGAAACCCCAGAATCGCCACAAGGTCTCGTCCTTCTTTGCAGGGAAAATTGCGATGCATCGGACACGAAAGAAACGAAATCCAGAGACACAGCAGCTCTTCGCGCTCGATCTTCACCGCTGCATCAGCCGCGACCGACGGCGGCGACGAAGAGGCCATCGAACGATAGACCCGAACGGAAAAAAGGGGAAAACGGAGATGAGAACACGAAAAGGCGTACCGGCTGGTTCCGGCGGGCCGGGGGCTTCGCTGCGAGCGACGGGGGCGGCGGCGGAGGCGGAGGCGGAGGTCGGGAGTGAACGGAGGCACCGGTCTGCGTTATTAGGCGAAAGTATAGGCGCCGATGTCGTGGCGGCGGTGAAGATGGCGAAGGCACAATAGGAGTAGGGAAACGAGGGCCTCATGGATTCAATCCGACGGTCGTCGATGTTTCGGAGTGGACGGCTGAGATTGGAGTACCTAATAAGTCGAAACTGAAAGATGGGAAAAGAGATTCAGAAATTCTTTTTTCCAGTTTTATTTCCTCCTTTGACATTCACATGACTGAGCACATAAATCAAAATGATCTTTCCACTTAATCTGAAGTTGGCGAAATCCATAAAATTTGATTAGAGAGAAGTTGTTTAGTTTCATAAATTTCTTGCTAGTTTTCGCATGTTATGCGATTAATTTTCATTTGTTGTCCGACACTACATATTGATAATAAAATTACTAACTTTGATAGTGTAGAAAAGTAACAAAAAAAATTGAATTTATCTTCTCCTTTTTACCGCTATATGAATTCTTTTTTCAAACAAAGAAAAGTTAAATGAACATTTTCCCTATTTGTTCACTAATTGAAAGCAAACTTTTATCAAAAAGTCAAAAAAACTAAAAGAAAGTAAGAGGAGCGTTCCAAAAATTTTCCACATTGAATGCAAGGATGGAGTTGATTATTATTACACTATAAGAAATAATTAAGTAATTATACCTAATGCATTTCTTTATAGAAAGTGGCTAGTTAACTTCTTTATATTACATTTTCATTTTGTTATAGCCCCACAAAAAAACTTCCCTAGAGGAACATCCTGGAAAACAGCAAAATGCTGTTCCTGTTAGCTTGTCTCCATTGTTGTGATATGAGCTAGAAAAAGCAAACAATGGGTTTGCGGAATGGGAAGGAGGTCAAGTCACCTCTAGCATTCATCTTTACTCGTGTCTACAATGAGTAGTTGAAAAACCGAGGAATTTCTCAGGATTCAACACGAGCCTCTCTCTCTCTCTCTCTCTGTGCATCCCTAAAGCTATCTGGTGCGAGAGCATCACTCATCATCTATCGCCGTTCCCAATTCCTCGGCAGGCTGAGGAGGGAAGGGGACAACTAACACCCTGTTCAACCTCGTGCCTCTGAATATGCTGAATATATCGAGACGATTAACAAGTTGTGTACTTAGCAGATGAAGAAAATGAAAGCTTTATGACTAGGCCATAAGGCCCATGATGCAGTCTGCATTGAAGACCAGCTTTCTCGACCAAGAAGATTGGCCCGCATTCAAGCTTGACGAAACCGAGAAGCCGTATCGATATCTTGAGTTCATCCCGAAAGTTTGAAAGACACCTTAGGAGCCATGAAGACACTTTTATTAGTTTCTAGTTACTATGCTATTTACTATTTTCCCCCGGAAGTTTGAAAGACATCTTGGGAGCCATGAAGACACTTTTATTGCTATTTACTATTTTCCTAGTTTCGACACTTTGTTTTTTTTATTTCGTTAACAATATAAGCCATCCAATTCTTTGTACAAGACAAACGACTTCTAATGAATAAAAAAAAAAAAAAAAAACTTTGCTTTGAAGTAAGTATCGTGAACTTTGTAGAGTTCATATCCTTAAAAACCTAGAAGAGTTTTCACTCCGTCCTTGGAGAGTTAGAGCTTTTGAAATCTGCATCCTTGAAGAGTTGCAGTCATCAATCTAGAAGAATCGGTGCCCTTCAACTTCCTTGGAGGCCTAGAAGAGCAGCTAACGGAGTTTCTATCTTTTCCTATTTTGTTCGTTATTTCCAATCCAATTTTGACCATCCTATAATGCTTATTTCAGAAAACCCAAAACAAAGAAATTGTAGATCCAGAAGTCTTTGTTCATTTGGCTTCATAATCAGGTCGATCCGATCTGTATTGACAAAGATACGATTGTTCTCATGAGCTTGCGTAGTGCTGAAATTTCTATTTGTCCTATTTTCCCGTGTGCGAGTCTCTCTCCCGATCCTATTATTTGAGAAGGCCCACCCTTGGCTTGCATCAGCCCATAACTTCTGTTCTTTATCCAAGGGTAAGATGATGGTGAAACTAGAATCCTGAACTGATCCGTAAAGAAGGCTTCGTATCATATCAGATGCGGCAGGTGACATGCAGGTCCGGTCATATCCAGGATATGGAACAGACATTCTCAAGATGCAAGATCACTGTAGAACCAGAGTACGTTTTCACGACTGTGAGCGTAATTGCTGCCATGACCGTAAGTCTAGCGGCTTCTCAGGTGAATAGTTTGCTTAACTTAATGATCTTAAGGGCCACCAACTCATCGCGGAAACAAACAGCAAAAGTCGAAATAAGGAAATGGACTCGTAAAAGCTCCTGAGACAGATATTGTTCTCTTAACAGATGCGGCAATTGGTTTTCATATGGTAATCTTGAGCCAACAAGGTCAAAAAGAAGGTGGGGGCAAAATCAATTGAACTTCTCCATAAGACTTTGAGTTTCTGCCAATTTAACAGGTCTTAAGCCAAAATTCATAGTCCAGGCAGGCAAATTTACAAATGTTCAAACATCTGCTATTGTGAGCTGATAAAGGAACCAGGATTTTTTCTGACACAGCTTGTAAAAAAATACAGATCTACATTACCAGGCAGATATGTACAATTAGCACAGAAGCATACAGACCTCTCTCTCTCTCTCTCTCTCTCTCTCTAAATTATTTATGGAAGAAAAAATCTTCAAATAAAGGGGAATATGATGTACTCTGCATAGAAGAGATTCCATATGAATCGATAGTATCCGGCAATTGCTTCCTGCAGAATGCAATTGAACGGTCTTGTCAGAGAACAGATATATATTGATCCATGAAAATCAGAACCAGGGAATTTTGTAGGTGTAGAAACCTAATTAGACGAAGAAACCATGGATATCTAAATAAAAATTGGAGAATTTGATATTGCCAACATCAATTTTCAACATAAATAGGGGTGCTGCAGTATAATTAGGTGATCTGTGGAAAGAGTAGTCAACAATAGAAAAGTTTAGAGTAGTCATTCCCACTACTTGCAAACAAGGAGGTTCACGAATGTAGAGGTGGAAATCATATTTCGCCTGCACAGTGTCAAAGGTCTCCATTGTTTTTGCACATACATATTGAGAAAAAAAAATAGTTTTTGTCAAATCTATCAATGTTATTTGAGTAGCAGTTAGCAGCTGTGAGATAAAACTATACAGCATGATTTTCTGATTGTTGTGACAAGTGTACAGAGAAAACTATTGTCAAGAGCAATAAAATTTCTTGTTTTCATAGCTGTTGTTAGTTTCCCGATTATATACTTTACATTTTTTATTTCAATATTTTGTGATGATTTCTTCACATTGCATAGTCTTAATACTGGTTTTATTTGTTTTATAGAGCTTGAATCAGAGTATTCTAAGAGCTGATAGACATATATGCCTTGTCAAG
Source organism: Eucalyptus paniculata subsp. matutina (assembly GCA_017140255.1). Classification (NCBI taxonomy): domain Eukaryota; kingdom Viridiplantae; phylum Streptophyta; class Magnoliopsida; order Myrtales; family Myrtaceae; genus Eucalyptus; species Eucalyptus paniculata. The sequence goes on from CM029435.1 coordinate 47,228,584, forward strand.
CTGCAGGTTGATAACTTTTACTTGATCAATTTCTCGAGGCATTGATACAGGGTTACTTATCCTTGATACGACAGAATCAGAAAATCCAGATACACCAATCAAATCATTTCACCTTTGTAGTTGTGGGAAAGAAATACTTTCTATAAAACATAAACTATGCCTTTTACCTTAGTGTAGTTTGCTTGTTCTAACACCCATGCCTGAAAGAAATAGAGATAACTCATACTTCAGGGCACAAATTAATGTAAGCACAACAAGGCACAACAGGACTATCATAGAAGGCGAAGTTTCTAGGACAGTGCAATAGTTCATTAAATAAAGGTATGCATAAACAGACATGTCACAGTTGTAGCATGAGATGCTTAACATTATCTGTTTCGGAAAGGCTCTCTATCAGAAATATCGTCATCTTCAATATTTTGACATATCCTCTGATTTCATCAATTGATTAAAGTGAATTCCCTTTTAGCCAAAAAAGAGAAATTTTCCAATTGTGTTTGACACAGGAAGTATTCAAGTAAATGCATTGGTTAAAAATCGTTACTTTAAGATAGAATTCTCATATATTTCTTTACACCATTAATTTTATTTTGTTGATAATCTTATATAATACTAGTTTTTGATAAAATGACAATGATGTACACTTGCATACCACAGCTATGAGCAATGCCAATGCTAATAAAACCCGGAAATTTCATGAAATTATACATAGAAATTACATTATTTTGTATTTAAGATGCCAATTAAATTGTTGTCTGATGCATCTTTTTTCTTTTAACATGGTAGAAACAGCTTATTAATATGATTTTCGTTTGCCACAAGTAAATGCATAAGTTACCACAGTAAAGCAATGCCAATGGATAGAAATTACAGAAGATGAACATGGTAGAAACAGCTAAAATATATATAAGTTGTAAAGCTGGATAGTCAAATCATATAAAAGCTGATAGAATAAGCAATCTGCAGTGCAGTCGCACTTAATAAAATAGAAACATTGTGTAACAGAACATGAATGGTGTGGTACAGCAAAAGAAATTGAACAATTAGTAGAACCAGGCGCATGGATCACCAATTGTTAGATACTTTTTTTCCTTTAGGTTTCGTGGACAACATTACAACCAATTTTAGTCATCGCCATCATGGGAAAACTAGTTCTTTCAGAAAGTAATGGAATTATTAAATTCCAAGGCTATACCAAATTTAAATAATGGTGGAGAAGTGAAACTATAATGGAAAATACATACAAGCAGGGAAAGAACCTCACATGCATCAGAATAATAGTAATTGCATGACTATAAAAAAAAAAACAGGATTATTATCTCCATGGAGGGATAGATCTTAAACAAACCTGGAAAATCAAGCCCAACGCCAGGATTGAATGTGCAGGTATCATTAGGCTACGCCTGAAAGCCTGCAGAATGTCCACCTTACTAGTCACTTTTAGGTTCCGTTTGGAAGAGTTGGGAGGTTGGTGTGGAAAATGAAGAAGAATTTATGATTCTTATGAGATGAGAAGGAAGGGAAAAGTTAAGTTTTTCTTATCAAAGCACAATTTCCCACCCTCCCAAACAAAGCATTAACTGTCACTTTTGTCAAAGAAACTTAAAATAATATGTACAGTACACACCTGAGGCATGTAAATTGCAGCAAATATAGCAGCGATATAATTTAGCAGAAGCAGCCCTGAACCAAGGAAAGCAATGTTTCTAACCCCAAGCTTGGTTGCAAAAGTTGATATCTGAAACCTACAAAACGAAACTATATCAGCCATTTTTGTGTTTCAATTTGAAGCAATCATTCTCGAAAGTTTTGTCCATCTGCACAAGAAGATAAAGAAACCATAACGATTGCTAGAGCTTGAGATAGCAAGCAAACTAAGCAACAATAATGGCAAAACAACTAGGATACTTACAATAATATAAGATGGTGAAAAAGAAAATACACATTCCAAAGATCCCAAAACAGTTTCAGACACCAGGACTATCTACATACATTTTCTGACTGGTTGCTTCATCTTCAGCATAAGAATGCATTCAACATGATATAGATGATAAATTGAACTTTTCCCACACAAAATTGCAGTAAGAGGAGATGTAGCAGCAATTGCAGCATAAGGAAGCAACTCACTTGCGATCTCCTTCTACATCTGGAAGATCTTTAGTTATGGCAATGACCAGAGCAAACAGAGTAACAAAGCTTGTGATGAAAGCCACGGGTGAGCTACATGATGAAGTTTAGAGACCAGAGTGTGAGTCAGAAGTTAGGAGATGCCAAAAACTGATTGAAGATCAAATTGAACCAAAACATTCATGAGCCAAGGAGGCTTCCAACATAAATAAGAAGAATGCATTAAAAGAATGCAGCATGAACAGAGAGAGAAAGCTCCTTTTCATACAAGACTTAGCAATAATTACAGCTAGGGATCACATGGGAAGAAACTTAAACTGCACAATAGCTGTCCACTTACGGCACTGAGATGCCTCCAATAATTTCAGACATAATCAGACTACAAACTCAGCATATTCTACAAAAGATGCATATGGGAACTGAGATACTTGCTACCATAAGCTGTCTCAGCACAGGTACATCACCTTTCATTTTTGTAAATTATCAAGTCAAAAGGTTCAGCATCATATAGCAGGCCTATATAAGTCAACATGTGCTACACTACATTCTGGTATTTAGAATATTAAAGTACGGACACAAAGTGCAAGGCATAAACACACCTCCACTCAAAGGGTAGTCCAAGCGCAGCTCTTGTGGCATGGTACACACCAAAATTTAGAAGGAAACCTCGTACCTGCAGCTACCAGTGATGGTTATAATTTGTTTCTTAGACATTAGATAGTAAGCTTATTTAATCATCATAGTATGTGGACATCAAATAAGAAGCTTATTTCTCATTGATTCTGATATTTCATTCATCACCAATCAGGATTCACACATCATTATACACAGAACAAAGATAATATTATGCACCGGTCAAACTGTAACTTCTTTAAACTGAAATAGCCACAAAGGAAGACATTAAATTTGAAAACTACACAATGCACATGCAAATCATCTCAGAGTCGTATAACCAGACATTTGACAGAAACTGTCAAGTCTAAAGTTCATGACAGTAACTTGAATTACCAGCCTAGGAAAGACCTCCAGTTGGATAAACAAATCCCTTTCAATTTTCTCAACTTATGTCCTGCATCTGACATTTGCTAAGCCAAAAAATTCACTAAAAAATAGCTGGATATAAACAAATAACTGACCTTAGATCAAAGTAGAAAATACCTTTTAATTAAATTGAAGACACATACCATTTAGATAAAGGAATTATTAAGTCCATCTCATAGCATATTCTTCCATTTCAGCCCATTGAAAAATAATCCTCTACTCATTGAAAAACCCAGTGAGCCAATGATATGGCAACACTTTAAAAAAGCATTGCAAGGCACTCGTACAAAAAAGTTATAAAAAGGCAAAAGTAGAAAGGGACTTCACTAGTTTCATGAGTGAAGTTGAACAATGAAACTAAGAGCTCAAAGTAGAAATGACTGGAAGAATGTGAAAATAAAGAAAGGGAACAAAGAGATAGCAAGCAGATAAATCAAAGGTCAATACTCTTTGTTCCCTTTTACATTAAAAAGGTCAATCTTTTGAAGAGTGATTTGATAGAAACACACATTTAAGATCCCATCACCATGTAAACCCACCAGAGCTTACTTGTATTGAGTTTCCACAATTTGAACAGAATGGCGACATTCACATGATTAAGGTACAAACATGGCCAACAACATTGAGAAGTGTTTATTCTATATACTGCCCTTCCGGCATTATGTTACTCTGACCAGGTAGCAGGGTGTTGGCAGGTGCAAAATGGGTGCTTTAATTCTTCATACCTCTGAATTTGGGACATGTAGAATATGCAAAAGTATCACAAGTACTTGAATAAGTCAATGTATAAAAGAAGACACTATTTTGCATTCTACATGCAGCATCATAGGTGTGGAGTCTGTGGACAGATTGGGACTTGCCAAACGTTTTGACAATTCTTTTTCTAAGATATTGCGATGAAGTGTCTGTTATAGCCTTAAAGGTCATATACCAATACTTTATCAGTTATGGTGCCAATACAAGTATGGTATCCCCCCAAAAAAGAGTAGAACATAGCACAGAGCAATAACTACAGTTATAACCTATCTATTATTCCACATGGTATTCCTATCGTGAATACTTACAGATAAACTACTTCTTCACGTGATTCGGATGGGCATTTTTTACAAGGATTGAGCAAAATAATCAGATGGATTTCCAACTTAAACAGTTTTTTATTTTCATTTCACTATCAGTTCGTAATAGCTTAACCATTTCATGCTAAAAGAACAAAGTTGTGTAAGAAAATTTCTACCCAAAGCAAAGCTCATCAAGTTGTACAACCATTGTCCTCCAGCAAGGCACAAAAAGATAAAGTAAATTTTAAACTACTCAATTCTAAGAAAAAGAAAAAAGGCAGAAAATATACCGTGGCAATAATAAGAAATGCTGCAACAGGAAATCTCTTCATCCTAAAAGGAGGAACAGAATAAATGGTTCCAAGAAAAAGACCCAGACTGTAAAGAGAAGTGATGAATGATCCAAAGTTTGAAGCAACAATCGACAGGCCAGTCACTGCAAAAAATATCACCAGAAGCCAGGCATGTTGAATAGAAAGATCTCCTGCTGCTATAGGCAAGTAAGGTTTGTTGACCCTGAAATAAGATAAAAAAAGATACTAATCATAAAACTGGAGAGGAAGTTGAGGACATTGATCCCTCAAAAGCAAAGGCATGACAAGAATGTTAATTAAAAAGACTGGACCTCCAAAATAACCATGAGTGCTTGCATGGTACCTCAAACACTAACTTAAATCTGATGTCCAGTAAAAATTGGGATGTCGCATTGTTTCATTATGAACACATTCATTCTTTCTCACTTCAAACATCTATGTTGAGGCTGGAAGTAATTTTGCTCTGTTTCTCAGTTCCAATATCTTGTAACTTTTCAGTTCTTCTCATGCTAGTAATAGTGATGCTGTAACCAATGCCCATCTAACCAGATATAATTTAATAAAACAATGTCCAAGTAAGCACCACGTACTTGTCAATGCCGATATCATATATCTGATTGATGCCGACAATATATCCATTCCCACAAATTAGAGCAAAAAGACCAGAGAATGCTTTAAGCAGAAGAGACCACTTTATCAGGTGCGAGTTCTCAATCAGGCTTTAGCCACCAATGAACTGTTGATGAGCAAGAATAAGTTCAAGTAAACTGGGGCAAGCAGGGAGAAACAAAACATAAGAAAAACTAAAAGTGTTATGATCAGCTAATTGGAAATAACTGTGGCAGCAGGAAAAGAATACTTACAAGGAGCCCAGAGATGTTCCTCTTATTGTATGAGGTCTTAAAAATCTCCAACATGCATCTTTAAACTCAGAGACTTTACTCAATATAGGATCAGATCCAGCTGCTCCAACTCGAGCACAGGCCTAGCAGATTGTGTACACTCAATTATGGCACAAGTAAACTAGAAAGACTCTAGGACCGAGGAATGTTGGTTAATGAAAGTGTGTGATCATGCATCTTCCGACAGATATGTAACTGAAGCTTTGTCAACTAGTTGATCGAGAATCGTGCATAAGGAAACTCTTTGATTGACTTTTTGAAATCTCAACTGTGATTGTTCTTCTTATTCAAGGTGTGTTATGACAATCGACCAACAAGTTATTTTGGCTTGGTTTAAAGAACACCCTGCTCATCAAGTTGTCCATTATTATCTCCTTTAGTTTGATATCAAGACACACTTTAGGTATCAAAGTTTTCTCTGCTAGTGAAAACTGCTGCTACATCAAATCCATGCAGTGATGGGAAACCCTTAGTAGAGAAACTACCACCAAATCCACTATGATCAATAATTCTTAGTGCACACTCAGGCCTATACACTTAAACTGTTTTCCCACTTTTCCTTGGGTGTTGGGCCGACAAGTCACATATCTTCATTAAGCAGTACCCCTCCTATTAGAGTCTAAATGTTGAGCTGTGCACTTGCACTAGGCAACAGGACAAGCAGGACCACAAATTCCAGTCACATCACATCTCATTCCAATATCCAGGCAGAACCCGCTACAAACCCCTGGCAGTGGCACCAGTAGTGCAAAAGCTACAAGTTTGAGAGCAACATTTCATCCAATTCCCATTATTATCATCCTCGCACTCGTGCAACTTAGTGTTATGTTGCCTCACTTGTCATCTAGCGAAACGCTGAATATCACGTGAAGTGCATTTCCCAATCAAACAAGTGGCCTGCGAACACACTCGTTCTTCGTCCAAGGACGAAATTGACATTATTTCCAGCTTATCTATCGCACCTAAGAGCCCAACCGACAAAGATCTCGCTAGTTCAAAGATCACAACGACCTGCACAGCTAGCTAGCACGCCGGAAGCTCAATAGCCAAAATTGATGCGGACCAGAAGAGCGTTACCTGGATAAGGTTCCTCCCGTCGGATCTTCTCGGGGCAGGTCTCGACCGGCTTTTCGGACTGGACGCACCGAGCGATGGCGAACTCTGCGAGAACTTGAAGTAGAGACCGGTGGAGCATCGGCACGTCGGATTGCCGCCGCGCCCATCACGACGGCGAGACGAGGCGGAGCTGCGGAGAGTGGTGATGGCCGGAATACGGAGGGAAGACGGAGGAGACACCGAGAGCTCCATGAGAGAGAGAGAGAGAGAAAGAGAGGGTCTGTTTTGGCTCTGCTTCTCGTCCACAAGAACCTTGACGCGGGATTTTGTATTTTGGTGGTTAATTATAATTTACCCTTCGACAAATAAAAAAATCACAAGTCATTTTTTATGTTTTCATCGCTTTAATACGAGTGCTTGCATTCAATATCTAATATCTACATCACTTTGATTTCAAGTTTTCCTCAAACAATTACATTCGATAAACATGTCTTTAAGACATCTAGCTTAAATTCATGGGCGGGGTCCTTCGATTACGAACACTATCCCGAATACTTTCGGTTAACTGTCTTTATGAAGTGGGTGTGGTGAAGAGAAGGATTAGTCAAATCTAAACCTATCAAACCAATAGGATAGGTTAGGTTAGAGTTGGATCAGGTTATAAATGGCCCATTCAAAATTGACCCACTTAAAATAAGATCTTCAAAATTGAGGTGATTAATATATGACACATTTATGTTTTAAATGGGTCGAATATGAGTTTAAGATCCATTTTGACAAGTTTAATCAACCCTATGAGAATGTTCAAGTATGGGGAAGATTGGGGCAAGATCGAATAAACCAATTAGTTGGTGTAAGCGAACTCTCCCTCTCTTTCCCTCTCTCCCCGTCCTTTATTTTTGATGAATTTATGGATTGAAAGTTAAAATTTTCAAATCACGTTTCTTTTATTGTTTTCGTGTACTAGCAGTGTCGACTTTCTCTCCACATTTAAATCAGCACAAAAGATCATTTCCGCAAGTGATCGCCGGATATTTCAAGTCCAAAGGTTCTTAAATGGAGCAAATAATGCTTTTCCCTCTTACTGTTCTTGTTCCATTTCTTCTGTGTGGTTGTGGACCGGAGATCGACGATTCTATGCTTGTTTCAGCTTTATGGTTCTCTGTCAGAAGACCAAGGGGAGATTGAGAAACGGTAGAAGGAGTGCAAGAGGAGGAATCGAATAATTGTATTCACCGTATTTCTTCTGTTGTGTACAAGATGTATTTAATTACAAGAGAAGAGATTAATAAAGGAAGAGAAATATTCTCCTATCTTTCTAATCCTAAAATACATAAGATTCTCTACCTATCAACGATTAGATAAGATTTGATGAATCATATCTTCCAACACTCCCCTCAAGCTGGCGGCTTGTAGATGTCCAAGACACCGAGCTTGCTTAGAAGATATGCATGTTGTCTTTGACAAAGAGGTTTGGTGAATATGTCTGCTGGTTGCTCAAGTCCCGATTCCTCCGGGTCTCGATTATTCCCTCTTGAATCTTCTCTCGAGTAAAGTGGCAATCGACTTCAATGTGTTTTGTCCTCTCATGCAATACGGGTTTGCTGCAAGCTTTAGAGCTGAATCATTATCACAAAAAAGTGTAGTTGGTCCTTCAATTTTTGCCCCAAGATCCTGAAGTAAACCCCTTAGCCAAACTATTTCACAAACAAGTCTTGGCCATGGATCGATACTCGGCCTCGAAATTTGAAGATAAAGATACAGTAGATTGCTTCTTTGTCTTCCATGAAAGTAATGATTCCCCAAACTTGATGCAATAACCGGTGATAGACCTCCTGCTCATAGGACATGTGGCATAATCTGCATCACAGTAAGCCGTCATTCTCATGCTGCACTTTCGAGAAAGAAGTATCCCCAGCCCTGGACATGTCTTCAAATATTTCACAATCTTCAATGCTGCATTCATGTGAGATTGTTTCGGACTATGCATAAATTGGCTGAGAGTCTGTACCGCATAACGTAGATGTCCGGGCCTTGTCATAGTTAAATATATAAGTTTCCCTACGAGTCTCTGATATCCTGACGGATCTCTCAATAATGGATCATCGAAGAAGAAGATATGCCGTAATCATAGTCAATAGACGCGCCTAGCATTTTGCTCAATAGGAATAATGGTCGGCCTACAACCTAATAATCCCGTTTCGATATGATTTCCAGATGAACTTTCTCGCGAGAGAAATTCCGATCCGAACGAGCTATCTCAATTCCAAGAAAATACTTAGGTGGCCCTAAATCTTTGATATGGAAAGTGGAATGCAGATGCTCTTTAAGTTTCTTTACAGCAGAATGATCATTTCCCATGATAAGGATGTCATCAACATAAATCATCAAATAAATAGATGACATACCTTCGTCCAGGTGAATAGGGCATAGTCATGTTTGGACTGTTTGAATCCAGCAGCCATAAGTGCATTGGTGAACTTGGCGTACCACTGTCGAGAGGCTTGCTTTAGTCCATAAAGAGATTTACGGAGACGACATACCTTAGACTCCCCCTGTCTCCGTAATCCTGGTGGAAGATCCATATAGATTTCTTCATCGAGATCACCGTGTAAAAAGGCATTATGTACATCCATTTGATGTAACGCCGATCACGAAAAGCCTGCAACCGATAAGAAAGATCGAATCGTGACATCCTTTGCAACAAAGCGAAAAAGTTTCATGGTAGTCAAAACCCTCTCGGCGAGTAAAGCCTTTAGCCACTAATCGGCTTTATATCTTTCCACGTAACCATCTCGCCCCGTGCTTGATCTTGTAAACCCACTTACGGCCAATGGGTTTTCGATTACCGTGTATTGTTACGATATCCCAAGTATGATTCTCCATCAACGCACGTAATTCCGGCCTCCATGGCTTTTTGCCAACGAGGATCGTCTTTAGCCTCACTATAACTAGAGGGTTCTCGTTCCTCAGAAACACGACTCATGCAACATAAGTGTTCTGCTGATAGCCTATCAAAGGAGATGTAAGATGAGATGGGATAACGAGTACCTGATGATCTTGAGGAACCACAAATGTAATCCTTTGTCCAAGATGGTGGGCGAGCTGATCGACTAGAACGTCGTGGAAGTTCTTGTTGCACTGAAGAGGACTCTTCCTCAGCATTTGTCGATTCTGAATGCTCAGCAATCTGACTGGTTCTTCTATAGGAAGCTCTTCGAGTGGAGAGACTAATAGACGTCTCAATAGGTAGTGTAGGCGATTCACCACTTGGCCCCGAAAGAGGGGTAGCGAGAAATGTACTTCCCGGATAATATCTTCTTCCAATAAGAATTTTGAATTCCCGTCTGCTCATCTTCGTGGAAGAAATAAGAGTTTGGAAAGGAAAAATATTCTCATGAAAAATAACATCTCGCTACGGAAAATTCTCCGTGGATGGTGCATAAATTCGATACCCCTTTTTGCAAAGTGGAATATCCCATAAATACACACTCGTAGCTCGTGGTGCCATCTTATCTTTGTATCCCACTGTTGTGACATAACGTAGACATCCAAAAACTCGAGATGACTCGATTTGGTTTCTTTCCATATAGCATCTCAAATGGTGTCTTTCCTTTCGTAATACGCGAGGGCATGCGATTAATCAAATACGCCGCCGTAACTACACGCTCTCCCCAAAAATTCTCGGAATAGATGCTTGAAACTTGAGGGCCCGTGCTACTTCTAAGAGGTGACGATGTTTCCTCTCAACAACACCATTTTGCTGTGGTGTATAAATGCAGGAGCTCTCATGCGGTAATTCCATTCAGGGAAAATAAAGAAGCACACTCATTATTAAAGAACTCCCTTCCATTGTCGGTTCTAACCCGACGGACTGTTTTTTCCAAATTGAGTCCTAGACAAGGTAAGGAATGTTCGTAGGTGAGCAAATACTTGATTCTTGGATCGCATTAGAAATATCCATGTCGCACGAGAGAAATCATCAACAATTGTGAGGAAATATCTGGACCCATCGTGATTCACGCAGTGGTAGGGTCCCCAAACATCGCATGAATCAACGAAAAAATACTATCTCGTTTCTCGGGAATTACTTGTTGGAAAAGGAGCACGTGTTTGTTTTGCCAAAGGACAGATAGGACACTGGGGACAAGGGAATAAAGCACTATGTCCCAATCTTTTATGATGAAGGGAATTTTTATCATTGATAACATGGTTACACAATGAGTTATTGAATTCAACAGACGATAAATTAAAGCCGCTAGGAAAATCCATCCAAAAATAGAGCCCTTGATAAGCTTTACCCAAGCCCATCGGTTGCCGGATCGAAAGGGCCCGAAAGAAACAATTATCTGGAGTGAATAGAACTCGACATGAATTTTCTTTAGAAGCTCGATTGACTGATATGAGGTTGAATTGGAATTCAGGTACATAAAGTACATTTCGAAGTATAATTAAGGGACTAAGATTCACTGTGCCGGTCATGACAACTTGTGTGGAATTTCCATTTGGAAGTTGTACGGATATAGGAAAGGATAATTTTTGGATTTTGGTAAAGAAACCCTTATCACAAACTATGTGATCACTAGCACCCGAATCTATAATCCATGCATTCTTCGAAATTGAATTCATCAAGCAATAAGAAGTACCTGTGAAACTCCCAGCCTTATCAGATGTATCCAACCCTTTCAAAGTCCTCATCAGTTCCTGATACTGCCCATGTGTAACCAATTTTTCTGCTGGCTGACTCAGTACCTGAAACACCTGTGAAGATTTTCCTCGTTCTTTTTCTCCAGGTTTCCCATGCAATTTCCAACAGTTTTCAATTGTATGGTGTGGTCGTTTACAATAGTCACAATATAATTTACCTTTTGCCCTTTGACCATTGTTTTTTGAAAGAAGTCTGTTGTTGGGCTGGAAAATTTGGGCCGAAGTGGCCCCATACAGTCCTTCTGATCCAGTGGGCTGGATTCCTCGCGGCCCATTTTCCCGCGATTGGACTTTTCCTCGCAGCCCGTCCATTTCGGGCGGCCCATCCGCTCCAGCGAAGACACTCCGTGGCCCATCCGAGAAGAGCCCAGTCGTCGAAAAAGGAGCACCGTCCGATCGTTCGCCAAGATCTGGGCCATTCATTTGCTCACTTAAAAGCGAGTTAGGGTTTCGGCCTCCCCAATTTGCCCCCTTTCCTCCTCCGAATCTAGGGTTTCCTTGTGATGGGCGATAATGGCCTCTCGCGGCCAAGGCCAGAGCCTCGCTTCCTCTTCCAGTGTTTGTCGTCGTCCTCTCGTTGGCTCTCTTCCCGGACAGCGAGCCGGTAGATCCGGCCAAGATTTGGCATGGGATCCATTGTTAGGATCTCGAGAACGAAACGAAAGGTATGTCTCGTTTAAGATTAGGAGAAACCTAATCGCCTTTTTCTCTCGCGCATTTTCTTGTCCGCCGGAGAATGGCTTCGGGCCATTCAAATTTCTCTTCGGCTGATTCCATTTCATTCCGAGTGCCGACGCCTTATTGTAACCGTCGCGACGCTCATATTCCCTTGCTTTAGATCTCGAGCTGTGTTATGGAAAAGATCTTTATTTGATCGAGCTTTCCATACATCTCTTTAATGTTACTCCACATCTCTTTTGTATCTTCTGTTGGAGGGAGTCCCGCTGCTACTTCGGGTGAAATACAGTTCCCGATCCAAGTTCTAACGAGTTGATTACATTTTCTCCAAAACGAGCCATTCGCTCGTCGGTTGGAACCGAATTGTTCCATCCGAGAAAGCCTTCCTTATCCTTCGTTACCGGGGCACGCGGAGTTCCCGCGACCAAGTTGAGTAGTTCTCTGGACTCGTCAACCGCTGATCGATCGTTTGAGTTCTGGTCCGTCGGCGTTCGTTGTATATAGAGGGTCGCCGGGCTCCGGCCGTCCTCCGGCAGCAAGGATCTGGTAAGGAAAAAAACCGGGTGAAAAAGGTGAGTAGGTATTCGCCCCTACATTTGCTCCGTTTTCTTGACCCGCATTAAAGAAATTTTGGTAGGGATTTGCTCCCCCGAGGTGCCGATCCGCCCGTCGCGCATTCGCTCCTCCCGGTCGCGATCCGCCCGTCTCGCTCCGGCCGAGGGAGAGCCCGCCCCGCTTATGGTTGGTGCGCTCCGTCGGTCCGCAAGTTACTATGATAACCCGGCTGTGATGTATGTGGGTTTATCCCATGGATCCATGGATATGGCATCCACTGGTAAGGATGGCCCGAATAGGGCTGCCCCAGGTTGAACTGAGCCGGATAATTCTGCCACTGCACATATGGAGGTTGGATCTGACCTTGGCTGAGCTGTTGCCCTGCCACGGTTGTCACGACGGTTGAATCTGGATTGAGTACACTCTGTGGATTGAGCGAACTCTGTGGTGTTGCATCTCTCACTTGCTGGTCGTCTGCGGTTTAAAGGTGAGAGCTTCCGATGTGTTCATTGTGAAACAAAATTTTCAAGAGAAATTGATTCCTTTCGGCAATCGTTTTGCAGTTACAGTTCCTCAAGGCAATCAGGAAAAATGGACGCGGAAGCTATACGAGAATCGCAGGAAGCTCGATACCATGTCGAAGACCAAGGGGAGATTGAGAAACGGTAGAAGGAGTGCAAGAGGAGGAATCGAATAATTGTATTCACCGTATTTCTTCTGTTGTGTACAAGATGTATTTAATTACAAGAGAAGAGATTAATAAAGGAAGAGAAATATTCTCCTATCTTTCTAATCCTAAAATACATAAGATTCTCTACCTATCAACGATTAGATAAGATTTGATGAATCATATCTTCCAACATTCTCTTCTGAGTTTCTTCTTACTGAGATGCACTTCAGAGTTTACATTTAGAAAGTCGTATGATTGCTTCTGCCGACAACTTCCAGTTTGTTTCTTGCATGAAGTAAGTTATGTACTCGTCAAAAACTTCATTAAAGTATGTGATGCGACTGAATTGGCAAAGTAAATGTGATTATATTACACTGCACTGCACTTTATTTTGAGCTTGACAAATTAATTTCCACTACATGCTTGTTAGAAACTTATATTCGTTCGTATTAGAAAGGGTTTCCAGGAAATATTACTTGATTTGTACCGCTTAACCTTGTGAAGCCATCAGCCACAGATTAGACAGATAATTATCCAAGAAGTCAATCCTAGAAACCACATCCACACAGCATCAGATGCTCACTTGATTCAACCTGAAAGCTTGTACGAAACCGGTACATCCACTGCACATAAACCATCCAAGCCCTGATGCTTGGTGAACCGGACTTCCATTAATTGCAATCCTTTGCGCAGCACGTGACACTAATCGCGAAGCTTTATCTAATTACTCCATCTGGATCACCCCGTTATCGGTAGATTATTGGTATGGCTCCCTTAAAAGCATTGTATGACAGAGCTCTTGGAACCCCTATATGTTAGAATGAAGTGGGAGAAAGAGGACTTAAATTCACACGGATCGCTTGAGATATAGTTCTAGTAATTTGAGATGGGCTTAAAATTGCACAAAGTAGTTGTGGATAAGCACCATTTGAGTATTTACATGCACCCTTTACAAATACAAATGCTGTTTAATTTTCTTTTTCCCCTATTCTGTGTCGGAGTATTCAGGAATTATGCCAACAATCATTATCAGCATAGAATGGTGCGGTGAATCTCTCTTTTGATTCAAAATTATGATATATTGTGCATCCCCCTATTTCAGTTATGGGACAGATGAAATAAATCAAAAAAATGTATTTTTGTTCAAAAAAGAAATCTTATGAGAACTGTGCATATCCAATTCGTCATTTAGAACCATACCACATCTTGAATCTGATAAAATAGAATGAATTGAGACGGTATTTTGTAAATATGTAATTATCTTGAATATATTAACTATTTCTTTATTTTCCAATTGCCTGGAAGGGACAAAAGAAATATCTTATTCTTTCTTCAATAATTTCTAGTCTCTAGTGGACCTCTCAGTAGGATTTGAAACCACATATGTAGTTTCAAGCATGGCATCGGACAATAGGCCTGCCAGTCGTCATGATCCCTTTCAGCAGTCAATAATTTCATTCTCAAATCCCGCCCTGAATATTGATGCTCAACTATCATGAATCTCTGCCTTGTTCTAATGCCTTGTCAACTGGTTTGGCAAGTAGCGACCAGCTGCCAGTGAAAGCCATTTCCTGGCTTAATTATTAGGTTCAATTTAATACTCCTCGAGTTAGCCCTGTCCTATTGCCTAATAGCTCTTTATAAGCCGTGACGTACTGGCATCTGTTCCATTTTAGTACATGCTGTTTGTGTCCGATGCTCAGTATCTTTTTGAAACACTGAGGGTCATGAATAACACCATCACTCAATTTTTTTTTTTTTTTTTTTTTGGCGGATGAAAGATGTCAGGAATGTGTTTTCCAACCCAACTGTGGACGTGCAATAACTACCAGGCTCCCAAGCATACTGATTTTGCAGACCTTTTCACCCAAATTGAGATGCGCGACGAGGGTCAAGGCCAAACATTATGGGCTGGCAATCTCTCAACTCTTCTAAACGCCAGAAATCCTTCACGTGCATTGAGTATGTGGAGTTTTGTCCGTAATGAACTTTTCTGATGCATTGTCCATTTCGTGCAAAAATGTAGCTGCTACCTTGCTTCGAACTTAGTCTATTTAGCATCAATATTATGGGACTGGACCGTTAATTCAAATCAAGGAAATCACAAAACAATTCAAACTGATGTTTACTTTTTACTTACCTTTTATCTGAAGCAGTGTATGCAATTTGACGCTTACGTAATATTGAACAGCGGCTCTACAAATATCGGCACCAAAAATCATTTAAAATTTGTTCCATTATTTCTAATATTCAGGAACTCTTTTTCCAATTTTCGAAATTGTGGAGGGAAAACAGCACATACTTCTAATCCAATCATTCTCATTCTCGCAGAAGGGCGAAAGAGTGGGCATCTAATACAGGGATCAAGCATTGAAAAGGAGCTTATTCTTCTCTGTGCACGTGTGTATTACAAGAAACAGAGTAACAAAGAAAGGAATGTAGTAAGGATTAAAGAGAAAGGTAGCAGAATTCAAGCCATTTTTGCTTTATCTTTCATCAGACGAATTTATTCCAAATGTAATTGGAGCGGCATTGAATTGCTTGCAGATTTTCTCCAAGAATTGAATGAACCATGCAACAATTTGGAATAACGTTGGACATACTCCATTGCACCACGTGTTTTCCTATGGCTCTACCTATATAAACTGGCAAAGTCATGATTCTTTGCTGTCCTTCTCCTGGTAACTTAATTCTTTTTTGCACAGCGATCACGCCAAACCTGCTCGAAAACCAATAACACCAATCACAACCATGACTGAGTTCCTCCCTAGCATCCTTGAAACTCTCGTGGAGAAACTAACTTCATCGGCTGTTGAAGAAATTCAACTGGTCTGTGGCATCAAGGATGATCGAGAGAAGCTCAAGAACACACTAGAGATGATCCGGATGGTGCTCGCCGATGCTGAGCAGAAGCAAATAAAAGACACAGCTGTGCGCGTTTGGTTGTTGAGGCTAAAAAACTGGTGCTATGACGCTGAGGATGCACTAGACGAATTCGAAGCTAGGGCTCTGTGGAGGCAAGTGCGGTCCACTGAGCACTTGACCCTCAAAAGGAAGGTACACTACTTGTACTCGTGGATATCCAAGTTGATTTTCCAGTTTAAGATGGCACATAATATGAGAGAACTGAGAACGAGTCTTGATGGGATCGATAAAGAGAAAACTCGATTCACCTTATCGACTGATGTTTATGAAAGGACCATAGTTTCACGGAGGGAAACTCATTCTTTTGCACCCGCTTTGAATGTGATTGGAAGAAACAAAGAAAAGGAAAGCATAATAGATCTATTGAGAAGATCAGATGATGCTAGAGCTGGAACTATAGAAGTCCTTCCGATTATTGGAATGGGAGGTACTGGAAAGACGACTCTTGCTAGATTAGTATACAATGATGAAAGGGTAAAGGAGCATTTCGAACACAAAGTTTGGTTATCCATGCCATTAGAATTTGAAATTGAGAACATAATGAGAGACATCATCAATTGTCTCAATGGTGAAGCAAAATTTGGTAACTGGAGTGTTGAGACGCTACAAAATCGCCTAAGAAACCTTGTCGAGAACAAAAGGTGCTTGTTCGTAATGGACGATGTGTGGGCAATGAGGAGGGAGGACTGGCTGGAATTGAAAGATTTGTTAGGGGGCAATTCTAAAGGGAGTAAAGTCATCGTGACTTCACGGAATCAAGCCATTGCCAAAGTCATGGGCACTGTTCCCTCACTTAATTTGGCCAACCTTTCGTGGGAGGATTCTTTGACTTTGTTCGTGAAGTACGCATTTGATCAAGGGCAAGAGAAGAATCACCTGAACCTTATGGAAATCGGCAAGGAAATTGTGAAGAAGTGCGGGGGAAATCCTATGGCATTGAGGGCCCTGGGGTGCTTGTTGTATTCAAAGAACAACCAGCGCGATTGGGAACATATAAGAGACAGTGAGACATGGCAATTACCTTCATTAGAAATCTTACCTTCATTGAGAATAAGCTATGATCTAATGCCGTCTTACTTGAAACGATGTTTTGCTTATTGCTCGATATTCCCGAAGAACTACGAGTTCCACAACGATGAGTTGATCGAACTGTGGATCTCTAACGGGTTTATCCAATCCAGCAGAAATAATCAGGAGCTTGAAGAGATTGGACGGCAGTATATGGAGGAGCTGTTATCTAGATCATTCTTCAATGTTGTCGGAGACAATTATTCCACCTTTACCTTCGAAATGCATGACCTCATTTACAAACTTGCCATTTCGGTGGCACAAACCGAATCATCCAACATGAAAGTGTGGACGCAGGATATTTCCCCAACCATTCGGCATGCATCATTTCCCGATCTATCTGGTGTACCAAAAGATGAACTGAGTGGCTGCTTCAACAAGCCAAGTCGCATTCGTACCATCATGTGTCAGGAGTTAGGATCCTCCGACTCCGAGGAGTTCTTTCTGGAGACATGCATTTTGCGATTTAAGCACTTGCGAGTGCTATGGCTGGAGCGTTCTTGCTTTGACCTACTGCCTAGTTCCATTGGCGATCTAAAGCATTTGAGGTATCTCAATTTATGCAACGGGACAATTAAGAAACTCCCCAAATCGGTCTATGAGCTTCGCAATCTGCAGATCTTAGGTCTTGGCTGGTGCAAGAATCTCGAGGAATTGTCCGCAGACATCAAGAATATGATCAACCTCCGCGCTTTGTATATAACCACGAAACAAAAACATTTCCCGGAGAGTGGAATAGGACGCTTGACTTCTCTGCGGCGGCTATGCATTTGGGATTGCAGGAATTTGGAGGCCTTATTTGATGATATCCAATCGCTCACGTCGCTCCGTATGTTGCGGATTGGGGTGTGTCCGAAGCTGGCCTCCTTACCACAAGGCATCAAGAATCTGAAGGCGTTGGAGGATCTCTACATTTGTTACTGCGAGAGCTTGAGGCTGCCAGAAGGCGATAGTAATGACCCAGGCTCCATGTCGAGCCTTCAATCCTTGCTACTCGAGGGTCTACCGGAATTAGTTTCGTTGCCCGGGTGGCTCGAAGGTTCTGCAAGTGCACTGCAGACGATAGAGATTTCCTATTGTCCCAAGTTGAGCGCATTGCCTGAGTGGCTGCAAAATTGTTCTTCTCTGACAAAACTGCAGCTTACGAGGCTTCCCGAATTGTCCTCTCTGCCAGATGGTGTTCGCCTCATTCCCACATTGAAAATATCCAGGTGCGAGAAATTGAGCAGTTAGTGGAGAAGAAGCTAATTAAAATTGATTCATTGGTGTAAGCAAACTCCGAAGGAATCCTCTCTCACGCTTGGTTTTCCATATTTATGTCAGGAACCAAAGTCTTTTCTTTCCATAAAAAGAAATGCATGTTTCAATATAGTCCTTGATAAACCCTATTTATCATCAAGCAAATTTAGAATATTTCATTTCGATATTTACAGTTTCGACATTTAAAATTCACCACCGGTGGAAAACCAACTCCACGCACGGTTGGGGTCGAAAGAGAAGTTATATTAAAAAAAAAAAAAAAAGAAGCTTAAAGTCTTCGAACATGATATTTAATGACACATATGTGAAAATTATCCAAGTTGTGTTTTTTCGAGAAAAATTGCAAAGTGGCCCTTTAATTTTTCTCTTTGATATATTACAAAGTTTTAAAATGAGTAGATTCGGCATCATGGTCATATATGTTCGTATCTTTAAGATGTCATTCAAAACTCTCTTTTTACATGGGTAAAATGGATTAGATGACCTCAACAACTAGCCCTAATCCACATTTCGCTATCATTTCAATGCAAATTATTATCGTGAATAGTCTTGGATCATTGTTGCTCGATCCCAAGCAATAATCAATTAGTCCTAATTAGCATATATTGGACTCGAGTAGCCTTCAGTCAAACATTAGGTCAGCAATGGTCTGTCCTCGACTGGTGCCGATATGTCGTACATCATTGTCAATTATCCCATAATGCCCTCCTTTAATCCCCTCGAGCAGTCGGGTGTTACCAACGGATTCCAATTTTCAAAAGATTTTACAATTTACATAGTCAATTTACACTCGCATCACTAACGATCGCACGTTAGAGAGCTTAATGCTAAACAGAAGCATAAATGGCATTGCTGCAAATGCAGAGGAGCCACTTTTGCCCTGCAGATAGCATCGCATACTTTTTGAAAGAATTCGACTTATAAGAACATTGTTTATGAAATAGACAGACCAAAAGCCACCAAATGAGCAATCATTTGAATTGTATGCATCGCCAATTTTAATTCCTAAACGTGTCAAAAAAGAGAGGGAGCTTGCTTACACCAATGACTTTATTATTATCTTCCTTCTTCCGCCGATACAAATCTCCAAGACAGGAGCAATCTTGCTCTAATCTCCACTTCTTCGAGATGTGGTCGTAAAGCGCGAGCTATGAAAGCTATGATATCAATTGATGAAAAAGACACGGGACTTATTTAAAGAAAACATACACCTTTTATTGGATAAGCTCTCTACAATGCCGATTGAGAGAACTCCTTACACATACTTGCATAGCACATAGATATTTTCTAAAAATATGTCTTTCTAGATATTTCTAGAGTGGCCACACATTTTCACACTCTTCTTATAACAAAATATCTTACAACACAATGTCTAGTTATTTAAATATTTATTCGCAACTATCTTCTTCTTCAAGATCAGTGCTCTGCTCAATTGTCCCACAATTAATTATCCGCAGCTCTTGTGGAAACGGTTTTTCTTCAGATTCCAAGGCATGGCGTGGCAGCTAACAATGCAATTAAATCAAGACAGGATAAGTAACATGATCTCAAAACATCAAATTTTAATTCATGAACGCGTCGAAGAAAAAGTGGGGGAAATTTCTTGCAACTTTCTCAGTTGGCATTTTTACAATCTTAATTCATGAACGTATCGAATTTTTATTAATATTTTCTTTTCTTCTTTTTTCCTTCTTTCTTTTTATTTATTTTTTTCCCTTTTTCCCTTTGCCGGCCACCACCAGACATTTCAGGCTTCACTCGGGGGTGACCAGTGGAGGGAGAAAGGAATAAAGAAAATAAAAATAAATAAATAATTCGAATAAATATTAAAATATTATTAAAAATTGCCTATATCAATACCGACAATATCCCATTTTCAAATTTGTGTCTTTGTAGGATGGTGGCATCAACATCAGTAATTTCCAATAAAAATTGGTGGGATAAATCTAATTGGCAAAACGCGAAAAAGTTCATAGAAATGTTTAAAACAATAATATTCGGAAACATTTGAACATTTTGTAATTTTCTAGAAGTTATGAAACATTTGAAAATAATGAAAAATGGTTTTGACAAAAAAAAATTGTATTATTGAGGCGATCTATTCAAATAAATACTGATGGTTCAAATGTCTGATCTGTATTCTCTAAACGGTTTGATGCGATTCTTGAAGAAAATAGACTAGCACAACCAATATTTGGAAAATTTTAATATCTATTTGCTGTTCCGAAAAATAATATTTGTTTACAAAAATCGAGTAGTTCAGATGTTATATGACGCTAAGTAATTTATAGGCCATTGGGGTGCGTATAGGGCCCATGGACCCAAAATTCGGGTCTCGTAAGGCAATTTTGTAGTTTTGTACCGAACGGACTTTTGGGCCTATTTAGCCTTTACTTCTAAATAGTGCAATTTCTAGTGAGGGAAGTAAATCATCATGGTAGGTATTTTGTTTTATAAGAAAGTATAGCATTTTGTGATACCGTACTGAGTTTAATTTAACTTCCCGTGAATGTTGTCCGCAAACATTCTAGAAATAATTGTCATTTACAAAGGTGATGGATGTGCTGGCATGCAGTACTGTGATGTGGATTTGATGCTCATTGTCGACATATGTATAGAGACTTAATCATAACCTATGTGATTGTGGAGGCTTAATCATAACCAACATGGTCTTTTGGTATCATTACATGGTGAAAAGAGTGATTGTCATATTTTCTTAACATCGGTGATCGAATAAGTTGAGATAAATTGAGATCTCACTTCACATTTTTGAGGCTATACGTTTCCAAAAATATTGAGTCTTATGGTTTTCGCAAAAAGTAAGGTCTCAATTTATCTCCCTAAGATTGAGACTTGATATTTTGTTTATTTTATTATATCTAGTCAAACTGTAACTCCTTCAAATTGAAGTAGCCACAAAGGAAAACATTAAATTTGAAAACTACACAATGCACATGCAAATCATCTCAGAGTCGTATTACCAGACATTTAACATAACAGTCAAGTCTAAAGTTCAAGACATTAACTTGAAGTACCATACTAGGAAAGACCTCCAGTTGCATAAACAAAATCCCTTTCGATTTTCTCGACTTATGTCCTGCATCTGACATTTGCTAAGCCAAAAAATTCACTAAAAAATAGCTGGATGTAAACAAATAACTAACCTTAGATCAAAGAAGAAAATACCTTTCGATTAAATTGAAGGCACGTACCATTCAGATAAAGGAATTATTAAGTCCATCTCATAGCATATTCTTTCATTTCAGCCCATTGAAAAATAATCCTCTACTCATTGAAAAGCCCCAGTGAGCCAATGATACGGCAACACTTTTAAAAATGCATTGCAAAGCACTCGTACAAAAAAGTTACAAGAAGGTAAAGGTGGAGAGGGAGTTCATTAACTTCAAGAGTGAAGTTGAACAATGAAACTAAGAGCTCAAAGTAGAAATGACTGGAAGAATGTGAAAATAAAGAAAGAGAATAAAGAGATAGCAAGCAGATACACCAAAGGTCAATATCGTTTTCTCCCCTTTACATTAAAATGGTCAATCTTTTGAAGAGTGATTCCATCACCATGTAACCCACCAGAGCTTACTTGTAATTGAGCTCCCATAATATGAACAGAATGGCAACATTCACATAATTAAGCTACAAACATGGCCAACCACATAGAGAAGTGTTTATTTTATCTACTGCCCTTCTGATGTTATGTTTACCCTGACCAGGTAGCAGGTTGTTGGCAGGTGCAAATGGGTGCTTTAATTCCTTCAGACCTCTGAATTTGGGACATGTAGAATATGCAAAAGTATCGCAAGTACTTGGATAAGTCAATGTATAAAAGAATACACTATTTTGCATTTTACATGCAGCATCATAAGTGTGGAGTCTGTGGACAGATTAGGACTTGCCAAACGTTTTGACAATTCTTTTTCTAAGATATAGCGATGAAGTATCCGTGATAGCCTTAAAGGTCATATACCAATACTTTATTAGTTATGGTGCCAATACAAGTACAATATCCCCCAAAAAAGAGTCGAACATAGTCCTCCAGCAAGGCACAAAAAGATGAAGTAAATTTAAACTACTCAATTCTATGGGAAAAAAAAAAGGCAGAAAATATACCGTGGCAATAATAAGAAACGCTGCACCAGGAAATCTCTTCATCCTAAAAGGAGGAACAGAATAGATGGTTCCAAGAAAAAGACCCAGACTGTAAAGAGAAGTGATGAATGATCCAAAGTTTGAAGCAACAATCACAGGCCAGTCACTGCAAAAAATATCACCAAAAGCCAGGCATGTTCAAAAGAAAGATCTCCTGCTGCTATAGGCAAGTAAGGTTTGTTGACCCTGAAATAAGATTAAAAAAGATACTGATCATAAAACTGGAGAGGAAGTTGAGGACATTGATCCTCAAAAGCATGACAAGAAGGTGAATTAAAAAGATGGACCTCCAAAATAACAGTGAGTGCTTGCACGGTACCTCAAACACTGACCTAAATCTGATGTCCAGTAAAAATTGGGATGTCGCATTGTTTCATTATGAACACATTCATTCTTTCTCACTTCAAACATCTATGTTGAGGCTGGAAGTAATTTTGCTCTGTTTCTCAGTTCCAGTATCTTGTAACTTTTCAGTTCTTCTCATGCTGGCAATAGTGATGCTGTAACCAACGCCCATGTAGCCAGATATATTTTAATAAAACAATGTTCAAGCAAGCACCACGTACTTGTCAATGCCGATATTGTATATCTGATTGATGCCGACAATATATCCATTCCCACATATTAGAGCAAAAAGACCATAGAACGCTTTAAGCAGAAGAGACCACTTTATCAGGTGCGAGTTCTCGATCAGAGCTCTAGCCACCAATGAACCGTTGATGAGCAAGATTAAGTTCAAGTAAACTGGGGCAAGCAGGGAGAGACAAAACATAAGAAAAACTAAAAGTGTTATGATCAGCTAATTGGAAATAACTGTGGCAGCAGGAAGAGAATACTTACAAGGAGCCCAGAGATGTTCCTCTTATTGAATGAGGTTTAAAAAATCTCCAACATGCATCTTTAAACTCAGAGACTTTACTCAATATAGGATCAGATCCAGCTGCTCCAACTCGAGCACAGGCCTAGCAGATTGTGTACACTCAATTATGGCACAAGTAAACTAGAAAGACTCTAGGACACGAGGAATGTCGGTTAACGAAAGTGCATGATCATGCATCTTCCGACAGATACATAACTGAAGCTTTGTCAAATAGTTGATCGAGAATTCTGCATAAGGAAACTTTTGATTGACTTTTTGAAACCTCGACTGTGATTGTTCTTCTTATTCAAGGTGCGTTATGACAACCGACCAATGAGTTTTTTTCGGCTTGGGTTAAAGAAAACCCTCCTCATCAAGTTGTCCATTATATTTCTTTAGTTTGATATCAAGACACACTTTAGGTATCGAAGCTGTTTATTTTTTTGGCTAGTGAAAACTGCTGCTACACCAAATCCATGCAGTGATGGAAAACCCTCAGTAGAGAACTGCTACCGCCACCAAATCCACTATGATGGATAACTCTTAGTACACAGGTCTATACGAGAAGATGGAACATTGAACCCCCCCCTCTCCCTAACAGCAATTACACTTGAACTGTTTTCCCTCTTTTCCTTTGGGCGTTGGGCCAACAAATTACATATCTTCATTAGGCAGTACCCCACCTATTAGAGTCTCAATGTTGAGCTGTGCACTTGCTCTAGGCAACAAGACAAGTAGGACCACATATTCCAGTCATATCACATCTCATCCCAATTGAAGGCTTTATTGGTTTTTGGGCTTAAGGCCCATCCGCCAAGTTGGGTCCAGGAAGCCCGATCCACGGGAATATGGCCCGTGGAAGGGGAGAGGTATAAAAGGGAGGAAAGAGAGAGAAAAAGGTACTGTTTCATTTTAGAAAAGACGTACGTCTCCTTTTTCTCTCAACGTACTCTCCCTCCCTCTCCCGTTTTCTTCAAAAGAAAACAAGAAAGCACGTGAAAAGATTTTGCTTCCTCGGATCGAACAGGACCGTTTCTCTTCCTCCATCGACAACCGGTGTTTAATCTGTGGTTAAAAGGTACGCTCGAATCCGTGGTGTGCTTTAGGATCGGTGATGCGTGTTGTTTTTCCGAGCCGTCTTCCGCTGATTTAGGGTTCGATTTGGTGTCGATCCAGCGGAATCCGTTATTCCCAACATTGGTATCAGAGCCCTAGTTCACGTTTTTTCCCGATCAATTCTCATGTTTTTGATTGATTTTTCGCGAAATCCCTTCGGCCGTACGGAACTGGGCCAAAATCCCGACACCCGAGCGCTTTTCGGCCTTTTTTCCGAGTTTTCGTAAGTCAAAATAAAATTGTGATTACATAGGAAGAAGCGCGACGTCGAGACGAGTCCGGCGATGTGTCGACCACCGCCGAGCGCCGTCGCACGCGCCCACACGCGCGGCCGGAAGGCGCTGCGCATGGGCGCAACGTGCCCGAAGCGCTGGCATTGGCCAGCGCGTGCGGCGCACGCGCCGGTCGGCGAACCGGCGCGTGCACGCCGCCGGCGGGCGAACCGGCACGCGCCGGTCCGCGGACCGACGCGTGCTGACGTCACGTGATGACGTCACCGTGACGTCATCCAATGGTCGATAACCGTACGGATGACGTCACCAATGACGTCATCACCGACGACGTTTCGCCGGACGGTCACTGGCCGGCGACTCGACCCGACCGGCGACCCGACCCGACCCGCGGATGCAGGCACGCGCCCCGCACGTGCCGGATGACGTCTGCGTGACGTCATCCCTGCACGCGCGAGGCACGTGCGGTCGGTCCGCGCGGACGGTCCGGTCCGACGTCCGACGACCGTTGACCACGTTGACCGTTGACCCTCTGACCGTTGACCACGTTGACCGTTGACCGACGACCGTTGACTTTGACCGTTGACCGTTGACCAAAAAAAAGGAAAAGAATGTGTTTCTTTTTCAATTAAGTCTATGTGGATTATAATGTGATCCCTTATTTGTTCTCGCATTGATTATTAACCATGTCTCCCCTAAGGTTGCGTACACCTATTCGCGCATTCTATCACGAACAAAAGGATAAAATATTCGAGTTGATACTGAAATGATCGATCATCGATGGGAGAGAGGTGACTTAATTGATCATGTCCTTGAAGTCAACAGGAAAATTCAACAGGTCATATGGAATGGTCGTCCTATGTCACAGTCAGAGATGGTGCGATTTTTCATAAACACTCTTTTTTCGAATGGCAAGATGTGTTGAATCACATATGGGATGTCAACGGAGCTGCTTCCTATAAGAAAATTGTGATGGATTTTGTAAATGAATATTACTGTATTGGTTCAAGGGAAAAGATCAAGAAATTGAACAAAATAGGATTTTTCTCAGTTCGTGTGCTGACTTTGTATTAGTTGTATTGACTGATATATGTTAAGTATTATTTGTGGATATATTATGTAATGATTACTACCTAATTGTGTTAATTGAAAGCATTACTGTTTTTAATTGTATGTCAATTATCTGTTGCTTTCTGTTATTACTGGTTGCTGTGAGTAATTAGCAGTGGGTAGTTTTAGAAGTTTTTGTAGCTTCATAGAATTGATTTTGCATATGACAATCATATTAATGATAGTTTTAAGTTAGGACTTTTGGAGGATGATTGGAAACGAAGTGACCTTTTGATTCTAAAGCCTTACTTAAAATTATTCATTAATATGATGGGTCTATGTAAATAGGGATGCATAAATGATAGACATTAATAATTCGTGCATATTTGTCTGATTTGTTCAGATCAATGGCTTCAGCCACAAAGAGCATAGTTGCCGAGCTGAACAAAGGTGAAAAGCTCAATGGAGACAACTATGAGATTTGGCAAATGAAAATCCAAAAGTATGTGCTGGAAGAGCAAGAAGCACTTGAGGCTCTTGTCATGACCATGGTAGAACCTGAAGAGGGAACCACGCACAAAGACAAAAGAAACAAAGAAGCTTTTTCAAGCGTGGAAAAGAATGAACTCTCTAGCTCGCATCACGTTGCTGAGCAAAGCATGGAAAATGACGTCATGCGAGAGTTTCGGCGTTTTGATAATGCCAAGGAATTGTGGGAGGCATTGGCAGCTAGATATGGTCATACTTCGGATTGTGACTAGACCGAGGCAGCTCACTATCGTTTGACTCTTATAAGAAGCCTCATGGTCGACCATGAAGCAACATCTTAGAAAGATGTCAAACATGATAACGAGTTGAAAGATGCTGGCCATGTCCTCAGATGAGCAGCAAGTGCAAGCAGTGATTCATTCCTTGCCTCGAGTTGGGAGCATATGAAGGTGCACCGACTCATAATGAAAATATCAAAACCTTTGAGGATGCAATGCGTCATCTTGAGCCGGAAGAGGACCGTCTGTTGGCGGTTAAGCCGGATGCTGAACTCTATTATGCCGGTTCTAGCTCAAATGGAGCTTGAGCTCCAAGCGCAAGCGCCCTAACCGGTTTGATAAGGGGAAAGGCAAGGAAGAAGCAGGTCCTTCGTGGAAGAAACCCAAATTCAACCAACATGGAAGAGGGAAGCGTCATCGCATGAAAAAGCTTGCAAGGGTGAAATGCTACAACCGTGACAAGAAGGGTCACTATGCTCGCGATGTCGTGAGCCAAAGAAGGTATGCACCCCTTGTACTTTTCAGAACTTTGCTTATGTGTTGAGTTCTGTGTTCCTAACTGAGTCTAATCCTTTGTGGACTGTGGATTCAGGAGCGACAGACCATGTAGCGAAGGATAGAGGATCCTTCGTGGAATTCCGACGAGTACCAACTGGAACTAAGTGGATCTATGTGGGAAACAACTCCAGAGCTGAAGTGAAAGGAATTGGCACATGCCAACTCAATATGCGTGGTGGACGCACTTTGTTTCTTCATGATGTGTTGTATGCTCCGGAGATTCGTCGGAATTTAGTGTCTATATTAATGTTGGTTAAATTACGTTTTAATATGAACTTCTGTAGTAGAGGTGTGAATTTGTTTTTGGAGACAAATTACTATGGTTGTGGTTATTTTCTGGATGGTTTTATTGTATTAGATATTGATTATGTTAATGCTAATGTTTCTTATTCCCTTCTCACGTCTCCTAATAAATATGATAATGATGTGAATATGTGGCATGCTAGACTTGGTCACATTGGCCAACAACGTATGAATAGACTAGCCAAAGAGGGCTTGTTGGGCAATATTGAAAAAGTCGATTTGTCCATATGTAAGCATTGCCTAGAAGGGAAAACGACAAGGAAACCATTTGGAAAAGGAAAAAGAGCTGAATTTCCTCTGCATTTAATCCATTCGATGTCTCGTGGTCCAATGAATGTAAAAGGAAGGCATGGGGCTGTTTATTTCATCACCTTTATTGATGATTATACTCGATTCGGATATGTCTATTTGATTTCTCATAAGTCGAAGCAATAAGTTGTTTCAAAAGGTTTATGAACCTGGTAGAGAATCAATTAGATAAGAAAATAAAAGCATTGAGATCCGATCGAGGTCGAGAATATTTATCTGATGAGTTCAGAAAATTATGTGATGAAAAAGGAATAGAAAGACAGTTGTCTATTCCGTACACTCCTCAACAAAATGGTGTTGCGGAAAGAAGAAACAGAACCCTACTGGAAATGGTTAGGTCCATGATGGTGCATGCTAACTTGCCTATCACCTTTTGGAGTGATGTATTGTTAACTGCTGCGTATATACTTAACCGGGTGCCTTCCAAATCAGTTGCTTCCACTCCATATGAGTTATGGACATGTAGAAAACCAGACTTGAGTTTTCTTAAGCCATGGGGTTGTGCTGCCTATACACATGATTCCTCTCACAAGTTTGGGAAATTGGGTCCTAGAGGAAAGAAGAGTATTTTCATAAGATACTTGGAACACTCGAAAGGATATGTGTTCATTGGTGAGCAGGAAAGTGGGAGTATAACTGAATTTGAATCACGAGATGTTACATTCTTAGAGGATGAGTTTCCTAAGAAGGGCGAAATAGGGGAAGATCACTCCCTATTTGAGACTTTGGATCAAGACAATGATATTAGTGGAGTTCATCCAAGTGGGAGCATAATAGGGAATGATGTGCAAAGTGTACAATCTCCCATACGGCGAACAAGTCGCCAAAGTATTCCCTGTCGACGTTTTGACATTGAAGGGGAAACTTTTATGGTTGCTCCACAAGATGAGGATGAGCCTAGAAATATCAATGAGGCTCTTAATTTCCCTAGTAAAGAAAAATTGATTCATGCAATGGAAGGAAATGGAGTTAATGAAATCAAACCAAGTCTGGGAACTGGTTGATCTTCCAAAGGGACGCAGAGCTATTGGGAACAAGTGGGTTCTCAAAATAAAGCGAAAGGCTGATGGCTCGATTGAAAGGCATAAGGCTCGCCTTGTGGCGAAGGGGTATAATCAACAGGAAGGAATTAATTATGAAGATACGTTTTCTCCTGTAGTGAGATTTGCCTCGATTCGCATTATTCTGGCAATAGTAGCTAGTCTGGATCTTGAGTTACATCAAATGGATGTAAAGACTGCTTTCCTCAATGGAAAATTAGAGGAAGAAATATATATGGAACAACCTACTGGTTTCATAGTGAAAGGCCAAGAAGAAAAAGTATGTCGACTTTTGAGGTCGATATATGGTCTTAAGCAGTCATCAAGACAATGGTATATACGTTTTCATAATGCCATAGTGGCATATGATTTTACAATGATTGATGAGAATCATTGTGTATATATCAAAAGATCCAAGGATCAATTTGTGATCATATCATTATATGTTGATGATATACCGATTGCCGGAAGCAATATGGAGTTGGTTAATACTTGTCAAGAGATGGTTGTCTTCTAACTTTGAGATGAAGGATATGGGTGAGGCTGCATACATTCTTGGAGTTAAGATTTCGAGAGATCGTTCAAGAGATCGTTGTCTCTTTCGCAAGAAACCTATATAAATAAGGTTCTTCAACGATTTCGTATGCAAGACTGTAAACCCATAGACACTCCTATTGCAAAAGGTGAAGGATTGAGCCATAGACTGTGTCCAAGGACTCCACAAGAGAAGGAACAAATGAAACATGTTCCTTATGCTAGTGCTGTTGGGAGCTTGATGTATGCTATGATGTGTACAAGACCCGACATATGCTTTGCAGTTGGAATGGTGAGTAGATACCAATCCAATCCAGGTCCAGCACATTGGAAAGCCGTCAAGAGAATACTGAGGTATCTGAAGGGAACTGCTGATTTCAAGTTGAATTACCAAGGAAAGGATCTGCGACTTGAAGGCTATTCAGATGTTGATTGGGGAGGAGATTTAGATGAAAGAAAATCTACCTTTGGATTTGCTTTCTTACTGAACAATGGCGCAATATCATGGAGTAGTAAGAAGCAAACGTGCATAGCCTTGTCCACGATGGAAGCTGAGTTCGTGGCGTTATCAGCAGCGGTACAAGAAGGAGTTTGGCTTAAGAGATTTTTGGATCATTTAGGTGTTATTGAGAGAGCTGCAAATCCATTGTTGGTTAATTGTGATAGCCAAGCAGCTATAGCGTACACCAAAGATCCAAAGTATCATGGCAAGACCAAACATATAGATACCAAGTATAACTTTGTAAAAGATATGGTTGCACGAAAGGATGTAAACTTGTAGTACATATCTACGCATAGAATGGTAGCAGATCCTATGACAAAGCCAATACCTAGAGATGTGTTTTGTGGTCATGTAAAATCTCTAGGATTGCGTAGAGTCTGATGTACTGAATTGTAATTTTCCTGAGATGTTCACATTTATGAAATTTTGTTTTTCATTGATTAATGCCTATGAACCTTAGTATAATCTTTATGCATCTTAATGTTCAGTGCATTATTTTAAGTTGAGAAGTATGTCGGACAGATATAAGATTAGCCCACTCACACGGGTAATCGCCTGCGTTTCTTGTGTGATAAATAGAGATGAGACTGTTTTTAAGCTTATTATCTAGGTGATAATCGAGAGCGCAAGCTTAAAATACGTATGTCGCCTTAACTGAGTGTTAAGATGATGACATAATACTAAAGATGTCTGAAAGTAAAATACCTCACACATTTTACTTTATCTGTCTAAGATGCCAGATGTGAGTTCTGATAAATTTTTGTAAATAAGTAGATAGGTGAACTCAAGTTAGACATTGGGTATGTCTGAACTATCATCTGTACGGTATTGAAAGGTGTAGACATACGCTCCATGGGAAATGAGTTAATACCGTAATACGTATTTCATACTACGTATGCATGAGACGACCAATAAGAGTGGCAAAAAGTTTGATCTCAACTTTTATGACGTGTGAGACTCTTGAGGAAAAGAGTTCCTCAATTTTGAAGTCCCCTCAGGACTCTTACTTATTCTCAAGATTTCTATTTAGTGTTTGCTATCTTAGGATGTTGCCAATGGTCATGAGATGATTCGATCTAATGGGACATTTCTAGAAAAGCAAGCTGAACTGAAATTGAGAGTTTGAAGGAAAGAGGAAGATCGATTTTGGAGAATCACATTGTAGTTTTGTATTCACTGGTCGACCAATTATAACTGTCTTTGTGATAATTATAATTGTGAATACAATATATATATCATGTTTAAAAGAGATCAAGGGAAATATAAATGTGATCGATCGATCTAGGGTACTGCATACTAAATCTACTCGGAGTGTGACGCCCATTATGAGCTGCTATATATTCCTAACAGATGTATAGCAACGAGCTCTCAAAGTATGCCAGTCGCACGGATTATTCACCAGTATGAATGTTGAAGAGAGGTAAAGAGAATACTGTTCGGCCCACCATGTGCGAGTGGGAGATGAAGGCTTTATTGGTTTTTGGGCTTAAGGCCCATCCGCCAAGTTGGGTCCAGGAAGCCCGATCCACGGGAATATGGCCCGTGGAAGGGGAGAGGTATAAAAGGGAGGAAAGAGAGAGAAAAATGTACTGTTTCATTTTAGAAAAGACGTACATCTCCTTTTTCTCTCAACGTACTCTCCCTCCCTCTCCCGTTTTCTTCAAAAGAAAAACAGTAAAGCACGTGAAAGGATTTTGCTTCCTCGGATCGAACAGGACCGTTTCTCTTCCTCCATCGACAACCGGTGTTTAATCTGTGGCTAAAAAGTACGCTCGAATCCGTGGTGTGCTTTAAGATCGGTGATGCGTGTTGTTTTTCCGGGCTTCGTCTTCCGCTTGATTTAGGGGTTCGATTCGGTGTCGAATCCAGTTTTCGGGGATCCGTTATTCCCAACACCAATTTCTGGGCAGAATCCGCCACCAACCCCTCGCTGTATGGCACCAATACTGCCAAAAGCTACAAGCTTAAGGGCAGCATTTCATCCACTCCATCCAATTCCATTATTCTCATCCTGCCACTTAAGCAAATTCAATGTTATGTTGCCCAACTTGTCATCTAGTGAAATGATTAATACCATGTGAAGAGCATTTTCCAATTAAACGAGTGGCCCGCGAACTCACTCTTTCTTCATCCCGGGAGAAATTGACATTATTTCAGCTTATCAATCGCACCTAAGAGCCCAACCGACAAAGATCGCGCTAGTTCAAATATCACCCGGACCTGCACAGCTAGCTAGCACGCCAGAAGCTCCGTAGCCAAAATCGGCGCGGACCAGAAGTGCGTTACCTGGATAAGGCTCCTCCCATCGGATCTTCTCGGGGCAGGTCTCGACCGGCTTTTCAGACTGGACGCGCCGAGCGACCGCGAACTCCGCGAGAACTTGAAGTAGAGACCGGCGGAGCAATGGCACGTCGGCTTGCCGCCGCGCCCATCACGACAGCGAGGGGTGATGGCTGGAACCCGGAGGGAAGACGGACGAGACACTGAGAGCTCCATGAATGAGAGAGAGAGAGAGAGAGAGAGGTCTGTTATGGCTCTGCTTCTCGTCCGCACAAGAACCTTAACGCGGGATTTTGTATTTTGGTGGTTAATTTTAATTTACCCTTCGACCAAAAAAAATCACGAGTCATTTTTTCATGTTTTTCATCACTTTAATACGCTTGCATTCAATATCTAATATCTACATCACTTTGATTTCAAGTTTTCCTCGAACAATTATATTTGATAAATACGTCTTAAGACATCTAGCTTAAATTCATGGGCGAGGTCCCTTTGATTACGGACACTATTCCAAATACTTTGGCAAGCCTTTCACTAGAGGGTTAACTCTCTTCATGAAGTGGGTGTGGTGAAGAGAAGGATTAGTCAAATCTAAATCTATCAAACCGATAGGTCAGGTTAGAGTTGGATCGGGTTATAAATGGCCCATTCAAAATTGACCCACTTAAAATAGGATTTTCAAAATTGAGATGACTCATATATGACACATTTATGTTTTAAATGAGTCGGATATGGGTTTAAGATCCATTTTGACAAATTTAGTCAACCCTATAAGAATGTTCAAGTGTGGGGGAAGATTAGAGCAAGATTGAATAAACCAATTAGTTGGTGTAAGCAAACTCTGCCTCTCTCCCCCTCTCTCCCCCTCCTTTATTTTTGAGAAATTTATGGATTGAAAGTTAAAATTTTCAAATCACATTTCTTTTATTGTTTTCGTGTACTAGCAGTGTTGAATCTCTCTCCACATTTAAATCAGCACGAAAGATCATTTCCGCAAGTGATCGCCGGATATTTCAAGTCCAAAGCTTCTTAAATGGAGCAAGTAATGCTTTGCATCGCCAGCTGTGGAAGATAAGGCTTCTCCTAGTGCTAAAATCCCATGCTCAAGAGCTTTATGTCTAGTGTCACAGAGGTGAATTTAAGTCTAGGCCAATGTCTATGAACGTTGGTAACTCCATGGATGTTTGTCACCTTTTCCCTCTTACTGTTATTGTTCCGTTTCTTCTGTGTGGTTGTGGACTGGAGATCGACGATTCTATGCTTGTTTCAGCTTTATGGTTCTCTTCTGAGTTTCTTCTTACTGAGATGCACTTCAGAGTTTACATTTAGAAAGTCGTATGATTGCTTCTGCCGGCAACTTCCAGTTTGTTTCTTGCGTGAAGTAAGTTATATACTCGTCAAAAAGTTCAAGAAAGTACGTGATGCGACGGAATTGGCAAAGTGAATGTGATTATAGTGCACTGCACTGCACTTTATTTTGAGCTAGACAAATTAATTTCCATTACATGCTTGTTAGAAACTTATTTTCGTTCGTATTAGAAAGGGTTTCCAGGAAATATTACTTGATTTGTATTGCTTAACCTTGTGAAGCCATCAGCCACAGATTAGACAGATAATTATCCAAGAAGTCAATCCTAGAAACCACATCCACACAGCATCAGATGCCCACTTGATTCAACCTGAAAGCTTGTACGAAACCGGTACATCCACTGCACATAAACCATCCAAGCCCTGATGCTTGGTGAACCGGACTTCCATTAATTGCAATCCTTTGGGTAGCATGTGACACTAATCGTGAAGCTTTATCTAATTACTCCATCTGGATCACCCCCGTTATTGGTAGATTATTGGTATGGCTCCCTTAAAAGCATTGTATGACAGAGTTCTTGGAACCCCTATATGTTAGAATGAAGTGGGAGAAAGAGGACTTAAAATCACACGGATCACTTGAGATATAGTTCTAGTAATTGAGATGGACTTAAAATTGCACAAAGTAGTTGTGGATAAGCACCATTTGAGTATTTACATGCACCCTTCACAAATACAAATGCTGTTTAATTTTCTTTTTCCCCTATTCTGTGTCGGAGTATTAAGGAATTATGCCAACAATCATTATCAGCACAGAATGGTGCGATGAATCTCTCTTCTGATTCAAAATCATGATATATTGTGCATCCCCCTATTTTAGTTATGGGACAGATGAAATAAATCAAAAAATGTATTTTTGTTCAAAAATGAAATCTTATGAGAACTGTGCATATCCAATTCGTCATTTAGAACCATACCACATCTCGAATCTGATAAAATAGAATGAATTGAGACGGTATTTTGTAAATATGTAATTATCTTGAATATTTTATCTATTTCTTTATTTTCCAATTGCCTGGAAGGGACAAAAGAAATATCTTATTCTTTCTTCAACAATTTCTAGTCTCTAGTGGACCTCTCGGTAGGATTTGAAACCACATATGTAGTTTCAAGCATGGCATCGGACAATAGGCCTGCCAGTCGTCATGATCCCTTTCAGCAGTCAATAATTTCATTCTCAAATCCCGCCCTGAATATTGATGCTCAACTATCATGAATCTCTGCCTTGTTCTAATGCCTTGTCAACTGGTTTGGCAAGTAGCGACCAGCTGCCAGTGAAAGCCATTTCCTGGCTTAATTATTAGGTTCAATTTAATACTCCTCGAGTTAGCCCTGTCCTATTGCCTAACAGCTCTTTATAAGCCGTGACGTACTAGCATCTGTTCCATTTTAGTACATGCTGTTTGTGTCCGATGCTCAGTATCTTTTTGAAACACTGAGGGTCATGAATAACACCATCACTCAATTTTATTTTATTTTTTGGCGGATGAAAGATGTCAGGAATGTGTTTCCAACCCAACTGTGGACGTGCAATAACTACCAGGCTCCCAAGCATACTGATTTTGCAGACCTTGTCACCCAAATTGAGATGCGCGACGAGGGTCAAGGCCAAACATTATGGGCTGGCAATCTCTCAACTCTTCTAAACGCCAGAAATCCTTCAGGTGCATTGAGTATGTGGAGTTTTGTCCGTAATGAATTTTCTGATGCATTGTCCATTTCGTGCAAAAATGTGGTTGCTACCTTGCTTCGAACTTAGTCTACTTAGCATCAATATTATGGGACTGGACCATTAATTCAAATCAAGGAAATCACAAAACAATTCAAACTGATGTTTACTTTTTACTTACCTTTTTTCTGAAGCAGTGTCTGCAATTTGACTCTTATGTAATATTGAACAGCGGCTCTACAAATATCGACACCAAACATCATTTAAAATTTGTTCCATTATTTCTAATATTCAGGAAGTCTTTTTCCAATTTTCGAAATTGTGGAGGAAAAGAGCACATGCTTCTAATCCAATCATTCTCATTCTTGCAGGAGGGCTAAAGAGTGGGCATCTAATACAGGGATAAAGCATTGAAAAGGAGGGCGAAAGAGTGGGCATCTCATTCTTGCAGGAGGGCTAAAGAGTGGGCGTCTAATACAGGGATAAAGCATTGAAAAGGAGCTTATTCTTCTATGTGCACGTATTCGTATTACAAGAAACAGAGTAACGAAGAAAGGAGTGTAGTAAAGATTAAAGAGAAAGGTAGCAGAATTCAAGCCACTTTTGCTTTATCTTTCATCAGATGAATATATTCCAAATTTAATTGGAACGGCATCGAATCGCTTGCAGATTTTCTCCAAGAACTGAATGAACCATGCAACAATTTGGAATGACGTTGGACATACTCCATTGCACCACGTGTTTTCCTATGGCTCTGCCTATATAACCTGGCAAAGTCATGATTCCTTGCTATCCTTTTCGTGGTAACTTAGTTCTTTTTTGCACAGCGATTACGCCAAACCTGCTTGAAAACCCATAACACCAATCACAATCATGACTGAGGTCGTCTCTAGCATCCTTGGACCTCTTGTAGAGAAACTAACCTCATCGGCCGTTGAAGAAATTCAACTAGTCTGTGGCGTCAAGGATGATCGAGAGAAGCTCAAGAACACGCAAGAGATGATCTAGACGGTGCTCGCCGATGCTGAGCAGAAGCAAATAAAAGACAAAGCTGTGCACCTTTGGTTGCTGAGGCTAAAAAATTGGTGCTACGATGCTGAGGACGCACTAGACGAATTCGAAGCTAGGGCTTTGTGGAGGCGAGTGTGGTCCATTGAGCACTTGACCCTCAAAAGGAAGGTACGCTACTTGTACTCGTGGATATTTGAGATGATTTTCCAGTTTAAGATGGCACATACTATGAAAGAACTGAGAAAGAGTCTTGATGGGATTGATAAAGACGAAACTCGATTCACCTTGTCGGCTAATGTTCATGAAAGGACCATAGTTTTGCGGAGGGAAAATCATTCTTTTTTACCCGCTTCGAATGTGATTGGAAGAAACGAAGAAAAGGAAAGCATAATAGAGTGGTTGAGAACAAATGCTGAAGCTATAAAAGTCTATTCAATTGTCGGAATGGGAGGTGCCGGAAAGACAACTCTTGCTAGGTTGGTATATAATGACAAGTGGGTAGAGGAGCATTTCAAAAACAACCGAGTTTGGTTATCTATGCCACAAGAATTCAAAATTGAAAATATAATAAGAGACATCATCAAGTCTCTTAGTGACGTAGCAGAAGTTGATAACTACAACCTTGACGCGTTGCAAATTCGCCTAAGAAATCTAGTGAAGGACCGAAGGTGTTTGTTCGTAATGGACGATGTGTGGGCAATGAGTAAGGGTGATTGGTTGGAATTGACAGATTTGTTAGAAGGCCTTTCCAAAGGGAGTAAAGTCATCCTGACTTTCCCGGCATCAAGCCATTGCCGAAAATATGGGCACTCATTGCCTGCTTCATTTGGCCAACCTTTCGCTAGAGAATTCTTTGACTTTGTTTGTGAAGTATGCATTCGATCAAGGGCAAGAGAAGAATCACCCGAACCTTATGGAGATCGGCAAGGAAATCGTGAAGAAGTGTGGGGGAAATCCTATGGCACTAAGGGCCCTGGGGTGCTTGTTGTATTCAAAGAACAACCAGAGTGACTAGGAACATATAAGAGACAGCGAGACATGGCAATTAACTAATACCTTACCTTCATTGCAAATCTTACCTTCATTGAGAATAAGTTATGATCTAATGCCGTCTTACTTGAAACGATGTTTTGCTTATTGCTCGATATTCCCAAAGAACAACAAGTTCATCGGCATTGAGCCGATCCAACTGTGGATCTCTAACGGGTTTATCCAATCTTACGGAAATAATCAGGAGCTTGAAGAGATTGGACGACAGTACTTGGAGGAGCTGTTCTCTAGATCATTCTTTGATGTTGCCGGCGAGATTCTTGGCCACCAAGCCTTTGAAATGCATGACCTCATTTACGAACTTGCCATTTTGGTGGCACAAACCGAATCATCCAACATGGAAGTGTGGACGCAGGATATTTCCCCAACCATTCGGCATGTATCATTTCCCGATCTATCTTGTGTACCAAAAGATGAACTGAGTGGCTGCTTCAACAAGCCAAGTCGCATTCGTACCTTCAAGTGTCAGGGGTTGGGATCCTCTGACTCCGAGGAGTTCTTTCTGGAGACATGCATTTTGCGATTTAAGCACTTGCGAGTGCTATGGCTGGAGGGTTCTAGCTTTGACCCACTACCTAGTTCCATTGGCGATCTAAAGCATTTGAGGTATCTCAATTTAAGCATGGGGCAATTTAAGAAACTCCCCAAATCGGTCTATGAGCTTCACAATCTGCAGACCTTAGATCTTTTCGGCTGCCAGAATCTCGAGGAATTGTCTGTAGACATCAAAAATATGATCAACCTCCGCGCTTTGTATATAACCACGAAACAAAAACATTTCCCGGAGAGTGGAATAGGACACGTGACTTCTTTGCGGTGGCTAATCATTGGGAACTGCGAGAATTTGGAGGCCTTGTTTAATGATATCCAATTGCTCACGTCGCTCCGTATATTGCAAATTG
Organism: Eucalyptus paniculata subsp. matutina; assembly: GCA_017140255.1. Taxonomy (NCBI): domain Eukaryota; kingdom Viridiplantae; phylum Streptophyta; class Magnoliopsida; order Myrtales; family Myrtaceae; genus Eucalyptus; species Eucalyptus paniculata. Next base: position 47,266,654 of record CM029435.1, read on the forward strand.
TGTATTGTCCGAAGCTGGCCTCCTTACCACAAGGCATCAAGAATCTGAAGGCGTTGAAGGATCTCTCCATTTGGCACTGCAAGAGCTTGAGGGTGCCAGAAGGCGATGGTAATGAACCAGGCTCCAAGTCGAGCCTTCAATCCTTGAGACTCTGGGGGTCTACCGGAATTAGTTTCGTTGCCCGGGTGGCTCGAAGGTTCTGCAAGTACACTGCGGACGATAGAGATTTCCGATTGTCCCAAGTTGAGCGCATTGCCTGAGTGGCTGCAAAATTGTTCTTCTCTGACAACACTGGTGCTTAGGACGCTTCCCGAATTGTCCTCTCTGCCAGATGGCGTTCGCCTCATTCCCACATTGAGAATATCCGGGTGCGAGAAATTGAGCAGTTGAAGTGGAGAAGAAGCTGATTAAAATTGATTCGTCGGTGAAAGCAAACTCCGAAGGAATCCTCTCTCACGCTTGGTTTTCCATATTTATGTCAGGAACCAAAGTCCTTTCTTTCCATAAAAAGAAATGTATGTTTCAATATCGTCCTTGATAAACCTTGTTTATCATCAAGCAAATTTAAAATATTTTATTTCGATATTTACAGTTTCGACATTTAAAATTCACCACCGGTGGAAAACCAACTCTACGCACGGTTGGGGTCAAAAGAGAAGTTATATTAAAAAAAAAAAAAAAAAAAAAAAAGAAGAAGAAGAAGCAGCTTAAAGTCTTCAAACAAGATATTTAATGACACATATATGAAAATTATCCAAGTTGTGTTTTTTCAAGAAAAATTGCAAAGTGACCCTTTGATTTTTCTCTTTGATATATTACAAAGTTTTAAAATGAGTCGATTCGGCATCATGGTCATATATGTTCGTATCTTTAAGATGTCATTCAAAACTCTCTTTTTAGATGGGTAAAATGGATTAGATAACCTCAACAACTAGCCCTAATCCACATTTCGCTATCATTTCAATGCAAATTATTATCGTGAATAGTCTTGGATCATTGTTACTCGATCCCAAGCAATAATCAATTAGTCCTAATTAGCATATATTGGACTTGAGTAGCCTTCAGTCAAACATTAGGTCAGCAATGGTCTGTCCTCGACTGGTGCCGATATGTCGTACATCATTGTCAATTATCCCATAATGCCCTCCCTTAATCCCCTCGAGCAGTCGGGTGTTACCAACGGATTCCAATTTTCAAAAGATTTTACAATTTACATAGTCAATTTACACTTGCATCACTAACGATCGCACGTAAGAGAGCTTAATGCTAAACAGAAGCATAAATGGCATTGCTGCAAATGCAGAGGAGCCACTTTTGCCCTGCAGATAGCTTCGCATACTTTTTTCGAAGAATTCGACTTATAAGAACATTGTTTATGAAATAGACAGACCAAAAGCCACCAAATGAGCAATCATTTGAATTGTATGCATCACCAATTTTAATTCCTAAACGTGTCAAAAAAGAGAGGGAGTTTGCTTACACCAATGATTTTATTAATTATCTTCCTTCCGCTGGTACAAATCTCCAAGACAGGAGCAATCTTGTTCCAATCTCCACTTCTTCCAATCTCCACTTCTTCCAGATGTGGTCGTAAAGCGTGAGCCACGAAAGCTATGATACCAATTGATGAAAAAGACACAGGACTTACTTAAAGAAAACACACGCCTTTTATTGGATAAGCTCTCTACAATACCGATTGAGAGAACTCCTTACACATACTTATATAGCACACAGATATTTTCTAAAAATATATCTTTCTAGATATTTCTAGAGTGGCCGCACATTTTCACACTCTTCTTATAAGAAAATATCTTATGACACAATGTCTAGTTATTTAAATATTTATTCGCAACTATCTTCTTCTTTAAGATCGGTGCTCTGCTCAATTGTCCCACAATTAATTATCCACAGCTCGTGTGGAAACGGCTTTTCTTCAGATTCCAAGGCATGGCGTGGCAGCCAACAATGCAATTAAATCAAGACACGATAAGTAATATGATCTCAAAACATCAAATTTTAATTCATGAACGTGTCGAAAAAAAGTGGGGGAAATTTCTTGCAACTTTCTCATTTGGCATTTTTACAATCTTAATTCATGAATGTTTCGGATTTTTATTATTATTTAATTTTCTTCTTTTTCTTCTTCTTTCTTTTATTTCTTTTTTGTCCCTTTTTCTCTTTGCCGGCCACCACCAGACATTTCAGGCTTCACTCAGGGGTGACCAGTGGAGGGAAAAAAAAAAAAAAAAAGAAAAGAAGGGAATAAAGAAAATAAATATTCAAATAAATATTAAAATATTATTAAAAATTGTTCATATCGTATTGATTGTCATGTAGGATGGTGGCAGATCAATGTCAGTAATTTCCAATAAAAATTGGTGGGATAAATCTAATTGGCAAAATGCGAAAAAAGTTTTAGAAATGTTTAAAACAATAGTTGTAAAACTTTTTGGACAATATCTCCATTTTCAAATTTGCGTCTTTGCGGATATGGTTGGACTAGTTGGTTTTCACTTTCTTCGCTACAAGGACACTTATATGAAGCTTTCAAATAATTCTCAGCGATGGGATGGCCAAAACTTGGGGACTAGTAAAATTAGGGAATACAAGGGAAGCGCCTTCCTCCATGCATTCCCGTGCCAGATCCATTTCTTTTGCGCGATGGCTCAAGCCGAAGGATCTCCTCTTGTAGAGACAGTTCCATGTCTTAATCAAAGGTCTCCTCCTTGAATTTAAGATATTCCTGAATTGATCATTTCAAAAGACGTAATATTTCGATCTCTTGAGTGAAGCAGAGTTGTAGTATGCGTATGCAGCCCCCTTCGATGACTCGTACGATCCACCCAAACATCAGATGGCGATGTCATATTATTGGAACTAGCACGGCAAATAACGCAATCTGTGAATCTTCCATAATTTTCGGAAACATTTGAACGTTCTGTTCTTTTCTAGAAGTCATGAAACATTTGAAAATAATGAAAAATGGTTTTGACAAAAAAAAAAATTGTATTATTGACACGATCTGTTCAAATAAATCCTGATGGTTCAAATGTCTAATCTGTATTCTTTGAACGGTTTGATACGATTCTTGAAGAAAATAGACTAGCACAACCAATATTTGGAAAATTTTAATGTCAATTTGCTATTCCGAAAAATAATATTTGTTTGCAACAATCGAGTGGTTCAAATGTTATATGACGCTAAGTAATTTATAAGCCATTGGGGTGCGTATAGGGCCCATGGACCCAAAATTCGAGTCTCGTAAGGCAATTTTGTAGTTTTGTACCGAACAGACTTTTGGGCCTATTTAGCCTTTACTTCTAAATAGTGCAATTTCCAGTGAGGGACGTAAATCTTCATGGCAGGTATTTTGTTTTATAAGAAAGTATAGCATTTTGGGATACCATACTGATTTTAATATAACTTCATGTGAATGTTGTCCGCAAACATTCTAGAAATAAAAGTCATTCGCAATGGTGATGGATATGCCGATATGCGGTATTGTGATGTGGATTTGATGCTCATTGTCGACATATGTATTGAGACTTAATCATAGCCTATGTGATTGTGGAGGCTTAATCATAACTAACATGGTCTTCTGGTATCATTACATGGTGAAAAGCGTGATCGTCATATTTTCTTAACATCAGTGATCGAATAAGTTGAGATAAATTGAGATCTCACTTCACATTTTTGAGGCTATACGTTTGCAAAAATTTTGAGTCTAATGGTTTTCGCGAAAAGTAAGTTCTCAATTTATCTCCCCAAGATTGAGACTTGATATTTCGTTTATTTTACTATATCCAGTCAAACTGTAACTCCTTCAAATTGAAGTAGCCACAAAGGAAAACATTAAATTTGAAAACTACACAATGCACATGCAAATCATCTCAGAGTCGTATTACCAGACATTTAACAGAACAATCAAGTCTAAAGCTCACGATATTAACTTGAAGTACCATACTAGGAAAGACCTCCAGTTGCATAAACAAAATCCCTTTCGATTTTCTCGACTTATGTCCTGCATCTGACATTTGCTAAGCCAAAAAATTCACTAAAAAATAGCTGGATGTAAACAAATAACTAACCTTAGATCAAAGAAGAAAATACCTTTCGATTAAATTGAAGGCACGTACCATTCAGATAAAGGAATTATTAAGTCCATCTCATAGCATATTCTTTCATTTCAGCCCATTGAAAAATAATCCTCTACTCATTGAAAAGCCCCAATGAGCCAATGATACGGCAACACTTTTAAAAATGCATTGCAAAGCACTCGTACAAAAAAGTTACAAGAAGGCAAAGGTCGAGAGGGAGTTCATTAACTTCATGAGAGAAGTTGAACAATGAAACTAAGAGCTCAAAGTAGAAATGACTGGAAGAATGTGAAAATAGAGAAAGAGAATAAAGAGATAGCAAGCAGATACACCAAAGGTCAATATCGTTTTCTCCCCTTTACATTAAAATGGTCAATCTTTCGAAGAGTGATTTGATAGAAACACGCACATTTAAGATTCCATCACCATGTACACCCACCAGAGCTTACTTGTAATTGAGCTCCCATAATATGAACAGAATGGCAACATTCACATAATTAAGGTACAAACATGGCCAACCACATTGAGAAGTGTTTATTTTATCTACTGCCCTTCTGATGTTATGTTTACCCTGACCGGGTAGCAGGGTGTTGGCAGGTGCAAATGGGTGCTTTAATTCCTTCAGACCTCTGAATTTGGGACATGTAGAATATGCAAAAGTATCGCAAGTACTTGGATAAGTCACTGTATAAAAGAATATACTATTTTGCATTTTACATGCAGCATCATAAGTGTGGAGTCTCTGGACAGATTAGGACTTGCCAAACGTTTTGACAATTCTTTTTCTAAGATATCGCGATGAAGTATCCATGATAGCCTTAAAGGTCATATACCAATACTTTATTAGTTATGGTGCCAATACAAGTACAATATCCCCAAAAAAGAGTCGAACATAGTCCTCCAGCAAGGCACAAAAAGATGAAGTAAATTTAAACTACTCAAATCTACGAAAAAAAAAAGGCAGAAAATATATCGTGGCAATAATAAGAAATGCTGCAACAGGAAACCTCTTCATCCTAAAAGGAGGAACAGAATAGATAATTCCAAGAAAAAGACCCAGACTGTAAAGAGAAGTGACGAATGATCCAAAGTTTGAAGTAACAATCGACAGGCCAGTCACTGCAAAAAAATCACCAAAAGCCAGGCATGTTGAATAGAAAGATCTCCTGCTGCTACAGGCAAGTAAGGTTTTTTGACCCTGAAATAAGATAAAAAAGATACTAATTATAAAACTGGAGAGGAAGTTGAGGACATTGATCCTCAAAAGCAAAGGCATGACAAGAAGGTTAATTAAAAAGATGGACCTCCAAAATAACAGTGAGTGATTGCACAGTGCCTCAAACACTGACCTAAATCTGATGTCCAGTAAAAATTGGGATGTCGCATTGTTTCATTATGAACACATTCATTCTTTCTCACTTCAAACATCTATGTTGGGGCTAGAAGTAATTTTGCTCTGTTTCTCAGTTCCAATATCTTGTAACTTTTCAGTTCTTCTCATGCTAGTAATAGTGATGCTGTAACCAACACCCATCTAGCCAGATATATTTTAATAAAACAATGTTCAAGCAAGCACCACGTACTTGTCAATGCCGATATCATATATCTGATTGATGCCGACAATATATCCATTCCCACATATTAGAGCAAAAAGACCAGAGAATGCTTTAAGCAGAAGAGACCACTTTATCAGTTGCGAGTTCTCGATCAAAGCTCTAGCCACCAATGAACTGTTGATGAGCAAGAATAAGTTCAAGTAAACTGGGGCAAGCAGGGAGAGACAAAACATAAGAAAAACTAAAAGTGTTATGATCAGCTAATTGGAAATAACTGTGGCAGCAGAAAAAAATACTTACAAGGAGCCCAGAGATGTTCCTCTTATTGTATGAGGTCTTAAAAATCTCCAACATGCATCTTTAAACTCAGAGACTTTACTCGCTATAGGATCAGATCCAGCAGCTCCAACTCAAGCACAGGCCTAGCAGATTGTGTACACTCAATTATGGCACAAGTAAACTAGAAAGACTCTAGGACACGAGGAATGTCGGTTAACGAAAGTGCGTGATCATGCTTCTTCTGACAGATACGTAACTGAAGCTTTGTCAAATAGTTGATTGAGAATTCTGCATAAGGAAACTTTCGATTGACTTTTAGAAACCTCAACTGTGATTGTTCTTCGTATTCAAGGTGTGTTATGACAACCGACGAATGAGTTTTTTCCAGCTTGGGTTAAAGAAAACCCTCCTCATCAAGTTGTCCATTATATTTCTTTAGTTTGATATCAAGACACACTTTAGGTATCGAAGCTGTTTATTTTTTTGGCTAGTGAAAACTGCTGCTACACCAAATCCATGCAGTGATGGAAAACCCTTAGTAGAGAACTGCTACCAACACCAAATCCACTATGATGGATAACTCTTAGTACACTGGCTTATACAAGAAGATGGACAATTGAACCTGCCCCCCTCCCTAACAGCAATTACACTTGAACTGTTTTTCCTCTTTTCTTCAGGCGTTGGGCCAACAAATAGAGTCTTAATGTTGAGCTGTGCACTTGCTCTAGGCAACAAGACAAGTAGGACCACATATTCCAGTCATATCACATCTCATCCCAATTTCTGGGCAGAACCCGTCACCAACCCCTCGCCGTATGGCACCGATACTGCCAAAAGCTACAAGCTTAAGGGCAGCATTTCATCCATTCCATCCAATTCCATTATTCTCATCCTGCCACTTAAGCAAATTCAATGTTATGTTGCCCAACTTGTCATCTAGTGAAATGATTAATATCATGTGAGGCGCATTTCCCAATTAAACGAGTGGCCCGCGAACTCACTCTTTCTTCATCCCGGGAGAAATTGACATTATTTCAGCTTATCTATCGCACCTAAGAGCCCAACCGACAAAGATCGCGCTAGTTCAAAGATCACACCGGACCTGCACAGCTAGCTAGCACGCCGGAAGCTCCGTAGCCAAAATCGACGCGGACCAGAAGAGCCGTTACCTGGATAAGGCTCCTCCCATCGGATCTTCTCGGGGCAGGTCTCGACCGGCTTTTCGGACTGGACGCGCCGAGCGATGGCGAACTGTGCGAGAACTTGAAGTAGAGACCGGTGGAGCATTGGCACGTTTGGCTTGCCGCCGCGCCCATCCCGACGGCGAGACGAGGCGGAGCTGCGGAGAGGGGCGATGGCCGGAACGCGGAGGGAAGACGGACGAGACACTGAGAGCTCCATGAATGAGAGAGAGAGAGTCTGTTTTGGCTCAGCTTCTCGTCCACAAGAACCTTAACGCGGGATTTTGTATTTTGGTGGTTAATTTTCATTTACCCTTTGACTATAAAAAATCACAAGTCATTTTTTCATGTTTTCATCACTTTAAAACGAGTGCTCGCATTCAATATCTAATATCTACATCACTTTGATTTCAAGTTTTCCTCAAACAATTACATTCAATAAATACTAGGGGTGTGCAAAATATCCGGAAATTGCCCGGATCGCCCGGAATTGGCAGTTCTTGAGGGAACCGGTCCGGTTCCCGGTTCCATGGGCGGATCCGCCCACTCGCCCACCCGAATCGGACCGATTAATATTTAATATTAAAAAAATACTAAAACAAACCCTAGCGAAACCGGACCATTTTCCCTCTTTTCCCCTCTTTTCTTCTTTTCCCTCACACGGGCTGGGCCCAATCCATTTTTCATCTTTTTCGCGGTCCGGCCCTCTCCTCTTCTTCTTCCTCCTTCCTTCCTCATGCTGAACAGTGGACACCATGCTCGGTGAAGACTAAAGGCACGCAGGACGACCTAGGGTAGAGAGAGAGGAGGGTAGACCGGCGATGGAGGGGACGCCTCGTAGGAGCCATCAATGCCGCCGAATGGAGCAATGCAAGATCCGGCGAGAAACTCGGACGGATGGGACGTCTTGGCGGACGCCTTCGATGCCGAGCAAGCCTACGCGGAGAAAACGGGCTAAGATGCTGGTTCGGCCAAGAGGGAGGCCGGTCGGCGCACCCAAGACCGGTAGCGGAAATGCCCCTGTCAACCGGATCCTCCAACCTATAAATAAGGCCTCCTGGAGCTCGATGAAGGGGGGTCGAGTAGAGATGATGTGAGAGAGAGAGAGATCTGTGAGACGTTGAAAAGAGAGGGGGAGATCGAGTGAGATCCGAGAGCTGCAAGTAAGGGTAGAGTGTGAGGGAGAGAGCCGCTGCCGACCCACCCCAACTTCTCTTTCGCATCAAAATCACGGTAGATTTCGTCCCCCTTTGTTCTTGACTTTTCCAATATGGGGTCAGTTTCCCAAGGATCTCGGCTTGGAGTTGCGTGAGGCGAACGGACGTAGCCTGATCTATCGAGCTCATCTGCTGCTCGACATCAAAACCCTAGTGACCCCCGACGCCACAGCTCACCTCCGTGTCAACCACCGCGCCAGTAGCCACGAGCGCCCTTTGCTTGCTCGCCCGTCACAGCGATGCCACAGCTCGCCTTCGCGTCAAGATCGGTTCCATGGATCCACCCGGGAACCGAACCTGGTTCGGTTCCCGGGTGGATCCATGCAATAAACGGATGGATCCTGGTTCCAATTATTTCGAACCGGTCCTTAGCGGGCGGTTCCCGGTTCTAAGTCGGGAACCGCCCGCCCGTACCATGCACACTCCAAATAAATACGTCTTAAGCATCTAACTTAAATTGATGGATGGGGTCCCTTTGATTACGGACACTATCCCGGATACTTTGGCAAGCCTTTCACCATAGGGCTAACTCTCTTCATGAAGTGGGTGTGGTGAATAGAAGGATTAGTCAAATCTAAACCTATCAAATCGGTAGGTCGCGTTAGATTTGGGTTGGGTTATAAATTGCCCATCCAAAATTGGCCCATTTAAAATAAGATCTTCAAAATTGAAGTGATCCATATATGACACATTTATGCTTTAAATAGATCATATATGGGTTTAAGATCTATTTTAACAAGTTTAGTCAACCCTATGAGAATGTGAGCAAGTGTGGGGAAGATCGGAGCAAGATCGAATAAACCAATTAGTTGGTATAAGCGAACTCTCCCTCTCTTTTCCTCTCTCCCCCTCCTTTATGTTTGACAAATTTATGGATTGAAAGTTAAAATTTTCAGATCACGTTTCTTTTATTGTTTTCGTGTGCTAGCAGTGTCGACTCTCTCTCCACATTTAAATCAGCACGAAAGATCATTTCCACAAGTGATTGCTGGATATTTCAAGTCCAAAGGTTCTTAAATGGAGCAAGTAATGTTTTGCATCGCCAGCTGTGGAAGATAAGGCTTCTCCTAGTGCTAAAATCCCATGCTCAAGAGCTCTGTCTAGTGTCACAGAGGTGAATTCAAGTCAAGGCCAATGTCTATGAACGTCGGTAACTCCATGGTTGTTTGTCACCTTTTCCCTCTTACTGTTCTTGTTCCGTTTCTTCTGTGTGGTTGCGGACTGGAGATCGACGATTATACGCTTGTTTCAGCTTTATGGTTCTCTTCTGAGTTTCTTCTTACTGAGATGCACTTCAGAGTTTACATTTAGAAAGTCGTATGACTACTTCTGCCAGGAACTTCCAATTTGTTTCTTGCATGAAGTAAGTTATGTACTCATCAAAAACTTCAAGAAAGTATGTGATGCGACGGAACGGGCAAAGTGAATGTGATTATAGTGCACTTCACTGCACTTTATTTTGAGCTTAACAAATTAATTTCCATTACATGCTTGTTAGAAACTTGTTTTCGTTCATATTAGAAATGGTTTCCAGGAAATATTACTTGATTTGTACTGCTTAACCTTGTGAAGCCATCAGCCACAGATTAAGACAGAAACCACATCCACACAACATCACAGGCCCACTTGGTTCAAACTGAAAGCTTGTACGAACCGGTACATCATAAACCATCCAAGCCCAGATGCTTGGTGAACCAGACTTCCATTAATTGCAATCTTTTGCGCAGCACGTGACACTAATCAGAAGCTTTTTCTAATTATTCCATCTGGATCTCCCCAGTTATCGGTAGATTATCGGTATGACTCCCTTAAAAGCATTATATGATAGAGCTCTTGGAACCCCTATACGTTAGAATGAAGTTTTGGAGAAAGAGGACTTAAAATGGCACGGATCTCTTTAAATATAGTTATTGTAATTTGGGATTGGCTCAAAATTGCACAAAGTAATCGTGGATAAGCACCATTTGAGTATTTACATGCACCCTTGACCAGAAAGTCGAAAATATGGATGCTGTTTGATTTTCTTTTTTTCCCTGTTTTGTGTCGGAGTATTCAAAAACTATGCCAACAACCATTGTCAGCATAGAATGGTGCGAAGAACCTCTCTTCTCATTCAAAATCCTAGTATAACGTGTATCCCCCTATTCCAGTTATGGAACAGATGAAATAAATGAGAAAGTGTATTTTTGTTTAAGAATGAAATTTTATGGGAATTGTGCATATCCAGTTCATCCTTCAGAATCATACCACATCCCAAATCTAATAAAATAGGATGAATTGAGATGGTACTTTGTAATTACATAATTATCTTGAATATATTAACTATTTCTTTATTTTCCAATCACCTAGAATGGACAAAAGAAATATCTTATTCTTTTTTCAACAATTTCTGGTCTCTAGTGAACCTCTTAGTAGGATTCGAACCCACATACGTAGTTTCAAGCATGGCATCGGACAGTAGGCCAGTCGTCATGATCCCTTTCAGTGGTCAATAACTTCATTCTCAACTCCCACCCTGAATATTGATGCTCAACTCTCATGAATCTCTGCCTTGTTCTAATGCCTTGTCAACTGGTTTGGCAAGTAGCGACCAGCTGCCAATGAAAGCCATTTCCTGGCTTAATTATTAGGTTCAATTTAATACTCCTCGAGTTAGCCCTGTCCTATTGTCTACCAGCTCTTTATAAGCCGTGACGTACTAGCATCTGTTCCATTTTAGTACATGTTGTTTGTGTCCGATGCTCAGTATCTTTTTGAAACACTGAGGGTCATGAATAACACCATCACTCCATTTTATTTTTTTTGGAGGATGAGAGATTTTGTCAGGAATGTGTTTTCCAACCCAACTGTGGACATGCAATAACTACCAGGCTCCCAAGCATATTGATTGCAACCTTGTCACCCAAATTGAGATGTGCGACGAGGGTCAAGGCCAAACATTATGGGCCGGCAATCTCTCAACTCTTCTAAACGCCAGAAATCCTTCAGGTGCATTGAGTATGTGGAGTTTTGTCCGTAATGAATTTTTCTGATGCATTGTCCATTTCGTGCAAAAATGTAGTTGCTACCTTGCTTCGAACTTAGTCTACTTAGCATCAATATTATGGGACTGGACCATTAATTAAAATCAAGGAAATCACAAAACAATTCAAACTGATGTTTACTTTTTACTTACCTTTTATCTGAAGCAGTGTATGCAATTTGACTCTTATGTAATATTGAACAGCGGCTCTACAAATATCGACACCAAAAATCATTTAAAATTTGTTCCATTATTTCTAATATTCAGGAAGTCTTTTTTCCAATTTTCGAAATTGTGGAGGGAAAACAGCACCTACTTCTAATCCAATCATTCTCATTCTTGCAGAAGGGCGAAAGAGTGGGCATCTAATACAGGGATCAAGCATTGAAAAGGAGCTTATTCTTCTGTGTGGACATATTTGTATTACAAGAAACAGAGTAACAAAGAAAGGAATGTAGTAAAGATTAAAGAGAAAGGTAGCAGAATTCAAGCCACTTTTGCTTTATCTTTCATCAGACGAATGTATTCCAAATTTAATTGGAACGGCATCGAATCGCTTGCAAATTTTCTCCAAGAATTGAATGAACCATGCAACAATTTGGAATAACGTTGGACATACTCCATTGCACCACGTGTTTTCCTATGGCTCTGCCTATATAACTTGGCAAAGTCATGATTCTTTGCTATCCTTTTCGTGGTAACTTAATTCTTTTTTGCACAGCGATTACGCCAAACCTGCTCGAAAATCAATAACACCAATCACAACCATGACTGAGTTTGTCTCTAGCATCCTTGGAACTCTTGTGGAGAAACTAACTTCATCGGCTGTTGAAGAAATTCAACTGGTTTGTGGCGTCAAGGATGATCGAGAGAAACTCATGAACATGTTAGAGATGATCCAGACGGTGCTCGCCGATGCTGAGCAGAAGCAAATAAAAGACAAAGCTGTGCGCCTTTGGTTGTCGAGGCTAAAAAACTGGTGCTATGACACCGAGGACGCCCTAGACGAATTCAAAGCTAGGGCTCTATGGAGACGAGTGCGGTCCACTGAGCACTTGACCCTCAAAAGAAAGGTACGCTACTTGTACTCATGGATATCTAAGATGATTTTTCAATTTAAGGTGGCACATAATATGAAAGAACTGAGAAAGAGTCTTGATGGGATCAATGAAGAGAAAACTCGATTTAACTTGTCGACTAATGTTCATGAAAGGACCATAATTCCGCGGAGGGAAACTCATTCTTTTGTACCCGCTTCAAATGTGATTGGGAGAAATGAAGAAAAGGAAAGCATAATAAAGATGTTGAGAAGATGGGATGATGCTGGAGCTAGAAACATAGAAGTCCTTCCGATTATTGGAATGGGAGGTACCGGAAAGACAACTCTTGCCGAATTGGTATACAATGATGAAAGGGTAAAGGAGCATTTCACAGAAAACAACCAAGTTTGGTTATCCATGCCACTAGAATTCAATATGAAAAATATAATAAGAGACATCATCAAGTCTCTTGGTGGTGGAGCAAAATTTGATGACTACAACCTTGAAATGTTGCAAAATGACCTAAGAAAGCTCGTGCAGAACCGAAGGTGTTTGTTCGTAATGGATGATGTGTCGGCAATGAATAGGAAGGATTGGTTGGACCTGATTGATTTGTTAGGAGGCATTTCTAGAGGGAGTAAAGTCATCGTGACTTCACGGAATCAAGTCATCGCCGAAATTATGGGCACTGTTCCCCCAGTTCATTTGGCCAACCTTTCGCCAGAGGATTCTTTGACTTTGTTTGTGAAGCATGCGTTTGAACAAGGGCAAGAGAAGAATCACCCAGACCTCATCAAAATCAGCAGGCAAATCGTGAGCAAGTGCAGGGGAAATCCTATGGCGGTAAAGACCTTGGGGAGTCTGTTATATTCAAAAAACAACCGAAGCGACTGGGAATATGTAAGAGATAGTGAGGTGTGGCAATTAGAAACTGATATTTTACCTTCACTAAGAATAAGCTACGATCTAATGCCATCTCACTTGAAACAATGTTTTGCTTATTGCTCGATATTCCCGAAGAACCATTTGTTCGGTAACATTGATTTGATCCAACTGTGGATCTCGAATGGGTTTATCCGATCTAGTGGAAATAATAAGGAGGAGCTGGAAGAGATTGGACAGCAGTACCTGGAGGAGCTGATCTCCAGATCCTTCTTCAATGTTGTCGATGTTGTTGAGAAGTATATGATCCTGGCCTTCGAAATGCATGACCTCATTTATGAACTTGCCATTTCGGTGGCAAAAACTGAATCCTCCAACATGAAAGAGTGGAAGCAAGATATTTCCCAGATGACTCGGCATATATCATTTCCCGACCCACTTGACGTATCGAAAGATGAACTTCGGGACCGCTTGAGCAAACTGAGCCGCGTTCGTACCATCATAAGTGAGAATTTGGGATTCTCTGACTCTGAGGCGTTCTTTCTGGAGACATGCATTTCGCGATTCAAGTACTTGCGAACGCTATGGCTAGTGGACTCTAGCTTTGACCAACTGCCAAGTTCCATTGGCGGTCTAAAGCATTTGAGGTATCTCAGTTTACGCAACAACCATTCTATCAATAAACTCCCCAAATCAGTCTGCGAGCTTCGCAATCTGCAGACCTTAGATCTTGGCGGGTGCGTGGAACTCGAGGCATTGCCTGCAAACATCAAGAATATGATCAGCCTTCGCGTTTTGATTATAACCACAAAACAGCAGCGTTTCCCGGAGAGTGGAATAGGATGCTTGACCTCTCTGCGGTGGCTATACATTGTAGGGTGTGAGTATTTGGAGGCCTTGTTCGATGATATCCAATCGCTTTCGTCGCTCCGTAAATTGTGCATTGCATATTGTCCGAAGTTGGCCTCCTTACCACAAGGCATCCAGAATCTGAAGGCATTGGAGCATCTCGTGATGGTGGGGTGCGAGAGCTTGAGGCTGCCAGAAGGCGATAGTCATGAACCACGTTCCATGTTGAGGCTTCAATCCTTGATACTCCAGGAATTACCGGAATTAGTTTCATTGCCCGAGTGGCTCGAAGGGTCTGCAAGTACACTGCAAAAAATAATAATTGAGGATTGTCCTGACTTGAGCGCATTGCCCAGGTGGCTGCAAAATTGTTCTTCTCTGAGAACACTGGAGATTGAAGAGTGTCCCAAAAGGCGCGCATGGTAAAATTTCTGAAACAGAAATTGATTTCGCCTTAAATCAATTTCTCAATTTTATTAGGACAAGTTTCGAAGAAAGAAACCCGTTTGATAACGACTCAAAATTTCTATTTACGTAAAGTAAATAGTTTGATAACAAAAAAAAATTTCTATTTCTAGGAATAGAAATTGATTAGATAACAACATAGGAAATTCTCAAATATAAAATAATAGCCGAAATAATACTAAAATAATATAGAAAATCCTCAAATACAAAAAATAATCGAAATAATACTAATACATTAGAAAAGTTGAAAATACAATTTCATGGAATTTATATTACATGTGCTTACGTTTCCTATTACGTAATATTTTCTTTCGAAAAATAAACAACGTGGCAAAAAAAAAATGAAATTCAATTGTAGTGAATATGTCGTTGTGTTTTTGCCGAAATTGATTTCACATTAATCAAATAAGTCTAATGATAGCCATGATTATAATAGTCTAATCTCCTAAAAAATCCTAACTTCAAGTCTAATTCCAATTTCTTTCCAAATTTTGTTAAAAATATCCTCACCGTGTTCAAAAATTGTCACCAATTTTTTCAAAATTATCAACACTAGGATTATTTAAAAATTTATTATCAAAATCAATATTTTCATCAACACTCTTACAAGAACAACATATTTCTTATTAGATCTCTTTTCCTTATAAAAGGAAAATCGGATGAAACCCTAATGATTTGACCCATTTTTACCGCCTTAATATGAAGTTTATGATTAAAAAATAGTTAGCCAAATAGAGTCGTTGGCTGGCATACACGGAAGAAAGTAGGTGAAGAAAGAGTAATTAGATATGAATATGACCAATTGACTATTACCATGCATAAAATCTCTTACGTGCAACAAATGAAGCCTTGTTCATTCAATTTTCACCATCTAGCCCAATGGTTAAGATTTTCAATCAATATTGATTAGAATGATTATATTAAAAAATCATTAAAATATTTTGGACTAAATTAACTATTTCTATTTCTATTTCAATATTATTGATCTAAAATATTTTGGACTAAATTGAAAAGTTGAGAAAAAAAAATTTCTATTTCTATTTCTATTTCGAAACCGAGAAGCTAAAAATTTCAAATTTTCCGATTTCTTCGATTTCTCTATTTCTGGAATAGAAATCTGTTTCAGAAATAGAGAAATCAAATTGCGTACCAAACGGTTTGTCCAAACCCTGTTCCGGGGAACGAGAAACGAGAAATTGAGAAACGAAATTTTATCACGCGCCCAAATTGTCCTCTCTGCCAGATGGTGTTCGCCTCATTCCCACATTGAAGCTAAAGATATCTGGTTGCGGGGAATTGAGCAGCTGTGGAGAAGAAGATGATTAAAATCGATATATCGGTATATCTAAACTCCCTAAGAATCCTCTCTCGTGCTTGATTTTCCATATTTATGTCGGGAACCCAAGTCTCTTCTTTCTCTAAAAGGAAATGCACATTTCAATATTGTCCTTCATAAACCCTATTTGTCATCAAGCAAATTTAAAATATTTCATTTTGATATTTACAGTTTCGACATTTAAAATTCAGCACCTGTAGAAAGAAAACTCCACGCGTGGTTGTGGTCGAAAGAGAAGTTCAAAAGAAGAAGAAGAAGCCTACTTCGAACGGGAAATTCAAGGACATGTACGTGAAAATTATCCAAGTTGTGTTTTTTCAAGAAAAATTGCAAAGTGGCCCCTTAATTTCTCTTTGATAGATTGCACAGTTTTGATAATTGAGTCGATTCAGCAAAATGATCCTATATGTTTGTGTCTTTAAGGTGTCATTCAAAAGAAGAAGAAGAAGCCTACTTCGAACGGGAAATTCAAGGAAATGTATGTGGATATTATACAAGTTGTGTTTTTTCAAGAAAAATTGCAAAGTGGCCCTTTAATTTCTCTTCGATACCTTGCAAAGTTTTTTGTATTAGTAACAGTATGAAACGAACTCTCGGCTCTAATTGGTTCAAGAACACTCAGAATGGCGACATTGAGTTTATAAACCCTTTGTCCCAGCATTAGTCGATAATGACCACTATTTTCTGCCATTTTAATGGAATTGAAAGAAACGAAAAAGAGTTATTGAAATTGTCAGCCTTTTATTCTATCACACGTACTTGAAAAGGTAAAAGAAACTTGTGAAGGAATGCTTAATCCTGTTTTCTTAGATTAGACGCCACCATCAAATATACAAGGCATTTGCAAGGTTAGACTTTCACGTAACTCAGTTGAGTATGCATCTCAATCCTCGAATTAGGTCTCAAATTCTAGGGCTTAGACATCAATGCATATGCACCCAATACAACCCATACTACTGCATATAAAAGTGGAGAAGAATGTGAACAAATTTTTTTGGGTTGTACAAAGCCACCGGCAATCTTCACACATTCGATTGCCTTTTGTAGTTCCTTAATCCGCCAGCCGCGCGTTACATGGTTTTGTTTAGGGAGGTACATTTCAACAATCTGTTTCCTTACAATGTTTATTCATCCTCTGAGGTTGTAGACTCTTTGTGGTAGACAGTGTTTTCCCCTCTAATTTTTAGGATGTCAGGCAGAAATTAAGGTAGCTTCTTTTAGTCATGCTTTACTTACCAATTAAGGAAATTCCAAGTTGTTGTCACTCTCATCCTCCGCTTGCATTTTCGAAGGGATAATTGTCCAAGAAGTCATAAATATATTACACTTTTTATTAATTCAGTCTTAATTATTTAATTTCGCTAATTTTATTTTGTCAAAAATTTTACCAATTGAGACTTAAACATTTTCACGTTTTACCAATTGAGTTTGTCTAGTCAATTTTGGCTAGAAACCACTGACATGAACGTCAACAATCTTACGTGGTACTAGCGTTGATGTGGATAATTTTTAATAATTTTTTTAATAAATTTTTTATTATTTTCCTTTTTCTTTTTTTCTTTGTGTCCTCCTTTTTCTTTTTTCTTTTTTTTTGTACCTTTTCTCTTCTCTTCTTTTCTTTTTCTTTTCTCTTTTTTCCTCCGCCAGCCACCATCAGGCACTCTCAGGCGAGGCTTGGTGGTGGTGACCAGTGGAGGGAAAAGGAAAAAAGAAATAAGAAAAAGTAAGGAAAAAGAGAAGAAAATTAATAAAAATTAATAAAATTTTTGAATAGTTATGAAAATATTATTAAAAATTATTCATGCTAGTGATTTCCAGTCAAAATTGGCCGGATAAACTTAATTAGCAAAACGTGAAAAAGTTTAGGACTTTATTGGCAATATTGAAATATTTAGGATTGAATTGATAAAAATGCAATAGATGTAAAACTTTTTGGATAATTAGCCCCATTTTCAAATTTGTGTCTCTGCAGATATTGTTAGACCGGTTGGTTTTCACTTTCTTCGCTACGGGGAAACTCATATGAAGCTTCCAAATAATTCTCAGCGACGGGATGGCCAAAAGTTGGGACCGGTAAAATTAGGGAATACAAGGGAAGTGCGCCTTCCTCCATGCATTCCCAGACCAGATCCATTTCTTGTGCACAATGGCCCAAGCCAAAGGATCTCCTCCAGGCTCCTGCAGAGCCAGTTCCATGTCTTAATTGAAAGTCTTCTCCTTCAATTTGAGATAAACCTTTCTTGTTCTTGAGGAGTTAATCTTTTCAAAAGACGTAATGTTTCAATCTTTTGAGTAAAGCAGGGTTGTAGTCTGCGTGTGCAGCCCCTTTTGACAGCTCATACAATCCACCTAGACATCGGATCGTGATGTCATCTTATTAGAATTAGCATGGAAAATAATATTATCTTTGAATATTCCATAATTTTTGGAACATTTGAACGCTCAGTTATTTTCCAGAAGCCATGAAACATTTGTAAATAATGGAAAATGGTTTTCTAGACATCGAAAAATTCTATTATTGACATGATCTGTTCAAATAAATATTGATGGTTCGAAAGTCTGGTCCGTAGTCTTTGAAAGGTTTGATATGATTCTTAAAGAAAATAGACTAGCACAACCAATATTTGGAAAAAATTAATATTTATTTGCTGTTCGAAAAATAATAGTTTTTTTTTTCTTTTTAACAAAAATTGAGTAGTTCAGATGTTATATAACGCTGAGTAATTTATAGGCGATTGGTGTGTGTACAAGGCCCATGGACCCAAAATTCGGGTCTCGTAGGGCAATTTTGTAGTTTTGTACCGAACGGACTTTTGGGTCCAATTGAGTTAAGCTTTTACTTCTAAATAGTGCAATTTCTAGTAAGGGACGAAATCGTCATGGCACATATTTTGTTTTATAAGAAAGTATAGCATTTTGTGATATAGTACTGAATTTATTTTAACTTAACGTGAATGTCGTCTTCAATCATTCTAGAAATAAAATGTCATTTACATTGCTGATGTTTGTGTGGTCATGCAGTATTGTGAAATGGATATAATGCTCATTGTCGACATACGTATTGAGACATCATATGATATACGTGTGTATATTGTTTCGGGGCTTAATCATAGCCGATGTGATTGTGGAGGCTTAACCATAGCTGACATGGTTTTTGGGTATTATTACATGGTGAAAGCATAATCATAAGATTTTCTTGATATTAGTGATCGAATAAGTTTAGATAAACCAAGATCTCAGTTTATCTCCCTGAGTTGCCTTACGTTAGTAGACACTTCACTTTTAATTTCACTCCAATTTATTGCTTTTGTTAACCTATTTTTTTAAGTAGTTCTCATATGCCTGGTTTTTTCCCCACTTTGTAAATCCTTTTTAATTTACCATAATATCACAAGTCATTTTCTATGGTGTCGCTTTAATACAAGTATTTGCATTCAATATCCATTGAACTTTAATTTAAGTATTCCTTGAATAATTACGTTAGATAAATACATCTAAATCAAACCTCACAAGTTTTATTGGTTTTCCTAACCATTTTGCCAGCTTTTGGAATTAACTCCACCACCTTAGAAGAAGGATGACCCGTTCTTTTATGCCAAAGTTCAAAGGATTCCATATCAGCCACCGTGCAAGCATGTACTGAAGTCACTCCCTTGAGAAAGCCCCTCACGTTGCTCACCCGCTCCAATCAGGTTCCTCGAATTTAGGTCCTGTATAGCACATATTTTGTTAGTGAGTTGAATAACCAAATTTGAATCATTAAGAAGTTGTGATACAGAAATCAGATTGCATTTCAAATTGGGCACAAAAAGAACTCGTCGCAATTTCAAGTCTCCTCCAAGCAACACAGTTCCTTCTTTCATTGCCATGGTCTTTTCTCCATCAGGTAACTCGACTAAGCATGGCACAATATCACGCAATTCTCTCAAAAACGCCAACGTTCCTGTCATATGGTGGGAAGCTCCCGTGTCAATAATCCAAGGAATAATACTCTGTTTACCTGTCAGCCTCTCATGGCCATCATTCTGATGAAAACTTAACATTCCCAATAAAGTTGCCCACTGCTCATCATTCAATCCATTAAGACCCTTTCGAACTGAATCCATCACAACTCCTCGCACACTATCAACTCCATTTGCCCGTGAGACGTTGGCATGAGCACCTCCTCCGTTGTTACGTCCACCTCTATTATTATGCTTTTGACCACTACCTTGTCCATCAGAGGTTCCACGTGGTCTATTACCCCACCATTCTGGATATCCTATTAGCTGGAAACAACTTTCAGCATCATGTCCCTCTCAATTGCAATTAAAGCAAAACGGGATTTTATCTTTTTCCCCCCTTGAATTTTGACCACCTGCCTGGATTGCAAAACTCATGGGATTGCCTCTTTCATCCTTGGTTCGTGTCATAGTTTGCACTCGCTCTTGCTGAACAACCATAGCATAGACACGATTCAGATTAGTCAATGCTCAAAATATTAGCGCGCACTGTTCCAATATCCTTCTTCATTTAAGCCCGTCAAAAATTGATGAACTCTCTCTTCTTCACGCTTTCTTTCCAATTCAATGGTAAAATTGCATCTGCAACCTGTACAAACACACACCAGTATCTGATCATAGTTATTTATTTCATCCCACAAGATTTTGAGTTTACCGAAATAGGACACGATAGGTTGACCATCCTGCCTACAATTGGCCAAATCTGATCTCAATTGCTGCATCCGTGGACCATTCCCAATTGAGAATCTCTGTTTGATATCCTCCCACAGATCTTTCGCGTTCTCCATGTGAGAGATAGTTGAGCGAAGTGTCGGTTCAATGGTATTAAACACCCAAGAAACCAACATGGAATTAACCGTCCACCAATCTTCAAGTTTCAGCGAATCATCTGCTGGTTACTTGACAGATCCATCAATAAAACCATATTTCTTCTTGGCTCGCAATGCAGTCCGCATAGCTCGCGCCCTTCAACTGAACTTGGGTAATCAAGTTACTGGGGTTGTCATTCGAATTCAGTGTGTAAGGGCTAGAAGTTTTCTTGTCCGTTCCAAAACTCTCCTCACTTTTTTTTTTTTTTTTCCATCAGCCATGGCTCTGATACTATGTAAAAGAACTGAGGAATTTTGGAATGAGAATTCTTCATTCATTGCCACAGAAACGTAACATATATACAAGAAGATACAGCTATCAAACAATCTCCTAATTAGGCTAAACTACCAAAAATACAAGGACAACGCAATAAATGAATTAAAATAAATAAAAGGATATGCACACAAAACTTCCTAAGTAAACGGCCTAAATAAAAGACTTAAATATATCACAACTGCCTTTCTTCCAATATATTTGCCTTTCCAATATAAGATTTGATATTTTGTTTATCTTTTTTTCTCCAGTGTATCTTGTTAGTTTGATTCTAAATGTAATGAATAAAAGAAATCTAAAAATTAAAATTAATATGAAAAATAAAAAAGAAACCTTCAGAAGAGTACCATAATAAATCTCCCTCTCATCACCTCATCGATAATATCCACAACCATTTATCGCCACCGCCAGCCCACTAAACAACACGGAAGATGCTAACTAGCAATCGCTTAATCTTTTTTCATTACTAACAATTCATTACTAACAATTATTTTTCCTCATATTGATCTTCATTACTTTATTATAACCAAAATATCGACACACATTTAACTTTTAGATCCTTTCTAATTTTACCCATAAATCAAGTTTCACTTAACCTTGCAATGATGGCAAGAAGATAAAAATTTCACTCATGTGAGACACTTTTCCATTTAACCAACCCTGCTTATACCTTTGGCGATTATGTAGAAACGTCTTCAACTATTTGAATCCTCTTGAACTCTAATCATCATATTTTTTAAATAAAAAAAATTTCAAACTGTGTACTGAAATAAGTAATCATGTTTGTTCACTTACAAATAAGAATAAGCATAACCTATAATTAATTAATTACTTCACACTGCTCAATTTCATCCCATCTTGGGTTGGCCCGATCCAATGTAAACTAATAGGGCCCAGATTGGTCGGTCAAGCCCATTTTTCACTAAAAGGTCCATGTGAGACACTTGACCTCGCAATGATGGCAAAAAGATAAAAATTTCACTCATGTGAGACACTTTTCCATTTAACCAACCCTGCTTATACCTTTGGCGATTATGTAGAAACGTCTTCAACTATTTGAATCCTCTTGAACTCTAATCATCATTCACTTCTTTATTTTTTTAAATAAAAAATTTTAAATTGTGTACTGAAATAAGTAATCATGTTTGTTCACTTACAAATAAGAATAAGCATAACCTATAATTAATTAATTACTTCACACTGCTCAATTTCATCCCATCTTGGGTTGGCCCGATCCAATGTAAACTAATAGGGCCCAGATGGGTCAGTCAAGCCCATTTTTCACTAAAAGGTCCATGTGTCTCCCCCCCCCCCCCCCCAAAAGCCTTATGCTTAAAACCCTAAACACACCACGCGCTATATAAAAACTCCAAACTAGGTTTTCTTTTCCCATAGAGCTAACTACCGGCTATGAAAATGGATTCAATGACGAAATGAGATCATAGTGAATAAGCATAACCTATCAAATTATGCACATCCATTGTCTTTGAGAATCATAGTGCTTTATCTTTTCCTATTTTCTAAGTATCGCATGATTTGAGAAGAGCTTGCAAGGTGTGACAAGCCTCCAGGCAAATGCCTATCTCTCTTACTGTGCTTTGGCCAGAGCATTTCTTGGTCGGGAATCCATCCACCTCGAAACTGATGATCCTAATGTGGATTGACAAGTCCGGGGTGCCCACCTAATACTTCGCGCCAAATGTCATTTCCAGAGTACCCAAGGCACCAGGCCTTAATGTGGCCGGGTGCTTGATTAGCTACAAAAGACCGGGCTCGCCTGGCCATCCACTTGGGCCATTGGCCCGGCTCTTGATGCCATATACTACTGCAATCCCAACTCCTCCAAACATGACTCCAACCTATTTTACTCATTGTCCTTCAATCTGAACTTCGAATTGGCAAGAACTTGGGCCCCAAACTCAGCATGTAATTTTACTTTAATATTTGGCACGTATAAACACTAGTAGGATAAAATTATAATACGGTAGAGGAGATAGTATAAAACTCACTTATAAGATAGGGCCTTAAAAGTGTTTCTAATTTTTTTTTTCCATTTTTCTTTATTTTTAGCTGATTCTTTTAAAGAAAGGTGGGCCAATGAGCGGGCTTGGCCCACCCATTTTTTCCCTGGAGAGGGGCCTAGGCAAGACCTTGAGGAGTTATAGGCCCAAGCTCGCCCAAGTCTGCCCAAAGATCTATTCTATCAACGAGTTATGAAATATCGACACTCTTTGGAAAGCCACGTGTTATGTTAAACACTCAAATACACGTCCAATATTTCTTTTTACTGTTTTGTCAACACGTATAAGAAAATCCAACATCTGGTCAACTTTCCCGAGACTTTCCGATACTTCGAGTTCGGAATTCCGACATACGAATTCGGAATTCTAATGCTTAATTCCGACATATATGAGGTCAATTTTTTTAAAAAAAAAAATCATTGGTTAAAATGTAAATATGTAAAATAATAAAAATAATCAAATAATAAAAAGGGGAGAAAATAAAAATCTAGTCTTCCTTTCTTTTTTTTTTTCTTTTTCGATTTTCACTTTCCGTGATATACAATTTACCTCCTTCCGAAACACTCTGACATGTTAGTCCATAATATAAATTACTTTTTTTTTCCTTTAAGTTTTATAGATTATTGAAATGGAATTGAACTTGTCAAATTGAAATAATGAATGATATTTATAGATAGTGGATTAATATTTTTAGTGTGAATTCATTCTAGACTTTTTTATTATTATTTATTTGTGAATTTGAATCAAATTAATTTAATTAAAATAATCATAAAAATGATAACTTATCATGTATATGTAAAAATATACATTTAATATATAATGTCTCTTAACGTGTGATTTAATTATCTATTTTTTAAAAATAACATGTCAAAATTATCAATGTATTGTGTTGTGTTATGTCGTGCGTCGCGTGTCAATGTCGCTGTTTAATCAACGAGTTTTTGGGCCGTTATCTTTCTCTCTCCCCTCACTTGCCTCAGAGTTTTTCTTCATTTATTTCCTTTCTATGTTTTCTAATTACGTTTTGCATGATAATACCAAAGATCCTTTTTTAATATTAAAATTTCCACGTTGGAAGATACTTCAATTTGGTAAACACCAGTTAGAGAAGCCAATCCCATAAACTGAACTTCGAGAACTCATTGTCACAATATCATGTCATAAACGGTTTCGAATCCCCTATCTCACCTTCTGGATCGAAGTGTGGGTTGGCAGGATAGTGAGCCCCTAGCCAATTTATTGCTCGATGCATATATTAATTAAGTATAGGTAAGATTTTATGAAATTTCATATAAAGTTTCAATTCCTCATCTCACTCTGGGTCCACCAATAAGTTTCATCATTTGAGTATCACGCTAAGATAAAAATAATTATAGGAAAGTTTAAGAAGAAATTTAGGGTGACTATATATATTACCAACTTTGTGTTTTTGTGGATTGTGAAATTTTTTTATTTATAAATTCACACATTTTAAGTAAAAAGTAAAAGCGAAAGATCAGAAGGCAAATCGAAACATTTATCAGGGAAATGGAGGGATCCATTTGCACAGAAAAAGTTAGATGACCTAACGACGTAAACAAAAGTAAGTTAGACCATGAAATATAGACTCGTCTCAATTTGGAAGTGCGACGTTTTTCGCAACCTCATAATGATAATTTTAGGTGGAAGTTTTACGCTCCAAATTCGCAATATATTTGGAGGAGCTTTGGTCATGATCCTTCTTCAATGGTGTCGGGCAAGACTATTATCTCTTCTTCACCTTTAAAATGCACGACCCCATACGCACATTCGCCGTTTTGGTTGTGCAGACCAGACCGAATCCTCTGGGTGATCATGCGCACGTAGGATGTTTGCCCGACTACTTGGCATCCGTCATTTTCTGATCCTTCTCTTCTAGCGGAAGATGAGCTACCCAGCTACTAGAGCAAACTAGCCGCATGTGCTCCCTCATGTTTCTTACAAGAAAGCAGGGGGCTGCTGGGAGATCTTATGGAGATGTGGATTTTTTCGAGGTTCGAGCACTTGCACGGGTTTTAACTGCAAGACTCTAGCTTGACCTATGCCAAGTTCTGTTGGCATTCTAAAGCATTTGATGTTTCTTCATTCGTGCGTAAACTGTAAGATCAGGAAACTCCTAATTCAGTGTACGAGCTTCGCCATTTGCAGAGCTTAGGATTTGCCTGGCCCAGGTGTGAGAAACTTGAGCAATTGCCCCAAACATCTATAATATGATCAGCCTCCACTTTTTGTCGAAAACCATGAAACAGCTGCTTTTGTTGGAGAATGGAATAGGATGCTTGACTTCTCCGCAGTGTCTATTCATTAGAAAGTGCAAGAATTTGGAGGCCTAGTTTGACGATTTATACACGCGAACGATGCTCTTTAAATTATCTAGAGGGGTTGTCCTGAGTTAGCCTCCTTACCACAAGGCATATTGAAGGTATTTGAATCTATTGATTGCAACTGCAGTAAGTTGAACTTGTCACAAAGCGAAAGTAATGGACCACTCTCCATGTGGAGGCTTCAGTCCTTGATGTTTGCGGGATTCTCGAAAAAGGTTTCTTTACCCCAGTGGCTCGAAGGGTCTGCAAGTCCACTTCAGAGGATAGATATTTCCGATTGCCTCAAACTTGAATGTATTGCCGAGTGGCTACAGAAATGTTCTTCACTGAGAAAACTGAAGATCGAGGACAGTGCCAGGTCTTCCTTTTTACCAGATGGCCTTGGCCGCATCACACTTTGATAGAGCTGAGGATTGATGCATGCGGGAAATTGAGGTGTGGAGTTGCATAGAGAAGTGAGGATTGGAGCAAGATTTCTCACGTCCTGGAGATTTACAAAGATGGAGGGAAGATCAAATAAACAGATTAATTGGTCTAAGCAAACCCCTCTGCTCCTCCTCCCCTCCCCCCCCCCCCCCCCTCCCTCTTCTCCCTTCCCTATACTTATTTTTAACAAGTTTATGGATTGAAAGTCTAGTTTCAAACCATGTTTCTTTTACTGTTTTTATGTACTAGCAGTGTCAACTGTCTCTGAATCTTCAAATCAGCAAGAAAGATGATTTCCACAAGAGATCGCCGGATATTTCAAGTTCAAGTTCTTAAAAGGAGCAAAAATCATGCCTTGCATCACCAGCCATGGAAGATAAAGACTTCTCCTAGTGCTAAAATCCCATGCTCAAGAACTATTTGTTTGGCATCAGAGAGGTGAATTCAAGTCAACGCCGATGTCCTTGAACTTTACTAACTCCGGTGTTTTGTCGCTTTTCCCCCTTACTGTTCTTGTTCTGTTTTTTCTGTGTGGCTGCGGACCGGAGATAGACAAACCTATGCCTGTCCAGCTTTAGGGTTCTCTTCTGAGTTTCTTATCTGCGAGATGCACTTCAAAGCTTACGTAGTGATTGCTTTTGCCAGTAAGTTTCGGTTTGTTTCTCTTGTAAAGTAAGTTATGCACTCATCGAAAGCTTCAAGATAGTATGTGATGAGATGGCATTGGCACAGTGAAAGTGATAATCGTGCACTACACTGCACTTTATTTTGAGCTTGACAGATTAATTTCTATTGCATGCTTGTTACAAACTTATTTTCCTTCATATTAAAATGAGTTTATAGGAAAAATTACTTGATTTCTCCTACTTAACTTTGTATAGCCATCAGCCACAGGTTTGACAGATAATTATCTACGAAGTCAACAATCCTAGAAATCACATACACAAAGCATCACATGCCCACTTGATTCAAAGTCAGAGCTTACGCGAGACTAGTACATCTTCTATACATGAACCTTCCAAGCCGAGATATTTGGTAAACCAAACTTAGGGCTTCGTTCAAAGCATTGTATGGCAGAGCTCTTGGAACCCCTATATGTTGGAATGAAGTGGGAGAAAGAGGACTCAAATTGCCTAAATCGCTTCAGATATAGTTCCGGTAATTTTGGATGGGCTTAAAATACAAAGTCAATAGAAGAGTTGTGAATAAGCACCGAAGACCGTTCGAGTATTTGGACGCACCCCTGGACCAGAAAGTTGCAAACACGAATGCTGTTTAATCTTCTCTTTTTGCCTGTCCTGTCAAAGTATTTAGGAACCACAGCAATAACCCTTGGCAGCAAAGAATGGTGGGATAGAACAGATACGGAGTTTCAAGCATGGCTTGGACAGTAGGCCTACTGGTCGTCATGAATCCTTTCAGTGGTCAAAAACTTCATTGTCTAATCCCGCCTTGAATATTGATGCTCAACTATCATGAATCCCCGCCTTGTGTCTAATGCCTTGTCAACTGGTGTGGCAAGTAGCGACCGGCTGCCTGCCAATGAAAGCCATTTCCTGGCTTAAATATTAGGTTCAATTTCAATACACCTCAAGTATGCCCTATTCTATTGTCTAACAACTCTTTATAAGCCGTGAAGTACTAGCATCTGCTCGATTTTAGTACTAGCATCTGCCAAACATTACGTCTTGGCACTCCCACTACTCTTTTTAACACCAGAAATCCTTCATGTGCATTGAGTATTGTGGAGTCTTGCCTGTAACGAAATCTTCTTATGCATTGTCCATATCATGTGATAGTTGCTACCTTGATTCGAACTAACTCTATTCATGTTTCGCTATTTGGGACAAAAGAATTAATTCAAATTAGGGACATAAAGAAGCAATGCGAACGAATATTTATTTTTTACTTCATTATTTTTGTGTAGCAGCATACATGTTGACACCTGAATTTTCGCAGCTGATTGAAAGGAAAAAAAAAACAGAGGTTCTTTCTTTCATTCTCCCGAAGCTTACGTTTAGGCACCACTCTCCGATTTGAGGAAGGGGATCCTCTCCATTTTTCTTCTCCTTGGGCGAACGTTCGTCGCTCACGTCACGGTGGCTCCGGTTCTCGATCGTTTCCACCGCATGACACCGACGTGGCTCCATCTCGTTGCGATCCTTGGTCCGATAGTACCGCTCCTCCTTCCTTCACCCCTCAGCCGCCACATCCGCCGACAATGACAAGCGGCCTCCTTCGGTGTACGCGCTCATCGTGCTCAACCAACGGCCCTCCGGATTCACTCCTCTGCTCTGCCTTATTTCGTGGACGTAGGAGATGAAGAGCTAGAATCGCAAGAACCGTTGTCTGGCTAGCCTAGATCTCAACAATCGACGATCCTTGAAGCTCCTGGCCTTGACCCAGTGGCCCGTTGCAGCCTCTTCATGCTGAGCTGACCAGGTAACGTCAAGTCCCTGATCTGCCCTTTGTTGAGCGAGGTGGGAGCTGAGACTGTTTCTTTAGTTCTTGCTAGTGTCGGATCTGAACGAGTCGGTTTATGTTGATTTCGAACATTTCTGAGTGATTTCCCTCCAGTCTGGATGCGAGTCGTCCTGAAACGGTCGGCATCTTTTCCTCATTCCACGCAGATAACATGTTCGATGAAACGCATATAGAACCCAGCGCAAGTCAGTCTCGTTTTTGTCAAAACCGAAAGCATATTGGTCCGGATTAAGTCATGTTAATGGGTTTTCCGTAGCCTTTTCAGTGATCGAATGTGCTTTTTCTGAATCACCGTTTTCTTTGTCTTATGTTCTATGCCCGGGGTTACTAATGGCGGTTGTTGGTGAGACGATGATCCTGGATCCAAGGCCTAAATGATGATTGTTACAAGCATCGGCATAGGTTTGCTGGTCAGTGTCTGCTCTTTATTTATTTTGCTCATGTTGTGGTAGAAAGAGAGGGCCAGTGGTGCGAATTTACTGGCCGATGAGGGAGGTCTAATGCTGGTTATTGGTGTGGGTCTTGCGATGAACATGGGCGATTGATGGTGATCGGTGCCTTGCATTGTCGTCTTGGTGATGATAAATTTTGGTGGATGGGGGTTTTGTGCGATGGTCGACAATGGTTGATTTCTGACCACCGGCGTTCGACGAAGGGTGATGGTCGATGATCATTCTGGCGGTAGCGGACTGATATAACTCATGGCGGTGTCTTGGTTGCGTTCGGATTAGAGGTCGAGGGTGTTATCCATTGATTAAGCCTTGATTTTCCAGGAATTCATGCTCTATGTTGGGCCTTTTCTGGTCGGTAATAGGAAGAGCACGAAGAAGGCGATGACGGAAGAGATACAACGGCCAACGGTAATTAAAGTGGAGGGCCTCATTTTGTTTAATGAGTCTGAACTTGTTTCACTTCTAAGTAGTTTAAGTCATGACTTAGATGGGCTTGGGCTAAGTTAGGATAATGACATAAACAATGTTTGAACGTAATTCCTTCACTTTTAATTTTTTTTTTTTTTTCATTATGGTCCCTAATGTGGTAATCTTTTAATTTGTTCAATGTAATTTTCAAACTTTTGGTACGTGTTCAATAGAGTCTTTGAATTGTATGAAAATGTTCAATATATAATGTGATCTATGAACTTTACCCCAATGTACAATATGATTTATAAACTTTTAATTTGTTAAATGTAATTTATGAACTTTTGGTATATGTCCAATACAGTCCCTAAATTATATAAAAACATTTGATAGATTGCATACGGAGCTAAAGTTCATAAACCACATTGAACAAATTAAAATTTCACGTATCAATTACATATTAAGCCAAAATTTAAAGATTATTTGTGTCACTATCCCCTCAGTTTTCATTATATTTAAAATTGGGTTTGTAGTTTTAGCCGAAGAGAGCTGGCTTGATAGGTCCACTTGCGGAATGCCCTTGCATTGCTCCAATCCGATTATAACAAGTGGATCGGGCCTGGAATTTTGGCCCACGTCCTTGGAGCCCAGTTGGACCTTAATATATTTCGACAGTATGCAATTCGAGTCTTGTTCAATATTGAACAGCAGCTACACAAATATTGACATCAAGAATCATTTGGAATTTGTTCCAGTATTTTCTAATGTCTTAGAAAGTCTCTTTCAAATTTTCAAAAGTGTGGATAGAAAACACCACATATTCTCATTCTAGAAGAAGGGCAAAAACGTGGACATCTGATACCAGGATGTGAAAATGAATTGGCATTTTAATCTGGTGCACATGTTTATCTTACAAGAAAGAGAGTAACGAAGAAAGGAATGTAGTAAAGATTAAAGAGAAAGGTAGGAGAATTAAAGCCACATTTGCTTTATCTTTAGGGAGACGACGGTATTCTACATATAATTGGAAAGGCATCCAATTATAATTTTCATGAAGAATTGAGTAAACCATGCAACAATTTGGAATAACATTGCGCATATTACTTCGCACCACGTGTATTCCTTAGTTTGTGCTTATATAACCTGGCAAAATCATGCTCCTTTACTATCCTTCTCCTAAAAACTAGTCTAGTTCCTGCATAGTGGTCACGCTAGGCCTCCTCGGAAACCAATAACACCAATTACGACCA
Organism: Eucalyptus paniculata subsp. matutina; assembly: GCA_017140255.1. Lineage (NCBI taxonomy): Eukaryota > Viridiplantae > Streptophyta > Magnoliopsida > Myrtales > Myrtaceae > Eucalyptus > Eucalyptus paniculata. The sequence continues at coordinate 47,297,105 of CM029435.1, forward strand.
TGTCTGAGGTTGTCTCTAGCATCCTCGGACCTCTTTTGGAGAAACTAGCTTCATCAGCTGTTGAAGAAATTCAACTAGTAGGGGGTGTCAAGGATGACCAAGAAAAGCTCAAGAACAAGCTAGAGATGATCAAGAAGGTGCTTGTCGATGCTGAGCAGAAGCAAACAAAAGAGGAAGCTATGAGGCTTTGGTTGTCGAAACTTAAGGACTTTTGCTATGATGTGGAGGACGTGTTAGACGAATTTGAAGCCAAGGCTTTGTGGAGGCAAGCAAGGTTGATCGAGTACTTGACCCTCAAAAGCAAGGTACGCTACTTGGCCCCATGGCTAAGTTAGGATAACTGACATAAACACCGTTTGAAATTTAGTCAAATGAGCAAAGTAATTCCTGTACTTTTAATTTTTTTTCATTATGGTCCATAACGTGGTCATCTTAATTCTCAAACTTTTGATACGTGTTCAATACAGTCTTTGAATTGTATGAAAATATTTAATGTATAATGTGATCTATGAAATTTACCCTGATGTGCAATATGATCTATGAACTTTTAATTTGTTCAATGTAATTTATGAACTTTATATAGTCCCTAAATTGTATAAAAACATTTGATACATCGCATACTGGGCTAAAGTTCATAAACCACATTGAACAAATTAAAATTTCACATATCAATTACATATTAAACCAAAATTTAAAGATTATTTGTGTCATTATCCCCTAAGTTTTCATTATATTTACAATTGGGTTTGTAGTTTTAGCCGAAGAGGGCTGGCTTGATAGGCCCACTTGCGGAATGCCCTTGGATTGCTCCAATCCTATTATAACAAGTGGATCGGGCCTGGAATTTTGGCCCACGTTCTTGGAGCCCAGTTGGACCTTAATATATTTCGACAGTATGCAATTCGAGTCTTGTTCAGTATTGAACAGCAGCTACACAAATATTGACATCAAGAATCATTTGGAATTTGTTCCAGTATTTTCTAATGTCTTAGAAAGTCTCTTTCCAATTTTCAAAAGTGTGGATAGAAAACACCACATATTCTCATTCTAGAAGAAGGGCAAAAACGTGGACATCTGATACCAGGATGTGAAAATATATTGGCATTTTAATCTGGTGCACATGTTTATCTTACAAGAAAGAGAGTAACGAAGAAAGGAATGTAGTAAAGATTAAAGAGAAAGGTAGGAGAATTACAGTCACTTTGCTTTATCTTTAGGGAGATGACGGTATCCTACATATAATTGGAAAGGCATCCAATTATAATTTTCACGAAGAATTGAGTAAACCATGCAACAATTTGGAATAACATTGCGCATATTACTTCGCACCACGTGTATTCCTTAGTTTGTGCTTATATAACCTGGCAAAATCATGCTCCTTTACTATCCTTCTCCTGAAAACTAGTCTAGTTCCTGCATAGCGGTCACGCTAAACCTCCTCGGAAACCAATAACACCAATTACGACCATGTCTGAGGTTGTCTCTAGCATCCTCGGACCTCTTCTAGAGAAACTAACTTCATCGGCTGTTGAAGAAATTCAATTGGTTGGGGGTGTCAAGGATGACCAAGAAAAGCTCAAGAACAAGCTAGAGATGATTGAGAAGGTGCTTGCCGATGCCGAGCAGAAGCAAACAAAAGAGGAAGCTATGAGGCTTTGGTTGTCGAAACTTAAGGACTTTTGCTATGATGTGGAGGACGTGTTAGACGAATTTGAAGCCAAGGCTTTGTGGAGGCAAGCAAGGTTGACCGAGTACTTGACCCTCAAAAGCAAGGTACGCTACCAGGCCCCATGGCTATCCAATTTCATTTTTCAATTTAAGATGGCACATAAAATGAAAAAACTGAGAAAGAGACTTGATGGGATCAATGAAGAGAGGACTCAGTTTAACTTGTCGAGTGATGTTGCTAACAAGACTATAGTTCCGCGGAGGGAAACTCATTCTTTTGTGTCCCCTTCGAATGTGATTGGAAGAATTAAAGAAACGAAAAGCATAATAGAGCTGTTGATAAGCTCAAATGATGGAGGAGCTAGAACGATAGCAATCATTCCGATTATTGGAATGGGAGGTACTGGAAAGACGACTCTCGCTAAATTAGTATACAATGATGATAGGGTAAAAAAACTTTTTGATCACAAAGTTTGGTTATCCATGCCAATAAAATTTGAAGTTAAGAAGATAATAGGAGATGTCATCAAGTCTCTTGGTGGCGAAGAAAAATGTGAGAGTTGGGCTCTTGAAATGCTTCAAAATCAACTGAGACATCTCGTGGAGGACAAAAGGTGTTTGTTCGTGATGGATGATGTGTGGGAAGTGACGCGGGAGGATTGGGTGGGATTGAGAGATTTGTTAGGAGGCGTTTCCGAAGGGAGTAAAATCATTGTGACTTCGCGGAATCAATCGATCGCCTCAATCATGGGCACTGTCCCCCCACTTAATTTGGCCAACCTTTCGCGGGAGGATTCTTTGATTTTGTTTGTAAATTGCGCGTTCGATCAAGGGCAAGAGAAGAATTACCCAGACCTAATGGTAATCGGCGAGGAAATTGTGAGCAAGTGCGGGGGAAATCCTCTGGCGGTGAAGACATTGGGAAGCTTGTTGTTTTCCAAAAAGAACAACCGCAGCGACTGGGAATATGTAAGAGATAGCGAGATGTGGCAATTGGAGACTGATATATTACCTTCACTGAGAATAAGCTATGATCTAATGCCGTCTTATTTGAAACGGTGTTTTGCTTATTGCTCAATATTCCTGAAGAACTATGAGTTCAACAACTTGGATCTGATCCAACTGTGGATTTCAAACGGGCTTATCCAATCTAGTGGAAATAATAAGGAGCTAGAAGAGATTGGACGGCAGTACTTGGAGGAGTTGTGGTCGAGATCCTTCTTCGATTTTGTCCGAGAAGACTATCCATTTCTATTCTTCCGAATGCACGACCTCATTCACGAACTTGCCATTTCGGTGGCACAAACCGAATCGTCCAACATGAAAGTGCACGCGCAAGATATTTCCCCAAAGACTCGGCATATATCGTTTCCCAACCCGTCTCGTATACCAAGAGATGAACTCCATGGCTGCTTGAGCAAACTTAGCCGCATTCGTACCATCATGCTTGAGGATGGTTCCTCTGGGGAGTTCCTTTTGGAGATGTGCATTTCGCGATTCAAGCGCTTGCGAGTGCTATGGCTAGATTACTCTAGCTTTGACCTACTGCCTAGTTCCATTGGCAGTCTAAAGCATTTGAGGTTTCTTAGTTTGTGGGGCAATTGGGATATCAAGAAACTCCCCGATTCGATCTGCAAGCTTCACAATCTACAATGCTTAGATCTTGGCTTGTGCATGGAACTTGAGGAATTGCCTGAAGACATTAAGAATCTGATCAGCCTCCGCGTTTTATATATAACCACAAAACAACAACGTTTCCCGGAGAGGGGAATAGGATGCTTGACTTCTCTACGGTGGCTATTGATTGCATCGTGCGAGAATTTGGAAGCCTTGTTTGATGATATCCAATTGCTCACATCGCTCCGTAAGATGTTCATCGTGCATTGTCCGAAGTTAGCTTCCTTACCCCAAGGCATCAAGAATCTGAATGCGTTAGAGGATCTTTGGATTCGCTATTGCAGGAACTTGAAGCTGCCAGAAGACGAAAGTAATGAACCACGCTCAATGCTGAGCCTTCAATCCTTCATATTCGAGGGATTACCGGAGCTAGTTTATTTCCCCAGGTGGCTCGAAGGTTCTACAAGTACACTGCGGAGGATAAAAATTGTGAATTGTCCCAAGTTGAGGGAATTGCCCGAGTGGTTGCAAAATTGTTCTTCTCTGAGAACACTGGAGATTAAAGACTGTCCTGGATTGTCCTCTTTACCACACGGCATTCGCCGCATTCCTACATTGACAGAGCTGTGGATAACTAATTGCGGGGGAATCGAGTAGGAGAACCGATGTTGAAGAAGAAGGTGATTGCGAACAGATTGTGAGATATTTATGGATAAGAAGAGCGCAGAAATGCGGCCAACAGATTGGCTACTCTAGATATATCTACAATGATACTTTTCTAGGAAAATATATTTTCTTGAAATATCTGTGTGCTTATGTAAGGATGCGTGAGAAGTTCTCTCAATCGATATTGTAAGAGTGCTTCTAATAAAAAGGTACGTACTTTCTTTAGGTGAGTTTTGTGTCTTCTTCACCAATTGATATAAGAGCTTTTGTTGCATGCGTTCTAGATCGAAGCGAGATCACTCCCGTACCGGAGATTTACATCCGTTGATGGAAGCTAATAAATTGATTCATCTGTATAAACAAACTCCCCATCTTTTTGACACGTTTATGAATTAAACTTGGATTATGCATACAATTCAAAAGATTGCTCATCTGGTAACTTTCGGTCTGTTTATTTCATAAACAAAGTTCCCGTAAGTCGAATTCTACGAGAAAGTTTGCAACGCTGTCTGCAAAGCAACAGTGGGTTTTTTGCATATTGCAATTCCATTTAATCATCTATGTTAGGGGTTAATATAGCCCTCAACATAAATAATCAAAATAACAAAGGGATAGTCGAAGCAGAAGTTAGAATTTGAGGATGAAAAAATTTCAATGCGCCTTCCATGCTTGGAGCTTCGATTCCAAACGAGATTTCCTAGGCCCATGACACGTATGCGATAACCTTTCATATTTTTTCAATTGAAAAATATGCAAATCGTAAAATCTTTTAAAAATTAGAATCTGCAACAACATCCGACTACTCGATGCTTATCGAGGGATTAAGGATAGCCATTATGGGACAATATACTCCGTCTTATGATGCATTCGCACCAGCTGAGGATGACCCATTGTCGACCTAAGATTGACTGAAAGCTACTCAAGTCTAACTGATGCTAATTGAGACCAATTGACTATCGCTTGGATTGGGCGACAATGACTCCCAACTGTTTTGCCGATGACAATTTGCATTGAAATGATAGTGAAATGTGGGCTTGGACTAGTTGTTGAGGTGATTTATCCCAATTTAGTAATTTACCCATCAAGATAGGATACAAACATAGAGGGCCATTTTGGTCAATCCGACTCATTTTTGAAACTTTGTAATAGAAGATTGACAAAACAACAACTGTAGCTCCGTTTATTTCATAAAAAAATAAATTATTTGAAAATAATTTTTTAAAATAATCGCTTCTATTGCTTGAAATGATAATTAAATGGAGGATAGTAAAATTTCAGACTCGCCTTCTACTTATAAATCCATATTCTTGGCCTATGATATGTGCTAGGAAAACAAAAACAAAATTTGTGACAAATATGCTATCCTACACACACACAGCCCTCTCAACCTTAGAATAGGGACTGATTATTAGCCACCAAATTTCTTTTCATTTTTTTTACTAATATCATAGAAAATTCTAAGGTAGCAGTATTCTAATGCAAAGGTGCCACATTGTGGGAAGTGCAGAGCATATCATTAGGACTGATTAGAACATCCTTAGGTTTTAGAGAATCATACCAAGTAGAAAGGGAAATAGGAGGGAGCTTTAAGGATTCATAGTGAACCACACAATATTATTTTTCGGGAGGGTGCGATCTGCCCCTTATCATTTACAAGCCATGCCTTTTATAGGTATAAAGCAAACACTAAAGACAAACATATGATTATTGGTGATAGTTCGGGAAATCACCAATAATTTTATAAACTCTTGCAGACTCCTTTTGTTGACAATGGCTAATTATTTGACCCTTATAGTGACAAGCCAAGATTATGCTTATGATAGACCCTTATTTCACATTTTTTGCTTTTGCTACAATGCACTACAATGCATAAATAGTGCTATGAATAGTGCCAAAAATTACATAAATAGTGCCAATCAGTGCATAAATAGTACTTTTGCTATCGTACTTAAGTAAATGTTCCTCTCGTTCACGTGACTCATCTTTCTTTTGGGTTGCTTTTTGACTTCTTTATTTAGCGCTTTATACCTCTTCCTTTATTGTACTTATGAATTAGTTCAGCATCATTTGAGTTGTCTGAGTCTCTCAAACCCACGATTTCTCTTAGCCCTTAATGTTCAACTACAAATTGTTGGAGCCCACTAGTGGACCTCTTGGTGAAGACGGAGGAAGATACTTGATACTTTGGCCTATGATTCGAGCTAGCAAAAACAAAAATAGAATGCCATCCTCCCCACACACGGCTCATCTAGCCTTAGAATAGGGACTGCCTGTTAATTACCAAATTCATTTTCATTTTTTGACTCATATTATAAAAAATTTCAAGGTAGTAGTATTTTGATGTGCATGTTGTACATTATGGCAAGTACAGAGCATACTATTAGGATTGATCAGAACATCCCTAGTTTTTAGAGAATCATACTGAATAGAAAGGGAGATAGGAGAGAGCTTTAATGATTCGTAGCAAACCACAAAATATTATTTTCTAAGAGGGTGCATTCTGCCCCTTATCATTTACAAGCCACACCCTTTATATGCATAAAATAGACATTGAAGACAAACATATGTTTAGTGGTGACAGCTCTAGAAATCACCAATAATTTTACAAACTCCTTTTGGTCGACAATGGCCAATTATTTGACATTTATACTGACAAGCTAAGATTTTGCTTCCAACAAACCCTTATTCCACATTTTTCGTTTCTATTACAGTGCGCTATAGTACATAAACAATGCTAAATAGTGCGGGTAGTACATGAACGGTGCTTTTCCTACGGTACTTGAATAAAATTTTCTCTCCTTCACGTGGCTCATCTAACTTTTTTTGGGTTGCTTTTGACTTCTTTGAAGCAAGATAGGCAAGGGAATAGTTCCTTCCAGCTTGCCACTTCATACCTCTTCAATTATTGTACTTGTGAATTGGTTCATCGTCATCTAAGCTGTCCGAATCATATCCATCCTTCTACCTCATTATTCCTTGATGAGAACTTCGACTTCTAGAACTTCAAGATATTCGGTACATGTATCATTTAGGGCTGATAAGAACTAGAAGGAATGTTAGGCGGATTAAAATTGCATCTCTCTAGATACTGTTGCCTAACTGCTTCAAGGAGCCCCTCTACTTCGTCAGTTGCTAGAGCAACCACTGCCTCTAATTTAGATGACCTTTGTCTTTTGGATAATTGATGAGAGCTTATCGAAACATCACTAGAGCTTTATAGTTGAAATGATGGGCTTTCTTTGTCGAGGCCTAGACTAAATGCAAGCTGCAATTCACTACGATCAAAAGAATCTGGTGACAATGGTCTTCCAATGAATCTTGTGATGATGAAGCCAAATCTTATGAAGATGTTTATGACATAGAATTGTCTAGCACATCCATTCTATAGTACGTTCTAGGTAAGCATCAATTGCCAGTCGAGTTGCACAATAATCATCATAATGATCCCAAGAAACATCATCAGCTTCTACTGCCAGGCTTTTGACAAAATGATTTGATTATGCTAACACAATATCCTTTGCAATTCTCAATATTGTCAAGGGTAAGCTGAGATTCCACAATGTAGGGTCGCAAAAATCTCATTTGGAACAGGTTGGGGTTTATATGTGGATACACCAACATCTGCTGGAATTTTACACATATCTCTACTAGACCAAACAAATAACCATGGCCTGAAAAATAAGATAACTATGTAAAGCTCTGGGTTAGACCCGTATGCTTTAAATTGGGCTTCGAAAATATTTTTCCATGCACCTAGATGTTTAAACCAACAAAGTATTTGCCCAAGATATTTATACTTGGCTTCTCCTTAGATGATCCTATTCATGATAAGAGGTATATTGGCTGTCGGAAACTCGATGGCAATGGTGTAGTGATTAAGCAAATACTAGTAAAACCATCTAAGTCTTTTGGGAATTCCTCTTTAGGGAAGAAAGTAAGAGGATGAATGAATGGATATTTTGGATTTAGTCCATTTGGGTGAAGGAGAAGGCCATCATAATTATTGAAAATACGAAAATGATATTGCCACACAGTCTTCCAAGATTTTCAAAAGAAAAAAAAAACTTATCTTGGATGAGCTCAGAGATTTCTGGTGGGTACAAATCAAAAGGGCAATTGGTCTTTATTTCTTGAGTCTTGAAACCTCCCCTAAGACTTTCTCACCACATACATATTTATGGATGTGGTAACCACAAATTCTTTTGACTGTGACAAGATATCACCATATATATATATATATATTTCCCGTAGTATGTTTGATTTAAAATGAATACTTTGAGAACCATTCTATCCATCTAAGAAGCTAAGGGTGTGGGATATGTTTCTGCTTGAACTTCAACATCTGAGAAAATAATGACATGTCTATTTCTACAAAGAAATGATGTCTTATGAGATGGACTTCAAACTTCTTGATACCATATTTTATTACTAGGATTTCTTTGAACGTAGAGTGGTAATGCATTTTCGCTTGTGTGAATTTCCCACTTTTGTGTCTATAAACTCATTGTTTTCCATCAATTTCTTCAAAAAGAACAATAGCCAAATATTCATCACTATCATCTATTTGCAAAATTCTTTATCCCATGGAAGGAACTTGCAGTGGAGGAAGATGCTATAGAACTTCTTTTAGTTTGCGTATAGACTTAATTTGCGTGGCCCCCCATCGAGGAGCATCTTTCTGGAGCATTTGTTGGAGTGGATTCGCAAACTCTAAAATTTATGGGACAAAATTCCCCAAGATAAGTTACTTCCTACTTGTGGGAAATATTTTCATTAGGAAACTTATGCAATTCCTTAGCAATATGAGGACCGGGATAATACATTCCATCTTTGAGATGCATCCCAAGAAATCTGATTTCTTTTTAGACAATGATCATATTATTATGGGATAACATGATTCCATGCTTTCGTACCAACTCTATAAATTAGGCTAATAATTTATAATGAAAATATTCATATGGACTATAGAAGAGGATATCATCAATGTAAATTGAAGCATTGGTCGGGATAGGCTAGAAAATTTTGGACATAACCTTCGAAACATCGAATGAGCTGTTTTGAGGCCAAAAGGAAGCATCGTCCATTGGAACATTGATTTGGAATGCAAAATCTAGTTTTATATCTGTTTTCAAGATAAATTCCCAACTGTCAAAATCCAGTTTTAAAATCAAACTTGGAGTATGATAATGCTTGAGTAAGGCTAGAGAATAAAGAATTCCTATAGGGTTAAGGAAATTTATTATCTTGTAGGAATTGATTAAGAGGCTAGTAATCAATGAGCAGTCTTATCTTTCCTATGACAGCCTGAATTTTCAGAATTTGTTTTCGATTAAATAAATCGGGCATTTCGTCGATGCGCTAATAGTGTTATTCTCTGAGCTGATCATTTACGGGATAACTGGATTATCTAGGGAAACAATTAAGGAATTTAAATGCAATGGACTTGAGAATTCGACTAGGAATCGATTGTTCGACCATATTGGTCTGCAAGGGTCATTACGGTACTGTCAGAAATCGATCAGAGACCGGAAATAGGTCGATTCGACTGAGATATGTGATCAAAGTGTGGGTGATCCCACCTGATTGCAAAATACTCATCCATCGGGGGAGAATTGTCCAAAAAATCCTAAACCTATTGCAATTTTGCCAATTTAGTCCTAAACCTTTCAATCTTGCCGATTGAATCCTAAACCTTTTGTCAGTTTGCCAATTGAGTCCATCCGGCCAATTTTGGTCGGAAAATGCTGACGTGGATGTTGGCAGGCCACATAGGATTGCCGGCGCGACGTGAACAATTTTTAATAATATTTTAAATTTTTTTAAATTTTTTTATTTTCTAAAATTTTTTCTATTTTTCCCTTTTTTTTTCTTTTCCCTTGTCCTTTTCCGGTGGCCGGCCACCAGCCTCAGGCGACGACCGGCCACCGGCCACAGCCGGCCTGCTGGCCTCGCCCGCCACAGGCGAGGCCCAGTGGGGCAATGGCGACGCCGGGCGAGGCCAGCCCCGGCGAGGGGAGCCCTCGCCGGGGCTCGCCCTCGCCCAGGCGAGCGTCGGCCTCGCCCCTGGCCGAGCAGGTGACGGCTAGCCACAGGCCACAGGCCAACGCCCAGCCGGCCAGGGGCGAGGGCCGGCCTCGCCAGATCTAGTCTGGGCGAGGCCGACGCTCGCCTGGGTGAGGGTGAGCCCCGGCGAGGGCTCCCCTCGCCAAATCTGGCGAGGCCGGCCCTCACCGGGGCCAGGGCTGGCCTCGCTCGGCGTCGCCATCGCCCGGCTGGGCCTTGCCTGTGGCGAGCGAGGCCAGCGGGCCGGCTGTGGCCGGTGGCCGGAAAAGGGCCAGGGAAAAGCCAAAAAAAAAAAAAAAAAAGGGAAAAAACAGAAAATATTAAAAAAATCACAATTTTTTTTTAAAATTTTAAAATATTATTAAAAATTATCCACAAGCACCGGATGATCCTACGTGACACCGCCGGCGTCCACATCAGCATTTTCCGGCCAAAATTGACCAGATGGACTCAATTGGCAAACTAACAAAAGGTTTAGGACTCAATCGACAAGATTGAAAAGTTTATGACTAAATTGGCAAAACTACAATAGGTTTAGAACTTTTTGGACAATTCTCCCCATCCATCGGCACTAGACCGATTTTTCTATCATTTTGGTACCCGGTGCCTGTAATTGAAATCTTGAGATTTTTACGACAACCAAGGGTCGCCAATGTGTCGGAGATGTACATTATGACTCGAGATAAATTATCACGGGTCAATTGTACAAAAAATTCCTAAAAGTGACCTGGTAGACAGGTCACGCTAAAAACATGCTGGAGTGAAATTAACCGTGAATTTGAACCCGATTTCAGAAATCGAAAGTTCGGTAGTGTCACGAGCTATTTTAGAAACGTCGACTAATCATCCGAAAATTTTTCAGAGATTCCGGGATTTTTACAGAAAACCGTTTCCAACATTGCGGAAAATTAGTGGAAATTCAAATGGGCTAAATCGATGAAAATTTGGACTTTCAAGCCGAGCCTTTGAGTGTCGGGGATTTATAGAAAATTGTTCGAGATTTTCCTTCACCAAAATTGAACCTCAATTTGGGAAATTTCATGAAGAAATTAGAGCCAAAATTCAAGGAAATTCGGAATTGAATTTTGGGGTAACAAAATTGTCTTCAATTTAGTTATTTAGTGGGAAATTATTATTGGAAAGTAATAGGAGACATGGCATTCAATGGAAGGGCTAAGCATGAAGACTTTCAAGGCTAAGTCATGATGATTTTTGATAATCCTTGTGGACATTCCTTCCTTTGCTCCTGCCGATCGTCCCATTCTGCCGTATTCTTTCGCACGCTCGAGCATTTCTGTTTTTCTTTCATTCTGACCGTTGAAGCTTCAGCGTCCACCGAAATCACCCGACAAACGGCCGCCCCTCTCCACTAATATTTGTTTCCTCCGGTCAAACTTTCAAGTTCACCAAGGCTTTTGTTGACCCCATCTTCGGCCACCTGCACGTGAGGCCACGTCCACGTCCTTCTCCAATTTCAGCAAGCAGCCCATCGACGTTGCTTATTCCTTCTACTGGCGCCAGTCCACGTCTTCCTCCACCAGCTTGTCTTCTTCGGTCAAAATTCGTCTGCTGAAGACCACCAAATTTCCCCAGTTTGCTGCCACCTCCAGCTGCTCCCCTCACCAGCTCGCCATCCTGTTTCTCTCGGTCAAAACCCCTGTGAAACCATTCCGCCGAAGTTGACTCCAGCGCCCACGACTTCACCGAAGCAGCTTCATCATCACGCGGCCACGTCCAGCAACTTCGGCCACCTGCCGCGTGCTCCATCAGCGTGCATCTCCACCGAATTCACCTTCTTCGAGCAGTCCACGTTTACCTCAGCTTCACCGACTTCTCCGCCAGCTTGCTTCCATTTCGTGCAGCCCATTCCACCGGTTCAGCAGCCCAGAGAGTTCATCGAGCCCACAGTCCACCGAAGTTCAGCCCAACAAATTGCTGCTTCTTTGCTTCAGTCCAGCAAGCCCACAATTCGGCCCAAGAAAGCAGCCCATCTTCATGCAAGTCAGCCCGTGAATTTTAACAGCCCATCTTCAGTTTTTGGTCAGGCCCATTTGGAGCCCAAGTCCACGAAGTCACAAAGTTTTATCGACCAGAGAGAGATGGGCACGTGCTCGAGGTTCGGGGCGTGACATTTCCTCGGTTCTGCTTCACACGCTTGTTGACATAAAATGCTTCACAAGCCCTTTGAGAAACTAAAAGGTCAATTAGTCATTGATAAAGAAAATCTGAATATTCACTTTGTGCCATAAACAAATGCTCTAGATTCATACTTGAGTGGCTAGCTTTGGTCGGATTAATATCCTTGTTTATCTTAAAAGGAAGATGGATGAAAAAGTCGAGATTTTTCATAAAGGATTATGACATTTTTTAACAAGATTTGAATGGAATTCTACACATGCATCCAAAAGGATTTGTAGGATGCGACCTAACATGCTTATCTAGATAGCAAAGAATCTTTGGATGCCCGCAAATTCAGTAAATTGTCCTTCGAACCTTAGTCCATTGGACAAAATTCTAAGTTGAGCAATTTATGTGAGGATATATGAACCAATAATGATATCTTTATTTGATGAGTTAAAGCCAAGAATTTTGGTAGCGATGGAATACTTGGGAAAAAAACTGAATGTTAATGGGTTTGCTTTGAACTCCTGTAGTAAAGGTATATCTAGAAGCAGAGTTAAAATACCATATATATAAGGTCCAGTATTTTTGTGGAAGTATCTTTGTATCAAGAATAGAAGCACTGGCTCTAGTGTCAATGAGGGTAATGACAGAGATAGGTTTGTCATAGTTGGATGGACATATTTTAACGAGAAATATAGGAGAATGAAAGGAGTGTATGCACAAAGACCTTAGATTGTGGGAGACTTAGGTTTCTTGGAAGGACAGAGGAAAATTCCTTCTTTGAGTTCTTCAGACTGACCTTCAGTATCATGGGTTTGTGCCCATGTCTGGATGGCACACACGATATGCTTGGTGGGTTCATCTTCCAAGGAGAAAACTGATTTAGCATCATCGTCTTGGAGTGACACTTCAATTTGCTTTTCTATTTTCTGAATCAAATGGGAATTTCTTCTCCTGGCTTTAGGACAATTTTTCACAAAATGCCTTTCTTGTTGCAGACATGACATCTATTGGGTTTTCTACATTTTCCAATGTCTAGAACTTCTTCTGCGCAATAAAGGAGTTTTTCTTTGAACACTTGATTCTTAACTTAGGCTTTTGACAAGCTCGATCAAGTTCTTTGTTGCTCTTAAGGTAATTCATGAAAGCCTTCCTTCAGATGTAAAGATCATCAAGAGCAAAATGTATTTACTGTTAGAGTTCTCCAAGAGGAATATTAGCACCAATATTTTGTTTATTCTGAATGGATCTTTCCATAGTTTGTAGAATTTCTTTCGAAATGGAGGCAAAGAATACCTACTTCAAATTTGGATAAGCTCTGAGAGCATAAAATAATTTAAGTACTTCTTGGAAATGCTTATTCATTTGTTTTTTCCTCAAGGTGCAGCATTTTCTTTATAAAAAAAAGTTCTTCTCTGAAGCTTAAGAAGATCTTTGGATTTATTAATAAAAAATTAGTGGATAACCTATGGCATCCGGAAATTTTGCCAGACCTCGAGTATGTATCAGAGCCTCACGGATCGATAGAAGTGTCTTCGGACCGCATCATTGACACCATTTGCGGACATCATTTCGTCATCACCGCCGGACGAAACGTTACGTTTGGTAATGGTCCGATCATCGAATGAATTATAGTCCCGTCGAAGACCTTCCCTACGTAGCATTACCAGCGAGACCGAGATTCGTTCGAATTAATATATTGACACGCGTGAATCCCGAGCCGTCTCGCCAACTAATTGAGTCGGAGGTCCCAAAATTCTTCGCGCGTGCCCGTTACCGCTGCCTTCTTCTTCATGGACAGCCAAGCTCGGCCGTGCCATGCATCTCCATGCATGCGGTGCGTTGAGACCTCCCATGCATGTTCCTTTGGGCATGGGTCAACAATTGAAGGAGTTGACCCATGCAGCTCATGCATCCGTCGAATGAGGAGTCAACGATATGGAGTCACGTTCGTGCATGGAGAAGACAGATGGCGGCCCATGCTTTCCCCAGCAACCGACGTCCCCCTGCTGCCACCGGGATCCCCTCTGTTGACTCATGCAGTCAACAAACAAAAGAACGGCTTCTCTTCAGCTGGACAGCGAAGCCGAGGACCTCGACCAAGCGGTGGCCACGCAGCAGCTCCTCTTGCGCTGGCAAAAGAAGGCCCGGATGAAGGCCCACGTCTTCTCCACCCGGCTCCGCTTCTTGCCGCCACCACACCTGTGTTTATTGACGGGATCTATTCAAATAAATACTGATGGTTCGATTTTCTGATCTATATTCTTTGAACGGTTTGATACGATTCTCGAAGAAAATAGACTAGCACAATCAATATTTGGAAAATTTTAATATCTATTTGCTGTTTTGAAAAATAATATTTGTTTACAAAAATCGAGTAGTTCAGGTGTTATATGACGCTAAGTAATTTATAGGCCATTGGGGTGCGTGTGGGGCCCACAGACCCAAAATTCGGGTCTCGTGAGGCAATTTTGTAGTTTTGTACCGAACGGACTTTTGGGCCTATTTAGCCTTTACTTCTAAATAGTGCAATCTCTAGTGAGGGACGTAAACATCATGGCAGGTACTTTTTATATAAGAAAGTATAGCATTTTGTGATATAGTACTAAGTTTAATTTAACTTCCCGTGAATGTTGTCCGCAAACATTCTAGAAATAAATGTCATTTACAATGGTGATGGATATGCCGGTATGCGGTACTATGATGTGGATTATATGCTCATTGTCGACATATGTATCGAGACATGATATGATGTACGTGTGCATAGATTGGTTTTTCTTTCGGGGCTTAATCATAGCCTATGTGATTGTGGAGGCTTAATCATAACCAACATGGTCTTTTGGTATCATTACATGGTGAAAAGCGTGATCATCATATTTTCTTAACATTAGTGATCAAATGAGTTGAGATAAATTGAGATCTCACTTCACATTTCTACGTATGCAAAAATCTTGAGTCTTACGGTTTTCACGAAAAGTAAGGTCACGATTTATATCCCCAAGCTACCTAGACACTCCACTTTTAATTTCACTCCAATTTATTGCTTTTGTTAACTTATTTTATCAAGTGTTTCCCCATGTGCCTGATGTTTTTTCCCCCACTTTGTAAGTTCTTTTTGATTTACTGTAATATCACAAGTCATTTTTTATGTCGTCACTTTAATACAAGTATTTGCATTCAATATCTACATCACTTTAATTTAAAGTATCCCCCAAATACATACATTCGATACATCTAAAACATCTTGCTTTAATTGATAAATTTTTCATATAATAGAGAGACATAATACTTTCATATGTTATAACAACCGTCTTATTTCTTGTAAGTTTCCAGCTCAATTCGCAAGTTAACGTCTAGTTTTATAGTAAATTAGAATAGAATTTCAAATAAGGTGGAAAACAAAATCACCAGGCATTTGAGAAATAATAATTTAATAAAACCAAGAAATAGGAGTGAGATTAAGGTTCAGACAATTCAAAAGAAAGATCATTGTTTGCAAATACCAATCTAACCTATCTGGGAATTTTATATTTCTCCACGCATTGCTGCCCAAAGCAAGAAATTAATGGGTCACTAGGCCCAACGCATGCTATGTTCGCCATTTACATTGGGCTGGGCCGGTGACGCCCACTGAAAATATCCTAAATGATGAACAATTTCCTTGCTGACAAAGCTAATTGCATTTTAGACTCCATTTATTTTGCTAGGAAAATAAATGATTTAAAAAACAAATTTTCTTAAAATTGTTGTTTGTATCTTTTACAAAATGAATAAACGAAAAATGCTTTCATCATTTATGAAGAATGCCAAGACATAAATTGTCGTTGATGTCGAGAATATTTTTCATTGACTAACAATTTCAAATGATACCAACAAACGACCATTTAAAGGTAAATATTTTTCAAATCATTCATTTTTCATGAAACAGATACACCCTTAATTAAATAGTAGAGATTAACTTGAAACTATAGACTCAAGAGTAGAGAGTGGTGGTTAAAGTGCTAATCAATGAAATATAGCCTTTGCATTCATTTAAAATTAATTCGAGTTATTATTAATGTTCAGAGGTAATTTAAGTCGAGAGATCAAAAGAGACCCTTCCCTTAAAAGGATAGTATGGATGAATAAATACACTATAGAGATTGAGACTTGATATTTGTTTATTTTATTATATCCAATCAAAGCTGTAACTCCTTCAAACTGAAGTAGCCACAAAGGAAAACATTAAATTTGAAAACTACACAATGCACATGCAAATCATCTTAGAGTCGTATTACCAGACATTTAACAGAACAATCAAGTCCAAACTTCATGACATTAACTTGAAGTACCAGACTAGGAAAGACCTCCAGTTGCATAAACAAAATCCCTTTCGATTTTCTCGACTTATATCCTGCATCTGACATTTGCTAAGCCAAAAAATTCACTAAAAAATAGCTGGATGTAAACAAATAACTAACCTTAGATCAAAGAAGAAAATACCTTTCGATTAAATTGAAGACACATACCATTCAGATAAAGGAATTATTAAGTCCATCTCATAGCATATTCTTTCATTTCAGCCCATTGAAAAATATTCCTCTACTCATTGAAAAGGCCCACTGAGCCAATGATACGGCAACACTTTTAAAAATGCATTGCAAAGCACTCGTACAAAAAAGTTACAAGAAGGCAAAGGCAGAGAGGGAGTTCATTAACTTCATGAGTGAAGTTGAACAATGAAACTAAGAGCTCAAAGTAGAAATGACTGGAAGAATGTAAAAATAAAGAAAGAGAATAAAGAGATAGCAAGCAGATACACCAAAGGTCAATATCGTTTTCTTCCCTTTACATTAAAATGGTCAATCTTCTGAAGAGTGATTTGATAGAAACATGCACATTTAAGATTCCATCACCATGTACACCCACCAGAGCTTACTTGTAATTGAGCTCCCATAATATGAACAGAATGGCAACATTCACATAATTAAGGTACAAACGTGGCCAACAACATTGAGAAGTGTTTATTTTATCTACTGCCCTTCTGATGTTATGTTTACCCTGACCAGGTAGCAGGGTGTTGGCAGGTGCAAATGGGTGCTTTAATTCCTTCAGACCTCTGAATTTGGGACATGTAGAATATGCAAAAGTATCGCAAGTACTTGGATAAGTCAATGTATAAAAGAATACACTATTTTGCATTTTACAAGCAGCATCATAAGTGTGGAGTCTCTGGACAGATTAGGACTTGCCAAACGTTTTGACAATTCTTTTTCTAAGATATTGTGATGAAGTATCCCTGATAGCCTTAAAGGTCATATACCAATACTTTATTAGTTATGATGCCAATACAAGTACAATATCCCCCAAAAAAGAGTCGAACTAGTCCTCCAGCAAGGCACAAAAAGATGAAGTAAATTTAAACTGCTCAATTCTACAAAAAAAAAAAAAAAAAAGGCCGAAAATATACCGTGGCAATAATAAGAAATGCTGCAACAGGAAATCTCTTCATCCTAAAAGGAGGAACAGAATAGATGGTTCCAAGAAAAAGACCCAGACTGTAAAGAGAAGCACCACGTACTTGTCAATGCCGATATCGTATATCTGATTGATGCCAACAATATATCCATTCCCACGTATTAGAGCAAAAAGACCAGAGAATGCTTTTAGCAGAAGAGACCACTTTATCAGGTGCGAGTTCTCGATCAGAGCTCTAGCCACCGAAGAACCGTTGATGAGCAAGAATAAGTTCAAGAAAACTGGGGCAAGCAGGGAGAGACAAAACATAAGAAAAACTAAAAGTGTTATGATCAGCTAGTTGGAAATAACTGTGGCGGCAGGAAAAGAATACTTACAAGGAGCCCAGAGATGTTCCTCTTATTGTATGAAGTCTTAAAAATCTCCAACATGCATCTTTAAACTCAGAGACTTTACTCAATATGGGATCAAATCCAGCTGCTCCAACTCGAGCACAGGCCTAGCAGATTGTGTACACTCAATTATGGCACAAGCAAACTAGAAAGACTCTAGGACACAAGGAATGTCAGTTAACGAAAGTGCGTGATCATGCATCTTCTGACAGATACATAACTGAAGCTTTGTCAAATAGTTGATCGAGAATTCTGCATAAGGAAACTTTTGATTGACCTTTTGAAACCTCAATTGTGATTGTTCTTCTTATTCAAGGTGCGTTATGACGACAGACCAATGAGTTTTTTTCGGCTTGGGTTAAAGAAAACCCTCCTCATCAAGTTGTCCATTATATTTCTTTAGTTTGATATCAAGACACACTTTAGGTATCGAAGCTGTCTTTTTTTTTTTTTTTTTTTTGGGCTAGTGAAAACTGCTGCTATACCAAATCCATGCAGTGATGGAAAACCCTTAGTAGAGAACTGCTACCGCTACCAAATCCACTATGATGGATAACTCTTAGTACACAGGCCTATACAAGAAGATGGAAAATTGAAACCCCCCCCCCCCTCCCTAACAGCAATTACACTTGAACTGTTTTCCCTCTTTTCTTTGGGCGTTGGACCAACAAATTACATATCTTCATTAGGCAGTACCCCACCTATTAGAGTTTTAATGTTGAGCTGTGCACTTGCTCTAGGCAACAAGACAAGTAGGACCATATATTGCAGTCATATCACATCTCATCCCAATTTCTGGGCAGAACCCACCACCAACCCCTTGCCGTATGGCACCAATACTGCCAAAAGCTACAAGCTTAAGGGCAGCATTTCATCCATTCCATCCAATTCCATTATTCTCATCCTGCCACTTAAGCAAATTCAATGTTATGTTGCCCAACTTGTCATCTAGTGAAATGATTAATATCATGTGAAGCGCATTTTCCAATTAAACGAGTGGCCCGCGAACTCACTCTTTCTTCGTCCGAGGAGAAATTGATATTATTTCAGCTTATCAATCACACCTAGCCCAACCGACAAAGATCGCGCTAGTTCAAAGATCGCACGGACCTGCACAGCTAGCTAGCACGCCGGAAGCTCCGTAGCCAAAATCGACGCGGAGCAGAAGAGCGTCACCTGGATAAGGCTCCTCCCATCGGATCTTCTCGGGGCAGGTCTCGACCGGCTTTTCGGACTGGACACGCCGAGCGACCGCGAACTGTGCGAGAACTTGAAGTAGAGACCGGTGGAGCATTGGCACGTCGGCTTGCCACCGCGCCCGTCCCTACGGCGAGACGAGGCGGAGCTGCGGAGAGGGGTGATGGACGGAGGAGTCACTGAGAGCTCCATGTGAGAGAGAGAGGGTCTGTTTTGGCTCTGCTTCTCGTCCACAAGAACCTTAACGCGGTATTTTATATTTTGGTGGTTAATTTTAATTTACCCTTCGACTATAAAAAATCACAACTCATTTTTTATGTTTTCATCACTTTAATACGAGTGCTTGCATTCAATATCTAATATCTATGTCACTTTGATTTCAAGTTTTCCTCAGACAATTACATTCAATAAATACGTCTTAAGACATCTAGCTTAAATTGATGGGCATGGTCCCTTTGATTACGGACACTATCCCAGATACTTTGGCAAGTCTTTTAAACTCTCTTCATAAAGTAGGCATGGTGAAGAGAAGGGTTAGTCGAATCTAAACCTATCAAACCAGTAGGTTAGGTTAGATAATGGCCCATTTAAAATAGGATATTGAAAATTGAAGTAACCCATTTATGATACATTTACGTTTTAAATGGGTTGTATATGGGTTTAAAATCCATTTTGACAAGTTTAATCAATCCTATGAGAATATGCAAGTGTGGAGGAAAATCGGAGCAAGATTGAATAAATCAATTAGTTGGTGTAAGCGAACTCTCCCTCTCTTTCCCTCTCTCCCCCTCCTTTATTTTTGACAAATTTATGGATTGAAAGTTAAAATTTTCAAATCACATTTCTTTTATTGTTTTCGTGTACTAGCAGTGTCGACTCTCTCTCCACATTTAAATCATCACGAAAGATCATTTCCGCAAGTGATCGCCGGATATTTCAAGTCCAAAGGTTCTTAAATGGAGCAAGTAATGCTTTGCATCGCCAGCTGTGGAAGATAAGGCTTCTCCTAGTGCTAAAATCCCATGCTCAGGAGCTTTATGTCTAGTGTCACAGAGGTGAATTTAAGTCAAGGCCAATGTCTATGAACGTTGGTAACTCCATGGATGTTTGTCACCTTTTCCCTCTTACTGTTCTTGTTCCGTTTCTTCTGTGTGGTTGTGGACTGGAGATCGACGATTCTATGCTTGTTTCAGCTTTATGGTTCTCTTCTGAGTTTCTTCTTACTGAGATGCACTTCAGAGTTTACATTTAGGAAGTCGTATGACTGCTTCTGCCGGCAACTTCCAGTTTGTTTCTTGCATGAAGTAAGTTATGTACTCGTCAAAAACTTCAAGAAAGTATGTGATGCGACGGAACGGGCAAAGTGAATGTGATTATAGTGCATTGCACTGCACTTTATTTTGAGCCTGACAAATTAATTTCCATTACATGCTTGTTAGAAACTTATTTTCGTTTGTATTAGAAAGGGTTTCCAGGAAATATTACTTGATTTGTACTACTTAACCTTGTGAAGCCATCAGCCACTGATTAGACAGATAATTATCTATGAAGTCAATCCTAGAAACCACATCCACACAGCATCACATGCTCACTTGGTTCAAACTGAAAGCTTGTACGGAACCGGTACATCCACTGCACATAAACTATCCAAGCCCTTTCGACCAAAAAAAAAAAGAAAACTATCCAAGCCCAGATGCTTGGTGAACCAGACTTCCATTAATTGCAATCCTTTGCGCAGCACGTGACACTAATCACGAAGCTTTATCTAATTACTCCATCTGGATCTCCTCCGTTATCAGTAGATTATGGGTATGGCTCCCTTAAAAGCATTATATGACAGAGCTCTTAGAACCCTATATGTTAGAATGAAGTTTTGGAGAAAGAGGACTTAAAATCGTACGGATCGCTTGAAATATAGTTCTAGTAATTTGGGACAGGCGCAAAATTGCACAAAGTAGTTGTGGATGAGCACCATTTGAGTATTTACATGCACTCTTGACCAGAAAGTCGCAAATATGAATACTGTTTAATTTTCTTTTTTCCTTGTTCTACGTCAAAGTATTCAAGAACTATGCCAACAACCATTGTCAGCACAGAATGGTGCGATAAATCTCTCTTTTGATTCAAAATCATGGTATACTATGTATCCCCATATTCCAGTTATAGAATAGATGAAATAAATTAGAAAATGTATTTTTGTTCAAGAATGAAATCTTATGAGAATTGTGCATATCCAGTTTATCTTTCAGAACCATACCACATCCCAAATCTGATAAAATAGGATGAGTTAAGATGGTATTTCGTAAATACATAATTATCTTGAATATATTAACTATTTCTTTATTTTCCAATTACTTGAAAGGGACAAAAGAAATATCTTATTCTTTCTTCAACAATTTCTGGTCTCTAGTAGACCTCTTGGTAGGATTCGTGCCCACATATGTAGTTTCAAGCATGGCATCGGATAGTAGGCCTACCAGTCGTCATGATCTCTTTTAGTTGTCAATAACTTCATTCTCAAATCCCGCCCTGAATATTGATGCTCAAGTGTCATGAATCTCTGCCTTGTTCTAATGCCTTGTCAACTGATTTGGCAAGTAGCGACCAGCGGCCAATGAAAACCATTTCCTGGCTTAATTATTAGGTCCAATTTAGAGGTGAGGACACTTGGAGTGCCATAACTTGGCACGCCGGGACACTTAAGTGACATAACTTTAAAATGGTACACTTAAGTGCCATCATCGGAGTAAAATGGGACACTTAAGTGCCACTCCGGCGAAAATCCGGCCAAATGGCTGACGTGGCAATTTTCCGGCGAGTTTAGTCCAAAACGGCATCGTTTTGCACGCTGACGTGGCGGAGAAAACGCAAAAACGACGCCGTTTCGTGTCTACATGTAAATAATAATATAAAAATTAATTAAATTATAAAGTATTCAAAAAATTAAAAAATAAGAAAAATTAAAAAAAATTAAGAAAAATTAAGAAAAATTTAAAAGTTTTAAAAAATTAAGAAAATTAAAAAAAAAAAAAAGGGGGAGGTCGAACGGGCGGGCCGGAGGGCCGAGCCCTCGCCGCCGCGCCTCCGCCGTCGCCGGAAGGGCCGGCGATGGAGGGGGAGGGTCGGCGGGGTCGCGGCCCCGGCCGACCGACGGCGAGGGCTACAAGCCCTCGCCGGATCGCGGCGAGGGCCACGACCCTCGCCCCAAATCTGGGCGAGGGCTTGCGGGCCCTCTTTGCCGGTCGGCCGGCCTCGCCGGCCCCTGGCCAGGGCCCAGCGACCCCGGCCGACCCTTCCCACTCCGTTGCCGGCCCTTCCCGGTGGCGGCGGGGAGGCGGCGAGGGCCCGCGAGCCCTCGCCGGATCTGGGCAAGGGCCGCGACCCTCGCCCTAGATCTGGGCGCGGGCCGCGACCCTCGCCCAGATCCGGCGAGGGCTCGCGGGCCCTCGCCGCCTCCCCGCCGCCGCCGGGAAGGGCCGACGACGGAGTGGGGAGGGTCGGTCGGGGACGCCGAGCCCACGAGCCCTCACCCGGATCCGGGGCGAGGGTCGCGCCCTTGTCGCGATCCGGCGAGGGCTTAGCCCTCGCCCACCCGTTCGACCTCCCCCCCTTTTTTTTTTAAATTTTTTCTTATTTTTTTTTAATTTTTTAAATTAAAATTTAAAAATTTTCTTATTTTTAAATTTTTTTTTAATTTTTTTAAATTAAATTTTTAAATTTTCTTTTTTTAATTTTTTTAAATTAAATTTTTTTTTAAATTTTCTTTTTTTAAATTTTTTTTTTAATTTTTATGCTGATTTGGAGCTCAAGCCACGTAAAGCAAAAAATAATAATAAAATATTGCCACGTAGGATTTCCGGCAGCGCCGGAGGTGACTTAAGTGTCCCACTCGAAAAAAAAAAAAGTGGCACTTAAGTGTACCGTTTTGAAGTTTACGACACTTAAGTGTGTCGTGGCAAAAAGTTATGGCACTTATCTTTGGACTTCGCCGTCAATTTAATACTCCTCGAGTTAGCCCTGTCCTACTGTCTACCAGGTCTTTATAAGCCGTGACGTTCTAGGGGGTGCATGACAACATTTATGTCCGAAATAGTTTAATGTAAATGTAATTTTTCTATTTCTATTTTGCAGGCGAGTTTCGAGGAAAAAAATGTTTTTGATAACGATCAAAATTTCTGTTTGAAATAGAAATTCGTTTGATAACCGAATAAAATTTATATTTCTTAAAACAAAATTTTCTTTTTTTTGGAGCAAATGAGATGTACATTCTTACAAATTTCATATGCTCATGACATCATTGACCCAAATACAAAGTATGATTTTTTTTTTAAAGTAAAGTCTCCCCTTTTTGCAAAAAAAAAAAAAAAAATACAAAGTAAGAGATGTTATATCAAATTTTCTAAATTTTCACACAAAATTCTTTAGCATCCACGTAGATAGGTAATTACGGTCAAACAATATACTTATCAATAGTCTCCATACAATAGAAAAAAGAGATCAATATGCATTACTCTTGAGCATGATAGAAGGTTCCCAAAATTCTAGTAGAATGAAGGCGGGCAACCATATTCTAATTCCCTTCATACTAGTGTGTCATGTTGATCACCGCCACGGTTTACGATATTGAGCAATCGTTTTAGAAAGAAACACTAAGAAGTGTATTGGGTAATTTGTGGCAAATTTTACAAAATTGGCGAATTTTACGAAGTGTAACAAGGACCATTACAAATAAGGGAAATCATCAAGTATAACATCACATTACAAGAATTGAGATAGGAATTATCAAATACATTATCACAATACAAAAGCAAAAATTTTAAATCCCCAAATACAAAATAATAGAAATACATTACAAAAATAGGGTTAGGGGAGAAATCAGAAATTGATTTACGGAAGAAATCGAGAAGAAAATTTCTACTTCGATTTCTCCTCCATTTCTATTTCGAAATAAACCTATTCCGAAAATGAAAATTTCAAGAACGTTATCAAACAAGTTTATTCCGAAATTGTGCAAGCAGAAAAATCATTTCTGGAAATCGAAATAATTTTTATCATGCACCCCCTAGCATCTGTTCCATTTTAGTACATGCTGTTTGTGTCCGAGGCTCAGTATCTTTGTGAAACACTGAGGGTCATGAATAACACCATCACCCAATTTTTTTTTTTTTTTTTTTTTTTTTTTTTTTTTTTTTTTTTTTTTTTTTTTTTTTTTTTTTTGGCGGATGAGAGATTTTGTCAGGAATGTGTTTTCCAACCCAACTGTGGACGTGCAATAACTACCAGGCTCCCAAGCATATATTAGCAGACCTTGTCACCCAAATTGAGATGCGCGACGAGGGTCAGGGCCAAACATTATGGACTGGCAATCTCTCAACTCTTCTAAACGCCAGAAATCCTTCAGGTGCATTGATTATGTGGAGTTTTGTCCGTAATGAATTTTTCTGATGCATTGTCCATTTCGTGCAAAAATGTAGTTGCTACCTTGCTTCGAACTTAGTCTATTTAGCATCAATATTATGGGACTGGACCATTAATTCAAATCAAGGAAATCACAAAACAATTCAAACTGATGTTTACTTTTTACTTACCTTTTTGCTTCAGTGTATCCAATTTGACTCTTATGTGATATTGGACAGCGGCTCTACAAATATCAGCACCAAAAATCATTTAAAATTTGTTCCATTATTTCTAATATTCAGGAACTCTTTTTCCAATTTTCGAAATTGTGGAGGGAAAACAGCACATACTTCTAATCCAATCATTCTCATTCTTGCAGGAGGGCGAAAGAGTGGGCATCTAATACAGGGATCAAGCATTGAAAAGGAGCTTATTCTTCTGTGTGGACATATTTGTATTACAAGAAACAGAGTAACAAAGAAAGGAATGTAGTAAAGATTAAAGAAAAAGGTAGCAGAATTCAAGCCACTTTTGCCTTATCTTTCATCAGACGAATGTATTCCAAATCTAATTGGAACGGCATCGAATCGCTTGCAGATTTTCTCCAAGAATTGAATGAACCATGCAACAATTTGGAATAACGTTGGACATACTCCATTGCACCACGTGTTTTCCCATGGCTCTGCCTATATAACTTGGCAAAGTCATGATTCTTTGCTATCCTTTTCCTGGTAACTTAATTCTTTTTTGCACAGCAATTACGCCAAACCTGCTCGAAAACCAATAACACCAATCACAACCATGACTGAGTTCGTCTCTAGCATCCTTGGAACTCTTGTGGAGAAACTAACTTCATCGGCTGTTGAAGAAATTCAACTAGTTTGTGGCGTCAAGGATGATCGAGAGAAGCTCAAGAACATGTTAGAAATGATCCAGACGGTGCTCGTCGATGCTGAGCAGAAGCAAATAAAAGACAAAGCTGTGCGCCTTTGGTTGTCGAGGCTAAAAAATTGGTGCTATGACGCCGAAGACGCCCTAGACGAATTCAAAGCTAGGGCTCTATTGAGACGAGTGCGGTCCACTGAGCACTTGACCCTCAAAAGAAAGGTACGCTACTTGTACTCATGGATATCTAAGATGATTTTCCAATTTAAGGTGGCACATAATATGAAAGAACTGAGAAAGAGTCTTGATGGGATCGATGAAGAGAAAACTCGATTCAACTTATCGATTGATGTTCATGAAAGGACCATAGTTCCGCGGAGGGAAACTCATTCTTTTGTACCCGCTTCGAATGTGATTGGGAGAAATGAAGAAAAGGAAAGCATAATAGAGATGTTGAGAAGATGGGATGATACTGGAGCTAGAAACATAGAAGTCCTTCCGATTATTGGAATGGGAGGTACCGGAAAGACAACTCTTGCCAAATTGGTATACAATGATGAAAGGGTAAATGAGTATTTCACAGAAAACCAAGTTTGGTTATCCATGCCAGAATTCAATATGAAAAATATAATAAGAGACATCATCAAGTCTCTTGGTGGTGGAGCAAAATTTGATGACTACAACCTTGAAATGTTGCAAAATGACCTAAGAAAGCTCGTGCAGAACCGAAGGTGTTTGTTCGTAATGGATGATGTGTGGGAAATGAGTAGGAAGGATTGGTTGGACCTGATTGATTTGTCAGGAGGCATTTCTAGAGGGAGTAAAGTCATTGTGACTTCACGGAATCAAGTCATCGCCGAAATTATGGGCACTATTCCCCCAGTTAATTTGGCCAACCTTTCGCCAAAGGATTCTTTGACTTTGTTTGTGAAGCATGCGTTTGAACAAGGGCAAGAGAAGAATCACCCAGACCTCATCAAAATCGGCAGGCAAATCGTGAGCAAGTGCGGGGGAAATCCTATGGCGGTAAAGACCTTGGGGAGTTTGTTATATTCAAAAAACAACCAAAGCGACTGGGAATATGTAAGAGATAGTGAGGTGTGGCAATTAGAAACTGATATTTTACCTTCACTAAGAATAAGCTACGATCTAATGCCATCTCACTTGAAACAATGTTTTGCTTATTGCTCGGTATTCCCGAAGAACTATAAGTTCATGAACATTGATTTGATCCCACTGTGGATCTCGAATGGGTTTATCCGATCTAGTGGAAATAATAAGGAGGAGCTGGAAGAGATTGGACAGCAGTACTTGGAGGAGCTGATCTCCAGATCCTTCTTCAATGTTGTCGATGTTCTTGAGAAGTATATGATCCTGACCTTCGAAATGCATGACCTCATTTATGAACTTGCCATTTCAGTGGCAAAAACCGAATCCTCCAACATGAAAGAGTGGAAGCAAGATATTTCCCAGATGACTCGGCATATATCATTTCCCGACCCACTTGACATATCGAAAGATGAACTTCGGGACTGCTTGAGCAAACTGAGCCGCGTTCGTACCATCAAGTGTGAGGAGTTGGGATCCTCCGACTCTCAGGCGTTCTTTCTGGAGAAATGCATTTCGCGATTCAAGTACTTGCGAGCGCTATGGCTACAGGACTCTAGCTTTGACCAACTGCCAAGTTCCATTGGCGGTCTAAAGCATTTGAGGTATCTCAATTTACGCAAGAACAAGTCTATCAATAAACTCCCCAAATCAGTCTGCGAGCTTCGCAATCTGCAGACCTTAGAACTTGGCGGGTGCGAGGAACTCGAGGCATTGCCTGCAAACATCAAGAATATGATCAGCCTTCGCGTTTTGATTATAACCACAAAACAGCAGCGTTTCCCGGAGAGTGGAATAGGATGCTTGACCTCTCTGCGGTGGCTATACATTGTAGTGTGTGATTATTTGGAAGCCTTGTTCGATGATATCCAATTGCTTTCGTCGCTCCGTAAATTGTGCATTGCAGAATGTCCGAAGTTGGCCTCCTTACCACAAGGCATCCAGAATCTGAAGACATTGGAGCATCTCATGATGGTGGATTGCAAGAGCTTGAGGCTGCCAGAAGGCGATAGTCATGAACCACGTTCCATGTTGAGGCTTCAATCCTTGATACTCCACAATTTACCGGAATTAGTTTCATTGCCCGAGTGGCTTGAAGGTTCTGCAAGTACACTGCAAAAAATAAGAATTGTGGATTGTCCCAACTTGAGCGCATTGCCCAGGTGGCTGCAAGATTATTCTTCTCTGAGAACACTGGAGATTGAAAAGTGTCCCACATTGTCCTCTCTGCCAGATGGCGTTCGCCTCATTCCCACATTGAAGCTAAAGATATCTGATTGGGGGGAATTGAGCAGCTGTGGAGAAGAAGATGATTAAAATCGATACATCGGTATATCTAAACTCCCTAAGAATCCTCTCTCGTGCTTGATTTTCCATATTTATGTCGGGAACCCAAGTCTATTTTTTCTCTAAAAGGAAATGCACATTTCAATATTCTCCTTCATAAACCCTATTTATCATCAAGCAAATTTAAAATATTTCATTTTGATATTTACAGTTTCGACATTTAAAATTCAGCACCTGTAGAAAGAAAACTCCATGCGTGGTTGTGGTCGAAAGAGAAGTTCAAAAGAAGAAGAAGAAGCCTACTTCGAACGGGAAATTCAAGGACATGTACGTGAAAATTATCCAAGTTGTGTTTTTTCAAGAAAAATTGCAAAGTGGCCCCTTAATTTCTCTTTGATACATTGCACAGTTTTGATAATTGAGTTGATTCAGCAAAATGATCCTATATGTCTGTGTCTTTAAGGTGTCATTCAAAAGAAGAAGAAGCCTACTTCGAACGGGAAATTCAAGGACATGTATGTGGATATTATCCAAGTTGTGTTTTTTCAAGAAATTGCAAAGTGGCCCTTTAATTTCTCTTTGATACCTTGCAAAGTTTTTTGTATTAGTAACAGTATGAAACGAACTCTCGGCTCTAATTGGTTCAAGAACACTCAGAATGGCGACATTGAGTTTCTAAACCCTTTGTCCCAGCATTAGTCGATAATGACCACTATTTTCTGCCATTTTAATGGAATTAAAAGAAACAGAAAAGAGTTATTGAAATTGTCAGCCTTTTATTCTATCACACGTATTTGAAAAGGTAAAAGAAACTTGTGAAGGAATGCTTAATCCTGTTTTCTTAGATTAGACGCCACCATCAAATATACAAGGCATTTGCAAGGTTAGACTTTCACGTAACTCAGTTGAGTATGCATCTCAATCCTCGAATTAGGTCTCAAATTCTAGGGCTTAGACATCAATGCATATGCACCCAATACAACCCATACTACTGCATATAAAAGTGGAGAAGAATGTGAACAAATTTTTTTGGGTTGTACAAAGCCACCGGCAATCTTCACACATTCGATTGCCTTTTGTAGTTCCTTAATCCGCCAGCCGCGCGTTACATGGTTTTGTTTAGGGAGGTACATTTCAACAATCTGTTTCCTTGCAATGTTTATTCATCCTCTAAGGTTGTAGACTTTTTGTGATAGACAGTGTTTTCCCCTCTAATTTTTAGGATGTCAGGCAGAAACTAAGGTAGCTTCTTTTAGTCATGCTTTACTTACCAATTAAGGAAATTCCAAGTTGTTGTCGCTCTCATCCTCCGCTTGCATTTTCGAAGGGATAATTGTCCGAGAAGTCATAAACTTATTACACTTTTATTAACTTAGTCTTAAATATTTTAATTTCGCTAATTTTATTCTGTCAAAAATTTTACCAATTGAGACTTAAACATTTTCACGTTTTAATTTTGGTCAAATCATTTGAAACCACGACATGAACGTCAACAATCTTACGTGATACTAGCGTTGATGTGGATAATTTTTAATAATTTTTTTATTATTTTTTGATTTATTTTCCTTTTCCTTTTTCGTTTTTTTGTGTCATTCTTTTCTTTTCTTTTTTTTTTTCTTTTTTTTTTACCTTTTCTCTTCTCTTCTTTTCTTTTTCTTTTCTCTTTTTTCCTCTGCCGGCCACCATCAGGCACTCTCAAGCGAGGCCTGGTGGTGGTGACCAGTGGAGGGGAAAAGGAAAAAAGAAAGAAGAAAAAGTAAGGAAAAGAGAAGAAAATTAATAAAAATTAATAAAAAATTTGAATAGTTATTAAAATATTATTAAAAATTATTCATGCTAGTGATTTCAGCCAAAATTGGCCGGATAAACTTAATTAGCAAAAAGTGAAAAAGTTTATGACTTTATTGGCAATATTGAAATATTTAGGATTGAATTGACAAAAGTGCAATAGATGTAAAATTTTTTGGATTATTAGCCCCATTTTCAAATTTGTGTCTCTGCAGATATTGTTAGACTGGTTGGTTTTCACTTTCTTCGCTACGGGGAAACTCATATGAAGCTTCCAAATAATTCTCAGCGACGGGATGGCCAAAAGTTGGGACCAGTAAAATTAGGGAATACAAGGGAAGTGCGCCTTCCTCCATGCATTGCCAGACCAGATCCATTTCTTGTGCGCAATGGCCCAAGCCAAAGGATCTCCTCCAGGCTCTTGCAGAGCCAGTTCCGTGTCTTAATTAAAAGTCTTCTTCAATTTGAGATAAACCTTTCTCGTTCTTGAGGAGTAAATCATTCCAAAAGACGTAATGTTTCAATCTTTTGAGTAAAGCAGGGTTGTAGTCTGCGTGTGCAGCCCCGTTTGACAGCTCATACAATCCACAATCCACCTAGACATCGGATCGTGATGTCATCTTATTAGAACCAGCATGGAAAATAATATTAGCTTTGAATATTCCATAATTTTTGGAACGTTTGAACGCTCAGTTATTTTCCAGAAGTCATGAAACATTTGTAAATAATGGAAAATGGTTTTTGGACATCGAAAAATTCTATTATCGATGATCTGTTCAAATAAATATTGATGGTTTGAAAGTTTGATCCGTAGTCTTTGAAAGGTTTGATATGATTCTTGAAGAAAATAGACTAGCACAACCAATATTTGGAAAAAATTAATATTTATTTGCTGTTCGAAAAATAATAGTTTTTTTTTCTTTTTAACAAAAATTGAGTAGTTCAAATGTCATATAACGCTGAGTAATTTATAGGCGATTGGTGTGTGTACAGGGCCCATGGACCCAAAATTGGGGTCTCGTAGGGCAATTTTGTAGTTTTGTACCGAACGGACTTTTGGGCCCAATTGAGTTCAGCTTTTACTTCTAAATAGTGCAATTTCTAGTAAGGGACGTAAATCATCATGGCACATTTTTTGTTTTATAAGAAAGTATAGCATTTTGTGATATAGTACTTAATTTATTTTAACTTAACGTGAATGTCGTCTGCAATCATTCTAGAAATAAAATGTCATTTACATTGCTGATGTTTGTTTGGGCATGCAGTATTGTGAAATGGATATAATGCTCATTGTTGACATACGTATTGAGACATCATATGATATATGTGTGTATATTGTTTCAGGGCTTAATCATAGCCGATGTGATTGTGGAGGCTTAACCATAGCTGACATGGTTTTTGGGTATTATTACATGGTGAAAACGTAATCATAAGATTTTCTTGATATTAGTGATTGAATAAATTTAGATAAACCAAGATCTCAATTTAAATTTCTAAGTCTTTACGCTTGCCAAAGTTTTGGGTCTTATGACTTTTGGCAAAAGTAAGATCTCAGTTTATCTCCCCGAGCTGCCTTACGTTAGTAGACACTTCACTTTTAATTTCACTCCAATTTATTGCTTTTGTTAACCTATTTTATTAAGTAGTTCTCATATGCCTGGTTTTTTTTCCCCACTCTGTAAATCCTTTTTAATTTACCATAATATCACAAGTCATTTTCTATACCGTCACTTTAATACAAGTATTTGCATTCAATATCTACATCACTTTAATTTAAAGTATCCCATAAATACAATCGATAAATACATCTAAAACATCTAGCTTTATTTGATAAATTTTTTCATATAATAGAGAGATATAATACTTTCGTATATTATAAGAATTGTCTTATTTCTGGTAAGTTTCTAGCTCAATTGCAAGTTAACATCTAGTTTTATAGTAAATTAGAATAGAATTTCAAATAAAATGGAAAACAAAATCAGCAGGCATTTGAGAAATAATAATTTCATAAAACCAATAAATAGGAGTGAGATTAAGGATCAGACAATTCAAAAGAAAGATCATTGTTTGCAAATACCAATCTAACCTTTCTGGGAATTTTATATTTTCTCCATGCATTGCTGCCCAAAGCAAAAGATTAGTGGGTTACTAGGCCCAACGCATGCTATGTTCGCCATTTACATTGGGCTGGCCCGGTGACGCCCACTAAAAATATCCAAAATGATGAATAACTTCCTTGTTGGCAAAGCTAATTGCATTTTAGACTCCATTTATTTTTGCTGAAAATCAATGGTTTGAATAACATATTTTCTTAAAATTGTCGTTTGTTTCTTTTGCAAAATGAATAAATGAAAAATGCTTTCATCATTTATGAAGAATGCCGAGACATAAATTGTTGTTGATGTCGAAAATATTTTTCATTGACGAACAATTCAAGCGATACAAATGACCATTTTAAGGCAAATATTTTTCAAATCATTTATTTTTCATGAAACAAACACACCTTTAATTAGATAGTAGAGATTAACTTGAAATTGGAGACTCGGGAGTAGAGAGTGGCGGTTAAAGTGCTAATCGATGAAATATAGTCTTTGCATTCATTTAAAATTAATTCGAGTCATTATTAATGTTCAGAGATAATTTAAGTTGCGAGATCAAAAGAGAAACCCTCCCTTAAAAGGATAGTATGGATGAATAAATACACTATAGAGATTGAGACTTGATATTTCGTTTATTTTATTATATCCAGTGCATCTTACTAGCTTGATTCTAAATGTTGCGGTGTGCAGCCTCTCGGCACACAGGAACCGCGCGTTCCGCCTTCTTTTCCGATTCCTTTTCACTGAAACTTTTTCTGGGTTACTCCCTTTTCCGCTCCTTCGGCGAATGCTGGTGCTTTTCTTGATCGAGTCTTCGATGCTTTCGGAGATAGGCGTCGTGCGGCGAGGAGGAGGAGAAGAAGGCGCCGCGCTGCTAGGGTTTTGAACTTTTGAGAAGGAAAATAATAAAAAAGGACGCGAGGAGGAGGAGGAGAAGGCGCCGTGCCGCGCTGCGAGGGTTTTGAAAAGAATAAAAAAGGACTTGGCGTGTTGGAGGGAAGGGAAAGTGACAGGAGGGAGGGGGAAGTGATGGGCTGTCAGGCGGTAGGGAGGAAAAAACAAGTGAAAAAATTTTGGGGGTGAAAGAGACGAGGGAAGTTTGGGCACAGGGGGTGGTTTCGAAAAATAAAAGTAAATTTGGGAAAGGGGGAATTTCGAAAAATAAACGTAAATTTGAGATAATGAAATAAAAAAAAAAGTGTAAGATTTATTAATATTATTAGTATAAATTTATTGTAAACTCTTTATTTATTTATTTGTAAATTTGAATTAAATTAATTATAATTAAAAATATTTATTTAATATTTAACGATCGGAATGTGTCGAAATTTTCTACTTTTTTGAAAAATGACGTGTCGCGTGTCGTGTCGTGTCGCTAGCTTATGTATAAAGGTATTAAGCGTGTAACTAATGATTTATTTCCATTGTCGTCGTCTTGGGTTCTTTGGATCACAAAAAAATAATAATAATAATAAATAAATAAAGATCAGTTGACCATTGATATGGCTTGTCATGAGGTATTGTATGATAGAGCTCGTGGAAGATTTATATGTTGGAATGAAATGGCAGAAAGAGGCCTTAAAATTGCACAGATCACTTCAGATATATTTTCGGTAAATTTGGGATGGGCTTAAAATTGTACATTCATTAGAAAAGTTGTAAATAACCATCGAAGACCATTTGAGTCTTTGGACGCACCTCTCGACTAGAAAGTCGTTAATATGAATGCTGTTCCATATTTTTTATTTTCTGTTCTGTTAAAGTATTCAAGAATCACACCAACAACCATCGCCGGCGAAGAATGGTGGTCAAAACTTCATTGTCAAGTCCCGCCCTAATTCTGGGTGCTCTCTCTCTCTCTCTCTCTCTCTCTATCCACCTTGTATCTAATGCCATGTCAACTCGGGTAGCAAGTGCCGATCGGCTGCTAATGAAAGCATTGTCCTGGCTTAAACATTAGGTTCAATTTTGATACTCCACGAGCTTGCCCCGTCCTGTTATCTAACAACTCTCTCTCGCATCGGTTCTATTTTTAGTATGTGCCGTTGGTGTCCGATGCTTGGAATCTTTCTGCAACACTGAGGTTTATGAATAACGCCATCACCCAATTTCTTTAAGGGATAAGAGACTATCAGGAATGCGTTTTTTCCAGTCCTGCTCTGGACGTGCAATGACTACCACACATTTTGATTGCAGCAGTGAATGGTCATCACCGCACTTCATCTTCCCTTTCTCTCTCTTCATGATTGCCCTCTCTTTTCTTTTTGTTTTTGTTTAATTTCACTTTAGATATGGGGTTCCATCGTCATCATAAAGCAATTTGTGGAAGTCCTTTTCGGCCTACTAAAGAAGTGTCCGCTTGTCTTCTTCGTGTAATGTGAAGTATGGCCAGTCCCGATTAATCCTGCACGCCAGCTTTCCACTTGCACAACAAACAAACAAAAAAAAGGATGCCCGACGGTTCTCTTCCCTTTTCTTTTATTTTGCATACCATTGACTCATCGACAATTGGAGTTGGCCGACGGTTGTTTTGCCAACTTTACTTTACTTCAATAATGCAGCTCAAATTCGAAATACATTTTAATTGTGGGTACCTTTCATTGAACTTATTTTCTTTCCTCATATCGATCTCTCTCTCTCTCTCTATTATTAATAAGAAGCAGTGATGCATTTCGCACTTTTAGGTCCTTTTCAATTTTATCCTCATATCAAGTATAGCTTAACCATGCAATGATGGCAAAAACTTAAATATTCCAATCGTGGAAGAGACTTCTCCATTTAACTAAGCTCGGTCATTTAACTAAGCTTGCTTACACTCTCTCCCTCTTCAGCCTTGTAGAAATATTTTTTCAAAAAATCAAAAATATAATAATTTTCATTTTTCCTTCTTCCTCGGCTAATGGCCGGCCACCACAATGGCCAGCGACCAACCATAGGCGATGGGTGAGCTCAATGTTGGGAGCTAGCAAGGCTTGAACCTCTCCGATTTGGCGAGACTTGAGCTCATTGGTCTTGAGCAAGCTTGAGCCTCGCCGGCTATCAGCGAGATCGGTGATCAAACAAAGAAGAAGTGCTTGGAGGAAAATCAAATCAGACTTTCCATACCAAATGATAAAAATATATTTTTGAGTTTATTTTCAAGTTTCAGTCAAATACCAAAAAATAATGTTATTTTTCTTTAAAATAACTTATTGAAAAAATATTTTCTAGAAATGTCATATTTTTTGTGAAATAAATGAAACCTTATAAAAATTGTCTACTAGGTTTATATTGCATAGAAGTGTTTTAGCAATATACTTTTTTTAAATAATCATAAGAAACGAGTTTTTCTAAATTGTGTTATATACGGAAGTATTTTAGCAATAAAAGTCAGATTGGCTGAGAGTTAAGCATGGATTAAGAAATTTACATTACAAATAAATGAATTATAAATGGATTAATGAGTCAATTTAGATTCAATCATTTATGGTTCGATTCAAATCCAATCCGACTCATTCGTTTCACAGTATAATGTCTTATAAGAAACAGAGAACAAAGAAAGGAATGCAGTAAAGATCGAAGAGAAAGGTAGCAGAATACAGGCCACTTTCGCTTTTACTTAATTTGGACGAAGGTATTCCAAGTCCAATTGGAACGGCATCGTATTTCAAGCCCCACGTACATCACATGGAGGGGGCCACAAGGACAATGATGATGACTCTACAATGGACTCTGCCTCTCTCTTGCATTATTACGAGCAGCCTGTCTTGCAGACCTTTCACCGACCTCTTATTCTCATTCAACATGCGGAAAACTAAGGCCCTGATTGGCAACACTCCAAATAGTGACTAATTCTGATTTTTTGTTCCCAGAATCAGTTTAGGACGAGAATCGCGTTTGGTAAAAATTTTGTTCCCGGGAACAAATTTGTTCCAGAATCAGTTTTGGAGTAGATTTGAGAATAAAAAAAAAATTGATTCTACGTCCAAAAATCAAAAAAAGAATCGACACAATAAAACTCTTTTTCTTTCCTTCCGCCATCACGCGACTGTCGCCTGCCGCCGCCCGCCACCGTCTGCCACCCCTCACCACCGCCCGCCGCCGGTCGCCGCCCGCCGGTCCGGCGAGCTCACGGAGGCTTACCGGCCGGGGCGAGGTCCGGCGAGCTCGCCGGAGGCTCGCCCAGCCACTAGCAAGGTCCGGTGAGCTCGCCGAAGGCTCGCCCAGCCCTTGGCGAGCCTCGCCGAGCCTCCGGCGAGCCTCGCCGAGCCTCCGGCGAGCCTCGCCGGGGCTGGGCGAGGCCCGCCCGGCCATCGGCCGAGCTCGCTTCGCCGCCGACCGGTGGTCGCGGGCCTCGCCCAGCCCCGGCGAGGCCCGCCTGTCCACCAGCGATGCTCGACCTCGCCAGATCTGGCGAGGCCGAGCCTCAGCGGGGCTGGGCGAGCGTCGCCGGCAGCTGGGCGAGGCTGCCGGCGACGCTCGGCCGACGAGGGCCAGCCTCGCCGAGGGCCGACAACGCTCTGGTGAGGTCGCCGGCCCTCATCCGGCCGGTCGCCGGTCCGGCGACCGGCCACAAGAAGAAAAGAAAAATAGGAGAAAAAGGAAAAAATGAAAAGAAAAAATGAAAAAAGAAAAGGAAAAAAGGTAAAAAAGAAAAGAAAAAAAGTAAAAAAATTATTTAAAAATAAAAAAAATGATTTAGAACAGAATCGATGGACACGTTATCAAACGCATGATTATTCCGAATCAAAAATTTTAGACGATTCCAAACACATTCTTTTACTTAGAATTGTTCCTCGGGAACGAGAATAAAAAATAATCATTTCTTGTCAGAATCGGTTTTAACGGAATCGTTCAAACGCGCCCTAATATACCTACCTATCTTACCATAGTCAAAATTGGGTAACGTTGACGTGGTGTTTTCCTTCATAACCACATAGCCCCTTAATCCCAATCAATCTTAATCGCCAATCCCAACACAGATATCCCACATGTTTCTTAATCTTAAGTATTTTAAAAACCTGCTCGAGTCTTACTTACTCTCTCTCTCTCTCTCTCTCTCTCATTATTGCATTATGGACGAGAGAGACTTCCGACGAAGAAACGCACCGGGAAAAGATGTGACTCCATTTTGTTATTATAGTGGTCCCCTTGATGCTTATGCTTCCATTAGCTGAGCAGAGAGGGGACGTGAAGATTCTTGTGTCGTTGATTTAGCATAGAGGGTTTTCTTCTTCTTCTTCTTCTTCTTTTCCCTAGTATATAGGGTTTTCTTCTTGTTATAATCACACGCAAGTCATTTAACCAGTTAAATTTTTATGATCCGAATTTATGTTATTTCTGAGACTGAGATTTTATTAGGAATTATGAGGGACGAGAAATGCTGAAGAGTCTTTCAAGTGTTGTGATACTAGTGATAGTGCTTGTTTTATATTGGGATTCTATGTTGCTTTCTTATGAATGTAAATCATATTAATTTAACCATATAAATTCGATATCCGATTTATTTCGTTTGTTCTGTCTAGTTAATCATTATTCTATTTGTCTTGTCCTTTATTTCACATCAATTACGTTCATGTGGAGAGTGGCATTTCAATATAGAATAAGCAATACAAAGAAATTATAACAACACTGGAGCACTGAAGCATGCTTAGTGTTTCCTAACCCCAATAGTTCATAGTTCTCTCTGTACATTTTCTTCGGTCTCTTCTGGGTAGTCTAATAGTTCTCTCTCTTCATTCTTCCTAGTAGTGTTATGATAGAGGAAGCTCCAGGAGGAATGGCCATGCGATGACCATTGAATTGTCATCACTTCGTCTCCCCTTTCTCTCTCTTATGATTGCCCTCTCCTTTCTCTCTGTCTTTATTTTTTTCACTTTAGACACGGGGCTCCATCGCCATCATAAAGCGATTTGTGGAAGTCCTTTTCCGCCTACTAAAGAAGTCTACGCGTCTTCTTCATGTGATGGGAAGTGTGGCCAGTCCCGATTAATCATGCACGCTAGCTTTCTACTTGCACAACAAACAAACAAAAGAAAGGATGCCCGACGTTTCTCTTTCCTTTTCTTTTCTTTTGCATACCATCGACAATTGGAGTTGGCCGACAATTGGAGTTGGCCGACAGTTCTTTTGCCAACTTTTCTTTACTTTAATAATGCAATGGATCGTCCTCACATGCTCATCACGTCGGATTATATCTAGACTCATATTTGAAATACATTTTAATAGTTGCTACTTTGATCGAATTTATTATCTTCTCTCATATCGATCTCTATCTCTATTATTGATAGCAAAGCAGTGACACATATCGTATTTTTAGGTCCTTCCAATTTTATCCTCATATCAAGTATCGCTTAACCATGCAATGATGGCAAAAACTTAAAAATTCCAATCATAAAGGAGAGCTCGCCCAGCCCCGCCAAGGCTTGGCCTTGCCGATGGCTAAGCCGATCTCGCCAAGGCTGGGCGAGGTCTGCCTGGCCACCAGCGGGGCTGGGCGTCACTAGGCTTGCCCAGCCCCGACGAGGCCGAGTCTTATTGGTGGCCAGGCAAGCCTCACCGATGGCTGAACTTGTCTCCGGCGAGCTCATCGAACCTTGCCTTGACCTGGCGAGCTCACCGGACCAACGAACGGCGACTGGCGACAACGGACGGTGGCGGGTGGTGGTGGACAACGGTCGCGGGATGGCGAGAAGAGAATAAGAAGAAGAGTTGGTTTTGATTCTCAAATTTGTTCCCCGGAACAAGAATTAATTTTTATTTTATTCTTGATTCAACTCCAAATATGTTTCAGGGGATAAATTTGTTCCAGGAAACAAAAATTTTACCAAACGCGATTCTATTCCAAAACTATTTTCAAGAACAAAAAATCGGATCGGATACTATTTGGCACGTTACCAAATAACCTCTTATTCAAACTTTATATTCGAAACACGTTGCAACCTCTAACCCCCTCCCAACCTCCCCCGTCTCAAACCCCTAACGGTTATTAATAATTGGTTCTTTACTTTAATAACGTAGTGGATCGTCTACACAACTTTTCTTTACTTCAATAACGCAATGGATCATCCGCACATTCTCATCATGTCGGGTGTTATATAGATTCAAATTCGAAATATATTTCAACATTTCCTACCTTTCACTGAATTTATTTTAGTTAACATCAATATTTGGAACTAGAAAATTAATTCAAATCATGTTTATTTATTACTTCCTTTTTTTTGTTGTAGTGCACGCAATTCTTCCAGGAAATATTACTTGATTTGTACTGCTTAACCTTGTGAAGCCATCAGCCACAGATTAGACAGATAATTATCCAAGAAGTCAATCCTAGAAACCACATCCACACAGCATCAGATGCCCACTTGATTCAACCTGAAAGCTTGTACGAAACCGGTACATCCACTGCACATATACCATCCAAGCCCTGATGCTTGATGAACCGGACTTCCATTAATTGCAATCCTTTGCGCAGCACGTGACACTAATCGCGAAGCTTTATCTAATTACTCCATCTGGATCACCCCCGTTATCGGTGGATTATTGGTATGGTTCCCTTAAAAGCATTGTATGACAGAGCTCTTGGAACCCCTATATGTTAGAATGAAGTGGGAGAAAGAGGACTTAAAATCACACGGATCGCTTGAGATATAGTTTTGGTAATTTGAGATGGGCTTAAAATTGCACAAAGTAGTTGTAGATAAGCACCATTTGAGTATTTACATGCACCCTTCACAAATACAAATGCTGTTTAATTTTCTTTTTCCCCTATTCTGTGTCGGAGTATTCAGGAATTATGCCAACAATCATTATCAGCACAGAATGGTGCGATGAATCTCTCTTTTGATTCAAAATCATGATATATTGTGCATCCCCCTATTTCAGTTATGGAACAGATGAAATAAATCAAAAAATGTATTTTTGTTCAAAAATGAAATCTTATGAGAACTGTGCATATCCAATTCGTCATTTAGAACCGTACCACATCTCGAATCTGATAAAATAGAATGAATTGAGACGTTATTTTGTAAATGTGTAATCATCTTGAATATATTAACTATTTCTTTATTTTTCAATTGTATGGAAGGGACAAAAGAAATATCTTATTCTTTCTTCAACAATTTCTAGTCTCTAGTGGACCTCTCAGTAGGATTTGAAACCACGTATGTAGTTTCAAGCATGGCATCGGACAATAGGCCTGCCAGTCGTCATGATCCCTTTCAGCAGTCAATAATTTCATTCTCAAATCCCGCCCTGAATATTGATGCTCAACTATCATGATTCTCTGCCTTGTTGTAATGCCTTGTCAACTGGTTTGGCAAGGTAGCGACCAGCTGCCAGTGAAAGCCATTTCCTGTCTTAATTATTAGGTTCAATTTAATACTCCTCGATTTAGCCCTGTCCTATTGCCTAACAGCTCTTTCATCTGTTCCATTTTAGCATATGCTGTTTGTGTCCAATGCTCAGTATCTTTTTGAAACACTGAGGGTCATGAATAACACCATCACTCAATTTTATTTTATTTTTTGGCGGATGAGAGATTTTGTCAGGAATGTGTTTTCCAACCCAACTGTGGACGTGCAATAACTACCAGGCTCCCAAGCATACTGATTTTGCAGACCTTGTCACCCAAATTGA
Organism: Eucalyptus paniculata subsp. matutina; assembly: GCA_017140255.1. Lineage (NCBI taxonomy): Eukaryota > Viridiplantae > Streptophyta > Magnoliopsida > Myrtales > Myrtaceae > Eucalyptus > Eucalyptus paniculata. The sequence goes on from CM029435.1 coordinate 47,337,468, forward strand.
GATGCGCGACGAGGGTCAAGGCCAAACATTATGGGCTGGCAATCTCTCAACTCTTCTAAACGCCAGAAATCCTTCAGGTGCATTGAGTATGTGGAGTTTTGTCCGTAATGAATTTTCTGGTGCATTGTCCATTTCGTGCAAAAATGTAGTTGCTACCTTGCTTCGAACTTAGTCTACTTAGCATCAATATTATGGGACTGGACCATTAATTCAAATCAAGGAAATCACAAAACAATTCAAACTGATGTTTACTTTTTACTTACCTTTTTTCTGAAGCAGTGTCTGCAATTTGACTCTTATGTAATATTGAACAGCGGCTCTACAAATATCGACACCAAACATCATTTAAAATTTGTTCCATTATTTCTAAAATTCAGGAAGTCTTTTTCCAATTTTCGAAATTGTGGAGGAAAAGAGCACATGCTTCTAATCCAATCATTCTCATTCTTGCAGGAGGGCTAAAGAGTGGGCATCTAATACAGGGATAAAGCATTGAAAAGGAGGGCGAAAGAGTGGGCATCTAATACGGGGATAAAGCATTGAAAAGAAGCTTATTCTTCTCTGTGCACATATTCGTATTACAAGAAACAGAGTAACGAAGAAAGGAATGTAGTAAAGAATAAAGAGAAAGGCAGCAGAATTCAGGATTCTTTTGCTTTATCTTTCACCAGACGAATGTATTCCAAATGTAATTGGAACGGCATCGAATCACAGACGAATGTATTCCAAATGTAATTGGAACGGCATCGAATCGCTTGTAGATTTTCTCAAAGAATTGAATGAACCACACAACAATTTGGAATAACGCTGGACATACTCCATTGCACCACGTGTTTTCCTATGGCTCTGCCTATATAACCTGGCAAAGTCATGATTCTTTGCTATCCCTATTATTAATAGTCGGAGCAGCGATGCATATCTAACTTTTAGGTCCTTTCCAATTTTACCATCATATCAAGTATCGCTTAACCATGCAACGACAGCAAAAACGTAAAAATTCCGAGACTTCTCCATTTAATCTACCTCGTTTACACCTCTTAACGGTTACGTAAAAATGTCTTCAACTCTCCAAATTCTCTCAAACTCGAATCATTATTCACTTCTTTATTTTTTATTAAAAATATTAAACCGTGGAATGAAATAGATAATTATGTTCGTTCACTTACAACTACAGATAAACTTAGTCCATAAGTTAATTAATTACCTCACACCGCTCAATTTCATCACATCTTGGACTGGCCCGATCCATTGCTGGAATCAACAGGGCCCTGATGGATCGGTCAAGCATTGATAGCGGCGGGAAATTCTTTAGTGCTAAATCAGCGTATTAAAAAAAAACAGGTTGTTCTAGCTCAATATCATCAAGAATTCCTATTATTGCGAAATAGGTGAATATAACCAACTATCATAAAGAATTTCATCTTTGGACCAAAAACAAGAAAGGGGGGAATACCGCAAAGAGAAAGTGTACCCACTAAAAAAGCAGTTTTTGTAATTGGTACATGCTTTTTTAAACCTCCCATAAGAACCATATTCTGACTTCCACTAATAGGTCCATCGTCTCTGCCCACCATCCAAGAACGCGAAACTATGGTTTCGTTTCCCCATCGCCAATGAGAGAGGGCTGCCGCCTCCTCCATCATCCTTCTCTCCAGTCTCAATTTCCACTTCGCAAGTACTGCCCTCTCTCTCTCTCTCTCTCTGCTCTCGTCCTTCGCCATCTCTGCCTCCCCCGTGCTTACCGTGTTCTCTTTCGTACCAATCCAATATCTGTGCCTACATAACCTGCCAAAATCATTTTTCGTCTGATAACGAGCTTAGTTCCTGCATACTGGCTAACTAAACCTCCTCGAAAGCCAATAACACCAATCACAACCATGACTGAGGTCGTCTCTAGCATCCTTGGAACTCTTGTGGAGAAATTAACTGCATCGGCTGTTGAAGAAACTCAACTGGTATGTGGCGTCAAGGATGATCAAGAGAAGCTCAAGAACACGCTAGAGATGATCCAGACGGTGCTCGCTGATGCTGAGCAGAAGCAAATAAAAGACAATGCTGTGCGCCTTTGGTTGTTGAGGCTAAAAAACTGGTGCTACGACGCTGAGGACGCCCTAGAAGAATTTGAAGCCAAGGCTTTGTGGAGGCGAGTGCGGTCCACTGAGCACTTGACCCTCAAAAGGAAGGTACGCTACTTGTACTCGTGGATATCTGAGATGATTTTCCAGTTTAAGATGGCACATAATATGAAAGAACTGAGAAAGAGTGTTGATGGGATCGATAAAGAGAAAACTCAATTCACCTTGTTGCCTAATGTTCAAGAAAGGACCATAGTTCCGCGAAGGGAAACTCATTCTTTTGTACCCGCTTCGAATGTGATTGGAAGAGACAAAGAAAAGGAAAACATAATAGAGATGTTGAGAAGATCGGATGATGCTGGAGCTAGAATTATAGAAGTCCTTCCAATTATTGGAATGGGAGGTACTGGAAAGACGACTCTTGCTAGATCGGTATACAATGATGAAGGGGTAAAGGAGCATTTCGAACACAAAGTTTGGTTATCCATGTCATTAGAATTTGAAATTGAGAACATAATGAGAGACATCATCAAGTGTCTTAGTGGCGAAGCAAAATTTGGTAACTGGAGCGTTGAGATGCTACAAAATCGCCTAAGAAACCTCGTGGAGAACAAAAGGTGCTTGTTCATAATGGACGATGTGTGGGCAATGAGGAGGGAGGATTGGCTGGAATTGAAAGATTTGTTAGGGGGCATTTCCGAAGGGAGTAAAGTCATCGTGACTTCACGGAATCAAGCCATCGCCAAAGTCATGGGCACTACTCCCCCACTTAATTTGGCCAACCTTTCGCAGGGGGATTCTTTAACTTTGTTCGTGAAGTATGCATTCGATCAAGGGCAAGAGAAGAATCACCCGGACCTTATGAAAATCGGCGTGGACATCGTGACCAAGTGTGGGGGAAATCCTATGGCACTGAGGGCCCTGGGGTGCTTGTTGTATTCAAAGAACAACCAGAGCGACTGGGAATATATAAGAGACAACGAGACGTGGCAATTAACTAATGCCTTACCGTCATTGGAAATCTTACCTTCATTGAGAATAAGCTATGATCTAATGCCGTCTTACTTGAAACGATGCTTTACTTATTGCTCGATATTCCCGAAGAACCACAAGTTCTTGAACATTGATCTGATCGAAATGTGGATCTCTAACGGGTTTATCCAATCCAGCGGAAATAATCAGGAGCTTGAAGAGATTGGACGACAGTACTTGGAGGAGCTGTTATCTAGATCATTCTTCATTGTTCTCGAAGACATTTATCCCATCCTATACTTCGAAATGCATGACCTCATTTACGAACTTGCCATTTCGGTGGCACAAACCGAATCATCCAACATGAAAGTGTGGACGCAGGATATTTCCCCAACCATTCGGCATGTATCATTTCCCGATCTATCTGGTTTACCAAAAAATGAACTAAGTGGCTGCTTCAACAAGCCAAGTCGCATTCGTACCATCCAGTGTCAGGAGTTGGGATCCTCTGACTGCGAGAAGTTCTTTCTGGAGACATGCATTTTGCGATTGAAGCACTTGCGAGTGCTATCGCTGGAGTGTTCTCGCTTTGACCTACTGCCTAGTTCCATTGGCGATCTAAAGCATTTGAGGTATCTCAATTTATGCGAGGGGACAATTAAGAAACTCCCCAAATCGGTCTATGAGCTTCGCAATCTGCAGATCTTAAGTCTTGCCTGGTGCGAGAATCTCGAGGAATTGTCCGCAGACATCAAGAATATGATCAACCTCCGCGCTTTGTATATAACCACGAAACAAAAACATTTCCCGGAGAGTGGAATAGGACGCGTGACTTCTCTGCGGCGGCTACACCTTTGGTGCTGCAAGAATTTGGAGGCCTTGTTTGATGATATCCAATCGCTCACGTCGCTCCGTATGTTGCGGATTTGGGAGTGTCCAAAGCTGGCCTCCTTACCACAAGGCATCAAGAATCTGAAGGCGTTGGAGGATCTCTCCATTTGGGACTGCGAGAGCTTGAGGCTGCGAGAAGGCGATACTAATGAACCAGGCTCCATGTCGAGCCTTCAATCCTTGGTACTCGGGCGTCTACCGGAATTAGTTTCGTTGCCCGGGTGGCTCGAAGGTTCTGCAAGTACACTGCGGACGATAGAAATTATCGATTGTCCCAAGTTGAGCGCATTGCCTCTGTGGCTGCAAAATTGTTCTTCTCTGACAAAACTGGAGCTTACGTGGCTTCCCGAATTGTCCTCTCTGCCAGATGGCGTTCGCCTCATCCCCACATTGAAAATATCCGAGTGCGAGAAATTGAGCAGTTGTAGTGGAGAAGAAGCTGATTAAAATTGATTCATCGGTGTAAGCAAACTCCGAAGGAATCCTCTCTCACGCTTGGTTTTCCATATTTATGTCAGGAACCAAAGTCTTTTCTTTCCATAAAAGGAAATGCATGTTTCAATATCGTCCTTGATAAACCCTATTTATCATCAAGCAAATTTAAAATATTTCATTTTGATATTTACAGTAGTTCAGATGTAATCTATTTGGAAAAATATAATCTATTTACTGTCTAAAAAATAGATGTTATATGACGCTAAGTAATTTATAGGCCATTGGGGACCTGGGGTGCGTATAGGGCCCACAGACCAAAATTCGGGTCTCGTAAGGCAATTTTGTAGTTTTGTACCGAACGGACTTTTGGGCTCATTTAGCCTTTACTTCTAAATACTGCAGTTTCTAGTGAGGGACGTAAATCATCATGGCACGTATTTTGTTTTATAAGAAAGTATAGCATTTTGCAATACAGTACTGAATTTAATTTAACTTCCCGTGAATGTTGTCCGCAAACATTCTAGAAATAAATATCATTTACAATGGTGATGGATATGCCCGCATGTGGTACTGTGATGTGGATTTGATGCTCATTGTCGACATATGTATCAAGACATGATTTGATATACCTGTACATAAACTGGTTTTGATTTTAGGGCTTAATTAGAGCCGTTAAACGGGTGGGTCGGGTCGGGTTTGAGTCGGGTCATTAATGGTCCGACCCAAATTGACCCATTAACCCATTTATGACCCATTTATGCTTAATGTAAATTTTTCGACCCAAACCTGACCCGACCCATACCCAACTCATACCCGACCCGACCCAACTCATTTTAATAAAATACTTTCATATTTAACAAATTTAGAAAAACTTATTCCTATGTTTTTTTTTTAAGATTATATTATTAAAATACTTCCAAGCTTTTATATATATTATATTTTTTAAAATTGTATTGCTAAAATAGTTTTATACAATATAAATTTAATGGAAAATTTTTACAAATTTTAAAATAATTATTTAAAAAAATCGAAATTTAAATATTTTTTAAAAAAATTAAATTTTAATTATTTTTATTTTATTTTTAAAATATAATTTTCTTTTTTCTTTTTCTTCTCCTTCTTCTTCTTCTTTGGCCGGCCGCCGACCATGACGTTGGCCGGCGGCTGGCCACTGAGCGAGCCTCGAGCTCGCCGACGCCGGGCGAGGCCTCCGCTCGCCCGGATCCGGCGAGCTCGAGTCTCGTTGACGCTCGAGCGAGGCTCGAGCCTCGCCGATCTAGCGAGCCTTGAGCTCACCAACGTCGGCGAGGCTCAAGCCTTGCTCGGGCGTCAGCGAGGCCTCCGCCTCGCCAGATCCGGCGAGCTCAAGTCTCGCCGGATCGGCGAGCCTCGAGCTCGCCCGACACCGGCGAGCCTCGAGCTCGCCCGACACCGGCGAGCCTCGAGCTCGCCGACACCGGCGAGCTCGAGGCTCGCCCGGATCGGCGAGGCTTGAGCCTCGCGAGCGTCAGCCGAGGCCTCCGCCTCGCCCGGATCCGGCGAGCTCGAGCTCGCCGACGCCTTGCCGAGCTCGAGGCTCGCTGGCGTCCGCCGGCTGTCGCCGTGCCGGCGGCCGGAAGGAGGAAGGAGAAAGAAAAAAAAAAAAAAAAAAAAAAAGGAGAAAGATAAAAAAGGAAGAAAAAGAAAAGAGAAAATAAAAATAAAAAAATTATAATTTCGATTTTTATAAAGTTAAAGAGAGAAGGGAGGGATTATAATGTTTTTGTTAAAGATGAGTTTTCAACCCAACCCATTTAAAACCCACTTAAGATCCACCTATCTTAAACATGTAATTGTGAAACCCATTTAACTATCTTTTGTTATAAACAAGTGACCCATTTATGACCCATTTTAACACCTCTAGGCTTAATCATAGCCTATGTGATTGTGGAGGCTTAATCATAACTGACATGGTTTTTTGGTATTATTACACGGTGAAAAGCGTAATCATAAGATTTTCTTAACATCAGTGGTCGAATAAATTGAGATCTCACTTCACATTTCTAAGCTATACGTTTGCAAAAGTTTTGGATCTTATGGTTTTCGGGAAAAATAAGGTCTTAGTTTATCTCCCCGAGCTGCCTTATGTTAGTAGACACTCCACTTTTAATTTCACTCCAATTTATTGCTTTTGTTAACTTATTTTATCAAGTGTTTCCCCATGTGCCTAATGTTTTTTTCCCCACTTTGTAAGTTCTTTTCGATTTACTGTAATATCACAAGTCATTTTTTATGTCGTCACTTTAATACAAGTATTTGCATTCAATATCTACATCACTTTAATTTAAAGTATCCCCCAAATAAAAACATTTGATAAATACATCTAAAAAATCTATCTTTAATTGATAAAATTTTCATATAATAGAGAGATATAATACTTTTGTATATTATAAGAACTGTCTTATTTCTTGTAAGTTTCTAGCTCAATTGCAAGTTAACATCTAGTTTTATAGTAAATTAGAATATAATTTCAAATAAAGTGGAAAACAAAATCTCCAGGCATTTGAGAAAAAATAATTTAATAAAACCAATAAATAGGAGTGAGATTAAGGATCAGACAATTCAAAAGAAAGATCATTCTTTGCAGATACCAATCTAACCTATCTGGGAATTTTATATTTTCCCCATGCATTGCTGCCCAATGCAAGAGATCAATGGGTCACTAGGCCCAACGCATGCTATGTTCGCCATTTACATTGGGCTGGGCCGGTGATGCCCACTAAAAATATCCAAAATGATGAATGACTTCCTTGTTGACAAAGCTAATTGCATTTTAGACTCCATTTATTTTTGCAGAAAATAAATGGTTTCAAAAACATATGTCCTTAAAATTGTCGTTTGTATCTTGTAAAAATGAATAATTGAAAAATGCTTTCATCATTTATGAAGAATGCCGAGACATAAATTGTCGTCGATGTTAAAAATATTTTTTATTGACTAATAATTTCAAACGATACAAATGACCATTTTAAGGTAAATATTTTTCAAATAATTCATTTTTATAGAACAAACACACCCTTAATTAGATAGTAGAGATTAACTTGAAACTGGAGACTCAAGAGTAGAGAGTGGCGGTTAAAGCGCTAATCAATGAAATATAGCCTTTGCATTCATTGAAAATTAATTCGAGTTATTATTAATGTTCAGAGGTAATTTAAGTCAAGAGATTGAAAGAGGAACCCTTCCTTAAAAGGATAGTATGGATGAATAAATACACTATAGAGATTGAGACTTGATATTTCATTTATTTTATTATATCCAGTGGATCTTACTAGCTTGATTCTAAATGTAATGGATAAAAGAAATCTAAGTAATATAATTAAAAATACGACAAAAAAAAAAAAAGAAAAAAGAAGCAACCTTCAAAAGAACTAACTGGGCCCTGATGGGCCGAAAAAGCCCATTGTCGCTAAAAGGCCCATCGACTCTCCCCGCCACCAAACCCCAAAAAAAAGAAAAAAAAAAAGCAGCTCTGATTAAAACCCTAACACTCACCAGGCGCTATATAAAAACCAAAGTTTAGGGTTCCGTTTCCCCCATCGCCAGTGAGAGAGACAGAGCGCTTCCGCCTCCTCTGCCGCCTCCTCTCCCTCCGTCGTCCTCTCGGTTCCAAGTACCGCCCCCTCTTCCCCTCTCTCTCTCCATCTCCAGCTGCACCCGTCCGTCGCGTCTTCTTCCCCGCGCGCGTGCTCACCGCGTTCTCTTTCGTGTCCGCAGGCATGGCGGTCGTGGCTCCTGCTACTACCCTGGAGATCCAGCCCGTCTCCGACGTGAAGCTCTTCAACCGGTGGTCCTTCGATGACGTTCAGGTCCGCTGATTGCTCCCTTGAAACCGGGTTGTTTCGGACGAAACGTAGATTCGTGATCTGATTTCGCATGCGTTCTGTTTTTTTCTGTTTGTCTCGGTTCGTGTGATGCATTTGCCTGCTGTTAGATTCTGGCGGAAGAGCGCGTGAGTAGTGACTGAGAGCAGTATTCGGTTCGATGGTGTTTTGATCTTAGGAAAGTCGTAATTTTGCTGTAGTGGGTATGTAGGAAAGTCCTTAACTTGGGGTTCGAGTTTGAATGGCTGCGTTACTGAAACTTCTGGGGTCTAATGACATCGCTTTCCTGTTCATGTTTATCATCGTTTGATCTTCGTTGATATTGTCTGGGGTCGGTGTCGGTTGCTATTGTGCGCGTCGGCCTTAACTCGAATTGCTTGTTGAAATGTATTCAGTAAGTTTAGTCTGGATACATCGAAGCAGAAGTCAATGCATTTTAAAGCGTTAGGCCTGATTTCTCTCGATGTGCTGGAGCGATGATGGTGATTGACATCTTTCTAAGTCTTACATACTTCTTTCCTTTGTGAAGTTTGGTCTAGGCGCTCGGTGTCTGAGCAACTCTTTCATATTGGTCTGGTTCATATTCGGTCTGATTTGTCTTGGCTTATAGAATATTCATGTCTCTTCATAATGCTGATTTGTAGCATTCTTGTTTATCCTTCAAGTATGTTTCTTTTAGCCAAAGATTCGCTCTAAGTGTTTAAAGTATTCCCCTTCACTCATCGACTTCTTGTTTTGCGTGGTTTGGCACAGATTTGTTTGATCTTGTGTTTTCAAATCTAGTAGGATCAGATCATTTTTTTGTTAATCATTGATGAGAACCATAGAGGAATCTGTATATTAAGCATCTCTCCTAAATGGGGAAGCATAAACATTGAGATTCAGTTTTTCAATTTTAACTCTATTTTGACAATCCCTTTTGTTGCTTTTAGGTGAACGACCTTTCATTGAATGATTACATTGCTGTCCAACCAGCTAAGCACGCCACATATGTTCCCCACACTGCTGGTAGGTACTCAGTCAAGCGTTTCAGGAAGGCTCAATGCCCAATCGTGGAGAGGCTCACTAACTCCCTGATGATGCATGGGAGAAACAATGGGAAGAAATTGATGGCTGTCAGAATTGTGAAACATGCCATGGAAATCATCCATCTGCTCACTGATCAAAACCCAATCCAAGTCATTGTGGACGCTGTCATCAACAGGTGCGTATCAAGAATATCTATTGCTTATCCAAGGGTGTTAAGAGCGTTCGCTGAGTCATAGTTGATGTGGTTGGAAAGGTTGATTTTAATGAGTAAAAGTATCTTAGAAATTGCTTATTGTACTGTTGTTGTGATTATCCTAGTTCATTTATATAATATATGATCTCTAATTGCAGTGGTCCTCGGGAAGATGCTACTCGTATTGGGTCAGCTGGTGTTGTGAGGCGTCAGGCTGTGGATATTTCCCCCTTGCGACGTGTGAATCAGGCAATCTATCTGCTGACCACTGGTGCTAGGGAGTCAGCTTTCAGGAACATCAAGACGATTGCTGAGTGTCTGGCTGATGAACTTATTAATGCTGCTAAGGGTTCATCCAACAGGTAACTGATGCCATTTGTTTGTCTTCCTCACAATGGCTGACCTTTTTGCTGCAGAACTTCCTGCTTGTCATTTGGTCGTGTGCACTCATGCTAGTTTATTCTTGTGCAGCTATGCCATTAAGAAGAAGGATGAGATAGAGAGAGTTGCCAAGGCCAACCGTTGAGAGTTGAAATGCAAAGTCTCAAAGTGCGAGAGTTTCATAGTAGCTTTTGTTTTTATTATGTTTGTCTTTTTGGAACGATGTCACTGGATATGCCTTTGCTTATGAAAATTTTGGATTGAATTTCTCCATGTTATGAAGATTAAAGAGGGATGCTGATACTTTATGTTGTTAGCTTCATTTATTCAAGTCATCCCATTAGCGTTGGTGTTTTCTATCCTATTGCATTGCGCTTTGGTTTCTTGCATGCTTTTGCATCTTGACACGTTGCGTTTCTTTTCGAAATACATGTCAAGTTCTCTGATTCTCTCCTTGGGTAGCTACAAGCACTGGTACCTTTTTTTTTCGTTTTTTTTGTTCACTTTGAAGTTGGTTCAAACTGGCTGTGGATCCGCTTGACAACTCATGGGCCTTCTTGGCACCTTCTTGGCACCATGCTGAATGATAGCGAGGTGTTTCTCGTGGACCGTCATTCCATGAAATTCGTAATCTTACTGTTCGAGTTAAGCATGTCATTCCATCTAGAGTGAAACGAGAGAATAGGAGTGAGCCTTGAAACTTCAGAGGATAGTTCTGATCTCGAGAGAGGTGGACTGTGGGGACTATCATCTTCGTTTTTCTCTGGTGTTGGAACCCTTCCATTTGGATGTAATTGAAATTGGCTTTGCGAAAATGCTCACTCTCAGCTTATGGAACCTGTTAGTATATGCATGACCTGCCCCATATAAGGGTTGGTCTGCGCTGCCCTAATTCATGTCCAGTTCCACGAGTTCTTCCTAAGGGCATCCGCAAGGGAATGTATAAAGTATACAGCGATCGGCCGTCGAGCTATGTACGAGAGGGAACGCACTTAGCACGATCCTGGGGATTGATTACAATGATGGTGTTTGATCAATTCTTTTTCACTTCCCGTGTTATGCAACATCACTTCGGTAAAAGAATTCATGTTTTTTTTGCACCATAATTAAAAGAAGATAAATCTGAAAGAAGAGAGGAGGAAATAAGGTAGCAAGGTTATGCCTTTATTGGGGGTGATTGATTATGAGTGAGTCGGTTTCGATTTCGCAAATGGGGAATTGGCCTCTTAAGCTCTAGAATGTGAACCGACCTTATTGAGTATGGAAATTGGTTCGGTTTCAAAGTCAACCGATCGAAAATGTCTGGTGGTTTGACAGCTTTGTTGTCCCAACACATTGCCTTCTTTTACTACTTGATGACAGTTTCGTGTACATGCGTTAAGCTCAAAAACAGCATGTAAGTTTGTGAATGTGTATCGGCGTTGTTGGAAAAACTTGGAAATTGTGCGGGATGTTCCGTATATCTTTGGTGCTGGTTAAGGTTTCCTCGTCTCAAGAAATATCCCCGAATTTTATGTTCTAGAATTCTCTTAGATCAGTTGATAAATGGTAAAAGACAACGCACAAGTGCTTGCTCTTGAAAGACTTAAAATGAAAAGTAAAAGAAGGGGGGAAACCTTTGAGGATGTCCGAAACCTCAAATTAATGGCCCAAAAAGGAAAAGTAAAAGACGATAATGAGCACAGTAAAGCTGGGGCGGTGGACAGCCATAAGCTGGCGACGCCACGGTGGTGGCTACGCGAAGGGAGGTGAGAGCAAATGGGAGGACGAGAGATCGAGAGAGATTGAGGCGGGTGATTCCATCAATTCAGCCCGGCTCAGCATAAGGAATTGGGAATTAGATAAATTATTACCGGTTCAAAATTTGTGGAACTGATTCCGGTCCCTGCCCGACCGGTTCCAGAATAGAACCGGGGATCCATGCTCTTTCCTAATACTTTCGGAAGAAAAATTTTCTTACGGCCCCCTGAAATCGGAAAACATGAACCTTTTTTTCTTAACCCCTGTCTAAACCCTGGTCTCTCCCCTGCTCGCCCTCTCGATGAAGCTTCGGCAAACCAGTGGCAGGGCAGCGAGCAGCGTCGCGGCTCGCGGAATCGCAAGCAATGCGGCGTTCGGCTTCTCTCCTCAACGCTCATCGTCGTCGTCGTCGTCGCTCTCGTCGGCCGAAGCGGCTCGAATGGGCAACAGAAGACCCCTGGACGGTCCCATGATGGAGCTGTTCCGCAGGATCTCCCCTCTCGGCGATCCGAAGATCTCGATCGTCCCGGTGCTCGACCAGTGGGTCGCGGAAGGCAACTCCGTCGAGCGGAGGCCCTTCCTCCGCCTGATCAAGCGGATGAGGTCCTACCGTCGGCACAGTCACGCGCTCGAGGTATTTACACGATCCGTGTGTGCGTACTTGTGCGGGGGGTGTGCGGGATGCTGAAAAGAAAGTTAGGAGAGTCGCGGGATTGGATTTGCTCTTCCCAGTAGTCGATTGGATTTGGCTCATTAGTTAGGCTGGACGTTGGAAAAAGGACGTCGGGGAGTGAAAATGAACTGAACCGTGACTTTACTGCGTAAATTGTGGGGAGCTTGAGCCGTGAGATACTGTGTTTTGATTCAATTATTAGATTATTCCTTGCTTGATGCGAGATAATGAGATGCTGGATGTTTAGGCCATGCAAAATACAGATGTATATCTTATGTTTCGAGGGACCCCTCCCTTTCGAATCCTCATCTATCTATGCACTTTTGAAGAGGAGGATTCTAGATCCTGGCTCTACATGAACCACAGTCCAAGGCAGAAGATTTAGCAAAGCATTTTTAGAATTCCGTAGCATTTTGTCAAATGGTTTCAATGTTAAAAAACACATTGTTATAGCCGCAAGTACAGCCATGTCACAACCTTGTAAAGGTACAGCAAAAAATTCGCAGCCCTTAATGCAAGCTGTTTTTGGGACACGTCTGGAGTGGGTGCTAATGCTGGTTTGCACAAGATTGCTAGGACCAGTGATGTCCCTTTATGTCTTCTGGAGATCTTTAATGGACTAAACGCATCTTCCTCCAAAAGATATTATTCCCCTTTTCTTTTTCTGTGTTGAAGAAACAATTATTGTTCCACCATTGTTTCCTGAAAGAGTGGAGCAACCTGCTCTTTGAAGGAGCTGTTGTTCTTTACGTTACTGCATAAGTAGTAATATGATGTGCAACTGATTCTGAAGTTGTGCCATTTAATTATTTCTGTCTGCATCGAGTAGAAGAATAATCTTTCCCATGACTAACAGACCTGTCAGCTTTTTGTTGTGCATTCCTTGTGTGTTTCTTTTCTTTCTGTTACCCTTCCTAGCTATAAGTGGTCAATGGTAGAGCCACGAATAGAAACACTTTTGAAGGGTTGCATGGATTGGGTGGAAGAAATTTTTTTGATTTTCAGATAAAATTGGAAAAATGAGAAAAAAATGGGTTAGTGATTCAAAGATGAACTGGGAGAGCTGCTCTGCATTTTGTGTCGTTCTAGATTTATTAGACATGAAATGATGTTGGGGATTTATTTGCATGCAAGCCAAAATGCATGAACTGAATTGATGGGAGTGAACTAAGTTGCACATGCTAGGTGCACCGCCACTGCATGCGGACACAAGCATGCATTTTATAATAAGTATGGAACTTTGTTTTCTTGTACTCCTAACTACTAGCTCACTACAATTCAAGCACCATTTTGCATATAGATGGATATGGCTGAGATGAAGTAATGCACTGTGAGAGTCATTTTCATGCTTCCTGCCATCACCTTTCCAGGGCTTGCTTTGTCCTTAATGAGACATGCTAAGTTCACTTACTGTTCTTTATAATCAGTCTCTACCAATCATGTTATGTATGCCAGATTAGTTTCAAATTGAGATGTATGGGTAGCATAGTATCTGAAATTTGTAATGAAAGGCTGCCTGGGCTGAGGCAACTGTTCCTGACATTCTTGCTACTGTTAACATTACATAGCCAGTCACTGTGCTATGAACCATTGAAGATGGTACCTTTCATATGGTTTTAGTATAGGCCCCATTTTCCTTAAATAACAATGCCTACGTAATGATCTCTTTTGAAATTTAGTGGTTGGAGAGTTGATGCTTCCATCTATATCATCTCATAATTCTTAAATTCAGATCTCATTATATTAAATCCTCATTATCTTTTGTAGATATCAATGTGGATGTCTGATAAAAGGTATTTTGCAATTACAACTGTGGATGCTGCTGTTCGGCTCAATCTGATCTCAAATGTCCATGGGATAGAACAAGCAGAGATATTTTTTGATAACCTTCCCAGACAGCTTAAAGTTGAAAAGGTCTATATTGCTCTTCTTAATTGCTATGCTAAGGCAAAACTTCCAAAGAAAGCAGAGGCTCTGTTGGAGACAATGAGGCATCTGGGATTCCCAAGGTCTGTCCTTTGCTTCACTAATTTGCTTAATCTTTACTATCGGACTGGAGACTATGGTAAAGTAGATACTCTGATTAATGAGATGGAAGAAGAAAAGATTAATCTGAATAGATATATCTACAGTATCTGGCTGAGTGCGAGTACTGCTGCTTCTGACACTGAGAAATTCGAGATGATTGTAAAACGGATGAAAATGGATGCTAATTTTGTTTGGGACTGGACAACAGGTGTTGTAGTGACCTCTGGGTACTTTAGATTGGGTCTTCTCGATAAATCTCTGGAAATGCTAAAGAAATGTGAGGGACTGATAACTGAGAAAACAAGTAATGCAGCATACGACTTTCTTATCACGCAATATGCAGTAGCAGGGAATAAAGATGAAGTTTTAAGAGTATGGGATGTTTACAAGAAGAAGAGAAAAGTGTACAACAAGGGGTATAATTGTGTCATGAACTCTTTGTGAAGTTCGACGACATTGAAAGTGCTGAAATGATTCTGGAGCAGTGGATGTCTAGTGATTTGACCTGCGATATTCGTATTCCAAATAACCTGATTCATGCTTATAGCAGAACTGGTGACCTTGAGAAGGCTGAGAGACTTAAGAACGAAATTGTACAGAAAGGTGGGAAGCTTGATTACATGACATGGTACCATTTGGCAAAAGGATATATCCAAAATAATGAGATGTCGGAGGCATATGATGCAATGAAGAAAGCAATATTGGTTTGTCCATCTCAGTGGAAGCCAGGTCTGCAATCTTTGACCGCGTGTCTGGAATCCATTATGGGAAAAGAAAGAGCTGAAGAAGCCAAAGAATTTATCGAGTTGCTTAGGGCCAAAGATATTATTTCTGTGGATGCCCAAAATAGGTTGTTGAATTGCATTTATGACAAAAAAGCAAGTTGGGAGGCTCTCAGTGTAGCTATTGGCGACACTCTTGCGTACTATGCTGAAGCACCAGGAACACTTGGGGAAGTGGACAAGAGCAGAGGGCATGGTGTGTGGGATGCAAATGTAGCTGTCACCGATTCAGATTGTGAAAGTCTGTCGGGTGAAGAAACACATTAGCTGAGCATTAGGAGCTCATATGCACTATGGGCGTTTTGGTGGGTGCACAAATTTATGGGGGGTGCCATATCTGTTGTAAGATTGGGCTCATGCCTTGAAATTTCTTTATGGCTGCCATCTTCTGGTGGGCAAGTTGGTTGTGGAGCTCATGAGGCTATGCATATGGGCAAAAATGATATTGACTGTCGTCAGACTATTCACTCAGTTGCTAGATGCAGGTGGCTATCTGGAATGATTGAGCGCTGTCAATTCCACGCCAGCATCAGGTGCAAACAAGAAATCTGCACTGCGCCAGAGGGACGGGGAAAGTTCATATGTCTCAGGCCTTGGTTTTGTGTTTCACATCATGCCCCATCTATTATTTTCTTTTCGGTCCTAGTAAGGTGGTGTGCGATCGAACCAATATCTAGCGATGGTGCAAATTGCTGCTTTGTTTGGCCACCGTCTCTGGAATGATGTTAGCTTCTAATTATCAGCCTCAATGTCGTGTTCATTTCTTATCTTGGGAGGGCTCCTTGGTCCTTGTTAGCTAATTTTGAGCAAACGTATACTTCATGTATCATCGACGGCAAGTGCAACAGGATCAGATTTTGTTGTTCCGCTTTTGGAATCGCATTTCAATGGCTGAGTTCATTGTTTGGATCTCTTTCGGCTTTTCTTACCTTCTGCCCGTTCAATATGTTTACCTTCTTTGTGAATTTGTGATTAACCGAATCAAAATGTGTCCTTGGATATTCTAACAATTTGGCACTCATAGCTTGTTCATTGAAAAAGCAAGAGAGAATTATGAAAAAAAGTCTCAAAGCTATTATAATTATGTCAATTTAGTTATATATATATATATTTTTTTTTTTGCTAATTTAGTTCCAAAATTTTTGCATTTACGTAGTTTAGTTCATCCGATCAATTTTGGTTGGTCGGCGCTAACGTGGTGCTACTGTCATTAACGTGATATTTTTAAAATACTATTTAAAATATTTTTTAAATTTATTTATAATTTTATCCTTCTTTTTTTTTTCCCTTCCCCTACCTTTAGGGCAGGTAAGGATTGCTAACCGACCATCATTAGCCACAGGCAAGGGCTATAATATCCTTGTCGACAGTGGGCAAAGGCATCGCTCGACATCCCTCACCCAAACCAGGCGAGGGCTGCGATGCCCTCGCCTATAATTTGTGACCTTTGTCGAGCTAAAGGGAGGACAAGGGGAAGGGGAAGGAAGGAGAATGGAAAAAAAAAAATATTAAAATGTCAAAAAAATATTATAAAAATGTTATTAGAAAATATTAAAATATTATTTTAAAAAATTTATAATCAAGTTGATATAATTAAATTATATTTTTTTAATAATTGGCTGGGTAGAATTGGCTTGATACACCATGATTACCATGATGTCTTTGCTCTTTTGCTTAGAAAAAAGCAAATCATGATTTATTTTCCAGAAATAATTGAAAATTTCTAAATAAAAGCGATTCAATGTTTTGGACATTATGTTAAAACTATATGGGTTATATGTGCATCTCTACGTGAATATATTTAAGTTTTAAGCATTTCGAATCAAATAAAATTTAAATTACGAGACACGTAAATTCGAATGAAGCAAAAAAATTGTTCACCCAATTCTCACTTTAAGAATTTAGAAAATGCACAACAATAAATTAAGAAACGGAGAAAAATGAAGAAGAGTGCGCCTTCCGTGGTTACTAGTGCCGCCGTCGCTCCTCGACCCCGACCGCGGTCCTCACATCACCGTTCCTTTCCAATTCCAAAGCCATGGAGGAACTCACAGATCGCAACGTCGTCGTCGGCGTTGACGACGACGCACCAACGCTCAGGCGTCAACGCCGCACCAACGCTCAGCTCGCAAGCCCTCGCGGCACTCCAGGAATTCCTCCGCGAGCAGAACCAGAACCAGAACAAGTCGCCAGCGGACCAGTCGGAGGTGGCGCTGGTGACGGAGGACTGGAGGCTGAGCCAGTTCTGGTACGACCGCGAGACGGCCGAGACCGTCGCCAACGAAGTCCTCGCGCTCTGTTTGGGCTCTCCCTCTCGCGTTGCTTGCATCGCTTGCCCCACGCTTTACGCTTATCTCAAGGTGCGCCATTTTTTTTCTTTTTTTGGTTTTGGTTCCATCGGCTTTTCGGTGATCGAGCATTTCTTTTTTTTGGGGGAAAAATTGGGTTAGGGTTTAATTCTCCGCTCATTATTTTTGGCGGTGGCTCAGGCTTAAATTATTAATATCGTGAAAATTGTGAAACCGGATTGACAAACTGATCGACTGTGATTTTTTGAACCGCGGTTTGTGTTTTGCCAGTTAACAATGAGCCTCCGGTCGGTGTTATTGTTGCTCCATGTAATCGCAAAGGACCAGCGATGAGGATCTGGTTAATGTTCTTGATACTGCCTTTTAGTTTTAGCTACTCGACGCCTCGTGCAAAATGCGATGATCATTTCAAAGTTCAGTGACCCCTTGCTCAATTAATCAAATGAGATTCGACTTTGGAATAAGCAAGTTGTTTTCAAGCGCCATTTTACGGAAGCAAATTTCAGATTGGAGTATCCTTTCTTATTCGGCATTTTGACATATGTTGTCTCTCAGGTGAATGGTTAGTTACCGAAACTATTGTTGTTCGGAAGCCGTATCGCCTTTGTCCCCTTACTGTTGAACCTTTTTCTTGAAGTAGAACCTCAAGGTTGTTAGTATGTTGATCCTATCCATGCCGGAACACTCAAGCTTGGAACTTTTGAACTTTTGAATTTCTGTGGCGGTTATTTTATATAATGTAATTAGTAGGTGGGTCTGTGGTATCTTGTCAACTATCAAATGGGAAGATAGTTTTGTAAAATGTGTGAACAATCTATATGTGTTGCATCTTGCCATTTGTTGTAGTACAGGTAAAATATTTTCTGTGCCTGTCAGACCTATGATTTAGGCCAGCCTTGATGTCTAAGAAAAGATTCGGGCATAATGATATGATTTACAGTAGCAATCTTATTAACTATTGGTATGGGTTTACTCTTTTCATCAACACCTGTTTCTCAGATTATTGAGTGTGCATGTCATTGGAATTTGGTATGTCATTCTGAGATAAGGTCTTTGAAGTAACTCATTTGTGGTATCATATCAGAGAATTGATCCCTGTGTATCTGTGCAACTACTTGAGTATGACAAACGTTTTGAACAATATGGAAGTGACTTCACATTTTATGACTACAATAAACCAGAAGAGTTGCCAACTGAAATGAAGCATGCTTACCAAGTTATAGTTGCAGATCCTCCATACCTGGTAAGTTTATGTGGTCTTGTGAACTATAAATGCTTAGGCCTCCCTATTCTATGCTTACCATCTCTTATCTTGTCCCAGAACTGGCAGATCCTTTAGTAGACACACTTATGTATCTCTTTCGATTATGGGCTGAATACATTCTGATCCCTTTCTTTATGAACCACAGAGTGGGGAGTGCTTGGAGAAGGTTGCTCAGACCATATCTTTCCTCTCGCAGTCAAACGCTTACTTGCTTTTACTTACAGGTCTTCATCGACTGTTAGTCCTCCTGGGGCACCTTTAAAACTGTCTTTTTGGTTCATTGTCTTTCATTTGCAGTGACGTTATAGCTATGAACTGCTGCAGTTCTTTTTCCCCCCTTTTTGGAGTATATCCCTTCCTAATGCCTGGCAAATTCTGAGATTCTTGCAGGAGAAGTTCAAAAAGATAGAGCTGCAGAACTTCTTGGTTTGCATCCATGCATATTCCGGCCTAAGCATTCCAGCAAGCTTGGGAATGAGTTTCGCCTATTCACTAACTACGATCCAGGGACCCGATTGGGAGGATGGGAGCAAGAGAAATAGATGACGCTTCTTTTGACGTGAATTTTGTTTGTTAGTGTTGTTTTTAATGTCAAAAGGGATGTTATAAGTTTGCCGGTTTGCCTGGAGGCATGACTTCAAAATCAAGTGCTTCATAGTATCTGCATTTCTCTGAAAACTTAACCCTGGGTTGATTCTGATAAAAAAATCCTAGGTTGATGAATGGTGCAACTTTTGGCTGCCGTTTTTGGAGTAAATTCCGACCCTTCTCGAATATGTATGCTACTTACGTCCTTAACTTTTGAAACTCTCAATGGGTTGAATGATATGATAAGGCTACCCAGAAACGTTACCCTTCGACAAACGAAACTCAAGATGGGATGAATGATATGATAAGGTGATTTTTGGGGGAAAAAAAAAAGGGTAACTATTTGGCCTGATTTGAAGTCAAATTACAAGATTGAAGTCAAAATGGAGGTTCTCGAAATTGGGATGTTATGTTGTTTTCTACGGGATGCTTTTGCAAAACATAAAAAGAACAGTAATTGGAGCTTTAAGTTGGTAGAAATGATCAAGCAGTAGTCTCTACAATTTCAATGCTCCTAGCCACTATCAAGAACGAAATATTCTTCTTCTTTTTCTAGAAAAATCCCTTCTTTTTTTTTCAGATAAAGAATCAGAACAAAAAGGAAAATGTCTTTTTTCTCATTTTTGTACATTCATAAGGACGTTAGTGATATATTCAAGTGGGTCTTTAAAGAGGTTGTGCCATGTTGAGCCAGAACTCAACAGCATTAATGCTCACGTTGGTTCATTTTGTGTTTATGATTTTCATATTCTAAACCTCTTCTTTACATTGAGTTTGAACTGGATGATATACGGATATTGTTGGAAGGGAGAAGCAGAATTCAATACCTTCATCCAGGGTAATTGATAAGAAGTAGCTCAAGTCTAAATTTTTTACATATTTTATTGAAACTATATTTACTCAAAAGTTTTAGTCAATGAGTTATGAATCAATTTGAATATAATGATTACTCTACACAAAGTCAATTCTTTGACGTAGAACTTTTTGAACATAGCTCACACGTGCGTCTCACCAGAATCTTTTCTCCATACATTTCTTCATAAAGCAAGAGATCATTGGTCTAGCAAACAACCAATTGGATTAGATTAAAACCAAACAATATAGCCAACGTTTCAAATTACATAAGTCAATTATAATTTTATTTCCATACAAATCCTCTTTAAAAGAGGCGTGATTGTTTAGCAATGTAAAACAGAGCTCTCATTTTTCTCTGAGGTGCATATATCCTTTAACCTCAAGTTATAGTATTTGCTTGTAGGGAAAAATCAGAGCTTCTAATGACCATGCATTCTTTCAACACAAATATAACAAAAATTATGATTTTCAGATAGTCGAAGACTATTCCAAAAATTATCCTACTCGAGTAAAAGAAAATTGCATCATAGATTTTTCTATAGTCTTTGAATGGGAAATTTAAAGATGCAAATGTGAAAACTATCCAAGTTGCGTATTTCAAAGAAAAATTGCAAAGTGGCCCTTTAAACTTTCTCTTCACGGGGATGGTGGGTCCTATAGCCCAGGGGTTATATATATATATATATATATATATATAGGTGTTATACGGTGCGCGGGTTATATATCAAAAAAAAAAAAATATTAAAGATGCAAATGTGAAAATTATCCATGTATGTATTTCAATGAAAAATTTAAGTAGCCCTTTAAACTTTCTCTTTGATTCAATCTACTCTTACATAGTTTTAAAAATGAGTCAATTCACCACTTTTTTTTTTTTTTTAAAAGTGAGTCAATTCACCAAAATTGGCCTGTATATTTGTATTAGTCAACATGCCATTTAAAATTCTCTTTTTTGTTGGTGAAATAGATTAAATCACCTCGACAACGTCCTAATCCATATCTCTAACGCAATTGCCATCGCGAACGGATTTGGGTCACTATCATTCAAACCCAAGTGGTAGTTAATTAGTCTCAATTAGCATTAATTGGACTTGAGTACCTTTCAGTCGGGCATGAAGTCGACAATGGTTCATCCTTGAGCGGTGCCGATGTGTTGTATGTCATAGTCAATTGTCCCAATGCCCATCCTTAATCCCCCGACGGGCATTGTGTAGTCAGGTGTTGCTGACAAAATCCAACAATTACGATTTACATAAATAATGTGAAAGGTTATCACAAACATGTCAATGGGCTAAGGAAATCTCATTTTGAATCAAGCCTCCAAGCATAGGAGGCGCCTTGAAATTTTTTTATCCTCAAATTCTCATCCTCAAATTCTAACTTCTAAATTTCTAATAACACGACATTTTGAGGTGCTTTGACTTTTTTAACTATTTCTAATAATCCTCAACATATATAATTTTTGCAAAATACACAAGACTTTTGCTTTGAGCATTTTTTCTGGAAGAATTTGACTTATAAGAACATTGTTTATGAAATAAACAAATTGAAAGTGACCAGATTAGTAATCGCTTTGAATCAAATGCATAACCAATTTTAAATTCATAAATGTGTCAAAAGAGAGGGAGAATTTACTTATACCGATGGATCAATTTATTCTCTTCCTTCCACCGATGTACATCTCAGGGACGAGGACGAGCATCCACAGCTTCTAGCTACGGTCGTAGAGCACGCGCAGCGAAAACTCTTTTATCAATGATGAAAAAGACATAAAAGTCATTTAAAGAAAACACACATTTTTATTAGAGGCACTTTCTATAATATTGGCCAAGAGAAATCTTTACACACTCATAAGCAAACAGATATTTCTATAGTAGCCAAGCTGTTGGCTAGACATTACCGCTCTCATTCTTATAAGAAAATATCTTACGAGTAACAGACAACATCTACATATTTAGATATTTATTCGCAATTATCTTCTTCTTAGAACATCGGTGTGCTTGCTCAATCCCTCGCAATTAAATATCCGCCGCTCTCGTGGAAATGATCATTTCTTCATATTCCAAGGCCCTGCGTGGCTGTTGACCATACAAGTAAATTAAGACAATATAAGGAACATGATCTCAAACCATTAAATTTTAATTTATAAATGTATCGGAAATAAAGGGGGAGTTTGGTTGTACCAGTGGATCAATTTTGATCAATCTTCTTATCTATTATCATCTTCTGAGTCTTCTCCACTATGTTCTTCTGAGTCTTCTCCACAACTACTCAATTTCTCGCAACCAGATATCCACAACTTTGTCAATGTGGGGATGAGGCGAATGCCATCTGGCAAAGAGGACAATTCAGGACAGCTTTCAATCTCCAGTGTCCTCAGAGAAGAACAATTTTGCAGCCACTCAGGCAATGCGCTCAATTTGGGACAATACGCAATTCTTATCATCTCCAGTGTACTTGCAGAACCTTCGAGCCACCCAGGCAACGAAATTAATCCCGGTAATCCCTGGAATCTGAAGGTTTGAAGCCTCGACATGGAGCGTGGTTCATTACTTTCGCTTTCTGGCAGCCTCAAGCTCTCGCAGTCCAAAATCACGAGATCCTCCAATGCCTTCAGATTCTTGATGCCTTGTGGTAAGGAGGTCAACTTCGGACAATCGACAATCAACAACGTACGGAGTGATGTGAGCGATTGGATATCATCGAACAAGGCCTCCAAATTCTTGCACTCGGCAATGCCTAGCCACCATAGAGAGGTTAAGCATCCTATTCCGCTCTTCAGGAAATGTTGCTGTTTTGTGGTTACCCACAAAAAACGGAGGCTGATCATATTCTTGATGCTTGCGGGCAATTCCTCAAGTTCATTGCACCCGCCAAGATCTAAGGTCTGCAGATTGTAAAGCTCATAGACCGATTTGGGGAGTTTCTTGATATTACTGTTGCCGTTTAAACTAAGATACCTCAAGTGTTTTAGACGGCCAATGGAACGAGGCAGTAGGTGAAAGCTAGAATCTTGTAGCCATAGGACTCGCAAGTGCTTGAATTGCGAAATGCATGTCTCCAGAAAGAACTCAGAGTCAGAGGATCCCAACCCCCAACACACAATTGTACGAACACGGCTCACTTTGCTTAAGCAGCCGCTTACTTCATCTTTTGGTACACCAGATGGGTTGGGAAATGATACATACCGAGTCCTCCAGGAAATATCCTGCGTCCACGCTCTGATGTTGGACGATTCGGGTTGTGCCACCGAAATGGCAAGTTCATAAATGAGGTCGTGCATCTCTATGGACAGCAATGGATATGCTTCCCAAACAACATTGAAGAAGGATCTCGATCGCAGCTCCTCCAAATACTGCCGTCCTTTCTCTTGCAGCTCCTGATTATTTCCGCTCGATTGGATAAATCCATTCGAGATCCACAGGTGGATCAATTCAATGTTGGCAAACTCGTACTTCTTCGGGAATATCGAGCAATAAGCAAAACATTGCTTCAAATGACGGCATTAGATCGTAGCTTATTCTTAGGGAAGGTAAAATATTAGTTTTTAATTGCCACCTCTCACTATCTCTTACATATTCCCACTCCTTCCGGTTGTTTTTTGAATGCAATGAGCATCCCAAAGTCGTCACTGCCAGAGGATTTCCCTTGCACTTGCTCACAATTTCCTCCCCGATCACCATAAGGTCCGGGTGATTCTTCTCTTGCCCTTGATCAAATGTACACTTCACAAATAAAGTCAAAGAATCTTCCTTTGAAAGGTTGGCCAACTTAAGCGGGTGGACAGTGCCCATGATTGAGGCCACTGATTTATTCCGTGAAGTCACAATGACTTTACTCCCTTCGGAAACGCCTTCTAGAAACTCTGTCAGTTCTCTCCAAGCATCCTTTGTTACTTCCCACACATCGTCCATCACGAACAAACACCTTTTGTTCTCCACCATGCTTCTTAGGCAATTTTGCAGCATGTCAAGTTTATCATATTTTTCTTTGTGACCAAGAGACTTAATGATGTCTATTATTATCTTCTTAACTTGGAATTCTACTGGCATGGATAACCAAACTAGGCAATCAAAATGTTTTTTAACTTCATCATCATTGTAAACCAATTTAACGAGAGTCGTCTTTCCACTGCCCCCCATTCCAATAATCGGAATGACGCCTATCTTTCCAACACTACCATCATCTGACCCCATCAACAACTCTATTATTTTTTCTTTTCCATGTTCCTTCCTATCACTTTCGAAGTGGTACAAAAGAATGAGTTTCCCTTTGCGGAACTATAGGCATTTCATGAATATCACTCAACAAGTTGAACTTAATTTTCTCTTCATTGATCCTATCAAGTCTCTTTCCCAATTCTTTCATTTTATCTGCCATCTTAAATTGGAAACTGAAGTTGGACAGCCACGAGGACAAGTAGCATACCTTCCTTTTGAAAGTTGAGTGCTCCATCAACCTCGCCCGCCACCACAAAGCCCTACTTTCGAATTCGTCTAGCACATCCTCGGCATCATAGCAGAAGTCTTTAAGCTTTAACAACCAAAGCCTCACAGCTTCCTCTTTTGTTTGTTTCTGCTCAGCATCAGCAAGCACCTTTTGGATCATTTCTAGCGTGCTCTTGAGCTTCTCTTGGTCATCCTTGACGCTCCATACCAGAAGAGGTCTGAGGATGCTCGAGACGACTTCGGTCATGGTTGTGTCCGGTGTTATTGGTTTTTGAGGAGGTTTGGTGTGACCGCAATGCAGGAACTAAACTAGTTATTAGGGGAAGGATAGCAAAGAAGCATGATTGTTCCAGGTTATATAGGCAGAGACATAGAAATACACACGGTGAAATGGAGCAGGCGCTCCGTTGTTCCAAACTGTTGCATAATTCTCTCAATTCCAGGTGGAAATCTGCAAGCAATTCGATGCCGTTCCAATTAGATTTGGAATACCTTCGTCTGATAAAAGATAAGGCAAAAGTGGCCTGAATTCTGCTACCTTTCTCTTTAATCTTTACTACATTCCTTTCTTGGTCACTCTGTTTCTTGTAGACAAATATGTGCACAGATAAGAATAAGCTCTTTTCATTGCTTGACCCCTGTATTAGAGGCCCACTCTTTCGCCCTTCTACAAGAATGAGAATGATTGGTTTAGAAGTATGTGCTGTTTTCCTCTGCTTTGAAAATTTGGAGTACACATGGTCCCATGGAGGGTGCATAACACTATTCCAAACTGTTACATAGTCCACTCGATTCTTGGCGGAAATCTGCAAGCAATTCGATGTTGTTCCAATTAGATTTGGAATACCCTCGTCTGATGAAAGATAAAGCAAAAGTGGCCCGAATCTTGCTTCCTTTCTCTTTAATCTTTACTACATTCCTTTCTTTGTTACTCTGTTTCTTGTTGACAAATATGTGCTCAGATAAGAATCAGCTCTTTTCATTGCTTGATCACTGCATTAGAGGCCCACTCTTTCGCCCTTCTACAAGAATGAGAATGATTGGTTTAGAAGTATGTGCTGTTTTCATCTACTTTAAAATTTGCAGAGTTTTCTCAAATTAACGAGAGTCTTGGTGGGTTTTCCCAGTGCTTTTCGTGAAAGGGATCGTCCAGACTATGCCTTCCTTGTTCTAGTTTTACTTTCACTGATCGCGGTGACTCGTAGCTTTTTTTGATGCTATCAATTGCTGGATGTTTCCTTTTCCTTTATGATTTCTTTCCACGAGATTTTGATGGTGCAACTCCTATCGAGATTGGAACTTCATGATGCTTTTTAATCACACAGCACTATTTCTAACTTCCATTTAGCCTAGGCACGCAAGCAGGATAGTAACCAGACCTTGGAACTTGGGTGGGGTGGAAAAGAAATATGCTTGATAACGGAAACAAGAAACATTTCTATAATAGCTTATTCCATGTACCCGTACTGATTAGGTCTTGCTATCGATGGTACGAAACTGAATGTATTTTCGGTGTGCAGCAGGTTGACTCTTGTACTCTTTGCTTTGCACGGTCTTCTTGATCCTTCACTAAAACGTCCAAGGGCAACAAAGAATGGATTAAACAAATAAAAGGGAGAAGAAACGATCACTTCTTGTTCATAGTTTGCCTCTTCCAGCTTGGTTCTTGTCAAGGGTGGGATGCCCATAAAAATTGTATATTCACCAGTCCAAATTGCATCTTCCCTGCTTCCCTACGAAATGTGGTGATCATTGATTGTATTCAAGAATGTGCTTTACAAAGCAACTGTTGTCTAACATAAGAAGACCATGCGACAAGTCTACAACTACCAGGAGAACTCGAAAATGCAGCAGATAACATACATGCCAACCATGTAGATGCCTCAACATCTAAAGTCGGGGCACGAGTCTCACCGCTAGTTGCCTGCCCAATGACTGCAAATTGATCATTCAGTGATCAATCAAAACATATGTTCCCCCACATTTTCTCTTTAATACTTTCTTCTCTCTCTCGCTTCACCACAACAAACAAGGAGATGACTCTTTGGTAACTGTTTGAGAGTCGAATCACATGGCAATTGAGGAATTTTCAGATTAATTGACCGTAGGAATTGAGATGAAAATTGCAGGGTACCGTAATAAAGTAATCATAAAAACATAAGATGATTTCTCCACAAAACTCGTGCTTTGAAAAATGTTTACGTCAAGCCTTGTGCATAACAATGCATGTCTGAAAGGCTGATACAAACTGGACATCCAATTCCAACAAGTATATTTCTGCAAAGGTACTTCCTTCTATAAAACTCTGTACGATATCAATCCATCAACTGTCTCAACAACCAGGTGCTTCATGCGAGTAGGCAGCAGCAGATAGGATCTTGCCTTGGGCCCTGCAATAAGCAGAACAATGAATCATCTTAAGTGAACAGGGAAAATACCAATATAAGACTCAATGAAGAAAAAGACTACGAGGATGGCTATCCATATTTTGGTAAAATAAAATTTCAGAGGGCATCAAGTTACGGACAAAAGGCTTGTTAAGGCAAGCCCTCATCATTTTGCAGCAAATGCTTTCATGGTCACTCAGAGATTCATATCACTACTGATGTTATATACACACCCAATGCCAATGATGATATTTCGTCTTGAAAGAAGCTCTTATTTTCTGAACAGTTCTCTTTCTTGCTTAGGTATGAGTTTATCTTCTTGATAGCTATAAGCAAATCCTGCAGGGTAAAATGCACAATGCAAATGGGTTAGGACAAAAAGCAGATCCCTTGTCAGCAAATTATGGCGAGAAAGGATACAGAACCTTGCGCTGGGAAGATGATTTCACATGTCAAGTAACTTTTACTAGGTTGCCAATGTTCTAATGCTAGTGAAACCATCTAACCTACTTCATTTCCAAAATTCTCTAAGATGTTGTACTAGTAGGAATAATCCAATCAAGCAAGCACACTATTTCTGTTTCAAAAGAATATATGGTTCACGCGCTACTAACCCTGATGGTCTTATGACAGCAGCTTAATATTAAATAAAAGTGATTGCCTGCAGTGCATCTGCTAAGAGTCAGAGACAAATACAAAGCTTAAGTTAGAGTTTCATACCTCCCATGATGCAAGACTTTTCATGTAGGAAGGAAGACTTTCATACTCATCTTTGGATGCCTTAACTACAGATTTTGGACCTTTAACTGGTTTCAAGTGTATCGAATCACGTAAGTATAAAGTCCGGGAGTAGGAAGGGTGAACTTAATAGAATCTAATTAAGCAATAACCCATGCATATATTTTGTATCAGTACCTTCACTTGCCCCCAAGTTCACCATAGCAGGTTGATATGGCCCTTCCAGGTCATGCATCTTATCCTCTTGATTTCTAATTGGAACGAGAAGGAAAGATTAATAGCAGAGGAGGTTCACGCCTCAATGAAGAAAAAGCAAAAATGGAAAAGGGAAAAAAGAAGACCGAGAAAGAAGGAAAAACTCAAGCATGGACCAACATACTTTTGTGGTTGCCTTGAACACGTATTTGGCTCAAGAGTTTTGCCATTAGCGAACATGGAACGACCGAGCAGGAATAGTGACTAATTTTAGTAATCTATTTTTGCTAGCAAGACTAAGTTTAGTAAATTCTGAACCGATGAATTGACAGCAGCCAATAGTTAAACGAGCGGACGACGCGTATTTTCCGAATTGGATTCCTCGCCCCTATATATTCCCAGACCGTCATTCCTCGATTCACCGCCTCTCTATATCCCTCGAAAGTAACTCAGTGCTTCTACTCCCCAACAAATGGCCTCCTGACGGGAGGTTGCTGCTCCACGAGTTGCGATTCCACCAGTCGATAGGAATGAAGAAAATAGAGCCTGGGAGTGAGAGATGCAGAACTTCGTTGCTGCTCCACGAGTTGCGATTCCACCAGTAGATAGGAATGAAGAAAGAAGAGCCTGGGAGCGAGAGATACAGAACTTCATCATGATCGTGGCTATTCTTCTTGCAGCTATGTCCTTCCAGGCGGCTATCAGCCCGCCAGGTGGGGTTCATTCCGAAGCCGCCGGCAAAAACACTGGAAGAGCCGTTTGTGTTTGGTGGCCATGACAGGAATAGTGCTCTTCCAGTGTTTTTGCCGGCGCTCTTCCAGCGTCGGAATGGAACCCCACCTGGCGGGCTGATAGCCGCTTGAGAGGACATAGCTACAAGAAGAATAGCCACGATCATGATGAAGTTCTGTATCTCTCGCTCCCAGGCTCCTTCTTTCTTCATTCCTATCGACTGGTGGAACCGCAACTCGCGGAGCAGCAATGAAGTTCTGCATCTCTCGCTCCCAGGTTCTATTTTCTTCATTCCTATCGACTGGTGGAATCGCAACTCGCGGAGCAGCAACCCTCCCGTCGGAGGCCATTTCTTGGGGAGTAGAAGCGCTCTGAGTTACTTTCAAGGGATATAGAGAGGTGGTGAATCGAGGAACAACGGTCGGGGAATATATAGGGGCGAGGAATCCAATTCGGGAGATACGCGTGGTCCACTCGTTTAACTATCGGCTGCCATCAATTCATCGGTTCAGAATTTACTAAACTTAGTCTTGCTAGCAAAAATAGATTACTAAAACACATCCTTAAAGTTCCCTCACCTTCCGAAGCTAATGTGGCCAGAGCTACGTCAGATATACCAAGTCTTTTCAAGCTGGAATCATCAAATCTAGGGAACTTCAGGAAGGACAAATCAACAAAATCTAGGAAATAGCATACCATAATTGGCCATTTTTTCACTTTTCAGTCATTTAGGATGAAAATTTGCATATTGCAAAGCTGACATATTGCAACACTATTTGCAACTTGGATATAATAAGGCGGTACCTATACTGCCAAATCATATGGCTTAGCAGTAGTTGTCGACGGTACGTATACTCTCAAGTCACGATGGAATAAACACTGTTCAAGATTATTTTTCTGACACCAGCATCAAACGCATCCAATGGAGCTGACAGGAGATAGACTCATGGCTTTCGAGTGAGTCCACTGAGGGTTGCTGTTGCCGCACTCAGTCAGGGTAGGCTCATGAAAAGGGCCTGTACTCAAAGCAAGCAAACTGTCTACTGATTGTTCCTAAGGGATAGAAGCTCCGGCCAGGTGTGGAGTCTAGCCAATTGATCCATCCCTCTTAACCTCTTCGGCTTAGAATTCTACAATTTGCCAAATATTTCAGACTTGGATAAAAGAAAGTTGCTATATTAAAACCTGACATGGATACAGAGAATCTTCTTCAAAACTCTTCGTCATAGAAGCCGCCGCAGTAAGTCGCCCCGAACATGAAGATGGCTGGTCAAATCCATCATTTGATAATGGAGAATTAGGATCAAGTTCGAGAGGGCTCGATAAGTCATCGACTGTATCTTCTTCAACATCGTCAACATCTACAAAACAAAACCAGGATATCAAAGTCTGCAGACAACTGACCTGCACCTTTTCATTCCTTTCAACTGCTAGCAATCCAGCATATTGATGCACACTTCAACCCCAAGTAAACTACTTCCATGCAATCATTCGCAATCAAATACACAGGCAGAAAAATTGTCGAGCTCAAACTACCGGGGACGTAGCCGAATCTCTTAAGGCGCTCTTCGAGCTGAGCGAGGTCCCTCCTCGAACGACACGGTCCCGAACGTCATGGAGTCGAGCAAGTCGAGATCGCCGCTCGCGGTCGACACGCGCCGGTTCAGGCACTGAATGAAGGTCGAAGAAGCGGAATCTGCGATCAAAACACCAAAAAAAAAAAAAAATCAATCGACTGGTAAGAAGGAAAACGCGCGACCTTGCAACTTTTCTCGGCCCAATACCCAAAGCAAACGCAAACTAACTAACAGTAGCAAGTGAAATGAGAAGAGATTCAACTCAGTGATGCGATTCGCAGCTTTCATCGCTGGATGGAACGAGGATCGGAAGAAGGGGGAGAGAGAGAGAGAGGACCGAGAGGGATGGGACGGCGATCGAGGGATTGGTGGAGAGCGTCGACCCTGCCCTGCAGGTGGTTGCAGAATTGGCCGAGGCTTTTGCCGAGCGCCGCTATCGTCTCCTCCATGTTTTTGGAGCTTTTGCCTGCGATTCCGAGAGAGAGCTTCGTTGAAGATGACGCAGCGGGAAACGAATACCTGCTTTCGAACTGCACGTTCTAAGATCAGGCACATGCAGAGGCTTACTCAACGGTGGGGATCTTGTCCACGTGGACCAGTCACTGGAACAAGTTGGCCTCAACTTTCGTTTTACAAAGATTTTTTTTTTTTTTTTTGGCAAAAAATAAATAATTTGAATTTTTTATAAAAGTAATCATTTATATAATTTGAAATAATTAATCAAAATAAGATTTTTTATTATTTTTTAATTATTTTATAGATGATAAAAATATTTTTCATTCATTTTATTTTTGTAAGTGATATAAATTTATTTTTAGGAAAATAATTTTCAAATAATTTACTTCTCATGAAATAAACAAAATTATAATAACTCATTTTATTTTTTTTTGTTTACATGATCTTCTAATTACATGTTATTGCCCTAGCCTATATGTATTTAAGTCAAAAGC
Organism: Eucalyptus paniculata subsp. matutina; assembly: GCA_017140255.1. Classification (NCBI taxonomy): domain Eukaryota; kingdom Viridiplantae; phylum Streptophyta; class Magnoliopsida; order Myrtales; family Myrtaceae; genus Eucalyptus; species Eucalyptus paniculata. The sequence goes on from CM029435.1 coordinate 47,368,573, forward strand.
ATCTTTTATCTCACTTTTATTTTCTAAAAATACACTCCAATATATGTAATTCTCACTCATTAAGTAATAGTTCACTTGCTTTCTAATAATCTTCCTCTCAATTTCTTTGTAAATTTTGGATAATTATTGTTTTTAGTTGTTAAAAACAACTGTAAAACGCCATGCTTTCTATATAAGATCCCTTTAAGTGGTAAAAAAGAAAAGAAAAGAACATTAAGTATCTTATTTCTCCAGAAAAATAATAGTGCACGAAAGAAATTAATCTTTATATCAAATTAAAATAGTCAATTAACTCACTTTTTGTTCTCCCCAAAAATTACCTTCAACAAATTATGAAGAAAGAATAACCCTCCTAACTAAAGAAAGTTATTCTAGATTTAAACGGCGCGATTCGGATGTTTCAAATCCATGTCATCAAGTGGTGTGGAGATAAATTTACACAGCAAATCTACAAGGATATCATTTGACAGAAACGTAACAAAGGCCAGATACAACCCAATGCAAGGTTGTTAATTTTTATTTTAAGCAAATTGGGCCATTTCAAGCTAATTACTTCCCAAGAACCGGAAGTTCTCTATCTTCAACAAACTGGAGCCTTAAGACTTAATTTTAATTGTCAGTGCAATGACCCTAGTGGACTGTACTCTCCCCTTTAACCCGAGGATGCTGCAACTCCAAGAAGCGAGGATAAACGCAATCTAAGCCGAAATTCTACTGCCTCTAAAATTCTTCACCACACAGGCACACAATCTCTTTCAATTGGGTAGAGCTAGCGGCATTGGTGAACGTGTTCGATCAGGCCTAGAAAAGGGGAAGAAACAATAGAAAATTAATTACACGGAGCAACCGAGTTCGTTTCTCTTAGTACAAGAGCGAGGACGGAGATACCAGCAGCTTAAGTTCGCGGGCGGGGACGCCCTTTAAAGCCGCCGAATGCTTTTCTTGTCCTGGTGTCCACATGCTTCTGATTCACAAGGAGTTGGCCTTAGCTCCAGTTACTGGATCATGTATCTTTTCGAATAGCTCAAATGCTTAGTAGCTCCTAGGAGGCACTTCGAGTCTTCAATGATAAGGATCGCAGACGCAGTCGATGGTGTGCATCAATTGTTGGATGTATGCCCTAAAGCTATTATGTAATAGTTATATATTAGGGATTTAAGTTGTACTTTCATTATTATTATTTAATTAATGGCAATGGCGTATTCATTTATTTGTCCAATTATTTATATTTATGAATGATTCCATAAGATCAGTTGTAACTAGACCTATTATTGATATGTTAAGAATATATGTGACGGGTTCATAGTTAGACTGAATCTTTAAATTGTTCCCGATCGATGGATTATTGAATGGATATTAATAATCCTGTTGAGACCGGTGTATCCTTAATTTCGCCATTAAGTATTAGATACTTAAGGGAATGATGAGTCACATGTCATTGGATATTATGATGCCTGAGTTAGAACACATGTGTTTGTATTAGACAAGTTCACTGAACATGATGCATATGGAACGATTAGCGACATGAAAGCTTTTAGCGTGGTCAATGTCTAATTGTTCATACTTTGGTCTTGTGTAAATAATCCTTAGACCTGAGGCATAGTGTTAATTTGTGTATTGAACAACTATGGTTCACGAGTGTACATAATGCCGGGTCGTTGATCCGTCTTTATACCTGATGGTCATAGTTCGTTCATATATGAAGTTGCAAGTGTGCATAATATGGAATCTGTCTCTTTGTTACATGCAAAGTATAATAATGATGTCTTATGCGATCTAATTGTGACACTGCATTGAAATCCTCGGTCGGGGTTGTAACTGAGAACAAATTGTTTATGTCTCGAATAAAATGCATGTCAATTAGATTTGTGCATATGATCGAATTAATGACTTGACAAATATTCCATGGTCTTTGTTTGATCGGAACATAGTAAGACAGAGGGATTGAATTACACTGTAGCAAAAGCTGACAAGTTCATTATATTCTTAAAGTATTCATACTATCTGAGTAGCCATGACATATTGTTAGATGTCAATTATGGCTTGTAGGACCCAAAAATTAATCAAGATAATTAATTCTTTTGGGAGTACTAATGTGTTAGTACAAGTCTTACTACCAGCTTAGTGATGAACCTAGGGATGTCACACATCATAAACAATTAGGATAACATGAAACAAGAGAAAAATGTTGTTGCAAATGTGTTTGCAATTACTGCAATCAAATTGAGTCGATTCAAAATTAAATTAAATGAGATTTAATTTAATTTGTATTATAGTCACGAGCCTACGTGCATATGATGCACACGCATGCCCAAAGCGAATACATATTAATGTATTCCAAATGCACATATAAAGATTATATTATTTTTATTTTTAAGGGGATTGATTAATTAATTAATTATTAATTGATTAATTAAAGTGAAAATGGTCAGCAAAAAATTGATTAATTAATTAATTATTCATTTAATTAATTATTAATTGATTAATTAAAGTGAAAATGGTCAGCAATTTTTGCTGACCATTTCACATGAATACGTGCATGTGCACGCACGAATTCGTGCATGGATGGTCAGCAACCGCTGACCGTTTATGCACGATTTGCTGATCATCACGCACGAAATCGTGCATAAACGGTCAGCAGTTGCTGACCGTTCCATTCATGCACGATCGTGCTCGATCGTGCACGAGAATAAGGGTCAGCAACGGTTGCTGATCCCACGATCAGCAACCGTTGCTGATTTGTGAATAAACAAAGAAAAAAGTCTGCAAAGAAAGATGTTGCGTGAGAAAAAGGGCTTGTTGCCGAAAATAGAGAAAGTGTGTGCGTGTTCTTTCTTGTGTTGTCGAGACCTAAAAAAAAAGAAGAGGTTTCTTCCATCCGGGCCATGACTAAAATATCAATAATACGGCGGATTATCTTCATGAGATTGCTAGCACGATCATAGTGGTGTATATTCGAAAGTTTTCTCTTTCGTTCGACGTTCATTGTTGATGTGTCTGAACTAGAGGTTTGACGCTTGTGAGACTCGAACTGAAGAACATCTGAACTGATTCGTTTAACTTCCTTTTATGTTCAGATTTTTTATTAAAACGCAAGAACAATACTTTCGGAGAATCATATATAAAATATATGTTTGTTTCTACTATATTCTTTATGTTAATTTTACCTATACATGATTCATGAAACCCCAACATCAATTTCCTCCGAGGCCCCCACAGCAGCAGCACCCATATCTTTGAGCTTCTTCATTGTCATGTTGGCCAGCTGAAACTCATTGATGCGCCTACACCGGAAGATCCTCACAAATTGCCCCAGCCCCAGTGACATCAGCCAGCTGCTCAGTCCACCAGCCTTCTGAAGTTTCTTCTCGAGATTTCGTGCTTTGAGCTGTTGATGAAGGATCGTCACCCCGCTGGAGAAGTCACTTGCAGCCATGTTCAATGTGCCCCATGCCGTCACCTTCTCTGATTTGTGAAGGCAAAGAGGCTCTATGAGGCTGTGCATCACTTGTTTTAGACTATCTAATCCAGCATAGGAATAGTGGAGATGAGGAGAAATTCAAGGTCACCAAGAGCCTGAAGGCATTAGCAATCGCACAACACCCAAAGCATGAAATGCAAGCACTCCCCCGCCGTCAAGGCTTTAGATTATTATATGACCCCGAACTCGGCATTGACAATCTAGTCTAACTTATATAAATAGAGAGCTGAGCATCCACTAAAATATTGAAAAATCATCTCACAAAGTTCAAACATCACCGGAGCTCACTGAACAAATGTACTAGACAGATCCTATGAACTCGGGTTTTTACGACCATCCTTATCAGAAAGCATCAATTTCTATCTCGGATCTCCTCTAGGGAATCATGTCGGCGGCAGTCGTGCTTGAGAATCTAATCTATTCAAGTATTAGCTTAAACGAAACTATCCCCGCCCTCCGAACTGATCGTGAGGGTCTCCCCTCCTCCCTCTACCACGCAAAATCTTCCACCAAGCACTATAATCGACCGGCTATAGAGATCAAAAGCAAACCCAAGCACCATTAATCTGAGGGAAGATAGCAAACCAGGCTGAAACAACATACTTCACCGCCAAAAAAAAAAAAAAACCTTTAAAAAAGAGAAAATCACGCAACAAGCCCATCATAATTTAAAAACTTTTACTTGATTATGAATTTTATTTAAATTAATTAAAAGTAAAAATATCCATTTAATATATAACGTGTCTCAACGTATTAGAATTCTTTATTTTTGAGAAATGACGTGTCCGCATATCGTGTCGTGTTGTGTCGTATATCACGTGTCGGTGCTACTTAGCTCATGAGTTTCTCTAATTTCGTTTTTCCTTCATAAACGAAATAGGAATCGGAGAAAGTTAACGAAAAGACATTTCTAAACATAAAAAAGAGCAAAAGAGCGAAGGAAATCAGAGTGAGTTACGGCCATTTCAATTTCAAAGGCATTTATCAAACCTACATAATTAGTTTGTTTTATTTCCTGACCTGTCCTGACAAACTTTCGATATATCCTGATTTAATTTCAAATTACTTGCTGCGTGTCAGGATCTAACTAAGCATATAGTGCCATATCACTATCATCGCATGAGGTGATAATGTCATACTAAATATTTTCTCGAGTTTTGTGATTTGCAAAGCGAGTTAAATGCAAGTCAATAAAAACGGAGACAGCTGGGCAATCGCGACATGTCACACAAAAGCAGCTTTGTTTGGCCACCGTCTCTGGAGTGATGTTAGCTTCTAATTATCAGCTTAAATGTCGTGTTCATTTCTTCTATTGGGAGGGCTCCTGGGTCCTTGTAGCTAATTTCGTGCAAAATTCATGTATCATCGACGGCAAGTGCAACAGGATCAGATTTTGTTGTTCCGCTTTTGGAATCGCATTTCAATGGCTGAGTTCATCGTTTGGATCTCTTTCGGCTTTTCTTACTTTCTGCCCGTTCAATATGTTTACCTTCTTTGTGAATTTGTGATTAACCGAATCAAAATGATATTCTAACAATTTGGCACTCATAACTTATTTATTATTTATAGAAAAAGCAAGAAAGAATTTATGAAAAAAAAATCTTAAATCTATTGCAATTATATCAATTCAGTCATGAATTTTATTTTTTTTTGCCAATTTAATTACGAAGTTTTTGTATTTATGCTAGTTCAGTTCATTCGATCAATTTTGACCAGTCGGTATTGACGTGGTACTATTACCACTAACATGATATTTTTAAAATAATATTTAAAATATTTTTTGAATTTATCTATAATTTTATTCTCTTTTTTTTTACTTTTTCTTTATTTTTTTCCCTTGCGGGCAAGGGTTGCTAGCCGACCCTCACTGGCCACAGGCGAGGGCTATAATGTCCTCATTGGTAGTGGGTAAGGGCATCGCTCGGCATCCCTCACTCAAACTAGGCGAGGGCCGTGATGCCCTCGCTTATGGTCGGTGACCTTTGTCGAGCTAAAGGGAGGACAAGGATAAGGGGAAGGATAAGGGGAAAAAATAAGGAAAATAGAAGAAAATATTAAAATAGTATTTTAAAAATATCACGTTAGTGCAAATAGCATTATGTTATTGTTGGCTAGGCAGAATTGGTTGGATATCTGAACTGTGACACAAATACAAAAGATTTATAATTGAATTCTTCAATTACAATAAATTTAAGACTTTTTTAAATAATTTCCCCAAAAAGGCAGTTGACACCATGATTAAGAGATTGTTCGGAGTCTTTGCTCTTTTGCTTAGAAAAAAGCAAATCATGATTTATTTTCAAGAAATAATTGAAAATTTCAAAATAAAAGTGATTCAATTTTTTGGATGTTATGTTAAAACTATATGGGTTATATGTGCATCTCTACGTGAATATATTTAGGTTTTAAGCATTTCGAATCAAATAAAATATAAATTACGAGACTCGTAAATTCGAATGAAGCAAAAAATTGTTCATCTAATTCTCACTTTAAGAATCTAGAAAATGCACAACAATAAATTAAGAAAAAGAGAAAAACGAAGAGGAGTGCGCCTTCTGTGGTTACTACTACTAGTGCTGCCGTAGCTCCTCGACCCCGCCCGCCGTCCTCACATCGCCGTTCCTCTCCAATTCCAAAGCCATGGAAGGAGTCGCGGATCGCAACGTCGGCCTCGACGTCGACGACGACGACGACGACGCGCCGACGCTCAGCTCGCAAGCCCTCGCGGCACTCCAGCAATTCCTCCGCGAGCAGAACCAGAACCAGAACCAGTCGCCGGCGGACCAGTCGGAGGTGGCGCTGGTGACGGAGGACTGGAGGCTGAGCCAGTTATGGTACGACCGCGAGACGGCCGAGACCGTCGCCGACGAAGTCCTCGCTCTCTGTTCGGGCACTCCCTCTCGCGTTGCTTGCATCGCTTGCCCCACGCTTTATGCTTATCTCAAGGTGCGCCATTTTTTTTCTTTTTTTGGTTTTGGTTCCATCGGCTTTTCGGTGGTCGAGCATTTCTTTTTTTGGGGAAAAATTGGGTTAGGGTTTAATTCTCCGCTCATTATTTTTGGGGGTGGCTCAGGCTTAAATTATGAATATCGTGAAAATTGTGAAACCGGATTGACGGACTGATCGACTGTGATTTTTTTAACTGCGCTCTGTGTTTTGCCAGTTAACAAGGAGCCTCCGGTCGGTGTTATTGTTACTCCATGTAATCGCAAAGGACCACTTGATACTGCCTTTTGGTTGTAGGCTTGTAGCTACATGACGCCTCGTGCAAAATGCGATGATCATTTCAAAGTTCAGTGATCCCTTGCTCAATTAATCAAATGAGATTCGACTTTGGAATAAGCAAGTTGTTTTCAAGCGCCATTTTACGGAAGCAAATTTCAGATTGGAGTATCCTTTCCTATTCAGCATTTTGACATATGTTGTCTCTCTAGGGAAATGAAGGTGAATGGTCAGTTACCGAAACTATTGTTGTTCGGAAGCCGTATCGCCTTTGTCCCCTTATTGTTGAACCTTTTTCTTGAAGTAGAACCTCAAGGTTGTTAGTATGTTGATCCTATCCACGCCGGAACACTCAAGCTTGGAACTTTTGAGTTTCTGTGGCGGTTATTTTATATAATGTAATTAGTGGGTGGGTCTGTTGTGTCTTGTCAACTATCAAATGGGAAGATAGTTTCGTAAAATGTTTGAACAATCTATATGTGTTGCATCGTGCCATTTGTTGTAGTACAGGTAAAATATTTTCCGTGCCTCTCAGACCTATGACTTAGGCCAGCCTTGATGTCTAAGAAAATATTCGGGCATAATGAGATGATTTTTAGTAGCAATCTTATCAACTATTGATATGGGTTTACTTTTTTCATCAACACTCGTTTCTCAGATTATCGAGTGTGCATGTCATTGGAATTTGGTATGTCATTATAAGATAAGGTCTTTGAAGTAACTCATTTGTGGTATCATATCAGAGAATTGATCCCTGTGTATCTGTGCAACTGCTCGAGTATGACAAACGTTTTGAACAATACGGAAGTGACTTCACGTTTTATGACTACAATAAACCAGAAGAGTTGCCAACTGAAATGAAGCATGCTTACCAAGTTATAGTTGCAGATCCTCCATACCTGGTAAGTTTATGTGGCCTCGTGAACTATAAATGCTTAGGCCTCCCTATTCTATGCTTACCATCTCCCAGAACTTGCAGATCCTTTAGTAAACACGCGTATGTATCTCTTTCCATTATCGGCTGAATACATTCTGATCCCTTTCTTTATGAACCACAGAGTGGGGAGTGCTTGGAGAAAGTTGCTCAAACCATATCTTTCCTCTCGCAGTCAAACGCTTACTTGCTTTTGCTTACAGGTATTTATCGACTGTTAGTCCTCCTGGGGCACCTTTAAACCTGTCTTTTTGGTTCATTGTCTTTCATTTGCAGTGACGTTATAGCTATGAACTGCTGCAGTTCTTTTTCCCCCTTTTTGGAGTATGCTGGATGCTTTATATCCATTCATGATGCCTGGCAAATTTTGAGATGCTTGCAGGAGAAGTTCAAAAAGATAAAGCAGCGGAACTTCTTGGTTTGCATCCATGCATATTCCGGCCTAAGCATTCGAGCAAGCTTGGGAATGAATTTCGCCTATTCACTAACTACGATCCAGGGGTGCGATTGGGAGGATGGGAGCAAGAGAAATAGATAACGCTTCTTTTGACGTGAATTTTGTTTGTTAGAATTGTTTTTCATGTCAAAAGGGATGTCATGAACTTACCAGTTTGCCTGGAGGGATGACCCTAAAATCGAGTACGATATAGTATTTGCATTTTCTCTGCAAACCTAACCCTAGGTTGATGAATGGAACCACTTTTGACCCCAAAAGTTTTTTATTTTATTTTATTTGGGAGTAAATCCCGACCCTCCTCGCAGTTTGCCCACATAAATATCCTACTTTACGTCCTTGACTTTTGAGAGTTATCTTAGGCTACCCTAGAAACGTAATTACCCTTCCTTCATAAAACGAAACTCAAGATGGGTTGAAAAATATGATAAGGTAATTCTTGGAAGAAAAGCAACAATTTGGCCTGATTTGAAGTTAAATTACAAACTTGAAGTCAAAATGGAGGTTCTCGAATTGGGGATGTTATGTTGTTTTTCACGGGATACAAAACATAAAAAAAAAAAAGAAAAAAAAAAGAAAGTAATCAGAGCTTTAAGTTAGTAGAAATGATCACTGGCACTCTCTACGATTCTGATGCACCTGTCCACACCATCAGGAACGAATTTTTTTTTTAATGGGAAAAACCCCTTTTTGTCCAGAAAGAAGAATAGGAACGAAAAGAAGAACTTCTTTTTCTATATTAATAGGGATGCCGTGATATATTCAAGTGGGTCTTTTTAAAAAAAATGGCGGCGCCATGGAGAACTGAAACTCAATTTAGTACTGCGTTAATGTCGCATCTGGTTCATTCTGTATTTCCAATTCTTGTATTCTAAACCTCTCCTTTGCATTGACTTTGAACTAGATGATGCATAGATACTATTGATAGGGCACCTTCGTCTTAAGAGATTGATAAGAGAGAACGCAAGTCTTTACCTATTTATATATTCAACTAGAACTATATTCACTTAAAAGTTTTAGCACATAAGTTATGGACCAATTTGAAGATATTAATTACTCAATACTAAATCAATTCTCTGATTTAGAACTTTTTGACACAACTCTAACGCGCATCGCAATGGATATTTCATCATTCTCTGTGCATTGCTTCCTAAAGCAAGAGATCATTGGTCAGGCAAATAATCAATTGAAATAAATAAAATTAAGTAGTATAACCAAAACTTTAAATTACGTAAGTTAATTATCATATATTTCCACTCAAATACTCATTAAAAGACACATGATTATTTAGCAATGTAAAATAGCGATGTCATTTTTCTCCGAGGTACATATTTCCTTTAACCTCAAGTTATAGTATTTACTTGTAAAGAAAAATCAGAACTCACAATGACCATGCATTCTTTGAACACAAACATCATAAAAATGACTATTTTCAAAAACTATTTAAAAAATTATGTTAATTGAGTAAAAGAAAACTTCATCATACATTCTTATAAGAAATCATTTGAATCATATGCATCATCCAATTTTAGTTCATAAACGTATCAAAAACAAGGAGGAGTTTGCTTACATCGGTGAATCAAGTTATTCTCTTCCTTCTGTGGATGTAAATCTCATTGACAGGAGCGATCTTGCTCCAATCTCTATTGATTTCAGTTGCGGTCGTAGACCGCGCGTAGCGAAAGCTCTAATACCAATTGATGAAAAAGACACAAACTCATTTAAAGAAAACACACAACTTTTATTAGAGGTGCTTTGTACAACATCGATTGAGAGAACTCCTTACACACACATAAAAGTACAAATATTTCTAGAAGGATATCTTTCTAGATATTTCTACAATGGCCAATCTGTAAGCCACACATTTCCCCTCTTTTTATAAGAAAATATCTTACAAGACAATATCTAGATATTTTAGATATCTATTCGCAATTATCTTCTTCTTCAACGCTCCTGCCAATTAACCATGCAAGTAAATTAAGAGACAATATAAGAAACATGATCTCAAACCATCAAAATTTAATTTATAAACGTGTCGAAAAAGAGGGCGAGTTTGCTTATACCAAGAATCTCCGGGGCGGAAACCACGTGAGCATTGGGTAGATATTAGTCGCTATTTTCGACGCAAGAAATGGAGCCTTCTTCTTCATCACTGCTCTAATCCTCGTTATAAATTGTGGCAATACCGCGAATGCCATCTGGCAAAGAGGACAATCTACGACAGTTTCGAATCTCCAGTTTTTTTAGAGAAGAACAATTTTGCAGCCATTCGGGCAATACCCTCAAGTTGGGACAATCCGCAATTTTTATCCTCTGCAGTGTGCTTGCAGAACCTTCGAGCCACCTGGGCAACGAAACTAATTCCGGTAATCCCTCGAATCTGAGGATTGAAGCCTCGACGTGGAGCGTGGTTCATTACTTTCGCCTTCTGGCAGCCTCAATCTCTCGCAGTACCCAATCCAGAGATGCTCTAATGCCTGGAGATTCTTGATGCCTTGTGGTAAAGAGGCCAACTTCGGACAATTTGCGATGGCCAATACACGGAGCGACGTGAGCGATTGGATATCATCGAACAAGGTCTCCAAATTCATGCAGTCTGCAATGAATAGCCACCGCAGAGAGGTCAAGCATCCTATTCCACTCTCCGAGAAACGCTGCTGTTTCGTGGTTACCAACAAAACACGGAGGTTGATCATATTCTCGATGTTTGCAGGCAATTCCTCGAGTTCCGCACACCCGCCAAGAGCTAAGCACTGCAGATTGCGAAGCTTGCAGACCGATTCGGGGAGTTTCTTGAGATTAGGGCTATTGCATAAATGAAGATTCCTCAAATGCTTTAGACTGCCAATAGAACTGGGCAGTAGGTTGATGGATTTATGAGATGGGCTTAAGGCCCATCCGCTCAAGTTTGGCCCAAAAGGCCCGGCCCACGGGAATAGGGCCCGTGGAGGGAGAAGGTATAAAAGGGAGGAGAGAGAGAGAAGACAAGGTTTTGCAATTATAACGTACGTCTTCTCTTCTCCCGCGCTCTCCCCTCCAAAAGGAAACAGTAAGCAAACGGCACTTTCCTACTTCCTTCAAGGTGTCATCGGATCGAACGGGGCGAGAATTTCTTCCTCTTCTTCAACGTTGGTGTTTAATGTGCCATTTAACAAGCGTACACTCGAATCCGTGGTGTCTTTACGATCGGTGATGCGTGTTTTCAGGGCCGTCTTCCGCATTGATTTAGGGGTTCGATTCGGTGTCGAATCCGGTTTTCGGGGATCCGTTATTCCCAACATTGGTATCAGAGCCCTAGTTCACGTTTTTCCCGATCAATTCTGATGTTTTTGATTGTTTTTTCGCGAAATCACTTCGGCCGTACGAAACCGGGCGAAAATCCCGACACCCGAGCACTTTTCGGCATTTTTTTCTGAGTTTTCGTACGTCAAAATCAAATTCTGAAGGCACTGGGAGAAAGGCGACGTCGAGACGAGTCCGGCGACTAGTCACACGCCGCCGTAAGACGCCGCACGCGCCCACACGCGCGGCCAGAAGCCGCTGCGCGTGGGCGCGACGCGCCTGGAAGCGCTGGCTTTGCCAGCGCGTGCGCCACACGCGCCGGTGGCGAACCGGCACGTGCGCGCCGGCGGCCAGCGAACCGACACGTGCGCGCCGGCGGCCAGCGAACCGGCACGCGCCGGTCCGCGGACCGACGCGTGATGACGTCACCCGATGACGTCATCGTGACGTCACCAACGGTCGATAACCGTCGGGGATGACGTCATTGATGACGTCAGCGCCGACGACGGTTGGCCGGCCGGTCACCGGCCGTCGACCCGACCCGACGGCGACCCGACCCGACCCGATCAGCCTGGCGCATGCCGCGCACGTGCGGCTGACGTCTGCGTGACGTCAGCAGGCTCACGCGCGAGGCACGTGCCGGATGACGTCTGCGTGACGTTAGCCAACGCACGCGCGCGGCACGTGCGGTCGGTTTGTCCGACCGCCAAGGCTGGTCCGACCGGCCCGACCCGCGCGCCCGTTGACCCGACCCGTTGACCGACCGTTGACCGATGACTTTGACCGTTGACCCGAAAAAAAAAAAAAAAAAAAAAATTGTTTTCTTTTTCAGTCATGCCTATGTGGATTATAAGTAATCCATTTTTAATTTTGCATTTGTTGCATGAATTTTGGAAAATTATGTATTTTCTCTTATATTAATTATGGATTATAAGTGATCCATTTTTAATTCTGCATTTGTTGCAGGAACTATGATGCGTTATGCAAGGATACCTGCAATCCTGAGAACGGACGAGGGAAATGCAAGACTTAAGAAGTTGATGACAGAGTTAGCTGATTATCGGTGGCATTATGGTAATTTAGTATCGCGTGGTCAGGTCGATCAGATGATCATGAAATCATCAGAATGGTTATCTTATGCCGGATTTTGAGAAGGTGCCGGCTTTGATGAACACTCTTCCACTTGAATGGCAAGCAGTGTTGGATCGGCTATGGGAGGTCAATGTGGTCCCGGGTTATAGGAGGCTGGTGGAAGCTTTTGTAAGAGAGCACTATAGGATTGAGTTGGCCAAAACTTCAACCCTTAGATTGAGCGCCACATGGCGCCGAGTGAATGCGCCTTGGAGGCGGCATGAAACCTTTCCAAAAGTTTTTCCATGGTTGGCAAATGTGCCTTCAGTTTTCTCAGATGTTTTGACTAATAGATTACAAGGGACATTCCCTATTTATTTCTTTGATTAATTTTGTAATGTTTACTACCTGATTGTTGTTGATGTAACAACTGATATGTTAGTCGTATCATGTGAAAGCATTGTTATTTTATTGGATATTAGATTTTATTTGCTTTCTCGTTATTGCTGGTTCTTGTGGGTAATTAGTGGGTAGTAATAGAAGTTTTTGTAACTTCATAGAATTGATTTTGCATATGATAATCATATTAATGATAGTTTTAAGTTAGGATTTTTGGAGGATGATTGGAAACATAGTGACCTTTTGATTCTGAAACCTTACTTGAAATTATTCATTAATATGATGGGTCTATGCAAATAGGGATGCATAAATGATAGGCATTAATTATTCGTGCATGTATGTCTGATGTGTTCAGAACGATGGTTCAGCAACTAAGAACGTGATTGCTGATATGAACGGCAATAATTGTGAAATATTGAATATGAAGATTCAATATGTGCTGAAAAAGCAAGAAGCACTAGAAGCTCTTGACCACATTATGGAAGATATTGAGGGTGTCGTGCACCACCTTGAGCTAGTAGAGGACCGCCTAACGGTATTTGAGCCGAAAATAGACATTTGCTATGCTGGTTCTAGCTCAGAAAGGGCTTTGTGCTCTAAGCGCAAGCGTATTGATTCGTTCAATATGTGGAAATGCAAAGGATCAAGTCCTTATTGCAAGAAATCAGGAGTTGACTAACACAAGAGAGGAAAACGTCCTCAAGTGAAGAAAATGTCAAGGGTGATGTGTTACAATTGTGACAAGAGAAGTCACTATGCTCGCGACTGTCGTGAGCCAAAGAAGCTATACACCTCTTGTACATTTGAGAACTTTGCTTATGTGTCAAGTTCTGAAATATTGGCTTAATCCAATCTTATGTGGACTGTAGATTCATGAGCGACAGACCATGTAGCAAAGGATAGAGGATCCTTCGTAGAATTCCGACGATACCAACTAGAACTAAGTGGATCTATATTGGAAATAACTCCGAGCTGAAGTTAAAGGGATTGGCACCTGCCAATTGAACATGCATGGTGGACGCATCTTGATGTTCTATATGCTTTACGGAGATTCGTCGAAATTTAGTGTCCGTCTTAGTGTTGGTTAAGCTTGGTTTTGGTATGAACTTCCATAATAAAGGTGTAGATTTGTGTTTAGATACAAATTACTATGGTTGTGGTCACTTCTTGAATGGTTTTATTGTACTAAATGTTGATTTTGTGATGATGTCAATATGTTATTTCATTGTTTCACGTCTTCTACCTTATATAATAATGATGTGAATATGGTGGCATGCTAGACTTGGTCATATGGGCCAACAACATATGAATAGACTAGCCAAAGAGGGCTTGTTGGACAATATTGAAAAAGTCGATTTGTCCATATGTGAGCATTGCCTAGAAGGGAAAATGACAAGAAAACCATTTGGAAAAGGTAAAAGAGCTGAATTTCCTCTGTATTTAATCCATTTAGACGTCTGTGGTTCAATGAATGTGAGAGGAAGGCAAGGGGCTGTTTATTTCATCACTTTTTTAATAGATGATTATACTCGATTCGGATATGTCTATTTGATTTCTCATAAATCTGAAGCATAAGTTGTTTCAAAATGTTTATGAATCGCAGAAAATCAATTAGACAAGAAAATAAAGGTATTTAGATCCGATCGAGGTTGAGAATATTTATCTGATAAGTTTAGAAAATTATGTGATGAAAAAGGAATAGAAAGATAGTTGTCTATTCCATATACTCTTCAACAAAATGGTGTTGCGGAGAGAAGAAACAGAACCCTATTGGAATGGTTAGGTCCATGATGGCGCATGCTAACTTACCCATCACTTTTTGGAGTGATGTGTTGTTAACTGCTGCCTATATACTTAACCGGGTGCCTTCCAAATCGGTTATTTCCACTCCATATGAGTTATGGACAGTTAGAAAACCGGACTTAAGTTTTCTTAAGCCATGGGGTTGTGCTGCCTATATTCATGAGTCCTCTCACAAGTTTGGGAAATTGGGTCCCAAAGAAAATAAGAGTATTTTCATGAGATACTGCGAACATTCAAAATGGTATGTGTTCATAGGTGAGCAAGAAAGTGGGAGTATAACTGAATTTGAATCACGGGATGTCACATCCTTAGTGGATGAATTTCCTAAGAGGGGCGAAATAAGGGAAAATTACTCCCTATTTGAAATCTTGGATCAAGATAATGATGTCAGTGGAGTTCGTCCAAGTGGGAGTAATATGAGATGTAATGAATTGAATTCAACTCATTCTCAATTGCAACCACCTGATGTGACGACATCATCATTACCTAATCCAAGTGTGAGCATGATGGGGAATGATGTGCTAAGTGTACAATCTCCCATACGGTGAACAAGTCGCCAAAGTATTCCCCGTCGACGTTTTGACATTGAAGGGGAAACTTTTATGGTTGCTCCACAAGATGAGGATGAGGCTCTGAAATGCCCTAGTAAGGAAAAATGGACTTATGCAATGAAAGAGGAGATAGAGTCAATGAAGTCAAACCAAGTCTGAGAACTGGTTGATCTTCCAAAAGGGACGCAGAGCTATTGGGGACAAGTGGGTTCTCAAAATAAAGCGAAAGGCTGATGGCTCAATAGAAAGGCATAAGGCTCGCCTTGTGGCGAAGGGGTATAATCAACAGGAAGAAATTGATTATGAAAATACATTTTCTCCTGTAGTGAGATTTACCTTGATTCACATTATTTTGGCAATAGTGACTAGTATGGATCTTGAGTTACATCAAATGGATATAAAGACTGCTTTCCTCAATGGAGAATTAGAGGAAGGAATATATATGGAACAACCTGCTGGTTTCATAGTGAAAGGCCAAGAAGAAAATGTATGTTGACTTTGGGAGTCGATATATGGCCTTAAGCAGTCATCGAGACAAAGGTATATACATTCTCATAATGCCATAGTGGCATATGATTTTACAATAATAGATGATGATCATTGTGTATATATCAAAATATCCAATGATCAATTTGTGATCATATCATTATATGTTGATGATATACTAATTGCCGGAAGCAATATGGAGTTGGTTAATACTGTCAAGAGATACTTGTCTTCTAACTTTGAGATGAAGGATATGGGTGAGGCTGCATACATTCTTGGAGTTAAGATTTCAAGAGATCGTTTTTGAAGAGATCGTTGTCTCTTTCGCAAGAATCATATATAAATAAGATTCTTGAACGATTTCGTATGCAAGATTATAAACCCATAGACACTCCTATTGCAAAAAGGTGAAGGATTGAGCCATAGTACGTGTCCAAGGACTCTACAAGAGAAGGAACAAATGAAACATGTTCCTTATACTAGTCTTTGTTGGGAGCTTGATGTATGCTATGATGTGTACAACACCGACATATGCTTTGCGATCGGAATGGTGACCATATACCTATCCAATCCAGGTCAAGCACATTGGAAAGTCGTTAAGAGAATGCGAGGTATCTAAAGGGGACTGCTGATTATATTGAGTTATTAAGAAAAGGATCTGCAACTCAAAGGCTATTCGATCGATTGGAGAGGAGATTTAAATGAAAGAAAATCTACCTCTGGGTTTATTTTCTTACCGAATAATGGCACCATATGTTGGAGCGAGTAAGAAACAAAAGTGTATAGCCTTGTCCATGATGCAAGTTGAGTTCGTGGCATTATCGGTAGTGTAAGAAAGTGTTTGGCTTAAGAGATTTTTGGATCATTTAGGTATTATTAGAAGTGCTGCAGATTTATTGTTGGTTAAGCGTGGTAGCCAAGCAGCAAAAAGCGTATACCAAAGATCCAAAATATCATGGCAAGACCAAACCTATAGATACCAAGTATAATCTTGTCAAGGATATGGTTGCACGAAAAGATGTGAACTTAGAGTACATACTACGCATGGAATGGTAGCAGATCCTATGACAAAGCCAATACCTAGAGATGTGTTTTGTGGCCATATGAAATCTCTAGGATTGCGTAGAGACTGATGTACTGAATATTGTATTTTCCCTAAGTGTTCACAATTTGATGAATTTGTGTTTTCATCATTAATGCCTATGAATTTTTGATCTTTATGCATCTTAATGCTTAGTGCATTACTTTAAGTTGAGAAGTATGTCGGACAGATATAAGATTAGCCCACTCACACGGGTAATCGCTCTATTTACTGTGTGATAAATAGAGATAAGACTGTTTTAAAGCTTATTATCTAGGTGATAATCGAGAGCTCAAGCTTAAAACACGTATGTCGCCTTAACTGAGTGTTAAGATGATGACATAATACTTACTATGTCCGAAAGTAAAAATATCCCACATATTTTTACTTTATCTGTCTAAGATGCCAGATGTGAGTTCTGATAAATTTTATGAATGAGTAGATATGTGAACTCAAGTTAGACATTGGGTATGTCTGAACTATCATCTGTACGGTATTAAAAGGTGTAGACATACGCTCCATGGGAAAGGAGTTAATACCGTAATACGTATTTCATACTACGTATGCATGAGACGACCAATAAGAGTGGCAAAAGTTTGATCTCAACTTTTATGTCGTGTGAGACTCTTGAGGAAGAGAGTTCCTCAATTTCTTAGTCCCCTCATGACTCTTACTTATTCTCAAGATTTCTATTTAGTGTTTGCTATCTTAGGATGTTGCTAATGGTCATGAGTTTGATTCGATCTAATGGGGCATTTCTAGAAAAACAAGATGGACTGAAATTGAGAGTTTGAAGGAAAGAGGAAGATCGTTTTTGGAGAATCACATTATAGTTTTGTATTCACCGGTTAACCAATTATGACTGTCTTTGTGATAATCATAATTGTGAATACAATATATATATATATCATTGTTTGAAAGAGATCAAGAGAGATATAAATGTGATCGATCGATCTATGGTACTGCATACTAAATCTACTCGGAGTGTGATGCCCATTATGAGCTGCTATATATTCCTAACAGATGTATGGCAACGAGCTCTCAAAGTATGCTTTGGCCGCACGGATTATTCACCGGTATGAATGTTGAAGAGAGGAAAAGAGGATTATGTTCGACCCACCATGTTAAGTGAGAGTCTATGATGGATTTTTCTCGATGGGGCTAAGTAGGACTGTCCGCCCATGTTGGTTTTGCACCACCATGTGCGAGTGGGAGATGATGGATTTATGAGATGGGCTTAAGGCCCATCCGCTCAAGTTGGGCCCAAAAGGCCCGGCCCACGGGAATAGGGCCCGTGGAGGGAGAAGGTATAAAAGGGAGGAGAGAGAGAGAGAAGACAAGGTTTTGCAATTAAAACGTACGTCTTCTCTTCTCCCGCGCGCTCTCTCCCCTCCAAAAGGAAACAGTAAGCAAACGGCACTTTCCTACTTCCTTCAAGGCGTCATCGGATCGAACGGGGCCAGAATTTCTTCCTCTTCTTCAACGTTGGTGTTTAATCTGTGGCTAACAAGGTACGCTCGAATCCGTGGTGTGCTTTACGATCGGTGATGCGTGTTTTCCCGGGCTTCGTCTTCCGCATTGATTTAGGGGTTCGATTCGGTGTTGAATCCGATTTTCGGGGATCCGTTATTCCCAACATAGGTCAAAGGTGGATTTATGTAGCACTAGCACTCGCAAGTGCTTGAATCGCTCAATGCACGTCTCCAGAAAGAACTCCTCGAGAGGAACCCGACTCCTCAAACATGACGGTACGAACACGGCTGAGTTTGCTCAAGCAGCCACGTAGTTCATCTTTTGGTGCATCAAATGTGTTGAAAATTGATATATGCCGAGTGCTTGGGGAAATATCCTGCGTGCGCTCTTTCGTCATGTTGCACGATTCGGTTTGTGCCACTGAAATGGCAAGTTCGTGAATGAGATCATGCATCTTGAAGATCACTAACGGATAACGTTCCGTGACAACATCGAAGAAGGATCTCGAGAACAGCTCCTTCAAGTACTGCTGTCCAATCTCTTCCAGCTCCTGATTTTTTCTTCTGGGTTGGATAAAACCGTTCGAGATCCAAAATTGGATCAAATCAAAGTTGCTGAACGTGTGGTTCTTTGGGAATATCGAGCAGTAAGCAAAACATTCTTTCAAGTAAGACGGCATTAGATCGTAGCTTATTCTTAGTGAAGGTAAAATACCAGTGTCTAATTGCCAAATCTCACTATCTCTTACAAATTCCCAGTCATTATGGTTGTGTTTGTGTTTTGAATACAACAAATTTCCCAAAGTCTTCACCGCCAGAGGATTTCTCCCGCACTTCCTCACGATTTCCTTGCCGATAACCATAAGCTCCGGGTGATTCTTCTCTTGCCCTTGATCAAATGCACAATTCACAAACAAAGTCAGAGAATCCTCCCACGAAAGGTTGGCCAAATTAAGCGGGGGGACAGTGCCCATAATTTTGGCGATGGCTTGATCCCGTGAAGTCACGATGACTTTACTCCCTTTGGAAAGGCCTCTTAACAAATCTGTCAATCCCATCCAATCCTCCCTCCTCATTGCCCACACATCATCCATTACGAACAAGCACTTTTTTTTCTCCACGAGGTTTCTTAGGTGATTTTGTAGCATCTCAAGGGTCCAGTCATCAAATTTTGCTTCGCCACTAAAAGACTCAATGATGTCTCTTATTATCTTTTCAATTTCAAATTCTAGCGGCATAGATAACCAAACTCGGTTGTTTTTGAAATTCTCCTTTACCCTTTCATCCTTGTATACCAATTTAGTAAGAGTCGTCTTTCCAGTACCTCCCATTCCAATAATCGGAAGGACTGCTATAATTCCAGCTCTAGCATCATCTTATCTTCTCAATAGCTCTATTATGCTTTCCTTTTCTTCGTTTCTTCCAATCACATTCGAAGCGGGTATAAAAGAATGAGCTTTCCTCCGCGGAACTATGGTCCTTTCATGAACATCAGTTGACAACTTAAATCGAGTTTTCTCTTCATCGATCCCATCAAGTCTCTTTCCCAATTCTTTCATTTTATGTGCCATCTTAAACTGGAAAATCAACTTGGATATCCACGAGTACAAGTAGCGTACCTTCCTTTTGAGAGTCAAGTGCTCGGTCCTCCTCGCCTGCCCACACAAAGCGTTGGTTTCAAATTCGTCTAGCATGTCCTCGGCATCATAGCGGAAGTCTTTAAGTTTCGACAACCAAGGCCTCACATCTTCCTGTTTTGTTTGTTTCTGCTCAGCATCGGCAAGCACCTTCTGGATCATCTCTAGCGTGCTTTTGAGCTTCTCTAGGTCATCCTTGATGCTGCATACTAGTTGAATTTCTTCAACTGCCGATGAAGCTAGTTTCTGCATAAGAGGTCCGAGGATGCTCGAGACGACCTCAGTCATGGTTGTGTTTGGTGTTATTGGTTCTCGAGGAGGTTTGGGGTCACCACTGTGCAGGAACTAAACTAGTTATCAGGAGAAGGATAGCAGAGAAGCATGATTTTACCAGGTTATATAGGCAGAGACATAGAAATACACTTGGTGAAATAAAGTAAGCACAACGTTATTCCAAACTGTTGCCTAATTCTCTCAATTCTTGGTGGAAATCTGCAAGCAATTCGATGCCGTTCCAATTAGATTTGGAATATCCTTTGTCTAATGAAAGATAAAGCAAAAGTGGCCTGAATTCTGCTACCTTTCTCTTTAATTTTTACTACATTATTTTCTTTGTTACTCTGTTCCTCGTAGACAAATATGTGCACAGATAAGAATAAGCTCTTTTCATTGCTTGATCTCTGTATTAGAGGCCCACCCTTTCGCCCTTCTTTGGTTTAGAAGTATGTGCTGTTTTCCTCTGCTTTGAAAATTTGGAATACACATGAATCCATGGATTGTGCGCACGTTATTCCAAACTGTTACATAGTTCACTCAATTCTTGGTGGAAATCTGCAAGCAATTCGATGTCGTTTCAATTAGACTTGGAATACCTTCGTCTGATGAAAGATAAAGCAAAAGTGGCCTGAATTTTGCTTCCTTTCTCTTTAATCTTTACTACATTCCTTTCTTTCTTTGTTTCTTGTAAGACAAATATGTGCACAGATAAGCTCTTTTTATTGCTTGATCACTGTATTAGAGGCCCACTCTTTCGCCCTTCTGCAAGAATGAGAATTATTAGTTAGAAGTATGTGCTGTCTTCCTCTGCTTTGAAAATTGCAAAGGCTTCTCCAATAAGCGAGAGTCCTGATTGGTGATCCCAGTGCTTTTTGAGGAAGGGATCGTACAGGCTATGCCTTCCTTGTTCTTGCTTTGTTCTGGTTATAATTTAGCCGATGGCAATGACTTAGCTTTATTTGATGCTATGAGTTGCTGGCAATTTCTTTTTCTTTATAATTTCACTCCCATAAGATTTTGATAGGGCAGCTTCCATCAAGATTGGAACTTCATGATTTTTTTAATCTCACGGCACCATTTTGAACTTAGCCAGTCCCCTGGCTTCAGAAAACTTACAGAGATCACAGTATCATAGCATGCGCACACAGGATAATAGCCAAGAGATTGAACCCTGTAACTTGGGCAGGGTGGAAAAGAACTACGCTTGATGGGAGTCATAGAGACCTCTGAGATAGATAACAAAAACAAGAAACATTTCTATCATAAGCTTATTCCGTGTACCCACACAGATTAGGTTTTGCTATTGATGGTACTAAACTGACTGTATTTTCGATGTGCAGCAGGTTAAGTCTTGTAGTCTTTGCTTTGCACGTTCTTCTTGATCCTTCACTAAAACGTCAAAGGGCAACAAAGAATGGATCACACAAATAAAAGGGAGAAGAAACGATTGCATCTTGTTCATAGTTTACATCTTCCAGCTTGGTTCTTGTCAAGGGTGGGATGCCCACAAAAATTGTACATTCATGAATGTGCTTTTACAAAGCAACTGTTGTCTAACATAAGAAGACCATGCTACAAGTCTACAACTACCAGGAGAACTCAAAAATGCAGCAGATAACATACATGCCAACCATGTAGATGCCTCAACATCTAAAGTCGGGGCATGAGTCTAACCGCTAGTTGCCTGCCCAGTGACCGCAAATTGATCATTTAGTGATCAATCAAAACATATGTTCCTCCACATTTTCTCTTTAATACTTTCTTCTCTCTTTCACTTCACCACAACAAACAATGAGATGACTCTTTGGTAACTGTTTGAGAGTCGAATCACATGGCAATTGAGCAATTTTCAGATTCATCGACTGTAGGAATTGAGATGAAAATTGCAGGGTACCATAATAAAGTAATCATTTAACATAAGATGATTTCTCCACAAAACTCGTTCTTAGAAAAATGTTTATGTCAAGCCTTGCGCATAACAATGCATGTCTGAAAGGCTGATACAAACTGGACGCTGTGATTCCAACAAGTATATTTCTGCAAAAGTACTTCCTTCTATAAAACTCTGTATGAGATCAATCCATCAACTGTCTCAACAACCAGGTGCTTCATGCGAGTAAGCAGCAGCAGATAGGATCTTGCCTTGGGCCCTGCAATAAGCAGCAACAATGAATTATCTTAAGTGATCAGGGAAAATACCAATATAAGACTCGACGAAGAAAAAGACTACGAGGATGGCTATCCATATTTTGGTAAAATAAAGATTTCAGAGGGCATCAAGTTACGGACAACGGGCTTGTTAAAGCAAGCAAGCGCTCGTCAGTTTGCAGCAAATGCTTTCATGGTCACTCAGAGATTCATATCACTACTGATGTTATATACACACCCAATGCCAATGATGATATTTCGTCTTGAAAGAAGCTCCTGTTTTCTGAACAGTTCTCTTTCTTGCTTAGGTATGAGTTTATCTTCTCGATAGCTATAAGCAAATCCTGCAGAGTAAAATGCACAATGCAAATGGGTTAGGACTAAAACCAGATCCCTTGTCAGCAAATTATGGTGAGAAAGGATACAGAACCTTGCGGTGGGAAGATCATTTCACACGTCAAGCAACATTTACTAGCTTGTCAATGTTCTAATGCTAGTGAAGCCATCTAACCTACTCCATTTCCAAAATTCTCTAAGATGTTGTACTATTAGGATTAATCCAATCAAGCAAGCACACTATTTCTGTTTCAAAAGAATATATGATTCACGCGCTACTAATACTGATGGTCTTAAGACAGCAGCTTAATATAAAATAAAAGTGATTGCCTGCAGTGCATCTGCTAAGAGTCAAAGACAAATCCAAAGCTTAAGTTAGAGTTTTATACCTCCCATGATGCAAGACCTTTCATGTAGGAAGGAAGACTTTCATACTCATCTTTTGATGCCTTAACTACAGATTTTGGACCTTCAACTGGTTCCAATTGTATCAAATCACGTAAGTATAAAGTCCAGGAGTAGGAAGAGTGAACTTAATAGAATATAATTAAGCAATAGCCCATGCATATATTTTGTATCAGTACCTTCACTAGCCCCCAAGTTCACCGTAGCAGGTTGATATGGCCCCTCCAGGTCATGCATCTTATCCTCTTGATTTCTAATTGGAACGAGAATGAAAGATTAGTAGCAGAGGAGGTTCACGCCTCAATGAAGAAAAAGCAAAAACGGAAAAGGAAAAAAGAAGGCCAAGAAACAAGGAAAAACTCAAGCATGGACAACATACTTTCGTGGTTGTCTCGAACATGGATTTGGCTCAAGAGTCTTGCCATTAGCTGGAAATGATATAGAAGGGAAAAATTGTCAGACAAAAACTGCTTGGCTAATAAGGAATTCAACTGCCTTCTCACAAATTATCTCTCTAATCATCTCAACAAGGACTAACTTGATGTTCCAAATGACAATGAAGAAAAATCACGTCTTTTCCATAAAGCACAGAGCATGTCAAACACATCCTCAAAGTTGCCTCACCTTCCAAAGCTAATGTGGCCAGAGCTACGTCAGATATACCAAGTCTTTTCAAGCTGATGGAGTCATCAAATCTAGGGAACTTCAGGAAGGACAAATCAACAAAATCTAGGAAATAGTATACCATAATTGGCCATTTTTTCACTTTTCAGTCATTTAGGATGAAAATTTGCATATTGCAAAGCTGACATATTGCAACACTATTTGCAACTCGGGTATAATAAGGCAGTACCTATACTGCCAAATGATATGGCACTGCAGTAGTTGTGGACAGTACGTAAACTCTCAAGTCAAAATGGAATAAACACTGTTCAAGATTATTTTTCTGACACCAGAATCAAACACAACCAATAGAGCTGACGGGAGATGGACTCGTGGCTTTCGAGTGAGTCCACTGAGGGGTGCTCTTGCCGCACTCAGCCTACTCAGGGTAGGCTCATGAAAAGGGCCTGTACTCAAAGCAAGCGAACTGTCTACTGATTGTTCCTAAGGGATAGAAGCTCTGGCCAGGTGTGGAGTCCAGCCAATTGATCTATCCCTCTTAACCTCTTCTCTTAACCTCTTCGGCTTAGAATTCTACAATTTGCCAAATATTTCAGACTTGTATAAAAGAAAGTTGCTATATGAAAACCTGACAAGGATACAGAGAATCTTCTTCAAAACTCTTCGTCATAGAAGCCGCTGCAGTAAGTTGCCCCGAACATGAAGATGGCTGGTTAAATCCATCATTTGATAATGGAGAATTAGGATCAAGTTCGAGAGGGCTGGATAAGTCATCAACCGTATCTTGTTCAACATCGTCAACATCTACAAAACAAAACCAGGATATCAAAGTCTGCAGATAACTGACTTGCCCCTTTTCATTCCTTTCAACTCCTAGCGATCCAGCACATTGATGCACACTTCAACGCCAAGTAAACTACTTCCATGCAATTATTCGCAATCAAATACACAGGCAGGAAAATTGTCGAGCTCAAACTACCGGGGACGTAGCCGAAGCTCTTAAGGCGTTCTTCGAGCTGAGCGAGGTCGCTCTGGTTCTTCTTGAAGACCTCGTTGCAGTGACCCAACAGCTCCTCGAACGACACGGTCCCGAACGTCATGGAGTCGAGCATATCGAGATCGCCGCTCGCTGTCGACACGCGGCGGTTCAGGCACTGAATGAAGGTCGAAGAAGCGGAATCTGCGATCAAAACACCAAAAAAAATCAATAGACTGAAAAGAAGGAAAACGCGCGACCTTGCAACTTTTCTCGGCCCAATACCCAAAGCAAACGCAAGACAACCAGCGGTAGCAAGTGAAATGAGAAGAGATTCAACTCAGTGATGCGATTCACAGCTTTAATCGCTGGATGGAACGAGGATCGGAAGAAGGGAGAGAGAGAGAGAGAGAAAGAGAGAGAGAGGAGAGGACCGAGAGGGATAGGACGGCGATCGAGGGATTGGTGGAGGGCGTCGACGCTGCTCTGGAGGTGGTTGCAGAATTGGCCGAGGCTTTTGCCGAGCGCCGCTATCGTCTCCTCCATTGTTTTTGGAGCTTTTGCCTGCGATTCTGAGAGAGAGCTTCGTTGAAGATGACAGAGCGGGAAACGAACGCCCGCTTTCGAAATGCAGGGTATACGATCAGGGACGTAAAGAGACTAACTCAACGGTGGGGATCTTGTCCACGTGGATCAAATCACAGGAACAAGTTGGCCTCAAATTTCGTCGCTCTCTTACATCGTAAGCAATAAATGATTTGAATTTTTTTTTATAAAAATAATAATTTATATCATTTGAAATAATTAACTAATAAAAAATATTTTTATCATTGATAATAAGTTATGCCCAAACATTTTCGTAAATAATAAAAATATTTTTTGTAAATGATTCAAGTAATCATTTCTAAAAAAATAGGTAGACTTGATTATATAATTGATCCTAGAAATAAATAAATAATTTTTTTATTCTTTGCTAAATCTGTTTAAAACAAAAATTTCACCCAACGCAATTTTGTTTTAAAATTACTCGAAAACAAAAAAAAATATAAATAAATATTATTTAATTAATTACCAAACAAGCCCTCCGTGTCTTATATTCCCAGGGAAGCCAATAAGTCTGCTGATTGGGCCACAAAAGACCATTGGGACAATACTCTTCCAAATAGTTGGCTGCATAATCCCCACCCACTATGATCTTTATTATGTATTTATTCCGAACTTTGTTGCATTTCAACAACATTTTAGTAATGAATGCTACTTACAGACAAAAAAAAAAAAAAAAAAACCGCAAAGGGTGTCAAATGACTAGCAAACCTCATTTTGAATCGAGTCTCCAAGCATAGGAGGTGCCTTGAAATATTTTCACCCTCAAATTCTGACTTCTTAATTTCTAATAGGACGATATTTTGGGGTGCTTCGACTTTTTTTATTTTTATTATCTAGAGGGGTAAATTAACCCTCAACATAAATAATTAGATGGAATTGCAAAATGCAAAATGGCCACTTATGCTTTGCAGATAGCATCGCACACTTTCTGGAAGAATTTGATTTATAAGAACATTGTTCATGAAATAAACAAACCGAAAGCCACTGGATGAGCAATCATTTGAATCGTATCCATATCCAATTTTGATTCATAAATCGTATGCATATCCACTACTTCTAGCTGCGATCAGAGAGCGCATGCAGCAAAAGCTCTTATATGAATAGATGAAAAAGACACAAAAGTCCTTAAAGAAAACACACATTTTTATTAGAGGCGCTTTCTACAATATTGGCCAAGAGAATTCTTTACACACTCATAAGCAAACAAATATTTCTAAAAAGAATATCTTTCTAGATATTTTAGAGTGGCCAAGCTATTAGCTAGACATTACCACTCACATTCTTGTCATAAAATATCTTACGGGACAACATATACATATTTAGATATTTATTCGCAATTATCTTCTTCTTCAAACATTGGTGTTCTTGCTCAATTCCCCCGCAAATAAATTGTCTACAGCTCTCGTGGAAATGATTGTTTCTTCGGATTCGAAAGCACCACGTGGCAGTTGACCATGCAAGTAAATGAAGATAATATAAGGAACACGATTTCAAACCATCAAATTTTAATTTATAAACATGCCATAAAAAAGGAAGTTTGCTTGTACCGATGGATCGATTTTAAACATTCTTGTCTATTATCATCTTCTGGGTCTTCTCCACTATGTTCTTCTGAGTCTTCACCCAACTGCTCAATTTCCCGCAATTAATTATCCGCAGCTCTGTCAATGTGGGGATGAGGCAAATGCCATCTAACGGAGAGGACAATTCAGGACAGTCTTCAATCTCCAGTGTTCTCAGAGAAGAACAATTTTGCAGCCACTCGGGAAATGCACGCAAGTTTGGACAACCCAAAATTGTTACGCTCTGCAGTGTACTTGTAGAACCTTCTAGCCATCCAGGCAATGAAACCAGTTCCGGTAATTCCGCGAGCGTGAAGGACTGAAGTCTCGACATGGAGTCCGGCTCATTACTTTCGCCCTCTGGCAGCCTCAAGCTCTTGCAGTAATAAATGCAGAGATGCTCCAATGCCTTCAGATTCTTGATGCCTTGTGGTAAGGAGGCCAACTTCGGACAATCTCCAATGATCAACATATGGAGCGATGTAAGCAATTGGATATCATCGAACAAAGCCTCCAAATTCTCGCACCTTACAATGGCTAACCATCGCAGAGAGGTCAAGCATCCTATGCCACTCTCCGGGAAACGCCGCTGATTCGTGGTTATTATCAAAACACGGAGGTTGATCATATTCTTGATGTTTGCAGGCAGTTCCTCAAGGTCCTTGCACCCACCAAGATCTAAGGTCTGCAGATTGCGAAGCTCGCATACTGATTTGGGGAGTTTCTTGATATTACCATTGCCCTTTAAACTAAGAAACCTCAAATGCTTTAGATTGCCAATGGAAGTAGGCAGTAGGTCAAAGCTAGAGCCCCGTAGCCATAAGGCTCGCAAGTGCTTGGATCGCGAAATGCATGTCTCCAGAAAGAACTTCGCAGAGGCAGAGGATCCCAACTCCTCACACATGATGGTACGGACGCGGCTCAGTTTGCTCAAGCAGCTGCTTAGTTCATCTTTTGGTACACCAGATGGGTCAGGAAATGATATATGCAGAGTTGTTGAGGAAATACCTTGTGTCCACACTTTGATGTTGGACGATTCGGTTTGTGCCACAGAAATGGCAAGTTCGTAGATGAGGTCGTGCATTTCGAAAGTCAGGAGAAGGGATATGTCATCGACAACATCAAAGAAAGATCTCGATATCAGCTCCTCCAAGTATTGTTGTCCAATCTCTTCCAGCTCCTGATTATTTCCGTTGGATTGGATAAGCCCGTTTGAGATCCACAGTTGGATCAAATTAATGCTGTCGAACTTGTGGTTCTTCGGGAATATCGAGCAATAAGCAAAACATCGTTTCAAGTGAGATGGCATCAGATCAAAACTTATTCTCAATGAAGGTAAAATTTCAATTTGTAATTGCCACATCTCACTATCTCTTACATATTCCCAGTCGCTCTGATTTTTTGTCGAATACAACAGGCTTCCCAAGGCCTTCACCGCCATAGGATTTCCCCTGCACTTGCTCACGATTTCCTTACCAATTACCATAAGGTCCGGGTGATTCTTCTCTTGGCCTTCAACAAATGCATACTCCACAAATAAGGTCAAAGAATCCTCTTGTGAAAGTTTGGCCAATTTATGTGGGGGGACAGTGCCCGTGATTGAAGCAATCGATTTATTTCGTGAAGTCACGATGACTTTACTCCCTTTGGAAACGCCTTTTAACAACTCTGTCAATTCGTCCCAAGCCTCTTGCGTTACATCCCGCACATCATCCATTATGAACAAACACCTTTTGTTCTCCACCATACTTCTTAGGCGATTTTGCAACATGTCAAATTTATCATATTTTTCTTTGTCGCCAAGAGACTTGATGATGTCTCTTACTATCTTCGTAACATCGAATTGTACTGGCATGGATAACCAAATTTTACAATCAAAATGTTTTTTAACCTCATCATCATTGTATACCAATTTAGCGAGAGTCGTCTTTCCAGTACCTCCCATTCCAAAAATAGGAATTACTGCTATCGTTTTAGGTCTACGATCATCTGACCCTATCAACAGCTCTATTATTTCTTCCTTTTCTTTGTTCCTTCCAATCACTTTCGAAGCAAGTGCAAAAGAATGAGTTTCTCTCCACGGAACTATAGCCTTTTCATGAACATCACTCGACAAGTTGAACTTAGTTTGCTCTTTATTGATCCCATCGAGTCTCTTTCCCAATTCTTTCATTTTATGTGCCATCTTAAATTGGAAAATGAAGTTGGATAGCCACGAGGACAAGTAGCGTACCTTCCTTTTGAGGGTCAAGTGCTCATTCAACCTCCCCGCCTCCACAAGGCCCTGGCTTCGAATTCGTCTAGCGCATCCTCAATATCATAGCAAAAGTTTTTAAGCTTCGACAACCAAAGCCTCACAGCTGCCTCTTTTGTTTGCTTCTGCTCAGCATCGGCAAGCACCTTCTGGATCATCTCTAGCTTGCGCTTGAGCTTCTCTTGGTCATCCTTAATACCACATAACAGTTGAATTTCTTCAATAGCTGGTGAAGCTAGTTTCTCTAAAAGAGGTCCAAGGATGCTCGAGACGACCTCAGTCATGGTTGTGATTGGTGTTATTGGTTTGTGAGAAGGTTTGGCATAAGCGCTATGCTGGAACTAACTAGTTATCAGGTGAAGGATGGCAAAGAAGCATGATCTTACCAGGTTATATAAGCAGAGACATAGGAATACACATGGTTCCATGGAGTGTGCACAACGTTATTCCAAACTGTTGCGTAGTTCACTCAATTCTTGGTGGAAATCTGCAAGTAATTTGATGCCGTTCAATCTAGATTTGGAATACCTTCGTCTAACGAAAGATAAAGCAAAGTGGCCTGAATTCTGCTACCTTTCTCTTTAATCTTTGCTGTATTCCTTTCTCTGTTCTCTGTTTCTTGTAAGATAAATGTGCGCACAAAGAAGAATAAGCTCCTTTTCATTGCTTGTTCCCTGTATTAGATGCCCATTCTTTCGCCCTTCTACAAGAATGAGAATGATTGGTTTAGAAGTAAGTGCTGTTTTCCTTTGCTTTGAAATTTGCAGAGGCTTCTCTAATTAACGAGAGCCGCGGTTGGTTTTCCCAGTGCTTTTTGTGGAAGGGTTCGTACAGTTATGCCTTGCTTGTTCTAGTTATATTTTAGCTGATCGCAATGACTTATAGCTTTATTTGATGCTATGAGCTATGAGTTCCTGGACATTTCCTCTTTCTTTAAGATTTCATTTCCATAAGATTTTGATGGTGCGACCTTTATCAAGATTGGAACTTCATGATGTTTTTTAATCGTGCAGCACCATTTCGAACCTAGCCAGGCTTCAGAAAACTTACAAGATCACGGTATCATAGCAAGCGCACACGCAGGATAGTATTGAAACTTGGAAATTGGGTAGGGTGGAAAAGAACTATATGCTTGGTGGGAGTCACAGAGACCTCTAGGATACATAAGGAAAACGAGAAACAATTCTGTAAGGATAGTATTGAAACATGGAAAAGATACATAAGGAAAACAAGAAACAATTCTATAAGGATAGTATTGAAACTTGGAAATTGGGTGGGGTGAAAAAGAATTATGCTTGATAGGAGTCACAGAGATCTCAGGGATGCATAATGGAGTCGAGCAAATCAAGATCGCCGCTCGCGGTTGACAAGCGCCAGTTCAGGCACTGAATGAAGGTCGAAGAAGCGGAATCTGTGATCAAGGGATTGGTGGAGGTGTCGACGCTGCTCTGGAGGTGGTTGCAGAATTGGCCGAGGCTTTTGCCGAGCGCCGCTATCGTCTCCTCCATTGTTTTTGGAGCTTTTGCCTGCGATTCTCAGAGAGAGCTTCGTTGAAGATGACGGAGCAGGAAACGAACACCTGCTTTCGAAATGCACGGTCTACGATCAGGGACATGAAGAGGCTTACTCAACGGTGGGGATCTTGTCCACGTGGACCAGTCACTGGAACAAGTTGGTCTCAAATTTCGTTGTACATAGATTTTTTTTGCAAAAAATGAATAATTCGAATTTTTTTATAAAAGTAATCATTTATATAATTTGAAATAATCAATCAAAATAAATTTTTTTTATTATATCTTGATAAAAATATTTTTCATTCATTTTATTTTTGTAAGTGATATAAAATTATTTTTAGAAAAATAATTTTTAAATCATTTATTTTTCGTGAAATAAACAAAATTATAATAACTATTTTTTTATATGATCTTCTAATTACGTGCTATTGCCCTAGCCTATATATATTTAAGTCAAAAGTATCGTTTATCTCATTTTTATTTTCTAAAAATACACTCCAATATATGATAGAACAAAGATATGAAGTAAGTTTGCCTAATAAAGGCAAGTTCATATTTGATGAATTTATAAGTCGGTAAATGATGCATGCCTAAGTGGTAAAATCTTAGAAAATACTTTACTTACCGAACACCAAAAATATTTTCTGAAATATTTTCAAATTTTAACCGAACACCAAAAAATATTGCTATTTCCTAAAAAATGACTTATATTAAAATATTTTCCACAAATAACCCATTTTCCGCAAAACGAATGGATTCTTAATTTTAATTGTCAATGCAATGACCCCAGCATACTGTACTCTTCCCTTTAACTCGAGGATGCTGCAACTCCGAGCAGCAAGGAGAAACGCAATCTAAGCCGAAATTCTACTGCCTCTAAAATTCTTCACCACACAGGCACACAATCTCTTTCAATTGGGTAGAACTAGTGGCATTGGTCGAATGTGTTTGATCAGGCCTAAAAAGGGGAAGAAACAAGAGAAAATTAATTACATGGAGCAACCGAGTTCGTTTCTCTTAGTACAAGAGCGAGGATGAAGATACCAGCAGCTTAAAGTTCGCGGGCGGGGACACCCTTTAAAGCCGCCAGATGCTTTTCTTGTCCTGGTGTCCACATGCTTCTGATTCACAAGGAGTTGGCCTTAGCTCCAGTTACTGGATCAAGTATCTTTTCGAATAGCTCAAACGCTTAGCAGATCCTAGGAGGCACTTCAAGTCTTCGATGATAAGGATCACAGACGCAGTCGATGGCGTGCATCAATTTCCTCCGAGGCCCCACGGCAGCAGCACCCATATCTTTGAGCTTCTTCATTGTCATGTTGGCCAGCTGAAACTCATTGACACGCCTACACCGGAAGATCCTCACAAATTGTCCAAGCCCCAGTGACATCAGCCAGCTGCTAAGTCCACCAGCCTTCTGAAGTTTCTTCTCAAGATTTCGTGCTTTGAGCTGTTGATGAAGGATCGTCACCCCGCTGGAGAAGTAACAAGGACCATTCAGCATTCTCTCCTGGTTGATACTTTTTGAGGTATTTGATGTTTTCACTACTTCATGTAACTTCTGACCAGAAACTTTGGCAGGGTTCTTGGACCGTGTTCTGGAAACCATTCCCAAGATTCTAGGTTGTTCTGACGGGTGTGGAGAAGAAACCTCCCTGAATATGTCATTCTCAAGTGGCAATGATGTCGCCTTCTCGTATTCACTGACAGACAGCATTACAGGACTCCCCTCAGCTGGAAGCGGTGATTTCTCAGGCACATGTTCCCTAGGTATGTCTTGCACCTGGCTCGAGGATGGCTTTGATACTGCAGATTTTTCTGCAACAGGTAAAGGCGGCACCAAAATAGTGATCCTCTGTTTTTTCACAATCACCCAGCTCGTATCTTCGTAGGGATCCACCTCGCAGATAGAATCATAGTCATTGCCGTGTTCCATGGCTTGCTGTTTTTGCTTTTTCTTGACCATCTGCTGCTACTAGTTCAGAATAAGCTTTGGCTCAAGCAAATCAACGACCTAACAAGTAAAGCCAGAATAACAAGGTTATAAAGGAGCATGATGAACTCATACTTATAGTACAAATTTGAGGCAACAGAAAGCAAAAGATTCTGCATGGTCTTTGTAAAATTAAAGCACACCCAGACTAAGCAACGCCAACAGTCACCTTGATAAAACCTGGGACAACTGCGAAAAAGTTGGGATGTGCTAGCAGAAGGCCAAGAAAATACCAACGGACTCTTTAAATAAACAGTAGCAATTGATAGACAAAGAGGAGTTCATTTATGAAAAGTCAATTGCACCCATGTTCAATCTGTTCCATGCCGTCGCCTTCTGTGATTTGTGAAGGCAAAGAGGCTCTATGAGGCTGTGCATCACTTGTTTTAGACTATCTAATACAGCATAGGAATAGTGGAGATGAGGAGAAATTCAAGGTCACCAAGAGCCTGAAGGCATTAGCAATCACACAACACCCAAAGCATGAAATGCAAGCATTCCCCCGCCATCGAGGCTTTAGATTATTATATGACCCCAAACTTGGCATTGACAATCTAGTCTAACTTACATAAAGAGAGAGCTGAGTATCCACTAAAATATTGAAAAATCATCTCACAAAGTTCAAAACACTGGAGCTCACTGAACAAATGCACTAGACAGATCCTATGAACTCGGGTTTTTACGAACCATCCCTATCAGAAAGCATCAATTTCTATCTCGGATCTCCTCTAGGGAATCATGTTGGCGGCAGTCATGCTCGAGAATCTAATCTATTCGAGTATTAGCTTAAATGAAGCTATCCCTGCCCTCCGAACCGGTTGCGAGGGTCTCCCCTCCTCCCTCTAGCACGCAAAATCTTCCACCTAGCACTGCAATTGACCGGCTATAGTGATCAAAAGCAAACCCAAGCACCATTGATCTGAGGGAAGATAGCAAACCAGGCTGAAACAACATACTTCACCGCAACAAAAAAGAAAACTTTTAAAAAGAGAGAATCACGCAACGAGGCCATCATAACTCCTCCATGCTAATTCAGACTGCAATACGGGACAGTCCCAGCCCACATCGTTGCAAACATACCCAACATCTATAAATCACAACCCCCCCTCTCTCTCCGTATAAGATCCAAACGCAAGCATACACAGCACGAATTCAACACAGTAACCATGCGTAATCTTGGACAAATCCTACCAACCGAGAAACGAGAGGCGAGGTCATCGCGAATCCATTGCAGCAACAGAGCGTCGAGAGAGAAATGAACGACGAACAGAGATCGGCGGAAGCGAACCTGGGAGACCGGAGGCGTTGCAGGGAAAAAGCTCGGGGACGAGGAGACGTGCTGGGGGAAACGCGAAGGATTCGTGGATATGGGATTTTGATCGATCCAGGGAGCGAAGCGGATCGAGGATCGTCGCTCTCGGTGGGGCCCGCGGGTCTTCGGGTCGGTGCCCGCCCCGAATTGGAGATCCTAGGCCCGTTGGGCCAACGCCCGACTCCTTCGGCCCATGACTCTTTGTTTTCCATTTCCGAGGGCGAGTTTCTGAAAAGCTCCCCGAGCTTTGGCGTAATTGGAAAAATTAGTGATTGCCTCCTAAATTTTGACGCCTTCGCACAATGGCCTTCGACTTTTGAAAAATTACAGACTACTTCTTAAAGGTTGATTTGTATTGTAGTTGCTAATTTTGTGGTTAAATGCTACTTTTTTTTTGGTCGGAAAACAGAAGATTTCATTCAAGCTATAGAAACAGAGGAACCCTTGGCTAGGGCTTTAGAGCATACAAGATCCAAAAGGGGTTGAGGAGGGGGAACAGCACAGTTTGGGGGTAAGATGCCAAGACCATGGGCTTTTGTGGCCCAGTCAGCAACAAAATTTGCCTCTCTCTTGTAAGGTTAAACGCTACTTGAACGCGGCGTTTTGAAGTAACATTT
This sequence comes from Eucalyptus paniculata subsp. matutina, assembly GCA_017140255.1. Classification (NCBI taxonomy): domain Eukaryota; kingdom Viridiplantae; phylum Streptophyta; class Magnoliopsida; order Myrtales; family Myrtaceae; genus Eucalyptus; species Eucalyptus paniculata. Next base: position 47,403,069 of record CM029435.1, read on the forward strand.
ACAAAATTACACTATATTTAGATAATTTTTTCATGTCTTACAATAATTTAATTGAGTCCATAAAATAGTCAAATTAGTATTCTTTTCACAATTAGTTGTCTTTATGTGTGCATTTTTTGGCTGATGAAAAAAAGAGAGAGAATCATGTGCTAGAAAAAATGAAATAAATTGCTCGTTTGAATTTTCTAAAAAAAAAAATTAGGAAGAAGATATATCCAATCGTGAAAATTTGAATAAAAACTTCAACGTAATTTTTAAATGACTAAAAGCGAAAAGAAAAATCTAAACATGGTTTCAAATATTTGACTTTGAATTATCCAAAAATTTAATTGTTAACATTTTTTTAATTCCAACCCAATTTTTTTTTTTTTAACAAAACCTAGTGTTGACTTCCGATGGGATATATGATAAAGGGCAAACAACCTGTCATGGTCCAAAAGCCTTGTGTCACGGTCAAGGGGTTTTCAACATATCTTGGATGGTGAATCATCCAAGAAGGTTAGACAATAATTGAAATAAGTCCTAGGATTTGTCAAGTACTTTACAATATTCCTAGGGGTGGGTAATTAATGTGAATGGTTAGTAGATAAGAGATAGAGATTTCAATACTACTAGATTTAAATGAGATCTACAATTGTAATTAGAAGAATATCTATATATGTATGGTAATATGAGTAATGTACCATATTCTAGAGAATTTTTATAATTAATGTGGATAGTTGGTGGATGAGAAATAAATACTTTACAATTGTTAAATTGAAAGGAGATTTATGGTTGTAATTAGAAGAATACTTGTATATATAGGGTTATTCCTTTCATTTGTATCATTTCACAAGCAATAGAATTCTAGTGCTTCTCTCTTCAAAAGTTTCTAGGATCTTTTTAGGTAGTTAGAAAAGCTGACTTAGGAAGACATTCCGAAGACTGCACGGGTAAGGGGATCCAAAATCAATAATCAACCGGCCCATATACTTGTATGAAAGAATCTCGTCTCCCTAAACTTATAATTCGGTATGACCCGACCCGAATATCTTAGTTTGGTCCGGACCCGACTCCTGCACAATGACACTGGCAGGTTTGTGCAGTACACGTGCGGCGCATGCGCTGGCCGAGAGCGTCCGAGTTCCAACCCCTGCGGTGGATTAAATAAAAATCCCGTGGAATTCGCGGGGTTTCCTCAAGGTTTGAAGCTCCTCCTTCGTCGTCATCATCTCTCTCGCCATCTTCTTCGACGACGCGACCACTTCTCGCGATCTCCTTCCAGGTACTTCTCTGCCCGCGATTACGATCCTCTCCCATTCTCGTCAATCGCTGCCTCGCTGGCTGGCTCGTTTGTCCTCGTGAGGTTCACAGACGCAGGCTATCCTCGCTCGCGTTTGTCTCGTGTCCGAGCGATTGAGGAGGAGAATTTAGGACAAGGCCAGCGTTTGTTTCGTCGATTTTTTTGAGAGTTAGCTCCCTGTTTTTTTCTCGGACGTGCAGCTAAGGCCTGTTGTTATCGGATTCCGGTTGGCTCCGGCGCGACATCGGAAAGGATGAAGTTCGGGGAGACGTTTATGGAGTATCTGCATGGGGAGCAGGAGCCGTTTCTGGGTAGGTGCTCTCATGTCGAGTACAAGCGGTTGAAGAAGGTCCTCAAGAGGTGCCGCACCTGCAAATCGTTGCACCGGCCTTGTGACGCGGGGCAAGGAGAGGAGGAGGCCGATGGGTCGCTGCAGCTGTGCCGATGTGAAGCTTGTCCGGGTGAGCTTTTGTTCCATTTCCGGAGACTTGCGTATCCTTTTTTTTTTTTTTTTTTTAATCCTTTTTCCTGCCGAATCATATTTCGAGCTGGTCCTCGTATGTGTGCACGGGAGACTAACGTTTTAGCCAAGCTGCATAAGTCTCAAACCGAGACAATCGAGCATGGCCATGGGTGAATGCCCAATGAAGGCAATTTTCTTGGGGCTGCCTCTGGGGGCATCTTACTTCAGCTGTAGCCTGACAGATTAGTTGGGTGCTCTGAAAGGCTCAGATATTCAACGTGATTATACAAAGGAATCCTGTGTGTATGATTTATTATACATATTTGGACGGCTTCTTTATTTGAGAACGCTTTTTAACATGAACAAAAAATTTTACTTAATATTCAATATTAATAAAATGAATTATTGTCGGTAAGTCCTTGGGACGTGGTTATGAGCATCGCGCCCTAACACAAGAATTGTTCAGCACACAAACCGTGGTGGGGATAAAAACACTATATACGCAGGAAAAATTTCTATAATTTTTTACTCAGCTGTTTGACAAGCAATTACTCATGAAGAAGTTGCTGTTACCAAACTAAATTTTCGGTAAATGTATCGCTCAATTCCTTCGCTGAATATGTTATTGGCTATCTTTCGATGCTTAGTGAAGATATAGATGGTCAACCTGGCATAGCAAAATCAAGCCCAAAACCATGTTATTCACATCACACAACAGAAGAAGCAATTAAGATTTAAAAAAAAAAAAAAGAACTGCAACTTCTTATTAGTAGTTAATCCACAAAATCAGAGCCTTACATTACTTGGCTTTAAGTAAAACACACACATTTCTTCTTTATAAAAAAAAAAAAAAAGGCATTTTGTTAAGTTATTTTCAGTTTTTCTTAGGGTACTTTTTTATGAGATAATTGGAGAAGAGCTGTTTGATGCACAGGTTGGGAGATAGTCCACAAGATATGACGAGAAATCTGTGCGTGCGTGAGTGTTCTGTTAATTTTTGCTGAGTACAGAAACTATCCCAGTTAGAGTAAAAATATTGACGGTTAGTCTCCGTGGAGGATTCTTTTGGATGCCATATTCTGCTTGAGTATGGAAGTTCTCAAAGTAGTAAACTCACCTAATAAGACCTTTGTCATTGACGGTTTTGGCTTTTATCTGGCATAAACCTGAAGGAACATTTGACAAGCTTACTCTTGAAGTTCTTTATAATCTTTTGGAGTTAGACAACTTAGGTTAAAAGAAGTTAAATTATTTATGCACTGTAGTTCAATATGAACTTGATCTTCATGTTACACGTTTCGTTTTTCTTTTTTCTTTTTAAAACGCCGTCGATGATATTTAATTAAAGGGAACAAACATTTATTTGGAGATTTTGAGGACTTATTTGGCACCTTATTTTCTTGCCGATGTGAATGAGTTGGTATTTCTTTTATTACTCATGAATATCTACAATATATTTTGACCTTTAGGACATTAGTATCTTATAAATTACATTGCAAATTTTATTGATGACTATTCTTGCATTTTGCAGTGTGTGATGAGATGTTTTTCTCTGAGTTGATGAAGGAAGCTTCAGAAATAGCAGGATGCTTTAATTCAAGAGTTAGACATCTTCTCCATCTTCTCGTTGCAACTGGGATTCAGAGGTACATACAGTGCTTTCGTCCATGTTTTAAGGGCGATCAACAAGTCCTGTTAGAAGAAGGAAGAATGTTGATAGAATATGTCACTATGAATGCAATTGCTATCAGAAAAATCCTCAAGAAGTATGACAAGGTGTGCACGCCATAGTCCGTATAAGCTATCTTTCTATTGTGCTCTTATGAGTTGCCTATTTGATGAGGATTCTCTGATTTTCAATCTGTCATAGGTTCATGGCTCTGTCAATGGGGAGCATTTTAGATCTAAGATGCGGGCTGAGCATATAGAGCTCTTGCAGTCACCATGGCTAATAGAACTGGGAGCTTTCTATTTAAATTCCAGAGGATTAGACGCTGAAGAGTGTGCTGAGTGTTCTACTCAGTTTTCATTTCAATTTGATGAGACAAAGTCTGCTCTGATAATGTCACTTGCAGGTTCTATAAGGCTAGAATATGATCTGACTTGCGCTATTTGCCTGGTATTTTTTACTTTAGTATTCAATGGAGAAAAAAAATTTTAACCTTTGTTTTCAGTCTTAACAAATCTCAAGGGCTTGTTATCTTACAGGACACCGTTTTTAACCCATATGCACTTAGCTGTGGTCATCTTTTTTGCAAGTCATGTGCCTGCTCTGCGGCATCTGTGATGATCTTCGAAGGACTTAAGGTGGCAAGTGAGGATGCCAAATGTCCAGTTTGTAGAGAGGTATGTGCTTTCCATTGCATCAGCAGTTGAATTTTTTGAAGCTAACAGAGTGTGCTGATGTCCCATAGGGCAGCTGTAACTGTATGCAATTAGAATCAATAGCATGATACCATCTTTCTTTTTGGCCAGAAGCATGATATGCAATTAGAATTGCTTAATGGACCCCCTTTCTCTTTGAAAATAATAAAGGAGAGAAGTTTTTGGTACTCCAGTCATGAAATTTTTTTTCATCAAGAAGTCATTTCTGAGCTGTAGCTAGGACTATGGGTTGATATTTAATTTTGTAGCATAGGCTAATAACAAGACTCTTACTTTGGGCAGTTCATCTCTTTGCCATTCACAAGGCTCCGGAGAGAGGAGACCTTTCTTTGACTCCCCAAAGGAGATGAGTTGTTTATTTTATTGTTGTTGTTTTCTTACTTTCAATAGTCATAAGAAACTTGCTCTACCATAAAACTTTCCTTTGAGACTAGTTCGACGCAAGATTAGTGTGTTTTGTCTTTCTCTCCCGGAGATTTCTGACTTCATTCACATCCCTTTTTCCGTAGACAACTTTAAACTATATATGTGAAAGATTGATTGAACATATAACTGTATCGAGTCAATTCCAATAATTACGAAACCCACACAGACACAGAGGTATAAGCTACTCTATGGGATGACCAACTCTTCTACTTTGTGCACCATCTATGTTAATTTTAGCTTGGTCCAGGCAAGCTATCTTAGCATGACATCTGATGCCTTGCGTTGAAAAAAATAGAGTAGTGGTATCCAACTACCACTGGTGATGCTAACCCTCATGTGTAGTGAGTATCTTTTGGAAATCTATGTCTTTATTTCTGAAATTGAATTTTATCACAAGCAACTTAGCTCAAAATGGCCTTCACTGTAAGTTATCTATGCATGAACCCAGTCAAAAGAATATGAGCTTCAAGAGGTGCAAAAGTTAGGTATTATGTTGCTTGGTCTTCATAAAATCTTCAGTTGGCAGCCTGACTGCATCAAGGATTTTGAAGGGTAATCATTCTCCACATAGCTTTTAGGGGCCACATGTATGCTGGAGGGTGATCTTGTGCTTGATTGTGCTAAAGGTCTACTTAGGCTTGGGGTTTATAATCCTAATCAACTGGAAGCAGGCTAATTGCCTAACATCTGGTTTTCTAACTAGTTTGGAGGGGTTGGGCTTGACCATCCGTTCTTTGATTTTGTGGTCTCTATGTGCTTCATGTGGTGATCTTCTCACTTTGTGCTGCGAGAAAGAAAATTTTCATTTCCTTTCAGGATGTAAGGCCGCGGAAATGCTTTTCCTCATTACATATCATTACCTGCTTAGAAGCATATCATTCATTAAATACCTGTAATGGTAATATACTAATATGCATACATTCAGCATTCTCTCCAAATATGGGCATTGGATACTGGACGGGCCTGCAGAGTTTTTCTTCTCTAAACTTCATCCCAGATTCATTAGTAATATTCTGGCAGTAAACATTTTGAATCTCGTATCCTCAGTAGCAATGATTCTGGTCTCTCCATGCATTGAGCACAGTCTATCAATCAAGTTAAGCTTGATTAGTTTTGGGTTCTCATGAGCCTATTTGCTGTTACCTACTTTGATTATTCTTTATAGCCTGTCTTAAAACAGGCTCTCTGCTTCTTACTTGATGCTGACTGGAAATTAAGAAGAGTGGCTTTCAAGCAGTCGATACTTTTCTTTGACATTTCCTCTTCATCCTGCGTGATTTCTTCTTTCTTGTCGATTATATGTGAAAGTGGAGTAACTTCTTCTGCAGCAATATCTTTTTCCTCACTATTTGATATCACGTGTCATGTTGCAGGCTGGAGTCTATGGTAATTCTGTGCATATGTCAGTGCTAAATCTGCTCTTGAAGAAAAGGTGAGCTAACTCAAATTCACCTATTCTACCGGTTCTACTTGTGATCGAGAAAGGGAGATTCAATGCCTTTGTGTTCCCAACGATATCTATCCAGGTGCAAGGAATACTGGGAGGAGAGGTCGGGCGCCGAACGTGATGAGATGCTGAAACAGTCTAAAGAGTATTGGGATAGGCAAACGAAGCATATGATTGGATATATTTAAGGATGCCGGATAGACAGCGCACGAGGAACAGGGCATTAAGCTTTTGTGGACAGAACATTATGTCTTTGCATTTGAAATTCCTGACATGGTTGAACAGGGTGAAGTTTTTATCAGTTGTAGCATTTATGAGGAAGTTCAGTATCGGCCATATGTAGATTTTGGGATTCGAGGTTTGACAGGTTGTGGAAGATCGCATGTGTTTTGTGATTATACAGTTCATTGATAGATTGGAAGTGGGCAAATTGCTGACATATGATTTGTGGATGTTTCAAGCATGATAAAGTTACTAGCTTTTATAAAAAATTATCAATTCTTGTTCGAGTCCAGTTGCCGTTGCTCGTTTGATTGTAACTTTGACACGTTGGAAAACTCCCCAAACAAACGTGGATTAATTTTGGTGTGCCAATTAATTAAACGTCGGCAAATGAATAAAATAAAACTTTGAGAATTTTATGTGACAGTTGATAACTTCCGCAAGGAGTAAGCCAAGCCGAGTCAGCAAGTTACCGATCCACTTTTTGTCACCAGTGGAATTTGACAGTGGCAGATGATGTCATGCATTTACAAGCACGGAGCAATGTTCTAGAGTGTTAAATCATTCCGCGCTTGTTTAGAAGGTAACAACGTGATTTTCGTATCACGGAAAAAGAAAATCTTGAAATCAATATCAAAATAGCAATGGACTTAATTTGAGAAGGTTGAAAATGTTTATAAGGTGGTAACGTGATTTTCATGTCACGAAAATATATAATGAAATCAATATCGAAATGGAAATGAACTTAATTTGAGAATGTTAAAGATGTGCTAATGCCAGCAACCGATGAAAGTGAGGGTTGGGCGGGCCGCCACGTGGACGAACAGCGATGAGAATAGAAGTAGTAAAGGATAGCGATGAAAGATTGGGCAATTGTCTGAGCACGTTTGATCTGTCTTAACCATGTCGTAGGGGCAACAAAGAAAAATGGGGCTTTGGATGTGTCCGGTACGTCTGAATATGATGCCGACGAGGAGGCGCGTATTCCACGGCAAAGACGGAGACGTTATCGGTTCGGCGGGCTGAGGTTCGAGTCCGTTCCTTTCTGGGTGACGGCGACTCCATTTTATTTTACTCCTCGACAAAGCAGCAAGTTCTGATGTAAAGATTCGATTTTTAGTTCCAGTTCGCTCACTCCAGTCTGCAAAGTTCCGTCCTTTATCCCATCAGCTCCTCCTCTACTTCCTTCCGGCGACGCCCTTGCGCTCCTCCCATTTCTCTTCTCCGCCGTCGCCGTCATGGCCTTCAATTCCTGGATCAGCCGCTTGCGCGCCTCTTCTTCCAAGGCCATCCTCGACGGTCTCCGCGGCGCCCGCGCGGGTTCCTCCGGGGCCGCCATTCTTCCGCTCCGGCTCAGAGGGCGCTCGCGGCGACCGCCGCCGGGTCCGGCGGAAGCGACGACCGCCGGTTCTGGCTGTGGTCGAGCGCCTTGGTCCCGCTAGCCGTCGCCGCCTCGGCCGGATCGCTCGCTCTTCGGTCTTCTCCGGAGCCGTCGCTCTGCGAAGCTCCCGGTCTCGATGCTGGGTATGGAGTTTTCTCGTCGATTTGGGTTTCGATGTTCGTCCTGTTTTTGGTGAATTGTTGGGATTAAATGCTGAAATCGAGTGCGAGCTTTGTGCACAGACAGTTAATGACGGTGCTCCATGTCCAGATAAAAAGATGGAAGAACAGTGAAAATGACATTTGGAAAAGTAAAATCTTTAAACTTAATGGCAGGAGAATCTTCCCTTCAACTTATATCTTTATGAAAAAAAAAAACAAGGATTTTCACTGTTGATGACATAAAGCAAAAAGTTTTTGCTCTGTCGAGACTTTGTTGAATCATTGACAATTGCGGTTCTTCCGAATGATGTGTGTCATGTTACATTCCCTGCTACAATCTTGCTTATTTATTTTTTTTTTTTTTGGTGATACTTTTGATTTGGAAGTTGCTGGGCTCATTCTGTGAGTGGACTATCAATGATCAATATCGTCATACAAAGCAATTGATTGTTTAGGTAGGTCAAAAAATCCCACTGCAGGAATTAATCTGGCAAATTCCCATGATTCTCCAGAAACTTTTAGTACTTGCTCGAGTCCGGGTTATTTGTTCTTTGCTGTCAATTATTTGCGACTTCAATTTATTGAATGCTTTGGCTACAGTCCAAGACTCAGCTTCTGTTCCCCTGTAAGAAGGTGGCAACTTTTGAATAAGAAGAAAGTAATTGAGCTACCTATGGTTACTTTAAGTCTCTAAAATTTTATATTGTGGACATATATTCTCTCTCTCTCTCTCTCTCTCTCTCTCTCTCTCTCTCTCTCTCTCTTTTTTTGGTGGAATGTGTACATATATTTGTCTTCCATAAGTTTATGCTGAAAGTTTTGGAGTCAAACTTATTCCGTTTTTCCCGATGTTTCTCAGCAATTAAGCAAAGAACAGTGGGATGATGAATTTTCAGTGCTGGATCTTTTGTTTTCTAGTGCTCGTGGAAGTTTCTTCCCATTCAACTTTTAATGAGCTTGCAAGGATCTTGATTTGGTGGCAACTATTCTTTTGATGTCAGAGGTGTCAAGCTTGGGGGCAAAGGCAGCACGGCATATCTGGTGAAAGGCTCTCATAAGGAGGTTCCACAAGAGCTCATTGACGAACTTGTGGCCATCTGTGGGGTACTTTTTCTCATGTTTGACAATCTGTTGAAATCGTTCGTCACCTCTTGGATGAGGACATCCTTGCTTATAGTGTTGATTTATTGTGATATTGCTTGTGCAGGAGAACTTGACAATGGATTATGAAGAGAGGTTTTTTCATGGAAAGCCCCAACACAGTTTTCACAAAGCAGTGAATATTCCTGATGTGATTGTTTTTCCCAGGTAAGATTGGTCATCTTTGTTCAGTACATCATATGCACCAATGAAAGGCTTGGCTTACCTGCCTTTCCAGATCTTACCCTTTGTGTCCAAATAGTACTTTAAGAAGAAAATTCAAGACCCTAGCCCAATTACACTGGATCACATCAACGGCTAACTATCTGATCAGTGTGAATGTGATGTGCAGGTGAAATAGGTAAAGAGGGATGGCAACCGATTTTTTGTTAAAATGGTGATAAAATGTTGTCCTTATTAGTTAGTGTAGCAACCAGATAGACAGATACTGGTGAATAGGAGGGAATGATTTTAGCAGGATACTTTTGGTGTTGAAGATGTTTTTCAGGAATTATGGCTTAATACCACGACCACTAACAGATGAAATTTACTATTACAGGGGAAAAATAAAGAGGGATGGCAACCGATTTTTTGTTAAAATGGTGATACAATGTTGTCCTTATTAGTTAGTGTAGCAACCAGATAGACAGATACTGGGGAATAGGAGGGAATGATTTTAGCGGGATACTTTTGGTGTTGAAGATGTTTTTCAGGAATTATAGCTTAATAACACGACCACTAACAAATGAAATTTACTATTACAGGGGAAAACCAACTTTGGTTATGGTTTGAAGATGTTTTTCGGGAACTATAGTTTAATAACATAATCTCTAACTAATGAACATGATTATTCACCACTACAGGGGAAATAAACTTTGTTCATATGTTAATTTTCTGGTTAACTTCTCTTGCAAGTTAGCAATGTTAAGTTTCCTGTCTATTAAATGTTCAAAGACTTTGCTGCAAATTAGTGTGTATTCCTACTCAGCAGCAATTCTGTTTTTCATTACATGATGCGTTTGAATGCTTAGACGAACCTCCTTTTTTTTTTAATTTTCTTTTTTTAAATTTACTCGTTCTCATTCTCAATGAAAATTTAGTTAGTTTGCATGTTGAATTTCCTTCTTTGTCATATTCTTTCAATATCTATTTTCCCTCTCATCTCATTGACCATAAACTTATTCTACTCTGTTCGGGTCATGAGTTGATGAGGTTGCGTACAAGTAATACAAGCAATCAAACTAGGAGCAGATGGGATTTCTCATATGTGCTTGTGCATGCTCATCAAATGCATAAGATGAGAACAATAGGTGATATGCGTCTAACATTCTAATCTACAGTACTAGTGAAAAGCTTGGAGCAGAAGTTGTCTCAATAGTAGTTTCAGATATCATAAGGAGTCCAAAACTCTCACATGAAACACAAATAAGTTGGCCCCAAGATGGGTGTTTTTGATTCTATCGGGTTGTATAAACTGAAATTCTTGGGGATGCATGCATAAATGCAAGTTTCTGCTGTAATGAACTTTTGGCTCTTATCTTTTCCTTCAGAAAATGAAGTTAATGGGAAAATCCTGAACTCGCCTTCCTGTGCTTAGATTATGAAATTTTCATGCACTTCCACTTTTCTAATGTGTATTATGGACTTTCAGGTCTGAGGAGGAAGTCTCTAAGATAGTCAAATCTTGCAACGAATACAAGGTTATATCCTTCAATGTGATTTCAGTAAATTCATTAGGTTATAGTATTTCTGTTATTATCACATGCTTCTTGTGTTTGTAATTGGCTGGGGCTCTCTTTTAATTTTAAAAAAAATTCAGATAATTCTATGGATTGGGAAACAGATGGCCCTTTGCTGGCCTAATTTACTTGCTGAAAGTACTCACGTTTACATTTAAGTCTTGGACTGCTTTAAATGTTAACTTGTTCCGTTCAAAATTCCCCAAGCAGGTGCCCATTATGCCATATGGTGGAGCTACCTCAATTGAAGGCCACACATTATCTCCCAATGGGGGTGTTTGCATTGATATGACATTGATGAAAGTATGTGTAGTTACCTTTACTATATATTTTACCTACATAGCTCCCTATTATGCTGAAAATTCAGATACTTAATTCTACAATTGAAACCCAAGTCAATGGAACTCTTAACGTCCTTCAAATTCACTTTGCATGATTTCTATTTCATAATAATCTGGGTGTTGATTTTGTTTTTGACATGGTTGCTCATTACTGTCTTTAAAGTATAAATACTGCGATCATGTGTTAGAGGTAGAATTAAAAAGATGAGTATTGTAAAATTTTTGGGTGCTCCTTATGAACCTGTTTGTATAGGGATTACCCCCTTGGTACCTTTAATGAAATTAATCATTCAAAATGAATAATGAAATGTAATATACATTTTCTTGAGTTCTATCATGCACCTGGGTTTAAATTAGATTAGGTGACAACCCTTACTGCCTTTAAACTTTGCTTCCTTTTACTGATATGGTTTCGAGGTTAATGTCATCTGAGAGTCATTAAAGAAAACCTAGAAGTTCATGCTTGTGTTTTTGAGCTTTAGCATATGGATGTGAATTTTCTAAATATCGTCCATCTCTAGTGCTCATGAAGTAGCTTTAGGTTCTGTGACCTCTGGGTTTGGGAATAGGCTGAATTAATGGGCATTTAGATTGTCATCTCCTTCAATCAGTTCTATGTTTGATTATCATTCCCTTTCTTGTCAAGTATGAGCTCCATCACTCTTCATCTAATTAGGTCCTCCTTCCATGACCCACATGCATAGTTTTTCTGCTACAAATGAGGCTGTCTTTTGAGGACCTAATTTATGGTGTCAGTTTATTTATTTTTATTTATTCCCTGCTTGTAATTACTCATGCTTGTTCTCACACATTTCCCATTCACCTTGGATTTTAAGCTGTGCGGAATTTCATTGCTGGCATAGGCTGATCATATTTGTTTTAACATCTTTTTGAAGTTATATTCTTGTTCATAACCGGATCATGATTGGGCCTTGTCTTGCTTCTCTGGAATACTTTTGGCAAGAGAGTTTCTGTGATGTTGCAGTGACTTATGTTACCCCATGTTCTTAAAGACTGCTTTAGAGAGGCATCATAAAGTACCTGTCTTGGTTTGAAATAATCGGCTGATTTATTTTTATTCTTATTCCTTATTTTTTATGCTTAAATTACACTTTTTTTTTTTTTATTTATTGAGAAGACGGTCAAGGCATTGCACGTTGAGGACATGGATGTGGTTGTTGAGCCTGGCATTGGTTGGATGGAGCTTAATGAGTATTTGGAACCTTATGGCTTATTCTTTCCTCTTGATCCAGGTCACTTTACTTTTCAATGCCTCATGTCAGTTCTTTGTACAATTCTTAATTTTGGAACTTGTGGGGCCTCCTTATTTGACTTAATTTTCTACTGTATTGTTATTTTCAATGCATTAGTTACATTTAAAAATTGTCTTAGGGAATTTGCTTGTAAAAGAGGTTTTGCCTTGTTGATCTTTGTGCTTTCTGTAGCACGGTTTAGTGTGGAATATCTCAAAGTTTCTCAAGTACACTGGTAAACAGGTCCTGGTGCTACCATCGGTGGCATGTGTGCTACTCGTTGCTCAGGTTCTTTGGCTGTGAGGTTAGTTCCTTTGCTTTCTTCAATATGTTATATCATGATTGCAATGGTGTTGCTATAATTTGATCATAGCTGTCCTTTTATGTAAAATATCAACAAGCTGCTAATTGGTATGGAATGCTTTGGATGTTGATTAGGTTTCCACGTTTGTTTCCTGCTGATATATTTTGTAGGATGGGGAATATTCCAATAAGTGAACCTTATTTTTCCTGTTTAAGTGATGATGGGCAGAAAGGGTTGGACAGTTCCTGATTTTATGATAAATACTAGAATGCTGTGAAAACTGAACAGTCACCACTGAAATTAACTATGACATCTGTTTGTTTGGGCTTAAACAAAGTAATAATGCTTTCCTCCTAAATTTTGAAGATGCTGAAAAGAATTTTTTGAAAAAGAAAAAAGTGTTAGTAACTCTACATATCAATATTTGCTTGTTGAAAAGTTTTAGGTATTCAACATTTGCTAAAAGTTCAATTCAAACAAAAGTAGTGAAGGAAAAGGCAAACGTATAAAGCAGAAGTCATTCCAAATGGCCTTTCAAGAAAGGCGGCCATGTTAAATTCCAAAGAGAGCAGGTGCTTTGATGATGACGCACGGTGGTATATTCTTTAGCAAGTCAATATTTATGGATTGTTTGAATACTGAATTATGGAGATGATCTGTTTCAAAAGAAGCTTTTTCCTTTTACTTCAGCGAAATATGATATGAAGCAATTGACTTAGGCTAAATATGACATGAAGCAATTGCTAGTTGAAAACTGATCATCATAAAAAATCTCTTAAGTGGGTTTGTTTCTCTTGGTGAGTGATGTCCAAGCGCATTTGCAAAATATATTCACATATAAGTTCCTATCAAACAATTAGCCATAGTTCAGTAGTGTACTTATGGTTTGTGGTTCCTTAGTATACCATTGGTGCTGATACTGGCAGCCAGATTTTGGATTTCCTTTTTCTATATGAAATATGAATTTAACCCTTTGCCATAGGAAGTTGTGCATGCTATTACACTTTGACTGTTAACTTTTTTTTCCCTTTTTTCTCTATGGTGAATTTCTACAATATTGCCTAAAAGAATATTCCATTTTTTTGGGTTTAAATCACTTAAGCTTTTAGCATGTAGGTATGGAACTATGCGCGACAATGTTATCAGCCTTAAGGTTTGTGGAGTTCTTCCTTGTTTCATTATAATGCTGCGGGATTTCTCTTGTTTCATTTACGTGCTGCAGGATTTCTCTAACTGCTTGTATTGTAGGTAGTTCTGGCCAATGGAGATGTGGTGAAGACTGCCTCTAGGGCTCGAAAGAGTGCTGCAGGGTTGGTTCTGTTATTTTTTCACTCAGCTTCTTTTTCCTCTAGCAAGTTTGTGTACCTTACTTTATATAGCATTGGTTAGCTAGGTCGCATGTCTGAAGTTGGAATGAGGATGCCAAATGTAGTGTGTTGTCCCTTAGTTTTAAAGGCTATTTTCATCTAAAAGAACATGCTTTTATGTAGGAACTGATTTTATTAAAGAATGAAATGCATTAGGGAAAACCAAAGAAAGCTAAGTGGTTTGTGATGGAAGAGTGGTTGGGTTGGGCTGACTAAAACCTGGTTGACAAAGGGGATTATTATGTGCCTGTGAGAGGAGATATGGCAAGAGTACAAGCTTTGATTGGATGTGCTGTAATCCACCACCAACCAAAAAGCAAAAAATTGATAATGGATCTTTGGTTCATATTCCTGTCCATATAGATCCTGATAAGAGAGATATGTGAAGCTCATATGAAGGCAGAGAAGAAGAAAATAAAGGTTGGTGGATTGTGGGATGTTACCTATAGAGTTCTCAATGAAATGAAAGTTTGGAATGCTGTATTTGCTGTGTTTTAGGTATGCCTACTGTTAAAGCCTTTTCATGTGTATACATAATGGAACCTATCTGAAAGTTCCATAATGTTTGTCTTGGTCATATGTCTTCTGCCCATTTTCACTCTTAGTCATGCTGGCATAACTTGAAATAAAGAAATCTGATAACTGTCATTTGATGAGATCAGCCCTATTCCTATGAATTTGTAGGTAGAATTGTTTTGTATCAGTGTCTCTCTATTTATAGCCACAGGAAGATATGAAGATTTCATTAAATGATTGTTGGGAAATGTGTAAATTATAGATTAGACGTGCTATTAATTTAAATAGAAGGCACTCTTGATATTAAGGTGCAGATTAAACTAAGATTATAGCTTTTTTCTTGCTTCCTTTATGAACACAGAGTCCATCTCAATGCCTTTCCAATGGATTTCTTTTTCTTATTTAGGCATAATTTACAGTCCAGGTGGTTCTCTTCTGGTTTTCTCTGTATTCTTGACTACTTGGGATCTAAATTTAAATAATTTCGACCACTGAGCATGTGGAATGTGAGAGCACAATCATATGAAAATATTTAGAGATATTAGAGAATGGTTTTACATATTACAAGTTCCAGAAAAATTAATTCCTCAGGGATTGTGGCAATGAACACATATGACTCAAATGCTAAAAAATTTGAAAAACCTTCCTCTCTAGAATGTCAGCTTTAGTTAGCTTTCAGCTATATATGATTTTTACAATGTGCTGCTGACATTGGAGATTATTCAAATAACAGGTATGACTTGACCCGCCTGATTATTGGAAGTGAAGGAACTTTGGGTGTGATAACAGAAGTTACCCTGCGGCTTCAGAAAATTCCACAGCATTCAGTGGTATTTTGAGACTCTCTTCAGTTTCATCAGCATGTGTCAATAGTATATATATTTAATATATCTCCAACCATCTAAAATCTTCAAATTCAATTGGGAGAAGTATTTTACACCCCACTTTTGCCCCTCTTTTGTTATTATTTCATCTCATTGATGCCAGTCCGATGAGGGCAAGGAGTGATTGTGGGGCCAAGAAGGATTCGAACAAGATGCGGCTCTCATCATATTATGGGATGCCAAAGGGGCATGAATGAACCGAATTACATGGGGATAGAGTGTTCATGACTTATATATTTTCACAATAGGTGCCTTTTGGTGTAAGAACATAGTTTAGCATTGAAATTCCTATGTCGAGCAAGCTTGGGTGAGAGCATCATCAAAACAGATGACCTTATGGAATTTGCTTACATTTACTTTAGAAGAAAAAGCCATGAAGCTTAGTATAGGATGGGCTAAAGTGGATAATACTTTGAATGAGTTAGGTCAGAATGTTAGAGAAGTAGATTAGTGCCATAATTGATAAAGAAATGACCTAAGAAGTGTTTATGTTGAGACACTGGGATTCTCTCTTTGTAATTTGTCAATCTGTTACCATCTGTTATTTGACTGGATAAGAACATGCAAGGACACGTTGATTCTTGAAAATAATTATCATGGATTGCTCATTTGCAAAAGCCTCTAGAGCAATAAGTGTTTCACAATGAAGTTTGGTGCTCTGCTTATTTGCATTTATTGAAACTGATAAGAGTACTTCACATCATTTGTATGTTCATGTTTAGAAAACTGGGTGGTTCAATTGACTTCATATAATCTCTCGTACTCATGGAGATCTTTTTCGGTCGGTGGATCCTGATAATTGCTGCAGGTTGCAATGTGTAACTTCCCTTCTGTGAAGGATGCGGCAGATGTTGCTATTGCTACTATGCACTCGGGTATACAGGTAGCAGCAGCTGGTTGATCCACTTTTCTAGTTTCACTGACTTTTTCTGTTCATCTACACAAAATTGTGTGGTCTACCAAATGTGTGCTGAACCTCCTGTCCTTCCTGATTAGGTATCAAGGGTTGAGCTGTTGGATGAGGTCCTAATGAAGGCTGTTAATCTTGCTAATGGAAAGAATTTGCCTGAATTACCTACATTGATGTTTGAATTTATTGGCACAGGTGAAAAGACACTTTTTACCAATTATTTTTTTTCAAATTTAATTTTCTAATAGCATCCTGGCTCAACATCTTACTTTCTGTTATCCAAGGCCCAAAATCTTAAGAACTGCCCCGGGGGGGTGGGGGGTGTGGAGCGCAGGATATTCATAGCAGGACCAATTGATTTCTGCTTGTTGTAGTATTGTCCTCTCCATATGCATGCCCAGGAGCATGTGTCTTTGGTACTGCATAACATTCTTCTTTATCATCATTAGATCTTTAAGATGTTTCGGGAATCAGGTTGTGTTATTAGAATAAGTTATGACTTTTCTCACCGCATAGATAAAACAAGTTATTACATAGTACTTAGCATTTAAAAGCTAATCACAATGGCTTGTAGTTTTAAGAATTTAGTTGGAACTGAGTCGCTAAGTTCAGTACAAGATCATTTCTTGGTGGCAATGACAGGGCTATCTTTCCTGCTTGGTGACTTGAATGTATTTCTTTTTTCAGTGGAATGTGACTGGAATGTTTAATATTGATCTCTTTTCTACTCCTTCACCCGCAGTTAACTTATGCCTTTGGATTTTTTCTTGACTACCAAGTCATAATATACTCAAACGAGCAAGCAATTCTTCACCTTTGTACCCTTGTTCTGTTGCCACAAAGCTTATCTCATTTTTGCTGTAGTATAGAGGCTTATTCACTCGAGCAAACAAATGTTGTCCAGAAGATTGTTTCAGAGCACAATGGCTCGGACTTTGTTTTTGCAAAGGATCCTGAAGCCAAGAAGGAACTTTGGAAGGTATGCTTGTTGGTTTAGTATCATATAAAAACATGCCTCTCTCTTTTTCATGTTGGACTGGCCATAGGGGCATACAGTGGTTGTTCTCTGCTTATAATATCTCCTTTTTTTCATCCTCTGGTACTGATAGTCATCGCCTTTATGCACCTTTTATTTTTTATTATATATGCCTTATCTATGGATTGGGTAGGTCTTATATTTACTAGATCATGGTATTCTGATGTCTTTGGTTCCTGAGATAGCTTATGTAATCCCTTGCAAATCATGTTTAAGGCCCATTTATGTACCCAAGTGATCAGTCGGAGCAATTTTCTTCTCCTTTGTATGATTGCTTTGTCACTAATAACAGAAAACTACTTTTTGCTGTCTGACATGTGTATCAAATATTCTCGATATTGGTTTCATTAAGATAAGACTTGGTTATATATTATATATATATGGTTGCACATGCAGATAAGAAAGGAAGCTCTATGGGCTTGCTATGCTATGGAACCCACTTTCGAGGCTATGATTACGGTTCGTAGGATCTCTATTTGTCGATTACATCTCAATTATTGTTCTCATTGTCGTAATCATTGTTATTATTATTACTATCATTATTGTTGTTGTTGTTATTATTATGTACTATAGTTTTTCACTCTGTGCTTGTGTGCAACATGCCCTGCAATGTACCCCCTAAAGTAGAGATTATGTTCTTATGGCTTGAAAGAATGGAAAAGACCAAGAGAGTGTCTCTGAATATGTGTGACAGGAAACAACCCTCAGCTTTTGCTTTTCATCTACTCCTCATCAACGAATTTCTTGGGGGATTTTAATGAGTTTTGTTTTTGTATCTTTTTTCAATTTGTTTTGGCTTGAGTATTACTACAAATCGTTATTGCTGAAATCAATAGATTCTTCAGCAAATTCTGCGACTCAGTTCAGGTAAAGGCCTAGATATCATAATCTGTTAGCTGAATCTGTGGAATAGTGGATCAGATGCCAATTATCTATTTCACTGACTAGATACAAATGTTGATTCAACTCAATAAGATGTCATCACATGTGACAAGCTTTATTGAAATTTAATCTTTCTGCTTTACCATAAGCCACCAATTTTGTTATGTTCTACTTGATCTTATGAGCAGATGATTCAGATATACATAGGATGGTCTTACTAATTTCCCGTCCTGTTAAGTGTGGTACGTGTTGAAAAGAGAGATTGATAGCAATACTTTCCAGGTAGAAATCACTTAACGTAAATTAACACATACTATGTTGCAAAACATTTCATTCGACTTATATGTGTGTGTTCAATTTACTAGCTGCATTGGCACTTTGGTTTATGGCTTCTATATCCATTTAAAGATTTGGTAACAGACTAATGGAGTCCCCAACAAAAGCAGTTTTAAAAATTTCCTGTACTAATTACCTTCAACATTGTAGGATGTTTGTGTCCCTCTGTCTCACCTTGCCGAACTAATAGCAAGGTCCAAACAAGAGCTGGATGCATCACAACTTACCTGGTACGAGCTATAATGTCCATGCTAAATTAAATGGAATGAGTTTGCTCTTTGTAATTGTGAGGACTGAATTATATATATTTTTCTGTGGTTTTGATTTGTAATGACAGCACTGTAGTTGCTCATGCCGGTGATGGGAACTTCCACACGCTTATTATGTTTGACCCTAGTAAAGATGATCAGCGGGAGGAAGCAGAGGGATTGAACCATCTCATGGTCCACATGGCCTTGTCAATGCAAGGTATGTCATCTCTCAGGCTATAGTTTTGGAGAATGGGAAGCTTCTTCTTTGTTGGGAAAGGTTGCTTTCACCATTCCTCTATGATGAGGAATGTGGTGTGGCAAATTCCTCCTTTACTAATTCTGTTATGTTTGTGTGTGGATTATATGATCAACTGCATTGTAAGTAGATCAAAAAAAGAATGTGTAGTGACGTGTCTTTCTGAGCTCATGCTTTTGTGACTGAGCAGGAACATGCACTGGTGAGCATGGGGTTGGCACTGGGAAGATGAAGGTACGTCACTACACTTTCTGATGATGTTTGTCTTCATCTTCTAAGGCGAGATTGTCTTCAAGTAAGAACCGTTTATGTTGGTTGTGTAGTGATACATTTAGATGACGTTTGCACTTTATTTTTCCAGTATCTTGAAGAGGAACTCGGGATGGAGGCTCTGAGGACGATGAAGAAAATAAAACAAGCCGTGGATCCAAACAACATCATGAACCCAGGAAAGCTCATTCCTCCCCATGTATGCTTCTGAAAACCTTTTTCAGATAAGCAGTGTGTATTGTTAAAGTATCCGAGTTATTGATATATGCATAAATGACCAATGTAGTGTCGTATTACCGATGAAAATAATAACCACATCCTGCTCTCCTCTGTTGAATGATGCTCCTTGACCTTCAATTTTTTACTTTCAAGCTTTATGTTGTTTTTTGGAAAGCACCTAGCTGAGATCCTTGAAAATCCTTTTCAAGCTCGACTTTCTTCTCAATTTTCTCATGCAGCATGACCTAATCTCTTTATGAAGTTACATTGCTCGAGTTTTTCCAATTATAAAAAGTTCTGAAATCCATGAAGAACTGCATTTGTTGGCTGATATATAAATATGTTTCCACAACTAGATAGATTATAGACAGTCGAGTTTTGTTACTCTCTGCAATCAAGTTTGTGGGGGCCTATCCTGGAACAAAGAGATTAACTTGATTTCAGAATCGGGATCAGCTGAAATTTCACACTTTTTATAGGAGCAGGATGCACTGATTATAGAGGTAACTAGTTCTCATATCATGTATGACATCATGTGGTTGGCACTTTGTCTTTCCCTAATTATTTACTAATTTAGGATTGATCAGACTAAGATTAATTTGGGCACAAGAGTCGCTGTCTTCTATATCACCACCTTCTCTAATGTAACAAGCGGTGATCATCGTTAGGCTGACGGGAACCAGAATGACAGAACCCCATTATATAGGCTGATGACTTGAAAGTTGGTAACAATGTCAAATTATACTATGGAAGACAGGAAACTTTTTAGGTTTTGAACGACCTTTAGTAACATGTGCAAAGAAGAAACTTTTATCTTTTCTTTTTTTCTTCAGTGAGTGACGACAGGAAGTGTGTGTTAATTGAAGTTTGCTTCTTCTCATATACAAGCCAATTTGGTTTAAGCATTCGTTTGTTTCATGGAACATGGAAAACATCATAAAACTTACGTTTGAGGAAGTCTGAGTACTACTCCAGCTCCTGGGGACCCAAGCCTGTCTTTGGGAGACCCGGGTTTGGCTACTAAGGGCTCAGATTCGGATGCTGGGGTCCTCTGACCTCGGGAGATCTGGGCTTGGCTGAGGGGTTGGGGTGTCAATAGTTTGGTTCAGGTCGAGTTTTCATGTGACCCGAACCAAACTGAACCGAACCAAAGGGTACGAGTGCTTTCCTTACCATGAACCTTGACCTAAACCGCATGTAACCTGAACCGTGTCTTCGGGTTGGGTCTAAAACTGGACTAAAAGACGCCAATCTACTCTGCAACTCCTCCCTCATAACATCCCAAGCAGGAGAAGAAATCAATGTACCAAAAGTAGAAGTAGCAGTCCGTAAGCATATCATCCCTCTCTGAATATGGGGTTATAATGTCAAAGACTTCCTCCAACCATCTTGCTAATAACCTGCAACTTCAAATTGAAATGTTCCATCTGTTCCATCTAAAACCACCCTTAACTCACTCCTCCATCTCCCACTAATTCATATCAAACTCACTGCCACACTTATGTTTCTCAGCGGAAACCCAATAAAACCATTACAAACGGTTGGTTTGTCCTCTTAATTCACACGAATTCAAGAACTCCAAAATCCAACTTCACTGGCTTCTCCTGCAGGAGGCGGGCTTTGGTGAACTCGCCGGGTTGGAGCTTCCTTAGGGAGTGACGACCAAGGAATGTAATTTGTTATACATTATTCTTCTTATATTGAACAACACTATCTATGCTAAGAAAATTACTTAACTAAATGATTCGATAATTTCTTATTCGATGTTTAAAGAAGTCAATCATTCAATTCACTCTCCTCGCTTGTTTCAATATCTTATCGAAACTTGCCACATTATTCATTCGGTTTTATTAAGATTTCTTAGTATGTCTAGAGATAAGTCCTTTCTCGTTGGCGCATAGCAAATCCAAATATTCTTTTTCATTAAATACGATTGACAAGTGGCCTAATGGCAAAGGTCGACAGAGATAGGCAAACCGAAATTCTAACCCAACTGCCAATGAGTCCTCTCGCTCTCTGGTAACAATTTCGTCGTTAGATATTCGGTGACATGCTTGCAAAAACTAAGAATATGTAATATAGGATAAGGGCGTGTAAATTTTTCTGGAAGAGAAATATATTTTTTTATTTTTAAATAAGTTTCTGAACAAAAATTTGTATTTGATAACAATGCAAAATTTCTGCCATTGAAATAGAATTTTGTCTAATAACAACACAAAATTTCTTCCCCTTGGGGAACGCGGCGGCAGGGGAAAAGTGTCAAAAAAGTCCTAAACCTTTTGACTTTGTCGTTAGTCCTAAACCTTTTGACTTTTGTGCCGATTTAGTCCTGCTTGTTTTGGTGCGATTTATCCTAAACCTTTTTTGGTGCCGATTTAGTTTAAACCTTTTTACACGTTGTGCCAATTCAGTCCTTTCCGCCAATTTTGACGGATTTTCTTGACTAGACGGCCCGACTGGACGTGGCCGATCGATCTTGACGACGTGTACAATTTTAATAATTTTTTTTATATTTTTATATTTTTTAAATTTTTTCTCTTTTTATTTTCATTCTTTTCTTTTTTCTTTTTCTTTTTTCTGCTCATCTTCTTCCTCAAGCCGGTCGCCGGACCTTGGCGACCGGCCACGACCTCGCCACCACCTCGCCAGTGGCCGCGAGGGCGGCCTCGCCCGCCCGGCGCGAGGCCGCCCTCGAGGCCTGGGCGGCGAGGCTCGCCCTCGCCGGATCTGGCGAGGGTCGAGCTTCGCCCACGGCGAGTGAGGGCGAGCCCCGCCAGCTCCTCCTCACGCCGGATCTGGCGAGGTCGAGCCTCGCCGGCCATGGGCGAGCCTCGCCGGCCATGGGCGAGCCTCGCCCACCCGGCGCGAGGCCGCCCTCGAGGCCTGGGCGGCGAGGGCGAGCCCCGCCAGCTCCTCCTCGCGCCGGATCTGGCGGAGGTCGAGCCTCACCGGCCTTGGGCGAGACTCGACCCTCGCCAAATCCGGCGCGAGGCCGCCCTCGAGGCCTGGGCGGCGAGGCTCGCCCTCACCGGATCTGGCAAGGGCGAGCCCCGCCAGCTCCTCCTCGCGCCGGATCTGGCGAGGTCGAGCCTCGCCAGCCGTGGGCGAGGCTCGACCCTCGCCAGATCCGGCGAGGGCGAGCCTCGCCCGCCCGGCGCGAGGCCGCCCTCGCGGCCCGGCGGAGGTGGCCGGCGGGTCTCGACCTCGCCGGCTGTCGCCTCGGCCGGTCGCCGAGCTCCGGCGACCGGCTAGAGGAAGAAGATGAGCAGAAAAAAATAAAAATAAAAAAATAAATAATAAATAATAAATAATTCTAAAAATATTAAAATACTATTAAAAGTTTATGCACGTCGGCGCCCGTCAGGGCCACGTCAGCTTGGCGTCCAATAAGCAAAATCCGGCCAAAATTAGCCGGAAAGGACTAAGTTAGCACAACATAAAAGGTTTAGGATTAAATCGGCTAAAAAAAGGTTTAGACTAAATCAGCAAATTAAAAGGTTTAGGACTTTTTTAAGCACTTTTCCCCGACGGCAGCGGTGGACCGGCGCCAATGATAGCGAGCGGGGTTGGCAGCCCCGGTGAGCGGGGGCTCGTAGCTAGCAATCGGCGGTGACGGATAGCGAGTGAGTGGCCAACTAGTAGAGAAAACGAGTGATGAGAATTTTTTTATTTTTTATTTTGTTTCAAACATATTTCTAGACTTAAAATTTGTTTTAGAAATAGAAAAATGAAATTGCATCACTAAATGGATATTTCATTTGGAATAAAAAAATTATTTCTGAAAAAGAAATTTTGATTTGTCATGCACTTGTAAGCATACATTGTTCACTGTGCTACACTACAACATGGAAATATAAAAATAAGAAGGTGCTGATATTCACCCTTAACCTACCCCAGTTTGCTTTAGAAAATGCTTCGTGTCTTCCTAATTCCTGTCATCGCTCTTCATGTTCAAATCACTTTCTCTGCCATCATCTCCTCCTCTTCTAAACATACATATCATCCTCACTCATTCACACGCACACACAGAGTTGATGATGGCTTCCTCTCGCGCGCCGACATAGTAAAAGATCTTGGATCGATGCGGATCTATGGCGATGGCTCGGTTTACCTTTCAGTATTGACGAACTGGACTTCTCGGCAATCCCTACAATGAACGAGCACTCCATCTTTTGCAAAGACTTCACATACGACGAGCTTCGTGACCTCCAGCTCCGGATATACAAATCTAAATCAATCGCCGTCGCTGCCTCTTCCAACGTTCATAACCTCCCAATCATCATCTACGTTCACGGAGGCGGCTTTTGCAATAGCTCTCGTGTGTGGCCAAACTGCCACAACAGCTGCCTCCGCCTCACCTCCGGCTCTGGCGCGGTGGTTGTCGCTCCAGACTTCTGGCTGTCGCCGGAGCACTGAGTGCCAGTCATCTTTGACAATGTCATCCGCACAGTGAGGTGGATCGGAGGTTGGGGCAGGGATGAGTGGTTGAGTGAAGGAGGAGGAGGAGGAGGAGGAGGAGGTGGTGTTGAAATTGACTTGGAGAAGGGGTTTGTGCCTTTGTGGTTGGGGATTCTTCCAATGGGACCCTCGCGCACCACTTGGCGGTTTGGCTCAGGTCTGGGTCATTGAATTTGTTTCTGGTTAGGATCAAGGGTTATTTGCTGATTTCGCCCTTCTTCGGCGCGGTCGCACGGACCGAATCGGAGAAGAACTCATCCAAGCCGTGGTTGAATTTGGAGTTCCTGGATTGGTATGCTTTTTGTCACGATCTTTACTAACATATTTATCATGCATTCCTCTTCTTGGATATAATCAAGGTTGAGCAACCACCTTATTTCCCGTGCTTGTACATGGAAGAAAATAAAAATTCGATCACATCATAACTAATTCAAATCGTCAAATTTTGTACCATATAATATATAGAGAAGGTAAATGAAATTACTTCTGAGATAGGTCAATTAGAAATGTTCCTAGGAAAGTTTGGTCATCTTACCACCAGATGAAACTCCTGCTGTAACAATTAAAAACATACTGCGTTACTTATCTTTTCGAGCTTATCTCTTTCACGTCTTGTTTTTAATTCTGTACAATTACATCGAAATAAGTAAAATTACATACGCGCATAAAAAGCTAAATCTTTGATTAATTATGCTAAACTTCCTCTTGATTTTCGTACGATACCAGGAATCACGTGCCCTTTCTATGTAAAATATTATGATTTTCCTAAAGACCCAAGGAACCCACTAGAAAGAACAAGAGTTCTATTTAGAAGATAGAAGTATTTCCTTTTTAATTTTATTGAAAAATTTGTATTCATGGCTCCAAAGAATATATGAGAAATACATAGATTTTTATGATAAAGCCAATCGAAGCAAAGCAAATGGCAGAATACTACAAAACAAAGCCAAATCTAGAAAACAAGGAGGATTAATAAAGTACAAGTAGGGTTAAGCACAAAACCGTTCCAAAAGAATAGATTTTTTTAAGCAAAATAATTGATGGTCAATTACTGGATCTCATATTGTCATCAATAACGAGCACATGCCAGAAATTCCTTCTCCAATAACTACGGCATTACCATTTGGCAGTGCATGCCTAGATTTGGTTTCCTCTACATCATCACCATATGGAGACAATCAAAATAGGTTGAATAAATATAGATTTAACTTTTGGAAGAGCAAATGATAGAATTATTACTTAAACAAGATTCATCCTGCTTTGTCGCTGTCCATTAGGCTTATCCGAAAGTAGAGTACATTGTTCGCTTCTTTTTGCTTGGCATCCTAAGAATATATGGTAAATAAGACTTTGGTTATCGATCAAGCCATGTCGTATTTCCGAATTTTCAAAGACAAAATAATTGCTTTCCAATGCAAATCCGAGTCCGTTTCTTTCCTAGAGATAACTCACAAGACGTTGAGACAAGTGAAACGAAATACATTTTGACGACCAATTACACTTCCTGGGGTCGTAGGTGTTGGAAGCCAGCATTGCCGGACGGCGCGACGAGAGACGACCCATGGGACAATCCGTTCGGGCCTTCGAGTCCGGACCATGGCTCTCGACCGCATCTTGGTGATCGCGGGCAGGACCGAAATGATGAAAGATTGGACCGACGACCACGTGAAGAGGCTCGCGAAGATGGGGAAAGTTGTGGAATACAGAGTGTTCGAGGGCCAATGTCACAACTTTTTCTTGAACAATTGGCACTCGAAAACGGGCGGAGAGGTGGCCCAAGCCATCATGCGTTTCATAGACGCAACTAGTGCATGAGTTGGTGGATATATTGTACATGATCGGCTGTTAGCTTGGTTAGGTTCTACATGATTTAATGTTTTTTTTTTTTTTTTTTTTTGGTGGCCGAGGACTCCACCACATGCTCCCCGTGCCCGAAAGGCTCCTGAGGACCGGGCCCCTATACCTCGAAGAAGATTACCACAGCAACCCACTGCCATGGCCCCCCACTTAAATCGATAGCAACGCAGGTTTCGAATTCTCGACCTCAGTGATGAGGGAAGGATTCTCAACCAACTGCGTTACTCACGGATGGATACATGATTGGATGTTTGTATTTGATTTGTTTGACATGTTTAGCCTCCCTTACGAATTTCTTTAAGAATTCTATAAGTGAATTAGATTCAATTTATTCAAATTTAGTTACACCAAATGTCAACTTTGACATAACGAATGTGTTGAATGATATTGTTGCGAGCTGTAGCAAATTAATTAGATTATGGAAAAATATTATTTACATTGCTTGATAATGAGCATTTTCTAGATCTTTTATGCAAACTTAGTTTGGCCTCTTTCATTCACCTTGAGTTTGAGAATGATAATACAAATAAATTTAGGAGATTCAGTATATCTCCATTGATTGGTTATGACATTTTACTACTTTAGACAGTTATCCTGTAAAACTTATATAGGTTCATGTATTGAGATTATATTTTTCTCTCATTCATCACAACTTTCAACTTGGTATTAAAGTCAGTGTTATCCCTTTTGAGCATGTGTGTCCATCCTCTCAATCAAATTTTACGCGCCGTGGTCAAATTTCACATGTCGTTTCCAATCTAACTTGCACACAAGAGAAATGTTGAAATATTGTCTCGCATTACTTAACAATAGGTCTTGCATACTCTTTGTATTCATGTAGTTTCTCTTTACCTACAAATTTAAACTTTTGGATTGAATTTTTTAACAAAATGTTCGAATTGCCATGGGCATCCATGCATAAACCCTAGTTTAAGGTCAATATACAAATGCATTACAAGTACATAAAACAATAAAATTTATTCTATGCAAATTAGATAGTACTGCATTAAAAGTTGTTTGGCTGTTAAAAATCTATGACCACAAAGAACCGCGACCTTGATTTTTTTAATATATAATCGTTTGCTTTAGGAATAAACAAAATATGATAATTATGTAAATATTTTGGGGCTTTTTATTTTATTTGGGCTTTGTCAAATCTACTGGGTCGAAATTAGTGGTGCTTATCTTTTAGTGGGGCAAAGCCCACGATTAAAAGGCTTAACATGTGCCAAACGTAAGACATAAGGAAAAATAATAATAATAATAATAGGACCCTTTTATCGGTTAAAAACCAAAAAAAAAAAAAAAAAAAAAAAACCAAATGAAGAGTGCCTAAGACTAGGTAGACCAAATCGATCATCAAGAAGTGGTTCAAATCCTAACTCATCAACATACTTGGTTTCTTCATTCAAAAGCTCGAATTGACGAGTCATTATAAGAGAATATTAATTATTCTCAATCATGCCAAATTTTCGATTTAAAATTTCTCTAATATAACTCACACGTGTACTTCAACACTAAAACATCAATTTCCTTTGGGTCTTCCACTTTCGTGTGGTGGGACACGGCTACCTAGTACCAATGGGCCATTCCCTATCGATCATTGACCGAGAAAGTGTGAATCCATCTTTTTGATAAGCCACGCAAAGACCATAACTTAAGAAGCTTCCAAATTATATCATTTCATGTAAAAGCTACGTGGTATCATTAGATATTATCTTCTCAAATAAGCACAGGAGAGCAAAGGATCGAATCGATGAAGTCCATCGTGGCGATTGTTGTTATCTTTTATAAGTGGTTAAGATGGGCACCGGGCTCTTTCTTTCCGTGTGGAACTTTGGTGTCGAGCAAAAGGACAAGCACGCGTGTGCGATCGCACAGAAACCCTTTGAATCCTTTCTATACAGAACCGTTTCCTAGGATCGTGTGCGTATGGTCAGAAAAAGGGTCAGAGCTGAATGATTTCCTCCGTTGACACTGCTCTTGATCCGACCTGCCTTTGGACGGCAATAAGGACAAATTGGGGTAACAGTGTGCAAATGAATTGAAAGGCATGGGAAATGGGACGACGACTGTCCTTTTTGCGCGTGTGAGAAGCGACCTCAATTTCTATTTCAGATATAGTACATTGTCCGGCCATTAACATCGTTTTATCTAATCGCGTGGGATGTAATGATACTTCCATCCCATTATCTAAGATGAGGAGGAGAGAGAGAGAGAGGAGGTCGGGGGCCACCCCTCGGGGGCCGCCCCTTGGCTCAACTGGCATTTAGGTTTGTGTGTGTGGTATCAAACTAAGTTCAACTCCTCGATTTGGGGAAAGGTAAGCCATCCATACCGGAGATTAGGGGAATTCGCGAAAAATTACTTTCTTATGACCTGATACTAAGTAGTTGCATTAAGTAAGAAATTGCGTTTTCTAGAGTTGAACAAATACAATTCCTTTCAAACATAGTACTCCTCTTCTATATGAGGCGAATATATCAATATTTGGTTCAACCAATTCAAATGAATGAACCACAATATTTATATGCAGGCGCATTTTTTAAAGCTTTAATTATAGGATGGTGGGCATGGCTTTTTACATTACTATAAGTTGATTGAGTTAAAAGGCATGATGTGGTATTCCGACAAGGAGTGCTTCCCGCTCCAATAACCTAGAGCACGAACCCACATAACTCGAAAAGTTAAAAGACAAGTGCTCAATTGAACTTTCTCATCTCTTTGGAGATTTTCGAGATTTTCCCCTTAATACGGGGGTCAAATGGCCAAATAATTGAAAGATGGAGAGGACTTTCTCGGGGGAGATTACTAAATACGAGCCTGTGACCTTAACTTTAGGGTGGAGGAAGAAGAAACCACAATGGACAAAACAAGTGAAGACAAAATAGAACTCAAGATTCCCAAATTTGCAGATTTGACAACCAATAAAGATGTGAGGATTGTTCGGTTGACCTCGTCAAAGAAACCGAATTCTTGATTCTAGGGAGAGGAATTGCTTTTACAGGCAGGGCACATGGCCCTGCTTCTTGATCATTCCCATAGATCAACGAAGCATCATTTGTATTGTCTATTCTTCCCTTCAGAAGGAGCACTAATCCATTGTTGACTGTCCTCTTCATGTCTACACTGTCTATAGTTGGTGTATGCCTTTTCCCCAATTTCACAATATAGATCTAATCCCAAGATAAAACAAAATGATGGGTCAAAGGGATTTATAGAACAAACGTCAGCAAGGCGCGTATCGGCCCTGCCTCGTCGCCATCGTCGAGCGGGTCATTATTGAAGTAGATGGCCATGTGTCGCAATTGTGTGAGCGAGACGGTAAATGGGTGCATTGCAAGAGACGGCGGGCCTGCGTCCCTAAAACGTTCAACCGTTCACACTTATTAATCATTATACATATCTTCATCATATCCAATTCTATTTTTTAAGTCAATATAGGGCACGATGAGTGAACGACATAGAGCTGAGCCCGAGCCTCAGTCGACACAACTCAATTGATTGGCTGAATGTTTAACTTTGATAGGAAACTATAGACGTCGGCGTGCAATAATTCGTTCGCAACAAAGTAAAGCTCGAATTACATCTCTCAAACGTGCTTAAGCACCCTGCTTTTCCCCGCACCATCGTTTACGCAAACTTAATTAAGTCATTGTTGCTTAAATTTTGTGTGACCTTTCGCAAGAAATTAGATCTCTAATCACATCTCTCGAACGTGCTTAAGATCCAATCACATCCTCCTAATCATGATCAAAGCAATCGCCACATGAAACAGCCATACACATGGTGGGGTGTCCCGCAATTCAAAAAGAAAGAATACAAATGGCTTTTTATATGTCCAGGAGGTAATTTCTTGGATTCCAATAGGCATCCATCGTATGTGGTCCATCATACAGTCAACGGCAATTTATTTACAATATAACCTCCAACATAAGGACTCATTAAAATTGACAGCTTCTAGAGAGTATGCAGTCAAAAAGTATGGCCAACCAATGGACTTTTTACGTGCTTTTTTGTAAGCCTCAACGATGTTATATGTCTCCCATTTCTTGATTTCTATATTTGGTATCTTGTCCAACATGGTGTAGAAAATGAAAATGCTATACATATTTTGTGTATACTAGTGCGAAATGGTGATGGCCAATTGAGAATGATCTAAGTTTTCTGTGTTATAAACTCGTTACCAACCTCAAGTTTTTACGTTGTTGATTTTGCTAACTAGTTGTGAGGGTGCAATATGTTGCATCTAATTAATTAGTTAATGGACTCTATTAATTAATGTCTTTCTGGTTATTGTTAGTATGATTGGACTACTAGATCTCTCCACAAAAATTCCGAGATCTAGAGAGAAAGGTCTCGATTCCCAAATCAGGATTCTCCATAATAATTGAGACACGAACTCTTTGTTCAATTGGGTATTTAGATAGTGGAAGAACGGCACTCTCTTTAATGTGATTGCATCCATGACTGAGAGGAAGTCCGTAACATAGCATCATCCCGTTGTAGAGTCAAATTCAACCTCAATTCAACCGAGTTAGAGGTTAGCTTATGTTGCACGGATGAATCCATTTTGTCCGTGGATCGATTTACCGCATACTTCCAACAATTACAATGCTACATATATATCAAAAGACATTTGGAACGTTATGCTTTGAGTTAAAATCCTACTTGGTACCAAACCCCCGAGGCCCGATTCACGAGAAATTAGTCTGCATGCGAATCCCACTCTGATGCGCCCGTGTTTTGGCTGATTTAGGACATGTGGGCTTACTCCGGCGAGTCGAGGCTAGGCCGGCGTATAGCCTAACCAACCGCAAGATGAAAGAATTGGAGACGCATGGTGTTTCCGTCCCTGGTCGACGCGGCGCTCGTTCCCCAAACGTTTCCCTGACCTTCGGGGCAATCTACATTCTACAAATGGGGCGGATTTGAATGGACCAGCTCTTCATGTGTCGTGTGAGCGCCAGACACGCTGGAAATAGGAAATCCGCCAGGGAAACACGGCATGCAACGGCGACAGACATCGGTCGTTACGACGAAACAAGGACTACACAACATGTTCGAGGCGGTTCCGTCTATTCATCCTTTCCCGAAACAGTTTTCTTCCTTCGACTCCTGGAACATCTGAGCTCAGGTTCTCGTCGTTGACCGCCCAATGGCCGAAGACCACGTTTCAAGCGCTAGACATGACGTTTATTCCGACCCTTTGCTCGTCTATATTTACCAGGTATTGACACGTCGCGTGAACGCATTCTTAGGGAAGAATTCCAAGAAAACAAAAAAAAAAAAAAAAGGACTTTGAATGTTCCCCTTTTTATCAAAACGACTGACGAAGTTGCCTAAAGTGATAGCAACCGGGGGGGGCCATCTAGGAAAACCTGGTGGATCGCTATTGGGCTTATATCATCTACCAACTTGGCGTCACTAGCAGCTCTTGCTGTCTCGTTCTTAGATAGCAATGTGCACAATGAAATAGTCACTTGTAAATTCTACCTACAATCAACAAATTATATCCAACCTACTTTTGTTTTATTCAACCTACTTTTGTGTGTATGTGCGATATTTCTTCTGCTAGAGTTTCGTATTCGATGGTTGATAAACTGTGTATGGATCCAATCTTTTTCAATCCATTATGAACTTGCAAAACCTTTTACATAATGAGGATTGGAAAAGCCCCCAGGGTCAGCTCAATTGGTCAGAAGGTTGGGAGATTTGCAGCACGAGAATAATTTTGTCGCTCCTCGTATTTGTTGGGCAATCCTCGTATCCACACCAATCAAAAGTTAACCGTTTCAAGTTCCACAAATTGTGTGCAAAGCGTTCTCGGTCGGATGTTTCATCGGTTTCCAGGCAGTTAGATTTTCATGCTCATCTCTTTGGATTATGAGAAAAAATAGGATTGGAAAGGAAGTTTGCTTTGTTTCAAGCAAAAGAAAAAAAAAAGGAACGGGAAGTTTTTCAGGCACTGAACAACGTTAGTGGAATTTAGATCTAAAAAGTGCTGATATCATTGTCTTAAATGGTGCTTATGAAATATTTCTTTATCTCAACTTTTACCACTAATCCCATTGGAGAAATTATATCTTATTTTGTACTACTAGTGCTTATGAGTACCGCTCCCAATCATCTTTGAATCGATATGCTGTTCAAGTAAAAAGTACGCTACTAAAATTCTTAACTATACAAAAGATGACAAAAGCAGCAGAGAGAAAAAGCAGAAAAAATAGGAAAATAAATTCAAATTGATACTTAACACGTGATTCAGAACGGCTAGCGCAAGTTGGATCAGCCAAGGAGAGAGAGCTACAAAACCTTCAATAATCTAAATTGCTCCAATGAAATGGTACCAGCAGCCACCAAAGCTCATCGAATGGTCCATATTCCAAAACCATAAAGATGAAAAAAAAAACCCCTGCCTGTCAGAGACATTAATAGTACTACTGTCATAATTTTCCCGCTTATTTGACATGGTTGAATGCATACCATGTGTGGAGAAGTATGGGAAAATTTCTAAATCAGTCCTAAATATATTATACAGATATTAATTTAATCATAATCTTTTTCATTTTGTCGATGTAACTTTAGATCTTTACACATAATTCCAATATAGTCATCCAAGCCAATTATCACTAAAAATTACTGACGTGATGTGAGTAAACTTTTCCATATCGGCATCTCATTGGATGCCATGTCAGCAATATTTAGTGGGATTGGCCAGAAATTAAAATTGATTTAGTATCTGTACAAAAAAATTTAGAACTAATTTGGTAATTACCCTCAACAAGCATATATTGCAAGATATTTAGAATGTTACACTTCGAGATCAGATTCTATTCAAGGCAGCCTCTAAGAGTGCGTTTGGTAATATTTCTATTCAAAAATTATTTCAGGTAATAGAAATAGAAAAAATTATTTTTGTTCTGGGGAACAATTTTTGAATAGAAGAACACGTTTGGTAACTGCACAAAATTTATGTTCCTGAAATAGAAAAAGTATAGAAACACGTTCGATAAATTTATATAATTCTTTTGTTTCTTTTAATTTTTTAATATTTTTATTTTATTTTCTTTTTCTTTTTCTCTTGGGCCAGTCGCCGGCCATCGCTGTGGCTAGCGACCGACTAGGCGATGTCTGGTGAGCTCGCCAGAGGCCAGCCAAGCCACTGGCGAGGCTCGGCCGAGCGCTGGTTGGTGAGGCCGAGCCTCATTGTGGCTGCACAAGGCTTGGCCTCGCCTAGGTTGGGCGAGATCGGCCTCATCGGATTTGGGCGAGCTCGAGCTCGCCCAACCAAGGCGAGGCCAAGCCTCACCGAGGGCCGGCGACGCTCTAGCGAGGTCACCGGCCAAAAAAAAAAAAAAGAAAAAACAAGAAGAAAAAGGAGAAAAAAATAAATAAGTTTTGTGTTTTTGTTCTTTTGTTTCTTCAAAAAGTGTTCCCGAGAACAAGAAACAAGTTTTTTTTTTCTTGTTTTTGTTCCCGGGAACAAAAAAATATTTTATTCCCAGAAACAAAAGCATAAACAAACGCATTTCTGTTCTTTTTTTGTTAAAAAAAAAACAAAAAAATTGTGTTAGGGGAACAAAAAAAGAACACAAATAAATAGGCACTAAGTCTT
This sequence comes from Eucalyptus paniculata subsp. matutina, assembly GCA_017140255.1. Lineage (NCBI taxonomy): Eukaryota > Viridiplantae > Streptophyta > Magnoliopsida > Myrtales > Myrtaceae > Eucalyptus > Eucalyptus paniculata. The sequence goes on from CM029435.1 coordinate 47,436,473, forward strand.
GATTCGCAAGAAACTAATTTTCTTGCAAACCTTATTCTGATGCGCCTATCTTTTGGCCAAAAAAAAATTGCTTCGAGTCGAGGTTCACCTTATCGTACAACCTAATTGGATCGCAATACACATTCTATGTATGCGTGGATTTGAACAGGCCAAATGTTCATGTGTCGTGTGAAAACCAGACATGCTGGAAATAGGAAAGCCTCTAGGGATTCGAAGCATACAAGCACGACAAACCCCAAGTTGTAACGATGAAACAGACATCACATAACAAGTTTGGAGGCGGCTCGGTCTCTCGATCCTCCCAAAACTGTTTTCTCCTTTCAATTCCTTGGAACATCAGACCTCAGCTTCACGTTGTTGACCTCCCCTCCAATGGCCGAAGCTCACGTTTTAAACGCTAGACTTAATGTAAAAGATGATCGTAGCAAATGTAAAGTAAGCAATTCCAGCGGATGGATCAATGCAAAAGAAAAGGAACAGGGAGGTCCTTAACGGTTGGATCAATGCAAGTTAGTAAATGCAAATCATCAAAAAGAAAAAAGAAAAAAAGAAACAAGCTAATATCATTTTCTCAACGGTGCCTATAAAAATATTTCTGTGTTTCCACTATCACCACTAGTCCTATAACATTGGCCACGGAACATTTCAGTCGTGTTAATAAGTCCATTGGAAAATATACATCATTTTTTGTTTCTCGTACTACTAGTCCCACATATGAAATCAGGAAACGAAACAATTGGCAATCACCAAAATTTTTACACATACAAAAAGTTCAAGCGGAGCTTATGTGAGCGGAGTGGTTGCCGTCGACGATCATGTTTGGATCGGCATCATGCTTTTGGCACTATGCAAAAAGATGACAAAAGCAATAGAGAAAAAGGCCAAAAGAAAAAAGAAAAAAAGAAAAAAAAAAACAAGAAGCTTTCACCTACGATTAGGAATGGCTAGTAGCGCAAGTTGGACCGGCCAAGGAGGGAGGGAGTGAAGGAGAGAGAGGAGATGCAAGCAAAAACGCTCGAAATAATCCGAATTGCTCCAATGAAATGTTACCAACAGCCACCAAAAAGTTCATGCTCATCTAATGGTCCAGAGATATTCCAAAACCATCAAGATAAAATCACCTCCCATCCTCCATTGGCTCGTGTGACACCACGTTCCAATAATTCCCCCGTTCCCAAAATTACCAATCTGTCCCTCCTCAACCCATCATTTCTCCTCTCTGTCCCCACCACGCCTCCTCCCTCCGCCTATTTATACGACCCCCCCACCACCATACACCACCACCACCACCACCACCACCACCGTTGACAGAGAGAGAGAGAGAGAGAGAGAGAGAGATGGGTTCGCTTCCTCACGTTGTGGAAGATTGCATGGGCGTCCTCCAGGTCTTTAGCGACGGCTCCATCTTCCGGGCCGACGAGATCGACTTCCGGAACATCTTTGTCGTCGAGAACAAGTCCATTGTCCACAAGGACTACCTCTACGACAAGGAGCACGGCCTCTCCCTCCGCCTTTACCGACCCGCCTCCCCGCCACCATCGTCTGGTAAGCTCCCCATCGTTTACTACCTCCATGGCGGGGGGTTCTGCGTCGGGTCACGCCTGTGGCCCAACTGCCACAACTGCTGCACCCGCCTCGCGTCCGGCCTCGGGGCCCTGGTGATCTCCCCGGACTACCGCCTCGCTCCTGAGCACCGGCTCCCGGCCCCCATAGACGATGCGCACAGTGCGCTAAAGTGGCTCCAGAGCAAGGCCAAGAGCGAGGACGTCGACGGGTGGCTGGATCCCAAGGCGGCGGACTTTGGCCGGGTTTACATAGTAGGGGACTCGTCCGGGGGGAACATCGCACACCACCTGGCGGTCGATCTAGGGTTCGGCTCGCCGAAGCTGGCCCCAGTCCGGGTGCAAGGCTACGTGCTGCTTGCGCCCTTCTTCGGCGGGGTCGCCAGGACCAAGTCGGAAGAGGGACCATGCGAAGGCCTGCTCAATCTAGAGATACTCGACAGGTAATATATTGAAACCTATCTCGGTTAGGTATATCCAATTTCTTATCATACACGCGTGGATGCATCGTAGGACTTCCGCTTCGTGTTCATTCATCACCAAGACCTTTTCTTCCCCCTCCACTTTGATGTCATTAAACTTTGCAAACCACAAAAAATAAAACTATAATCACATTCAAAAAAAAAAAAAAACTTGCAAATTAGATCCGCACGTCAATATTATAACGTTATTTGGTCGTGCGAGTAACTCCCATAGTATAGTTTCAGCAATTTTTCATAGGGAAAAATAAATTTCGTGACTAATGTTTGCCCAAGTAATTTCAACCCATGGAATCTTGGAAAATGAGGTGGGAAAAGGTTTATTCCGGCGCACAATATTTTTCCGGCTTGGACACATTATGCACGATAAATCTCCATTGAAGCACATCATTTTCACACAAAAAAAGATTGATAGTGGCCTGGCCTCGGGATCCGTACTCAGGGGCGATTCCACTAGGAGGGGGATGTGACCCCCTCTCGTGAGGATACCTAATAATCATCAGAGGGATTTTCGAAGAATCTACCGGTCCGCACTATTTCCCGACCTTAGTCCCGTCCCTTTCCCCGTCCAATTCACGAAAATAGACCGGCGCCTCATGAGTAGCTTCAAAAGTTTATTCTGTCTCCACCTATCACGCGATTTCGCCCCCACGACAGATACCCATTATTCATCAATTCGAATCGACATGGCAAGATGGTATTGAAGAGAATAAAAAGAGAGCTCACAAGCATGTGTTGTCGGAGATTAGTGCAGTTAACGTGGGCCGGCTTTCATACGCTAACTTAATTCATTCTTGGATTATGTTGTGCATGTCTCACTGAGAAATTTCGCTCATGTGAAGAGGGAAAACGTCATCCGATTTTCGACATGTTGGTGCCGTTGTTCATGAATCTCATGAGTCACATGATAGTCTTCTTGTATCATTATCGTGTCATTATCCTTAAGACTTTGTAAGAAAGGGAATAGAGTCTAAATATCTAATTAGGATTAATTTCGTGTCATCGGATTTTGCGGTTGCTTTTCTAGGTTGATTTTTAATTTTTAAAATTTCTTGGCATATAGTCCACCTCATCCGCCCATTCAGATGGTGCCATTTGACCAGTGAATGAGAGTCATTAAGAGCCGTCTTAATTTAACTTTTATTGACTTTAGTGAAGAGGACAAAACCGGCGGAGAATTATATTTTATGTAGTCATTAATGCAAAAGATTAAATAAAAAAAAATTGAATTATACGAGGTCCAACTTTGTGTTTTGGGGCGAGATTGTGAAGTCTACCGACTATTCTTTGACATCTATACCTGATTAATTGTAAGACATTAATATAATTAATATTGATGTTTATCCTAAGAGAGGGTGAAAATCCATTTTGAGATTTCCCAGTGGAATATTTGAGACACGTCATACTCATCTTAATTTAGCTTCTGTCATCAATCACCAACTTATAATCCTACTTTACTCATCTTAATCTAGCTCCTGTCATCAATCACCACCTTACAATCCTACTTTTCACAAGATATGTAGGCCCTTGATTATAATTACTATTATAGCAATAAGCTTGTGAAGATCCTGGTTTTAAGATTTTTCCTAGCAACATTATGTTTTTTTTTTTTGGTTCCGTCTAGGAATTATGGTAGCACTTTACGTGGACCATTTTGTGAAAATGACATTTGGGAAACATTAACGGACGACCCTATTCAATCAAAGCAAATCGATATTAGGGTTAGTGCTCGGTCCAATACCGCCATTGGATCTTTACTTGCCTCATCAGGTCCCTAAAATATACTAATTAAGCTAAGTGCCTTATCCACTATCTTCCCATGAAATTCCATCCGGCGTGAGATGTCTGTCCCGTGATGGAAACTCTTTCTTTTCGGTGCCTCCTTTTCAATCTTGATTGACTCGAGAGAAGTATACGATAGAAGCACGCGAATCACCAGCGAGAACCAGATATCCATCCACCATCAGCTCCCTCGACTCGTGGAGAGATTTGAGCCCGCTTTTTGGTGAAGATAATCTCGTGAAAATCATCAGTCCGTTGACACCCGGCGGCCGTGACATGACACGCACACACGCACGCACGCACGCACGCACACTTCCTCCATCCTCACGATCCAAAATACGTCATTGCATACATTAGATAAACGATTGAATGTACTAATGTAACATGTCATGTATGAGTCATCCGAAGCGACATGTAACATGTTGGTGCGCGTGCGCATCGCCTGGCTGGACAGGTTTTGGAGGCTATCGGTGCCAAGTGGAGGAGACAGAGACCACCCATTGGCCAACCCGTTTGGACCATTAAGCCCTAGCTTGGAGGCGGCGGCTCTCGACCCCATGTTGGTCATGGTTGGTGGGAATGAGATGCTGAAAGATAGAGTCCAGGACTACGCAGCGAGGCTCAAAGGGATGGGGAAGAACGTGAAGTATGTGGAGTACGAGGGAAAGCAACATGGGTTCTTCACGAACTACGCATACTCGGATGTTGGGAATCAAGTCATACAGGACATCAGAGAATTCGTGCTCGAGAGCTCTAAATAATCGAGTAGGAGAGAATAATCAATGATGCTCATATTGAGATTTGCAAAGAAAAGTGTGTGCAATATTAGGTAGAGGGTGTGGTCTGTAATGTAGTCATTTCGCCTCCATGTTGGAGGGGTTTTTGCTTCTTCCTTTTCACTTGTCTCTTTGCATGTTTTTCTTGCGGTTTGTATAATAGTATAGGTGATGGGTTATGGAAAAATCTGGCAACTAAAGGATCTCACAAATGTAATGCCCTGTTATGCGATGCTAATATAATGTAAAAGGAGAGGATTGTGATGTAAATTTTGTGTCCAGAAGGGCATGTCTAGATAGACTATTACTTTTTGGCTTTTGTTTGATATCAATCTTGTAATGGACACATTTTAGCTAGCTTTCTTTAATTCCAAATATCTAAAACTTTCATAATATCCTATTTTTTTTTTGGGTAACCGAGGACTCCACCATGAACCCCCCATGCCCGAACGGCTCTTGAGAGCTGGGCCCCTATATCTTAGAGGAGACTAGCCCAATAACCCATTGCCAGGACCCCCCACTTAAATCGCTAGCAATTGCGGGTTTCGAATTCTCGACCTCTGCGATGAGGGAATGACTCTCAACCAACACAGCTACCTATTGATGAGTCATAATATCCAAATGTTTATATGCATATTCAGATATATTTTTCATAATTTTATTTGTAGATTGTTCTTTCCAATGGAAGAGAGGACATAGGATTGGATGACGAACTTCTATTCTCTCCCTATACTCCTTCCCCGCGGCCGCCTCTATATCTCCATCTTCCATCTTTTGAAGCTCTTTGTCTTTCTTTTCTCTCCTAATCTTTCAAAGCCCTCTTCCATCTTTTGATAGATATAATAGCACTTTGGTGTCGTAGACTTTGTCCTCCGCATGTATATATTTTACCCCATGTAAATCTGACCAATCGAATCAAACCAAACAAATTGATTGACACATCCCTCGATGAATAGGACACCGGCAATAATTAATATGCAATGATAATTTAATTACTATACATGACTGTCGATACTTAACTACAATGATTAATGTCCAATTATCAATATTGTCTAATTGATTAGACAATTGAAAGGATGAAAAGATTTTCTTATATTAATAGGCATAATTGTTATGCCAACCTATGCTTGATGAAATTAAGTCCATTATGTCAGCAAAAATGATAAAACTGTGATCACCATCACTATTATGTTTACATAGGGTGGCTATCCAACATGCATGCTTTTATATATATCATAGCCTATGTTTTAGTCTTTACTTTAAAAAAAGAGAGGAGAAATCGCATAGCTCGAATATTCATGTAATATTCAACAATTTTGTTATAGCGACAGCCCCAAGATGTGGGATTCCTAGATTAATTAATTAATAATTATCCTATATTATAATGTGGAGTCCATCTATGTTTTGTCACATGCAGGTGATAGTTTATTTTTTAGTGTAAGTATAAATGTTTTGGGTAATTTTGAGAAAGAAGTTGTTTATGGATTTGTTTCCCTAATAACATGGGGAAAAAGAAAGAAAGAAAATACTTGGGTTAAAGTGCATGATGATAGTAATTGCCGGGTAAACTATTTATCAGCAACCAACCAACCAATGCATGACACGTCTTTCGATTCCTTTTTTTATATTTCAAGAAAATAAAACGAGAAAAGTCAACCTGATGGCTAATTAGCATGGAAGTCGTGCCAAAAAAAAAGAAAGAAACAAGATTCATCACGATCTCTTTAGCCTTTTTGGTAAGATCTCATGGGCCCAGAAGCATCATACTGTCCTGATCAATTTGATATTGTATATCGAATCCGTGTGGAATCCCCTCTTCGTTTGCGTCAGATATTACAAATCAAGAACAGCAAAAGCCCAAGCCGCCAGTAAAGAAACCTTGTGATTTCCAAACACGTGTCCCCGATTTGCCTCTTGGGTACATTTTTCTCTTTAATCACGTGTCGATCGTTGAAAAAACGGAAGTCTCTCGGTAGCACCTACGTTGTTATTTTCATGGTTTGATCGTCTTTGTCGGATGATATCTCAGTAATTTCGACATCCGTGCATGGCGGTAATTGGGCATTGACATGCGTCTTTGTCGTCTCAAATCATGCAAAAAACAGTGATGCATAATTATTAAGAAAGTCATAAATTTATTATATTTGTATTAATTTAGTTCTGAACCTTTTAAATTCACCAATTTAGTTATATATTTTGACAATTTGTCAATGTAACATATAAATTGTTAATATAGATGCCGAACAGTTTGCGTAGCATGGTTGGCGCTGACCTTAACTATCGAGTGCAAGCACCTTCTCTTAGCCTTACATGCACACAAATCTATCCAAAGGTTGCACTTGCACAACCCTTGCCCTCCATATTTGCGCAAGGTCAATCTAAAGCGAGGTTAATCATGTATCACTTGTTAGACAAGAAATTCTCAGTAAACATTTATAGGCAGCACCTCTACGAACGTTATTATCTTTGTCGGGTGATTTAGGTTTCTTTAGTATGACATATGCACATGAGGGTAATTGGCTTCTATCGAAACTGGTTGCATCGCGTGCGTCTTTGTTCAAGTCATAAAGAAAATGAAGTGTCATCTAAAGTTTAGAAAGAGTGATTTCAAAGAAAATATCGTTAATTCCATGTGATATAATACATAAATTTGTAATCATAACTATATCATTTGACAGTCATCCTTAGACTTTCCCTGGTAAGTCCAAAGAGTAGGTATGCGTAGACATATTTGGATATCTTAAGTCAATCAATGTTCTTTTTTAAAAGAAAATTACCCTTTTTGAAAAATAATGAGCTCCTCAAAGATGTTTTCTCAAGTGGGAGCTACTTTAGAAAAAATGACTCATTCCAGGAAATCATTCATTTACTTAAAATATTTACTCGTAAAATTTTCTAAGTCTCGAAGAATCATGGGCCAACGCAAGAGCCAAAAGCAGGGCTAAGAACATAAAAAATCTTGGCCATCGTTCCAATCCTTCATCCGAAGATATGATGGGCCATAATAATTTGAGGATAGCTAATAACAAAGTGTTCCTGTATCATAGTCTATTCGATCAATCAATTGAGATTTTATAAATCTACGAAGCAAGTATATGCTGGGGAAAAAGGAAACAATTCACTAACCACTTAAAATCTGTCCAGGATCCATGTTTTGTCTAAAACTCATTAACTAATTTCAAATCAATCTCAGCAGCAGCCGGCCATTCTATTCAAGTAATATCAACCTCAAAAGCAGAAAATATATTGCTGAAAATTAGAAACAAGGCATCAACGACACTGGCAAAATTTACTTGGAAAATCCAACACAGGAAAAATTACAAGACCGCTAAAAACTTCTCTCTTTTTTTTTTTTTTTTTTTCTCTTGATCGCTAAGTATCAGTAAGATACACAATAATTCATCTGTCATCACATAGTTAGAGGCTTGACACATCAACAATATCGCAATATATCTCACTACAAAAGTGAATAAACACCAAAAAAAAAAAGCGCAAGAAAGATCTAACGACTGTTGGGGATATTGAGCGACAATTTGGAAAAGCATTTCCGACGACTGGAGCTGTTCACCTTCTTGATTTCACAAACAAATTATAAAATTTTAGCCAATTCTGACAGGATTTTACCATAGAATCTTCCCAGAAGTTTGCTGCCTCTTCTCCTCTCCGAGCCCTCAGTCTCTCTCCCTCTTTTCTTTTATTTTTCCTACGATCTTCCTGGCCCGTTCAGCTCTCTCCCCTTAATTTTTTTATTTTATTTTTAATGATGATGAGATGGGCCACGGTCGCGGACCCAGCCCATTACTATAAGGGTGAGCAATTATCCCGAAATGCCCAAGATCCAAAACCATAAATTTTCCTCCAAATCCCCTTTGCCTCTGTCCCCGCCCACGACCCGCTCGGACCGCGCCTCTGTTGCTGTTGCGTCCCCACATAGGTCGCCCTCACCGATCATCTATCGTGGAAGATAGAGGAGAACATCGCAGGGGTCGCAACCACCGCGTCCGTCATTGCCGGCCTCAGGCGATCCTCGATCCAGCGGTGCTCAAGGTTCGCGAATAATGACCCGAGATGCGGGGTCACGAACCCAAACCTGCCGTGGTTCCACCGTCGCACCAAGAGAAAGGGGTGCATAAGGTGAACAAAACTTAGCATTCAGTTGTCGTATACTAAATGATGATGCTGGACGAAATTTAGCAGTCAGCTCCACTTGTCAATGTTTCAGAATGAAGAATTGATCAAGAGAACATATGCTCGGTGTTTTCAGTCTCATTGATAAATTCGTGTCAGTCTGCTTGCTGGAAATTCTTTGCCTAGGCTTGAGGGGAGCACATACTGTGCTTGTAGTAATCAAATGATCCACGGCCAAGAAAGGAACCGAGCTTAGATCTCATCCTTTCATGTACCAAACCCTGCATGCTTCACCGTGACTTCTCCTTCTTCATTTAAGACCACCTTCGCGAGAGAGCTTGGAACGCATTAAGTTGAGCTGGTTTCGGTTCGCGATTCGCGAATGAGTTTGGCTACACGGCAACAGGGACTGGGCACTCTCGATGCTGTCTGATACTATGAAGGAATTTGTTTAGAACAGCAACATATTCAGTCTTTCTTGTTGAATTTTATCAGGTCAGTCTTTGTAGTCGGATTTGTTACGAATCCAGAAAAGCTTGGTGACTATCAAACCTATGAAGTGAGAGGATAGAGTCGTGCTTCGCCATTCCCATCTCCAATTTTCTATATTTCACCATGGTTATTTGACCGTATTAATAACTTGGCCTTCTATTAAAGTTGATGCCGGACACAAACCTGGAAACTGAAGCCGAGTTATCTACATAAGAAGAGTAATACAAGCTTCTCCATGAGATCCAAGATTTACCTTGGAATAGTGAGTGCATGAATCAAGTCAGAACATGCATAAGGAGAGAGAGCAAGAGAGAGAGATACGTGTCAGAAAAAATCTGCATTTAGGTTGTTGGTTTGTGTTCGAGGCTGCATCTTTTGCTTGGAAGAACGGCCGTGTTATCGCTTTTTCTTATTAGAGTAGGGACGTGACATGAAAATCTTGATTTCAAAAGTCAGTAGAGCTCAGTGATATATCACATACTTTGAAACTCGTGTTTGCTTAGGGGCGTGCACGATTTGTGTAGTAGCAATCCAGTATCCATGATAAGAGAAGGGATTGAAGAAAAAAACTGGGTGTAGGGTGATCGAGATTGATAAGAAAATGCATAGTTTTAAAGGGGAGACAAATCGCACCCGAATGTACATGAGATCCGGAAGAAACGGGGGGAGATAGGAAGATAAGATTAGTAGGATATATTGTAACGACCTGGCCCCTACTGTGTGATATTGTTCGCTTTGGGTCACCCGCCCTGGCACGGACGAACCGCCATCCCAGCCACGGTCTTTTCCCTCACCGTTTTAAAACACGTTACACAGGTTAGAGGGATCAAAGCCTTATAAGCTTACCAAGACCTCCCTCCCTAGGCGATGTGGGACAAGAGAGGAGGTTGTTACACTCCTCTTAACAGAATAGCATCCTCACTATGGCCCCATGGGCATCAGAACAGCATTCGAGCTGTGGTCTCACATGCGGTCGGGAGTCGGCTCTGATACCATTGTAACATCCCGGGCCCCACTGTGTGATATTGTTCGCTTTGGACACTAAGTCCTCACGGTTTTAAAACGCGTCACACATATTAAGGGACCCAAGCCTTATAAAGGCTCCCAGGACTCCCTCCCTAAGTGATGTGGGACAAGAGGGAGAGGACACATTCCTTGCGCACGTCCGGGGACCGAGGCGCGGAACGCACCGCCATCCCTCCTCCCCGCGCACCGCCGCTCGGGCCGTCACACTTCCCGGGCCCTACTGTGTGATATTGTCCGCTTTGGACACTGAGTCCTCACGGTTTTAAAACGCGTCACACAATTAAAGGGACCCAAGCCTTATAAAGGCTCCCACGACTCCTCCTAAGCGATGTGGGACAAGAGGGAGAGGACACCTTCCTTGCACACGTCCGGAGACCGAGGCGCGGACGCACCGCCATCCCTCCTCCCCGCGCACCGCCGCTCGGACCGTCACACTCTCCCCCCCTTAGCAGAAGGGCGTCCTTGCTGTGGCCCCACACGCTGTCGGGAAGTCGGCTCCGATACCATTGTAACATCCCGGGCCCATTATGTGATATTGTCCGCTTTGGACACTGAGTCCTCACGGTTTTAAAACGCGTCACACATATTAAGGGACCCAAGCTTTATAAAGGCTCCCAGGACTCCCTCCCTAAGCGATGTGGGACAAGAGGGAGAGGACACCTTCCTTGCGCACGTCCGGGGACCGAGGCGCAAACGCACCGCCATCCCTCCTCCCCGCGCACCACCGCTCGGGCCGTCACACTCTCTCCCCCTTAGCAGAACACCGTCCTCGCTGTGGCCCCACATGCTATCGGGAGTCGGCTCTGATACCAATTGTAACATCCCGGGCCCCACTGTGTGATATTGTCCGCTTTGGACACTGAGTCATCACGGTTTTAAAACGCGTTACACAGGTTAAGGGGCCAAAGCCATTATAAACTGGCCTTGGACTCCCCCCTAAGCGATGTGGGACAAGAGGGAGAGGACCCCTTCCTTGCGCACGTCCGGGGACCGAGGCGCGGACGCACCGCCATCCCTCCTCCCCGCGCACCGCCGCTCGGGCCGTCACACTCTCCCCCCCTTAGCAGAAGGGCGTCCTTGTTGTGGCCCCACACGCTGTCGAGAGTCGGCTCTAATACCAATTGTAACATCCCGGGCCCCACTGTGTGATATTGTCCGCTTTGGACACTGAGTCCTCACGGTTTTAAAACGCGTCACACATATTAAGGGACCCAAGCCTTATAAAGGCTCCCAGGACTCTCTCCCTAAGCAATGTGGGACAAGAGGGAGAGGACACCTTCCTCTCTTGTCCCACATCGCCTAGGGAGGGAGGTCTTGGTCAGCTTATAAGGCTTTGATCCCCTTAACTTGTGTGACGCGTTTTAAAACCGTGAGGGAAAAGACCGTGGCTGGGATGGCGGTTCGTCCGCGCCAGGGCGGGTGACCCAAAGCGGACAATATCACACAGTAGGGCCCAAGTCGTTATAAATGGTATCAGAGCCGACTCCCACAGCGAAGACGCCGTTCTGCTAAGGGGGGGAGAGTGTGACGGCCCGAGCGGCGGTGCGCGGGGAGGAGGAATGGCGGTGCGTCCACTCCTCGGTCCCCGGATGTGCGCAAGGAAGGGGTCCTCTCCCTCTTGTCCCACATCGCTTAGGAAGGAGTCCAGGGCCAGTTTATAATGGCTTGGGCCCCTTAACTTGTGTGACGCATTTTAAAACCGTGAGGGAAAAGACCGTGACTGGGATGGCGGTTCGTCCGCGCCAGGGCGGGTGACCCAAAACTTGTGTGACGCGTTTTAAAACCGTGAGGGAAAAGACCGTGACTGGGATGGCGGTTCGTCCGCGCCAGGGCGGGTGACCCAAAGCGGACAATATCACACTAGTAGGGCCCGGGTCGTTACATATATACTCGGAATAATGACGATGCGGCGTTTGACATAGATGAAGAAGAAAAGGAAAGTGCACTGCATCAGCATAGCGAGGAGCTCGCTCTATGCGATCGTGAAAATTGGTGCTGAGGCACCGATTCGGATGATGATGGTTCTAGCCTCTAGGGGCATATGAAATAACTTTTGCTTTCTCCGACCGTCAAAGTTTCTCTTAACTCCATCCAGAGCATTGAGAAGTTGGTGTCTCTGGGCTCTGGAACTCTCCTGAATGCCAAAAGTCGGTGGGGTTTTCTTTGTCGAGTTTGATCAGAATCTTCGGCAACCTTGATTCTGCTATTTCAGAGGCTTAAGTAGTAAGCAGAATGACAAAATCCAAAGAGAATCCGTGTTTCGAAACAACCTGATTTCTGAAACTGGCAAACCGTAATGGTTTGTAACTTTTTGCTATTTGCTGCGAGATTTCAAACTTGCGAGTGTAAAAAATGCAACCAGGATCACGAGGTGTGTTGGCAAACAAATTAAGAGGCGCTTGTCTCCCATCAAAAAGATATGAGTATGCATATGGACAAAATTTGGCACTAATTAAAGATTATTATTTTTTATTTATTTAAATTTGGCTTTATAATTATAAAAAAATTAACCATAGTGTTCTATAGAAACAGTGCTACTATTTACAAAGTAGTTACAGTTATTTTTGTTTATTATTTATTTAATCTGAATTTTTCGTATGTCTTTTCAAATACAGTCATTATTTTCAACTGTTTCATATGAGACTTTAGAGAAATACTAGAATTGTTATTTAGTATTCTCAATCAAGACTTTATTATATCTTAAAGGAAATTTGCTAGTGACCATGAGCAATATCATGGGTCAAATTCCTCAAATAAAATGATATCACCCCTCAAAATCTGACTTTAGTATTATTCTCCACCGTTATCTTCCTAACAAGGTGTTGGTAGGAATACTGTCCTGGAAAGAATGACATTGAAAATGAGCTAAATGCGCTGTGTAATTGTACGACGGATAAACATGCTTCCTCCGCCGGAGACTATTGGACTGAGATTACATCCACAGGTTGAATTCTCAATCTGGACAGTTCACTTGCATTCATGTGATCCTAGCACACCAGAGAAATCCTTGCGGTGTGCTTAACCTCTCCGTTGTTGGACAATCAAGATCTCATTGAAGATTCTGCAATTGCAAATAAAATTGGTATTCGCATTTTCTCCCTAGTTGGCTTTCAAACTTACAATAAAATTGCTTCCCGTTCAGTCTAAAAAGGGCATTCAGGAACCTTTTAAATTTTCTACCACCCCTTCGCGATTTGATAAATAAAAACACAAAAAGTTGATCAATGACCCTCACTTGACAGTTGGTCATGCAGAATATGGAATGCGCGACAAAGAGGGAGATGGAGATTGCAGAATTGACTGTGAAGGTAGGAGACGATGACGGGCTCTTGTGGGAGGAGGCAGATTCATTCGAGGAGTGAGAGTGTACGACGATGGGCTCTTGTGAATATAGGGTTTGAATTCAACGTAGGTTCATGTATTTTAGTTCGTTTCAGGGTTTCCATCCCGCTCATCAAATTTCACGTGTCATTTTTAATCCAACTTGCGAGTGAAAAAAATGGTATTGTTGAATAAATTTTAAGTAATGGGATTATGTATTCATTTATAATAGTGAAATCCTGTCTCCTTAAAAATCTCTTCCTCAAAGTAGAACACAAGGAAATCCATTTTTACTTAGAGCCATGCAATCCTTCGGATGACCTCGGATAGCATTCCTACTGTGTCTAAGGGACCTAGCTTGTTCTTGAACGCCTGTATACCGAGAAGCTCTTAGCACCAGGTGCCCAATTCAACCAGAATACAGGTAACATGAATCGGCTATTCCTCTGTATGGGATTTAATTAGAGAACCCTCAAATCCAGTTTCTCTAAAGCATCCATTTATTCTATTTCTTGTTGCTATGGGGAGATATTGTTTGCCTTGCACTAGTAACACTATTGCTTAATTTTAAATAATTCATGTGTATGCTTATGCAAATACTCAACATCCATTTACATTATTTCTTGCCTTCTTCTTAGAAATGAGAAGACTGTTGCATATAGAAAGGAGTCGCTTGTAATAGAGTGCAAAATCATGTCATCGAGCTTCAATTCTTACCCCAACTTGTAAGAGACACTAATAGTACTATTTTTACACCCAAAATCTCACTGGCCGATAAAACAATTGAGGTTCCCATGCCAAATTGCATTGGCCAAGCTCACAAGTTGGCCAAATCTCACCTATCCAGTTCATCTCACGTGCATCACAAAGGTACACGAAAGATGCACGCGAAATGTGCAAGCTCATCAGGAAGTGCAGATTTGGCTAATCGGAAAGCTAAGACCTTATTTAAAATTAGGTTAGCCACTTCATAATCTTATTTGAAATAAGATTCGCTCAAAATTATCTTATGAGAAAAATTTTCCATTTCATGTCCTCATTTGAAATTATCCTTAAACGAAGTTATGAACACATGATATACACAGATATGGACGTCAACGGTTCAGATCAGATGGGATACTCACTAATAGCCAACACAACCCAAACATTAAGGAAACATGTTTATTGCGACCTGAACCGCAAGAAGGTGAGTGGACCCACGGTGGGGTCCTCGGATAAGGCATTTCCTACACTAACACAACTGCACTGGTCCCACGCCCATTGTCGGATACGATGGAACGGCTCCAAATCACCCTGAAATTATGTCTCCCTCTTCACATTTTGTCTTCGGCAAACTCAAGTCGATCCTCATCGCCGAAACTTCACTCCCAAGCTTGCACTCTTAGACTTCACTGCGAAACGAACATCACACCATCGTCGAAATGATGCCGTCAAGCTAAACTCTTTAATGGCATCTCTGAAAGCTCTGCTCATGTCGGCTTGTGCAATGTCCATTGTCGTCGTTCTCAAAGCCTCTACCTTCTCAATTGCCTCTCTCATTTGACTCGCTTCTCTCGTGGCTCAAGCGTCTGTACCTCTTTGTCGTCGTCAACGACATCATCATCGCCATTGCTGCCGAAGGAGAAAGGAAATCCAAAGCGAACCGAACACGGTCTGGATCAAAACATGCACACATCCCATATGGTTCGGAGATCATGGAAACCCAAGCTCACAAGTCGGCCAAATCTCATGTGTTCATCTCACGTGCGTCTCATGCATGTGAAATGCACAGGCTCACTGAGAAGTGAAAATTTGGCTGATCGAAGAGTTAGGACCTTATTTAAAATTAGGTTGGCCACTTCATGATCTTATTTAAAACAACTTTCGCTTAAAACTATCTTGTGAGAAAATTGTCCCATTTCATGCTCTCATTTGAAATTTTCCTTAAACGAAATTATGAACACATGACATGCACAGTATGGGTGTCAATGGTTACATGGAATACTCACTAATAGCCGACCCGAACATGAAGGAAACATGTTTATTGCAACTTGAACCACGTAGAACCTGAACCGAAAATGTGTTTCATATGAAGATTGACAAACCACTTTCCATTTTTCATTTTTCCAAGGGCTTCACAGAGAGAGAGAGAGAGAGAGAGAGAGAGAGAGAGAGAGAGAGAGAGAGAGAGAGAGGCATGCCTTCTTCTACAAGTAAAAAAATGGTATAAAAAATACCCGAATTGAACCAAATCGCATATTTTCAATTTGGATCTTATCTGATTTGGGTAATAAATAAAGGAATTTTGATAGTTTAACCGTTTGGTTCGGGTTTTAGGCCTTTCTTTTTTTTTTTTTTTGTTTCCACACCCTCTATCACAGCCTCTGACAAGAAGGTGAGTGGACCCACAGCGGGGTCCTCGGGTAAGGTATTTCCCACGCTTACACAACTGCACTCGTCTCACGCCCATTGTCGGATACAATTGATGCGTCTCCCTCTTCACATTTCGTCTTCGGCAAACTCCAATCAATCCTCAATCACCGAAACTTCACTCTCAAACTCGCACTCTTTGACTTCAATGCGAAACAAACGTCTGTCGAGATGGTGTTGTCGAGCTCTTTAATGGCATCTCTAAAAGTTCTGCTCGTGTTAGCTTGTGTGGTGTCCATCATCATCACTCTCGGATCCCCCGTTCCATCGATCTCCGAGCCTCTGCCTCTCAATTCTCAACTATTATCTCTTACTTACTAACAATCCCCTCTTCAAGGAGCAGCCAAAGGCTCAAATCTCTTCCTTTTTCTCTTTGTTCATTTCTACCCCAAGATATGCAGAGAAAAGGATTCGCTGAGCAAGACATAGAACCAAAATGGAGAGAATCCATCACTCCTCTGCTAGGATCCGTCACGGGGCTGTTGCGAAAACTGGAAGAAGACCATGGAGATTTGCAGAGTTCACGATCTCATAGGGTTTAATGTGTTCCGGTTCTGTTCGGACAGGAAGGACGCCCCACCTAATTAAACAGAAATTTTCAGGTGGGGCCGGTTGGCTTTTTTGATGCACGAAAATAGTTGATTACATTCGCTATCACCCGTTCCTTTCCTCTTAATAAATGCGCTTTATCTACTTTTAAGAACCCAGCTAAGACCAACCATCCAAACTTTAAATATATATACGAAAGCCAAAAACTTGAAGCCTAATCGAGTGGCTTTCACAGGAAATATGCATTCGATTTCATCATCATTCATGGCGGGACTTGATAGTAGGAAAGTGCTTGTAGTAATAAGTTGTTAATTTTAAAGAATGCACGTGTATATGCTTGTGCAAAGACAGAAGCTCCTCCTCCATTTGATTTGAAGAAGAAAGGGACGCTCTACTCTAGCTCAGACAAAATTTCTCACAAACCCTCTCCTCCTTTCTTCTTGAAACGGCGAATGGATTCGACTGAGCAAATGGACATGTCGTCATCCTCCATCTTGGAACGGTTGATGGAAGCATAATCTCAATGTTTTACTTGAATCAATTCATGAAATAAAAAAGTAAAATGGCTTAGTAACTTAGGCTTCGTCACATGAGATGAAGGCTGAAGCTTAAATCATACAATAATGTACATCAATCCTCCACCAAATTTAAAGGACACTTTTGAGTTACTCAAGCATGTAACATACAACGGGAAAAATGAGAAAGTATGAGAGCTGGGGAACCCGTCGTTGAGAAAATAAGATCTCCAGATCGTCTTGGCCATCGGACCGTCGAAGTTGGGCAGGAGACAGTGAAGCTACATAAGAAACGTTGCAGTATTTCAAAATTTTAAATATATCAAGTTGACCTACAGCCAAGGCCGGCAGTAAAGACACCCCCAAGCTACTATCTTCTTTAATTGAATCAGCAACACGATTGGCTGGTCTCATCTCCATGAAATCTCACCTGAAAATGACAGTGGAGTGTAGGACCTATTGGCTAGAGCGATGAATTACATCAGTGAAACAGGAAACATGCATCGACAATTTTGCAGGTCGGACAACGGCAAAGAGACGGCAACGAAATTGCTTCAAAAATTTTTTTGTCTCTTTCTGAGTTTCAAACGAAGCATTTGAGAACTGTCTATATCTCACAATTGATGAATTCAATATTATAGCAGGTTTACCCGAGCAGACACAGCAGCATTCTGGAATGGAATTAGTGAACCTGCTATAATATTGAATTCATCAATTGTGAGATAAGGTCTGCCAAATCCTTTGATTTCATGATCTCTGACAAGAAAGTTTTCTGATAGATGGAGCATCTGCTGATTCCCAGGCCTAAACTTAAATTCAACAAAAAGTCATAGAGACTACGGACATCTTTATTTGCGCTGAAAGCTAGCAAAGCTTGTGGAGTGTCATCAACGTCAGGCAATGAAGTGGCCCATCGAGTCTGTTATCTGGGCACGAGACGAGAGGTAAGTAAATACCCTTCAAGGGAATACATACTATTACTCAAAGTAATGCCACTTGTAGTGAAAGGGTCGGGACATATCTTCTATAATTACAACACAAGAAAAGGTTTTGCCAGGTTACATCACCAACAGTTCAACCATGACCCCAGTTGAATGTTACAGCTAAATATGCCAATGTGACATGAAGAAATTATACTCTTCCATATTGTGAAGGCTCAATTAAATGAAAACAGCAGATAATGGTATATAAAATCCTCCAGAAATCAGCTCTAAATGAGAGGCTCTGGAAAGGAAAACTAAGATTCAAGTGACCCTGGACAGCTCTCTCTATCTGTTTGCCCAACAAAGTATTCAGAGACTTGAGTATGTCTAGCTGTATCTTCACCCGAGTTCTCTCACGCAATGAAAACGCTCTACCAAAAGCGCAGATGTCATGTACCTGGCCTATGATCATGCTTCTCTATCTCCCCAAGGCTCAGCCAGATCTTCTGTAGAAAGTCATACCACCTCCGAAGGGCATGGAGAAACACTGATCCTAATCATAAACAGACAACCAAAAGGCCAGGCATTACTCCTTTGAGAAAAAGTTCAAGGAAAAGGGACGAATTTGGTAAGTGCAGCAACAGCCGGAACTGATTGAGCTACATCATTCGCAATGATAGTTTGAGCAACATGACAGATAAGGCCTCCAATAGCTGAAAATCCTTTTTTTTTTCGGTTGTCCTTTTTAAGGAAAGAAAGGTTCTCTACTACAGACCATGATGATCATGTCCAAATGCGTCATACAAGGAATCATGTTCTAATCTAAAGATGAATAAGGCATTTACCAAAATTATGAGCAACTTGCAATCAAGCCAGATGTATGGATTACAAAATATGTTACATCTTGGTCTAAAATGATGACAACAGGACAACAATGCCTCCAGGGACAACTTGAAATTCATTTTTCTATTATGAAATCCTATTTCTTTTCCTAATTTTAAGACATAAGTCAAGATCAATCTTTGGACCAATTCATGGGATGAGTCGCAGAACGCTTCGTGCCCATCATGAATATTGGCAAAAAGTTTGGAGAACGAGGAAGCAGCCATCCTTTCTTGGATATACTTTTTTCCCCCAAGATATCCAGCCAATCTTGAAAATGAAGTGGTCATTCCGCGGCGTCCCCACCAATTTCGAAAGAAAACAGAGTCAGCAATCCAAACCCAATGGGGCAAACGACAAACTGTAAAAAGGGATTCATATCAATTTACAAAAAAATTCTCAAAAATAGAAATTGAAAGGCAAATTTGAAAATTTAGCGCACACCCCCCAAATATATAAAACTAAGAGGAGATAAAGAAAGAAAAACGAGTCCTCATTTTCTTCTTACTTTATTTTTGGTGGGGGAATGTTTTGGTTGTGAAGTGCGACCGATTAAATTAGGCTCTCGACACAGATCATTGTAGCCCGAAAAGAGTGACTTTGGAGATAACGAGGAACCTGATGAAGGATGTCTTAATGCAATCTTTTCTCCTGCTCTAATCCAAACCATCCGATTTCATCCGCCGCTTCGCTGTTCCGACAACAAACGCCACCTCCCTATTTTCAGCTTCCCTCTTTCTCTATCTCAACTGTAACAACGACTCGCCACGCCCATCGAGGCAGAAGCTCCAAGAAAAGCAAGGCAATCAAGAAAGCCTAGGGTTTCTCAATTCTCTCTCTCTCTCTCTCTTTCCCTCCAAAGTGCTGGAGACCTTCCCGCGGAAAGATAATCTTTTTTTTCCCGAGAAAGCGGTGGAAAATCTTTCCTTTCCTTTTGCACGGTCCACCTTGTTCGACCGCGGTACGAAGATTCGTTGGTTTTTTCTCGGGTAAACGTTGTCGCGGGAAGATTTCCACCTCCATTTCCCAGCTCTTGCTGAGGGGCGAGGTTCTAATTTCCTTAGTTCGTCTGCTTCGGAGATCATCGCCTTGCGGGTATGGTTTCTTGATTTTCTCCCTGGAAAAAGTTTTGAATTTGAGCTTCTCTTTCGTCGTCGAAAGGTTTTCGTCGCTAAAAGGTTTGGTTTTGAGGTCGAGGCGAGGAATTCTTTTTGAAAATCACGTGTAGTTTTAGCCCGGAAAAGGGGCCGTTTTTATCGTGATCTCGCGAAATTTGCTGGCGCTAATCTTTTGCTCTTAATTTTATCGAACGCTTGATTGGTTGTTTTGCCAATTATGCCACCTTCACTGATCTCCAATGGGTTTGCGTGGCATTATGTAGATCTGAGAGGAATTGCTGGTGGGTGGAGTTAAAGAGGGAAGGGAAATTGTCGCTGACGAATCTAGAATCGAGAGAGGTGAATTTGGAGAGATCCATTTTTCTGCATAATTTGTCTTGGATTGTGAGGTGAATTGGTTGGGAAGAATTTGGAATATCTTTGGGTTTTAATGCTCCTCGTTTATGGAGTCGCAAGCAATAGTACCTCTGAGAGATTTAGCCCAATGTTGCAGCTGCGGGTGTAGTTGCTCATCGTTGGGCACTTCTTCTGAAACTTGGCTTCGTTCAGTGAAACGAAAATATGATGAATACGAAGATGGCAACAGATTCTTTGTACCTGGGTTGGAAATCACATCTGTGGCCAAAGTTCAAGCTGAAAACGAGATCATTGCGCTGCGTGAAATGGTTACCAATCAACAGCAGGTTATAGAAGAGTTGTCTGCTGAACTGGATGAGGAGAGGAATGCCTCTTCGTCAGCTGCAAATGAGGCCATGTCCATGATTTTGAGGTTGCAGAGGGAGAAGGCAGAGATCCAAATGGAAGCACGGCAATTCAAGCGTTTGCGGAGGAGAAAATGGGGCATGATCAGCAGGAGATGACGGCACTGGAGGAATTGTTGTACAAGAGAGAGCAAGCAATTCAATCCCTGACATGTGAAGTGCAGGCTTATAAGCATAGAATGATGAGTTATGGACTTACTGAGGCAGAGGCAGATGGCGAGAAGGGTCGTGGGTATAGCCGGAGCCAGAGCATGCTTGAAAACTTTGATGGTCAATCGGAATATCCTCCATATGATTATCCGCCCTTGAGATGCAATTTAAATGAAAACTATGGTCCTTTAGAAGGTGAGAATGATAGCACTGATATCGAGAAATATCCATTTGGCGAGACTCCTCGTGGTCCGGAGAATTTGAGGGACTTGGAGTATAGAATTCGCCGAATGGAGAGAAGTACTAGCAATGATCAGTTGGATGGCGATCTCCCTGATGCGAAAAACACCGCGGAGAAGGTCATGGTTGGTCAATCTCCTCGAAGGCCAAGGCACCTGAGGAGGTTTTCTAATGACAGTTCAAGTTCCTTTCTAGGAATGGGAAGGGATAATGGGAATGAATTGGCTAAGGATTCTCCACGACCCAACATTAGCATCAAGAGAATGGAGTATATATCTCGAAAAGATGATTACTCTAACTTGAGAACACTGGACCAAACATCAGAACCTGGAGATGACATGAGCGATAGAATTTATACCATTGACTCTGTTCATAATGGAACTACAGAGCCCAAACCAGTTGTTGGGATCTATGATGATTATATGACTACTCCGCAGGAATCGATGAATCGAACTGATTTTGGAGATCCGGATATTATGAAGCTCTATATGAGGCTTCAAGCACTTGAGGCTGACAGGGAATCAATGAGGCAGGCAATCATTTCGATGCGTACAGATAAAGCACAGCTGGTATTATTGAAAGAAATAGCTCAACATTTGTGCAAGGAAATGTCTCCGGAAAGACGGATGCCTGTGGTAAAGCCATCGGTCCTTGGAAGCTTTTCCTTTATGTCAATTTTTAAGGTAGGCTGCTCTCTGCATTCATGAGTGGCATGCTCATATCATGGCTAATTTCTTTGATTAGTCATTTGTTCAATAGTTGTTACTTCAGACTTAGTTATTTCTATTCATCCAACTGGAATATGGATAATAGCTTGGCCTTTAAGATATCTCCACATTTCTGATAATGCATCCTCAAGATGATAGTTTCACCAACATGTCAATTTTGGAGGCATCCATGTTCATTGCTTTTTGGATAAACTAGAATAAGCATCAAAGAAGCAATGCTCGAAATTTTAGCATTATCATTAGATACATATGGATTTTGCTTGGATGTTACTGCATATCCTGAATGTTTTCCTCTTTTAATTTATCCAGTGGATTGCATCCTTTGTCTTTTGGAGGAGGAAGGCTCGTAGAAGCAAGTGAGTTGTTTTCTAGTCTTGTGCTCTTATTTGAATTGGCTATCTTTTTTCTTTGTATGCTTCAGTTGCACTAAGCAGAGCACAAATTAATTACCAAGTTCCTGGAGTATTGATCGTGTCACGACGGTAAGCCGATGAATGATCTGGACTGAACTTCCAAGGATCATTTTATTTGAAAATTACGATATAGTACAGAGGACATGGCAGAAAATGGCTTTATGTGATTGGACTTATGTCATTTCTTTTCTTATTTGTTGCTTGTGTTTTGAACACCTCTTAAAGTTGAGACTTATCCTGTCAACTACATTTTATATGAATGGATAGATGTGATTGCAGAACCATGCCCTGACTGGGTATTAATTTTGAGATGCATGGTGCAGATGGGAAAAGAATTCACTGAAGAACTCGATTAACATACTGTGATATAGTGAAAATTGAAAAAAGAAAATCTTTTCCAGGTAGCAGCAAATATGAGGGACCTTGGCATGACTTGTAGAAAAAAAGTTAATAGTAGTGATAATTGAACCCTGAAGACAGTAATGTAATTAGGAAAAAGTGAATAGTAGTGATAATTACATTGTACAGTTGAGGCCTGAAGACAGTCATGTAATTATGCACTCATGCTATCAATTAGGGGCAGCAGAACAATGATTATCTGTTAGAGAAAAATGTTTTCAATTGAATAATTTCCGCTATCTTATTGAGCCTTTGTTATGATCATCTGGCTAAATACGACAATTGTTGCACCATGTGAAGTCTCATGTTTCAAACCCTGGTCACTGATGTTAGTCTTGCATAAAATTTCCTTGCAGGTATATGTTTGGATTATCAGCAAGCAATATCGGTTTGCTGTTGGCTTTGGATAAAAGTCCCCAAATCAGGCAGGGGAGATGTCTTACAAGTACGCAAGTTTGAAAGCAGTTTTTTGAAGTTTTTCTACATATTGCAAGCTTGTGCTCATATTTGGGAAGTGGATTTAGTTAGTCTGCTTTTTAGTATTCACCCTCTTTTCACGGCTTCCTTCTTCATGCCAAATTTGGATGGCATTGTGCAGTGTTAGTTTGTATTATTTTTTCGAGATCTAAAGATTGAGTTGCTGCTTGGTGAGTGAATCGCAGATACTGCGAAGCACGTGCTTGCCCGTATGATTTGTTGGATTTCAACTCCGAGGTACCAATCTATGGTTGTCCTCCCTGTACATTGCTCATTCTTGTAATGTTTCCACTCAAATGTGCAGTGCCTGTATTCTTTTTCCCCTTCACATAGCTAGTCTGTTCTTTTGATGTTCTCATTTGAGGGTTCATATTGTATATATTTTGTCAGTTTTTATTGAAATGTCTAGTTTCTGTTCTTTTCTAGGACCCTTTGATTTGGTTCCATACTATCTAGTCGTTCAATGTGTTCTCATGAGCATATATGAGATACGAAAGTAGCAGATTTGGGATGAGCAATTTGTATGCAGTCAAGCTGGGAAAGACCTCCATAAGGACATTCCTTTTTATTTGTCATTTTGAGAATGATAATGCCACTACATAAACTTCTCAGTTCAGTGGGAAGAAACGGATGCGGCTTACTTCTAGCATATTTACTTATTGAAAAATGCTTGGGAAGATCATTGGATATGGGGAATGCTTCAAACTGTGGACGTGGATTCGTGGAAGAGAAATTAGAAATTTAGACCTGCTGCTTTTCATGAGTGGAGCGGTAGTTGAGAATCCCCCTTCTTTTACAGCGAGGGAGTGTAATGTATTGTGTTATCATCTGCAGTTATGTTGCAGCAACGTTTTCCCTGGCTTTCACACAACTTGGAACTTATAATATTTGAAAGAATCCCAACATGGCATCCTTGTGTTTTCATTTGGAAAGTCCTGAAAACGTTCAAACCTGTCGACGTGGCCGTGTGTTGATATATCCAAACGGTTCCTGTAGGCCTTTGACAGGCACAGGGGAGTATGGATGCGATTACTCTGATCAACCGAACGTTTTGCAAGTTTCACAGCTATAAGTTCACGGTAGCACCGGTGTCATGAAGTGCTCATATGGCATAACTTCTGTTGTTACTCGTCTTCTGCCTACGGAGAAAACTGCCAATGTCTTGTTCATGGAGTTTCTGTTGGCTTGCTAAGATAGGAAAGTTCGCCTCAACCGTGAAAGAGGAGAGAAACTTCGCGGATTGACGAGGCCGAGTGCTTTCATTCTTGCCAAGATCGTATGATGTTTGCCTCTTTGTCCTGTTTTAGGGTGTTTCCAAAGTAACATCGTGGACGGGAGGAGACATTTCATGATGTACTCGGTTCTTGTTTTCTTGCTGGACGAGTGTTGGATTGCCCATGTGCACGTACTGGCCTGTTGGTTGATGCTCTGCTGTACCTAACTTTAGGAGCTTCTTTCCCTTCTTTTTTTAGCAGTCATGTCACTACGCAAACGTTGTACATTTCGCACGGACAATCACAAATGCGTTTTTCTGCACACACAAAGATTTATGCAACTCAGTTCAAGGATCATGAACGAAACCACGATTTTGAGATGATAATGTTAGCACTCCCCTTGAGTTGGTGGTGCTCGTATGTCCATTTGCATTGTTCAAATCATAAGTAGATTCACGATTAATGGACTTGTTCATGAATCCTGAACTTATCTTTAGACAATATTTTGCACAGACAATCCCGAATGCATTTATCTGCACAAATCAAGATTTGCACGAGATTCAGTTCAATAAACCTGAACAAAATCACAATCTCAAGATGATAATGTTAGCATGCGTTCCCCCGATTTAGTGGTGCTTGTATGTCCAATTGCATTGTTCGAGTCATAAGTAGATTCGCGAGTGACAAACCTGTTCGTGAGCTTGGCTGTTCGAACAGGACAGACATTATTATCATTCGAGCGGGCTTTTTAGAAATCAATAGGGGGGGAGGACGGTCGACGCCTTAGCGGGCTTTGTCGTGCTTAGATTAATGCAATTCGGAAGTTGTAAAAAAGATTACTTTTTTCCCATGTCCATCATCTCCATCTTGGGCGAATTTCTGGCATTCAGATGGCATTCATTCCAAGACCCAGAAGATCTAAAATTAGGCTCGACCCAATAAACCCTGTTTCAATTTTGTAAGCCCAAAGAGGGGAGGTCCACCCAACCAGTCCCCTCATCTCTCTCTCTCTCAACCGGGTTCATCAAGAGAACCGGGACCGATCGGACCGGCCCCGTCCACGCATCCTCAAACCGGAGCCAGCTAAAACCCTCGCAAAAGCTTTGTGCTCGGCGGCGACTTGCTTCTTCCTTCATCACCGTCGCGAGCGATGCTCCGCTTCCGGACTCTGCTCGCCGGCCCCTCCAGGAAGAGGAAGAAGAACCCCAAAACCAGACGCAAGGCTCGCGCCGCGAGATCGGACGCTGTTCCCGGAAAGCAATGCGACGATGCTGACGTGCTGCGACAACCGCACCACCTCGAAACCGTCCCACCAGAAGAAGAAGAGGAAGAGGAAGAAGGAGATGGAGAGATGGGTTTCCGCCTCAAGAGATCGGCCCGGTCGAGCGCGCACGGCGTCCAGCCCCTGGGGAACCTCTTCCTCAGCCCGAACGCCGCTAACTCGAGAAACGCCGGCCTGGGTACCCTCCAGAGCTTGACCGACGAGCTGGTGCTTGAAATTCTGGGGCTTTTGAGCGGTACCCAGTTGGGGATTCTGGCCACTGTTAGTAAGTCGTTCTATGTGTTCTGCAACCACGAGCCTCTCTGGAGGAACCTCGTCCTGGAGGGTCTGGGTGGCGATTTCTCGTTCAGTGGGTCCTGGAAATCTACTTATGTGGCAGGCTGTCATCCTTCGTTTGATGTGGGTAGTGTCGGGGAGTCGGGTTTGGAGGTTCGGGATTTTTATTCGGATTATGTTTTCCAGAGTTGGCTCTGCGCCAACCTCGAGATGAAGCCCGAGTGGCTCGAGAGGGATACTATAGTTAGGAAGAGAGGGATTTCGGTTGAAGAGTTCGTGAGGAGTTTCGAGGAGCCGAATAAGCCAGTTTTGTTGGAAGGGTGTATGGATGGTTGGTCGGCGTTGGAGAAATGGAACAGGGAGTATTTGGTTAAAACGTGCCCGGGTGTCCGGTTTTCGGTTGGTCCTGTGGAGATGAGACTGGAAGACTATTTTCGCTATTCAGATCAAGCCAAGGAAGAAAGGCCATTGTACTTGTTTGACCCGAAATTTGGGGAGAAAGTGCCGGTTTTGGGGTCGGATTATGAGGTTCCCATATATTTTAGGGAGGATTTGTTTAGTGTTTTGGGCGATGAGAGGCCAGATTATCGATGGATTATAATTGGACCATCTGGGTCTGGTTCGTCATTTCATATAGATCCCAATTCGACCTCAGCTTGGAATGCAGTGATCACGGGGTCTAAGAAATGGGTGTTATTCCCTCCTGATGTCATTCCTCCGGGGGTTCATCCTAGCCCTGATGGAGCAGAGGTAGCATGTCCCGTTTCAATAATCGAGTGGTTCATGAACTTCTATGGGGCCACAAAGAGTTGGGAAAAAAAGCCCGTTGAGTGTATCTGTAAGGCCGGAGAGGTCATCTTTGTGCCTAGTGGATGGTGGCATATGGTGATTAACTTGGAAGAGTCCATAGCTATCACGCAGAATTACGTCAGCTCGTGAGTTCACTCTTGTGCACCTCTTTTAGTAAAAAATTAGTATTTGCTCTATAACCTAAAACATAATATTCTGCTGATCATTTGACATCCGGGCCTGTCATGTGAGTCTCATATCTGTTTGCATCAGTAACATAGATGAGCACCATATGGTATTTCTGGAAGTTTATTTCTTTTGAATCAAACCCAGAGACTGTAGAGTGGTTACATCATTTCCCTATGTGAGTTTTGGCAGTTTGATAAGTTGTCAGTGATATAGACATTCCGGCTTCAAAGAAATGGAAGAGAGATCTATTTATTAGCACTTTTGGAGCAAGGTCCGAAAATCTCTGCAGATGAAAGGGGATTTAGCATTGTATAGCATGGCTCATTGTCGTTTTCTTTCTTTCCCTTTTGAATTGAAGGGATTATGTATCTGAACATTAATGTATCTGGAGGTTCAATAGTGTGGAAAGGTGGTTTTGAAGATTAAATAGAAGATATAGTAATTCCGGTGAAGAGAGATTTTCTTATGAGCACTTTTTGAGTTTCGTCTGAAAACCTCTGCAGATAAAAAGGGATTTAGCTTTGTATAGCATTTTTTTCCACCACATCTGTATAGCATAGTTTGCTGTTCTCTCTCTGGTTTTTTTTTTGGGAATATATGGAGGTTCAGTAGTGTGGAATAGTGGTTTTAGATTCCTTTAGTGAGTGCATCGTCATCAGTGCATGAGAAGATTGCCCCTTCAGTTGTATTGCTTGATGTATTTTGGGTTGACACTATGGGAAATAATACTTATGGCGACTACTAGGTTTAAGTGTGACCTTCAATGTTCTGTTCCATTCAAAGGATGTAGGCTCTTATATTAGGTTTAGACCATCCCGAAGAACCCAAAGCTTGATCTTACACTACTTAAACAAATGGGGTGGTAGATGCTGCTGCTAGTTTTGGACCGTGTATGTAGTCAATGTACTTAGAATTTTATGGTTCTTCTCTGCTGCAGGAGAAATTTGTTGAGTGTGTTGGATTTCTTGAAGAAGCCAAATGCCAGCACACTAGTATCTGGAACAAGGGATCGGGTGAATCTTCATAATAAGTTTAAAAATGCAATCGAAGCCAAATTTCCAAGAAAAATTGATCAGCTGATGCTCGAAGCAGAGGAGAAGGCAGCATTGCAGAAGAAACCTTCTTTCTGGGATTCAGTTACAGATTCTAAGGCCGGTGCCTTCAAGTTCTCTTTCTAGAATATCAAGTTACTCAACTTTCGCATCCTCTTTAGAGAAGATTCAAGTTTACAATCCCGGAGACCTGCAGTTTAATGGCTTTTGACACATGCGACGATTTTTTGCCTCCAGTTTCTGATTGCCCGAGAACACTGGAGGTTTTTGAAAGAGAATCAAAGTTTGCCTTTGTAATACTTATTGTTGTACCTTGGAAAATTATATGTACACCATTCTTTATTGAATCTACCATTCTCAATAGTTTTTCATCACGTTTATTGGTTTGGAGTTATTCTCCAGTCATCCTTAACCGCTTGAATTTATCTGAAACTTGAATTTGCGAGAGTTAAGGAAATCAGGTGACAGGAGGACAAAGTATCTGTTAATCTTATAATAAAGATTCAATGTGGATAATGAGGATGTATTTACCATCACAGGAATTTGCATGTGAAGCAAAATGATCCCGGAGCTCGAGACATTGAAATTCTTATCTGGTGATATCATCGTTGGCTTTCGCTAGACCTGATCATTGGGTGGGCTAGGATCGAGTCGGGTCGGCCACCAGGGGTAACAGGCCCGCTCACTGGACTAAATCTGACCACTCTATCCAAACAAAGAAATCAACTTCCTTGGCTTGTCTAACCAGTGTTGCAACTTCGACCAAAAAAAAAAAAAAAAACCAGTGTTGCAACTAATAGCAAGCAACTGTTTTGTCTGTTGGACAACAGACAACCTCCAAATTTGACACCTTTAAGAACAATTCGGTCTATATAAGCCATTTCATTTGAACTGTTTTGTCTTCTGAACGACCAAAGATATGCTAGAAGCTGTGTCTAACCAGTGTTGCACTACCAGCAAGCAACTGTTTTGTCTATTAAACACTTAGACAACCTTCAAATTTGAGACCTTCAAGAAAAATTCAGTCCATAAGCCATTTCATTTGAGCTGTTTCGTCTTCTGAACGACCAAAGACACGCTAGAAGCTTGTTTAACCAGCGTTGCACTTCCGGCAAGCAACTATTTTGTCTGTTGGACACTAGACAACCTCCAAATTTGAGACCTTTAAGAACAATTCAGCCTATAAACCATTCCATTTGAACTGTTTCGTCTTCTGAACGATCAAGACATGCTGGAACCTGACAGATGAACGGTTGTAGCAGCTCTATACTGAAGACACTGAGGCTGAAGAATCCGAAGCTCTTGCTACTCGAATCGTGCTCCAACCTCTCCGATTTGAAGATCATCCATGGCCACATGGTCAGAACCCATCTCTTCCTTGATGTTTTCGCGACGAGCCGTTTGATCGCTCTTTGCTTAGGCACCCCGTTATTCAAGAATGCTGCTAGCTCGCCGGTTTATGCCCTCAAGGTTTTCTCTCAAGTGCCAAGCCCCAATCTTTTCATGTACAACGCGTTGATCCGAGGATGTTCGGATTGCGAAAACCCAGAAAGGTCGATGGCTTTGTACATTGACCTGTGCCGTCTTGGGTTGGTCCCTGATAATCTGACCTTCACCTTCCTGATCAAGTCTTGTACCAGATTGTTCTCTCTTGTGTCGGGTTCTCAATCCCATTGCCAGGCTCTGAAACGTGGGTTTGACGGAGAGGTTCACGTGCAAAATTCGTTGCTCCACATGTATTCGTCGCTCGAGGATGTCGAGGCAGCCGGTCGAATCTTTGGCAGCATCAAGTGTTTAGATGTGGTTTCTTGGACGACCATGATATCGGGCTTCTGCAAGTGCGGGGATGTGGGGTCTGCGCGTAGGCTGTTCGATAGAATGCCTGAAAGAAACATGTTCACGTGGAGTGTCATGATAAATGGGTACACAAAGGCCGGTCGTTTCGGGGAAGCCATCGAGCTGTTTGAGTTGCTGCAGCAGGAAGGTGTTAAGGCAAGCGAGACGGTCATGGTCAGCGTTGTATCTTCGTGTGGTCATTTGGGAGCGTTGGAATTGGCCGAAAGAGCTTATAACTATTTGATCAAAAACTGCTTGAGCTTGAACATGACACTCGGCACAGCTGTTGTCGAAATGTATGCCAGGTGCGGAAGCATCGATAAAGCTACTCGTGTTTTTGAGGAACTTCAGGAAAGGGATGCTTTGACTTACACGGCTGTAATTGCTGGATCCGCGATGCACGGCCATGCGCAGGAAGCACTTCATTACTTCTCGAAAATGCTCGATGCAGGGATAGTCCCTAGAGACATTACTTTTACGGCAATATTATCTGCTTGCAGCCATGGGGGATTGGTGGGAAAGGGCAAAGAGATTTTCGACAATATGAAGAGAGTTTATGGGATTGAGCCGAGGTTGGAGCATTATGGATGTATGGTGGATCTTCTAGGTCGAGCAGGAAAGTTGGAAGAAGCCGAGAAGTTTGTTCTCGAAATGCCCGTGAAGCCAAATGCACCAATATGGGGCGCACTTATCGGAGCTTGCCGGATTCACCGGAATGCCAAAATTGCCGAACGAGTTGGAAAGATTTTGATCCAGCTGCTGCCGGAGCACAGTGGATACTATGTGCTGCTCTCTAACATTTATGCAAAAGCAAATAACTGGGAAGGCGTAAATAGCATGAGAGGGATGATGAAAGACAAGGGAGTGAAGAAAGAACCTGGGTGCAGCGCGATCGAGATCGATGGGAAAATGCACAGATTTGTGATGGGAGACAAATCGCACCCGGATATACATAAGATCGAGAAGAAGTGGGAGGAGATTGTAATGAAGATAAGATTGGTAGGATATACTGGGAATACCGACGAGGCATTGTTCGACATAGATGAAGAAGAAAAGGAAAGCGCACTGCACAGGCATAGTGAAAAGCTTGCTATTGCCTACGGGATCATGAAGATTGGTGCTGGGGCACCGATCCGGATTGTGAAGAATCTACGGGTATGCGAGGATTGCCACAGGGCTACTAAGTTGATCTCGAAAGTCTTCAATCGGGAACTTATTGTTAGGGACCGGAATCGATTCCATCATTTCAAAGACGGAGCTTGCTCGTGCCTTGATTTTTGGTGAAGCAATGCGCGCGCGGGATGTGCATAAGAGCGATGGACTGTCTTTCTTGCTCATTGCTTGGCCCCTGATCCCTGCCGGGGCAAAGATATTGGGAGACAAACCAAAGCATCCCCTTAACTCTGATCGGTGACAAACAGTCATTGTGTGGCCTGACGGAATTAGACGAATTTAAATTCAAAGTTGCGGCTCTTTTCTCAATTCGTCTCTCTGGAATGACACTCAAGCAGCAGAAATTCGTTGCTGCCCATCCTCGACCACTGAACATATGAAGCTCTCTTTGCTCTGGTACAACCTGCAAAATTGGGAATCTTGGAACTTGCTCAGAAAAATAATGCAAATATTTCCTGAACTTTGATCTGTCATCCCTAAATTCTTAACTTGTTCATTGTGATCCTTAAAATTTAGCCCAATAAGCGATATCACCACTTAGTTGAGTTGTCAAGCTGAATTACTTCCCTTGATTTCATGTCATTCATGCACGCCGGAACAATTAGTGTGGTGTGCCCAGCCATGCTATAACCAAAAAGATAAAGACGTAATTTCCATGGCTTATGCTTTAGCCATTAGTCTTTTAATTAGATGATTTGTGCATATGATTGTGAAAATTTAAATTCGATAGATTAATAATCTATGCTTGGCCATAAGATTTATAAATTAAATTTCAATAGACAAGATATCCCAAGACTTTGGCCAAGATTGAAAATTGAAATTTTAAAAATATTTGTAGAAGAATTTCAAAAAAAAAAAAAAAAAAGAGGAAAAAGGGTTAATTTTTAGGAATGGGCCTTAGGCCCATTGGCCTAAGCTTAGTGGACCGAATGGCCAGCCCAAATGGAGGCCCACGGAAGGGCTATCGCCGGCCCATTAAGGCCCAAAGGAAGAGGTGGCCGGCCCATGCATGGACCTTGCCAAGTGGCAAGAAAAGTCCCCATGCATTGGTCCATTTGAGTGGCATGTAATCATTAGCCATGATGAGCTCTAGGGGGGTATAAGAAGGGAGAGAGAGAGGGTGACCGGCCATTTTGTTCGCCCAAGGAGAGAGAGAGAGAGAGAGAGAGGTGTGCGAGAGAGAGAGAGAGTTGTGCGAGAGAGGAGGAGCGGCCGTCGGCCGAGAGAGAAAGGAAGGAGGGAGTCGCCGTCGCCGCCGTGTCCGTCCGCCGTACGCCGTCGTTTGTCCATCCTAGAGGCAAGTGGAGTCCTCTAACTTCTCTTGCATGCTTGTATGTTGATTGCATGTTAGATTTTAGGTGTTCTAAGTGAGAAAAACCGAGGTAAGGTTGGCTCGTTCTTAAGTCGTGTGACTGTTCTTGCTCGGGTTGTGTGAGTCAGTAACTTGTTTGAGCTTGAATGTGTGTTTGGAGTCCTATTTTGGCTTCGATGTCTTCATGAAAGTTGTAGCTAACATCTTTTACTATAACATACTGAAATTTCGTGGAAAATGATGGAGATTTGAGGGGTTAAAGTCGCATCTTACGGAGACCTCAGATCTGGAGAGTTTTTACTAACCTTTTGCTGGATTCGTGGTTGCATGTTGGTTTTTGTTGAGAATATTACTTCGATTTCTTCATGAAAGTTGTAGGGAACATCTTAAACTACAACATACTCAAATTTGAAGCGAAAAGAACAAGTATAGCTTGGTAAATCGACTAGATCTTGAAGACGATGATTCTGGTGATGTATTCCGAGACACCCGAGACTTAAAGGACTAAAATGAGGACTATAATCTGGTTATTTGACCTAGATCTCTTCATGAAACTTGTAAAGGACACCTTGACACATAACATATCCAAATTTCAGAGAAAAATAAAGAGAATAGGTGGGTGAAATCTTAGTATTTCGGAGATGGAGGCACTGGACGATGCGGTAATGGATCCAGAAGCTTCGTGAGGTTGAATAAAATAATCTATAAGTAATCTGGCTTGGAGTTCTTCATGAAAGTTGTACGAAAATGTCTTGGCTACAATCCAGTAAAATTTTATAATTTTTGGAGGCCATATGGATATTTTAATTTAATTTATTCGGAAACCGTGCATTCTGGTTTCATCCGAGAAGCATAGGATGTTTTGGGAAAATTATGAAATTTTATAAAAATTCAATTTGGCCATAAATTTTGCAAGTAATTATCATCCTATGGGTTTGTTTAATAATTTCTTGAATTTTGATAATTTTGGGAATTTATAGTTATTTAAAAAAATAATAATAATAAATAAATAAATAATAAAAAATAAATAAAATGATAAATAAATAAATGAGTAAAAAGGAATTATTTCATTGGCCATAGATTCCATTCAATTAATTCATGTTGCATGTGATAAAGCCTTGATATGTCTATGATATTGAATTGAGATGCACATGTGATAAAGCCTTGATATGTCTATGATATTGAATTGAGATGCATATGTGATAAAGTCTTGGCATATGTATGGCAATTGAATCAATGCATGTGTGAATGTCATGCCTAGTATGATTTGTTTGATATCATGCCATGTGCCATGTTAAAATGTGAATAAAATACTGGTAAACATGGATGATGGTAAATGAGGAGATGGTTGTGATGGCGGATGATGCTCGGAATGTATAGAGATACATTGCCGAAATTCCCTGGGAGATTCAGGATGCCCGGAATGTGGGGGGCCGGAAGCCCTGTCGAAGGTCTTTGCCCGAAGGGAATGCCTCGCGATGCCAGGATTGGGGTGCGAGATGCCTGGCTAGAAGGGTAAAGGCCGGAAGCCCCGTCGGAGGTTTCTGCCCGAAGGGAATGCCTCGTGATGCTAGTTGAGATGCGAGATGCCCGGAATGTGGGGGGTCGGATGCCCGGTGGCCTGGGAGGCTGAATGCCGGGGAACCTCGGAGGTCTTTGCCCGAGGGAATGATGAAATTGATGATTTGAGAAATGGGTGACGTGGTGATCAATTGAAAAGTAAAAAGTGGAAATTAAACCATGATATGATATGCATGATGATATGCATGATGGTGATGATGACGATGATATGCATGATGATATGCATGATGATGATAATAATATGTGATGTGAAATAATGATGATCACCCATGATATGATATGCATGATGATATGCATGATGATGATAATGATATGTGATGTGAAATAATGATGATCACCCATGATGATATGATATGCATGATGATATGCAAGATGATGATGATGATATGATATGCATGATGATATGCATGGTGATGATAATGATAATGATATATGATATGACATGTGTAATGTGATGATGTCATGATGATGATGACATGTATGATCTGCCTGATGCATTGAGTTGTTATTGGATTTCCCTATCTGCTGAGTGGTTGTACTCACCCCTTTTGGGGATAACATTTCAGATTAGCCAGTATGCCGCTTCCTGCCGTCACGCGAGGTATATTTTACGGGTTACCGTCCGACGTTGAGGTAGAGTGTGCTGAGATAGACTGTCCCTCTGTTCCCGGACTGACTTTTATTCGAGTATGCTGTCTAGTGATGTACGATGTGGGCCTGGCTGGGGGCCCTGTTATTCAGGAGTTTATATCCGTACATGTTCGTCGGGATGGAGCGATGCGAGGGATGTTGCCACCGCCACCGCCTGATGCACCGGGTTGGGTGTGAGGCTTGTACGTGACGAGTAGGAGCTGGATCCTTTTTGGGAGTTAGTTAGCCGACACTGATAATGGGGAATTGTTGCACGTGTAATGTAGAGGGTCGAGAGTTCTTTTTGAGGTTTTAGGCTGGACATGGCTGAGTCCTAGCTTTTTCTTTTTGATGTACCGAC
Source organism: Eucalyptus paniculata subsp. matutina (assembly GCA_017140255.1). Taxonomy (NCBI): domain Eukaryota; kingdom Viridiplantae; phylum Streptophyta; class Magnoliopsida; order Myrtales; family Myrtaceae; genus Eucalyptus; species Eucalyptus paniculata. The sequence continues at coordinate 47,471,298 of CM029435.1, forward strand.
CCAAGAGTAGTCCCATCTTGAAAGAATATGTAAATAAAGTGTCGTCGCTTGTTTATAAAAATCCTGATGTTTAGTGATGTGTATTTGTATCATGGTTGGTAGGGGGAGAGACGTGATATTTAATTTGCTTCCGCTAATGAGTCGTGCTGGGACCGTTTTGTTTTTAAAAAAAAATATGTGTCTATAAATTACGACGCATCTTCTTAGAAAGACAGAAAGGTAATAAGGAGTAACATTGGCGCTGGTGACGACCTGCGAAGGGTTCGGGGTGTCACAGCCGCGCTTTTTGATCGTAATTTATAGACACATTTTTTTTTTTAAAAAACAAAACGGTCCCAGCACGACTCATTAGCGGAAGCAAATTAAATATCACGTCTCTCCCCCTACCAACCATGATACAAATACACATCACTAAACATCAGGATTTTTATAAACAAGCGACGACACTTTATTTACATATTCTTTCAAGATGGGACTACTCTTGGGTCGGTACATCAAAAAGGAAAAGCTAGGACTCAGCCATGTCCAGCCTAAAACCTCAAAAAGAACCCTCAACCCTCTACATCACACGTGCAACAATTCCCCATCATCAGTGTCGGCTAACTAACTCCCAAAAAGGATCCAGCTCCTACTCGTCACGTACAAGCCTCACACCCAACCCGGTGCATCAGGCGGTGGCGGTGGCAACATCCCTCGCATCGCTCCATCCCGACGAACATGTACGGATATAAACTCCTGAATAACAGGGCCCCCAGCCAAGCCCACATCGTACATCACTAGACAGCATACTCGAATAAAAGTCAGTCCGGGAACAGAGGGACAGTCTATCTCAAAGACACTCTACCTCAACGTCGGACGGTAACCCGTAAAATATACCTCGCGTGACGGCAGGAAGCGGCATATTGGCTAATCTGAAATGTTATCCCCAAAAGCATAGGAAGACAACCACTCAGCAGATAGGGAAATCCAATAACAACTCAATGCATCAGGCAGATCATACATGTCATCATCATCATGACATCATCACATTACACATGTCATATCATATATCATTATCATTATCATCACCATGCATATCATCATGCATATCATATCATATCATCATGGGTGATCATCATTATTTCACATCACATATCATTATCATCATCATGCATATCATCATGCATATCATATCATGGGTGATCATCATTATTTCACATCACATATCATTATCATCATCATGCATATCATCATGCATATCATCGTCATCATCACCATCATGCATATCATCATGCATATCATATCATGGTTTAATTTCCACTTTTTACTTTTCAATTGATCATCAAGTCACCCATTTCTCAAATCATCAATTTTATCATCCCCTCGGGCAAAGACCTCCGAGGTTCCCCGGCATTCAGCCTCCTAGGCCACCGGGCATCCGACCCCCCATATTCCGGGCATCTCGCATCTCAACTAGCATCACGAGGCATTCCCTTCGGGCAGAAACCTCCGACGGGGCTTCCGGCCTTTACCCTTCTAGTCAGGCATCTCGCACCCCAATCCTGGCATCGTGAGGCATTCCCTTCGGGCAAAGACCTTCGACAGGGCTTCCGGCCCCCCACATTCCGGGCATCCTGAATCTCCCAGGGAATTTCGACAATGTATCTCTATACATTCCGAGCATCATCCGCCATCACAACCATCTCCTCATTTACCATCATCCATGTTTACTAGTATTTTATTCACATTTTAACATGGCACATGGCATGATATCAAACAAATCATACTAGGCATGACATTCACACATGCATTGATTCAATTGCCATACATATGCCAAGACTTTATCACATATGCATCTCAATTCAATATCATAGACATATCAAGGCTTTATCACATGTGCATCTCAATTCAATATCATAGACATATCAAGGCTTTATCACATGCAACATGAATTAATTGAATGGAATCTATGGCCAATGAAATAATTCATTTTTACTCATTTATTCATTTATCATTTTATTTATTTTTTATTTATTTATTATTATTTATTTTTTATTTATTTTTTTTAAATAACTATAAATTCCCAAAATTATCAAAATTCAAGAAATTATTAAACAAACCCATAGGATGATAATTACTTGCAAAATTCATGGCCAAATTGAATTTTTATAAAATTTCATAATTTTCCCAAAACATCCTATGCTTCTCGGATGAAACCAGAATGCACGGTTTCCGAATAAATTAAATTAAAATATCCATATGGCCTCCAAAAATTATAAAATTTTACTGGATTGTAGCCAAGACATTTTCGTACAACTTTCATGAAGAACTCCAAGCCAGATTACTTATAGATTATTTTATTCAACCTCACGAAGCTTCTGGATCCATTACCGCATCGTCCAATGCCTCCATCTCCGAAATACTAAGATTTCACCCACCTATTCTCTTTCGTTTTCTCTGAAATTTGGATATGTTTTGTGTCAAGGTGTCCTTTACAAGTTTCATGAAGAGATCTAGGTCAAATAACCAGATTATAGTCCTCATTTTAGTCCTTTAAGTCTCGGGTGTCTCGGAATACATCACCAGAATCATCGTCTTCAAGATCTAGTCGATTTACCAAGCTATACTTGTTCTTTTCGCTTCAAATTTGAGTATGTTGTAGTTTAAGATGTTCCCTACAACTTTCATGAAGAAATCGAAGTAATATTCTCAACAAAAACCAACATGCAACCACGAATCCAGCAAAAGGTTAGTAAAAACTCTCCAGATCTGAGGTCTCCGTAAGATGCGACTTTAACCCCTCAAATCTCCATCATTTTCCACGAAATTTCAGTATGTTATAGTAAAAGATGTTAGCTACAACTTTCATGAAGACATCGAAGCCAAAATCGGACTCCAAACACACATGCAAGCTCAAACAAGTTACTGACTCACACAACCCGAGCAAGAACAGTCACACGACTTAAGAACGAGCCAAACTTACCTCGGTTTTTCTCACTTAGAACACCTAAAATCTAACATGCAATCAACATGCAAGCATGCAAGAGAAGTTAGAGGACTCCACTTGCCTCTAGGATGGACAAACGACGGCGTACATCGGACGGACACGGCGACGACGGCGACTCCCTCCTTCCTTTCTCTCTCGGCCGCTCCTCCTCTCTCGCACAACTCTCTCTCTCTCTCTCTCCTTGGGCGAACAAAAGGTCGGTCACCCTCTCTCTCTCCCTTCTTATACCCCCCTAGAGCTCATCATGGCTAATGATTACATGCCACTCAAATGGACCAATGCATGGGGACTTTTCTTGCCACTTGGCAAGGTCCATGCATGGGCCGGCCACCTCTTCCTTTGGGCCTTAATGGGCCGGCGATAGCCCTTCCGTGGGCCTCCATTTGGGCTGGCCATTCAGCCCACTAAGCTTAGGCCAATGGGCCTAAGGCCCATTCCTAAAAATTAACCCTTTTTCCTCTTTTCTTTTTTTTTTTTGAAATTCTTCTACAAATATTTTTAAAATTTCAATTTTCAATCTTGGCCAAAGTCTTGGGATATCTTGTCTATTGAAATTTAATTTATAAATCTTATGGCCAAGCATAGATTATTAATCTATCGAATTTAAATTTTCACAATCATATGCACAAATCATCTAATTAAAAGACTAATGGCTAAAGCATAAGCCATGGAAATTTTTATCACCTAATTAAAGACTTTAACACACCTTATGGCTTGGCTCTGAATTTTGGGATGCCACAATTCTCCCCTCCTTAGAGTATTTTGAAATTATCTCAAAATACTTTAATGAGATGGAAGAGTTGTCTCCCTTATACAACTCTCTCCAGCTTCAATAGACAACAATGAGATGATAGAGTTGGAGCATGGCACATTCTTCCCATTCAGTCCAATAATTCTAGGATAGTGACGTGTCATGAGCAAACATCATGGATATCCAGACATTGATCAATGCAAGGCACAATCTCAAATTTTACTTGAAGAATCAATTATTTAACTGAGACTTCATTACATGAATTAAAGGCTGGCACTTGCTTCTTTTACTAGGTCAGGGCTTCACTCATACAAAGATGTACATCAATCCTGCACCACACTTGACATGAACCCGCAAAATTGACAAGAATTAGAGCTGGAGAAAATACAATATCCAGCATTGAGAAAATAAGATCCCCCCTAACTGTCAGGCAGGAGATACTGAAGCAGCGTAAGAATCGTTGCAGTACTTCAAACTTTTCAGTAGACCTAAATGCAAGTGAGGAGTAATGGTTGCTTCAGAAATACCAAAAGGATTAGCCTTCTCCAAGACTTCACTTGCCAGGGCTTCAGAATCAGACTTGCCGAAAATTGTTCCAAGAACAGCATTCAAGCCAATTGAGGCGCTCTCTGTCACGAAGCTGAATACAACCATGTCAAGATTAAAGCCAAGTATATGGCATGTATTAATGATCTGCCAAATGTACACTCAGTTTAAAGATAGCAGAAGACATGAGCTCAAATGCCTACATACACTCATTGCCTTCAAATATATATATAAGGAACTCGAAAGAGCGTTGGTGCATAGACTCTACAGAGGAGCAGTCAACTTCAACTTGAATTTACAGCAACATCTCAATTCTCTTAAAGATCTTTCCACTTACATTGCAGATATATGAAGTCGACTCATATATGATCAAACATCACTACTGCAGATAATCCTTAGTAGAATCAAATGTGAGAGTCTTCTACACACCTTGCCTCAAACATGAGATACATGCGATCAACAGGAAATGCAAGTAATCAACTTGCTCGGACATTAGAGTTTTCAACATACCTTGCCTCAAATCTGCCTTGAGATCCAAGAAGTGCACATATATTGCAGATAATCCATGGTGGTATATATGAATCTGTAATTTCAAGAGTATAGCGAAGGCCAGCTGTAGAGTCACCACCCAAGCTACTGTCTTCTTTAATTGAATCAGCGATACAATTTGCTGGTCTCATTTCCATGCATCTAACCTGAAAATAAAGTGCAATTGAGGACCTACAGGCTATAGCCATGAAATACATTAATGGAAACAGGCAACAATTTTTCAAGGTTAGATGACTGCAAAGAGACAGCAATCAAAATGTCTTCGTGTGACAATTAGTCCATATCACACAGCCAATGAACTCAATCTTGTAGGAAGATCATATAAGGTATAAAGACACACCTCAGGAACAGAAACAGCAGCATTCTGGAATGGAATAGGCGAATATAATACCGGAACATCCACCCCAGTCAGAAAAGTCAAGAAAGATCTGCCAAGAACTTTAATTTCAGGAACAGTGACAAGAAATTAAAGTATAGAAAGCAATTTATAGATGCCTTTCTGATGGATAAAGCATATAACAGTATACAGGCCACTACTTACCTATAATTTAACAAAAGGTCATAAAGACCGTGAACGTCTTTATTTCCACTGAAAGCTAGCAAAGATTGTGGAGTATTATCAATGTCAGACAATGAACTGGGCCGTCGAGTCTGTTATTTTGGCATAAAAACAAAAAGTAGGTTAATGCCCCTTAAGTGCACATATGCTATTACTCAGGCTAATGCCACTTCAGTAAAAGAGCTGGACTTGTCTTCTACAGTTACATTAAAAGAGAGGATGTCAGCAGGTTATATTACCAACAGTTCAACCACAATCCTAGTAAATGCCAAAACTAGATATGCCAATGTTAGCGTGAAGAAACTGTATTCTTCCGCATTGTGACAGCTCAATTAAATGAAAACAACAATTGATGCTACATGAAAATCGCCAGAAATCAGCTCTAAATGAGAGGCTCGGGAAAGAATTAATAAGATTCAAGTGACCGTGAACAGCTCTCAGCTCAATATGTTGTCCAAGATAATATTCAAAAACTTAAGTATGTCTAGTTATATCTTTACCCTACTGCTCTGGCCACAACGAAAACAACCTACCAAAAGCACAAATCTTACCTGGCCTAAATTATGCTTCTCTATCTCTGAAAGCTCAACTAGATCTTCTGTAGCAAGTTGTTCCACCTTCGAATGGCATAGGGGCATAGAAAAACATATATCCTAATTAAAACAAAAAACCGAATGGTCAGGCATAATTCCAGAGAAAGGAAGTTTAAGAAAAGGGACTAATTTGGTCGATGTGCCAACTGGAACTAATTGAGCTACATCATTCACAATGATAGCTTGACCAATATGATAGATGAGACCTCCAACAACAGAAATTCTTTCTCTTCTTTTTCAGGAAAGAAAAGGTCATCAGACGGAAAATAAATTACAGCCAACAAGTACAGACCATGATCATGTTCAAATGGGTAATACATGTAATCTTATACTGATCTCAGGATCACTTATATGACTTCACCAATGAGCAACTAGCAATCAAGCCAGAGATTTAGTAAGCAAGATATGTACATGTCAGCGATATTTTCATTGAAATTCTAGCAGGACAATGATGCCTCACGGAATAAACTTCTGCTGTATAAAATAGGCTAAACAAAGTAGTCTTGACAAATCCCATTCATAGTTCCTGCTGGTTGAGCAAGCCCCTAAGGAGATCCCAAACTAGAGATTCAATCAAGTGACAGTACTTCAGCAATTTTGACATAAAGGAATAAGCACTGTAAACAACTAAAAAAGGTGCATGCAGCAACAGAAGCTAAAACTGAGTGCTGCGACTCACATGCTCTCTGAGCAATGACCGCAGACCTCTTGTTGACCGAGAGACGTAGGCACTGCAAGTCCTTTTGCTTCTTCCGGAGTCACCATCAGCAGTAAACATTACCACAAATTGAGAAGTGCACACTAATTCCATGAATAAAATAGTACATTAGGGCAAAAAATCAACAAACAGGATGATTAAATAATGACAAGGAAGAACGAATTGATATAGTTCTTGGCAAGAAATAGCCTTCTAACATACTCCTGTTAACTCGCATGGCATTATTACTGCTTTACTTTTAGAATTGACTTTTTTTTGTAGTCATGAGAAACCCATTCTGTAAGATATTCAGCAGCATCAAGAGTTGTGGATATTCTAGATATCGCAGAAAGTTATAGGCACCATAAAGGCACAAATACCTCATCCAATTTTTAAATATTTAAAATGTTATCATTAATATAAAACATGCTCTTCATGAGTAACAACAAACTTATAAATACTAGCTTGCGTTTGTCATCACAAAGTGCTCTTTCAGATTCCATTGATCAGGCCTACATAAAACCCATTCATTATCAGGTCATTTCCTAAACTCAAGATACTTAAATATATAGAAGCCATTAGTCCAAGATTAAAACGAAAATATCAGAAAGAAGCATGCAAGTAGTTGCTTATACGAACGAAGAAGTAGCAAAGCTTTGCATTGCTTAACTAATAGCAGCGCTACATGATACACATTCATGGAATATGGTTTCAACATATATTCAACAGAAGAAAATGAGATAGTCTGCCAAGTATCTGAGCATCTCAAGGAGGAGAAAATTACCATAAAATATGCTACATAAATTCTTCCGGAACAAGTAGTAAAGACTATGAAATGATTCTTCCCATGACAATTGTCGCTTCTTTAAGAAGTCCATCTCCACTAAACAAAAAGGAGAGAATCAGTGACAAGTTCAGGGGGACACCCTCGATATCTTTATTTTCATTTGACAAACCTTTCTCTGCAGTTGGTGAGGTCAGCACTGACATAAGTGAAAGTGGAAGAGTGGACTGAGGATAAATCCATGAGTTCAAAGCTGTAGAGCAAAAGCCCGTGGAAGCCATGTGGGTTCTTGAGCAATGGCTAGTTCTTTGTCCCTCATTGCAAGCACAAAGAGATGTATGATTGGGAATGCTATTGTAACTACCATTTGTAATTAACCTGTAAATCCTAGAAATAACGAAGGAAAAAAATTAATTGGACAACTAGAAACCATACACCAAAACCCTGAGCAATAGAAAAGAACTACATGAGTAAAGGAACAGAAAAGTCAGTACAGCTCGAGCACAGTGTGAATATTATACCCTGCCAAAACTTGTGCTATCAATCAAAGTCATCAATTTGCATGCAGATTATAGAATAGCATGCCACCCATTCATATGTTTAAGAAAGTAAATATTCTGATATTCTTAGATGAGAGCAGACATTTCCTAAGAAAAGGAGATTATTCAGGAACCAATTGACAAGTAGGAAACTCGGCTAAATTTCGCAAATCAAGTGATGCTCCCCATTTCATATGACATCTTCACCGCAAGCAGCACTAGGTTTTGGTGTAAGTATATTTTCTTTTTCCCATTATTTTAATGTCATTTAAAATCACATAAGATGTCATCATGCACAAGCAGTGGAAAAAACTTCAAACCCTAATACGAGAAAGTAATTGTTATAATGAAATTGTCCTATAAAGAACAAATTTGACATATCTCCAGATTTGAAACAAAATAACCCAGGAGTCTCCAAGCAGTATTAAGCCCTCACAACACTATTAACTGCAAAAGACATTAGCAGATTTGGGATCTGTACACTCACCGATTTACTGAAGAAGATGTTGCGATCCGCATGACGGTCTTCAAAGTGAAATCCAGAGGAGCCTTTTGGCCAAGTATGTTGAATTGAGAGCAGAAGTTGCCCAAGTAAGCCGACGTAGAAGTAAAATTTTCAGAACAATCATCAGGTAAATGAGAAGATGGTTCTCGAGCAGCCAATCCTTTCAGCGCTTTATCCTACAAAGATAGTGGTGATATTACTGAAGGATATACCAACGGCTCAGCAGAAAACAGATGAGAGTAATTACCATATCGATATTAGCCAAGCTAGATAGTTTTTCAGAGCTAGATGATATCTCAGCAACCGTACGGAATCTACTCTGGTTACACCTCTCAAGTGTTGACTGAGTTTGTACCCCATGATTTTCAGCAACTTTGAGAGAGCAAACAGAATCCTCTGGGCTGCAAGAATATGACGAGCGAAAATGTATAAGAAGGTGCTGACTTCATCAATAATCATTAAGCAACATACAGAGAGTTTTGGGGATCTCGTCAATACCATTGAAGATGTTGTTTGCTTCTTGTAGCCATGTCCGAAAGCACAGCAAGATTCTTCATTGCATTACTCTGCTCCACTGTGCTGGTTTCCTGCTTGAGAGCACATAACTAAGGAATTAACTTTGTATCTTGCTAGCACTACTCAAACTCTCGAAACTAAGACAGATGAGTGACATAAAGCAGAATCTCGAACATCTATTAATTATACAGGAAAATCCCCTTACCTTCACATTCTCCTTGAGCGAAGACATTTTAAACCTCGACTTTTTCGCAGGATATACTTCATTAACTCGCGTATCAATGAATCTCGGTAGCTTAAATGATTCTGGTTTCTTAAGACCGTCATTTGTGCCAGCATTGTTACTGGAAGAAAAAAGAACTTCTCAATGACTAATCTTGTGTTTATAGAATGAAAACTCAGATACAATCAGCGAAACACTTACTTCAGAGAATCAAGTAAAGGGGCTGCAGATTCATCCACAAGCTCAATAGCATTGACGCGCTTCAGCTGCTCTCCCTGTAAATGACATTAATCCAGTCAATCCACATTGATTATTTATCAGCGCTGTCAACTTTCTTCAGCTTCTTTTCAACAACCAAATCGAAGACACAAGTAACAAAGCAAGAGCAATTGGATTCAGTGTGCCGACTTAAAAAGCTAGTAACTTTGGGAGCCTCGAAACAAAAGTTACATCTTAAGATATGTCGCAATTCATAGAAATACATCATCGAAAGCAAAAGTGGGGCGCGTCATCCAGAGAAGCAGCTAAGCATCATTTCGTCGGCACAACCACCAAAAAATAAATAAATAAACAAATAAACACTTCACAGACGAATAATCTCCACGAAGTCCAGATGATTACTCTCAGCTCCGACGGAGTTTTTCTCCTCAGCTTCGCGCCGATCTTCGGAGCGCCGCCGCCGCCGCCGCCGCCGCCGCAGCCTCCAGAATGGAACTCATCCGGCGGAAACGAGCCCGGCCCAGCCACCGTCGCCATGCTCGCCCGGCCACTCCCCGTCTCAATCACGCTGCAAGCATCTCGCGTGAACAATCCCAAAAACGAGGGAAAGACGAAGCCGGACAATGAGAACGGAAAGAGAGAGAGAACCGTACCTTCGCAAGAATCACCTCATTCCCGAGAAGACGACCGCAGCGAGCCCTAGCCCGATTCGACTAAGGGCCGAACTCCGATCCGGCTGCGACGCACTCCCGGAGATTGAGATGGCGAACGCGAGGACGAATCGCAGATGCAGAGATAGAGAGAGAGGAGGAGAGAGAGAGAGAGAGAGAGAGAGAGAGTGGAGGGGATTGAGAGTTGGAGCCTTCGAGGCTTTGGGTTTGAACGAATTTCGATTTCCCTCTACTCGGGACTGACGGTGACGGCGCCGACTCGACGGCGCCAACGTTCGTTAACGGCGTCGGAGGGACGGTGAGCTGTCATGGGCCTTTAGCTGGGCCCAGGGCCTTGGACGTATTATAGACGTGTTGTATAAAAATTAGAAAATGAGCTTTTCAGACGAGGAAAATTATCCAAAAAATCATAATTTATTATATTTTTAATAATTCAATCATAAATATTTTTAATTTTTTTCAACTAAAATTTAAAATTTTTTAATTTCACGATCGAGCCCATCCAATTAATTTTGGCCAAAACTCTTAATGCGAATATCGATCATCCTATATAAAGACAACCAAATTAGAATTTAGAATGTAAACAAAAATTAAAAAAAATATATTAATTTTTTTATTTTTTCTCTCTCTTCTTCCTCTAACGATCACCTAGCCTCCAACAACAAACTAGAGGTTGCGACCAACAAGAGTCACCCTCGCAAGCCTCAAGTGAGGTTGCCCTCACCGAGAACTAGCGAGGGGTGACCTCGCTTGCCTCGGCCAAGGCTCGCCCTCACTAGAGGTCAACAAGGGTCGACCTCACCGACCTCATGCGAGGTCACCCTTGCCGGGATCTAGCAAGGGACGACCTCACAAGCCTTGGGCGAGTCTCACCCTCATTAAATTTGGTGAGGGTGAGCCTCGCTTGTGGCTAGCGAGATCGACCCTCACTCTCACTCGAAGCAAGCAGGAGGTGACCTCGCTGGTTGCAAGCCTCAACCGAGGCCCGCAAGGTCGTCCCTTGCTAAATTTCGATGAAGGCGATCTCACGCGAGAACAACAAGGTGACCCCTCGCCTAGTCTCGGCAAGCTAACTCTCACCAGTCGCAACCTCTGGCCAGTCACTAGAGTGGGGCAATTGGCAAAGGAAGAAGAGAGGGGGAAAAAAAAAAAAAAAAAAAGTTGAAAAAATATTTAAAAATAATTATTTTTGTCCATATAAGACAATCAATATCCACGTCAATGACTTCTAGCCAAAATTGGCCAAATTAACTCAATTGACAAAATGTGAAAAGATTTATAACTCAATTGACAAAATTGAAAGGTTTATAACTGAATTGGTAAAAATGCAATAAATTTAAGACTTTTTTAATAATTTTCGCATTTTGAATACCATCAACTTTTTCACTAATTAATTTGTTTTAGAGCACGTGCGTTTTTTACATATTGAGTGTCGTATTAAGTAACTTTTTCACCAAATGTTTATGATGGCTAAGCGAAAAGCTTGAGACCATATCACCGTATCTACTAATTTAATAACAATCGATTAAATATAAGTCATGTGGTTAGCTATGTGGCAATCACAAAGGTGGTATAGTTAATTGCAAAACATGAGTGGAGAATTTGTCAGCTCCAACTTACTTGAACAACGCACTGGAGAGAGAGGACGCACTATTGAAACTATGGGCGAAACACTAATAAAATATGGGGTTATCGGTTATGTGTTGGGTCGGTTCCCACCCTCGAACTAGACTGAACAAAGTTAGTTCCAGGTTTATAGAATCGGCCTAGTATTTTTGCTTTCTTCGCTCAAGAAATTGGCCGGTTATCTTTAGGTCGAGGTTTCTCGGTGGAACTGGCAACGGGGATTTAGAAATGGCTCATAAATGGTAGACGAGTGCCCCACTCAACGCAAAAGACGGTGCTTGACATTTGGCCCCTGAAGATAGCGTCGATTAAAGTCACATTATGATTACGAGGGACACCATCCTCTTGAGAAAATCTTTATCTATTTCTTCAAATCCAACTCCTCAGTTGACAACACATCTATTAAGGAACGAAATAATTCACGACTGCCAGTTTCTGAACATCCTAAATTGAATCAGATCAGAATCGCTGGCTCAATCCGGTTCCATGTCCGGTGTTGACCCGGGACTAATGCTCACCCCTAATTGAATCTGAGGAAGGAGCGAGATGCGGGCGCATAATCATCGATAGAGGCATCGTGGCAAGGCTGACACTGGCTTCCTGAAGAGGAAGGCTGCGTCTTGGCGTGGCAAGGTGGGCAGCGATTGAAAAGAGGTTGCGGCTGATGCGAGAGATGAAGGAAGAGGACAGTGGTTGGGAGAAACCTAGGATTAATAATTGATGTTTTCAACTGAGTAGGTGAGAGTCACTTGCGTGTAAAACTTCAAAACATTTTAGAGAAGGGAGGAGGGACATTCAATCCGTGGGTTCAAACTGGAAAAAATTCTCCGACGCAACTTATCAGTTCCTTCTTCCCTAGTTTTTATAGAACATGTGCTTTTGAATAGTCGGGTAAATCATTGAAAAACTGGATAAGCATCTTCTCTACAAGAGTTGCCATTTTTTTTTTCTTTTTGAAGGACCGACCTTTATTGCGAAATTTGTAGTTTTTATAGAACATTTGCTTTTCAATAGTCTGCTAAATCACTGGAAAACTGGGTAAGTATCTTCTCTACCTTCTCTACAAGAGTTGCTATTTTTTTTATTTTGTTTTTGGAGGACTGACCTTAATTGTGAAATTTGTAATGCTACGAATTGATCCTTGTACAATTCATTCTCCTTCTGATGGGCTATATCTGCATACAACAAATGATTCATACTATGTTCATCTTCAAACATAAAATTAAGGGAAAATGATGACTCGCGTACATCATGTATGAATCGATTTTTCATGACCTTCCTTCAACAAACACTTTAGTATTAGATCAGAATTTTCTTTTTGTCAGAAATGACATACTTTCAGCTTTTGTTGATGGCATGATTAAAACGAACGGAATGCATTCAAGTTATCTTTTGAAAATGAGCAACCTTCTCCTGGAATTCGAGTTTATAGTTGTCATGATCAATCATACAAACTAATATATAACTTTTATCAGAATCTCATGCATGGATATATTGCAATCTCTCTATATCCCTCTCTCACATTGTAATCATCTCCACAACATCGTCATCATTGAAAGAGGCAGAAAGAGAGGACGACTGGTTCCCGGTGAGTTGCTGTACCAGACCCATGAACTCTTCAGGCTTCACATGAATCACTTTGGGCGATCTCAAGTACACAATCTTGGTTGCCGGTTGTCTGCGACGACTAGTGGTCCTAGCAGGGGCAAAATCTTGCTTCGGGATCATCTCTGTGGAGCTTCTGTTCACAGCCATCGCTTCAGGCCTTGGACCCTGCAACGACAATGGCTTGTTATCGGCAGCCCTTCTTGTTTGAGAACTCATCGTCTCCATCTCTTCGTGTCTGACTTGTGATGACACGCCCTGAAATGATTAGGGTGTAGAATTCATGTTGCCTGGATTTGCTCAAATTTATATATATGCATGAGGGAGAGGTCAAGGATGACTTGGAGACTCTTTCTCTTGAGAGTATGAGAGTGGGTTAATGCCGCATGCAGACGACAAACTCGGTCCATGCCTTCAAACGTTTTTGAAACGGTCCTTTCCAACTGTGCTCGAATAAATAAATTCCATTCTCAGCATTTTTGCAAGGTGGGCGCGTTCTAGAATCATTACTGAATCAGGCATTAGACAGTGTAGGGCCCGAAGCAGTTGAGCGACAATGTCAAGGACTGGAAGCATTCGAACAGGTGATGTCATGCGATGTACGAAAATGTCAAAACTGAGGTCCTGCGCAGCCGCTGCACAGTACTAGTACTTCAATTCCCTGCGGTTGGATCATGGAAAAAGAGAGCTTTGAACCATCCTCCGAACGTTCCGCGCACGAAATCTTTTTGCTAAGGACGACAGCGGTTATGTACAATGTTATCATTCTCCTGACACGCATATGATCCTTGGGACTTTGAACATTGTTTTGCGCAGTCGAGTTCCGGGATCTATCTAGTTTTTGCAGAACTCTGTTCTTTTTATCACCTTTGTTGCTGATATGGCCCCACGCATAAAGAATTAGCCACCCTAATCCAGTGGTGGCCAGGGCCAAGAGCCACCATCTAACCATAACTTGCGAGGACCATCAGTTGATCCTTAAATGATTGTCACCAAGGTCAAGTTGATCTAAGTAGGGGCTTCCGCACAAGTCAAAAGTCCATATTTAATCATTTTATTGGATCTACAGAGTGTTTTATGAACTTTCAGGTAGTCGAACCTCTGCATGCCGTGCCACTAGATTATAAATGGGAATGGTACATAAAAGTTCTTAAACCCGTTGCACTCATGTCACCAAAAAAAAAAAAATCGATTTAAAATTTTTCAGTATGCCAATTAAGTCCTAAATATTTTGATAATTTGCCTATACAGTTCATTCGATCAATTTTGGCGTAAAATATCTAATATAAATATTAATCATCTTACGTGACACGAAGACGTTGGCATAAATAATTTTTTTAATTATTTTTTAAATTTTTTCTGATTTTTTTATTTTTTCTTATTTTCTTTTTTTTCCTTTTTTTATTTATTTTTCAAACTGCCGGCTAACAAGGGTATCGAAGCCTTGCACAAATTCAAGAGAGGGCCGCAACCCTTGCCAATTGGCCAGCAAGGGCTGTGATGCCCTCACTTGTGGTTTGTGGTGGCCAGCAAGCCAAGATTTGCATGAGAGAGAGAGAGAGAGAGAGAGAGAGATTAAAAAATAAAAATTTGTCTTTTTTAGTTTGGTCATTGTCCATGTCAGCTATTACGTCAAATGCAAAAGCTATAATAAAATTGAAATTGAGAAGAATAAAATAATACCAATTTTCACATGGAAACCCTTGTGGGAAAAACCCCAAGGAGAGGTGAGGCAAAAATCCACTATAGAAATCAATGATTATAAAAAGTGGCTATGCAAAACTTAAACTCTTTTTTATCTCAACTTCTTATATATAGGCAAGAATCAAATCCAAAGTAGAAACCTTCTTCAACTAGGAAAACCATTTAATTAGAAAACCTATTCAAAATAAAAAACATTTTCGGGCCCACACTTGAGACATATCTAACAAATCTCCACCTTGGCTCGACGATTGAGTCAAGTTACAATCGCTTGGCTTGAATTTTGCATAAACAACAAACAATATTTTCCTCCTATTAAAGCAAAACTCAGTTGCAACAAATATTAACCAAATACAATCAATGCTTGAATTTGGCAATAGACAAAGGCTTCGTTAACATATCAGCTAGATTATTTTCTGTACAAATTTTCAAGACCTTAATATAGCCATTAGCAAGAATGTCTCGAATAAAGTAATATCGCACATCAATGTTCTTTGTCCTCTCATGATATGTCTGATCTTTAGTAAGGTGTATAGTACTCTAACTATCACAATGGACAATAGTCACATCATGATCCACACTAAGCTCTCTAAATAAGCCTCTTAACCATATGACCTCTTTAACTACTTTTGCAATGCCATATATTTTATTGCTGTAGTAGACAATGCTACTATATGTTGTAAAGTAGCTTTCCAACTAACTACACAACACCGACCAAAAAAAAAAAAAAAAAAAAAAAAAAAACTAACTACACAACCTCCAATAGTAAATATGCACCCAATCAAAGACCTCATCTTATCAAGGTCACTAGCATAATCAAAATCAACATATCCTATTAGAATGTTGCTAATTTTTCCAAACTCTAAACCAAAATCAGAAGTACCTTTCAAATATCTCAAAATCCACTTCATAGCTTGCTAGTGAACTTTTCCTAGGCATAATAAATATCTACTTACCACGCTAATAGCATTTGAAATATCGAGTCTAGTATAAACCATTGTTTACATAAAGCTACCAACTATACTAGAGTATGGAATATGTGACATATATTTTATGTCATCATCTGTTCATGGGCATAAATTAATTAATAATCTAAAATGAGCAGTAAGAGGAGTACTTACTAGTTTGACATCTTTCATGCCAAAACCATCTAATACCTTCCCAATATAATTTTTTTGGGAGAGATAATTTTCCCCTTTTATGATCTCATCAAATTTCCATTAAGATTTTCTTCACTACACCTAAATCCTTCATCTCAAATTCAGCACTCAAATGTGCCTTCAAATTCTGTATATCGGATGTATCTTTTGCGGCAATCAATGTATCATCAACATATAATAAAAGATAAATGAAAGAGCCATTAGGAAATTTGCGCAAATATATGCAATTATCAATCATTATACAGGTGATTTTTCAGGCCATATATAGACTTGTTCAATAGACAATCCTTACCTTCAAATTAAAAACCTTCTGATTGACCCATATAAATTTTCACTTCAAGTTCACCATGCAAAAAAGCTGTTTTCACATCAAGTTACTCCAACTTTAAATCATGCATGGCAAACTAACATAAGTAAAACCCAAATAGAGTTGTGTTTAACAACAGGTGAAAATACATCATTAAAATTAACTCTCTCAATCTGATTATAGTTTTTAGCAATTAGACGAGCTTTGAACATGATGTCTTCAACTACAGGATTACCTTCCTTCTTTTGAAAACTCATTTACAACCCACAATTTTATTTTCTATTAGTGGTTCGACAAGCTCCCAAGTTTGATTCTTTTTAAGAGATTTCATCCCTTCATTCATAACAACTCATTACTTTGTTGAATCTTTTGAAGAAATAACTTATTTGTAGATTTTAGGCTCATTCTACTCTACTAACTCTGCAACTAAAAGAGCATAAGTAACAAAACCTAAAAACCCATATTTCTATGGAGGCTTCACTGTTCTTCTTGGTCTATCTTTAGCAATAGAATATTGTTCCTCTTTAGGTTTTTCAAACTCAATATTATTAGTAGATGATTGAATTGGTTGCGAATAAATTACTTCAAGCTATACTTTATCTGCAATACTTTCCAGATTTTCATCACAAGAAATAAATGATTCATAACAGACTCGTTAAAAGTAACATCTTTGCTGATAATAATCTTAGATGAATTAGCACACCAAAGTCTATAACCTTTAACACCAAAAGTATAACCAAGAAGGATGCATTTTTTTTTTTTTTTTTGCTCTAGGCTCAAATTTGCCTTCATTAACATGTGCATATGTCAGATATCTAAATACTCAAAAAGAAAAATAATCAACAGATTTACCCGACCTATACCTCCTCGGGTGTTTTGCACTCAATAGATGTGCAAGGAGAACGATTTATCAATCAAGCGGTTGTATTGACTGCTTTGGCCTAAAACTCCTTGTCTAAACCAGCATTAGACAATAGGCATCTAGTTCTTTCTAATAAGGTTTTGTTCATGCATTATGTAATACCATTCTGCTGTTGTGTATTCATTGTAGTATGATGCCTCATAATACCTTTAATTTTGCAAAACTCATCAAACTCACCTTCCCAAAATTCTAACCTATTATCCGTTCTCAACCGCTCAAATCTTTTTACCAATTTGCTTCTCAATTATGTTTTCCATTGTTTAAATGTAACAAAACATCACTTTTTTGTTTTCGAAAATAAATACAAACTTTCTTAAAAAATTATCAATGAAAGTGAGTAAATACTAAATACCTCGAACCAAGGCCTTTGGAAGGAACTTTCACAAACCCCTAAAAATCAAAGTGAATATAATCCAAAGTGCCATTTATTGTGTGAATTCTTGTCTTGAAATTGATATTTTTCCGTTTTCCAAAGATACAATGCTCACAAAAATCCACTTTTTCAATTTTTTGACCACATAGAAGACCTATCTTACTCAGCTCCTCCATTCCTCTAATACTCATATGGCTTAATCTCATATGCCATAATTTAGTGTTTGTTGATTCTATCATAGCGAATGAGATTGCAGTTGAACTGATAACTATAATGCCTTGTAACTAATACAAAGTGCAAATTTTCAGCCATTTCATCAATTGAAAGTGAACCTCTCATAATCTTCATAACTCTACATTCAGCCGCAAACTTAAACTGTTAGCATCAAGTGTACCCAAAAAGATGAGTTTTTCCTTCAAATTAGGAACATGTATGACATTATCCAAAGCCCTTACAATGCCGTTGTACATCTTAATGTTGACAGTCTCAATCCCAACTGCTTTGCATTTAACATTATTTCCCATTAGAATAACTCCACTGTTAGATTCTTTGTACGTAGAGAACCAGTCACGATTAGGAAACATGTGGTATGAACAACCTAAATCAAGAATCCAACCATCATTAAATTTGTCTTTATCATTTGTAGCCAATAACCAATCTTTGTTTTCTTTTTCAGCAACACTAGCTTGAGCGGGGTTTTCGTTTTCCTAATTTTGTCTAATCGTGTAGTTTTGATTGTTCTGCCAATTTGCATTCCCTTGATTTTGCTGATTCATATTTTTTATTTATTGTTTTACCTTCAGTTTCAAACAATTTATCTTGACACGCCCCTCAGACTTACAATAGTTGCAAATTAGATCTTTATGCTTTTATTATGATATGAACCTACCACTTTTTTTTTCTCTCAATAGATCTTCCTCTAGCAACTAAACTAGCCCCATAATCATTATTGCCTTCAAAAGTCAATTATGTATCTAGTTTCTGTTTATTTAGGAGACTAGTCTTGGCATCTTTGATATCAATAGTTTCTCTACTAACAATCATGGTTTCTTTAAAATTCTTATAAGAGGAAGGTAGTGAAACTAACAATAAGACAGCATGATCTTCATCTTCAACATTGACATCAATACTTCTTAATTCAAAGATAATAGTATTGAATTCAGAAATATGAGATCTAAGAGAAGCACCATTAGCCATACGAAGAGTGAAAAGTTGTTGCTTGAGTCTCAACTAATTGGTGAGGGATTTTGTTAAAAAAAATACTATATAATTTATTCCATAAACCTGCAACTGTTGTTTGATCTAGTACCTCCTACAGAACTTCATTCATGAGACACAATTGAATAGCAGACATAGTTCTTTCATCCAATTCTTCCCACGTTTCATTTGACATGCTTTTTGATTTCTTCCCTTTCCCAAACAAAGTTTTCTTCAAACCCTGCCACGTAAGAGCATCCGACATACGAACTTGTCATAAGTTGAAATTGCCACTCCCATCAAACTTCTCAATACCAAATCTTGTTGTTGAATTTGAAGCCATAACCAAAAGATCGAGGAAAAAAAAACCTTAGACTTTGATACCATATTGTTATGGCAGATGCAAAAATTATAACAATATTAAAATTGAAAAGAATAAAAAAAAAAAAAAAAAAAACACTAGATTTTACATAAAAACCCTTGCGGGAAAAAGCACGAGGAGAGAAGAATCATTCAATTAGGAAACCTATTCAAAATAGGAAACCTACTTGAATTAGGAAACTTTCTTTTTCATGCTCAAACTTGAGACATATCTAATATTAGTGATTTCTAGCCAAAATTGTTCGGATTGACTATATTGACATATTATCAAGAGGTTTAGAGCTCAACCGATACAATTAAAAGGTTTCAAATTGAATTAGTATAAGTACAATAGGTTTATGACTTTTTTCAATTTTCTTTTTTTTTGTATTTTTCCCAATTATAAACAAAGGGTATACTATGTATACTCTACTATTGCGACATACCATATTGGTATAACACAAAAAAGAAAAGAAAATCTATATATTCTTGCATCCTCTTCCAAATTCTACCCTCCCTCCTTCTCTCTCTATTTAAATTTTTATTGTACCTATTTAATATTTTTATTGTAATGTGTTGCTATGACAAATCACATCAACACCATATGAAACCCACCTAACGAATTTTGACACATCAATAGAGCTCATGTCGATAAATCAACAGAGCTATCAATAGCGATTAATCAAAGTTCCCCAATGGCACAAATCAAGAGCTCGATTACACTGTAGAAGGCAAAAGGATAAGATCTTATAAAATGCGATGAATTAGACAATCAAAGCTATAGAATTTATTTTTTGGCCGACCAATAGTACCATACTTAATCCCAACTAAATATGGACAACTCCATACGCAAGGAGAACTTAGTGGGGGGGCCAAATTCGTCAATAAGATACGATGGATATGTTTGTGTCTTAAACATGGCGGTTGGAGTGAAATCCCATGCACGTGCATGCATTGAGCGCCCCGTACCGGCATAACCCATTGCTAACGAACGATCTCATCATGCCATAAGCCTGGATGATTGTCCCCTTTTGCGCGTGCTTTCCGAATTAGCAAGCTTTTCTCCCGGAGCGAATCGATCCTCCTTGTCTTTTCAGCTTTTCCTCCGATACTCAGCCAAGATTCCTGCGCAAAATCTTACCTTTTTTCTGGGTCCGGCGTTCTTCATCGGTTCCGGATTCTTGTTCTTTCTGTCCCGTCGGGTGTTCCGAAAACCAAGTCTTCTTTTCCCTTTTGGGCTTTTGACCCTTTGATTCATCTGTCGTTTTGAGTTTGATTCCTCGGCTGAAGTGCGACGATCTCTCTCGAATCGTTGATGGGTCTCTGATCCGGATCAGAGAGCCACCAATTTGATTCCGTTCCGGCGTGGCGGGATTGATAAAGAACCGCCCGGACGACCCGGTTGTTGAAATGCCTGAGGGAGGGTTCGTGAGGAGTTGTTAGCTAGATTGGTGTGGGAATTTTTGATGGGGAACTCATGCGTGGGACCAAAACTCGGTGCGAATGGATTCTTGAGTTCCGTCAGCGCGGCGATATGGCGTTCCAGACCGCCGGAGGACCGCCTCCCTCCTCCCCCGAATGGCGAAGACAGCAGCAAGAATGCGAGTGGCAGCGGCACCAATGATTCGAAATCCAAGTCCTCCCCTGCCCCTGTTCCAATTCAAAGCGCACCTCCTGAGCCCGTGAAGATTGATGCTCAGGAGCATAAACAGACCGAACCGGAAAAAGCTGTCAAGGAGGAGGTAGCGAAGCCTCCGGAGGGAGCGAAACCAAAGAAGCCGACGCACATGAAGAGAATTTCGAGTGCAGGGCTTCAGGTAGATTCGGTGCTGGGGAGGAAAACACGGAATCTGAAGGAGATCTATAGTTTAGGCCGTAAGCTTGGACAAGGTCAATTTGGAACTACATTTCTATGCATAGACAAGGCGACGAATAAGGAGTTTGCTTGTAAATCGATTGCAAAGAGGAAGCTGACGACGGAGGAGGATGTGGAGGATGTGAGGAGGGAGATTCAGATAATGCACCACTTGGCGGGACATCCAAGTGTTATATCAATCGTGGATGCGTATGAGGATGCGGTCGCGGTTCATGTCGTGATGGAATTATGCGCTGGTGGTGAGCTTTTTGATAGGATCATTCAGAGGGGACATTATTCAGAAAGGAAAGCAGCTGAGCTTGCAAGGGTGATTGTAAGTGTGGTGGAGGCATGCCATTCATTAGGCGTGATGCATCGGGACTTGAAGCCTGAGAATTTCCTCTTCGTTAACCATGAAGAGGATGCGGCACTTAAGACAATTGATTTTGGATTGTCTGTGTTCTTCAAGCCAGGTACATCGTGGGATTGTGTTCTTCATTTCTACTGCTAAATGTCTTATTATTCTCAGTTCCTTGTCTTTTGACCTGCAATTAGACAAAAATTAAGAGTTCTTTATGAAATTGGGTCTAGCATATCGTTTTACGTGGTTGTTTCTGTATAGATGACACAATTTTCGCTAGCACTATTGTTCACTTTGCGATAGCTTAAAGATTGGCACTTGCGGGTCCTGAAATGCCTATATACAGTATCTGCTTAATGTGGCATGAAGATGGCCACAGCAAAATCTAAGACAAAAGATATTTGCATTTTAAGGGGATTTAGCTAATTGTTTCCTCACCCGTAAGTCTCTAAGTCTCAATTTTCTGCGACTTGTGTATCATTAAGGAATAAGAAGGCATGGAAGATTTTCTAGAAGCTTGGAAAAGTGGCTAGCTGTCTTAGGATCAAAAGAATCCGGTTACATGCATTGTATAGCTAGCATTGATCTGCATTACTGGTAGTTTTGTAGTCCATACACTACATAGGCTGATCTAAAATGCCTAACTGGAAGAAATATTTCCTGTTCGATATTGCAGTCAGTAAGCAATCCATTCTCTATACTCTAGCAGTTTTGTTTGTAGAAACAGGAATGTTTGGTCTTTCCCCATTTTTTCCCTCACGCTTGTCGTGCACATGGCAGAGCACAAACTAATGTTCAGTAGCATGAACAGATGAATTGAAAGGACTGCCAACAATTTTAATTGGCTCACCTTGTCATTTATTTTTTTGAATGCTCAGAATCCATCGCTATGTTAAAATCACTGAGATTACAAACTATATGTAAAAGGACAGTGAGTGACATGCATCTGTTGCTGCCCACCTTGAATGTGATACTCTTGTGAGTATATCTTTATATTCCATAAAATTGGGAACTCTGATTGGCAATAAGTAATATAAGATCTGCCATATGTTGATGGTCAAGTTAGTACGGTGCATCAGGAAAAGATCTTAGGCCGTGATATATGATGAAATCTGTCCTTTTAGTCTTCAAAAACATGAGAAGCCAACCATTACCGAGGCTAGATTTGCTAGTGCTACGTGGCAAACATAATTTCATGGCTCTTTCAGTTGATTTGATGAAGCAATCTTAGGCTAGCAGTCTATGAAATGCATCCCAGGTTTTATATTGCCGCTTAATCAAGACAATCAATTGTCAATTGGAAGCTAACATCGGCAGAGCGACACTCTTCTGAAGAAACTGTGGCTGTAAATCATCATGTTTCCAAGTAACTGGTAATTGTGTGGAATGGATATCCAGTAAGACCATTTGTAGGGAAGCAAGTGCGGCATTGCTTCACATGGCAGGATTTTAAGAGTAATTGGTGTGAGGAGGTGGGTATGGTGGTCAATTGTTAAATATAGCCTACAGCATGTGCATGATCTTCTGTTGTGCCCATTTGGGAGGCAAGTGCGAATCTCCAAGTTCATATTGACTAGTTAGGTTGGGTTTCTTTTGTATTTTTCCCTTTCCCACGATCATGGAAGAATTTTCTGGAACTTTGTATGCATGGGCTAATGATCTCTGTGTGTGTGTGTAGTGAAAGTGATATATATGTTCAGTTTGTTAGAAGCACATTCATGTTGGTTGGTCTGCTTTCTCAATTATGGATGTTCAACATTTAAGCATCTTATTAAACCTACACTTCTCCCATTTCTGCTAGAAACCAGACGTTTAGAGATTAAATTTTGTCTGCCACCCTAAATTGCCAAGTGATTTATCTTCATCAAGGACTATGCTCTGATTACAGAATAGGATACTGTAATTACCTATTCAACATATATATCCAAGTACAGCAATAGGCTTATGAAAAGTTACAGAAGTAAATTAACTAAGAAAGGTGTAAGACCAGCTTTTGAAGATGCTAATATGAACTTCAAGATCTTAAGTGGATTGATCACTGAGGGATGGAATTACTATTGACGTGTTATTCATGTCAAGCTATATATGATGGAGATCGAGCTATGGTACTTAGGAAGTGTTTTTTCATGAGATTTTGACTTTTCTCAGTAGTTAAAATATTGGTTGGGATTGGGCAGACAGGTGAAAATTAAATAAAGGATGAAGGAGGTCAAGTTTCTAAGAAACTTTTTGAATTTGTAGTACAGAGTAACGTCTAAACCAGGTTTACTGATTTTCTTTGGACAAGTTACCAGATGCATAAGTTTATCAGCTTTTTCTATCCTGTGAAGTAGTATATCTTTCTACAGGTGAAATGTTCACTGATGTGGTGGGGAGCCCTTATTATGTGGCTCCGGAAGTATTGCGGAAGCATTATGGCCCAGAATGTGATGTTTGGAGTGCGGGGGTGATCATCTATATATTACTAAGTGGCGTCCCCCCCTTTTGGGATGGTGTGCATCTCTTATCTATCTTTCAATGCTTTCTACTTTGTTCCCTTAAATGATCTGCGTATGTAGACCCTTAAAACTAAGACTTTGAAATTATGTGTTGCCTTCTTGTTCAGAAACGGAGCAAGGGATATTTGAGCAGGTTTTAAAAGGAGAACTCGACTTTATATCTGAACCATGGCCCAATATATCTGAGAGCGCCAAGAATCTGGTGCGGCGAATGCTTGTAAGGGACCCAAAAAAGAGGCTTACAGCCCATGAAGTTCTTTGTAAGTAACAATTCTTATTACTTTTGATATTTTGGAAATTACACCTATGTATTTCGCCTCTCTTAGTTCTTTTAAAGCCACAATTTGTTGCATCCCTGCTATTGTCACCTGTTGCTGTTTGTTGTAAAGAAGTATCATGATGCATGTCCATAGCATCGGTAAGAGTGTAAAAGCACAATGTGGCAGTGTAGGAAATTCTCAAAAAGTGCAAAGCACTTGCCTCACCCTTTGTATTTGAAATTTTCTAAGTTACTTCTAACTTGTTTACATTTGGGACTTTGTGGGACTGCTTCCTATTTGCCAATTCTCTTGGTCATTATCATTGGAAATACTAGAGCTTCACTGTCCTGACTTCAGACAGACTCAATCGAGAGCCTTGCTATGTCCTTCCATGATGCTAACAATGCTTTTGCCCTGTGCAGGTCATCCTTGGGTTCAGGTTGATGGCGTTGCCCCTGACAAACCCCTCGATTCTGCAGTTTTGACTCGTTTGAAACAGTTCTCTGCCATGGACAAGCTCAAGAAGATAGCAGTCAGAGTACGCAATTTTAGTCCAATTCTGACAGAAATAAGGCTTTATGTTAGAAACTGATCGTTAGTCTATAGTTTTATGTATCATACACAATGTCTCTCTATACTGTCACCGTTTGAAATTATTAAAAAGTAGACTTCTCTGAATTACTTGGAATTTTTGCACCAAAAAAACTTGCATCTGCCATGCATTTCTCTTTGGCTTTTCACATTTTCCAGAGTGTTCCACCGATGAATGCATCTTATACAGGTCATGGCTGAGATCCTTTCAGAAGAAGAAATTGCTGGTCTGAAAGAAATGTTCAAGATGATTGACACAGATAATAGTGGGAACATAACTGTGGAGGAACTGAAGGTTGGTTTGGAAAAAGTTGGTGCAA
This sequence comes from Eucalyptus paniculata subsp. matutina, assembly GCA_017140255.1. Taxonomy (NCBI): domain Eukaryota; kingdom Viridiplantae; phylum Streptophyta; class Magnoliopsida; order Myrtales; family Myrtaceae; genus Eucalyptus; species Eucalyptus paniculata. The sequence continues at coordinate 47,496,572 of CM029435.1, forward strand.
ATTTGAAGGATTCAGAAATTCATGGTCTTATGCAAGCAGTAAGTTCTAGTCCAGACTCAACATGGAGGCTATGTTTCATATTTTTAATCTACTTTATCGTGTAGAGAAACATCAGTTCAAAATCTACAGCCTCTATCATGAAACTGATCCTCTTTTGGTACTTGTGAAATATGGGAGATCGAAGCTATTTTCCCAGACATCTCTCTTTGGTGACTTCAAATAAATCAGTCTTCTCCTCATGAACTTAGGTGGACACAACCATGTAGTAGGACTTGAAATGAAATGTCTTATTTCGTTTACTACCTTTCAAGCAGTAATCATCTATTGGCACTTCTTTGTTGAAGTACTTGTTTTAGACATTAGAATTTATAAATGTAAGTCGATATTTGACTCTCTGGACCAAAGCTTGCAAAGCCAACCATGAGAAAATTCTTGTAAGAGCAATAGAAGTAGTCATTACATCTATTCTGAGTTTAATTTTGAAAATTTCGATTTGATAGACTTTGAGCATTTATATGACATGCGGTTAAGATTATAAAGTAAACTTTTTGGCAGAGACTGTTAATGTTTTATCCTGTCTTTCCAAACCTGAGTACCTTTGCATGACTCGTGATGCAGGCTGACATTGATAACAGCGGTACCATAGACTATGGCGAGTTCATAGCAGCAATGCTCCATTTAAACAAGATCCAGAGGGAAGATCATATGTACGCAGCTTTTTCCTACTTCGACACAGATGGGAGTGGGTACATCACCAAGGATGAGCTTCAGCAGGCTTGTGAGCGGTTCGGCCTAGCTGATGTTCCCATGGAAGAGCTCATGAACGAGGTTGACCAAGACAATGTAAGACTGCTCTGCTCATATTTCTTCTCGTATTGCTTTTCATGATTACAGAAGTAGTCACACTTAGTGTTTTTCCCTACCAGGATGGACGCATCGACTACAACGAGTTTGTGGCTATGATGCAAGACACTGTTTTCGGCATGAATGTAGCTAACGGCTAGAGTAATGCAAAGTAAGTAATGCAAAGTAAAGGTTCTTCCACATTAATTCATGATCTGGGTAGGTGAAAATGTAACGGTTAGAGGTCACTTATGCGCTAATTAGGTAGAGGTCTGCGAATGCATACTTTTGTATTTTGTACAGATCAGTCAAGTGTTAAAGAGAGGAGATAGTGTGTTAGGGATTGAGTCTCCGCTATCTGTATTTACCACTCATCTTTCTGTTTTTGCCATAGGTGTCATCACTCTTTCCGTTTTATATTAATCCCATCTATGTGATTTGAAGTTTGCATTTTCGCCTTACCAAAAATTCTGATCTCTGAGATGGAAACCACGGAAAACAGAATAGCTCCTCCTCAGTCTACTTTGGATCCGGCAGATATGCAAAACATTACTTAGATGGCAGCTTTATTTAAGTTCCTGAAACTAGAGCTCAGAGGCCGTCCCTGTTTTCTCGATCAATAGACCCATTACTCTATCACCGACACCAATCACCACGAGGATGGTAAGTGATCTTGAGACACCATCCGCGCATTCAAATTTCTTCAGTGCAGAAGTAAAATTTTGAAATGCAGCTGCCCCAGAACAGAGTGGAGATTAAGGGAAATAGAAGGCAATGAACTGGCTAAGTACTATGACGCTACACTTGTTGATTCCATAGAGAAGATGTTTCAGCATCTCGCACGAGATGCTATGTAGCTCTTCGACTCATAATTCGCCGAGTGTGGATGCAATAACAGGGCCTCTGATAAGCAATCAGTCGCTAACTCGCTTATCTTATAGACTTAAAAAGAATAGCCAAGGAATCTTCGAGATAACCTTCACGACTGATTATTGGGTTGGAACAGATTCTTGAGCTACGGTCATGCTTCAGACCTCACAGTCTTAACGCAGTAGTTGAGGACTCTGCTACCATTTATGATTATCAAAAAATATGTATGATTATAAAAAAATCAATTATAATCAGTAGTGTAAGATAACTTTTCACAATCGCAGACCCAGTGCATCTATTTCTGTAGTTTTGCTGATGCACAAAGATGTTGCAAAGACCACGGGGCTCCATTACATACAGTATCTGTGGCAAATTTGATGGAAAAAAAAAAAAAAAAATTCTCCTCCGATTGGTCTTTGGATGATGAATTCCTCAGTACAATCTCATGCTAACGAACGCAACCAACCAAGTACACCAAGCAGGGCATTATCCAATATGGGTGACTTCTTCTCAAGCCCTGGAGAAAGAGAGGGGGAGAGAAGTTATGCTGAAGAACCAACAATGTAAAACGACTCATTCTCGAGACTTGAAGAACTAAACACAGCATAAATGGACTCAGGATATTTAGAAAATCTGCAGTAAGAAACCACACCAATAATGCTGCATATAGACAAGATTCTCCAGTTCTACAGGCGTTCATAACATTCTTATATAGATACATACACTTATCTTCCATAATCTCATTCCATCTTACCAATATCAGCAGCTACTCGATGAGCGCACATTACGCCAGAAAAGGCTACTGCAATGACACCTTGTCCTGGAAAGCAGCTATCTCCCACACAGTAAAGACTATCTATGCCCTGAAAATTTGTTTGTTGATTAGCAGCTTCATAATTCTTACTAACTGGGTGTACTAAATTTTGAGGGTCAGCAGAGGCTGACAAGTACTTACTGTTGTATTAAAAGGCATTCCCAACAAGCCTTTAGGAACATTACGTGGCATTGGTCCATAAGTTCCTTCATCACGTGCCAAGTATCTCCGGTGCGTTTTGGGTGTCCCCACCTGGATTTTGAGAGAAAGCTCTTAAGAGACAGGACACAACACACACACACACACATATATCCGAAACATCCAGAATGCAGTGCCACACAATTATCTCATATAAATTAAAGTTTCTTTTGTCTCTGTAACTTCACTTCAATTTTTCCACATCATCTCCTTGAGATGATCAGATTTAAGATTCAAATAATTTCCATAGTACAGGTACAATTTGTCTCCAATGTGAACTCTCCAAGGATAGACAAATGAATGCAGCTCAATTATATAGAAAATACAACAAAAGTTGCACATTTTCTGTTCCCTTGTTTCCTAATAACCCCAAAATGCTCTGATTATCATCAGTTTCTTAGCCTTTTTGTAATAACTATTGTAAGTTTGACTATAGTGAATGCAAGATTTTATTCCAGTCTCCCCTACAGGAATTAGATTGACTATAATGGTACAGACTGAAGTAATGATGCAAACAGGCAACAACTTACTGACATGCTACTGAAGCCAGCAGAGTCTTGAGGGTATGCTGACAACGGTATTTTATAGATGATCAAATAGGAGTCGTACCATTGACTTTGGTTAGAGGATTTGTTCAATGTATCAAATGCTCTGCCACTTTTACATTGACTACTTGTTTAAGGAGAATATCTTATCAAACCTGAAACAAGGACTCGGCATCAGCCTAAGACATTCTATCCATCTTATTGACTGCAATCACATAACGGAATACCCAAGGGTACGACTACTAATGACTTGGGCATGGGAATCAGGTACTCAGGATGACAGCCAGGGACCTTGGCATGGACTCTGGGGTCGTAAGCCCAACTTTTGTGGACTCAGGCCTAAGCAATAGTGACTAGAATGCAAGAGCTAGGTAATCAAGCATGATCGTTAGGGATCGGAGCACCTAGCATCGTGACCATGATGGCATGGGAGGTGTTATAATAACCATGCCATCTTTGCATATCTCTGAAATATTTTCTGCATCTTTGTGATGACTATCATCAAATTGATGACATAAAGGAATAAACTTTCCGTATGACAGTAAATCAAAACATGAATAGCCCGAACCTCCATAAAGGCAATGGATGATTTGAGTCCTGGAAATAGCTTCTTCTCTAATCTTCTTATGATTTCATCAGCCACGAGCCGCTTCTTTTCCTCATATTCTTTTTGAGGAAGTCCCTAAAACAATTAGAAAACTGCTTGTTTCCACTCATTGTTGCCACCAAATGAAACCCACTTTTCAGAGTGCTGATATTATGCGTCAATGCCCAAATCAAAGTAAAATTAAAAAGTATTCAACCAACCTGCCAGTCTTCAATGGAAGAAGTTGTAAATATATGAAGAATATGGTGTCCTTCAGGAGCCAATGATGGGTCAAGGACAGTTGGAATACTCAAAAATATACTGCCATAAGGCTCCTCTAGTCTTGACCATTTATCCTACATAATTGAGATAGACAGCAAAGGAGTCATTTTGGTTTATATCTTACTGGCGAAAAGCTCAGAGCCCAGAATTGAGGAATTCAACTAAAAATTCAAACCTCAAGCACAAAATGATGGCAATCAGTATCCTGGGGTAAAACATCAGCTTTAACCCCCATGTGGATGGAAAGAAATGATGGCGCTTTAACATAACGTTTCTGGAAGTCTCTTTCTTCTTTTGGCAGATTTTCTTTTTTTAAAAGCTTCCCTAGGACCGTATATATTGAGATTATCAGTGAGAGAAATGTAAACCATCCTAACGAAGAAAAATGCATACAGGTTATGGTCAAAGCCGTAAAGACATAAAAATGCTTCCCTAAGAACTCACCAAACGTGTCCCATCTTGTGGCATTAGATATTATGGTCTTAGCGAAAAAGTTCCTTCCATCTGACAGCCTAACTCCTACCTTCACAATTGGGTACAAGACATAAGCAAAAGAGCCCCCATGACCAAGCACAAAACACATCAATTGATTAAGTGAGGCAACTCACAGCCTTTCCATTCTCTAGGATGATTTTAGTCACGTTTGCCCTGTATTGTATATCACTGCCATGTTCAACCAACCCATTTGCCAAGGACTTTGCAATTCCACCAACGCCACCAACAGGATAGTTAATACCCCCAAAATGCCGGTCACAAAGTACCTGGTGCATAACGGTACATGAGGAAGCAAGGCAACTGCAAATGGTAGAAACGGCAAACAGCCAACTAAAAGCCTTACCATGCTTGCATTTATCATTGGTGTCTGCAATGCATTAACTGTACTCACAATAAAACACTGCAAACAACGTAAAGGAATGATTCTTGAGATTCTTCAATCAGGTTGAAATTTTTTTAGCTATTAGAATGTTACAGCTTCTGATTAGGACAAAGGAAGGATGTTGCACCTCTGCATCAATGAAAGACAACAATTCTGGATCCTTTATGTATTTCCGAGCTATAGCTCCGGCATTCTGAGGGAGATAGTAGGCTGTCAAGGTAAAAAGCACAAGTCCATTAATGCACCAGTGACTGATATACACAACACATAATTCACTCATGTGATGTCCCCAAGCCCACCGAAAACAGGCATGCACAGAGAGAGAAAGAGAGAAAGGGGGAGGAAATTTAAAAAAAAGCAATTCAAAGATAGAAAATATTTTTGAAGCCCCATACAAGATGGTCCAAAATTGAAATGTTAGTTGCTCGGAGTTAACACAGTTGAAGTTGAAGAACTTTTTTCCTTCAAGTGTAGTATTTCCACATAAAGGTTTCTTTTAGCACATCAAACTTAATGCCAGTTTCCTTATGATGAAACTGCCCTCTTGCCCTCTTGCATTTTCTTCAGCAAGCTCTTAGGATCTCATACGGGACTAGAATTCCTTCAGTTACAAGCAAGAGAACACTTACCAAGTGTCAAGCACTCAATAGGTTTCTGAAAGAACTGTCCAAAGAGGTATATTGGCTCCTCCAGCGACTTGAGTTCCAGCGAGTTCAAGGCATTGAAAATCTGCAAAATATACAATACAAGGTCTGGATGTTAAGTCAGAGGCAAACATGCTAACACGAAATTAGTCATCTCCATCAAGATGAACCTTCCAACATATGCCGTAGAACTTGAGAATCCCTTCCTTCTCGTGAGGAAATCTGCCAGTCAGTTCTCTAAGGAAATCACTGTATTCCCTGTGCACTCGAACAGAGAGGTCATTGGGCAAATGGAAGTGGACTGTAGTAGGATCAGGTACAACTTCCATCTTGCAGCCCACTGCCGCTAGTGCTTGGGTTATCAAGTTCAGATTTCCCTGATCAGATTCAAAGCTCTAATCAGCAAGAGCAGAGTATATGTACTTAACCAGCTAGAACCGCATAAGTCATGCGAGCAAAAAGGAAATGTCAATTATGTCAGTATTGTGCTAACGAGCAAGTACATATGAACAAAAGTCCGCATTAGACCTGAAGGAAGAACCCTTCTTCTCTCTTGAAAGCAGAGACGAAATTCATAAGCAATCTCACGGAATTAAAAGCGATTCGATGCTGCAACTACTCTCCCTATGACAAACAACATTCTTCCACAAGGCATCACTCGTTCAATCAGCCTAATCTATGCCCCCATGAGCGCGGAACTCAAATCGCAATACTGGAAGGAGTTGGCGAGCTCTTTTTGTTCCGAAAGACCATCTACGAACAGAACTTAAAATAATATAGAAAAGAAGAAGCGCATCGTGGTAAAAAAAGCAAACGAAAAAGTTGACCTTGTCACTGAAACCGAACATCACGGAAGACCCAACATCAAACGTATACCCATCTCTCTCGTAAAAACCAGAGCTCCCACCGGGAATCACGTACTTCTCCAGCACGAGCACCTTCGCTCCTTTCACCGCCAACTGCGTGGCCGCGACCAGGCCCCCAATCCCCGACCCAATCACGATGGCGTCATAGCCGCCCTCCCCATCTCTCCCACCCACCTCCCCATCCCCTTCTCTCTCCACCGCCCTCTCTTCGCTCGCCGCCACCGCCCGCGGCCTCGCGCCGCGGCCGAATCTCGCCTCTCTCCGTCTCGCGCCGCAAAGCTCCGACTTTCCGACACCCAATTGGCCGCTCCCGACGTTAGGGGTCGAACCGGACCGTCCCAACGAGGCGCTCAGCTTGCCGCAACCGGAAAGTCCCCGGCTTTCGCTGGTGGGTCTGGAAGGCGCGAGCTTGGGAGCTCGTGGGTAACGAATTGGGACGGTGGAGCTCTGCGGAGCGAGTGGAGAAGCGCGGGGCGGTTGGGGAGCGGGAAGGGAGTGAGAGAAGGGCGTGGACATGGTGGGGGAAGGAAGGTGCGAGTTTAGCACGAAATGAATGGGTTGGGGAGAGGAGAGGAGGTATATGGAGCTCGAGTTGGAGAGCGAAGAGAGCGATTCCACTTCATGATTCCACTCAGACAGAGACGAAGGGGAGAGAGAGAGAGGATGTCGTATAATAATAAACGGATAACGAACAAAGTTCGGCGGCGAAGTTGGGTCTCTGTTGGAGGGAAATGCAGTTGCGTTAGGCAGGAAGTTTTGGCAGTTTGGGCCTTGGTGCAGATACCCAACTAGGGACGGCTCGGCCTGAACCTCCCTCCTCCTCCCTACGCTTTCTCTTGTTTCTTCTCGCATGGGACTCCTCGGCTTGTCCGTTTGCTATAAAGAGACGGCCGGCTCCTTAATAATTACTATCTTTGTTTTTTGGTCAGTCATACTCTATTCATATTCTACACTCACTCGCAGGCATGCACGCCCGCGCTTGCGGGGCGTGGAGCCGTAACCCACTCTCGAAACTGACGCGTCCCTACCCCCATCCCTCCCTGAGAAGGTGGGGATTTGAACCCCTCACCTCCCCCTTCCATGTTGGAAGGGTGGCCACTAGGGCGAATCCCCAGTAGTTAATAATTACTATCTTGTATTGTTACTTTGAGCACTTTTTCGGGGGCTTGGCCCACCGAGACCAAGCTAAATCTTGACACGTGGTATTCCAGAGGCACCTTTTATGGCTTGTGGATGGATTAGGCCATACAAGATTTGACGATGGCAGGGAATGAGAGCTGGGGTGATAAAGTTTAGGCAAGATGCCAATTCTGACAGATCTCTAACATGGCAAATAAGGTAGGATTGGATTAGGCTACCCATCGAATAGGTGTAGCATTGCCAGGCAATAAGCATGAAAAAAGCAAAGACATTTTTCTTAAGTGGGAGAGCTTGTGGTATTTGAAGTGTTACATTGAAAGGGAGAAATCTTCTTGTGTAATCCACAGGTAAACACTCATCCCAAGTTGCCATTACCTTGTGTATTTGCTCAAAATACTCCATTCGGGGTCTAGGATCCCTATGGAGCAAGCCATGAAGTTGCAGGTTGATCATCTTGAGTTGTACTTTCAAATGTTGTCTTGCTAGTCCAACTATAGATTGATGATTCATGATTACACCGAGAATAATATAGTGATGACATAGTAGTGTAGGACTTACTCTCAAATAGTTATTGCTCCTAAGGTGACAAGTTCAAATCCCCCGATCGCTTCTCAACCTAAAAAATCCTTGGTTTGTTTGTGGTATAGATTTGTTCTTGTCATGGTGAAGGACAACTCATGTTTTATTCCATCGCCTTAATGGGGCAACAGTAACAAACACTCGAGAAAATAAGCAGTAGTTATTATGGTTCAAATTAAACATTCCATTGCAAATGTGACACTCATGTTGGGCGTTTGTTAATGCGGTTGCACCATCCAAACCTTTTCACTTTATCAAACAAAAGAGCAGAGAAATAAAGGGAGAAGAAAAACCCTTGGCCACCGGAGATCTAGATAAGACAGAAATTTGGAAAATTGTTCTCGTCCAGAAATAGCCTTCACTTGCCTAGCCAGAATCCTAACTAAACTCTCTTATAGAGATACTCATTGGGTAACGAAAGGCTCAGATTGTGTGCAGAAATTTTAAGATACCGTTTTCTCTTAATTTCAGCACGAAATTCAAGAGAAGTGGCATATACCGAGAATGTGCCTCCGGGCAAATATGCCAATATCCTTGTTCCCTTGGAATCGCGGGACCCATTTTGCCCAATCGTGCACCAAACAAGCGATCAACGGGTGCTCCCATTGTTTTTTTCTCTTTTCTTCTCTCAAGGCCAACTCAGAATCAAAAGGTTCATAAACTCGAATAACTTTCCAATGTCCAAATTCACGCGCGCCGAGTGGCATTGCTGCTTCGATCCTACTTTCCGGTGCCGAGCTCGGATTCGCCTCACGTGTTCAGGTAGGATTCGAGTGCAGCGACTGTCGATCGTTAGCACTATCAAGAGAATTGTTGCCCACCACGAGTAAGGATGAGTAGAGATATTTTTTACGGTCGTCGAAAAGGTGGTTTAAAAGATAATGCAACTGTCGTGTAGCAAGTGCAATCGCATTAATAAAACTAATATGATCGACGGTCATGATTAGCTCGGAAAATTTCAACGCAGCAAAGCGGAGATGTTCCTAGGCGAAGGGGGAACCCACAAGTGAGCGCGACAACCAGAGCTGAACAAGTGTCCAAAAAGAAGGAAATAAAAAAAAGACCGTTTTCGCTCCGTTTGGCCGAGTGCGTCCACGGTCCTATCGCTTCGCTTCACGAGCAAGCGCCAACGAATTTGGATCCGATTCTTCTCCTGCTCCTTCTCCTTCTTCTTCTTCCCCTCTTCTATCGCTTCGCCTGATCGCTGGGCCACAAAATCTCTCTCTCTCTCTCTGTCTGACGCACTCCATTGTCTGGAGTTTCCATCGGCTTCATTGCGCAATCGCATTCCCCCCAGGTACTCTTCCCCTCCCTCCCTCTAGTGTGCGAGAAAAACGGTAATCAGATTGCGATGTTTCTGTTCTACGAGTTCGTGTCGAGGAAGAGATCCGTAGAAGTTTGATCGCAGGATTTCGATCCGTTTTCCGCCGTTTGCTTCGATTCGGTAGACGGCCCCGATCGAAATCTCTGCCGACGCGCTTCCAATCTTCTTCCTGGTAAATGCCGCTTCCACGCGAGCGCGCGAGGCTTGTGTTGCGCGATTTTTGTTTCTGGGGGCGGTCGACAGCTTTAAATTGCGCTTCTTCGCTTCTTTTCTTTCTCCCTCCTGTCGGAGCTGTCCGGCTTCGCGAGGATAAGCAATTAGAGCTGATTAGGATCGCCCGTCGGTATGACACTCAATACCATGAACACACGCTTGTTCGTGATTTTCCTGAGATTGGTGAGCTATGACAGCTAAAATCAGCTTACTCTGGGTTAGATTGCTTTACTGTTTGTTTCCGGGTTATTACATGGGAGGTTAGTGCTTTACTGAATTAGTAGTGAGTTTACCTTATTAGCTTGCTCAAATTGCTGCAACTTCTCTTAACCAAAATGCCTCCTCCCGGTACATGGCACTTTATGGAGGCTTTTCTGTTTGCTCTGGGGTACGTATCCCTGGTTACTAAAGGCCATATAGAACAGGGGCTCTTGATGAGACCAATTTTCATTTAGGGTATCTTCTGGCGAAATTAAACGATCCTTGTATTCAAAGTATAATTTTGCAAGATTTTTTGATCCAGCTTCACCATTTGTGTGCGATCCAGTCTGTCTTTCTAGTTTGCGTCGAGAACTTGTGGTGCTTTTGAAGCGGCAAATGACAGCCTAGAAGTTTATTAGCTTGTTCTCCCTTGCAGAATTATAAGCCTTCTTACAATCACAACATATAGCGCTTAGTCTTGTGATTGATTGTTCTTTATATCCTCACTTCCCTATTTTACAAGCTAGAGAAACAAGTCTATGAGATAGGACTTGGGTTAAATCTGTACTACTTCTTTGTCATTTACTCAGTGGTGTTAAAACTTTGCTCTGTTTCGCTGACAGGTTGGACCAAACACTATGGAGCGGCTCAGTTCTTCAGCAAAGCTCATGGTTGTTTCAGATCTGGATCATACGATGGTAAGTTCTGTAATGGGAACTTTAGATTTACATCAACCCAGTTGCTTTATGTATTTTTTTCTGAACAAGAGGCCTTGCAGGTTGACCACCATGACCGTGAGAACATGTCCCTGCTCCGATTCAATGCTTTATGGGAATCCAGCTACCGTCATGATTCCCTCTTAGTTTTCTCAACTGGAAGGTCGCCCACCCTGTATAAACAGCTGAGAAAAGAGAAGCCCATGTTGACTCCAGACATCACCATAATGTCCGTTGGGACTGAGATAACCTATGGTAACTCCATGGTTCCAGATGGTGGTTGGGAAGAAATTTTAAATCAGAATTGGGACCGAAATATTGTAAAAGAGGAAGCGAGCAAGTTTCCTGAACTTACTCTTCAGGTGTGCCTCATGCATAAAAGCTTCTTTCCGAGGAGTCCTTTCTGTTTAGACATGCAAAAAAAATTTATTGACTCTATTTTCTGTTTATGCACCCCTCAGATTTTTTTGTCATATAGACAATGATACGTGTCACATTAAGAAGACTTACTGACTTTTGCTTGTCAATGTAGTCGGAAACAGAACAAAGACCGCACAAGGTTAGCTTCTATGTTGACAAAAGCAAGGCTCAGGATGTGACAAAGAAGCTTTCAGAGCTTTTGACAAAACAAGGGGTAACAATTTATCAATCTCCTAGGATCTTGTTGTTTTCCTCTCTCTTTATTATTAATGTATCCCTACAGCACTGGCCACTTATAGGTCTCTTCTTTCCCTCTCAGTTGGATGTCAAAATTATCTACAGTGGAGGAATGGATTTGGACATACTAGCACAAGGTGCTGGGAAAGGACAAGCTCTTGCATACTTGCTAAAAAAGTTCAAGGCAGAAGGAAAGCTTCCCACTAATACCCTTGTTTGTGGCGATTCTGGAAATGATGCTGAACTATTCAGCATTCCAGATGTGTATGGTGTCATGGTCGGTGGTCTTGTATTGCATCGATTTGTGTCGAACTTGTTTCACCTCTGCTAGTCATATTTATTTCATAGACATTTTGGATGTGTAGGTGAGCAATGCTCAAGAAGAATTGTTGCAGTGGCATGCTGAAAATGCCAAAGACAACCCTAAAATCATTCATGCCACAGAAAGGTGTGCTTCTGGGATCATTCAGGCTATCGGTCATTTTGGACTCGGTCCAAATACATCTCCAAGGGATGAGGCCGACCTTTCCGGCTGTAAAAAGGAAAATCTCAGTCCTGGTGGTGAAGTAGTGAGATTTTATTTACTACATGAAAAATGGAGACGTCGAGAAATGGAGAACTCTGAGAGTTACATCACAACTCTGGAAGCAGTTTGTGTGCGTCTCATTCCTTTCTACTGTTCTTACTTCATTTGGAATAGGTATAAACTTTCAAAATATGCAAAAAAATCCATTTCACTTGCTCTGACAAGCACTTGCAAGTTGCTACCTTCGTTCAGAGAAATTGATCTGTCAGTACCTAATTAAATTGTATTTAGCATGTATGCTGGTTAGGCAGACTAGTGGCTTAGGGATGTGGGAGCCAGAGGCAATGGCCTTTGTCCTGTATTCTTTCCTCTGGTCCTAGGTGTTAGAGGCTAACTGACGTTGTAGACAATTGCATTGTCATAATGAGTTCACTAGAATCCAAGTTGCATTTGTTGACAATGGACTGTAAATATATACTGCGTGGTTTTAGGTGGGTCTTTACTTTTTCCCATCAGTGTGTCCTTGGCAGTCTTTCACAAATATGAGAACAGCCGTTTTGACCCAGGGAACAAAAAATGGGATAGATTCAATGGGTCATATGCACATGAGCATATTTTCTGAGCATTACATGTGAAATGATTAATGATTCTCTTCTCTCTCTGTTGCCTTTTGACAGCAACCACCTGGGGTTTTTGTCCATCCATCTGGGGTTGAGCAGTCCTTCCGTGAATGCATAAGTGCACTGAAGGGGAACCATGGAGACCAACAGGGGAAACAATATCGAGTTTGGGTAGATCAAGTATTTCCTACAAAGATTGGTTCAGACACCTGGCTAGTGAAGTTTCAAAAGTGGGAGATGCATGGTGAGACCCTCTTCTTAATTTCATTTCTCTTTGAGGGAGGTGGTACAAATTTTTCTGGCATGATTATAGTTCCCATCTTTAAAATTTGTTATACATCATTCTCTTTTTCCTGCTTATCTGTTGTCTTTACCTTTTATTTTGGTTATACATCATTATCGGTTTCTTGATATTGATGTGAGAACTGCTCTATGATGTCCTTGTAAAAGCTTTCTGCAAGTTTGTATTATATACAAATTCATACCTGCCCATCATAATTTTGCTCACTGCAGGAATTGCAGTCGTTGTTTAGTACATCATAAAAAGCATTCCAACAAAACTGCAAGATTACAACCTTTGCTAATTTAACAAGAGACTGTGCATTGGTCTCAGCATAATTCCTGTGATTTATTTGAAAGCATAGAATCCCTATTATTGACTGATCAGGGAGATGGAGCTGATGCTCAGTCATCCAAAAATTTTAGTTTAACATGTGTTTGGAGACGGTTTGAAATTATTATGTCCATGTGACATTTAGGACAAGGTAAATTAAAGAGGATAATATGAGTCTTATAAATGGATTTTGAATGCCCATTTGACTTAGGTTTGGGTTGTTTTCCGCTGCTCGTTGCATGGTTCTTGTGGCAAACAAAATCATTGTGAGTTGCAGCCTGCTGTGTGCAAGAATTCTTTTCATAGAGAGACATAAAAACCTACATTAGGTTTACTGCTAATGTAAGAAATAATTTACACACATCCACTGGATTGTTGATGTGTTGAAGGATTCGGTTACACACATCACCAATGCAATGGTGAATGTGTAAGGAATTCTATTCCCCTAGTGTGAACAATTATCCTTTTCTCTATTAGTTTTACCATGAGAATTTATTGGCACAGATGAAAGCCTTGAAATTTTGTTTGGGTCTCACAGTGATCAGATTGCATCTTCTTACACATTTAGTAGTTCCAGGGAAGACCATCATCCAATGATAAGCCATCTCACATGTTTGATTATCTTATATAAAATGAGGTCCATCTCATTCATGATGATGCAGGAGTTTCAGGAGATTAAATGCTTCATCGCTTAGCTCTGTTTTTTTAGTGATTTTATCTCATTCCTATTTACTGTAAACTTCACATTGAGAGATGTTTCCATTGTTGCCATGTTTTCATAAGGGTGAAGAATCATCTGAACTGAAGGTTGAGATCTGGCATGATCCAACATCCACGAGTTTGGTAATTCTGCATGATTGAAAGTTTGACTTGATGGTGTAAGCTTGGCAATACCATTCTGATGGGCAACTTTTTCGTTTTTGTCTTTCCATTTTGCAAATTGATTTCTTATGATAATAATTTTATTTTGATAGATAACTTGCTTTCCCTCTTTGAGATTGCTTCTGCATTGAGCTTGTTTTCGAAGTTTTTTCCCATCTATTAGAGCCTAAAAAGATGATGGCACACAATGAGATTAAGTTGGTGACAAATTTGTGGCTTTTCTAAGTATGCGTTCCTCTAATCTTGACATCTCATTGGTCTTACTTTTGCTTTCTTAATTTTTAAGGTGAGGAGCAGCAGAGTTGCTTGTGCTCTGCCATATTGGTTACAAAGGTAAGGCTTTGCAATACATCTTGACACGTGATATTCTTGCTTAAATGCGTTTGAGATCATTCAGGGATGACAATATTCCATTTCAGGATGCTGACGGTTCGCATGGATGGACCTGGCGACATTTGCATCAGACTTGGTCATCAGTAGCAGGAGCGAAAGATCATCTGTCCTGGCTTCTGTGAAAGCTTTAAATACGTTAAAAGTTTATAGTGTGATGATTGACTCAAGTGTTATTATTATGCTTTGATAATTGATGTACGATCCCACAATGAAGATGGCTAAATACATGATTTCATCTACGATGAAAAGTCATTCAGAGAGGCAAAATGCCGTGAACGAGAATGTCATGGTATCCATTCTGTCAGGCCATGAGCCTGTGAACGAAAGTGAATAAAAATAGGAGATCTTTTCAAATACAAAAATCGTGCTTTTGAATCTCGAACGATGACAGCGACGTGAGATCAGTGTCGAGATCTCTTGCTTTGTTCTATCAAAACCTCTGTCGTCACTTCTCTCGTCTGCAGGGTCTGTCATCAGCTTGGTGATCTTCACGTTCAAGTCCATCGGTCCTGATCATATTCCTCTAGTCCACTGCATGGCAACAATGACGATCATCTGTATGAGGAGCGAGATCAATTCTCAAGCCGTGAGTTTAGGCATTGTCGGTGACTAATGGGCGGGAGAGAGAGAGAGATACCGCTAAATCAAAGAGCAAAATGGAGCTTCTCCACGCTACATATAAAGAGCCACTACATACGTTCCTTCTTTTCGCAGCTGGTATAAAAAGTGGGTCATGTTAACATATATAAAAAGTGACTACATTTATTGATCATTCTTAATAAATAAATAAAGGAATTATCAATTATCGCAAATTATAAGAAAAAAAATACTCATGGGAGATTTCTAACATCTTTCTGTGCAACTGTCTTCTTGAAACAACAAAAAGATTTTCCAAAAAAATTTGGGGAAAGGAGAGGGCCCAACCGGGTTCGAACCGGTGACCTCTTGATCTGCAGTCAAATGCTCTACCACTGAGCTATGGACCCTGGTTATGTCCTGGTTCGTTCTTATTTTTAATTTATTAATTAATGGCCTCTGTATGCATAATTGTTTTGATATACATAAGCGCGGTAGCGGCAGTGTTCAGGAGACAAAAACCTATCTTTTCCACGGATAAATCGATAAAACCCGCACCCCTGAATTTAAAAAAAAAAAAAAAAAGGCTATAAATTTACTATGCCAATTTGAGGTAAAACCAAAGTTTCGTCTGTGGACATTAATATCATCTAATTCATGCTTGTGCTCCAAGTTAATATCCACGCTAATTATCCAATCGACTAACATGGCTTACCATGTCTATACGGTGCAATGAGTATGTTAGTATAACAACACCTTAATTTAATAGCTTAAATTTTTAGAAATAATTAATAATGATTTCACAAAATCTCACATGATATTAATATAAAATGTCTTGATTTTGAATCTTTTCAAGCTCCTATTTGCCTCCCAAACAAAATATTTCCACACTTAGTATTAGGCCTAAAAAAAAGAAATCATAACTATAGTTTAACTTTTGAAATGATTGGCAGTGGTCCAAAATTTTATAGAATACTTAATATGATGTGATCTTCTCAAACTCACAAGCTACTTGAGCTCGAAAAGAAGGGCTTTCGGACAAGGCCCAGTTTATCAAGACTGAGAATGATAGAGACCTTTCATTGAAAAGTATCAATGCTATCTTCGAAAGTCTTGAGTGCGAGGGCCACTAATACGGCGGAACCCCCTTGGCCTCTAGAGGCACCTTTTTCTAATCGTCGTTATATAGATATAAAGTATCTATATGATAGCAGTTTCCTTTCTCTTGAGTAGTTCGGGCACTCCAAATCTTCTTTGTGTGTTGTTGAACTACTTCCTGAACTCCGAGACCTTTGCTTCCCAAGTTAGGATCGACTCTTCAAAGAGGTGGGCGTACCATGGTTAGGCCGGCCCCTCCAATGATGTAGGAAGAGCCTAAAGCACAGACAGCATCCTATTCTGCTCTACCGACTTTGAAATTATTTCTTTTCAAATTTGTGCGACTCGATTATCTTTCTTATTGAGATTAAACTGGAAAATGTTGTCTCAAAAGCTTACCTATAATTGGGTAATAGAATTTTACATATACACTTGTATGTTTATGAAAGTCGGCGCGAATCTGATGTTGCTTTTTGCGGGTATTATAACTTTGAAACTTCGGTTAAAGGTCGATTTAGAATTCGAGCATAACTCAGAGTTTATTTTACAATAAAGTTAAATCGGGTGGAGCCTGTTCCAGTTGAGTTTGGAATTGTAAATTCCAGCTCCATGAAGATGTGGGACATAATATATTCAAGTTGAATAGAGCTCACGCGAGGTGCACTCACTCCACTAAATTTGATGCCACTAAAGCATGATGACAGTCAAGACAAATATTGGATAACCTAATTTCTAAAATTAACGTGGCTAGTCGGGACGCTAAAGGATTTTCAACTTAAAAATCGAATGTTGTGTATTCAAATTCCTCCAATTGTGTTCTATTCAATTTATAAAATTTGGTAGATTATTTCATAAATCTCCAGGTAATCAAAGCCCTGCTATTTTGCCCCTTGATTATAAAGAAGAAGAAGAAGATAGCAAGATCTTAGTAATAATACAATCTTAGACAAATTAAAAAAATCTCTTCAAAAGATAAAATAACTTCTTGAATTTACTCCATTTAGAGGACGTCACATCATAGAGAGAGCGACCATTATTTTTAAATAGAGAGGATGTCCATGTCAATCCAAAAAAAACATTCACATGGATTACGTAGTCGAACATTTCGAAGTCGCTATTTAACTATAGTAAGAAAGCTAAGTATACTTTTAGAATATTGATGATGCACAATTCTAAGAAATTTAAATATCTGTAGATATATGGCTAACGATTCATGGGTCATAATCATATCATAATCGTGTCATACTAAATTCATAGGTTCTATCCACAAATGATGTGTGTTGGCAATTGTGTGTCTTATTTTCAAAACTCAAACCCACAGCACTATTATTAAATTAGTTACACGACATGACACGGTAAAAATTTGATCTTTTTATATAAAGACATAAAAATTTGTTCCAGCATATATCAATGTATCTAAATTAAATGCATTGTATTAACATGGACAACGCGTCTTCGATTTGAGAAGTGCATTTAAGCATATCATTTACTGATTTAAAGGGATTTAATTCACAATTTCATTATCTATTTATAGATAGATTAACTGTTTTATTTTACATACGACGAGTCATGTTACCATACCTACAACAAAATAGAGTATGACTATATAGATAAGATACTCTATTAAGGTTCATCATGAGGACTAATTTGACATCATCATTATGTTTATTTTATCACGACTCTTCTATAAAGGTTAATATTAAGAAAAAGCCGAATAGGTATTTTAATAATAAATTTATCATAAATTAATTTTTATTAAAAAATTCAAAACTAGTATGTATGTAAAAAATTTATTTCAAATTAATTTTTTGATTGTAAAAAACCTTAAATTGATTCTTTTGTGACCAATTTATCATACGTCCCTTTTTCTTAAATTGGATTAATATAAATAAAATACTTATGATAAATGAAAGATAAAATCTCAAATTAATATAACTCTTAACAGTTATATGTCATCTAATTTATTAATTTAATAATAAAATTTGATAAAAATAAATAATAAAAATTTATTATAAATATATCGATTTAATTTTTTTTATGATATTAATAATTAATACAAAAAAGGGCAAACATCACGACCGATGTGACGGTCACTTATCTCTTTATTGATACGAAAGAATGACGAAAGGAAGAGCAGAGTGAATAGCAACATCTCTCCTGGACATGGGGGCACCTTTGCTTGGTCAAGAAGCATGCAGCACAGCAGAGTTTACAGCCGAATGGAACTCCACACGTGTCGGGCGGCGGCCTCAGGGCGACTGACACGTCCCGACAGTTGGGAACCTCGCTCGTCATCGTCACCGTCCCATCGACAGATCGAAAAAAATCCTTATCCACTCCTCTCTCTCTCCATCAGGACCATCAGGACCACCGCCGTCTCCTCCTCCTCTCACTTATCTCTCTCTCTCTTTCTTTCTGTACGAGCACAGGAAAAAAGCAGAGTTAGTTAAGGGGGATGGCTCTGAGGATGCTGTACGGGGTGGTGTTCCTGTCCCTGTCCTGCGCCTGCTTCAAGCTCCTCCACCTCGTCCTCCACCCCGTCTTTTACCTCACTTCCTGATGATGAACGACCGACCATCATCCATGTCCACGATGCTTTTGGACCCCCCTTGGAGCAAGAAGAAGAAGGCTCTCCAAATGGGGTGATTTCGTTTTTTTTTTTTTCCATTTCCTCCTCTTTTTTCCTGCTTCAGCTTGTGAATATATCAACCCGTGAAGATGATGAGTCGGGCTCTCTGGATCTTGATGCGTGGAGCGTGTGGCTCTCTCTGTACATCTCTTCTGTTTCTTCTTCCCTCGTTCTTGTTCTTTCTTGTTTCCTTTACTTTCTTGGGGAGACGGGGGAGATTGTATGTAGAAAGCTACGATGGATTGAAGATCATGTTGTGTTCGACTTAGACCCTTGTTTTTGCTTTCATGGTGATCTGGATCTTGGGTCTAGCCTCCATATTTATTTTCTTCTTTCTGCTTTTCTTTCGAATGAGGGAGGGGATGTGCTTATTAATGAATAATGATGTTTGAGGAGCAGGAGCAGCATCATCAATGGCTTCTGATGTAAATGGCCCACTCCATGTTTGATATTCAGACAGTCACACATTCGAAAATTTTCAAATACATAATAAAAGTGATTTTCTAAGCCGTTTTTTCACGAACATTGATCAATATAGAACGGTAGGGCCTGTCGGTTTGCGCTTTTGAAAAAGCAATTGCTTTACTGCCCTTCAAAATTTAATAAACCAATTGAAATTTCAATATATATATATATATATGTGTGTGTGTGTGTGTGTGTGTGTGAAGAAATTGTATACGAATTTACTTGTCAATCCTAAAAGTTTAAGCCCTTTTCAAGCTTGGGGGGAGGCAAAGGCCATTCATCGTGAAATTTAGATTGTGTAAAAGTAAATCTCTCGGGATAATTGTTTAAAAATGTGTTTAATATACTCTACGGTGCTTGATTAAATCCTAAATCTTTTGGTTATACTGATTGAATCCTAAACCTAAACCTAATGTCAATTTGATAGTGTAATCATTTGGGCTAAATTTATTTGAAAATAGTGTTGTTGACAAATTTTTTTGTAAACTTAAAAAAAAAATAGAATTTTTTTCTTATTAATAATTTCTTGATTTCTTTATATTTTTTTCTTTTCTTTTTTTTCACTGTTAAAGACTAGTAGAGAGCCGTCCTAGCCAAGGTCCGACAACCCCCAGTGGCCATCGGTGAGGACCACAAAGTTCTTGTCAATCACAAGTAAGGGTCACGATCCTCGTTGGATCTGAGTGAAGTCAAGTGAGAGCATCGTGGGCCTCGTCTGTGGATTAGGTTGACCCATTACTATCACACATTAGTTGGCTTGGCTTACGTTAGCGATTGCATGCTTCATGAACGTGACCGCAATGTTAGTTGGCATTTGATCGGCCATTTATTTTGCACGTATAGGATTAGGTATAGTGTACGATTGTTAGATCAAAAATTAAGAAAGATATTTGTTTGGTCCAGCTATACATAAATACTCATTATCTTAATTTCCTCCATGATTTTGATATCCATGATTTTGAAATATAAAAAGAATAAAAAGATTTTATAATTTTTTTTTATAGTAATTTAGGGGACCCTCAAATGCAAAATGGTCACGATGAAAAAAAGTCCTCTTCAAACCTATGCATGGCAATGGCCATTTTGTCAATATAATTCTTATTGATGATTTGTCAATATAATTAAAGAAAAGGAAAAAAAGAAAACAAAAAATATTTTTCATATGGAGGAAATCAGCATCCTCATTAAAAAAATCATCAAGCATGAAAAAAGAAATGTGCATCTTTTGTGCCCTTTTTGAATAATTATCCGAAATTTCTGATATAGCACTTAATATAACAACTTTGATGAATGTCCATTTTTTGTCATGGTCCAAATGCTTCCACATTACACCATGGTGGTTGTCACAAGCCAAGCTCAAAATCTCACCTTCAACACAATGGCCTTCGATTTGAGCTGCGGCGACCCCAAATCTGAGGCGACCTCTCATTCGGTTGTGACAATTTGTTGGAATGCGATTCAGCAGCAGATGACCTGACAGTCCACATCATGATATGGGGGCCTCTACTGCTGATTTGGCGGCCCCATCGGCGGAAAAAAAACGCATGACCTAACACTCACTAAAAGAAAGGATCACATTGCCTCGAAATTAACAAGCATACCGACTAAATTGAAAAAAAAAACCGAATCTGGGTTGATACTGAGCAAATTTTTAAATACTGTTCATGACATTACCCCTTAGAAATAACTGCGAGAGACCGCCGTCTCAGGAATAGAATCACAAGTCAAAACACACCCAAGAGAAGAAAACAAAAACCCATATAGGACGAATTCGAACAGACTGTTCGGAGGGAATATTTCACTCTCTACAGTCGCGAATTCGCACTTCTCCTCTTCTTTCACTCTTTGGTCGTGAGTCTTGTGACCTTGCATCTTGAGTTTTTCATTCTGTCCCTTACAAAAAACGTACATCGATAGATGCATTGAACTTGAATGGGATTGGCCAGTCTTTCTTTATCCTTCGGGGTCAATTTGCACAGCTAGAGTTTGCTAGGCCGCGTTCATAAAACGCATCAAAATGTCCAAAAGCACGTGGTAGTTAGTTGGAAGAGATCCTTCTAGATAATGGCACCACGAAGTCTTGGTCTATTCAAAAAAATTGCTTGGGTTCTCCAATTTACTCTGTTGTCACTCTTTCAACCGTCCATAACTTCCGTCCTATGAAGCTTGTCATAGCTTTGTAGGTTGCGATCACGACGGTGGTCCGCAGTGCCCTAATCTGACTGTCATGCAAGCGATGGTGGTGGGTGAAACTCTCGGGCGACTATCGTCCGGTGGTCACCCGAGAGTTGCCGCCACTGCACGGTGATCGTCTGTGGTCGGTGACCATCGAGCAATGGTCTGCAACTCTGTCACGGTGGTGTGCCGCTAAGTAACATGGGAGATTCGAACCACTCCTCGTATCTGCTTTCTTTAATTGTTTGGATTTTTTTAACCAAATCTAGGTTGGATAAAACTGTCCATCTGAAGGGCAAGAAGATTCTCTGGTTTTTCATCCTAATATAAAATTTATCCATCCGAAAATGGGTCACCAAACACGGGTAGGATAAGTTTTCTCGTACCTAGCCTCTTCTGCGGACCACCAAGCGCAGCCTCACGCTTTTAAGTTTTAACCCCGTCCTCACTCAGGGTAAGATATAAGAATCAGCATATAAAAAACATGAGGTTTAATACGCATGACCGAGTAACCCAAGAAACCAGGTGCCACCCACTTGTTAGATTTTCCTTCGATGTACAAAACAAGACAGGTAATTACAGAGAAAAATCCTTGAGCTTGGGCCTTTTTTTCCTTGCAATTTTGTGGATTGACTCAAGAATATCTCCCAAGCCATAACCTCAAATGGCAAAAAACACCCACCCTTTGCATTTCTCCCACGAGGTCCCGACGAGTTCCTAAAACGAGACGAGCATCTTCATGAAGTATCCGCTCGTAACGTTAAACCTCAAAAGCATCCCTAAAATTAGCAAAAACACAAACGGTAAAAAGTTAAAATCTCTTTCATAGAGAGGACCCCTAAAATTCAGAACATGTGCAATAGTCGTAACTGATATTCAAGAAACCAAACCAAATCAAATCAAATCAAATCAAACTAAACGAGAGTCAAAAGATATAAGAATCTTATTTTTCCGTAAGAATGGTCAAATCTCGAGAACTGGGGATGGTGTGAACATGGTTTCGGCCGCCTCACGGGCTTTTTCCATACCATCGGTAATAATTTGACCAAGTGGAGCCTTGTTACTATTTGGTTATGATCGGTTTCCTAGAAAAAGTATCGCGTTCGCTTGTTTTTTAGGGCGGGCATGCCTTTCGACGTCCAAAAATAAAGGTGGGTAGCTCACCAATTACATCAGAAAGAAAGGGTCATTTCTTTTTTTTGGTCTAAAAAAAGAAGGGGCCATTAGATGGCAGAGGAAAAAACCGATTCTTTTCTAGGAAATAACCAAAGAAAATCAAGTCAATTTCACAAGTCGCCAATCTCTAAGAAGCGGTCGATCCGGTTCTTTCTTTAGCGTTCGTTTTGTTACTTTTGTATCTTCTTTTCCTCCTCTCGGTGCCTGATTGGGCAGATGGTCGTGGTTGCTTCCTTGTATGAACCGCCCATTTTTTAAACCCTTTTATGATCTTCTTCTTCTTCGTCTTCTTCGTGTTCTCTCTCCCGGTCTCCACGCCAACTGCGAAGAACCGGCAACCTCTCATCTTCCTGTCATATAAAAATAGCAAACGTTTATTTAGACCCCCCTCTTTCTTTTCTATATTTCCTTCATGGAATCTCAACAGACGTCTTTGGTCTCATAATTTTTGCTTAAAGATCAGATAGAGAGAGAGAGAGAAGAGAGAGAGAGAGAGAGAGATGGAGAATTCAGCGGGAGTGGGGTTGTTGGCGGTCTGCGCAGTCTCAGGAAGCGTGGCCCTCATCACCCTTCAAGCCCAGAAGCGCTTGCTCTCTAATTTCATGAAGAAGATCGAGTCTGAACTTCAGGGTACTCGTGAGTTCTTCATTTTCTTCTCTCTCTCTCTCTCTCTCTCTCTCTCTCTCGTTTCCCTCTAGGATTAAAGGTCACGAACCTGCTAAGATCACTTCCATTTCTTTTCTTATAGAAAGAATTTTTATTTGGAATTATTGGTTCTGGTGTTGCGCTCTAGGAAACGGATCATCAGAGAAGCACGAGGTCAGAAAGAAGGTCCGGTTCGCGGAGGACGTGATCGAGCCGTCGTCGAACAACAGAGAGTACAGGCGATCGAAATGCCAAGCCAACGCCGCTCAGAGCCTCGACATGCCGATGAACAGGCAGGTTCTGTACAGAGGGCTCGTCCAAGATAGGATGTACAGGGGCTGCAACGCGTCGTGACAGTTTCTGGCCGTTCCTCTGTTTTACTCTCTGAGGCAGGCGTC
Organism: Eucalyptus paniculata subsp. matutina; assembly: GCA_017140255.1. Classification (NCBI taxonomy): domain Eukaryota; kingdom Viridiplantae; phylum Streptophyta; class Magnoliopsida; order Myrtales; family Myrtaceae; genus Eucalyptus; species Eucalyptus paniculata. Next base: position 47,520,123 of record CM029435.1, read on the forward strand.
TTGGTTGTTGTTTCTTTTTCTGGTGTATCAACTGTGAATAGAATCTCTGGTTTTTTGTATGGCCTGAAGCAGAAACTGGTTCAGCATCTGTCAATAGAAAGAAGAAAGTGTAGATCTCTGTAGTTTCTTGGTGATGTGTTGGGGGTCTGTGGGTTGACCTGATGTGTCAGGATTGTGCTGCGCCTGATCTACCTGGAAATGGAGGCAGATTGAAAAAAAAGTAAATAGAACTACAGTATGGTTGACTGTTTTTTTCGCTTGTGCACCTCTTTCTTTTGATTCTAATATTAAACTACACGATGAAGCGGGGGAACCCTAAACTTATTTGTTTACTTTATCTTTGTATGATTGTAAAACAAATCCCATCTCATCAACCATATCACTAATTTTGAGGACCGTGTAATATATGAGACAAAAATCAAGAATGGTGGATCCATAAAGTGAGATTATTTTCGTTCCGTAATACACAAATTAAAACTTCAGAATATTGTATATCAGATCAAAATTTACGAAATATTCGTGTTATCATCCTTAATTGGTGGGCAGCTCTCCCTAGGGCCCATAAGAAAATCTTGGCCCGTGGATATATCTATAGGTGGGCTTTCGGCCTCTTTCGTTTAAGGATGTTGGTGGCTCCGGAGGATTGCGTCAGTTAGCTAACGCTAGGATTTGATTTAGTACCATCGTACTTCCCCGAAGAAGGAAGGAAAGAAACTGGTTGTTCTAGGAAAGATGCGGACAAGAAAGTGAAGAGACTAAGGACAACGTCGAGTCTCGCGTTCGGAACGAGAAAATCAATTAACATCACGGGGACGGAGAAGGAGGAAAGACACGTAACGCAACTTGTCCTCGTTCGGTCAGGAATATACACTGGTTTTTGTGGTGCGAGGAACACATTTCGTGAGGAACTATGTGATTGACCGCCTAGAAAATGAGCTGAAAAACTCTTTTTTTATGGCACCCAATTAGGATCTTTCTCTCATTTTTATTATTTTGTTTTGAAATGCAGTTTTTTTTTTTTAATAATTCAAAGGCATGATCGCAAAAATCCGATTAATCTGGGAATAGATGAAATACCCTTCAAATCCCGTGAACATGTTAGATTAAGATTTTTGGTCCGTTCAAGTAGCTCCAATCCATTTGTAGCAGTAGTTGGACTGAAGTGTATGTTAGTGAAATAGAGTAAGTTTAGTTGGCAAGGGAAGATGAAAATGTTTAATAAGGTGATCCAAGCTTTTGGATTGGCGAAGGGGGTATAAATGAATCAAATTATATTTTGAGTGGGGATTTTGTTCGAATTATGTATGAAAGTTGGAATTAGCAAGTAAGGGACATGGGTGATGACATAGTTTGGCATTAACTTTCTAGTGTCAAGCATGCCAAGGACGGGAAAATATTAGAATGTCCAGCTCTTGAAAATAGTACTTACATACAAGATAATAATGTATCGAATCTATCTCTTGGATCTTCTTCTTTTGCATATCACTAACAGAAAATGTAATATTTTCGCAAGTGAAGTCATTTAAATAATGCAAAATGCATATCGATGAGATGATATCATACAACAATTTGATGACCCATTGCCAACTTTGATCCATTCATAGCAGTATTTGCAAAAACTTTGGGGACAGACAGACAATTTCTCTTGCGATAAGCACGAAAATTACAAATGATAAGCATGCTAAAAATAGGGAAAGTAGGTCCATTCCCGTCTCCTCATTTTCGCGAAATTCTAGCGATGTCTCCATCAATCCATCTTTTTTCCGTTGTGGAAACTCCAAATCTCTCCACCAAAAACACACTCCTCAACAGAGACAGCAAAACTTCTCTCTCCCTCTTCCTCTCTCCGCCCCCAAATAAAGCACAGTCGTCAAAACCACCGAAGAAAGGCCAGCCACACCGGCATCGCCCTTCCTCCTTCACCTGAATTTTCTCCTTCTTTTCCTTCGAGGGGCGGGCTGGGAAAAGAAAGGAGAGAAAAATGACGTCCACCATTTCGATGGAAACCCCTCTCCTCTTCCTCCTCCTCCTCCTCCTCCTCCTCCGGCTGACGTTCTCTTTCAAGGAATCCACCCTCTCCTCTCGGTATCCTTCTCCTTGAACTTCCCGGGGAAAAAAGAAGAAAGTAGTTTTATTTTCTTTTCTTTTCTTTTTCCGGGAAACGTTTCAAGAATTGCAAGCTTGTCCGAGCAACTCCGTTGGGTTACCATTCGGTGATCAGCTGATCTGCACGGATCAGAGAGGGGGGGAAGAGAGAGAGAGAGAGATATCGGTCGTTCTTGTTTTTTCTCCGGGGAAAGAAAGCCGCATCTGAATGACCCGCCAGAAGAACAAGAATCCATCGCCGACCACGTCGCATCAGGTCGTGCTCCGGTCCGCGCCGGCCGACCGCCGGGAGCGGCTCCTGGGCACTCCCCCGCCGACCCCCTCGGCCGCCCGCCGCGCCCGGCTCGCCGAGGTGGCGGGCGGCTCCGCCGCCGAGTGCGCGGCCATCTGGTGCTGCTGCCCCTGCGCGATCGCCGACTTCGTCCTGCTCGCGGTCTACCGTGTCCCCGCGGGGCTGTGCCGCCGCGCCCTGAGGAAGCGCCGCCGGCGGAGGCTGACGAGGCAGGTGGCGTTCGCGTCCAAGAGGGGAACCAGGAGCGGCAAGAAGCGCGCGTCGGGGCACGATGGGGCCGACGACGACGACGACGACGACGACGACGACGGGGAGGACGCCCCGCCATCGGTGATAACGCTGGAGGAGTTGCTGGAGAGGAGGGGCGGCACGGCGGAGGAGATGGAGGAGGAGATGTGGAGGAGATTCGGGAACATGGGGTTCTGGAGGAGCCCTTCTCGAGGGCTGGTGGAGGAGGAGGAGGAGGAGGAGGGAATCTGTAACACCATGCAAAATTCGAAAAGATTTTAGGTGAAGCCGACGAGGATTTCCATCTTTCTCCCTTCGCCTCGATTTATAAAATACGTACGTCTTCGTATATCTGCACTGGTTTTATAGTTCGATGGAGGGTGATGAATTATTATTATACACGAATGAGAACTTGGTGTAATTATATATGACAATTGTATATGAGGATTTAAATCAAACCCAGTCTTTCCTTTGCGTCTTCTGGTGCGCATCTTCATGGTGGAATGTTGAGATGATTGGATTTTCTCTCTTGGATTTTCTCTTTTGTTTCTATGCAAATCGCGGTTGGTTTGTTTCTGGGAAAACTATTTCCGGAATTTTTAACTTTTCGGTGTTTAGATGTTAGAAAACCGATTCATCTACTAACTAACGACGTTTTCCATTTATTAAAAGTTACAAATTTGATTGAAGAAAAATGACATTTGCTTGTGACAAGAAGGAAATTACTTTCTTGAACTTACCAACTAAATGAAAACGAGTCATTTTTCTTGAAAGTGATTTTCAAATGATGTCATAAAATTTTCAGTGAAATAACAACGACTTCCTAAGCACATAAGAATTCATTTATCACCCTCTTAGGTGCAAGCAATTATGTGTTTGGATCGTGCACGGTTATAAATTTTGAAATCTTATAGCTCATTCGATCGATGAGATTAATGAGATATGATGTGAACCTAAATCTTATCCATGCATTTAGATATCCTGAAGGTAATAAAACAAAGAGAAAAGAGCTCTCTGTCGGCCGCTATGGATCATACTTCATCGAATCTTTTAAAGTAGATCCATTCTTTTCTCGATTAGTATGCGACTTTATCATTTGGGGGTAAGCTCACTTCGGTTCCAACTACACGGGACTAATTCATTGCGAGCGTCTTATCTCATTGATGGTGGATTACCTGCCTGTCTTCTATCAGTTTCGGGAGGTAATCCGGTGTGCGAAAGCCACGTTATTTCTCGATCATCAAGTTCCTCATAGAAGATATCGAGGCATAGTATGTGGTGAGAATCAACGAGGTTGTCTCTTTACAAAGGGTGGCCTGGCAGCATGCATTGCAACCCACGAAGACTCAATGGTCACGGGATTCCTTTGGTTCCCTTTATTTGATTCGGTTTCCTTCAAATATTTCTTCTCGTTTAATTCGAACACTGAATTTTTCTCACCAATGCTTTTTCCATCGCCGTGCTTCTGTGGCGCTCCAATTATACTTACAATTTCATAATACGCCGTTGCCATTAAATATAAAAACATCGTAACATATTACGGTATTATAAGTTAATTTTACGGCGTGTTAGCGTAAATAACGATGCGAAAATTGCAATCGAATGATGGATTATTGTGCCTTTGATTTCCAGATCTTCTCACCATTTTTTAATTTGCATTATGACGTTGTCGGACGGTGCATTTCGTTAGATCCAGATATTTCTGGTCTGAACTCTAGGTGGAGGAACCCATGCACCCGCCGGATCCAAATATAATATTTTGCTTTTTCTCTAAATTTTAAAATATCGTTCCAATTTCAAAGAAGAAAATACAAAAAAATAATTTGTAAATCTACTATATATGTATGCAACTACCGGATCCAAATTGATTTTTTGCTTTTTCTCCAAATTTTAAAATATCGTTCCAATTTGAAAGAAGAAAGTACAAAAAATTATTTTTAAATATTCTATTTATCGATATCAAAGCATTATGAAAGTTTCGGGAGTTTAGACATAAAGATGATTAAGCGCGTTAGTTACAAGATTTAATTAAAGTGCAAAGTAAAACTTAATTATATTTCTTATAGCAATGTGACTACAAGTATAGCTCACATAATGAGTATATTACAAAGGTGATTATTTCTTCCTTAACATGCAGAATAGTCACGTACATGACGTGTATTAGATTCTACGAATATAGGGAAAATTTCAAAAGGAAAGAAAACATTATTTAGAAATGCATATTCTATTATAAAAAGATTATTATTTAATTACTAAAAATGTTAATGTCGTCGATTATGCCACTTAAGACGGGTTGTATTCACATTAACGATTTTCAGCCAAAACAAGCTGAATAAATTCAATTGGCAAAACACGAAATAATTTAGACCTAAATTGGTACAATTAGAGCATTTGTAATTGATTTGGCGCAGTTACAACATATTTAGAGTCATTATTTATATTGGTCTTATTATTTATCTATCTAATTAAAATGCTATTTACTTCAATAAATTCTCTTATCAAGTCCCTCCAGCGCCAAATCCAGAGCGTGGGCCATATGGACAACCTTCAACCATTCATGGTACGAATTCCTTCTTCTCCTCCCCTTTTTTCTCCACTTTCGTCTGTTTCTCTGCTGGTCCCTCGACAAGAAGACGTGAACTATTGACCCACTTTGTGTTTCTTTCTGCAGGTTTTTTCCTGAGGAATGTTCTGTCGGTCGAGTACCAAGAGGCATGTACATTTTCACTTTTTGGAGATTATATAGTCAGGATGTGTAGAGTATGAAAGTAATTCCTCATAGTAAGATTAAACGTACAAGATTTGCCTTCTCTTTGACACACTAATTCTAATTGAGAAGGGTGGGTGGTGCACCTGCACCTGCACCGGCACTGGCACCACCACAGCATGAACTTTTCCTACTAAATGACTCAGAAATTGAAGCATAGGATAGTGTAAGGTGGCATTAGACCATCAAGGGACATATGAATATGAATACTCTTGTGGATTTTCACAATACTTCTAATTATATTTCGAATATAGAGGGTAATATCGTAATAGTACCAGCACACTAGTACGATAATACAAGCACATTTAGGACTACTAGACATAAAGGACCATGATCATCCAAGCTCTTCTAAGTTCCCGTGCCGGGTCTCATTCCGAGTTTCTCCGAAGATGATCGAATCCATTGCGGAAAAATGAAGAAATGCATAGCATCCAAGTTCATCCATCCACTGCGAAGCTGGAATTGGGCTTTACATTTGGCCCATAGGCCTCGACATTTCATGTTTGGAAGGTAATCTCAGGGCTCGCACCATCCGTCCATTTTTTTCGCTTCTTGTTTTGCGGTCTCTCTCTCTCTCTCTCTCTCCCCCCAGAAAACAGTAGTGCCACCAAGGTAGGCCGATTAATTTGTGCCGACGTACGAGCTGACTGCATCGTGTCGAGTCATATTTGAGTTTTCTTGCCGCAATTCTTGTCCTTTTTCTCGTGCGATGTTGGTGTCGTGTAAACTGGACGGGTCCAACTTTACCAACCCCTACCCAAGGAGGTTTTAAATAGGTGTTGAGAGCACATTATTTCGGGTACCTTTTTCAATGTTGGATGGATGGAATTAGCACGCATTAAATGTTTGGCTCTCTATACCTAATGATGGAGATGCATTAGGACCTATCTTTGATCATGACCTGACGGTCTGCAAACTTGGACAATATATTACACCCATTAACCACCTCTAAACACGAGCACGTAATTATTATTACTCCATCATCGGCCTCTTGGGAGGCTTACATCATCATATCTCTTGCATGAGCATGGTTAGTTTTGGTGTTCTAGCAGTTTGAAATGTGATTAGTCGCAAGAAAAATATCTTGAAGTCCTGAATCTTGTCTATCAAGCTCAAGCGTTTCAAGACTCTTTCTCTCTCCGCAAGGGTTCTATTTGCATGATGCGGCTTGCCACACCGCTCTGCATTGCAATTTCCGCTACGTTATCAGTTCCACGGGCGAAAGGACTCACGCATTTGCCAAGAACTAGAGCACTCGATTGCACAGGTCAAGAAAATTAGAAGACTGAATTGGGAAAGAGTACGAAAGCCCAATTGCCTGTATAATAACAATCAGATGACGTTACTTAGCAAAATTAGACAACATAACTTTAGGATGTTGATTATAAAAGCGTTGATTGTTGATCATTTGTGTATCATGCAGATATTAAACTTTTCCAAGTTTTAATTAAAAGGGCCTGCACAAGGAGGATTAGCAATAATGCAATACATCAAGGTCGATCTCTAATGTCTTGTGGATCACATTGTAGTTAGCCATGGGGGCAGCAAAGCCAACTGTTCTTTACCTTTGAAAAATAACCGTACAGTCGAGCTTTCTATTGATCCACATCTTGCAATCTACACAGTTTTAAGCATAATTCCTTTGTTCTGTTGAGTTAAAAACGCTTTGCAAAGTTTCTTTGTCTGATCACTCTGAAATGATTACCATGAAAGAGCAAAAGAAAGAGAGTAATCAATGATTTAGTGGGATTCAATTGGTACTTCAAGAGGCCCAAACACTCAATGCTTCAATTACATGACTAATTTGGCATGGTGGGATGTTGTACTTTCACCTAGGTATAAGCAAGATGGACTGATTGACGTGGGAATGGTTTGAACTGAACCAAATCAATTAGTCCTAATCTCATTCTCCTTTCACACAACTCTAGCCTTCAGTCTTTCCCTCTTGTTGCAGTGCCTCACATGCCTAGCTCTTCAATCTTTAGTCTGCCTCGCTCTTTCGGTCTTTCCGTCTCTTGATCGAGTCATTGAATCACATCCCTCTCGGCTCTCGTTCAACTTTCAAAATGCCCTTTCGCTCTCGTGGTCTCTCTATTCAAGTCTATTTTGGAGCTTTGCCTTTTCAAGTTGCTCTAAATTTTTCGTTGTGTAGGTGCCTTGCATTTGTGTTTGTTATTATGCAAATCTATGCGATTGGATGTGGTGAGCAAACTCGCAGTTCACACATATGTTGTTTCTCCCAATTCGATGTGGCCAATCTGTATCTTCCGTGCGGTATATTGGTTTGGGCGTGTTGTAATTTAAGCTAACGTTTGCTTAGTAGTGCTAGTGACATGGTTCATTTCCAATTCGTGTTAGATAGCCAATGCACATGACATGAAGAAGGGTCAATGCTTTAGTATTTGTAGTTTTTTTTTTGCTTCATAAAAGGTTTAAGGATTGATTATTGTGAAATTTAACGTGTTTGACACGTTTTAAGATAGAAAAAATTGTGAAGTGACCTGTTCTAGAAATTAAGAACCGTTGTCTTTATTGGATTCTTAATTTCTGGGTGGGACCATCGGAATTGATTATCCTTACTTCCACTCGAAATCGCTCATTAATTTTGGTTAAACGCCCCCCGAATGAAGCGGGCGATGCTAAAGACCACGGATTTCTTTTGAACATCAGACGGGGGGAGGAAAGCGAAACGGCGCCACGTTTTTGTGCGCGCTTTTGTCGCTCGCGAAAGTCAAGCGCGCGGAAGTTGACGAGGCAGCTACCGGAGGACGAGACGTCGCCGTTTCGAGGATGCAGTAAAGCAACGCCTCCGCTGCATCGTGCGGTCACGCGTCCCCGTCGCGATTGAAGGGGAAGGAAGGGAAGGGAAGGGAAGGGCGGAGGGGAGCGTGACGTCGGCGGTACCTTGGCGTAGAATATTTGAGGGGGGAAGGGGGAAGGGGATGTTTTCTTTTTTTCTTTTTTGGATCTATAAAAAAAGAAAAAAGTAATTTATTCATTGTTTTATTTATTTGGGACCCCAATAATTTATTCAAGGGTAGACACCGACAGCTCGCCTTCGAGCCGCATCATGTGACTTCTCAGCTGGAGCCGCGGCGCCGTCGGTTGTTGTTCCTGGAGCCCCCCCACTCACATGTGTTTCTCTTTCTCTCTTCTCTCTCTCTCTCTCTCTCTCTATAGCGTCGGTTGTCATGTACTGGCCTTAATTTGCGTGAACTGTACCTAATTTTCTGAAATATCAATTTCCAGGCGGGCATTACGTTTTTGCCGCCCTTTGCCAGTGAGGATTATTCAATTTTCTCGTGAAAAAAAAGGAAAATCAAAGCCCTAGAAAAAGGAAAAATATGAGGAAAATATCACAAAAAATCTCAAATTTTATTCAGAATTACAAATTTATCCAAAATTTTTTATAAACGTGAAAAATCCCAAACTTTATTAAGCGTACACATTTTGTGAAAAAAAACCGTGACACATTTACCTCAAAAATTTTTCGTAATATAAAAAACTAAACTTTTATCCGCGTGATCATTTACCGTAAATTATAAGGTATTTTGATATTTTTACTTCTTAAGTTTTTTTTTTTCTTCTCCCTTCGTTCACGATGCAACAAAGGCGTTAATTTTTTCATTTTTTTCTTCTTCTTCTCTCTTCCCTCTAATATTTTTAACCTAATATTTTTTCATCCTAGTCGTTTTTTCCACACCCATTACATTCAACATTTCTTTCATGTTTGTTTTCTTTTGAACTTATTCAAATTGAAAAAGAATTTTAGTTCTATTTGCAAATTGTCTATTTTATTTCCCTAGATTATTCTCATGATTGTGAATTTTTCACTTTGATATTATGGTTAATGCATGCATTATACACAATTTACTCATTTTTCATTAAAAATGCATCCGTATGCTACTCAAATAATCCTCTCGCGTTAGAAAATTACCAAGTAAAGTTTAAAATGAACTCATTAACAATTAAAAATCCGACTATTAGATTCACCAAATAAAATGAAAATTAAGTTGTTAAAATACCCGTATTACAACATAATGACACATGCTAAATTTATAATTAAATGAAATGTATACTAAATCCTAGTAAAAAAGAAATATACATCTCATTAAGACAATAATTAGCTTTTTTGGGTCAAATAATTAGTTAGCTATCTACCAACAGTTAATTTTTTAAAAGAGGTACACAAATTTAAAAAAAAGGAAAAAACCAAAAAAGAAAAAAGAAAGAAAGCAATAACCTTAAATTAAGAGTTGGCCATTTTTAACCTTAATAAATATTGTTTGAAAGGAGTATGTGTAGTTTCGTTTTTAGTAAAACTGGAACAAAAAGAAAGGAAGATAAAAAAAAAAGGATGCAATAAATGATCTTAAGTTAGGAGTGGGACCTACAAGAGATGATATAGTCGATTCGATGTAAAATAGGATGTCGGAAGTCAATACAGAAATGAAAAATGCGTGAGCCAAAAGTAAATGATAAGGCCATCATAATTGGATCAATTAGAGCAAGTGTTGCCACAATTTGAGATTTCCTTAGTATGTCAAAAGTTACGAGAATCTTGATTATTCAACAAGTTATCATCAAATGAAGCTTTCTTGGCGTCATGCAAATTACGATGGTAGCTACTGCTTTTAGCATGACTGTTGCAGGTAGGTTTGTCTGCAATTTGAAAGGTAATTTTCCAAAACGTAATTTGTCAAAGAGCGATGGATCACCGTCCAACCGACTTTCCAAGAAATTTACCATCAAAGCAAAGGAAGCACGCCAAGGGAGGACCCGGGGGTGACCTTTTTACCTCGAAAAACGCCAATTCCCTCTTCCACGAACCAACGAAAAAGGACCGCGAGAAATCCCGTCTCATCGCAACTCATCATAAAACCGCGGCTCGGCCCGGCGCCGACGGAGCCGCGCGAAGAAGCCGGCGCGCGAGAGAGAGAGGGAGAGAGCCGCGTGGTCCCCACCTCCAGGCTGTCTGATGTCCCGAACTCCACCTAAAGCTGTCTCACTAGTGTCCAGTTCCTGTTTCTCTCTCTCTCTCTCTATATCTCTCAACATCCGCATTTACTTTTACTTCCTCACAAGTCTCATCCCACGTGTCTCCATCTCCCTCTCTTTCTCTCTCCTCTTTCCTCTCTACGCAACACCCCCCCGCCCCTCCGTCTTCCACAAAAACCCACTCTCCCCAAGACCTCCTTTTTAGAGAACCGAAGCAGAGACTTCTCCACCTCCAAATTCCAGCCACCATGGACCGTCGGTTCTGTGGCGTCGCCGCCGCCCCCCTCCTCCTCCTCATCCTCGTCGTCTTCCCTATCGCCGCCGCAGCATTGCCCCACCGGCCCGCCTCCAACGCCACGGGGGCCCAGATCAACTCCAACTCCGTCCTCGTCGCCCTCCTCGACTCCCACTACACCGAGCTGGCGGAGCTGGTGGAGAAGGCCCTCCTCCTCCAGTCCCTCGAGGACGCCGTCGGCCGCCACAACCTCACCATCTTCGCCCCCCGCAACGAGGCCCTCGAGCGCGACCTCGACCCCGAGTTCCGGCGCTTCCTCCTGGAGCCCCGCAACCTGCGCTCCCTCCAGACCCTCCTCCTCTCCCACATTGTCCCCGCCCGCCTCGGCTCCCCCAGTGGCCCCTCCCCGACTCCCGCCCCGCCCGCCACCCCACCCTCGGCTCCGACCCCGTCCACCTCTCCGTCGCCCCCGGCTCCGGCCTCCCCGCCGTCGACTCCGCCGAGGTCGTCCGCCCCGACGACGTCGTCAGGCCCGACGGCGTCATCCACGGGATCCAGCGCCTCCTCATCCCCCGCGCCGTCCAGGAGGACTTCAACCGCCGCCGCAGCCTCCGGTCGATCGCCGCCGTGCTCCCCGAGGGCGCCCCGGAGGTCGACCCCCGCACCCACCGCCTCAAGAAGCCCGCCTCGCCGGCCCCCGCGGGGTCCCCGCCCGCGCTCCCCATCTACGACGCCATGGCCCCCGGCCCCTCCCTCGCCCCCGCGCCGGCGCCGGGCCCCGACGGCCCGCGCGGGCACTTCCACGGCGAGGCCCTGGTGAAGGACTTCATCCACACGCTGCTCCACTACGGGGGCTACAACGAGATGGCCGACATCCTCGTCAATCTGACCTCGCTGGCGGTGGAGATGGGGCGGCTAGTGTCGGAGGGCTACGTGCTGACCGTGCTGGCGCCCAACGACGAGGCCATGGCGAAGCTGACCACCGACCAGCTGAGCGAGCCGGGCGCGCCGGAGCAGATCGTGTACTACCACATCATCCCGGAGTACCAGACTGAGGAGAGCATGTACAATGCGGTGCGCCGGTTCGGGAAGGTGCGGTACGACACTCTGCGGCTGCCGCACAAGATGGTCGCGCAGGAGGCCGACGGGTCGGTGAAGTTCGGCCAAGGGGACGGGTCGGCGTACCTGTTCGACCCGGACATTTACACCGACGGGAGGATCTCGGTGCAGGGGATCGATGGGGTTCTGTTCCCAGCGGAGGAGACGACGCCGCCGAGTACGACGGCGGCCGAGAAGAAAGTGGTCAAGGTCGTTGCCAAGCCCAGGAGAGGTATGTGCCTGTCGATTTTCAGTTTACTTCCAATTTCTTGTTAATTTCGGCGTTAAACGTAATTGAACCGCAGTTAGTTGTTGCTAATATTGACATAGAAATCGCTTCGAAGTTGGATCTTTGAATATAGAGTTCAATTCGGGGCGAAATCTACTAGAGATTGTCGATCGAGTGGTGTGAAATATCCGTGATACCGTCTTGCATTTGATTTATTAGAAATCTTCTCAAATTAGCATCGAACCGGGGGGGAACACGACTCCATGTAAACTGGGCCAGCATGCATGAAACTGTCAAGTGACATGTGATGCGGCATGGCCTCATGGCCGAGCATAGCATTAGGAACTGGTTGAGCCAGCCTTGGACATTGCTTAGTTTTAAAGCAAATTAGTGTGTCCTGACCCAACTCAGACATTGCTTAGTTTTAAAGCAAATTAGGGCGTACCGGTCCAAGGAAACCAAACATTACAGCCTTGCCTCGGTCGCCGGTCCTGATTGATTGTGTCGATACAGATGTTTTAGGTCAAAGAGACGAAGAAAGAGCCTGGGATTGATGATAAATGAGTTGATGGGTAGGTTAAAAATTTCAAAAGTTCACTCCAATGTGTGTAAGGTGGGTTGGATGCTGTCTTGGTTGGGTGCTCATAATTGATGGTGAATGGTAAAGCACATAGGAATGGCGCAGAAAACGCGTAAAGATTCCCTTTTTTTTTTTAAAGGTTTTGTTCTTCTCTCTTTTTTAGTGTGTTTTTGATTTGATGAGCTGTTGTGTAGTAACAAGCAAGATTAGGACACCCTCTCTGGGTCATCATGATCAGACAACGGAGAGTGGGTTGGCAAGGAGACAGATGCCACACGTTAGAGTGGGCATATTACTTGCTTCCCCCAATCATTGGTCGGACTAAAAGTCTGATCTTTTAATGATTGTTTCGGCGTTTGGGATAAACATGTTCTTTGGGGTAGAATCTATAACATTACCAGAACAACTTTCATGAAAACAGAGGGGATTACACTTTTACGATCTCGGGAAGTTTCGTCAATGAGTTTGGCTTTGCTTTCCTTTCGAGGGTCGTGTGGGATTTGCATAGAGGAAGTCAGTAACTTTTTTCTTTAATGGTCTTGAGTTTGTGGAGAGAACCCTTTTCGAATAATTAATTCGGAAGCAGCTCGTTTCGAGTTAGTTCTGGACAGATCGTGATGATCTCGCCTTTATTCTTTTGACTAAATTTGATTAGGATTTTCTTTAGGTATAAGCCTAGAGGAAGAGCGCACACACAACTTAGGTGTTAAGTAAAGACCCACCCCACCCACATGCGGTAAAAAGCGCTTTTGATATGGCGGCGCCTGCGCCGCCGCATAGCACGTCGGAGTGCTATCGCCGAGCCAGTCACATCACGGGCTTAATTGGCTGACTCGATGTGAATGCTTCTTGATTGGGTTAGTGATAATGAACGAGTCTCGGCAAATTATGAGAAATTAAGGAGATTAATTGGCTGACGCAATGCGAATGCTTCTTGATTGGTTAGTGATATTAAGCGAGGCTTGGCAAATTACGAGAAATTACGGAGAAATATTTCGTAATTTGCCGATCCCCGCCACCGCTGAGAAATTGACGGGCTTTCTGTCTTTTGATACGAAGGATGCAACTGCCCAGCTGTGAACCACATTCCCCTAACCCTACCACGAGTCTTAAATATCCACCACAGCCTGTCTTAACTAATGAGTTGGCCATTGTTCTTATTATTGTTTATTGGGCACGATGCTTCCATATATACTTCCCAGCTCACCTTCTATCATTTGCTTTGTAAGTTTGTCTCCTTCTTTATAAATTTCTTTTGGCTGACTTTTGAATACCAGCCACTAGTCAATTCGGGCATCTTGTGCTACTGCCGTGCATTAATTCGGGTTGTGTCGGCTGGTGTTTTTTCCCCCTTTTTCATTTAATTCATGCATGTGATTAATGTGATGAATGAGTTTAATCAAAAGCTAATATGGTTCTGTTCCATTGGTCGTGACAGGGAAGTTGATGGAAGTAGCGTGCAGTATGCTCGGAGCTTTTGGGCAACATTCTCATTTTTCCTCGTGTCAATAAAACAATAAAAAGTTCATTTTTTTTTTCCTTCAATTAAACTCTTCAAGGAGGGAAAGGCAAAAGCGTGTATATGGAGAAAGGTGTGGAAACCCACTTCTTTAAATAAAGTTCAAAATGTTCAGATTCTGATTGCTTTGTGAGAGGTGTAACATCTGTAAATTTGATGCTGCAGGATGACTCTGGTACAGTGGGATTCATAGATGAGGCTGAGACATAAATGTGGGGGGGTTTCAGGGATTTTCTCAAACCATAAAATAGAAGAAGACGATGATGTTTTCGCTCTTTTCATTTACTGGAAATTTAATACTGTAATTACTGAAATCGATATTTTTTTGTATAATTATTCTTGTGTTGTCACACTGCCACTGCAAAATCCATGGGCACCATTCTTGTAAGACCCTCCGTGTTGCTTTGTATCTAAGTGGTGGTTCTTTTTGTGCTAAACTTTGTCGGTTTCAAGAAAATTATATATAACAAGAAATCGCTTCCGGTGTTTTTTGTCTGCTTATAACCTTTTAATAATGGAAAAGGGTCCACTTGATTATGGTTGGCAGCATATTTAATAAGGAGAATAATGAGGTGATGATAATGGGAAAGGGTATGGTGGGCGTTCGATTAAATTAGTCAAGGTGATGATGACAGGTAAGAGCAGATGGACCGTGTTTAGGTGTTGTCCTGTCCTCTTCGTTGAATAAGCAAAACTAATCAATTTGGCTGGCTAAATGACTAGAAAAGTTCATGAATGTGAGAGTGGAAGTAAGGGAGTTTGACAATTGGGAAACGAATAAGGAATTGGTGTCTATGGTTGAGATTTCACTTTGGATGGAGTTGGCAGTTTCTGGACAGGCTATCATATTCTTTTTTATTTTGGGGCTCGTTAGGTCATTACGCTATAGAAGCCAAGAAAACATTATGGAGTGGTAGAACTTGAGATGATGTTCTAACCACTGGGAGTAAGTGGGGATTGGCCATTTTTCAAGTAATTCCTCCTCAATTATTTTTAATTGATTGTATCCGGGTCTAGCTGACTTTAGCAAGTGCCTCGAAGTCCTGGCCGGCTACACATATTCAATAACCATTATCAATGTTTAGTTTATTGATTATCGATAACACAAGAAAAACAGTCTTTGATTTTGGGGCTCTGTTTCTCCAACCTTTCCATATAGCACAAAATGAAAAGGTACTCATCATCGAAGCTGTATTTTAACCGAAGTAGAAAAGACGGTTCAGCTTCTCTCTTCTTTTGTTCCACTTTTGGTTAGATTTTCATTTTCTTGATTGTGCAATGGAGATGGTCCAATCTCCTGTAAACTAGAGAACAAGCAACTGAACATTATGAGCCGCAGCTCCGATCAAGGCTCCCAACAACCCCTGATGTCCTCCTTAAACCTAATTATGATTCTGAGCAATTGCTAAATGTGTGAAGATCAACCAAATAATATTATGTGACGCAACAGATTCCAAATAAGCCTCTAACAAAGCATGCCATATTCTATAGATAAGTTTTGCGACGTGCATATAATGATTATGTAAACTACCTCGGCATTTACGACGTTATTAGAAGGATTCGATGAAGTTAGAAGGTTGTATTCTCTTACAGGTGGAGGGGCAATTTTTCTGTAGCATCATCACCTACCTTAAACCGAAGGGCTTAAAAAGTTAAAAGGTGGAAGGAAATGTCACATTTAATCACCAAATTGCACAAAAAATCACTCCCTTTCCATCAAAACCTTTTTCCCAAGTGGTGACACCTCTTCTGAAGTGATATTTGACCCCAAGTGAGATTGCAAATCACACTAGCAACCGAGTATTGAAGGTGAGATTGAGACGCCCACCAAAGAGGGTCTCAGCTTTTTGGTTTCGATCACAAAATCTTACTTGCTTCTCAAGTAAACATCGGATTTTTCTAGGGGGGCTCGTGGGTCCCTGCTAGCACAGTTTCCTTGCAGTTTGGGTTATTCAGCTTCATGAGCTGACTTTGGAAACAAGGATGTGAGACATGCCAAATATTGAAGACCTGGGAATCATTCCCTTTTCTTTTCAGCAACCTACCATCATGTTTTGACAGATCGAGATGGAGAAGATTCTGCATACTTTCACATTAGACCCTGTCGTAAGGTCGCTTGTTCGACGTGCCCATCTTTCGAGAAGGGTTGGCGTTGTGCAGCGCACTGATATCTGTCTTGGACTTAGGATGTAAGGAGATGGGTTTTAAGAGGACAGGACCATCTGCCGTGAGCTCGAGCATAAGTTGTAAGAGGGGATCGATAGAGCCAAAGATAGGATGCCGCATGTTGAAAACCCGACACCATGCCCAATATGACAAGGTCAGGGTGACTGGCCCTTTGTAATAAGCTTACTTTGAGCTCACCGTTGAGCTCACCGAAACAACATTTCCGGTTCCATAGCATCTAGCAACCAATCTCAAATTAATCAAACAGAGACTCCTACTTATCGAGTAACGATTGGCAAATAGAGGACAAAAATACACGATGATCAGTGTCGCGCTATGTACAGAAAACCTAGCAAAGACAACTTCAGTAAGAGAACGTCAAGTATACCTTACTCATCACACGAACAAGGACATACAAGTTTCAATCCGTGGAATGGACTCTAGCATTTTACAGAATGGAGCTCTTAGATGGAGCGGCCTATGGTTTTTCTTGAACCAACTCAAATGACAACCAAAAAAGAAAGCGAATATGTAAACTATAGTTACATATATAACTTTGACACATGACCGGAAACAAAAATATTAACACCACAAAGAATCATAAATTGCACAAGACCTATCATACACAGTTCTAGTGTCCTCGTTATTAGCCTCCGACAGCGACTTCTTGAGGCATTATCTCAGAAGCAGAAACCAAGGTGGCGTCATCCTCATGTGCTTGATTTGACTGAACCAAAGTGCCACCCATAGACCCCTGATCAACAAGATTTGCGCATTGGTCTTGGCATTCTGCGGTTTCTTCAGTGCTGGCATTGTGGCTCTTGCCTTCTGTTTCTTTGGCAATGCTCTTTGGTCTCTCGTTCAGCCTAGATTTGGTCTTTTTAAGTGGCTTCTTTATAGCAACATCCTCCTTATTCTGTTTCACCTGAGATCCCTTGAACGATTTGCTCTCTTGGTATAGACGTGGCATGGAACAAGATCCGCCACCTTCAGAAGAGTTACTCGTTGTAGTGACTGAGCTCTTCTTCCTCCCAAGTTTTGGAGATTTTGCCCTTGTGGTTGGTATCTGTGGAAATATTCCAATTTCAGAGGATGATATCCCATAAGGTTGGTGCCGAGAGATATATGACATCTCACAATTATATGCACACACTGAATAAATTATATGCAGCTGATCAAGTAAACACATCTTAAACAAAAATGGAATTCGGAACTCCCATGCATTGTTACCAGCTGGTTAATCTTGAAGGAGTTGTGTAACATACTAAATGTCCAAGTTATGCAAAGAAAAATCAAATGTAACTATGATATACACTCCTTAATTGTCTATCCACACCTGAAAGTATAATTACTGCTTTCTTTGTACTGTTACAATATTTCCTTGAAAATTGAAGGAAAGATGACATACCTTTTTTAGTTCAACTTTTGGAGGAGGTTCTTTGTAGAAGCTTGGCATCGGAGCTGCTTTAAATGTCATGCTCTTCCTCAGTTGCTTGATCTCTGCCTCCTGGTTTTCCTGCCTCAGACCGGGAAACAATATTCAAGGTAAGGAAACTTTGCATGGAAAAAAGAAATGACCAATAGAAATCAAAGTGCCAGTGCTGAGACCTTTGATTTCTCTTGCAAGCTGGTTTTTTCTGCTTCTTTTTCCTGAATCTTCTCTTCTAGTTTAGAAAAGAACTGGTGGGAAAGAGAGCAATTAAGTCCTGAATAATTAACAATGAACTAGAGAGCTAGATCCAAAGAGCGAAAATTTATGCTTAATTAAGTTGGCAAACCTCTTTCCTTTTCTCAGCACGCTCTGTCAACCTGGAGGCAAATCCGGAAATGCCACTCTTGCGGCTACGAGTAGTAGCAGTTCTGACAAACATATTATATTGACCATGAAAAACTAGTTCTATGTGATATTGAAGACAGCGTTGCATGCTCATTAGCAGAAATAGCATGAATATCTAAGGGAAGAACAGTACGAGGTAGTGGAGTGGGTATCATCAATTTCATTGTCCTGGTTTGTTGATCTGTTGATTTTTCGGTCTTGATTGAGCGAGCTGCAACTACATGGAACAGAACATGTTTACTTAGCAGGACTCCAAATGGGCACTATTTTGGATGATTGATGCCAAACTCGTGTTCAATTGTGTCGAATTAAAATGTAAACAAGGCCTAGTTTTACAAAAAATTTTGCAAGAGCTGTTATGGAATCTCTGACATGACTTACAGAGAAACCTCGGTTGGAGGAGCATTGGCCGCTCCCTCAGCAGAGCCAGGTTTCTGAGCCTAACACAATCACATTAGAGGGGAATTTAAGAAAAGCAAGAATGGTACAAAGGAAACAGGAAAGCCTTACAAAGCCTTACCAATAAGCGTCGATTGCCCAAGTTAGATGCTTTCGGGCTCACTCCATTGGCCATGAGCTGGTTGCGTCGACCCGTGGTGGCAACTGGACTGACAGATCCATTAGAAAGGCCAGACATGTTTGCGTGGGAATGCTTGGCATCGGCTTTCGTCGGGACTGCATCAATGCTCTTCTTTATGCCATTAGCACGGATTCCCTTTGCCGGGAATGACAAACTCTGGGACAGAACTGGCTTCCGGTTTTGAGCTGACAGAGTGGTCCCTTTCACATTCAATTTGTCCTTGGAGAGCTTCTTGTGCTTGGGTGCAGCAGCACCTGTGCTTGATGTATCCTGAAGAATAAAAGGAAATATGCTAATTGAATACCATTCCAAGTATGTACATGACACAAGAACAGAGTTTAGTTCATCTAATTTCTCTATACCTGTTTAGAGAAGCCAATCTCAGGGGTCACTTCCTCAGGCTTTGAAACCGGTATAGTTGCTTCCGCAGAAGTTTTCTCTGTAATGGCTTTCCCGTCTTCAGGAGCTATCCCATCTTCAGAGTCCATTTATCAATTCCTGGAGCATCAAAATAAGCATTTGAGAATTGCCAAAATCACTTCAAGTTGAATAACAACACGAGAACCTTAGGAATCAAAGACCAAACAAATGTAAATGGGAGATCGAAAGTGGAAGGAAAAAAAAGAAGCACAAAAAATAAAAAGAAGAATAAGAAAAGAAAATTAGCAGAAAAATGATCGTTAAACGAACGTGCTGCTCCCAGGTCCAGGTGAGAAACTTTTTCTTAGACAAACCTAAATGCCTGCCTTCATCCCATAATAAAAAGTCAACTAATTATTTTCTTCACCAACTTAATGAAAACTGGACCTTGATGTGTGACGTGATTCTGAATGTTTTATCTTTCAAAATTCTGCATGCCATGATTATACCATCCTAAGGATGCCAACAGAAGTACCCCATTTCTGATGCCAAAACAATCTACGCTCGACCAGCGAGTCAAGTCGTATAAAGTTCCCAACATCACAATGAAAATGGTAAGAACATGACAGAAAACACCATAATCCTTAAACTATTGATAAGACAGTGATCATCCACCCATGAATAAGTCATCTTTTTGGCATAAAGTATGAATGTGAAATATGATGCCCTATCAATCATCTGCATTGTCAACCAAACTGATCTAGTAAGAACTACACTCTTGCAAGAAAAAAGATGACGAAAATGCCCCTAGATCTTCTGCAAATGTAACACTACCAAACTCAGACAGAGTATTCTGAAAATCATTCATAAATTACACCATCCCTTACTTCCCATCACCAACTGCAAATTTCAGACGCAGTAGAATTGCAAAATGAGGATCTCTCCTGTGGAGTATTAAGTCTACAATCTCTTTAGAACCTTTAGTCGAGTGTCATCATAAATGCTAGCCCATCTTAATTGCCACCAATGAGACAACATCTCAAATTGATCTAATCTAAAGTCACCATGGAGAAAAAGAACAAATGTGAGAAGAAAAACTGCCAGAAAATTTCCCCTTTTTCACTCATGACTCATGGATGAAGTAGAATACAACATTAGAAATTCATTAAACATATGACATACTCCTCAACATGCCAAAAAACAGGGCAAGCACCCCAAACTCCTTCAGCTTTCCACATTGCCGTCACTCAATATCACTTCTCATTTGAGATAGCAACTATCTACAGAACAAGAGAGATCATCTTAAAATTCTTGATACCACACATACAGGAGTCAGCCAGATAGCAGAATTGTCACCAATCTCTCAGAGTCAATGTCGCCAGAAGGCTAAAACCACCACAGGCTAAACAGATGAAGAGAATCAAAGCACCAACAACTAGCGACAATCAACTGCAATCCCAAGAATTCACACACACACGCACGCACGTGACACACACTCACCCACAAAAGGAATGATTTTCAAGACGGAATCAGCACGAATTACAGGAAAAAGAAAAAGGGTAGTCCTGAATGTACACGCACCTCGTGATTTTGCTTCTGGATCTTTCCAAAATGAACTCGAGATACTTATAGAATGGGGACGCAAGGGGGGCAGAGAGGGTCCAAGGGGAACTCAGAAATGGAGTTGAAGAGGCGTGAAATTCCAAAGTCCAGTCATGGAAGAAGAAGAAGAAGAAGGAGATTGATGGGTGGTGATGATGATAAGTCCTGGTGCCCGCTGACTGCTGATGCGAGGGTGATGGATAAGTTGAATTATGAGAAGGGAAGGGAAGGCAAGGGGAAGGATGTTGTTGGTGGCACGAGAACACTCAGAAGAGAGAGAGAGAGAGAGAGAGATGGGGAGACAGAGCTAAAAGAGACGGACGAAGTTTTTTCAATCGCTTCGATGGAGTGAAGCGGATGGATTCATGGAAACGTCGGAATGACCGAAACGCCCGCCCCGCATCATCCTCGGCTGTTCGACAGTAAAAAGGCGTTTCTTGTTTTCTGGATTTTTATTACTTGCATTGCATCCTTAGCGGTGTCAACCAAAAACAGTTCGACTTTGCCCAGAATAAAACAACAAACAAGTTCAACCCTATTGCCCAACATGCCATTCGTCCAACGTAACATATCTAACCCATTTTCTTTTTTCATTTTTTCAAAATTTTCTCTTGAGCAAAAGGGACATGATATTCTCTTCACATAAATGAAAATCTATTGAGACGTCAGTTCATCCTCATGCTCAGCAACCACCTGCATCGTACATACATTGATCTCAAGATCTTGTATGAATTTCTTGTATGACTTTTGTCACTCTAAAAAGGAAGTCATATGGATAATTCGCGATAAATTCAAGGGTTAATATAATAAAAAAAAACCCAAAACTAGTATATTTATATATTTTTAATAAATTTTTTTCAAATTATTGAGTTAAATATCATAATTTTAATTATTGAATTAGATGATATATAATAATTGATAAATATACCAATTTAAAATTTTACTATTCGTTTGTCACAGTGGAAAGATAATTCGGTACAAATTTAAGAGTTTTTTGTCCATTTATTTTGATTTGTGAATTTTTGATGTATTAATCCAATTTAACAGAAATTAAATAAAGGTAAATTTATCAAAATTATAAATTTTTTACCTGTCAAGGAATTAGTTTGGAATAAATTTGTTATAAGTATACCTATCTAAGGGGTTTTTGTGATATTAACCTTAAATTTAATAAGACACGGAGGGTAGAATGGTCAACCGGGGACGACAGATATTAACCGAGGGGCAAAGAGGTAAAATCGGGGGAGGAGCCAAAATGATTGAGGACAGAGAGGGGGGGGGCAACTGTTGGAGAACGTGGGGGGGCAAATGTTAAAAAAAAGAAGGAAAAACGTGCGAGTCGGAGCCCCGAGTCCGAGTCCGAGTCCGAGAAGTCCGAAGGGGAAGGGACAGCTCCTCCTCCTCCTCCGCGGCAGCAAAGCCAAAGCCAAAGCCAAAGCCAAAGCAGGTGGTGGTTCCCGTCCTCATCCTCCCCCCGCTGACGTGGCGCGACCGCGGGATGTGATTGGTCTCACGTTCGGCCAGCCCGCGGCATGTAATGTAACTGCCGCCACCAACCGCGCGTGAGCTGTCACAACGTGGCAGCTTGTGCCCCCCGTGGGCCCCCCCCACCCCGTCCAGCTCGGTGCCAAAAAATTCATCGAAAAGAGGAAGGAAAAAATAACGAGGAAATATCCCTCAGACCCAATTTCACAAAATTCAACCTTAACCGAGCAACCGTTCATAAAAAAAAAAAAGAAAAGAAGAAGAGATAATACACAAAGAATTCATAAAATTTGATTCAATGCGTAATTTGGTCCTTGAATATTAGCCCAATATGCAATATGTTTTTGAAATTTTAATTTATTTAATCAATATAAACACTTAATTTTATGAAAATATTCAATATAATCATTTAATTAATTCAAAATTATGCACTATATTAAATATTTTTATATAGTTCAGAATTATGTCGAATATGATCTAAAGTTTAGGGATTTCATTGAATAAATTAAAAATTCATAGATCCCGTTACACATTAATTAAAGTTTATGGATGGCATTGAATGAATTAAAAGTTTATGGATCAAATTGCACATTTGCCCAAAATTTAGGGACTGTTTGTGTCATTGTCCCAAAAATATCTTGATATTCATTTTTGGGTGAAAATTAGAATAAAAAAAATGATTATTAAAAAAGGTACGGGAACATATTACTTTTTTTTTTTTTTTTTTTCCCGAATGTGTCAAGAGACAAAAGTGATGAAGACGAGACCCCACGTCTTGTGCTGACCCTTGATTTGTTCGTGCCTCTGGGATTTTGCGGGTGGTGCGTTGCACTCAGTTGTCATGGCTGGATTGAAGTGTCCCCCATTTCGATTTCGAGAAGGTGATCAATGATATCGATTTCCCCATTTCTATAATCAATCTTTTGGCACCCCCGGGAAGCTTCTCTCTCTCTCTCTCTTTTTTTTTTTTTTCCTTTGACGCTTCGGTACACGTGAATTCTCATTGGATGTCGTAAGTCCCGATCGAAAAAAGAATGAAAAAGTAAAAAACGCGCCTCTCGAAAGTTCGATTTCAAAATGCTCGTCTATGTGTTTTTACTGCTTTTAGTGGTCTTCTCTTAACTATCGCTTTTTGGGTAGTCATTATTGAGTTTTTTCAAGAATAAAATATTCACGTAACTCCTAAATTTGCGCTCGCCATAAATTAGGCTCGATAAGGAAGTTGTTGCGGTCAAGACACTTAACTATAATGAGCTACAATGTGTGGTTTTTTTCCAGAGTAATGTTGGCCGGAAACACCACTATACAAGGCTAACAGTAAGTAATTGGAAGTGGAGGTAAGGTTGGCTTGTGCTACAAGAGATTTGTCTTTTGGTTCTGAAATATTTTCTTTGAACAACCTTCTTGCGAAAAATAATTTTCATATAGTTGACTTGTGCTACAAGAGGAATCACTTAGAATTGACAAGAGGAGACTTGAGATCGATCAACAATGACCCAAGACCGGTGCAAGGCCACCGGGACTGTCGGATGAGATGCGGATAGGCCTATGTAAACTTAGGTTTGCCCGATCAAAAGACGTCAGTCCACGTTTGATCATTGTTGGCTTAGGATCGACAGATAGGAACTTGAGGTTGTTGTGAGACGGGCTTGATGACTAGCAATTGGGACCCATCATCAATGACGAGGGATTGGCTTGTGATGACCTAAGACCGATAATTGATGAATGGTACAGCCGGCTTGATAATTCATAAACTTAATGAAATCGACATCTCTCTGTGATGCGTCTCATCACATAAATTTGATAATTCAGCTTCTCGAATGCTCAATTTCAGACCTTCTCGATTAGAGAGAAAGAGACAAAAGATAAAAAGAAAACCTTCTTGAATGAAGTAGTGCTCATCCTTAATTAGTAAATGAAACCTAACCAAATCTTCAATGCTTGGGCGAATAAGTAGGAATGGGATGTAGCTATCAGACAGCGGAACGCTAGAGTTTCTCCAAGCAAAAGACATCTTCAATCATTGATGACTTGAATAGCATTATGTGAACAAAGTGGGTCATTGCAAACGCAATTCATGATTTAATCTTGACCACGGACTTCAGTTCGATCGATGTACATATGCATATTTAGATGCTACTTTCCTTTGAACTGAACATCTAGAAATCCATCAAAATCACAAAATTGCTCCTCAAGGTCAATATGTGAAAGACTCGAATATAATCTAGTCACACGGTTTCCATAATTGAATAGAGCTGCTATGATCATGCCATGTCAATGTTACTTCTTTGTGAGAGAGGGGAAAAGAAGAGAAATGCACCACTTTGAGTTTGATTTCCTATCTTACTCGTAATGACCTTGTCTGACTAGGGTGGGGAGTGGTCGTCGAGTCAGAAAGGGCTTGGACAAGAAGCAGCTCTTGGGAAGCTTATAGGATGGTAAATAAGGTAGGAATGAATTAATCAGTACTGAACATAAGGGAAAAATTTAGGAATATATATAAATCCACGGAAGTGGCTTTTGACGAATGTCAAGCTTTACGTTGGAACTCCAAAATTAAAGAAGCTAATGTTAGAGCACCACTAGAATGAGTGGCCTCCTAGAAAAGTATTTGCCTATACATCAAAGGATAAATTGTGAGATTCGGTATAGGACGGGTCAAAATAGACGATATCCCGAGTGAGTTAATCCAGGATTATAATGCTACCTAACCCAAAATTACAAAGTTTCCAACCAATATTCGTGTCCTAAGTGAAAGTCTCGTGTTGAGGAAGTAATCGAGCTCTGTGTTAATTTCAATCACGATAATTCCGCGATTCCTAAGATCTGCCAGTGTCGGAGCTAGTATGCCCCGTCCCTACAAGGCCATGACCCACCTTGTCGTCGCCACACCGAAGATCGCTATCGCGCATCAGAAAACGAGGCGCATTTTCCTCGGTGTGCTCATAGGATTCCACTAACCGAGTTAGACAGTGCACATGAAGCTGATTGCCATTGCCAAGTCATCCGGGAGGCTCATTCAAAACCCCTCCTCAGTTGGCACCTGCGTATTCCATGCCTGTTTCGCATGTGGCCGAAAGAGAGAAAATCTAATTTTAAAAGGACTAGGAAATCAATTATCATAACCGAAAGCAGAACAAAGGAATCGAACTTGTCCATAATTCAGGAGGTGGAGAGGTGCACCAGTCCCAGACTCCAGATGAGCGAAGACAGGAAGCGCCGTTGACCCAAACGTAGACATACATTGAATTTTTCGCTAATGCCTCTCTGTACTAGATCACATTCTTGCCCACTTTGTCGTTTCGACCGTGGCAATATTTTTCTAAGTACCGGGACCAAAAGACAAGACTGGTCAAGGTTCATTCGAATGTGCCATGGACCTTACCGTGTTGCACAAATAAGTCCTACCAAAGCTTCTTCGTACATCACAGATCCCACGGGAATCATTGGTGAAGTAGAGTCTATAATTGATCAGAAAATTGATTGTACCCTGGTTAAAGCAATGGTTTTCCAAGTGCGTTCTGTTGTTCTTACATTTTCTATATGTTGCTGGAAGAAAATTTGTTGAGATCCATGTGGAAACCTCGATATAGGAACTGTGCTATGTACCATGAATTCACATGCAACGGCTGTAGCTTGGGTCCGGTTATACTCAAAATGGGCAGTGTCTCTCATGTGTCTTCCAAACCCCCCTCTTTCTTCGCACGCTACATTCCACGATTTCGTGTGGTCTGCCAAAAAGGCCTCGTTTCGACTATGTATCAGGAGATCAACTAATGAAAAATCAAGGCTTTTTTCTTCTATTTACCAGCACATGCTGAAGTCATAACTTTTTGCCACTTCTATACAAGTATGCCTTCCTGTGGAAAATTAACTTAAAGCGGGAGATGGAATTGGGGTAGCCTCGCTCGTGTGTCGACGTGAAGTACTTGTTCACACCAAGGCCCACCGCGGACCAGGTGAATCACAACTGTGGATGGCAGCGGACACTGCTCCATCCACTGGATGGACACGGTTCATGGCGGGGAGTTTTCCTGTGTTAACAGACGGGCAGTGCTTCTCTATAACCGATTCTGATACTCCTACTCTTTAGACCCTTTGTCCCGGGATCACCGTCTCCCTTTTGCATCATCGCCACGAACTCGTTGTAGTCGATGCGACCGTCCTGTGGCAAAGGATTGTAATATGATCAGATGCCTTCAACTGTAAACAAACATTTTGATTTAAGCACACGTTCACTGCATGAACCGTGTTTCCAATTTTCTGAAAAGCAGAGTAGTCAGACAACTGCTGATTAGGACATCGCCGCTTCTGCCCAATCCTTGTCAACCTTTTGTTTTAAGTCGCAAAATGGTATAACCATGCAGTTAGAAAGTGATACAAATTACGTAGTGTTTCATCATTGCACGGTTCTGATTGAGTCTGAAAATCAGATAACAAAAGGCAGTAGGCGACACAAATTTCTTAAATAGTCATCACACAGTAAGAGATTCCACATCTTCCTAGAAAAACCCGTTTTCGGTACGCAAAACGTGTTAATTCATGAATAATGGGTGATTTACTTAAGTTCTTAACCTGGTCTACGTCTTGTAATTTTTAGTTTCAATTTCATGCCTGTGCACTGTTAGGAGAGACTAAGTAATATATATATAAAGAGGCTTACATTGTCCTGATCAACTTCTTGGATCATTTCCTCCAAGCGGACATCCTCTATGCCGAACTCCTCACAGGCTTGTTGAAGCTCATCTTGAGTGATATAGCCACTTCCATCTCTATCAAAATATGAGAATGCAGCAAATAGATGGTCTTCCTTCTCCACTTTGTTCAGATGCAAAGTCGCAGCAACAAATTCCCCATAGTCAATGGTGCCACTATTGTCGATATCAGCCTGTGGGTGCGAAATCAATCAATCCCATGCATGGACACAGAAACAAAACACCAGTACAAAGGCTAACGTGATACTTACAGCCTTCATCAGATCTAGCATTTCGGACTCATTAAGGTTTGCGCCAAATTTTTTAAGTCCAGCTTTAAGTTCTTCAAAAGTAATAAGACCACTGTTGTCTGTGTCAATCATCTTGAACATTTCTTTCAACCCGGCAATTTCTTCTTCAGAAAGGCTCTCTGCTATAACCTGCACATACAAGTTTACAGTTAAAAAGGAAGTAACAAAGATGACCTACAACGTTAAAGTATCAGTTTTTTTCCACATTAAAGTCGATGAGATGTTTCTATCTGTTAGTATGAATGGTGTAGATCTACCAAAAGCTCTTTATATGGACCACATGAGTTTATAATGAGCATAGGGTCGACGCTCATATGCTTCACCAGAATGCCAAAGCTGCATAAACTTACTCTAAGGGCCATCTTCTTAAATTTGTTCATGGCAGAGAACTGTTTCAAGCGACTCAGGACTGCAGAATCAAGAGGCTTGTCTGGAGCTACCCCATCAACTTGAATCCAAGGGTGACCTGCATAAATACAGAAGTGGGATTAGACTTCCAATACTATTCCAGAATTTCATGTACTTCCAAGCAAAATGAAAGTCCCACTAGCTCCTCTTTAACTTCTCGATACTGGCACCAAGCCTCCATAAATTTGAATTAGTTTTCATCTCGACTTAATTCCAGGAGAACACACACTCCTTCAAGTTTTCTAAAAAATATTCAGACATTGTTAGTCATCCTATGAGCTAGTGAATTTTAATGGTCTTCCAAAAAAATTGCCAGCCTTGCAGTGTATTTCACAACTAACGCTCTTCCAGACTGTTTGTACAGGTCTCTCTTGACCATATCGGAAACCTTGAACTAATATATAATACTAATTTTTAGAAAGATCCCTGTTTCAGGTAGTTCCAAGGTAGATTGCCAGCTCAACTCAACTCCCTGGCCATTTAAGAGCTTAAGGTAGCCTTGGATCTACATCCTCTCAACTTCCAGTTCAAATTTCTCATCCTAAGAGGTTACAAATGGCCTATGTAACCCCACAATAGCTGCTATAAAAGAAGCAAAAAAAAAAAAGAAAAAAAAGAAAAGCTCTTTTATGACAGGAGAGAAGAGGTTTTTGTCTACGCTACAGGTATAAATCTAAAAGGGCTGAAAAATGGCCCCGGGATATCTTGTTTGATCATTTTCTACTTCTCTTGTATGTTACAAAATGACCGTAGCATTCCTGAGTATGTAAACTGTGGATTCCGCACATTGGGTTATCGTACTTACAAAGGACTTGATGAGCAGTTATCCGCTTTTTAGGATTCCTGATAAGCATTCTTCTGACTAGATCTTTAGCACTTGCAGATATCTTAGGCCAAGGATCTGATGAAAAGTCAAGATCGCCATGCAAAACCTCTTCAAATATCTCCTCCTCAGATTCTGGATCAAATTGGAAATAAAGAACAACCGCCAAAAGGAATGCTCAGTATCGATCAGCTCTAGAAAGTCTATGCATAAAAATGCACAAGACAAACTCCTTACCACCCCAAAATGGAGGAACACCACTTAGGAGAATGTAGAGGATCACACCAGCGCTCCATACATCTGATTCTGGACCGTAATTCTTCCTCAGAACTTCAGGTGCAACATAATACGGGCTTCCTACTACATCAGAAAAAGTCTCCCCTGCAATGTTGAGAAGAATTAATCACTGAGGGTTTATATATATGTTTCAAGAGACTAGATAAGATACATTACTTTACTAGTGCTAACATAAGTTGTTGGACAGGAAAATTAATTTCAAAGAGCCTATCAATTGCATTTATTCTTCCATGTAAGAACAAGTACATGGAGAAAATCAGAATCGAATTTCAAAGACTTTATGCATGATGATGAGATTATTCACCTGATGGCAAAGTTCAGATTCAGAAGATTCAAGGAACTAATTTTTTCACCAAGGACTTGAAATCATATTATATTTCTGAAATTTCTGATTGCGATGACTTGAATGAGCTAGTGCAAAAAAACACCGAAGCTGTTTTGTTTGGTTGCAGTAAAAGGAAGTAAATCAGCTTATTAAATGGAATCATATCTATAAGAAGGAGATGGAAGGTGATGTCAGAAGTCTGAACTCAAAATTATCAAAACACATCCCGGAAAGTCTATCAATTTTTGTGCAGCATACCTGGCTTGAAGAAGATTGATAATCCGAAGTCTATTGTCTTGAGGGGCGAATCCTCCTGTTCATTAATGAATAGAAAATTCTCTGGCTTAAGATCTCGATGCATGACCCCAAGGGAATGGCAAGCTTCCACAACACCAACTATAGTCCTGGCAAGTTGAGCTGCTTTCCTTTCAGTGTAATGCCCCCTCTTTACAATCCTGTCAAAGAGCTCGCCTCCTGTGCACAATTCCATAACCATATGAACTGCCACGGAATCCTCATATGCCCCTTTGATGGATATCACGTTAGAATGCCCCGCCAAGTGATGCATTATCTCTATTTCCCGTCTCACATCCTCGACATCGTCCTTTGTCAACAATTTCCTCTTCGCGATGGACTTGCAAGCGTACTCTTTACCAGTCGCTTTCTCCGCACAAAGGAATGTAGTGCCAAACTGACCATGTCCAAGCTTCCGCCCCAACTTGTAGTACTCCTTCAAATGACCGGTCTTTGTTCGTAACACCGAATCTGCCATGAGCCTTGTGCTTGAAGGCTTCTTCACGTGGAGAGATTTCTTGGGTCTTGCTGGCACTGCTGGTTTGACATCCTCCTTTTGTCTCGAGGGCTGCGGCAATTTGATCTCCACAACACGTGTCGCTTGTCCCATTGCTTTAGTATCTTCCTTTTGCTTCATGACCTGCTCCATTTTCGGCTCCTCCTTAACTATCACAACGTGGATCGGGGGCTTATCCTGAACAGACAGAGGAGCTTCTCTGTCTGTACTGACGGATGTCGATCGATCGGAGATCCCTCTATGACCATCCATATTATCGCTCGACCGATACCAAAACACAGAATTCGAGATGGACTGAAAGAAACCATCTCTAGAAACTCTCGAACCGACGCAATTATTTCCCATCTCTAAACAACAGTTGATAAGTATCAACGCCCTGCAGCTATAATACTCCCGACTTTATGCTGTACGTCGTCTGCACACACCACCTCAGACTCATTCCCCTATCAAACAGTCATTTAACCAGCACGCATATATAGCACACCCACGAACAAGCGGATTTCACCGACCAGACCAGAGAACTAAGGTTGACCGGCGCCAATGCGGAACCCAGTAAAGGCCTCAACTTTGCAGCCGCAAGCAGCGATGCACGTACTACAGCTAGCTACCTCGGAAACGACACGGAAAATTCCAAACTCTCTAGATCCCAGTTGTGACGAAAACGACGTGCTTTATACGAAGACGAACTCGAACGAAGAAAAAAGGCGGTCTAATTCTTCAAATAAACAAGTAATATCCGCAACAACCAACTGCGACAGTCCTCTTTATGCAACCAGCGGATCAGCGAAATTCTAAGGACGTAACCTGGTCTATGCCGCCACCAGAAGGAATCCGCGAAAAATTCCACGGAGCTTCCGAAGGTTCGCGGAAACTCTGCCGAGCTACTTAGAATTGACGGATTCAGACACGCTCGGGAGAGAGAGAGAGAGAGAGAGAGATTAAACAAGTGGATGGAGAGAGAGAGAGAGAGAGAGGGAGGGGCGAAGAAATCTTCAGACGGATGGAGGGATTAAAGAAATGGTGGGGACGGAGAGGAGAAGGTGGACTCGGCCTCGGCTTTATAGCTCGGTCGATGACGATGGTGGTGATAAATCGATGATGATGGAAGGCTAGGGTTTTGAGGAGGGGGATTTTCCCGCGTGGGGCGTGGATTTTCCTGCTCGCTTTCCTTCGTCGCCATTCCACACGCGAGAGGTGGGAAAATGAGGGAAATCCCCAAGGAAAATGCGGAAAGAGAGAAAAGAATGAGAGAGTGGGGATTACAGGTTATTCCGTTGGAATGCTTCAAACTCGTATGAAACGGGCGAAAAGACGCGTTCCCTCATTATCTTGATCTCTCTTTTTTATTATCGTTAAATTAATCAAATCGCTCCGTAAGAAATTCGCAGAATCGCGGTTTCGGGTGGGGTCCTCCGGGGGCGTTGGACGGCTGAGATCTTGCCGCGCCCGCGATTTTGACGGTCTCCGCGTGTCTGTTCGCATTTTAGTGTTGCTTTGAGACCGGCAAATGCCGAGAAGGTGGCGCGCTTTGGGCTCGAGTGGGGGGATGGATTTCTAGGCCGGCCCGTGCCGGCAGATTTCAAGAACCTTTAATTCGACGTTTTCCTTTTCATTTTTTGCAATTTCGAGAGATTGTTTTTTACTCTATGGTTTCGCAGGCATTTTGCATTTCGCGCATGCGTCTGTTTTGCTAGTCATATTTCTTGTGTCTTAACATGCGATAAGGATTATTAAGAAATTCGGCAGGTGGAGAAAAATCACTTGATATAAAAGAGCATATCAATCCTAATTGCTAAGTATGCGGGATGTTTCACCACCCTTGCCCGCATGCAAATTGGATTATATTGGACTTTTCAAACGCTCTATATATCCAACGTAATGCATACACACGTACATTATTTTTTACCTTTTTGTCCATAATACACACATTATATTAGAAACTTGTCTTCATCAATGGCAACTTTGTAATACAAAGGAAACTTCCGATGAAGGCAAACTTATGAATTTGACTCAGAATGACATCAATCTCCCAAGTTGACGTTTCTATCTGCATTATTCCTTGCACTAAATATTCCAAACCCTTGAAGGGCCAACTACTTTCAAGCTCCATTTGTTTCACTCTCCTGGCATGCAAATTAAATTATATTTGACTTTTCAAATGCTTTGTATATCTAATGTAATACATACATATACATTATTTTTTTTATCAACACATCATATTAGAATGTCTTTCTCAGCATTGGATTCTCAATTCAAAGGAAACTTGCGACGATGGTTAACTTATGAATTTGACTCTAAACTTTCGAATGGCATCAATCTCCCGAGTGGAAGTTTCTATTCATGCGATCCCTTGCATTGAACCACTCCAAATCCTCCATCTTGAAGGGCCGTAGTCGCCGATACTTTCGAGCTCCATTTGTTTCGAGAATCTCCGTCGTGAATTGCCACGTGCGTCGTGCCTTTGTTTAAGTCATCGTAGGAATGATGGCCGTGGCCGGTTGGGGAAAAGGTCAGAGCGAAGGCCAAATTGGCGTCGTCGTCGTCGCCGCTGTTCCCCCACCAAGTTGGACCACGTCGCTCGCCCCCTGACCCCTCAACGATCCGCCACGGGTCCAAGTCAAAGAGTTCCCGAACGCCGCTTCCACGACGCTTACCGTGTGGAAACGGCCCCCTCTCGTAGCCATCAAAATAGATCGCACCTGCCACGCCATCCTCTCTTTTTCTCCTCGTCTTATG
Organism: Eucalyptus paniculata subsp. matutina; assembly: GCA_017140255.1. Lineage (NCBI taxonomy): Eukaryota > Viridiplantae > Streptophyta > Magnoliopsida > Myrtales > Myrtaceae > Eucalyptus > Eucalyptus paniculata. The sequence goes on from CM029435.1 coordinate 47,552,610, forward strand.
ATATTTTTTTTTCCCAAAAAGGGTCTTTGACCTTATCTTGCGACATCATGTTTTTCATGAAACTTATCTTTAACTCCAATCCACGTGACTCGTTCGCTTGACTTCCCTAGAAATCACCCATTATCCCCGTCAAATCTCGATACTGAATTAACTCCCGAGACAATATAGTCACAATCTTACTTGAGATGAAGCAGGATCGTGTAGAAGAAGATTATCGCCGGCGATAGAAGTGGGTATCTATAAAAAGAAGATTACATAGCCCGTGTTCAAACACCAATCCTTCGTCGATCAGATTTTTGTTAGGATTAGATGTTCAGAATAACAAAATAAAAAGTAAAAGTGAGAGAAAAATCGAAACACAAGATTTGCCTTTATTACCCTTAAACTAGATCTATCTCTAGTACAAAATTTCACTATAATTCATAACTCATACTTTTGTTACAACTCTCAATTATAAAAGAGAGAGATCATAAATGTCCAATAACTATTAAATTATCAATAAAATATGAGTTCAAACTATAAAATTAATTGGCGGATTAGGGGCACTGACCTCATGACCTCTGCCGGGCAGGGCAGCCTCGGACCCTTACCTGCTCATCAGGAAGTAAAATCCCTGCGTTTTCCTGTCAATGGAGACCATGAACGATATCCACAACAACTATAGGGTGAATTTTGTCCCCTAGTACAAAATTTTCCATCAAGGCTGTTCTGTAGATCATTGTTTTGTCCTGAACGTGATTTGGTCAAAGGCAAGGCAAAAATGGAGCAGCACTCATCGACATCATGGGACACCACCACTCGCTACGCTTTCCCCAAGCAAGACGTGCGTGCGACCAACGACACTTAAGCCCGGAGCTTACTTCGTTAATCCCGATTGGCCGCAGGAGTCGGTCTGAACAAAATGTTTCACTATCTCGAGAGGCTCAATCCAAGGTCCTAATCGCACAACCACTCCGACACCATCGACACGACAGGAACAGCGGAAGGTGAGGCGAAACCGTGTGCAGACGTAGAAAGTAAACGAATTTCACCATCATCTGGAAGACGACAAAGGGGAAGGAAACTTGTGTGTGTGGGGAAAGGACCAATTAAAAGAATGTTCATCTCTTCCACACGTTTGAAAAGTCAAAAGGTGATGGGAAACTCCATTGGAAGATAGAGGAGGTAATCTTAAGATATATTATCGAGAACAGACCTACCGATAAGACGAAGGAAAAGTCAAGTCCACTCCATTAAAGCAAGAGATCTACATCGAATCGGATCAAACTCGAAATCTAATGATGTATGATCGTACGTGTTGATGAAATTAGAGGTAGGGATCTTTATTTCGATTGGGACCGTCAAAGTAATTAGAACTATGAATTGAGGATTTTTAAGATTCATTGGGGCACTTAATTTGACTTGGGTTGGGCAAAGAATGCCCTCACTCAATCTGGCGAGGTCGGCCCTCGCTAGATTTGGGCTAGGCTTGCCTCACTAGCAATTCGGAAGACAAGGGATGGCCCCAACTCGGCAAGTCAAACCTCACCTTCGACAAAGCCACCCTTGAAAGCCACAAACAAGGGCTGCCCTCGTTGGTCCCAAGTGAGGCCGGCCCTCACTAGATTTGGGCAAGGGCTTGCACAACAGCCGATAAGGGTCACCAAAAGAAAAAAAGAGAAAATAGGAAAAATTAATTCAAAATTAAAAGGGTTTACCCACCCCGTAATGATCGAGTTGGTTCGGGCGTACGTTGGCCTCACCATTGGCCAGGGTTCGATTCCCCAACTCATCATGTTGCTTAAGTGGGGTGCCCTGGGAGGTGGGTTTTTACGCTAGTGCCCTCCCGGGTTAACGTTGTACGACGGTTCCCGAGTAAACAAAAAAAAAAAAAAAAACCCTAAAAAACCCAAAATTGGTACACCTCTAATAAATTTGCCAAAAACTATTTTTTTGACCATGAAAAACCTTAAATCGGTACACTTGTGATAAATTTACCTCGACTGACCATAAGAAATCCTAAATTGGTGTATTTATGACAAATTTATCCCAAACTAATTTATTCAATCACCAAAAATCTTAAATTGGTACATTTATAACAAATACATCTCATGTTAAATTAGATTAATACCACAAAAATTGTAAACTGTGACAAACAGATAATAAAATCTAAATTGATATATGAGTCAATTGTCACGTGTTATTTAACTTAATAATTTGACACTAAAATTTAACGGAAACTAACAGATGGTAAATTTGTCACAAGTGTACCGAGTTTGGAGTAAATTTGTCAAAAGTGTATCGTCTAGGATTTTTGGTGGTAAAAAAATCAGTTTGGGATAAATTTGTCTCATGTGTACCGGTTTAGAGTTTTTCATGTTATTAATCCAAATTAAAATGGTCTTTTGACAAAAAATATCCATGATTGGCCGCAATCTAAGTAACATCGACACGTGACACAACACGACACAATGCAAACACAACCCCATATGTCAACATATTATTTCTAAAAAAATAGAGAATTCCAACACGTCGTAATATATTATACATTAAATGTATATTTTCATATATACATAATAAATTATTATTTTTATAATTATCTTTATCAAATTAATTGGATTCAAATTCACAAATAAACAAATAATAAAAAAAGAGCATAGAATTAATTTATACTAAAAACATTAATTCACCATTTGTTAATATTATTCATTGTTTTAATTTGACACCTTTAACTCTATTATAATAATCTATAAAACTTGGAGGAAAAAAATCAAGCAATTCACATTCTAGACTCTCGTGTCAAAATGTATTGAAAGAGAAGAGGAAAAAACTTGGGAGGTAAATTATGTGTCACAAGAAATGAGAGTCAAAAGAGAAGAAAATATTAGGTTTTTTATTTTTTATTTTTTTTACATATTTATATTTCGACCTATTATTTATTGAAAATTTTTAAAATTGACCAAATACTTGTTAGAATCACACGTCAAATTTCTGAACTCGACTATTGAAATTCCAAACTCGCGTATCAATGAGTGTCACAAGAGTTGACCAGAGAGTGTCCGATATGTGTTAGAGTATTGACATGGCACGAATGCTCTGAAAAAATGTTGGTGCTTCCTAAGCCACAATATATAGTTGGCCGGTGGCGAGCGAGCTCAAGCCTTTCTTTCTAACAATTATCCACTTCACTTATTTAAGATTTATATGGCTATTTCAAACCCTTATGTAAAACAAGGTCTACTTCATGTTCTTACTTGAAAAAATGAAAGTACTTCATATCCGTTTTTAGAATTTTCCCTAAAAAGAAGGAAAAAATTAAAAATTTTCTATGGGAATCACATAATCGTTTAATAATACTATTGAAAGCGAGAAAAATTCTATGAAAGCTTAGTTGTATAACCAATTTTCGAAATTCTTTCAATTTTGTGACTCATTCACCATTTGCTAAAGGATTATAGTACTTTTTATTTACACTTAAATTCTATTTGTCTCGCGAAAAATAAATTGTTTAGAAGATATTTTTCAAAAAAATGATTGTTTGCATTGCTTATAGAAATAAATGAATGAAAACTATTCATACTTCACTAACTAATTATCTTAAACAATATAAATAACTATTTTTAAAAAAATAATTTCTGAATTATTCATTTTTTACTAAACGGATATATAGCCTTAAATTCAGTACTTTTGTTGATGTAATTGACAAGGATGCGGCGAGGCGAGTTGGGTTAATCATTGAATTTACCGCTACAGTAACAGTCGGTCACTCACCGGGCGACTGGGAAGCCTGAACAGAAGAAGAACCCTAAATCCAGAAAGATCCCAATTTCCACGGCGGGTCGCGCCTCCATGGCCGACCTTTCTCCGAGCTCGCGACCTCAACAGTAAGCTCTTCTTCTCCTCCACTTCCATTGATTCCGAAGACGTCCCGAATCGAAAAGGGCCCCACTCGTCTCCTCGGATCGGCTTCCAATTTTCAGTCTTTCGCGCCGTCGATCCGATGTCGTACCTGTCGAATTTGGGGAAGATGATTGCTGCTGTTCGTAGACGGTGCTCTAGGTCTGTTTACTCCGATTTGGGGGTTTCTACTTATCTAGCTCGCCTCGGCGATTCGCTCGAGTGCCGTTTGAATTCGAAGCGCGGCAATGTGAGCCCTGGTTGGAGAAGTTGTTCAAACGGGCTGCGCGGTGGTTGTATCGGCAGAGCTAGTTCGATGAAAACTAGGGGTTTTGCCACATCCGACAGCGAGGATGTCGGTCCCGTGTCGATGTCTGATGTTCGCCGGCCGGACGGAGAAGAGGTGGGTTCCGACCCAGTGGAGACGACTTCTCCGGTTTACAGCCAAGCAGATGTTGAAGAAGTTTGTGCGCTGCTGTTAGGATCCGAAGACTGGGATTCGGCTCGAGAGGCTTTGGAGAAGTGCAGTGTGAACTTCACTAGTGCGCTCGTGGTCGTGATCATTTGCAGATGCAAGTTCCGCGGCGGCGCGGCATTGCGCTTCTTCGACTGGGTGGGGAAGCGAGATGGTTACGGTCATAGCTCGGAGGCGTACAACATGGCTATGAAGATCGCCGGAGGTGCTAAGGACTTTGAGTGCATGAGGAGTCTCTTTTATGAGATGAGAAGGAAGGGTTGCTCGATAACTCCGGACACATGGACCATCATGATCATGCAGTATGGAAGAACAGGCCTGACGGTGATCGCTTTGGGGATCTTTGAGGAGATGAAGGCGAGCGGTTGTGAGCCGAGCGGAAGTACTTACAAGTACTTGATCATCTCTCTCTGCGGGAGTAAAAGTAGGAAGGTGGATGAGGCCGTGAAGTTGTTTAGGGAGATGATGAAATCCAAGCACGTCCCGGATAAGGAACTCGTTGAAATCTATCTAGGTTGCTTATGTGAAAGCGGCAAGTTATCAGATGCTAGGAAATGTGTGAAATTCCTGCGTGAAGTTGGTTTTTCGACTGCACTGAGTTACTCTCTGTACATTAGAGCACTTTGCCGAGCGGGTAACTTGAAAGAAGCACTAAAATTGCTGGACAATGCTGGAGCGGAGCGAGAGACACTGAATAAGTATGTCTACGGGAGCATCGTCTCTGGGCTACTCAGAAAGGGGAATTTGGAGGCGGCATTGTCTAAAGTGGACGAAATGAAGCAGGCGGGAGTCTCTCCTAGTGTTCATGTCTATACGTCATTGGCAGTGCATTATCTTAAGAAGAAGGAAATTGGAAAGGCCGAGGAGGTTCTCGAGATGATGAAACGCGAGGGCTGCGAACCAACCGTTGTTACTTATTCTGCGCTCATCCGGGGTTACATGGTTGCAGGAAAGGTTGGTGATGCTTGGAGTGTTTTCAACCGAATGAAATCGGATGGGCCTTCGCCTGATTTTAGGACTTATTCGATGTTCATGGATAGTCTGTGTAAAATTGGTAGGTCTGAAGAAGCAATGGGGCTCATATCAGAGATGTTGGGTGACAAGATTGTCCCTAGTAGCATCAACTTCCAAACTGTTTTTCATGGGTTAAACAGGGAAGGAAAGCATGATTTGGCCCGCTTAGTCTGGCAACAGAAGTTAGATTTAGCTAAACAAAGGAAGTCAGTGACATGATTATTCCTTTTCTTCTTTGGTGTACATAATGAGTTCAAAAAAAAGTTGCAGTTGGAGATCTGAGCAAGTTTGGAGTCCATATCATGAGTGAAATTTTTTGATCAAATACTTGCATCAGAGATGAGATCGATAATTATGATCTTCTGCACGACAAGGAATGGATTTTATTTAAGGATGACATAGATCATTTTCTTGAGATTTCTCCTTTATCCACTACCATTTCTTGTTTTCACTTCTGCTTTATTTAGCTCTCGGTACAGTTCAGGCGGTCCTCTAATAACTCCTTGTAAAACTGCACCTAAAATCGATCGTGAGCATAAGGAATACTCCCAGATGCGCAGTATCCTGCTGAGTTCATTCTTCTCAAAATGAGTGGAATACCGACCACTGTGGTTTGCCATGAACAGATTCCTTGATGCCCACGAAGTTCATGGCATGAAAGAGGAATAAGTGCTGGGTTTCAGGACATAAGACTTATCCTATGGGTGTTCATCGTGAGATAAAAGAGAGTAATCTCACTGTACAATGTCCACCAACTGAATGAGAAAAGAAGAAATGAAATGACCGAGACAAGTTGATGCTTTTCGGTTCCATTAGTCTAAATGCTGCATCTACTCCACATTCTTGGACCCGTGATCAACCACATAAATGATATATATACTCACGAAAGCATCTGCTCACACGTTCAATGTTTGATTTTTTATTTTTTATTTTTACACATTTAAGTTTTTTCCCCACCTTCAAGGTTTAAATGAATGGAAAAATTGTAATTTTTTCTTGAAGATTTTCTTTCCTCTTCCTTTTCCCTTCTTCATAGACACTGTTAAATCAATTCTTCACAATTTATTCCTATCCACTTCCTCCCCTTCCAACCAGGGGAAGGAATACCATCGTCTTCTCCACCTTCAATTTCTACTCCTACTCTGCAGACCCTTTGATCAGTGTTTCCCTTTTGCTTCATCGCCATGAGCTCATTGTGGTCAATGCAACCGTCCTGTGGCAAAGGATCAGAACCTTATCAGATCCCTTCAACTGCAAACAACACTTTGATTTAAGCACATGTTCACTGCATCCTCCATGTAAAAACCTAAGAAAATTTCAATTTCCCCTAAGGGCAGGGTCAACTTGTGGAAAATTTGATTCCATAGGCCACTTAGATAGCTAAGGATACTGAATTATTTTTTTCGGACAACTTGTGGAAAATTACTAAAGATGTTATGATTGTAGAACGGGGAACAAAGTCAAAAACAATGCACATGACCGAAAGCAGTAAAGAAACGACGATGCTTGCTAAGTTGGAAGGTGATTCCAAATTGTGGCATTGTAGGCTTGAACACATGAGAAAACAGGGGATGATGGTATTAGCATCAAAGGGAAAATTACCTGATCTGAAATCCATAGATATTGGTCTATTAGAAGATTGTGTTATAACCAAATAGAAACATGTTGGTTTTCGAAGATTGAGAGAGAACCAAATAAAGTAAAATTTTAGTTAGTGCATACAGATGTCTAGGGGCCAGCCCTCGTACAGTCCATTGGAGGCTCAAGCTACCACTGTCATGTTTACTAACGCCTACACTAGAACAATATGGATTTATTTTTTGAAAAATAAATATGATGTGTTTACTAATATTAAATGATGGAAATCTGAAGTAGAGAATGAGATTGTCCTAAAAATTAAATGTCTAAGGTCTGACAATGGTGGTGAGTATGACAATGAGTTCAAGCACTGTTGTGTAGAGAATGGAATTAAGATGAAAAGAACAGTTCCCGATAGACAAAAACTAAACAAAGTTGCAGAAAAGATGAACAGAACTATGAATGAGCATGCAAGAACCATGAGGATGCATGCAGGATTACTTAAGACATTTTGGGTAGATGCAGATAATACAGTAGCATATTTAAGCTACAGAATACCTTCAGTTTCACTTGATTTTAAGCTACCGGAAAAAGAATGGACTAGAAAGAAGGTGAATCTTTCACATCAAAAAGCTTTTTGTTGCGTTTCATATGTGTACATAAATTCTAAAAATAGACACAAGCTTAACGCAAAGGCTAGAAAATGCTTTTTCATTGGATATGATTTTGATTATTTTGACTATCGGTTTTGGAATGAACAAGATAGAAAAATAGTAAAAACAAATTATATTACATTCAACGAAAATATGTTCTGCAAGGAAAGGTTTGTGGTAGAATCTAGAGTGAGGAAATAAATAGATGAGACTAGAGAAATTGAATTAGAATGTGTTTCTAAGAGTGTTCTGATTAAGAATCTTGAAACTATTCATGTATTTTGATAAAAAAAAAAAAATCAGAACAAGAATCACATACATGTGAACCCACTTCAAGAAGATCTAATAGTATATCTACACTTGCATGGAGGTATTCTCCAACATTACATTATTTGCTTTACATCGATGCTAGCGAACTAGAATACATTTCAAAAGTAATACATGTTAAAGATTCTATTAAATGTGGGAGAAAACATTATAGAACAAGTGGGTGTATGGAGTTAAAGAAGAACCTTAAAGATTCTATTAAGTGGTAAGTGGAAGAAGGTATTGTAGAACAAGTAGGTGTATGATATCAAAGAACCTAATGGCAGTAAGAGATACAAAACAATGTTATTACTAAAAGGTTTTCCGCAAAAGAAAGGAGTTGACTATGCAAAGATTTTAACTTCAATTTTGAAGTTGACTGCTAATAAGCTATTGTCGAGTACTATTGACGTTGAGAACTTACATCTACATTCCTTTATGGTGACTTTGAGAGGACATATGCACGGTACAACCAAAAGGTTTACAGGTGCTTGACAAAGAAAATTATGTATGCGAATTGAAGAACGGTCTATATGGTTTAAAACAGGCTCCTAGACAGTGGTACAAGAAATTTAATACTTTTATGTGCCGTAACAAGTTCACTATATGTGAAATGAATGTATGTGGATTATATATTCATTGCAAGATCTGGTGAGGGAGATCAATATATTGAAGCAGTAATTGTTGAAAGAGTTTGAAATGAAAGACTTGGGAGCAGCAATCAAATTTTTAGGATGATGATCGCATGAGATGAGACAGATCCAAGGAATTCTAAAGGTATCATAAGACAATCACATTGAGAATGTGCTTAATAGATTTGGAGTTTAATACGCAAAGTCTAGAAGGACTTCATTAGGAATTCACTTCAAGCTCTGGAAGAAGTAGTGGCCAAAGACAAATAATGAGCGGGAGTACATGCTAAAGTCCTTTATGCATTAGTTGTTGGTACTTTGATGTTTGTTATGGTGTTTACGGATTAGACATAACTCATACAATGGGATTTGTGAGTGGATATATTATTAATCGAGGATTAAAGCATCAAGAAGCTGTGAGGGGACTATTAAGATACCCCGGATGCACTTCAAATATGTCACTATATTTTATGAAAGACAATGTAACTTTATAAGGCTTTGTTAATATAGATATTGGTGGCGACTTGGACAATATGAAAAGCGCATTGAGTTATGTTTTTAGCTTAGGAGGCACTACAATCGTTTGTTTGTCTAGCCTTCAAAAGTGTGTGTCTCTTTCAACCATTGAAGCAAAATATGTAGCTATATCAAAAGCCGAGAAGGAGATGATTTCGTCAAAGAATTTTCTCAAGAAGATGGACGGGGAGTAATCATAGTGTACTTTTCAATGACAATCAAAGTGCTATTTGGCTTGTAAAGAATTTGGACTTTCATCAAGGACAAAGTACATTGAGTTGAAGTATCATCATCTTCATCAACTGATATATGATGTGACATTGTCATTGAAGAAGAGTCTTGATGTAGAAAATCTAGCAAATATGTTAATCAAGGTTGTCACCACTAAGAAATAGAGGCTGTGCATTGCCTCAATTGGTCTCCATGATTAGTGATGGGATGGCTGCTGCACTAAGATAATTTGGGTTACAAAGACAAGTGAAGACTACAAGACTATTGTTGTTTTAAAGATCAACCTCATAGGGGGAGATTAATGAAGTTGTGAAGTATGATAAAGGAATGTTATATTAAAGTAGAGATGTTTTCTCTTGTTAATGACATATATGTAATTTTTATGTGGATTTATGTGGAAGTGTTAATAGCGTTCATGAAATTTTCATCATAATTTTGTATGTTTAAACTCCTGCTATATATTGGGACAATATGTTTTGTAGTTGTAACTTTGAAGCTCTTCCCGGACTGTTTGCACAGATCTCTCTCGACCGTATTGGACACCTTGAATTCATGCATAATAATCATTCTGGCAGAGACCCTTATTTCAGATAGTTCCAAGGCAGAACATAAGCTCAGTTCAACCCACTGGCCGTTTACGTTAAAAATGAGCGTAAGGTGACCTTGTATCTACATCCCTTCAACCCCTACTTCATTTTTCTCCTCCTAAGACGTCAAAAATAGCCTTGCAACCCCACAATAACTGCTATAAAGAAGCCAGAAAAAAGGAGAAAGAAAAGAACACATCTTTTGTGACAGTAGAGAAGAGGCTTTTGTCTACACTTCAGATAGAGATCCAAAAAGGGCCCGGATTATCTTGTTTGAATGTTTCCTACTTTCCTTGCAATTTAAGAAATGACTAGCATTCCCCATTCTGCCTGTTATAGAATCAGCAAAAGTTGGGTTATCATACTTACAAAGGACTTCATGGGCAGTTATCCGCTTTTTAGGATTCTCCTGACCAGATCTTTAGCACTTTCAGATATGTTCGGCCAAGAATCTGATGAGAAGTGAGGCTCACAATGCAAAACTGCTTCATATATCTTCTCATTAGTTTCTGGACCAAATTGGAAAGAAAGAACAATCACCGAAATGAATGCTCAGTGTCGATCTCCTCCAGAAAGTCCATACATGAAAATGCATGAGACAAGCCCCTTCACCGCCCCAAAATGGATGAGCACCACTTAGGAGAACATAGAGGATTAGACCGGCGCTCCATGCATCAGCTTCTGGACCATAACTCTTCTGCAGAACTTCAGGTGCGACATAATATGCACTTCCTACTACATCGGTAAAAGTCTTCCCTGCAATTTATTTTGCAATCATTGTAAATCTAGCATCATTACACATATGTCAAAGAAGACTTAATCTGAAACCAGATTATTAAACAAAATTAGAGAACACATTGAGATGGAAAGCGATATCAGAAATCAGAATACAAAATGATCGAAACATGTCCTGAGAAGTCCATCAATATTTGTGCAGCATACCTGGCTTGAAGAAGGTCGAAAATCCGAAATCTATCATCTTGAGAGGTGAATCCTCCTGTTCATTCACGAATAGCAAATTCTCGGGCTTAAGATCTCGATGCATGACCCACAAGGAATAGCAAGCTTCCACAGCACTGACTTTAGTCTTGGCAAGTTGAGCTGCTTTCTGTTCAGTGTAATGCCTCCTCTTTACAATCCTGTTGAAGAGTCAGCCTCCGACACACAGTTCCATAACCACATGAATTGCCACGGAATCTTCATAAGCCCCTTTGATGCATTATCTCTATTTCCCGTCTCACATTCTCAACTTCGCTGTTTGTCAACATTTTGCTCTTTGCAATGGATTTGCAAGCGTACTCTGTGCCAGTCGCCTTCTCTATGCATAGGAATGTAGAACCAAACTGACCACTTCAAAGCTTCCGCCCCAAATTGTAGTATTCCTCCAAGTGACCGGTTTTTGTACGTAACACTGAATCTACCATGAGCCCTGCACTCGAAGGCTTCTTCATATGGAAATATTTCTTGGGTCTTGTCAGCCCTGCTGGTTTATAGTCCTCCTTTTGTCTCAATGGCGGCACTTTGTTCTGACGGACGAACAATCCCTCTATGACCATCCATTTTATTGCTTGGTCGATGCCAAAACAATGATTTTGAAACGGACCGCAAGAAATCAGCTCTTAGAATCTCTCGAACCAACGCAAATATTTCCCATCTATAACAACAGCTGATAAGTATCAACTCCAAACAACTATTTATTCCCAACGTTTGCGCAGGACATCGTCTGCACACCTCCTCAGTCCTATTTCCCCTATCATACGGGGGTTAACTTATAGAACTCCTGCAACAAGTGGATTTTCTCGACCAAGAGAACTAGCTCGACCAAAGCTGGTGCATACCGTAACAACCTTGGCTTGCAGCTGAAAAACAAGCAGTGCACATAGTACAGCCAGGTAACTGGGGAACTCCGACGAAAAGAGAAACAAAAGTGGGGTCCAAATCATCATATAATAATCCCCGAGAGATTTTATAGTTCGACGGACGGATTGATGAGCAAGGGTGTTGGAGGAGGACGCGATTATCCCGCGTGGGCCATTGACTTTCCTGCTTGCTTTCCTTCATTGGAGTTCACACGGGAAAGTCCAAAGAGGACATCCCAAGGAAAATGAGAGAGAGAGACTACAGGTTTTTCCGTTGGAATACTTGAAACTCGGGATTAAAACGAAGGCGTTTACATTGTATTTGATTTGTCGTTGTCACATCGCTCGCTCCATGAAAATTCAAACTTTTTCGATGGGACGTGGACGTTTCGATTTTTTTGTTGGCAAATACCAAAAAGTTAAGGGCGCTTTGGATTCGACGCTGATGAATTTGAACATTTGACATTGATATATTGAAGTTCAGGCAACGGTCGTGCACATCCGGCGTAATCCATACTTACGTCATTTAGCAAGTTGTCTTCATCAGCATTAGGTTTTTTCATTCAGAAAAAAGTTCTAAGAATGTAAAGTAATGAACTATTCTGAGCAACAACAATCTTTTGGGTCGAAGGTTTTACCCTCGAGATATATTGCACCTAACCACTCCACACCTCAAAGGTCGTAGATGGACCGGCAAATCCCCATTGAAGTCCAAACCACTGTAGTGACAGATTCCTAGCGAGCTGGTTCTGAATGAGATTTTTGGGCTCCATTTGTTTCGACAAAACTACTCTTTGATTGTTGAATGCGAACAACTTCTTTGACTGGTTGTGGAAGCAAGACGGTTGCAGTCATAGCTTGGAGGCGTACAACACGGCCATGAAGATCACCGGAGGCGCTAAGGACTTCAAGCGGGTGAGGAGCCTCTTTCACCAAATGAGAAGGAAGGGTTGCTGGATTAACACCCCACATGGACCATCATGATCATGCAGTACGGTAGGACGGGCCTGACCAAGATGGCTCTGGATATCTTTAAGGAGATGAAGGCGCGCGGTCGTGAGCCGAGCAGAAGTACCTGCAAGCACTCGATTGTCTCTCTCTGCGGCAGAAAAAGGTAGAAAGGTGGATGAGGCCATGAAGTTGTTTAGGGAGGTGATGAAATCTGGGTATTTCCCGGATAAGGAATTCGTTGAAATCTATGTAGGTTGCTTATGTGGAGACGACAAGGAAATGTGTGAATCTCCAGAGTAAAGATGGTTTTTTTGACTGCACTGATTTACTCTATGTATATTAGAGCGCTTTGCTAAGCAGATAAGTGGGAAGAAGCATTGAAATTGATGAACGATGCCGGAGCAAAGCGAGAGCCGCTGAATAAGTGTACAGAGCATCGTCCATGGGCTACTCAGAAGGGGAATTTGGAGGCGGCATTGTCTAAAGTGGACGATATGAAGCAGGCGGGAGTCTCTCCAAGTTTTCAGGTCTATACATCCTTGGCAGCGCATTACGTTAAGGAGGAGATCGAAAAGCCAAGGAAGTTCTCGAGATAATGAAAGAGATAATGAAACACAAGGGCTGCGAACCGATTATTGTTACTTATTCCGCGCTCATTTGGGGCTGTGGGAAAGGTTGGCGACGCTTGGAGTGCTTTCAACCAAATGAAATCGGAAAGGCCTTCACCTGATTTCAGGACTTTGCTCGATGTTCATGAATTGTCTGAAATTGGTAGGTCTGAAGAAGCATGGTGGCTCATATCAGAGAGGTCAGGTGATGAGATTGATCCCAGTGGTGTCAACTTCCGAACTGTTTTTTATGGGTTAAACAGGGAAAACTAACATGATTTATCCCGCTTGATCTGGCCAAAGAAGTTGGATTTAGCTAAACAAAGAAAATCGTTATCCCTACTCTTTTCCAGTGTACATATTCACCCAGATTTTAGCAATTTTTTTTTAGTCCATATCACGAGTGAAATATTTTGATCAAGTACTCCAGGACCTAAAAAATAAAATTCACATGCAGGTAGTGGTGATACTTGGATCAGAAATGAGATTGATATTTATGAATGCCCGTACAATAACAAATAAAAGTTTTATTTAAGGAGGACCTAAATCATGTTATTGAGATTTCTCCCTTGTTTTCACTTTTACTTTAAACAGCTCTCTGTACAGTCTGGACTGTCCACTTGGAAGACGGAAGGAAAGGTAAACCATTGTTGAAGCTATTAACTCATTTACAGAATCTCTAAGAAATGGCATCAAGATGGAAAACAAAAGAACATGAATAAGTTATGTCTACAGGTACCTGAATGTGTAATTGTTCAAAAACCATGGAATCAATCCTGCAATTTGTCTGTCCTTGAAACTGGCTTTATCAGGACAAAGATTCAAGTGGCTCAATGTCAAAGATCCGCTATAACCAAGGTGGTGGGGAACCCAAAGCTTCTTGCATTGGTCAAAAGTTTAAAACGAGGCTCTCATGCCTCTTGTTTCTTCGCTGATGTCACTCATTCCAGAGAGCAGGAAATCTTAAGACCCACCCACTAGGGTAAAGTCTCCAACAGTCCATGTGAAACTGCATATAAAAGCAGATCGTGAGCAGGGCAAGCCATAAACAAAAAAACGACGGAAAAGAATAACTGCAAACTTTATGCAGGTTTTTTATCATCACATATCATCTAAAAGTTGTGCCAGTCTGAAGCTGCAATATGAAATTAAATGGCTAAAATTATAAACTGATCAGACAAACACATAAACCAAAGCAGATGGAATATTCCCAAATGCACATCATACTTCTTAGTTCATTCTTCTAATATAAGTGGAATACTAACCACCATTTTATGCTATGCACAGACTCCTTAGTACCCACCAATTTGTGGAATGAAAGCAGAGTAAGTGCTGAAATTCCAGTCACTAGACTTATCTTATGGTTCACTTAGAAGGCAAAGAGACTTATCTCACAGCACCATATAGAATGGAATGAAAAAGGAAGTAATGACCGAGACTAGCTGGTGATTAAATTTAAATGTTGCATCTACACCAAATTCTTGAACCACAAACCAACCAAATAAATGACAGATATATACTCACGAAATCATCTGCTCAAGCATTCAAGGTTTAAATGAATGGAAAAATGTCATTTTTGCCAAATTTCTTTCCTCATCTTTTTCCATTCTTCATAGAGATTGCACAATCAGTTCTTTAACATTTTATTCATATCCACTTCCTCCCCTTTCAATCAAGGGGAAAAAAATCATTTATCTTCTCCACCTCCATTTTCTACTCCCCTATATTATTCAGCTTTTCATTTTTCTTACAAGCAACATGTCATAGATTAGGAAAACCAGTAGATGGTTATAACTAAATAAGTTAGTTCATTGAGAGAGAAGAGAACCAGCAACAACAAAGAAAGAATAAAACTAGCAGGCAAGCACCTCTGTGTGATGCGGCAAAAAATCTTACATGTACTCTCACCGTCTCACAAGAAGGTTCTGGGCCAGTACCTATATCAAAGCTTCTTTGTGATCTCTTCGTTTACACGAGTGTAATACTTCATTCTCCTAACACATGTCTGAGCATCTTCAAATTTCCGGGTATGTAATGAACTGGCAAAAGAATTATACCAGTGTCTCAGTTTGTCTTCCATCTAACAAGAGAAACAAAGTAACGGCGCTAAGTCATTGTACAGGCTGAGAATCTATTACTCTCTTTGCAACAGCAAAAGTGCAACACTTATAAACAATGAGGTCATCATTTCTTTTATAAAGGACGTGGAGTCAAAGTTGATAGGGATTGCAGTACCAGAAACTTAACATGCCTATAAAGTTCCAAGGCAAACAAATGGAATAATAAAAGTTCAAAAGATGCCATGTTGTACCTTAACAGTGCAATCCTATTCAAATGCGCAGCACTAAGGATATGATATGTGAATCGATGCTATACAAATCATTCATGTAGAAGCTGAATACAATATAAATGAAGAAAATAGTCCGACTGGCTATCAAATTATGTTAGGCCTGCCATACCTGAGACTGAATCTGTCTCAAAGCCTGAGAGTCAGCAGCCTCATCTACTGCTTCTCTTATTTCCAGTATCTGCATTAGCATTCAAAAAAACAGAGATGTAATCCCCAAATTCTTCAATGTGAAAAAGAAACCACATAAAAGGAGCAACTGTTCAAATCACTGAAAAGCTTTGCATTAATTTCTTCCCCCCCCCCCCTCCCCCCCGCTCTCTCTACTCAAAAGATAATACGCTTACATGTTGCCCATACAAAAGAACCTCTTCTAACTCATGCTTTTCATTATACGAGCATATTCCTTTTAAATCCCACTCTATAAACTGAAGATAGGGCGAAAGGCTTTTTTCCCAGTATTTTCAAATAAGGGCAGAAAGGAGCTAAAATAATATAAGTAATAAATTTCTCATTCATAACCTCGGAATATATGTTTTGGAAGCCCCAAATTTACCTCAGTTAACAACTCTGGTTCTGAAACAGTCTCCTCTTCATCAACGTTTACCCCTTCAAGCTTTAGCTGTAAAAGAAATAACAGATTTAATTTGACAATGCTAGCACTAGATTATGTATCATGTAAAAGACGAATTTGACGAACACAGTCTCTTTCAAACCGAGCTCATAGCCTTTTTTTCTTAATAAGAAATTTCATATAAAAATATTTCAATACACCATAAGCCAATCATAGACACTCAAAAGCTGTAACTGCAGGCAAAATACAAAGAATAAAAAGGAGTGTAATTTTCAGAAGATCATGCATCATAAAGGTTAACTTTTTGCGCTTTTAAGACATTGGCAGGGAGCAAGCAAAGATTCTGGCAAGTCAAGAAGAATATCACTACCCACACCTTTAGGCTTCCCAATGAATTTATACCCCTCTGCAGACCCTCTAGTGTACAATGCAAGGAATATAGGACAAGAATAAGGCTCCATTTGCTTCATGGAAAATCAATGATTTGGACAATATTTTCCAAAAAATAATTGCTTGTACTGTTTGAAATAATTAGGCAATGAAAATGTTTTTATTATTGACAAAAATTTATGCCTAAATATTTTTCTTTCATTCTTTTTATAAGTAATATAAACCTTCAATTTCAATCAAAATATTTTCTAAATCATTCATTCTCCGTGAAACAAACGCACCCTGAGTTGTTGCATGTAGAAACTTAATGAGGAAGACAAATTATCCTGGAAGAATACCCATAGATGACAATAAGAAGAAACACTTACAACATATATCGCCCTTGTCAAAGGCTTGCTAAGAGTGCGGTATGCATCAATTACTCGAGCAGACTGCCCTGCAGCATATTCTTTTTCTTGCTGAACAAGATGTAAAGAGCTTTTAGAAGCTATAGACATATACGGTTAGAACACCCCAAGCCAATGCTACCGAAACAAACCTCAGATTTTGAATGGACTAGGTCAGGATGCAACTTCTTCTGCCAGTCCTTGTACTTGCCCTCCAGATTGCTAACATCAATTTCATACTTCTTTTCCCTGGCAAAACATTACTACTCTTAAATGTGGGTGGCCAATACATATCGACTAAATTGTTTTCCTTGTATTCATAAGCTCGCTGAACACCGAGGCATATGACAAGAAACAAATGAAGCCACAACGACAAAACCACATGACTCCGTGCTTAAGTCAAATGCCTTAATTTTTTTCCCCGCAAATTTTCATCTTTCAGAAGCCCGTTAATCATACACCCCTGAGAAATTCACCAGCTGCTCATAAGATTCAAAGTTGATTATTTGATGTATGATGTCTAAAATTAGATCCTTTCCTCTATGACGTCTCCGCAAGGAAACAGATGGTAAACACATAACTCAGACTTTGAATACAACTGCATAAATGATCATCAGCTTATCTGTTCTTCAGAAGATTGAGAAGCGAATTCACAACAAACGCAACGAATTCAGATACGCAAGGAAAAAAGAAAAAAAAAAAGAAAGACACCAATCAATGCCGCTCAACAGACAAAGATGACTCCAGGGAAAAGCATTACGCGTGATCCAGTCCAGATACTCACAGTCCGAAAATCTGGAAATAATCCACCGACTCGTCCACGGGCTGAACGCTCCGGCAAGACCCGCAAGCTAGGAACGGCGCCGTCCCGGCGCTCTTCCCAGCTACGGCGCCGCAACTCCAGCACTTGGGAGCCGAACCATCGTCGGAAGCACTTTCCGAGCAGCAGCTCGTCCCGGAACACCGGAGGGAATCGCGCCGGCCGAGAAGGGAAGAGCCCGCGATTCCCGCGTCGGAGGAGAGCGAAGGCGGGCGCCGGAGCCTCTGCGAAGAAGAACGGATCCGGACGGCGGCGCGGCCGGCCGGGGCGACGGTCCGGCGAAGGGCGGCGGAGAGAGAAGCGTTGACACTTCTCTTCCACATTCTCGGGAGCTCTCTCTCTCTCTCTCTCTCTCTCGCTCTGTCGCTCGCGGAAGGAGAAGCAGAGAGGAGAAGCAGGGGAAAAGAGAGAAAGAAGAATGGCGTGAGAACGAGAAGGGTAAATCTGGAAGTTTGGCGATTTAGTTGTTCTTCCGCCACCACGTGTACTACTACTGCTTCATGTTCTTCTTCTTTCAGGCAGCTGTTAGATACTCTTAAAAATTGAAATTTCGTAAAGATGCTTTATATTAATCGCACAAATATCGAATAAAGGATAAATTCTTGGTACCATATACCCCAAAAAAGAAAAATCATATTTGGAATTTTCATATCTCTTAGGGTGTTTGACAACTCCAAATAATAACAATTTATATTCTCGGAAATAGATTTGAAAACAAAAATTCGTTTTTTGGTAAAAATTTTATTTTAAAGAATAAATTTCTATTTTTTTATTCTCGGAAGTAAATTTGAAAAAGAGTCAAAAAATAAAAATAAAAAAGTTTTTTTTTTTTTAATTTCCAAGAATAATTTCAAAATCAAACCAACTCATTTTTTTTTTCTTTTTTTCTTCTTTCTTCTTATTATTCTTCCCTCTCTTCTCTTCTTCAACCATCGCCACCGGTCGCCGACCTAGCCATTGGCGAGGCAGGCCTTGCCTGAGCCTCCCCCGACCACCAGCAAGGCTCAACCTCACTAGATCTGGGTGAGGTTACTCGCCTAGCTACCGACGAAGCTCAACCGATGAGGTGCAGCCTTGATGAGGGCTAGCAACACTCCAGCGAGGTCACTAGCCCTCGTTTGGCCGATCGCTGATCATCCCAAGGCCGGTCGCTAGTCATCCCTTGAAGAAGAAGAGGAGAAAGGAAAAAAAAAAAAAAGTAATAAAATTATTTAAAAATTAAAAAAAAAATGATTTGAAGTAGAAATTTTGAGAACGATCAAATACAATTCTATTATAAGAATTGAAATTTTGGATAGTTACAAAATGGTTAAAATGCTTAAAAAGTATTTTCGAAAACAGAATTAAAAATATATATATATATCTTATCATAAATGTTTAAGAACAAACATTGTTAAACATATCCTTAGACTTTCCTTTTTTTTAATCTTACAAAAATTATTTATAAAGATCCTTTTTCTAGACATTGTTTCTTTCAACACTTCTTCTGATGTGTTTCAATATTTATTAAGAAACAGAATAAGCAAATTTGGTTATTTTTAATCATAACGTTTTTCTTGTGAAACTAATTTCCGGTAAATCTAAAGATTGATTATTAAATTCGATTAATTAGTATCTAAGACTAAGATATTCATTAATGAGACCCCAAATGTCAAAATACAAACGAGTGGCTTCTTATTTCTCGGTTTCGGTTGTCGGTGCTCCTTCTTTTAAAATCTTATTAAGCATTTGACTACGTAAATTGCCTCCACTATTCAGAGTCGAAATACCTCTTTTGGCCTTGTTGAAGTAGTGACTTTCATGGAGTTTTAAGGAAGGCCATTCAGGATTCATGTCGTTATTGTGGGGTGACCCAAAAGATGAAAATCTGCTGCAATGACAGATGAGGTGGTGACCATGACCATGACCATGACCATAAAGCTGAAATCCGGAATTGCATTACTCAGAAAGCAGGATGAGAAACTCTCCCAATGCTGTTGTCTCGTATACACCATGAAAAATAGCCAAAGTGCCAAACATATAGTTCCCTGAAAGTTTCCTATCACGGTACATGGTTGCAGTTGCCCCCAAGTAAGTGAAAAGTTTGCCACTCTCATCTTCCTCAAAAAAGATGAAGAGGGGAAAGCGAAAAGAAAAGGCGAAGACGCCTAGCAAGAAAGTGAGTGCAACTCTGCTCTTAATGCCACCGCCCGCCGACCAAGCAAGCAGTTCGTGAACTTTTGATGCAGAGAAGCGTCGGAGCGGAATGCAACAACCGTTCCGTCGTGCCTGCAATCCCCATCAATGTCCACGAAGTGGGTGGAAACAACATAATCTGTATCTTCTCCTCCGTCGTCTCGGCGGATTCTCTGCATCTATGCCGGTTTTTTTGGCCTTCTCTGCCCCTATGGTCATCTCGTTGCTGTCATTAGTGGTCGAGTTCGAAAATGGCACCTCTGTCTTCGCATTCTCGAGAGAATACGAAGCAACAACCTGGTCGATCTGTTGAGGAGCCAAGAGTCTCTCTTCCGGTGAAGCTGGTACTACCTTGCTGTGGCTTACTTCCCTTGTGGCGCTGGAATTTGACTTCCTATCCCTGCAATCACCACGCTCTTGGAACTCAGACTAGAAGAGTGGGGGACCTAGCATGCACAGCAAACGCCACCCAATGAAAATATACTCTTCTTACGAGAATTCTATCTTTTAAGTACATTAAAAGTCACAAAAAACACTCAAACATGCAAAGATCAATGGCATCACAGCAACTGAGGCATATCTTTTATGAGGAAAACCTATTTTGGAAGATAATCAGAAGCTGGCAACGATACACGACTAATAGTTTTATGCATCTGTCTATCTTCATAGACGTGGGGTAAACCACAAACTAGTGCCTTTATGGTTGAAAAGTTGTGTTGAAGTTTCACTTGAGGCCATGACTATCAAACCCGCAAAAAGGAAGATTAAAGAAACAGGAAACCATAAGCAAGGCATGGCACTGACTGATCATCATAATTACCTCAAAC
Source organism: Eucalyptus paniculata subsp. matutina (assembly GCA_017140255.1). NCBI lineage: Eukaryota > Viridiplantae > Streptophyta > Magnoliopsida > Myrtales > Myrtaceae > Eucalyptus > Eucalyptus paniculata. The sequence continues at coordinate 47,573,415 of CM029435.1, forward strand.
TGTGAGTGCCAGAGCTTAGTCTTGGTTCTTCTGTAGATTTCTTTATGGTTTCTCTCTCTGATTCTTCAGCGTCAATGTCATTTTTTGAAATGCATCCAGCATTTTCTGAGATTAAAACCCCAACTGCATCCATTTCAAGATCTTGTGGCTCTTCTTCAGAGAAAGAAGACGGGGAACGGTCATGTGCATTCAACCCATGTTGTCGAACTATAGATATCGCTTTTTCCAGCGTTCCAAGAGCTTGTTCCACCTCAGGACGGATATGAACTTTTCTTTTGCGATCTAGGCAAGACATCTCCCGCACATCACCATCTGAAGGGTTAATGATAAGATCATTACCCACCTCGATGCTAACCTCACTCTTCACCTCTTCGATTTCTCCACAGTTGCTGCTATATTGAGGCAGTTCATCATTTGGCTGAATTTCCACTGCATTCCGATGGATTGGAATATCTTGATTTACATTATTTATGTCATCTTCCGCAATATCCACAATATCTTTGTGGATGAGAACTTCTGCCTTGTCTTCCAGCTTGTTGTATTCCAGACCCCCATTTTGTTGATTCATACCATAAAAAGCTTTGCGTACTCGATCATACAGAGGGTTGTTCAAAGCCTGCTTAAAATCCTCGTCTGACTTGAATACAGAAGCAACTGCCTGTATAGACAAGATCAAAATATTTAGCAAAGGTGAATCTACTGACAGCGGAATATTCACGAATCGTCAAAGGTTTTGCTGATGGACACTATCAATAGCACCTGTCACTTCATTAATTCATTACCCATTTGTACGTGTGTTACTTTTGTTCTGTAATCCTCAAGTCCTTTACTAGCTGATGTATACCATTGCAATTTTTGCTCCACAAAAGAAAAAAAAGAATGTCAAACTAGCCAACGTAAGGGGGTCCCCGACTCACCTTCTGATAGAGTCTAAATCCACTCCCAACGAGCTGCCTTGCTATAAAGTTAATGAGGGATGGAGGAACAAAATCCAGCTTTAAGTCCATGTTTGCAATCGTACTGTAAAAGATGGAGTCAGAACAATCAGAAGTCGTAAACTCAAGGGAAGAATTAGTGTTAGAAAAGTCCAATACAAAAGCTTAAGCTATTAGATGAAGGCGCGATTTAATATTTAATTCTTTTGTTATTCCTCAATTAATTATGTCAACACTTAGTACTAATTAAAAAGACCAAACTAAGCATAATTTGTTTCTCAACAATTAGCAACTGCACTGAACTCTCAATCACTGTTCTGCAAGAACGGAGAGGCAGAAGAGCCACTCTTTTGATCTCATATCTTTATGGCACATAGTCATCTTTCTTCCCACCTCTAAACATGAAATTGTTGGTGGAGTTGATCTTTTGTCTCCAAGTTCCCCCCCCTTTTTGCCGAAATTTCCCATAGTTGATGTAGGATATATTCATAGTTCAAATCTATAACTCACACAGAGACTCTTAATTACATACAAAAATAGTCACTATCAGAAGTTTCTGAATCGCTTTTTTTTATGTGTCTCACACCAGCAAATCGACTTGGGTTCTGTGTGTTCTTGACTACATCATTCACCTACCATCTTTCACCGATATAACTCAACGTAGCTCCTCTTTAGTTTCTCTTTTTGGCCAAATCAATATAGCTACTTAGTCACCCCTATCTCACAGGAAAACCTGAGTACCGTATACTGCATGCTCTTTATCAATCCTTACCGAAAATAACTTCTTTCAGAAGTCACCTTTTGTAAAGCAAATCCTCCAACCACACCAATCCTTATCACATCTTTTGTCTCGGGTATCATGTCTCCGGTGTACCCATGAATACTTTTGTCGATTTTCTCTGTTTCAGATATCTATCAGGAAATTGTAAACATGATGAGAATCATGAAAAATGCCAAAATTCAAGGTAACAAACTTCTACAAGAAAGGAATAATCTCATTGAACTTGACTGCTGAGTTTAGAATAATCACTACCGAGTTCAAGAGTACAATGATCAGATCATCTTGGAAGTACTCAAACTCAAAGAAGTGCACGATCGCCTCCCTAGCTGACAGCGGCCATGACACCTTCACCCTTTCTTACAAAAACAATCAGGGAACATATCAAACTACGAAGGAGAGAAGAATTATAGAATGTTCTTCAATAGCAAGATCTTGACATACCTCACTGATGATATCTGTTCTCCAATACGGATCTTCTCAAGACATTTACTAGAAGTAATTTTGAAGGTTGGCATAGTATACTGGGGCCACCTGGGAAAGCCATAAATCGGACTGAGACTGCCATCTATGCAGCTCAAATACTTCAGTCCATGTTTTGGTCTGATGGTTTCAGAGTTCAACTTAATGCAATCAATGAAATCTCATTTGCTTCATCTTTTGAGCATGCATCTATACATTGCAAAGCTACGTCTTCAACAGAAAAGTACAAGATTTCACTACAAGTGATTCATCTGTTAGTTTATGAACCAAACTCCTGTTTAAGGTTCCAGTTCTAGACCATACGTTGAAATGGTGCAGATTTGTATAACAAACCTAGCCAAATTAATTATTTCCCTCTCTTAACAAGGAGGATTGTAAACCTATGCATGCCTTTTGCAAATACAAAGAAAAGAAATGCACATATTACTGGTTCCTATTGCCTGAGAACACATGTTACCCAGTTAATGAGCACCCCCCAATAATTACTTTTCCTTGTTTTTCAATATTTTTCTTATATTCTGTACTCTCTTTGTTGCTAAAGTTTATTGTTCTCTAGAAAGCACTAGATTGTTAAGCCAGATGTCGATGTGTAAGAATCTCCTAAGCAGAAGTGAGATAGTAAAACAATATAGTTAATTGGATAATCATTACTAGAAATGACGTGTCAAAAATGAGTCAACACGAGACAGTGATGATGCGGAAAAATCTTACCACTTCTTATACAGGGCTGACTCCCATGAAAGACATAAACCTGCAAAACTATCGAGTATGCTCAGCTTCTTCTTTGTTTGTAATTTTGTGGTCAAAGCATGAGTCTCTGGAAATAATGTCGAACTTACAAGTATCCATGGGCCCATCAACATAGCCTTCTACAAGTAATGTATGGTATGGAGTTCCCTCGGGTCCTTCTCGATACATAACTCGGAACTCCTCATTATCTTGTTTTAACTGTCAAATGGGAGAGGAGAACACTCATATCGACATCTTATTGGACAGAAGTTTATAGCTTCCAAAAGGTGGATTATCCCAAAGATGGGAGGAGTTAAAACATTAAAGCAACAAAACAGTACACATTGGCTCAAATATTGTCAAAATATGTCCCTTCAGGTTTTGTAAAGACATATAAACATGAAGAGTTTTGGATCAAAAGAAAGCGAAAGCAACAATAGTAACATGCTATCCGGCAGCTACGAGACAAGCCTACACTTTGCACAAGATAGAAAAAGGTAAAGCTTATTGCCAAAAGATTACTGAAACAGAAATGATGATTAGATTATTCTGGCACAAAAGCCACTCGACTGATCAAGTCCTCTACAAAAATAGACAAATTGACAGAAAAGATGTTTGAGATACAATTTCACAATCAAGCAAATTGGACTAAGGAAAAATTTTAAATTGCTCATGAATCGAAAGGTTACACTTTACATACTTTCCATTCAGCATGTGATATTTGAGAGGCTTTTGATCCGTCACCGCCAACAGAAGCACTTCTCAACATATCCAGAAAATGAGAGACTTCCTTAGTCCTCCTCTCCAGTAAAACCTCAGTACACACTTCAAAAATCAAATTTCCCCAGTGTCAGAAATTGTAAAATCCAGACCAACCTTCTCAAACAGCATTCTTCACAAAAAAAGGCCAAGTAAGAACCTGCTGCAGAGTTACTGCCTTCATTTTCATCCAGCGAAGAACGTTCGAGATGATCTTTCACAAGGTTTTTAAGCGTCTCTGCATTTGTCAGATCAGGAGATGCCAGAGTCTGATCAAGCCTATCCCTGTACTTGGCGATTCTTTCACTCGTGGCCATCTTCGCATCTCCAGAAAAACTAGATCCGGAATCAGAAGAACTTTCAAGCCTTCCTGTGCAACATGAATCTCAAACAGAATTCACAATCACCTCCTGCGCTCAAGACCAACCCAAATTTTCACGACTTCAGCGTGACAATGAACAGTCCTGATAGAAAGCTATCATAAAAGTGCAAAAGTTCTCATAACTTGCTTCGCAGCCAACATAGAGACAGAAACATGAAAGGATCAACAATCTTATTCTAGAATAGTAAATGATGTAAAATTGAAAATATTGTTAGAGTTTGAAAACTTTCAAAGTCCACAACTTTTGGTTCTTCGAACACGCCTTTGTTGAAAAACACCGAAACCTTCTAGTTGTTCCAACGAACAGTTATAAACCTACCATTCCCAATCCAAACCGTAAAATTTCAAACAGCTCCCCTTAGCAAATATGACCACCGACTAAATCGCCAGAATTCTCATCCAAAAAAGAAATTCAAGCACGTAAACCACTACAGAATAAACCAGCCAACCTCACCTGAAGCGAGCCAGATGAGAACACCAATAATTCAAGCAAAGCCTGATCACACAAGCAAAGCCTGATCACACAAGCAAAGCACAAAGCTAACCGACCCAAAAGAGAAAAAGAAGAAGAGGAGAAAGCAGAAGGCATCAAGCAGTCGTTCTCAGTGGCCCAATAAAGATACTCACGCAGTAACTCCCTGGGAATCACCCCCACACCCTACACGTCCACCCACCACCTCCCCAGCTCCAAGATTGGCTCTCCCCGGATCTCGACAGCTATGAACCAATCGATTACCCGTGTCAAGAAACCGAGGGACAGGAGCCACCGGCTGTCCGAACGCCCAGACGGGCATTGAACATGGGTCGGTATCGAAGTTAACGAACACCAGACACAGGGCAGAATTACCGATGAAAACGAATGGAACCCACCAACTCTTTACGGTCAAATCACGGGAACAAACCAAAAGAAGGGGAAGCAAGGAAGCTGATTTACTTGGCTTCAGCACAAGGTAAGGTAAGGTACAGCTACAAAGCGAACAACAACTCCAAGGGGGACCAACTAAGCAGTTAAAAGGAAGAGATTCCGCAATTCTTTAATTTCAGGAGTGGTATTTAGCCCAGAAAAGACGGTGGGTAGAAATTCATGTACTTAAAAGAAGAAAAAGTGGGGGGATGGGGGCGTGTGCTGGTCCTCTGTTTCTTGCACGCACGCTGGCTCGATCTTGGGACGAATCCGGATCGATGAGCGAGAGAGAAGGGGGGGAGAGGAACACGTGGAGGGTACGGAGGGGAAGGTAGTGATGCTGGGTCGGCGCCTCGTTGTCATGCGGGAGCCACCAGAACGGAACAAGATACGGCTCCTCTGCCCCTGCCCCTGCCGACCCTGCCTCTGCCCTGACCCACCCCTGCATCTGGTGCGCGGATCGATCCTGCTGACTCACGTTATAATTCGGATTCTTTACGTATTAATTGTGCGTGCCACCAAAGAACGCTAGTAGGTTTGCCTTCCCCACTTACAAAATTTATTCTCTCTTTTGATGGTTTAATAAACGCTGCAGGTGACATTTTAATGAATTGTTTTGTCGAAATACCTCTTTTGGCCCTGTTGAAATAGTGTGGAACATTGACTCAGTGAGACAGTGACAATTCATAGAGTCTAAGGAAGGCCATTCAGGATTCATGCCGTAATTGTGGGGTGACCCAAAAGATGAAAATCTGCTGCAAATGACAGATGATGTGGTGACCATGACCATGACCATAAAGCTGAAATCCGGAATTGCATTTACTCAGACAGCCGGACGAGAAACTCTCCCAATACACCATGAAAAATGGCCAGAGTGCCAAACATAGAAAGTTTCCCATCACGGTACATGGTTGTGGTTGCCCACAAGTAAGTGAATTTATTCTCTCTTTTGATGGTTTAATAAATGCTGGAGGTGACATCTTAACCAATTGTTTTGTCATTCTTATTAGGGAAGATGCGATGTTCTTAAACTTTGGTATAATATGTAATGTCATTTATTAATTTTGACTTTTTTCTGATGTGGTGGTTAAAATTTTAATATGCATTCACTTTAGTTCATGGACAACAAGAACATGATAATTGTAGTCCTTCCGTTAATTCGAGTAAGTGAAATTTACTGATTTGGCTTCTAATCCAGTGAGTTTGCATAGTGGACCAAAAAAAAAAAGGTTTATACGTGAATTATCCACATAAGATATTCAACTCCAATTAGAAAATAAGAATCCTTTTAATTTGTTTAACTAGTTCAATTTGGAAATTTGATGACGTTGAATATTATATCCTGATTTGAGTTAAATATTTTATGTGAATAATTCATATGTAAATTTTTTTTTTTTTGGTCCATTGTCCAAAAGTAACGAATTGGAAGCCAAATTAATAATTTTCTTTAACTCAAATCAATCGAAGGATAGCATTGGATATTTTCAAAATGTCTAAGGGCTATATTAGAACTCATGGACCCATTGAAAAAATGATTATCCATGCTATGTGATGATGTTGATAATTATATTTTTATTTGAGTTGAATATCTTATGTTTGGATTGGAAGCCAAATTAGTAAATTCCGTTAACTCGAATTAATCAAAGGATAATATTACATGTTTTCAAAAATTTCAGGGATAAGACCAACATTTACTAGAAAGTTCAGGGACCGTATTTTAAACAAATTAAAAATTCTGCCTATGCCCCTGCCTCTGCTCTGACCCACCTGTGCATTTAGTGCGCGGATCGATCCTGCTAAGTCAGGATATATTCGGATTCTTAACGTATTAATTGGACGTGCCACCTAAGAACGCTAGTAGGTTTGCTTTCCCAACTTGCAAATTTATTCTCTCTTTGGATGGTTTAATAAATGCTGCAGGTGACATTTTAACGAATTGTTTGCCATTCTCGTTATGGAAGATAGATGTTCTTAAACTTTAGTATAATGTATAATGTCGTTCATTATATTTAGACTTTTTCCATCGTACGTTTACTTTAGTTCATGGATTACGAGAACGTGATAAATGTAGTCCTTCCGTTAATTCAAGTTAGTGGAATTTACTGATTGGTTTCTAATCCGGTGAGTTTGTATAGTGGACAAAAAAAAAAAAAAAAAAAAGGTTATACGTGAATTATCCAAATAAGATATTCAACTCTAATTTGAAAATGATAATCGTTTTAATTTGTTTAACTCATTCAATTTGAAAAAAAAAATGATTTTGATGACGTTGAATATTATATCTTAATTTGAGGTAAATATTTTACGTGAATAATTTATTTGTAACTTTTTTTTTGTCCATTGTCTAAACGTACCAAATTGAAAGCCAAATTAGCAAATTTCGTTAACTCAAATCAATGGAATGATAGCATTGGATATTTTCAAAAAGTCTAAGGATTATACCGAAACTCATGGACCCATTGAAAAAATGATTATCCTTGCTATTTGATGATGTTGATAATTATATCTTGAATTGAGTCGAATATCTTATATCTAGTTCGGAAGCCAAATTAGTAAATTCCAGTAATTCGAATTAATCAAAGGATAACATTAGATATTTTCAAAAAGTTCAGGGACAAGACCCAACATTTACTAGAAGTTTAGAGACCGTATTGAACAAATTAAAAATTCAGTAATGGCATTGTATATTGAATCAAAATTTAGGAACCGCTACATCGAACAAATTAAAACTTTGAGAACGACATTGCACATAGAGCCGAAATGCAGGCATGTTCCGTGTACTTATTACTCCTTATCGAACAAAGAATAGGAGTAGTTGGAAAAGGTGAAGGGGAGAAAATTTGGTTGAGCTCGAGAGCATTGCAAGAGCTTTGACTTGATTGTCCTAAGATTGCTTCCTCGTCTCTGATTCTCTCCATGCCGGGGCAGTCATGAATGCTTTGCGTATGGGGGGATCATTCACACTTTGTCATTACGTAATGGACTCAAAGAGTTCCAGTTTAATGACAAAAGATAAACTGTAAAGACGTGCATTTCCAAATTAAGCAAAGAAACGTCATTCTTGAGTTAATCCCATTCGAGGTAAAAAAAAAAAGAGAAGAGTAAGAGAAGGGAGAAATGACTGAACGACGGTACTTGATTCTTTAAATAAATTAATGTCATTGATTTCGATAGAAGTGCCCACTTGATGCTTTGTATATTTAATGTCATCGGTTTTCGATAGATGAACCCCACTTTCACGTGGACTTCAATGCGGATATTGGGATTGTGGAGAATTTTGAGAAAAGATTGAGGGACTCACATAGTTATTAAAGTCATATAATTGAAGATCCATGTAGTACAATTCGATTTGAATTGAGACTTTAGCGACACGTATGTATAAAGCGATTCGCTAACCTTCTAAAATCGCAAGCGAATCTATCAATTCACTAACAAATCATTAATTCAATAAGTATCTAATTATCTATTGATTCAAGCTATATAATTGTTACATACGTACCTATCAAATGACATGATTTTGTCATATTTTATGGTGTAATTTGTTAGCCATTGGATCATTAAAAGTAAATTTTGCATTTTGTAAGCCAATGACAAGTTTTAATGACGTGTATATTTGCTATTCATATTTGAATATAATCTTTAATTCTACAAAATTCTATATTATCTTATGCGTAGAGAGCATCACATGCACTCGAAATCAAGATTCCTACAACCTTGGTCATAATTCTTATTCAAAAAAGTTGTCTTATAATATTCTGAATAAAATTGTGAAGTGTTTACGATATTGAACGCTAATCTTAGGTATTGTGTCGAATATAACAATTACGGGGACTCATGTTTTGACTTGAAAAAAAGAGAGGACAAAATGGCAAAAGGAATGCATTGAATATCTTTCGATGATTTTAGGAGTCTTGGCCCTTGGGAGGGTTTAGTGATACACCAATATCCAAGCATCTGATCATGAGTAGCGAAAAGTCGGTAGAACAGAATTCCTGAAGATGTCCAAGTTTGACTTGTGCATGATAGTTGGGCAACAATTTCCATTGACTGGAATAGTTCAGAGATATTAGAGATTTTGAGGAGGAAAAGAAGTACTTTGAACGAGGTTACTACTAGTTCTTATTCTGGATCAGAATAAGAATTAGTCAATAGAAGAGTCGATTCATCTGCTCCTGTCCTCAATCAATTGTTAGCAATTGATCACAGTATCCACTCAGACTCAGATTGAAAAACTCATAAAATCTAGGAACTCAACATACTCCCAGAACATGGGAAAATTATCAAAAAAAAACTCACAAACTTGTTGCACATGCGTTAATTCTATCATAAATATTTTTATTTTGCCAATTTAGTCCTAAACCTTTACCAATTCAATCAATCCGATCAATTTTAGCAAGAATTTAATAGCATGGATGTCGGTGGTCCTATGTGGCTCTATCTGTGCTAACATAGAAAATTTTTTAAATTTTCGCAAGCCCTTTTCAAGCGAAAACTAGTCGGATGAATTGAATTAGCAAATTATCAAAACATTTAGGACAGAATTGGCACAAGTACAATAGGTGTGAGACTTCTTTAGATATTTCCCTCCTTCCCTGTGAACATGGTCAATTGAGTTACTCATGAGCTGGTTTTCAAATGCAATGATGGTGAATAAAGTTTCTGGAAACGAAAGCCATCGGTTTTGTGGCTCTCTTTCTTGCATGAAAGACACGGCATTATCATCGTTTCAATGAAGGTTTTGGTAGTTAGCTTGGCCGTGGCTTCCTTAGGTTTAAGCAAACCGAAAGGGACAAATTCCATTGTGAGACTCGGTGGACCTGAATGGACTTTGATCTTTCTATTATGTCCCCATCCTGCATTTCTAGAAGTAGCCCTGGACTTTGATCTTTCTATGTCCCCATCCTACATCTCTAGAAGTAGCCCGCCATTATGAATACAATGAAAAAGCATATGAGATTTAGGTGACAGAGAGAAAGGGACCCGAGAGTGAACGAATGCCCGATGAAAAAGTTAAGAGAGCCCCACCGATGTGTACGCCTGGAAAAATGAAGAAAAAGAGTCCATGAGATTGCGGCTTATAATCCTCAGCCCTTGTCAATGATGCTTAGTAATCCTCAGCCCTTGTCGATGATGCTCTTTTATGTTTGAAGAAAAAAGGAGACTATTTCCTCCACACGAGGAGCATCTTTCCTTTTGAAGACCAAAAGAGGCTTGAGTTTGAATCTTGAACCATAGGAGGTGTCGGGAAAAAAGGTGATTAGGGTAAGAACACCAGACCATGATGGTCTTACGTTGTATACCCTAGTTCTTCCATAGATTCAAAAGCAAGATGGATTAACACAAATGACCATGAAGCGATTGCATTGAAGGAAATTACCACATTACTTGACATCCAGGAAACACAGTCACCTAGAAATCGCCGCGTTGCCTCCTTGTGGTTGGGGCCGTCGACCTCAATCCAATTGTTTTGACCTATTGCTTGTGCAGGACATTTGTGTTTCTTGACTCTGATACTTTGCATCAGATTAAAAGCACCATTAAAATCCCCGCCTTACATTCATTCGTATAGGTGTGCAGGTAAATAATCGAGTACTTCAGTGCTATTGTCAAAGAACACCCAGATCGAACAGCAGACGAAGAGATGGAGAAACTAAGCATGTCTACATCTTCATCAACATCTTTCAGTGTTGACTTCCATTTTCGCATTCACTGCACCGCTCTTTGTTCTTTCGAAAACAAGAGCTTTTGAGCATTACTACCCTACCCACTTATACAGTACAGATCAGGGTGCTCCCCATTTTTAATTTCCTTCATAAGTAAATAATGAGGAGAAAAGACCAGCCCCCGAATGCTAACTTAACCATCTGTAACAGCTACTTGTGCATAATATAGTCCAGAATATAACCTCCTGGTCCCAGCCAATCTGGTTCTTTTACTCGAGTCTTATGGAAACCAGAATCGGGCGAGCAGAACATGCCACTCCGGTTCTTCACAGTAACAAGAAGATGACTCATGGACATTAACTAAAAGAGCATCGATTTTCTATTTGGCCTTCTTCCCACTTGGAAAGGTTAAAAGATGTTTCAGCTATATTTTTTCTGTCAATCAAATGTATTTACAATACCCCAATCAAATAAATCAGGATACTTGCAGTTTGTGGGGGCTGTACAGTGTCGAATCTTCTTTGCTTCCACTCTTCCTTTGTTACTCCAAGCTGTACTGTAAAAATGTAATGTATGCAGTCCAATGGTCTTCAAAAGTAGAGGATAATGGCAGAATATAGGCGGCTCCTCATCGCACCTGCCTGATGTCATCACTTATGAACAACTGTACATCTACAATAAAAATCACCAGTCATGCTGCTGGGACCCTCCTGTAGAAAAGGACGTAAGCAGCAGATGTCTTTATCCCTTCTTCATTAATAGGGAAGACCCTCTCATCATCGAACTCGTACCACCGATTGTGCCCATGCTGCAGATTGTCAAGAGTTTCCACGAAGTAGACAATGTAGGCCAGAGAAAAGAACTTGTCAGTTAAGGTTCTCACAATTATTATAACTCTACAATCTGGTGCCAGTATGAACACAACTGAGCTTGTGGAAAAGTTAAAAATACAAAGGATGGCAATAAGTTTACGTGAGTCCCAAACAAAAGCAAGCTCAAGCATGCAGAATATGCATATTGAGCTGAGACGAAACACGATCATAACGTAAACGAGTTTTTGACACAGAATCGCGAGTCTCAAGCACCTGTGGGTATAGAGAAGACAGATTTGCAAGCTGAAAAATTGCACAAGAACTAGAGAGACAGAGGAGAGAAGAACCGTTTAATTGCTATAACCGTAGGTATCAAGATGACCTTTCTCTAGCAATAAATCTCCACCAAAGAACTAACCAGGAATGACTATGGTGGATTATAATCAGTTTAGTTGACAGTTACCAAAAGTTACTCAACTATCAGACATTATTTGTTAACACTAAGGAAAGAACTAAGTTAACTTCAAAGTAAGGCACTGGCCATTATACAGCTGAATAGAAAAACACAATCAAAGTCAATTAGAGACAAGATTTGAGACAACAGAAAAGAACAAGACTACAAATATAATACCGGTGCTGGATCATAATCATATTGTAGTAGTTTTAAATGTTTCTCTTCTTAATCTAGTCTTTTTCTATGCAAAATTACATGTTCATCATTCATGAAAGCCTAACAATGGTAACAGCTATTAGATGAAAATCCAAGGAAGCATAAGAACATTGATATTGTGTGTTTCTTTTGTGAAGAATTGGTTCACTGAGCTTGTGACTATCCGACTTGGATATGTGCTACAAAGAAAGAGGAACAAGCGTATGGAAATGGTGAAGAAGATACAAGAGAAATCAAGGACAAGATAAAGAAGCAATCAGTCATGAAAAATGATATCGTGTTACTAAATATTTAGAAAAATTATTAAAGAAGTTTGATCTGCAAGTTCTCACTAGGAATACAATTTTCAAGAGCGACTGGGAGGATTAAGATAATGTGGAAATGTATGATGATTCCAGATCTCAAAATTCAAGGTCAAGTTTTCTCCAATCAGGGGGGAAAAAGGACGATGTTGACTTGAAAGGTTAATATAAACAGAGAGTTCATGGTGAAACTGTTAAATCAATTTGCTGCAGAAAGTCCATGGTATCTGAAAAGGGAATGAAGGAGATTGATCCCAAGATTTATGCTGAATCTGAAAAGGTTATTATCACCAAGCCCGAGTGTTTCCAACCTAGGGAGAATGATACAAGAGCATAATCATTTTTAGAATTCAGAGGTTCTCTTCTTTATTTAACTCTCCACTCATGTTATTAGGTTAATAAGCGATTATGCCATTGCTTGTAATTGGGGGCTTGAAACAGTAAGTGCTTGTGTTGAATTAAGGATTGATATCCTCTTATGTATGTAACCATAGGATAAATAGGTCTTTTAATCACTGTCGTCAAATTTTCTTTTTTCAATAAACATCGTTGGCTTCTCCGAACCCTACAGTGCCTATTCTCTGTTCCGGCTTCAACTTTACTCAATTCATGCCATGTATTTGGCTCTTTTCATTGTCTGTATGTCCCTAACTACATCAAACACACTGTAGAAACTTCTGCACTGCACAAAAAGGCCACCGACATTTTGTAAATGGTGGATGTCCAAACAAAAAAATTCAATGAACAAGTAGACATCAAATGTTGTGGTCCAAACATATGCTTCAACATACTTTTTCTAACATAAACATTAATATTCATCCGGACTCTGCTTTTACAACATACTCTACCTTAAATCTAGGAGAAATTCCTTCATGCAAAGGAAACAGTAAATCTTGAATTTACCTAGAGGAGGAAAAGACACTTACATGAACAAATGCTGTATAATGACCACCTCCCAATCCTCCATAGTGATTGCTAATTGCATACAACACATAGCGACAAGAGAAAGCAGAACTTTTGTTAGCAATGTAACTTGAAAGGTCAAGATCCTCGATGGGGAAGTCAACAAATGTTTCGAGTTTGCTCTTGAGGAACTGGCTGAATGAAAATCTTTTCAAATGAAAAACCAGAATCTCAGGCAATCTCCAAAGGTCCAGCTTTTTGCTGGCTTGCTGATGTTGTTTGCAGCTTGGACAATACCTAATTCACATAGAACTTCAACATTTAAGACTTCGAAAAATATCTATAATAATCATCATTTGAATAAAAGTAAATATAAGATATATCATTTGCAAGCGCATCTGTTCTTCCAAATAGACAGATGAAGATGTGACGATGGGGAAGGGCAAAAGCAACCGAAAATAAGCTGCAGAGCATCGACCCAAATGATGCAATATCTTTTGAGACAAAAGGTTGGCTCAGCTGGTGAGGCCACCCAATGCCCAGGCATAGGATGTGGGTTTGAGTCAGATTGTCCCACAATCTCCTCACCTCATGTAAACAAAAACGAAACTCCATATACTTTAACAGTGTGCTATCATCTTCAAGATGTACAATTGATAATAGGCTTAGATAATGCAACAGCAGAGGCTATTACAAGAAAAAAGACGCAGACTAACCACATGTCCTCTGGTCCTAGAGGCTCCTCCTTCAAGAAGGCTTCGAGGCATTTGTACAGAGAAGGAGACTCTGAAGGCCTCCTGGTAAACCACTGGCGCTTAAATATCTCTGGCAAAGAACCTAGGAAGCACAGATCATAATTTTCAAGCATTTTCTCTGGCCAAGAAGCAAGAATTTGTAACCTCCTCCTAGCCCTTGCAACAACTACTGGCTCAGACATCCTTAACTTGGAGGAGTCTTCTAAGAAAAACTCAAACTCATTTGGACCATCCACCATTTCAGCATCTGATTCTGTGTCACAGGGGCTCTGAGTATCCTCCATGTCGGAATCTTCATAAGCAGAAACAGAATGCTCAGCATCATCATAATCATATGATGCATCTTCTTCTGTGGGCTTAAGGAAAGGGTTGATCAACTTGAGAAATGCTTGCCGAACATCATATCCACGTGAATGATCAGGAAGCCTTGCCACAAGAGGAAAGCCAAACATCTGAGTAGATGCCCTTCCAGAATAACTATCCCTGGCAATCAAATAATTGCAGAACATAAATTAAACAATCAGACAATGGATCCTGGAAATAAGATGCTAGATCATCTCTTCAATGAAATCCATTATGAAAATACTACAGCAGATCATACCATAAACTTCAAATTACCAGAAACAAATAATAGAGGCTGAAAGAGTAGCGGACCGTACTTGTGACACAATCAGATGTTAGATTGGCCAGAAGAAATAACAGGACTTCAACTGGGCAAACATATTTTTAAGCATACCTTTCATCCTTCTTGTGTATGAACTCAACAAGAACTGATGTCTCCGAACTCTTTGGTAAGCGATAAGCAACGATTTGATCATCATCTCTGATCAAGTCTATTGAATCAAATGGATCATCCAGGTACCGAAGAATGCGGTTATTATATACCTAGAAATCAACAGAATTCAGTAGTTACAATGAAGTTACTCTTTCTGTCATCTTCTCTCTCCTTCTAAAGAACTATATGAAAAAATCCAAGCATGTATGAGAGCAAGTAAGAAGCAACACATTTCCATGACCCGAACATGTGTGCCATATTTCTACTTGATTCAACATCATTTGATTGTTGCCAAGGTCATGTAGTAGAACTTTTAATATAGGGGAGTAATCCGATTCAACCAGATCAAAAATCATGTATAGCACTTTAAGATAGGCCTGCTTGTGAATCAAACTTTCCCAGGATAAGGATCACGCAGAGCACCTCTATGCCCCATACGAAACTGCTTTTAAGTGGAGGAAAGATAGGTTGATAAAATTAAATGCCTGGACATATTATCCCACTTAAACATATAAGATGCAACTGCATACCTCAGCCACCAGCAGGGTTTCATCATCCCTTAAGAAACATTCGAAACTCAAAGCCTGTATAAGGTCCTTCAAACTTCCACAATTGGGAACTGATACTGCTAGAGGAGATGGTAATGCAACCCCATCAGTACTCACTACAGTTACAGTCATCGAGCGCATTGTTGTTGAAAGCAATGGCAGTGTTAGGTACATAAATGGATCAAAGGTAATAGACACCTTTTTGCACATAGGGCAAACCAACTTCGACCGAAACTGGCCCTGTAACAGCAAAAGTCAATTAGTTAAGAATAATTGAAGATTAGCTTTTCAGCTGAAGAAGCACAAACTGCTACATTCTCATTCAATCTAGAAGCTACCAACAACAACGTCATTGAGTTATGCCGTAATTTAACCATTTCATGGAAGTTCTCTTTGGGGCACCAAGGAGATAAGCAATAGGATGATGTTTTGATTTAAGAGACAAATTTATCAATTAGGAGACCCTGAAGCCATGAAAAAACTTACTTGACACACATCTACAATGATGGAATCATTCCGTGCCAAATGACTCTGCCAATATTCTTCTGCAACTTCCTCATCGGGACGGTCTGCTGCATCTTTCATCTCTATGTATGGTTTCCACTTTACACGGTTTAAGTCTTCATGGAGGCCATCCAACAAGAAAGCAAGAAATTCCTAGATTAAAAAAAAAAAAAAAAATGAGATTCAGACAAGTCTTTTGATTACCCTACATAATTTAACATTGACTACAATTTGTCAATATTCCATCAAATTAAAAAACAATGAAAAGAATCATGCAAACACCCAAAGCTGAAGAGTGAGAAGCCGCAACTAACTTGAGAATCATGTTGATTATAGCCACTGAATTGAGGAGCAAACTTCACTAGTTTAGATTTAAAACCTCTGGGAGCAATTGGGTTAGTTCCTGGAGACCATAGCTTCCTTGAAAGTTCTCCGAAAGCCAAAGCAAGCTCACCCTGGAGATGAAGCAATTACTACAGATGAGGGAGTAAAAAGACTGCATTATTGCCATGCAGCAATTTCTTCTTCTGTGAATTGTAAAGTAGGCCAACCTGCATTCCTAGAGGGTTTGTGGAATTTATCTCTTTCCTGTAATCTCCAAGGAAATAGTCAACAACCTTTGGCGTATGAACAAGGCACTGGATAGCACTATTCATGAAGCAAGTATTACCGAGATTTTGGAGTCCTTTAAGGCCAAGAAGGCCAGTCTCTCTCTGATAACCATCAGATTCTGCTAAGCTATATGTTCTACCATCTGGTTGGAAGATGTCAATGCTCCCATTCAACCTTAATATGCCACCGGAAAAGGTACTGCCCATTCTAGAGTCGGTGAATGTTGTATTACCCTCCCTCCTTCGCATGCCATTCCCAGCATTCGACAAACCATGGACTTGTAATTCCAGCAAAATCTAGAATGATGAGCAAAAATATAAGAAAGTGAAGAGGATTTCCTATGCAGAGATCAGCTAACTTGTAGACAATAAACAGCTAAGAACTAAAAGCAATATCCTCAATATATGCAAATGTCACGTGAGAATGAACAGTTTTTCTCGTTAGATACTGTTGAAAGATAAAACCAAATATAGCATGTAGAATTCTTCACTTTATCAACAAATAGGAGCTAGAAGTAGGGACCTCCGTGTGATTATTCTTTGTAAGAGTTAAACTTATTGGGAGATCATGTGCTTTACTCAAAGTTCTGGATACCATTAGTCTGAAATATACACGCTAGCCCTTGGAACTCAGAGATAACTATTTCCTCACTTATCAAAGAAAAAAAGAAGGCGAGATCTGAATTAGAGGGAAGAATATACATGCATATCAAATCACTTTAAATCCCATGCCTTAACAATAAGTAAATCTAACATCATACCGATGTTTTCCGTACCAGATCAGATAATTCAACTAGCAACCCATCTGGCCTCTGGTAAGTTAATATATTGATACTGCTTGTGGTGAAGACCGGTCAAAAACAGAAGTTGACCCACCTCAACCAGTTGAACCGATATGCTAGCTAACCCAATTGACCAAACCTCGGTATTTTAAACAATACAAGACATCACTGGTTTAGAAATTCACACCCACAACCCCATTGAAATGTGTGCATTCTTGCCAACTAAGTTCCAGCTATCTTTAACATTTTTAGGGCAAAGAACTTACTGCTACAATTTCAAGAAAACCAAGGCTGCGCATGGAAGAAGATAGAAATGTGTCTTCTTGCCGATTGAGTTGCAGTTATTTTAATATTATTAGGGCAAAGAAACCCAGTTCATCCATTTCAAAGAAACCAAGACAGTGCATAGAAGAAGAGTTTTTTTTTTTTTTTTTTTTTTTGAGCAAAGCATAGAAGAAGAGTTGAACCAATCTAAAATAAGCATAACATCCAGGCAAGCCTTCACTCCAACATGATTAGGTGGCATTACTTCATATTTTCATTTTCTTTTATCTTCTTGTGCCTCTCACAACTTGACGTTTGCCCGCAACCTTTCAAAGTGTACATATATGAACATGCAAACCCGTACAAAATTTCTTCTTAACTTTTTATAGATCAAAATGCTTTTCTTTTATAAATAAAAAAAGAGAGAAAGAAAGAATCGCCTTTATCAGTACAGCCAAACAAACATTAGTATTACCTAGACAACCTCACTTAAGTTGAAGCACCCGGCAGGTCCAAGCAATTAAACCCAATGCTAGTCAACAAAGAGGTTTGATCTCCAGCATGGTTTTAAGATATTGTATTCAAGTGTAGAATCCATATCGCTCATCTCATCTCTTTATGAAACCAAAAAATTACCTTTTAACAACAAATTTCAACAACTGAAGCTATTAAGAACTCTTGTTTATCTTTCTATTTATGAGGTCAAAGGAAATGCTAGTGACACCACTTGTTCCATTCCATCACCAATTTAAACTTGGGACTGTTTTACAAAGATTAATCAAATAAGATTGGCTGATGTAAAGTTGCATTCGTGAAGTATTTTATTCAAAGTCATTACCATCACAGGCTAATCATTCAAAATGTTAAGTCTCTTATAGTGGCAAGTCAAATCATTTAGACATTGTATATCTCTAACTTGCAATTGGGCTTTAAATTGGATTTCAGCACCCTGCTGTCCCCTATTTCCCTCTCGGAAAAGGGGAGAAAATCTCAAGCAAGATAATTCTCATTTTATCAAAAGACAACCATAAAATGACCTAGAACTCTTAAATGGAATTTCACTCACCCCGCTCATGGCTCAACGTGATTAAGCAATCAGAATAGTGCAACCAGCACAGAAGCTTATCTTGCCAGTTTGCTTTCAGAAGCTACCTCAATTACCATAATAGGAAACCAAGAAAACATATACAAATTGAGACATGCACCTCTCGTCCTGAATGTCTAGGAGAGTCAACAGCAAAGTCGTTCCCATCATCCACAAAAAATAAGGCGGTCTGCCCTGAAAAGTCCCATATGCGCAACTGTTCAAAGGTGATTGTAAGTTAGTCACCTGAGAACAAATCTAGGACCACTTCATCTGCAATACCGGATGCACATTGAATAACTTACCAGCTCAGTTTCAGGTCGAAAAATACTGCACGCCTTCCTATAATACTCGAAAGGATTATCCTGGAAAAAGTTCATTCATTTTCATTAACAGGCGGTATAGACCAGTAAAAACTGGGAATTTTTGGATTTTTAAATGATGCAATCAAGAAAAAAGACACCTTTTTAATTCTCAATCAGAATGGAATGTGAAGTCAAATGACAAGGTTAAGTTGGGTCTCGCTTACAAGATAATGCCACAACCCACAAATCCTTACATGGATGTAACCCTAATACGGACCATCAATTGTAACTGAAAAAACACTCATAATATCAAGCAAAACAGACAAAAATCCGTAAGAACCATGGACTAGATGCTATGCACCTTCTGCACTGCTAACTAGCAATTACAATCCCCTATAAAAGTTCATCTTGTTGTAGTCCTTCATTAACTGAATCTCGTCGTAGTACTTTTCTTTTTCAGCCACTGAATCTTGTCTTAGTACTTAATGGAGCCTATCATATACTCTCTCTCTCTCTCTCTTTTTCCCCATATTATTCATGACACATCTTCCAACAACACAACTTCTACAAAGGCAAATGGAAGGATGTTCATGGGCTAAGAAGAAAGCATGTCAGCTAAAGGATACTTCTGAACAAGGGGTGGTCACTATGCATCAGAATAAAAAATAAGAAAAACCATGCTCAGTGAGTCACATATGTCATGTACTCCATCTTCTCTTTTAATAACTTTTGGAAGATGCAAAGTTCCTGCACTAACATCTAGCTTTAATACATTAGTTAAAGAAGTAAGCAAGCCATTTCTCAAACAAGATCAGAATACAAAATTCCATCAGGAACACATCATTTCCAAATCCAATTCAAGAACATGTTAAAAAGCTTCTAAAATATAATTAAACAACATATGACCCAAATACATTCATGACCATGAGAAGTAAATTGACAGCAGATAAAGGGTATGAAACTGGAAGCACATGCTCTTTACATCAGATGATGCTTATAGGAGCTGTCAACCATGAGCAAGTCAAAGGATTACTATTATAAACAACCATATGAGACAGAGGATTTCAGGAGAAATAGGATTCATTAATGGAAAGTAAGAGATAGCTGCAAAATCAGGACACCGGGTTCAAAGAAGGCGTCTGTACCTCCTTAAGTTACAAAGAGGAAATCAAATGACGTGATTGTTGTTAACATTAGAATTCCTATGATGAGAGGACAATTATTAATATTGATCAGTAGACTCAGTTCGCAATTGAACAATTACAAGATTTTGAAATAAGCACTGGACATACTTGCAATCAACTTCTGTGTTTGAAAAAATTTAGTAAGCCTTACAACCATTAGCTCCTATTATTATGCATAAGCTTCCTCTTGTGACAAAGGAGCATATCCACAATTTAACCAGTCCCAAAAGTATCCTTTTTCTCTCAGAAATTTCCAGGTTGCATATGCAGAAATTAGGGTTCTACAAAAATGCTTTCAAGAACATAGACAAGACGCTGTTCATGAGTGCTTATTGGATTAAACTATTAAGCTTTTCAAGTCAATACATTGAAAGAAAACAGAATTGATAATCACCTAAGACATACTCTCTCAGCTGTGAAAGCAACTTGTGATTTCTCCCTCATCTGAAGTCCATGCACAGGGTAAATACTGTTTCACTTAATCAAGCCAATCCATTCCTGATTCATTGGCTAGTGATGCAAACATCAATATTATTTGCAAACTCAATTAGCCTATTTAAATCCACAAGCCCTTACCAACCCCATAACTACCACAAGACTAACTGCATCTTATATTAAATTTTTCATATGTGCAGGCAACAAGTCAAAGCAACAATTTATTAATTCAAAGGAATGAGATCATGAAACAGACGCTCAGAACATGGAAATGAGCACCATTACTGTCAATAACAATTATATACTTAATCCAGAGCTGTCATAAATTTGCAGCTTAGAGCACCATTAGCTAAAAGAGTAGCTAGGAAGAGGTAACCCACTATTAGGCTTATACGTGCTCTCAATGATTTTGTTTCCTGGGAAACAGAAAGCCCGATCCGCAAAGGAAACACATCGTGCATCTGGCTCTTTGTGCTGATATCATTCACTCCAATAGAGTCATTGTGCCTGTAGAGAAGGTATGCACATCACATCTCACTTTTACACGTGCTTCTGTAGGAAAGCTAGGCAGATAAGTTTAATACCTATTTATTTAGATTATACTCTTTTTTGAATAATTATCTAGTATGTGGATTTATATCCCAATTAACAAAACAGTTGCTTAATTCACACCATCAGCCTCCAATATATAAATTACATGCATGATCAACAGGCCAAATGGTTGGCCATGCAAATGCGAGAGAGTCAAATCCATCATTTATGCATACGTGTCATAACAATGCCATAAAGTTGCAAGTATGAACGCGAACCTGCAAGAAAAGGAAATAAGCATTGGAAGACATGACAAATGCAGAAATTCTCTTGTAGAACACATTCATTTTCTAGCAGTTATTCAATTTTGTACAGTTCTTGTTGTAAGAGGGTTTAACTAGATGCATCTCATGATGCATTTCTGCAAATGTCACTTGTCTAAAGTAAAGAGATAATGGCCTCCAAATTAGTCATATATTTCTGTTGCTCCTCTTCGTTCATCTTCCCGATCAACCTTATCATCCACATCTCACAGCCGGGTCACACTGTGCATGCGATGGCATTTGTTTAATGATGAGAAAGCATGTGCTATTTATTTTCACTTCCCTGTGCTCATCAAGTTGTGTTTTCATTTTGAGAGATATGAGGTAGCTATCCCATTGAAAATATGTTAACTTGAGACTGCCCAGGCTATTCTTCTCGAGTGCCTTGAGGTTAGAAGTTCCTAGCATTGAATTTGAGTGTGTCTGAATATCTTTTTTGCTTTTCTATATTATTGCAGCAAGCACTTTCACATTTTGTAACCTCAAAGGCATGAATCTTTTATGACACATAAATTTTGACAAGTAATGCCACAGATAATTTTTCCCTAATATTTTGAAATTTGGATAACGGATAAGGTTCTTTTCGCAAGAAGGCTAAAAAGAGCTTCTGCTTATGCTTAATCTTAAACAAACAAGCTTAACTATGTGGATAGTGCTATTAATCCAAGGTTAAGTGCTTTAATTACCATATATTACAGGAGCAATTTCCCTTATTAAAGCCAACATGCCATGTGACTTCCACATTATATAAAAAGTATAGGCCTCCAACATGCAGTGCAACTTCCACATCACAACAAAAGTAACTGCCTTCACTGACTAGGTGAAATCACTGTAATGCAGCCGATGTAAAAGTAGAAACCAAACAGAAGAATAGTATTTTAAGTTCATTTTAAAAAACTGAAATCAACTAGACAATAAACAAACCATTTTTCATATTGAAACATTTCCTGGTGACATAAGCTATAGTGAGACTAACTAGCCATATTTACCATGTTCTACAAAGAATGCCTTTTTCAGTAGCACGCATTTAAGGAAACCATATTAGAAATACATCGACTCACGATTTAAGAGTTTGCAACCATGTTGTTTCCGGAACTAAAGCAAACTCGCCAACTGAAAACCCTTCTTCCTTATTATCGCTTTTATGATAGTTTTCCCTTCTCATTTCCAGCAAGATTTGCAAGGCAGAATCTTCTTTTGAAGTAGTGGTGTACAAGGTACCCACTACTTCCTTCACATTGTTCCTTGTCTCTATCCACCACCTGACATTTAGAGGCAGAAAGATGAGAATGCAGAAAGCAAACGTCCATCCATCAGTAAACTAAGCTCAATACAACCTCTTTCCATGCCTATAAAACACATAAAATTTCTCAGGCAGCATTATGCAAAAACCAAAGCAAGACAGTGGATTCATCACTTGGACACTAAGAGGCTCTGCTGGTAAGGAGAGATTCATCAATTATACATACATAGACATTTTGCCGATAATACTTCATAATTTTCAGAAGTAATGTCATCTCCTAAGCAACTTAAGTATAGAAAGCATTCTCTTTAGAAGTCATTTATCATTTTCCATAGCTTTCCTTGTAGTATGTCACTTATTGGAGTAGGCCAGCTTTTGGGATCTGCCATATAAGGAACTCCTTCAGACAATTTGGAGCAGCTCCAACATTTTTGCTATGCAAATATCTCACGAAAGAACACATTTTGCAAGTCCAACTCTGATGATAAGGATTCAGTAAAAAATGAAAATTACAGCAATGACTACTATAATTCCTTTGCCTCGGTTATTCTTGTCCTCTGTTGAACTACATCATGCACCACCTTACGATTAATTCCCCTCTGAACGACCCTTATCACTGATTCGCCAGCAGGTGATATCAGTATGCAAATTCATCCCACTAAAGAATGCTGAAGATTCATCTCTGCGGCTCATTCTCACCAGAGCTTGCAAAGGAAACGGCAAAAACACTACCTTGGGTCGCTTTCCAACACTTCTAAAGCCAAAAACAAAGGGAACACGATCACTAGCCTCACATTGGCCGTCGAAAAATGAAAAAAAAAAAAAAAAAAAAATTCCACCGCTTCACTTCCCCAGTGATTCTTTTCCAGCAGTCCAACAGGAATTGGCGGCGCCACTGACATTGACACGGTTCAACCGAACGCGACAAAACACGCCAATCAACCTACCGGAGCCCTCACCGATCACTCGAACGAAACGAAAGCCGCAAGGAACCGCGCCTCACCACAGCGTTCGAAACCAAAAATATTAAAATAAAGGCGAAGAGAGAGCGACGAGGACGGGGGACAAGAACAAGCTGGTCACCTGTAGGGCACGAGGTAGATCGACTCGCCGCGATCGTCCTCGGCGCCGTCGGCGGCGTCGGGGAGGAGCGTGCGGGAGGCGGAGCCGGAGCCGGAGCCGGAGCCGGAGCCGTTGTCGACGTCGAAGGGGCGGCCGTCGGAGGCGAGGAGGTTGTCCATGCCGCCGGCGAACAGGAGGGGTTCGAGGAGGGGCCGGAGGGGGTGGAGGAGGAGGCGGAAGGAGGCGCGGGCGAGGCGGAGGGAGAGGGCGTACGTCGATCGGAGGGCGGCGGAGGAGGACGATTGGAGATTCCCTGCGAGGCGGTGGAAACCGATCATAGGCTCATTTTCCCACCTCCGATCCCATCATGACTGCCATGGCGGCTGCTCGCTTCGCCACTGGGGCCGAAAAATTAATATTAAACCATCCCCCCTAATATAATAAATTAGGTTTTTTTTTTCTCTTCAACACACTATTTATCAATTATCATCTAATTCTCCACCAAAAAAAAAACACCTAAATTTTATATTTTATTCCAATTCTGCCCGAACTTATTTATCATATAAAAAAATCGCAAATTTTCACTTTAACCTTAAATCTACCTTGCGATCACATTCAACAAAATCACTATTGTTTTTTCAAAATCGTAGATATCAGGAATTTATTATTATTTGATACAAATGTGATAGTATCAATAAAGATAGAGATTTTGACAATGAACCTTTTAATTGGGCCTGATGTTAGAGAAATTTTGGCGATTTTTGGACTCAAAAGTAGATTTTAGACTATAATAGTTTCTAATTATTTTTAGATAAAAGAAATGTTCGAGACGGAGAGTGAGATTTGACTTTCAAATTTGTGGATTCTTTAGGGTATAAAACATGGCTTTTATATAATGAGTGATTATTTATAAGGAAAAAGACGGAAGTCAATATGAATTTATTTGGAGAAAATTTGGCATGCATCAAAAAGATTTTTTTTTAAAAAAGTGTAATCTCAGGCTTTGTAAAATATTCCATTCAGGTGGAAATCTATTTGAGATCTCATAATTCGGTAAGATTTGGAACAAAGTCACTTTAATTTCAAAATTTCTTTTAAAAGAACACCGCCTATAAGACATAGATGATGTTATTTGTTCATGTGGATGTTGTTTCTTTCCCATAATGAATTTTCACATGAACGGACACAAAGGGAATGCAAATTCACTGATGATTTAGGTCTTCATATGTTAGAATTAAGACTCTAATTTGAATCTCAATAAACTACTAACCACTATTTTCAGTCAAAAAAAGTGCATTAGCTAAATAAAATTCAAATTAGTGAATCGGATAATTATGATTAATCTAACTTGGGAATTATGAATAAATTATAGTGACGGATTTTTAAAAAACCCCCAAAAAACGATGACCACAAAATAGATCGTGCTTCATATTATAATTAAGACTTCGGTTGGAATCTCAACAAACTGCTAACCACTCTTTTCATTCAAAGAAAGTGCATTACCTAAACAAAATACAAATTAGCAAATTATATAATTCTGATGAGCCTAGCTTAGGAATTATGATTAAATTTTAGTGATGGATTTAAAAAAAAAAAACCCTAGAAGCACGATGACCACAAATTGGACTGTGCTTCTTCATCAATTAAAAAAGTATATTTTTCTTCCTAGCAAAAAAAAAAGAAAAAGTATCTTCTTCGGCTTATTTAAATCAATATGTAGTAGTTTATCCCGGGACTCGGACTCCGACTCGGAGAGATGAGTCAGAGGAGGACGAGTCGAGTACGGCCCAGAAGACTCGGGACGTGAAGAGGGGTTTGGTCACGAGCGCGTCACGTGCCTGGGGCGTGGTGCGCACGCGCGGGAATATCGGAGGACGGATGCGAGAGGGAAAGGTCTAGAGAGTTCGCGTCATCTCAGGTGGGGCCCGGGGGGGCTCGATCGCTTTTCCCCAGGGGCTGTGGGTGGCTCCGTAGCCGACACGTGGCGGACGGAAAAGACGTAACGAGACGTGGGCCCCTCCTCTTCGTGGGGCCCACCTGATGCTGACTTCTTTTTTGTTTTTTTTTTGGTCGAATGGTGCTGACTCCTTCGCTTGTAAGTTGCAGAGCATCGGCAAAGCGTAGAAATGCTTTTGGGCTCAGTTGGATCTGTAATTTGACTGGGCCTGGTCCGGGCTGTACTGGGCCTGGGCCCGGACCGAATGGGCCGAGTCACTATGGCTTTTGGCGATGAAATCGATCAATACACATGATATTTGATTTCCCTTTCGTGTCGAAAACGATAGAGATGCGCCCCTTAAGCACCAATCAAGGCTTGCTAATCACGCGTTTAGAACGTGAAATTTTTTTCCTCTGAGCCAAGTAGCTTCCTCACATAATCGTTACGCCCAAAAGAAATCTACACTTTTGGAAAACACTTTTGCTACCGGTATTCAGGATCAGATCTAGAACTCGTTCCTCGATGAGGGCGGGCTTAGTCATCAATCTTACGTTTGTAAATTTTTTCGATTCATGTAGATATTATAGGGGGTTTTTACATTGGAAAGTAAAGTTAACAAGTATGAGATTGGATATAATACTATTTGTATAACAACTATCTCAGTCCGTTCATTAAGTAGTTATTTGAGGTGATTCTTGATTGTGGGGCAAATTGAAGGAAAATGTAGAAGAGAGGTTCTCAAAAATGAGTAATTTAGTGGGGCCAAAATCAAAAGAATTCTTTAAAACCCAAAAACAAATTAGTAATTTATGGAGGAGTTAGTGAGGTGGATCCGGCCTTTCTATTCCCATGTGATTTAAGGCTGCTGTCTAAAAGCAAAAAATCTAATTTTAAAAGTTGAAAGAAGTGGGCGTGACGATTACTTCAAACGGCATAATGTTAATCGATAACAAGAGATCTAAGAGTTTGAACAAGTTTTGGATAAGTCTCATTCATTATTTGAAGATTCGATTTAAAGTGTCAATGAAACACCAACTGCCCACTGAGTGAGCCCGTCACCGCAACCTCATTAGATGCAAGTAGAGTTTGCTAAAGCTTTAAACTTTGGAATGCTCTCTAGGAGTCTGAGGGCTCGCTCGATGTCAAGGTATTTCCCCCTTGTCTTTGCAAAAGTGAGCCTTTTCTCGATGAACTCTCATAAAAAAAAGGATAGAAAGATGGAGTGGACTCTTTCTACTTTGCCTGTGGCACCATATGTGGTCAAGCAAATTTTTGATTTTGAGATAAATCAACCTTGTAAACACACGATTTACCTTGTAAATACAAAAAAAAAAAAAAAAAATCAACAACATGGGATACTCGTTATGATGCTGTGCCCTAGAAAATCTCGAAGCGATGCCATGGACCTTGCATCAGTCAACGCAAAGCCGCATGTTTCATTCATGCCAATAGCTTCTATGGAACACGTTACTGCTCTAGTCAACATCATAGTTATTATTTAGGTGATTTTCTTTGTTATTTATCTGTTCCGGGGCTGCCCTTCAATCTTGTCCTTTTGCTAAAGGCCTATGAATTTTTCCTCGTTTTCACATCTCCCATCAGCGTGTCATGCCATCACCATCGCTGTCTTTGCGGAGGCCATGCAATCAAAGAGAATAGATAGAATTCTATTGTTACTTGCGAAAAAAGAAAAATCGTGCTATTAAATTTCTATACGGGTTAACAAATATCAAAAAGTTGATCATTAAAAAGTAGATCAACCAATGACTCTTTTTTACGTAACTTATTAATAGCTTATTAATACTTTTCTGAAATTTTTAACTCTTTTAAAGCAATTTGATAATGACCAATTTTTGCAAAAACTTACCTACTTTTATTTTTAAGCCCGAAAAAATAAAGAATTTTGCCAAGTTCTATTGATATAATTACGTTGGAATTTACCAACTTAGATTAAAATGAATTACCAAGATTGTTAAATTAAATTAGCAACTGATTTTGGATTACCAACTCTCATTTGAATTACTTATTGCGTTTCTTCCTTCTTTTACATTTGCTAATTTTTCAATCGAGTCATCAACTTTTATTTGTGTTGATTAGCGACCTCTTGTCTTTATAAACATAACTAAAGGGCCTGTTATTCATCAGAAAATGGTTGCACTGGGCCTTGGAAAAGGCTTGATTGGGCTCAACAGAGAATTGTAACTCTAAATTCCCCTATCAAAGAACCACTTCCAAAATCTGCATTGCAATGACATCTATATGCATCGGTTTGCTTCAAGGTGGATGCGCTTCGTCTTCTTCCATCAGGCAAATTGTTCCATGAGTGTCCTGCAATCAAGTATAAGTGGTATCAGTCGAAATTCAGAAGCCGGCCTTCCTCCCTTCACCGCCTGCTATAACCGGATTAGCTAACATCGATCCACTGGTGTTAAGCGTATACGAGGAATACTTCGATGGAGTCTAATGAATCGAGATCACCCGATGGACAGTGGACATATCAGTTTTCTTAACAATGCAGGCAAATGCTAATGCTTTGGAGTAATAAGCATCGATGACTAGGTGGTCAAGAGGAGTGCTTTTTTAAAACACTAGGTTGTCCAAGGACAACCAAAGTTTCTAGTTAGTGGGTGGGGACGCAAATTATACTTCCATCATTGCTAAACGAATGCGTGATTCGGCATTTAAGTAATCCAATACCACTATTTTGATCATTTAAACCATCATAGCCTTTAAGTCAGATGCTATGAATACATTGTTAACATGTGTCTCAATATCAATCTCAAGCTTTTTGAGAAAAACAGACGGAGGTGTAGACGGTGCCCCACCACAGAAATTGCAATAATGCAAAAGAATGACGTCACTTGTACACGTATACGTGACGAACAAATTCTTCATATGCACTTAACTTGTCCATGAGACTATTCCACTCGCATCTTACGAGGCTTTGAACGTATAATGGCCAGCTGTTTCTTCTCCATCAAAGCTACAGGGTGCTTAACGTCGAAGCGAGCGTTCGTCCCACGACAAAACAACGTCCCTCCGTCGTGGATAACGACGAAGAGCGACGTCCGACGCAGCGCCACCACCACGACGACCAGGAGAGATTCGAAGGTGGACGCAAGGCCGTTTTCTTTTTCTCTTGATGATTAATCATAACGTGTTGCTCTGATAAAATTTCGGACAACGCTTGATCGTTTGGAAGGTCGTTTCCTAACGTGGAAAATGTCAAAAGGGAGAAGGCAAAATGCTGAGCTCTTTTAAGGAACGACGGTCCTGTTAAAACACTCCCTCCCTGGCCATTAGGCCTTTTTGCATTCGCTTTCAGTACTCAAAAAGATGGCGGTACTCGAGTACCGCTTTATTAAAATAAGGGTATTGTTAATGAATACTCTATAAGCGCTCGGGTAAAAGTTACAAGGGCATTTGTTAAATATAATTATCGACAAAGCATGGTTTAAAGCATTGACTTTACATATCAGGAGAAAAATCTTGTTTTTTTTTTTTTTCCCTTAGAATATCACGAGAATTATCATCGGATTGTAAATGGGAGTATATCTTCATTTGGTTGCTTGTCGGGTACTTTCTCTTGAAATCTCCTTCAATTCGATTTCTACGTACGTCTTTTTTTAGGAGGTCTATCATAGCCATTACATGGCATAGGGGTTACATCACCATGCTAGGGCAATTCCAAAGAGGACCTCTATGTTCACCGCACGCCCTTGACTTGAAAGGAAAAGAAGATAGGACCCGCCAACGACAAGGCACCTTGGGAATCCCACGAGAAAACAGAAAGAAAGACAGCGCATTCCCTCACAGCCATCTCCTCAGATTCGGATTAGTGAAAATCGAACTAGTCTGACTGAGAAGGGGCAATATGGCAATTCCTTTGTAGGCAAGGCATTCTAATCCACCAATGAGGTTTTCGATGAGTTCCTTAATTAGCACTAACTTATACTTTCCTCATTAAAGGACTAATACTGAGTTCAGAACTAGAATTACATCAGAGTTAGATAATCTTTTCTACTGTTGATCTAAACTCGTTCTTATATAAAAATTTCACAGTTATAGGACTTCCATCTCAACTTTCCTAATTACCGTTTCGTAGGACACATGAATAGCATGGAAAAAGACTAATGTTCAAAGCACTAGACACCTCCTGGAACTCTTCCTAAAGTTCGAGCTTAGAGGTCTCTTTTTATCTTACTAAAAGAGGTAATAAACTGCAAAATGTTCTCCTTCAAAGAGTGTAAGCAAGCCCCATACCGTTATTAGGATACAACCAACAAAATCTCCCCAAACACGTCCCAACAAGAGCAAAACATACTCGAGAAATGGTCAATAAGGTTAGGGGAAAAGAGATGATAGATATATCCAGTTTGAGATACGTGTCTCTTTGTCTTACGACGACGCCATCGCTTGTCATAATCGTCGATTCAAAAGGTCCTCAGTGAAACCTAGGCACGAATTCTTACGTTCTCCAGTGGACGCTTTTGCTTTATATACCAGGGGCATTACGTGTGGGATGCTGAGAAGTTCGTCGGTTCCCCGCAAAGTTAAATATAATTCTTCGAGATTAGGTTAGAAATTATCGCGCAATTAATCACCAAATAAAGCCCAGCGCTTTGATCCGACGCACTCTCGCAATTCTTTTTGCACACCCGAAAACCGACCTTATTTTATTCAATTGCGCAAACAGGGAAAGATGTCGGATCATCGTGGATGTATGGACGCGGACTAATTATTGAAGCAAAGATATATAAAGGATTTCATTAAAAATTTTATATATGATGTAGCGATGAGATATTATCTCCCCAAATTTTGTCATCTCAAACTCTTTGAAACGAGACAGGTAATGAAATATGTATCTTTGATTTTGATTATTTTCTAGTTGCCAACAATTTTCTGTCTCACTTACTAGTTATATGTTTATTTGGAGTTGTTTTTTTTTTTTTTTGATAACCAAGGACTCCACCACAGATCCTCCGTGCTCGAAAGGCTCCTGAGGGCTGGGCCCCTATATCTTGGAGGAGACTAGCCTAACAACCCACCGCTAGGACTCCCACTTAAATCACTAGCAACGGGTTTCGAACTCTCAACCTCTGCGATGAGGGAGGAACCCCCAACCAACGCAATTACTCACGGATGGGTATGTTTATGCGGAGTTTATCACTTGATTTTTTTACAAATTAATCTTGATTATATGTGAGCAGATCTAAGTACACATTTCAACTTCAAAATTTGCCAAAAAAATTAAATGAAAACCCTTGCCTTTATTTAAGATTTTTCTTTTAAATATGATATAATCGACATAGTCTTAATTTATATAAGCAGATAAATTACCAACTAATCCTCCAATTACCTTATTTCAAAACTGAATTTAGATTTTCAAAATATTATACACATTTAAATATTATCATAAATCAATTCAAATCTCTAAATCCGTTTGATCTCATCACAAATTTAATTTCCTTCTTCTTTTGTAAATGCATAATTGTGCACTCTTTTGTTATCAACCAAAAAAAAAAAAAAAAAGTATGCACTATTTTGTTAAATAAGAAAATGACATAGATGGTCTTGCACTTTCGCCCAATATATAATATGGCCATTGAACTTCTAATTTTTTTCAATATAGTCAATAAAGTTTAAACTAATATGTAATGTTGTCATTGAACTTTTAAATTATTCAATGTGATCATTGGACTTTGGTACATATATGATTTAGTCCCTAAACTATTTAACATTATCTTTGAACGTGAATTGATGGAACGATACCATTTAATATTTCCATATAGTTTAATGACTAAATTGAACATGTATCAAAATTTCAGATATTCAATTAAATAAATTAAAAATCAAGTAGCTATATTATATATTAATACATAGTTTGTGGGTCACGTCGGGATAAAATTCGAGCTTTATTCTTGCTACTTCTTAGATATTTACTTTTATGATACATCACCTGTCAAACCTATTTACCTAACACCGGCCTCGCGATGCGGATCTCTTTCTCCTCCAACCGGGATTCGTCACTCCGCACACGTGGCGCCGCCCTATTGCTCAATTACGGGCGTGGGGGGAGGAGGGCGGAAAAGTGGAAAACATCCTTATGTTTTTTTTTTTCCAGTTTTCCTAACGTGCGATGTTCGCTGCCGATCTTTTTTTCCCCAGGTAGGCCCCGCCGACCACTTTCTCATCTACTTGTGGTCAAGTTTTTCCACATCTCCTTTTCTCGAATGTCCACATCGATCTAGATGGACGTGATCCCCGCTCGTTCGCTTCCCCTTTTTTCTAATCAAAGTGTAAATGTCATGTTGAAGTGGACCATTTTCCTCCTTGAGATTTCCGGCCTTGCTAGACGACCACACACGATCCTTGTCCTCTTGTGCCGTCGGATGTGCTCTCGTGATGCTGGGTGCCGGTCCTAATGACTAGTATCGTCACAAGCGCCACTAGGGTCGCGGGAAACTCCACCCACGTTTTGCTAAAAGTAGAAAGGGGGAAGGACTGAAAAGAGTGGAGCACGCATTGGCAACACATTGGCAACATGAGTGTGTGGTAATCCCACTCCTTACGTGTCCCTGTCGAGGCGTCGAGGAAAATTAGGGTGCTGTAGGTCGCGCTGGCTGACATAGGATGTAGCAAGTGAGGTGGGGAGGTCGCCCCCTTTCCTCGGCACCAAGCGGAATCGAACCAGGATGGAAGTGTTGGGAGTTGAGTTTGTTTGGAGTCTTTATGTTATGGAGACTTGTCTCGGTATATTATTTTGTCTTAGGACCATGAGAGCTGGCACCCAATATGTTTGTCCACAAATGAGGTGACCCCATTCGCATTTACAAAGCCGATCTCTTCGGCCTGTCAGGAAAGGACGAAAGGAAGATACTCACGATGATCTGTCCCTCTAAATTTCTCCAGTTAGCAACATTAAATCTATGTTGTTAGTTTGGAGACGATGTACAACAGAGATCATTTTGCCGGTTACTAAATAGGTCAATATAATTGATAATTACAACAACAAGGGAACAAAAAAAGAGTCACTTTTGTCTCTTTTACATCTTGCATCTGATGAAGGGAATGACCGAGTATTGATATTAATTAATTAGAATCGATAATTGGGATTGGGTAGTTAAATAAATGGACTAGGGCAGGGATATGTCCGTAACTTATGGGGTGGAAAATTGGACATTTTCATTTGGCTGTTCCTTCTCTCTGCCGCCTGCAAGAATGAAAGCACATAGCAATGAAAAGCAGCGTTGTAGTTGTCATCTGGGGTAGGGTTTGACGATGTAACTTAGTCTAGGCGTGGAGACGAAAGTGACAAGAGCTTCGTGCGAGCTTCTTGAGCTCGACTTTCTCATGGCTAAATCAAATTCGACAAAATTTACCAAATTATTTTTTTTGTCCGTCCTATTTCTAAGAGTCTGTTCGTTTCGCGAAAAATGTACATGTCTAGAAAATATTTTTTCAACAAGCCATTTTTCTAGAAAACAAAACATTTTATGAGAAAATAATAGTATTTTCCGATGTTTGATTGAAACTCGAAAATGAATTAGGACATATTTTTAGTTGTTCGGTATGAAAAATTTGATTTGATTCTTATCTCTGCACTCTTTTTAATAATTTTTATTTTATTTTAATAATTTTTTAAAAAAATGAATTTTAAATTATTTTAAATTTTTATTTTTCTCTTCCTCCTTGTTCTTTTTTCGATTGACGATGATGGCTGACGACCAGCCAAAGACGAGTTCAAGCTCACTAGCCTTAAAAAGGCTTGTCGATCTAGCGAGGCCCTAGGCTGGCGAGCTTGACACTCGTGCTCACTGATCTAGCGAGTAGCCAGCTTGAGGTTTGCTTTTGGTTGGTGGTCAACTGATCGCCAACTCACTTTTGGTCAGTTGCCGACTGACCATGAAAGAAGGGGAAAAAAAAAGAAAAAGAAACGGAAAGATAAAAATACTCAAAAATTTGATTTTTTTTAAAAAACAGAAAAATGTGGGGGTTAATAAAGGTGTGAGATAAGAGAGAGTGAGTGAGGAAAATGTTTTTCTCTACTTGATAAACGAAAAACATGTTCCCTTATTTTACAAGACTAATGTTTTCTTCGACGAATTCATTTTTCGTAAAATGAACATTGGAAAATCTAGAAAACTTTTTTCAAAATGTTGTTTTTCGGGAAACGAGTGGAACTTAACTCTCATCTCACTTTCAAACTTTTGCTCTATGCTTTTGTAGAGCGTGAAAGTCAAACCCCCCATTTACAATATTAGCATCCTCACTCCCCAATTCCCTTACCATTGGGCCACGTGCTCAATGGTCAATTAAGTTAATCCGCAATTTTAATCAGAAACCATTGATGTGGAAACCGGTTGTGTGATATAAGACGATTCGTGTTGATGTGAAAAATTATCTATAATTTTTTTAAAAAATTTTCTGCCAAGCCTAATGAGGGTCATAGGCTTCTTGGGCTTGGAAGGAAAAAAAGTAAAATAAAAAATAAAAAAAAAAACTTTATAATTTTTTTTAATTATAAAAAAAATTACATATCAAATCGGCCGTGCCAGACCATATTACGTAGGCGGCGGCGTCCACTCAACAATTTCCGCTAAAATTAGCTGAATAGATTTAATTGGTAAAATTAGTCGAACTGTACTTTTTGGGTAGTTTTTATCTAAAATAAGTTTTTTTTTTTAAAAATAAATTATTCCAACTCGTACAAATGGTCGATTTACCTGTTAAAATAATCAAATAAGTTTGAGTTATCAAAGGGGATAGCGCCTATACGTGCATCAGACAAATCTCCATCGATCGTTAGGGCGGTGGAACCGGTCCTCGGTATCATTTCGAGCGGAAGTTATCGTGTGTAAAAGAAAAGGCATGATGAAAACTATAGGCTGCATGTGACGGGCTTCATTCTGAAAACAAGATTGTTGGAGTTTTCTGCGGCCAGGACCGAGTCCCATTAATTGGAGTTTAGTCTCGACGACAATCTAAAGTTAATCATGTCAGATTTTTTTTTCCCTCTAATTTGTCAAGAACCGCTATATAATATGAGAACGGGGCATGCACGATATTTGTGCATACCTAAGCTCAACGTGGCCAGCCGATCACCGTCTTTCCGAAGGTCAGAATACGACAAACATAGAAAAAAAGGAAAAGAAATAAAAGAAACGAAACTCTATCATACGCACTCATGCACAGTCGCTTGATTTTATGGAGATGGAGAGGGAAGACCGGCGCTAGCAGGCCTCTCTAGACATTACCAATAGTACCCGCACCTCGCTATATAATGTTCGAGTTCGACCCATGACTACTTCGTGCCCCTCACAACCTAGAAATCTGAGGATACGAGCCTGTTATCACAATCCCATCTCGATACTAGTTGTTAGAAAGTTTCTTATTCGCTACATTGTGATTTGAACTCGTGATTTCATGAATAACGGGTAAGTCTTTTACCATTGGGCCAACTACTTTCGCGGTATTGCATTCAATCTATTTGAGATGATAAATAGTTATATAACACTCCTCAAATTAAGAATTGGATAAGATCAAATAGGTAAGTGAACCTATTTATTAATGATGTATGCTCTATTTTTTCATTATATATACCTCAACATCCTGGGTCCCGAGATTCAAGTTCTCCAATTGTTTATGCTCAAGATATTTTTGAAGCCTAATTGCTAGTCAAGGCCGAACCACTTAACCTATCTCTTTGGATACCTACCTTGCATAGGTTCTTAATTTCATACACATCAATGTCAATCCATGAATAGTATTCAATCTAATATAAAATATGTGAAATAATTAAGGATTCATATTACTAAAAATCTCAAATTGATATACTTGTGACAAATTTATCATAAATTAATTTTTTATCACCAAAAAACCCAAATAGATGCACCGTGACAAATTTACCCCCAGATGATAACGAAAAACCTTAAATTAGTACACTTGTTGCAGATTTATTTTAAACTAATTTTTTTGACTATAAAAAAAAAACCCTAAATTTATGGTGATATGCAACTCATTAATTTCACAAAATTAGTACAACCATAAAATCTCAAACTATGTGTCATGCAACTCAACAATTTCACTGTAAATTTAACGGAAACTAATAAAGAATAAATTTATCATAAGATATCAGTTTTTTGGGTTTTTTGATGATAAGAAAAAAAATTAGTTTAGGATAAATTTATCACAAGTGCATCCATTTTTTTATTTTTTGTGGCATTAACCAAATAATTAAAACCTAAGAAAATATTGAAAAGAATTATATATTTATTGCATGGATATCAATTCACTTCTAAACCTTTTAATTTGACCAATTTAGTTTAAAATATTTTCACATTTTGCAAATTGAGTCCATTTAACCAATTTAAGTCAAAAATTGTTGACATGGATGTAGGTTGTCCTAAGTTGATTTTTTTTTATATAATTTATATGATTTTTTTTGTTTCTTTTCTTCTTT
The DNA here is from genome assembly GCA_017140255.1 of Eucalyptus paniculata subsp. matutina. Classification (NCBI taxonomy): domain Eukaryota; kingdom Viridiplantae; phylum Streptophyta; class Magnoliopsida; order Myrtales; family Myrtaceae; genus Eucalyptus; species Eucalyptus paniculata. The sequence continues at coordinate 47,609,542 of CM029435.1, forward strand.
CTTTTCTTTCCCTTCTTTTTGCGCCTTGCTTAGGCAACGTTGTGCCTCACCTATGGCAAGCCTAAATTGTGAGTGGATGTGCTTGTATTGTGTTGCTAGCCACTGGCAAAAAGGAAAAAAAAAAGAAAAAAAAAAGAAAAAAATTATAAAATTATTTTAAAAAAAAGTCTATGTTAGTGTTAATCGTACCATGTAGGACGCCCTATGTCCACTTCTGTAATTTATAATTTAAATTGGTCGAATAGACTTAGTTAACAAAACATAAAAGTGTTTAAGATTAAGTTGATTCAATTGAAAGATTTATGATTAAATTCGTATTGATGCATTAGATTTGTAACTTTTTAGATGCTCGCCCTTTAAAATCTCTAATGTCTCTATCCATCCAGATGGATGTGACCCGTTCGTTCGCTTCTTGTTTATTTAATTGGTGTAAATGTCATGCGAAATGGTCCATTTCCTCCTTTGATTTCAGGGTTTGCTAGACTCCACGATCCTTGTCTGCTTGTGCCCTTGGGTGTGTTCTCGTGATGCTGGTTCTGGTACTAACTAATGACTAGTATCATCACAAGCGCCACAAGAGTTTAAGTGAAACTCCACCCACGTTTTCCTAAAAGTAGGAAGGGGGAAGAGCTAAAAGAATCAACGAAAGCGTGTGGTGATCCCGTTCCTTACATGTCGCTATCAATACATCAAGGAAAATCGAGCGCTACAGGTTGCACATAGGAGCATGGGAGGAGGTCGCCATTTTCCTTGGTAACGAGCGGAATATTAGGATAAATATATGAATGGGTTGTATTAGAGGATTCTCCAATGTAATATAGAACAGTTAATATATATTTTAATTGACCTATAATTCATTCGCTTAAACTTTTGAGTGAAGGTAAGTTAAATGCTCGGATTTGGATTTTCTCTTGACGATTTCTCCAAATGAAGGTATCTGACTTATGCTACGATGCGACGGGATTCGACATTCAATATTATTGCATTTACAAAGCTAACCTCTGTGGCCCGTCACGAAAGGACCAAAGGAAGATACTCCACGGTGATCTGTCCATATAAATTTTTCTGGTTAGCAACATCAAAAGAAAAAGTTGTTAATATGGGGATGGCATAGGACAAAGGTCATTCCGCCAATTGCTAAATAGATTGATACAACCCATAATTACACCCGCAAGTGAACATAATCGATATCTATTTATTAGAATCGATAAGTATAATTAGGTAGTCAAATAAATGGACTCCGGCGGGGAAATGTCCGTAACTTATGGGGTGGAAAATTGGAACTTTTCAGTTGGCTCTTCCTTCTTTCCGCAGCGTGCAAGAATACAAGCCCACAGCAATGGAAAGCAGCGTTGCGGTTGTCATCTGGGGCAGGGGTTCGGTTATGACGATGTAACTTGGTCTAGGCGTGGAGACGAAAGTGACGAGTGCTTCATGCGAGCTTCTTGATTTCCAACTTTCTCATAGCTAATTCAAATTCCACGTAATTTACCTTAACTTTTTTTTTTTCTCCATCTTATCTCTAAGGTTCTGTTTCTTTCGCAAAAAAAATGTAGCGTTGAAAAATGCTTTTTCAATAAGCCATTTTTTAGGAAAGAAAATATTTTTCTAGGAAAATGATAGTATTTTCCGATATTCGATTGAGACTTGAAAATAAATTAGAAAATGTTTTTTGTCATTTGGTATGGAAAATTCGATTTAATTATCCTCCGTGCACTCTTTTTTAATTTTTAATTTTTAAAATGAATTTTTTTTTAATTTTGTTTTTTTAATTTTATTTGTTTCATTTTATTTTTTCTCTCCGTTCAATCGTGGATGACGGCGACCGGCTAAAGGTGAGTTCAAGCTTGTCAGCCTTAAAAAGGCTAGTCGATCTAGCGAGGCCTAAGGCTAGCGAGCTTGATGCTCGTGCTCCAGCTTGAGGTTCACTTGTGGTTGATGGCCAATTGCTAGCTTGCCTATGGTCAGGCAATCGACTGCGAAAGAAGGAAATAAAAATAATAATAATTAAAAGTTTGATTTATAAAAGAAAAAATAAAGTAAGAGCTAATAGAGGTGTGAGAGAAGAGAGAGTGAGTGAGGAACTCACCCTAGAATTTTTTTTTAAAAAAAATTATAAATATTATTCACGTCAATTCTAGCCTTGTTGATCATATCACGAAGTAAGACGGTAAGATCTACTCAATAATTTTAGCTAAAATTGGCCAAATAGAATTAATTAGCAAAATTAAATATATAGTCAAACCGTACCAATTTAGTACTTTTCCGTTAGTTTCCATCTAAGATAAGTTTTTTTATTTTTAATTATTCCCAACTCGTACAAATGGTTGATTTAGCATTTAAAATAATCAAATAATTTTGAGTTATCAAAGGGGATAGCGCCTCAAAGTGCATTAGATAAATCCTCACCGCTCGATGGGGGCGGAGGAACCGGTCATCGGCATCATGTTGAGCGGGAATATCGTGATTAAAAGAAAAGACGTCATGAAAGCTATAGGCTTCATCCTGAAAACAAGATTATTGGAGTTTTCTATGTGCAGGACCGAGAGCCTCGATGACGATCTAATCATGTCAGATTTATTTTTTTTTTCCCTAATTTGTCCAGAACCGCTGTACGATACGGGCACGGGGCATGCACGACATGTTTGCATATCTAAGCCCAACGTGGCCAGCCGATCACCATCTTTCCGAAGGTCAGAATACAACAAAGCCTCCTCCTCAAGTTATCTTCTAAGTTATTCTAACCCATTGGCAAACGAAGCAACATAGGAAATAGGGAAATAATAATATAAAAAAACCGAAACTCGGTTATACGTACGAAGGCGCCGTTGTTTTATTTTACGGGTGAAGAGATCGTTGCCGCAATTCCATCCCCATCCCTATGCTGATCGTCAGAAAGTTTCTTGTTCGCTCCAATGTTAACAATGAGTAAATCTTTTATCATTGGGACCAATTGCGTGCGTGGTATTATGTTCAATCTATTTGAGGGGTAAATAGTTATATAACACTCATCATATTAAGAATTGAATAAGATCAATCATGTAATATAACATTCTTATTCATGATGTATGCTTTATATCTCATTATATATACCTCAACATCCTGATTGGGTCATGCGATTTAAGTACTCCAATTGTATATGCTCAAGATGTTTTTTTGAGCCTAATTGCTAGGTCAAGGTCTAATCACTTAACCTATATCACTCTGGATGCCTAACTTATGTAGTTCTTAATTTCCCACTCATCAATGTCAATCCATGACTAGTATTCAATATGATGTAAAATATGTGAAATAATAAAAATCTGAGAAAAATATCATAAAAAAAGTCATATATTTATTATGCAGATATCATTTTAGTTTTAAATTTTTTAATTGAGCCAATTTAATTCAAAATCTTTCATATTTTGTAAATTGAGTGGATGGACTCAATCAACAAAACATGAAAGTGTGTGACTAAATTGATTTAATTAAAAAGTTTAAGATTCAATAAACTTTTTTGGACTTTTTCCTTAAAACCTTGAAAGAAGTAGCATATTAGCTTTTGAATATACTCCTTATATCACGACTCATCTCTTATTCTATCATTGGACCAACTGCTCTCATGGTATTATGTTGAATCTATTTGAGAGGATAAATAGTTATAGTTCACTCATTATATTAATAATTGAATAAGATCAATTATGTAATTTAACCTTCTTATTAATGATGTATGCTCCATTTTCCCATTATATATACCTCAACATCCTGCTTGGGCCCTGCGATTTAAGTCCTCCGATTGTATATGCTCAAGATATTTTTTCGAGCCTAATTGCTAGGACAAGGTCTAATCACTTAACCTATATCTCTTCAGATACCTACCTTACGTAGGTTCTTAATTTCCCACTCATCAATGTCAATCCATGAATAGTATTCAATCTATATAAAATTCGTGAAATAATTAAAACCTGAGAAAAATAATGAAAAAAAATCATATATTTATTATACATACATTAATTCAATTTTAAAATTTGTATTTGGATCAATTTAATTCAATATCTTTTCATATTTTGTAAATTGATTGGATTGACCCAATCAATAAAACGTGAAATTATTTAAGACTAAATTGATATCAATTTTTTTATACTTTTTCCTTAAAACCTCAAAAGAAGTAACATATTAACCTTCGAATATACCTCTTATATCACGACTCATCTCTCATACTACGTGAGACTCGCCATAGTCTTAACATGAATTCCAAGGTATCCGAGTTAGCCGGTTTCGCAAGAAACACACATATTCAAGCTTTTACATAACACCATCGCTGTAGCTCAATGATTTCAGGTCAAGAGACCGTCTCCTTCAAAGTTCCAAAACGTGAAAACCAACACACGAACTCATAAGCCCACGGCACCTCCACCCGCAATTTCAAGAGGCTCTTCTCTAGAACTTCGACTCTCTCAAGAAGCCACAGGCTGTAAAGCCAAAGCTGAAATGAACAAAGGGATCTTAAATGACTTGTGGACGTCCCCTCTCATCAATTCACAAGCCCCACAGTCTCAAGGAAATCACCTGTCTCTGCCCACCACCTCAAGCAAAATCCCACATGCTGCTTCCTCCTTCGCCAAAGCAAGAGAGAAAAACAGAAAGCTCCCATGTGGTTCACACATTTGGTCAATAAAGTCATCACTTACTTTCTAATAAAATGATGATCCACACCCCAAAAAAAAAGAGAGAAATGGTTGGACCAATGTAAACGTTGACTTACTGCTATGATTGACAATTTGGAGCACCCTCGGACACAGAATGATTGTTTATGATCATGGGCATGACAACTTTCATGTTCACATGGAAATGGGGAACGCGTTGGGGGCAAAGAAATGGGCTATTGGCAACGTTGACCGTGTTTGGTCCTTTCCGATTAAATTGAATAAATTAGTGGCAAATTTAGGTTGAGCCACCAATACATGCTTTTGGAGCAAGAGAATATTATGTCATTGTTGTGTATCATCATCTCCTCCCTCATCATCACATATTAGACTTTCGGGTGAAGTGAACTGATTAGTTGGTCTTATAGAAAAGTAGAGGGATAGGGAGAAAAATCACATATTTAATGGGCACAAAATGAGATGAATAGGGTTTGATGGGCATGAAAAAAGATGCCCGAATATAGGCGCCTCTCGATTTAGATAAAGCTCTTGTGAGGTTCACATGATCTAACGACTGTAATATTCTTGATTTGCACCTGCTCTATATACTTAATATGGATATGCGTGAAAAAAAAGAACAATTTTTTTTTTTTTTTTTAAAATTATAACTGGAAGTAAGTCCTAAAGAGCGAGCGAGACACACTCACGGGCTTGTGGGTCAAAAGTGAAATTTTTACGGAGACTTAAAGGGCACTGAAAGCTGGACTCTAGAAGGTACGATATATGCTAGATTTTCTATCGATTAATGTGAAATGAAGAATGGTGAGGACGGAGTCTTCTTCTCTCCTCATAATATCTTTGCAATCTCTTTGCTTTTTCTTTGCTTCCCATGTTTTTTCCTCACCCTTTTTATACTTGTGAAAAAAGAAGAAAAAGGTAAAGAAGAAGGAAATGGGGGATGGTGAGTGAACTCCACCCGGTCCTTCTCCACCAAAACCAAAAAGCAAAAGCCTAAGGATTTTAATATTGCTTGTCTTGAGATCCCTATGTTAATCAATGTGTCAAGAGTCGCTTTACCCGAAAAGATTAGGTCTTTGGGGTTCACTATCTCCGTGTATATTCCTAACCAAAAGCGAAAAATAAAAAAAAAAAAATCCCAATTTAAAACTAAAAAAAAAAAAATTGATAGAGAAAAGAAGAAAGTCGGTCCTTCTCCTCCCAAAGCCACGCCTAAAACTTTGCTCCATTATTTTTAAGTGAAATTATGGAATTTTTATCAATTGACCATTTTCTCTAGAGAGTTTTGGCCAAGGGAAGGGCTTTTTGATCACTTGATAGAATACGGATTATGGCTAGATGAATTTAATCCAACTTTTCATAAAAGTCGTATGAAATCAATTTGTGGTTTTAATAAAATGAAATAGATATATGATGACGCACATCATATTTGCCACCGAAAGGATAGAAGAAAAAGGAAACACCATTGTGGATTTCACTGACTTTTTCTTTTTTTCATAGATTTCACTAACTTTGAAAAATAGGATTTGTGGAAGATCTTTCTCGACATTTAAAGTAATAGTTATATCGCTGGAATAAATATTTTATCTATATTAGGATATGACAAAAAGTAGAGTTCTCGTGTTTCAATAGCAAATATAGTATAACGGTTGGACATAAGAGTACCACAAATGCTTGTAGTTGTGAATGTAGAATGTTCCTATAATTAGAAATATTTCCATGAATATCCAGCCCTATTGAGCGCTTGTCTATTATTTAGTTAAACAAAAAGTATTTTCTCACTTTGTTATTTAATTATTTAATTTTTTAAACAAAACTAGAAGAATCAATGGCAAATTTACTTGTCAACGTTTATATGTTGTGAGAATCTTGGGAGTTTTAAATTAAAATGAATAAAAGTACGCAACCAGAAAAATTTAAAAAGACAAAAAAATGGAAGCAAATCGAACCCTTTCTTTGAGACAAATTTTTCATAATAACATCCAAAATAAAAATGAATGTCTCTTAACAATCACCATAACATGGGTAATTCTCGATTCGCTCGTGTAAAAGCTCAAATTTCTATATAATTCACCAAATTAATGGCTTGTATTCTTATTGTGATGGATGGCACATAAATTGCACAAGAAGTATTTGTAAAAGTCTCTTCCATGGATTGACTTTTATCTTGCAAATTTTACTTAGAATCCAAATTTAGTAACTCAAGCACTTTAATTCTTTAGAAAATGGAAATTTCTGAAACTCTCAAAATCGGCAGGTACATTCATAAGCAATTTTTTTATCATGTTTTTTTCTCTGAAATTTGAACAATCTTTTGAATTTTCATGGGATCTTTCTCTTTCCTTTAAATGCAGAGGATCTGGAGATTAAAAAAAAAAAAGAATCGATTTATTTCCGAATTTGCACGCGTCAAGCTCCCAGTCCCCTGCACCGGGGGCCCAAAAATGGCAAAAAAAGAAAAAAAAAAAGGAAAAGAAGAAAAAAAAACAAAGCGTGCACAAAATGGGCGTGTTGGATTCTTCAAGGGCGGACCAGATAAATACAAGCCAACCGAATTATCCAAAAATCCAAAAGCCCCGAGAATCCCCAACAGTCCAACCTGTAAATACCCCAAAATAAAAAAAAATAAAAAAAAGGCGAACCCCGCGTGGTCGTTTTTGACCCTACCCTCCGGTTAAATCCTTAACCACCTTCCCTTCCTCTCTTCAATCTCTCTCTCTCTCTCTCTATTCTCTGCGTCATCGTCATCAACGTTCATCTCCTTCTCTCTCTTCTGCGACTGCTCTTTCTCTCTCTAAAACCTCTCTTCCTCAAAGATAATAACGGCATCTTCCCCCCTCTTCCCTCTCTTCCCTTTCTCTCTCTATCTCTAGACCTTCTATCTCAGAGCAACCGAAAATCCGCGCCTGTTCCTCCTCGAAGATCTCCATCGCACGACCGCTTCCTCACACGCGCGCTTCGAAGCGGCCCCGCGCCTGCCTCGTGGTCTCCGTCGGAATCCCCGGGGGCGCTGCCCGCGTGCGTGCCGTTCGTCGGCGGAGATGGTGGTGAAGATGATGCGGCGGTGGCGGCCGTGGCCGCCGCTGGCGGCGAGGAAGTACGAGGTCCGGCTGGTGGTGGAGCGGCTCGAGGGGTGCGATCCGGTGGCGCCGGCGGCGGAGGGCGGGGGGATGGCGGTGGAGGTCCGGTGGAAGGGCCCGAAGCTGGCCCTGATGGTGATGCGCCGCAATGCCGTGAAGCGGAACTTCACGAGGGAGGAGCGCGTGGGCGAGGGCGGCGCGGTGTGCTGGAACGAGGAGTTCGAGAGCGTGTGCACGCTCTCGGAGTACAAGGAGAACGCGTTTCATCCCTGGGAGATCGCCTTCACCGTCTTCAACGTGAGTTGATTTTCTTTTTGTAGGTTTTGTGGCGTTCTCTGTGGAGTGCTTGTTTCCTTTCTTGGGCTGATTTTGCTGCTAATTCGCGAGGAATGGCGCGCTCACGCGTGATTCATAGTGAAATTTGGGGGTTTTTCCGCATGAACCTGCGTGGATATGACTGGATCATTTACGTATCCGTCTGATGTTTTAATTTTTGGGGGAAATTATTGTTTGATGAGGTTTAGGTTGATTGGTGGTTTCGTGGATTTTTGTAATTTAAATGGTTGTCGCTTTCAAGATTATTGTTGTTGGTATTGCTTATTCCATGGAAATCGAGGCGTGAAATTCCTGTTGAAGGATATGGCCACGCCTACTGGATTGCTGGGAATTGAATCCTGGGTTTGGTTTTGCAAAATTTGTCTTTTTCCCCGGCCATGGTTTCTTCCCTCTGATGATTTCTCAACAAATTGAGGACGGATTTTGCTCATGTATTGACTCGGCAATGGACTTCTAGTTTAGGTTTTACCGGTTGCCATCGAGCTGGATTTTATGTCAGAATTATTTGTCTGGATGCAATTTCTAGGCTTTAGCCACATTTTTCCTGATCAAAATTAGTTAACTATGGTGACCCATTTTTAATTCATGTCTGATCATGGCTGAGAAAACTTGTTCTTAGAGAGAGTATTTTGTGCAGCGCCATGGGTGTGTTAACTTTTAAAATAATCCTATGGATTATGATTGTAAGAGGCTCCGTCTTCCTTTGCTGAGCAGGGCTTGAACCAAGGATTGAAGAACAAAGTTCCGATCATTGGAGTGGCATCGCTAAATCTCTCAGAATTCGCTTCAGCTGCGGAACAAAAGGAATTTGAACTGAGTATTCCTCTCACACTCCCTGGTGTTTCCACGGATTCTCCGCCGCTGCTGTCTGTACGTAATCACTTCTTAAAAAAATAATGCTTTATCTTCTTTTAGTTCCTCGATTATGAAGACTAATTCTTCAATCAACCCTGCAGATATCTCTCAACTTAGTGGAGCTGAGGACCTCTCAGGAAGCTGCTAACCCGATCGAGAGATCGATAGTGCCTAGTCAATCCCCACAGCAGTGTGGGGAAGCTGTTTCAGCAGAAAAAGATGAACTTTCTGCCCTCAAAGCAGGTCTTAAGAAGGTGAAGTTACTCACTGATTACATGTCTGCCAGGAGAGCCAAAAAGGCTTGTCTTGATGAAGAGGGCAGTGATGGAAAGTGTTCTGCCAAGAGTGAGGATGGAGAGTACACTTATCCACTGGATTCTGACTCTCCAGATGTTTCTGAGGAAGAGGAATCGGATGAAGGAAAGGAAAACTCCAACATTAGAAAGTCATTTAGCTATGGAACACTGGCCTATGCAAATTGTGCGGGAGGCTCATTTTACTCCAATGCTAGAATTTCTGGCGAAATTGAAGATTGGATCTACTATAGTCATCGAAAATCTGATGTGGGTTGCTCAAATAATGAGGATCCATTTGCTTCAGTCTCTGAACAATCACAGCCACAAGGTTCAAAGCGACGCATACTGTCCTGGCGGAAGAGGAAGCTGAGCTTCAGGTCTCCCAAAGCAAAGGGGGAGCCCTTATTGAAGAAGGCATATGCAGAGGAAGGTGGGGATGACATTGATTACGATCGTCGCCAGCTTAGCTCAGATGAATCTCTCTCTTTGGGGGTAAGAATTTGCTTCTGATAGTTTTAGGATATCTTTTTGGCCTTCACTTTAAGATTTTTGCCAAATGACATGCTGGTCAAGCTGATATCTGTTGGAAATTTCATTGGCGCATCGAAAAGATTATTCAGTAGTTAACTTTTTATAATGCTGTCCTTTTTAGCAGAAGGAACTAGTTTATATATATCGTTGAAATAACTGTGAACTTTTCTTACAGTGGAGTAAGACTGAAGAAGATTCTTCTGCAAATCAATCATCGATGTCTGAATTTGGAGACGATAATTTTGCCGTTGGCAGTTGGGAGAGAAAGGAGGTTATAAGCCGTGATGGACTCATGAAGCTTCAAACACAAGTCTTCTTTGCTTCCATTGACCAGCGAAGCGAGCGTGCTGCCGGTGAAAGTGCATGCACCGCCCTTGTTGCTGTAATTGCTGATTGGTTCCAAGCAAATCGTGATCTAATGCCAATCAAGTCCCAGTTTGACAGTCTCATCAGAGATGGATCATTTGAGTGGAGGAATCTGTGTGATAATGAAGCATACAGAGAACGATTTCCTGACAAGCACTTTGACCTTGAGACAGTTCTCCAAGCCAAGATCCGTCCTCTTTCCGTTGTTCCTGAAAAGTCATTTATTGGGTTTTTTCATCCAGAGGGTATGGATGAAGGAAGATTTGACTTTCTACATGGTGCTATGTCCTTTGATACCATTTGGGATGAGGTCAGTCGTGCTGGATCAGATGGTCCTAGTAATGGTGAACCCCATCTTTATATTGTCAGCTGGAATGACCACTTCTTCATCCTCAAGGTCGAACCAGAAGCTTACTATATAATCGACACGCTTGGCGAGAGGCTGTATGAGGGTTGCAGTCAGGCCTACATCTTGAAATTTGACCGGAGTACAACTATTCACAAGCTGCTAAACACGGTTCAACCACCCGAGGACAAAACCGCCACTGATCAGAACAATCAGCAAACTGACCAGGTCAATCCCAAGGAAGAGGGTCCTGTGGCGGAAGGGGCAGTGGTTCCCGCGCCTGAAGAGCAGACCAAGACTAATGAGGCAGAGGAGATCGTCTGTCAGGGCAAGGAGTCATGTAAAGAGTATATCAAGAGCTTCTTGGCTGCGATTCCTCTGAGGGAGTTGCAAGCAGATATGAAGAAAGGCCTAATGGCATCGACGCTTCTTCACCAACGGTTACAGATAGAATTCCATTACACACGGTTTTTGCAACCAATGACCGTGACTACCTCGTCTGCTGAGGTCGCGGCGCCAGCAGCTGTGCTGCAAGCTATTGAAGGTGCAACTGCAGAAGCAGCCTGCCCTGGTGCTTACTGTGAATAGTCGAAGGGATAATTACTGACATGTTTGAAGTTGTTGAGGGTGTTGCATGATTAACCACGTGGATCTAATTTGAGCTCGTGCTTGGTATATAGAGGATGTCTGTTTTAACTCTTCCCCAGAAATGAAAAGTTTAAATTTTCCAAAGTCTAAAACCATCTGCTTGCATTTTTTTGTGGGTTTTCTATTTCGTTCTAGACCGATCGATGTCTTTGGATTATCTCATTCGTCGCAATCGGCTTTTCAAAATCTGAATTATTTGGGAGCAGCTCTCTTGTTTAGGCATCTTCCCAATGCCCTTTTAGCTTAAAGACATTGGGAATTCCCAAAATGTCCCGTCATTGTACACATTCCTTTTATTATTTTTTGTCAATTTGATCTGCTCCTCACAATGAGTTGGCGTTCACCAGAACATTTGGAATCATCAGAGAGAGACCCGATGCTCAAGACGGTCTGGAGGTAGAAATTCCTTTCCTAATGTGCTGTTCCATTGCAAGCTGTAAGGGATCAAGGCCTACTTCCTATATTTGGTCTATGTGGGCATATGAAGATTCTCTCCAATGTTGCCCTTGTTTTTGAAGATATTTCACGGCCCACTTTACAACCGAACATATTTGCATATTAAAAAAAATTAATTAATTAAAATTCTTTAAAATGATGTCTCCGTAAAAGGGGTTGTCCTTGGGCCCCTAGGCGACTCCAAGTCCATGAATGCACGTTTTCGGGATATACCGTCTCAGATGCCATCCTTTGATTGTCCTCTTTGATTTATTCAAGTTGAATGGTCTCTGTGCAACAGTTGCCGTCTCGAGGTTGAGGCAACTATGATCTTTTGAACAACCCACTCCACGCTCACATAATTTCGCTGGAAGCACGACCCTTCACTCTAAAATTTGGAGAACTTAACGGAGAGGACGAGACCGATTCTTTGAATTGTAGTAGCCGCTAGGATCTTCCCTCCATGTCCGCTTCTTATGAGCTTCTGATTCAGAAGAATCTGAAGTATATCATCCACATGCTGCTCTTTGTAGGCCGGTTCAGTTGCCTTCTGTTTTGTCATAGATTTAGCAGCTGCTGACTACGCATTATGTTAAACATGCAACTATTTTTTCTTCAATCTTCTTTCAGCAAGGTTGATGAAGTTCACTTATAGCAATCCCGGCCCACAATAAGATGATTTTCGTGCTTACACGTGCCAGCGCGCGCGCATGCGCACGTTTGGTGTTTCTACAACTCAGTAATAAGTGATCAAGATCTTTTTCCCTGCAATAATTTCTCGCCAATTTCACATTTCAAAACTAGCGGCTCATAGCTTCATGCTATTTACGCATGCTCATCGCCATTCTGAACATAATGTTCCGAAATGCATATACTCGCTGTTTTAATTGTCGATCTTGGCAGTTCCCGAGGGCAACGTACAGCTTTATGTGGCCACCGCAAATTTGGGTTGATCATGGGGAGGCAGAAGAGAGATTGAACAGTATGTGAAAAGAAAAAGGAGAAAGGATAAGCAAAGTTCCGAGCCCATGAATAAAGAACCTAACGTGGTGGCATGATTAGCGAGAGAGGTCCACCACTTTCATTGGAAGTAAGCTGGCAAAGGAAGGAGACCGGGATTGGAAGATGTAGAACCCACCTTCGTTTTGTGGAGTTTTGATGAGGAACTAATGGCCTGCTTTTCTCCTTTGTATATGGACCTAGACTGTCCAAAAGCTTTGACTAAACCTCAAGTCGTGTCAGCTCAGACATTGACATTTTCACAACCACTTTTAGCTGATTGATGCAAGCTTTAACATAGAAGTGCCTATCACTGATGTAAATTGCATATATATGCAAAGAAAACAAATAATTTACTGAGGTCCCCAACAGGACGTTCTCATCTTTTTAAGTATGGTAAAATCAGACATCTAATCACACATAAGAACGAAAAAAGTGGTATTGACAATTTCACTGAAATTTTCTTATCTGCATTAGGATGAACGTAACCTATGATCTTCCGACTTACAATACCAAAGGACGGTTCTCATACTGTAAAATGTACTCATTCACGGTATACATTCACCCTTTAATCGGGTAGATGTTTTTGTACTTAACGGAAGAGAAATAATAAATCCAAACTATATCCTTGCAGGATCATAAAAGAACCGCCATGGCTTGGCCTTGACGTCATTTACTAGTGGTAGGGTTCTTCTTTGTCGTTTTCCAAATTCAAGATCTGACTCCCAATCTCTGTTAGAATCTTTCAGAAGTAGTGTCCCTCCCCATGATTATAACCTTCCATGTCCATGCTGTTTCCCTAAATGCAGTACATTTTGATTGGATACTGTTCGGTGTTTTCTTCTGAGGTTAGAGACTTTTGGTCTCCTGGCAAGCCAAGCTCTTATTTGCTCTCCTTATTAACTAAAGCCAAGACAGTACAGATATAAGAGGACATGATAATGGCCACATGTGTTCATCATGAAAGAATGTGGAAAAAGGTATATGTCAAACCCTTTATCCTAAAGCTGTTGGGTGTGGGCATGATCAACGACGCTCCATTTTATGCCAAACAGTGAAAAGTCAAGTTTACCGCAGACTAGATGAATCAAAACTTCAATCCCACGTTGCTTACCAAATTAGTTGAACTTCACAATTTCAAGATTTGCACGGGAGGATAGATAAATCAGTTCTGGTCTTTTCCTCGTCATTAGCATGAACTGCAAGATTTCTTCATCCTTCTGATGCCAAAACTAGTGGTGCTTAATGCAGATGAATACATGAAACACACTCTTTTCTCTCCCAAAAAGAGGGATATTTGCCTACATTATGAACGCTCGGTCCCTAATCAGTTAATCTAATTTATTGTGCGTCAATGGCAATCATCCTTCTGTGGGAATTTATTTGAAAACAAAGACAAAGGGATTCAAAGTTCACCCAGAACCATCTACGAAACACAGTTCACACGATAGCGCTAAATTATACAACTGCATCAATTTAATTTGATGTAAGCAGTTAATTCTAGGTAATATACATCATCAGGAGGATCACATCTGCAGACCATCCGCATAAGATTTCTCAGCAACATGTGGGGCACTTGATCAGGCCATTTTCGTTGCACTCAGGGCACCGAATCCACGATTCCTCCTCCCTGTCCCTAACCACCCTGCAGCTTCCATGGCAAGCCAGACATATCACGAATCTTACATTGGCACATTGAAGGCATGTACTCTTTGAGAGGTCAAGTGGAATCCCTTCGAAAAGCTTCCTCAAGCTCCCTTGCTCATGCAGTGTGATGACTTCGTCGGCTCCTCCAATGCACCTTCCTCTGATGAACAGCTTCGGAGGGAGCACTCCCTGGCCGAGGATCTTCCGCAGCTCCTCCAGATATTGCAGGTGCAACGACACATCCCGCTCTTGAAAGTTGATTTTAAAACTCCTCAGTAAGAACCGGACAGCATTGCAGTCCTCAAACGTCTTCCGTATTCCTGTCAAGCTTGTCGTGTAGAAAATGACCGAATCTCTTCCTCCTGGTGGGCACTTCTCCTGAAAGTCCAAGAGAGACAGGTGATAGCGCTCCTTGTTGTCCCTAGAATCCTCTATCCTGAGCTCGTCTTTCGCTATTCTCTGTAAGGAATCAGCCTGAAGACTACAGGTTTCGTAATCGGTTGTGACATCTAGTGCTGAAAATGGGAATTCATTGTCGCCTTCTGCATCTGAGAAAATCTCCTCCTCCAAGTCATCCGTGGCGGGTGTTGTTGCTGCTGATCCTAGGGAGGATACGACCTCCTCCTCTTGGCCATTCTTGAGACCTGTAATGCAATTCTGCACGACGGGTCCGTCAACTTCACCCCCCTGGTGTCCTTCATTGTGAATCGGTGACGGGCAGTGACCATTCTCATCAGATAGTTTTCCGGCATGGCTTAGCTGAACGGCTAACCCACGCCTAAGAGTGCTTATTGTCGAAATGAACTTCAGTTTCTTCAAGAACCTTCCCTTCATTCCCGTCATGCCTTGAGTGAAACGAAATGAAAAGGATATGCTGAGGAGCAAGTCTATCTCCGAGACAGGATCGAGTGAAACGATGGAGGGTAAGGCAAATGAATTGTCACTAACAACGACTGCTACTGCTAGGAAAATGAAGGAAAGTTAGGTCCATGAGTTCTCTTCTGGGTCAATTTGGGTGGATAGTGAAGGCTTAAGAAAAAGGGTCAATCAGCTTTGCTTTTTGAAAGTTGTGTGCAATGTGCATGATCACGCCGGATAGTGTGTAGCTTTGAGACTGGCCCATGTACCATACCTTCAATTTCTCTCTCACAGTACCACGTCGACCCTCCACCAACCAAGTTAGGGCCAATCATGATGGTCTTTTGCTTTGCCTTCGGTGAGGGTGACTCTCCTTCAAAGGGTAAAATGCTACTGTAGCCATGTTCTGTGCCCTTGTGTGCTTTTAACCGCTCTCTAGTTTTGCTTCCAAAGCAAAAAAAGCTTCTGGTGTGATTTAATAGATAATGCCATGCAAGGCAGACATGATTGTACCCACAGACATGATTCACTATGCTCTGCTAGCGCAAAGTTGCTTTTGGAGTCCATCTTTTCACTAATTTGGAACCTTCCCTACGGCATGTTTATTATATGTTTTGCATCTAGACTGTACAAATATAATAGTCCATTTGAAATACTTCGGTCCGCAAATCAATTCACCGAAAAGTAATCTGGCTACTCGTGTTTTGTCTCGTCGATGTCGGGTCAAGACAAGGGATGCGGTAGTTTGCCAAATCCATATTCGATTTCAGGAAATATTGGGGTAATTGTCGATTTTGTCACATCTCCTTAGCGAAGACATAAAATACTACCCAAACAAGTTACAGGACATAGGCGCAAAAGGATAGGGGAAAGAAAACAAACCTCAATTTGTAGCATCACATCTTTTGAGAGGCGATTCTAGTGCCGTGAGTTGACAATTTCCTGACCAAGGAGCAACCCATGCGACACTTGATGAGCTTGAACACTAGGCCGGCCATTTATTGATAGGTCCCTCCGAATGATAGGCGAACTGCGTTCTCCTCATCAACCATGCCAGTCATTTTAGTTTGGGCATTTAGTTTCTCAAGTTGGACATAGTCATGGCTATAATAAGAGAAGTGGTATTAGCTTTTGACTAATTTATGCACAAAAGGCTAATCTCATTTTCGAAGATCATCTGAGATGATCATTTTGTCATCCCCATATTCCTTAAAAAGCACCTTGACATTATGCCATGAACCCATTTTGTCAACCCATCTATATCTCTCATGCTTCACTCTGATCCACAAAGCTCCACTTTTCAGTCCATGTGGGTATGGGAGAAATCCGACATAACATTCTCTTCCACCTAATATTAGCAATGCTCTTATTGCGGGTTATTCTATCGATTCTTTAGGTTTTTCTAATCATAGACTTGGATGAATGGGCAAACACTCGCCCAATTAAACACGTCAATCCACTCCATTATGGCTTTTATCAATCAAAACTATTTGTGAATCTCCAATCACTTGTGTTCTTGCCGACAAGCATGGCATCACAAGCCAATTGTGCTATCCTTGATAACACTTGTTTCGCCTATTAGGCTTCTCCTGATCTTAGCAAACTAAGGGAGGTTTCTTTTATTGTTGGAAATGTGACAACAAGTCTCTTCTTAGCATTCACCAGTACATTTTTAGAAACCTATCGTAATACTTATACCATTTGTCATGAAAAGTTTTCTAGTGGAGGACAAGCCCCTAGGGCTCTTGATGAGCTGAGTGAGCTTTCTCTCATTAGATTGACGGTATGGCAAATTGCCTTCTCCTAATCAATCATATTATGCCCATTTTAATTTGGACATCCAGTCTCTCAAGGTGAAACATGTCGATGTCGATCACTTCAGCAAAAAACACTGATTTTGACATGCCATGACCATCATAAAAAAAATGGCATCAGCTCTTTACCAATTTATGCATAAAAGGCTCATCCCGCTTCAGAGATCTCCGAAGATGATCATCTCACCGTCCCTAGATTTTTAGCACCAACACCCTAATGCTATTCTCACAGACCAGTTTTGTCAACTCTTTTGGATCTCTGGCACTGCACCATGTGCCACAAAGCCCCAATTTTCAATCCACATGGATATGGTAGAAATCGAACTGTGGCACTAGGCCTAAAGTACATAAATTTAAGAATGACAGTAGACGAAAGTAGTCAATTCATCAACACTACAGATCCATGTTTTGCATCCCACATCGATTGGACTAAATCGGTACAATAAGCCATCCTGCACATACGGTGCACTACGATTACGATCCCGTCACAAGTGAAGGACCGAACGAAAAATGGTTTATGCTTCCATTTCCCAGGCCTTAAGAAATTCACTGGGGCTCAGAACTTGCCGTAGCTCGCGTAGGTACTAGACGATGGACTCCATTTTCGTTCAGGTAACCTTAAGGCTCAGAGCTCACCTTTTTGTTTGCTTGTTTCAGGTTCTAGCAATGGCACGGATGGTTTTTCCTCTTCAGCTTGGATGCCGTTCGTGCAAGTCTCTCAAGTGGTCAATTCACGCATGCAACACACCGTGGGTCGAGACGTTTCAGAGGAATTTTAACGGAGGCAACGTCGTCATACATGCGTGACAAGCCAAAGTGATAATTCAAGAATCTCTGGAACATAACAGAGTTACAAGACGCACGTCGAAGTACTCAACACAGAAATAGGTTCGGAAGAAACAGACTCTTAACGAAACTCTCTTTTGTACACTATTATGTTAACGCTCATGAGGAGACATTAACCACTTTCCAGAGCTTTTTAGCTATCGGCCACAGATGAAGCGAACCCGATGCTGAAATCAAAGGCGATGCAGGTCAGCTCTGTCTTGCTCTCATCATACATCTTCATCGTGAGGGAATAAGAACCCTGCACATTCAAGCACTTATAAGCAACGCTGCAATAAACCAAAAATAATAAAGAAATTCTCCTTTCAGGGTTGATAAATAAAGGATTAATTCAACAGCTGTTTCAATATATGACCATAAAATTGGCAGAACGTCCAGGTCCAATTGTAGGGAAAACGAAAACCAAGATTTGATATAGTTGCCAAGCCCAGGCAGGGAAGGTGCTTTCAGTCCCTTTTTTTCTTTTTTTTCTTTTTTTGGGTTGAAAGGGTGCTTTCAGTCCTTGAAAGGAGCACAAGCAAAGTGAAAGCGAAAATGAATGTAAGAGGACAAAGCTGGGCCTTCGCCATGATGATATTATCTAGTGAACCCACCCCAGCTATGTCATATTGTTCTCTAATATATCAGCATTCACATTGACAATATGGATCAATGAAGAAGAAGTAGATAATTAATTCCATCAACTGCAATGCTAAGTTCTCTTCTACAGTAAATATGTTAACCACAAGGGACATCACCATTCACATTGCGTACTCTGTTACTTCATCAGAAAAGAAGACCACACAGCATTACTGTTGTAATGAAGGCTAAATGTGTGAAAAAGTCTAACCAATTTTAAGAAAAAATGCGAAACAAAAAAATAAATCATAAGTAGCATGTCTTCAATTAGATGACTTTCTAGCTTTTCTTTTCTTGGAATTTCACCAATCAAAGGATTGTTATTGCGATATAATTTTTTTCCAACTAAAGTGCATCTTCCCTCAATTTTTCAACTGATGGAAGATGGAAAAACAAGCATGGCTTCCTTCGCTTCCTCAGGATATAAAAACTACTTTAGCTTTCAATTTGCAGAATTGAATCCGAACATAATCATCAAGAGAATGACTTACAGGCGGAGTAAATCCAGGCAAAACTTGTGAATGAGCCACAACAAAATCTCCCCCCGTTACAGGGCAAGATGTCTCTGCACAAAGGTCATGGGTCTCACTGTGAATGTGCCATCCAAAGTATGCAACATCGATCACCAATTTTCCTCCGCTGATTGCGTCATCTACATAAAAGAAAAATCAGGAGATAGTTCATATGTCAGTTTTAAGGAAAAAAGAAGAGGACACAAGCATGTTAAAGCAATCACCATTCCATATACTTTCATCCAATACTTCTACTTGGATGATCTAACCACAGGAAAAAAAGGATATTGACCAGATTTTTCCAAATGAGCAGCTTAATCAATGCAAGCCAAGCAGAAGCAAGAATGCCCTCTTTCATCAAGATATCTTTCCAAACAGAGATGTAGCAGAATAGAATTTTGAGTTCTTAGTTGTTGTTTGAAGTGTTTTCTCTGACTATGGTGAAACAACTAAAGTAAAATGAGTTCTCAGTCTCTTTGGATGAAACCTTGTTAATCAGAATAATACACTCCTAAGCTTCGGTATTCTGTATGATAACAAAAGTCACCCTTTACAAACGAATTCCAAACCAGATGTAGCAAATGAAGGAGACAACCATGATCACCAGCAAAAACAGCTCAAAGGACATTCAGATTTAAACCAACTGAGTTCCAGTAAACAGACAAGCCTGACAAAAGAATCATCTGCTATCTAGATCCCACAATTTCTATACCTCCAAACCATGCTCAACATGACTTCAAGAGAGCTATTCAGATAACCAATAAAATCCAAGAGCCCAGACCATTAGACATCAATCATCACAATATAGCTACTTAAATAAAAAACCCCAACATGGAATACTGAACATAGGAGCAGAATCAAACAGTGCATGTCATCAAAATTAATTACCAAAACCAACTTAATAAAACCCATATCGAACAATCCACAAGGTGACCGGCCAAAACAGTACCAGTGGTCGCGGCAATACTGAAGGTGGCCGGCTGGCCTCTCGCCACCGGAGAGGGCGATATCTCCACTCCAGAGACCTTAACAGCGTACTCCGTCTTCTTATCTGTTTTTCAGAACAAAACCCACACATCACATCAGCTCCAAAACTTCATTTTGAATACACATAAACACCGTCAAAACACAACAAGCCATCACGATCGTCAACAGTTTCCGGCATAAAACGAAAAAAGCTAAGAACTTTCATATCCTCAACCCCTCAGCAGGTGAAAAAAATCCCTAATTCAGCTCAGACACCCATCGAACAACACGCTCGACTGAGCCCGACTAAACTGGACCCCAGCACGAAGGAAATTGGAAGAATAAAAGCACGAGGCGATCGAGAAAAGGGTACTGAACCGCAGTAATTGACGTCGGTGGCTCGACCGAAAGGCAGCAACAGGCAGAGCGCCAGAACCGCGAGCTTCAGCTGCACCATCTCCATCGCCTCGCAAGCAGACCGAACTACCGATCGAGGGCGGCACCGCAAGTTCTACTGGGTATAGAATTTGGAAGACGGGAGGAGGCGAAAGAGGATAAAGACGCGATTTTTACTTCTGGGTTTTCTTCCCCGTGGCGTCTGCTTCTGGTTTCAATATCTACACTTGGGATCTGGTGTCAGCAGGTGGACGCCATTGAACGTTAGGTAGATGCCATGTTTCGTTTTCTTGAAAAATCAGCCGCCCGCGGTCAAAGACGGTGTTGATTCCTTGGCTCTCTGTGCAAACAAAGCGTTAAAAATCCGAATTTTTGCCGTTTTTAATGGGTGAAGTCGAAATTAGTCGAGCAAATCAAACGACAGCAGCCGTGAACTGGTGAGTTGATTCTTCGACAAATCGTCGTTGATGTCCGAATCGCGCACGGTTGATTTTTGTCTCCAAGAGTCACTTATCTTCATCGATATCTACGCAATAAGCAATTACCATGTGCTTTTAAGTAAACTGCAATGAAGAAGAACATGTCGAATTTTAAATGAGTGAAGAGACCTCTTTCTTATTTTACAATTAGATTTTTTGCATTCTCCTCAAAATACGATTTCACTCAGCATTAGCCACTTGAAATGACGTACTATCGACCGTTGATTGTGCAATGACACCAATAGGTAAAAGAATTTGACCGGTGGACAAATCTAAGCTGTTGAATGACGAGAATTCAGGGTAACATTTTTGTACCTTAGAAAACTCCTTCACAAAGCAAGAAGAGAGCTTCCTCTAGTCATCTGTTTGATCCCAAGGTTGAGGAAGCTCTAAAGATTTGACGGGCTTGGACACGATTTTTCGGATTGGACCAATGGGCCAGCTAGCCTTATTGGGCTAGAAACTTCATAGGCCCGGCCTAAGCCCACATTATGTGCATTCCATTGACGCGATAAAAGTCTCCCGGATTCGAAAGCGTGACCAAACAAACAAATAATAAAAATAATGGACAAGTGTAATGACATATCCTAAAATTTTCGTGAGATTGAATGCTAATTTTTTTTAAAGGAATTTTTAAATTATTTTCTTCCTAAAATCTTACTTAAATTAGATTAAGAAAAGGATAATTTTTTAATAAAAAACTTACATTAAAAAAAAGAGAGCCACAAGCCCTTGTTAGTGATCGTGCTGCTCATCACTAGAAAGAGTCAATGGAGGTCACTGGGGCTAGGGGTGTCAATAGTTCGATTTGGTTTGGGTTTTTAGGAAACTTGAGCCAAATCGAATCGAATTAAACCATTTGGGTATGTATTAGCTTTAAATTGAATTGCGATCCCAACTAAAGACTCAATTCGTTTTAGTTTTTCGTCTTATATTAAGAAGATGTTTAGTGACAAAGAAGAAAGATTGTGTAAATTGTAATACTAAGAAAATGAGTGATTTTCGGTTCCGTTTGGTTAACCAAAATTGAAACTATCCAAACTGGAAAAAAAAAAGTTAATTTTCAATTATTCGATCTAAATCGAATTGAATCGGAAATCCACAAAAATTTAGTTATGTTGGGATTTCGATTTCAATTCAGGGATTTGAGCCAAGGTTTGTTGGCCCTTGCCTAGTGCTAGTGAGGCCTCGTTAAGGATGGCGGCAGCCACCGGCAAGGGCTTGTGTTTTTTTACCTTGCATTTTTTTTCTTTTATAAAAGTTATCTTTTAAATTTTCCTACTCTAATTTAATTGAAGAAAAATTTAGTTAGCAATTGCATAGAAAATAAAAGAGTCGGTCTTGACCCTCTAATAAAAATATTATTAAATTGTATATGCATATTAGGAACACTGTCATGACTCATTAGACCCACATAAACAGCATTTTAAATTGGACTCGGGCACGGGAACATATGAGCTTAACTGAATGAGCTGCACTAAAACCCGTGTGAATTAAAAGATTTGGGCCAAACCCATTTGAAAGTTTTGGCGATCGCATCATTTTTCACATGCAGGAAAAGTCATGTTCTTTTGACTGGCCGATAAAAGAAAGGAAACACAGACACCGTAGATACGTCCTTGGGAAAATAAGGGGAGTTCTCAGCACCCGGAAAACATCCTTCCGGCGACCGGACACCTCCGCCGCGTCGGTCCAAGCGAGTTCTTGCAATCGCCCGGTGATCCTAATCAGGTCCGACCGCAGTCCCAGCCGCTCGATGAGCCACTTAAGTGAACCACTAACCGCCGCCTAGGCACGACCAAGAGTAGAATCAAGACTAACGCGAGGTGGCCACATAATACTCGGTGGCAAAGGAATTCACCGGCTGAGTAAAGAACGACGACGACACAGAGGTGGGGAATTCGAATAACTTTCTTTTAATCAAGCCTTCCCTTGCCGTGGCCTTGTCTCCTCGCCCTGTGCTTCCCCTCGGCGGTCACCCGTTTTCGGTTCGAAATTTTAATTTAGGTAATTGCTATTATTTGCTAAACCATATTGGATTCATATGTTCGATTACCTTATTAGAGATTACTAAATTCTAACTTCGATTCGATGTGATATTTTAGGCGTCCCCGAATAGGAAATTCCCTTGTTTAAATTGCATAAAGTTGAGGTACGTAAAATCGAATCCTCGACCACTACATCTTGTTTCTTATTTTGAGCTGAGGTGAATACGTGGATTATATGAACTTGAATATTGCATGCTATTAATTTAAGAAACTTTTGTTTTGTAAAAAGTACCAAAAAAATT
The DNA here is from genome assembly GCA_017140255.1 of Eucalyptus paniculata subsp. matutina. Classification (NCBI taxonomy): domain Eukaryota; kingdom Viridiplantae; phylum Streptophyta; class Magnoliopsida; order Myrtales; family Myrtaceae; genus Eucalyptus; species Eucalyptus paniculata. The sequence goes on from CM029435.1 coordinate 47,632,503, forward strand.
GTGTTCCATGTTAGGATCGATTGCATTCATATCAGCTTCTTAGTTCAGAATTGCATCTCTGTAGTAATTAGGAGAATCACCTAATTTAGATTAGGAATTAATATAAATTATTTGTAATTTAAATTAGGTAGCGACTTATTTTAACCAGTTTTCTATTTTAGCGACTTATACATCATATAAAATTAGTTGTATAATTGCCACGTCATCCTATGTCATGTCATCATATCAATGTCTTTGAGTTATTGCATATCTACTCCTACCTATCTCTGAAAATAAAATAGAAAACTTGTACATACGATGAGTGAGTCAGTGACATATCGAATCACAGCTAAAAGTACTCGGGATCATAGCTATTAGTTCGTTAATATATTAGATTCTTCCTAAGTCCACGTTTCCTCGTCATTCCCCAAAAGCACTTGACATTTCTACATTACGTGTGTGAGTGCGTCGCCAAGGACTAACGTCTTAATAATTAAACCACGACTTGGCACAGATAGAGGGAGTGTTTGTGTGTTTAATGTTAGCTGTCATGGAGAGGTTTCTTGCGGGCAATCCCCGTCCATCCCTTTACACAATTGGCCTTTTCATCGGCCTGCAGTCGACATTTCAAACAAGCAAGTCATGTTCAAAAACTTGACTGGAGCCCGTAACGTCCTTAACCTGGTCTCGCTAGTCGCTATGCTAGAATATTGTTCGACCTACTTTTCGATTCAGCATTTAACTCTCTTTTTCAAGAGTAAATGAACTTGTATAATGTTAACGTACCTATCATTTGGGCACCTAATATTTTCTCGAGAGAGTTTAAGGGGAAGAAGGGACCATGTCTTATTCAATCATGCGAAGCAAGCGTCTCTACACGGAAAAAGATCAGCGAACCCTCGTTGACCCGCCACCCCGAATTCTTACTTAGACATTTTCTAACATCATCAACCAGAAAAAAGACAAAAAAAAAAAAAAAAAAAAAAAAGAAAAGCATGAACTGCATTCACATGTAATCGCCTCACATCGCTCTTCCTTCATCCCCAGATGCACACCACCTTTTAAATTAAACTCCCCCCACCCCCCATCCACCTCGTGTCGCCGTTGACTTTTTCTCCCTTTTCTTCTTGAAACATCGCATTGGATCTTTACATCACAACAAACCCTCGAAATCATATGACAGCTTCTTCGCTCGATCTGATCGGCTCCCTCATCGCTGCCATGGCCGAGCCTAGCCCTCTCGATCTGATCCTCCTCCCTTTGCCTTCTTAGCACACTCGGAAGCGACTTGAGCGGATATGAACAACTCGACCGGCTCGCCGGGCGGCTTCCTCGGAGCCAACAACCTCGGAGGCTTTGGCTATGGCGTCGGCGTCTCCGTCGGCATCCTCCTCCTCATCACCACCATCACCCTGGCCTCCTACTACTGCACCCGGACCGTTGACCCGGCGCCCCAGCAGCAGCGCAACATCATAAACGTCCACCGCCTGCGGGCGTCGCGAGACGGGGCGAGGGCAGCGGCGGACGCAGTGGTGGTCGATGTGGGCCTCGACGAGGCCACCATAAAGAGCTACCCGAGGCTGCTCTACTCGGAGGCGAAGCTGAGGAGCTCGGGCTCGACGGCTTCCTGCTGCTCCATATGCTTGGGAGACTACAAGGGCCGCGACGAGCTGAGGATGATTCCGGACTGCGGCCATCTGTTCCACCACGAGTGCATCGACCCGTGGCTGAGGATGCACCCGACGTGCCCCATGTGCCGGAATTCTCCCATGCCCACCCCGATGCCGACCCCGCTGGCGGAGGTGGTGCCGCTGGCTACTAGGAGGGACTGATCTCAGATCGAACGACAATCCCGGGATGGATATGTAGGCAGCCCTTTAAAATATTTTTTTCCCCTTCTTGTTCTGGTTTTCAGAAGATAGGGTTTACTGGATGCTTATTCATGGTTTTATCATTTTTTTACTGGATCTAGATCTAAGTTCTCTCGATTCTTTGTATTATAATGTCATTCTTTCTCGCATGGAGCACATTTCCAGGAATTTTAAGACAGTCTATCCAGTATTCTAGGCACGAACTGATGATGCACTCGAAGTCATCGTCACCTGATTTTACAGACACCCGATGTGCTTTCTTCCTACCACTCAAAACAGAAGGCTTAACCCCAGCTTCCCTCGAGAAAATATTGGGTGCGGCCGCGGGAAGCAACCTCATCGATGCACAAGTCCATTCCGTGAGCGACACGTGTCGCTCGCGGGCCCACTTGTTTTCTCCAGCTTCTCTCAGCTTCTCAGACGTCGCTTGCAGCGCTTTTCTCTATAAGTTTTACTTTTACCAACGGCCGTGTCGGATCCGTGGCTGTTGACTAGACTTTTTCCCTCCGACCGCATGAAAGGAGTAGAGCGTTTCTGTGGCCATGGTTTGGTGGACGGGACAGCAGTTGTGGAAGTTGCGTCTGCAGGGTGGGTGTGGATGGTTGTCTGTCGTTGACGAAACGTGCGAGTGTGTGTGTGTGGCTCGTTCTGGTGGCTGTAGAGGACCGGCGGACCATCCTAAGTTCAATGCTATGCAAGTCGAAGGAGTGAAAATTGAAGCGGAAAGGCGCGCGTTCTCAGCGTTCTCATTTCGTGAAATCTGTCTCCACGGCTTTTTCGTCGGAACCTATAGGCGGGTGGCGATGTTATCAATATGAATAGCAAAATAGCACGTGAGGAACGGAAACTATGTAGAGGACTCCTACCGCTATAAAAACTCCTTTATTCTCGGCTATGATTGTACCATTTGAGATCTATGTTTGGGGTAATTACAAACAAAGTCTCGAATTTCCTGTACTTTTTAATATGATCAATTTAGCTCTAGACTTTCATTAATGTATTTCTTTCAATTAATTTTAGTTGAAAATCATTGACAATAATATTATTCATCTTACATGATACTAACGCTAATATGGACAATTTTTTTTATAATTTTTTAATTAATTTCTATGAATTTCTTATATTATTTGATTTTTTTCTCCTTTTGTTTTTTTTTTACTATGTCGATGTTGGAACCGGGCAAGGACCTCACAGACCTTGTTGGCTCTAGGCGAGGGCGCTGCGATGCCTTCATTTATGGCTAGTGACCTCCATTAGTCATTGGTGAGGCTGTGGATTGGTAGAGGGAAATTAAAAAGAAGAAGAAGAAGAAGAAGAAGAAAAAGGAGAGAAAAGAAAAGGGAAAAAAGAAAAAAAGTTTAGAAACATTATTAAAAAATGATAAAAATTGTTCGTATTAGTGCCTTCTATGCCTCGTATGATGATTGGTGTATGTGCTAGCAATTTTCGGTTAAAATGGGATGATTATATATACTTTAGCGATTTTCAATTAAAATAGGATGGGATAATAAGATTTTGACATATTCATTGTTTCAAAAAAGTACGAAAGCGGAGGATGAGGAGGAGATGGGTATAATTAACTTGGACCACTATTAAAAAAAAGAAATTGTTTTTCAAGTATTCTCGAGCATGGCTTCACTGTCTACTTGTTCGATCGCATTATGTCAAGCATTTGAATTTTATAATTCTTTTTTGAAGTCTTAATACTTCAAACGTGTAAACAAAATTGGTTTCGGGTTTTATATTTTGAGTAAAGGTGATAGTAGATTCTAGATTCCAAAGATTAGTGATTTAGACAACAACCCTGAGGAGCCTATTCATAGGCATAATAAATGAAGGAACTTGAAGATTCTGCCAAGAACTTGTTCAAGACAATACAAAAGAGGTAGAGGAACCCGGGAGCCAATTCCATTGGGTAGGTTGAGTTGAATTTGAGAATTGATCATTTTTTCTTATTCATTGCTTTGTGATGCATTATATACTATGAAGAAATTAAAAAAATGCTAGTTACTTTATTAATATTTTTATATTTTTCTGAATAAATAATTAAAAATTTATGCTAAATTGGCAAGTAGGACTTAGGTAGACCCTAAAATCGATTATGGAACCTGTTAAGTTCTAACTAATTGAGTATGTCGGATAAGTACCAAGTTCCAAAATTTAGAGAATCTATTATGACTTCTCTTGAAATCAAAAACAGCTCACCCCTAATGTCAAGTATTTGAATTATATATATGTGTGTGTGTGTGTGTGTGTGTGTGTCGAAATGATACTTCATAAAAAAGCAGTATTTCGAGAGCACCTAAATTTTCTCTCGTAAAATTAAAAAGAAAAAAAAAAAAGAATTTCACCTGTTGTAGCCAGCCCAAGTTCCCAACCCAGTCCGTTGCGAAATTCTCTCTCGGCCCATATCGCGGCCCAGATGGGGCCCACTACAGTCTGTACTCTCTCTCTGTCTCTCTCTCCCTCTCCACCGCCGATAAGGAGCGCCACGAACGGCGAGGTCGATCGTTGCAGCAGCAGCATTCACCAGGAGCAAACAGTGATGGCAGCCGCATTCCTCAGCCTCGCCTCCTCACCGCGGCGGCGTCCCTGCTGGCGCTCCTGCTCGCCTCCTCCCCCTCCTCGCTGCGGCCGGTCGAATCGGCGGCCGACACCAACCGCGTCTACTCGCCCTGCGCCGACACCACGGTCCAGCGGTCCGACGGGTTCACCTTCGGCATCGCCTTCGCGCCGAGGCTGTCCTTCTTCCACAACGGCTCGCTCGAGCTGTCCCCCTGCGACCGCCGGCTCTCCCTCTCCTCCGCCACCTCCCAGGTCGCCACTTTCCGGCCTAAGGTCGACGAGATCTCCCTCCTCACCATCAACACCTCCTCATTCTCTCCGGTCCGTTTCTCTCTCTCTCTCTCTCTCTCTGTGCGGTTACTGTCTAGTTGCTTTTCCTTTTTGTTCACATCAGTGACGGAATGTTTTTGGTGTGTTGAGCAAATATTCGATGAAATCCTCTGGTTTTGGTCGGAGGTAATCATATTCGAATGAGGATTTTGTGCTTGCTTCCCTTTTCTGGTTCATGTTTGCGCAGATTCTACTTATAGGATGGTAATTTGGCTGAATCTAATGCGATGGCTTCGATTTTGGTGGTGCTTTGAGTTGGCTGAGACTGTTTCCTATGATTCGATGGAGGAAATGTTGCAATCGGATTAGCGCTATGGATTTGTTATTGGCAGATGCATCCTCCGTGCTCGCATTTCGAATGCCAATGGTTGATGCCAATGGAGATTTAATTAATGCACTGATCATATGTCCTAGTTAGTCCTGGCATGTTTGAGAGGAGTAGGGAAGTCTGAAAATTTATGATGTTTCTCGATGGGATTGATACGTGGGAGTGCTACTGTCTTGAGTTTGGTCTTGTCCTTGAGGAATTGTCGGGCATGAATTCGTAGATCTTGAAAATCTTGTATGGCAAAATGTCTGATGCACCATGGTTGGATTGAAAGAATGAGTTTCTCTATGGCTTGCGATGGAGTTCATCAGAGGAACCTCTTCAATCTCGAGTCCTGTCAACATAACTGGTTTACTAAGGGTGTAGACTGATAATCTTCTCTATCTGCATTGCATTGTGGCAGGACAATTATGGAGGTTATACGGTTGCATTTGCTGGAAGAAAGTACGCTGCGAGGTCTCTCCCTTCCTTCGTTGCCAACAGCACCTACACTGTGACCAGCTTCACTCTTGTAGGAACACAATCCATATGTTGTCTGTCATGTAATACATATGATGCTTTTACTTTAGAGAGTCCATTTGACATGTTGCCACAACATTCCAGGTGCTCGAGTTCAAGAAGGGCAGACTGCAAAATCTATACTGGAAAAGAGATGGCTGTGCTTCATGTTCGGGAAAGTCAAACTTTGTCTGCCTAAACAACCAGGATTGTGCCATCAAAACTTCCAATTGCAAAAACCATGGGGGCTCAGTGGATTGCAGCCTTGGTATACAGTTGGCATTCTCTGGCACAGATAAGCACTTTTCAGTTTTCAATTCATGGTATGAAGTGGAAAACCTTCGTCAATACTCTCTCTATGGCCTTTATTCAAATTTAAGGAACTCTCTCACCAGTCAATATAACAAGATATTCTGATCATGCTTTGCTGTTTAGATTTTACAATGCTTATGTACCATGTGTGTCCTTTCATAATTGTTGCTGTCTTTTGTGTGTAAATTTTGTGCTTTGAGGCTGTGTTCATTGAAAGAGTTGTCTTCAGATCTTTTTTCTGCTTTAATTAGTGTGATATCTTATCGAAACACTTATTGTAATTTTTTAGGTAGATCCTATTGTCTTTATATTTATGTTATTCGCTGTAAGAGACCATTTTGGTGACACCTTATCAAAATGTAACAGATGCTGCTTGGTTTGTGAAATGGCCTAAAATATCGATTTAGTAGGATGAGCTTATACTGTGTAAGTATGAGGATTAATAAAGATGATTGCTTGATGTACTTGTGAGAAGAGAGAGATGTCCTATGTGCTATTTGTCAGGGTTGCATAGTAGCTCGTTAAGAATATCTAGCTAAATTATTCAACCTTTGGTCTTTCTAAACCAGTTTTTCTATCAGCTTAATCTTCATATGCACAACCATGTGAGTCGTCCATGTATGGTTGTGATTATGTCGCAGGGGTTGTTCCTCTCTTTAGTGGCCATTTCCGAAGATTGGGTTCACTACTGGGAAAGAAAGATGACTTAACTTAGTGGGTGGTCATTTAGCTGTGAAAAACAATTTGATCATCATTTTAGTAGTAATGTTAATCACCATTAGGTATGGTGTTTGATACTGTTATTTCGAGTTTAACACCTTTCTGCATTCAACATCTTTACAATGAGAAGGAAACTCATTATTCAGTTGTCTCGGTTTAGTAGTAATTCAGTGAATGATAAACAAGAAGAACATATCCGAATTGCATTCACCAAATGCTTTCAGAGTGGTCATGCCAAGTCTGACTATTTGACATTTTGGAAGAAAAGTGGGCGATGGAAGATTGCTTTGTCCTGAGCGGGCTGGATTATTTAGGTGTTTTGAGAGGTTTTGGCATCTGATTTCAGGGAATTACGAGTAGCTCACTAGTGGGTGATGAATTGCTGTTAATCAGACATTCCATTAAGCAACCTCGATCACACTTTTACCCGTAAGTTCGACTGATATGATTGCGATGAGTCTTGACTTGGGTTATCAAACAATTTCTAGATAAGTAGAGGAAACTTATAGGGTAAAAATCTGAGGAATGCTCCTGTTATGTGGATGGTCATCCCCATCCCCTAATAAATTACACGGTTAGAAGTGTTGGAATAGTTAATTTTAAGAAAAATGACACAAATGATTTTTGAACTTTAGTCTAATGCGCAATACCATCTATGAAGTTTCAATTTGTTCAATACAATTCCTAAATTTTTGTGCAATGTGCAATGTTGTTTCCGAACTTTTAATTTGTTTAATATGAACTTTGAACCATTAGTAAATGTTCAATTTATTTCCTAAACTATGCGAAAATGATGTAAATAGAAGGACTATATTGAGCATTTACAAATATTTAAGAGACTAAATTGAACATATTAGAAGTTTAGATATGATATCGTTTGATGGACTAAAGTTTAGGGATCACGTTACACAAATAAAAGTATAGAGAAGATATCGCATATGGGACTAAAGTTGATGGACAATTTTTGTTATTATGTAAAGATTTTGTTCATGATATACTCAGAAATACAAGGTTTTCGAATGAGTTTGTTAGAGATGCTACACTTGCTTAATCACTTTTCTATTTATATTTCTGAACTTTAGTTTCCGATTGTCCATTGTATGTACGATAGAATGCAAAATCATTTTTTTTTTTTTTCTCATAAAGTAAGGATTGAAGGTTCTTACGTTTAGTTGTGCTGTCAATAGATGTTTGTCCAGATGTAAAACTCTAAATATGGGGGAAGTTGTTACAAAAAAAGTTGTTGTAGGTGAAATTAATGTTTCAACTTCTAAGTTGATTTGGAGAGAAAGGGTATGGGAGTCTATGTTCTGGTCTGGGCTCAATTGGAATAACAACAATATATGAGTGATAATTTGTTTCGCGGAAAATCGACAATGTAGAAAATATTTCACTAAAAATATTGCTTAGAAATGAATTCATATAAACTATATTCTTAAAAAATGAAAATGTTTAGGCAAAGATTGTAATTGATGAAGTATTATTATATGTTGAATATATTTTTTAAGTAATATAAACAATCATTTTTTTTATGTAAATGTATCTTAAATCATTGATTTTGGAGAATATCAAATCGAGAAATTACAATAAAAACTACATGACACAAAGCTAAGCAAAGTAGCCAACACATGAAATACGGAAAACAAAATTCTAGTCGAAATCAAGCCTTCGGTGTCAATTAAAAGGCCGGCAAATGCAAGCAACAATGATGGATTTCACTGTGGTTTGCCACGTCTGCGGACATTAGGTTCGTTTCGACGACAAAGATAATGATAGTCAGTTTTGTCCACCTTATAAGATTACATGCTTCTACTTACACGATTTTTTTAATCTTTCTGTGCATTAGGCCCATATTCTTTTCCTTTTGCTTTATATCATCCTTGTACTTTAAAAATTGAAAATGGAATAAATGCAAATGCCCATTCTTTCACGTACAACATCTTTAAATTTGCCCGATGGAACACATGAATTGCTCTAGATTTTTATTCTCTAACATATGATTTGGAGCAATGGCGACATCACGATTGGAAATGGAAAACGAGACATCACGTTCATATGAACCGAATCCATTAAAGTCGTATAAAGTGATGGACACCGAATGATTAAGATGTGTAGCATTCGCGCAAGCATAGCATGATTAAGCACTTCCCTTAAATTATTCAAATAAAAAAAGAATAATGCAGTCAAATCGCACATTCTCTGGGCCATTCACTATCAAATTTTTATTGCATGCGGGGACATTGTTTCGGCCACTCCCGTTAGCATCCACTGCTGCATTGGCATTACTTCTTCGAGAAGGCAGCTGATGAAGTACATTATGGTTTCTCTGATTGTTTCTCCATGCCATTTCCGATGTTGGTATTGCCACCATAGGTACCTCCTCGAGGAAATAGCCTCACTACATCCACCCGTACCGCCTCCAATTTATTCTATAGGACGGCGTCGTGCCATGTCCATTTTACTTAGTTGAGATTTGTGATAAAAAGACAGAAAAATATAATATTTTGTACATAATTAAAGAAAGAATACATCAGCCTATTTACAAACTTTGCGAGATTGCTATTTGAAGTAGTGGAACATCATTTACAAACAATCATAATCAATCAAGAGAAATATACAGAATTTCCTAAAAACTCCTAACAGCCCCCTCATATTCAAGAAAACTTCAAAGAAGTCAACTTGATTTGGAGAAAAGATCTAGAGAACACTTAGGTGGACATATCTTGATGAAGATATCCCTAAGCTGTTTAGTAGATGAAGTAGTGACAAATCGAATGATACCATGAACAACATCATATAAGATGAAATGATAATTTATTTCAATTTGCTTAATGTGTTCGTGGAAAATAGCAATATTTGCTATTTGGATAGCATCGTGGTTATTGCAATAAATTACTGTTCTGCTAGTATGACGCAATCCCATGTCTTTAGTAGCCTTTGCAGCCCTCTAATGTCATATTAGCAAGAATTCAATATTCTGCTTTTTTGTGCAAGAGCAAGTGGCAATGGTTTGTTTTTTGTTATGTCATGAGATAAGTGAGTTGACCAAAAAGTAGAGCCATTAAATGGGTGGGTTGGGTCGGATTGAAAAGATGGTTTGATTCACGTTGACCTATTTAACTTATTTTGACCAATTTTTATATAATGTAAATTTGATGACCCATATTTGACTTATATATTCGACCCGACCCATGTTCTGAAACATATTAATATTTAACTTAATTTAGGAAAAGTCACTCCCACCCATTTAATACACTTTAAGCTCTTCAATATAAGTTATTTGAATAAAAACTTCATGTCAAATTTGAAAGTAAATTAAACAATAAAAAATTAGTAAATAAAATAAAAAAAGTGAAAAACCTAAAAATCGAAATACTTTTGAAGAACCCTTGATAAGAAAAAGTTTGATTAGCTAATGATTGACATGAAAATAATAGTTGCTTATAACAAATCTTCTCGGATGCGAGAATGCATAGCTTCTTATTTGTAATTTATTAAATTAAAAATTACACTATAATGTTTAGAATTTCTATTTCTATATTCATTGAATTTCAATCTAGATAGCATCGAGTTTCTTCTAAAAGTCTCCTCCAATATATATATGGATATCTATCTACCAGAAATAATTAGTTTTTTTAAATTGAATTATTTATTTATTTTTTCTTCTTTTTTCTTTTCTTTCTTCTTCTTTTTCAGTCTTCTCCCCCCTTTTCCTCCGCCGATGGTGACTGGCCCGAGCTCCATCGTGGCTGAGCTCGCCAGATCTAGGCAAAGCTCCGACTTTGCTGAGGCTGGTGAGTTTGCTACTTGCCTGATCCTAGCGTGGCGGAGCTTGCCTATGGTTGTTGCTAGCCTCCCTGTCGCCATATCCACCACCACGCACTCGAGCACCTAGGTGTCCAAGGGCAAGCTCAGAAAACTGGGAGGGATCAAGGTCGGCCATTTTGTTGAAGGATATGTAGACCATGGCGCGAAGCGTATGGTGGTGGAGCCAGGCGGAGATAGTGGAGGAGGTGGTAGGGGTGAAGAGGTGGATGTCGTAAGCGGTATTGTCGAGGAGGAGTTCGTTCAAGTAGGGGAGAAGAAGGATAAAGAGACGGTTGACATTGGTGACCCATATTTGACCCAAATAAGACCCATTTTGTTTGGGCTTTTCTTTTTAAACATATCTCTGATCCGTATCTCAATTTTAAGATGGGTCACATATGACCCTCTTTTATAGATGTGGGTTAAAATATGGGTCTCTAACCCATTTAGATAGCCCTACTAAAAATAGATAGTAGCCCATAATGAAGTGACGATCTTAAGAGTTATCGACTCAGTTAGCATCATAATAAACTGTAAACTCAAAAGTAAAATGAGGAAAAAAGTGAATGTTATGAAACAATGTATCTTTGGCGTAATGAAAAATTTGAAGAATTGCAATAATGTCAAGTCAAGTAGTGATGAAATAAATAAGACTGTCGAGTTGTCGAGAGAATGTAGGATTCGGAAGAAGAGTCTCGTCATTTGCATCAAATTTGGCATTAATTTCAATAGGACCTAACCGTCGGTCGACACTGGGCAATGGTTGAAAGACATACTGGCGGTGATGCGTGGCAAAAGGTGACGTCAACACACGAAAAGAGAGTCTAGCGTGTGCAGGTGCGTGGAGCTCCGATGGCATGTGGATTTCACATGTGATGGCTCCTAGCGGCGCGTGTTGGTGCGTCTGGTGGATGACATCGAGTCAGGTAGTGATGTTAATTTTTTGAAAAAAACCAATGTTGTCTAAATAGCGTTCCAAAGCGTCGGGCTGGATAGATCCGGTGCGTGGTGGCGCGTCGTGGTGTATGTGGTGGCTCCCATGTCCGTTCGCTGTGTATTTTTAGAATCTAGCTTGTCTGAGGCAAAGAGTTTGTCGGTGGTCTTTGTTTTTCGAATTGAGCAACGAAAGCGTGTCGACCTTTCCTCTGACAGTAATCAGTTTTGATATCAAGTTGAGATTTGTAATATAAAAGAGAGAAAATTGTAATATTTCGTAAATTATCACAAGCTTATTTATAGGCTTTACAGGATGACCATCTGAAACAGCAAAATATCAATTACAATAACTACCAATCAAGGGAAATATACAAAAAATTTTGGTTGTTACCGTTACCAGTTGCATTTCGACCTTGCTTGATCATGTCCGAGAACCACCTACCTGTTGGAGAAGATGCATCACCAATGCTTCCTTTGTTTCCGCCATTGCCGCCTTTACCTTCCCAAGTCATTCCTTTCTCACCCATCGGGCCCTCAATCGCTGGTGGCGCACGTCCTGATCGAAGAGCACTGTTAGCCTGTTCAAAAAACTCGATCCTCTTCTTGATTTCTTTCTTCTTCTCTTGCACATTGTCACGACCTTCCTAATGGTGAATTACTCAAAGAAGGCTATTGGATTACTAAGTCCGAAGACTTGGCACAGACCTTCCCAAGTCCTACCAATTGCGACTTGATACTAAGAAATTAACTCACTTAAACATGCAATTATACTCAATTTGGAGCCACTACTAACCAATTATGGTTGATTAGAAACCCAAGTAAAGTATGGGAGAATACTTTACTTTTGTAAACCAGAGATTCAATAGGTCCAAGGACATGGTTATGCTAGAAAAATCTAACACCCTTTCGGTACCTTGTCATTTTAATTTCAAAAATATTTTGCAGGCAGTCTTGATTAATTTTAACCTAAGCTCTAACATGCAAATGGTGGTCATGCGGGTGCATAATCAATGAAATAACATTCAGCAAATCGAAATGATAGATTGTAAGAAATTATTAACTACAACCTTCTTAAGGTCTACTCTCTAAAAATGCATGCCCTAAACATGATTTCTAAATGACATGACAACTAATTTTTTTTTTCTTTTTTAATATTAATTGAATGCAATCCTAATTTAAACTTGATATGCATGAATTTCGCTTTAATGACATGTGAGATGCAATTCATATGACATAACTTGAACCATCACAATATGTGTGCAATCTAATTTTCATAATCCTAAATATGCATGTGCTACATGATATGGGATGGATGACATGGTAATTCTATATGCATGTTCTTTTTATGAATTTTTTTTTATTAGAAAAGCTACACGATGGGAATACTAAAACATTAAACTATGACTCACTAAGTAAAGGCAACATATGGCGGGCATATAATGAAACCTATATGACCTAAATAACATTTTTTGTTTTTTGTTTTGTTTTGGTTTTATTAAAGGAAAATTATCCTAATTCTATATGAATCTTAAAAAAATTAAAATGCATTGCTTTAAACATGAAATGTCTATGGACCTAAATACCTAAATCCTAAATATGACATATGATGCATGATATGTGATGAGCAAATAACAGTAACGCACCAAAATATATCAACGACATATTATCTTAATTCGAATCAATTATACAAAGCAGTCCATAAATTTGTCATAAAAAGTTGAAATAATCAAAAATCTAACCTGCTGTCTCGCGGTTCAATATTCTTGATTATTATAGCTTAATATGACAAATTTCCTAATTGGATAATGACAACGATAAATCAGAACAAATCAAGTCAGAGTCACAACCTATGAAACTGAATATTTGAAATGAATTTAGTCTAAAATTTTTACCTAGTTTGGAAAAATTATTTCCAAGATGGAAACCAGCAAGGAACAATGCCAAGTTCACCCTTCTCAAGTCTCAAGTGACCTGCACAAGGAAAATGGTACCGAACTTGCTAGACAACTTCGGGGCGTTGGAACAGGGGCTGTTTGTCGGAGCTCTGATGAGGTTCGGGCAGTAATCGGACCTGTAGCAAAACAGGGGAGGCAGCAGGTGGCTTCACGGGTTGCTGGTGTGGCGGCTACCGGCGTGTGAGAACGAGTGTCGGTCAGGGGCGTCGCACGGTGAGCGGAACAGGGGAGTCGGAGGCAAAGGCAACGACTTCTGGCGTCGGGCGTAGCAGAACATCGGTGGCAGAAACACGGCGGTGGAGGTGTGTAGCGCTCGGGCAGTCGCAAGTTGCCGGTGCGGAGTGTTGGGTGAAGGTCTGCTGCAGTCGGGAGCGGCGGTGGTGTGGGTGCAGGAGTGGCAGCAGTAGCTCGGCGGCGTGGGCACGGTCGTCGGAGGCAGCAGGCGGAGGTGTCGACAAAGGGGTGCGGTGGTGTGGCTGGGTGAACGCAATGGCGCAAGTGCGAGCACAATGGTGTGCCGGTGAGGAGGAGCCGTCGGTCTGTGGGTAGCAAATTCCGGCGAGTGTAGGGGGAAGAGGATGAACAGTAAACGTCCAATCCCCCTGTCGATTAATTTTTTTTTTGTGACCCAGGGAACCCGTAAGCCGACAGCCGGCGAGCAAACCTTGGGGGAGTGACTACAAGATCCATTGCCACAGTACTCCAGGTAAGAATCTCTAACAACGCCTCTAGGGTTTGAATTTCTTTCCTTCGTGAGGGAGAGAGAGCCCAAGCCAGCTGCGCCACTGCGGGCAGTGGTCTTGCCAATTAAACTTTTGCCTATGCTTTTTCCCCTTTTTTTAATTTGTACTCTCTCTCCTCCTACCCATCTCTTCGTACACTCTCTCTCCCTCTACCTTCTTTTGACTTTTTCCTCTTTTCCTCTCCCACAAACCGAAGCTCTCTTCTCTTTTTTTTTTTTTTTCTCTTCACTTTTCTATTTTTTCCTTCGATGAAAGACAAAGAGAAGCCTCCCCCCATTCAAGGCTTTGCACTCTCTATTATTATTATTTTTTTGGTGACCCAGGGAAACCCCGTACGCCGGTAGCGTGGTGGGACAAACCCTGGGGCCACACGAGGGAACCACCACCCCATGACAGCAGTTAAGGCGCCAAGCGTCTCCACTGGGTTTCGAAACCTTCACCTTTGAGGAAATGATCAGCAGTGCCTTATTCAGCGGAGCCACCGCGTCGGGTAGTTCCGCACTCTCTATTTATAGAGGGAAAATTCAACAAACAAGTGAAGATTTCTCAATATTCACTCAAACTTTCAACAAAAAAGTGACTCCAAAATCACACGACCGTTGAATTTTTTGAATTCAATTTTTTTTTTCAAAATTTCCCTCTATAATCAAACATTATCTTCTATTTCTAAAAGATGAATTTAAATTAGGTGTTAACACACATAGTAAAATAAGCAATACATCTCACTTGTGGCGAATGCATTAGTGGTCTTGCCGAGCATATGAAGTTGTCGCATGAGATGGATGATCACATTGTCCTTGTTTTCCCTCGTAAGCCTTTCCTTTTGCTGGACGACCTTGGCGGCCCTCTCCTTGAGATACCTTTCTTGGTTCATCACCTTTTGACTTCTCTCCATTTTGCGGATGATCCCGTGCTGCCCGAGGAGGTGCTCCGCCTTTGATCGAGGTGGTGATCGAAAGAGGAGCTCGTTGCTATCTAGGGAACAGACAACCATAGATGCATTCACACTGCATGGATTGCCTAACTCACTCGCTCTTTTCAACAATCCTCGCCTCCTTTTCTTGAGCCTAGCTTTTTCTAGAAACTTTTCCTTTGTTATGAAAGCAAGCCTAACCTCTCTTCTTGTTTGGATAATTGGTCTGCTGAACACTCCTTTTCTTTTCCTTGTGCTCTGAAGCAGAATGGGTGCAATAGCATTTTTAGGGAGGTGGGGCGTTAGAAGTAATTTATGAGAGATTCTTCACTTTGCCTAAACCGACAAAAAGGAATTTGATTTTTAAATTAGGCAAATGATATAAGAACTACCATATGCTTGGATTACATGCCATATATGGTGTGATAGAGCCTTTTAATTAGGCGCCAGTTTTTGGGCAAATAAGATTGTCCTTCATGTTCATTACAACTTGTACATGGTGAGCAGATTTCTTTCTTGTTAAGACAAAGGCCAGACTATCGTCATAATCAACCGCATCAAATCCTAGGTTGTTTATGTAGAGAATATGTCTTGGAGTTTTGAGTTAAAAAAGGAAACTTTTATAATGCAAGAAGATTTCCCAATTTGAAGAGGTTTCCAAGTTAGAGTGGTTTGCTACTTTAATTAGGGGTGCGTTTGGTAACACTTATGTTTAATTGTTTTTTATTTTTGTTTTTACATTCCCTGGAATAGAAAAAGAACATTTGTATATGTTTGTTCCCCGGAACAGTTAAAGAAAGTTGTTATTTTGTTCTAAAGAACAACTCAAGAATCAAAGCAATTTTTGTTTCCTTTCCTTTTCTTTTCTTCTTGTCCTTTTCTTCTTCTTCTTCTTCCTACTAGCTGGTCCTCGGCCTTGGTGATGGCCAATGACTAGCCAACCAGGAGTTGGTGACCTCGCTGGAGCCTTGTCGGCTTGAGCCTCGTCATGGCCGAGCAAGATAATTTTTTTTTTTTTTGGGTGAAAGGTAATCATATTAAGCTGAAACCAATAATTACAATAAAAATGGCACCAAAACATACACTTATAATGAATAGAGGCATAATGAGTGGAAGAGTACCGAGAGAAAAAAGAAGAGAAGCTAACAAGGCACAAAACGCGGTTAAGCCGCACAACTACAACCACAACCAAAAAGGACTAAGCAAAAAAGGTGACCAGTCAGCCATACTATGGCAACCCCAGCCAAAACCAAACAAAACGTCATCTCCCAAATGGAAAGGACGAGACAACCAGTAGGAATCAAGGCTAGCTCCAAAACAAACAGCAACGGGCCATCCTGCACCACCACTCTAACCTGGAAATATTATGGATGTGCCAGAGTAGAATAGAAGATGCAGGGGTTTATCCCCCAGCTATGTTGAAGTCTCCTGTTTCTTGGGTTGTCTTCAACATTCGAGAAGGCTAAAGCCTTATCCTTAGCCACTTTAATAAGGTGGTTCTTCACAGCCGGAAACATGAAAGTATAGCTTCAAAAGAGAATCTCATTCCTATATTTCCAAATAATGTGGCAAAGAGCCCCAAAAAAGAACCGGGCAATAGAGTGATAGAAGTCCTTACCGGATAGGAACTTTATAACCCAGCAGAGGTTGTTAGCCCAAGTCCCATTCCTCCAAGGCACAACTAGGCGTAATGCTACAATGAAAAAACAGATGATCAATAGAATTTGGAGTTACTTTGCAAAAGGGGCACATCGCATCCCCAATCCTGCCATGAGATAAGAGTAAGGCCTGCGTAAGAAGACGGTTCCTAGTTATAAGCCAAAGAATGAATTGATATCTTGGAGCAATAACATTGTTCAAGATCAAAGAAGCCCAATTGACCCGAGGCTTCTTTTTTCTGATGAGGTGCCAAGTCGAAGCAACTGAGAATAAACTAAACGTGTTTCCTTGCCAAGTAAGACGATCATGAGCTTGCACTAGAAATGAAATGGGATGTTCCCAAGACTGTAAAACTTCTCGCATGGTCTGACCAGCGAGCAAAAAAAGATCAGCCATCGTTGCATGCCTAGGAAGGCCAAATCTGTAGATGAAAGAGTCAGAAAACATCAAGTTGAGGGGGCCTCTTGAGTGCCAGTGGTCGAACCAAAAGGAAATAGAGCAGCCATCTCCTAACTTCCATAGAAAAGATAACCGAAAATTAGTCCTAAGGTGGAGGATTTGTTTCCATGCCCAAGAGTAGCAGGTGGGTTGCTTAATCACCCAAAAACTCTTTCTTTTAAGGTAGGTTGAGTGGATTCATCTACACCACAATGATTCCTTATCCGTAAATAGGATCCATATATGTTTTAGCATCGCTGCCTTGTTACAATCTTTCAGATTACGGATGCCTAGCCCTCCTTTCTCCTTTGGAAAGCAAACATTATCCCACGAAACCTTGGCACCATCCCTCCCTAGTCTAGGATCCTTCTAGAGAAACTGTCTCAAGATCTATTCAATACGATCCAACACTGCAACAGGGATAATAAAGACACTAGCCTAATAAGCTTGGATTGCATGAAGAATGACCTTATAAGCTAAAGACACCCTAGCAAAAGAAAGGAAACGCTAAGTCCAAGACTGGACTCTTGTAGTTATGCGATCCACAAGGGAAATGTAGTCCGCCTTGCCGAGTCGGGAGGAAATAATAGGAACTCCAAGATACCGCATCGGTAAAGACCCCTCCTGAAAACCAAACACTAGGAGAATCTCTCTGCGCAAATCTACTGATCCTCCAACAAGAAATATTTCACTCTTATTAGAATTAGGCTTGAGTCCACTCCACGAAGAGAAGGTATCCAACCCCTCATTTAAGAGTGAAATGGAAACCAAGTCAACTTCGCAAAACAGAAAGACATTGTCCGCAAAGAAGATGTGTGAAAGACTCAAAGCCTTACATCTCCAAAAGAACTTGAAGCTCAGTTGCCTAGTGCGAACACTAAGGGGGTGCATGATAAAAATTATTTTTGTTCCAGAAATGATTTTTCTGTTCAGCAGACCAATTTCTGGAACGAAACTTTTTTGATAACGCTTATCAAATTTTCTATTTCTGGAATAGATTTCTATTCCGAAATAATGGAGGAGAAATTAGAAATATAAATTTTCTATTTCGATTTCTTCCGAAATCAATTTCGATTTCTTCCAACCCTAATTTCACTCTTCTCTCCCTCGTACGCCTCTTCTTTGCCTCATCCTCCACCTCTTCTCTGCCTCCTCCTCCTCCTCCGCCTCTACCTCTCCTCCGCCTCTGCTCCGCCTCCGCCTCTCCTCCGCCTCCGCCTCCGCCTCCGCCTCTACTCCGCCTTTGCTCCGCGTCTCCTCCGCCTCCGCCTCCGCCTCTGCTCTGCCTCTCCTCCGCCTCCGCTCCGCCTCCGCCTCTCCTCCGCCTCTTCTCTTGCTCATCCACATCTGCTCGCGAATCCACCCCCTCGCCGCGACCTCCACCTCTTATCTGCCTCTGTTCCGCCTCTCCCTTCGCCTCGCTCCGCCTCTTCTCTTGCTCATCCACAGGAATCCACCCTCTTGCCCCAACCCCTCCTTTAAGAGTGAGATGGAAACCAAGTCAAGATTTTTTCCTCGTAAACTCAAAATAGAAATAGAAAAAGACGTTGTCCGCAAAGAAGAGGTGTGAAAGACTCAAAGCCTTACATCTCCAAAAGAACTTGAAGCCCAGTTGCTTAGTGCGAACACTAAGTATCTCAAAACAAACCTCCATGATTAAGGTAAATAATTTTTTTAAAAAGAAATTTAGAAAATGTTAAATAATTGTAAAAATTATCCATATTAGTGTTCACTATGCAACATTGGATAACCAACATTCAGGTCACCGATTTCTAATCAAAATTAATTGGATAGATTACATTGGCAAATTGTCAAAGGGTTATGACTGAATTAGCACAATTGAAAAGTTAATGCCTAAATTAACACTAGCACGGTAGATTCATGATTCTTTTTGGTAATTTTCCCTCCATTTTATTATTGGATTGCTTATTTCCACCATAGTTTTGGCTAAGAATCATTGCTGATATGTCTAAATGAATTGGTTAGTTATATTAAACATATAAGTATGATCAATCACTTACTCATGGCAGGAAAATATTGATTAAACAATGTAATATGGACATACAGAATTATCATCCGATGATAATGCATTAAAAAATAAAAACAAAAATAAAAAGTCATTTGCTGAAGCATTCTTATTAGAAAATATTTCAAGACACTTGTACAAGTCCTTGCAATGAGCATTGGCTGGTATTAATAAAAAAATATTTACGCTTAGGTAAACCAATTAAAACCCATTTGTCCAGTCTTATATTTAATCATATCTGGTATTTTTGTAGTCTCATGTTATTCCAATTAACCCCATTGTTGACGCCTCGGGGCGACGGGAAATTTCCTGTTTGGGAGAGATCACTTGTTTGAATACCATCAATTACATGTTAAATTCAAGACCACCTGCGCAAACCAAATGCCAAACACCCAGATCCCCGAACTTATTTTCATCATTCACTATCCTCCGAGAATTTGGTTCTTAAATTTCTAAAATTTGGTTCAAACAAGTGTTCGTATTAACAAGTTTCTTTGTTCACGTGGACAACCAAATTAAAAGTGATAGGACAATATAGATGACGAAAGATTGTCATATTAGTTTTGATTTGGATTTATCTAAGCTTAAATATCATTTTAAGCATAAATAATGGACTATGTTCATGGCAAGGAATTCTACAAGCATTTTGAAATATTGTCAGTGAGAATGCTTTAGCGATCGATTTCTATTTTCAACGTGACTTTTTTTGCATTATCATCGAATGTCAATTTCTTTAAAAGCATATTGTGATGTTCCATCTAACTTTCGATGGCATGAATGAGCGGTTGATTACACCTTATTTCCTTCAAAAAGCTAATCAATTCATCCAAACATTACTAGCCGCACTCTTTTTCTTTGAACGAACAAGGGTTTGAGGGTACTACTGAATATGATGAACACAACTTGGCCGTCACCTAAAAAAGAAAGCAATCTAGTCGAGGCATCCAAATTGTAGCAAAGCTTAATGGCGATCTTATCTATACAAATCTAGTGCCCAAGGCAGTGAACTGTGATGAAATGCAAACGACAATGCTTGAATAACCGGTTGGGAATATTGAATTTTACTTATTAACAGCCGCCTCCGAATGTAGTTTGATCAACCGCTACCAAAGATAATCTTCTCTTAGTTTCTACAATATAAGAAGATGTATTTATCATTCTCTCTCTCTCGAACAAATCGTTCCAAAAATGGCAAATAATCTAATAGCTTTTCAACAATAGAATATCACAATCAACCTCTTATTCTTGAAAAAATAAAATAAAATTTAAGAACTTACGAACATGGTGATTCATAGTAGAAAAATCATAATTTGTTGTTCCACGGTTAAATAAAATGATCTCATGTGCCTATGTTTAATATCATATTGAAAGATTTCCGCATGCTCTGAAAAGACATAATGTCGCATTTTCTTAACAATTATTAAGATTTTCAAAACTTTCACACATTAGTTGTTTCTTTGATCTTTTGTAGAACTTCTCATGTTTCCGATAATAGTATTTCTAAGTTTTTATTATGGATTTACGCTCTAAATTTCTAATGATGTCATCTCCTTCTTATAAAAAAAAAGAAAAAAGAAAAAAAAAAACACATCGTCTTCTACGTCAAACACTCATTACAAGAGACATCATTCTAAATCACTGTCAAAAGAAACTATTTCTAGATCCATCCGTGCTCACGTGACTTCAATTTCTTTTACATAGCTTAACCTTTCTTTCTCAAAGGTATTAACCTAATTGTATGAAAAGCTAATATGAGGGTGACGAGAAATTAAAATTCCATAAGACTAATTTTGGCATAAATCTAAACGTATTTTGCATATTGGTTTATATAAAGCTTATATAACCTCGAATAGTAGTTGAGGCAAGAAAAGGAAAATGAGCTGGCCAACATTCATGGCAAGAACTCGATGAATTTTGAAATTATTTTCCAAGAAGCATTCACTAACGCACTAAATTTCTTAGTTTGATTTGTTACTATATGAAGTCCAAATTTCATCTTAAAAATAGAAAAATAATTAGTGCATATGCGCTGGAATATGAATATCTAAGGACACTCTTATCTCTTCGAAGATCTAGGGCCGAATGCAGGGAACCATGGAAGAAAAGCGACCCTTTGCCAAGAAAAACATAATTACCAGTTGACGGTCAACTATCGATAAATTGGTAATGTGTAACTTGATGATCTCAACATAGTCGTTACGAGCAATTGATTAATCTAAATTGCACATTGAGTTATGACATGAAATATTTAAGGAAAACTTCTCTAAATATGGTACCCTTTTATACCTGCGATCATTAGTCTTCAAATAGGAAGGCTTTGTAATGCAGGTTTGACCGGAAAATACAGTTGATTTGGTAATGAATTTGGATTCTCCTAGTCATATCCCTGAAACTTAATCAAGTTGGGAAAGAGACGTTAATTAGTTGCCTGAAAGTTGAAGAATCCCTGTTGACCTTGACCACCTCCCTATAAATGCTCTTGCCCTACTTATGTCTCAGATCATGTGAGTGAGAGAGAGAGAGAGAGAGAGAGAGAGAGAGAGAGAGAGAGAGAGTCCAGAAAGTCAAAGTCACTAAGCATGGCAAGAAAGAAGGTAAAGCTTGCTTACATTGAAAATGAAAGTGCCAGAAAATCTAGCCTCAAGAAAAGGAGGCAAGGTTTGTTGAAAAAAGCGAGAGAATTGAGCATTCTATGCGGTGTGGAAACGTGTGCAATTGTCTGGTCTCCAGATGAGAACGAGCCTGCCACTTGGCCGACATCTCCAGTTGAGGTGGAAGAACTCCTTACGCGTTACCTGAGCATCCCTGAAATTGAGAGAAGCAGGAAGATGGTGAATCAAGAGACGTACCTCAGGGAGAGGAACCACAAGCTCACCGAGCAGCACAAAAAGCTTGATCGGAAGAATAAAGACTTGGAGAATCACTATCTCATGCAGCAACTTTATCTGTACGAGAAGACCACGAGTGCACTTGCCTTGGATGAGTTGAAAAAATTGCTCTCCTATGTGGAAGAGAAAATTGCAGAAATCGAAAGAAGGATTGAGTATATCGAGCGAAGGGATAGTGCACCCCAATCAGGAGGTGCTCCATTGGCAGTTGAAGGCCCGGCAGACGAGGAGAAGGAGGAGGAAACAACCCCAAGAGCCAACATCGGCAACATTGGTGGTGATGGCAGCGGCGGGGGTGGCGATGCTTCTTCATGGGATGATTGGTTCTTGGATATGATGAAGCAAAGTGGTCATGCTGCTGGCAGCAGCTCCAGCAAAAGAGAAACCTCATATCCTTTGGCATATTCAACCGGTGGTGCTGGTACATCTAGCCATGACGTTGCCATAAACTTGCCACAAGGGAATGTTGGAGTCGGAAGTGGCAACCAAGGGCATGGTGGAGGCCCTATCTATGGTGGGGACAATTATCCTATGATGCCATACCAAGGATATGTTGGGGACATGAGTGGCGGACTTCCTGTACGGTTCGCTCGTGGAGATGTTCCTGGTAGCGGTATTGGGGGTGCATATGGATATGCAATGGGGCCTCCCTATCAATGGGAGGTTGGCAGAAGCAGCAGTGGATATGGTCCATTGTTCCCTTATGGAGGTGTATACAGAAGCAACACCAACATCATAAATGCTGCAATGCAACCGCAGGAGAATCCTGGAGGCATGAATAGTGGCCAGGGGATGTCGCTGCCTGTAGCAACGGGTGGTTTTTCTGGGATGGGAGTGTATCAGAGGAATGATATGGTCGGTGTACCCATGTTGGTACCCCCTCCTGGAAATGCTAACACCAGCGGTGCCGAGTATGGGTTTGGTATGAATCAAGGAAACGCCGCTGCTCGTTCTCAAGGAGGAGGCCATGGGGGATATGGGGTGGTAATGCCTCCAGGAAATACCGGAAACGAGTTATGGATGCCTCCTGACAACGCTGGAGCTGATGCTGGTAGAAGCGGTGGCAACAACTAGCCCCTAAGTTTTGCCTGATTTAGATGGCATTATATTTTGTTTTGAATAATAAGGGAAATTCTTAGACTCAGTTCAGACGAATCTCTTGTATCTCCAGACATTGACGTGCTTGATTCATAGGAACATTGTCTAGGTTAGAATTTTGCCTGATGGAGGGTATCGGTGATGTTCTCTTTTTTTTTCTTATCTGATTTGTTGAACTTGGGCTATTGAGAGTTAATCGACTTTATCAGCTTCAATATAATCATTCTCCCACCTTGCAAGAGTACTGGTCCTTTAGCGGAGGATCCACCTTCGAATCATCATCATCCATCTGCTTCGACGCAGATTATAGGACAGTGCCGATGCAGTTTATCTCCGGATGTGTAAGATACAATAACTCGATATCAAATCGTGATAAGATGATCTAATTGTTACTATTCCATCTAATAGAACTTACGCTTTTTTCATTCTTCGAGTCAGTTCGCAAATTCTGGAGAACTTTCGTCCTGTTACTCTCTGTAGTATTGACTCCAATAATTAATTATGCTAGTGAATTCATCGTTGCAAAGACCACGAATGTCGCTTGATGATATAGGAGTTTGTGTAACTCTAAATTTCACGAGAAGTGAGCACGAGTTTAAAATATGACTTTAACGAAAAAACCCATCTTCAATCATCACCCTCGAGCATTCTCATCATGACTAGATCCAAGGCAAAGATTTCCACGCCAAACACAAATCCATCACTGTCGAAATGCTTCTGATATCTGGTTGCTGTATATGGAAAGTTCTACGGCTAGTTCTAACAAAATTTCCACATTGGTATACCATTAGCCTTTGAGCCGTGTCTAGCCTGTCCAAAGCGATGCCCTCTCGGGGAGATAAATCGAGAAAAAAAATCCAAGTCTCCTTCCATTTGAGTCTTAGCTGTCTTTGGGATATCATCACGTTGATTAGGTTTCCGACAAAACTATATAAGTTTAAGATAATCTACCGTTTAAAGATGGAGCTTTACTTTATGTGGTACAGTATACTTAGTAAGATAATCTCAAAGACTTTGAGCCACTTGCCATATTAGATTCTTCGTGGATATATTTCCAATCAAGGCCAGCAATGCTCTAGAGAGTCGGATGACCAATTTCAGCCTTTTGTCATCTTATCTGTTTGTTGTTTCTTTCCTTTATGGACAGTATAGTATAAGTCACTTGAACATTTTTGAAAATTTACATTGGATGTTTGATTCCATGTTTGTCTTGCCCTTTTTTGTTAAATTTGCATTATTTCTATAGTCAATATGGCAAGCCCATTAACTTTAGGGTTAGGTTTAGAAGGTCAAGGGTCACAAAAAATATAGCTTGAGGGTAAACGGTTACAAGAATGTTACGCAAAATTTGTGTTAAAATCTCACACATGCATCGTGCCACGTGGCTCGAGCAAGTGCGAGTTTTACCTATAGATGTCCTTCTTATAGTCATTCAAACATATTCTATCGAAATAGAAAAGGTCGTGAAACGAGTGAAATTTTGCATTTAAATTATGAAATTTTCGTGTTTGAGATTCAATAAAAGTATTAGGCTCGGCCATCTTAGTGGTTTTACATATTAATCGCTTAATAAAATTTTCTAAGTGAAGAAGCACTGCACGCATAAAGAGATAATTAAAGACCATTTGAAGAATAATTATACTTATTTATAGAAAAATAAGAACTTTGCTGTGTAGTATCTTCAGCCATCGCCGTTTATAATGAATAAATTGTGGGCAACAATAAGATCCAATAGTGTAGTATCTTCATTATGAAAGTACAATTTCAATTCGTGAAGAATATATTTCTCTTTGGAATAAACAAAGATAAAAAAAAAAAAAAAAAAAAACGTGTAATAGAAATATATTCAATTAAAAACGCCACTCAACAACTTCTTCCTAATTACATATGCTAGAAATGCATTGATAGGTTAAGGAGACAAGCACATTTGCTAATGAACCCCACTAATCTCCATGGCCTACTAAGCTCATGAAGGCCTGCTTACATTGGTTAGGGGCCCTAAGCCCTGAAATTAGTTTCAACATTAGCATCAACGACAAAACCACTCGAAATTTAAAAAATGCTAAAATTATAATGACCGCCTTAATAACTCGCATTACCATATGTTTGCTTCGAGTCGGGGATGTCATCTCTCTTAATGCGAAACTAATGAACAAAGAATTAATTAATAGAAAAACGAAGGGGAAACGACAAAAATGCTCCACAAACTTTGGCTCAATATATAATGTTGTTGATGAATTTTTAACATGTTCAATGTATTCCTTGAATTATTGATAAATGTTTAATGTAATCCTTCTGCATGCTCAAACAACAAATTACATGTTATTTGATAATATTTATTTTTATATATTCTGACTTATATTTTTTTTAAAAGCGAGCTAATATGTCCATTATTATCTGATGATATAAATTATTATATCTAGATTTGAGATGGATATCTAAGTGTAACTTTCTTTTGTTATCCACCTTTCATACCTAACGATTCAAAGCTACATCAACAAATCTCATTAACTTATAATAATGGAATGGCAACATTGAATATTTTTATATAAGTTAGCGACTAAACTAAATATGTATCATTATTTCAAGGTCACATTAAACAAACTAAAAATTCTGGGACGGTATCACATATTAGACAAAAATTTAGGGATCACTTATGTCTTTTTTCCATTTTGACACAAAGATGCCAAAGCAATTAAGTCAAAATTCGTGGGTACAAAGGCAATAAACTTGTTTGATTTTTCGAGAGTTACAAGTTAAAAAAAACCAAGCATTTGTTGTTCTTTTTTTTTTTTTTTTTTTTTTTTGTGTATGTTTTCCCCCACGGTATGAAATTTGTTAATATGTGGACATTTCGGCTTCATAAAAAAAGAGCTTGAGTTTTACTTCATATTTATTAATTACAGTAGCGTTAGAGGTCGCTGCCGGCGAAAGTCTACATCAAGTCAATGCTCTAGCTAGCGTCATTGTCAATTCCCAACATTTGACACCCTACTTTAAATGATTGATCTTAATAGATAAATAACAAAAGGAAATCATACACCAGCAGCAAAAATCATCGAATCAAACGATATTCCAAAAATATACGGATGCTTTATACGGATTTAGTCAAGAAATTATATTTTGCGTGCACAGCGTATTTAGAAATAACTTAGCATAAACAAATAACATAGTCACATCAGCTGACATGTACCACGCAATTTCTAAATTAGATCGTGGCTCAATCGCATCGAATCAATTTTTTTTTTTTTTTTTGGGTGGATTATTTTTTAAAGGATGTAGAGTACTCATTTCCCTTTAAATTCTCGCCCTCAAACACCAAGAATCGAGGAACAAGACCACCTTTGCAGCACACCCCGGGGCTTGGGCTTGTGATTCAAACCATAACATTTACAAAGCTTCATTTGAAGCTGACTACTATGTCGAAATTAAATTGCAAGTTGGGAAAAACAAGAATTAAAACCATCTCGTGCATCATGCGCAGCTGTACTTCCCCCCACGAATCTTGGATATTCTCAGGAAAATTATATAGCTAATAGTAGGCGTCCGTACCTTTCGAAGGCCAATCTGCTTTTCCATGTTGGTTTCTTCTATTAGAAATGGGGAGGCAAGGGAGAGGCTTAAGGACGCGTTTATCAACTTGCTTGCGAGTTCGGATCTGCCAAAATGAGAGTCACGTACTTTGAGGCATTGTGTGCATAGAGACTAGAGATTTGGGGGGTGCTTCTCAAGATTAATGACATGTTACTAGAACCTATTGTACGGACATTTCGAAAATGATCCAATCAAAATTTATCAATTTTCACGCAATACAAATTTGATAATCTATATCCTACTTAACTATACCCAACTCTTACTCAAAACTCAATCCATGTTTAACTTAAGTTATAGAAAATTATATCTAAACTGAGGTGAGAATGATGGGTTAGTAGATATGAGATTGAGTGAAAACGATGGAGTGCAAAGAGAATCATAAGGGATTGAGCCTAAATAAGTTGTAAATTCATTTAACATTCATATTATTTTGGATTTAACTATTCGAAGCCCATTTATGACCCATTTAGTATATTAAACTAACTCATATAACAACTTAGTCTATCATAGGTCTCATGTTATTGATTGAAAAGATGTCATCTTAATTGTTATGAAATTATTGAATTATTAATTAATACAAAGGAATTATTGACTAAATGTGAAATGAAGAGGGGAAATATTTCAATATTCGAACTTTCTTAGCTAAGGTTGTTCTAAGAATACAAATATTCCAATTTATTCCCAAATTGAGATGAGAGCGATGAGTTAGTAGGCATAGGATCAAGTGAAGGCGATAGAATGTAAAGAGACTCATAAGAGATTGAGTCTAAAGAAGCTGTGAATTCATTTAACATTCATATTATTTTGGATTTAACTATTTTAAGCCAATTTATGACCCGTTCTAAAAATATAATTAAGTCCTGTAACAGCTTAGTCCATCATATATAGGTTAAGAGATAAGTCTATGACCCATTATGATATGTCTACATGTTATTAATTGGAAATATGTCACCCTAATTATTATGAAATTATTGAATTATTAATTAATACAAAGGAATTATTGACTAAATGTGAAATGAGGAGGGAAAATATTTCAATATCCAAACTTTCTTAGCTAATAAAATGTTCCAATTTTAAAATTGGAAATTGTGAGCAATACTGTAGAATAATGAGGTAGATTATCAATAATAAAGTATAAACTGGAATTTAAGATTAATGACATATTGGATGACCTCAATTAACATATACGATGAGATGTCATTTGTCTGACCTACCATATTATATACCAAGAACATTAACTTTGTCATTAACGATTATAATAATACTTAATCTATAATTAAGGAGCTCCACGACCCCCACTTTCTCGTTGGTTCGGCCATCATAAAAAGAACCTCGCATATTTTAAAATAAGAATCATTTAAAATAAAAAAGGGAGTGGGGGAGAAGATTAATTAAGGATTTTTTAAGATTAAATTAACCTCCTAGATGGCAAGATCTAATCAATCACCACTACCCCGATAAAGACGAAACCCTAGGGCGACGCTAAGCAGTTGCTCATTAGTGGCCATCCCAGAAGATCCAACCTTATATTACTTTTGCGTAAAATTTTTTCATTAAAGCTAAAGAAACGAGATACGTGTATTGCGATATGATTAAAAAAAGCCTATTCATAAAATCCTAAGTGAAAAACTTCAGATACATCGTACCTAAGTACAAAACTTTAAGTATTTCCACATTAATAATAAGCATGCGTCATTCTTCCCATATTTAAGTAATTCGACCGGTAATTTCGACTAGATGATGAACCCCTTGCCGGTTCAACTTTTTTTCCAAGTGGGTTTTCAATTATATTAGCATTGATATTCGAGCACGTCCATAATGACATTGTTTAATGCAGATCATGGGATTACCATATCTCACGTAGCAGAGATCGATGCGGGGATCATAATTAGCCTCATAAGCTTCTGCTTAACCAAGATTACACGGTAGAAATCGACGGCGGTTTCCGTCCTTCGATGGTCGAGAAAGTTGTCCTTCGAATTCTTACAGCATGGAATTTCCTTAAATCTACACGTGTCGCTCACTTTATCATCAACACCAAAGAGCGAAATTTACAATGCCTAGTAGCCAGTCTAGAAGCAAAATTAAGCGGAATCGACAGTTTTTAAGTGCAAACTGTTCGTGATATCTATATGAATTCGTGCGTGCACGTTAGACTAAGTGGAATCCAATAATGGGTCTTGTTGAGAAGGAAATAATTTTCGTTGGAGGTCATTCCATATTTTATTAAGTCCTGAGGATACCGTTCTGTAATCTTCCTCACAAGCTATTAATTTCTGACAAACATAGTTAATTACTGCTTTTCTTCTTCTCTTAATACAAATTTCTTGGCATGACAGACGCCAAACATATGCATTTTACCTCGAAGATGAACCCATTTATGTACATTTCACTCTTTTTGCTGAAATAGACCATGTGGGTTTTTTTTTTTTTTTTTTTTCTATATTCATTTGCACATTAGTAGAATGGATGTTTATCTTGTGACATTATGGAGTTATCCTAATAACTTGCCCGTTGATCATAATTTTTCTTGCCTGGGATTCGTTAGAATTCAATCCAACAACAGGATTCTTAGTAAAAATAGAGATTCCGGAAGATATAGTAGAAAGAAAAGATACTCTATATCTATCTTTTCTATATTTGAATGCACTCCAATTCAGTGATGAATCAGATCAATAAAATTATTGACGGTGTGATTTCATTTCATGAATTCAATGAGAGCGACTCCTATGATCATCATGACTTGATTTGAACTGGACGAGAAATTTCCATATTGATATCGCATTGACTATTGCAAGTGGAAACAAAAGAGAATCTGACAAGAATAGAACAAGGATCTCATAGACCTATTAGGTGCTGTGTGAGCTGCATCCTTCTCTCTCTCTCTCCAAATCCATTGGAGGCCTATTAGTGGGGTGTTGCCAAAGTTACACAAGCGAAAAAGAAACAACGGCTTTCCATCTGACGCGGATTGCAAACTCTAAATGCCATGAACATTTTTTGTCTGCACGTGCAGTTTTAATTCGCTCTTGTGCTCGAGAAGGAACATATTCAGTGAATCTAATACATGTATACATATAGAATTTGATTTGGATAATAATATAATGAGATACCAGTGAAACTCATTAAGTTTATAATATTTCATAATCTTCCAAATTCAGGTCCAAATAATAATTTCTCGCTACGCCCCACTAATACCGCGGATCTTTAACGACGTCCCTCCAATTGGCCTCATCTTATGCGTGCCAACGAGGCATCAACTCCTCATCTCCTGCCTTACACGTGGCGCATGTCACACCCCATAAGGTCGTGCCTAGTGTTCGAGGAGCCTTTATTGATTCTCACATCATGAATAGTTTAATCTAAAGTAAAATCAACTAGGGCTAAAAGATGAGCCCCGGATGTGCTGTCTCTAGAACGTGGAGGAATTGATTATAGAAGGGGGGTGAATCAAGAAGGCGTTTTCCTTTCCCCTATTGGGCCAGGGAATAGGGAAGGGGTGCTGGACCACTTCATCTTGCTTAAAGAGGAGGAGAGAAAGTTGGTGTGCATGGTCCTCAACGCCTCTCGACGACCGACGGCGGTGGAAACCGGAAAGGAGAGGAAGACCTCGCCTCCTCGAGGATGTGTCCACGGACCGAGGAACACAGTAATCTCAATTACGAGGCGACGAGATTAACCTTCTTCACATACGAATATACACTTCGTTCTTTCACCCTTAAGTGTTCGAATGAGACAATTCGAATATCTCGAGAGGTCTTTATCGACCTCTTGAGATGTAAAGCTATTAGAATACTGTGCATAATATGTTTTATAGCCTGACATTGATGTTTTGCGTTTTCAAGAATTTATTGAAAACTTTGTAGAAAGTGCTTATTCTGTTTGAAAGCATTCTCTAACACGCATCATCAAACCGCTCATGTGATTATTTTTCCCTTCTGCTTTGAAGGCAATAACAATTGGGAAGGCCCGCGAGTGGACTCCCTGGTACATGAGCTGGTTAACAGTCACGATTGATGCTCTTGTCATTGCGATGTGTACGCTGGTATTTTAATATGCCCTGGCCTACAAGTTTCTTCTGGCTGTGAGGGTTATCAACATCAATTTTTCTCCTTCTGTCCTTGACTCTGCGTGATCTGCCAAACGATGTCCTTGGAAAAACCGGAGACGCCGGAGGTTTTCGAACTTACTAGGTTTCAGTTTATCTATATTCTTGATTTTCTTGGACATTGGCCCAATAATTGGTAATACGTTATGCGTACCTACCTAGGTGAGAGAGGGAGGGCAATCATTAGGACCGAAGAAACAAATGACGTGGGCCAAAAGATGGGCAGGTAATGTCATTGTTGACTGATGAACAGTCCTTGTTAAAATGTCCAACTCTTATTTCTCAACCTGCAAAGAATCGGGGAAGCCTCACGGGACCATGTTAGGGTTTAGGGTTCCTTAGATGCTTCCAAGGAGAGTTATCCTTTGCTTAACGCCTACTGATCGGGTCTCTTCCGTGCTTCTCTTCCGGTCAAAGTGCTTTCCTTTCAACTGCTGATATCTAGTGGGATAATCTGTCGGAACGGGCATTTATCTCGTTTCTTTTTAATTTAAGCTGTTACGTAATAAGCTAGTTAAAGATATAAAGCTAAAGAAAACGACATCAGTTATGTGTGAAGATGAAGATTCATGATCATCGAACCACATTATTAATGCTACATAATCAACAACTAAAAGGTGATTAATTAACGTCACATATTGTTATATCTTTATTCGAACAAAGCTTGAGGGTATCTATTGGAAGACGGCCGAGCAGAAAATGCCCTTAGTTTCCTGTTGAGATCTATTTCTGAAACCTCATATGTTGTCTTGAAATCGATCTGGGAAATGCCATTTGAGGTTTTTGAACTTGCTTAGTGTTCGATAACACCCTCGCTCTTTCCAAACCTGGATACCTCCCCTCCCCCTCCTCAAAGGCGAAGCTAAAATCACACCTTCAAAGAATCTTCTTTTGGACCGATCCTTAGACCTACCTCATGACAATGACCATACGTTAAAAACAAATTTGCATCAATATCTAATGATAATAAATCCAAAGGCTCGACAGGTAAAATTGTTGTGGTCCCTCTTCCGTTCCTGGCATTTTCACTTTGAAAATCTTTCTTTTGGTGGCCATGATTTGAGTCACTGCCCTTTTGGGATCTACAATTATTAGCCGTTGAAACGTAAATGGAATTGCTTAGTGATGTCATTCAAGCGTTCCGACTAAGTAAAGCTACGAAAACCCTTATCCCACGGCCTACAAAATCGCTGTTTTAAGGGACTCAATTGTTGGGGGGACAATGCATTCATTTTGATTTACAAGCTGGCTCCATTGGGGCTAAACCGTTGACTTAGCTTATCATTAAACAACCCATGACCAGAGATTATTTTGGGTCAACGGTCGATGGTAATCTTTACACTTGGATCTTGAAAGCTTGATGAATATTCACTGAATATCCACCGAAAATGGTCAGTGGTCCAGAGCAATAGAGTTAGGGTGTTTTTGACTCAGTTTTGGGATAGCCTTCGAGAGGATATACAAACTTTTGGCTAAAGGGATTTTTTGAAATGCAAGCAGTATTTGGAAAAAAAATATTTTAAAAATATATTGAAAAGGAATTTTGACTTCAATTTCTTTTGATAAAAATTATACTTCGTAAATGATATTTGCTAATCTTTTTTTTTTTTTTAAACTCTGAAATTATTTGCCAACGGAACTTAGCCATTGCCAGCTAGGTCTAGTTGCTGGCCAAGTGTCCTTAGGAGTGGCTTGTCGGCAGCCATATCTAGCCTCACTGGTGAGATTGCATGAGGCGATGACATTTCTGAAATTATGAAAATTAAGCGAGAGCAAAGTTTGAAGAAAAAATTGTATCTACATTTCAAAGATGCATTATTCAAAGCATCTTCGGACTTGCCTTAGGTTAAAGGTTTTTGAAAATGCAATTGCATTTTCCCAAAGCTTCCCAAATTTTTTTGTTAAAAGCCATGTGCATTTGCCTAAGGGATTTTAGAGCCTCAAAGGGCTTTGCAAATGTTGAATCAAGTGCACCCTTAGTATCTTCCTTGAGATAGTACCGAATTACAAATCTCTTATTATTACAAAGTTGTTGTGAAATATAAACAGCCGGTTAAGTCTCATTAAAACTAGATGCTCTATTTAACACTCCTCCATCTCATCTCTGGTGTCTCTTTTATATATATATATATATCTTTTTTTAAGAGCACATATTTATGGGTTTATTTTATCCAATAATTTTCATGAACACTTATTTATATGCTCAAATCTAAAGAAGTCCATCACATTCCCAAATAAGTCTGCGCCGCGTAGCACCCCTGTAAGGACTAATGGAGAAAGTTAGGGGTCTCACTGATAGTGGATAAAAAGTGGGCTTCGCAAGCATTAAAAGGCAAAGGAGATAATGATGATCTCGATTAGCCATTTTTCTTTCTTCTCCATCGTGTTTCTTTTTTCAGTTTAGTGTCCTTTCCCAGCAGCCACTCCCACTTCTAGTGGGCGTGATCTCACGCCAACCAAAATGCAATACGATATAAAGAGACAAACCACGAAAAAGGCGATGTAAAAAGCAAACCCCATCTTCCTTATAAGGAGAGGCGAAAAGGAAAAGGAAAAGGGAAATCAATTGGCAACCCACATATGGCTCGATGTCCCGCAGCAAAGGCGAAGGAGCTTTGGCATTGTCCTCGCCACTCGATCGGGGGTTTCCAAAATCTGAAGTACAGATGCCAAGCCAGGAAGAAGCGGATTGCCACTTTTGGCTTCGGACCATCTTTTGTACGATGAGCGGTTATAAATTCTAGGAACCAAATTCTTGAAAACTTCGATGGAAGGAAAAGGTCCTAACTTTTGCCTTAATTGATCTCCTTCGACTCAAGATCGGAGGAGTTTGTCTTGTGGTACTAAATTGGAGTCGGATTGACTAAACTTTTATGAAAATTATCCTTTGAATTTATCGTGCCTATGTCTCTCGGATGACAGTGAATCCACCTTTATTTTGGCTCTATATGGACATTGAGGAGTTGGAATGACAAAATTTTCTAAATTGTGGGTCATACGTCACATCTGTGTCGCTTGTAGTTAACATGCCACTTTTCTCTCTTTTCACTCTCTCGTCTCTTTATCCATTGCCCGTGTGTGCGCTCCTCCACCTTGTTTGCCACACATCACCAATTTGACCTCCAAACTAAAGCACCATTGCAATCACTCTGATGAATGTGAAGACTAACCAAATATGGAGATGTCGGAACTATGTATGTGACCGAAACCATAAATTCCCACAAAGTGGGGTGGCCTTGGTGCCACACACATATCTCTTGATAAGGTGCCATCTCAATCTAGCAATGAACATTGAGTCATAAATAAGAGAGGACTTCGAAGTAGGTCAAAAGTAAGTGATCTATCGACGAACATTTATTGTGCATAGTAATGTAAACACAGCCTCATGAGGTATTAAGCATTTCATGATTTCAACAACTTACATCTTGTTTAAATGCAGCCACATGATGGTATAGTAACATCCCGGTCGTATACATAGGAAACATGCTCCCAATCATACCCTTACAGGAAATTTTGCTGTTTTTTCCTTCTTTTTTCCTTGTTGCGTGTGTGTCGGGCGCAAAATAACACATGGAGAGATTTCAATCCATCAAAACGAGCGCATAAATGGCAAGGAAATTGTCACTGTCCTGGGTGATTTGCTATGTCGGGAAAAAGCATTTCTACATCCTCTGTTAAAAACCTAAGCACGCAGATCGTGGCTGGTGGCCACAATCTTGGATTACAATTGAAGATTGAGACTTGGATAAAGGAACTCGAATTTTCTTTCTTTTCCTTTTTTTTCTCCCTTTCTTTTTTTTTTCTTTTTTTGAAAAACTCTTAAACGATCTTAATTCATATCAGCCCCACATACTTAATTCCTTAATATTGTCTACATGAGACACACTTAATTTAAGGGCTAAAATACAATGGACTCACATGCACCCACAAAAACAAAAATGTCTCTTTTTGCACCTCCTGATTTTGCATATGATAACATAAGCCGATGAATTAGCATACCATTCTGTGAGTTATGACCAGAGAAGGATTTATAATCGGTCTGCAATATTTAGTTGCATAATTTTTCCAACTTAGAAAGATGTAAATAGAAAAATTTTCGTAACATAGTGATTTTCATTGAAGAGGTATCTTGTTGGCAAATCTTACATAAATAATAATTATGCATGTTAGAAAAAAGAAGCAATATTTCATATTTTAAAATTTTATATTTAATCAATTGGAGATGCTCGTGAACTAGGTTGATCCATTTAATTCGATATTTTCGACGAAGAAATTTTAGGTAAGTTGACATGACATGGATATCTTTTTTTTTTTTTTTTTTTTTTTTTTTTTTTTTAAGGGGGGTGAGGAAGTGGGGGGCAAAAAAGGGAGGAAAAAAAAAAACATGGAAAGCGAAGGTGATTGGCCAGCGTCGGAGTTGGCATTGCCTTTGTACGCATTTATCAAGCGCTGCTCTCGTTCGTCTCTTCTCCTCCTTCTCTCTCTCTCTCTCTCCCCTTGTCTTCCCTCTCTCTGTTCTTGCTTGAAATAGTACCGACATGGCTCCGAGGAAATGGGGTTTCTCGGCTTGAAAGAAGCAGCTCCGTCCCCCGTCCTTTACGCCCTCTTCGCTTATATATGCGTGAGCTCTCCCTCTATACCTGGGTTTTCTTGATATTGAGCTGTGTCAGCTTTTTTATCCGTCGTTGGTTTCTTTCGATTTCTTGACTCTGCATAGCTCCGGCCTGCTCTGTGGGGGTTCTCTGCTTCTTCCATCGCCTAATTCCCAGCTAATGTGCGGGGCCGGGGCAGAATTGGTCCTCCTTGTTCTTTTTTTTCTTCTCAGCACTTACAACAGTGACTCTTTTTTTGTTGGGGGGGTTTCCTCAGCTCCTATCTTTGATCTTTCTCTCTGCATGATCAGCTTCGGCTCCTGATCTGACGACGACCCATTTGAGATTTGAGTGTGGAGTCGCTACCCTCGCCTTTGCTTTCTCTCTTTGCCCCTCTTCCCCCGTGTGTTTTGTCCAGTCAAGATGATCTACTGTTACTTCCAGTAGGCCCGTCCTTGCAAATTTTCAATCTTTTTGTGTATTGCGGCGAGTACTCTGTGGACTGGCCACTTGCTTCTTGCGCTGCTGGCTTTCCTTCTGTTCTCTTTTGCAAATTTGAATGAAGAGTCGGATTGAGTCAGATCAAGACCTTGGAGGTCTTTTGGAAGAATCATCTTTGAATTGGCATCATTGCACTGGAACATTTCTATCGATCTTTTTAATTTGCAGGCTGTAGCTTTAAGAAATTCGGCTTTGAGAATTGAAAAACCCGTATTTCGGATCACTTGGGAGGGTGTCATCATGGCTATGCAAGCATTATATCTCAAGGAACATGAGGGAATGCTCCATAATCCCACATCACAGTTGTCCTCAGCTCCGTCGGCAGCACCTTGGTGGGCCACCTTCGGGAGTCAATCGTTTCATGGGGATTCGTTGGGCCAGTTGAATTCGTCGCCTGTTGATAACCCTAGCTGCGGTGACCACCTCATGCCGGCCAAACAGGCTGGACGGGGTACGGAACAAGGTGCAGATAAGGGAAGCCTGACCCAGTTCACCATATTTTCAGGTGATTGCCAGTTTTTGCATCTTCGGGCTTAGCAATGCGTTCTTAACTGTAATTTTATGTGGGGAATATCTTTGCTCTCGATGCTTCTTGTCCTGTTCTAAAGTAAGGGAATTCTACTCGTTGCTTTGTTCTCGTGCAGTTGCTGTATTTCTTTGACTCCTTCTTTGGTGCTTTGGCCTTCTCTTGTTTGCCTTTACCGAATTAAAGGGAAAAGTAAGACCTTCAATAGAGAAAACCAAAGAACACTTCATTTCAAAGGAGAGAGACCATTATGGGGATATTCTTGACCGTTTAGAATTGAGAGCTTTCCCAGATATTACAGATGAATTACTTGATGAACTGGTCGACAAGATGAAGATGAGGGATGGGTTTAATAGGACTCTTTCCGTTGTCCTGCATACATTAGCAAAGACGAAGCTCTATTAAAATTTCTACAATCTCTGGGGAAGAATGTTTTATAATGCTTTCATGTGGGTCCTATGTGGGCACACATGATCCAATTGATGTCTACACTTGTTTTCTCATCGATTGTATAATTCATACAATAGAAATTTAAATCTCATGGTTCTAGTGTCTCACTTCATGCAAATTGATGTATCTGCTAAGACCTTAATCTTGCATCGCGGAACTTAAGGTGTG
This sequence comes from Eucalyptus paniculata subsp. matutina, assembly GCA_017140255.1. NCBI lineage: Eukaryota > Viridiplantae > Streptophyta > Magnoliopsida > Myrtales > Myrtaceae > Eucalyptus > Eucalyptus paniculata. Next base: position 47,669,508 of record CM029435.1, read on the forward strand.
GAGGTTGACTTTTGGAGCTTGTGGCAATGAGGCTTTAGGTTTGAAATAATTGAAGCTTCGTCACGGCATAGACCTATAGTCACAATGTATATCTAGGCTTGTTGCACTGAGCCAACCTGTGTGGATAACACAATGCAAATATCAAAGTGTCCTCAATTGAAAACTGGCCAGATAGTAGTTGAACATGTACTAATAACTTAGGATGCAGCAGACATGGCCACATACCTTTTCTTGTTCTTTGTGTTTCCTCCCCAATCTCCCTTGTAGTGTTGTATGAGGTAAGGAAGGCCTATGTGATGAATGAGTACCTAAACATTTTGTCACCAACTAGGGCCATTCCATGAAGTTGGTGCACTTCAAATGGCGAAAACCTTTTCTAATAAACTTTCATATGCTCCTGAGAAAATCCTCATTTTCCCCTTCTGCAGAGTCTAATCAATTGTAGAAATGTCGGTAGTCACTCTTGTAATTTTCTTCTTTTTGGTGACCATGGATTTGATGATTTTTTTTACTTTATTCAGGTGACTACAAAAATTCTGCGGATACCCAGAAGTCTCAACTACCCATCTCCCCTCTGCCAGAATACTGTGCTCGGGTTGATCTAGGGTATGGTCAGCAGATGGTAAGTGTTCATCTCAACCAATTGTTGCTACAGTCTACTTCAATGTTGGTAGTGTTAGCTATTTCGATTCTGTAGCTGAAATGTGTGCTAATGGCAGTGACGCGTATTGTGTGCTTGGATCATAAATGCAGATATGTGCAAAATATCCATATGGAGAGCAGTGTTATGGCGTATTCTCACCTTTTGGGTCGCAAATATCGGTTTGTAGTTCTTTGTTCCTTCTGTCTACATTAGTCAATACCTTTTAGTGCAGTGAGGGGCCTGAGCGGCAGTCCTGTGACTGTTTACCAGACAGTTTACCACCAAAATTTTTATCTTTGTCTTCTGTTTGGTGTAAAGAGGCATATCAGTGTATTACGAACTTTAAATGTTTAACTGGCTTAGATTTAATAATGATCATGTTTTTAAGAATCATCTTTTATCTGAAACCGCCAACATACGCCCTTTTAAGATATCATGATAGAAACTAAGGCTGGATGGGAAAGCAGCAGCCTCATCTAAATAAGTCACTAATCCGGTCAGTTGGCAGTAAGCCATGATTTATCTTGTGGCCAATTAAATTCACTGCCAGATGCCTGTGATCACAACCCTCAAAATATTTGAGGTGAATTAGGTCTCATCTGCCACCCCATGATCATGACATCACTTTGACAAGTAATGGCCATCGCAAATGAGTAGTTACTGCTATCTACTACCATTTTGACATCCAGTCAATTGTAGTGCCATCGGAGCCCTCACTGTTGTTGGTCATAAACAAACATCTTTAATGATACTAGCCATCAATCACCTCTCATGTGTTGAGTCCTTAATAAGAGAATGTTATCGCATACCATAGTTTGAACTATATATACTTATCTTCATTCTCTCATGAAAGTACTTCAGTAAACCGTTTTCCAAAGCTGAAGCTTCTCATGAAACAACTGCTTGAATACTTTTCTGGATTTTTTTCCTCCTTATTCCTAGTTCAAGAAGCTTGCTTGTCCATTTTCCATGTTGGAAATCTTCTTCTTTAATGAACTTGACTAATTATAGCTGTGTGTATTTACATACAAGAGTTAACTTGATTACTTTTTCACCTTTGCATACCCAATATCTTCAAGTATGACAACTATCATAAATTGCACAGCGTATTGTCTAAGTAAATGTGCGAATTGTTCTTCTTTTAAAATGCATGGTTTTTGCAGGTTAAAACTTTACTTTTAGCACCTCTGGCCTTATCCATCACTGGAATTACTTCGTTCAAATGATGTCATCATATTCATCTTTGCCAGGCATCACTGGAAATACTTCGTTCAAATGATGTCATCATATTCATCATCGCCAGGCGAAAACTTACTAGAAGCCATATTAAGTCGGATTATTTGATCCCATTCCTCTTTGCATGTTTTTTCAATACTTTCAGGGCCGGATGATGCTTCCTCTGAACTTGTCGACAGATGATGGACCCATATTTGTAAATGCCAAACAGTACCATGCGATCATTAGGCGCCGCAAATTTCGTGCAAAAGCCGTGCTCGAGAATAAAGTAACTAGACGTAAGGTATGATCTTTCACATCAATTGCTCCCTGTAATAATTGTCATTCACGTTTTCTGTAAGACAAAAGGCACCTCTGCATGATGTTGAACTTGTCAACTATGGAGAATGCAAAACTAAAAAAATCAGATGTAACTGCAATGCTGTTTCATGCCCGTTTCCTGCAGTTGACTTGCTTAAATTAAATCTTAAAAGTGGGGTAAAACTCTTTGGCATTTATTAGAAGATGATTTCCAGCCCTCAGTTGAGTTTGATCATTTTAGCACTTCAACTTGAAAGGGTATATTCTTTTATGAGCCGTGGTTTTTACCAAGGCCTGGTGCTGACCAGTTTTGTTGGTGCGGCTTATGTGTTTTAAGTTGATTGTCAATCAGTTGCATTCCTCAATATAGTATCTTAAGAAGTTAATTTTTTTTCTTTTAGTTCTGTTTCAGCCATTCCTTTGACCAAAATTTTCCTTTGTCAAACTTGAAGAATAGCACTCCAAAGTTTTCTAAATTAGTGTTCTGTGGTGTTTCATTTGACAGCCATACATGCATGAATCACGTCATCTCCATGCTATGCGCCGACCAAGGGGTTGCGGGGGCCGTTTCTTGAATGTGAGAAACTCGAGCAATGAAGAGGGAGGAGCTGAAGCAAAGAAAGACAGTGGCGGAGAATTTCCCCAGCCAACTGGTTCTCAGAGTTCTGAGCTCTCACAATCTGAGAGTGGCACAACACCGAGCTTGCCAAAAGAAGCTAACGGCAGTGCTGGGAATCTCTCTGGGTCAGAAGTCACTAGCATGTACTCAAGGGAAGGACTTGGTCGTTTTCCGATCGATCAACTTCGACCATCCTACTCTTTCACCAGCATGAACGATACCTCGCATAGCATTGTCATGCCCAGCAAGTGGGTCGCGGCGGTGGACAATCGCCGCAACCTCAATGTCTGAAAGTGAGGGAAGTGGGGTCGATGCCCGACCTCATTTCCCCTCTGACAACCAAGTGGAGAAGTCCCCACTGCTGTTCCTGTAATGGCTATTGCAGTCGGGTCTTTGGCTCTGGATTCTTCTCCCACCATTTGGTTACCATGCGATAGGCAAATCATTCTTGGCTCATATAGGGTGCATTAAGTTAGTTATTGCCTAGTCACTCTGGTGTAGTGGTTGGCTGAAGGTGGCTGGCTGAAGGTGGCTAATCCTTAATGCATCTTCTAAAGAACATGACTAAGAACTTAGAATAACGTGGGTTTGTTCACTATTCCATGCCCATGGAACTACTGAGAGAATGGAAGACTGGGTTTGTGTTTGTTAATGTCTTGTTAATACTTACAGTTTGTTGGTGTCGAAGTCCTTGATGCTTTCTGAGTGGATTTTGAACTATTTGAAGTGATGAACTATATGAAGTGATGTATTGTAACTTTAAAGTTTGTTTAGTGTCTCACCGTCATTAGTATTGTCCGTGACTGCGAAAACGCTTCTTTCTATCCTTAAAGCTTTACTTAGTTCAAACATTATGATGCCATGTCAATTGGACTCAGACGGAGCCGCCAGCTGCAATGGCACGTGATTGATGAGCCATATATGCATATTTACCTCCTGACAATTGACATGCCTGATCCTTTGTTTAGTGTCCCAAGTCGACGGGTGAGAGTATGCAGGACTGTTGCTGCAATAATCTACGTCATAAGACGCTCCTAGACTTGCTTATGTTTCATCTGCATTGAGAAGAACCGGCCAAGGCGCTAGCTGCTCAGGCTAAGTGGGATCACTGTTAGTGTCTAGTAATGTGTTCAGATCATTCTTCTCGCGCAAAAGGCATCGGTGATCGACGGCTGTCTTTATCAGCTTTTTGTCTGCGAGCACTGGGGATTCCTAATGTTCTTATGAATCATGAGTGAGCATAGCGACATTCAGGTCGAGTGTGTCCGGTAACATATGAAGTAAGAGCAGGGTCTGGAGTTGATCTTGATAGCGTGTCATGTTTAAGTGGTCGATGGGTGAGAAATCAAGGAATGCTTACCTGATAACTCGTGAAGTGACCTCAACGGGTCTTGAGAATAAGCTGGACTGAAATATGTACTTGAAAAAAGATCAAATCCAGCAAGAGTCTCACTCAGCGTCCTAATAGATTAATGAAAGAGTTTAATGAGGAAAAACAATCATTAATGGTACCAACTACTTTGCTAAAGCTATCCGTTGCGTTAACACCCTATCAAATTAATATTAAAGTTAGTTACAAGCTCTTCTCGGCCAAATTTAGGCAACACGTTAATCACGTTCGAACTTTAGTTTTGCGTCATTAGTATGTGAAGTTCTTATTTGCATTTTGATGTCTAAACTTTAGATTTAAGGGGCATGTTTGGGGAATGTCTTGTGAAGCAACTTTGGGTTTGTAAAATCCTTGAAACTTAGGCTAAATGATACAAATGGTTCGTGAATTTTGATCTAATGTGTAATATAATGTTTGAGTTTTAAATTTATTTAATATGATCCCTAAATTTTAATTCAATGCGAAACAATATCTTTGGATATTTGATGCGTATTCAATTTAGTCATTGAACTGTATAAAAATGTTTAATGAATTTTTTTTCTTCCATCCTTAGCCTCGCTCCTCTTCCAGCCCTCAACAAACTTCGAGTGAGAGAGAGAGACTATCGGCACTTAATGAGATTGCATGATAAGCTTAAATAGGATAGACTGAAATAATTCAATTAAATAAAAAAATCAACTTAATCTGATTATTAAGGGGAAGATTACTTAATTCATTTAATAAAATATAATTGATGATAATTTGAATTTTGCCAAATATATTGATAAAATCTACCAATGACTCTCGTCCAAGTGCCAGCGACCTTGTCGGCCATCACCGCCACCCCACCGACAAAGGGACGGCAGCCATAGGCGAGAGAGAGAGCCCTCGCTCCTGTCTATGTTCTTCTTTTTTTTTTTAAAAAAATTTAGTTTGTTTTTGGAAAAAAATACAGCAAAAAAAAACTAAAAGACAAAATTGCCCTTATCAAATAGTGCATTGAGGCATTTATTTGAAATTGATATGATCACTTCAAATCTTTATTTAAAATAAAATTCACATCAAATCCTTATTCACTTCTAACCCTTATTTGAAATACAGTTTATTTTAGGTTCTTATTTGAAATTTTCTCTAAAAATTAGTTTGGGTTAGGGGTTAGTGGTTAACCTATTCGTTGGAATAGTTTCTTAATTTTTGAAATTTGAAACTTAACCTACATATCCAATAACCTATAACTTATGTTATCACAAATTTCAAGGTTTACCTAAGTTTTACTTGTGCTCTTAATTAAACGATTGCATATTTAGACACGAAGTTTATGAAATATTAATAAAATAAAAGTATTAATCATGGATATGTCGGAAATAGAAATTTAGATTAGTGATTTTAGATTACGCACTCATAATTGGATGTTATAGAATATTGCGGGATCGCACGAAAATATAAAACAAAAGACTTATTCTAGGTTCCAAGTTCTAAGTTCTTGGCTCTACTTGAAACCTGAAATCTACCAATTACGATAGATTTTCCAATTTTCTTTTATCCCGAAACCTATCCTACATATTCCAGAACCTAAAACTGGATTGGTTCTCATGTTCTTGATTCTACTTTAAAATCATGCTCATCCTAGTTTAAGGTAAATGTGGCATGACTATATTGGTTTAGGAGTTTTTATAATAATAATTAGTTTGGGAAGATGTAGCATAAACATATCATTTTAGGATTTTCTTTTTGTGGCATTAGTCTCTTTTTTAATGTTTGGCGAGGGATTAATAATGTTAATTCAATTTTCGGTTATCATTAAACAACCTTTTGATTCTATCCTGGGCCCTTGAAGTCATCAACAATTAAATGACCAAAAGCAGGAAAAAAAAGAAAAAGAAAAAGAAAAAGAAAAAGAAAAAGGAAATCATCAACAATCTAGATTTGTTACTTAAACTTTCAGCCTTTCATTTCAATTCTACAAAACGGGCAAGAAAGAAAGAAAGGAAAATAAAATTAATGCCATCAGTCAATTTGATCAACTTAAACTTTCTTGAATTTGATCATTTAGGGTTCGTTTGTTTCGCGGAAAATGGGCCATTTCCGGAAAATATTTTTCCAGAAGTCATTTTCCAGGAAAATGATAATATTTTCTAGTGTTCAACTAAAATGCGAAATTGTTTCGGAAAATATTTTCCAGTATTCGGTAAGAAAAATATTTTCCGCTCCCCAGATTGGCGAACGCAAGCGTCAAGCTCGAGGCTCGCCAGATCGACGAACGTGAGTTTGAGATCAACGAGTTTAAGGTTCACCTGGTTCGATGACTAGCCAAAAAAGAAGAAGATGGGAAACAAAGAAAAGAAAAAGAAAAAAAGAAAAAGGAAATTATAAATAATTCGAATAAAAAAAGAAAAGAAGAAGAAGAAAGGAGAAGAGAAAGTGATGATTTGTAGATGTGTGAGATAAGAGAGATTAAGTGAGAAAAATGTTTTCCACTTTTCAAAAGTAGAAAATATTTTCTCCTACTTTAGAAGATTTTTTTTCCTTTGTATGGAAAATATTTTTCCCAAGAAATTCATTTTTTTGTAAAACGAATGCCAGAAAATCTAGAAAACGTTTTTTCAGAAATTATTTTTCGCGAAACGAACGGAGCCTTAGGGTGCGTTTATTTCGCGAAAAACTCAATGATAAAGGAAAATGTTTTCCGAGAAAGCATTTTCCAAGAATACGGTTTGTTTTCCTTTCTTTGGCGATGTATAATTGAAAATGTTTTCTACCGTCTAGATCTCATTAAAAAATAATCACACTTTATCACAGGGAAAAAAAATGAATTTTTAATTTAAAAAACTTCAAAATTTTAATATTGCGTTTTTTATTTCCTTTTTTTTTTTTTTTTTTTTTTTTCTTTTTCCTTCTTCTTGTCCTTCACTCCTCAGCTTCCTCAAGCCATCCCTTCTGCTTCCTCTGGCAGTTTGTTACCAGCTAATTTACAAGGGGTGAGTTCCAGCTGTCGCTAGAGCCGGTGAGCTCGCCAGCTAGCTGCTAGAGGCTGTGAGCTCACCCAATCTAGTGAGGCTTGAGCCTCATCACGAGCTCACCAAATTTAGCAAGCCTTGAGGCTCATCAGCCTCGGGCAAGCTCAAGCCTTATTGTCGAAAGTCATGAGATCGCTTGATCTAGTGAGACCGAAGCTCACTAGTCGTCCTTGTGGCCTGTGACGGGTGAAGAAGAAGCAAAAAGATAAAGAAAAAGAAACAAATTCGAATTTTTTATTTTTATTTTTAAAATGTTTTCCAAATTCTAATTTTTTTAAATAAAAAATTCAATTTCATTTTTTTAAAATATATATTTTTATAAGAATAATTTTTTGTAAACTAAGCATCAAATCTAAGCTTTGGTAGATTCGGAAAATGAGGAAAATATTTTTTTGAAATTATTTTTCGCGAAACGAACGGTGCGTTAGTAAGAAAATGGGAAAATCATTTCCAGAGAGAGAGAGAGAGAGAGAGAGGGCAAACCTTATCCATCAGTGTCGCTCTCGCTACGGAGCATAAACGAAGACAGCAGGGGATAATCTTATCTCTGCCATTTACCCAGAATTCGTCGATCATCATCATCTTCTCCTTCTTCTTCTTCCTCCGAATTCCTCCGTTTCCATGTCGACCTCGTCGCTGTCCATGGCCGCGGCTGCTCCTCCGTCGCTCGGCCACAAGGGCCCCTCCTCTGCTCTCTTCCTCGCTCCTCCCCGCGCCTCGCTTCCCTCCCACTTCCCGCCGAAACCCCCCGCCCTCCGCCTCCTCCTCGCCCTCAAATCCTCGGCCCTCGTCTTCGGCTCTTCGAAACCACCCACCTCCGTCCCTCGCCAACGCCTCCTTTCGGCTGCGTTCGACGGGTTCGAAGCCGAAGACGGTGTCGCCGGGGGTTCGGAGGGAGAGGACCCAGAAGAGGCGGAGGAGCTGCTCGAGAGCGCGGGCGAAGAAGAGGAGGAGGGGGAGGGAGAGGAGAGCGGGGAGGAGAAGAGAGTCTCGGGTTCTGCGGGCGGGAGGTTGTACGTTGGGAACTTGCCTTATTCCATGAATTCTTCTCAGTTGGCTGAGGTCTTTGAGGAGGCCGGGCGTGTGATAAACGTGGAGGTTCGTCGCCTTCTGCTTTCGTGTTGCATTTCGGCTCTGTTGTTTGCTTGTTTTTCTTATGTTTTGAAGACTTTTGGTTACTGGGTTCTTGAAAATTGACTTTTTTTTTTCCTGGTGGTCATGGTTGGGTCGTTTCAGGTTGTTTATGATCGAGTGACGGATAGGAGCAGGGGCTTCGCGTTTGTTACCATGGGGAGTGTGGAAGAAGCTCAGGAGGCTATTCGGATGTTCGATGGATCTGTAAGCATTCCCACCCAAATACATGACCATCAGAGTGGTTCTTGATGCATGAATTGAATTGTGGCCTTAACTGTGAAATAGATGTTGCCCTGTTTGTGGCCCCGTCACACGTGTCGTTTCTTGCGTTCTGTTGAACACTACGTGTCGTTTCTTGCGTTCTGTTGAACACTAGCCAATGTGAACTGCTTCATGAAGAATTGGAGCCTGCTTTGGTAGATAGTCTGCTGTCGCTGAATAAGATGGCTTTTCCATCAATAATGGCCCAATATAGACTGTTTTTGCTTTAGATGAAATAACATGGTTGTTTTATCAATGCAACCATAATTGTTAGGAGTTGCTTGCAGCAGTGATTGGTGTGTTAATTTGGACATAGGACTTGTTGGATATTAAATCAGTCTACACTGACTGATCCATTTTTGTATTGGTGGTGACTTTTTTATGAGGCTTTGTAAACTCGGAAATTGAATGCGTTGAGCATAGTGTAAATTCATGTGTTGTTTGGTGTTTTATTGCTAAATGCTCACCCTTTCCCAACTATTATTAGCATTGATAACTAACCTGTATTAATTGTTTATCGAGCATTTCCAAAGTAATCTTTGTGATAGAGCTGGTGAACTCCTTCAATGTATGCATCTATTGGAGAGTTGGTTTCACTCTGGTGGTAGTGTGTTGTGGGGTTCAATGTTTGCTTCTTTCTTCTTCTTTCATATATTGTTGATTATCTGCGGCACTGAAATGATGTGTGGGCTAGTTTGCTAGACAAAGAAAATTAATGTTAGTTTCTTTTTCGTCATGTTCATACAGCAAGTTGGCGGCAGAACAGTCAAGGTAAACTTCCCTGAAGTGCCAAAAGGAGGTGAAAGGGAAGTAATGGGGCCGAGGATCAGAAATAGCAACCGTGGCTTTGTGGATAGCCCCCACAAACTCTATGCAGGAAACCTTGGGTGGGGCCTCACTTCCGAAGGTCTCAGAGATGCATTCGCCAACCAGCCAGGCCTGTTGAGTGCAAAGGTTATATATGACCGCAATTCTGGAAAATCCCGAGGATTTGGATTTATCTCCTTTGAATCTGCAGAGGCTGTGGAGTCAGCTTTGGATGCCATGAACGGAGCGGTAGGATGCATTGAACTGACTGAAAATCCACATTCTTGTTAGGGATTGCTACAGTTTGTACCCTATTATGGTGCCAATTTGAGTTTGGTTTGACACTTAATTTTTTAGCAATTTAGCAGTGATAGGTCATTCGTATGAGAACATGCACTAGGGTTAGCTTGTTCATATGCCTATTGCAACCATTTACCTTAAATTAACATAGCTGCATAAGGTATTTTGGCAAGCGTTTGCTAAAGAACCTTGATACCATATGATTGGTCTTTTCTTGTTGGAAAAAATAAACTTTAGTGTGGTAAATGCTACTTCTCAACATTTCATGTTTAAGGACCAAGCGTTAGTCCTTAAATATTTGCTGACTAGCCGTGTTTCTTTTTGTTTTGTCTTGGCTACAATGGGAATCAGGAGGTGGAAGGGCGGCCCTTACGATTAAATTTGGCAGCGGACAGAGCATCTCCTGCTTCTCTGAACAGAAATGCTGCAAACAATCTCGACAGCAGCGAATTGCTTTCCAGCATCAGCAGCTGAGCAAATTTGACAAGTTTTGGCTTCCAAATACCTGTAGAGTACTGAGGCAGCACGAGAGGAATTGGAGGAGAGGACTGTGGAGATCCTTGTCTCATGCTTAGCCCTGTAACTCTACAACTCAGCCACTTGCCAAACTCAAGTTCTCTGTGCCAGGGCATTCAAAGATGATGGTGAATATAAAGCTCGGTGGCCCTAGAGATTACTTGATTTTTGGATGTACGTACACTATAGTTATATGCGCGGATAGTCTGCTATGATGTTGCCGGATTGTGAGCGGTCCTGCATAGTTTTGGTGTTGAGCAGTTAAATGAAAGTATTGACTAATTGTTCTCAACAGTTGAACACTTAGTTTGGAGAATGAAACTTCAACCGAATCTATTTATTTTAAGAGAGAAAGATGTGCATTTGGAGGCTTGGATGTCCACAACTTCCTTAAGAGTTTTGCCACGCTGTCGCGCTCTGTTCTCACATGCCGTAGTGCCATATCCATTGTTCTCGCATGTTTTCTCAAATAATATCTAAAGATGGAGCATCAGTCCATATTACTGGTTTTATCTGTCTGATAGTTCTGCTTGGAAAATAGTTTGTTTTGGGTGATTGATCTGCCGTGGTCTTGCGATGGAATTACACTGTTAAACCGGAAGTCAAGGAAATTCCGGCGACCTTCAATGAATTCACCGCCATGTCTCCAGCACAGGAGCGTTTCTTCCAAACTCAATTCTCAATTCACGGGTTGGTCCCCACCGGCGAATGCAGTCATCAGGGCATAAGCTGATGCTGCAGTTCAATCTTCGAAAGATTGTTAGTGATCACATACAAACAAGCTTACTAATAAAAGAGAATACTACTGCAAATGCTCAACTTCAAAATTGCTTTGGGTCAAATATCGCGAGAATCGACAATGTCTAAATTAATAATTTTTCATTTGGTCAATGTTTAACTTGATCTTTGTAGTTTAATTTTGTTCAATGCGGTTTTTTGTTCTTCCAATCGAATCGATTTCATCCTTTTCATTAATTTGGTCCGGTTGATATATGATATCAGAAAGTATGAAACGAAAAAATTGACACGTGGAAGAGTGGGGCATTGCTATTCGTCCTTCGCGCTAATGACCTACTTGCCCTAACTTGGATTTGGATTTACCACCGAGTGTGGTGACTGCCCTGGCCAATGGCTGCGCAAGGATCGACTGCCCTCGTTGGAGACACCCCCTAGTTTTTCCATCTTTTCTTTTCCATTTTTGAATTTCGTTGACATATGGTTATCCAGAAAATGCCACATAAGCAAAACCCGTGTTTAAATTGCATTGCTACATCGTATGCCAACAGGATCAAATTAACTAGAGTGACGAACAACGTTCGGTTACAAGACAACAATGATTGAATCTAAGAAAATGCTAAGGTTTAAAGGCCAAACCAAACATCAGTAGACGGTCCATAGAGACTTTGTCCTTTGTGGAAAAGGCGTAGTGTTTTGATGTCCACCGAAGAAACCAAACGACGGCAAAATTGAAACTCATATCACATATCATTTGATACGAGTGTTACACAAAAAGATTTCTAATTATCTAATGCCGAGTCTTCTAGCGAGGCAAATATAATAAATTTTTTAGGCAAATGTGCATCTTGTGACAAATATATTGAGAAGACAGAGTTCCTCCTCATGATTTAGGAACTCACCACCTTATGTAACATAGATGAACTAATCAATGAAATTCATTGACCTAGAAAACATCAATAAAGCATAACTATGTTCGAAACCAAAAGCAACATCCGCCCCGGGAACAATCAGAACAAGACTCCGAGAGAGAGACACCAAACGCCGCGGCCCTCGTGTGGCGGTGCCGCCTACTAAATCCAAGGTTTAGCGACTGAGAGCCCCATCAGCACCACGAGGAGCATCGAGAAAATAGAGGCCAGGATGAGCTGGCGGAGGAATATCTTGCGGTTCCACTCCATGTCCTTCTCCGATCGGCGTTGGTCCTGGATCGCTTTACGTAAGAACGTCTCGATCTCGCCTGTGGCATTTACGGTCTTTCGGGATCAGAAGAGTGAAAAGATCATGGAGTTATTGGAGCGGGACGAAGGATTCCATGCTAGATTCATATTTAGGATGTGTAGGTGGGGGATGGTTGTTCTCTTTCCTAGTATAGGCCTCTTAACTGTAGGTTAGACATCATTACTAGTTTTCTCTTGTATATGCCTATGCTGAAGAAACAAAGATGCCAATAGAAGTGGGTAATTACTAAAAAAGTCATAAATTTATTGCAATTCTATCAATTCAATCTAACTATTTTGATAATTTACCAATTTAGTCAACTTGACCAATTTTAGTTAAAAATCGTTGACATGGACGATTTTAGTAATTTTTTATTTTATATATTTTCATTGTGGCCAGTAAAGATGTCAAAGACACTTCTTGTTGTTGGGCGAGGTCGGCTCACCACGGCTAGGCTGGCAAAACTCGACCTCATTGTTGCTAGGTGGGGTAAACATTGCCAGAGGCTAGGTTGGTAAGGCTTGCCTTCACCAAATCTAGTTGGTGAGGTTTGACCTCACCGGATCAACAAAGTTGTGACTTGCCTAACCACTAGCGAAGCTTAAGCGGTCGCCAAGGGCCTTTGGCGAGCGTCACCCTCATGGGCAAGGCCGCCCTCACAGCCTCTCGTGAGGCCTCGAGCTTCTCTAGGGTTTGGGCTAGACACAACCTTGTCAGATTTGGTGAATTTAGGCCTCGCTCATGGCCAACGAGGCTTGACCCTTGCCAACCCATCCATTAACAAAGCTACAATGAAAAAAAAAAAATAAAAAAATAAAATATAATAATTAAAAGTCATAAATTATAAAAAAAATTGTTCACGTCAACATCGGTGTTGCTAGGTAAGATGGTTGACATCCAAGTTAGCAATTTCTAGTCAAAATTGGACGGACGTACTGAATCAGCCAATTACCAAATGGTTTATGATTAAATTGGTCAAATCAAAAAGTTTATGAATGATTAGCACAATTGCAATAGGTTGTTTATGACTTTTTTGATAATTTTCCTAAGCACATAGAAATAGCAAGTTTAGCAACCAGACAAAAAACAATAAACATGATTAAAATTCGATCCTATTTTACATGCACGCGACACGTGTCCTCCGTCCGCTATTTTATGTACTACTTATTTTAAGACTCAACAAACTCTAATAAATCTCCTATGGTAATCATGTTCAGCTAATCATCATCTAGATGCTAACTAAAAAGGTAAAATTGTAAGGGAAAAAACCACGAAAAACCCTAAACTTTTTTTTTTGTGACGTGAAAAACCCCGAACTTTGTCAACCATAACATATTTACCCCCAAAAAAATTTTATGACACAAAAAACCCTAAACTTCTATTGTGTGACACATTTACCATAATCTAAAGGGCATTTTGGTCTTTTTACTTTTTAAATAATTTTTTCTTCTTCTTCTTCCCTCCACCGGCCATGGCGGAGGGAAGTCGGTGTTCGGCGAGGGTCCCCCCGCCTAGGCTAGCTAGGGTCACCCTCGCCGGCATCGAGCGAGGACAGCCCTCAGTTGGGTTGGGCGAGGGCCCCCCTCGCCACTAGGCCCTTGCCTGCATTGGGTGAGGGCATCCCTCGCCAGGCCCTTGCCAGCGTCGGCGAGGGTCATCGCCCGACGCCGGCGAGGGCGGCCCTAGCCAACCCAAGCGAGGGCGACCCTCACCCAACGCTGGTGAGGGCAGCCCTCGCCAGACGCCGGCTTCCCTCCACTGGCTTCGCCATGGCCGGTGGAGGGAAGAAAAAAAAAAAAAAGATAAAGAAAAAACAGAAAAAATAAGATAAAAATGCTCTTGATGGGTAAATGTGTCACAGTTTGAAAAGTTTGGGGTTTTTCATTTCACGAAAAAATGTTTGAGGTAGTTTTTTCACTTTGGGCAAAATTTTGGATTTTTGGTGGTCTTCTCCCAAATTGTAAATATGCGAGACTACGAGCGCATAGATTATCGCCATGCGTGAAATAATTCTTTATGTAAGAACAAAACTCACCAGTAGGAATCAGATCCACAGTCATCTCCTCCGGATTCTCTCCGGTTACCGCGAAATACCTCCGCTGCATCGTCTCCTTGTACTCTGACGATAGCTTCTCCCTCAGCTTGTTGAATCCCTCCATGTTGTCCTTCATCGTCTTCCTCAGCCCGTCTACCACCGACGTCCTTGTCTGGTCCAATGACGACCCCGCCCCACACCCGGGAAGGTTTGGGTTCGCGTCGTCGGCCCGCTCGAGGCCCTCGAGCCTCTTCTTCACTGCATTCGCCTTCTTCAGGGCCTCCTCCACGTCCCATTCCATCCAGGCCCTCAGGTCCTTCACGGCCCTGGCGTTGTGCAGCGTCTTAATATGCTCGTGACAGGATTGGAGCCTCCGCTGGAGGCTTCCCAGCTCCTTGAGCTCGTCCTTGATCGACTCAGCATCCTCGGAGAACTTGTCGAGGCTGACGCCGGCACCACCGCCATCAGAGCTCAGCTCAAAGGCGTGGCTGTCGTCGCCATTGCGGAGGTGAGAGTAGGAGCCAGACGAGGTCGCTCATGGTGCAACAGACAGAATTGGGTTCAAAAATTTATGCTGCAAAAACTTACGAATTGAGATAGATGACGATGATTAAGTGAAGGATTCTCCCTTCTTTTGCTCGTGGAAGGGAGGAGAGGGGAAGTGTAATCCGGAATGAACGTGTTGGGAAGGGCGTTGCACGAGAGATAATATATTGTGAATATTGGACGAAATGGTTTCGAGGAAGAGAGAGAAACGAGTTGAATTCTTCTCACACGGCTGCTTGAGAGAGAGATTGTCAAATGAGCTTGCCTCGTCTACTTCTCTTCGTCATTCTAAGGGAAAAGTCACATGGAAGTATTCGCTGATCGTTCTCAACAAGTCAATACACGTTCTGAGACAGAAAATTCAACCGAATCCTTGTCTTAATGGATGGCACCTTGGATGTTCACAACTTCCTGCACCATGTAAATATATGTTTTGCTGCACCGTTGCACTCTGTTCTCGCATGCCAATATGCCATATCCATCGTTAATGCCTAGAGTTGGAGCATCAGTCCACGTAAGTAATGTTACCGTCTTGAGTTCGAGACGATGCCCGTGATAGGTCTGCCAGGAAAATAGTTTGTTTTAGGTGATTGATCCACCGTGTAAACGTTAAGTCAATATCCGGTTTGAACACGGATCATCAAATCAAAAACAACCATTTTTGCTTGAAAAGTCGTCAACACCTTCTACTGCCGAAGCATCTAAAAGTAGAAACCAAAGTTTCAGACATTTTTGTCCATTTTTCTATTAAGACACAGACACCTAGACAAAGAATATTAGCTATTCATCCGGTCAGTCTTCCCTTCTTTTCTCTTTGTTTGATCGGATCCATTCTCTTAACTCAGATTAGCAAATCGGGACCAAAACAGAAACAGAAGTTCTGAGAATTTAGCGTCCCAAAATTGAGCAATAGAGGAAGAACTTAACTACGGTTCAAACCTCTGTTTCATCATTGCAATATATTGTTCCGGTGCTGTCGAATATAACTAAATTGAATCATATGCGGAGAGAGAACTCATCAGATTCAGTTTTAAAGGTGTGAGTGATTACAACTAATCCAACATGAAGGCTTTCGACAGCACTGACATGCATTTCTTGAATGGATATATTCAGACATCACGTTGAAGCAGCAATGTTCACTGTATGGGGAGAAAATTTCCAGACTTCAACGAATCTATGTTTGAGGTCATTCAGCAGGTTCCAAATTGCCAGTAAGAAGAGCATCTGCCGTGGTGTCCGGATCTTTTGGAAAGAAAACTCTGCAGGAATTGCACAGGCAAAATTTCATGAAAATTTAGAAGATGAAACTGTTCTGGACAAGATACAACACAGTTCAGTATCAAGAATAGGTAGCTACAAGGTGTGAGCTTCCACAATGCAACTCCAAGTCCTATAGTCAGAACTGGTGGACGTCCACTTTTAAAAAGATTTTGAATGGAGGCAGTATGGAATGAATTTCGTTTCAGAAAAGGAGGGGGAAAAAGAGAGTTGACGATCAACCAAACTAGAAAGCAGGGACTTTCATTGAAACATATTGAATAAGCCAGAACGAAATATACTTCATCCGAAATGACAAACCGAGATACCTGCAGGTGTTATGATACAATGTCTTGCTCAGCTGATCTATGTCCTCAATACCTTTGCAGCCAGCAACCACCTCCAGAACTTGACTGAGAATTAGTAAGATAAGAGACAGATTATTAAAAATTGTAAAGATATAAAAGAGAGTAAAGCAAATGAAGAAAATATCCTTAGCTTCAACTAAGAAAATAACAATAAAGTTATAGTTCTGGACCAAAGAAAAAAAAACTAAAAGCAGTAGTCATAGCACATGATACACAACATATCTCAAAACAGAATTTAGTCGGGGGTACAATCAAAGGGGACCTTTTTATTTTGTTCTGCATTTCTACTTATTGCTACTCGGTTGCAAGAACACTCCCTAAAATGAGCAGTTCTATGATTTCTAACTAAAAGGCAACATTCACCAGCCTCCAATTGGAAAAGGAGAGGTGGGTGGGGTCAGGTTGGGGCACAACAATAATTGACCAGATAAAACTCTCCAAAGCTTGAGTAGAACAAGCATAACAAGAGAAGAAAAAGTGAAGCCACATCTGTCAACAAGGTATGACTACCAATTAGAAAAAGGCAAGAACCAATATATCAAGTCTACAAACAGCAGACACAGGGAAAAAACCATTAGAAACTCTGTGACCTTATTCAAAGAATAATATTGTTATGTCAATAAAGTGCCACAAAATGAATGGTTTTAGTGATCACATGTCAAATAAAAATTAATATGTCAAGGGAAATATTCATCCAAAAGTGCACACAAATATTACTAGGAGTTCACAAATTTTCAGCAGCTGACCTTGTGAGTCTTTCTTGCATAGACAATAATCATACAGGAATTAATTGGGTCAGCTTCAATTGTGTCTTTCTTCCTTTTATAGACAAGAATCTTTCAGGAAGCACATAATTGAATGCACACAAAAGCTTTCAAGCTCCACTAATCATTTTGTCAAGCCTAGCTATGAAGAAATTGTTCAAAGATGTACAGACCAAATAATATATGGCACTGGCAGTGTTGTGCTCTGCCCAGTGGTTGGTCTTCGAGCATTTATCTCACAACCAACCATAAGTAAATAATAGGGATTTCATTTTGTCACTCTTTTTCTCCCTCTCTAAATTACAAATGACCAATATAAGTTTAACACGGCATATAGCAATACAGTAAACCAAAAAAACTCACCGAACTAAGCAAGGTTCATTCCGCCCTTTAACAGTGCTCTCTGGATCATATTTCTCTTTCTTTTTTGAAGGCCACAGAGTCTTAACGTAGCTGATGCCAGCATGAGTGCTCTTTATTTCACAATATGGAGAATCTGTCTCAATCATCATTCTTTCAAGGGGAATCCCTCGAACAACATCAAGATTCTCAGCAGTTTTCAGAGAGCAACCATTGACACCTAGTTAGGCATTGGAAACCAAAACTGAGAAGAGAAAATTCAATACTGCTAAATCACATCTCCCAGGAGAAATGCCGTCGTATTAAAGTTAATGGACAGTTCTAGCACATAGAACACAATAAAGACACTTGGTGGAGGTAACCCCAATAAGTGGAGTAGTTGCTTTATTAATATGCAGTATTTAAGTACCCACAAAAACCTGTAACAGAAATGGTTATAGATATTTGACCATGTGCCATGACTTCAGCTAGCATCTACCTGCATACTCTTTTTCCCGAGTCCCGAAAGGCATACTTTCCCTTAAATTTGATAGGGTAAAGACTTGCTCCATTTACAAAGGGGGCCAACATGGAGATTGTACGTAACAGCATTTTTAACCGTCAATAACCTTATAGAGAGAAATGGAAAAAAGAGTGCTATGAAAGACCGACAACTTTTTCTTTTGCCGATGCCATTCAACCTTCAACAAAAACTTAGTATTCCTATCATACTTCATTTGGTAACCAACAAACAATTGGACTTGTAGAATTAAGTCTTTTCAACTTTTACATTGCTACCGAGTAAGAACATCAGAAACCAGAAATAAGCATACCCCTCGCACTGCAATCCTTGCCCTAGAAGCAAGAGATCTAATCTATTACCTACATCTCCACTTGGACCTTTCTCTCATCAACATCAACCCCACCCACCCTGGATACATGACAAGGCACCAGTATCACCAAACTGTGTCCAATCAAAAAGCACAGTGTAGTGTAGAATGTTCATGACAGAAAGCCATCGGAAGCCTTAAGCACCACCAAGCAGCATATGTTATAAATGGACAAGATGATTACAGTGAAAGGTTGTCCAGTTTATTGGTCCACGAAATTTGATGTTCATCTCCCTTGGTTTTAACGTACCATTCCATAGATATTTGTCCATCATGCGTTTCCGTCTCGTACTTCTTGAATAAGGAGACAGAGTGGTAACTTATCATTTTCAGAGGCTACT
Organism: Eucalyptus paniculata subsp. matutina; assembly: GCA_017140255.1. NCBI lineage: Eukaryota > Viridiplantae > Streptophyta > Magnoliopsida > Myrtales > Myrtaceae > Eucalyptus > Eucalyptus paniculata. The sequence goes on from CM029435.1 coordinate 47,688,206, forward strand.
TTGTGCCAGAGTGCCAAAGTGCGATCTGTTTAGATGATTGCAACTTATGTAAATCTTCACGATTGATGCAGGAGCATAAATCTATATTAGCAGTTTAAGTCTATCTTTCCTATATTTAGTATTTCTTATGTTATTAGGTATATATGTCGTCATGTGATAGGCATGTGATTTTTAATGAGTCTTATGACTGAGATCAGGAGTTACCTATGCCCAATAAAAAGTCAAAGATAATGTTAAATCTGCAACCCTAATATATGTAGGTCTTTAAGTCCCTCTGTCATTAGTTTTTTTTAAGTCCCTCTGTCGTTAGTTTTCTTCTTCTTAATATTATTAGTTTCTCTAAACCCCAGAATTTTTCTGTTCTCACTTCAAATATTCTCAGCTGTAGCCCCCATTTATTTTTTTCATTTTGCTGTTACATCTCCAATTACGTCATAATATGAAAAGTATGGTTGGTGAAGTGTTGACCAAAATAATAAGATATATCCATCTCAAACAAAATAATTAGCTAAATATTCATAGAGATGTGCACAGGAAGTTGTGTTCATGGAGAAAGATAGTCTAGGATGGGGTAAAAACTATATTCACCTAAATAGATATTACTGAAGGAAAGAAGTTTATCACGATCTTCAGCGCTCCCTGTAAATGAATGTGCCACCCCAGCTGTAAAACTGCTTTGAAGATGGAAACATCATATATTAAAAATTATTCTTCTGAACAGACGACTAAAAGATAAGATACCAGGCCTATCACCACTAAAAAACCTTAAACAGATATTTACAGGAATGACATAAGTTCGCTTAGCATAGAGAAAAGAGAAGTGATGATAAACAACCTTACGTATATACAACAGTTTCTCTCCTGTAAATTTCAAAAGAAAAAATAAAAATTGACAAGCTGATAAAGAATGTCCATTGATTGTGTTATTGTATTTTGAAAGTTGGAGCTCAAAATCTAGATCACAGCATCAGGCTATGTTCCTTTCATGCCTATCAAAAGCAAAGCCAAAAAGTACACCACCCTTAACCATAAAATGAAAGTTAAACTTTTCCTGTTTTTAGATGCAGCCTCTTCTTTATATCAGCATGCTCTTGCCATAACTGATGCAGTCTCAAAAAATTCAGATGAGAGAAAAGAAAAAGAAGAATTATGTGGCAGCATGTGAAATCAAGACCAAGTGAATTTTTATTTTTATTTTTATTTTTATGGGGTGAGAGGGTTTCTAGAAAGATGGTAAAACGCAGAAGCTCCAATCTCCTTGTCAGATGAATCAGATCCTTAAATTGAAGTAAACATTTAGTTTTCTGAAGCTGCAGTTGCATCTTAGGAATCACGCTATTATTATCCTGATCTAAAACTTCCAAATATTGATTCCACAAGTTCCTTAAATAAAAAAATGACTTCAACAAAGAACCCACACCTTAAGGAAAATATGAGTGGACTAAATGCCCAAGATTCATTTTTCTATCTTTACCTTGTTCTGATTACCCAAGTCTAGATAAGGAGGAGAAATGTATCAATTTTCAGACTTACACTAAGAATTGTTGATTACATACTCTTATTAAATATGTCATTTCATCATAAGATAGACATGGTCAATCAAAGTCCACGATCATTGAGTAATGGACACTTGCTATTTCTCTGGTTCATAAGTTGTTATTGTCTACTTCATATTTGGACATAAAAACAGAAAGAAGAGAATTGCATATCTCATCATTGGAACGTAAAGGGATTGAGAAGGGAAAGAATAAAGGGTATCCAACAGAAGACAATATACACTGCCAATGGCACATGCAGCCATCCCCAAACAGATCCATTTCACTGAGCATCTAGGATCGCACCTGTCCTTGTTTCTCTCCACGATTTCACAGAAGTCATCAGCAGCTGCACGCATATGGAGAAACATAGGAAGCTTAGTAGCACATGCCAATTCAAACTGCTTCTCAAAGTACCTATTTTTGAGAAAGACGTTTAAGAAGAATCAGTTGATCAAATAAAGGGATCACTTGCAATAAAGAGATGGGCAAAACTTACAAAACAAAAAAAGATTTCACCTCACTGACTACATACTTCTTTTGAATCTCAGAAGGGCAAAAGTGAAGCCTGTCATAGTCCAATCCGCATTCACCGATTGCTACAACCTATACATCAGCATGCAGATTAGCTAGTAGATAATAAAACTATAAGTGTTCTCTATAAACAAGATAATGACATTGAAAAGCAATGAATATATCCAGGACACTAGAACATCATTATAGCACCAAATAGTTTAAAGTATTTTGAGAATCATATTTGTAGAAAGTGAAGGACTACATAACACGGCAACTGACTATAATCCGATCAAAGTTGGCAGGTCTATATATAACCAAAGTTCTCCATTCAATGAGCAAAACCATTTAATGAGCAAAACAAAAGTATCAATGTTTATGCAGAAAATTCTTGCATTTTTGCTTATTTGAAAAGCCTTCATACAAGGTATCCCCAGTGTTAAGAAATGTGCTAAGGCATTATCGGTTCACTTTACAGACATATCACAAAAAAATTGGGCTCACTTTTCCTTTCTGTATGCCTTCTCTAGCCAACAATAGAAGAGACTGATAATGCTTGTCTGGATCTCCACTCTCTTCAAATTCCTGAAGAGAAATCAACATGCCTAAAATCAGAACTTTTCAACAAGATATTCTGGAAATAAGAACCAATAAAAATTTAAAGGATGGTATTATACCCCGCATCTAGTTGGATGTACTCCTACAGTGCAAAAAAGCCTCCCTGACATTATTGATATATCAAATGAGTAAGCCCAACATCCATCAAAGCGTAGAAACAAGGTGAAAAAGGTGGAGATACTTTCTGTACAAAGTTGGAAGTTTCTAAGTCCTTGGGTATAAATAATGAGCTTTCATATATTAAATACAAAAGGAAATTTTGTCTTTCCAATAAAGCTCACAGACCATCTGTTTCTGCAATTGCAAGAGCTTCCTTTGATTCTTTAAGTGACCCACCAGTCACCTGCAACAATAATAAGTTTCAGCTATTTTGTAACTTCTTAATTTTCTGATAGAAAAGAGGATGAACTTTTTATAGAGGCAGCAATCTGTGCCAGTTATTTAATACGTTTTATATACTGTATATAACAGCATGACCGGTCCAAGTCCCGTTCATGGAACCGTGTGGGTTAAGTAGGAAACTGCTGACCTTGAACCTAAACTATTTCCAATGAACAATCCTCTCCGGGACCCCAATACTGACCTAAAAAGGACAATGAGAACAGCCCTTCCCATTCAGAAAACACAACCCTACAATCTCTTAACTAGCATGAGCACCTGAAGTCACCAAATTCATCCGTGACAAACCAACCGATGAAAGCATCTAAATCATTTTTATAAAGAGGCAGTCATTTTCCGAAGAAAGAAAATTACACGGGCACTAAACAATTTATTTTTCATACAATTTAGGAAGACAGTGTTGTCACAAGTTTACAATGCTAAAGATTTTGTTGAAAGTAGCCTTGCAAGGAAGAAGCAACGATGACCTTAACTAGGTCTTTGCTTTGCCATTAACCACATAGGAAATCACTTGGCAAAGTCCTTGCTCAACTATTCAATGGGATACTTTCCCAGCAAAATGTCAAAAATAGAGAGCTATCCAAACTCCAGATGGTACAGCCTTCCCAACTCCAATGCCGATTAGATCTTCGAAGTCCAAGAGGACATCAATTGGACTAATCTGGCTCAATAACCTCCACCATTGCCAAGAACTTTCCATCTAACCCAACCAACCCTAATGGACAGTACCCACACAAAATTGAACTCCGATTGCCAACACATTCAAATTCATCTCAGGAAAGGCGAGCGATATACTCACGACGATCCGATCAACACCGGCGCTCCAGGCTCTGTTCAGCACCGTGGCAATATCAGGCCCATGGCATTGCTTCCCGTTGTAGATTCCCTTAAACATGCCATCTGCATCGAATTTTTTTGCTTCTCTCGCTCAGATCACGAAACAGGAGCAAATTATAACCAATTTCACAAATGGGGTACGAAAGAATCGACTGCCGGCAATTTCAGACGCGACCCAACAAGTGTTCGACGAAATGCCTGACCTGTGAAGTTGACGGCGATATCTGTTTTTGAAGGCCAAAGAGAACGAGAAGAGAGTGAGGATGTCTCCATTTGACATGGTGGAATGCAAGAGAATGAATTGGAATCGACATTTCAGGAAGGAAAGAAAAGAAAAGAAAACACCAGTTGACTTGCCTATCATCCGCAGCGTCGCCATGGCCGTAGCTGAGAAGAAGCGAAACAGTTCGCTCGACCACGGATATAAGCAGCAAAGTAGTTGATGTTTCGTCGGTCGTTTTTTTTCTAATAAGGATTTTGTTCATTATTTGCACATTTTCGATGGAGCTGTTAATTATATCATAATTATATCGCAGTTACATATATGCCTATGAATTTCGAGAAGCTGCAACATCTAGATTTATTATTTTATATTCTATCAAAATTCAACTAGATCTTTGAAGATTAATTTTGTTCGATTCGGTCTTTTCACTCTTCTAGTTGAGCTGATTGCGTCCTTTTCATCAATTTGGCCTAGTATATATATGACATGGCAATACAACATATATGACATGGCAATGAGCAAGTTTTAAATCCAAAAAAGGAAAATTTGTGGAAGTCTTTTGATCAAAAAGCGGGAATCACCATTTTATTCTTTTGAAATTCGAAACACGTTTATAATCGTTAATGAAATTTTAATTGAAAAGCGAAATGAAAAGTCATAACATGCAAGGGGAGGTGGAGCGTGTCGTCCTTCGCTGCGATATTGCTCTTCATCGCCGACTGAGGAGGATTGCCTTCGCTGGTGGCTGCATAAGGATTGACCATCCACATTGGTAAAGGTGGATCCAATTGTCGAATTGCATTGCCACATTAGATGCCAAGGGGATACATTGACGATGAACGAATTGGACAATGTTAAGGTTTAAGGACCAGACTAAACATTAGCCACTAATTCCGGCATTGTCCCTCATGGAAAAACTATAGTGCGTGTTGCATACAGTAAACATTTTCTGATCTTTCATTTAACTAACATAGCCTGATGACGCACATATTGTGTAACTCCATTGAGCAATTTAAATTTGAATGTACATTAAAGAATCAATTAATAATAAAATTTGTTGGGGCTAACAATACAATTTAGAAAGGAGATGAATAGATTAAATGAAAATATGGAGAAACTTTCATGGAATGTAACAAAGGAATCAGCACGCTAGACAAGATGAGATATATATCAAATGTGTGATGATGTGAGTAGATAAAGCAAATGATAAACAATAAAGATTGACCATACTGTCATTTTATAGTGGCTTGATTTTATTTCCAAGTCTATGCCAACTCTCCAAAAATAGCCTTAATATTGGCTAGATCCACTAGTAATCAACACTACAAGTTACAATTGACAAGAGTTATTCTTTCATATAATAAATCACACTATTAGACACAACAATTGCCATTATATTTGTACACTTGACAATTAGCCATTACAATATTAAACCTTTACAGAAGATATTTCTAGTGTAAAGCACAATTGCAGTATGTCTCTTGTCCAATTTCTTCCGAGCTCGTTGATCCTCTCTTATAGAGGTCTTCAATTCGTTTGTTAAAGACCTTAAAGAAGACGTAGCTAGCCATTTAAGAGTAGGAAAGTACCCTTGCCAGAATCAGGATTACTCATACAATCGTTTACTTTGACATCAACAAGTTTCTTAAAATGAAGTCTGCTACAGTTGTCCCCTCACTGATGCAGAAAACTGTCAGTTGCTTTTTTGATTTCTTTTCCAACATTTTAGCTACAAAACCCAGTTTGACAATGGCTCTTTTCCATACCATCAACGGCCATATTCAGACGTATGTCTCACCATCATCAATGATAACTCCATTATCAACATGTGCAGATTGGAAACGAGTTAGTTGACGATCTCTAGTGATGATACCAATCGAATGACACGTTACAAGAGGATCAATGATCCTTTCACCTTTATCAGTGTCCAAAGACCTTTGAGAAGACTTGCTTGACTCTGGTACTTTCAAGTCACCATCAAACGCTACTCACATACATGCTTGCTCTCCTAATTGTGACAGACTAATTTCTTGTCTTTGTTAATACAAAGGGACATTGTTATCTACAAGACTAACACGCCATCTATACTTATCATAGTATATTTTAGTACCAAAGATAATTTTGGAATCATCAAAATTCCATTGAGATGTTTTCCCAACAAAATTGACATGTTATGTGTCACTTATATAAATGTTGCAAAAAAAAGTTTTCCCCTTAAATTTAAAGCTAGTTTTGGGCGATCATTATCTAATTCCCAATTCTTCCCTATATCTACAAGGTTGAGCAGTTCCATGTTCCGTACAGATTCCATATGAAATCTAGAACATTTTTGTTAAAATAGGTTCCTCATTTTTTTGGAACATGAAATGTATCATGTATACTCTAGAACCTAGAATCTATCCTATCACAGGTTTTAGAGTCGGTTCCAAGATCTATTCAGGCTTTATCTATATTTTTAATTAAATAATTGTAGTGAATTAAAACCCTTAATAATTACTACTTACTACTATAATTCACTAACCATAAAGACATACGGAAAATATGAACATTAATAAAGTAAAAATCTCAGTAATAAAATGAAAACTCAAACTAATGCATCTAGATTATAAAGCTGAACCAAGAAAAACATTAAAATTTATATCATGTTCTAGGTTAGGTCCTCATGATTTAAGAACAAACCACTTTGCAACCCAGATGTTCAAATCAATGAAATTCGTTGATCTAGCGAAAATACATAAAGAATAAGTATGCTCAAAACCAGAAGGTCCACTCTATATTCACACGCGTCTCCACGCTAGGAACAGTCCAAACAAGACTCCGAAAAAGGACTGCCAAACGCCGTCAGTCCTCGCGCCGTGCGGCGGCGCTGCTACTTTTTCCAAGGCTGCACGACGAAGAGCACGACCAGCAAGATGATCAGCAGCACGAGGGTGATCCCGAAGCAAGTCCACTTGCGGGAGTTCTTCTGGTACCACCGCGCCTCCTGGAGGTGGCCGGTCCCCTGCTGCACGAGCGAGTTGGCCCTCGCCACCTGGCTCTCGATGTCGTCCAGCTGCTCGCCCTGGGACTGGACCAGGACGGCCATGTCCAGGAAGACCTGGTGCAGCTCCTTGAGGTTCCTCTCCATGTCCTTCACCGCGTCGTGCCTCTCCTGGATCTCTTGGATGGTGTCCAGGACCCTGCCTCGGCCTTGTTCCTGGATCGCTTTCTGCAAGAATGTCTCGCTCTCGCCTGCGACATTTTCCGATTTTCCCAGGATCACAGGAGGGAAGATATCGTGAAGTTATTGGACGGGGACGAGGAATAACACTAGGATTCATTTTCACTTTGTCCAGAGCTTTTACTTCGAGATGGATTGAAGATGTTTGTGTTTGCCAAGTGTCAACGTCTCAGAAATCAGTCATACAGAGACAAATGGAAGAGAGGCATGAAACGCGACTCCAAATACTAGGGAACACGGAAAGATGAGAAACAAGTGCTTGTGTTTACACGTGGCTCATGTGTCATGGCAATTAATTTGGTCAGAAATGTCATGCTCAATTGAAAATCATCGGAAAAATCAGGCAAAAAGTCATATTCCCATCAAGCCCATTTTTCACCTTGAATGGGTCAAAGCCGAAAATCTAACGAATAAAAGGAAAGGAGATCATAAAGAAACGCGGAGGACTTGCCCATAGTATATATCGGATGTTCCGCATTTTTACTAATTCAATTATGAAATTTTTAATTTTGTTAATTGAGTCATAAAACCTTTTAACATTTTATCAATTAAGTCCATTCAACTAATTATAATAAAAAAATCATTAATATGAACACTGACCATCCTACATGATGTATTTAGCATTAACATAAACAACTTTTTTTTTTTCATTTTTTAAAATATTTGCTATGTTTTTATGTTCTTTCTCTTTCTGTTTTTTTTTTTTTAATCCAAGTAAGGCAAGAGTGGCAGACCAACCCTTGCTGATCACAAGCAAGGGTCGATTGACCTTTTCCCTCGTTGTCCTTGCTAGATCTAAGCAAGGGCCACAAAGCCCTCGCAACCTCACAAGGGGCACGAAGCCCCGGCTCACCGTGAGTGAGGGTCGCCAGCAACCTTTGCTAGACTTGCTAGGGAAAAAAAGAAAAAAAAAGAAAGAATAAAAAAAATCAAAATTTTAAAAAATTTTAAAAATTGATTGCCGATTGTTTTACATGACACTATCAACGTCCACATCAGTGATTTCCGATTGAAATTGGCCAGATAGATTTACTTAACAAATTGCTAAAATGTGTAGAATTCAATTGATAAAAATAGGTTTAAGATTTTTTGGATAATTGTCTCGAACATAATGCATGTGTGATTACCAACCCTCGCTTGATCTCGATCCTATCAAACATAACAACACGCCGCACCGAAACAAAATGTCTTCTCATGAGTAGCTGTAGTCTAGGCATATAGAATTATAGATGTCCCTGAGCCTAGCAAGCTCGACTAAACAACAAACATGATCAAAATTAGATCCTATTTCTCGCACGACGCGTGTCCTCCATCCAACACTTCTTATGTAATATAGAACTCTCCAACAACCCTTAGCCCCTACGGTCACCATGACAAAAAGTCAAACAATAAATTCTCCGAGTCGATTCTACGCTGCTACGATGTCAGCTTTCATCTAACTGGTCGCTTTTTTTCCACAAATGAATTCCTAGACCGTGACAACGATGTACCATGTCTTCAAATAACTAATTTGAAGAAGTTGCATAGTAAATTAGGATTACGGAAAGATGGAAGGAATTGACTCGGCCGGAGAATCGAGATGCAGATGATTCCAAGCATTCGAGCGGTTTTAATATTAGGACAAAGCTGAGACGATAAGCATGCATGGAATGATTCTCTTTAGTATAATATCAAGAACTCACCGGTAGAAATCAGGAGATCCACCGTCCTCTCGTCCGGGTCCTCTCCGGTCACCGTGAAGTACCTCCGCTTCACCGTCTCCTTGTACTCCGACGATATCTTCTCCCTCAGCCTGTTGAAAGCCTCCATGTTGTCCTTCAGCTTCTTCCTCATCCCGTGCACAACCGACGTCCTCGTGCGGTCCGACGACGACCCCGGTCCGCACCCGGGGAGGTTCCGGTTCGTGGCGTTGGCCCGGTCGAGGGCCTCGAGCCGCACCTTCACTACCTTGGCCTTCTTCAGGGCCGTGGCCACATCGGAGTCCATGCGGGCCCTCAGGTCCTTCACGGCCCTCGCGTTGTGCAGCGTCTTGCTCTGCTCGTGGGAGGACTGGAGCCGCCGTTGGAGGGTCTCCAGCTCCTTGAGCTCGTCCTTGATCGACTCGGCATCTGCAAAGAACTTGTCGAGGTTGGCACCTGCGCCGCTGCCGCCGCCGGTAAGCTCGATGTCATGGAAGTCGCCGTTGTCGCGGGGGGGAGAGAAGGAGCGGGACAAGAGGTCGTTCATGTTGTTAAGGACGGATTTGGATGCAAAACTGATGTTGCAAGGATTGTTGAATCCTGATGAGAGGATGATGATGATGATCAAGGGGAAGGATTATCCCTCCCTTTTAATTGTGGCGGGGAAGAGAGAGGAAAGTTAAATCAGGAATGAACGTGTTGAAATTTCTCAAATGGCAGCTAGAGAGAGAGAGAGAGAGAGAGAGAGAGAGAGAGAGAGAGAGGTCAAACGAGCTTGCCTCGTCAATTTCTCTTCGGCAGGCCAAGGGAGGAAGACTTTAGTCATCTTTCGACCGAGTCCATTTTCATGAATGAATAAAGAAATTTAAGGACTTGGAGACTTTCGTCACAGGAAAGCGGACGAAGAAAGTTCATTTAAAACGAGATTTCGGAGACTAACGACCGTATAAGCCTTGAACAAGTAGTTTCCTTATTTATTTTATTAATATCTAAATTATCACGACGGGAGCCCGAAGGATTATTGACAAAATAGCAAATGCTTCTAGAATCCTCCTCCGTGTTATTCATTCACATTACAACCCGTACAATGATTCAAAAGAAAATGTGTACAATACAAGACTTTGTCTATTTAGCAAAAAATGAATAATTAAAAAAATATTTTACCAAAAATAATCGTTTGTGTCGCCTATAAACTAAATAAATGAAAAATATTTTTATCATTCACAAAAAGAATTAATTATAAAACGTTATTGGTAGCAAACATGTTTTTTTTATTAACCAACTATTTTGAGAAATGGTTAATGCCCTGAAAAACCCTAAATTGGTACACTTAGTACAAATTTATCTCAAATAAATTTTTTGACCACCAAAAACCCTAAACTAATACATTTTTGACGAATTAACCCTAAACTAGTATAATTGTGATAACTTTACACTGTTAGTTTTCGTTAAATTTTATTGTTAAATTACTTAGTTAAATGACATGTGATAGTTGATTAGTGTACTGATTTAAGATTTTACTCTCTGTTTATTATAGCTATACAATTTTTATATTTTTTTAAAAATTAATCCAATTTAACGAAGAGTATATTTGTTACACGTATACCAATTTTGACTTTTTGCCGGTTGAATAAATTAGTCTGAGGTAAATTTATAAATCAATTGAGATAATTTTGACACAGATATACCAGTTCGAAATTTTTCATGATCAAAAAATTAATTTGAGTAAATTTATCACATATGTACTAGTTTGGAATTTTTTATAATATTAACCCTAAATATTACTAGTAGTTATTTTCAACTCATTCATCGACTGCGAAACAAATGAAGCCTTCGCGGAAAGTAAATGAGTCAAAAAACATTTTTCTAAAAAATACTTGTGTCACTTATAAAAATGAATAAAAAAATGAAAAACATTTTCACAGTCTACCGAAATATTAAAAAATAAATTATTGATAGTAATGTTGCACAATATTTCATCTTAATATTTACGTAAACGATGATTTTTTTTTTTTTTTTGTGTTTGTCTAAAAGATATAAATGGTCATTTTTAAGCCAATCTTTTCAAATCATCCATTCTCCTCTAGAGAAATAGTCGTAGCAAACTTGAATCATGCAAGAAATGTGGTCCAGAAAATCTGAAATCCAAATGACTGAAACAATTTCACTTATCTGTAGAAATCTAGCGCACATCTAAGCAATGTCTTGTGTAGTGCTGGCAAAATGGGTCATAAACCCATATTATGACCCATTTTTAGTTAAATGGATCAAGTGATAGTTAAATATGGGTCATGAATAGGTTTGAAAAAGTAAAATACAAAAAGAAATGGATCTAAATGGATTATTAAGAAACCCACTTTAAAGTTTAAACCCATAGCCTTTTTAACGTTATAAAATTGTTTTTTTTTTTATAAAAATCGAAATTATAATTATTTTTCATATTTCAAATTTTTTTCTTTTCTTTTTTTCTTTCTTCCTTCCAGCGATCAGCGGGATAACGACGACTGGTGAGGCTGAGCCTCGCCGGATCTAGCGAGACAAGCTCACCGGTGTCAAGCGGGGCCTTAGCCTCGCTAGATCGGCGAGATTGAGCCCCGCCAGATCGGCGAGATTGAGCCCCGCCTGACGCCGTAGCGCTCAAGTCTTGCCAAATTCCGACGAGGCTAGGTGAGATCCGACGAGGCCAAGGCCCCCCACTCGACACCGGCGAGCTCGACGCCGGATCTCGCCTGTGGCAGATCGCCGGCCATCATCGTGGCCGGCGGCCAAAGAAGAAGAAAAAAAGAAAAGAGAAAAAGAGAAAAAATATTAAAAATTAAAAATCATATTTAAAAAATAAAAATATTAAAAATTATATTAAAAAATAAAAGTTTGATATTTTAAAAACATTTTAAAAAGAATTATAAAAATTTTCCTTTAAATTTGTATCACATAAAAATTGTTAAAAGTTTGCATTGCATAAAAATATTTTGATAATACCTTTTTTTATTAAAAAAAATCATAAAAATGAGCTTTTTTATGTTTAGTTAAAAAAAAATTTATGTTACAGTTTTTAGTTATTCAATGGTATGTTCACTTCAAATAAGAAAAGCATGTACATAGTCTAAATTTTTATAAATATTTCAATTTATAGGTTTTTTTTTTTAACTTTTTTTTTTTTTATTTACTATTTTTGATTTAATTTTAAGTTTTAATCCAATTAACATATAGTAGAAGTGTGTTTTCCTAGAATATTAATAGGTTTTAACAATATAGGTTAGGTCGGGTATAGGTCAGGTATGGATCAAGTATGGGTCATTAAATTTACACTACAAGAATATGGATCAAAACAGGTTAAATTGGTCAAATATGGATTGACCCATTTTCGACCCGACCCATACCTGACCCGACCCACCCATTTGCCACCCCTGGTCTTGTGCAGGCCATTATACTTGAAAGCACTTTCTCCGAAGACATTAATCGAAATAATACAACGACAAGGTGCCCAAACATAACCAAGTTCAAGTAAGAAAATAATAAACCAGAGAGGGTGCCAGGAACAACCGCATATACAAAGATAAGAAGGCAAAACGAATGCATGTTGAAGAAAAAAAGGAACAAATACGACTTCAATCTTCCAGCGTTCGACAAAATGCGTTCTCCTTCAAAGCACATTCCTGGAAGTAATCTGCTATAGAGATAACCGTTATGAAGTTACACAAAGCAGATGACTGCTGCACTAGTCGAATGAGCTTTCCGCAGATACAAATAACTGATGTAGCCCATAGTGTCCTCGTTGTTGCTTCAAGTTCATGATGAATGCTTAAATCAAAGTAAGTGTCTTCAATGTTCCCTGGTTGATTTAAAGGGTAAAATAATTCAAGAACGACAAGAGAGACATCACCTTTTTTTTTTTTCTCAATATTGTCCCAGTAAATATGTTTTGTACAATTTGTGTCTGCTATAAATGCTTCGGTTGCTAGTGCTAAGATCTAAGATGGAGGCAAATCTTAAGTATTTGTTCTTATTACTCCATGGACGAAGAAAGAATTCATCTTTACCTTCACTGCGCTGATAGAGCTTCTTCTGGTGGCAAAAGATATCATACAAGAAATTAAGTACATAACTTACAAAAAGTGAATCTGACAGCTCCCTGCAGAATAAGCCAAAGCTCCTGAACCAAGATCTTATGTAGACTGAAGAACAGTGAGATAATATGAATATCCTTGACAAGTTCCTGAAGATGGTCGCGTTTCCCTATCATTTCCTTGATTGTCAGAAAGCACTACACTCCACTGCAGAGTATAATTTGACAGATCGTAGGTCCCGGGAGAAAATACAGAAATCTGAAGAGGAATTGCAAGCGTTGACAATGGTGGAAGCTGAACTTTTGTTGAGCTTGAACCAGTCCAAACGAAGGGTGACACATTGTCGGAGGATAGTGGCTTCATTCGGATCCCACTAACATCAGATGTGACTTTAAGTTCACTATCCAATGATACATTGTACCAACCTGCTTGATTACCAGAAGCCAGTGTACTCGCATCGCTTGATTGGGCACCAACATTCTCGCTCGAATTCATAGTATTGATGCGCACAGATGCAGCAGCATCTGCTGAGTTGTATAGTGTCATCTTCAAGGTGACTTCACAGAAAGAAGTAGAGAAGTCGTGATGGATTAGCCGGGGCCCTTCCACTATCCATGATATCGGACTTGTGCTAATGACACTGAAGACCAACAACAATTTGAAGTTAAAATAAAAAGAGGAAGAGATCAGATATCATTTTGTAAAGTTCTACCAAAGTTGTCAATCTTAGACTGAATCTTGCCTGCAGTGGCACTCATGATGAGAAAAGAGCGAGGGTCCATCAGAAACTCCAGCGTCTGTTTCCCTGTTCAGTGGCCGAGAAAGGAGAACGAAATCAACTGTATTGGAGTCTCCCTGAAATTGCACAAAGCGAGTGCTAAAACTGTCAAAACTGCCAGTAAGCCTGTAAGAGGCTGCACCAGGTGTCTTTAGACCCAAACAGCATGAAGAGGGTGTATTAAGGACATTCCATACACAGACGAGCAACAAAGCAGAAGTTCAGATAATCTAAGGAACAACAAATACCACTAAGCACCAATGCAAAACCTATCTAATCTATGTGCTGTCGAGTACGACATATCTAAAGAGAGACCAGCTTTTCAAATGTTTCGTTTTAAGAACTCCTACTGACAGGAGAAGCTGAGCATTAAGTGCAACGTCCTTTCACTGCTTGATAAAGATAAAGTTAATTTTATATAAAAGAGGAAGCCTCTGTTAACAGACCGTGCAATTTATTCTGTTGATGGACTTCTCAGCCTCTCGTAAGGACTTTCAGATGAGTGAATGCTTATCTTAAAAAAGGGAATGGGACCAGTACTTTCCACATCAGCTTTTTTCCTTGAACAGACTAGGACAGTTGAGTCAGTATATTTGAAATGACATCATTGCTCTTCAAGGTACTTAACAAGAGAATTTATGCTCCCAATAATAGGAGAAAACCTACATGGTTCACCATGTTCGCACCAATCTCCTCCCCCCCCCCCTTTCTCCTTCTCCTTCTCCTTTTTCAATTTCCCAGTTGGTTCTCTTTCAGTTCCTTTTTTTAATTCAACCGAAAACAGAATTTCATCAATGAGGCACCATCCAAACGTACAATTTTATCTAGTATATATTCAGCTTCTCAGGAAACGAAAAGTCTCCTTTTCTATTACTATTTCCTTCCAAAATGAGCAACAGACCAGAAATAAGCATCAAGCCATGCACTATCACAGAAATTGAGACCTAATTGAAATTCAAAATATGGGTAATACTTAAAACTTCCAGGTGCAGGTTTAACTGCCAGTGAAACATCACATACACAGTAAAAAAGAAAAAGCAAGACATACGGAACATACAGTCATCTCCCTTGATCCAATAACAAGAACTCAAAGTCCGTGAACCCCTTACCTCTTGTGAATCTCCATGCTGCAGTCTTTCAACATTGTGGAAATCCTTCACTGGGGACAGAGAGATATCGTACATCATTCCGCCAGCTCCTTCAGTACTCAATCGTATGTCACTTACAGCGAGAGAGCGCGAGCCATTTCCTTCTGGGCTATCTAATCTCTTACGTTTCTGCAATCAATCAACAATTTACTAAACAAAACTACAACAGATTCTCATTAACAAGTTCAAATTTTAGGTAAATTAGGAATACAAAATCAGGCATCAGCATCCTCTCTCTCTCTCTACAACAAACTCTTATTAACAAGTTCAAATTTTACAGGCATCAGCCTTCCTCCCTCCCTTCAAACCCCCCCCCCCCCCCCTTTTCTTCTTTCTTCTTTTTCCCTCCCTCCTCATTTCCCACCCCTACACTCGTTAATTACTTTTATGAGGCCAGACAAATTGAAGAAGCAGACATTGTACACAAAATGCTCAAGATTATACATGAAAATGCAAATTAGCCATTAACACATACTAGTCCACTTAAAAAAACGCTTCTCCAATTATATCAAGCATGATTTCCACAAACCCATAAAGACAACTTTGATTTCTAATCAATAAAACATAAATTTAAGGCCAGACAAATTGGAGAAGCAGACATTCTACCAAAAAGCTCATTATTAAGAATGAAAATGCAAATTAGCCATTAAACACATGCTAGTCCACTTAAAAAAGCACTTCTCCAATTATATCGAGCTTGATTTACACAAGCCCATAAAGACAACTTTAATTTCCAATCAATCAAACATAACTTAATCAGTCACTTTCTGGGAATCCATAATCTTTGTTTGCCCTTGTAGATCTTTAGCATTTTATCTTTTTTCTTTTCTTTCTTTCTTTTTCTTTTGACAAATAGGGTCAATTATCCACGAACAAGCATCGTGTTTCTGTGTTAAATCATTGTCAATGAGACACTGATACAAATACCATTCTCCAAAGAGCTATTGCTAAAGAATTGCCAGAAACACATCACGGTAGTAGGAGCCAGAGCTCAGCATCTTGTACTGACCTTAAGCATCAAATAACATGAGAATGCTTGACCAGACATTAGAGTAGGTGAAGAATACATAGAATCAGTTGGTTGAAGCAGTGAGATTTCCCACTGATATCCAATAGATGATAATTGATCGATCTGGAAATTCTTTGAACTAGTTTTGTTAGCTACATCCATCCGCACAAGAAACTCCTCCAGCGTAGATGGGCAGGCACTGATTTGAAATGAAACATCCAATGATGGGAGTACCTATAATGGAGAAAAGAAGAGGATGATTGAAGCAACAATAAGAAACGAGAAAACTTCCTTAAGAAAGATCACTTGCATAATCAACAAATGTTGGGCATGAGAAACTTCATACCAAGATATGTAAGAACAAGGGACGAAAACATCACATGCCACATGGAAAAATACTAATTTCATCTCAATTAGCAAATCAATGAAGTAGTCTCTTGATCTTTTTAGGGAAGAATGTTGTATATTTCAATAGCTATATGAGACGACAAAAACTATTTGAGAACAGCAACTTACCTCCAAATTATAGAGCATCCGCAGAGTGCGGTACTTCATGAAGCTTTCTGGATTTTCTATCTCATAATACAGAATTATGTACAAAGACGCTTTTCCAGGCACTGCAGCATGGAGCCAGAGAGGCCACAGAAAGGAAGTATCTCCTTGAACTACAGTCTCCTAAAATCACATATAAGCAAGACTTAAGACCACAAAATGCCTACAAAAAAATTGAAAGTGGAAACAATATGCATCAAGGAACATTTTGCACAAACCTCTGGAAACAAAAAAACATTCTGCAGAACATTACTGGTTTGTTCTGGGAAGGTTTGCTCAACACCGTTTGTCTTCTTCTCAGAGCAGGCAGGGTAATCCATGTTCAAATTCCTCTGATTCCCAATATTCAAAAATCTTGGATGACTGATCTTCATTTTCAGATTCTGCCAATAAATATCATGTCATTTACAATGACAGAAGTAAAAGTAAAATTTATACAGAACCATAAAGTGAATAAACTAATGGATAAAAGGAAACTAGCCTGTGCCAGAACAAGCCACATGTCATCTTCTCTGAGAGGGCAAAAGCACTTTAGCATATTCTACCTAATTACACTTAGAATTTATGATATCGATATTGTGACTAGCCAGTCACTCTGTAAAACACTTGCTAGGCACTATAACAAATACATGTCACTGACCAATTGCTTATTTTAAACACATCTATTAGCTTATGATACCATACGACACAACACCAACAGGAACAAACACTCAAGCACCGCAGGCAGCTGTAATCTATATGAGGCTACATGATCCAACATCCACAAAAATGCACAACACAGTGCGAGGTGCACCATGATAAGCATAATACAGGAAAACTAACCGCTTTCATCAAACTTATTGTACCTTCACTGACAGGTCTGACTTGTTATTTAGTTCAAGAGTCAACTGCTGTAGCTCTCCAGCATAAACTTTCTCAGGAAGAGATTGGATGAAGCCCTCCAGCCTGGGAACGGGCTGGACTTTCACCAAAAATGTATGACAATATAAAGAGAATTGCCATTAGAATAGGCGAAATAGTACATGCTCGTCTCGCATAGGCAAAATAGTAAATGCTTATCTTGCACAATCATGTATTAATAAACCCACAATCAGGTTTGAGTGGGGCATACAATCTCCCAAAATGAAATGCCATGAAAATGATACAAATGGTCATGACAGCGTTTTCATGTTTCTTATAGTTGGAAGGAAGTGAGGGGACATTATGAACCTTGACAACAACAAATTTGAGGTTGTCGGCAGGAGATGGCTTGTTTTTCTTCCTCCTTTTCTGAATCTTCTTCACAGAACTTGTTACAAAGTTGTGAAAACCAACCACGGAACTGGAAAGTTTCCACTTAACACCCACAATTTTCAAAGTGCCTTCCACTCTGGGAGTTACTGTTAGTTGCACCTAGAAAAAAGTATAGTTATGACAATTTTCAATTGAAAGATGAGTATACTGCGCTGAGAGGAAATAAATGCTCGTATGTAGATAAACATTGAGCAAATTGTGACACGTCTATGAATCCCACTTTGTATTATTGAAGCCAATCTATCTAAGCATTTTAGACATTGAAAAATAGAAAGCAAATATGACAAAACAGTACTTGAGACAAAGGTGGGAAAATGAAATACATACTAATGAAATTCAAGCAAAGCTCTAGAGGACTTTAATGTATCAATGTAAATGAGAGTATAAATGTCATTTGATAGGGCCCACAAGGATCCAATGTGCCGAATGATGACAATAGAAAGTGCAGAAGCAACAACATTCTTCCTAGGCTAGTTCTGTCTGACTGACATTTCAACTTTCAGTGCTGCAAAGGTAGGCCTGTGTTGTCACTCACACTTTCATACACAACCATGTCATGTCATTCGTGACCGTGAAACTTTGAAAAGCATGACATAAACTTAATGTACTGAGTCCACATTGGACGCATTGGACTTTTATAATATGACTAGAATCACTCACATATCTCAAAGCTAAGCAACTAACATATGTTTCTTCCAATTATTTTCCTCTGTTCCTTTTAGGCTACCATGGCATCCTTTTTTCTTTTTCCCAAATTAACAGGTCCAGTTTTTGCCAATTTCAGAAAAGACGAGATGGAAAAGTGTATTGACAAATGTAGCAGTGGCAAATGACTGTGGGAAACTATGTTATCAAAGCCAACTCTTGCCATATCATACTATAAGCTAGCTAAAAACTTGATGTTTGTGGGCAATGCATGGTCCTGAGTGTTCAAATAGACAATCTTATGACCCACATATCTAAAAATGCAATAAGATTCAAATAAACATTCCGATACATATTTCAAATACTATGGACACTTTTAGCAGCAGCTTTCTCCACACATATGATGGTTACTTCCAAGCACTACTTACCATTTTTCTTCCACCCCCTTCCAAGGTGAATTCAACATTTGACAGAGCAAATGAAGACACATCAGAATTCATAAACCTGCATAAAATAATTGAGCCCTTATGCTTTCCAAAATTGACAGAGTAAACTAAATAAAAGCACACATCGACCTCGGAGAGGTATTCATCAAACGCATATAATATGAAAGCATATCATAGTCATGATTCATACTGATCAGCAATCGACTTAGTCGTTTCATCATTCTGGAGTTCAGCAGTCGAACTGTTTGCCTCTGCGAAGCATAGACATACATACTTTGTTATTCAAGAACTAAACCGGTATTAAAAACCGAGAGAGATTGCAAATAATAGAAACTTTCACCTGAGTCGGCATCATCAGACCGCACATAAAGCTCGCACATCAAAGAGACATTGGATAGGGGAATAGAGATTTGTAAAGGATTTTGAAATTCGATAGCTACTTTTATTGCTTCTGCAAACATATGAGTGGAAAAAGGAGATATTTCAGAGTATAATTCCTTACAAAGTTATCCAAAAACATGACATTGCAAAATATTCTATGCATACCTCCTACTATACAGATATTTGAGTCCTTAATCCTTTTTGAAATAAAGTTAGATTGCTCATCCAGCCAGTTAGTTCTTGCAGTATGCAGTGATGGGACAATCTCCTCCTCTAAAGAGTGCCATATATTTTCCCTAACACCAGCCTGAAATCAAAAGAATGTTTCATCTGCTAGAAGTTAACAATAGAACTGAAGTCATGTTTCAAGAACTTTTAAGAGCTCAAAAGCAATAAAAGATGGCATCAGATGTTAAGTTCTTTATATGATATCACAAAATAGAAAATAATTGAAAAGGTCAAGATCTGAGAAATCACTTTAAGGAAAGGTATAAGACAATCCACAGAAAAGTTATGACACCAACTGTCGCCCTCTCATGGACCAACAGTCAAAGAAAACAGCATTTAGCGCCTTATAAATAAGAAATAATCACACTGGCGAGGCTCAAAATCTTGCCAATTGTAAGAATTACATATATGCATGCATCTCTGAAGCAGCATACTTTCATATTTTGCTTGAGTGCATTCGTCTGCATCTCACTTTACAAGATTCCTCCTCTGATGCACCGACAGTCAAAAGAAAACAATATTGAGCACCTTAGGGATAAAACGTAGATATGCCAGTCACACTGAAAAACTGTGCCAACTATAAGCAGTATACAATTGTTTGCCTCTCTCAAGCTCGGACAATCATATCATGCAAGAGTTTAGAGTGTACAGGAAGTATACCCTGCACTATCTTTTCAATGCCATGCAACGAATTGAATGTGCAGATTAAAATGATGGCCATCCAAATCGGCAAATAAAACTCATAATAACTATTTCCATGTTTTGCTTTTATTAAAAACTTCCGAGGTATTTCATAAGGAGAAAGAAGCCTACCAAGGCATTTATATCATAAGATACATTTCTTCTGAAGATGAAGACTTCTAATGTCAATGCCCAATAAGCTGATGTCAATATAAGGTAGCAAGGCCATAGAGCTTAGTCCCATTACACATACAAGGCTAAAACGAATAATTATTTTGCCATCACCAGCCTTGAGCTACATGAAGCAAGTCAGAAAACAGAGGACCTAGGAACGATGGCATCAATTTATGACAAGCACAATACGTTGGCTCTTGACTCTCAACCATGTCAGCAACAAACCCTTTTCAATACACTAAAATTCAACTTGTTTATTCGTATTAATAGTACACTTTCATAAACCAACAGGAGAAAACACAGGAAAAGAAGAGGGGCTGACTTACAGCAGCAGATGAAGCATATGTCCGATGGTCTTCAAAAACCACCTTCAGGGATGAGCTATTAATGACTGGCAATGGTAATTTCATCACTTCACAAGCTTTTCCTGATTTCTGCTTCATTCATATATATTAAAAAATTAACAAAGAAAAATTGCTAAATGGCACTATTACTCCTAAGTTTAATTGAAATACAACAGAAAAGAATAACTTCATATGTTAGGCTTAACTCGACATCATATAGTGTCTAATAATCACATTGGACAATCACATTGGCACATGCCAAAGCCAGAAAGGTGGGGAAGCTGACTGTTCTTTGCCTGTACATGCTAAACAGAAGCCATGCCCTCCAATCAGAAGCACCTTGATGAGAAAGAGGAAGTGAGAAATTCTGTTTTGGATTGTGGTGTAGACAAAGCTCTAGGTCCACATGTGTCATGATCCTGACATATCCAGTATGGATTGTCCATGGCCACATGCGTCCAACTAGTCTAGGGGCCTTTCAGTAAAATAAGCATTTTTCTTATTTTTTGCAAGGTGTCACTCAAGCAACGGTATATTTCAACCTGCTAGAGGGGACAATGCTGAAAGTTCTTTAGAGGGTGCAACTACTAAACCTCCCTACTCAATGACCAATCTTCTACATTGCTTGTACAGATGTAATTCGATACATGAGTAGACCAATGCTCACAAACGACCTGGATCACTACTTTCTACCCGATACTCATATATGAACTGTGTGTGCACACTCATTGACTGGTGTACTACGAGTGAGAAAGGATGGTACATGCCTCAACAATACTTGAGTGAGCAAGGGCCATTAGCCAGTATTATGACAATATTGTTTAAAAATGACCTTATTTCAGAAAAATCCGGAAAGTCCTGGGGAAGACATTACCTGCCAGGAGTTCAATGGTGGAAGGGTGCAGTGCATTGTGCAACTAAAACTTTGACTGACCACTTTTGGCAATACTGCAAGACTTAGGAGTATCTCCTATTAATAAATCCCACTGATGAATAGAATTTCAGAAAGAATCAACAAACAAATCTGCCTAATGTCAACATGATGAAGACTGTGCGGTAATCCTTTTGTTTTCTTTTGCCAGTGACAGAGCATGAAGTTGCCCATTTAATTTCTGTTAATTGGAAGCATACAACAGGCACACACCTGAAAAGTTTGAAGAAAGGTCTTAAGAAAAAACTCTTGCGTTGTCTTGGATTGATGACCACATGAAAGGACTTCCATCAGATGTGACACAGCAGAATCATAAAGCCCAAGAAAAGAATACCACCTGCAGTGTATACCATGTATTAAGAAAATGAACAGATTGTGCCGCTAAACATGAATTGTCATTGAGTTTCTCATACACATTTTGTACGAGTCCATGTGACTTACTGCCCAATATGAAAATGAACATGATCTTGGATATAGCTCCATGTCGTCCCTTTGAGAACAGAGATTGCTCTTCGGTACGTGCGAATTGCATGTTTAATCTAGAACACACACCAAAGGGATTTATCAGTAAGATGACAGCGAAAAGAATATGCCTTGTGTATAAATGTGTACCTGGTCACTTTTTTTATATTGATTTCCAGAAAGGATAAGATGAAATCCAAACTTGCGCAACATGGGTGGTTTAGAAAGCAAGTAGCAATAAGATGCTTGCTCAAGCATAACGGCAGAGTGCAGAGGTTCCTACAAAAGAGCTTAGTCAGCCATAGAATATATCCTTTTAAAGGCAAACCAGAGAAAACTTGCATTACCTCACCGGATATCCGGAAGTATACACCAGCAGCCTCTTTAAATTGATCTCTTGTTTTCAACATCTCTACCCACCAAAGCCCGCTCCTTGTAGCAATTTGATGTCCAGTTGGTCCAGTTTTCTAGACACGGGTATCCGACCAAGTTTGTCAGAGCAATATTAATCACTTCTACCATTCAGTTAAAAAAAAGTACCATAATGGAAAGCAACCCCAGTACACACAGAAAGATCACACTCTACAAAGTAAGAAGCTTCAATATCAGGCCTAGATGTCCAGTATGAAACCTGCTTTTGGGACAACCGACAAAGACCAAGACATGCTATGTAAACAAGATACATACTCAAACAGAAATCCATGTGTTAATAATGAGTATGACAAAACTAAATTGAAGAAGCTTGGCTGGAAATATATTTAGCAAGACTCTGGAGATTAGATATCAGATTGATTTCTCTGTGTTGAGTTCATCCACCTCAACATCATGTTTCCCTATATATTTATCTTCTTAGAAAATTGCTTAGTCCTATGACTATGTAATCATTGAAGAGCCACGGCCCACCATTCCAGGAAATTTAGAAGGAGAGTCACTTCAATAACAAATACCATCCTGACCAAATAGCCATATAAAACTGTTGTTATGCTCTTCAAGCCATCAGGAAGTCTTTACCCAATACCCTTTACCTTCCAGAAAGATCTCATTCATCTCCTATTGTAGTTTAACACATCGCCTGTAATATGACATCCCAACATACACCACCCCGGTTTTAGAGGAAGGTCTCAAATTGAAAGGTTCATGACAAAGCCAGCCAAAGCAGTTGCCATCAACATTGCCATGTTACAGAAGATCTAATTGTTAATTTAAACAAAACATATGATGAAATCCAATGAAGCAAACCGTAGTCAACTCCAATTGTTAAATCAAATTACAAACTGATTCATTTCATATTTTTTACTGTGACTATCAAGAGATTTTGGTGATGCAATAATCTTCTAAATGGAAGATTTAATTTTTAATCTAAACAAAACATCCGATGAAATCCAATAAAGCAACCCCCACTCAACTCCAAATGTTAAATCAAATTACAAACTAATTCCTTTTATATTTAAACTGTGACTATCAAGAGATTTTGTTGATGCAATAATCTTCTAAATGGACCATTAATGTGAAGCAGGCCCGTTTACAGAGGAGATGCATGGCCAAAATGTACTACCCCATCAAACAGCATATAATGGTCTCCAGCGGAGGTCAAGTTCAATAACAAGCTAGATAGAACTTGACCTTTACCAGGTTTCAAGAAATCTGCAATCTAAGGAAAGAAAGCTGACAGAAATTAACTAATCATCTGAATAAGTACAAAGTTGACAGGCTACCACAACCGTCGAACAAATCAATGCAAGCAAATTGTTCAGCACATTTATTGGGATTCAGGTAATTCAGTACCATAAACAAAACACTTTTCTAAGGGTAGGGGCACACTACATATATTGGGATTCCGGTAGTTCAGCACCATAAACAAAGCACTTTTCTAAGGGTAGAGGCACACTTTGAACATAGATCCACTATTGACATAAACCATCCCAAATGTCAAATGGGAAACTAACATGTCCTTTTCCGCATATTATCTTCAACTAAATGACGAAATAGAACAAGGAGGATTGCTCTAAATAAAGAACTTTTAACTTTAAAGATGGACAATTTATTTTAATGATTGAAATACGAACTGTTAAAAAATTCTTCAACTATATAGTCCAAAGGACATACAAACATGTTTTTATTTCAAAACCACAGAAGGAACTATTAGATAACTTAGTTCCAGAGGAAATATTTAAACAGAAAGTGCACTCACGTACCAAATATGTATTAAATGCATTTTCCATGCAGTATTCTGCTTCCTTTCTTGATTGGTCCAACATAAAGTAAGTGAGGCCCATCATTTCCTGCAAGCAAGCGAAAAAAGTTAAGGCCTTGGATCAGGAAAATCTTCCCCATGCAGGAAAGACGTGTAACCTTTGCAGTAAGTCATATTCAGGAGGTTTCCAAATATGCGAAGCAGAAGAGGTAAAGATTTATAAGAGCAAATCAATAGTAACTTTGTGTTCTGGGAACATAGCACATTTTCAAAAATCTATAATTTGAAAAGATCTCACACCCCCTCCCAATTTGCTGTTATTTATGTCATTCTTAAGTCAGGTTTTCTTCTATCGGTTAGATACCCATATTAGCTCCTACCAAAGTACTACAGCAACTGGCTGCATTGACAAATTAAAGAGCTACAATACCTGCACACCAGCATATCGTTTCCAGGCTTTGTCAAGCTTGTAATCCGTAGAAATCAGACGATAGTTTGATAGCGCAAGTTCATAATCTCGCAGCATGAAAGCATAATCACCAAGAACTCTAATTTGTGATTCAATGGAACTATGAGTATACCTTCATAAGCCAATAATACGGTGTAAGTTATTCGGTTGCACAGAAGAGATACAAGAAACAGCACTTCCATGCTATAGAAAATATCGACAGCTTACACAGGGCCATTACTGGCATCTGGTGTGTCTTCTTTTCCTTTTCTCCACCACAGGTTTTTAATTTGGTTTCTGAAACCCTTTCTTGTGGCAGAAACCTAGACACAGTTTTCATGAATTCATTAAAAAGCGGAGATGAGCAGACCTTTAGTGGCCAATATGCTGGATAAATCATTTTCCTTGATGACTATGAAGATTAATAAGCATCACATTACCTGTTGATTCAATACCCGTACTTTTTCTTCCATGTAAGGGATGACGTGTTTAGATGCTAAATCTTGCATTAGATTTTTTATCTGTGGAGTTTGTACCGAGAGATTGAAAAAGTACACCTTAAGTCAGTTTGCATCACAGAAAACTTCAAATAATCTAATATCAAGACGTTTTTTTTATAAAGATCTGAAAACAGCACCATACCTCATTAAAGTCATCAATATTTAGAAAGCAACCAAGTCCGTGCGTTGGTGAAGCATCAGTTTTCTGTCACAGTGCAGCAACCCAGGTTTAAGTCCTCTAATCAATAAACAAAGCCAATACTTTTTTATGTAATTGATTCAGATAAGATAGTTCAAAGTTAGACCCAAAGATGAAGTACTAACAAAAGGAGCCCATGGGTTTTGCAAGTGTTCTACTAGTCCACCCTGAGATGAATTAATACAAAGCAACTGAGATGAATTTGATCCAAAAGTACTCCTCATTTCATTGAGAAACTTTGAAGCCCTGCAAACAAAGAAATGACTAAATAGTGAATACTGTTTCACAAAAGCAAATCCTTATGTTATAATAATAAAGCTTTGGCAAAGGCCATGAGTACACGTGGCTAAAAATCAGGTATGACAGGAGAAGCCATAGCTCAGATCAAGCTCATCACCAACATAAGGACATAAAACGACAACAACGACGATGACATCGAGCACTACTAGTTATCCTACAAACAAACTTTCCTTTACAAGATAAAGTTGGTACATGGATTTCTTTTTCATGGTATCCCATTCTATTTTCCGTAATATATCTTGCTTACTTGAGAAAAGCTTTAAAGTACCAACTCAATTTTTTAGGCCCTCCTTGCCATGTTAACATATCTGCCTGTCATAACCACACAGCTTGTGGCTAAAACATTCGGGCATTGTGTTTAACATGTCCAAACCACCTCATATGAATTTCTCTGATTTTACTCTCATTGAGGCCACAGAAATTTTCCTCACCTATGCTCATTTACAGTTTCAACTTTTCTCAAACAAATGATGCATTCTCAGGTCCATGTTTTTACTTAAACACCCAATACTCCATGCCATAATGCCTCGGTGACATTATCATTATCTTACAAACTTTGTCCCGGAGTTTAAGTGGCCTCTTGCAATTGAAAAAGATATCAAATGCATTTCTCCACCTCATTTATCATGCTCCTATCCTGGGAATGGCCTCTCCATTAAGTTCACCATCTTTGTGCAATATATCCTCCAAAATACTGGAGTCACCCACTCTTTGCCATCTCTCTTGTCCAATTTCCGCCATTGCTTCATTTGGCTCTCTTCCTTTACTAAATTTACACTCTATGTACTCCACCTATGAACAGCTAATACTCCCCATTAGACCTGATCAAATAGGCAAATAGGGTCAACCAGGCCAATGAGGTTGGGCCTGTCTTGTTTACCCTAGACTGCCCATGTCCCAAAGAAAATGAATATTGGCCAAAAGATGCAAGGGCCAGGCTTCTCAACGTACAGCACTTTCTCAAGCCTACCCATTTGCATCTAGGATATGACAGGCTGCTATCAGGTCTACAGGTCCAATATCATCTACAGTAGCAAATTTATTAAGTCTAATAACAGTCATTTCCCCAGTAAGCAGATTCATTTATGCGACCCAATAACTGTTTATCACGCAAAAGAACTGACTTGCTTTGGCTAAACAAAGATAGAAAATAGTCCAAACACACAAAACTAGAAATAATCAAAATTTCTTTCCAGTAACCTCACCAACAAACCATGAATTGCCGAGTCATTTAAATCAACATGTCCAAGCAAAACTAAAGTAATACTTCTCTTGTATGTTTATACTAGCACTGAACTCAGTAATTCCTTTAAAATAACATTATTACCTAAAGTATGTTCTATAACATGAACATTGGATGAGAAACTGACTTATATATGCTAGAGAGAGTCAGCAATTCTAAATATTGCCTAAAATAGGATGTGCCAACTTTCAGGCACCTTCAAACACTCTGTTATTCTATATTTTTCCTTCGACATCTTCCAGTTAAAGAATCAAACAAAATGGCTCAACTTTCAAGGTAACCAGACTTAAACAAGCTTGCAGACCTTGCACAGAATGATAATAAAAACATCACTACGCAAAACATTGGGGTCAAAAAAAGATGATCTTGACAAAGAAGCTATGACATGAAAAATTTCGTTATGATTGAAAAGTATAAGCAATGCCACCAACAAAAAAAAAAAAAAAAATAGAAAGCTGCCCTGGAGGAGTTGCCCTCCTCCAGGTCCTTTCATCGGGGGTTTACCAGCCTAGTATGCTAGGAGAAGGCAGTGACCTCCCTCCAGGTGGGATCCCACCGGTAGAACCGGTGTGGCCGGAGAGCCCTGTGGGGACCTTATCCCGAATTTTTTCCCCTCATTTGCCTGTAAATGGCTTGTGGGGGGAAGTCACCCTAGGATGTCCAATTCAGGGTGGAGTAGTTTAAGGACCTGCTCAGGTCCAAACTACGCAAAACATTGGGGTCAAAAAAAGATGATCTTGACAAAGAAGCTATGACATGAAAACTTTCGTTATGATTGAAAAGTATAAGCAATGCCACCAACAAAAAAAAAAAAAATAGAAAATCAACTTGTCAGGTAATCCGCCACTAGTTAATTTGGGGCTGATGATGACCTATCATGCAGGACTCTGGCTTAAAGCATCATTCAAGGTGAACCTTACATGGCAAACCAGCCAAAGCAGACCAAACAGTGCCAGTTGATAGTAGACTATTTAACAGAATGAAACCTTACATCCATCTGATGGGAGGCGTAAAGACATTTTAGAGTCTATAACAACAATCTTATATGCATGTTCTCGGAAACAATTTGGCTTATCAGAAGAAACCAAATGGAAAAAAAAAAAGGAAATGAAGAACTCTTTGATCGACTAAAGAGTAGGCAAATGCACTCAACAAGGTGACTACCACAAAGTTAGCCTACCAGCTACAACCTACATGACAGAAATCCCAACTAAAAGTTTAAAAAACCACAAAAACAATGAAATACACAAACCAAGGCTATGAAAAGTTGAATACAAGTTTAATCCTAGCATGCATTGGGACAACTACCCTAAATGTAGCTGATTAACCACAGATGCATAATCCAAGACCATAAAAGGCTTAGTACAAGTTTGATAATACTCATTTATATGGTCTGCCCATGTTTAATAATATTTAAGATAACTTGTGTCATCTCAGATTCTAACAAATGGGTATATAAGGGTGAAACTGTATCAAAGTAGATAGGACAATGTCTGATGCATCATTTTGGTACTCATGAACTAACAAATTAAAATTTCAAAATTTTAAAAAGGGTCGAGAAAGTTTACTTTTCTGGTGCACCATCTTGATTATCGTGAACTAATAAATGGAGCTTCAAAATCTTGGGATCCATGGCACCATCATTAAGAAGAGATGGTAATTGATCACCATGGAAAAGGTCTACAAATCTGTTGATCGGTTGCTCGTCTTTCGAGGAAACAACCAAAAGACCTGTAAATGAGGACAAAGGAAAGATGAAGTGAAGACTATAGAGAAGTGTACAATAACAGTAACTACACAATGAAAGTAAGCAACTGCCATGCAACAGGACAAAAAAAATTACAACCACACTAACGAATTACATGCCACAGGGTGGTCAAATGCTTCATGATCAGAGAAAGACATCGTTCGTATGAGCTGTTTATTGAAGAAGTCGAACCAGGATGGCAGTATCTCAGATTCTGAGCCTGCAAAAGTTAAGATACTGTCAAGAGTCACCTAAATTATGTCAATGCATGAAAACCTCTTGAAATCAACACTGATGAAACCAGTATACAAAGTAAAACTATACATCATAAACCAAAGTCATGTCTATAAAAAGGACAGAACAAGTAGAGTTGGTAAATTATCATGTAATCCAAGTACAAATGCTTATGCTAAATTTCATGGCAAGGAGATAATGTTTCTAGCAATCAACAGAGTTCTAGAAACCACAGATGAGGAAGTTCAAGTACATACCTTTGTGCAATGACAAAATAAATAATACTAAAAATTATGAGCAAAATTGGTAAGTCAGCATTAAGGCTGGCAAAGCTCCTCGACGCACTAGGACATTCAATACCAGCATAGGCAGAAAATTAGTGTATCAGAAACGAGAACAATATAATGGATTGTGAACTTAAAAAGTGTATTTCAAAAAAGTTGGTAGATCTTCGATTGAGAAATTAGAAGAGAGAAGTTTGAGTTAATTTGCTCTATGAATACTATGGCCTTAGCCCTTGATAAGAGGAGTAACATTACACAGTGCACATGCACCATAGAATGTGCACGCACGGTTCATCATCCTGCAGAAGGTCTTGGATATTTTCATGACAGAGAACTTGGTATGGATAACAAATTAATACCTAAGATATCCATGTAACAGATCCCATTTAGTGAATGAACTTAGCTGTCATTCTTGTGGTTGTAAGTGGGTGACAACATCCCCACTTTCTATTTGAGAAAGGTAGTATCATGTCAAGCACAGAAGCAACTTCGACCACAGTTTGGGGTTTGAGACACTTTGTATTGCAAGATTTCGGATCGAACACATGTTAGTTTAACTACGTACCCAGGAATTTAACTTTTGGCTGATCAAGTTACTTTGATCAGGTCAATAGATTTACATTGCACTCTCAGTCATGTCAACTACACAACCATTAGGTAAAGATGTAAAAGAAAGCTAAATGACACGAAATGGGCTCTGGCAAAGCATGTAATCAATGCATAACATGGCATTTCAAGAACTTTACTTTTAAAAAATGGCTGATCAATTGGATGGCATGACTCAATTAAAAATTTCAAAAGTTCACCCGTCAGAAAATTAAGGTTCTCAACTTTAGTGACCTAATTGACAGTAGTTTGAAAGTTTGATTTTTACTCTATTAGGCTGTCATTACTAGAGCTAGAATAGTCACTTTACCACAAGGTACAATGTACCATAGTTCTTCAATGCAAAATATGTAGGCAGTTTGCAGAACGCTCAAGTTGGGATTTAATAATGCATTTTTAGAGACAAAGCACCCCAGCACTGGAAGATAACTTTTATAATGGGCAACAACCGATTTGCTAGATAAATGTGCTAGTTCAGGGAATATGTCATGCAGATTTGCTTTAGAACTTACAAAATCATATAAAGAAGGCCAAAGCACTAAATTTACTCTAAAAGAAAGAATATCTTGCCAATGATAGTAGGATCATAGGCATTTTCAGAATGTTATTAAAGGGCAATAACTTACTAGATAGCAACTCATCAACTTGAGGCAAGTCAGAAGAAAGATTAGAGAGATCTTTCTCCCCAGCCTGGGTGATAACCTCCTTTAATCTCTCATTTGCGACCTAATTAACCACAGAAACAGGCGAAAGTCACATTTGGTATCGCAAGTGATGACAGAGTTGAACACTTATCAAACTAAGAATTAATAACATTCTTATTCTTTTCAGCTCCCTTCTGCAAATTTGTTAGCTAAGTATGGATAAGACAGACAGAAGACTCTCAAAAAAAAGTAAAAGAGAACAAACAGAAAGAACCATAATCTATCAGTGCTCCATAGAAATGATGCTAGAAACTAAGCTTAGGTTAAAAAATCAGTCTGTAATGCGCTAACAAAAGAATCTCAGGCTAAAGCAACATATCTTTAGCATTGATTGGACTCCTAACCCTCCTCGCAGTCTTCTTCCAAATCAATTTGTCCTCAATCAAACTAGTCTTCACAACTTCTAACCAAGCCAACCAGTGTCACGCAGAGCATATTGACCTGCCGCTTTCTCACTGCTCGTTTCGACAAATCATTGAACCTTAAGCCGCAACACAGAAAAATGGCTCGGTTGAAATTATACCTGCAAATCTGGCTGGCGGACATCAGAAGCATAGAACAGCCGCAACTTGAACTTCTGGATCCGGTAGGGCTGATCACTGGCCGTCCGCACGGGCACTGCAACCAAACTCAGAACCAAGTTCGATCAACGCCTCATCGAACTCCAAACCACATCGACTTTAAGAAACAGAGCACTAAAATCCCCAGCCAAGCCACATGCTCATGGGGAACCGAGCACGGCGGGCACGGCGAGCACGGCAGGAGATCAAATTCATTACCGTCAATGTTGCTGAAGCTGCAGAAAGGGCTGAGCATTTCGACGAACGAAAGGCCGTTCTTCCGGCATGCCTCCTCGACGAGGGGCGTGCGGATCACCATGACCACCGGAGTGATCTCGTCGAGCAGCATTCTCCCGAGCGGCGTCCTCGCCGGATCCATCGAGCTCCTCCTCCGCCGCCGGTACCAGCCGTCGGGGCGATGGCGATCTAGCGTGGAGTCGGCGCGCCCTCAGAGCCGACGGAGGAGGCGGAGCATTCGCTGTCCCGTCCCGGTTCGGCTCGGCTCGGCTCGGCTGGTGATCCTGCGGGAATCGCTTCGCACTTTGATCTCCTTCGGGGTCGACAGTGCAGGAGCCGAGATCTCCAGCTCTAGTCAATGGCGGACGATGGAGGATTCGGAGTGCGGAAAAGAGAGCGACGAGGCGTGAGCGAGAGAGGGAGTAGTCCGAGCGAGTTCCGCGTTGAGTTCGAGTTTCTGAGTGGGCCGACTCGGCTACGTGGGCTTTTATATGGGCCTCCGAGAAGCCCATTCCCCACAAGTATGTCGTAATTGGAACTGATGACATCGACTTTCATAAGGTAACTTTTCAAAATTGCGAAGAGCTTCTTTTGATCACGTCCAAAATCACGCTCTCATCGCAAGGATGTGCAACCTCAGATAAGAAATCGAAGCGAAATAGATTTTTTTTTTTTGTGTCACGATAGAGGCAATACCTATCGTAATGAACTTGCCTTTACTATTATAAGTCAAAAAAGAAAATCGAATCACATTTGATAAATTATCCTTTTGAAGTTTAATGGACAACTTCACGCAACGTGGAAGAGTCGGGTTGCATTTTGGTCCACATGGAGGGTTGATTCGGGCATCTTGACTCCATGTCAACAAGCACAATGGAAGTGATTTTCGCGTAAGTTGATGTGTCAGATTTTTTAAAGATGTCCTCGAAATTTGACTGGTTTTTTTTGGGGGGTCATATTTGGTATTGCTGCATTTTCATGAAACAATAGTAAAAAGAAAAAGTAGAGGTAGTATTAGGGCTTAAGCAAAAGTTGGTGACAAATAATGTCGTGAAAGTTTGGACTATGTTTATAATTGAAAGATTTATTAGTCAAGTGATATATTGAGCGTGTTGTGATAAATGATGGTCTTTTAAAAGTTGCATCAAAGAAATTGGTGGTTACCACTAACTCATCGGGAGAAGTTGCACTAACAAAGACCCTATCTCTCGATTTGCCGTTATTAAGAAGAATTTCTTCTCATTCGTCTCAACTCTAATGGTAAAATTATTCAATTCAAAAGTAAGTGAGCATATACTCTTTGTTTCTCAATGTTGCTATAGTTAGAAGTGATCAATTTTTAGGTGGTTTGATTCCCACCCAAGACCGAGAACCAGATTGGTAGCCCCTAGAATTGCATTGGTCCAGTTCCATTTTCAGATGGGTCGATGGAATTGAATACGTTGCACCCAGGCATTCTTTAATGTTCCCCTAATGCATATGAAATGGATGATATTGTTTCTTTTTTAATCTTCTCCTCCCTCTGTCTTCTCAAGTTAATATTTATCATACGAGGAGGCTGCCGCCCTGATCTATGGTTGCTTTTGAAAAATGCAGCTTGATGATGACGTCACGAGTGATGCAACATTGAAAGGAAGGAAGGAGCCGAGTGCAGCAAGTAATCGTCAAACGTTCTTGTTTCTTTATGTTTTGTCATAGCCGTTGAGAAGCAAATGTCATTGTCTTGTTTCTTTATGATTTATCACGGGTTTGTCTTGGGAAGAAATCATGAGGGCTTTTTAGTTTTTACAGATTTGTAAGAAATTAAAAAAAAAAAAAAATCAGTCTGGTTTGGGTGGATAGTTCCATACATAGAACCAAATGAAAATCACCGGTTCCACTTTTTGAAATCGGGAACTAAACTAATGCTCTGAGAACCATTTGGAACAGGGTGATTCCTTTTGCTCACTACTAGCTACAATGTTGGAAAACAATTCAGATTTTCCATATTTTCCATACTGCGTCTTTGAAAATGTAATATAACATGGGAGATAGAAGTGGAATAAAATGCAGTGCATTGGATATAACTCACTAGAGGTATTGTTCACTTTGACTTGTCCCATACCAAGCCTTGCTGTTATGCATATCCGTGAGTTAAAGTCTAGTTTTCACACATGCACACATATCCTAGGCATGCTCTCTCCCTGTTCGGTTGCAATTTCGTTCATTTTTGCTCGTTCTCCATCCTGAAAGCTTGCTGGGAGGTGCTCCTTGTCTGAGCCCTCTTATCCTGAAGACCGCTACATGGATGGTTACATAAAATTCAAAGAGCGTTACACATTTGCTTGGCTGACGACTAATGCAGAGCTTAGCAGCAGATGTTTGTTGGTCTGTTCATGGATTATATACGTCAATCCAGGACCTGACATTGATTGCATGTAGATTTATCGTAATTTGCTGATCTCGCCTTACGCATTTTCACCACCTCCGATCAAGGATTTCTAATGGTATGTAATAACTTTTGGATGGAAGGTCATGTAAAAGGATGCTGTTCATTTTGGAGAAGACTCAGAAGAGTCTGCGTTCTGATCAAAATCATCTAATCTCACTTGTCTGCCGCGCCACATGGCATTTGTAGGTTGCAAACGGGTGTAAGGCCATACATTTATATATATTGTGTTTTGCTTCAGAAAGAAAAGAGTAAACAGCCAGAAGGGGAATAAAAAACTCTGTGCAAAAAGTCAAGTCATTCAAGAACAGACGAAGCACCAAAGCTGATCAAATCCATGTCCTTCAATAAATTGAGAAAATCGAGTACCCGGAAAAAGACAGGTTGTACATTAGCTGAAACTTACGGATCACAGAAGCGAAATTGCCCTATTATCGACAAGTTCTTAAGAACAAAGCAACATCACTGCATGGGCTTAAGGAGGGGGTGGCACTGTTTTTCTGGGGTGTCGAACCAAACCTATACTGTTTAAAAAGGCACACCATAAAATTCCTGTTCCTGCGTGTTGTTAGGAAGCTCCGGCAAGGGCGCTTCGTTCTGAAGAACCTTAATCACTTGACTGGCCTTCGGCCTCTCTCTCTTATCAGATTGTGTGCACCACAACCCCACAACCAACAAGCACTCCATTTCCCTGTGGTCGAACTGTCCTTCTAGTTTCTCGTCCGCCGCGCTCAGCACGCTCCCTGTGTGGTACAGTTGCCAGACCCATCTGATCAGCGGGACCTGAAACTCTCCGACTTCATAAGTCCTCCTACCACAAGCGATCTCCAGGGCCACAACCCCGAAGCTGAACATGTCGGACTCTCTGCTTGCCCTCCCCTCATTTAAGTACTCTGGAGCTAAGTAGCCTAGAGTCCCGACCACTCCCGTCTTTTGCGTCCTCAATAGAGGGTCCACTAGC
Source organism: Eucalyptus paniculata subsp. matutina (assembly GCA_017140255.1). NCBI lineage: Eukaryota > Viridiplantae > Streptophyta > Magnoliopsida > Myrtales > Myrtaceae > Eucalyptus > Eucalyptus paniculata. The sequence goes on from CM029435.1 coordinate 47,723,014, forward strand.
TTGGCAACGCCAAAGTCGCCGAGCTTGGTGCTGAAGTCTGTGTCTAACAGGATATTAGCCGATTTGATGTCCCTGTGAAGCACACATTGGCCTGCATCTTCATGGAGATAGTGAAGGGCTGAGGCCAACCCCAGGGCTATACTGTACCTCGCTTCCCACTGGAGCATCCTCCCATTTCCGAATAGATGCATGTCAAGGCTACCATTAGGCATGTACTCGTAAACAAGCATAAACTCACCTCTTTCATGACACCATCCGATGAACTTCACCAGGTTCCGGTGCACCAGGCCGCTAATTACCTTCACTTCATTGATGAAGAGTTTCTCGGAGTTTTCGTGCTGTGCAAATATTCTCTTGACAGCGACAACTTGACCTTGATTACCCAAGGTTCCCTTATAAACGTGCCCTGATCCACCATGGCCCAGTCTACGATCAAGTGCAAAGCGGTTCGTTGCAGTTCTCAGCATTTGATAAGAGAACTGTCTAGGCAGGGCTCCTCTTTGGATGTCCATGTTGATGGCCAGACCATCGTATACACGCCTCCTGTCTTCCCTTTGCTCATCGCCCTTTTTGAATCTCTTCTTCACGATCCACCAACCGAGTCCAACAAGAAGCACCAAAACAAAGAATGAAGCAACAATAACTGCTACGAGTGCCACAGTCGGAAAGCTCCCTTTTTTGTGAATAACGACGGGAGGACTTTCGTTAAATGGCCTCCCGTCCAAATTTGAGGAGAACTCCCATGAATTGATGATGTGGTTCTCGCTGTTATTACCGGTGGCTGCTGAAAACCCAATTGTGACAAACTCCGGGAGGACTTTCGTTAGATCGATTGGATAGGAAAGTGATCCTGTGGAGGCGCGGTTTTGCTTGTATGTCCAGGACACGCTAAGATTCAAGGTGGTGGCATTGTAACTTATTGAAACATCTGCTGGTTCTCCACTGGAGATGGTGGCATTCCAGGGGGAAGTCGTTACAGACCTGATCAAGTTGTTATTGATCCCAACATGCTGCCCATCAGGATCCCACTCTCTGTTAGGGAATGTATCGAACTCGACCATCACTATCTGGTTATTAGTTGCCAAGGTATTAGCCGTGCTTGTGTTGAACAGTCCCAAATACCCACCGGCCGAGTTGGGCGGGAGGGGAAAACTGAAAGGAGCAAGGAAGAACGCAATGCCACCGCTGAACAAAGTCAAGTTACGGGGGTTGATGGTAAGAGAGAAGTGAGTAGTGAAATCCGTGGCTTTGCCGGTGGACGAATTCCACAATGGCACAGGTTGAGCGTATATGGCGTGGCCTACAAGGAACGGATAGTCGACCCTGGTGAGGTTGATTGCTCCTGAAGGTGCCGACGCATCTCCTTGGTATGTTATGTCGGTATCGTTGGGATAGAAGTAGGTTTTGTTGAAGAAAACCGAACAGACGGATGGCAGTAAGAGAAGCAGTAAAGTGAGTATGAAGAAGCTCTCGCTCAAGCAAGGATGATGAGAACTTGACATTCTACCCATGGACATGGAGTCTTTGGGTTGTGATTTTCTGGGAACGATGCAAAGACAGGATACAGGCGTGAATTATTATGCAGACGTTGTGTCAAAGTTTGACTTTGTATTTATAATTTTTTACAAATATTCGAGGAGTTGACTTTGATATGGTCCATGGAGCGGCATCTAGGTAACGGGGACAGATAATCTCAGTTGTGCATGTATGTTTACGGGAAATTTCGTATCCTGTTGGCTGACAAGGACAATTTTATATAAGGGAAGGTTTAACTTTGAATCATTGAGCGGTTTAATATGCAGAAATTGGCTCATAATCTCCCTTATTGATTATTTGCGGCATCATCTTAAAGTTTAGGCACTTTTAAAATACTTCGGGGACTGTCATGAAAATCCTAAAAATTGTTCTGAATGTACAATTGAATTTTAAAACTTGTTCAATTAATACAATCGAAGTCCTTACGTTAACATTTCAATTTGTCTAATGGAATATGCTAGCTTGACATTTTTAAATGAATCTCTCTCTCCTACATTGCCTTGAAATAAACAACTCGCACACACTCCCTTTCCAAAAAATATCAATACACCAAGGACTAAGGACGGCCGTTGTATAACCATTCATCAACAAATGCCGCTTCCCATATTGGGTAAAAATGCAAACCTTTTTTTTTAATTATTATTAATTATCTTCTTCTTCAAATCTTATATAAATTAAATTAAAAAAGAGTTTTACCAAAAAAATTATCTTAAAAAAATTGATAAAAAAAAAAAAAAAAAAAGAGAATGGTAGCGCCTCACTGGTGGGGTGCTGCCACCATCACTGCCCATCACCAGAGTTGCTGATGGAGGTTGTCAGGCCTGGGCAAGGGTGACCGGCACTTGCTAATCCCCGGGGAGTTGTGCTCACTTGGACCTAGCGAGGGTCGCTAGCCCCAAGCAAAGGCCGGGGTCACCTAGATGTAGGTGAGCCTCGCTATCCTCAGGTGAGGATCAGCAAGGTCTCGCCCAAGCCTAGCAAGCTCGAGCCTACTGAGGTTGACCGGCCCCTCTGGCGGCCAGCCTCCCATCCATGAGGCCTTGCCATTCACTCTTTTCTTTTCTTTTTTCAGTTCTGTTTTTTAAATAAAATTTTAGCCTTCTTTAAAAAAAAATTGTACTTCTGTAAAGTTTTATGATCGACCTGTACTTTCTCAATGAGTATTAGGACTTGTAGTGCACTTGGATGCATATTTAAGCTTTATGCCCACTACGGAAGCTATCATTTTGTTATTTCTATAATGCCGGTTGGAACTATAATGCAGGCCAAGATGGAAATCTGCAGACAAACAGCGATGCCGAAATCGTCCACGGACTCGGAGTGCCTGAACTTCAAAGATGAGCAATTATTTAAAAGCATCCGACTCGGACAGGCGAGGAGACTTGGATGCCTGAGACTATGAACGCAACTTGCAAATTACAACACGTAAGCACGGAGTAATCGGTATTATAATACCCTGATGACGAAATCCTGGCCAAAAAAGGAGGAGCAGAACACCAGATGTAGTCATGTAGTGGGATAATTTAAGTATAATAAACCTCTTAAACTACGTGGTAGCCTTGCTAGGGAAGGAATATCGGCAGGGGATAAAGGGATATTCCTCGTTTGGCATCTAGGAGCGTGACATCATGATGTATAGATGGTAATCACGTCCGGCATTTGACCTTGTAAAAGTCTTGAAAGCGCTGTCTCCTTTGAGGAAATCGTAGCAGCTGAGAACTTGCGAATTGCGCACTGCCCGTTCATGTCTATGAACTGTTGTTTGTCTGATGAGAAGCAACGATGAGAGGGCTTATGATCAGTTTCCGGGGTTGAGGAAACCCCGTCAAATGCGAAAAGGAGAGAACGGAGAGGGGGAAGGCTTAAACCCCCGAACAAAGAAGTTGACCGTAGTTCTTGCACAGTCATCGTACTCTTTTCAAAGGCACAAGATTTAGCTGTACCGTAGCACTTAAAAAAAGCTCTCTCTCTCTCTCTCTCTCTCTCTCTCTCTCTCTCTCTCTCTCTGCGTGTATGTGCGTGATTGCTCGGGCACGAGAACGTGATTCGAGTGCGGGGGGACCATTATTTTCTTGCAAAAGCTCTGTGTCTGGAGGTGCCGCCTTCATAAAATTGTTCATCCAAGAAGGAACTCGCACTTATTTCCGATTTTCATTGATGCAATCAAAGTATTCCGAAATCTGACCCTCCTTAGCTATAAAACCACCCGTCCAAATCGAGCTACTAGAGATTGCGGCAATGGATGTTTCGAGCCGGCAATGGCATGGCAAGTAGGACAATGTTACCTCAAACAACCTTTGAGGTAAAGCTGGAACTCCTTGCAGTCATTTTCAGGATTACTTAACAAAAGAATTGAGCGCAGTTTTTGTTTTTCGCTTAAGTGAACACAAGAAGGATCCCCGGATTGCCGTGGAATGAGCTTATTGAGACCTGTAGGACAGAGATGGTCGATTTTTCTGATGATGCAGGAGGACAGCTTAAGAATAAACATCTATCTCAATAGCAAATGTCGTCCTAACTATACTTTCTTTTGTTATGTCAAACTAACAAAAAACCAAGTCCCGGATGAGTAAATATGGAAGATTAGAAAGCCGATCCATTAAAATTATTGGGTAGTAGGGATACATCAAAAAAAAAAAAAATTCAGGCAAAATTCACTCGATTAACATATTTCAGCTGCGATGAAAAGAGAGAGTTTCTGCAAATAAAGCCTCAAGCTCCTGCAGTTCCCATTTAATTGCGCAAACGACTGTTCAGTGAAGACGCTGATGACATTCTCAATCCGTTTGTGAAGCGAGGGGGGTGAAGTGTAAAATGCTCCTGATCATGCATGTCTTCGGGTAGTTTTGATGGGTGCTTCGAACTTAAGGACCTTATTTATCTCTTTTATTTTTGGCCTCTGCTTATTATCTGTATGACTACACCACAAACCCACAATTAGCAAAAATGCCATTTCTTTTTCATGAAAAACCATCTTCAATCTCTCATTGGCGGCACCAATAATGTTCCCTGCGAGATGGAGCCGCCAAACCCACCTCCATAGTGGCACATGGTATTCACCATCGAGAAGAATAAGAAGTTAAAAGTTCTGTTTATGAATCTGAGCACGGCAATTGCACTATAGATTTAGGCCGGTCTGGGCCATGAAATTTCAGATATTTAAGAAGCCAATCACATAGAAATAGACGTTGGTCCTTGGTTACGAGAGTTTTGGGTCGGTCCAACCCCGGACCAACCCCGTATATTATATTATATTATTTATAATTCTTTTATATATTCAAACCTAAGTAAAATTTCTATTATATTATATTATATTATTTATAATTCTTCTATATATTCAAACCTAAGTAAAATGATGTTAAAGCTATTGACTCCTCAAGCTTACAATCACGGACATACGGCATCTAATTCCAAAAGGTGTGAAGTTTACACCGTAAAGGTCTTCACAGCCTCCTCCTCCACAGTCCAGAGTACGTTCTTCACCGTGAGGACCAAGGACTCCTCACAATCACGGACTCGCGACGTCCAAAATGGCATGAAGTTTACGTCGTAAATCTCCTCACGGCTTTCTTCCCCAAAGTACGTTCTCTTCAATTCTGTCTTCTTTGTTCTTCAATTTGCCAAAATCAAAAGTAGCAACATCCCGCTCGCTGCATTGTGGACCCTATCTTGTCCCATATCTCGATGAGCAGTTAGCATGTGCGAAATTTTTATTATTGTGTCATCTTAAATTTGTTGAATATGTATTGGTATTTATAGTTTAGTTACACAATGCTGCATTGTGGATGGATGTGTAATTTGAATTTGTAGGTTTACTTTTTTAGGGAGTATAAAAAACAAGACGAAAAAAAGTATCGATCGGTCCCGGGTTGACCTTGGAACCGGACCAAACCCATTAGGTCGGTCCGGTCCTTGGTCCCAGGCTCAATAGGGTCGGTCCTCGGTCCTAAAAATTGAGGACCGATACTGTACGGGTTGGTCCTAGGGTTAGGGGGTTAGGGGGTGGCCCGGACCATCCCGGACCATGCTCACCCCTACCGTCTGGGCCATGAAATTTCAGATATTTAAGAAGCCAATCACATAGAAATAGACGTCTTTGAATCATTGCATGAATCAAGTTTTGCATGTGCTCATATTATTACTATAGACATTTGGAAACTGATCAATCACATCATTCATTTGAACCGCTTGAGGATGGTAACAATAAGTCCTCCGATCCTTGATGGTAGTGTCACGGTCTGTGAATCCTCCATTTCTCGTGACACTTGTGAGTAATGTTTGGGATTATCGAGTGAAGAATAAGGAAGCAGATGAGATGAACACAACTGGTCTATGGGAGTGGCATCAAGATGGTTAGTACTAGGAGTTCTAGAATAAAATAATTATATTACTTAGGAGCTCTGAATGCAAGGTTGGCCTCTCATACACAAATTGGTCGGGAACATATGCCGCTCTCCTGACGAGGCTATGGTAGGCCGAAACTAGTTGTTAAGCCTAAATAGATCTACTATCTTACTCGATGGACTAGATGCCCAAGCAAGGTTAGGTGTAACACGATCTCGTATAAAAGAATTATTCGTATTGTTCACTAGAACAACTATAGAAGAAAGGTTGACTTAGCAAATTCCACTTGCCAAGCACTACATGGGTTAATTCGCGACCAAGAAACTATCGACTTGTGACAAATGATATCGGAGCATGAATCCATACAGTAAGTGGGTGAGTCGAAGAATCGGACTCCTCGCTCTAGTCTAGGTTGAACTGGGAAGTACTAGTAGTCTACCCGGTCCTACAAGGGCAGAGAGTGAATCGTCGGGGCAAAAGCGCTCAGACAAAGTGCTGCTCTCGACTAAGCTTCTAAAATGACAATGGGGGCACTAAGAAGAGTCAGTTCACCAACGAGCAAGTGGAGTTAAAGAATAACCAAATCCTCACTGAATGGGGATAACGTTTTTGGATCAATTGATGAATCCAAATAAGAGGTCTACTACCATGTTTTCAACAAGGAAAGAACCTCCATTTAGTTAGTTGAGGTCAATACGCTTAGTAGGCAAAAATGGTGCTGCCAAAAGATGTAGTTGGCAAGAAATGCCACACTTGCCAAAGAAAGTGTAGGTGATCGAAAATGGCTCAAACAGTTGAGATCAAAAGAGGTTACCAATGGAGCAAAACTTGTTTTGTTGGGCGAGCATGACCATTTGATGTAAGATCCTGAAAGTGGCACATCAATGGTTAAGGAATGCAAGGAAATGACAAAACATATCGCATTGAGGGCATTGTGGAATTGAGTGGGGGAGAATGTCACGATCCGTAAATCCTCTCGTTCTCGTGATACTCGATGCTTGGGATTATCGAGTGAAGAATGAGGAAGTAAAGGGGATGAACACAACTGGTCTGTGGGAGTGGCGTTAGAACAGTTGGTACTAGGAATTCTAAGATAGAAGGATTATATTACCTAAAAGCTCTAAAGGCGGGGTTGGCCTCCCGTGCACAAACCGGTTGGAATTGAGTGGAGGAGAATGTCATAATCCGTGAATCCTCCCGTTCTGGTGACATTTGATGCTTGGGGTTATCGAGTGAAGAGTGAGGAAGTAAAATGGACGAATACAACTGGTCTGTGAGAATGGCATTAGGACAGTTGGTGCTAGGAATTCTAAGATAGAAGGATTATATTACTTATGAGCTCTGAAGGTGAGATTGGCCTCCCGTGCACAAATTGGTCAAGAGCTGATGCTGCTATCTTGACGAGGCCATGGCAAGCCGAAACCAGTTGTTGAGCCTAAAGAGATTTGCTATCTCACTCAATAGACTTGATGTTCGAGCGAAGCTAGGCATGATACGATCATGTATAAAAGAGTTATTTATCGTATTGTTCATTGGAACAACTATAGAATGAAGGTTGGCCTTGCGAATTTTGCTCACCAAGCACCGCACGGGTTAATCCACGGCCAAGGAACTATCGACCCGTGACAGTAGTCTCTGAGAATGCTCAAGAGACAAACACATGGAGTTGGTTGCCAATATATTGGACAACCAAATCTTGCATTTAACATAGGTTCATTCGATCTGTTTTTATTATTCAAGCCAAAATATAAAGGTTAAGGGTCCTGGCATAAACAAGGCAAAATTGCCGATCGATTAAAATAGGCTTCTCTTTTGGCTCTTTGTATTTCCATGGAGAAACTTTCAAAACATATAGATTAAGACTTGTGAGATCAAGACTTGTGATTATTGCCAGGTACTCTACCTAATTTATCACACATATAGTCAATAAATTAAAAGTATCAAGAGTTTCTTCCATATTAAACAACCAAATGTGCTATCGATAAAAATCGGCCAAACTCCATAAATAAGCAAGATGGCAAGAGTCAAGAAGCTCTTTGCATACAATCTAGGATCGATACTCTTGGCATGGTCAGCGGTTTCTCATGTACTCTTACTCATCCCATTCTAAAAAAAAATTTCTCCTATACATGAACGGATTCCTCAACGCCGAGTTTAAATATGGCATCATTGTTCATTCATCTTAATCCTCTAAGCTTATATTCCCTTTCAAAGTATGGTACTCATCATCATTGCAAATTAATTCTACTTCATCAATCCCAATAGCATCTAATATCACCCTAGCATTGTTTTTTCAATTGAATGAGGAATACTTATAAGCCGACGTGCCCAATTAAACTAAAAACTAGAAAACAGTACCCTTCATTTCATCACATTCCATGGTTAGCATTCCTTTCATTTTATCCTTGATCACCCCTTCCTCTGCCAAGATGTTCAAGAGTCCCTATGGATAATTTTCAAAGTTAGGCTTGCCTTCCCATCAAGAGATGTAACAAGAAAATGAAGGTTCTGTGTAAGTTCAAAAGCATCAAGAAAGTGAAGAAATCAACATCGAGTGGCAGTCCTTGATGCTATGTCCGCTAAAACAAAAGACAAAAGTGCTTTACAATACAGGTCAACCATCATAGCTAAAAGAACAAAGCAGGATCCCTCTTCTCACGTGGTTCTGACTGTTGAAGAAGCTAATTTGCCTGATAGGCTCAACAGTAAGCAAGGTGAATGAGGTGCCTAATGACCTTGTTTGTACATGTCTTTTGGAAGTTCTAGCAAGGGAGCTTAAACGTGAGAACCCGAATCACCTCTCCAACCTTCGGTGTCTATTGTGAATTATGAGTAGGCCACGAGCCCACTTATCAACAAGCATTTTATATCTTTTTTCGCTGCAAACCCTATAGAGTCTCTTATCAGTTGTGCCGAGAATGTCTCCTGTGACATAGAGCTCTTGAACCCACTTCGTAAAAGAAGAGATGAATCGGAAATCTAATATAGGGCCTCAAAAGATAGGGACTCATCAATAAGAACGAATCAATCAGTGAATCGATGGATCACACACATGTTAGAGACGGGGACAAGAGTAAGGGCAGTGGCAAGGACGGGTCTAACAATTGACAAAGTATACAAATGATGAAATAGTAAAATTTGGGGACAAAGGTAAATGTGAGGAATGGGATGTCGGTGCCCTGCCAATAAGCTCGCGAGGCAAGGGACATGCCGACAACCTACCTTCCCAACTAAGTTTAATGAGAGTAACATATTAAGGATGCCTTCTGCCATCGGCAAGCAATGGCTAACAAAGCTCTTTTCCCTAAATATCTTGGGAAGGGCAGGTACGAAACTCGCTCAGTGAGATTCTCCCAAAGATAAGCATTGACTTGAGGCCTTGCTGTTTGAAGTCTCTCGAATTACATGTTTTAGGGAGTTGAACATCTTATTCTTATGAGTGGCCTATGGGACTATGAGCCAAGAGCAAGGATTTTGAGAAGTGTAATTGAACATTGTAAATTTTCCATCAATCACTTGGACTTTATTGCTTGCAACCTCCGCCATGGATTATGCTTCACCACCTAGCTGGACCAATCACTTTAACATGAGTGAAGCACTGTTAGCGAAAACCATTTAGTTGGCTATTTCATCCCCAATTCACTAGTTGATTAGCTTAGCAAAAGGGGTTAGCTTATTTATGGAGATGAGTGAAACTTCTTGACTTAGGTTAAACGTGACGTTTTGTTGTCACAGGCTGAGTAAGGTTACAGACCAATCGGATGCGACTGTATAACGGCTAAGGGTGAGCGGTTCCAAGTTCCAGTTCGGTTCTGTCTAGAACCTAGAACCTACCATCGGGTACAAGTTCCTCAAAATGAGGAACCTAGAATCTAACCATCAAAACCGAGAACCTAGAACCTACCCTGTCACAGGTTCTAAGGTCGGTTCCAGGTTCCAACAGGTTTTTTTTTTTTTTTTTTTGTTATTTTTAGATTTGAACTATAATGTACGTGCACGTTACCAAAAAAAAAAAAAAACTATAACGTACGCACACGTTACAAAAAAAAACTATAACATACGCACATGTTACCAAAAAAAATTAGGGATAAGTTCTCCAGAAGTCCTAAAACTTGTCACGAAAATGCATTTCAGTCCTAAAACTTGCAAAAAGTGCATTTCAGTCCTATAACTTGTCAAAATGTTTCAAACGAGTCCTAAAATCGACGCCGTCTAATTTCTTAACGGAAAAAGCTGACGTGGCCCCCGCGTGGCTTTTTTTAATCGTTTCTCTCTCCTCCGTTGCGAATAGTTTTTAAAAAAAAAAGCCACGCGTGCAGAACGACGTTGTCTCCTCCTTTCTCCTTCGCCACGACGCCGTCTCCTCCTCCCACCTCTGTCTCTACTTCTTCTTTCTCTATTCCGAGTGTCCCCTAAGCCCCAAATCGAATTCGTCCAAACCCTAAGCCCCAAATCAATCTCGGCCGAACCCTAAACCCCAAATCAAATTCGTCCGAAACCCTAAGCCCCAAATCGATCTCGCCGAACCCTAAACCCCAAATCGAATTCGTCCGAAACCTAAGCCCCAAATCGATCTCGTTCGAACCCTAAAGCCCAAATCGAATTCGTCCGAACCCTAAGCCTCAAATCGATCTCATCCGAATCCTAAACCTCAAATCGATTTCGTTCGAACCCTAAGCCCCAAATCAAATTTGACAATCTGCAGTTATCTTGCGATTTGGGTCCTCATCGACCTCGAGTTCGACGCTCGTCGTGAGTTCGTGTTCTTTCCTTCCTTTGGCGATTGCACGTTCGTGCAAAGATCTCGCTTGCGGGAGTCTCGACATCTCAGCAGCGAAGCGATTGGCATCGGGGACAACGACAGGGTCAACGACGGTGATGGCAACTCCTCCTCACGCAGGTATCGCTCTCTGCATTATAGCATTTTGTTGTTTTCCATTCTCCAATACTAGTGACAAATTAGAACATTAATGCAGAAGTAAGTTATCGTTGTCTATTCATACAGTGCATATGAAAAAAAGATGTTTTTTGGAGATTGGAAACATCTCCTAAATCTCTCGAGTAAACACATTATGCAGAAATTATTAATATGAAGACGTTATGAAGGAATCATAATATAGCTAATATACTTCTATTAGGTTCCTATAATACGAAGCCCAGAAGAATGAGGGCAGCAACATCTGCATCAAGTAGCGTAACTCCTAATGAGGTTAACTCGGAGCCAACATGTTATTGTGGCCTTCAATCGCCAATTCTTATGGCAAAGACAAAGAAAAACGCAGGAAGAAGGTTCCATGGATGTGCTAAGTTTGATGGCAAAGACAAAGAAAAATTGCAGCAACTTGGACTATCAAACTTAGCACATCCATGGAACCTTCTTCCTGCGTTTTTCTTTGTCTTTGCCATAAGAATTGGCGATTGAAGGCCACAATAACATGTTGGCTCCGAGTTAACCTCATTAGGAGTTACGCTACTTGATGCGTATGTTGCTGCCCTCATTCTTCCGGGCTTTCAGATATAGGAACCTAATAGAAGTATATTAGCTATATTATGATTCCTTCATAACGTCTTCATATTAATAATTTCTGCATAATGTGTTTACTCGAGAGATTTAGGAGATGTTTCCAATCTCCAAAAAACATCTTTTTCATATGCACCGTATGAATAGACAACGATAACTTACTTCGCATTAATGTTCTAATTTGTCACTAGTATTGGAGAATGGAAAACAACAAAATGCTATAATGCGAGAGCGATACCGCGTGAGGAGGAGTTGCCATCACCGCGTTGACCCCGTCGTTGTCCCCGATGCCATCGCCGCCGCGAGATGTCGAGACTCCCGCAAGCGAGATCTTTGCACGAACGTGCAATCGCCAAAGGAAGGAAAGAACACGAACTCACGACGAGCGTCGAACTCGAGGTCGATGAGGACCCAAATCGCAAGATAACTGCAGATTGTCAAATTTGATTTGGGGCTTAGGGTTCGAACGAAATCGATTTGGGGTTTAGGATTCGGATGAGATCGATTTGAGGCTTAGGGTTCGACGAATTCGATTTGGGCTTTAGGGTTCGGACGAGATCGATTTGGGGCTTAGGGTTTCGGACGAATTCGATTTGGGGTTTAGGGTTCGGCCGAGATCGATTTGGGGCTTAGGGTTTCGGACGAATTTGATTTGGGGTTTAGGTTCGGCCGAGATCGATTTGGGGCTTAGGGTTTGGACGATTCCGATTTGGGGCTTAGGGGACACTCGGAATAGAGAAAGAAGAAGTAGAGACAGAGGTGGGAGGAGGAGACGGCGTCGTGGCGAAGGTGGGAGGAGGAGACGGCGTCGTGGCGAAGGAGAAAGGAGGAGACGGCGTCGTGGCGAAGGAGAAAGGAGGAGACGGCGTCGTGGCGAAGGTGGGAGGAGGAGACGGCGTCGTGGCGAAGGAGAAAGGAGGAGACGACGTCGTTCTGCATGCGTGGCTTTTTTTTAAAAAACTATTCGCAACGGAGGAGAGAGAAACGATTAAAAAAAGCCACGCGGGGGCCACGTCAGCTTTTTCCGTTAAGAAATTAGACGGCGTCGATTTTAGGACTCGTTTGAAACATTTTGACAAGTTGTAGGACTGAAATGCACTTTTTGCAAGTTTTAGGACTGAAATGCATTTTCGTGACAAGTTTTAGGACTTCTGGAGGACTTATCCCAAAAAATTATAACATACGTGTATACTACACGGTAACTTCCCACATCTTAGCAAATAGACCAATGCCAATTGTCAAGAATTTGAACATACATAATCAAAACTAATAAGAAGTTTCCAAAGAGGAAATGAGATGCTTGATTAATTCTAATTATTGTGCCCACATATGTCAATATATGTGCACTAAAGCTTAAATCATCACATTTGCCATATGTGATATGCCTTATCAGCTGAGTCAAATGAAAATGATAAAGCAAAATATACTAAAGAGATGAAAAACCAGAAGTGCCAACAAGATCTCAAATTTTCATCTACTCCATAGTATGAACTCTGCAATCTTTCATTGTGATTCATTTGGCACAGCAAAACCTTACAAAGACATAAATAAAAATCAGTCAAAATCTTAAGTAAAGACACAGAAAAAAAAATCAATATCGATAATACTCCATGAAGCATGTCATTTTGCCCATTTAAAGGCTCCTAAATTCTTTAACAACATAGTTCAAAAATTCAATGTATATAAGAGGAGCATGCATTAAGATTACGACAAACAAAATTGCTCATCAATCAACTTATGTATAGTTAAAACAGCACAAAACCAACAAAAAACATTGCTTGACTTCTCACCATTGCACCCATTGCAAATGCGACACCACCAACTTTATTTATCGACGATAATCTCCGCATTAAGACCAACCATATCTGTAAAAAAAAAAAAAAAAAAAAAAAAAAAAAAAAAAAAAAAAAAAAAAAAGGAAGAGATTAAATAAAATATTCACTTATCAAATATACAAAAATAATTACAATATATAAAGATATAAATATTACTTACCCAACTAAAATTGTTTTGCGTTCTCAATACACTCTTCAACATCAAGCAATACACGAATGGCTCTCAATCAATCTTAAGTGCAAATCAAAGCGTCCACTACTTTTGGAGTTAAAGAACTCAGAAAGCCATCAATCACACGACCAAATGTACTCAAAGTTAATTCTAAAGTAACAGTAGTTACAAGAATTGACAAAATATCTCGAGCTATCAAGGAAATAATCTTATATTTTGAGCCATTAGTTTTCCACTAAATCAAAATGTCAACACCAAGATCCTTTTCATTTTTTTCTTGAAAATATTCATCAAACTCGGACTTGTTGTCATCGCGCCCTTGTTCATTCAAGTATAAAAACATTTTCTTCCAAACTTGGGCGTTATGCTAATTTATTCATTCACTACCACCCATATCGGTATTGAAATTGGAATTACTACTACTTGCACCTAAATTATGACCACTAAAATCTTGATCACTTGACATAAGAGAATATTACTCATAAAATTCATACAAATACTCCAACGTATCCTTCACCTTGTAATGCATTTATTTAATTTTCGATTCATCATCATAAATTTGTCCATGCAAGAAACTCACATAATTTAACTTGGCTATAGGATCTAACACAACCGCAATCAACACCATCATATTTACTTTATTCAAGCTTCCATAATATTTGTCATTTTTTTTTTCATTTTCACACCCATATCTTGAAGCTTAGAATCCGAAGCATTAATCACATCTTTTAAATTTTATACAAAAGAGATATCCCTTCAAAATAATCATTTGAAGTAACATATGAAGTCCTAGACATCTGATTGGTCGCATCATAGACTACTTTGAGAAAATCCGAAAGAATAATAGCATTCTTCCAATCATCTTCACTAGAAATTTTATGATTAAGCTTATTTACAAAAGATGAATTGTGATTTTTCATTCTTTTGAAAGCTTTTCTGAACTTTATGGCAGTGTCTAACATGAGATAAGTGGAGTTCCATTTAGTGACAACGTCAAGAACTACCAAACCCTTATAAGTGATATTTATTTCTCAATGCAATATTGAAATTCTTGGGCTCTTGTGGGAGAACTCCTTACATACCTAACTACATTTCGGATATATGCAATGGAGTCATGTACCATAATCAAGCCATCTCTCACAATCAAATTTAATATATGAGTTGTATACCTCATGTGCAAATACTACCATCTAATATCAACGACTTTTATTTCAAAAGTTTGTCCCTCAAATAGCTAACTGCAATATCATTCGAGCTAGCATTATCCACAGTAATTGTGGACACATTTTTTTCTATTCCCCACTCCTCAATGCATTCATCCACCATTTTACCAATCTCCATACTCCTGTGACTATGCATCACCACAAAATTGATGATTTTTTTTATGCAACTTCCAATTTTCATCAATAAAATGTACAGTGAGATACAAATAATTCAGATTTTGATTGGAAGTCCATATATCAGTCGTGAGTGCGATCCTAAAATTAATTTTTCCAAAATAATTCTTTAAATAAGTTCTTTCACATAAAAACAATTTCATGCAATCTTTTGCCACTATGAAATATGATACATGTTTGAAGAGAGGTTGTAATTCAGTAACATATTCACAAAATCCAAACGCATTCAACTAAGGAAAAATGTTGTTTATCAAGGATAATGAACCGAACAAGCATGTGCCTACAACGTTCTTGATTAAATGTCCATGTCAATAAGACGCTCCAAATACTAGAATCTCCTCATGCCTTTGCCATGTTGACATTACGTGGTACAAAGAATTTATGTCTCTTATCTAGATTACGGGGAAACCTCTTACATGTGATCAAGTACTTCTTCATTGCAGAAGTATCGTTAGCAACACATACTTAAGCATTAACCCACAATGAATGCACTTCACTTGATATATTTTTCATTCATTATCACTAATTTTCAAATAATAACTCAAGTATTCGGATGTATATTTCTTATCATGGGGAAAATGAGAATCGGGTACCTTATTTGTGGCACTTGAGGTAGGAGATACTTCTTCTTCAATTTCATCATCGGAAAACTCCAATTCCATAATCGGAGTCATCTCCTCACATCCCTCCACCTCCATTGACGTGTTATCTTAATACATTAACTTCGCACTACACAATAATAATAGAATATAATTAGAAATTTTAAAACAAATAGAAAACTAAAAAGTAAAAATAAAACACCACTAGAACAAGAATGTCTAGCATAGAAATGGGACTCCCTTCATACCAACAAATCAAAGAAATGTCAAGAACGGATGATCGTCTAGAATAAAACATATAAGTTCCTCATGGGCTATATAGACCTAATTATACTATGCAGTGGAACCAATTTGGTTCAACCAAATTCTCCTCCTTAAGAAAGAGGAGAAAAACTCAAGTGAAAAAGAAACAAAACATAGAAGTTCTTCTCTTTTATTTTTTCATTTTTCCACTGTTCATTACAAAAGTATCGAACAACTTCTCTACATATATAACACAATAGGGTTATGGTGCACAAAATTAGCTCATATACGCTCCAAAACAAGATGAATCACGAACTTCGTGCATCGATAGCTTTAAAAAGGATGAAGCATACATTTTTCAATCAAAAAGTTATCTATATGATTTCTCCTGAGATCATATTACCAAATTAAGCACATCCTCCAATCATTATACACTCTACTGTTTCGATTTCTTTAACTTTAAGCCATAGTGGCTCTCTTCCAACCGAATGTTTCATAGTCGAAAAGTAAAAAAACTATCTCATCCAGCTTTAGTAAAGGAGTGGTACATTAAGAGATTTTCCATCGGTAACATAATCTATTCATGACTCCGAGCTTTCGCCAGTCAAAAAACAAGAAGTTATAGGTTCTTAAACCCTTTTTCCCTTTCATAACACCCATTGTCGTTCTACACATATTCCAATGTTTTTGATCTAATCAGATCATCCCCACTCTTTATCAGCCTATGCAACAAGCTTAGGCCTCGAATCTCAGATTGAATTGCAGGAAAAAATCGAGCAACCTACTCACAGACAACAAAACAAAGCCTCCCCTCAACATGGAAACAAACCCCCTACAACTAAAGAGAAAGAACAATACCAAGAGAACAAGATAGAGCTAATTGTAATCACTCTGCCACAAGTGATGAAAAACAAAATTCAAGTAGCAGCAGCTCACCGACAGAGTAGGGACGGCCTGCAGCCCGGCGGTAATCGCGAGTGAGCAAGGGCACGGAGGCATTCTGTTGTGTGGTGGTGCTTGTGGGTGAGAAGGATAGCCGGCGGAGTTAGAGGGGCAGCGGGCAGAGTAGGAGTAGCGGCGCTAGGTCGTGGCTACAGCAAGCGTCAACGTTGGCAGAGCAATGGTGACCAACAAGGCGGGGTGTGGGAATAGTGACGGGGGGCAGCACTTCGGATGGTTGCAAGGCGGTGGAAGATCAGATCGCTAGCAACACTCGCGGGTTCCGCGGGTGGAGACACGCGGTGCGGCGTGAAGATGGCTGGTGGCTCAGGGGACGCTAGTGAAGGGGGTGAGGGAATGTGCGGGATTGAGGTTGAGAGATAGAGAGAGGAGGCGGCAACGTGCGAGTCTGCGAGAGAGAGAGAGAGAGAGAGGAGGCGCGTCCTAGAGCCCTAAGTAACTGGTTCTGGTTCCTAGAAAAAAGGAACCGGGAATCGAAATCGGTCCCCTTGGAACCGGGAACCCAACCGGACCCTCCTCTGGTTCGGTTATGGTTCCTGAGTAACTTGGGAACCGCACTCACCCCTAATAACGGCATTGCATATGGGAGAAAATATGCAAGAATAGAGAAATGATAGCATTGAGATACTTGACATGATATTGGAGTCCCACAAGCACGTGTGCTTCAAGTACACGATGCGGCCAACCCGGAAGAAGACCAAGCCACCAACTTCAATGAGCGACGTGTGGTTGTACTTAGCATTTCCACTCCTTCATAGACTCCATCACTAGATTGGGGTATGTTGAAAGAAAAACACTCAACAAAGGGAAGGAACATAAGGCACAAAGCAAAGGCTAAAGTTGTGTAGATGTTCACTCGATGAGAAGCGTCAGTTTGCGGCATTAGATTTGATTACGCTAGATATTGGGATTTATTTGATTATATGAGACGCCGATAACCTTCATAACTTGAATGCATAGGATACTTCAGAATCCTAAAACATTGTCCTAGATTTTACAAGCAATAGGGACTACAGTATCGGCATCTGATAATTGGGGTAGTTACATATATTCAGGTTGTTCAGGCATATAAAAAAGCAAAATAGATAGAGATGGACACTCTCTTTAACATCACTGCATGTTTTAATCCCTCCCATCATGTTTACTATTCACAGACCAATCTCGGGATAGGACTCATAGTATTCAATGTAGACATATTTGCTGGCATGACACTTAAAAAGCCAAATCGAAAAGATTGGAAAGAGATTAGCATCAACAATGCAAATGTTGGGGAGGATTATCAAAAAAGTCCTAAACCTATTGTAATTTTATCAATTTAGTTCTAAACTTTTTTTTTGCCAATTTAGTCTTAAACATGTTGTAATTATGCTAATTCAGTCCATCTAGTGGATTCGCTAGCTACTATGATGGAGAAAAAACGAAAGAATAAGAAGAAGAAGAGAAAAAAGAAAAGGAATAAAAATATAAATATAAAATTAATAAAAATTTGGAAAAAAATATAAAATACTATTAAAAATTACCACATTAGCGTTTGTCGAATGGCTAGCGTCGGTCAATGTTTACATCAACGCTAGTCTGCCAAATTTAGTTGGATGGACTGAATTGGTAATATTTAGGATTGAATTGGCCAAAAAAATTTGAAATGAATTGGCATAATTGCAGTAAGTTTAGAACTTTTTGGTAATTCTACCCAAGTGTTGCTATACTATTCGACCATTTATAGCACCGGACATGAGGAATAATACACTCTTTGGTGATTTCAAATAATTTCCTCCCTTATACAAAGAATTTCTCTTGTGATTTTCACTATGCTCAAGTTAATTATATTCATTGGTTAAATCATGAAGATATTATAGTCATGAGCTTTAGTTTTTATGCCCACTCATTGAAGTTTGTTCATGTATTGTTTGAAACCATTATTGTTTTGCTATCCAATTGAATCACTTCTGGCGATGCAAGACTACATTCTGAAATTGGATGAATCATTGTTATGGCATGGGCTGTGGCTATGTACCATCATCAAGTGCGTTTGGGAGAGGCATTCCCAAAGCCCCTTGGGCATCTAAAGTCCTTTAGGCCACATAAAGTGTGTTTGGAAAACTTTTTTTGAACCCCATTTCCCTAATACAAGCCTTCCAATGGCTGAAACCCTAAAGCTGCTCAAGCGGTGCCTTGAGCTTTTGCCTTTTAAGCATGCTAGTCTAATACTATTCATCTTCTTCTTCTTCTTCTCTGTTGAACGGGACTGGCATGGTTGCGAGTGGTCATCGACAAAGGGCAAGCAGTTGAGCGACCCCTAACAACAGTTGCAACAACCCAAATTTGTGCATGACCAGACGGCTCTCATCGAGGTTGGCTGGTCGTTCCGACGACCCAGATCTAGGTCGTCGATCGCGCGACCACCTCCGGTGACCCAAATCTAGGTCGTGGCGAGGTCGTGCGACCTCCATCGACCCAAATCTAGGTCGTTGATCACACGACCCACCTCCGATGACTCAGATCTAGGTCGCGGCGAGATCACGCAACCTCCGTCGACTCAGCGCGGCCTCACCGCGACCCAAATTTGGGTTGCCAGAGGTTGCGCAACCTCACTAGGTGATACCCAGATCTAGGTCGTTGGGTCGCTAGTCGTGCAACTCACCTCCAATGACCTAGTTCTAGGTCATGCGACCTCACCGCGACTCACATCTAGGTTGCTTCAGGCAATACCCAAATTTGGGTTGTTGGGTCGCCGATCACATGACCCACGTGGCAAGGTCACGCGACCTCCTATGACCCAAATCTAGGTCATGCGATGACACGCAGAGGTTGCGGCCACTTGGTCACGCTCGCCAAGGGTCGCTCAACCTCAAGTGGCCATCATCGGTAGTTTCTAGGGGCCGCCTACGGTCTCGCAACCTCATAGGTTGGCCGTTGGCAATAGATTTCGATCGCCAACGGTGGCTTGCCCTCGCCGGCCAATTTTTTTATTTTTCTATTGACTATTTTTTCTTTTTTTAAATTACAAAAGCATTTTGTAAATATAATCTCTCAAAATGCCATTTTACTAAAAATGTACTCCATAATGGACTTTTATATTATAATTTAACAAACGTATTTTGCATTTTAAAAGATTCCTTTAACTTAAAATCTTTTACATTTTTCCAAAGGCTTTCCTCAAAAATCCAACCAAACGCACCATCATGCATGGATCATGTGCAAGGGGTAGGTGTGACAATCCGGCTCGTCGCAAGTGGTGCAAAAGTAGTCGAGTAACTACACATGGCTGTGATCATTGTATCTTCGTTAACAATCACCCAAGAAAGTCTTTCTTATGCGAGGCGCAATTTGAGATGTTACAAATGCTCCCTAAGTAAAGCAACTTTTCCTAGTTAATATTGACCAATAATGCCTCTCGACGCTCCTATTCAATTAATTTGATCAACACGTCCATCTGCCATCCTAAAAGCTAAGTGAGAAATTGCATCTTGCATGAACACTCTTGCATTGGCGCTCGCTTTCCACCACCATGGGATTGGTTTGTGCCTAATCCATTTACAACCATAGATCTACTTGAGACTCTGATACAATCTATAATGATCAGTCACATTCCACTTAGGCCAAACTCCCAAAAGAAGTAGTTGAAATTACCACATAAGGTTTGATGATTAAGTAAATCATAAATTTATATAGATGAGACCATATCAGATAATCTACTCATGCCCTTAACGACGATGAAATCCACTTTATATACGTAAACTCATGCATTTATTTTGCTATCAGCTTTGTGAATTAAGTAAGACCTGAGCTAAAACTCAGGTGGATAGCCTAAATATGGAATTGTTTGCTCATGGTAATGCAGGGAATCAAACTTGTATGTGCTCATAAACACTAGCCTGCTCCTGAACCACCAAATCAGTTTGAGGAGCACACTAAAGAATTATGCGTTTTTTTTTTTTTATCGAAAGAATTATACATATTTGAATAGTCACTTTTTGATACAAACTCTTACTACATACTTGAATAAGTCATGTATTGTTTTATCATGGCTCAAGCAATTCAAGGGGCCTACTCAGGCTTACCCAAGTCTTTGACACCAATGCGGATCTAAATTTTTTTTTCTAACCTGCCCTTTATAGTTGCAAGAAAAGCATTGCACTTTTAAAATAAAATTTCTAAAATTTACTTTATTATAAGTTGCAATTATTTATGTGGTTGATGTTACTTCGGATTTAGATATAGTTAGTTTGCCTTTATTTATATTCACAAATTAATCTTCTATTTTTATGACATCATTCAGCTTAAAAAAAGAACATACGCACGTGGCCACATGATTGGGCCATCCCGGCCCATGCTTTCAATTGGGCGACTCTTCTCACTTAACCGTACACAAATTTTTAGGGCTTGGTGGATTCGGGTGAGGCTTAGAAAAGTTTGGCCCACTTGGGTGCCTGAGCCCATGATGCCCACTCAATGAGCAAGGGCGCTTTTAAGAACTCCCTGGTCAATAGTATTTGATTATTTATTTTGTTTAATAAATTTGGAATAGAAATTCATTTAGTAAATTTTTTGTTCCCGATAACAAATTTGTTCCGTGAAATAAATTTGGAGTAGAATTGAGAAATAAAAAAAGTTGATTCATTATTTCCATGAACAATTCTAGAATCAAACCAGTTGAATTTTAATTTTTTTTTGCTTTTCTCTTCTTCTTTCCTTCTTGTTTTTCTTCCTTTTTTCTCTTCTTCTTCTACCGCTACTAGCCAACAATCGGTTGGGCAAACTCATTAGAGAGGCTCACCAGGCCAAGGTGGATCTGGCGAGCTTGCTGGAGGCTCGCCTAACCATCGATGAGCCTCTCCTGAGCCTCCCCTAGCCATCGGCGAGCCTCACCTAGTTGAGCGAGACTCGCCTAGCCATCAACGAGGTTCCGCCGACGAGATAGAGTCTCGCTTAGTAGGTTGCCGGTCATTCCAAGGCTAGCAATCAGTTAAGGAAGAAGATAAAAGAAAAAAAAAAGTAATAAAATTATTTTAAAAATTAGAAAAAAAATGGTTTGGATTATAAATTTTGATGGCGGTGTCAAATGCAATTCTATCTTAAGAATAACAATTTTGAGCAGTTATTAAACGCATTCAAATGTTTAGAATTTGTTCAAAAAAACAAAAAAAAATCATTTATGATAAAAAAATTTTGTTCCAAAAAACAAAATGATTATCAAATGCGCCTAAGTCTTCGATGTAAGTTACTAACTATAATCAATTAAACTTATATTTAATATGGAAAAAATTACTAATTACGTAAAAAGTTTGTTTGTCACAAGTGTATTTAAATTCATCATTTATGAAAGTTTACTAAATGCCATACAAAGATTACAAATTTCATATGCATTTTCAAATCTCTTAAAGTCTTTGGCCCCGTTTGGTTGGGCTTTCCCAAGGGGCTTGGGGAAAATTTTGTGTGTTTGGTTGGGCTTTCGAATGCTCATTTGCGAAATGCGGGCATTTTAAATGCCGAAAGCCGAATGCCGGGAGGACGGGCTTTGAGCATTGGGCATTTCGGAGATGCGACTTTACTGTTCACCGAGTCACTGTTCATCGTCTCCTTCGCCATTCGCCTTCTTCTTCGCCGTTCGTCTTCTTCTTTGCAGTGGTCGGCACTTAGCCGCGAGCGGCTAGATCTGGCCGCCGGGAAGCCTTGCCTGAGGTCGCACAACCTCAGGCGAGGTGACCTAAGGTTGGGCGACCTCGGGCCCCTAAGGTCGAGCGACCCCAGGCGGCATCGCCTGGTCGTGCGAGACCAGGCGACGCCGGCTCAGGTCCACGTGACGTCAGCCGACCTCAGCCGGCGTCGCCTAGTCTCGCGACAAATGTGAATTTTGCCAATTACAAAAGCTAAACAATGTTTATGCTAAGTACAAATATGAATTTTGCCAAACGGTGTTTATGCTAAGTTGCATTTCAAAGCTATAATTCTTAAACGGTCTTTATGCATCGATGATTATTGACACGTGAAATTTATTATCGACACGTGAAATTTATTATAATTTTTTTTTATGATTTCTGAAAATCCAAACAACGCGTTCCATTTGAAAACTCGCTATTACTCTTCTCCACTCATATGAGTACAATAATGCCATTGGCACTCTAATTGGGAAAAATGAAAAAGACATTGATATTTGTAACGGTGGAATATTCGCTCAGGTAATGATATCTTCGCTCGATTTAAGAAAAGTTCCGTATAAAGTTTGACAGATTTAGAGTTCATCTGTTTCGCAAAAAATATGGCATTTATGAAAAATAGTTTCCTAAAAAATATTTTCTATAAATGTCCTATTTTCTATTCGGTTGAAATTTGAAATTTAAAAATGAACTATAAAATATATTTTGTTGTTCAGTAAGGCAAATCTTTTCCTCCATACACCCATTTTGATAATTTATTATTATTATATATTTTTTTAAAATTTTGATTTTTAATTAATTTTTATTCTTTTTATTTATTCTTTTCTTTTCTTCATTGGTTGGTTGCGAGCACAGCGGCGTTGCGGCAACCGGTCACAAGCAAGCTAGAGCCTCGCCTAATCAGGCGAGGCTAAGCTCGCCCGATGTCAATGAGTCCCAACATAGGTGGCTAAATCTAGCAAGGCTTGAGCTCGCTCGAGATTGGTCATGAGCTGAGGTGTCGCTAGATCCAATGAATTGGGCGAGGCTTGAGCCTCATGGAGGTTCTTGTCTAGCAACCTCTCGGCGAGGCTCCAACCCGTCTAAGTGCCTAGATCTAGTGGGCTCGAGTTCATTGGTGTTGGGCGAGCTCAACCTCCCCTAATCTATGTGAGGCGGAGCCTTGCTAGAATTTAGCAAGCTTGAACCTTGGCTCCAGCTTGCCATGGGCCAATCGTTGGCCACGGCTGTAGTTGGCAATTGGCCAATGTTAAGAAGAAGAAAAAAATAAATAAAGAAAATAATAAAAAAAGTGAATAAATAATTAAATAATTATTTTTTTAAATAAAATGATAATGTAAAAACAAGATAAAAATTAATTTGGTGAAACAAAGTAAGATGGAAGAAGTTATGGAAAATGTTTTTACTTTTCAAAATGAAAAACATTTTTCTCATTGTTGATGGTGTTTCTTTTTTATGGTGGAAAACTTTTTTCTTGACTAGTATAATTTTTATTTTTTAAATGAACGTAAAAAAATTTAAAAAACATTTTTACATGAAGATATTCTTTGTGAAATGAACGAAGCTTTAATGAAAACTTCAAATTTAGTTGATCTTGGACCAATTTTATTATCAAAATTTGATGTTGGGATGTGGATTATGGATAAGCTTGATGCATAACTTGCATTAAAGCTGGAACATCTTCATATTAGGTTGAGACATTACGAAGTTACTTCTTTTATAATATTCGGCGGGATTACAGATTAATAACTTACTAATTTCGCACTATTCCAATCGAAACAAAAAGGAGAAATTACCGAATTTCAAAATCGGAAGAGCGAAAAAATAAAACGAAATTTGGCCTGAACTTCTTTCAAAGAATTCATGGCTTCATATGGGCAAGTACCAGTTCAGATCTTATAAGTTTTTCTTTTATATCTTCTCTTTTCTTCTTTTCCGCGAAACTTCTTTTGCCTCCCTCTCTTTCTCTCGCTTCCTTCGCCGCGACCGTCCCCGCCGTCGGTCGGCGGTGCAGTGGCCACTATTTAATCGGTCCTCCCCGGATCCGACCACCGCAAAACCCTAATTATCTCCACAGGAAAGAGAGAGAGAGAGAGAGAGAGAGAGAGAAAGAGAGAGAGAGAGGACGGAGCGGTTGAAGCGCTTCTCCCTTCGTTTCGAGCTCGATTTCCCGATGAGAGAGTAGGAATGGGTCGACCGGAGCCGTGCGTGCTGTTCGCCCAGACGTTCGCCCATCCCCATCTCGACGAGTACGTCGACGAGGTGAGTCGCGCGATTCGCGCCGAGTTCCGTTCGTCCGCTCGCGAGCGGCGCGGGCACTGAATGCCCCCAACTGTTAGCCGGAATTGTTCCGGTTTGACGCCATCGTTCTCTGGACTTTGCAGGTGGTCTTTGCCGAGCCCGTCGTCGTCGCCGCTTGCGAGTTTCTGGAGCTGAGCGCGCCTTCGACATGCCAATCCGTGTCGCTTGTTGGGTAATTGTTGCACTACTTCGTTCGTTGTTGTTTTTTTTTTCTTTCTTCTTTTTTCCCTCTTTCTCTTTGGGGGTCTTCCTAGTTGACATTGTCTTGGAGGGAAAATTCGCTGTTCTATTGAGGAATTGATGCAATGAGAGAGAGAGAGAGAGAGAGAGAGAGAGGTAATTGTTGCACTACTTCGTTCGTTGTTTTTTTTTTCTTTCTTCTTTTTTCCCTCTTTCTCTTTGGGGGTCTTCCTAGTTGACATTGTCTTGGAGGGAAAATTCGCTGTTCTATTGAGGAATTGATGCAATGAGAGAGAGAGAGAGAGAGAGAGAGAGAGAGAGAGAAGGACAGTCCTGAACCATGGGAAGTGCGTTAAAGAAGTAGCGAGAGTGAGAGAAGAGAGAGGAGGACAGGCACGAACAGATATCTGGCTTTTCCAGTAGATTTGTGAAATTATAAATCTCAGCTTGGAAAGTGGGGCTCCTTGCCCTTGTATACCTTCTAATCCTTACATCTGCTTCTGGCAACTCTTGCCTTGGTGCCGGCAGCATAAGCTGCCAAGATGACATTTTGAGCATGATGTCGCTGTTCCTTCCCATTTGGCCCAATAGATAAACCAATACTAGCTGAGTAAAGATATCTAGTAAACTGAAATGCAGAAGCCCAACGCCGATTACCTTAATATTAGGTACTATGATGGACTGCAAAAAGCAATGTCGATGAGATGTGATATGGATTTTCATGTATATGAAGTAGCTGTCGACAAGGTCATATAAGAAAGGCTAAGCCTCTCCGGAGAACATGTTTGACATTTACGTTATGTTTTCTTTGTTGGCTCGTGTCAGATAAGTTACCATGCAACCAAATGTCTACTTACAAGTTTATCATGGTCTTATATATACAGTCTCACTCCACCTATATGCTGAAGATTTTGCTATAGGTTTTTTAACGTGGTTTTGGAGCTAAATTTCCTTTCTGATGTAGTATCGCCGCCAAGTTCAAATTTTTCATGTTTTGTATAATATTTCATTTTTTGTGCGATGTCTTGTTCATCTTATATGTGTTCTTGGAGTAATTTTTTGTTCTATTTGCTTGCTAGAGGGGTGTTAAATTATCCAACCTCTCTTACTTATTGGGTTTATCATGACCTATTTTGTATCTCAATTAATAAATCTACAACACTCAATAAGATTAAGCACGTTTAGTAAAACTAACCAGTTTTAATATAAATAATTCAATTCAGTAAAATTGTTCACTGATTATGTCGAGTGAGAAAGTGGTTAACTTAATTTGTTCAATGAAAAAATCGATGGAAATTACAATGTTACCAATTTCTTTGCTAAAACTTACCAATTATAGTCACAAGTCCATAATTGGTAGGAAACCAATGACATTCCACATTCAATTTTCAACGATTATAAACAAACTTCCATTTTAATTTTCAACAATTAAATCATTCAAAACTTAAAATTAAGTGCTTAGATAGCAGTTTACTCTTCAGCTTTATCAGCAAGGTGGTAGTTTCTCTACATGTAATATTTTAAGCTTTTGGGTCAGGCTTTTGAACAATATTGTTGCCCATCGTTTTAATGAACCTGATGCTAGTGGCACTTCTCCTTGCAGGGCTACTTCACCTCCTTCATTTGCTTTGGAAGTATTTGTTCAATGTAATGGGGAGACAAGATTTAGGCGCCTCTGTCAGCCGTTTCTGTATTCTCATTCGTCATCAAATGTGCTGGAAGTTGAGGTAGATATGACTTAGAAGGCCTTTATCCTCATGTTATAGTAGTTGCAGTGGTCAGCATTCTTTTACTTTTTGCATTTAATTTCTTTGATGGTTTTGATTTAGTGCATGTTGGTTTAGTTGAGAGCTATATGTCAAACTTTGGCTTGAATTGTTAAAGGTAACTTTGAGAACTTCCTTTTTGCACTTCCCCATTGTAAGGCGGGTGATAATCAAATGGATGTGTTTTGAGGGGAGTTAACAAGGAGCGTGTTTTTTTTGGTTTTGTAGGTGTGTGGTGGCGGTTTTTTTTTTTTTTTTTTTTTTTTTTTTTTTTTGGGGGGGGTGGGGGGTTAAAAGTGAGAATTTGCAAAACAAATTTATCATGAGGCTAGCGTGTGCAAGGCAAGTGTATAATAGGTGACATGTTTGTTGTTCTCTTATTATCCTTGAAAATAGAGTGGATAATGCTTATCGAGATATTGTAACTACAACATTTGGATATTAGGGCATGCCTAAATCATTGTTAGAAGCTTTCAACATTTTATTCATGGAAGTTAATTTGAATGCCAGCTACTTACTCCGCAAATTTAAATTGTTAAATGAGGCGAATATGAATCAAGTATACTATGGTGAGATTTTTGTGGGATCATTGCTATCTGTTCTAAAAGCTTAAATTGTTAGATGAAAACACGGTGTAATATTTTAATTATTCTATCACACCCCCCTCATGCTTAGTTTGATTTTTTTGCCTAGTACTAAGCATGGACATATTAAATAGGGAGGCAAATGGGGCCTTGAAAGATTTGCACTTAGGATCTCCAGTCTTGGGCCTCATTCACCTTAAGAGCTAGCTCAAAGGGTGAGGCTTGAAACCCAATCGGTTCTAGAAGAGATTGGTAGTTGATTTATAAGTGTGAGGGAAAGCGTCACCTTTTTGAGCTAGCTCTTAGGGTGAGTGAGGCCTAAGACCACTTAACCTTTTTATGCCTCTAATATACCACTTTACCCTTTTATACCTCCAATAACTATAACTAATACTCCGTTTCATTCCAAGGCCATATGACTTCCTAATTACTGGAATCTTTGAAGACGGGTGCGGTTAATGTCCTCAGCCTCCATCCTGCTTTGTACTCTATGGGCTCCATTGATTTCCCCATCTTTTGTAGATTGGGTCCAAAATATTGCAGACATTCACTCCTCGTTACTTCCATATCTCAAATTTTTATCGAAGTGTCATTTGAACTTCTGCCCTACTGAAATTATACATCATATATGCCACCTCCGTCCAACTGAGTTGGAGACCCTTAGATTCCAAAGCTTTTTTCCAACGGTTGAGTTTCTGGTTTACCCCAACTTGGGTTTCATCTACTAGAATTATGTCATGTGCAAATAGCATACACCAAGGGACATCATCTTGGATATGTCCTGTCTGCTCATCGATAATCAAGGCAAAAACATAAGGATTTGGAGCAGAGCCTTGGTGTAACCTTATAGTAATGGTGAATTTTGTCCCCTTTGATTGTCCTAACAAAGGGGGTGGCTCCATCATACACATCCTTTTTTTCACCAGTTCCATTCAAATCTTTTGGCTAGGCCTGTAAATCTTTCATAC
Source organism: Eucalyptus paniculata subsp. matutina (assembly GCA_017140255.1). Lineage (NCBI taxonomy): Eukaryota > Viridiplantae > Streptophyta > Magnoliopsida > Myrtales > Myrtaceae > Eucalyptus > Eucalyptus paniculata. The sequence goes on from CM029435.1 coordinate 47,751,077, forward strand.
TTCTATGAATTATCTTTCAGAAGGACCTTTTTCTTTTTTAAATCACCATGCCTTAAAAGCAATTTGCCTCAACAATATCCTCTCGCAAAGCCTATTACAATTCCTTTTGCTTGTTCTCTTGTGTCTTTGATACTATCTTTTACTTTGGAAGCTCAGTATGTCATCTGTGGAAAACAGTCAGTAGCTATTCATATATTTAACAAACTGTTCTTTTGCAGGCTGTTGTAACTAATCATCTTGTTGTAAGAGGCAGCTATCGCAGTTTGAGCTTAGTCATATATGGCAACACAGCAGAGGATCTGGGACAGTTCAACATAGAATTTGATGATAGCTCTTTGACAAATATCACTAATTCAGTGGAGGGAGAGCTTGAGGATTTACCTATGCCCTTACGCACTACTAACTTCATGAGTAAGGAATTCACATGCTCTCTCAATGCATTGCCTCCACCTGTTAGTGTGTTGGACGTGTCTCTTGGGGTCAAGCAGCTTCTACGATTAATATTGAGGATTCTGGAGCTACAGCCACATGGTGATGCAGTACAAAAAGCTCTAAGTACTATTGTGTCGGCTGTCTCCACTTATACCACTCATGACCTCTCTGGTGTTGCGATTGGTGAGAAATGCCTTAAATCAGGCAGATTTGAAAATGGTAAGAAATTGGAACTTGCTATTAACGAGGCTGCAGGGGAGCTTCTTGAGCTCTACAAAGTTCTTCAACAAGAGTCAGTGCAGTTTTCAGCCAAGTCATCTGCAGAAACCAATTTCCTCGATATGGATAATGACTCGGTTAATTTCAAGCATTTGGTTGACATGTTTGGGAAATACTTTCATTTTGAGAATGACTCCTTATTTGTTGGACATCCTGTGCTCTCAAAGGTGACTGCTCTAAAGAATTTAGTTTTTATTCATTGATGACTTTCTACCCTTCAAGTATCTTTTCTTCATCAGAAATGTTTATGCTTTTGGAAGATAGATGAGTGGAACAATCAAACTAAAAAAGTAGTGCTAATTTGGTGCTTTTGCTTTGATCTTCATGATTTTCAGAGAAATAATTCCATTTTGTGGTTGAGTATGGCTCTTTTATTCTGCTCTGCCAAAGAAAGTTGCTTCCACTTTGTTGATGGTGGGGGCATGGAGCAACTGGTCAAAGTTTTCTGCAATGACCTACAACATTCAACAACAGTTGTGCTCCTATTTCTGGGTGTTGTGCAGCAGGCAACACGATACTCGGCTGGTTGTGAAGGTTTCTTGGGTTGGTGGCCTCGTGAAGAAGTTACCATTCCATCTGGTACCAGTGAAAATTATACTCAGCTGCTGAAATTGTTATTGCAAGAACCACGCCATGATGTTGCTTCCCTTGCAACTTACATTCTTTATCGCCTAAGGTTTTATGAAGTTGCAGCGAAATATGAGGTGTGATTTTGTTTTTTGTATGGCTGTGTTTGCGTGAATGATTTGCTAATGGTTTGTGTTGGCAGTGTGCAGTGCTCTCTGTGTTAAGAGGTCTTTCTACCATTGATAGGGTCACAGATGCTTCTTTGCACCAGCTCACGAGTGCTAAATCTCAACTGAAAAGCCTCTTGGTGAGTTGTAACTTTTAGTGTGTATTTTTTGTAGCAAGGTCATTGGTCTCTTTTTTGGGGTTGGCTGAACCTTTTTATGTTATTAATTCCTTCCTTAGAGTTCACATAGATTTGCACTCTGTTCTCTGGGTTTACACTGTTGAGAATTGCTAATGCAGAAGCTGATAAATTTGCATGGTCAAATAGAAGATCCTTCTCCTGTTGCACAAGCAAGTAGATCCCTGATTCTTGGTCAAAATGAAGGATGCCTGTCCTACAAAACGACCAGTGGCTCAATTACTTCAAACTGTTGCCTCTCCATTTGGGATACTGATCCAGATCTTCTGGGAATTCTCAAGGTATCTTGCTCTTTTGTGTTTGGCTTCCTCATCCTTTGGTAAATGAGGGGAAAGTTGTGTGTGTGTTTGAGAGAGAGAGAGAGAGGTTTTTTTTTTTTTTTTTTTTTTTGGGGGGGGGGGAGGGGGAGGGGAATCTCTCTCTGCTGCTATTCATTTGAAAAATGAATAATCTGTTTTGACAGAACTGCTATATCCTTTAACGCTTGCAATTAGCAAGTCCTTTTCGATATACCTTCAGAGTTGAGACCATGCAATTCTATGTGACTAGAATTGGCTCCATACACAAAAACTGTTGTGTTTTCTTTGTTTTTTTTCATGAAGGTGGGGGTGGGGTTGGAGCGAGGGTAGGGAATTGGATGAGGTCAGGGATCCACTTCTGCATGACTGCCAATTTACTTGGCCAAATAAAGGTCTGACATAGGTTTAGCTGGAGTGCATAAGTTATTAGAGGTTGTCCCTTTCCTGAATAAAATCTAAAGAGATCTGACACTTATGCTAAACTATGCATCAGTGGACTTTGAAGTTTTGACTCTGTTGTGGGATGCATTGCTCCTCTATATTTTTTCCCTTAATAAATCTATGCACAATTTAATACTTCTAGTTATGGATGAAAGTATCTCACATATTTGACTCTGTTGTTGGATGGATTGCTCCTCTATATTTTTTCCCTTATAAAAATCTATGCACAATTTAGTACTTAAAGTTATGGATGAAAGTATCTCACATATTCTGTGAGCAGGAGAGAGGACTTCTTCCTCTATCAGCTGCTTTGTTGTCATCATCAATACAATTGGAAGTAGGACATGCAATGTTCTTTCATGTAGAGATCGTGTCATCAATTGGTGCTATAATATTTTCACTGCTCCTCTGCCAGTCAGGTATAAGTTAACAACATATGACTCAATTTCTTCCATTATAAATTTAGGGATTCTTGGGATTTACTTGTTTATCTATGTCAGGCTTACTTTTCCTTGCACATCAACCTGAACTTTCTTCTACAATAGTCCATTGCCTGAAGGGTGGCGATTCTACCAGAAAAGAGGATTGCCTCCCACTTCGTTATGCGTCCATCTTATTATCCAAAGGTTTCTTCTGCGGGTCAGAAGAAGTAGGCATGATACTTGAGATGCATTTGAGAGTGGTCAGTTTACTTTCTTTTTAGAATATTATGGTGATTCCAGCATTTTGTTTCCATGATGGTGGTAACGAGTTGTTTACATCCTCTTTTTGTAGGTTAACGCCATTGATCATTTGCTTACATGCACTCCTCACTCTGAAGAATTCTTATGGGTTTTGTGGGAACTTTGTGCGCTTTCTAGGTGGATTTGGCTTTACCTTTTTGGTGCTCCGTAGATTGCTTTTAGAGCATTAGCAGCATTGACAAAGACTTGTTTTTGATGGCAGATCTGACTGTGGACATCAGGCTTTGTTGGTTCTTGGATTTTTTCCAGAGGTATGTCTCACTGTGCTTAAAGCATAACTGTTTTACTCAGGGATAAATAAGATGTACTTTTGCTAGATGACTAAGGACAATATTGTATGCAAGTTGCTAGAGTTGGACTTTCAATCTGGCAAATAGCATTTATGCTGTTTTGACTTGTTTGGCCAGTGACTTATCATTCTTTTTCATAGGCTATTGCAGCATTGATTGAGGCGTTGCGCTCAGTCAAGGAGTCAGAGCCCGCTGCAAAGAGTGGTGGTAGTGAGCTGCGATTATTAAGCTTGGATATTTTAGCAAAGAGTAGTGGTTGTCTGTGAATTAGGAACTAACTCAGATTGTTTCGTCTTTTCAGGAGCTTCACCCCTGGATGTTGCGATTTTTCATTCAGCAGCAGAGATTTTTGAAATCATTGTTACTGATTCCACAGCATCTTCTCTGGGCTCTTGGATTGAACGTGCAGTCGAACTTCATGGAGCTTTACATTCCTCATCCCCAGGGTCAAATAGAAAAGACGCTCCCACACGACTTTTGGAATGGATAGATGCCGGTGTAGTTTATCACAAAAATGGGGCTGTTGGTCTTCTACGGTATGCCGCTGTGTTAGCTTCTGGCGGAGATGCTCACTTAACTTCGACTAGTATTCTAGTTTCAGATCTCATGGATGTTGAACATGCTGTTGGAGATCCTTCCGGTGGTTCTGATATAAATGTAATGGAGAATCTTGGGAAAATAATCTCTGAGAAAACATTTGATGGAGTTGCACTTCGTGATTCTTCTGTAGCTCAGCTGACAACAGCATTTCGGATTTTAGCTTTCACATCCGAGAACTCTGTATGTGTTTTTTATCTTGAAATGTATATAATTTACAATAATTTTTTAGTGGCTTACTTTAGACTTGTTGGTGTAGACTGTTGCTGCAACACTATATGATGAAGGTGCTGTTACAGTTATCTACACTGTTTTAATTAACTGTAGATTTATGCTTGAGAGGTCCTCAAACAGTTACGGTGAGTTTTTCCTTGTCTTAGTGGAATGCCTTCTTCTTATGGCGCTTAAATTATCACTAATTATATTGTGCTTTTTTAATTAATGAACTAATACACTATTATCTTCTTGTACATGATCTGGCTTTGTTGAGTTTTTGAATTTTTCAAGGTTGGTTTTGATCTCCCTTCTTCAGGAGATATGGTGTGGAGCTTTTGTATTGGGCTATAGATTGTGTTGATTTTACTGGATGCTTAGTCTGTGGAACCTTAATATTGTTCTTGATGTTTGCTTTCCTCTGCCTAATGACTATAATGCTTTTGGTCTTTATATCTTTGTTGCATTGACCTGCAGTCGAGACTCATGCTTTGTGCTGTCTGGAATACGTAATGGATTAAGGGGTTTAGCATGTGAAAATTTCTTTGTCATGTTAATTGTTGAGCTTATATGGACTTTGCTTGAACTTTTAAATGAGGGAGTTGTACTGCTGTTATTGCCATAGATATCTATCTATCTTTCTTCCTGTAATTCTTAGGGAAAATTTGATATTTATATATGGATCACAACTGGTGGGATCCTTTTTATACCTTTACAAAGCTTCAGTCCTGAATTTTTCTGATTGCAACTCTTCTAAATATCTTATCAATCTCATCAGAGAGAGGTTCAAATTCCAGTGTTTAGCTTGGACGTTTTTATTGCATATCTTCCCTTATCAGAATTCTTGCACACATGCAGTTTTCTGCTTCTTGGGGTAAAAATTCAGATTTGATTAAGTAATTGCTCAGCTCTTAAACCTTTTTTCCTATTATGTCTTCATAATGCTTATGTCTGCAGTGTGGAGTTTGTTGCATAGCCTTTTATGCTTTTCTTCATGGTGCAAGACTGGGATGTGCTACATTAGTTGTTTTGAGAGATCTGCCACTAAAACCTCCTCCCCCGGAGTTTGGACTTCTGTTTTTAGTGATTTTCTTCCTGCACTCTGTGAACGATTTGCTTTGGACAGATTACCTTGTTGATGATGGAACTGAATGCAACTCCACATCGGATTTGCTTTTGGAACGGAATCGGGAGCAGAGCCTGATTGATCTTTTGATTCCTGCTCTGGTTCTGCTGATCAACCTTTTGAAGAAACTACAGGTTGGTCAAATCTGAATTACCGGTGCATTTGCTGGATGTCATTTCTGTAAAATCCTTCATGGGCATCATAAGGAAGTGTTCTATGGAATGTCTCAACTCACTGGCACCAAAATGATAAAGTAGCCAATGTCAATGTCAAATCCAATTTCCAGTCTTCTTGTTTTCTTTTCATCCTTTTAGTAGAATGTGGGCGAGAAGTTTTCCAATATATGATGCAGGCTGCTATTAGGCATCAAAATATGGGGGGAGATGGTTAGAAAAATTCTAGCTCATTTAAAATTAAGGATATGGAAGACATTCAGCCTCAAACCCTCTTCCTGGAGCACACACACATTCACAGAGAATCCACATACAGGGGAAAATATTGGTTGGGATTGTTGTTGGCACTTTTAGTTTGGATTTTGGAGTACTTGATATTTGACTTATATTGTCCTATTATGATTTGGAAAGCTTCAAGTCTTAGTCTTTGGATGTCAATATTCATACATGTGAAGTTTGGATCCTTTAGCACAGCGGCATGATGAATATGGTGCACATGTGACTCAAAAGAAAGATCCCTATTTAGCACTGGAAAATACATTATAGTTTGAGAGAAAACCAACTAAGTGTGCACAGTTTGAATCTGTTTCCATCTAGGTCTATCATATGTTTATCTAGCAAACAAAGGAAATGTTTCGTCAAATTGGTATTTCTTCACATTTTGCTTCACTTCATCCCTCCAATCATAGCATAAGTATGTAGTCTGAGCTTGTATAGCATGCAACAAATTTTCTTTTTGATGGGCCAACATGCGACAATATTTTGCTAGAACTGAAACATTCTGCTTTCATACAGGAAGCAAATGAGCAGCACAGAAATACAAAACTAATGAACGCCCTTCTGAGATTGCATCGAGAATTGAGGTGACATTCAGATTAAAATTGTTTTCGTCTTCAGCAACTGCCAACATGCTTATCTGCTTGTTATTGATCTTTTACAGCCCCAGACTAGCTGCATGTGCAGCAGATCTATCTGCTCCATACCCTGATTCTGCTCTTGGATTTGAAGCTGTCTGCCATCTCATCGTGTCTTCTCTTGCTTATTGGCCAGTGTTTGGATGGGCTCCTGGCCTGTTCCACTCTCTCCTTACAAGCGTTCAAACAACTTCAGTTCTGGCCTTGGGTCCAAAGGAGACCTGCAGTTTTATGTGTCTTTTGGTATGTAATTAAAAGTCTGAAACCTGAAGATATTATAGATGCTTGTGGTTAGATGACTTGTGCTTTGTTCACTATATATATTTGTATATATATTGTATATGATTTTAATATTTTAAGCTGCATTTCCTCTGAACTTTGTTCTGACTACTTTTGTCTTGAATCCATTCTGTGTGGCTAGAATGATTTGTTACCTGAAGAAGGTATCTGGCTTTGGAAGAAAGGGATGCCTGTGTTGAGTTCCCTGAGGATGTTGGCTATCGGTACATTATTAGGACGTCAAAAGGAAAAAGAGGTGAACTGGTATCTGAAACCTGAATTTCGTGAGAAGGTTCTCAGCCAATTAACCCCGCAGCTTGACCAGATTGCACAGATGATCAAACATTATGCAGTCTCTGTATGTTACTCACTTATTATATTCATTGGATTTCCTAGTAATGAAAAGGACCGTTATTCTTGTTATATCTGGAGAATAGAATTGTTGTTAGATGAATGCTCCATTAGATGTTGTAATTCATCTCATTGCACTGTTCTTGACAGGCATTGGTCGTAATTCAAGACATGCTTAGAATTTTCATAATTCGAATTGCTTGCCAGAAAGTTGAAAGTGCCTCCATACTCCTCGAGCCCATCTTCAGTGGGGTCCTTGATCATGTCTCTTTAATTTCTCCATTGGATATAGATAATTACAAGGTGACCATATTCTTCCACCATTATTGCTTCTCTCGTAAAGTTGACTTGGCATGACATAATATGCCTTTTTCAGGTTTACAGATATCTCGATTTCCTTGCTTCTTTATTGGAGCATCCTCAGGCCAAGGTCCCCATCTGATCCCTTTCATTTGTCTATCTTTGTCCAGAAGATGCCTGCAGAAAGGTTCATTGTATCTTTTTTTCTCCCCTTCAGGCCCTATTACTCAAGGCAGGGATGATCCAGATGCTGAAAAAAGTTCTGGAAAGGTGTTTAGATGCTGTTGATACAGACAAAATTTCAGAGAGTAGAAATATGGTGGATGATGGATTTATGCCGCTTAGTTGGTGCCTCCCTGTGTTTAAGTCATTGTCACTGTTGTGTAGTTCCGTGGCAACTTCAAAATGTGCTGGGGTAGCTGATTTGTGAGTAGATTGTATCATCTGAGTTGATTATGTTTGTTATTTTTTCAAAGCCTGGAGCTAACATGATGCTTCCAATTAGGAAAAATATGGAGAACTTTAGCACTGGAGAGTGTGCTTCAATTTTACCTTATCTTCTTAAGTTTTTTCAGGTGACTTCTTACTTCTCTCATATTAGATTATTGGCTAATCTTAATTCCATGCAAAATCTGTGTAATTTTACTTTGTGCTGTTTATGTGAACAAATCTCTTTGCAATGAGGATGATGTCATGCTGTAATTATTCTTCTTAGTTGTTGCTAATGGGAGAATCATGATGTTCTCCAGGTCCTAGGTGTTGGAAAAGAGTTGCTTGTCTGCGTCAGATCTTTCAAAGAAATCAGTTCTTGCAAAGAAGGTCGTGATTCTTTGATGGCTGCTTTTGGTTCCTTTAGCAGTTCTGTGGTACATGAGCGAGACAAAGGACATGGAACTAACCAAATTTATAACGGTAGTGAATCTGGATGGAGCAAACGTGCTCCTTTATTGTGTTGCTGGAAGAAGATGTGGAGTTCTTCCGAAGCTAGTGATGGTTCATCATCTTTCGCCACTCAAGGCCTTGATCTATTGTCGTCAGGGTGTTTGTCATTCTGCATGGATGGAAACAGGTTAGCTTCTTCAGAGATTGTTAGCTCCTTTAGTTGGATTGATTTGCTGTACTTATATTGACTGATGTTGTGGTGACATTAGTAATTTGCGGGCAAGGATGTGGAATTATGATTGAAGCATGGAGAATTAAGTAAAATTCAGAATCCTAATTGCAGTGCTAGTTTGTGGTTAGTTGGTTAGAAAGGGCAGAATGCAGAAAGTAGATATTCCCTGATTTATCTTTGAGCACTTATCAATGGTATTCAAGGCTGTCTAGTCTGTCCCTGTATTTCTTCCATATTAGGATGCGAATTTGCATGTCCTTAGAATTATGGTCAATACCACATGACTATAACAAATTGTCAGTCTTAGTGCCTTTTTGTTAATAGGTAAATGCCCTCTATGTAAACTTTATGAGGGTGATATAAACTGTTAAGCTACTTCCAAGTCAGCTTAATCAAACTATTTGCACAGATAATGGTGCCTTTTATACTCCTAAAAAGACACTGCTTAAGCGACACAGATGACTTGTCTTCTGTAGCTTTTTGAAGCTAATTTCAGTAGCTAATATTCAATCACTCATTAGAGCTTTCAGATAATGAGTCTTGCTCATTCTGCCTTAGATGGTGTTGCATTTCTTGGGTAAAATAACCTTCTTAGGATAATCTATTTGTTGTTGTAATTTCAATGTCTTTGTTGCCGATCATCAGCAATAAGCTCACTTTTCTGTGGTAATTGATCAGATTGAACCTGAAGGGGGTTGGTATGGTGAAATTACTTTTTGGGCTTTCAGATGATAGGAATGCGACCAACAGTTTTTTTGAGGAAAACCTTAATTATTTTAAAGGTTTAAATGCTCTGTTGGGTTCAATGGGCGAAAACAATGACCATGAGACTGGTCCTTTTCAGGTAAAAGATATATAAGTTGCCTATTTTTCTGCAATTTCTCTTCATGGCATTGCTGACATATTACACTGAACAGATCCCAGACTCTGTAAAATCATTGCTTCTGTTATTGGTGAATCCCGCCGGTGCCATTGATGTGGTTGATATAGTTTTTGGTGAGGCTGTCTTGTCATCAAATGATGATCTGGTTTCTACGGACATGCAGTCTGCTATAGATGGCTGTCTTGAAAGAACTGATGAGTTACTCCAGTTAGGAGGACTAGGAGATAAATTCCTTTGGGAATGTCCGGAAACTTTGCCCGATAAGACAGCTCTTCCATTAAAAAGGAAAATGTCATCTCTAGAAGGCCAAGGTAGGCGTGCCAGAGGGGAGAATGCACCTTCTGATCTTGCAGCCTCTGGTGCATTTTCACGTGGTTCAGGTCAATCTGTAGCTCCCGCTGGTCCTACACGTAGAGATACATTCCGTCTGCGCAAACCAAATACCAGCAGGCCTCCATCTATGCATGTGGATGACTATGTCGCACGGGAGAGAAATGTTGATGGTGTTAGTGATGTCATTGCAGTTCCACGTGTAGGATCAACTAGTGGAAGACCTCCTTCAATCCATGTAGATGAGTTTATGGCTAGACAAAGGGAACGGCAGAGTTCTTCTGCCACAATAGTTGGTGAGGCAGTAGCACAAGTGAAAAATGCAGCTCCTGCTAGCGATGGAGAGAAAGAGGTCAAAAAACCTAAGCAATTGAAGACAGATTTAGATGATGATTTACAGGGTATTGATATCGTGTTTGATGGTGAAGAATCTGAAACTGATGACAAGATGCCCTTCCCCCAGCCAGATCATAATTTGCCACCATCTGCCCCTGTCACTGCCGAGCAAAGTTCCCCCCACTCAATCGTTGAGGAGACAGAAAGTGATGCTCATGAAAGCAGTCAATTTTCTCGTATGGGTACGCCTGTTGCGTCCAATGCTGATGAAAACACCCAAAGTGAGTTTTCTTCAAGGATGTCAGTTTCACGTTTGGAGAAGCCATTGACCCGAGAACCAAGTGTGACCTCAGATAAAAGGTTCTTTGATCCATCCAATGATGTGAAGGATCCGATTACAGGAAAGAGCTCTGGTATGTTTGATGCTGCTGCAGCCGCAGCAAACAATCCTGGATTTCCTGTTTCGCCATATGCTATGGCATCAGCATCGTCATCTGGGCAATCACGTGTTGATTCTAGGATGAGTCCTCAGACATTATACCCAAAACACAGTCCGCATCATGCAGGAAACCTTCATGGTGCAGGAACTCAGGGATCCTATGACCAGAAATATTTGCAGAATCAACCCCCGCTACCTCCCATGCCGCCACCATCATTAGTTCCATCTGTAGTATCTCAGGTTTCCGATTCAGTTCCTAGTCAAGCATCCCCATTTACAAACAAGATGATTGATGGGCAGTCACCAGTTTCCAGTGCCTTTCATGTAAGCAGATTTATTAATGTCCTTTCGTTTTCTTCATGCTATTGAGCATAAGACACAGAAGATCATTTCTAATGTTATTGCTCGGCTTTCCTTCTGCAGGTTCATTCTGATCACTTGTCTCCATACGGTTCTTCCCCCAGTGGATCCATTAGGCCTCCCCCGCCACTTCCCCCAACACCACCTCCATTTTTATCCAGTCCCTATACTATGCCACCTATAAAAGCTTCCACTCCACAGTCTTCAGGTTATGTTCAGACAAGCATTGGAATGACAGAATTTCCCCGTGCACCTATTATGCCTTCAACTGATCTGCAACATTCTGCAGCGGGTCCTAGACTTTCATATCCCCCACCTCCCCTAATGCCTCCCATGGGTTTCAGTAGGCCTGCATCTGTTCCCATGAATTTCTATGGGAACAACACAATGCAGCAGCATGGAGAGAATCAACCTAGCATCTTGCAGAACTTTCCTCTTAGTCAATCTCCAATGCAGTCAGTACACACTGTTGCACAATTGCAGCCCCTTCAGCCCCCACAACTTCCACAGGTTCCACAGCCACCTCAGCACCTCAGACCACTTGCTTTTTCCTCGCAGCAGCCGGAGCAAGGATCATCCTTGCAAAACCCAGTACAACAAGGTCATCAGTTACAAGCACTGCAGCAGCCACAAATATCTCCTTTGCATGCTTATATCCAGTCACAACAACAAGAATTATCCCATGGTCATCCACGTCAAGAAGTAGAGCATGCTCGACTCCTGGCTTCTTATCAGCAAGGCGATACGTCCAACCAAAATCAAGATGCAGGAATATCATTATACGATTACTTCAAGTCCCCTGAAGACATCCAGGTTGGTTTCTGGAAGCTCTTAGTGAGAATTTTGTGCACTGTACGCTTATGTTTATCTTTTAGTCATTTTAATATTTTTTAATTGTGGCAGGCCTTGCTGAGGGATCGCGACAAGCTCTGTCAGCTTTTGGAACAACATCCAAAATTAATGCAGATGCTTCAGGTTCATTCTCTTTGAAGTTTTAAAGTTAAAGAATCTCTACTTGTGCTTTTCGCCACCTCCTTATATCTGCAAAATGAGGCCAATTAGGAAGAGGGAAGTGGGGTCATCTTAGTATTCATTCTCTTAAAGAGAAATGACTAGGAGGAAAAATTGGCTGTGGCCGAAGTGAGCATTTCTTAGTATAGTGCATGTATGCAAGGTACCACGTTAACGTAGTTTTGGAATCAAGAATTTCTTTTTCCCCAGGCTTAGGATCGGATATTCGTGTTACTAATCCATAGCTATCAAGCATTTGCTCATGTTTACTCTCCACTCTAGAGCGTAATTTCATTTCTATTCTCGTCGATTGTCGACTCATCATATGATTATTTGGTCATTATTCCTCCTTTTCCAAGTTGTGGAACGGTGGTAGTACTGATGCTTGTCTTACTATTCAGTAGAAATGTGTCCAGCTCAGGCAAAGCTCCTTTTTTTTTAGTCAGTGTCAACGCTTCCGTACCTGTCCTGATGCTTGGTTTTACTGGGGTTTAGTTGCAAGACAAGTTTTTATGTCCAAAACGGAAAAAGGAAAAAGAAAAGGAAAAGAAGGGTTTCCTCACTGTTCCCTCTTCTAATTAGGCTCACAGTTTCTTCTGAACTGTTCTGACGTCTGTCCTTTCTCTGGATTGTCTAACAGGAAAGATTGGGCCAGCTATAACATCGAGATCGGATTTGTCAAAGGTGGTGGTCCTGTTGTATGCCTCTCATTTGTATGATTTATATATGTTCGATCGCCAAATGCGATGTACTCGAGCAAGCGTAGCCTGTTCATTATTTGTTTTCGATATTTGTAACTTAAATTCACTTTGTATATATGTACAATTTTGTCTTGGCCTCATTTGCCTTGTTTCTTATTTTGTATGGATTCATTTCAATTTAGTCACGCGCTCCTAGGAGCTGTGATGCAGCTAATCATGATCTTCTCTGAGTACTCACTTGATAAGAATGACAAGAACCAGAGAGTTCTAATATTCTTGTACGGGCTGATTCAAAGCAACCATTTCCTGATAAAGACAATGGTTTGCTAGATGCATGTTGATTAATGATTGACAGAAGCCAGGCCCGGCTTTTCATCTTACTATTTCTTGATGGAAGAATGGTAAAAGTTTTACTGCCAACAAATGCTTTGCTGGCTTCACCTTCGTTCATTGATTTTTTTTTTCTTTTGGAAATTTCTGTTGAAGAACTTATTTGATTTAATTTCTCACATTTTGGCAACGATGGATGCTAGTATGTTCGTTACTGCAAATGGCAGAGTAGCATTACATACGGCAAGTCTTGCTCTTATCGTTTAACCATGTTGTGGCACAACATTTTTTGAACAGTTTTGTTAATGAAGTTTTACTAAGGAAAAGCTGATTCTCTTCTCATGCTGGATACGAAGAAGGGAACTGAGCAGGAATAAAGGGAGAGTTCTTCCATGGCCGGGCATGCAATTTGAGTCTCTTTCGCCTCTTCTCTGGTCTTGCTCGTGCCCTCAACTTGGAGGACTAGACACAACTTCGCAGCAACGCCTACTTACAACATCTCTTGCACGATGCTCGGCGTTGCCGAGAACTTGGAGATGGACGAGAGAATCCTAACACCTCTTTCACTCACTGTCTCCGAAACCCTTAGTATCCTCTTTGACACGATGGCGATCCCCGCTCCGTGCCTCAACAACTCGGCTCTTCCCTCTGCGCATTGGCACAGCACGTCCAAAAGTATAAGGATCATTTCGCTCTGCCTTTTGTCGCATGAATCGAGAAGAAGATTGATCAAGACCGGCACGGCATAGGCTTCCACGGGTTTGACATGGTTCTGACCCATACAGCAGGCTCGGATAAGCAGTTTCAATGCAGATTTCGTTGCCTTCCGCGAGACTTGATCACGCAAAAGGCAAACTACGTCAACGAAAAATTCCATTCTCAAACTTGAGAGTTGAATAATATCAGCGACTTCAAACATCGACTTTAGCAACATTACTGCCTATGCCCTAGGGTCACTGGTTCCGCTCTGCATGATTCGAGTCAATAAGTCGACAAACACTCCGTCGTCGCCTATGAGACTCTTGAGGCTGGCTTCAGAGTTGTCGATGATAAAGTACGGCCAGAGTCTCATCAAGCGGTCTAGCTGTGACTTGGAAACTGCGACAGTTGGACGATGTTTCATCTAGTAATGCAGAGCTCGCCGAGGTTTCATTTTTCACTAGCGTCGCCAAGAAGTCAGCGGCACCAGCGGCTTCCATGCAGCATCGACTAGCGGCATTCTTGGTGGCAATCGACCGCAGTCTTTTGAGACACTTGTTTCGCATGTCCGGGGACTTGGCCTCGTGGAGGAGCTTCGCAATCTGGGACTTGCTTATCGGAGGTCTTGGGGTCGGAATCCTTTGGATGCCGTGTGCAGCATTGAGGGTGCACCACGATTCGATGAGCTGCCGGAGCGTGTGGTTGGGCGTCAATTCGCAGTCTGGAATCGCTTGCTTGGTCACGGGGCATGTGCCGTTCTTGGCGGAGAACAACCACTTCTCAATGCTCTCGCAGTCGTACGTTATCCCCGTCGGCACCGTGACCGGGTCCTTCATGAGCTGGAGAGAAATTGGGCATAAGAAAAATGAGGGAATATCGACTTCCTCCATCTGTATCGAAAATATACCACGAAAGAAACCAAGAACTTTGTAACCCCGAGAGAGAGAGAGAGAGAGAGAGAGAGAGAGAGAGAGAGAGATCGAGACTTGAAAAGGGCAAAGAAGGCCGAAGAAGAGCTCAAGAAATGCTTACGAATCCATTCAAGAAGAAAAAGGGTTTGAACGATTTGATGGAGTTGGTTGAGTTCAGCTGGGTTCGAAGATGATTCGTGCGGGCTTTGAGGGTGTATATATGAAGTTAAAAGGATGAGAGATTCGAAAGTGAGAAGGTCCAAGTTCGAGCAGGGCTCACTCGAAACACACACACTACGAACGAGAGAGAGAGAGAGAAAGGGAGAGTCAAAAGGAGCCGTCGAAATAGCACGTGCTCTTTCCTTCTTCGCCAGTCTTTCTACAACCTCAGACTATTCCGAGGAAAGAGCACGTGCTACTCAGGCGACTCCTTTTGACTCTCTCTCTCTCTCTCTCTCTCTCTAGATTAAGAGGGTGTCGACCTCCTCCATTTTGGTCCACTTTAAAAATTGCACGTTTCGGTGCCCACAAAGTCAACTAGAGAGATATTGTCAATCTAAATTGTAATATTCACGGCTAATCCGTGTAAGAAAAGGCATGAAAGTGCGATGAAATGATCTTATCAAACTTTCATATGGACAATTCGCCTAGCGATGGCAAGGCAAGTTTCACCATTGGCAGCATGGTTGCCTCAATCCAACAATCGGCTAGAGAAGGAAGGAAAAAAATTAACAAAAAAATTCAAAAAAATTATATATTATTAAAATATTATCAATGTCAGCATCGGTCAAATAGTCGTTATCAACCAATATCAATGTCAGCATTGATCAGTCAATTTGGTTGGATGAGCTAAATTGATATAAATACAAAATATTTAGAGCTCAATTGATCAAGAAAATAAGTTTACGACTGAATTAACACAATTATAATGAATTTAGGGCTTTCTTTGTAATTCTCCTAGTTTTGATATGTAAATCACTCATATTATCATACAAAAAGTAGATGATAAGAATGATTAACCATGTCGTGGAGCAGCATTCTTTTTGGGTCTTTGCTTGAATCGCTAGAAATTTACAACAGTCGAAAGTCTCCTGCTTTTGAAATGGTTTTGCGTTCTTCTTTCATTCGCGTGGTCGATTTCTGGGCATAAGCAGCTTCCCCTTGTTTGGAAATCCGACACCAATTTTTCAAAAAGTATCCATGTCGATTTCATATATCGCATTCTTCATCAGAAAAATGAACAATTTGTACAATTGATTGACCTATCTAAAGAACTGTCTAAATGAAGTTTTACAAAGGAAAAGCTGATTCTCTTCTCATGCTAGATAAGAAGAAAGGAACTCAGCAGGAATACACGGAGAGTTCTTCCATGCCCGGGCATGCAATTTGAGAATATTTTTCGCCTTTTCTCTGGTCTTGCTCGTGCCCTCAAATTGGAGGACTAGACACAACTTCGCAGCAACGCCTTCTTGCAACATCTCTTGCACGATGTTCGGCGTTGCTGAGAATTTGGAGATGGACAAGAGAATCCTGAAACATCTCTCGCTCGCTGTCGCTGAAACCCTTAGTATCCTCTTCGACACGATGGCGATCCCCGCTCCATGCTTCAACAACTCAGCTCTTACCTCTGCGCATTGGCACAGCACGTCCAAGAGTATAAGGATCATTTCGCTCTGCCTTTTTGTCGTATGAATCGAGAAGAAGATCGATCAAGACTGGCACGGCACAGGCTTCCACAGCTTTGAGACGGTTCTGACACATCCGGCAGACTCGGATAAGCAAATTTCAGTGCAGACTTCGTTGCCTTGAGAGATGAATAATTCCATCCTCAAACTTGATCACGCAAAAGGCGAACTACTTCGACGAACAATTCCATCCTCAAACTTGAGAGATGAATAATATCAGTAACTTCAAACGTCGACTTTAGCAACATGACTGCGTATGCCCTAGACTCACAGGTTCCGCTCCTCATGATTCGAGTCAACGAGTCGACAAACACTCCGCCGTTGCTTATGAGATTCTCAAGGCTGGCTTCAGAGAGTTGTAGGTATTATAGTACGGCCAGAGCCTCATCAAACGGTCCATTTGTGACCTCCAAACTGCCACAGTTGGACGCGGAGGTTTCATTTTTCACTAGTGCCGCCAAGAAGTCAGCGGCACCAGCGGCTTCAATGCAGCATCGCTTAGTGGCGTTCTCTTTGGCAATCGACCGCAGTCTTTTGAGACACTTGCTTCGCATCTCCGGGGACTTGGCCTCGCGGAGGAGCTTAGCAATCTGGGACTTGCTTATCGAAGGTCTCGGGGTCGGAATCGTTTCGATGCCGTGCGCAGCATTGAGGGTGCACCACGACTGGATGAGACGCCAGAGTGTGAGGTTGGGCGTCAATTGGCAGTCTGGAATTGCTTGCTTGGTCATGGGATGCGTGCCTTTCTTGGTGGATGTTGTGGAAAGCGAGCGATCGAACAATAAAATAGACAGAAGTTGAAATATATCAAACACGAGATTTACGTGGTTCGACCATAAAGACCTAAGTCAATGGACAGAGTAGCAATGAATTCACTATAAATCAAGTGATATAACAGAGATTACACACTCGAATCATTTAAACACTCTTAGTATTTCCCAAACCTCAATTACACCCAATAACTCACGCAGTGTTTAGTTCTGAAAATTTCTCGTGAAATAATCTCCCAATCTCACAAAGAAATGCACGAATCTTACCACAAGATTTCATGGCTACAAACACTAATTTTTCTTGGATGTAAATCGCAAATAAATTTTGCCACACGAAAAATACGAATATCCACTATCAAGCACCCATCGCCTATGGACGTATCTCACAACCAAAGAAACCACGGCACTTCGATCGACAACGGTGCTTGGAGACTCTTCCAAAATCCCACGATCTTATGTATATATACGTATGCCACCTGTATCAGAGAGGAAATAGAATCCAACTAGGATTCGGTCAATCCAAGTTTAATTTTGGACTTTCCCGTTTCATCCTGGCCAACTCCATCAAGGAGCAGATGTGCCTCAGTCCAAGATTTTAAATCTTGTCGACCAGCTTTAGCTTTAAGAATATAACGTCAACCAGAAGACTAGCTTGTGTATTCCTCTCCCTTTATTTTAATTTAATTTATTTTCAAAATTCAGCTTCTTGCTTCGAGTTTAAACTCGAGACATATTTTAACAGTGGAAAACAACAACTTCTTAATGCTCTTGCGGTCATACGTTATATTGGGTGGGGACCGTGACGGTTCCTTCATGAGCTGGGAAGAAATCAGGCATACGAAGGACGAGGGAATTTCGACTTCCTCCATCTGAATCGAATCTAGATTGCGAAAGAGACGAGGGACTTTATAACCCCGAGAGAGAGAGAGAGAGAGAGAGAGAGAGAGAGAGAGACTTGAAAAGGGCAAAGGCCAGAGAAGAGCTCAAAAAATGCTTATGAATCCCTCCAAGAAGAAGAAGGGTTTGAACGATTTGATGGAGTTGGTTGAGTTCAGCTGGGTTTGAAGATGATTTGTGCGAGGGTTTTATATGTGAAGTTGGGTGGATGAGAAATTTCAGAACTGAGAAGGTCAAAACACGGGTAAGTTCGAACAGGGCTCCCGCGAAACACACACACCATGAACGAGAGAGAGAGAGAATCAAACGGAGTCGCCAGAATAACACGTGCTCTTTCCTCTCCAACCTTAACCTTCAGACTGTTCTGAGGAAATAGCACGTGTTATTCTGGCGACACCTTTTGACTCTCTCTCTCTCTCTCTCTCTCTTTCTCTCTCTCGCTCAAGATTAAGAGGAAGTCGACCTCCTCCCGTTTTGGTCCACTTTAAAAATTGCACGTTTCGGTGCCGACAATGTCAACTGGAGAAACATCGTCAATCTTAAATTGTAGTAATATTCATGGCTAATACGTAGTAAGAAAAGGCACGAAAATGCTATGACTTTCAAATGACAATTCGCCACGAAGTCTTTTTCTCTCTCTCTCTTCTCTCGCCATCGTCTTCTTCAATCTTCAACCATACGTTTTGGTGCCGACAATGTCAACTGGAGAGACATCGTCAATCTTGGATTGTAGTAATATTCATGGCTAATACATCGTAAGAAAAGGCACGAAAGTGCTATGAATGATCTTATCGAACTTTCAAATGACAATTCGCCGCGAAGTCTTTTTCTCTCCCTCTCTTCTCTGGCCATCATCTTCTTCAATCTTCAACCATGTGGGGGTTCCCCTCTCTGTTATTGATTTTGTTTGAATTTTTTTGTTCTTTTTTGGTTTTTCTTCTCTATCAATTTAGATTGGAAGATCTCTTCTTTCAAACTAATTCTAGATGCGAGAGTTTGACTTCTCTCTAGATTTAGGAGTTTTCCTCTCCGAATTTCCCGATGGAAATCTAAGAGTTTGGTAGTGTTTTTGGGGATTTGTCACATTGTGTTATGCCCGTGTATGGGTTTTCTGCCTTTAGTTTCAATGATGATCATAAGAGCTTTGGAGTCTTGTTGAACTACGAAAATTTGCTCTTCTAAATGTTAGATTTGTGTTTCTTCAATCTGCTTTGGTTGTCTCTAAATGACGATGATATAGAGGAAACTAAACCTAGGCATAGTGAGTGGAGAAGAAATTTCCAGCAAGTGCTCATCATTAGTGATATGCGAGATCTGATGATTGGCTGCTGATTACTTTGATTGACTAATCCATTCTTATGAAACGAATACATGCTTCCCTAGTGGTGTTTTGTTGATACTCATTGTTTTATAGATTTGGCTTTATTTGTATTTTGGGTTTTGCTCAGCTTTGATTTGCTCTAGAATGGAAATTTTTTGACTTCTCACGTATCCTTTGGAGTAATGAATACAACAATTTGTCATTATATCTCAATTTATTAAACCAAGTTGGAATATAGAATGAAGAATTGAATTGTCTTGCTCTTTGGCAGTGGAAAATGGTTTTGATTTATCATGCAAAGCAGTGCAGGCACCACTAATGACAAACTAATTATGATTAATATGAACGTTACGTGTTATCTACCTGTCCATCGTCTAAGAATTAGGTTATGCGATTTTGACCTTCATTATTAATCTATTAGCTTCAAAAAATTTCCTAAAATTCAAAATATCTAGATGTCAATTATGTAATACATCCTTTACTTACATCATAAGTTAAATATATACTTCATAAATTCAAAAAGAATAAGAATACTCTGTAGGTACTTGAGGTAGGCTTACTTCCCACAATTCCTTCACTCATTTTTGTCACAGTATTTTACCTTGGGTAACATGAGATTTAACTTTCACATGGTTGGGCAACACATTATTTTCTCATAAATAATCTTCCACTTTTTGCAACAACATGATCTTTCATCTATAAGGTTTGCATGAAACTGTTAGTTTCATTATAATATTCATCTAAGGTTAAAAATCTTTTTTAGTTTTGGGCAAAAGATAAGAAAAGCATAAGGTATAGATATCTCAATTAATTCAAGAGTTCTAATTGTTGGATTCGCCCAAAAAAAAAAAAAAAAAAAAACCTCTAGCTTTATGATTGACTTCGGTAGACAAAGTTAAGAAGTGAAACCATGGTGCAAGAAGACCTAATTTTTTTTCCCTGTTAAGGAACTATAAGAAAATGGTATTGCTTCACATTTCCGAAGAACAATACATTTTAATTAAAAAATATCAATTTCATAGATGATGAAAATTTGGGTTAGATAATCCTCATTAAAGACTTGTCAAGAGATTGCATCATTTTTATTTTTAATATTCTGGACCGCTTTGTTTTTAATATAAAGTAACTTTAGGTTTGTGCGACAAATAATATTAAATAGATTAAGAATCATTAGGATTCCTCCAAAGGGTACGATCCTTTTAATGCAATTGCTCTTCTATTCATCTTTTCCGTGCTTAGCTAACGCTCCATCGACTTGTCTCGGTTGTTTAGTTAGACTTTGAACATAAAGTTGAATGGTGAAATAAAAATCATAACATATAATTCAATCTTTGGATCATCAGTCAGTTATGATGACCGACTTAAGTATGAATTCAGACGACATCAATAATTCAAGGCACGTTTAAAGAAATTTTAGTTTATAATGACCGCTGCTTGTACCAAGTGAACGATAATTATCGTAGTCAATGATCTTACGCGCTCGATGAAATGTGAACGTCCCCATGTTCTCCGTGCAGTGAAGAAGAGACCCCAGTTTCGATCCATTTGTGTGTGAAGAGAAAAGATGATCAAAAGCTGTTCAGGCAAAGACGTTACAGCTGGGGTAGGACAGAGGGTCAGTGACCGAGACTGGAGTCCAATCACGTGGTTTTAGGAACGGACAGCATTCGAAGCGAGTCCGTGCCCACCGTAAAGGACGTCAAACTTATCCCAACCACGGCTTATTCTAATATTCTGAAAATCGACAAATTTTCTTTAATTTTTGTGTTCACACGATGCTACAAAATTCTAACGCGTGGTTAGACTCGTCAAGCAGATGGGCCGATCTAATCCCTTTGAATTCATTTGACCTAATATGTATATTTAAAATACTTTCATATTTAACTAGGTCTATGATAATATATACTCAAAATAAGGCAAGGGTGCGAAGTGAATAGCCGCCAAATCAAGTAAGAGCAAGGGATAAGGGATAAGATGTATTGAATTTAAGTAAGTTGTCAATTTGTTTATAATCCATTTAACATAAATATTATGTTTAAATCCATTTATAACCTATTTTCTAAATATAACTAATCAATTTATGCATATTATGAAGAAACTGGTCAATAATCCATTTTGACGTATCTAAGTCTAATAACCATCCAAAAGAAACCGCTGTTATTGTTTAATTTTTCTTTTTTCTTTTTTTTTTTGTCTTTAGCTGTATTTGGTATTTATTTTCTTCTTCGTTCTTCTACTCAACGGCCACAAAAGATGAGGCGAAGGAAAAGTTTGTGCATGGCGGGGGCCATGCGTGACGCTTGCGCATCCATCAACCGCAACCCGCTGCCACAAAGCGTTTAAGGATAAATTCTATCTCATCGTTCACAGGATCTTTATAGAAAAAATTATCGGAAAAATCCTAAACCTATGTTACAATTATACCACTTCAGTTTCAAACTTATTTTCTTAACCAATCGAGTTATATTCCTTTTACAATTGTGTCAATTCAATCTATCCGTCCAAATTTGACCGGTCGGTGCTGACATGGACACTAACATTGACAATTTTTTTAATAATATTATTTTTTCTTTTTTCCTCATTCCCCCTTCTTCCTCTAGCCAGTCACAGGATTGAGGTCACCTCGCCAACCAATGGCAAGGCTCACCTCACCTCTCCATTGCTTGGCGAGGCCAACTAACCCCCCTGGTGAGCCTCATTGTCATTGGGTGAGGTCAGCCTCACCTATGGATAGGCAAGCTCGCCCACTCCTAGTAATGGTAAGGTCAAGCTTGTCGAACCATTGGCGAGATTTACTAGTGGATGGATGAGCTTGTCCTTGCCTAGCGATGGCAAGGCAATCTTCACCATTGGCCAACGAGGTCACCTTAGTTTGACAACGGGCTAGAGAAGGAAGGAGAAAAAATTAAAATAAAATAAATAAAAAATTTCGAAAATATAAAATATCATTAAAAATTTTCCACATTAGATCAATCAAACAACCGGAACCAATCGATGTCCACGTTAGTACTGACTGGTCAAATTTAATTAGATGAACTTAATTCGCATAATTGTAAAAGGTTTAAGATTCACTTGGCCAAGAAAATAAGTTTTGAATTGAATTAACATAATTACAATAGGTTTAAGACTTTTTTGGCAATTCTCCCAATTTTGATATATAAATCACTCATACAATCATATGAAAAGTAGATGACAAGAATGATTAACCATGTCGTGAAACAGCATTCTTTTTTGGTCTTTTCTTAAATCGCTAGAAATATACAAGAGTCGAAAATCTCCTGCTTTTGAAATGGATTTGCGTTCTTTCATTCGCATGGTCGATTTTTGGACACAAGCAGCTTTCCCTTGTTTGGAAATCCGACACCCAATGTATCAAGAAGTATATCCATGTCGATTTCATATATCATCGTTACTTTCATCAGTAAAATGAACACTGTGTACAAATGATTGACCTATCTAAAGAACTGTCTAAATGAAGTTTTACAAAGGAAAAGCTGATTCTCTTCTCATGCTAGATAAGAAGAAAGGAACTCAGCAGGAATACACGGAGAGTTCTTCCATGCCCGAGCATGCAATTTGAGAATCTCTTTCGCCTTTTCTCCGGTCTTGCTCGTGCCCTCAACTTGGAGGACTAGACACAACTTCCCAGCAACGCCTACTTGCAACATCTCTTGCACGATGCTCGGCGTTGCAGAGAACTTGGAGATGGACAAGAGAATCCTGACACATCTCTCGCTCGCTGTTGCCGATACCCTTAGTATTTTCTTCGACACGATGGCGATCCCCATTTCGTGCTCCAACAACTCGGCTCTTCCCTCTGCGCATCGGCACAGCTCGTCCAAAAGTATAAGGATCACTTCGCTCTGCCTTCTGTCGCATGAATCAAGAAGAAGATCGATCAAGACCGGCACGGCACAGGCTTCCACAGCTTTGACACGGTTCTGACCCACCCGGCAGGCTCGGATAAGCAATTTCAGTGCAGATTTCGTTGCCTTCAGCGAGACTTGATCACGCAAAAGGCGAACCACTTCGACAAACAATTCCATCCTCAAACTTGAGAGATGAATAATATCAGCAACTTCAAACATTGACTTTAGCAACATGACTGCGTATACCCTAGACTCACAGGTTCCGCTCTGCATGATTCGAGTCAACGAGTCCACAAACACTCCGCCGTCGCTTATGAGATTCTTAAGGCTGGCTTCAGAGAGTTGTAGGTGAAAAAGTACGGCCAGAGCCTCATCAAGCGGTCTACTTGTGACCTCTAAACTGCCACAGTTGAACGCGGAGGTCTCATTTTTCACTAGTGCCGCCAAGAAGTCAGCGGCACCAGCGGCTTCCATGCAGCATCGATTAGTGGCGTTCTCGGTGGCAATCAACCGCAGTCTTTTGAGACACTTGTTTCGCATCTCCGGGGACTTGGCCTCACGGAGGAGCTTAGCAATCTGGGACTTGCTTATTGGAGGTCTCGGGGTCGGAATCCTTTCGATGCCGTGCGCAGCATTGAGGGTGCACCACGACTGGATGAGCCGCCGGAGCGTGTGGTTGGGCATCAATTCGCAGTCTGGAATCGCTTGCTTGGTCACGGGGCACGTGCCTTTCTTGGTGGAGAACAACCACTTCTCGATGCTCTCGCGGTCGTACGTTATACCGGTGGGCACCGTGACGGGGTCCTTCATGAGCTGGAGAGAAATCGGGCATACGAAGAACGAGGGAATTTCGACTTCCTCCATCTGTATTGAGAGAGAGAGAGAGAGAGAGAGAGACTTGAAAAGGGCAAAGGCAGAGGAAGAGCTCAAGAAATGCTTATGAATCCCTCCAAGAAGAAGCAGGGTTTGAACGATTTGATGGAGTTGGCTGAGTTCAGCTGGGTTTGAAGATGATTTGTGCGGGTTTTGAGGGTTTTATATATGAGCTTGGGTGGATGAGAAATTTCAGAAGTGAGAAGGTCAAAGCACGGATAAGTTCGCACCTGGCTCACGCGAGACGCGCACCATGAACGAGGGGGAGAAGGGAGGGATAGTCAAAAGGAGTCGCCAAAATAACACGTGCTTTTTCCTCGGAATAGAATAGTCTGAAGCTTCAATACCACCAAAAAAAAAAAAAGTCCTCTAAAGGCTGGCGAAGGAGGAATGAAAGAGCACGTGTTATTCTGGCGACACCTTTTGACTCTCTCTCTCTCTAAAACATCGTCAGTCTTAAATTGGAATATTCATGGCTGTACGTAGCAGGAAAAGGTATGCAGGTGCGATCAAACAATCTTCTCAAAGTTCCAGGATAAACCAAGTTGGAATATAGAATAAAGAATTGAATTGTATTGCTCTTTAGTTGTAGAAAATTATTCCTGATTTGTCATGTGGTGCAATGCTGCCATACTAATGATAAACTATCCCGATCAATTTGAATG
This sequence comes from Eucalyptus paniculata subsp. matutina, assembly GCA_017140255.1. Classification (NCBI taxonomy): domain Eukaryota; kingdom Viridiplantae; phylum Streptophyta; class Magnoliopsida; order Myrtales; family Myrtaceae; genus Eucalyptus; species Eucalyptus paniculata. The sequence continues at coordinate 47,775,639 of CM029435.1, forward strand.
TTTGTCTACCTGCCGATCATTTGAGAACTAGATCACATGATTTTGATCGTCATTTTTTTTTTTTTTTAATGATTGTTGACCGTCATTGTTAATCTCTTAGTTTTCAAAAAAATTTCCTTAATTCTAGATATCTAGCTCTCATATCCCATTAGAAAGTTCAACAAAAAAAAAACTCATGTCTATAGATGAAGAGAGACCATATATAAAGCATATAAACACTAGAATCAAGCAAAAATAACTTTACATTTGTCCGGACAAGTAAGATTTAAATGAGCTAAGAAACCACTGAATATTTTGTGGAAATGACACGTAAATTTGAATGAATTTGTTCATCATTCATTTTTTTCCGCGTCCTCGGCCAAAGTTCCATCCACATGTTCAACTATTTAACAGGACTCGAACTTTAAAGTTCCATGGAAATGTTCTTTAAACCGCTTGTACAATATAAAATGACCGACTTAAATATACATTTATAAGATGCTACTGTTAACAAAAATATAATTTACAATGACAATCATAGTCAACGAATAATATAAGGTGCTCATAAAAATGTGAACATCCCATCTTCCCTCCACTATAAAGAAGACACCCCTTTCGATCCATTTAAGTGGGGAAAATTACTAAAATAGTCTTCAATGTATTGTGATTTTTTCAATTCAATCATAAACCTCCTTTTTTTTTTCTAATTCAATTCTAAATCTTTTACATTTGTGTTAGTTCAATCCATTTACCCAATTTTGGTTAGCTAGTGCTAACATGGACACTGGCCAAAGCTGATGTGTTAATTTTTTAATACATTTTTTTCAATTTTTTTATTTTTATTTTTATTTTCTTTTTTCTTCTTCCTCCAGCAAGTCCGGCTACCGGTCAAAGGCTAAGGTCAACAAGGTTGACCTTGCCTACCATTAGGGTGGCGAGGTCAGCCTTATCGACCACTAGGGTGGCGAGGACAAGCCTCATCTAGCGCCATGATGGCAAGGGCAAGAGTGAGCCTTGCCGTCGTTAGGTGAGGTCAAGCTTGCCCTTCGCAAACTTAGAGGAGCTCAACCTCACCCTTGCCACCCTAATGGTTGCCAAGGTTGACCTTGCTCGCACCATTTGCCAAAGGAAGAAGAAAAAAGAAAACAAAAAAAGAAAAATTGAAAAATTGGAAAGATTAAAAAATTTGACACATCAGCGTTGACCAGATAATTGGCATTGCTCACATACACGTTAGGGTCGACAGGTCAAAGTTTATTGCATGGATTGAATTAGTATAAATGCAAAAGATTTAATACTAAATCGAAAAGATTACGATAAGGTTTATAACTATTTTGGTAATTTATGTTGAGAAAAACTCCCTTGATTCATGTTGATGATTAACAAAAATTTCTTTAATTGTTCTTTGATTCTGATTGTAAGGTCCAGATAGAAACTCTGATGAGCATTATTTGATGTTACTCATTAAATTCAGAAAATCAGATTCTAAGTTATAAAGAAATTCATATCCTTAATATTTGATACTCGAGGATATTGATTGGGAAAAATTATCTTTGTGCAACAGCTAGAAATTTGGTGGATTCCTCACTAAAATTAAAAGATCTATCCAAGAAAGAAAGTATATCAAATCCAATCTCTCAAGTTGGAATATAGAAAGTGCTTGGATAAATCAATCTACAAAAGACAAAATATTCTTTCCAAGTGAAAATTTTTCTTATGGAAACTCTATCTGTTGTATGGGTGGCAAAATCAACAAAAGACTTCAATCTTGGCTACTTGCAATCAGATTTTCTAACAAAGTTTAAGTTTAACAAGTAAATTGATTGAGCAATCCTCTAAGGAAATCTCTAACGGTCAACTTGGACAATAAGGATTATAAAAAAGGTCAAGATGCTAAAAAGGAATAAGAAGTTGAAATTATGAAGTTTATAATTGCTAAGTCTTGAATGATCTTCAATCTTATTCTTTCATTTCTGTGAGCTATATCGTATAATCTTTTAGAGATTGGGAATGTGTGAGGGTTTGTTCACATGAGCTTAAATACTTATTATTCATATTTTGATTTTGAGATATTTATTTAGTAGAATAAAGTTAATCGGCTGTCAACACGAGAGAATATAAGTTAGATTGCAAAAACCGGATCACTATAATCGTTTGTATATAATTTTCGATCTCTTACTCTTTTTATTTTCCGGCGAAAGAGTTAATTGCATTACTTTTTGATGTCATATTTTGGCAATATTTGTTTTAAATTCTTTAATTTTCGCAATATCATATATTCACCCCTTCATTCAAGTGCGAAGAGAGAAAAAGATCAAAAGTTGTTCAGACAAGACGTCATAGCCGAGGTAGGATAGAGGGGTTAGCGACTGAGACTGGAGTGACAGGGAGAGTCGTGGAAGTCAAATCACATGATTTTAGGAAGGGGCGGTATTCGAAATCTGTCAGTGCCCACCGTAAAGGACGTCAAACTTACTACAATCTCATCTTATTTTTTATTCTGAAAATCGAGAGATTTTCTTTAATTTAAACGTTCAACACGACGCTACAAAATCCTAACAATCGTGTAATAACTATCCAAAATGGAAAACACGTCAGAGCAGCTGGTATTGTTTAACCTTTTGCTCCATTTCTTTTTTGTCTTTTGGTGTATTTGGTATTTATTTTCTTCTACTGTCTTCGACTCTACGGCCATGGAAGAAGAGAAGGCAAAGGAAAACTTTGGGCATGGCCCCCGCCATGCGTGACGCTTGCGCATCCGTCAACCGTGGCGGCGCAGCCACAAAGCGTTCAAGGAGAACTTCTATCTCACCGTACATAGGGTTTTTATGTGTTAATCACTCATATTAATGTACCTAAGATAGATTATAAGAATGATTAATCATGGCACATCATTCATTTTTTATTTGTTCATAGATCACTAGAAATTTACGACATCTCAAAGGTGAACCATCAGGGGATGATTATAGATTACTTAGTAAAATGCTAAGAATTGGCTCTTCCAAATTCTATTGATCTTAACTTATAACTCAATTTGACTACAATTAATATGAGTTATTAAACACTTTAGTAAAATGTGAGAGTACATTTTATTTTTTGCGAAAATTCTATGAATTCAAAGGTTGATTACCATAATATGGTGCTTTTTTTTTTATTCAAAAATATTTTACATCAAGTCTTTATCGGTTTTTATTTTATGTCACTAACATATGAGGGGTGATTGTATGGATGCACAAATAATTAAGTAACATTCAATAATCAAAACAATAAATAAAGATTTAAAAACCTGGAATGCTTGAACATGACTGGCGAAATTTAAGTACCAACGACTCACAAAAGTTATTACATAGGCAACCCTCCCTTGTTTGGAAAACCCGACACCCAATTCATCAAGAAGTATATCCATGTCAATTTCATGTATCGAATTCTTCATCAGTAAAATGAACAATGTGTACAATTGACTATTTAAAGAACTATCCAAATGAAGTTTTACAAAGGAAAAGCTGATTCTCTTCTCATGCTGGATAAAAAGAAAGGAACTCAGCAGGAATACATGGAGAGCTCTTCCATGCACGGGCATGCAATTTGAGAATCTCTTTCGCCTTTTCCTTGGTCTTGCTTGTGCCCTCAACTTGGAGGACTAGACACAACTTCGCAGCAACGCCTACTTGCAACATCTCTTGGACGATGCTCGGTGTCGCCGAGAACTTGGAGATGGACAAGAGAATCCTGACACCTCTCTCGCTCGCTGTCTCTGAAACACTTAGTATTTTCTTTGACACGATGGTGATCCCCGCTCCTTGCTCCAACAATTCGGCTCTTCCCTCTGCGCATTGGCACAGCACGTCCAAAAGCATAAGGATCATTTCGCTCTGCCATTTGTTGCGTGAATCCAGAAGAAGATCGATCAAGACTGGCACGGCGCTGGCTTCCACGGCTTTGACTCGGTTCCTACCCATCTGGCAGGCTCGGATAAGCAGTTTCAACGCAGATTTCGTTGCCTTCTGCGAGACTTGATCACGCAAAAGTCGAACTACTTCGACAAACAATTCCATCCTCAAACTTGAGAGTTGAATAATATCAGCAACTTCAGACATCGACTTTAGCAACATGACTGCGTATGCCCTAGACTCACAGGTTCCGCTCTGCATGATTCGAGTCAACGAGTCCACAAACACTCCGCCGTCACTTATGAGATTCTTAAGGCTGGCTTCCGAGAGTTGTAGGTGATATAGTAAGGCCAGAGCCTCATCAAGCGGTCTACTTGTGACCTCTAAACTACCACAATTGGACGCGGAGGTTTCATTTTTCACTAGTGCTGCCAAGAAGTCGGCGGCACCAGCGGCTTCCATGCAGCATCGATTACTGGCGTTCTCGGTGGCAATCGACTGTAGTCTTTTGAGACACTTGTTTTGCATCTCCGGGGACTTGGCCTCACGGAGGAGCTTAGCAATCTGGGACTTGCTTATCGGAGATCTTGGGGTCGGAATCCTTTCAATGCCGTGCGCAGCATTGAGGGTGCACCATGACTGGATGAGCCGCCGGAGCGTGTGGTTAGGCGTCAATTCGCAGTCTGGAATCGCTTGCTTCGTCACGGGGCACGTGCTTTTCTTGACGGAGAAAAACCACTTCTCGATGCTCTCGCGGTCGTACGTTATCCCAGTCAGCACCGCGACGGGGTCCTTCATTAGCTGGAGAGAAATCGGGCATACGAAGAACGAGGGAATTTCGACTTCCTCCATCTGTATTGAAACTAGATCGCGAAAGAGACGAAGAACTTTTAATTTCGCGAGAGAGAGAGAGAGAGAGAGAGACTTGAGAAGGGCGAAGGCCGAAGAAGAGCTCGAGAAATGCTTATGAATCCCTCCAAGAAGAAGCAGGGTTTGAACGATTTGATGGAGTTGGTTGAGTTCAGCTGGGTTTGAAGATGATTTGTGCGGGTTTTGAGTGTTTTATAATATGAAGTTGATAGGACGAGAGATTCAAAAGCGAGAAGGTCAAAACACGGATAAGTTCGAACAGGGCTCACGCGAAACACACACACCATGAATGAGAGGGAGAGAGTCAAAAGGAGTCGCCAAAAATAGCACGTGATCTTTCCTTGGAATAGAATGGTCTGAAGCTTTGGTTAAGGTTGAATAAAGACTGGTTGGCGACAGCACGTGATCTTTCCTTGGACTAGAATAGTCTGAAGCTTTGGTTAAGGTTGGATAAAGACTGGTGAAGGAGGAAGGAAAGAGCACGTGCTATTTTGGCGACTCCTTTTAACTCTCTCTCTCTCTCTCTCTCTCTTAGATCGTGAGGGTGTCGACCTCCTCCGTTTCAGTCCACTCTAAATTGTACGTTTCGGTGCCGACAAAGTCAACTAGAGAAACATCATCAATCTTAAATTGTACCATTCAAGGTTATACTTTGCAAGAAAAGGCTTAAGAGTGCGATCAAATGATCTTCGCAAACCTCCGGGATAAATCAAGTTGGAATGAAGAATTGAATTGTCTTGCCCTTTGATTGTAGGAAATGATTCTTGATTTGTCATGCAATGCAACGCAGTGTTGACATACTAATAGCAAATTAACTGTGATTAATTTGTACGCTACGTGTTATCTACCTGCCGATTTTGTGAGAACTAGGTCATGCGATTATGACAATCATTGTTAAATTATTAGATTTGCCTAGAGTGTAATACTATCGACCTTATGCAACGTATATACTAGCCTAGTGATTGACTTGGGTGGACCAAATTAAGAAGTGAAATCATGGTGCAGGAAAACCTAAATTTTTATCTCTTGTTTTTGGTATAAGGTAAAAAAAAAAATGGCCTTGCTCCACTTTTCCAAATACTACTAAATTGTTAGTTAAAAATTATCAATTTCATAAATGGGTAAACTAAGCCTCGTTAAAACTTGTCCAAATATCACATCATCCTTTTGTTTTCCAAAATGGCAAGCTTATAAGTGGATAGAGATCACATGCACAACCATCATACCCCGTTAAAAAGTTCAACCCAAAAACTCATGCAAATAAGTGAAAGGAAGGAGACTATGTGTATATAAAAAGCATATAAATTCCATAATCAAACGATATGTGATATATTTCAACAAAAAACAACTTTAGGTTTGTGCGACAAGTAAGATTTAAATAAATTAAGAATCACGAAGAACCCTCGAAAGGGCACGTAAATTTGAATGTGTTTGTTCATTATTAATTTTTTTCCGCAATTATTAAAAATTCCATCCATGCGTTCAATTGCTTATTTGGACTTTGGACTTTATCTCAACAAAAAGAAAAGAAATTGGACTTTGGACTTTATAAGTTGGATGACAAACAATGGAAATTTATAATTAATGAATCTTAAGCCACTTGTACATTAAAAAAATAAACCACTTAATTATAATTTATAAGATCCCACCATCAACAAAAATATCAATGAATAATTTAAGGTGCTCATGGAAATGTGAACGTCACATCTTCTCCCTGCAATAAAGAAGACGCGCCCCCCCCCCCCCCTTTCGATCCGTTCATATTTGAAGAGAAAACAAGATCAAAAGCTGTTTAGACAAGACCTCATAGCTGAGGTAGGACAGAGGATTATGGCACATTTGATAACGTTGTTATTCTCGGGAACAATTTCTTTTCAGAAATATTTTTTTTTATTTATGTTCTTAACAACAGTTTCTGAGTATTTTAAAGTGTATATAAAATTTCTATTCCCGAAACAAAAATACGTTTGGTACAACCTCAAATATTTTTGTGACTTAATTTTTCTAATTTATTAATAATTTTGTTATATTTTTCTTTTTCTTCTTCTCCTTCCTCTAATAGGTCACCCACCTTGGCCATGGCTAGCTGGTGACCGGCCAGACGAGAGCCAACAAGGCGGCCTTGTCCAAATCTACTAAGGCCAAGCCTCACCCAATCACCGCGAGTTTGGCCTCGCCCACCCAAGGGATGCCGACCTCACGGTGGTCAGGTGAGGTTGAGCCTCGCCTAGACACCGACGAGGCTCAACCTTGCCCAACCATTGCGAGGTTAGCCTCGCCAACCCAAGCGACATTGACCTCGTGGTGGTCGAGTGAAGCTTCACCTCACCCAGATCTGGCGATGCCACCGCGGGCAACATTGACCTTGCGATGGCCGGGCAAGGCTCGGCCTTGCAAAATCTGGGCTAGGTCGAGCCTCGCCCAGCCACGACGAGGCTCGGGGGGGCCTCATTTGGCCGATCATCAACCATCATCGAGGTCAAAGGAAGAGCAAAAAAAAGGAAGAGAAAAGAAAAGCTTGTTTATTAAGTTGTTCCCGAGAACAAGAAACAACTTTATTTTTGCTCCAAATCTATTCTCTGGGACAAAAAAAATTACCAAAGCATTTCTATACTAGGGAACAAAAACAAGTGTTCCCCGGAGTATTACTAAATAAAAGAATATTTTTGTTCTAAGGAACAATTTTTGATCAAAATGATTTTTTCTGATTTTGTTCTTAGGAACAATTTTTGAGCTAAAATACGTGTTTGCTAACTTCTTTTCAAAATTTCTATTCTCGGGATAGAAATACTTTTAGTAAGATTCTTAGATTTTATTTTATTTTTTTTAATTCTTTTATTATTTTTTCCTTTTTTTCTTTTACTCTTTGGCCAATCGCTAGCCATGACAGTGGCCAACGACAGACTAGGCGCGGTCTGGCGAGCTCGTTGAAGCCTCGCCAAGCCAAGGTGAGGCCTAGCAAGCTCGCCGAAGGCTAGCCTAGCAAGGCAAGCCACGGCCTTGTCCAGGCAGCACGAAATCGGTCTCACCGGTGGCTGGGTGAGCTCATCCTCACCAAATTTGGGTGAGGTCAACCTCGCCTAGCCACGGCAAGGCTCGAGTTGACGAGCATCGCCGTGATTCAGCGTCTTCGGGGGCCGGCGACACTCCGGCGAGGTTGCTAGCCCTCGTCTGGCCGGTTGCCGGCGCTGGTCATGGCCAAGGTTGGCAGCCGGCCAAAAGGAAGAAGAAGAAAAAAGAAAAAGAGAGAATAGAGAAAAAAATAGATTTTAGAAATTGTTCATTGAAATAAGAAGTTACTTTTTTTTTTCTACTTTTTGTTTCTATTCTAAATTGATTTTCGGGAACCAAAATAAATAGAATCTTTGTTCCCGAGAACAAAAATTTTACCAAAGAGGTTTTTATTCTCTTTTCGTTCCCCAAAACAAAAAAAAATAGAAATAGTTGTTTTGGGGAATAGAAACAAATTTTATCAAATAGGAAGAGTAGTGGAAGTCAAATCACGTGGTTTTAGGGAGGGATAGCATTCGAAGTAAGTAGTGCCCACTGCCCGCCATAAAAGACGTCAAACTTGTTACAACCTCGTCATATGTTGTTCCGTCAATCGAGAGATTTTCTTTAATTTATATATTCAACACAACACTACAAAATCCTAACAATCGTGTAATAATGATCCAAAATGGAAAACTCGTCAAAGCCGCCGGTGTTGTTTAAGTTTTTTCTCCTTTCTTTTTTCTTTTTGTCTTTTTGCTCTATTTGGTATTTATTTTCTTCTGCTGTCTTCGACTCTACGGTCATAGAGGAAGAGAAGGCAAAGGAAAAGTTTGTGCATGGCGGGGGCCGTACGTGACGCTTGCACATCTGTCAACCGCGGCGCTGCAGCCACTAAGCGTTCGAGGAGAACTTCTATCTCACCATACATAGGGTTTTGACATGTAAATCGCTCATATTAAAATATGTAAGATAGATGATAAGAATGATTCATCATGTCATGGAACATCATTCATTTTTGTCTTTTTATGGATAGTTAGAAATTTACAACCAAGGTGAACCATCAAGAAATGACTATAAATTATTAAGCAAAATGATAAGCACAGACTCTTCCAAATCCTATCGATCTCAACTTGTAACTCAATTCAACATGCAATTAATCTAAGTTATGGGTGGATTAGATACCTAAGTAAAATATGAGATTACATTTTATTTTGGGAAAAATTCTATGAATTCGGGAACTTAATTGCTCTAAATTAATCTAACACGATACATTTTTTCTTTATTTCGAAAATGTTTTACATAAGTCTTTATTAGTTTTTATCTTATGCCACTAATATGTGAGATGTGATTATATGGGTGCACAAAAATTAAGTAGCATTTAATAATCAAAATAATAAATACATTATTGGAAAGATTTAAAAACATGGAATGCATGAGCAGCCAGACTTAGACTTAGGAAACAAACATGCAATAATTAATACATTTTTTATTCGTGAAAATTTTGATGAACATGACTAATACATGATCTAAGCTATAAGTGGTAATCCAGATGCAATGTCAATTGATTGCTTTTGGGCTTTATTGTTTATGAAATGAACTCCCTAAATGCAACATGGACGTGACTCAATTAATGCACCTAATCTAATATGCATCGATGAGCTAACATAAAGTCCTAAATGTCATGTATAATATGCTATAATGAATTTACTATATGTAATGCTATTGAATTAATTATTAAAGCTAATGACATGTGTCGCGACCTCTTTTTTTCGGCGCCCGCAATCGGGTACGAGCGCCCTAGGAGGCTAATGGCTCGGCTGAAATTATTAAAGCTCGGACTCTCCCAAGTCCACCAATTCACGACTTTAATAGTCTGAGTTTTTAACCTGCAAGTTGATTTTCAAAATGGAGTCGCCACTAATCAATTTGGGGTGGGTTGATTAGAAACCCAAGTTTAAGTATCGGGAGAAATACTTGCTCTCGCAACCAAAGAAATTAGGATCGGGACTTGATTACACTAGTTAATCACTAATGCCCTTTCGGTACCTAATCTTGTTTAAACCTGAGGTTTTTTGATGTTCGAGGGATTTTCCATGCATTTTTGGGAGGAAAAACATTTTTTGAGTCATTTTCTAATTTTTGGACATAAAATGGATTTTTTTGGATTTTTTTGGGTATTTTTTGGAAAAATACAAGTCTTTTTGGCTTTTTCTGAATTTTTTGGCTTTTTTTTTGGATTTTTGGCATTTTTTGGAAAATATGAAATATTTTTGATATTTTTGATTTTTCGGAAAATAAAATATTTTTTAAATATTTTTAAATATTTTTGGAAAATAAATTATTTTTCATTTAAAATATTATATTATATTATAATGTAAAAAAACGAACCGGGTCGGATTTTTTCATTTTTTTTATTTTTCTTTTTTGAAAATAAAATATTTTTGATTTATTTTTATTAAAATATTATTTTATATTAAATAATATAAAAAAAAAACTGACTCGGGTCGGATCCGCGGGTTGGGTCCGTCCCGGGCCAGCGATCCGAATGAGGACGGGCCCGTCTCGGATTTTTTTTGCCTTTTTTCTTTTAATAACTTCAAGCCCAAAAATTTCTTTTAAGAAAATAACTCCAGCCCCAAAACTTATTTTAAGAAAATAACTCCAGCCCCAAAACCAAAATAGGCCCACTTTTATAAAAACTTCAGCCTGAAGACTATCCGGCCCGCACGCACAACCCGGCCCAGGGAAACCCTACCCGGACGCCAACCCGGATCCGCCCGACTTCGACCCGGATTTCCGCCGCCCCAAAAATTGCGGAAACCCTACCCAAATCGATCCACGCCCGACCCGGCTCTGACTTCGCGACCCGGTTTTGGAGCTTTTGAGATCTGACGATCCGCAGCGAAGGCGACCGAGCCCGTCTCGGCCTGAGCTCGGGCCTCCACCGGCACCGCCTTGACCTCTATCCCGTCGGTCGTTGTAGCCGATCCCGTCGTCCACCCGTCACCACTAGTCACTGCACATCCTGCGTTCACCTGGGATTTCCATCAAACACCTAGCGGGCACCGGTTGAGGAAGACAAGATGCGGGCGGTTCAGGCTCGGGATCGTGACGGAGCTCCGAGCAAGCGACAATGGGGGAGGCAGGTTATGAACGGTTGGGGGCCGGAACTCGCATGAAGCCGGTGGCTACAAATCCCGGCCTGACGACCCCAACACACACAGACAGAAAAAAAGGGCGAGCAACCCTTGCTCACCACAATCGGGGATGCGGCGTCGGGTGGTTGGTTCGGTGGGCCGTCGACGGTAGGGTAGCGGTGGCAGCTTTTTGACGTTCGGATCCGGTGTGGTGTTGGCGGATCGGTCACAGCAACTGCTTCGGGGGGGAACAATAGCAGCAAGAACTCCAATCGCAAGTGGTGGAGAGCTTCCGGCTTCCCAGATCTGGCCCTCCCTCCTCCGGCTGACCTCGTTCAACCCTTATTTCACAGATCCAGGCGCTCAGATCTACCTTCCTCGGGCTCGCTTGCCGCCGGCCTCCCTCGAAGTCTCTCGGAGGGAGGTCGTTCGAGCTTTGCGACCCGATCTCTCGCATGCTCGCTCGTTGAATCAACCCTGAAGTCTCTCAAGGGAAGATCTCCGAGTTCACCGTGTCCTTCGACGGAGGTGGTGCCTCGCTATTTATAGGGGAGGGGTTGGCCGGTCGACGGGGATTCGGCCACGGGTCTTCGCACGCCGAACGAACGCCCGCGGCCGAACCGGCGTCCCATCCTCGCTCCTCCAACAAAGCGTGCTCGGCATTGAAGGCGGCCATTAATGGCGCCTGAGATCTGTCATCTCCGGCCGACGTCGGCCTACCCTCCTCGGCCATAGGTTGTCTTCGAGCGCGTGAGTTGCAGAGGCGTAGGGGGGAAGAAGGGAGAAGAAGGAAGAAGAAGAAGAAAGAGGGGGCCGGGCTGGAGGAGAAGGAGGGTGGGCTTGGGCCCGCGGAAGGGAGAGAAAAAGGGGAGGGCTGGGCATGGCTGCCAATTCTTGTTTTCTTTTGTTTTTATTCATTTTTATTTTTGTCGTTTTTGTTATTTAATACTTATTATCTAAAAAAAAGGAAAAATAAATAAATTAAGGCCTAATTAATAACCTAATCAAAATTTTAGGTGTCAACAACATGATATGTCATCAATGCAGGGACATAGATAAAATTAATCATGGACTAATCCTATTGTGCAAGTTTTTTTTTTTTTTTTTGGTAAGGTAAGAATAAATTGACTTAAACAAAACTATACAACTCGGAAACTGGCATCAAAAACTTACACTCAACGAGGCAACAAGCCAAGTCGAGTGGAAGGATGCCAGGAAAAGGAAGCCAAAAGCTACCAAGGTAGCAATAGGAAGCCAAACAACATCCATGAAAAAGCCAAACAGAAAGAAAAGCTACAAGAAAAAACAACCAGACAAGCGAAAACAGCCAAAAGGAGCCAACGGCCAAGAACAACACCAACCCTTCGAAAGAAAAGGCAATGAGACCTTGACACGCTGGTAGGCGACGAAACAGCAAAGGCTGAAGCACTTAGTCTGCAAAGATGGCTGGGTCAATACCCCAAATTCGTTGAGTTCTTCTATTTCTCGGAGTATCCGTCACTTGGCTAAAGGAGATGGCTTTGTCCCTCACAACTTTAAGTAGGTGGTTCTTCATGGTAGGCATAGCGAGAGTCTTGCCCCGAAAGAGAATGCCATTCCTAGTTTTCCAAATAAGATGGCAAAGTGCAACGAAGGAAAATCTAGCAATCACCTGAGAGAAGTCATTGCCTGAGAGAACTTTAAGGGCCTTAGAGAGAGTATCTTGCCATGGTTTGGTACCATGCCATATAATGTTGCATTTAGAAGCCCAAAACGAAGCCAAGCTAGCAGTAATTCAGCACCCAAAGAAGAGATGATTAATGGAATCCAGTCTAGAGTTACAAAAAACACAAACACCATCAAGAATCCTACCAAAGGAAAGAAGAAAGACCTGGGTGGGAAGGCGGTTCCTTGTGATGAGCCACAAATGGAATTGGTGCCTCGGGTAATAGATTTACTCCACACAAAGGAATGCCAAGGAACCACATTACACTTCGCACGAATAGCCTCCCACACCGAGGCAGTAGAAAAAATGCCTAAGGTAGTCTCAAGCCACAAAAACCGATTGGAGACTAGGACATCAAAGGCAGAGTGTGAACCCACTCTTCAATAAGACACTTAGTCACCAGGCCTGGAGCAGAATATAAATCAGCAACCGAAGCTTGCCTAGACAAACCCAATCGATAAATATACATGTTAGAGAAGACCAAGTTGAGGGGGCCTTGTGGTAACCAAGGATCAAACCAGAGAGAAACCGCTTTTCCATCCCCTATACACCACAGAAAGAATCGCTGAAAGTCCTTCCTCAGAGCAAGGAGTTTCCTCCAAGCCTGAGAGCAAACCGTATGCTTCGGCAGAACTCATAAGTTATTCCTCTTTAGGTAGATAGAATGGACTCATTTACACCAAAGGGATTCCTTATCAGTAAATAGAATCCAAATATGTTTTAGCATAGAGGCAGTGTTGCTATCCCTAAGGGATCGAATTTCAAGTCCTCCCTCTTTCTTAGGGAGGCAAACTTCATCCCATGCAACTTTTGCTCCCCCGCTCCCCAGAACCAAGCCTTTCCATATGAATTGCCTAAATATTTGCTCAATACGATCTAGGACCATTCTAGGAAGCATAAATATACCAACCCAAAAAACTTGGATGGAGTGGAGGATCGACCTAATAAGTTGGAGACGTCCTGCAAAGGAGAGGAATCGTTGGGCCCACGACTAAACTCTTGCTGTGATATGATTAATGAGTGCATTGCAATCAGCCTTGTCGAGGTGGGATGAAGTGATCGGAACTCCAAGATAACGAACAAGTAGCACTCCTTCCTGAAACCCAAGAGTTTAGATGATTTCCGCCCGCAAGTCCTCCGTCCCACCAGCTATGAATACTTCACTTTTCCTCAAATTGGGACAGAGGCTACTCCACGAAGAGAATAATTCTAACCCCTCCTTAAGAAGGGCAACATAGAGCATGTTGCCTTCACAAAAAAGGAACACATCATCCGCAAAAAAGAGGTGCGATAGGGAGGTCGGCTTGCATCTCCAAAAAAATTTAAAACTCGGTGGCTTGGACTTAAGGAGGAAAATCTTGAAAAACACCTCCACAATAAGGGTAAAGAGATAAGGGGACATAGGATCGCCTTGACGAAGCCCCCTACCATTAGAAAAGAAACCATGAAGTGCTCCGTTGATAGAGATAGAGAACTTCGGGGATTGGACACATGACATAATAAGCCCTATCAAGTGGTTAGGAAAATCAAATGCAAGAAGAGTTAATTCCAAAAAGCCTCAATCAAGAGTATCATAAGCCTTTTGAAAATCAACCTTAATAGCACATTTCGACAGATATGGGTCAACATGAAAGCCACGAAATAACTTCTAGGCTAACAAGATATTATCACTAATCCTCCGGCCCTTCACAAAAGCATTCCGGGGAAGACTAATAATGGAGGGCAGCATTACCGCCAAGCAATTGGTAATAATCTTCATGATACACTTGTAAATCGTGTTACAACAAGCAATTGATGTATAATTTATTTACTGAAGTAGCATTGGGAACTTTAGGCACCAAGACCAAGATTGTGTTGTTAATCTCACACAACAGGCTTCCAGAGTTAAAAAGAAATCTCTTATGGCCTCTATAACCAACGGCCCGACCACATTCCAATTACATTTGAAAAATTTAGCATTGAATTCATTGGGACCAGGAGCCTTTCCTCTCACAAGAGAGAATAAAGAGTCGTGAATTTCCAAGTTAGAGACTGGACGAGCAAGACTACTGACTTGGTCGAGATCAAGGGTCTACTGCAAAACCGCACGGATCTCCTGCACCTCACGCCGCGAAGGGGGTCCCTTAGTGAAAGCAAATCCTGGAAATGAGAAACAAAAACCCGCTGCACCTCAACCGAGTCAAAAACCAAGGAACCTTAAGAATCCTCAACCGAAAGAATTCTATTGGTTAGATTTCTTCTGTTAACAGTGTGGTGGAAGAATTTAGTGTTTTGATCCCCTTCCTTAAGCCACCTAATCCAAGATTTTTGCTGGTAAAAAGACTCCTCTTAGAGTCAAAGGTCCGAGAAGGTCAAAAGCTGCTCCCTCTCTAACTCCACAAGCTAGATATTTCCAGGGTCATGCTGAAGAGTGTCTTGAGTGCACAAGAGAGCATTCCAAGTATTGACAATCCTAACCGAGATATCCGAGAACTCCTCTCTATTAAGCTGCTTGAGGCGAAACTTAAGAGCCTTCAACTTACAAGTGAGCCTAAACAAAGGGAAACCAGTAACCGGCCTATCCCACACCCGTGAGACAATACTGTGGAAATCTGGGTGCTTCATCCAATAGTTGAAAAACTTGAATGGCTTTTTAAGAGTATAAGCAAACAAAACTCTAACAACCATTAGGGAGTGGTCAAAGATATCTGGAGCCAGAAAGGAAGCTTCCGAGAAGGAAAACTCCAAACACAACTTAGGATTAACCAAGACTTTGTTGATCTTCCTCATTTTGCGATTAGAACCCAAGGAGGCCGACCAAGTGAATTGATACCCAACATATCTCAAGTCATCTAGTTCCACTCAAGCTAGACACTGTCCGAACTCATCAAAAGATGGAAGCCAAGCATCCGAGCCCCCAACCCTATT
Organism: Eucalyptus paniculata subsp. matutina; assembly: GCA_017140255.1. Classification (NCBI taxonomy): domain Eukaryota; kingdom Viridiplantae; phylum Streptophyta; class Magnoliopsida; order Myrtales; family Myrtaceae; genus Eucalyptus; species Eucalyptus paniculata. The sequence goes on from CM029435.1 coordinate 47,791,121, forward strand.
CGATGGGTCTCGAATGGCATTGAAATCACCAGCCACCAGCTAAGGACAATCCAAAAGGCTACTACCGAGGCGGGAAAAGTTGTCCCAGAAAGGCCGCCGCAAAACAAACGAGTGTTCAACATACACTACAGAGAAATTAAATTCAACCCTAGATTCCAAGGACTTAAGCTTGCCATGGATCGCTTGGGCAAAAGAGGAAGACCCAACAAACTCCACTAAGCGGGGATTCCACCCAATCCAAATTCTCCCACGATGAGAAAAGTCATAGTTAGCTAGTCAATTCCATCCCACAGCAAGGCCCGAGGAGATGGAAGCAAACCGGGATTCAAGAACTCTCATTTCCACAATACCCACACTTGCTTAATGGGGGTGAGAAAGACCCCTATTATTCCATACTTCTATATTCATAAAAGAAGAGGGAGAGAACATCACTCTCTACTGCTTAACCTTCGTCGGCTAGAGACCAGCTTAGGACGAACAACAGATTTTGAAACCGAATGGGCTAAATCCGGGTCAGGTTGCTTCAGGGGGATCTATAGTGGGGCAGAGAAGGCTCCATCAATTTTCAGTTGCTTTGGGGTATCCACCACCATAGAGGATTCTTTCAGCAATCTGTCTTCTTTGTTTGAGCTACCCTACTTATCTTCCAAGTCATTATCTGACCTAGAAGAGGAGGAAGATGATGAAGAGATCATAGCTCGAGCTGCAACAGACACAAAAGATGAATCCAAAGCCGGGGGAGGCTTGGAGGGACCCTGATCCAAACGTTCCAGCTCAAGGGGCACAGGAATGCAGGGTTTGGCAGAACTTGTAGACACCACCTGAAAAGGGCCAGCATTCATAGATTTAGTTCATTTCTTCTTCTTCTTACTCCGAGCCTACACCCACCCTTCCCCATCAATAGCAGCAAATTGCTCCACAACAGGGGCAAGCGCGGGGACAACAGTCCTAGGGGTAGTAGAAGGGGTTACAGCTAGGTTGTGGGGGTGCTCCACGTTAGGACATTTGTGTCCAAAACAACCACTGGTTGGGCAAGAGAGAGGCAACCACTCATATTCGACTTTCACCAAGCGAGGCTCCCCATTATAGATAATCTCCACAGAATCACAGCAAGGCACCTTGGCCGAGATCTCTACACAAACACGAGCATAGGAAATGGTCTTTCTTTGCTCAGTTCTCCAATCCACATAGAGTGGCTTCCCAATAGAACTCGCCACAGCACTAATACCATGGATAGACCAGAAGGCAAAAGGCAAAATCTTTTCAATCTAACCCAAACAGGGACAGAAGATTGGAGTTCCTTCTTCAAATCCAGAAAAAAGGTGCCACTGTTGGAGAACCAATGGAACTCTGGCCACAATCCAAGGCCCATCTTCCAAAATCCTTCTTCTAAAGTTCGGGTCCTGGACATGAAGCATATAAAAGCCATTACCTCAGCGGTTTAGCCCCCCACAACTGCTTTAGAGTAGCTTCTATAAGCTTAAATGGAAGCTTACGTCCCACAAAGAAGCCAACAAGGCATTCATGCCAAATCAGGTCCACGGCATCCAGAATCTCCTTAGATAATTCAACCACAGTTCTATTCTCAAAAACAGAGGGGAGCTATGTAAGAGAGACTATATCCTTTGACTGCAAGCTTAGCCACATTTGCCCACGAACGCTTGGGGGCTGAATTGGGCCCCTTGGGAGGGCGATCTTGGGTCTGAGGATGAATACCAGGTCGCCTGACTCTGCTTTGTCCTCTACGGGTTTCAACGGCTCGAGGGCCTTCACGTGAACCCGCTTGAACAAGGGGTTGAATAGGGGAAGCTTTGCTTCGGGGCCGAGCAAAGGAAGGTCTGCTTTGGCTTTGAGCCCGAGTACTTTCAGCGAAATACAAGTTATGATTGGAAATAATCACATGATTATAACTTGCTAAAGCAAATCAACCATAGCAAGCCACGCAAAACAATGTTGGGGGTTCGAAATTAGTGCCTAATTGTCCGAAAGACAAATGTCTTAGTTGCATCAGATTACAGTAACCTAAGGCTCTATTAACTAAATGACGTGCAATTATATCATATATTGGAACTAACTATCCACAAAACTTGAGCAAACCTCATGCTTACATTGATCAGAGTTAACCTAAGGCATAAAGACCAGAGCAACGAAATGCGAATGGTACAGCCGTCGGGCTTAGCGAACCACCAACGAGAAGAGAAGCGGCCAAGAAGGAACAGCAGCGACGAAGAGTGGTTGCAATGAAGAACGACAAAGCTTGTCAAGGACACTCCAGCACGGCTTGAGCAGCGACGGTGGAGGGACAAGACACGCTAGCGGGAATGGTACTGTCTGGAATTCACCGAGGAATTTGTGGCAGCTGAAGAGGTGCGACCCGGGAGCAGCAGCGGAACTCGATCGTGTGGGCGGTGAGACCAGCTGTCGCGGCTTGCTAGAATGGCGAGAGGTTCGGAGAAGCATTGGGCGGGTTAGACTTTGCTGCAAAAGACTGTCTAGTTGTCAGTGGTGCTATGATTCGCTGGTAGCCTGCTGGTTCTTCGCTAGGAGTTGGTCTGGAGACGTAAGAACTGATGATTGCTTCCCTAGCTAGTCGCCGAGATCTGGTGCTCGTCTGAGGTTAGAGTGGATCAGGCGCGAGGGGAATCCACTAGGATTGATGGAAACTCGTCCGGCTTGCTGGTGTCGCCTGGAGATTCACCGGGAGGGCCTTGAAACGGCGGTAGCCAGAGCTTGAGCGGCGAATGGCGCAGGTGGCGACGATTGTTGGGCACCAGGGAAAGTGGGATCACTTGGAATGGCTGGGCTTCGTGGACGCTGTCAGAAGATCGCCGGGCGCCTATTAAGGGAGCGAAGGCCGATCCGGATCTGTAGGTGCCGGGGGGGCATCGGGCTGAGGCAGTCTGAGTTGCAGAAAATCTACTCAGCCAAACTCTTCCATGATGACCACCGTGCTTGCCATCGTATGGCGCAAACTCCCTCTTCAATTACTGAGACGGTGGGAAATCAAAGATTTGGTAGAGCATCTCTCGCCACTGATTTTCTTCCTTTGACTCAAAGATCCGTTGCTCACATTTTCCTCCGTACATACATATTTTCATTTCTTTCGCTTCCCATGCTCACCAATCTTTGCGCCCCATAATACGACGGATCCATTCCATTCTAAAGACAGAATCCTTCTCGGCTCGCTCCCTCCAGCTGAACGTTGTGTCTTGTGACCAAATCCTTTCTGCCATCCTGTTGCCAAACTTTTATTCAAAACAAGAGGCAATCTTCACTCTTTCCTTCTTCGCTTTGGCCGTAAATCACTACCACATCGATGGAAGATATCATTTTTCTTTCATCCCCTTGATTCGCAATATTCTTTCCTTTGACTATGCACAACGACCCACTTGTTGTCATGCGTGAATGTTAATGCTAAATGCGAGAAATGCCTGAACATGAACGGTGAATAAGTGTCAACCGCCGACAAAAGTTATAACATAGGCAGCCCTCCCTTGTTTGGAAATCCGACACCCAATTTATCAAGAAGTATATTCATGTCGATTCCGTAATTTTCATCGGTAAAATAAACAATGTGTACAATCGATTGACCTATCTAAAGAACTCTCTAAATGAAGTTTTACAAAGGAAAAGCCGATTCTCTTCTCATGCTGGATAAGAAGAAAGGAACTCAGCAGGAATACACGGAGAATTCTTCCATGCCCGGGCATGCAATTTGAGAATCTCTCTCGCCTTTTCCTTCGTCTTGCTCCTGCCCTCAACTTGGAGGACTAGACACAACTTCGCGGCAACGCCTACTTGCAACATCTCTTGCACAATGCTCGGTGTTGCCGAGAACTTGGAGATGGACAAGAGAATCCTGACACATCTCTCGTTCGCTGTCTCTGAAACCCTTAGTATCCTCTTCGACACGATGGCAATCCCTGTTCCGTGCTCCAACAACTCGGCTCTTCCCTCTGCGCATTGGCACAGCACGTCCAAAAGGAAAAGGATCATTTCGCTCTGCCTTTTGTTGCATGAATCAAGGAGAAGGTCGATCAAGACCGGCACAGCACTGGCTTCCACGGCTTTGACTCGGTTCCGACCCATTGGGCAGGCAAGGAAAAGCAGTTTCAATGCAGATTTCGTTGCCTTCTGTGAGACTTGATCACGCAGAAGTCGAACTACTTCAACGAACAATTCCCTCCTCAATCTTGACAGTTGAATAATATCAGCAACTTCAAACATGGACTTTAGTAACATGACTGCGTATGCCCTAGAGTCGCAGGTTCCGCTCTGCATGATTCGAGTCAACGAGTCGACAAACACTCCGTCATTGCCTATGAGGTTCTTAAGGCTGGCTTCAGAAAGTTGTAGGTGATAAAGTACGGCCAGAGCCTCATCAAGCGGTCTAGTTGTGACCTCAAAACTCAGACAGTCGGACAATGTTTCATCTAGTAATGTAGAGCTCACCGAGGTTTCATTTTTCACTAGTGTCACCAAGAAGTCAGCGGCACCAGCGGCTTCCATGCAGCATCGATTAGTGGCGTTCTCGGTAGCGATCGACCGCAGTCTTTTGAGACACTTGTTTCGCATGTCTGGGGACTCAGCCTCGTGGAGGAGCTTAGCAATCTGGGACTTGCTTATGGGAGGTCTTGGGGTCGGAATCCTTTCGATGCCATGCGCAGCATTGAGGGTGCACCACGATTGGATGAGCCGCCGGAGCGTGTGGTTGGGCGTCAATTCGCAGTCTGGAATCGCTTGCTTGGTCACCGGGCACGTGCCGCTCTTGGCGGAGAACAACCACTTCTCGATGCTCTCACGGTCATACGTTATCCCGGTCGGCACCGTGACAGGGTCCTTCATGAGCTGGAGAGAAATCGGGCATAGGAAGAACGAGGGAATTTCGACTTCCTCCATTGGCATCGAAAGTAGATCACGAAGGAGACGAAGAACTGTAACCCCGAGGAAGAGGGAGAGAGAGAGAGAGAGAGAGAGAAAGATTGAGACGTGAAAAGGGCAGAAGGCCGAAGAAGAGCTCAAGAAATGCTTATGAATCCCTCCAAGAAGAAGGAGGGTTTGAACTATTTGATGGAGTTGGTTGAGTTCAGCTGGGTTTGAAGATGCTTTGTGCGGGTCTTGAGGGTTTTATATATGAAGTTGCGAGGATGAGAAATTCAAAGGTGAGAAGGTCAAAACACGGATAAGTTCGAACAGGGCTCACGCGGAACTCACGCACTATGAACGAGGGGAGAGAGTCAAAAGGAGTCGCCGAAATAGCACGTGATGTTTCCTCCTCCGCCAGTCTTTCTCCAGCGTTTCAGACTCTCTCTCTCTCTCTCTCTCTCTCTCTAAGATCGAAAGGGTGTCGACCTCCTCCGTTTCAGTCCACTCTAAAAATTGCACGCTGTCAACCGAAGACCTCGTCAATTTTAGGTTGTAATATTCATGGTTATACGTTGCAATATAAGGCCTGATAGTTATTGTAAATTAATTTTTCTATACATGCTATTCTTGATTTGTCATGCAGTGGAGCATCCGCATGCTAATGACAAATTAATTCTGAAAATAATTGTTTGTATTACTTGAGATAATTTATCAATAAGAAATATCTTAATTATCGATGATAATTTATGTTTAAATATTTTCAGTAAAAACAAATGAAAAAAAATTCCGTTCACTCAGTTTTGCAAAAGATATAAATAATTATTTTTAGGAAAATATTTTTTCATTTTTTCATTTTGTGCAAAATTGATGGAGCTTAAGAATTTTGAAGGATCTTGAAAGAGCATATAAGTTTGAATGTGTTTGTTCATTATTAATTTTTTCCGCACTTATGGAAAGTTCGATTTGCATGTTCAGCTGTTTGAGTGGACTTTGAACTTTATAAGTTGGACGACAAATCATGGAAATTTTTAATTGACGAATTTTTGGACCACCTGTAAATCATAATTACCAACATAAATTTATAAAATCCTGCTGTCGACAAAAATTTAGTCTACAATGACTGTCATGGTGAATAAATAATTTAAGGTGCTCAAGGAAATGGGAACGTCCCATCTTCTCCCTGCAATAATGAGGCTAAAGAAGAGGACACACCCCACTTTCGACCCATTCATGTGTGAACACAAAACGAGATCAAAAGCTGTTCAGACAAGACGTCACAGCTGAGGTAGGATAGTGGGTTATCGACTGAGACTGGAGTGACAGAGAGAGATAGAGAGAGAGAGTTGTCGGAGTCAAATCACGTGGTTTTCGGAACGGACCGTATTCAAAGCGAGTCAGTGCCCACCGCAAAGGACGTCAAACTTTTACTACAAACTCGTCTTATTTTTTATTCTGAAAATCGATAGATTTTCTTTAATTTATATGTTCAACACCACACCACAAAATCCTAACAACCATGCGATAATGATCCAAAATGTAAAACACGCAAAGCCGCCGCTACTGTTTTGCGCTCCTCTTCTTTTTTGTCCTTTTGATGTATTTGGTGTTTATTTTCTTCTTCTTTCTTCGACTCTACTTCGGCCAAAGAAGAAAAAGGCAAAGGAAGAGATTGTGCATGGCGGCAGCCATGAGTGACGCTTGCGCATGCGTCAACCGCGGCCCAGCAGCCATAAAGCGTTCGACCAGAGTTTTTATCTCACCATACATTAGGGTTTTGATATGTAAATCACTCGTGCTATCATATGGAAAATAGATGATAAGAATGATTAAATTGATTTCAAAACATGCTGCATAGGATAAGTTAGATCAAAACGAAATCAAAGCTAATCAATTCCACATTCGTTGCCATTTTTCCAGATAGAATTTACTCAAACAAACCAAACGATCCCAACATCTTTCTTTTTCTTTTTTACTTCTATTTTATTCAAATATATTAATTTTTCTTCTTTTCCAATAGTGTTCCTTTTTTATTTCTTTTCCTCGAGTTGTTCATGTGTCACGGGCGATCGATTTCTTTCGCTACACCCGGATCGTTGAGAGAGAAAGTCCTGAAAATACAATGATCTAATAACAGAAATAGCAGACTCCGTAATGTTCTTGCAATTCGGGGAGAAGGCTTGGTGGGAATCCAAGGGAGAGCAGGAGGTCCACGGGCGAGTTGGAGTCGACTCTGGGGAACCTCTCGGGTCGTCCATCTTTTGGCCCGTGACATTCTCCCCCACTCAATTGAGCGACGTCCTCGTCGCTCTCAGCTCGGCGAGCAGCCTTCCGGGCTTTGGCACGAGCCTTCTTGTTCTTGTTTCTCTTCTCTCGAACGCTCATGAACGAAGGGCCGCATCCTTCCATGATGAAGTCGGACGCTCGCGGCTCGGTCTTCGGCTTGGACGGAGCACGCGGCGCACACTCAACCTTGGGGAAGAGCGCTTGGATGGGCATGGCATGTGTTGGAGTAGGATCCAACTTGGCCTTTGGCTTCACCTCGGTCAGCTTGTTGATGCGCATGACGGCCTTCAAGCTCTTGTCGAGGCGTCGGATCGACGCGATGGTCTTGGTGTCGACCACCCCTTTGATCATGGGGATCATCGACGGACACTTTTGGTCGAGGATCATCATGCACTTCGTCCTCATGTCGATCATGGCTCCCACACTCTCGAAGAATTGCATGCCAAGTATGAGATCATAGTCGTCAAGAGGGATTACCTCGAACGCCATTCGGCCCTTCCATCCGCCAATCTTGACGTCCACGTCGGGTGTTGATCCTACGCCATGGAAGTCGCCCGAATTGATCGGCTTGTACGACTTCTCGGATGGCTCCACGTGAAGTCCCAAGGTCTTCACAACCTCGGTCGACATGAACATGTTCGATGCGCCGGTGTCGACCAAAGCATAGAGCGTTCGGCCGCCCACTTCGACCTCCACAAAGAACATGTCGGTGTTTGGTGCAATCCCTTCTTCTTTGGTCGGCGATCGGGCTTGGACCGAGTTGATCATCCTCACAGCCCCAATCCGGATCTGCCTCTTATCTTCTTTGGGCTCCTCCTTCTCTTCTTCGAGGGCAAGGAGGGCATTGATTCGACCCTTCTTCGGGCATTTTTGGGTCCAGTGCGAACCTTGGCAAATGAAACAAGGAGAAGGCGGGGGTTGATCAAACCTGCTCGCGTAGTCCGTCGGTGGTCTACCCCTTGGAAGGCTGGCTTGGAAGACCCTTCTCCCCATGCTTTGGCTCGGCCACCTTGATCATGCGCAACCCGGGGAGTGTTTCTTCCAGCTTCATCTTCGCAAGGTCGATCAGTCCTCCAATCTCTTTGCCGACTCCTTGGTTCGGTCTTGGTGAGGTCGACGAGTGACTCGGCTACGCTCAGCGCACGCGCCAGGCTACTCACGTCCCGCCGCTTCAACTCGAGCAGTGCCCACGGCTTCAACCCATCCATGAATGCTCCGAGAGCCTCCTCTTCGCTCAGGTTGCAAATCTGGAGTTTGAGCTCCGTGAACTCCTTCACGTACTCTCGGATCGTGCCTCTTTGCTCGAGGCGATGGAGCTTGCTACGGGCTTCTTGCTGAGCGAACTCGGGGAAAAAGTAGTCCCGGAACTCTCGTACGAAGTCGTCCCATGTGCAAACGGGATCAGCGCCTCGTCTAACTTCGTCACACCTATTGCGCCACCAAAGCATTGCCGTATCAGACAGGAACATGGACACAGTTCGTACCTTGGTCGTCTCGTCGTGCATGTTGACGGCGCCGAAGTATTGCTCCATGCTCCAGACGAAGTTGTCCACCTCCTTGGCGGATCGTTCGCCTTTGAACTCTTTCGGCTTTGGCACCTCAATTTTGGGCACCGCTTGGTTCGGCACAGCACCGTTGGTGATGCTTAGTTTGCACAGGGCGAGCTCGGTCTTGAGCTCTTGGATCTCAGCCTTCATGGCTTCGATCTTGTCCCTACGCGGAGCTTCTTCCTCGACCACTTGGATGCGCTCCTTCAACACATCGATCGATGCTTCAAGGGCTTCGTCTTTGTCGTGTAATGGGGCGGTAGCTTCGTTGATGCATGAAGTGAAGTCTTCACGGAGTGAACTGTCAACCTCCATGATCCGGTCTCACACGTCGTCAAGACCTTCCATGAGCTCTTGCACAGCGCTCCGGACATTCGCGATCTTCTCATCGAACGCAGCTACGACGTCCCTCGAGGCGTCTCTTCTCTTTCCACGACCGCGGTCCTCTTGGACTTGCACTGTCTCTCCAACCATGACAGCTTCTTGGCTCGACATTCCTTCGAACAGTTGGCACTCCTTGATCTCTCGAACGGATCTCTCTTTTGCTCTGATACCACTTGTCACGGGCCGATCGATTGGGATCGTGACCGCGCTGCGACTCGGGCGAATTTGGACTACCCAAGCCAAGCCTTGCTCGATCGAACGCTTACCCGCTCGCTTACCCGGATCGTTGAGAGAGAAAGTAAGAGAGAGGAGCTCTGAAAGGAAGCGGAAGCTTTGATATTACTGAAATGTTGGGTGATTACAAATGAAGGAGGACACCCCTTTTATAGTTGAGGGCCTCGGCTTACAACCATTGATCTAGAATTCTACCGGCGGACGAGATCGCACCGCCTCAACTACCGACATAAATATTGAGCTACCATCTACCGACATAAATAACGGAACAGACTCCCGTAATCTAGCGCAATGACAGTTTCGCCCGCCCTTGCAATTCGGGGAGAAGACTTGGTGGGAATCCAAGGGAGAGCAGGAGGTCCACGGGCGAGTTGGAGTCAACTCTGGGGAACCTCTCGGGTCGTCCATCTTTTGGCCCGTGACACATGGCTTTAAACATATAGATATGTGGCTTGTGGACGATTTACATCTACTTTCGTTTGGCACCAGTAATTCCTCGGTCGGTCGTCGAACAGCTACTCTTTTTTTTTGGGTGTAATTTAAATGGAAGTCTACACCAAAACCCTACCAGCACACAACCACCGTCGACCATTCGACGGTCTAAGACGCAATATCTTGTATTTCTAAAAGACTTATTTGCACTCTTTTAAAAAATTATACGTGTGAATAAACATCGATTTTAGCTTTAGACGACTTTGAAACGTTCAACGGCGATCGACGATTCTAGCATGCGGTTCTCAATGATTGGAAAAAAAAAAAAAAGAGACTATCGATTAGTAGGTGAGTGGAGAAATGCATAGTTCGATGGGTTAGAGACTAGATTTAGAGGTGAACGTTCAGTATGGGAACTTGGTATGTTAATTGATTAAACTATGTAATACCAGGCATATAAATCCCGTAAATAAGCAATATGAATACTTTTAACATCTTTCATTTGTAAGTCAGATTAGAAACGACAAACGAAAATTGGTCATGCATGTAAAATAAAATGGGGCAGAACCTAACTCTAATATCAAAATATCTAACACAATGTTTAAGTTTATAGGTCAAAGGAAATCATGTATATTTGTTAAGAGTCCCCGTAAATAAGCAATACGAAATAATTTAACAACGCGCTTCACCCCCGCGACATCTCCTCCACCCTTCAGAGCACTGTTATCATTGTCGACCAGCTCCGACCACCATCGTATGGGCCCCACCATCCCGCTTTATTAGCGACGACTCGAATCTGGGCTCAGGATGTGGAAGTCACCTTCGTTGAACCATCTACACACTTGGCTGTGATGTCGGAAAATTTTCAGTTTGGAAACTGAAGTCGACTGTTCAAATTCCACTAATTTTAACCAAACTACTCTGAATCAGGGTGACATGTACACTGACTGGGCTAAATTAGTTCGTGAATCTTTCGAGATTTTTCATAAGTCTATCAATAGCCGTGTCTCCACGCTTGTTCTCCACGTTATAGAAAAAACAATAGTTTTGACATTAAAAAAAAAAAAAAGCTGCCGTTGAAGAAATCAAGGCTCACTCATGCACGACTATGTTTTCTTTCTTCTTCTTTTTCCACCTTTAAGTAAAGGGTAGGTACGACTCATGTCGTGCTTGCGCTGAAGTGTTCATAAAGAGATGGAATCAGAGTGGCACATGGTTTGCAAATTTGATGGGTTTGCTCGGGCAAAGTTGAAGTGCAACACACGCCCCGAAAGCCAAAAGGGAAGTTTGATTTGTATTTTTATTGTACTCTTTACAAGTTTTCTTTTTCAAATCTAGTCCGACTACCTGGAAACTTATATGACACCTTATAAATTCCATAACCACTTAAATTCATACATTCAACTAATCATAATCTAGACTATTTTGAGCATGCTATTGATGAGATTTGAACGATTAACCTCTAAATTGAGCTGTAAATCTCCCAATGCCCTAACTTTGCGTGCCAACCCCGGGTGTATTGACACGTTTTGTTGGAGGACACGGTTGTCAGACATATTGATTATAGCTAATAGGTGTATGGAAGGATAAAATATTGAAATTCAGGCAAAATGTGGTTGCTTTCTGATCCATATTTAAGGGTGTGTTTGTATTGTGAAAAATGAAGTACTTGGAAAATATTTTCTTAACACGTTCGTTAGTATCATTTAAAAAAATGATGAAAATTTTTATTGTCTATGACAATATTTAAAGATAAAGTGTTGTCGGTAATGAAAATATTTTTCATTGGCTAATTATTTTAAGCAATACAAGCAATCTATTTAAGGAAATTTTTTTCAAATCGTTTATTTTCTTTATCACCCTAAAATAAGATTCATTGTCTAATCGGAAGAGATCATGTTCACAAATGCACAATTGATCAAGTCTAATGAAGTCTTTTTGTGTTGAAATAATGGATAATATATTGTCATTTCTTTAAAAGTAAGTCAAGAAAAGTTCGAAATTATAAACCATAAAATATTTCTATCATAACTAAACGTGAATTATATTAAACAAGAAAAATGAATATTTGGGCAAATTTAATTGCAAGATTAAGCAGTGCAATCGCATATGAACATTGAATTTGGTTACTAGTGCCATCTAACAAGAAATCACAAGGATATGATATTTTTTATTTACTCCAAAAGAATAAGTAGTTTTCCATAAGTTTAACAAACGTGCGGGGGATAAGAATCTATTGAGAAATCATCAATGTACGTTTGTTTTGCGTAAAATTACGAGTATAAGTTGAGTTAAATGATTATTATTTTTTCGCTACAACTGCTAATAATTTTGAACGTGATCGGCCCATGCTATATTGAGGGTGTGGGCTTTCTGCCAACGAGTTTGGCCTCCGTAGAAACTCCACCCCAATAGCTCCTTTAAGGCTTCCACGCATGGAGGAAAATGTACACAGCTTTGAACACCAGCCATATTAAATACATCAGTTTTGTAAGTTCTAGAATTCCACGGTGGCGCCGTGCGTTTGTGTATCGCGCTTATTTGGTATTCTCCTGACGATATTTACATGGCGATTACAAAATTTGCTCCAAAATCGTGAAATTAATCTAGGGACTAAATCCGCTAAATAGTATGGTGATCAAAATTGAACGAGGGAAACGATATTGAAAATGCTCTTTTAGTAATTTCCCCTTATTTTTCATAATAGAGAAAATAATGTGCCACAAATTCAGTGGCGGTATGGTTTGTACAATTGATATTGTACTATCCTTACCAGTAGCGGACTAGGATAGGAATTTTAATAGCTGTTGCTTTAAGGGTTGTAGCTTTTGAATAGATAGAAATTGCGACTCGTCAGGCGCACTCTCTCTCAGAATAGTTAGAAGGGTGAGAATGAGCGACCAACTCTCTACATCCCTCTGTTTTCTATTCCTTTTTATTTTGCTTTTGAGAGACGTTTTTGTATTTCTGCTCGGGTAATTTCTTTGGTTCGATAGGATTTGAGGACCATGTGTCAACTATGTGATGTTTGTCGAAGAACTTTGGTGAGATTGCATTACTGCTTGGATCTTTGGCAATTAACTCAAGATTCTCTGTGTTCTTGCTCCTCGTGCATATTTGCAAAGTTTATTCATGTTGATCCTCACTTCCACTTCATCACATTCTATAAGATTCTTTAACAAAATTTAGAAACATTCGGTTCATAACGAGACTGATAACTGATGAAAACCCGAACTCTTGTTGCCGAAGCATTAGGAACTCATTTCTGACACAATGTACACAAACACAAACCCGTTGAAATAATTTACAAAAAAAAAAAAAAAAACGTACTGAAAATTCGATATCTCATATATGAAATTAAACCAAGGCCTAAATAATCCCAATGGGTGCAATTAAATCATGAAATCTTCTTCAAAAAAGTGAAATCGCATTTTTTCATTGAACGGCTTTGAAAACCTCATACGCGACGCTCAAAAGTTGCATAGAATCATAGATGGCAGCACCAAATTGCATTTTTTCACTCTAAATTTAGAACTAAATTGTAATTTTTGACAAATGTTAAGTACTTGGTTGCACACAATTAAAAAATCTAGTACTTATATTGAATTCTATGCGTGAAGTTTAAGATTTTTTGATGCAGTTTTTTTTTTTTCTAATAGGTATATGGATTCGCACCTGTAGTCATAGTTGTAGTGTGCGATGACCAACGGTTATTAACTTATTATGATCTTCTAAGTTTTAGAAATGAAATTTTTAAGCATTTTTAATAGATCAACTGCCGGATTGAGAAACAACTTCCACATTCACTATGGGGTTGGAGACACATGAAGAAATTCGGTTACCAACCAAAAACACATGTAATTATGGACGGTGTTTGTATTTTTTTTTTTCTTGTACATTGGTGGTGGATCTTACAATAATCCAATTCTTAAACATGAGAACAATATTGAGACAAAATAATTTGGAAACAACTACTTTAACATTTCAATAGAAACTTAGAACTAATGCATTAGACAGTTATCTTATAGTCAAATTTCAATTAGTATGAGAAAGATCGTCATTTATTACTTTTCTCTGCCGATAGCTAATACACTGCAAGAAAAATCGACACTTTTCTCCCATATTCGCAAAATTTACACTTGAGTTACAAAGAAACCACACTTTTAATTTATTCAAACACTCTCCAATGGCACAAAAATCCCCCAAAAAAAGGGAAAAGGGAAATCATGCACTCACTTCGCAACCCTAGTTAAGAGCGTATCATCGATGCAAGGAGACTTCCTCCAGTCGTCGAAGTGCGTCTTAAGTATCTCTCGAGATTTGTCTTTCAAGTACGTCGCGCAATCCGCTTGTAACAACAACCCAAGCTTCGACACAGCTCCGACCATTAGCATCTCCCGAACAAACATCGAATTCCCCGAAAACTTGCTCAGCATTGAAAGTATGAGGACGGCCCACTCGTCCGCGGATTGGGAGACGTTCAGAATCCTCTTTGAGACCACGGCGATCCCGCATCTGTGGCCCATATACTGAGCCCTCCCGTCGGCGCAAGAGCATAGGTGGAACAAGACTCCGAGGATTAGCTCAGTGGTTTTCTTCTCCGGAAACCCTAGTTCCAGCTCGATGAGCTCGAACACGGCGCCGTGCTCCACCATCATGGCACGGTTTCTCACCCATCAGCACGAGTCTAACAATATATGGAGCGACGCATTTACTGCCTGTTGAGTGATGCCGTTCCTTAGGAGACGGATGATTGTTTGTAAGAACTCGCTTTTCAATCTTTCTAGCTCTGAGGAGCTTGCCGCTTTGAACATCCTTTTGAGGACTATAAGCGTGTGTGATCTCACTGCGATGCAATTGTTTACTTCACAACCTAAAACCCAAGTCAGCGTTTTGATGATCCAATCGTTTTGGCCGATGAGTAGCTTTGCAGTTGCGGATGGGACTCGAAGTAGTACTAGTATGCTCAATGCTTCCTCGAGACCAATGGTCCGGTTTTCGTCGCAACAATTTGCAACGTATTGTAAGACATAAAAAATCATATGCGGAAGCCAGGATCAATTTAAGACAAACCTCCAGCCATTGTTCTTGTTCGCGTTCGTCAGAAAAAACCTGAAATCAAAAAAAATTGGGGACACTCTACTACCCCAATTCACTCTCGTACTGATGGTGTATTCTGAATGAGAAAGTTTGAGTTAAACCTTGTCATCACCCGTCAGAAATGAACGTACGTTCCTTTTTATATCCCGTCTTCCATCAAAACGGTAACCAATGGGCGGTTGTCACGAAAGGGTACGAAGCGTGGAAAACTTCATGTCGAATAGTAGCAACTTTAAGAGAAAATGTGGGTCTAAAAAATGTGGGATCACAAAATAAATAACATTCTCCCACTTGATCCCATCATTTTCATCATACGGATCATTCAACTAATTCCACAAAACTTTATGCTCAAAGAAAAGAAACAAAACACATGGATCATGGCGACATGTCCTCTAAGAGTGAGTAATATCTTCCATATATCACAATGCATCTTATTTCTTTAATGTCAGCCTATATGTGACAACAAATCTTAATGAATAAACCTCATGTTTATTCCAGAACTAAGGATAAATGTTATTCTCATAAACAACAAAATGTATACACAAAAATTGAAAATCAACATTACAACTGAATAAGAGTTTCATACAACAAAAATCGTTCATATGTCGACAAATCACATGATGGGACCTATTCCCATACTAGTTACATGATCCTTATATTTCGTGCAACCATATCCTTGACAAGATTATACTTGGTATCTATAGGTTTGGTCTTGCCATGATATTTTGGATCTTTGGTGTACACTTTGCTGCTTGGCTATCACAGTTAACCAACAATGAATCTGCAGCATTTCCAATAACACCTATATGATTCAAAAATCTCTTAAGCCAAACACTCTCTTATACTTCTTGATAATGCCACGAACTCAACTTACATCGTGGACAAGGCTATACACTTTTGTTTCTTACTGCTCCAACATATGGTGCCATTATTTGGTAAGAAAATAAACCCGCAGGTAGATTTTCTTTCATTTAAATCTCCTCTCAATCGCATCACAATAGTCTTTGAGTTGCGCATCCTTTCCCAATAACTCAACGTATGATCAGCAGTCCCCTTAGATACCTCAAGATTCTCTTAACGGGCTTTCCAATGTGCTTGACCTGGATTGGATTGGTATCTGCTCACCATTCCAACTGTAAAGCATATGTCGGGTGTTGTACACATCATAACATACATTAAGCTCCCAACAGCACTAGCATAAGGAACATGTTTCATTTGTTCCTTCTCTTGTGGAGTCCTTGGACACAGACTATGGCTCAATGCTTCACCTTTTTGCAATAGGAGTGTCTATGGGTTTACAGTCCCATATCCTTCAACTCAAAGTTAGAAGACAACTATCTCTTGATAGTATTAACCAACTCCATATTGCTTCCGGCAATTAGTATATCATCAACATATAATGATATGATCACAAATTGATCATTAGATCTATTGATATATACACAATGATCCTCGTCAATCATTGTAAAATCATATGCCACTATGGCATTATGAAAATGTATATACCTTTGTCTCGATGACTGCTTATGGCCATATATCGACCCCCAAAGTCAACATACCTTTTCTTCTTGGCCTTTCACTATGAAACCAGCAGGTAGTT
Source organism: Eucalyptus paniculata subsp. matutina (assembly GCA_017140255.1). Taxonomy (NCBI): domain Eukaryota; kingdom Viridiplantae; phylum Streptophyta; class Magnoliopsida; order Myrtales; family Myrtaceae; genus Eucalyptus; species Eucalyptus paniculata. The sequence goes on from CM029435.1 coordinate 47,807,567, forward strand.
TCATATATGTTCATTCCTCTAATTCTATTGAGGAAAGCAGTCTTTACATCCATTTGATGTAATTCAAGATCCAGACTAGCTACTATTGCCAGAATAATGCGAATCAAAGTAAATCTCACTACAGGAGAAAATGTACTTTCATAATCAATTTCTTCCTGTTGATTATACCTCTTCACCACAAGGCGAGCCATATGCCTTTCTATTGAGCCATCAGCCTTTCGCTTTATTTAGATAACCTACTTGTTCCTATAGCTCTGCGTCCTTTTGGAAGATCAACCAGCTTCCCGCACTTGGTTTGATTTCATTGACTCCATTTCCTCTTTCATTGCATGAATCCATTTTTTCTTATTAGGCGGTTCGGAGCCTCATTAATATTTCTTGGCTCAACCTCATCTTGTGGAGCAACCATAAAAGTTTCCCCTTTCAATGTCTAAACATCGACGGGGAATACTTTGGCGACTTGTTCACCGTATGGGAGATTGTACACTTAGCACATCATTCCCTATCATGCTCCCACTTGGATTAGGTAATGATGATGTCACATCAGGTGGTTGCAATTGAGAATGAGTTGAATTCAATTCATTACATCTCATATTACTCCCACTTGAATGAACTCCCATGACATCATTATCTTGATCCAAGGTTTTAATAGGGAGTTATTTTCCCTTATTTCGCCCCTCTTAGAAAATTCATCCACCGAGGATGTGACATCCCGTGATTCAAATTCAGTTATACTTCCACTTTCCGCTCACCTATGAACACATACATTTTTGAGTGTTCGCAGTATCTCATGAAAATACTCTTATTTTCTTTGGGACCCAATTTCCCAAAACTTGTGAGAGGACTCATGACCATAAAGACAACCCCATGGCTTAAGAAAAACTTAAGTCCGGTGTTCTAACAGTCCATAACTCATATGAAGTGGAAATAACCGATTTGAAGGCACTGGTTAAGTATAGGCGCGAGTTAACAACACATCACTCCAAAAAGTGATGGGTAAGTTAGTATGCGCCTTCATGGACCTAACCATTCCAAGAAGGTTCTGTTTCTTCTCTACGCACATACAACAAAAATCGTTCATATGTCGACAAATCACATGATGGGACCTATTCCCATACTAGTTAAATGATCCTTATACTTCATTTGTGGCATGCCTTTAGTTAAAGGATCGGCTATCATCAATTCAGTGCTAACGTGTTCAATGACCACTTTATTCTCCTTAACACGTTCCCTTATAGCTAAATACTTAATGTCGATATGCTTACTTCGACTGCCACTTTTGACATTTTTAACCATAAAAACTGCAGCTGAATTGCCACAATATATTCTTAATGGCCTAGAAATAGAATCAACAATTCTAAGCCCAGCAATGAAACTCTTCAACCATACACCATGCGAGCTAACCTCAAAACAAGAAACGAACTTAGCCTCCATAGTGGAAGTAGCAGTCAAAGTCTGCTTGGCACTTCTCCATGACACGGCTCCGCCAGCTAACATGAAAATGTATCCAGATGTTGATTTTCGTGAATCAACGCAACCCGCGAAGTCCGCATCCGAATAACCGATCACTTCCAGGTTGTCAGTCCGTCTATACATAAGCATATAGTCTTTGGTACCTTGAAGGTATCTCAACACTTTCTTTACAGCTCTCCAGTGGTCTAAACCTGGATTACTCTAATATCTTCCCAACATTCCCACAGCAAAAGCGATGTCAGGTCGAGTGCAAACCTGAGCATACATCAAGCTTCCAACAGCAGAAGCATATGGAATGTTGTACATTTGTTCCCTTTCTAAATCATTCTTCGAGCATTGGTTCAAATTGAACCTGTCACCCTTCACAATGGGTGCTATACTTGGTGAATAATCTTTCATCCAAAATCTCTCTAGGACCTTATTGATATAGGTTTCTTGAGATAGTCCTAAAATTCCTCGAGGTCTATCTCTATGGATCTTAATGCCAATGACATAAGATGCTTCACCCATATCCTTCATGTCAAAACTCTTAGAGAGAAATTGTTTCACCTCGTGTAGCAACCCCTTATCATTGGTTGCAAGTAGTATATCATCCACATACAGTACAAGGAAACAAATTTTGCTCCCATTGACCTTCTGGTATATACATTGATCCATGACATTCTCTACAAAACTGAATGAAGAGATGACTTCATGGAACCTTAAGTACCATTGGCGGAATGCTTGTTTCAAGCCATATATAGATTTCTTAAGCTTGCACACCAAATGCTCACCTTTACTAGAGAAGAATCCTTCAGGTTGTTTCATGTAAACCTCCTCCTCTAGTTCTCCATTGAGGAACGCCGTTTTCACATCCATCTGATGTAATTCCATATCAAAATGGGCAACTAATGCCAAAACAATACGAAGAGAATCTTTCTTAGATACAGGAGAAAAAGTCTCCGTATAATCGATTCCTTCCTTTTAAGTGAATCTTTTGGCAACAAATCTAGCTTTATATCTTTCAATGTTACCCAATGAATCTTTCTTAGTTTTGAAGACCCATTTACAGCCAATGGCCTTCGCACCATCAAGTAACTGAACCAAATCCCAGACTTTATTAGATGTCATAGAACTCATCTCTTCTTTCATGGCATTGTACCACAAATTGGATTTATCACTGTCCATGGCTTGTGAAAACGTTTCAGGATCATTCTCAGCTCCAATATTGTAGTCAGACTCTTGTAAATACACAATATAATCACTAGGAATAGCCGATTTCTTTATTCTAGAAGATCTTCTCAATGTTGGATCAACATTCTCTTGAGGAGCATGTTGCTCAACTGGTTGTTCAACAGTTTTCGGTAATTGCTGAACAACTGGATCCACTAGATCAATATCAGCAGGTTGTGGAACTTCAACGATTGGTTGTTCAATAGCTGGCTGAACTGAAGGGGCATTTTGAGCAACAACCAACCTTAAACTTGAGGTGGAAGGTTGAGTGTCTGAATGATCTTCCTTAGGAACAAGATCCCTCGGTCAATCGCTCCCACTGATCAAGTCATTTTCAAGAAATTTAGCATTTCTTGATTCCACAATCCTAGTGATATGAGATGGACAATAAAACCTGTATCCCTTAGACCTTTCGGCATATCCAATGAAATACCCACTTATGGTCCTTGGATCCAACTTCTTTTCTTGTGAATTATAAATTCTCACTTCAGACGAGCATCCTCAAACGCGCACATGATGTAAATTTGGTTTCCAACCCTTAAATAACTCAAAAGGTGTCTTTGGGACAGCCTTGGTCGGAACTCGGTTTAAAATGTACACTGCCGTCTTAAGTGCTTCAGTCCACAAGGATTTAGGAAGATTGGAGCTACTAAGCATACTACGCACCATGTCCAATAAGGTCCGATTTCTTCTTTCCGCTACGCCATTTTGGTCCGGAGAACCAGGCATAGTATATTGGGCAACTATCCTATACTCTTGAAGAAATCTTGCAAATGGACCAGGTGCTTGTCCATCTTTAGTGTATCTACCATAGAATTCTCCACCTCTATCTGATCTCACGATCTTAATTTGCTTATTGCATTGTTTCTCTACTTTCGCCTTAAATACCTTAAAGGAATCTAATGCTTCATACTTATTATGAATGAAATAGAGATACATATAACGTGAGTAATCATCTATGAAAGAGATGAAGTATTTCTGACCACATGAGTCCATATCCGGACTACAAATATCCGTGTGTATGATTTCTAATATTTCTATACTCCTCTTGGCACCTTTCTTTGTTTTGTTAGTCTGCTTTCCCTTTATGCAGTCCACACAAGTATCACAATCAGTAAAATCTAAAGTACCGAGTACTTCATCATTTACTAATCGCTTAATTCTTTCTATGGAGATATGTCCCAATCTCCAGTGCCACAACATAGAGGAATGTTCTTTCACAACACATCGTTTCATACCAGCTTTATCATGAACATGCATCACATCATAATAGGCATTATCTTGTAAATTAATTCGAAAAAGACCATCAGACAAAGTACCACTCCCGACAATTTCAGATTTAAATGATAAACAGAAGTTTGAATTTGAAAAGTTAAAAGAGTATCCCAAAGGTACAAGTCTTGAAACTGAAATTAAGTTTCTAGAAAAACTAGGAACATAAAAGGTCTTTTCCAAATCTAACACAAAACCACTATTGAGAACTAGTCTATATGTCCCAATAGCTTCCACATGCGAACGCATCTTGTTTCCTGAATAGATGCTTTGTTCACTTCCCACTGGCTTCCTGTGGTTTTGAAAACCCTGCATGGAATTCGAAATATGGATTGTAGATCCAAAATCAATCCACCAAGTGTTGTGACTTACATCAGTCATATTAGATTCATAACAAACACCAGAGATTGGATTACCTTTCTTCTCGAGCCAAGCCTTAAATTTGACACAATCCTTCCTTATATGCCCCTTCTGTTTACAGAAGAAACACTTGGATTCTTTCTTAATGTCAGCTTGGGGAGGTATTTTACCTTTTTCCTTATGCTTGCCATAGCCCTTATTCTTTCCTTGTGTTGCCAAATGAGCACTTTTTCCCAATTCCATAATCAGTCTTTCTTCCTCTTGAACACACATGATCATGAGTTCATTAATTGACCATTTATTCTTATGTGTGTTATAAGAGATCTTGAAATGTGCATACTGTTGTGGGAGAGTGTTCAAAATATAATACACAAGAAAGAATTCAGATATCTCAACCTCAAGGTTCTTAAGCTGAGCTGCAATGTTCCTCATTTGCATGATGTGCTCACGCACACCTCTAACAATAGTGAGCTTCAATGATGAAAACTTCATAATCATGGTCATGGCATGCGCCTTCTTAGAACTTTCAAATTGCGCATCTATGGCCTCCAATAAAGTCTTAGCATTGCTATGCTGAGCAACTGAACCATGAATACTAGGAGATATCTTAGCTCTTATAAACATGACACAAACGCGGTTGGACCGCTCCCATTGGTTATAAAGAGCTATCTCAGCTGGAGTGCTCGAATCAGTAGGAGCAAGTGGTTCGTCTTTCCTTATAGCATAGTCAATGTCCATCCACCCTAATTGAAGAAGAATTGACTCCTTCTAAACTTTATAGCTCTCACCATTCAGTATGGGAACATCAAACTTAAATTCAAAAAAATTCACAGGTTGCGAAACTGCATATCAAATAATTATGCTTATGTCACAAAATTTGAGACAAATATAAATAAATCATGTTTTACCAATGTAAACATGTCACAATATGAATCACATAACATAAAAACTACATGTGGGCTAAGTTTTAAATTTAAATATATTCATAATTACTTCATGAAGAAACTATCATATTATATGCCTTTTCTTAATCCATGTGGGTAAATTAAGAAAAATAATATGATATTTCATCCTAATTAATTATATTAATATAATGAAAATTCCTGTGGGATAAAATTCATCATATTAATATAATTAATTACAATTAATGTCCATTTCTAAATATGATCCGGAGGCTTTTATTATATAATTTAATTAATTAAAGATGCTGTGGCCACTCTCTAATTAATTAAATATGTGGATCATTGGACATTTAATTTCATGTATAAAATGACATAATAAATAAATACATCAAGGGCAGAACAGTAAATAAATAAATCGGCCAAGGGCAAGATTGCAAAAACATGAAAAATTTGAGGCAAAAGCGTAAATAGAAGCCGCGGAAGAGGGGACGACAGGCGCGTGCCGAGCACGCGCCAGAATTCGCACGGGCGCGTGCCTTGCACGCGCGCGGTTCAGCGCGCAGGCGCGTGCAACGCCTGGCAACTGCCGCGCGCATGGATCCCACGTGCGCAGCGATTAAGCGCGCGTGAGAGCGCGTGGCGCGTGGATTCCACGCGCCTGCAACCGCAGCGCGCGCATGGGCTCCACACGCCTTCTTCCTCGCGAACAAAAGCCTTTCTGTCGGTTCTTCCGCCATTTTCAGCCGCGATTTCACCACCGTTTCTTCTCCGGCAGCCCATCTAAGACCGAAATAAATGATGGGTTTTGAAGAGCATGCCGGCACGACTACATGGGTTCAAGTTTCGGCGAAAATGATGAAGAAATAAGCCCTCAAATCAAACGAAAAACTCCACAAACGCAAATCCTCAACCACCATGACTTCCGCCGCTCCATTAGCCTCTGGCAAACACCTATATACCGGAAAAACTCATGGTCAATGTTCCTTATGGCGGTGCGACCGTGCGGGTCCGAAATCAAGGGGTGGGTCGCCGAATTTTGCCCGGAATTTGCGAGTTTCTCTCTCGGCCTCATAACTCCGAATTACTGTTCATGTTCAAAAAGCCCGAAAATACACCAAAATATAATAAAACAAGGCAGAGGCATTAAACATGCTTTGATACCAAATGTAAGACAATAATTCATATGCGGAAGCCAGGATCAATTTAAGACAAACCTCCAGCCATTGTTCTTGTTCGCATTCGTCAGAAAAAACCTGAAATCAAAGAAAATTGGGGACACTCTACTACCCCAATTCACTCTCGTACTGATGGTGTATTCTGAATGAGAGAGTTTGAGTTAGACCTTGTCATCACTTGTCAGAAATGAACGTACGTTCCTTTTTATATCCCGTCTTCCATCAAAACGGTAACCAATGGGCGGTTGTCACGAAAGGGTACGAAGCGTGGAAAACTTCATGTTGAATAGTCGCAACTTTAAGAGAAAATGTGGGTCTAAAAAATGTGGGATCACAAAATAAATAACACGTATGACATTACAGCCTTGGGCACACCAATCTCTATCATAAGATTTCTATTTCGCTCGTTCCCTACCGCAAGCACCTTGATGCGTCTCAGGGTCTCGATCTGCAATCGATGGCATCGGATGTCTCTGACGAGTTTGAGCAAGCAGGACCTGTCGAGGGGCGCTCTTAGGTTGGGAAGGCAGTTGACACCCCGGGAGGTGTTCTCGTCACACCACGACTGGATCAGCCTGCGGAGGGTGAGGTTCGGGGTCAGGTCGGAGTCCTTCGTCAACAGCTGCTTCGTGACGGGGCAGGTCGCATTCTTGCCGTCGAGAAGCCAGTGCTCGATGCTCTCTCTGTCATATGTGATGCCGGTGACGGTGGTCACGGGGTCTCCCATCAACTGCAGAGAAATGGGACACCTGAAGTACTCGCGGACATCAAGAACATCGTCCATGATCGGACATCAGCAATTTAACGATCGGCGTCTGTAAGTGATATCACGAGAAGCAAACTCGTGGGTGTGTGATGTGAACGAATAGAGGGAGCGATCGATGGAACAGGAAGATTGTGTGAATGAATAAGGCTTCATTTTGGTAAGAAAAGGCGGCTCTCTTTATTCAAAAACTTGACACGGAGAGAGAGAGAGAGAGAGAGAGAGAGAGAGAGAGAGAGAGAGAGAGCGCGCGACATCAACAGGGAGGTCTTCTCTTGCTGGTCAATGCTGATTTGCTTTATTCATATCTAAATCTGTTCCTAGAGAGAGAGAGAGAGTTCGGTGGTCAAAGCAGGGGTTTTCGGGTCTATGGCAAAATTGAATGAACACGCAAGAAGAAGACAATATATCACGGCATGATATTCAGATAATTTATGGCAACTTATTCAAGATGCGTATGAATACAAGACGTAAACAATGATTTTGTTTCTTATTTTGTGCCTCAGTTAACTTTCCCAAAGAGAGTTATATATATATCACTAACTTATTAACTTTATATAGCCCTCGCGACTAGTTTGGCAGCCTATTCAATAAGTTCAAAATAGGTTCCGAGAAGAGAAGAATTCAAAGACGGACAAGTAAGTCATTTTTACAAATTGGCTTTTCCTGATATTGGGTCAAGATTTGCGTTTGAATCAAGCCGCTCGCGGGGACTACACTCCTTAATTAAGCTGACCCACTTCTCTCTCTCTCTCTCTCTCTCTCTCTCTCTCTCTCTCTACATGAACGTTTTTTTTTTTTTTTTTTTGTTAAGACTCTCTCTACATGAACGTTCATTCTTTTATCTCGCCGGAAAGGAAACAGTGACCCCATTGTGATTGCCGCAGAATAAAGAAACGGAACTCGTAGAGTAACAATCTTTAACATACTATGAGAATAACAATTTATTCTAGATCATAAAAAAATAAATAATAAATAATTATAAATTGTTGCGGGGTCTTCTCATTCATGAATTTATGGCTCACAACAAACTATCTTTTCACAATAAACCAAAAATTGTTATACTAGCAAAGCTTGCCACGAAATAGACACTCTAAAAAGTTATCACTTCTCATACGATTTGATGTGTAATCTTTCGGAACTTTGGCGAGAGCTAATGTTAAAAAAATTTCAGGCTTAACTAGGGGTTGGAAGACTCACAAGCATTACAATGTTTATCAACTAAATGAGTGAATTATGTTAGTGATCTCTCTCTCTCTCTCTCTCTCTCTCTCTCTCTCTCTCTCTCTCTCTCTCTCGAAGTTCTCTCTTTTTCTTCGCCCATCTTATACTTATTGTATGTGGTATCAAAGCTTGGGGTTGGATTTCTTGATTGTGATTTGAGGTTTTTGCTTGTCTGATTATTATTTGGAAATTTTGTTATTGCAATTATGTCTGAGAGGAAATCTGAGATTGAGAAGTTTGATGGGAGAAATAACTTTGTGTTATGGAGCATCAAGATGCGGGCTTTATTGACAACACAAGGTTTGGCCAAGGCACTAGATGGCAAAGATGAGTTGTCGATTATAATGAAAGCCTCAGAGAGGGTAGAGCTTATGCAAAAAGCAAAGAGCATAATCTTGTTAAATTTGTCGGATGAGGTCTTACTAGAGGTTATTGAGGAGAAGGATGCCGCAGCATTATGGGCAAAACTTCAAGCACTCTATGTGAAGAAAGGTTTGAACAATCGCTTATATATGTTGAAGAAGATGTTTCGATTTAGATATACTGAATGTACGTCTATCAGAACCCACCTAGATAAATTTAATAAACTCATGTTGGATCTGAAGAACGTTGGTAAGATACTTGATGATGAAGAACAAGGCATGATGTTGTTAGCCTCTTTACCAGAGTCATGGGAGCACTTTACTGATTCACTGTTGCAGGTGCGTACTATTATTACCTTGGAAGAGGTCAAGTCCGCCTTATTCTCTAAGGAGTGGTAGAGAAAGTTGCGAGATGACGGTCTGGCCAAAGGAGCAGCACAAGCACTGACGATTCGGGGTAGAGAACAACATCGAGAGCCTAATAGCAACAGAGGTAAAAGCATATCAAAATCACGCAATAGAAAGTCCAAGGGACGCGTGAAGTGCTTTGAGTGTCACGAGAAGGCGCACATCCGGAGAGATTGTCCAAAGTGGAGGAATAAAGTTGATAAGCAGAATGCCACAAGTAGTGTGGCGAACGTTGCTGAGGGGAGCACTAGTGATGCAGAAGCTGTCTTATGTGTGACTGCTAGTTCGTCAGGAGATGAATGGGTGCTGGATTCGGGGTGTTCTTATCATATGACGCCTCATAAGAACTGGTTTACTACTTACCAAGCTACAGATGGTGGTAGGGTTCTTTTGGGGAATAATGCAGTCTGTAAGGCTGTGGGGATAGGGACAATTCAGATCCGGATGCACGATGGGGTGGTTCGCACGTTGACAGATGTGAGGCATGTACCGGAGCTAAAAAAGAACCTTATTTCTCTAGGGACACTCGATGACATCGGGTGTAAGTACACCGCTGAAGGTGGAGTACTGAAGATCTCTCAAGGTGCTATGACAGTGATGAAAAGGAAGAAAGTGAATACTCTCTATCATCTACTGGAAAAGACTGTAACTGGAAGTGTTGCTGTTTCATTAGGTGAGTCGGACTCTAACTTGACTCAATTATGGCATATGCGTTTGGGGCACATGAGTGAGGCAGGTATGATGATGCTGAGTAAAAGGGGGTTATTGAAGGGTTAGAAAACAGGGAAGCTGGACTTATGTGAGCACTGCATCTATGGGAAGCGGCACCGAATTAAGTTTACTACAGCTATTCATTCGACCAAACGACCAATTGAATATATTCATTCATACGTCTGGGGCTCGTCTTCGGTTCCTTCGAAAGGAGATGCCCGATATATGCTGACATTTATCGACGACTATTAGAGGAAGGTATGGTTATACTTTCTGAAGCACAAATATGATGTGTTTGATCGGTTCAAGAAATTTAAGGTATTGATTGAGAAGTAGTCAGATAAGCAAATCAAGTGCCTGAGAACCGATAATGGCATGGATTTATGTGGTAAAGATTTTACCAAGTTCTGCGAGAAAGAATGTATTGTAAGACACCGCACAGTACCTAGGACACCGCAGCAGAATGGCATGGCAGAACGGAAGAACAGAACTTTGCTTAAGCGAGCTCGATGCATGCTTTCGCATGTAGGACTTGGCAAGGAATTTTGAGCCGAAGCAGTGAATATGTCATGTTACCTAGTAAATCGATTTCTATCGTCTGCTATCGAGTGGAAGACTTCTGAGGAAGTATGGTCGGGGAAACCTGTTGATTATTCCAAATTACGTATATTCGGATGTCCTACATATACTCATGCTAGTGATGGTAAGCTTAAGCCGAGGGCGAAGAAGTGCATATTTCTAGGTTATGCACAAGGGGTGAAAGGCTACTAGCTGTGATGCACCAATCCCAAATCACCCAATTTTCTAATCAGCAGAGATGTGATCTTTGACGAGACTGTAATGCTTCAACAGAAGAGTTCTGAGACACAACTAGCAGAGAAGACAGATCATGGTGTCATAAGTGAGGTGGAGCTTCAAGTGGAGACTCTAGAGACCTCGAAGGTAATAGAGGTTCAGACTACAGATGAAGTTGCAGTTCCTGAAGTCGATGATAGTGAACAACCAGGAAAGCCGCAGCAGACTATAGCCGTAGATAGAGAGAGAAGGTAAATTAAACCACCGGTACGTTATGGTTATACAGATATTGCTTATACATTGACTGTAGGTGATGAGGTGGAGACAGATGAGCCTTCGTCTTACTCTGAGGCGATGGCTAGTTCGGAGTCATCACAGTGGCTAAGGGCTATGAGTGAAGAGATGGAATCACTCCATCGAAATCAGACATGGGAGCTGGTCAAAATACCCAAGAGCCAAAAGATTGTTGGAAGTAAATGGGTCTTTAAACGGAAAGAGGGCATTCCCGGTGTCGAGGCAACGAGGTATAAGGCGAGACTTGTGGCGAAAGGATATACACAGTGTGAGGGCATTGACTACAATGAGGTGTTCTCTCCTGTGGTAAGACATACTTCTATTCGTGTTTTACTTGCCTTAGTTGTTTTGCAGGATCTCGAATTAGAGCAGCTAGATGTGAAAACTGTGTTTCTTCACGGTGAGTTGGAGAAGCAGATTTACATGAGGCAACCAGAGGGATTTGCTATTCCGGGTAAGGAAGATCATGTTTACTTGTTAAAGAAATCTTTGTATGGTCTGAAACAGTCTTCTAGGCAGTGGTATAAACGTTTTGATGCTTTCATGACTAGTCAAGACTACTTGAAAAGTCAGATGGATAGCTGTGTTTACTATAGGAGATTGGAGAATGGTTCTTTAATTTATCTACTCTTATATGTTGATAATATGCTGATAGCAGCTAATAATATGTCTAATATTGATGTGCTGAAAAAGCAGTTAAATGCTGAATTTGAGATGAAAGATTTAGGTGCAACAAAGAAAATTTTGGGTATAGAGATTTTGCGTGACAGAACTGCAGGAGTTTTAGGTCTGTCTCAAAAGAAATATATTGAGAAGATCGTAGCACGTTTTAGTATGCAGTCAGCGAAATATGTAAGTATACCTTTAGTGAAACACTTTAAGCTTTTAGATAAATTATCACCGCAGACTAAGGAGGAGGAGAAGGAGCATATGTCTCGTGTTCCTTATTCTAGTGTCGTGGGTAGTATCATGTATGCTATGGTGTGCATTAGGCCTGATATTTCACAAGCTGTGAGCGTGGTTAGTCGATATATGAAGCGTCATGGTAAAGTTCATTAGGAAGCTGTGAAGTGGATCCTCAAATATTTGAAGGGGACAACAGACGTGGGTATAATATACCGGAGGGACAGTAATGGCAGTGAGACCACTGGTTTTGTGGATTCGGATCATGCCGGTGACTTGGATGATTGCAAGTCTTTAGCAGGGTACGTGTTTACACTAGCGGGTGGTGCAGTTAGTTGGAAAGCGTCCTTACAAGATCACATTGCCTTATCTTCGACTGAGGCAAAGTACATGGCACTAACCTTTATAGCGAAGGAGGCAATATGGTTACAAAGTTTGCTCTCGGACTTTGGGTTAGAACAGAAAAGTGTGGATATATACTGTGATAACCAATGTGCGATATATTTGGCGTATAATCCAGTTTATCACGAGCGAACGAAGCATGTCAACATCAGGTACCACTTCATCCGAGATGTCTTAGCTAAGGGTATTGTTATTGTTAAAAAGAATGCTACAGCAGATAACCCGGCAAGCATGATGACTAAGTCTGTTCCTTTGGCAAAGCTCAAGTTTTGTTTGAGTTCTATTGGCGTCTGTGGAGAATGAGCGCCCATCGGGGCATTGGGAGAGCAACATGGATGATGAGCACTAAAACTTGACTTCAAACATCGAGCCAAGGTGGAGAATTGTTAAATTAATGTCTCGAGTTTGAATTCAAAAATCAAATTTGTCAATAAAGTTTTTCCCAAGCAGATTATAAATCAGATGAAAAAGAAAGAAATAATTTCTTACTTGGATTTCCTCCTTCGAGCGGGCAAAACAAGAATCTTGAGCACACTTTATATAAGAAAGCAAAAGAGGAAAAAGAAGCTTGGATGAAACCTCTCTGCACGTGAAGTCCTCTGCATGCATCCGTAAGAATTTGAAAGAGAAGATGGTGGGTCCAAATTTGACTTTTGGAGCACACATATAAAAGGGAAAATAAAACCCTACGAAGAGAGGAGCCGCTCAATGTTCGCCGAATTCCTACGTACGTGAGAAGACGTCCACGCCGCTTGAAGAAGATCCGCAAGATCTTGAAGCCTCGCAAAGCTGTACGTAGAGAGTTTTGTCGTGCGGTAATTTTGTGCCGTGAGTTTATTCCCAAAAGAGTTGTTTATTTATAAACACTTTGGGTTTTTGGTTAAATCTAGGATTGGGAAATACTTGAGCGATTGAGCGATTGTAAACTCTGATTCTCCGATTTTAGTGGATTATTTGCTGTTGGCTCTCCCTGTGAACGTAGGTACCGATACTCGGACCGAATCACGTAAATTTCTGGTGTCCTGATTTTCTCGTTTATTTCTCTGGTGATTTTGCGTTGACGTAATTTGTAAGATCCTGTCGTTTTCCGCGTATTATATCCCAACAATATGGATGCCAATTTAGTCTTAAATCTTTAAATATGACAAATTCAACACTAAACATTTTGTCATTTTGACCAAAAATTGTTGATATGGAAGATAATTTTTTCCAACTTTCAATAATTTTTCTATATTTTTTATTTTTTTTTTTTCCACCTCATCGGCCATCACTAGTGACCAACAAGGCTTAGGCAACCCACACTAGCCATTAAAAAAAAGGAAAATTTTAAAATTATTGAAAAATTATAAGGATTGTCTACATCAATACTAGTTACGTTATATCAAATGGTCAATGTTGACATCAATATGTTCTAGCCAAAATTGATCGAAATTACTAAAGTGATAAATTGTCAAAATGTTTAAAACTAAATTGGCCATTTTTAAAGGTTTAGAATTGAATTGACATCTGTACAGTATATTTAGGACTTTTTTTTACGATTATCCCATAATTCAAATGCACGAGAGAACAATTATGAATAAGCTAAGTATCATAAGGGTTGGTTGATTCGATAATACAATTTATGAGCTTGATGTAGAAATATTATTCATATAAACAACCAATTAATCAAGAACAATCGGATCCATGTATTGCTTCACTTGAAGAAAAATAAATCAATAAGTACAATGGAATTAAAATGTACCTATTTGAGCTATTGCTTCACTTGAAGAAAAATAAATCATTTTGTTTAATCAAAGATCTATTGGAATGCCAGATCTTTCTCTCTATAACCTATTTTAGTATAACGGTTTTTAATGGGATTAAGCAACTAATAGGTATAACCTACCCTTTTATAGAGTAGAGAGGAAACCTAACAAACCCTAATCAATAGCGTGCCAACTGGGTCTCTCCCATTACGGGCTTCAATTAAACACAATTGCTTACACTTTGCTACTCAACTAGAGCCGTTATTAATAGATACCAAAACCTAATTCAATAATATCACTTAAGGGTTTAATCAATATTAGAATATCCATTAACCCGATTATTTAAAATAGAAAATCAATTAATTGATGTAAGCTCTGTAAGCTCAAATTTTAGGAAATTTCCAACACTTGACACTCAAGAAACATGATGTTAGCTTTGATTCTCACTAGATCTCTTTGTTAGGGTACACGAAGGAGAACTACTTGGCCTCAACGGGAGGCTACAATAGAAGTTTGTAAATTCCTAGTCTTGCCAGGAATGATTTGCTTTTGAAAAAATTGACAAGGCCGGTCGATTCCAACACATGGATATTCACGCAGTATAGTGTCACGGTCCGTGAATTCTTCTGTACTCGTGACACTTGTGAGTAGTGTCTGGAGTTATCAAGTGAAGAGTGAGGAGACAGAAGGGATAAACACAACTAGTCCGTGGGAGTGGCGTCAGGACGATTAGTGCTAGGGATTCTAGGATAGAAAGATTATATCACTTACGAGCTTTGAAGGCGGGGTTAGCCTCCCGTGCATAAACTGGTCGGGAGCTAATGCCGCTCTCCTGACGAGGTCATGGCAAGCCGAAACCAGTTGTTGAGCCCAAAGGAATCTTCTACCTCATTCGATGGACTAAACGCCTGAGCGAAGCTGGGTGTGGTAGAATCTTGTACGAAGAAGCACTCATTGTATTGTTCGCTGGAACAACTACAGAAGAAAGGCTGGCCTGGCGAATTCCGCTCGTTAGGCGCCGCATGGGCCCTTCCGCAGCCAAGGAAACCGTCGGCCTGTGATAATAGCATCTTATCATAAATGGGTCGGACATGGAATTTGCGTCAAGGTGACGATTAGGAGCTTGACCAATTCATGAAGTTTTCCATGGCCACCAGCAACCGGGGTCTAGAAGCCCCGTGACCCCTTAAAAAATTTATAAAAACGCGTGGTAACGTTAAAAGAAAGCGCCTAAGGGTTAAATCATTGAAAAGCAATATGGGAAAATTCAGAGCGGACCTTAGTCGCCCTATGGTGGGACGAAAAAGAGAAAGAACACGACCCGAGTTTTCGCTTCGTACGCGGTTATAGATGGGAGCTACTTCCGCTTACATGTCAGGAAGGCGATGGGGAATTGAGCGAGAAAAATCCGTGCATGGTTATCACATTAGGGTTTTCACCCCCCGAAATGTCGGTGACTAAGCAAGTAGATTCGACCCCCCGCGCCCGCCCCAAAAAAAAAAAAAAAAAAAAAAGAAGAGGCAAGAAGAACTTTGTCGTTTGGCAGCGTTTACTCGACAAGGGGATAGATCGAGTCAACGGTCAAGTAACGTACTAGATCGGTAGGGTCCTCCCTGAATTCAAGCTCCTCTCTCTGTCACGCCTGAATTCAAGCTCCT
This sequence comes from Eucalyptus paniculata subsp. matutina, assembly GCA_017140255.1. NCBI lineage: Eukaryota > Viridiplantae > Streptophyta > Magnoliopsida > Myrtales > Myrtaceae > Eucalyptus > Eucalyptus paniculata. Next base: position 47,823,226 of record CM029435.1, read on the forward strand.
CTCTCTGTCACGCTCAATTTCCGCGAAAGCCGCTCTTTTTCTTGAGATTAGACCCCTCGCAGAAAAAAACTCTCTTCTTCGGGTTCCCATTCGAGTGCTCAAGGAACAGCCACACTGCTCCATGCAAAAAGCCTGTTTCTCATTCGACTGTTTTCTTACATATCAATAAGTATGTCCGTAGACACGGAAAAATGTGGCTCGAGCAGAACCGGCTTAGACGACCGTCCAATTCAAATCTGTTCTCGTTTTGTCGAATGGCATAGTTGAAACCAAGTGCAGATATCTAGGAAACTTCATCATAATTCGTACTTTCAGCTCTCCCGTGATCTTTCGGTGGACCAATCTCTCGAATCGTATGACTTGTCCTGACTCCTTATCGCATGCCCCTTTTTTTGTCGTAATTTCTCCGCACAAAGTGCTATAATATGCAAATACTTCAACTAGTTTTACGGTCAACAATTGAGATCTACTATAATGCGATCTAATGATCATCAACTCTCGAGAGAAAGTTTCTTAGGGTCTCGGAAGCACTCAGATGGTTAGGACTTGAATTTAGTATGGATGGAATCATGAAAAGGAAGTTACATTATTTGAATCTAAAAGTTATCGTGAGACACACTAGTAACAAAAGGAAAAAATAAGGACAACTTTCACAAATTGGAAGACAATCTGTACCAACTCCATGTGGATGGCACGTGGAAAAATAATGAAAAAGTCATAGGTATTATTGCACGACTAGCTAGTAATGCAATAGTCCAAACTTGGACGAGAAGAGAACATTTGAACCTACCGATGGAAGTGGAAGTAGCGTCTCTCCTTCTCGCTTGCAATTATGCTAAGTCCCTCAGCATCCGAAGCTTTATTTGAAAACAATTGCCAGGTTTTAATTGATACCATCCAACGAATGAGTCTTTTCCATTAAACTATTCAGTCTTTCGTTGTATAATCTCACTTCCTACTTCAACACAATCCAGATTGAAATTTGCCCCAACCCCATAGATCCAACCATGGAGTTACTCATGCTTTTACAAATTTGGCTTCTAATCAAATAGGAACCACATCTTCTTTTCTTTTCCACAATTTCCCATCTAGAGTTAAACTTATTGTCTTAGTAGAGTCTTCTTTTATATCGTTCTAATGTAATTACCGCATCCAATTTGCAATGTTTTGTTTGAAATGAGAAGTTTATTTCCAGCAAAAGAAAATAAAAACTCCATTTTTTTTAAGTGCTCAAAAAGGAAAGGAAAAGCACTTCAATTTGTAAGTGAAGCAAAAGCGGTCGAGAATTCCAAAGGGGACAGAGGACAGTCGACCATCCTTGTCCAATCAACAAGACAAAAGTCAACGGATGGGTTATGGACCATCACTAGCTGCCACGTCTACGCTATTATCCTATTCTTTTTTTCTATTATTTGTCGAACTACGCTATTATCCGATTCCAAAGGTCTATTTATTGTCCTTTTTATGTTCTGTCCCTTCCTGGGCGAAATCAAATCGGATTTGGCAAATAATGACCGAAAGTTTGAACACGAAACTTCAATCTAAATTTCATTTGAATCAAATCGCACAATCTTATCTTTATACATAAATCGGAATGATTTGTCGATCTCCGAGCTCTCACTATCCTTGGGACAAGCGATTCCACTATAATCCCAAATTGTTAAAATCATGTCCGGCCGGCGTTCCTGACGTTGACACTGAAGTACACCTTCTTCCTATCCCACGGCCCGATTCACATGGGAAAAATGTCAACAACTTGGAAGCCTAACCATGTGTATACAAGAAGTGCATTACAGAAACATTCTGTCGATGCTTGGCAAGGAAGCGTCATCGATTTGAATTGGTTACAACAATTAGAGGATCCAATGCATATCGACCAATTGCATGTTCTTTGAAAAATAGGATTTTTAATCAATGGTCAATTTATTTTGTGAAAAATTTACGTTTTGAAAAATAATTTCCCAAAAAATGATTGTTATTGATAAACAATAATGTATAAGTAAAAAATATTCCATCGCTTTTAAAAATATTTATGTGTAAATTAGTATCAATAATGAAAATAATTAGTAAACTAATTATTTCAAGCAATATTACAATCAATTCTAGAAAAAAAATTAAATCCTTTATTTTTTTTAGAAACAAATGAATTTTAGAGGGGTGTTCGGTTTTAAAAAAATAATTCTATTTTTTGTGCTATATAGAATTGCACCTGTAGTCAAGGTTTTAGTGTATTGCAATTAGGGGTGATCAGTTTCTAGTTGGTCTGGTTCCCACCACAGAACTGGGAATCAGACAGGAGGAATTGATTCTTCATTTCTAAAATTGAGTATTGAACCAAAGAAGACTGGAACCGAAAAGAACCGAACCGATCAATTTTTCCCAGGCAGTCCAATGGAACCGAACTCCATTCAAACTAGACTTCAGCGAGCATTGCCCCCACCTTTATCAAGCTTCTCACTCAATCTTAGCCAAAAGACCAAAGATGGCATTCTCATTGAGGCTGCCTGGCTTGGTTTTATAGGCAATCTCTCAAATGCTCTGAGTAATTGTTCATTGTGAGACTCTTGGAGGCTTGGAGTAGACACTTGCAAGTGAGGGGTGAAGAGAGAGAGAGAGAGAGAGAGAGAGAGAGAGAGAGAGAGAGGCTTAGTCCCACACTTAGTCCTATATCGAGCATTTAGCAGAGACTAACGAGTCATTGGTCTCTATAAATAGCGATAGACAAGTAAACCAATATTTGGTCTTTTGGCCAAAATCCTTTGTTTTGTTGGAAATACAACAACATTGAGAAGGGCCTTGAAATGGCACTTTAATTGTCACAAATATTCAAAATTAAATTTTATTTTGAAAAATTAAATTAAAGTTTTAAAAAATAAGGTTGGTTCGGTCTTGATAGCCATAGGAATTGGGAACCGAATAGAAAATTGTCGGCTCCATTATCATCAAATCGAGAACTGGACCGACATCTCTAGAAACCAAACTCAACAGGCCAATTTGGTCCAATCCAGGCGATTCTCGATTTATGCAATTTCTATTGCTCACCCCTAATTACAATTATGCTAATTCAGTCTATTTGGCCAATTTTAATCGGCTAGTACTAATGTGGCTAGCGGTTGTTCAGTAAACGCTGACTTGGACAATTTTTTAATTATTTTTTTTTAGTTTTCTTTTTTGAATTTTTTTCCTCCACCCTCCTTCTACCTCCGATCGATTGCCTGAGGCTAAGGTCAACGAGATCAACCTCACACAGCTATGGTAAGGCCATCTGGCAACCGACTAAAAGTAGAAGGAAGAAGGAGGAGGGGAAAAGAGAAAGAAAAGAAAATTTTAAAAAATTAATAAGCAAATTCAAAAAAAAAATATTCAAAAAATTATGCATGTCAACGCTAAATTTTGGACAAAATTGGTCGAATGGACCAAATTGGCACAAATGTCAGATTTAGAATTGAATTGACAAAAAAAAAAGTTCAGAATTAAATTAACATAATTGCAATAGATTTAAAAAAAAAATTGATATTTTTCCTATGTATGATGACCAATAATTATTATGATCTTCTATGTTTTCAAAGTGAGATTTTTAAGCACTTTTCCTAGATCAACTGTTGGAATAAGAAATTTCCACATTCACATTGGGGTTGTTGACACATGAAGAAATTCAGTTACAAAAGTAACTCCAAAAACACGTGTTACTTATCAAATGGTGTTTGTATTTTATTTTTATTTTTATGTTTTACATTGGTGGTGGATCTTACAATAATCCAATTCTTAAACATGAGAACAATATTCAGACGAAATGATTTGGAAATAATAACTTGAACATTCCGAAAGAAACTTAGAACTAATGCATTAGACAGCTATCCAATAGTCAGAAGTTGCAATTAGTATGAAAAAGATCGTCATTTATTTTTATCTTTCTCTGCTGATACACTGCAAGAAATATCAACGCTTTTCTCCCATATTCGCAAAATCGACACTTGAGTGACAAAGAAACCACATTTTTAATTTATTCATACACTCTCCAATGGCCCCAAAAATCCCATAGAAAAAGGGAAAAGGGAAACCATGCACTCACCTCGCAACCCTAGTGAAGAGCGTATCATCGATGCAAGGAGACTTCCTCCATTCATCGAAGTGCGTCTTAAGTATCTCTCGAGCTTTGTCTTTCAAGTACGTGTCGCAATCCGCTTGTAACAACAAGCCAAGCTTCGACACAGCTCTGACCATTAGCATCTCCCGAACAAACATCGAATTCCCCGAAAACTTGCTCAGCATTGAAAGAATGAGGACGGCCCACTTGTCCGCGGATTGCGAGATGGTCAGAATCCTGTTCGAGACCACGGCGATCCCGCATCTGTGGCCCATGAACTGAGCCCTCCCGTCGGCACAAGAGCATAGGTGGAACAAGACTCCCAGGATTAGCTCAGTGGTTTTCTTCTGCGCGAACCCTAGTTCCAGCTCGATGAGCTCGAACACGGCGCCGTGCTCTACCATCATGGCACGGTTTCTCACCCATCGGCACGAGTCTAGCAATATATGGAGCGACGCATTTACAGCCTGTTGAGTGATGCCGTTCCTTAGGAGACGGATGATTGTTTGGAAGAACTCGCTTTTCAATCTTTCTAGCACTGAGGAGCTCGCCGCTTTGAACATCCTCTTGAGGACTATAAGCGTGTGTGATCTCACTGCCACGCAATTGTCTACTTCACAACCTAAAACCCAAGTCAGCGTTTTGATGATCCGATCGTTTTGGCCGATGAGTAGCTTCCCGGGTGCGGATGGGACTCGAAGTAGTACTAGTATGTGCAAAGCTTCCTCAAGACCAATGGTCCGGTTTTCGTCGCAACAATTTGCAACGTATGATATTATAGCCTTGGGCACCCCAACCTCTATCATAAGATTTCTATTTCGCTCGTTCTCTACCGCAAGCATATCAATGCGTCCAAGGGTCTCGATCTCCGATCGATGGCATTGGATGTCTCTGATGAGTTTAAGCAAGCAGGACCTGTCAAGGGGCGTTCTCGGGTTGGGAAGGCGGTCGATGCCCCGAGAGGCGTTTTCATCACACCACGACTGGATCAGCCTGCGGAGGGTGAGGTTCGGGGTCAGGTCGGAGTCCTTCGTCAACGGCTGCTTCGTGACTGGGCAGGTCGCGTTCTTGCCATCGAGAAGCCAATGCTCGATGCTCTCTCTGTCATACGTGATGCCGGTGACGGCAGTCACCGGGTCTCTCATCAGTTGCAGAGAAATGGGACACGTGAAGTACTCGGGGACATCAACAACATCGTCCATAATCGGACATCAGCAATTTAACGTTGGTGTCTTAAGTGATATCACGAGAAGCAAACTCGTGGGTGTGTGGTGTGAACGAACAGAGGGAGAGATCGATGAAACAGGAAGTTGTGTGAATGAAGAAGGCTTCGTTTTGGTAAGAAAGAGCGGCTCTCTTTATTCAAAAACTTGGCAAACAGAGAGAGAGAGAGAGAGCGACAGAGAGGTCTTCTGTTGCTGGTCAATGCTGGATGCGCTTTTTTCATATCTAAATCCGTTCGGAGAGAGAGAGAGAGAGAGAGTTCGGTGGTCAAAGAAGGGATTTTTGGGTCTATGGCAAAATTGAATGAACACGCAAGAAGAAGACAATGTATCACAGCATGTTATTCAGATAAGTTATGGTAACTTATTCAAGATGTGTATGAATACAAGACGTAAACAATGATTTTGTTCTTAGTTTGTGCCCCCGGTTCACATATATATTTATTATTAACATTAGATAGCCTTCGTGACTAGTCTGGCAACCAAATAAACAAGTTCAAAATAGGTTCCCAGAAGAGAAGAATTCAAAGACGGGAGACGTGGGTCATTTTTACAAATTGGCTTTTACTGCTATTAGGTCAAGATTTGTGTTTGAATTAAGCGGCTCGCGGGGACTACACGCCATAATTAAGCTGACTCCCTTCTTTCTCTCTCTCTCTCTCTCTACATGAACGTTCATTCTTTTATCTCGCCGGAAAAGAAAAAGTGACCACATTGTAATTGCCGCTGTTTAAAGAAACGGAACTCTTAGGCTCTTAGCGTGATGAGATACAAATTATTATGTTTTTGTGAAGTGTTGGTCGGCCGTGAAATAGACACGTTAGAAAGTGTTCGCTTCTCATACGGTTTGACGTGAGATCTTTGAAGCTTTAGCGAGAGCAAATATCAAAGAAATTACGGGCTGAACTAGGGGTCGGAGGACACACAAGCTTTAGCCGGTTACATTATATCTGATGGTCGATGTCAACGTCAACGTTTTTCTAGTAAAATTAGTCGAAATAATTAAACTAACAAATTATCAAAAGATTTAGAATTAAATTGACCATATTAAAAGATTTATGATTTTTTTCGCAATTATCCCATAATTCAAATGCACAAGAGATCAAATATGAATAAGCTAAATATTATAAGGGTTGGTTGAATTAATAATACAACTTATGAGCTTGAGACTCTACAAAGATGATGTCAGCTTTGATTCTTAGAAAATTTCCTTTTTAGGGTACACAAAGGAGACCTCAAGGGAAGACTCCAACTAAGTAAGTTCTCTGTAAATTCCTAATCTTTCAGGAATGATTTACTTTTGAAAACATTGACGAGGCAGGTCAAGTCCAGCACATGGATATTCGTGCTGTATAGCATATTATTATAATTGGTCGAACTCATATTTCGCATCGAGATCATGACCATAAACTTAATCGATTTGTTGAGTTTTCCATGGCCCCTAGCGACTGGGGTCTATGGCCCGTGCCCCTTAAAAAATTATAGAAATGTGTGGATCAAACATCCCATCACACCACACCACATCGGATCGATTCATGAAAAAGAAGTGCCTAAATCATTGAAAAGCAATATGGTAAAATTCAAAGCAGACCTTAATTGCTTTTTTGGGGGGGACGAAAAAGAGGGAGACCACGACCCTAGTTTTCGCTTCGTACGCGGTTATAGATGGGAGCTACTTTCCGCTCACATGTCAGGAAGGTGATGGGGAACTGAACGAGAATAATCCACGCATGGTCATTGCATTATTAGGGTTTACCCCGCGGATAATTCAGTGAGAAAGCAAAAAGAACTTCGTCGTTTAGCAGCGTTTACTCGACGAGTCAACGGTCAAGCAACGTATGGGTCGGTAGGGTCCTCCCTCAAGTCATGCTCTCTTTATCAGGGACTCAATTTCCACGAAAGACGCCCTTTTTCTTGAGTTTAGACCCATGGAAGAAAAAAAAAAAAAACGCCTCTTCTTCGAGTTCTCATTTGTGTGCTCAAGGAACAGCCACACTACTCCATGCAAAAAGTCTGTTTCCCATTTGACTGTTTTCTCACATTTGAATAAGTATGTCGGTCGACACGGAAAAATCTAGCTCGAGCAGAACCGGACAAGACGACCATCGAATTCAAAATTGTTCTCGTTTTAGTCAAATGGCATCGTTGAAAGCAAGTTCAGAGATCAAAACGCGGTCGAACCGGTTGCGATTTTTGGATCACGGAGCGGTGCCCAAGAGGCAGACTATCTAGGAAACTCTATCATAGTTCACGCTTTCAGCGCTCCCATAATGTCTCCATGGATCGATCTCTCGATCATGTGACTTGTCTCGACTCCTTGTCACATGCCCTTTTTTTCGTTGTAATTCTCTACACAGAGTGCTGTAATATGCAAATCCTTCGACTAGTTTTACAATCAACAATTGAAATCTAATATATTGCGACCTAATGATCCTCAACTCGTGAGAAAAGGTTCTTCATGGTTTTGGAAGTGCTCAGTTAGTTTGACTTGAATTTATTATGATTGAGATCATGGAAGAGAAGTTATGTGATTCGAATCTAAATGTTATCGTGAGATGCACGAGTAACTAAAGGAAAAAAGATAAGGACAACTTTGACAAGTTGGAAGACAATCTATACCAACTCCATGTAGATAACGCGTGGAAAAATAACAAATGAGCCTTAAGTATTATTGCAGGACCGCCTAGCAACTCAATATTCCAAGCTTGGATAAGAAGAGGACGTTGGAACCCACCAGTGGAAGTGGAAGCAGCAACTCTCCTTCTCGCTTGCAATTATGTTAAGTCCCCAAGCATCCAAAGCAATTTTTGAGAAAATGATTGCAAGATCTTAATTGATGCCATCCAATAACGTGGTCTTTGCTCTCAAATTATTCAACCTTTCGTTGCATATTCTTAATTCCTAATTCAAAACGATAGAGATTGGAATTTGGTCCAGACCTATAGACCCAAACATGAAACTACTTGTGCGCTTGCAAATCAAGCTTTTTAATCAAATAAGAATTACATCCTCTTTTCTTTTTCACAATCTCCAGTCTGGAGTTAAAAATATTATCTTAATAGATATATATGATTCTAATACTGCATCCAATTTGTAATGTTTCCTTTGAAATGAGAAGTTTATTTCGAGCAAAAGGAAAAAGAAAATCCATTTTTTTTCAAGTGCTCAAAAAGGAAAGGAAAAGAACCTCAATTTGTAAATGACGCGAAAGCGGTCGACAATTCTAATGGTAGCGGAGGAGACTCGACCGTCCTAGTCCAGTCAACAAGTCAAAAGTCAATGGATGGGTTGTGGACTATCATCACTAGCTACCACGTCTACGCTATCATCCTATTGCCGAGGTCGATCTAATGTCCTTCTTTCCGTTCTGTCCCCTCCGGGACGAAATCAAACTCAATTCCGCGAATATTGATTCGGAAGGAACGACTAAAGTTCCAACACGAAATTTCAATCTAAACTTCATTCAAATCAAATTGCACGATTTTTATACATAAATCAGAATAATCTATTGATTCTTGATATCGTGCCGCTCTCAAAACAAGCGATTTCACCATAATTTTGCGCCGTTAAGAATCATATACAGCAATTGTTCCCAACCCCAATCCTAAAGCACACCTCATTCTCGTCCCACGACCGCAATTGACATGGGAAAAATGTTGAGAACCAGGAATCTTGATTTTATGCAAACGAGAAGTACATTATAGAAACATCCCACCAATGCTAGGGAAGGAAGGGTCGTCAATTTGAATTAGATACGATAATTAGAGGATTCTATGAACGTCGATCAATTTGCATGTCATCCTAGGATTTTTAATCAAGGATCACTTTATTTCGGGGAAAACATACTTTTTGAAAAATTATTTTCTTAAAAAATAATTGCATACATTAATTACAAGAATGTTTAAACTAAAAATGTTTCATTGTTCCTGAAAATATTGCTATCGCTAATGAAAATATTTTTAGTAAGCTAATTATCCCGAGTGATAGAAAAGATATATTCTTTTAAATTTTTATTTTCGCAAAAATAAATAGACTTTAGAAGGGCGTAACATGGGAGTAAAAGGAATATGATTTTTAGATAATTGGGCCTTGTCCCAATTGGAGAGAATGTAGTGGACCTCGTAGCGTGCGGATACAAATTCTATTGAGGACGGTCCGCCTGCTAAGAAGTTTGCGGCCCACATTCTGTCACTATACATCCATAGCATGGGCTTAATTACCTTTAGAAAAAGACCCAAAAATATTAGATCCAATTCAATTTCTGCTCCAAATTTTTTTTTAATCTACAAAGATCATAAAATTTTCACCTGCGTCTTTACCGTCACCTTCATATAAAATAACGATAACCTCCCAATATCGATCATTATGAAGGAGCTACAGCAATTTTTGGATGCCAGACTAGGATACGAGGTGAATATAAAAATGAGAAATGAAGGGACGATGATCTTTAATCTACTATAAGAACATGATAAATAATTAAATTATTATGATATACACTCCTTTAAGAATTTATGATTTATAACAAACTGTTATTCCTGTAATAGTTCAAAGACTGTTATGCTAGTAAGACTCAAAAAAAAGTTGAACTAAAGTTAGATTGGACCTATGATTTGAGCATTTTTTTGGGAAATTAAGGTGCGTTTGTTTGTGTTTGTTTAAAAATTGTTAATGAAATAGAAAAAAGTGTTTTTGTTAGGGAACAATTTTTGAACAAAAAACGCGTTTGGTAAACTTGTTCGGGAATAAAAAATAAACAAAACACGTTTGGTAAATTTGTATAATTTTTTTATTTCTTTTATTTTTTATTTTTTTTTTTTTTCCTTTTTTTTTTTTCTTTTTCTTTTTTTTTCTTTTTTTCTTCTTTTGGCGGGTGGTGGCCTCGGCCATGGCCGGTGGACCGGCCGACGAGGGCCGGCGGCCTCGCCTTGGCGGGCGAGCTCGAGCTCGCCGGATCCGACGAGGCGCGGCCTCGCCGGCCACCACCAAGCGACGCCGACTCGCCCCGGATCCGGCGAGGCCGAGCCTCGCCGGCCGGCCGGGCGAGATCGAGCTCACCCGAGCCGACCCTCGGGGGACGGCGAGCCTCGGCCTCGCCGTGGCTGGGCAAGGCCGCCGGCCCTCGTCGGCCGGTCGCCGGCCATGGCCGAGGCCGGCGACCGGCAAAAGAAAAAAGAAGAAGAAAATAAGAAGAAAAAGAAAAGAAAATAGAAAAGTATTTCTCGGTTTTGTTTCGAAATAAGAAAACACAAATTTTGTTTTTTCGTTTTTTTGTTTTTAACAAAAGAAAAAAAAAGAAGCGAAACGCACTAAAACGTGTTTTGTTTTTTTGTTAAGGAACAAAAAACAGAAATTTTGTTCCTGGGAACAATAGTGCCCTACCAAACGCACCCTAAGGGGTTGTTTGTTTATTATTGTTTATGTTCCCAGAACACAAATTTCCGTTCTTTTGTTTTGGGGAATAAAAAAAAAATAGAAACACGTTTATTTACACTTTTGAATAAACAAAAGAATAAAAACACAAAACTTGTTTCTTTTTTTTTTTTTTTAGCCGGTCGCCGACCTCAATCATGGCCGACGATCAACTATCGAGGGTCAGCGACCTCACCGGAGCGTCACTGGCCCCCGGCGAGGCCAAGCTCGCCTAGCCACCAACGAGGCTTGGCCTCATCAGGCCACCGCCAGGTAGGCGTCACCCAACAATAGCCTGACGAGGCCGAGCCTGGCTGGTGGCTAGGCGAGGTCGGCCTCACCCAACCCAAGCGAGGCTGAGCCTCATGTGACCATGGCGAGGCTCAGCCTCCCCAGCCAGCGTGAGGCCGAGCCTTGCCAGGTCAGGGTGAGGCCAATCTCGTGCTGCCTAAGCAAGGCCGAGCCTCCCTAGTGGCCTAGCGAGGCTCCCATGGCCAACGGTGATCTCGCCAGGCCAGGGCAAGGCTCGGCAAGATCATTGCACGTCACCCAGTCGATTGCCTACCAAAGAGAAAAAAGAAAAAGAAAAATATTTAAAAAAATAAAAGAAATAAAAAAAATCACACAAGTTTACTAAATATGTTTTTATTATTGTGTTATTTCAGGAACAAAAGTTTTGTATAATTATCAAACATATTCTTCTGTTCAAAAAATTATTTTAGAGAATAAATATAGAAAAAATTATTTCTATTATGGGAATAATTTTTTAATAGAAATATTACCAAATGCGGTCTAAGCCCGTAAATTATTACGTTTGCACCTTCTCGTGGGCCCGTGGCAGGTACTCCCTGATGCGGAGCGAAGCCATACCGACGTGGAAAAGTGGACTTTAACTGATGCAATTTTTAAATGGCGACAAATATAGGTGTGATCTTGCTTTCCAAAAATCACTGCCGAACAAATTAGACGTGGCTTCTTCAAAGTAAAATATGCGGCATTTTATTTTTTATTATCACTATTATCACAAGCGAATTTAATTAAAAGTCGGTCCATCTGATTTGCTCGATTTATGAGGGGGAAAAAAAAAGGGGAAAGCTTCACAAAAAATTTCCCACCACCACATAGCCCGACCAGTAGCTAAGCCGATTCGCTAAAGCTTAATAATAATCCGCCATGGATGCGCAGATCGAGCTCCCGTACTCTGCCCTTCCCTTCTCCTTCTCCTCCTTCTTCTTCTCCTCTCGATCTCCCATGGCGGATTCCGAACCTCCTCTTCTCCGCCCCGAATCCGGACGCCCTTCGCCTCCGCCCCGCCCTCTCTGATTCGATTCCCGCCCCCGCGCCTCGGGGTTGGCTCGCTCGAGCGAAGGAGGACCATGAGCCTCGCCCATCGCGCCGCGAACGAGGTAAACGATCGTGGGGCTTTCTTGCGGCGTTGATCCGCGTGTTCTGTGGTCGGAGTCCTACTTTGCTTCGGTTTATGTTCTTTCGCATTTCGGGAATTCGGAGGAGGCGGTTCCGCTTGCCGTCGGTTTTACCGATGGTTTTCTCGAGCTTTGCTTCGGGAACGCCTGCTAATGGCTGTCCTGGTGGCTTCCGATTACGGCTTGTACGAATGTTTGTGGGTTTCGAAATAGAGGATGTTTCTGTGGGGGGCATTGGGGTTTGTTGCTGTGCTTCCGTGATGTTTTGCGCTTTCTCTTGTTTCTCTTCTGCATTGGGGGGGTTTGTGGTGCGAGGTGGGGAATCCAAAGCTGATTCTTTGGTGAATTCGAGTCGTGGTTCGGTTGAAAAACCGAATGCAATGATATGTCGAAACTAGTTAGCAGTCATAAGCGCAAGCATCGAAGGAGAGTTTTTTTCGCTCGAACTTTTGGCACTGGTGGATAGTAACCGTGGAAGATAGCAAAGCTGTTCAATGAAATTAGCCTTAGTCTTTGTTAGGGAAAAGCTACCATATCCATAGATGAATGCCTTAATTTGATTCTCATTAATATGAAGCAAAAACATCAAAATTAGGCACAGTAAAAACCCCAAGTACAAGTAACATCTTATTCACACATGCTCTAAATCTCTGCATCTGCGGTCCCTAAGAGTTCTTACTTGAACTAGAGGTCGGACATTATAAAATCAGGTCTATCTGCAGGAATTTGGGATCTTTTTGTTCATGGAAACCAATATTATGAAGGGACTTCTTAGGAAGGTTCTTGTCTCCCAGTTCCACTTGCTAGACTGGATGGAGCATTAGTAATATTTCCATTGGTCCTCTGTTGCCCACTACACAGCAGAATCTCCATTGCTTGGTAAAATTGTACCTTGAGTTCCTCTACACAAAGTCCCTGAGAGATCGACATCATTCAGTATGTTTCGATGAGGTGTCTTTACTGTATACTCCTTAGTTTGCTTCCTGCCTGAATTTCTATGTTCAAACTAATTGCTTCCCTTTCTAGAAATAAAAAGAAGTGTCAATTTTCCTATCTTATTGAATGAAAAAGATTGCACCTGCACAACCTCGGTTGTTAAATGATGACAATAGGAACTGTTAGGTGCCAATACATATGATAAACTTGACATCTTTCTATACTGAGAAAATCTCAAAAGAAAAGAAAGGATATCAAAAAGTTCTTACAGATTGTAAGAATACTTCAATTTCAAGTATTTTCTCAACGAACGATTATATTACAACAACAGGGCGGCCGAAGATCGGACTGCTAACAGCACTCGCTGGTTCCACAGGTGAAGACTCAGCAGTGTGGCACGGAGATGGCCGGTGGCTCGGAGGACGCCGGTGAAGGGGGCTACGCCGTTAAAGACCAGGTGTTCATGAACGGCGAGGGAATGTGCGAAGCTGAGAGTCTGAGACTGAGAGGTTTCTATTCTGATTTGGGGCTTCAGCTTCCGGTTCTTTTCTTCCTTTGGAGTCCTAAGTAAACGGTTCTGAAACCAGTTCCGTTTCCGATTCCGTTTCCGGTTCCAGTTCCGGTTCCTTAACCGGTTCTGGTTCCTAGAAAAAAGTAACCGGAAACCGGAACCGGTCCCCTTGGAACCGGGAACTGAACTGGACCCTCCAGTGCGGTTCCTTGGTTCCCGGTTCTACCCGGGAACCGCGCTCACCCCTACCATTACGGACTTCAGTTAAACACAATTGTCTACACTTTGCTACTCAACTAGGCACGTTATTAATAAATACCAAAACCCAATTTAATAAAATCACTTAAGGGTTTAATAAATATTGGAATATTCATTAACCCGATTATTTAAAATAAAAAATCAATTAATTAATGTAAGCCCAAATTTTAGGAAATTTCCAACACTTGACACTTAAGAAACACGATGTTAGCTTTGATTCTCACTGGATCTCTTTGTTGGGGTACACAAAGGAGAACTACTTGGCCTCAACGGGAGACTACAATAGCATCTCATCATAATTGGGTCGGACGTGTAATTTGCGTCGAGGTGACGACTAGGAGCTTGACCGATTCATGAAGTTTTCCATGGCCACCGGCAACCGGGGTCTACAAGCCCCGTGACCCCTTAAAAAATTTATAAAAACGCGTGGTAACGTTAAAAGAAAGCGCCTAAGGGTTAAATCATTGAAAAGCAATATGGGAAAATTCAGAGCGGACCTTAGTCGCCTTATGGTGGGACGAAAAAGAGAAAGAACGCGACCCGAGTTTTCGCTTCGTACGCGGTTATAGATGGGAGCTACTTCCGCTTACATGTCAGGAAGGCGATGGGAAATTGAACGAGAATGATCCATGCACGGTCATCACATTAGGGTTTTCACCCCCCGAAATGTCAGTGACTAAGCAAGAAGATACGACCCAAAAAAAAAAAAGCAAGAAGAACTTCGTCGTTTGGCAGCGTTTACTCGACAAGGGGATAGATCGAGTCAACGGTCAGGTAACGTACTGGATCGGTAGGGTCCTCCCTGAATTCAAGCTCCTCTCTCTGTCACGCTCAATTTCCGCGAAAGCCGCTCTTTTTCTTGAGTTTAGACCCCTGGCAGAAAAAAACTCTCTTCTTCGGGTTCTCATTCGAGTGCTCAAGGAACAGCCACACTGCTCCATGCAAAAAGCCAGTTTCTCATTTGGCTGTTTTCTTACATATCAATAAGTATGTCCGTAGACACGGAAAACTGTGGCTCGAGCAGGACCGGCTTAGACGACCGTCCAATTCAAATCTGTTCTCGTTTTGTCGAATGGCATAGTTGAAACCAAGTGCAGATATCTAGGAAGCTTCATCATAATTCACACTTTCAGCGCTCCCGTTATCTTTCGGTGAACTAATCTCTCAATCGTATGACTTGTCCTGACTCTTTATAGCATGCCCTTTTTTTGTCGTAATTTCTCCGCACAAAGTGCTATAGAATATGCAAATACTTCAACTAGTTTTACGGTCAACAATTGAGATCTACTATAGTGCGATCTAATGATCATCAACTCTCGAGAGAGTTTCTTAGGGTCTCGGAAGCACTCAGATGGTTAGGACTTGAATTTAGTATGGATAGAATCATGAAAAAGAAGTTACATTATTTGAATCTAAAAGTTATCGTGAGACACACTAGTAACGAAAGGAAAAAATAAGGACAACTTTCACAAATTGGAAGACAATCTGTACCAACTCCATGTGGGTGGCACGTGGAAAAATAATGAAAAAGTCATAGGTATTATTTGCACGACTGGCTAGTAATGCAATAGTCCAAGCTTGGACGAGAAGAGAACATTTGAACCCGCCGATGGAAGTGGAAGTAGCGTCTCTCCTTCTAGCTTGCAATTATGCTAAGTCCCTCAGCATCCGAAGCTTTATTTGAAAACAATTGTCAGGTTTTAATTGATACCATTCAACGAATGAGTCTTTGCCGTTAAACTATTCAGCCTTCTGTTGTATAATCTCACTTCCTACTTCAACGCAATCCAGATTGAAATTTGGCCTGACCCCATAGATCCAACCATGGAGTTACTCATGCTTTTACAAATTGTGCTTCTAATCAAATAGGAACCACATCTTCTTTTCTTTTCCACAATCTCCCGTCTAGAGTTAAACTTATTGTCTTAGTAGAGTCTTCTTTTATATCACTCTAATGTAATGACCGCATCCAATTTGCAATGTTTTGTTTGAAATGAGAAGTTTATTTCCAGCAAAAGAAAATAAAATTTCATTTGAATCAAATCGCATAATCTTATCTTTATACATAAATCAGAATGATTTGTCGATCTCCGAGCTCTGACTATCCTTGGGACAAGCGATTCCACTATAATCCCAAATTGTTAGAATCATGTCCGGCAGGCGTTCCTAACGTTGACACTGAAGTACACCTTCTTCCTATCCCACGGCCCGATTCACATGGGAAAAATGTCAACAACTTGGTTACAACAATTAGAGGATCCTATGCATATCGATCAATTGCATGTTCTTTGAAAAATAGGATTTTTAATCAATGGTCAATTTATTTTGTAAAAAATTTACGTTTTGAAAAATAATTTCCCAAAAAATGATTGTTATTGATAAACAAAAATTTATAAGCAAAAAATATTCCATCACTTTTAAAAATCTTTATGTGTAAATTAGTATTGATAATGAAAATAATTAGTAAACTAATTATTTCAAGCAATATTACAATCAATTCTAGAAAAAAAATTAAATCCTTTATTTTTTCAGAAACAAATGAATTTTAGAGGGGTGTTCAGTTTTAAAAAATAATTCTATTTTTTGTGCTATATAGAATTGCACTTATAGTCAAGGTTTGAGTGTATTGCAATTATGGGTGATCAGTTCCTAGTTGGTCTGGTTCCCACCACAGAACTGGGAATCGGACAGGAGGAATTGATTCTTCATTTCCGAAATCGACTACTGAACCAAAGAAGACTGGAACCGAAAAGAACTGAACCGATCAATTTTTCCCAAGCAGTCCAATGGAACCGAACTCCATTCAAACTAGACTTCAGCAAGCATTACCCCCACCTTTATCAAGCTTCTCACTCAGTCTTAGCCAAAAGACCAAAGATGGCATTCTCATTGAGGCTGCCTGGCTTGGTTCATTGTGAGACTCTTGGAGGCTTGGAGTAGACACTTGCAAGTGAGGGGTGAAGAGAGAGAGAAAGAGAGAGGCTTAGTCCCACACTTAGTCCTATATTGAGCATTTAGCAAAGACTAACAAGTCGTTGGTCTCTATAAATAGCGATAGACAAGCAAACGAATATTTGGTCTTTTGGCCAAAATCTTTTGTTTTGTTGGAAATACAACAACATTGAGAAGGGCCTTGAAATGGCACTTTAATTGTCACAAATATTCAAAATTAAATTTTATTTTGAAAAATTAAATTAAAGTTCTAAAAAATAAGGTTGGTTCGGTCTTGATAGCCATAGGAATTGGGAACCAAACTGAAAATTGTCAACTCCATTATCGTCAAATCGAGAACTGGACCGACATCTCTAGGAACCAAACTCAACAGGTCAATTTGGTCCAATCCAGGCGATTCCCGATTTATGCAATTTCTTTTGCTCACCCCTAATTGCAAGTATGCTAATTCAGTCTATTTGGCCAATTTTAATCGGCTAGTACTAATGTGGCTAGCTAATATCGGTTGTTCAATAAACGCTGACTTGGACAATTTTTTAATTATTTTTTTCGAGTTTTCTTTTTTGAATTTTTTTCCTCCACCCTCCTTCTACCTCCGATCGATTGCCTGAGGCTAAGGTCAACAAGATCAACCTCGCACAGCTATGGTAAGGCCATCTGGCAACCGACTGAAAGTAGAAGGAAGAAGGAGGAGGGGAAAAAGAGAAAGAAAAGAAAATTTTAAAAAATTAATAAGCAAATTCGAAAAAAAAAAATATTTAAAAAATTATGCATGTCAACGCCAATTTGGACAAAATTGGTCGAATGGACCAAATTGGCACAAATGTCGATTTAGAATTGAATTGACAAAAAAAAAAGTTCATAATTAAATTAACATAATTGCAATAGATTTTTTAAAAATTGATATTTTTCCTGTGTATGATGACCAATAATTATTATGATCTTCTATGTTTTCAAAGTGAGATTTTTAAGCACTTTTCCTAGATCAACTGTTGGAATAAGAAATTTCCACGTTCACATTGGGGTTGTTGACACATGAAGAAATTCAGTTACAAAAGTAACTCCAAAAAACACTTGTTACTTATCAAATGGTGTTTGTATTTTATTTTTATTTTTATTTTTTACATTGGTGGTGGATCTTACAATAATCCAATTCTTAAACATGAGAACAATATTCAGACGAAATGATTTGGAAATAATAACTTGAACATTCCGAAAGACACTTAGAACTAATGCATTAGACAGCTATCCAATAGTCAGAAGTTGCAATTAGTATGAAAAAGATCGTCATTTATTTTTATTTTTCTCTGCTGATACACTGCAAGAAATATCAACGCTTTTCTCCCATATTCGCAAAATCGACACTTGAGTGACAAAGAAGCCACATTTTTAATTTATTCATACACTCTCCAATGGCCCCAAAAATCCCATAGAAAAAGGGAAAAGGGAAATCATGCACTCACCTCGCAACCATCATCGATGCAAGGAGACTTCCTCCATTCATCGAAGTGCGTCTTAAGTACCTCTCGAGCTTTGTCTTTCAAGTACGTCGCGCAATCCGCTTGTAACAACAAGCCAAGCTTCGACACAGCTCCGACCATTAGCATCTCCCGAACAAACATCGAATTCCCCGAAAACTTGCTCAGCATTGAAAGAATGAGGACGGCCCACTCGTCCGCGGATTGCGAGACGTTCAGAATCCTGTTCGAGACCACGGCGATCCCGCATCTGTGGCCCATGAACTGAGCCCTCCCGTCGGCACAAGAGCATAGGTGGAACAAGACTCCCAGGATTAGCTCCGTGGTTTTCTTCTCCGGGAACCCTAGTTCCAGCTCGATGAGCTCGAACACAGCGCCGTGCTCCACCATCATGGCACGGTTTCTCACCCATGGGCACGAGTCTAGCAATATATGGAGTGACGCATTTACCGCCTGTTGAGTGATGCCGTTCCTTAGGAGACGGATGATTGTTTGGAAGAACTCGCTTTTCAATCTTTCTAGCACTGAGGAGCTCGCCGCTTTGAACATCCTTTTGAGGACTATAAGCGTGTGTGATCTCACTGCCACGCAATTGTCTACTTCACAACCTAAAACCCAAGTCAGCGTTTTGATGATCCGATCGTTTTGGCCGATGAGTAGCTTCCCGGGTGCGGATGGGACTCGAAGTAGTACTAGTATGTGCAAAGCTTCCTCAAGACCAATGGTCCGGTTTTCGTCGCAACAATTTGCAACGTATGATATTATAGCCTTGGGCACCCCAACCTCTATCATAAGATTTCTATTTCGCTCGTTCTCTACCGCAAGCATATCAATGCGTCTAAGGGTCTCGATCTCCGATCGATGGCATCGGATGTCTCTGATGAGTTTAAGCAAGCAGGACCTGTCAACGGCGTTCTCTGGTTGGGAAGGCGGTCGATGCCCCGAGAGGCATTCTCATCACACCACGACTGGATCAGCCTGCGGAGGGTGTGGTTCGGGGTCAGGTCGGAGTCCTTCGTCAACGGCTGCTTCGTGACAGGGCAGGTCGAGTTCTTGCCATCGAGAAGCCAATGCTTGATGCTCTCTCTGTCGTACGTGATGCCGGTGATGACAGTCACCGGGTCTCTCATCAGTTGCAGAGAAATGGGACACTTGAAGTACTCGGGGACATCAACAACATCGTCCATAATCGGACCTCAGCAATTTAACTTTGGAATCTGTAAGTGATATCACGAGAAGCAAACTCGTGGGTGTGTGTTGTGAACGAATAGAGGAAGAGATCGATGAAACAGGAAGTTGTGTGAATGAAGAAGGCTTTGTTTTGGTAAGAAAGAGCGGCTCTCTTTATTCAAAAAGTTGGCAAACAGAGAGAGAGAGAGAGAGAGAGAGTTCGGTGGTCAAAGCAGGGATTTTTGGGTCTATGGCAAAATTGAATGAACACGCAAGAAGAAGACAATGTATCACAGCATGTTATTCAGATAAGTTATGGTAAGTTATTCAAGATGTGTATGAATACAAGACGTACGCAATGATTTTGTTTCTTAGTTTGTGCCCCCGGTTCAAAGACGGGAGACGAGGGTCATTTTTACAAATTGGCTTTTACTGCTATTAGGTCAAGATTTGTGTTTGAATTAAGCGGCTCGCGGGGACTACACGCCATAATTAAGCTGACTCCTTTCTCTCTCTCTCTCTCTCTCTCTCTCTCTACATGAACGTTCATTCTTTTATCTCGCCGGAAAAGAAAAAGTGACCACATTGTAATTGCCACTGTTTAAAGGAACGGAACTCTTAGGCTCTTAGCGTGATGAGATACAAATTATTATGTTTTTGTGAAGTGTTGGTCGGCCATGAAATAGACACGTTAGAAAGTGTTCGCTTCTCATACGGTTTGACGTGAGATCTTTTGAAGCTTTAGCGAGAGCAAATATCAAAGAAATTACGGGCTGAACTGGGGGTCGGAAGACACACAAGCATTACGATGTTTATACGGATGTCAATTTAATCATACGCCTTTCAAGATGACTAATTTAATACTAAACCTTTTGTCAATTTTGATCAAAATTGATAATATAGATATTAGCAATGTTATGTAGCATGGATAACGCTAATATGGATAATTTTTTTCCAATTTTTAATAATTGTTCTAAGTTTTCTATTTTCTTTCTTTCCACTATGGCTAATGAGGCTCAAGCAATGCACGCCAGCCATAGTGGGAAAGGCAAAAATATAAAATATAAAAATTATTAAAAAATTATAAAGATTGTTCACATTAATGCCGGTTACATTATATCTGATGGTCGATGTCAACATCAACGTTTTCCAAGTAAAATTAGTCGAAATAATTAAACTGATAAATTATCAAAAGATTTAGAATTAAATTGATCATATTAAAAGATTGACAATTAAATTGACATCCGTACAATAGATTTATGATCTTTTTTCGCAATTATCCCACAATTCAAATGCACAAGAGATCAAATATGAATAAGCTAAATATTATAAGGGTTGCTTGAATCAATAATACAACTTATGAGCTTGAGACTCTACAAACATGATGTCAGCTTTGATTCTTAGAAAATTTCCTTTTTAGGGTACACAAAGGAGACCTCAAGGGAAGACTCTAACTAAGTAAATTCTCTATAGTTTCCTAATCTTTCAGGAATGATTTACTTTTGAAAACATTGACGAGGCGGGTCAAGTCCAGCACATGGATATTCGTGCTGTATAGCATATTATTATAATTGGTCGAACTCATATTTCGCATCGAGATCATAACCATAAACTTAATTGATTTGTTGAGTTTTCCATGGTCCCTAGCGACCGGGGTCTATGGCCGTGCCCCTTAAAAAATTATAGAAATGTGTGGAATCAAACATCCCATCACACCGCACCACATCGGATCGATTCATGAAAAAGAAGTGCCTAAATCATTGAAAAGCAATATGGTAAAATTCAAAGCAGACCTTAATTGCTTTTTTGGGGGGACGAAAAAGAAGGAGACCACGACCCTAGTTTTCGCTTCGTACGCGGTTATAGATGGGAGCTACTTTCCGCTCACATGTCAGGAAGGCGATGGGGAAATGAACGAGAATAATCCACGCATAGTCATTGCATTATTAGGGTTTGCCCCGTGGATAATTCAGTGAGAAAGCAAAAAGAACTTCGTCGTTTAGCAGCGTTTACTCGACGAGTCAACGGTCAAGCAACGTATGGGTCGGTAGGGTCCTCCCTCAAGTCATGCCCTCTTTATCAGGGACTCAATTTCCACGAAAGACGCCCTTTTTCTTGAGTTTAGACCCATGGAAGAAAAAAGAAGAAAAACGTCTCTTCTTCGAGTTCTCATTTGTGTGCTCAAGGAACAGCCACACTACTCCATGCAAAAAGTCTGTTTCTCATTTGACTGTTTTTTCACATTTGAATAAGTATGTCGGTCGACACGGAAAAATCTAGCTCGAGCAGAACCGGACAAGACGACCATCGAATTCAAAATTGTTCTCGTTTTAGTCAAATGGCATCGTTGAAAGCAAGTTCAGAGATCAAAACGCGGTCGCACCGGTTCCCATTTTTGGATCACGGAGCGGTGCCCAAGAGGCAGACTATTTAGGAAACTCTATCATAGTTCGCGCTTTCAGCACTCCTGTAATCTCTCCATGGATCAATCTCTCGATCATGTGACTTGTCTCGACTCTTGGTCACATGCCATTTTTTCGTCATAATTCTCTGCACAGAGTACTGTAATATGCAAATCCTTCTACTAGTATTACGATCAACAATTGAAATCTATTATATTGCGACCTAATGATCCTCAACTCATGAGAAAAGGTTCTTCATGGTTTTGGAAGTGCTCAGTTAGTTTGGACTTGAATTTATTATGATTGAGATCCTGGAAGAGAAGTTATGTGATTTGAATCTAAAAGTTATCGTGAGATGCACGAGTAACTAAAGGAAAAAGATAAGGACAACTTTGACAAGTTGGAAGACAATCTATACCAACTCCATGTAGATAACGCGTGGAAAAATAACAAATGAGCCTTAAGTATTATTGCAGGACCGCCTAGCAACTCAATAGTCCAAGCTTGGATAAGAAGAAGACATTCGAACCCACCAATGGAAGTGGAAGCAGCAACTCTCCTTCTCGCTTGCAATTATGCTAAGTCCCTAGGCATCCGAAGCAATTTTTGAGAAAATAATTGCAAGATCTTAATTGATGCCATCCGATAACATGGTCTTTGCTCTCAAATTATTCAACCTTTCGTTGCATATTCTTAATTCCTAATTCAACACGATAGAGGTTGGAATTTGGTCCAGATCTATAGACCCAAACATGAAACTACTCATGCGCTTGCAAATCAAGCTTTTTAATTAAATAAGAATTACATCCTCTTTTCTTTTTCACAATCTCCCGTTTGGAGTTAAATTATCTTAATAGAGTTTTTTTTTAATATGATTTTAATACTGCATCCAATTTGTAATGTTTCCTTTGAAATGAGAAGTTTATTTCGAGCAAAAGGAAAAAGAAAATCCATTTTTTTGCAAGTGCTCAAAAAGGAAAGGAAAAGAACCTCAATTTGTAAATGACGCGAAAGCGGTCGACAATTCTAGAGGTAGCGGAGGAGACTCGACCGTCCTAGTCCAGTCAACAAGTCAAAAGTCAATGGATGGGTTGTGGACTATCATCACTAGCTACCACGTCTACGCTATCATCCTATTGCCGAGGTCGATCTATTGTCCTTCTTTCCGTTCTGTCCCCTCCGGGACGAAATCAAACTCGATTCCGCGAATATTGATTCGGAAGGAACGACTAAAGTCCAACACGAAATTTCAATCTAAACTTCATTCAAATCAAATTGCATGATTTTTATACATAAATCTAAATAATCTATTGATTCGATATCGCATCGCATTTCTCAAAACAAGCGATTTCACCATAATTTTGCGCCGTTAAGAATCATATACAGCAATTGTTCCCAACCCCAATCCTAAAGCACACCTCATTCTCGTCCCACGACCGCAATTGACATGGGAAAAATGTTGAGAACCAGGAATCTTGATTTTATGCAAATGAGAAGTACATTATAGAAACATCCCACCAATGCTAGGGAAGGAAGAGTTGTCAATTTGAATTAGATACGATAATTAGAGGATTCTATGCACGTCGATCAATTTGCATGTCATCCTAGGATTTTTAATCAAGGATCACTTTATTTCGGGAAAACTTACTTTTTGAAAAAAAAAATTTTCTTAAAAAATAATTGCATACATTAATTACAAGAATGTTTAAACTAAAAATGTTTCATTGTTCTTGAAAATATTGCTATCGCTAATGAAAATATTTTTAGTAAGCTAATTATCCCGAGTGATAGAAAAGATATATTCTTTCAAATTTTTATTTTTCGCAAAAATAAATAGACTTTAGAAGGGCGTAACATGGGAGTAAAAGGAATATGATTTTTAGATAATTGGGCCTTGTCCCAATTGGAGAGAATGTAGTGGACCTCGTAGCGTGCGGATACAAATTCTATTGAGGACGGTCCGCCTGCTAAGAAGTTTGCGGCCCACATTCTGTCACTATACATCCATAGCATGGGCTTAATTACCTTTAGAAAAAGACCCAAAAATATTAGATCCAATTCAATTTCTGCTCCAAATTATTTTTTAATCTACAAAGATCATAAAATTTTCACCTGCGTCTTTACCGTCACCTTCATATAAAATAACGATAACCTCCCAATATCGATAATTATGAAGGAGCTACAGCAATTTTTGGATGCCAGACTAGGATACGAGGTGAATATAAAAATGAGAAATGAAGGGACGACAATCTTTAATCTACTATAAGAACATGATAAATAATTAAATTATTATGATATACACTCCTTTAAGAATTTATGATTTATAACAAATTGTTATTCCTGCAATAGTTCAGAGACTTGTTATGCTAGTAAGACTCAAAAAAAAGTTGGAACTAAAGTTAGATTGGACCTATGATTTGAGCGTTTTTTGGGAAATTAAGGGGTTGTTTGTTTATTATTGTTTATGTTCCCCAGAATACAAATTTTCGTTCTTTTGTTCTGGGAGATAAAAAAAAGAATAGAAACACATTTATTTACACTTTTGTTCCCAGAAAACACTTTTGAAAAAACAAAAGAACAAAAACACAAAACTTGTTTCTTTTTCTTTTTCTTTTTTCTTTGGCCAGTCGCCCGCCTCATGGCCAACAACCAACTATCGAGGGTCGGCGACCTCACCGAAGTATCACTGGCCCTCGGCAAGGCCAAGCTCACCTAGCCACCAACGAGGCTTCGCCTCACTAGGCCACCGCCAGGTCGGCGTCACCCAACAATGGCCTGACGAGACCAAGCTAGGCTAGTGGCTAGGCGAGGTCGGTCTCGCACAACCCAAGTGAGGCCAAGCCTCATGTGACCATGGCGAGGCTCGGCCTCCCCAGCTAGCATGAGGCCGAGCCTTGCTAGGTCAGGGTGAGGCCAACCTCATGCTGCCTAGGCAAGGCCAAGCCTCCCTAGTGGCCTAACGAGGCTCCCATGGCCAACGGTGATCTCGCCAGGCCAGGGCAAGGCCCGGCAAGCTCACTTGACGTCGCCCAGTTGATCGCCTACCAAAGAGAAAAAGAAAAAATAAAAATATTTAAAAAATAAAATAAAACAAATTACACAAGTTTACCAAACATGTTTTTATTCTTTGGGAAAATGTCACAAATGGTCCATATACTATTACCTAATGTGCAATTTGGTCCTTGAACTTTCAATCGGCTCAATTTGGTCCTTGAAGTATTGATAAATATCCGATTTTGTCCTCGAACTTTCAATCGGCCGATTTAATCCGAACTATTTGATAAATGCCTCGATTTGGTCCATGAACTTTCGACGGCTCATTTGGTCCGAATTATTGATAAATATTCGATTTAGTCCTTAATTCTTGTTTTTCCTTTTTTATTTTTTATTTTTTAATTTTAAAATTTTAATTTTTTTTTTTTTTTTTTTTGCTTATTCTCTCTTCCCTTTGCCGGCTCTGCGAGGGCGGCCCTCGTCGGCGTCGGGTGAGGAGCACCCTCGCGGCGTCGGGCGAGAGACGCCGACAAGGGGCTCCCTCGCCGGATCCGCGAGGGCGCCCTCGTCGGCGCCGAGCGAGAGGCTCCCTCGCAAATCCGGGCGAGGAGCCCCTCGTCTGGCGTCTCTCGCCCGACGCCGGCGAGGGGTGCTCCTCGCCCGATGCCGACGAGGGGCTCCCTCGCAGCCTGGCGTCGGGCAAGGGGCTCCCTCGCCAAACCGTGAGGGAGCCCCTCGTCGGCGCCGGGCGAGGAGCACCCCTCGCCGGCGTCGGGCGAGGGGTGCTCCTCGCCCGACGCCGACGAGGGGCTCCTCACGGCTCGGCGCCGAGCGAGGGGCTCGCTCACCAGATTTGCGAGGAGCCCTTCGCTCGACGCCGGCGAGGGCGACCCTCGCCAGAGCCGGCGGAGGGAAGAGAGAATAAAAAAAAAAAATTAAAATTAAAAAATTAAAAAATATATAATAATAAAAAAGGAAAAATAGTAACTAAGGAATAAATCGAATATTTATCAATAATTTAGGGTGACCAAATCGCCCCAATCGAAAGTTTTGGACCAAATCGACATTTATCAAATAGTTGACCAAATCGAGCGATTGAAAGTTTATGGGACCAAATCGACATTTATCAAATAGTTCGCGACCAAATCGCCGATCGAAAGTTCATGGACCAAATCGGATATTTATCAATAGTTCAAGCCGACCAAATCGTTCTGATCGAAAGTTCGGACCAAATCGCGATATTAGGTAATAGTATGAGACCATTCGCGACATTTTCCCTTATTCGTTTTTTTATTATTTTAACAAAAATTTTGTATAATTACCAAACACGTTCTTTTGTTCAAAAATTATTTTAGAAAATAAATATAGAAAAAATTATTTCTATTACGGGAACAATTTTTTAATAAAAATATTACCAAACACAGTCTAAGCCCGTAAATTATCACGTTCACATCTTCTTGTGGGCCCGTGGCAGGTACTCATTGATGCGGAGCGAAGCCTTACCGACGTGGAAAAGTGGACTTTAACTGATGAATTTTTAAATGGCGACAAATATAGGTGTGATCTTGCTTTCCAAAAATCACTGCCGAACAAATTAGACGTGGCTTCTTACAAAGTAAAATATGCGGCATTTTATTTTTTATTATCACTATTATCACAAGCGAATTTAATTAAAAGTCGGTCCATCTGATTTGCTCGATTTATGAGGGGGAAAAAAAGGGGAAAACTTCACAAAAAATTTCCCACCACCACATAGCCCGACCAGTAGCTAAGCCAATTCGCTAAAGCTTAATAATAATCCGCCATGGATGCGCAGATCGAGCTCCCGTACTCTGCCCTTCCCTCCTCCTTCTCCTTCTCCTCCTTCTTCTTCTCCTCTCGATCTCCCATGGCGGATTCCGAACCTCCTCTTCTCCGCCCCGAATCCGGACGCCCTTCGCCTCCGCCCCGCCCTCTCTGATTCGATTCCCGCCCCCCGCGCCTCGGGGTTGGCTCGCTTGAGCGAAGGAGGACCATGAGCCTCGCCCATCGCGCCGCGAACGAGGTAAACGATCGTGGGGCTTTCTTGCGGCGTTGATCCGCGTGTTCTGTGGTCGGAATCCTACTTTGCTTCGGTTTATGTTGTTGCGCATTTCGGGAATTCGGAGGAGGTGGTGTCCGCTTGCCGTCGGTTTTACCGATGGTTTTCTCGAGCTTTGCTTCGGGAACGCCTGCTAATGGCGGTCCTGGTGGCTCCCGATTACGGCTTCTACGAATGTTTGGGGGTTTCGAAATGGAGGATGTTTCTGTGGGGGGCATTGGGGTTTGTTGCTGTGCTTCCGTGATGTTTTGCGCTTTCTCTTGTTTCTCTTCTGCATTGGGGGGGTTTGTGGTGTGAGGTGGGAAATCCAAAGCTGATTCTTTGGTGAATTCGAGTCGTGGTTCGGTTGAAAAACCGAATGCAATGATATGTCGAAACTAGTTAGCAGTCATAAGCGCAAGCATCGAAGGAGAGTTTTTTTCTTCGCTCGAACTTTTGGCACTGGTGGATAGTAACTGTGGAAGATAGCAAAGCTATTCAATGAAATTAACCTTAGTCTTCGTTAGGGAAAAGCTACCATATCCACAGGTGAATGCCTTAATTTGATTCTCATTAATATGAAGCAAAAACATCAAAATTAGGCACAGTAAAACCCCAAGTACAAGTAACATCTTATTCACACATGCTCTAAATATCTGCATCTGCGGTCCCTAAGAGTTCTTACTTGAACTAGAGGTCAGACATTATAAAATCAGGTCTATCTGCAGGAATTTGGGATCTTTTTATTCATGGAAACCAATATTATGAAGGGACTTCTTAGGAAGGTTCTTGTCTCCTAGTTCCACTTGCTAGACTGGATGGAGCATTAGTAATATTTCCATTGGTCCTCTGTTGCCCACTACACAGCAGAATCTCCATTGCTTGGTAAAATTGTAGCTTGGTTCCTCTACACAAAGTCCCTGACAGATCAACATCATTCAGTATGTTTCGATGAGGTGTCTTTACTGTATACTCCTTAGTTTGCTTCCTGCCTGAATTTCTATGTTCAAACTAATTGCTTCCCTTTCTGGAAATAAAAAGTGTCAATTTTCCTATCTTATTGAATGAAAAAGATTGCACCTGCACAACCTCGGTTGTTAAATGATGACAATAGGAACTGTTAGGTGCCAATACATATGATAAACTTGACATCTTTCTATACTGAGGACGGTCACTCAGAAAATCTCAAAAGAAAAGAAAGGATATCAAAAAGTTCTTACAGATTGTAAGAATACTTCAATTTCAAGTATTTTCTCAACGAACGATTGTATTACAACAGCGAGAACTTGTTTGTTTATTAGAATATGGAGTTTGGTCCCACAAACTAGAATATCTAAGAGAAAAAAAGGTAAAAACTTAAAATTTTCCCTCAGCAGCATTCTGATCTCCTGTGAAAATATGTCTTCTCAAAAATATCATCACTAATGCAGTTTAGTCCGAGTCTTTAATATTTTCTTACGTGATTGAAGGAAATTAGTTCCACCAGTCATGGAGACTACATAGTATGACTGCCGAATTCCAGAGAAGAGTCCCAACTCCAGTAGCTAATTAGCTGTTCAGATCTTCTGCAGGTTGTCTATTCTAAAAGATGACTCCGACAAGAAAAACATCTTAAGGCTCAGTACTCTAATGGAGTCAACTGTATGTGATGTCACTCTTGTTTTATTAATGTAACTGCTTCTCTCTGTTTTACAATATTTTTATGCTTGTAGCTACTATTAGGTGAATGGATTTTGTTAGCTCTTCTGTAGATACTTTGCCATGCAATGGGCTGCTTGTATATGATGCTTAATGGCACAAATATCATGAATCAATATGCTGATAGTGGCACTGTATGAAGATAGTAAAATGAGGACATTATTCATTCTCTAAGAGGAAGCTATAGTGAAGTTGACTTTCATCTGTCAAGCTTTGACTTCTGGGTTTCCTGTAGCTCAGGTCACTGAAGAAAAGGCTCCTTGCCATTTTGGTGATCGGTCAAGCAGCGACACTGTTGTGAGGCTGCGGACGAGTGATGGCCGAGATGATTGGTTGTACTGTCATTCTCACATTCTTATAGAGAAGAGCAAATATTTTGCAGATCGTCTCTCTGAGAAATGGCCAACGTGTCAGATCCTTGATTCCCGCAACTGCGTTGAGGTATACTGTCAAGAATCAGATTTTGACTCCCATGTCAATGTTCTACGCCTATTTTATGTTAAAGAAAGCTCAAGGGATGATATTTGGCATGGGGTTAGGAATGCACTTGGCATTCTTCGTGTGGCCGTGGAGCTTGAGTGCCTACAGATCATCACTGCTTGTGTTAACTACTTGGAAGCAGTCCCATGGGAAGAGACTGAGGAGGAGGAGATTCTTAAAACCATACCAGGCATGGGATCACAAGTATTGCCAATTCTCTCCCGCCTCGAACCTGTCAATCCATCAGCTATTATGAGGATTTTTCGGTCAGCTATTCAACTAGCCACGTCATCACCTCCTCAAGATATGAATGATCTTAAAACATCGGCTCAAGAGCAACTCGAGTACATGCTTACTGAAGACGATGATGAACCTCTACTAAAAGCTGATGATGAGATAAGATCTGAGGTAAAACAGTGCATGAGTAGACTCTTTGCGAGATTTAACAGTCTGCTAGAATCTTTGTTTTGCGAGTCATCAGAACTGGCCCCTGAGGCACTGCATATACTTCAGCTCTATCTATCCGATTTATCATGGGCCTGTCAGATATTGACAAAGTTAGAGATAATGAGGGATTTGGTTATCTGTTGGATGGATGCATCAGATAAAGTTGTGAAGATAGTTCATCCATCAAATCCAGAACCAAATGGTGAAACAATCAAGACGACAGTGAAGATTGTTGAAGTTGCGGCAAAGGTTTTAGAGTCAATCGCATATGGAAATGTCATTTTGCCAGCATCGAAGAGGCTGCATGCAGTCAAGGTCTGGCTTCCGTTTGTAAGAGTTGCCAAACCTGCCATAGATTCCACCACATCCAGTGGTGACGACACTTTGGAACTTAAAGTGGATGGTGAGCTGTGGCAATCATTGGAATCGACCTTTGTTTCATTGGTGCTTACATTGCCATCAGGAGATCAAGCAGAAATCTTGACTGAATGGTTGGGAAATAACTATATTCGGTATCCTGATCTAACTGAGGCATTTGACGTATGGTGTTACCGGTCCAAGGTTGCAAAGAGAAGATTAGCCATTTTGGATGGGAACCATGGTGGATCTAGCACTCCTTGATCTTCCATCATGGACGTTACAGATTTTTTGGCTGGCTGGTTGCAGATAACCCTGATTGTCATGTAGTGTCAGTTCTTGCATGTGCAAAGTCAGCTTTTGCTTGTAAATTGTTGTCCCCCGACATGGTTGTAGTGAGAACTAGCTGTACAGTTGATTGCCTAATGGTTTGGCTTCATTTTGTCATTCTCAATTCTCAGTAGTCTAGTCCTCAGGTAATGTTTTGTCCAAGAGCGAGAAAAGTATTTTGTGCCACAGTTTCAGTGCTACTGCCCAAGAAGCAAATCGATCGGTTTTTTGGAAAGTGGCACGATAAGGAAATATGTTCTTACGTTCCAAAATTTCCAAATGCTGGTTTGCAAGACGTGACACAACTGCAACAGGAGGTACTTCTTCGTTTGAATTCTAGATTATGGGTGTTTGGTCGACTATTTATCCTGTTCAAAACAACTTTTCAAAAGGATGACTCGGTCCAGGGTCAGAAATGGTCTTTCCAACTTCTACAAATTTTGAATCAGAAAGTAACTTTTCTCTTTGATAAATTTTTTCACTTTTTTTTATTTCTTTTAATTTTTTAAACATTTTTATTTTATTTTTTTATTCTTTTTTATTTTAGCTTTATTGGATGGGAACCGTGACTGTCAAATGTCAATCCCATCCAGTGCAGCAATGATTAGTAAATGCATCCCTTGCAGCAAGAATTTTGGCATTGGGTCATAACCGCATGCACGCCCTTCACCTATTATTTGGAGTATTAGCCTTATTGGATTTATGTCAATCCCATCCAGTGCAGCAATGATTAGTAAATGCATCCCTTGCAGCAAGAATTTTGGCATTGGGTCATAACCGCATTACCTCTTTATACACTGTACAGAGCTCGTGTGACCAATTTGAGTGGTCTTTTTCATCATGCCAGATTTTTGCCATCTAAAGTCAATTCGCCTATTCCTTTTGCTTCCTTGTATGATCTCTTCTTGTATCGATTCTTCTTTTCTTTCTTCCTTTTTTTATTTTTCCCGTTCCACAATTGATTCTCCACTAATAATTATCCTTCCTGTGGTGAAACTATAATTGTCCCTATTCGATTCTTCTTCTTCCTTTTTAGTAAAATTTTAAATAAGAACTTGAAGAAGTGCTCTCATTTTCTCAAGTAAAAATTTAAAATAGACTTTGTTTCAAATAAAAACCTGAAATCCTCTCATTTTCTTAAATAAAGACTTAAAATAAAATCTATTTCAAATAAGGATACGAAGTAGATATATCAATTTTAAAGAAAGACCTAATCTTATTGCCTGAGGAGCATTTTCATCTTTTTTTTTTAACTTTTTTCCTTTTTCCTTCTCTATTTAATTTTTTTCTTTTTTACTAATATACTCATTTCTTAATGATTGGAATAGTCGTCGATAAGGTTGATTCACTTCATACCCTTATTTAAGACAATTTAATTGCTTTTGATTTTTATTTAAAATAATATCTACTTTAAATTTTAATCAAGATACTTTATATTTTTATTTATAATCGTCCCATCATTTTTCTATGGTGTGAGGGTTTTTTTTTTTTTTTAACCTTGGTTGTGTGACTATTTCTGTCATTAATTCATGAAAGTTCGCGAAAACATAGCTCATGGGGAGACCCACCTCAGCAGGATACTGTTGCAGCAGCTTTTCTGTAAGGTGTCTTATCTAGTAGCTTTTTACCCATAAAAATGTTGACTGACAGAGACCTTTCATTATTTTATATACCCAGTTCGCTTGTGTACCTTACTCTGGAACAACAGAATTCCGGGATGGTGAAATGCATCGTCATCATGAGATTCCTGGCCATTGTGGGCATGGCCACAAAAGTGAAAACCAGATAGAGTTGTGATTTTGGGAATAAGGTCTGTGCAAACATGCGAGCCAAATGTCAAAAGTTCAGC
Source organism: Eucalyptus paniculata subsp. matutina (assembly GCA_017140255.1). Taxonomy (NCBI): domain Eukaryota; kingdom Viridiplantae; phylum Streptophyta; class Magnoliopsida; order Myrtales; family Myrtaceae; genus Eucalyptus; species Eucalyptus paniculata. The sequence goes on from CM029435.1 coordinate 47,855,290, forward strand.
TTATTCTAATGAGATAAGTCTCAATAGAAGGAAGCTATCTTTTTCTTTCCTGTTATTTTGATTCCTATTTTTTGGGGTTGTGACTGAGATAAGGATAAAAAAAAAAAGGAGCGAGAGTGAATAAGTCAAGAAAGCAAGTGCTCTTGGACAGGAGAGGAAAGTAGTCTGGATTCTTGAGCTGAGAAAATGACTTCTGCTAGTGTGTGTGTGTGTATATATATATATATATTGGTTCTTTTATTCCCCTTTTCTTCTACTCTAATATTCATGGACTCAAAGAACCTAGCACCCTGTCATGTTTCCTTCTTTTAACATTTCTTTTTGTTGCCATGACACAGACTGAAGAGACCTCCTCCTGCTTCTCCTGGATGATGGTGATGATGACATTGTATTCCTAAAGTCCACCTACATGTAACATTCTCCTGAAGATTTCATCTGCAATATCAAGCCGTCTCTTTCAATTCTTTTTCTTGAGTTTATAATGAAAAGGCTTGGCACTTCAAAATATTCCCGGTGCCTGTATAGCTATGAACATCCCCGAAGATTGCATCTAATTTATACTATGGTGGGTTTCTTTTTATCCATTTTAATGGTTCTGAATAACAGGATTAGAAGCAGAGTATTGCTTGAATTCTCGGTCTTTTTTGCTTCATGCTTCGTTAACAGCACGTGCGGACATTGAAGATTAGCAACTAACGACTTTTTGCAGCATAACATACCTTCAAAAGATTTATTCTAAGGGTTTTGATCTCCTCAAGCAACCACAGGATTAAAGCAAATTTCGTTTTTTGCTTCCCTGCATTTGGTAGATCGAACCTCACGGTAACAAGCAGCATATAATGGTATACCCAAGACTAAGTATTGTGATATTACATTCTATCCATCACCCGAGCTTCCAAAATTAATATACAATCCCCAATCATCTCTCTGAAATCCTAAAGCTGTCTAAATTAACCGAAAATACTTCTATGCAAAAGTATAGGCCTATAATTTTCTTTCTTTACACTACCATGCAGCTTACTTACTCCCTAAATAATGGAGGGAACAGGCGAAGTTAAAAACAATATGAAAAAAGCCCGGTTCTGAACCTAAAATTACACTACCATTCTTTATCTTGCATCATCCTCATCCCGAACTCTGTGATGATGCAGAGAGAATCATCCGTGGTCCAATGTATCAGGCCACGAAATCCTGCAACAGCTGCACAGGGAACCTCTTTCGGTTCTGGATGTTCATGGTCTCGTACGCAGATGAAGAGTGAGGGATGGGAGTGTTCATCGCCCCGAATTCGTTCGCCTCTCCGATGTCGACTCGCCTACCTAATTGAATGTTTTGGCTAGGGAGGAAGCTCTGGTGAGCGCCAGATAGAGAGAGGTTCTCACTGTGTGGAAGGCCCAGAGTGAGAGAAACACCATTCCCAGAAAATGTGGGAGAGACCCCATTACCTGAAAACGAAGGAGCGAACTGATCGGCCCCGAACCTCCCAATTTCGCCCATTGGGTATTGCCCGAACCCGCCGATGAAGTTGGCGGGCCCTCCTCCAATGATCGGGTAGCCATCGCGGCCCTGCCCCTCATCGACAAACTTCATCGATATGGCCTCCCCGAGCTTGGGGTTGACATTCAAGGACGAGACATTGCTATGGTTCTGAAGCAGCTCGGCGCTTCTCGGTTTCTTCGGGCTCCCCTGTGTCAGCCCTTCCAGCTCCGAAGGGCCGACGAGAGTGAACCCGGAACTGCTGCTGCGGACGTTTCCCCCGATGGAGGAAGCCGAATTAGTAGAGATGGCAGGGGTGTCGTGGTTCCTCGAGGTGATCTCCTTTGGTTTGAAGCTCTTGGTGCTGTTCTCATTGGAGTTGGGGGCCTTGTCTTGGAGGCCAGAGGACTTGGATGCTGAGTCCTCGCGTTCACTCTTGCTTGGTTTTTCCTCTGGTCCTCCCCCATTCTGTTCTTGCTCCTTGATTTCCTCCGTGTACATCTCCTCCACCATCGGCTTCCAAAGCCGTACTCGAGCATTTATAAACCAATTCGACACCTGCAATCGACGCATGACTTAATCTCTGAACCTTCACAGCATTGAGAATCAATTAGGACAAAGATCAGCAAATTATACCTGGCTTCTAGTAAGCCCTGTTTGTTTGGCCAGCATGATTTTGTCCGAATCCTTCGGGTAGCTAAATAAAGAAAAGGAAAGAACAGTTTCAGCAATTCAGGTCAATTATGATTTTAAGCGACGATTCTAAATGATGATCGTCGAGAGTGTTGCTTACGGGTGGAGAAAGTGTTCGAAGAGCCAAGCGCGTAGGATGGAGACTGATCGCTCAGGGAGTCCTCTCTGGGGTCTCCAAGCATTCTGCTGGATCATGCCCAACTGTTGGAGAGCACGCTGCTGCCGGAGGTGGTGGTCGACGAACTTAAGCCTGGAGCCTTCGATCTTCCCTCCAGGGCCATCCTCCTCGCCCAAGCTCTTATTGGCGGCCCGAATCTGGCCTGCTATCGCGTCCTTGAGGCACCGGAACTGCTTCGAGATGGTCTGCAGCGCGAGGGCCGTGTACGTCCTTGCAGAGCCAACCCCCGCAGCTTGCTCAAACGAGGATATCACGATCTGCATCTGGTTGTGGTACTGTCTGTATCTCTGTTCAACCTGATATAAACAAGGATCCAACATGAGGAGGCTAATTGGACTGCATTGTAAGTTTAATAGAACTCAATTTCTTACCTAACTAGCATGAACTTTAATTAGAGTTAGGAAGGAATCAACCCACTGAAAAAGAAAACCTTGAATTGAAAGATATCTCAAAGTTTTAGAAATTATAGTTAATTAGATAGGGGTGTTTCATTCCCAAAATTCCTCCATAACTTTTCAATTTTATATATACAAGGACTTGATCATGCACATAATTACCATGTAAGCCTTACCTCATCAAGCATGTTTATGAGCTTAGCCTTCTTCATCTGAATTTCCTGCCTCTCAGCCATAGACAGTTCTGCGCCGCGCTTACCACTGCCGTCGCCACCTCCTTCCTCCTTCAGTGCCACTGATTCTCCACCCGGCTTACTTTGGCCGCTGGCCTTCTTCAGCATCTCAGCTTTGATTCCGGTGTTCCCAACATTAACAACCTCTTCGAGAAGCTCCTGTGCGGCCTTCAAGTACTTGGAGCTCAGCAACACCCCCTGCATGCCCGACCCAACTGCCGCCCCATTGGTTACGCCTGAGGCCGACGATGGGGACCCGCCCGAGATCCGCACGTCCTCACCGCCTGAAATTGCTGGAGGGTGCTGAGAACCCGCTGCTCCATCGCCGCTGCGCTCGGCCCGGACAAAGGAACGGTACCCAGCTGGGGTCGGTGGGGGCTGCTGCGGGGAGAGGCTGAGGGAGAGCCCCTGCTGCTGGTGGGTGCGGGAGGCCTCACGCGCCGCCGTGGACGGGTCGAGGGAGCTCCAGAGGTTATACTGGACGCGAGGCATGAAGCCATGCATGGAGGAGAGATCGTGGTTGACGTGCATGGACGAAGGCTGCGAGTCGGCGGCGCTGCCGGGTAGGGGGATGCCTACAAATTGCTGGGTCTGGGATGCGGGCGGCCCGGCGGTGGAGGAGTTGAGGAAGACTGCCGAGGGTTGCTGGTGCGGAGGCGGGGCATCGGAGTAGTGGACGTAGCTGGCGGGGTTCATGAGGACGAGGGTTTGTAGGGCTCCATCTGGGTCAGATGAGCTCTGGTGGTAGTAAGTCGCCATCGCAACTGTTCACTTCACTTCAATATTTATCTCTTCTTCTTTCGCTGAACAAAACAAATAGCGCAGAGAGAGAGAGAGAGAGAGAGAGAGAGAGAAAAGAAGATGGGCTATTAGTGAGCTTCATCACCTTCATGTGCGAAATTGAGATCAAACACAAAGCGACAAGCTCATGTAGCACTTATCCTAAAGAAAGGAAAGAAGCTTGAGCAAGTCAGGAGGGGAAGGGAGAGAGAGAGAGAGAGAGAGAGAGAGAGGGCGTGTGTGTATGTTCGCATGTGTGTGATTGAGCTTTGGGTTGAAAGAAGTACCTTTCACACTGATGGTGAGTGTGTGGAATCAAGAATCAACCCATACGATGAGTCAATCTGAGTATTGCTGTTGAACTTATTGACGAATAACCTGACAACCAAATCAAGAAACCAAGAAAGTTTGTGTTGAGTATCAAAAGTTTTGATGCGATTGTCATCACTTTTCTTTCTATCTTTTCTCAAGTTTCAAGCTTGGAGAGAGAGAGCGGGGGTAGGATGGAAGGAGATGAGGAAGGAAAAGTAACTGCAGGAGCCATGTTAACTTATATATATTTAAATATATAGAGAGCGAGGGAGAGAGAGTATGAAAGGACCGATGATCTCTGCATTTATATATTCGTTATCGTTATCGAGTAGACATTGTTTTGTGTACACGTGATTTTCATTCATTCATCATCGCCATCAATCTCTGCACTCCATAATTTTCACTTGCAATCATCAAAACAAATACCAAGAGAGAGACTTCAGACACCCCCAGAAAGGAGAGAGAGAGAGGGGACAACATGGTCATGGCCTATAAAAAAGAAAGAAATGAATTGAGACGGCATCACCCACCTGTGTGAGATTTATGGAGGGATTCACAGAGATAGGAAAACCTCAGCTTCCTGTCATCGCCTCTGCTGTCTGCAACTTTCCTATCCTGAGAAAAGGTAAAATAAGAACACAAAAAACAAGAACCAAGACAAGAGTGAGGAGGTTTAAAAATAGCAAGATGAGGTTAGGGGGGCTGATAAAAAGATGCCCATCTTTTCCCCCTCCCCCACCACTCTCTCTCTCTCATCCTCTTTTCCTTCTTCAGAGATCAAAATTCTTGGTGATGGAACGGGTATCTGCGTGTGTATTTCTCGTTTCGATGAATAGTGAATCACCATGTGTGCGTACATGGGTTCTGTGTGTGTGTGAATGAAAATTCTCTGCTACTTTTTGGCTTTTGGGGGCAAAGAAGTACCTGCGAACGGATCAGAGGGAAGCTCGCTCCCTGTCTCTCTCTCTCTTCTCTCTCTCTCTCTCTCTCCCCCTCTCTCTGTCTCACTCTCTTTCTGGTTCAGCTCTCGTTCTTGATTTGACCTACCCTTTTCAAATCATTTCTTGATGCAGCTTTCATGGCCAACAAAGAGATCGACTAATTAACTAATTCAGTGAAGAAGAGAGAGAGAGGGAACGAAAGTTCAAAGTTGTTTATGCGTGAGAAAGAAAGATACAGACAATTGGAGGAACGAGGAAACGTCTCCTTCCACGAAAGCCTAATATGTATTATAAAGAGAGAGAGAGAGAGAGAGAGAGAGAGGAGGAAGATGATGGGGGAAGAACAGGGACGAGCGAAGGAGATCCTGTTGCTCATTCATTAATATCTGTTTTGTCCTTATTCACCACGACCTCCCTTCCTTTCTTTTCTTTTTGTTATCCTGTTCTTCTCCAATTTTATTATTCGTTTGGAAGAGTTTCCTTCTTTCTTTTTTCTTTCTTTTTGGTGGTATTTTATGTGGTTGGATGCTAGAGTTTGAAGATAAAGCAATTTAAGTAGCTAAGAAACACAGGACCAACCACCATAACACCTACTTTTAAAAATCTCTCTCTCTCTCTCTCTCCCCCGCCCCTTCTTTTCTAGGCGTATTAGTAAATTAGCAGCCTAAGACAAGGTTTTCAACGAAATTTACGTAACTAAATTGTCAATTTGACGCCTTCGTTTTCACACGCATTTTTTTGAATCCTACTAGGTATTGCCCCATCTTAGGAATATACTTCGTACGCTTGGGTTACTTGATAAGCACACAATGCCACAATCATCTCTTGCTATTTAGTTGACTTTTTTTGGCAGAGGTATGAAAGCAAGTAAAAGATCGTGAACATATAAGATCCTAAAGATAAGAACTGCTAAGACTAAATTAGATTATAATTTTGAAAGAAAATAACAAGATGAGCTCTAAATAATGTACTTACCTTAATTATTAGCGGCGTTAAGTTAATCGCCATGCTGCAATACTTTTGTTAAGCTGGGGCCGACCCAGTTTACCTTTTTAGAATTCGGTTCTTCAAGTTCTTTTTAATTTTCTAAATTGAAGATGTTATTCATTCTATATTGTCGATGTGCATGTGCTATTATTGATGATATTACTCTGTAGTAGCTAGGGTTTCTCGGTAAAATTGTAAAACGAACAGAAATGAGCAGATTTGAGGATTGGTATTGATAAAATGCGTGGCAGGTGGAGTTGCAAAAACATGAGATTAAACACACCATCTTGTAAGATGTTTCATGTAAAAATAACTATCTGTAATAGAAAAAGAAAATGTTGATGTATATTAAATTTGAACCTTGTGGTTTCCACATAATTCCAGAGAAGACGAATATTGTCATCGCGCTCTATTTGGGCCCTAATAGATATGGTGTGTGTATTGGTCTCAATGCGTTCAAACTCAAGAGATTTAAGAAAAGATTTGTCCAGATGCATGTGTAACGTCTATCATTACGTAGCTTTCATATTTTGTATTTTTTTTCTTTCCATGCCTAAATATCTCTCCTCATTGCAATGGCTCTTGATGCTTGCATTAATCTACGTTCATTTGTAAGTCCGTCCCTAATTTCTTTCGGCCAGAATGATTTCAATTTCGAGATTTTGCTTTTCCTGGATTCCTAGTCAAAACCTTTTTTCCCATAAAATGAGTAAGAATTATGCGCTTCCATCTGGATCACTACGACGACTAGTATTTGCTAGTGCATAATTAACTTGAGGTCTTATCCTAGTTATTTTTTTGCTAGGTCGTAGGCTCATAGAGTAAAGTCAACCAAAAAAAATAAAATAAAGTACCTAACGACATGGTCATGAATGAAGTAGAATTTAATTTAGTTAAGAAGCATCATCTCAGGATTGGTACGCTGGGCCTAAGATAAGAGGGGAGCGATGACATGAATGTTGATTATGTATATGCGAACATAATGTAAATCTCGAATAATATGGAACCTCCCTTGGTTTCTCATGTCATGGAAAGGAGTAGGTAAAAGCCATTGACTCGCGGACTGATTTAGATATTGCGTGATGTTGCAATATATCTTCTCCTCGTGAAAGCTACATCCTTGATTTTGTGAAAAAAACACATAGGTACGACCTAAGGAGAGAGAGAGAGCATAACATGAATAATCGCATGCAAGAATTCAAGTGCAGTCCAAAGATTCTTGATGTGAAAAGTAAGTGCGCGCGGGCGTATTTATCGCTGTGAACGCCATAAAAGACGACTTTATTAAAAAACTGAGGCAATCTTCCTAATTCGTCAGAAGCAACAGGACCCTTTTGCAACCATCGAAGTACTGAGAATCCTCTACTTCTCTTTCCCATAGCTTGTTCACTGTTTCTCGGAAAAAGTCTGGCACATATCGCTGTCGGTAACAATGATTGTAAAAGAATGGGCAGTGGCTTCTCTAGCCAAAAAAGAAAACATAAAAGAAATCTTTGTGGTTTGCTGATGTTAACAGGACTGAGTTTCAGTTCCATTAGACATTCCTTGCTCATGATTCACAGTAGACTACTCAAAAGACAGTTATGGTGTCATGGGGTGCGTGCTATTATTACGTGTAGGCCATTATTGCGGGCTGAGGGAAGCTCTTAACGAAGTGAAATATTTCCTTGTGTGTTCCAACATGGAAAACATGGAGAAATTCACCACATTTCACCCATCATTTATTGCCTCCTTTTGACTTGTTCCATGTTAAGGTAAACAGTACCTGGAAAGAGAACGTCACTGTATTGAATCAATGCACGTACACAGATGTAACTTTATCTTAGTCCCTAAATTTAATGGGTCTCCTTCCGCACTCATGAATCTATGTAAATCGTCCCGTATATTTGGTGCGCCCGCATTGAGCACAAGAACCATAAAAATTAGGGTTTCGCGATTGACCCTGCAGTCATTTAATAGTAATGATCTCTTTAAGAAAGTTTACGTGTGAAGGACAGGTGTACCCATTTCTGTGGGCTGCGCCTTCTTTATTTAACCTAAAAACGAGGGCAGTTAGCTGGTGACTGTTTTTTCTAAGTTGACTTGATAGTTCTTTATCAATAGCTTTTGCGGATTCTTACATATGATGCACCTAATTATTGCGCCCAAATAAATATTTCTTTATGTCTCCTAACAATCTCACAAGTAACATGCATATAATTCAGCTATGTCTAAGGATAATTATAAGGGACATCCACCTTCCCCGCATTCCCTCCAAGAGATTATGCCTTTCCCCCCTAATTTTATTTCAAAAACCTGAGGGGACAAATAAATTTTTTTTTTTTTTTTTTTTTTTTTTTTTTTTTGGGTGCTGGAGGAACCGCAGATTTCCGGCCGACAAAGTAGTTAAAAAACCCTGCGCGACGCGCAATGGTGAAACCACCACCTCGACGTCGCGCTTAAGTCACCGGTGAAACAAGATCGCCCCGCTTCGCGGGGAGTTTTCGAACTCTGGTCTCCTTCGTGGAGTCGGCTATCCGCGTATCTCAGCCATGCCATCGGTGGTGGGACAAATAAAAATTAGTCTTAAGTAAGTTCTAAAAAAGCATGTCGAAATCTATTGCGTGTTTATATTATTTTTCCTATCAAAATAAAACTTTACCATGAATCCCATAAATTCATAAAACGAATTTCGAATCTAGATATCAATATTAGCAATTTGATATGGAATAATAATGAGTTTTTTTATAATTTGCAAAAGAGAGTATAAGAAAAGACTAAAAGGTAAATGTCTTCATAAACACAAACTTATTTTTAGGATATATAGGAATGTCACCGCGAAGGAATCATTGATATGGATGTTAAATGTCACTATAAATGAAAAATTCAAGCGCCACATGGTTATTTTAAATTTTGAAATGATTGTGCTTTGACTTCTTAATTAGAATCTCATGTCACTTTTCTCCGGCAAGGTTTATTACCTATCGATTTTGACATTGTTGTGCTTGTGCAAGGAAGGTCGCCAATAACTTGATTTTAATATTCACTTTTGTTGGCTGAAAAGAAAGCTTCATCATCCTCCATTTAACAATATACAATTCTCGTATAGGCACATCTCCTCCATGCCCTTACATGGCGTTGATTGTGATTTCGATGCATGCGAACCCTAACAGCTCACGTGAGATCCCTCTGTCTCTCTCACATGCAATTTACACATATATTATGCGTAGAGATATTTACATGTATCTTCATGATTTTACATATAGTATAATGGTCATAAATAATTTGAGGATGTTGTGATGGAATGGTGGAGTCTTTTCGATCGCTACTTGTCTCTTCTTTCCAAGTCTTTTAACTTCTTTTCATTAGAAAATGACCGGTAAAAAAGAACATTGGAAAAGCTTTCAGATTCTTCTCTCTCTCACTCTCTCTCTCTCTCTCTCTCTAAAATCATTTTCCAGTCATTTTTAATGAAAGAATTGATGTGTGTGTCAGAAAGAGGAGGAAGGAGAGAGGAGGAAATGAAATCAAAAAGGCCACGGACGTGGAAAAACCAAGCTCGGTTTTTTATACCGCACCAATCCCTAAGCACTTGAATAAAAGAACGGGCCTGCCTCATCATCATCATCATCACCGATTGCGCCAACATCGAAGATAATAAAGAAGAAAGAAAAAAGTTTTTAACCCTAGGAATTTCTCCACGAGGGCCAATGGATGCTATTTATGGAAAAACCGAGGAGCCACTTGTAAATTTTCTTTTTTCACTTGAGTTGGTCAAACCATCTCCTCTTGGAGGGTCTCAACCCAAAGCCTCAAATTTCAATCGAGATGGAGACGACAATCTCGTGTTCTTGATACTTCCGGTTCTTGTATTTGGACATTATCCCCTAGCAAACGTAATCATGACAGGTTGAATCTCGAATAACCATGATTAGTTCTTGCACATAACTAATATAACTTAGCCCCCTTTTCTCCTCTACACATGCATGACCTAAAACTCCACTAAACGACCCGTCATCCGATTTGGCTTTTTTTAGGGACGATATGGAGAAATCCATGAGGCACCTAATTGAGCTTGTTGACCACGTTGAAAGAGGACAGAGGGGTAGCAATCAATGAGAGGACCCCATGTCTTTATAAGCTACAAAAAAACGAATGGGGACCTCTTGCATTTTCCTCCGCTTTCTCGATTCTTTTATTCATTAAATTTTCCAGAACACCCGTCCAAAGACGCAACAATTATTGGGTCTTGATCAGGGATCGTCTCCATCGAGGATTAACCCCCCCCATAGAGCATGATTAATCCCCCCGCAAAGCATGACAAAAGAAGCTACCACCACGCCTCTATTAGCTAATAATCAACCTCTAGAAAGAATGACCCGATCTTAAATGCTTTGGCATCTAAAAGTTGTTATGTATCAATTATGATGGCAATTCAATACCGACAACCACCCAACTCTCCGTCCGTCGTGCGGTGTCACTGCGCATGCACGCACACCACCGTGTACACTGCACATGCAAAGCTTGGATGTGCACAAGATGGAGATTTTTGCGTGCGTATGTTGTCGGTATTTATTCTCGCCTGTCTTTGCTCCCTTTTGACTTTGAACAGGAGGAAACTGTAAATGGAAATTTAGTAATGATGGTTCATTATTAGATTCTCGCATCAAAATCATTTTCATCTTCGCAATCCTCTTCTTTTCCCCAAAGGGTCACCGTGAATTTTATTTCTTTAGGCCGAGATCTTTACTTTTCCATCATGGGGCCATCATTATTCTAATTCAATGAACTAGTCCAGCTATGGGCAATCCTATCATTGTGGCCCTTGTTTATAACTTTGGTTGTGCTTTTATAAAGACTCGTTCTCCAACGAAGCTTCTCTAAACCTGTTTTTAATTGCGTCGTACTGAAAAACTAAAAACAAAAAATGCTAAATGAACCTGTAATTTTGAAATTATATCCAAAATGAGAAGCTTTTTAAGTACTTTTGAAGTAACCCTTGATTGTCCAGCCAACCAATCTTGGAACATTGTGAATTATCAACATCCAGTGGCCATGATAAGTGACATGTTGGATAATCGATGTCCACTCAAGAAACCAACAGATCACAAGATAGCATCGTCGGCAAGGAAAATTCGATTATGAAAGACGTACAAAGAGTTGTTTTGTTAAGTAAGAATTACTGATCAAAATGTTCACCCTAGAACTGGCGATCAATTAGGGAAATCTTGATAAAAATTTAATCTTTAATATGGCCTTCTTTGAGGTCACTTGCGATAAGGTCATTCAACTTTAATTTTAGTTTAAAATAGATGGGTGCATTTTTGGAATGACAATGGCGATTTTTTAAATTAAATATACGGTGATAATTGATAATAGGGTGCAAAATGTAGATTTGAAAATAGAAGCATGAAAGAGGTTATAAGATCAAAAGTGAAGCATCTTTTTGGTATTTATCCGAGCAGAGCTCGGCTCTCTTCAGATTTCGTCCTTTTCTACCTACATTTTTTTTTTTTTTTAGGGGGGGGGGGGGGAGGATTTTTCAAATATTTCTATAGAAGAAAAGTCTTTTCCTTGGGAATTCTTCTACGCAACTATATCCGATAAAATCAGCTTAATAATTGAATCAATAAAAGAAAAAATTAACATTCAGTACATGAGTTGTGTTATATTTTTCCAGCACAAACTATCTCCATTCACTTAATATGGGTAGTTATATTTATAAGATTTAGCTAATAATGGATATCTATAGTTATAAAGATGACTAAAGGGGGCGAAGGTTGTGTTCTTGTAGTTCTATGTATACATTTAAGAGGCCAAGCGTATTTGGGTATTTAGGTCGGACATTAATCTGGTCTTTTTCTAGGTAGGCCGAAAAGAATTGTACATAATTACAATGGCAAGAGAGGCCAAGTTTATATATAAGCTCCATTAGTTTCATGGAAAATGAATAATTTGAAAATTATTTTCCTAAAATGATAGATTATGCTGCTTGAAATAACTAGTCAACGAAATATCTTTTCATTATCGACATCAATTTATGTTTAAATATTTTTATAAACTATGAAAATATTTTTAGTTTATTCGTTTTTTAAACGATACAAGTAATCACTTTTAGACAAATATTTTTCAAATTATTTATTTTTCACAAAAACAAGCGTAGCCTTAGTAGAGGATCTTTTTTTCTTTTTCCACAAGATGTCAAGCTTTCAAGTGACTTGAATGTTAAATATCGCCGGTTCATGTATGCAAGGGTTACTTTGGCTTCGATGCTAAGTAGACAAGGCTGGTCTAGCCGAGTCGGGGCTATGAAATGATCCACTTGGGTCAGCATGGCCAACTCCGAAAAAAGAAATTAAAATTGTTGTTTTACTTTACGTCATGACATATTTGATCTATAAACCAATCTTTAGTCAGTGTCTAACTGTCCATCCTATCTACATTGATAAATTTTCCAACAGGAGTATGCGAGCAATGATAATCTAGAGGCGGTCGAGTTACATCACTAGATGACCATCACTTGTTACTCTTTCAAGGCGACTGATCGACATAGAACGGAGCAGACCATTACAACTCTATGCTGGAGGATCAAACGCTTCTCTTCTTATAAGATGCCAATGCTACGCATTGTTACGTAACACTTCGTCCGGACGAGCGCAATAGCAAAATGGACCAGTCCAATAATTTCCTCCAAAAAGTTTTGATGGGGCTCCCTCCTATCAAGTTTGGCCATTGTCCAAATGTGATAAGTACTTTTTTTTTTCTTTTTTTTGGAATCGTGCGCTGATGCAAAAGCGTCGTCATAAGCCGACATGTGTTTTTAGGCGTAGCTCGATTTTGCCGACATTAAACTTAGCGAATTGTATTAAATTAGTGGGGGGGAGAGAAACAGGGAAAGGGCGTATCGCATCGAAATACACGGTCGAAATTCCTCGTTTAACGTCGGCTGTCGCCTTGGGGGTCATCAAATCGAGCAAGAAATTTTGAGAAAAAATGGCCCGAAATTTGGGAACGAAGGTCCATGCTGAGGTAAGGCGAGAAAGCTTCCACGTCAGGCGGCGTTCTTCCGAAGTTAGGCGAAAAAGAATTGCGACGCGGGGCCCCCACGACATCGCCTGTCCCACGTGCCTCTAGCCCACGACTTTTCTTTCGTGCGCTCTTCTCCCCTCCTCGACAATTTTTTTCGGGAAATCAATGAGGAGGGGGCCGCCCCGAAAATTATTGGCCAAGTTCATACGTGACAAAAATATCGAAATTGCACGCCTAGCCTAATGTGCTTTTCAATTTCCCCTTCCTTTTATTAAAAAAAAAAATTGGATTAAAAAATAGCTTCGCGTCATTTATATAAAAGACGTAAAAGGGCGTCTTTTCGGAGACGTCCGAAATGAACTTTCTCCATTAAAATTGATAAAGGGAACTAAGGAGAGCGAGCGAGCTTTTCTAGAATTTGAAAAATTTGCTAAAATCCAAATCGGAACCCCAGTTTCCATCTCATCGCACCCTCCTCCTCCGCCATGGTCCTCCCTTCTCTACAAAAGTCGCGCAATAATAAGGGATTTGGACTTTTGCTGACGAGGCGGGCCCGGCACCCCACCCGGGGGTGGGGCCCCCCGCGCGCGACTGTACACGCGTCAAACTCACAGCAACCCTACCCCCCTCCTCTCCCTCCTCCTCCTTCCCCCCCTACTCGAAAAGGCGGAAGATTCGCACTCGCGAGACTTTTTCTTTTTCCAATCGTGGGGGGCCCACCACCCAAGCAAGGGGCGGGGGGGGGGCCCCACCGCGGGGGGGTGGGGGCCTGCCACTTTCGTCTTAATTGTTTTCTTTCGGGAAGGGGGGTTAGGCGCGTAATGGAATTCCACGCGTCGGGGCGTGGGGGCGGGGCCCACCCGGGAGCTCGCTCGCGAGTCAAGAAAGCAGCCAATGGGAGGAGAGCCCGGTGTCGTCCGGGCAGCTCCTCCTCCCCTCCCTTTTCCTTTTCTTTCCAAAAACCAGCGGATAATCGAAAGAAAACGCACGCTTGTCGCTGTCGCGGGGGGCGTGGGGCCCGGGGTAACACGTGTCGCGTCCGTGCGGCACGTGAGGATGAGGGGGAAGGTGGGGGACTGAACTTACTTTACTGACGGACCAGTCCCCGCTCGGCTACCTGGATCGGGGTCTGTCCCTGTCCGAAAATGACGGTTTAGTCCCCAACTCCCTTCTTTCTTTTGTTTTTTTTTTTTTCACTTTTTGGAAGTCATATTTTAGCCTCGCACCTCTGCATTTCGAGGGTTCTCTCTTTCCTCCCCCTCTTTTCTCTCTTTTTATCTACCTTTTGATTAAAAAAATTCATGCAAAACAACCAAATCTGGCCCCTCGGATCATGTGTTTCTTGTGGATAAGGGTCGTATTCGATGGACGTACGTTTGCCTTGTGAATTTGGAGAACCTAAGGTTGGGGCTCAGGTGGAATGCAGATGACTGCTGATCGTGGCGGCCTCCCAATCGCCTGTCGATTACGATGTTACGATGCCGTGGCACGCCCAATTGGAGGATAAACTTGGTAGGGAATGAATTCCGTAAACCGATCTTAATAAGCTTGACATCCCGAATGTCAAAAAGCGATGAGGGCTATGTACGTTCTACATCCATAATTACCGGAAACCATGCCTTAGATTGGCCGGCGAGTTATGAGTCGCAAGGGTCATCACCCACCTCCGGTCTTACCTAAACATAAATGTGGAGGGTGTCCATATTTATAATCCACAGTAAAGCGGTCGGAGGAAATCTCCTCTAGCAAGAGGGTTGCAGGAAAATGTGGCCAAAGCATTGAAATTGGCTGCATAGGTCATTTGACTGTGTCAGGGTTGAGTGGTATTCGGTGTGGAATATTGTCGTTTTGGTGGAAGCATTCATCTTCAGCCCGGTCAAGCCCTTGCCGTAATTTCATTGCAGTTGAAGGACTCAGACGAATTTTCTTCAAACGAACCGATCCAAAGAAAGATTCGGGCAGTGAACGCTGAGGAGAACCACATGAAATTCTCGAAGTTCACTGCGTAACTCTCTCTCTCTCTCTCTCTCTCTCTCGCTCTCTCGCTCTGCGTCATTGATCTTAATCTGGTCCCAGAAGGCGATACGAAGCGAGACACAGAAAGAGTTGGGCCAAAAGGTGCCGACTGCAGATAGGACCACCAACCATGGATGACTTGAAATCGTGAGAATGTTCGAGCCCTATCGTCAGCCACTGGTTTTGAACGACACCTCAACATGCGAACGCTGTCTAGCCTTCTCTCATTTATTAAAAATCAGCACAAGTCGTTGGGACATTGTAGGTTTTGATCATGACGACGACGACGACGATGAAGCGTTTCGCTTCGGCTCCGGTCAATCAATCGAACTGTGTCTGCCATTTATGTCGCGCCCGCCTCATGATCACCAGCCGAGTCACACCAGCTGGCTAGTTACCTAAGTGACCGACTCTCTTCATATTGGTCACTACATAGATTGCAGGACATGCATTATCATTGTCGAAAAGCTATAGGCTTGTGATAGTGTGTGGATCTTTAGCCTTTAATGAGAAAAAGGCAGATCTCGAAATCGCTTCCTATGCAGCGCATTCTCTTTAAAGTCGGGCCCCGAAGATATAATTCCTCGTGAATTTCTGTAGTTGCAACTTGAATGGCCTACGCTTCAGTAGTTGGTAGATTCATTCAAGTGCGCCAGAGGCACTCTCTCTCTCTCTCTCTCTCTCTCTCTCTCTCTCTCTCGGTAAAGCTAGCTATTGCTACACAAGTGGAATTGAATAATGTACGCGCTCTTTGTTTTACCGCATTATTTGTGAACCAAACGCATGTCTTCTAAAGTCGCCATACCCTTTTGTTCTAGGGAATCATAAATCACTATTTACAAAATATAAAAGCAGTCTGATTGAGCAATACATGGAGAAATCTAAGTAGCAATCTCAGTCAAATGGAAAAGGCGACGTATAGTAAACGCGATAGCCCCACATTACCTAAGTTTAGGAATTTCATCCAACCATATCATTACGTGGGTCAATTAGAAAATGACAGACGTCGATTTCACCCTCTACCATGGATGCGTGCACATCTCCTTGTTACAATCATTTCTGTTTTTTTCCTGGCCAAGAGTTCCAACGTAGACGCAGCTAGAAGGGGAAGGGGACACAAAGGAAAATGATTTTTGTATGTGAGATATGAACATGTGACCGTGTTTGAATCGCTGACAATTGGTAAGAGATTGGATTTGAGATCTGAGATGCTGTTTGGTGACAGTTCACGGGCCATACGTACGTGGATTCGTCTGGAAGGTGTTTGATAAGCTCCTGCCTCCTTTGATTTTGAGTCGCTTCTTTTTCTTCTGGAGAGGAATACAAGAAAGATACAGAAAACAAGAGTCAAAGCAATGGCATAAGTGAAGGATCCAAGGTGAATTTGGCTTCAAAGAAGGGATAGAGTCGAATAATCCTCTTCACGATATATATACTAGAACTATGCATACATCAACAGTAAACATTCTTCAAAGTATAGGCACACGATTTTATTCATTCTAGTATCATATTGACAGCAAAGTTGATTTCTTCTGTTCTGTTTCGATTTTATCCAATGTTGCCTGTTCACGGAGTCATTCTATCACGTGCGCATACCAAGAACGGAAAAGAGAGGATTTTTCACTAGCACGCACTTTGTTAATCTACATCCGCATTACCTATGAACAAACAAGGGACAGGAACGTGGAGTTTGGTTCTGATCAAGATGCTCCAAAACAAGAAAATGCAAGTCCAGCATATGACGGTCAAGAAGATGAGAGAGAGAGAGAGAGAGAGAGAGAGAGAGAGAGCATGACTTTTCCGTATGCTAAACGTGGCCAATTTTCGTCCAAGAGGGACAACCATACACATCATACATTCACCAAGTCCAACTAATGCATGACTTGTTAGGCAGGCCACTCATAATTGATCCCAACAAGGGCGTCCCCCCACAATTTCTGCAATTGCTTTTTTGACCGAGCCCTTTTCATTCAAGGCCACAACGTGTGAGTTCTGGAGACAGCACTGTTCAGGAACACGCCAGACCCATTAATTGGTGACCAACCCCACACACTCCAAAAGACTTCTCAAGAAGGGACGTGGGCATGAACACATTTTTCTATCCGAGAAAATGCCTGCACTAACACCGATTCACTTACTCGAAATTACTATCAGATGTTCAATGTGACCCACATGCTGAAATGCTCATTCACAATCCGACATGTCACTTTCATTTACCGAGTTTATAAACCGATCTTGATATGCTCAGCGCTGTTGTTGCTGTCTAGCCACTGGGCTCCCTACCGTTCGGCGACTTTCCTATTGAGATCAAACCTACTTTCTGGTAATATACAGATGAGGGCCGAAAAGAGGGTAGTGGATTGGGAGCAGACTAGTTATGAATTATTATGATTGCCTATGAAATGGAGTATGGATGGGATTCTGTGCCACTATCTATTCAGGATGGGATGGCGACCTTGAATGGAAAAAGAATGTCATCTACCGAAATGGATAAATGCCACTGACACATACATCTATCGAGTATGTTGATGGACGAGCCCCTCTTTAGTGGGAAATAAACAAATATCTTCCTTTTAAAAATTTGTAAATGAGGAATTGCATGACAGCCGCTTTAGGGGGTCAAAAGATTATAATGTGTGAAAAGCTTGCGATGGACTCTTTTTTAATAAACCCTAAAAAGCTTAATGTGGAGGCGACTCCCCCATTCGATATAAAGACTCCAATATAGACGTCTCTCACGTGAATCTTTTGCGAACTCATACTGATTCGATTCTCTCTCAAAGAATAATGCCCCTCCTCTGGTGAAAAGCCACTTGATTGATTATGTGTTCTTTGAAAAAAGAGGAGGATGACAAAGGCATGTGATGCTTATATGCTGCTGAACAGATTCTCTGTCCTTGTGGTGGTACTTTGTAATGAGGGAACCAAAGTGAGCATGTGATACTTGACAATAACTCAAGCCC
The DNA here is from genome assembly GCA_017140255.1 of Eucalyptus paniculata subsp. matutina. Classification (NCBI taxonomy): domain Eukaryota; kingdom Viridiplantae; phylum Streptophyta; class Magnoliopsida; order Myrtales; family Myrtaceae; genus Eucalyptus; species Eucalyptus paniculata. The sequence goes on from CM029435.1 coordinate 47,873,272, forward strand.
ACTCATCGGAATCATTGTAGTTCAGAATCTGGGTTTTGTTTATAATATAGTTTAAACTGTATATATAAATATAGAGGGTACAATTCAATATTATAATTCGATGTTTGGTTATTATAATATGCAGTGGAGTGTGGCCTGTTGATGTGAAACTGGGTGCTGGGTGCCCCAGAAAGTATGGACAGTCCCCTTTAGTTTAATTCCCAGGATACATCATATCCTGAAACATGTCAAGATCACGAACCCCTGTGTTTCTTTCAGTCAGTTTCCAATTCCAGATATAAATATTTGTATATCCACAACTGCACATGAAAAGCTTCTGTCAGGATCTTGAAAACGAAGAATCGATTAGCTCGGGAACTAAAACCCAAATGCTCAATCATGCTTGATGTTTCATGCACGCCCTTTTCGCCTCCACGTACGGTAAGATGGAGACATGGAGCACACGAGCGCAATCTCTCTTTTTTCTTTCTTGTTTTCAAGAATAATTTATTGGAAGATAGGGTGCAAAAGTGACTAAATTGACTGCCTGAGGTCAATTACATGCTGTTCTCTTCAAATTCTTTATATCTAAATCTTTATTTTGATGGTTCTTTAGTATTGACATTGGAGTTTCAACCGGAAATGATAGAGAGCATCAAATTCTGACATGCTTAACTTAGGAGATAATGTGACGTAGATGTTCCTTTTAGGCCCATCTTTTGCGTAGGGTTTCATGTGAACATGCTTAGCGTAGACTTTTAACATATCGATTTTGGGAGGCAGTGTGTACTGCTAAAAAACCTAGCGCGGCTGGATCGATAGCGATCGCCAAAGTCCAAGACGCAGGCGGCCAAGGAAGAGTCCTACCAGCAGAAATTTTGAAAGGCGCGAGCACCGGAAGCAATTTCGGCTTGCTTTTGGACATCTCAACCGACACTTTTGTTAGGTGTGAAAACTCATGCTGACGGCGTATTTTCGTTGGCAAATTTAATGGATGATTTGCTTGTCTTATCGCGTGGTCAGCATCTTATCAGTCGGGTTTCGATGTCTCATCGAACAATTTGGGCGTTGGAGCTTATGCTACGCATTCTAAGTATATACTGGGAGTGATATATGGATGGCGTGGCTGAATTTTCTTCATCCATTTCTCTTGCCTCATTAATTTTTCTCGAGACGGGACATCGACCTTGCTTTCACCGGGCATGAACAATTTTCTTTTTAGGATTTTTTATTTGATAATTATTGATGAGGGGTTATGTCTCGTGCATATTAATTATGGCGGGGGAAATACATGGAGTGGAGGACCTAAGTCTTGTCCCAAAACTCGCACAACATTTCCCAGGATTGAGGGAGGGTCCAAATCTCTTTCAGCGAGTCCACAGTACAAGCCCTTTGGCATGGCCTAGATGTGCGTTGAAATCAGCCCATGAAAGGCCATGGGCTGATTTCTACACAAATCGATGTGCGTGGCCCATTTTATATTGAGGCCCATTACACCGGTTTCGATGTAAAATACAACCTCGATGCTGGACATACTCAGGCTAAGTTGTGAAGTTTTATTTAGTGAATAGCCCTCTTATTGGGGGTCGGATATGACCAATCTTATAGTGCCATATCATCTACTAGAAAGATTTAGGCCCCGCATGTTTGTGTTCTTTTTTGTTGTTCATGAAAAGATTTTCTATTTTTTTTGTTCCCAGAAATAAAAAAAGAACATAAACGCATTTGTTTGCGTTTTTGTTCAAAATCCTTTTTTTGTTCCTGGAACAAAATTGGAACAGAAATAAGAAACAAAAAAAAGTTATTTTTTTGTTCCAGAAACACTTCTGAAGAATAAATTTTCTCTCTCCTCTCTTTTCTTCTCTTTTTTTTGTCTTCTTATTTTCTTCTTCTTTTTTCTTTGGCCGGTCGCCGGCCTCGGCCATGGCCGGCAACGAGGCCGGCAACCGGCCGTCGAGGGCCGACGAGGCCGAGCTCGCCCAGCCACCGGCGAGGCTGCTGGCCAAAAAAGAAAAAAGAAAAAAAAAAAAAAGGAAAATTAAAAATTAAAAGAAACAAAAAAATAATATAAATTTACCAAACGTGTTTTATTCATTTTTTATTAGGAATAAGTTTATCAAACACGTATTTCTAAGTCAAAAATTGTTCTTCGAACAGAAATAGTTTTTTTTTTTATTTTTTTCCTAACAATTTTTGAATAGTAAACATTACCAAACGCGCCATTTTTTTCTCTCTCCTTTCTTTTCTTCTTTTTCTTCTTCTTTTCTTCTTCTTTTTTCTTTGGGGGTGAGGCCAAGCCTCACCTTGGCTAGGCGAGGCTACCGGCCAAAAGAAGAAAAAAAGAAAAAAGAAAGGAAAAAAGGAAAAATAAAATAAAAATATTTAAAAAATTAAAAGAAACAAAAAATAATATAAATTTACCAAACGTGTTTTATTCATTTTTTATTCATAACAAGTTTACCAAACACATCTTTCTAGTAAAAAATTGTCCCCAAACAAAAATAATTTTTTTTATTTTTGTTCCTTAAAACACTTTTTGAAAGAAAAACACAAACAAACGAAATGCCAAAATGTTTGGTAACGTGTCAAATAGTGCCTAATTCTCTCTTTTTATTCCTTGAAATAGAAAAAAAAAAAAAAAAAAGAGCATAAATCCATTTGATGATATTTTTTGTTCTTAGAAACAGATCTAGAAAATAAAAATTAAATATAAATATTTTTAAATATAAATTATTTTCAAAAATAGAATGATTACCAAAAACACCCTTAATAAATAATTTTATATTTCTCTTTATTGATATACTCAATTATTTGTCACATCCTTAATAACTCGACTTTCGGATTATTATCGTTATAACTGTTGTCTTGTTGTTGTATTGCACTTTGGTTCGTGAAAAATTATCAATTGGAATATTATTTTTTTCATCGTTTACGAAAAAGAGTTAATAGAGAAAATGTTTCCCTTGTCATTAAAAAATTTGGATAGAAAATTTTTACAAATAGTAGTAAACTCATTTAGGACATGTATTATACTAAACTCTCTTTTCCATCCCCTCTACCCACCCATGGCCGCCACCATAGCCTCTCACCAAGTTCTGTCTCATTGCCACCAGCAAGGCTCATCGTGGTGACAAGCTAGTCTCGATCTCGGTCATAGAGGAGCTCCACGGCCAAATTTCAAGGTCCTCCATGACTATGCTCAATTCGACAAAGCTCGATTGGATATCAGCCATGGAGGAACTCCATGGCTGAGGTCCAAATTTGGCCATGGAGCTCCTCCATGGCCAAATCTGAAGCACCAGTCGCCCAAAAAGGTGCTCCCTAGCCATATCGGAGCTTGATCGGACCTCAGCCATGGTGGAGCTCCTCAACCTCGGAATGCTACTTTTAGCAACAAAGAGGAACTTCGGGGACTAAAATCGTATTATTATGATGTTTTAAACAAAGAGCGGTGACAAGGAACGAGATGTATCTTTCGCAAATGGAAATAGAGAAGACAAGGATGAATGAAGGAGATAAACCAGAATCTCGAGACTGTAGGCTGGCGATGGGATGGAGGAGAGACCAGTGGTTGCTGAAGATTTTGTGCAGTGATAATGCCCAGACAACATCCACGAGCACTCAGAGATCTGAACGATCGACATTCAATCCGACCTTGGCAGAGAGAAGGAGAAGATGGAGCACGGCAAGGAGAGTGAGATGAATTTTGTCAGCAACTAGAAGAACCATAACGGCCACAGTCAATCGAGCCGAACAGTCCCAATTCAATCTTAACTCGAATACCCAAATATTTACTGAATGCTGTATAAAATCTTTAAAGATGTTATATTCTGTAAAAAAAAAAAAAAGATCCAAACCACCTAAGACAGTCAGGCCTACCAATTGACCAGTTCATATGATCAAGTCTTAAATGATTAGCATAAACGGAATTGTGTTTAAGGCCCCACGTCAAAAATATACCTCATTTATTGGTCTCTAACGGCTAAATTCTTGTCATAAAAATTTTCAAGTTCTCTAAAGCATAATATTCTCGTTCATCTAAATTGGTCATAAAAAAACCATCTCATCGATATGTTAAAAGTATGCGATAATATCTCAGAAGGCGTGTAATAAACCCATATTTCGGATTCTTACCCTCTATATATCTGTCGGATTCCTTCGATCCTCTGTGTTCTTTTTCCTATTCCTCGACTTCATATTCTAATCTTCCATTTCGATTCGTCCCTCTTTTTTCTTTTTCTAACGCAAGAAACGTAAAAGCTGATTTATCAAAGTGATTTACAAAACAACACGACAGCCTACAAGAGAGAGAGAGCGAGAGAGAGAGTAGTAAAAGATGCTCCTAAGAGAGTTTCGGCAATGATGCCCCTGCCATTCTAGTTGAAATGCACTCAATTCGTCTCTCTCGGGATACCAAAAGGTACAGGATAGCCACTCAGTTTTAGACTCACTTTAATTCAACCCATTTCACAAATTCAATAAGCTATAATTACATCCCTCCCCTAGTGCTGCTCCAGGGGGTCATGAGGCTACAAAACTTAAGACTTGAATCCATTAGGATCCTAGAGTTGCTATATACTATTGGGAAAGCTAAAAAGAATATGTTACAAAATGAGCACAATAGGCTCCAAAGATGTAGTCCTAACTAGTTTACAAAGTGACTAAAAACGTAATGGTCAATCTCACCAGCCATAGATGGGATTCTCCACCTGCGGAGGCAAGAGATTAAGGTCTTGACTGTGCTGCTTGCTGTAGTCTCTAGTTCCTGGTACGGCTCCGGTGCATAGTCTCAAGAACTCGTTACTAGTGAGACAGTAGTGGGCAAAAGCCAGCCCTCCATCATACAGTCCTGTCAAGCTAGGCATAGAAACTGATTTGGCCAGAGCTTTTCCATTTATCTTGGCTGTACTGCCTTCGCCTCTATCTTCGTTCAAGACTTTCTCAAGCTCAGAATACTCTAAGAATCTCTGTGTAGCAGCTTCCCACGAAAGGTTGTATCTTTGCTCAGGAGTCAGCGGCCGAGGCTCATTCGCTAGGGCCTCTTTCACTTTGGCAACAAAGTCCTCGGATGTTCTGTATGTTAAACAGTTGGGAAACGATCTAAAAAATTCATTGGATGGGTGGTCAGCACAAACCACAAATTTCCCCATCGCAAGTGCCTCAGCAGTAGCCGTGCATAGCACATCGCTAACACTGGGATTTATGAAGACTTTGTACCTTCAAGAAAAAGAGCAGATATTGTCAGTAAGCGCACTAGTTTTGTGTCTTCCTATCTGCATGAGCATGCACGCTAGCAAGAATGTGAGGACATTTGCCTACATGATTGTAGAATCATAAACAGATTAAATTCCAACCATTAATGTCTCACCAGCCCAAGAAACAGAACATAAGGAGCATATTCCTTGGGGGAAAATATGAGCTATATCCTACAGGAGTTCATTTTCAAATGTCCTTTTAAACCCCTTTCTGATGGAAAACATTGCTTGTCAGAAATTCCTGAAAAAGATTTTCATTGACACGTTAATTGAACCAAAACTGATTCTATCTGATAGAAACTTTGTATGCTTACCCATGAAGAGAATCATCTGCATGGTCCCTTCCTTTAAGAAAGTTGAGATTTAAGTTCAGTCTCCTAGCTGCACTCTGAACTTCACGTGCATCCTCACCATTTCCAAACACATCCAATTTAAAACCATCAAGATCACTCTTATGCATTGCTAACAAATCTATCAACTCTCTGTATCCCTTTGCCCACACCATCTTCCCCAGGAAATATGCTCCTTTGGAAAATGCTTGCTGCCCAAGTTCCCTTTCTGCAGCAACCTTGTCTCCAATTTTCAAGAACTTGGGATTCACTCCATGGACATTGCACACTATTGACTTGGGCAAATCTTGTGTGGCAGCAGAAAGGCGAAGAACCTAGATGTGTATTCAACAATTACATATCAGATGGAAAAGAGGAAAAATAAAACCCACACGAGTAGCACATTCAGTTCCATCTCTAAAGCAAAAACAAACAATTACAATTCAGAAAGACATAAGCTCTCACCTTGTTGCAGTACGCCCTTGTGACCCAATTGTTTATGTGCTTCACAAGGAAAGCTTGGAGAGCTCCATTTTTCTCTCTCTTGATATACTCTAAGTAATTGGTGTGAACAACACCTACGACATGGTTGAATTTATCGGTCCACCGCTTGCCATGATGATACCAATTTAAGTGCTCTGGCTCTTCCAGGACAGCGATGTCAGCATCTTTTGATGGAATAAATTGTGTAGTGTCTCCAGCAGGTATTATGCTCCGCCTTTCTTTTTGGAACTGTAGACCAACAAGAACAATCTCTCATCCACCAAAATCAAGAATAGAATGTCAACTAGAAGTATGAACTTGCAGTGAATTGCCAGGAAGCTACTACCTTTCCTGGATAAAATGAAATTTTAAAATCAGCCTTAAAGCCAATCCTTTCCTCCAGCCAGTTCCGTATGTAAGTTTCCTGTTCTTCTGGAGAGCTGAAAGTGATATTATTCGGATAAACTAATTCTTGATCTGATTTACAAAGCCAGGGAACGAGAAGGGTCACATTTTGCTTTGCAGAGTTGGCTAAATATGCTGCTCGAAATAAAGGGTTTACAGCTGTTCCAGTCATCCAAGGCAGACTAGCAGTTGTAACAATAGCTACATGCCTTTTCTGATCAGTCATGTCATGCTTTGCAGTGTCTGTCCAGAAACCGCCCTCATAGCAATGCCCTGTACTCTGAAGGACGCTGGCTAGTCTCAACTCCAGCTCATCATTTATGTTATCATTTCCAATAATTGAAGATTCCTCGCCAGAAAGGGAATGCAATAAAAGTTGGTTTTTCCGTTTGCTGCACAAGCTTTCCACTATTTTGTCACACACATCTGCAGAGAAATTTGGGATGATGTTGAAAGGCATAAGAATCATGGAATACCCAAGTCTGCAATCTTAACCACATTCAATCCACTCGAATTCATGTATTTATTTATAAAGACACATTCTTGCGTTTAACCAAACAAGTTTGGCTGAGAATAACAAATACAAAACAACTGCAGCAGACCAGCTGACCTTCAAGCCTTAAAACTTAACCAATTTTTAGAATTAAGATCCAACGAAACCATAATGGGAAGCTCATTAAGAAAAAATAGCAGACATGTTTGTAAGTGCTGCAAAACTATTTTTCTGTCACCCAGAATGCTGAAAAAAGATCACAGATTTTTATACACCTAGGTAAAGGTCATAGAGTGGTCTAATTTTCTTGTCCACAACAAGAGGGAGTCTGTTTGGTGAAAAGAAAAATAAGCTTGACCGAATCAATATTCAGTGATAGGGAAACCGAGAGTTATAAAGAATAGGTCTATCCTACCTCATCATATTGAGTCATTGACAATATGCTTTATACGTTATTAGTCAGGATAATCATACATAAAAATAATAATGAACCATGGACAAACATTTTGGAAAAGTAACATCCACAACTAGCTAGGTATGTGAACATTAAAGAGATCAATATTTACCTTTTCTTACACCTAGCTGATCCAAAAATGGTTCAGATTGCCTGATCAGACATGCGAGAAGTTCAGGCACGTCAAGTGGCAGTACTCCCTGCAAAAAATTGGAAAGAGGCAAAGTGTTCAGCTTGACAAACGTCAAAGTACAAAAAGTATTTAGCAATTCTGGCTTGCTTTAAATCAGAATGTGTAGATAAAAAACTGAACACTTCAGTCTGAACTACACTTTACAAAATTATGAAGGAGAATAAGGGAGCAATTTCAATTTTGACTACTCCACTTCTATTTTTCATTTTCATGCCAGAAAGGGACTTCAAACTTTAAAGCAAAATGCATGTCAAACTGCCGCATAAACACATGCGACCAAAAACGTGTGAGGTGCCTTTTACAATCATTTGCCCAGTATTAAAAGCTGCATACTTTGGCAAGCCAATGACAAATGGACAGTTCATGTGCACAGCACGTTTATAAAGTACATCATAGGGCAAAATAGTGAACTTCAACAAGAAAGAGGCTAACCTTTGAATCTTCAGGCTCCTTGCAAATTGCTTTCTGCAGAAAACAGTCATGAATTAGACATATACCTCTCATTATAACAAGGTAAAATAAGCAACAAAACAGAAAAGAAGAGCCATTTTAACTACAACTTCAGACATGTATTTACTCAAAAACAATTTAAATTAAATGTAAAATACTAACCAAACGGAAAATTCGGAGAACTGAATGTTCAACCTCTCTCCCAACCCCCCCCTTCCCTTTTTTCCTGTGAAAAAGTTTTAGATCCAACCAGAAGCAAATGGGTTCTACTCTAGATAACTATAAACCCAGAAACCTAATGGATCGACAATCCAAGAGCAGAATGTCCAATTAGCTCTACGAAAGGATCAAAACGACAGAGGAACACAGGCTGACACAATTCATTTAGTGATGGAATCACAGGATGCAATGCAATAATCAGAGAACTTAAAAGTAAGGTATTTCGATTTATTCATCTTGCAAGCTCAATGACAAGCTCGCATAGAATTTTTAAAGCTAGAAATCTCCTGATAATCCATGACTACTTCTTATATTTAAGACCTCTAGTTTACCTCAAACAGCCTAAGCAAACGGAAATCACCAAGTTCACTTCAAGATGAGATAAAACCAATCGGATGAGATAACCAAGAAAGGAAAAGCAAGGTGGGAAGACATACCAAGCTCGACTTCACTTTCTCCACGAGCTCCCCGCTCTTCCACCCCTCGAAAATATCCACCGTGCTCGGGCTCCTCCGCCTCTCGAACTCCCCGAGCCTCGCCTTCAACGCCCGAATCGGCTCCCAATAGTCCTTCTCCACCTTCGGCTCCTCCATGAACCGCACCCACCTCCTCCTCCTCCTCCTCCTCCGCGCCCTATCGAAATCCACAACCCCGCTCCCATCGTCCGCCTCCGAGACAATCGCGTTCTTTATGGCCGACAGATCGATCCGTATGCTCCCCGAGTGCCCCCACTTCTCCAGCACGCGCTTGCTGAAGTCGGGCGCCGAGTAGGCCCGCCGGAACTCGGACAGCTTGGGCTGCAGCCGCTTGACGAAATCGATCTCCGCGGGCGGCCGCCGCGCGGAGGGGAAGGTGGTGGAGGCGGAGTTGATGAAGTTCTCGAGCTCGCGGTCGAAGGAGGTGGCGAGGTTCTTGAAGGAGTTGGCCCGGTTGCGGATCAGCTGGAAATCGGCGTCGGCCGAGACGCGGACCTCCTTCCAGCTCTTGGAGAGGAAGGAGAAGGCGCTCGAGGACGCCGCCGGAGACTGCGTCTCGTTGACCATCGCCGCCGGAGTATCGGGGCCCTCCGATCCGAGCTAGGGTTTCGCCGGAGGAGAGGGATTTTGGAGAGATTCCCGGCGTAGCTTATTATGGATTTTCAGAGAGAGAAATTGGAGAGAGAGGTATTTGAAGTTTCGGGGAAAGGTTCGAGGAGGTTAGGGAGGCTCAACGGCCAGGATCGTTTCGGGAGGGGGCCGTACACGTGGGACGCCACGTAGGACTTCGGGAGATTTCGCGGGGTGACGTGGAAGGGGCGACACGTGGGGGGACGAGACTGGTGGGACCGAGGATTTGGCGGGAATATTCTGGAGCGGGAATATGCTGCGGGAACGAGGGAGGAAGGGGTGATGGGCCTTCGGGATGGGAGCTGGCGTTTCGATTTCGACCGTAGTTTGTCTGGCGCGGAGCGGCCACGTGGCGCGTAGCTATTGGAGGGACGCGGTGCTTGTCTATCTTTCTGTTCTCGTCCGATTCCATCTCGGGTCCACCGTTGTCGTCGGCATTGTTTACCGACGAATGCTAGAAGATTCAGAAGAACGCCGCGGGTAAAACCTTAACACTCAGTAAAATTTAGTGACTTTAAGATGGATTTATAGCATGAATTTCAATGAACTAATGACTCGGATACACAATTAGGTAATAAAAAATTAAATTTAGATTATAATTATTTCGTATCATCAATAACTTAAAGATTCGAGATTGACAACTTCATCACTATATCATCATCTAAATTTTTAGTAATCAATATGTAACTTTGCATAAAATGAAGGCAACCATCATTCATCAAATTTAACACTTAAACTCAGTCATTTTATCTCAATGCATTATTTTAGATAAGCTCATCTTACAAGATGACTTTACTATTTTGGTATCCATAATAAACCCTTACAATATTTTTAAAGGTATTCATTAGTTTGGATGGCTGAAGGGAGAAAATATGAAAAAAAGATGAGAAGGGACCATCGCAGAGTATATTTTTGAATCCCTCCAGATCCATCTCAATACTTGCACTTCAAAATTCCTTAATTACAATATCCCCATCAAGAGCATCAAAGCATGCATATGACATTGGATACAATGACAAGGTGTGTCTTTTTTTATCACAATGCTTTCAGAATCTCTTGTACAAACCGGCGTGTGGTTTGCGTATGTTTTATGTCACATTTAAATTTTTGCCAAAATAAACCTAGGATGAGCATGGAAAAAAATAATACAAACAAGGAAGCCAGGATGCCTCGTACGACCCAATGGAGAAGCTGTTGATTTCAAGAGGGCGTCGTCGATGCTGCGTGTTTCACATCGAGAAAAGGGACAAATCCCCCGCACCCTTTTGGAGAATTATGAACTTCGTGCTGTGCATACGCCAATTCCCAAAAGCAGAGGGGCAAGTGCTAGTGGGGAAGCAACAACGACAACGACGTAAGACGACCGAACGCGGAGAGTTTGTCTATTCGATAGAAGACAAACTAGAGAGAGAGAGAGAGAGAGAGAGAGAGAGAATTCATCCGCACGCATTTGCCCGCATTGCTATTGTCAATCAAGTCTGGCGACTTTCTCTCAATACCTCAAATCAAACCAGGAGAGATAGGGAGAGAGAGAGAGAGAGAGAGAGAGAGAGAGAGTCGTGGTTCGGGAGTGTTCGTGCCCAGCTGAAGATGTGATCCCACCACGGGGATTTGTATCTATGTGAATTTCACCGTGCACGTCTTAGTCTCGTCTTTTTCCGTAGCATGATCTGATGTCGCGGGTCCAAGTTCAATTGGCTAAACAAATTCTCTGATCTTGCTTCGCAAAGTCTTTGTCATTTTCGACAGCAAATGATCAGATTCCAGAAGCATTATACATGCAACAACGTTTCTCCCGGCCATGATATATTCCAAGCTCATGATGCCACAACTTCCACCAAAAAATTAGTGGATACCTTGAGATCATTTATAGAGTTGGATTAGAAAGCAACGTGTCAAACATTTATTAGGTATTTTGATATGGATCACTTTTTTTTTTTCCACCAATCCTACTTAGTGGATACTCTACATCATTTATAGAGTTGGATTAGAAAGAAACTTACGTGTCAAACATTTATTAGGTATTTTGATATGGATCACTTATTCATAAGCCTACTTACGTCTTGAACGTTACTTAATAGATCAATTTCATATATTGACTTAAATATAAAGTAGAAAGGAGAATTGGAGAATTTTTTGTGTATGAAAATCGTATTAATATGCTTTATGATATGATCATATAAAATAATATATATCAATCTAGCTATACAAAGTCATATAAAAATATTTGTGCAATCATGAGAACTGTAGATCATCAATAAAAATATAGAAATTATTTTTAATATAAAAAATATCTTAATTATTTCTAACATACCGATTCTAGCGTGCACAATATTGATCGACCTACTATGGAGACTAAGGGGTTGTTTGGTAACGTGCTAAATAGTATGTAATTCTGATTTTTTGTTCTTGGAAGTAGTTTTGGAACATAATCATGTTTAGTGAAATTTTTGTTCTAGGAACAAATTTGGAGTGGAATCAAGAATAAAAAAAAAGTTGATTCTTGTTCCGGAAACAAATTTGAAAATCAAAACCAACTCTTCTTCTTCTTTCCTCTCGCCATCCCGTGACCGTCATCTACCATCGCCCGTCGCCCGCCACTGTTTGTCGCCGCTAGTTGCTATTTGCCTGTCTGGCGAGCTCACAAAGGCAAGCCCAGCCACTAGCGAGACCCAGCCTCGCCAAATCAGGCGAGGCTCAGCCTTGCAACGTCCAACCCCGTCGGGCTGGGTGAAGTCGGCCTGGCCACTGGCAAGGCTCGGCCGACGAGGGCCGGCGATGCTTCGGTGAAGTCGTTGACCCTTGTTGGCCGGTTGCCGGTCTGATGACTGGCCACAAGAAGAATAAGAAAAATAGGAGAAAAAAAAAAAAAAAAAAATATATATATATATATATATATATATTTAAAAATTAAAATAAATTGATTTGGAATATAATTAATGAAAGACGGTCTTAAATGCAATTCCATTTTAATCAAAAAATTTTAACGCTTCCAAACGGATTAAAATACTTAAAATTGTTTTCGCGAACGAGAATAAAAAATAATCATTTATGATAGAATCTACTATCGGAATATAATCATTATTAAACGCGTTCTAAATTTTTCTGGGATGAGTAGACAGATGGCGAGAAATGGCTGGGAATAAATATGTGGACGGAAAGAACAACCTCGGAGGAGCTTTTGATGAGAACTTTAGGACAGCTATGGAGAAGATAAGGAAACAAGCCGAAGACCATGCACATCACAACACGTGGCGTGAGGCAAAGGGACCTGTTTTCGAGTCTCCATCCGCGGCTTGAGTAACAAGCGTCGGACATCCGCAATTCCGCACCCACGAGGTTCTTCACGGGGATTCGGATTGTGGGGTCGGGAGCATCTGGTTTGGACGAGATCAAGTCGAATTTGTTACCGAAATATTAATTTAGTTTTAAAATTTTATAATTTAATCAATTTAATTTTAAATTTTTTAACAATTTAATAATGTAATCTTTCAACCCAATTTTGACTGCCGATTGTCGACATTAATTTTTTTTATAATTTTACTTAATTTTTTTAAATTTTTATGTTACATGAAAATCATATCTTTTAGTTAGGGAAAAAATTTAACATTTTAATATGGGTATTAAGATAGTTTACGACCTTTATAATCAAATCATTGGATGACATTCTCAGACTATTTTTTTCTTTTTTAATATCTCATGTGTTATGGGAGTTCTTCTTCATCAAGGACAATGTAAATTTTAGTTGATTCTCATCTCATCATATTTAAATAAGCTTCAATTATATGATATTTAACTTGAATAGCTCCCATAACATGGACACATCTCTGCATCATGTCTTGTTGGTGCCTCTTCAGTTGGAACGTCCTCCTTGAGGACTTTCGCCAAATAATCATTAGCCATATTACGTGCAAACTACCTTCTCCACACCATTGGCATTGATCTCGAGCCAAAATGTCTTTTAAATATCGGCTCTTTTTCTTTCCCACAAAATCATTGCCATAGTTGATTGGGGTTTTCTCTAGAGGTAGGGGTTTCGTCCAAGGAAGTGTTTAACTTGCGGCGTCTGCCCTTCCAATTTTTGGCCAGTGTTAGGTTGTCGTGTCCCGTCATCATCAAATTTGGCTCGATGATAGGCAGAGTCGAGACATAAAAGTCGTTACTATGGAACACATCAAACGGCCGCCCTACCAATTGCATGATGAAGTCCGACTTGAGTTGGGATTATTAGAAGCGGCAGCGGCGTCGGTGTCGTTCTCCACAGTGAAGGAAATAACACGAAACTGACAATAAGTCTTAGTGAAGAAGAGCCTTTAGGAAGTGATAAATGATAACGAGTGGGCGTGGACTGAGCAACGGTGAAAAATGAGAGGGGGAAAGGGGCCAAATTATAAAGACATTTTCTTGCTCCAGACGGTTACTGGATCAGTGGCTGTTATTGGGCTGATTCGACTTGTGGCAACCAGCACAGGCCGAACCCAAAAGGGTATTGGGCCGGCCCATAGATAAAAGGGCCTGACCTGGCCCAGGAGCGGGCCCGGCCCAAAGGGCCGTGCCTGGTCGGCTGGCAGGTCCAAGCCGAGGAGAAACCGTGGCAGGACCAGGCGAGGCCACGTGAATTTCCTCTGCCCTCTCGGCGACCGTCGCTGTTTTCCTTAACGAGGAAGGAGACGACGGCACAAGACGTAACTTCGCCGACACACGACGGCGCCCGCTTTTGCTTCGGGCATCTTTCTCTTTGCCTCAACGTCCCCTTTCCGCAAACGGTATCCAATTCCCTCGTCCAAAAAGAAGCAGGAAAAGGGAGCCAAAAGCAAGGCGAGAAAGAAACAGAGACAGAGACAGAGACAGAAACAGGGGAGAGGGAAAGAAGAACGAAGATGGGTCTCCTTTCCAACAGGTGACTCGATGTTTCTTCCTCTCTTGAGCTCCATGTTCCTTGATCTCGCCTGGGTTGAATACGGTTTGATTTTTTGCTTTCTGGGTTGAGACGTTAACCCCTTGTTGATTGCGTGCGTGGGTTGATTGCAGAGTAAAGAAGGAGAGCCTGGTACCAGGGGATCATATCTACTCCTGGAGGACCGCTTACATTTATGCCCATCACGGTTTGCCCTCTCTTTCCTTCCTTTATTTATGGTACCGTCTATCTTGTCTGTGTTCAGGGCTTTTCGATTAGTTCTTTCGCCGAATGCTGATTATGTAGCGATTGTCGATGTTTTGTGTTGCCTGAAATTTTCAATCTCAAGCTGAGGAGGAAGTTATTTCCCATTGACTTGTTAGGCTTTGCAATTTAGGTGGATTAGGATTAGTTAAGCCGGGTTGTGGTACTTTATTGCATCGGTATTCGTGTTGTGATCATGGCGAAAGCGTTGTTAAACAACATGGAAACATTACGCTAAAATACGATTAGCTTGATGTATGAATTATTGAGCGAAACTCCATTGAAATGCGATTGACTCGATAGGCCATGTAAGGTGCAACCTTAAGATTCTTGCTCCTCATTCGTTATGCTACCAACGACGGCTCTGTATGTCGCAGACATTCTTGTCCATCATAATTTGGCAAAGGGACTTTTCACAATTGAACTGGATCCGATCGTATGTCGTATACTCAACTAACATCGTGATGTACACTGTGCAGCAAAAAATCTCTGTTCTATTTAGGAGATTCCTTTCCCTTCATATTTTTCTTGTGCACTGATTGGCTGAATGTGGTTTGGATTGTTCCGTACGTCTTATTAAGTCGAGGCATGCCAATGTTTCACCACATTTAGCCATCTCTCTTCTTGTCTTGATGAGTTTACTGTTCTGCTACTGTTGTCCTAAGTCCTAACTGTTTATTTATGAGAGCTAAATCCACCGTTTTCCTAACTTTCTACTCAATGAATCAGGTATTTACATTGGCGATAATAAAGTCGTGCACTTCACGAGACAGGGACAAGAAGTAGGAACCGGTACTGTCTTTGACCTTTTATTAGCAAGTTCTGGACCAGCCCGGTCTCGAGTGCCTTGCCCAACCTGCACTCCTCCCGAAGATGATCACGGGGTGGTCGCGTCATGCCTGGACTGCTTTCTCTCAGGGGGCATCCTGTACCGATTTGAGTACTCCGTGAGCCCTGCACACTTCCTTGCCAAGGCACGTGGTGGCACCTGCACCCTCGCTGTTGCCGATCCAAACGAGATCGTGGTTCACAGGGCAAAGTACCTGCTTGAAAATGGCTTCGGCTGCTACAACGTGTTCAAGAACAACTGTGAGGATTTCACCATCTACTGCAAGACTGGCCTCCTAGTTCTGGACCAGAGAGGCATCGGGCAAGGAGGGCAGGCAGTCTCGATTGTTGGCGGGCCTCTTGCGGCAGTCCTGTCCACACCATTGCGTCTGGTTACCACAAATGTGTATGGGATGGCAGCAACGGCAGTTGGGGTGTATTGTGCGAGTCGATATGCGGCTGATGTTGGGAGCGGCATGAGGAGGGACGTGGTGAAAGTGTCGGTGGAGGATCTGACTCGGCGACTGGCAAATGGGATGCTTCAGGTGATGGAACCTCTCGGCTCGCCAACCCTTGTCGGCTGATCTTTGGATAAAGCCGGGTTTGCAGCGAAATGTTGTGACCAAACTTCAAGACTGGGTTTTGATTGAAGCATCTGCTTCTTATCGTGCATTGTGTGCGCACTTAACATGATTTCTTGCTGCCTCCCATTAAAGACATGCTTGTTTTATCTATCAAAAACTCTGGACTGATGGTGATCACTGTTCCTTAAAAGCTTGAGCTTTCAGTAGTTAGGCCAGCGAATGTTCCTGTTATTTCTCGTCACAATTTCCTGCCTCGAGGAAGAAAGACAAATAACAGGATAATGCACCGACCATATCACCGGCATGACAATGCCGGAGTACCATGGAACTTCGGGACTCCGAGGGTCCGGATTTAACATGTGAAGTGCAATATTGGCATGACCAGCACTTGGACTTTCTATTTGATCAAGAACAGGAGCTACTTTTCTCATCAAGGTAATAACTTGGAAGCTAACAAACCATCTCTGGCAAGAGGTTCATTTACGCCTCCACTGTCACATGTTTAAAGTTTCGCTATCCACTCCAGAAAGGATTACACTTTTATGATGTCGATACCCGGGAAACTTAGCTACTGCACAGAAGTTAAACAACTGAAAATCAAAGGTATGCCGGCACAGCACGTATTACAGAGGCTGGACGGACGGTGACTTTTACATGCTTAGACGAGTAGAACCGCGTTCACGCATCCATCATTCTCTGGATCATTGGTCACTTGTGCATATTTTCCTGTCGCCAACCAACAATTACACAACGTAAATAACGACTGGAAGAGGCAAGGTGGTTTTCAACTTCACTTTTAAGCTCAAAAGCTTACCCCACACAACCTTCCCAGCCGGGGTGACGAGACCCAATTCACTTACGTTAACCTGTCATATATAGAGAGAGATGAATAGGTAAAGCAGGCACCTTTCATAGAAAAAATTCTGGTGGTTTCCTTCATCTGAAGTAATGTCTATCAAAGCCTTACCTCAATGACGGTTCCCTTGGTCAGGACACCCAGGGAGGTGTACATCTGACCGTTTGGATTTTTCTTCACTCCAATGATCTCGAGATTGAAGGTGCACTTGAGCTCCGGATGCGTGACGTGAGCTTTGTTGAACCGGAGTCCCGACGGCCGAATGAACCGCTCGTACTTAGGGGGCTTCCTTGTGAAACCTGGTCCGACGAATGTGGCCTTCGTGACCATCCTCTTCCATTGCTTGGCTGAAAGAAGGGGAAGCAACAGGAAGTTCAGTAGCCTTTCAAAATTCAGAGCAAACTTTGATCCACCCTTGATTCATTTTTGCATAGATGGCCCAGACGCGGACGATGCGACTACATTCAGTTTGCTTCTGCAAGTACAACGAGGATAAGCTCCTCGAGCAAGATTCTCAGATATTACAGCAAGCAAGCCTGAGTTAGCATCTTCTCTGAATCCTGACTCCACAACATGAATTTTACCACATCTCGATCTAAAAATTAGATTCGCCAGGGGAAAAACGATAGTGATAATTCATAGTCTATGTGTAAACTAAGCATGTTGTTGCCAAAGTAATCAAATTCCGGCCACCCCGTAGACATCACATACTCGAGAATAAAGCAGCAAGAGCAACAAAAACAATGGGAATAAACAAGAACACGGAACCGATGATAACCAATCTTGACTTACTTTTCCTTTTGCCAGATTTGACCACTTTGAACATTTCATCTTCAGCAACAGGCCTTACCTGAGGAGGATTGCAAATTAAATGGATAGTCAAAAAGATTTCGAATAAGTCATCACAAGACGAAATCTGGCAACTGGTAAAGGCACTTCCCACTTTCCAGATGATGAAGGATAAGCTTACCTTCGGTAAAGGCACTTCCCACTTTCCAGCTTTCTCCTTCCTCTTCTGCTTAATAGAGTTGCTAAGCACCTGGATGTGCCAAAATGTCAGATTCGGAAACACTCAGTGATATTCAAAAAAATCACATCCATCGATATTTGATTAAGCATACTTTAGCTCGGGTGGTAGTTTCACGGTCCAGCAGATAAGCAGGAACAGCTCCTTCAGTAACATCATCATCCGCCTTGCGCCTAGATGATGACTCCCCATGCACATTCAACCTGTTCCAACACATGAAGCACTCTTCTTACTGCTATGGCCTATGAAGATACCTCTTACTTCTAGAAAAATCAACCTACACTAAGCGAAATAATTTAGTACTTCTAGAATAGGTAGTCAGAGTGCCAGGACCTCATATATTCAACACATCCCAAATGGACGATTGAGATCACAATGACTTAATTACTAGTCGATGAAAAAAAAAAAAAAAGGGACACCAAATCCCATGCTTCCTTTGCTTCGGTCGCTAACCGGACTGCATCTGCCTAAAATTTGTGTTTCCCTCATATAAAAAAAAAAAAAAAAAAAAGAGTGCTTGTTTTGCTATATTTTCATGTGAGAGGCAATATGGCTTTTGTGAGTTTAGCTACAACCAGATGACAATATTCCGAAATTTGATAACAATAATGAAGAAGTGCATTCTGTTGGATGGTCTTGGACCTCTCTCACATCAAAAGCTAACTCAAGGATAAAGCTTTTTCTTACACATATAAATTGATCACCTGCCCTTTCTATAACCGATATGGGATAAATCTCAACAATCTCTCCCTCACATGTCGACCTTAGGTCGGAGGCAGCAATAACCCTCTTCGAGTAATTGTTGGGTCCAGACTTATTAGTAACCGGGTTTTGATATCAATATTGGATGGTCTTAGGCCTCTCTTACCCCAAAAGCTAGCTAAGCGATGAAGTTTTCCCTCACACTCATAAACTGAGCACCTGTTCCTTGCACAATCGATGTAGGATAAACCCCAACTTCTTCCAATTAAAATAAAGAAATAAACTATTCCTGACAACAAAAATGACCAAACAACTCACGTTTTCTTCATCAGAGCCTTCTCTGCATATCGTTTCTTGGCGAACATCTTACCCTTAATGCCCAGAGTCTGCGAAACATCCGGAAACAGACCCAACAGAACAAGAAGTTGAGCTCACAGTGAAACCCCCAGACGAGGAAATAAAGGAAACCCACAGAAGCTGTTCATGTTAACAGGAAAAGGAACCGACTTTCCGGGCTTTTTCGGATCTCTCGTGGACTTCCCGAGCTTCCCTCTTGCGTTTCCGCTCGAAGTGATCATGGCGATACCCATGTCTCTTCCGGTGGAGCTCTATGTAATCTCCCTGCGGCTGAAGATTGAAGAAGAAACGTCAAAACCGAAAGCAACGAAACCAACCAGTAAGCATTGAATTAAAGCCATCCTAGCGATTCGCACGAAACTTCTACTGAGAGAGAGAGAGATTGTGCAGCGCAGTGCACGCACCATGGCGAGTTTACGTATCCGACGTGATCTCGCGATGCGTTCGAATCGAAGAACCTCTGATCTTGTGGAGGGTCTATGCAGTGAAAGGTGGTCGAGTCTGGTTTTTTCATGTATAGGTCGGTCGTGAAGAAGGCTTCTCCAGCTGAGTCGGTGCGGTGGAGTTAAAGGAACCGTTGCCCTCGAAAACTCCCACTTCTCCCTGTTTTTCTGTGGATTCAAACATCTTGCAATGGGCCGAGGTCCGACAGAAGATGGCCCGGCCCATAATCTGCGAAAGCCCTCAAGTCAAAATCCGTCCTATATGTAAGAATCGACTAATCATTGAGCCAAGTTGCTCAAGCCTGGCTTGTGCATAATCCATACTCGGTTCCATTATTTGCGAATTGGAGTCGAGCTCGAGATTGAAAATACTTGTATCCTACGGCTCGCTGTTCTAGTCGAGCAGTATTTCTCTTCATATATTTATAATTAGGGGAAGTTAGAGGAATGGTCCGTGTATCATTGCCGATGTTCAGTTTTGGTCCTCGTACTTTATCACCCCAAACCAAAATTTGTTCACAATTTCAAGGCGAAATCCACATTTTTGTAAATGCTGCACTTGATGGGGAGCTCAATTCGAGTATCTACTATCTACCAAGCATTATATATTAGAGTCTAGTGGAACTTTTCCTTTTTGTCGAAAATGCTTTCTTCGTTCGATGATGAACGTTATTAGAAGATAGTTAATGGGTTTCTGGACATAAAATATTTCATAAGAGCTTGTGTTTAAGCAGCCAATTAGAAAGGAGGGCCTTTTTTCTGATAGGTTTTGGCAATCTAGTCTACAAATTGATTGGTTTTGCGAGAGCAATGAGCTAATTTTAAACCCCTAAGCCAGACCAGAGCTCTTCTACAATCTTCTCTCATGTTTCGTCAGGCCCATGAGCCTTGATCCGCACCCAAAACACGCTTCACCACCGATTAGTTATTAGATTTCATTGCCACCCTCAGATTAGAAGTACTCTTAAGGTAAATGAAAAGCCATTTAAATTCTAGCAATTGTACTCTAATCTTGAGGTAGTCTTAATCTTGAGGTAGTCTTCAACCCCATCCAATCTTTCTTCTTCTTTTTTAATCTCGGGAATAAAAGGTTAGTTTCTGTTATGAATAGATTGATATCTTTGGACATTGATTAGATCCTTGAAACTTTGCCTATAAGTAGCCATACCATATCAGACCAGCTCAGGCACAACCCCAAAAATATTGGGATTTTCCGTAAAAAATCAATTTGAAACTTCCGGGCCTGCCACCTCTACCCTAATCGAATACAGAAATGTCCCAACTGAGAACTTTTCCTATCACTTTAGTGGTTCTCATT
Source organism: Eucalyptus paniculata subsp. matutina (assembly GCA_017140255.1). Lineage (NCBI taxonomy): Eukaryota > Viridiplantae > Streptophyta > Magnoliopsida > Myrtales > Myrtaceae > Eucalyptus > Eucalyptus paniculata. The sequence goes on from CM029435.1 coordinate 47,893,914, forward strand.
CCATCATCACATGTCTTGAAGCTTCTAAACCCAGGAATGTTCAGTCCTATAAATTCCCTTTTCTTCTTTCTAGTTTCTGTATCTGAAAAGATCAAAACCCCATACCCATCAATTGTACAGACAAGGTGATCAAATCAGTCATAAGTGAAAGCACCAAGATGGAGAACTCCCCATGTGCGGATGTGGTTCGATGACAAGGACCCCAAAGCCAGAGCCATTGCAAAGCTTTTGCACTCCATTGGATAGAACGAAAGCAGGAGAAGAAGGCCCCACATCTTCACCTTGTTCCTTTGCAGCTCGATCGGCACATAGATATGGACAGGTGCCATGAAGTGTAGGGTCTCTCGCTCTCTCTCTCTCTCTCTGTGTTGCGTTTATCGGTTCTCAATTATCCGAATCTTCCAGAAAACGAAACTGAAAGCCAGAAAAGCCAATAATAGCAAAAGAACAAAGTTTTATCTTGATAGGATCGAGAGGGTCGTGTGTCTACAGAGAAGGGTGATTGAGCAATGTGCAAGGGCCTGCATCAAGGCCTGCATGGCTCGTGGGGAATGTATTTGATGCTGTATGTTGCAGGTACAACTGTAAGCTCAGATGATAAAGAAGGCCGGGTCCTCGCACGTGAAGCTAGCTATACAGCCTGTTGATTGCAGTTCAATTGGGTTTTTGTTGCTGTTGCTGTTCGCCTATGTGGCTAAACGTGCTTAGGCTTCAATGAAGGCTCGCCGGTCATGCAGCTCCTTCGTGGTCCTACCATACATAGGAACTTAAATATAACTTTTCCCCATGTCATTCGTCAGCATTGAATGAAACAGAAAAATCTCTCCGTGCCCTTACTTTCTCCTTCTACTAAACCGACCGAACCAAGTAAGTTCGAACCCTCCTCAAAATCCCCTTTTCTCCCTTTAAATCTCTCTAACCATATGTGTAGTGCTAGGGTTTTAGGGTTTGCTTGTAGATTCTCAGAAAGCACGGGATCTTTTAGTCTATTTGAAGTAGCTAGATGTGGTCCAATTACCCCCTAAAAGGTTTCGCATCCAAAATCAGGTCTAGTTCCAGAATCAGCAATGTAAAGTTGCTCCACTAGATTTCCCAACCTAGGGTATAGCTGCTGAATATTGATGGAAATCACATTAGGATAGGAATGAACCGAGCTGATGCGTGACATATATGGAAATGGTAGAAGGTGAATTGGAAAATGAGGGTTCAAACCAAACACTCTTGGCTTACATGCCGTTTTGGAAGTTAGTGCTTAGTTGAGTTTCCCTGAATACTTATGCTCGTTAGAAAGAGTGGTGCAAACTTAGCATGGTTGTCATCTTCCAAGCTTTATAGAACGTCGACATCCATTTTCCTCCTTACCCATCTTCAAGTGGGCAACAAAGAAAAGTTAACTTTTCAAATTATTATCAGGTTCACCGCCCTATATAAAGAAGTGCGCCGCGTTTATCCTTAGATGAGTGACATGTGTATCAAGAGTTTTCTTAGCCAAATTCTTCCACATGTCAATTATCTAACAGTAAATGTGCGAGTCCTTCTTTACACCAGTAGTGAACCTAATAAGAAATCTTGTCGTCTATGTGTTTTGCGCTTCACGTAGGGTTTTGAGTTCTCCACAATTAACGTCAACAATTTAACTCCTATGCTTTTCTCATTGAACTATTCATCACGAGAATTACCATAAAAAGTTATAAACATATTATGTAGATACCGATTCTTTTCAAATTGACGGTTATGAATTTAGGATATTTCTAAAAGCCGACCCAAGAGATGAAATATTATAGTTTCGTGACTCGGCATCCTACAATTAAAACATAATTTACCAAACTCTCTGTTCTCTCCAAGAATCAATCTATCGATTTTAATAACAAAAGAGTCACATCTTTACAAGATCAAACAAAAAATCAAAAGCCTCGCCACTTGGGAAAATTGCATCATTTTAGGTGAAACGAGGAGCACCCCATCTCTTTCCGACCCCCACTTGGGACCGAAGGCTCCCTCCCCTCGCTCGCAGACAAAAGGCTTCGCCATCGGACATGGGGCCCAGATCCTGTCCGATGCTTTTCGGACCAATCAAATACTTCCTTTTGCACCGCCAAGCATTTATGTAATTTCAAATAATTTGTTAATCGAAATCGGCGCGAATGATTATATAATTTGAGAGGTGATAGTGAGCATAGATTCAGGGGTCCTACCAATATCAGTGTTGATGGTGGGACTCTAATGATTGGTCCAACAGGCCGGGATTAGCTGTTCCCATAGTACAAACTACCGAGAGTTATTCATAGACCGAATTTTGGTTTTGCCTTTCTTCCGGTTCTATCATTTTTCACGAACATTAAGTTAATCTTAAATTTTTAGTGCAAAATTTCAATATAATTGTTCCTATCGATTTTTGCCGGAAATTACTAATGTAACGGCAAACAGCCATCTTACGTGACATGTCATTACGTTAGCAATTTCAAATAAAAATTTATCAGAATGAGTATATAATGGAATTTGGAGTAAAGATTTAGCATGGGACGATTACCAAAAAACTCCTTTACCTTACTGTACCGATATCGATTTAATCATGATCCTTTTGATTTGATCCATACAATATGTTTGGAATTGAAAAATTTCCCTATTTCATAGCTCAATTGATAAAATTAAAAAATTTATAACTGAATTGACATCCATATATTAAATTTAGAACTAACGGGGTAATTTTTTTCCTGTTGAACATCGCTCAATAAATATTCAATTAAACCTAACATTTTTCAAATTAAACAAAAAGGGCGGACCAATTATGTTCATCCACACTCCAATTCCAATACCAAGCCTTTTGCCTTTTTCTTTTTGGCCGGAAATTTTCTTACTTTAATCACGAGTGCCAATCGCACTCCCCCCTTCACCTTCCCCATCAAGCAACCACCACCTCGATGGATAATAATATCCAATTAATGTCCGTATTTTATTCTCGTAAATGGGTGGAAAATGAATCCCTTGCAACTGTTCGTGCATAAGGATACGGATCTCGATCATTTAATTTCTACATCAACCCAACGCACTACAGCTAACATAAAATTAATTTGAACGAGAGCCTAACGGCGCACATTCATGAAACCCCCATGATTCCACGTCTCAGCTGCCTTATTCCCCCTCAATTAACTAAGAGGTTTGCAGGAAGTTGATGAAATGATTATATTAAGATTATATTAAAGTAGTTACAGTAATCTTCTGGACATTATCCTAAAAGAAAAAATTAATTGTGGGAGATTGGCAGACCATGAGTGGCATGTGAACTCATCAATAGGTCACTTTGTGTCAAAGGCAAGACAAAGGAGCCCCTTGAATTTTATAATCTCTCTCTCTCAGCATCGATTAGTGCAAGGTTGACTGCTTTTGATTGGCGGTTATGATCATATAACAGCTAATTTGATATGAATTCTAGACTAATGTAACTTAAAAGATGAGGAAAGCATAGCATAAATTTAAAAACTTGACCAAATTTGAGATTCTTTTACCTAACAAAGTAAAGGATACTTCAGTGTAGTCGATTTAGGCTGCGCATAGTAACCTTCCCCAGTCCAAGAATTTCTATTCTTTTCTTCCCTAACAAAAAAAGAATAAACCTGTTTGATAACCAAGAGTTACCTTTTGCTTTTTGTTAACAAAAAGTTAGGTTCGGGGAAGTTTTGGAATAGAAATGAGAAATAAAAAAAGTTAACTTTTGTTAGAACAAGTTTAAGAAATAAGTGAATATTTTTTTCTTTTATTCTTCTCTTGCTAACCGCCATTGACCGCCATTGACCGCATTGCATTTCGCCGTCGTTGCCGACGATCGCCACCGGATCACGGAGGCTAATCGACCGCTGCCGCCGCCGGACACCGGAGGCTGACCGACCGTCGCCGGAATTTGACTGATCGTCACCGCCGCCAGTCGCCGGAGGCCGACCGACCGTCGCTGCCGGACGCCGCCACCGCCGCCGGACGATTGTTGCCGCCGGAGGCCGACTGACCACCACCAGACGCCGCCACCGCCCCACGTTGCCGCCGGGCGATTGCCGCCAATGATCGGCGACAGCAGTCGATGGGCGGCGATCGGCCGGCGGCGACATCCGGCGGTGGCGACGGTCTCTACGGTAAAAATAAAAAACAAATAAATATAAAAAAGAAATTGTTTTTTACCAAACGCATTTCTATTCTTTTTCTATTTCTAGAGTAAAAATTTTGTGTAGTTACCAAACGGGTTTTTTTACATAAAAATTCGCTAGAATAGAAATAGAAAATAACTATTTCTAAAAAAAATTGTTCCCGACCAAGAACGCTTGCATGCGCAACCTTAGTTTCCAAGAGATTCGCCATGCTACTTCCTATAATTAACGACCATGAACGTTAGCACATTTTCAAAGCATGCAAAGGCCCAAATTGGATGTGAAAATGACCTCATTAACAAGCTTAAACTGGGATGGACATAATGTATTTGGCTTAGGATGGATCATCTCCTTGAAAAGTATATGAGCACTTAAGGATCCGAGTTTAATTTGCGATAGCATACGTCCAATTGACATGCGCAAAGAATTTCTCATTTTAATCTAACAATTTAAACTCTAGGATTAACGATTACCCGCATAATTACGACCTCAATATGTCATATGAAATGAAGGTATTTTCAGTCACGTATAATTTTTCAATGGGTTAAATTACCTTCTTCTTCTTTTTTCGAAACTTTTTATGTCATCACATCATAGTAGGAAAATCTTGATTTAACTAATTGGGACGGAAGCGCACCATAGGCATGCAAAGGACGACGAGACCAAGACGGCCACGGGAGGCGCCGCCGGCAACCGGAAAAGTCAAAAGGCCAGACGGCAATTCGCGATTTCTTAGGCCCGCGCGAGGTCATAATCGGAATTTCCTCCCCGGGGCGAGGTGGGAGAAGACAACGTGCGGCCGAATACGTGGGGGAAGCGGATCGTCGTCTTTCGCCTCCACTCGGTCCCCGTGAAGAACTAACTGGCCGTCGAATTCTGTCCGGAATCCACGCGCGGCTCCACGCGTCGCTCCCTCGTGGATTCCGGTTGGTTCTCATCACCGGTCCCCTCTCGCCGCTTGTCCGCATCTTTGCCGCCACGAGAGACTTTCATGGTGGAAAAAGAATCCCGCCCCCCCCTCGCAGCTCGGGAGGTCGAATTCCGGGTTGAAAGTTGGAAGGGCGCAATTGGTGTAATCTGCAGTTGAGGTGTAACGGTCTGCGACGTGGCACGAAGCGTTGGAGCTCGTTAATTGGGTAACCGCCTCTTTTTGAAATTGCATCCCCCAATCCCCACGAATCTTGATGTGACGACTTCCTGTAAAGTAATGACTCACTGCTGCTGCCGGTGGCTGCGCAAGCGACGAGGTTGTCGAGCACGTTCCGGAAGTTGCAGGGCCCTTTTTCCATGGCTATACCTACTTCTGCCTTTGATTTGCTATGCATTAATTTTGAATCGAATCGAATCATTTGGGGTTCTTGGATCCGATGAGTCTTATGATCTTCTCTTTTAAAATATTAAAAAGGGTTTTAATGAAAAATGAGAAATATAGTATCAATTGCAATATTATGAAGAGATGATTTTTAATTTGGTTTGGTTAATGGAACCAATTTTTTTTTTTAAATATTTCATTATCTGAACCGAACTAAAAATGCATGAAAATTTAGTTTGATTCAAAATGGTTTTCATTTCGATTCATTTTTTGATTGAATTTCGACACGCCTAATTGCTGTCGGCAAGTAACGAATTAACAAGCATGCATTTTTTTCATTTGACGTGAATGATACAATGTAATACATTCAGAATGAGGAGTGGAGATTGTACTATAACCTATTCATAGAGTGTATCAAGATTGGCCCATTAATTATAGGTTACTATTGGAATACCGACCCACTCCGACCTTCGACCACATTTCATTAACAAACCAAGATGTGTTGAGCTCTATATAATTTGATACATAATCGTATTTGCGATGTCAATATTGTCTCCTACGTATTTTATTTTTGTCGTAACAGCCTAATTTTCTCAAATGAATATTATGCCATTAATATAAGAGCAAATTTATGGTAAGATTTCCAACACATGGGATGTCCCCTCAATTATCATGTAACTAAACTAGAGAGATTCTCATCGTTTCCTCGGGCCTATCTAGAAGTTATCCTGGTAAATTTAGAGCAATTTCAAAGCTCTCTCTCTCTCTCTCTCGTTGGATGGGGGATTTCAAAATTCGAACCACCAGAGTACGACATACTTTGTCGTCTTGGTCAAGTCAGTCATCCATAAATAGTTTTGCTTAGGGTTGCACTACTATTGTGGACAAGATGGAACCACAGCCAACAATTGATCCTTCCATAATTTTTGAATCACTCAGAATGAACTATGTTGACCATGAACGAATGGTCCTCGCACCTAATTTCCACTCGATGCACGTTTCAACATGGTGTTCAACATCGATTGATCCTTCCATGATTTATGAATCAATTAGAATGAACTATGTTAACCATGAGCGAATAGTTCTCGCTCATAATTTCCACTCAATGCACATTTCAACACGGGGTTCAACATTGATTGTGCGTGCCAACTCATGCATTATGGACTTTGAATTAGTAGAAACGTCGTCCGCACACTTTGCCCAAATCTAGGCGAGGGTAGGGCGGTGACCTTTGCATCCTTACTAGCCAAGAATAGGAAAAAGAAAAAAGAAAAGAAAAGAAGAAAAAGAAAGAAAAAAAAAAGAATCCCAAAAGGGCTTTTAAAAATGCAAAAAATTGTATAGTTAGCGTCGATCGTGTCACATAAAACAGTTCGCAACATTAGTGTTTTTCAGTTAAAATTAACTAGAATGGTTAAATTGACAAATCATAAAAAAATTTGAGATTAAATTGCCAAATCATCAAAATATTTAGAGATAAATTAACTTAATGAAAGATTTATAATTGAATTAATACACATTTAAGTTTAGGATTTTTTTGTTTGTCGACACTAGACAGCCTTTTAGCAAGCAACGGGATTTCATTGGTGGAAGAGCCTCGTGTTCTCATCAATTCCATCGACGGCTATCTCTCCGAAACTTCCTTTTTAGAGCTTTCTCTACTCAACACTCACTTTTAGTCTTAGTCGTGACATATGTTGGGGTCGACCGTCAATCAATTCCACACTCTGCCAAAGAACAATCCGGTTGGGTGAATCAACACGCACCCAAAAAAGGGAAAAAAAAAAGAAAGAAGTGAAAGTTATATAACCTTGCCTTAATTATTTAGAGAAAGTATCATTTCATTTTCACATGAAACTTAACAAGTAGAGAAAGTTATCCCATCAGTCCTAAATTTATTATATGAATATAAATTTAGTCATAATCTTATTAATTTGATCGATATAAATATTTTTATGAAATTTCAATGTAATCATCTTCCATCACTTTTCGATGGAAATTGCCGATATTCGATGTGCCACGTATAAGCGGTTGGTGAATTAATACAAATTAACCAAAATGATTACATTAAAATTTCAAACAAACGTTGATTACTAAATCGACAATGCAATCATTTTCAGCCAATTTTCGATAAAAATTGGTGATGTCGCAGCCAATTTTCAATGAAAATTGCTGATGTTGCAATGTGTCGCATAGGATTTATTGGCGATGATTGGTGAAGATTGATTGAAAGAGTTATGTTGAAATTTTAAACAAAATTTTATATCTAACGAAATAAAATTGAAAAATTTATAAGTAAATTGTCATTCATACAATAATTTTATGATTAATCAGATAATTTTTTTCGAGGAGAATGTCCAAACCGCTCAAATATTCTCAATGCGACGAGGCTTCCCAAAGTGATAATTACGTGGTGGGGAGCACGAAAAATATCTGGGAGACGTGCCCAAGATTGAGGCTGGAACGACGGGGGATGAAAAGAGGGGAGAGCGATCATTCATAAATTTTGCCTTTGTCGTCCCCCTTTTTTTCACCTTGTCCCCCCTTTCTCCGTCGGGTCTACACAGCACTGCACCGATAAAGAATCCAACGAAAAGCTGAGGCGTGCCCATGGGTCCCTCTCGTCTTGGGGGCGTCGACCTCTTCTTTTGACCGGTAAAACTAGTTGTCGACCTCTCGATCTCCCCCGAACTCAAGTTAAAAAGAAATATTACCTGAACATCATTTAGGACGTCTTTTTTTTTCTTTTTAACTTAATCCCTACGGCGGGTTATCGCGTCTTTAACCCGTAAATTACGTTGATGGGCAGGATGCTGGTTCGAATCTGATCAAGCGATCGAACGCATTATGAGTGTTTTCACCTTTTTTTGCAATGATGATGGCGAGATTAAATATCTATTGCACTTCTACGTCAAATCACATTGACAAACTTGGATTAACTCTTTTAAGGAGAGCAAATAATGGACACCATCTATAGTACTGGCTTTTATATTTCGTCATAATCATGCAATCTCGATCCTCTGCAAAAAAAATGAATATAAGTCGTGTACCTAACCCCTATATAAATTTATATTTTAACCACTATTCCAAACCTATGAGATTCACATTCATACACACTTTTATTAACTATTACACGACCAACATGGATTTACTTTTAATAGAACTCTTGGCATCCCTATAATGCAATTGTCCTAGTTGCCTCCATTGATAGGCAACAACTTGTTTCGCTCATCTCAAATCGGAGCATCCCCAAAATTTTGGTGAAGATTCTCCGCTAAAGAGCCTAGTAAAATAGGACAAACTAAAAGGAGAAAGGGGTGGAGAGAGGGTGGGAAATATCGGAATATTTGTATTTTTTCATATTCAGTAGCATAAAATAGGTTTTTGATTGTATCCGAAAAATCGAATCTGCACCGAACTTAGCTTTTTTTAATCCTTATCCAATCTAATGGATGCTAGAGATTTTACTAACAAAAAATGACTCCGACGCAATGAGATATGCAAGAAGATCAATCAAATCAAAATCAACCCATCTCATGAGAATTATTATAAGACCATAAAAAAAAAAAAAACTCTCGAATGTTGTTGCAAGGTGGTCCGTCCGAGTCTCACAAAGGAGGAAATTAGTAAAGTATGCTGACAAGATTCTCCCGTCGGCGAGAACCTCGACGGGCGCCGGATTGGGAGGAATTTGGAAGTTGCTCCCGTCGATGAAATCCACAAGCAGCAGCAGCCATCATGATCGATCTGCCGCCATTAAACAATAACATTAAAATTCACGAACGGTTAGAATAAACATGATAATTTCACCGCCCACCTGCCTTAACATCTCCATGCGAAAGCTCTAAAATGCCCTTCCTTTCCACTCCTAAGCAAGCGGCGGAGAATTGTATATTTACTGGACCAAATTTAGGCCACACAAAAGAAGGGTCACACAACTTGGTACCAACCCATCACAATCCAAGGCTTTTACTTGACACGACTCTAATATTAAATTGTGATATCTATACTTTTACCATTTTTTTTTATTCAGGCAATTCATACCAATTATATATTATGACCTGATATGAGAGTTTTCAAATTTCAGCAACAACATATCATTCCGTGAAATTAAGGGCTTCAAAGAGGGAAGAGAGATGTGTTTTCACTAGGTGGGTAATTTTATTGCAGATAAAATATTAAATTTCTTAACAAATTGTGAAGACCATTAGATGTACCGACGCATTTTGTTGTTAGCGTACGATGCAATTAACCTTAAATCCGTATGAGCTGTAATTACGCGCGTTAGCCGTGGAAGTAGACCTGGTCGAAGATTTCGTGCTCCGACAACGAGGGAGCGAGTGAGCAATGGACAGATGTGGGGCAAATTTTTTATTTTCCCCGTTACAGCAGAGACGAGATAAAAGGAAAAAATAAAATAAAAATAAAGGCACGAAATAAAAAAGTAAAATTTTAAAAAAAGAAAGTTCTGGCAAATTCCTCAGTAACTGAATCACATTCTTTTCTTTCCCCCATTTTCTTTATTTATTTATTTTCCCCTCTCTCTATCTTCATCATCTCCTTCCTCTCGATTTGGACCCAAAAAAAAAAAAAAAATTCGGTTTTTTTCTTCATCGCCGTCGTCGTCATCCCATCATCATCATCATCATCTCTCTCCGCGACTTGAACATTTCCAGTCGCAGATCCGCCTTTGCAGTTGCCTCTTCAAACGACCAGCTCCACCTCCAGCTCTCTCTCTCTCACTCTCTCTTTCTCTCTCTACTTCCACTTCACTCTATAACTACTTCCCCGCACCACCCTCCCTCCCTCTCCCTCTCTCTCTCTAGATTCGCCAGTCATGCCGCCCTCGTGACCGGAATCCGGTGATGCCGCGCCTCCGCCGGAGCCGCCATTCCTCCTCCTCCTCCTCCTCCTCCTCACCGCACTGAAGCTCGTCGGCACTAGGGGGATCTCTTCCTCTCTCTGCCTCATGGGGAAAAGTAACCGCCTCGGCCGCCGCCCCCGCGGCGGCGAGCTGCTCCTCGCCGTCGCGCTCTCTCTCCTCGCGGCGGTCTCCGGCGACACCGACCCGGGCGACCTGGCCATCCTGAAGCAGTTCCGGGACGGGCTCAGCAACCCGGAGCTGCTCGAGTGGCCGGCGGGCGGCGGCGACGGCGACCCGTGCGGCTCCAAGTGGAAGTACGTGTTCTGCTCCGGCAACCGGGTGTCGCAGATTGAGGTCCAGAAGGTCGGCCTCGCGGGCCCCCTCCCCGCGAACCTCAACCAGCTCACCGCCCTCACTCACTTGGGCCTCCAGAACAACCGGTTCAGCGGGGCGGTCCCGTCGCTGCGCGGGCTCTCGACTCTGCAGTACGCGTATCTGGATTACAACAAGTTCGACTCCATTCCTTCCGATTGCTTCGTCGGCCTCGACAGCTTGCAGGTTCGTTCGAGCGTTTCGCGTCACTTCGCCGACGCTGTTCAAAGTCGGATTCTTGCAGAGCGTGTCGCTTCGATTTCAGCTGATGGTTTTGCTCGGTTTTTTTTTTTGATTTGGCACAGGTTTTGGCATTGGACGGCAACAATCTGAACGCCAGCACGGGGTGGATGTTCCCGAATGAGTTGCAGAACTCGGCGCAGCTGAGGAATCTCACCTGTAACGGCTGCAATTTGGTCGGCCCGGTGCCGGATTTCCTCGGAAGCATGGCTTCTCTGCAAGTGTTGATGTTATCAGGTAACAGCTTGACGGGTGGGATTCCTGCGAGTTTTCTAACTGCAGTTTGCAGATTCTGTGGTTGAATAATCAACGTGGTGGTGGAATGACGGGGCCTATTGATGTGGTGACTCCTATGGCCTATCTGACGAGCCTGTGGCTTCATGGGAATAGCTTCTCGGGATCGATTCCGGGGAATATCGGGGACTTGGCTTCTCTGAAGAGCCTCAATCTTAATGGTAATCAACTCTCCGGCTTGATTCCTGATAGCTTGATAAATATGGTTTTGGATTTGCTAGATCTGAATAATAATAACTTCATGGGTCCGACACCCAAGTTTAAGTCGCCTAAGGCGGTTTGTGCTTCTAATAAGTTTTGTTTGCCCACGCCGGGAGCACCTTGCGCGCCGGAAGTTATGGCTCTCATAGACTTTCTTGGCGCGTTGAATTACCCAGCAAGGCTTCTTTCGTCGTGGGTGGGTAATGATCCTTGCCAAGGGCCATGGCTTGGGCTGAGTTGCAATAATAACGGAAAAGTTGCCATGATCAATTTGCCCAAGAACAATCTTAATGGTACATTGAGTCCGTCGGTTGCGAAGTTGGATGCTCTCACACAGGTGAGACTTGGTTCGAACAATTTGACGGGTTCAGTCCCTGCTAACTGGACTAGTTTGAAAGGTCTGACTTTTCTGGACCTAACTGACAACAACATTTCTGGTCCAATACCAAAATTTAGTGACTCTGTGAATCTTCTCACTGGTGGGAATCCTCTGCTAAATGTTACCCCCGCCTCTCCAGAGGTGAGCCCTCCATCTGGGGATACGAAGTCCCCTGGTGGAACTCCAGATTCCCCAACCAAAGGCTCAACTTCTGGTTCTGCTAACGTTCCTACTCCTGTTAGCTCCCCCAAGCCGAAGAAATTTAAGCCTTTTTGGGCAGCAATTGTCGCTCCTGTTGCCAGTGTGGCAGCTCTCATGATCCTGGCTGTTCCTCTGTACTTCTGTTGTAAGAAGAGGAGAGAAACATCCCAAGCTCCAAGTTCCCTAGTGGTTTACCCGAGAGATTCCTCTGATCCAGATAATATCGTGAAGATTGCAGTTGCTAGTAACACCTATGGCAGCACCTCACTTATGGGGAGTGACTCTGCTAGCAGAAATAGCAGTGGATTTGGTGAGTCTCATGTAATTGAAGCGGGGAATCTCATAATATCAGTTCAGGTCCTTCGAAATGTGACAAAAAATTTTGCACGGGAAAATGAGCTTGGTCGCGGTGGCTTTGGGGTTGTTTATAAGGGGGAGTTAGATGATGGAACAAAGATCGCGGTGAAAAGAATGGAGGCAGGTGTAATTAGCAACAAAGCAATAGACGAATTTCAGGCTGAAATTGCAGTCCTTTCAAAAGTTAGGCATCGTCACTTGGTATCTCTTCTAGGCTATTCTGTAGAAGGAAATGAAAGAATACTAGTTTATGAGTACATGCCTCAAGGGGCCCTCAGCAAGCATCTCTTCCATTGGAAGAACTTGAAGTTGGAGCCTCTTACCTGGAAGAGGAGGTTAAATATTGCTCTGGACGTTGCCAGGGGAATGGAGTATCTTCATAGTCTAGCTCATCAGAGCTTCATACACAGAGATCTTAAATCATCGAATATTTTGCTCGGAGATGATTTTAAAGCCAAGGTTTCAGATTTTGGACTGGTAAAGCTTGCTCCTGATGGAGAGAAGTCCGTGGTAACAAGGCTTGCCGGGACCTTTGGCTATCTAGCTCCAGAATATGCTGGTAAGCTTTCAATTGTAGACTGTGTCTTTGTGAGTGCGCGTGTGCCTGTGCGTGTAGCATGTGGAACCCTGGAAGAAGTACAACTCTGCTCTGCGTTATAAATCATATTAATCATCTGGAAAATAGAGTACATTTCGTTGAACATTTGAAGCACGAAAAGTTTTCTTCTTGCCAGTCATAGTTAGGTTAATTCGTGACATCCACTCAATTGATTTTACAAGTTGATTACAATGGATCAATATTTGTCTTGTTACTGCATCCTGCTACTCTTGACATTCAACTCTTTATGACGAGGTTGAATTTTTATAACAAGTATCGACCTTTGCCACATTGTTTGCATGCAAATTTTTGGTTACAGATGAATTTCACGGCACTGAGTAGATTTGCATAGTTGTTTCCAAACTATGGGAACCTGATTTCTCTTTTATGAAAGTTTAACAATCTTGGAATCATTTTCAGTTATATATTCTGCTTCCGCACTCGTTAAATATTACTTTCTTTGACTTGTATTTATCATTCATATTAGTTCTCATCATATTCTGATTGCTCCCATTTCACGTACAGTCACAGGGAAAATTACTACTAAAGCTGATGTCTTCAGTTTTGGAGTTGTTTTAATGGAACTACTGACGGGATTGATGGCGCTTGATGAAGAAAGACCAGAGGAAAGCCAATACCTCGTGGGTTATTTTTGGAATATAAAATCAGATAAAGAAAAGTTAATGGCTGCTATTGACCCAACTTTGGAGAAAAAGGAGGAGACATACGAGAGTATCTGCATCATCGCTGAATTAGCCGGGCACTGCACTGCAAGGGAGCCAAACCAAAGGCCAGATATGGGCCATGCTGTGAATGTACTGGCTCCACTTGTTGAGAAATGGAAACCGTTTGACGACGACTACGAAGAATACTCTGGCATTGATTACAGCCTCCCGCTGAATCAGATGGTTAAGGACTGGCAGGAAGCAGAAAGCAAGGACTTGAGTTACGTGGACTTAGAAGACAGTAAGGGAAGCATACCCACAAGACCAACAGGATTCGCGGACTCTTTCACTTCTACCGATGCTCGGTAAAAAGATCAATTTGGTTGCTTTTCTTAAGCATGCTTCTTTTGGTAGTGGCATATAGCACGATGGGATGGGGGGGCTTTGCTTATTGAGAACTCAGTGTTCATATCATGATTAAACGTTACTTCTTTATCATGATTAAGTAGGGTTTCCAAATTCTTAGGATATCTTGTTCAGGCTTTAAATGTTTGAGTTTTGACCATGATATCTCCAGGGAATTGGTGATGTTGTAGATAGAGATGGATCATTATCGAAGATGATGCTTATGATTCCTTATCTTTTTTCCACAATGATCATCATCATCTTCTTCATCTTCCTCTTCATCTTCATCTTGATCTTCATCTTCCTCTTCTTGAGACGAGGAACTAACCTCTTATAGTTTCTATCCCTAGTATATTGTTATCTTTGCCTGGAGGCTCTTTGATGACCTTGAACGTGCTTTACTCGGAGATTAATACACTGCATATCACGTGTACCGGAATTACTTCACTGTTGGAAGACAGCATATGAGATATGTCCTAATTGCTTTAGCTGTGCATGTCCCTGATCACAAATGTCGCAGAATTCGCACTATGCATTAGTTTTCACAAGGAATCTGCTGCTGTTGTAGTCTTTCACTTGAGGCGGTTCGTCTGAATAAAATGATGTCCTCGAAAAAAAGGCAAACGAAAATGAGAAGAAATTATGAACCAGAACTTCATGTAGAGAGGATTGGATGTGGCGGGATCGAGAGGCACTCTAGTGCCAGATGAGAGAAGTGATATTGTTTGTTGCGTTCCATACAAAAGCGAAGCAGGGTCGTGTCGTTTGTCGTTTGTTCCCGAACATGAGAACCCAAATGACCTGCCGACAGTTTTCTAGTTTAACTGTCGAGCACGCGAATGGTAATGTTGCAGTAACTTTCTTTCTGCTTGATCAAAAAGGGGAGATTTTTTAGGTGGACCCATCTCATGATTAAAGAAATTCTTTCATCTAATTTATTTATTTAGTATATAAAATTGAAAGAAAGAACGAAAAAAAAAAAGAGAAGAGAAAGAAAAACAGCTGATGATGGTGTTACTATGCTTTTTGAATTTTTTTTTTGGGCCAGTACTATGCTTTCTGATTTGACATGGTAACTTTTTGACGTGATCAATAGAACTTCCATATAAAGAAGTAGATTTTTTTAATGATGTGAGGTAACTCTCATTATATCATATGATTTGTAACTTTAATAGAACGGTAATAAGTTTTACAAACTTAAAAGATGTCGATTATAGTCAGCAATGTGCATAACGGATATAACCAAGATATCAAGCTCATTGGAGCATGAAAAATAACTAAAATATTTTTTTTATTTAATATAAAGATAAAGATAGTAGGCTAATGGCTCTCATAATATAAAATTATAGTATGATCATTTTATTTTATTTGCATCACGTTGACTATCCTTAGCCTTGTCTACTGGTAGGGTTGAGTGGGTCCATGATGTTTCCATACCTGGAACTTGAAACTTATCTTATAGTGATCGATACCTAGTTTTTTGAATCAGGAGTTGACCCTATCAATCTAGTCCTAGTACTAGGGTCTATCCAAAAAGCCATCCATATTTTATTTTTATTTTTGTGTAATTTTTTTTATCCATTGAAAGGATAAACTATTGTAAAATATCCATTTATTTGCAACCGAGGCAAATAATAGTTTTAACAAAATAATAAAGCAACATCAATATAAGATGCGACGTAAAATTAAAAGGAGAGAACTAGTCATTTAGGCTCAGTTTGGTTATGCACAAAGAGACGAGCACTAGACTAATAATAGCCAATTCCAAAAAATTGGAATTGAGAACAAACCATAATAGCCCATATAGAGTCAATTTAGTCCGATTTCATGATTTACCCTAAATCGATGCTCACTCTTATATATTAGAATTATAGATTTTTTGCATGTCATTTTTCCTTCCAAATTTGAGAATACATGTTTTGAAGTTTTTGAATATAATGGAAAAGTTTCATGGAATTCTACATATTTACATTTGTAGAATCAACTGAGAGATGTAAAAGGTTGTAAATTAAAAGTAAAAAGTAATTTTTTTTTTACCTTTTCACCAAATAAAAAGTATCATTTAAATTAGAAAAAAATTACATGAATCTACATGTAACATTCTTAAGCTATGAAAGTTTCAAGTCCATGATCTTAAAAAAAGGTCGAAATGCATGTGGCGTAAAAATTGCAAAAAACCTAAAGTTAAAATTACTTCAAATATTCGACCCAAAGAGAAAAGTCACTCCAAATAAGCTTTTAAAATGTACATCTCTCTCGTTCAAGTGGGTTTGAATTTCGACCGAAACAAAAAATTGAGTTTCATTGGCTAAATTTGCGCATCTTTTACGAAGCTAAAAAAGCCTGGGCACCTGTTGATATTGGAAGAACTTTAGAACGTTATCGTTTGTTCTGCTGTTGCATGAGAAAAAGCGAATGGAAAAAGAGCCTCTCTCGTTATTGGACCGAACCCATGACGTGGCACGCATGGCGCGAAATATTGAAAGGAGGAAGACTCGAGCGGAGCGGAAAGGGGAGGGTCCCACGCCATCCACGTGGCTGCCAACACCTTCTCCGTTCGCTTTCCCCTTCAAGCAGAGGATCTCCTCCTCCGTCCCTCCCTCCTCCCATGTCATCACGCCAGCCATTCTCCCTCCCTTCCGTATCGCCATCGACACCTCGCGAAGCAGAAGACGACCGAAACGGACGCGAAATTCACGGCGTTCATGACTGATCGCTCTCCGCATTGCCGGTTCTCTCGTTAGAAGAAGCAGCAGCAGCAGCAGAAGAAGCAGAAGGAGAAGGAGGTCGAAAGATGATGGATCGAGCCTCGCGTTCCGCATTGCGGTTCTCCGATTGAATCGGCGAGAGAGAGAGAGAGAGAGAGAGAGAGAGAGAGAGAGAGAGAGAGAGAGAGTTATACAGCGATGGGAGTGCCGCAGGCGATGGAGATCCTGAGGGAGCGGGCGGAATCGATCAGGGAGTCGCTGCACAAGAGCCAGACCATCACCGACAGCATGGTCGCCATCCTCGGCTCCTTCGACCACCGCCTCTCCGCCCTCGAGACCGCCATGCGTCCTACTCAGGTCCTCCCTCCCTCGTTCCTCTCCTTCGACGCGAATCGACCGTTTCCGCCGTTCTGACGCTGTTCTGCGCTTTGCTATTGTTCTTTTTTTTTTTTTGGTAGATAAGGACGCACTCGATTAGAAGGGCTCACGAGAACATCGACAAGACGCTCAAGGCCGCGGAGGTCATTCTCGGCCAATTCGATCTCTCGCGCAAGGTTTGTTCTCGCTCCTGTTTTTGCGGAGTCGAAGCCATTGCATTGCATTGCAATGCATGCACTTTGCGATGATGGACATTTCTTCATCATGAGTCCATTTTTTATTCAGTTAGAAATACCACCTGTACCGGTGTCATCCTGAATCGACGTGCGGCTTCCGGTAAGAGAGAGAGAGAGAGAGAGAGAGAGAGAGATGATATTCATATATGCAAAAAACAATGTCTTTGCAAGGAGATTCAGTCAACATTCTCGTGAAGTCTGATTATGAGTTATGACAAATCTCGTACAGTCACGAGTTTATTCGTTTCGTGTCATTTCTCTGAATTTTAGTGTGATATTCAAATCCACTCTGCAGGCATACATTGCTATTGCTATACTATTGAAGTAGTTACCTTGATCTTTGTTCCTTACAATGAATCTACAACACAATTTTTTTTTTTTTTTGCCGCAACTCGTGATTCAGCATCATTGTCATGTCACTTTATGTACTTGCAAAAAGGAATGTATATGCTGAGATTGTTCGTATGTATTCACTTAGGCAGAGGCTAAGATCCTTAGAGGGCCACATGAGGACCTGGAAAGCTACCTAGAAGCCATTGATCAGCTTCGAAGCACCGCTAACTTCTTCAAAAGCAACAAAAGCTTCAAGAGCAGCGATGGAGTCGTTAATCATGCCAATAACTTGCTTGCAAAAGCTATATCGAAGCTCGAAGATGAGTTCAGACAGATATTAACCAATCACAGGTAACCTAGACCTTGGCCACTTCTTTGTTTGTCCTCGTGAAAACAGTTTGATGTCTTACATCTCTTTTTCCTTGCACTATGCTTATTTCACCTAAGAGGACAATAGCAGAAGTACAGTCCCTGATTTAGAATGTTATATCCACACCTTCTTGATAAAAGGATTTTGGAGTCAGGGAGTCAGGGAGTCCTTACTAAGCTTCAGAAGGGATATCGGTTGGTGTTTTTGAGTGGATGAATGTTTTTGACTCTCTATATTGCAGGCTGTAGTTGTTCTTGTGATGACGCAGAATGATCAATGATTAAACATTCAGCTACTAAACAAGGCACTCAAATTTGCACGGGAGTGATCCAAATCAAAGTGTTGTGCCTATTTGCCATTTTTGTGTAGCCAATCGTTTGTCCAGTCTTTTTTTTTCTCAGCATTGCTTTTGCAATTTCATCCCCAAATGTGTGCTTTTTTTTTTTTTGTAAAAATCAATTGGGGGCTCTGTATATGTTATGATATTTCAGAGATTAATTTACTTTCCTATTTGATTTTCAGCAAGCCTATGGAACCTGATCTTCTTATTGATTGCCTTCCCAACTCTCTGCGGCCATCATCAGGATCATCTGGAAACCAAAGTGAAGCTAGTGGCAAGCCTGAGCACCCAAGTAAAACGCTAGATGCTGGAGTCTGCAAACCTCCAACTCTCATACCCCCCAGGGTTCTGCCATTGCTGCATGATTTAGCTCAACAGATGGTGCAGGCTGGCCATCAGCAGCAACTTTTTAGAACCTACAGGTACTTAAATCAGTGCCATGCCATAAAGCTTTCTGGTTGTTCTAGTTACAATTTTGTTCGCAGCAACTTTTTGGTTGACCTTTCACTATCATTGTTTAGTACATTGCTCCACATCAAAAGTCTGGTGGGTCTTCAGCATTAATAAGCAATTTTCGGTTTAAACAAATCGACCATTTCTTTCATAGTGATAGTTGAATAAATTCTGTTTAATAATGATAGATGAATAAATTATATTGAATTATCATGGCTGAAAGTAGTTTGGCCTATTATGTATCGTTCTAGAGATTACAATAGTCGTGCAACATGAAACTGCAACATTACAAATCAATACATTTCTATGTCATTTGATTTCCCTTAGTCATGTTATATTTTCAAGAATCCCAGACAAGAGAAGAAGAATCAATTGTTGCCAGAGAAGTGGGGAACTTGATGTTTATCGTGAGACACTGGTGCTTTCTTTCTTTCTCATTTTAGGTAGATGACAAGTAAGCTCTTTTACCATTGTTGGGAATAGAAGGAAGTTTTGCTACCTGGATAGACCTTCCAGTGGTAAGTCCACTGCAAGAGCAGCATTATATGGTTTTTCAATGGGAACTTCTTGTCGCTTACCTGGTAGAAATTAAATAAGCAGTCGACATGGCTTAAAACGAAGGGTAATTCTTTCTGATGTAGCTGGAGTCCTTCCTGAGCAGGAGTTCCACCAAGTTGTAATGATAGGCTTACTTTGTCTAATGTCTTTTATAAGAAACTGAAAGCAGCCCCATCTCGATAAAATAATTATAGAGAACCTGAGAAGTTTAGTGTAGATCTATTGACATAGCCCTTCTTTTGATAGCGAAGCCCACTTGAACCTATGCTTTTTGCTTCAAGGCAAAGTGCTCAGTCGAAGACAGTCAGACTCTTGATGGACAGGAGTGGTCAACTAAAGGAGTTCTTTTCTGCCCGTTTAATGACAAATATTGAGAATGTCAGCGAGGGTTGATGTCTAATTTGTGGAGGGCTTAAGCTTTAGAGAATGTTTAAAGTATCAATCGATGGAAATTTTAACTTTTGACATGCTTTAAGAATTCTGAAAAGCAATTTGTAAGAGACTTACTCTTCAAGAATTTTTTTTTTTTTTTTGGTAAGATACTCTTCAAGAATGTTTACATACACATAAATCTATAATGCCCTACAGAAAAAAAAAAATGCTAAAATAGCTTCTTTAACACGCGGCTTATCTCACTTGATAGACAAAAGATAAATTCGCTTGTTGTAGTTGTTCTGCTTTCTTTGATTAATTGATTGCATTAGTCTTGCTTTTCCTTATGTCAGGGATACTCGTGCTTCTGTTTTGGAACAGAGTCTTCGGAAATTAGGTGTGGAGAAACTGAGCAAAGACGATGCACAGAGAATGCAGTGGGAGGTTTTGGAAGCTAAAATTGGAAATTGGATACATTACATGCGTATTGCAGTAAGTGTTTATGTCGATATGGCTTAATAACCTTTTGGTTTTGGTTCCTAAATAATGTCTTGCAACAGGTAAAGCTTCTTTTTGCTGGTGAAAAGAAACTCTGCGACCAAGTATTTGATGGCGTTGATTCTCTCAGGGATCAAATCTTTGCTGAAGTAACAGCAAACTCTATGGCTCTGCTGCTTAGTTTTGGAGAAGCTGTTGCTAAAGGCAAGCGATCACCCGAGAAATTGTTTGTTCTCCTGGATATGTATGAGATATTGAGAGAATTGCACCCAGAGGTACAGTATATGTATGTTTTTTTAATTCTTTTCAGATTAGCATAGTGTTATGCGATTCATTTAATGAAGTGAATGAATGGAACTAATTCTTTTGATGCCAGTTGCTCACAACTTGTAGAAGATGAATGTCAAACTTTCTGATTTCCCTGTATAATGTGAAATTTCTAAAATGACTGTTGGAAGAGGAGAAAACTGTTTTAATCTAGACAAGGCACTTTGAGGTTCCATAATGTGTCATGAGCACAGGGATAGGGAGTGATTTTGCAGAGTATGCCAAAAAAGCTATACAGCATGGATGGTGCTTCACTTGCCTCCTGTCTGTTGAAAGCACGGGAAAAAGGTTTATAGATGGCTTTGAATGTGGAACCACAGATTCCCTTGCTTTAAGTTTACTATCTAATTGCTTATTTTGCTTTGTCAACTAGCATGATGAACATATTTTTTGCTATCCTAAAACAATGACATGTTCAATGATGGATGATGTAAGGTGGAATCTATTGCATTATGTAATCTCAACTTCAAATATTACAGCTGTCATGTGCTGGTGAATATTGCTGCTACGTCTTCAGCTGCTAAGTACTATATAATGGACGCAAATGACTGCAAATAGGTCACACAGTCATTGCAATAGCAAGTGAGAGGATGTTAATAAACTCTCCATTGTATTTGTACTTTCTCAGCGAGTCTTATGGACATTGACGATGATCTAGAGCTCCATTTGTGTTATTTAGCACATGTGCATGCATGATATACGTCATCTGAATGTTCTGTGATATTTTAAGCTTTTCACTAAATTATAGTTCAACGATGTATTACAGCATTAGGTCAAAGGTTCGAATATTGGCACTTCCTCTTGTTGTTATTCTGCTTGTGGCTCATGTCTGTCCTCCAATGGTTGTTTGATGTGATACATCTTGTATTTCTTGTGGAACATCTGTTCATATGCATGGAGGAGTCAAGATATAGGCTTGATATGCACTGTTAACATGATTCTTGATAGTTTAAGTTTTCGGGAAAATTATTATTGCCCAACAACTTTTAGGCCTGTAAAACAGCTTCATTACAAATTATCAGACTTAAATACGTGATTAACAAGCACAATAATCCACTTCTATGGTTGTCCTGCTGATTTAAATAATGGTGTAGAAGAGTAGATGGTGAGGAAGATAAGTCTTTTCCGTTCATTTCTTTTCATTTTTCATCCTTTTCAAATGTGCTTGCAACTGAGATCCCTAGTTCTCTATGGTCCATCTCTGCAAATTTCATTTGCCTCAAATGCCTTTTCCTTTATCCTCATTTATCCTTTTTGGAGTTTTGTAATATTTTTACTTTGGTCCAGAGCCTGAGTTTATTTTGATGGGATAGATTACAGACCTTTTTGGAAGTAAAGCTTGTATTGAGATGCGAGAATATGCCTCCAGCTTGACCAAGCGCCTTGCTCAGACGGCTCAAGAGACATTCGGTGATTTTGAGGAAGCAGTTGAAAAAGATGCCACAAAAACTGCTGTTCAAGATGGGACTGTTCATCCTTTGACTAGCTACGTGATAAACTATGTGAAGTTTTTATTTGAGTAAGTGCTCCTTAATTCATATTCGGCAGATCTTATTTCTTGACAGCCTGATAAGATGGACAGTTAGAATACCTTCAATTCCTTTGTGAAGTCCTTTTTTTTTTCCTAATAAAAAAGGTGTTGCTTGCCAATTTTTTTTTTTTTTTTTTTTTTTGGCATGTTTCTGTTGTGCAAAGTATGTCATCCCAACGTGTTCTTATGCTGAATATGGCATTAAGCAGTGTAATTTTTGTTTGGGTCATATCTTGCTTCTCTGCCTAAGCTATAATATTCTGGTATTGATGTTTACAGCTATCAGTCCACTTTGAGGCAGCTCTTTCAGGAGTTCAATGAAGGCGAGGCAGATGCTCAATTAGCAGCTCTAACTACAAGAATCATGAGTGCTCTTCAGAGTAATCTTGATGGAAAGTCTAAGCAGTATAAAGATCCTGCGCTGACTCAATTATTTCTCATGAATAATATCCACTACATTGTTCGATCTGTAAGGAGGTCAGTTTTCAAGGCATTGAGTTTTCTGTGCAAGCATCATTAGGCTAATACCATTTCTTAGCTATGTTATGCAGGTCGGAAGCGAAGGACTTACTTGGGGATGACTGGGTGCAGATACATAGGAGGATTGTTCAGCAACATGCCAATCAGTATAAGAGGATTTCGTGGGCAAAGGTACTTTTGGTTGAACTACTTTTATAAGAGAGTTTTTTAATGCTTAAAGACCTTTTTAAGCAACATTGTAGCTCCCACACATTTCAAGCTCTGCATAGACATTTAGAATTTTCTTTCTTCAGATATTTCAAAACAATTTCATAAGTGAAAGTTCTGTAAAAAAATTCCTGGGCCTTGAGTGACAAAACACTTCTTGTGAAGTTTATCACCGAACCTTTTCCAATTCATCAAACAGAAACTAAGCTCAGCTGAAATCTTGACCTGCAGATTCTGCAGTGCCTCACGGTTCAGGGTGCATCAGGAGGTGCTGGTGGTATGGGAAATGATGGTACCAGTGGAATCTCGAGAGCAATGGTGAAAGATCGGTTCAAGACATTTAATGTTCAATTCGAGGAGCTCTATCTAAGGCAATCTCAGTGGACGGTTCCTGACAGTGAGTTGCGTGAGTCACTGAGGCTTGCTGTTGCAGAAGTCGTCTTGCCCGCCTATAGATCTTTCATCAAGCGCTGCAGGTGAGTTTCTCCTACTGATCTTAGAAGTTCCCTTTAAGATCCTCTCGAGGTCGATTTTCATGTTTTTGGGTGTTATAGGCCGCTTATTGAGAACGGGAAGAACCCTATGAAGTACATCAGGTTCAGCGTCGAGGATATTGAACGCATGCTGAATGAATTCTTCGAGGGCAAGACATGGAGTGAGCCTAAGCGATGAAATATTCGGAGCGATGAAGGCTCCCGCTTCATCACTTTTCTTCGATCATTTTTAACTATTAAGTGGGTGGGTTCAAGCGATGGTCGTGCCCCATCTCATTTCTTTCATTTGCTTTACTTGTAAGTTTTGTCACTCCGAGACTGACCAGATGATGACTGTCCTTATTGGAAGTCGTCTCAACCATTCTTTGATGCCACTTTGGAGATGTTATATGAGCATGTCAATTCCATATTCTTGGTAACTCTTGAAAAGTACACAGACAAATTTGTCTATTCCCGTATACCTGTTCTGTCCATTTCCACAATCGATATGGGAATGCCAAAGAATTCCGCGTCCATTGCATAGGTTTTGAAGGTCAGTGGCGTGCTATCAATAAGAAAATTTTGAACGATATTGGACAAAATTGAACATGCAAATTTTTGCAGTCGCCCCCGAGGGGACATCGGTCAAACTCACTATGATTCAGCGAGGTTTCAACACTCATCTTTGTACACCGCATCCTCGGTCACGACTGTTCTCCCCGTGGCAAAGCTTCGTGGCACAGACTCGACCACAGCGCAAACAGAATCTCACGGTTCCAGGAAATGCCGAAACAAGTATGAACTGCAACAGGCACAACCAATGTGAATTCTGAAACCGATGCGGATGAAAAAAATTATATATTGTTTAGATTGGTTCCATTAATGATACGGTGAACAAAAACTAATTACAGGATCGGATTAGCCACTAACATGTTTTTGATGAAAAGGGGTAAATTATTAGCTACTCCTAAGAAAAGCTGTGTGGAATGCAAAACGGATGGAAATCATTTTGACAACCCATTCCGTTTGGCTTCATTTGCTTAACATAGTATTCTCCCTCTTACATCCCAAAAACCGCACCTTTCCCCTTCTATTTTCCGACATTGCTGTCTCATTTTCTCTGTTTGTTCTCTCTGTTTCTCTCTCTGTTTCTCTCTGTGTTTCTCTCCCTCCTTCCCCGTCAGGGACTTGGGTTGTGCGAGATCGAGGGTGAGAAAACCAGAAAGACCATCACCCAATCCGACAATGGCGTCTCCGTCCGATCGCCACCATGCCGAACGACCCAAACCCGATGAAGATGAAAATCAACCTAAACCAAATCCCCCTCCAGATGGAAACCACAGCTCTGGGTCGCCGCCGCCGCCATCGGCCAGACACCAGGACACCGCCCCCAACAACTACCCCCACCAACCCCTTCCCGGCTACCCTCCTCCGGTGATGGGCTACCCCCCGCCCTACCCTCCTCCCCAAGGCGGTGGCGGCGGCGGCGGCGGCGGCTATTCTTACGGCGCACCCCCTCCACACGTTGGATACTACCCCACAAACAACCCCAATTACTACCCTTCCCAAGTACCGCCACAGCGCACCTCAGGCTTCGCACGCGGAATCCTTGCGACCCTTATTTTTCTCGTGGTGGCATCGTGCACCATCAGCGTCATCATGTACATCGTCCTCCGCCCCCAGATCCCGGAGTTCCATGTCACCGCCTTCTCCGTAACCAACTTCAACATCTCGAACTCGGTCCCGATGGGCAGCTGGGACGCCAATGTCACCGTCGACAACAAGAACCAGAAGCTCAAGGCCTACTTCGAGCGGATCCAGAGCTACGTGTACTACGACGACCCAAGGACCTTTCTCAGCTGGAGCACAGAACCGGCGTTTTCCCTGGAGAGGAAGACGAGCGGCGTCATCCACGCGAAGATGACGACGATAGATGGGGAGCAGCCAAGCCCCACGGCATTGGAGGAGATGGATGAGGAGCGGCGGAAAGGGACGGTGGTTTTCGGGCTGGGGCTTGGGTTGATGGGGACGTTCAAGTCCGGGTGGTGGTGGACGAGCCACTTCGGCATGAGGGTTTACTGCGACGGCTTGGATGTTGGGTTCGTCGGGGCTTCGGGAACGGGGAGCCTGAGGGGCGGAAACCCTAGGCAGTGCGTGGTGTACGTGTGAGAAAGATGAGCGTTGCATGCATGCATGCGTGCCTGTGTTTACTCTCTCGTTCGTTTATTTTTCTGTAATCTTTTGGGTGTCCTTTCCTTTCGGTTGGAACTAGATCAAACGAGACGTGGAATAGAGTGAAAGCAGAAATCGGCAGCCAATCTATGTTTTGCGAAATTTATAGAACACTTTCTTCGCGCTGGTTCAAATAAGCACGGATCCGGTCTCCTATCTAATTTCTTAGCCGGATCCTGTTCAACTGCATACCACGTAGGAATCTGGATCGATCCGCAATGAAGGTTTAACAACATGTTCGATTCTTTATCTCAAATTTCTTGGAAAATGATGAACTCATGATCACTCTTTGAAGTAGTTTCATGTACATGCGTATCTCCAAGTGATCCAATCGTTCACACACATCGTTTTGCATGATTAACAGTTGACACCATAAAAATTAGGTAACACTACTTTCTTTTGTGCGAAGTGGGATTGTTAATTTGAACTAAAATAAAAGTATACGGGGACTGGCCCTATTTAGAATCCCCCAACAGAAAGCATCTTTCGGCATATTAGTTATTGAAATTTCGTTAAATAGATCAATTGGTACTACTCTACGACTATGCAAATAAGGTGATGATAATGATCTAAATTCACCACATTAATATCCCCAAAAAAGCATAATAAGTAACTACAGCCTCTCGGGTTTTGCTGTCGGGCGACTTTGTGAGTGTCTGTGGTGGTTGAAGCTTCTTGCTAGGCTGGTGCTGTGCTGATTTATCTCTTCTACCATCTCACATTGTGTCATTGAAGCTAGACCTTGTAAGTCTCCTCCATTCAATGGATTTTCGTTGGTAGGATATGAACTACGCATCAACTATTTGTGGAAATGGCTGCTGTTTCTTTTGGTGCAGCTAGCCCTGGTTGAAAAACCCAGCAACCGGCCAGTACCTCTAGGGAACAAAGCCCCACCTCCCGTGTTAATGGTAGCACACCAGCCCCTGCTGGTTCGGTTGTCAAGTAGAAAGGGCCACTGATGCCCCCAACCCGATCGAGCCACTCGAGAGGGCGTAGTCGTGGCCAGTCCTCTTCCAAGAGGTCACAGCCACATGCTTAGCGACCAGGTGATCCAAACGCAACCCCCGCTCATTCGTGGGCGAGTGTGGCTCGCCTTGCGGCAAAATGATATGATCTATCCTATGTCCCACATACTTTTGTCGATAACAAGCCTATCGTTAATCTCTCGGGGGAAGCTATGGAGGCTTTGGACCCCGTGTGGAACGAGTATCTCGTTGGCTATTATATAGGGAGAAGGCTGCCCTACAAGCTTACAGAGGAATCATTGAAGCATGCTCGGGGCCCCAAACTTGTTGAAGTTTTGGCGGATGACCTAGGATTCTATTATTTCCACATTCCGGATCCTACCTTCCGGAGGAAAATCCTTGAAGATGGTCATTTTATGGTTGCAAGGATCCCCTTATCTTGAAGCAATGGAGGCCCCTCATGGAGCTAAAGGAGGAAAAAAAAAAAACTCCATCCCCTTATGGATTAGGTTTAAGAACCTACCCTTTGAACTTTGGTCGGCACATTCCATTAGTGCTATAGCAAGTGTTGTGGGGAAACCAATGTATGTGGATGAGTGAACGGAACAAAGGAAGATGATCTCATTCGCAAGGGTATGTGTGGAGTTCCATGCGAGACAACCTAGGAGCAACTCCGTAGATGTGGTTTTGAAGGGAATCGTTCGCTCGATAGCTATTGAGTATGAGTGGAAACCGGTGGAGTGCGGAAGATGTGGTTGCTTCGGTCACAATGGCGATGCCCCCCCCCCCCCCACCCCACCAAATTCCAGAGCCAATAGAGCTGTGCAATAGGGCCAGAACACTCCTCCATCGATGGTTGTTGGACCGTCTCACTCCCCTGCCTTGACGGCCCCTCATGTCCCTGCCCCAATGGCCCCTGTCCAGCTTCACGTCCATCTCCCGATGGTCCCTGTCCCTACTGAGGAACCTAAAGAACAGCAACATGAAATGGAGCAAGCCCTTGAAACATCGGTTGAAGCTGAAGTGGAGGTGGTGCCTCACCAGACCTGGAAACAAGTAAAAGGAAAGAAAAAAAAAGGTTGCTGCTCCCAAGGAAGGTCCTGCTTCTCGCCATAATAGCTCCAGTGATGAGGGCATCCGTCAAGTAGCAAAGTCTTTAGCTTTGGGGAAACCCGGACCTCCCATCTCTTCACGCAAGTTGGTGAAGGGAATGATCACTCCTTCAAAGGGGATCCTATCTATGTCCAGCCTTGGACCGACTAACTTCAGGCTTTTGGAACTGCAAGATAGAGGAGCTGAATCGGATGTCTCGTCTAGCCAATCTAGCTACGAGAATGAGGATTTGCTCACCCCTGGTATGTCCCCAAGGGCAACCTCCAGAAGATTGGTGATGATGCAGGACAAGCTGCTAACTCTACTCCCTGATCCACCTCCTGCCACGACTTCTGTGGTTCCGGCTACATCTCGCCAGAAACCTCCGAAGCCGAGGTAACCATTTATAGTCCTTCAACTTGTATATATTATTTATGTACATAGGTATCTGGAATATTAGGGGTCTTGTTGACCCTACTAGACAAGCTGAGCTCCGTAGTTTGGTTTTCTCAAATAGACTTTGCGGCATTGGTGTTCTGGAGACTAAAGTACCGGAAGCCATGTTCTCTTCTATCTTTTCTAGTCTAATAAGGGATTGGAGTTGGATTTCGAATTATAGCTATGCTCCTAGAGGGAGGATTTGGATCGGCTGAAACCCTTCGGTTATTAGCTTTGAAGTGTCTTCGGTAGATGCACAAGTGATCCATGGGAATCTTAAGATGCTATCTTTAGATATGATTTGTTATGTATCGATTGTCTATGGCCAACACTCTTTCACATCCAAGAGACCACTCTGGGAAGACCTTATTTGCCTTGGCTAGTCGCAGGTGATTTCAACGCTATCAAAGACCCGACTGATAGAGTTGGGGGTACAGACAGCTAGATACCTTGCTTTGATGAATTTAGACAGTGCTTATCCATGGCCGAGTTAGATAATTTGCAGTATGTTGGATGTCGTTTTACCTAGACTACTTCTTCTGGTCCCATGCGAAAGGTAAGGAAGATTGATAGGGTCCTAGTCAACTCCAAGTGGTGTCAGGTTTTTTCCTTATCGGAAGCTTCCTTCCTTGCACCAAGTATCTCTGACCATGCCCCTATGGTGGTCAAAGTTTTAAACCCGGTTCATCGAAGGAAGCCTTTCAATTTTTTTGACTTTTGGATGGATTATCCTGATTTTATTCCAATTGTCAACCAAGTTTTCGAAATGCCGAGTGAGGGAGTGCCCATGTTTAGACTGGTGTGCAAGCTCAAGGCCCTCAAAGCTCGTCTCAAGACTCTCAATAATGAATCCTTTTCCAACATCTCCATCAGGACTTTTGAAGTGAGGGCCACGCTCCAATCACTTAGCTTAACCTTCAACAAGACCCGAACTCTATTACCCTTGCAGATTTGGAAAAGTGTCAGTGGTGTACCTTCTTGGACTTGTGCTCTAAAGAAGAATCATTTTTCAAGCAAAAGTCCAGAGTTAAGTGGTTAAAGGAGGGGGATCGCAATACTAGATTCTATCATCATTATGTCAACAAAATGCAAATAAGGAATAGAATTCTTTCGGTTATGGATGCGTCGAGTATCCAAATCACTGAACCGGAGCTCATTCACCAGCATTTTGTTAGGCATTACCAGGATCTTTTGTCACCGCAAATTATACAAGGAAGACTCTCGGTTGGGGATATCAGGGAGACTATTCAGTGTCCCTTTAATGCTGAACAGATTAGCTTTCTTGATCGGCTCATTTCTGACTCAAAGATTCGTGATACTCTCTTTTCCTTAGCTAGAGGCAAAGCTCCTGGATCTAATGGTTTCACAATTGAATTCTTTAAGCATAACTGGGAGATAGTGGGTCAGTTGGTTGTATCGGCAATAAATGATTTCTTCATCTCGGGTAGACTCTTAAAGGAGATCAACAACACAATTTTGGTCTCGGTACCAAAAAGCCCGAATTCGATTTCTGTGGATGACTACAGACCAATCGCTTGTTGTAATACCATCTACAAGTGTATTGCTGAAGTTATGGCCAATCGGGTTGCTGCGATGCTACAAGATGTCATTGGGCCTTCCTAGAGTGCGTTTGTTAAAGGCCGGCAGATCAAGAATAATATCCTTCTGGTGCAGGAACTCTTTTATGGTTTTCACATCCACCCCTACTCACCCAAGTGTGCAATCAAGGTGGACTTCAGGAAAGCCTACGACACAGTCAATTGGAACTTCCTTGAGGTTGTTCTTCAGGCCTTCGGATTCCCCGATCACTTCACCCGGCTCATCATGACTTGTGTGAGGACCCCTAAATTTTCCATAACTTTGAATGGGGAGGTGCATGGATTCTTTGCCAGTAGTCGTGGGCTTCGTCAGGGGGACCCCCTTTCTCCCTACCTGTTTACATTGATCATGGAGGTACTTTATGGTATTCTCACTACTCGCTCTTCGTTGCCGGAGTTTAAATATTTCTGGAGATGCAAAGTGATTAGCCTATCACACTTATTCTTTGCGAATGACATCTTCCTATTCTATGAAGCCGACTTGCCTTTGGTGAAGTTCTTCAATGAAGGCCTCCAAATCTTTTCGGATTGGTCTGGCTTGGTTCCAAACACAGATAAAATTGAGGTCTTCCTTGCAAGAGGATCACCTTCCTTAAGGAACCAAATCGTCCTTACCCTTGGTTTCCATGAAGGAAGCCTACCAACTCGCTATCTCGGGGTTCCCATCATCACTTCCAGGATCAATAAGGCAGATTGCTGCGTGTTAGTCAGCTCACAGCGATGGTACAATCTTGGACTCATCGCTTCCTATCCTTCACCGATCGGCTATAGTTGATCAGGTTAGTCCTTCATGCCATCCAAGCATACTGGGCTAGTGTATTTATTTTACCCGCAATGGTCTTGGATCAAATTGAAATTTTTTTTAGATAATTCCTATGGAAAGGCCGGAGTTGGGAAGACGGGGTGCAAAGGTCTCCTGGGAGGACGTGTGTTACCCAAAAAAGAGGGGGCCATTGGCATCTATAGGCTTCAGGAGTATAATAAGGCCGCCATGTTAAAACATATCTGGATCCTGTTTGCCGATAAGGAATCTTTATGGTGCAAATGGATTCACTCGACCTTCTTAAAAATGTTGAATTTTTGGGTGGCCAAAAAGCCGACCTGTTGTTTGTGGGCTTGAAAAAAGATCCTCCAATTCAGGACTGAGTTTCAAAGCTCTTTCTATTGGAAAATCGGGGATAGTTGCTTGGTGTCCCTTTGGTTTGATAACTGGCACCCTAAGGGTCCTATGAACTTGTACTTTCCGGACTTAGCCATATATACATCTAGCCTATCTAGGCAGGTGATGGTGGTGGACCTATTCACCAACCGTGGAGCTTTGACCAAATTGGTCTTGGACTCTTGGGTGGAACCCCTTCCCACCCTTTCTCACCTCTTCGATCATTTTGGTTGGAAGGGGAACACCTCCCAAGTGTTCATGGTGGCCTCAGTTTGGGATTTGACTAGGAGGAGGAAGACTCGGGTCTCCTAGCACACGTTCATATGGAACAACTCGATCACTCCAATGTACCAACTAAACCTTTGGTTTATTGCCAAACGCAGGCTTTCTACCTAAACTCTATTATTATCTTGTCGTAGGATAGATAATGCCTCGTGTCCCTTCTGCAATGAGGTGCCGGATTCCATAGACCACCTACTTTTTCGATGCCGCTTTTTTGCTAGCATCGCCTTCTTTTGGACCTCCCGATGCAATCTGCCATGGTGAAACAGTTCGTGGGTCGAGAACCTCAACTAGGCTGTCTCCTTCCTTGTGGGCAAAGACTTTCAAGTGCATTGCTCGCTTCTCTTTTGATGCTCTTTGTTATTTCATTTGGAAGCATAGGAATGGCATCATTTTTAGAGAGCAGCGCTTATCCATTCCAGCGGTGAAGAATTAACTCATCAAGGTCGTCAGAGACAAGGCCACCACTTTCAGGAGTGTGGATGATACTTATAGAAACCGGAGATTGCAGTGTAGCTGAGGTATTGATCTAATCATTTTTTCAGCTGGGGAGTCTTCTACTTCGGCAGGGCCCTAGCTTGGTGTTTGTTGTCTAGATACTCTTCCTCCGCGTGGGTGCTTCCTTGATGGCTCTTCACTTTTGTCGTTGGCAGATGCGGGCGTAGATTGTGCTTCATCAAGCCTTTTGTGGTCTCCCGCTGCTTTCTTTTTCCTTTCGCCATTGTTTTGGTTGTTTCTACTTCCTCAGGCCCGCTCTTGCGGTCCTCTTTTGCATTCGGCTCCCTTCCACTCACTCTGACTATACTGTTGTCTTGTTGAGTATAAGTTTTGTGGTGCCAGATCTTTTGTAATTGTTGGTTCAAATTATATATTCTTACCCTTTACAAAAAAAAAAAAAAAAAAAAATAGAGGTAATCGATGGGTGGACTTGGCTCTCTAATCTTGCAAAATTGTAGCCTTGGTTCTCTACCTATAGTCCTTGCCTAGGATCATCCAAAAACACCTTTTGGCCCATGTGGCTCGAGCTATGCTGGGGCGAGTCTATGGGCAGCCAGGCATATGATCAAGTATGAAGCGCCGTTATGCCGTTTACAATTATGAACATGTAAAACATTATAAACATAAGCATTCCATATCGGCAAGGCCTGCAATTTTTTCCCTTCCAAACATCTGCTACCCTATGGAAGGAGTACATCTTTTCACAGTTTTAACAGGGTACGCGTTCATGATTCCCGAGACTACTCAGTTTTAGAAACCATTCGTTTATGTCATCTCTAGTTGGCATGGCATTCTATTATTGAAACTCAACCGAAAAATGGAAACATTGTTTAGGCATGATGGGCAGGGAACTTGAGGAGGGTGAGAGAGACGAGACGACAATATATGGTGGTGGTGGTCGTCATCGTCGTTGTCCCATTCGGAGGCCGATGGTGGCTCTGCCGGAAGTGATGGAATCCGTGGATAGCAGCTATATGCAGAAGGTAGTGAGAAAGGAGGGGGAGATGAGGGGGAAATTTTCGATTATCATTAGGGTGTTATGCCACTTGTTGGGCGAGGATGGGTGATGAATATAGTTTATTCATAACAGTTTCAACTATGAAAACAAATATTACAGTTCTCGTAAGTTGTTCGGTAGAGCACCTCACAGCTACCGCACCTCCACAATTACAGCTGTTTCCGACAGCTTTTAAGGAGCCGCCTCACTCAATTTTTTAGAAGCTACCTCTTCTAATTTTTTGGTACTGTAGTTTCGTGACATGTCCTATTAAACATGCAAGTCACGACTCATCACAGTGCATCCACAATTACAAGACAAAGTAACTCTGAAACCCATTGGAAAATCCAACTAGCCCATCCGATTACTCTCACTTTCACGGGCCTGACCCTTCACTCGAGGGACATGGCCCAAGCACAAGGTTCAGAGCTGCATCACATTCACTTCCGGGGTCCTGACCAGACCAGGATATAATGGACCCAATAACCACAAAAAGGAAAAAGATTGAACTAAGTCAACTATATCAGAATCCATGGACCAAAGAGAGGATGTCCATTTGAGCGGAAACCACTTTACATGCACATAGGGTCAAGACAAAATCAATTTGTGCTCACGGCTTGGTCGAATAGTCGAAAGATCAATGTCCCTACCAATTTCAGACCTGGACATGACTACATTTTGGTTTCTGATCACCAGAAGAGGGAAGGTGGTAATTGTACTGCATCATTAAACTTTTTGAAATTTTTGTGCGGCACTAATGAAAAAGAGAGAGAGAGAGAGAAAGATTAACATTGCTAACAAAAGGGAGGGTACTAATTGCCCGAGGAAGCTTCCAATTCAATCAAATGGGCTATAATGAAAGGTCAGGAGAGCACGCGAACGAACGAACGAACCAGATAGGGACAAAAGGGCTTGTAAAGAGTCGATGCCCTAATTCTTTGATATGATATGAACAAGAATAGAAAGGTTAGGTTCGTTAAATGAGTGTACAATAATGTTGGCCTCCTTTATCATGCTTTTTCTTTTTCCTTTTTATTCATAAATAAACCTGGGGCGGAAAAAAAGTACAAACCTATGCTGTTCATTCACATGTTCTATCGTGCCATTTACAAATGCTTCGGATTTCGGACTACCCTTTTCTATCAATCCAACCAAGGCGCTTCATTTCATAGAATATATAACCTTTTGAGCTCCGCCATATTAGGAAAAGGTGTTAGGAACGCGAATATACGAAGAGAAAAAATAGAGAAGAAAACAAACGAGAATTTACACTTCCCAAAATCAGGAAAGGAGAAAAATCACAATGTCGCACTAAACAATCTTTTTGCTATCAATGTCAGTGTTACAAGCTTCGGCATTACAACTATAAAAGATATTGCCACTATATATATATCAGGAGCCTAGGGCATACGAGGAAATTACATGTATGTTGCTAAAAGTCCTATTGTTTGCTTTAACATTATAGGATGAGTGATCTACTAAAAAGTGGTTGTCCAAAATAAATTTTTTCTGCGCTTGAACATTATTTTTCTCCATCAGACTCCACAACTTCATCAAAAAAGGAACGTAATTAGCTTTGCACTTTCCTCAATACAATGTGCAAGAGCCAAAAAGAAAAGAAAACAAAAAGTGGTCCTTGCATCATCAACCTCATAGTACCCGGCACATGCGCATGCACATGCATTGTCCGCTGAAAACAAAACTGACTTGGCACAATCAATGTATAGAATTACCACACCAACGCAACGCATCGCAACGATTCAATGCCCGTTCATGTTGGCCAGGCTCAGTACGCTGACTCTCATGGATTTAAGGGACCTTTATGATCTTGGAGTCGATTCTTTATGAACGTGGTTATGTCAACATGGCTGAATACCCTCTTGACGCATGAACGGGGCTTGTTCACTGCTTGAAAGTCGGGCAGCTATGGCCTTCGGAAACCTAGTCCGAGTGCGATGATATGTGTCAAATTGCAGCAAAGTCGAGACTGTTAGGTATGGTATGGTTCTCCGAAGCTTGATCCTCACGTCGCCTGTAAATCTCGACTCAGAAGGGAGCAAAAATTCAATATAGGGATCTCATTGATTTTGGCATAAAGTCAATCCATACAGTAAACCGTGTTGGACAATGGCGTGCCGACAATCCGTGCAAAAAGAGAATAGATTTAAAACTTTGCAAATTTTCATGCGGGAAAAGCTAAAGGAGATGAGTTTTAAGTTAGTGGGAATGGGACCCTTTCGAAGGAACGCCACTCCTTCGGCGTTTCTGCTTCCCGAAAATTCGTTTTAATAGTTTAATGCTGGAATTATTATTGTAGAGGGGTTTTTTAGCTCCTGGGACCTTTCTGCCATGGAGATTCCCCTCCACCAAATTCCCCCCGGGTGCAGATATGCTTTCGACATCTTTTCAACCCTCGTTTGCTTTTGTGTTTCATCATTCAACCTTTTGTCGCTTCGATTCACCTGCCGTGAGCTAGATAGAGGTACAGTTCCAGCCAAAAAACAAAGAAGTTTTAATGAAATAGGGAGTGCATTATAGGGGTTGCTGTTCTAGAATGTAGCACTGCAGAATGCCCTTTTCCATTCCTGTGAAATTCGGGAGTTCAAGGTTCGAGGAGGATCTGGTAGGGACTTTGTGTTCGAGTACAACTGCCTTCTTGGTTTTCTGTGCCAGAGAGATTTCGATTGTCAGTTCCATCAGAGGGCGAATGCGACTTTTTCCAGTAGCCCGGCAATTAGCATTCGGGAAATTGTCTCATTTACCTTTTCTTTTTTACCCCCTTCCATTTTTGCCTCTCTTTTTTTTTTCTACATTTAACTTAACCAAGTGTTCCAATAAAAAAAGAACTGAGGTTTTGCCCCTTCTTTTGGAAGGACTTTTCGAAGGTAAAGAAAATGGAAAGCAGGGATTAGAGGTGAAGAAAAAGACTGATGAAAATGGTTTCTTCCCCTTGTTTGGTAAGATTTAAAGTGGAGGCAATGAATAGGTGCAAAATTGCTAAGTCAAATGAAAGAAACATACCTCTGTTTTTTAAAATACAAAATTTGTACCTAGCTGATGAGTTTTACCTTTAAATATTAATATACACATTCGCATCAATTATTCTAATATTTTCTATTTTTGGAAATGTCATTTTCTTTTCCAAAAATTTGTATCTTCTCCTGGACTTCTCAAACCTGTTCAAAATCAACTAAAAACCAAACCATAGATCCAAAAGAAAAGAAAAAGCTAACCGAGAACCAAACCAGTCAAACGCCGAGCAAGATAATTAAGATTAGTTGCAAAGAGCAATGATTTGGTCCTTTCAATGTAGGATTTTGCTCAGAAGTAATGTGAATGGGATTTGCAAAAACAGAAGAATGTAACTGGCCATTGAGTAAAAAAAATGATGAATGTTTTGGGTATTTTCTATTGTTGTAAATTTGTTTTGTTCAGAGAGAGCTAGAAAAATGAGAGAAAAGAAATGCTTCTCTTTAAAACGAGTCTTGTTATTTGAAAGTTCGGGAAATGAATGTGAAAATGCTTTTTGTTGATAAGACATTGAAATTTGTGTTTCCGGTGAATGTAATGCGCAAACATGTCTATTGCACCGAGCTTCTCTTCGAGATAATGCCTATTGGGAGACTTGACTCATCTTAATTTGTAGTCATGTTATTTCATTATTCTCGAACAATTTGATCCCGGGCACAATCCATCTTGTTCATTTGCAACGAAAGCTTGCATGTGATTTCCAAGCCTAACCAAGTTTTGGGCCATTGGACCCAGCGATCTGCGGATCTATTTTTCTACATAACTCCTCTGTTCATGCATTAACGAAACTTTAATGGAAATCATTTTGATTCGACCCCGATTTGGAATAATTGATTTGAGGCATGAAATACTATAGAAATTGAATACTGAAATTGGATGCAAAAGCAGTTTCTAGCAGTGGATACATAGTAAAAGTCCACATATATTTTAGCTAAAACGCTTATAACTATGTCATGAATGAACAAATCTTCCACAGGATATAATGCTGCATATCCTTAAAAAAGAAGTTCTGTCTGGTAAGAGAGTAATAACACCCAACAATCGATCTTCAAAAAAACATCAAACGACATCTTTCTGTTTACTCTTTACACAGAAACCTTTGTGGCCAAAATTATGTCCACCATTAATGGCGTCCGCCCAGCCTTTTAATGTAAACTTTGGCCGTTGGACACGTCTTCGAGAAGGGACAAGAATATTCAATTGAAGAAAGAGAACAAGGGCAAAGGGACAAGCGGACCAGAGGGCGGCTTCACATGGGCCTTTTTGAATTTACTAAGCCTAAGCAACACATGGGGTTGACTCCATCGGCCGTCGGTCGAGTCTTCGATCGGATTTTGGATTCTGCATTGGATTGGACGGTGGGCGATTCAAATCAACCCGTCGGGTACAAAGTTTGGTGGAGCGTCAAGCGAAAATCGTTAAATAAGCCTCGATGGTAAGTGAGGCCGAGCCAGACTTCGTTCACATCGATGACTTTGACTCCACGGAATCCAAGTGAAAAATAGATGAGAAAGCTTTCGATTTTTTTAAAGAAAGTCCCATGATCGTCTGTTGAAACCAAGCTGTTCCTGGGGCCATCCGCGAGTAAATTTCTGCACCTTTGCTCCATTACCAGCTGGAAATTAAGAGAAAGTTGCTTCAACGTGGAAGCTGGGTTATAGGGCGCACGACTTTCTTGGCTTCTTCCTTGGAGATGAAGTTAGATAACGTGTTTGTTTCGTGTGGAGCGAACAAGAGGACGAAAACTGGGAAAGTACACAGGAGGCGAGTTCCCGGAACGAGTTCGAGCGTGTATTAACTGTAAAAGCACTTGGGGTTTTCATCATGGAGTTTGGTAGAGAGAGCAGAAAGAGGACGAGCGATGTGGATCACGGATCACGTGGTCAAAAAGTTACAGCTTCAATTATCTGTTTCAGCAAGTTTGGTGCGGTGGAGCATAGAGAAGTCGTGGCACACATGGCGTGGTACACAATCTTCACCGATTTCACATCTGCGAATAGATCGCTGGTAAACGTCGAGTGCTGTGGATCATTCCTCTTCTTGGGTATGCACGGGATGCGTGATCGGTAATAGAAATGAAGTGTTCGGGGTCTAAAGTTGTGAATACATTATGCAAATACGACAATGAAGTACTCTTAGAATACACTCATTTTGCTCAAATTTAGTTATGGTATATGATGGGTACGCAAAGTTTTTTTTTTTTTTTTGGTAAGGATGGGTACGCAAAGTTTAAAGTTGAGAAAGTGCAAAAAGAGTTGCTTGTAAAGAAACAAACCAAGGGCTCAAGCTGCTTTCTCTTTACGAAAGGACTAACCCTTTTATGCTTTAAATCCAATTAGTCTTTTCAAGCTTGTGGGGGTCAAGCTATAAGAAAGTTGGCAAAATTGCTTCGCAAGGGTTGAAAACTAGAGCGCAAGCTTTCTCCTTGTGAAGCCTTTTGAGCCCTTTTAGGGCTTTTTTCAAATGAAAAAAAGGGAGAGAAAGGGCTAATTCCAAATTAGTCTTTCAAGCTTGCGGGGGTCTTACTGCTCTCAGTAAAAACAAATCGTTTCTTATACAAAGTCTTATACTCAAAAGAGACCACTTTTGGCCCAGTCGATTCCGTGGCTACGCTGCGCTCCTTCGTACCGCTTTATGGGTTTGGCTGGATTGCAAAAGAAATTGCAAAAACCCCTTAAATTAAAAAGAAATCTTATTGTCGGCGCAATAGATCGAAATCAATTTTATAAAGTTAGTATGCTAAACGATGTGACATATTAGTACTGAGTGTCGAATGCGACCTACGTGCTTAAATTTCTAATCTCGATTTATCATATCACCTAATATATTGTTAATTTTGTAAACCCATTGTACCATCATCCATAGTTTTGGCTAACGCCGGTCAGTGGGCGGAGGCTGATGAGCTGGGGAGAGCTCCTCTTTCCCGGTGGGTAGACCCCTAGGTACAAACTCCCCCTCCTCCTCCTCCGTCCGATCCAATCTCCGGCCGACGGCCGAGACCGCTTCGATTATTTCCGTTACTTGCACGCGGCACTTTAGACCAAACATTGGATTAAAGGGATTAATCTTTTGGTTTTGGGTATTTTATTATGCAACTTTTCTTCCTTTTTTCCTTTATTTTTCTCTTGTTTTTGTTCCCTTTTTGTCGTTGCTGGGTTAGTGCCGTCGATGAGACGAGGAATTCCCGTTTCCTAAGGAAAAGAATTGTCAACTAGCGTGGGGCCCCTTCACTTATTGGAGCTCACCATCCACCAGAACCACCGCCACCCGAATTTTTCATGGTTGTTTTTACTTTTTTATTTTGCTTCGATTTGCTCTTGAAAGAAGCATGAGTTTCCATTTGAGTAAATTAAAAATGGAAAAGAGAGAAAAATATGGCCGCGTGGCGAGGTAGGCGGATCTGGTTTTCTTCGCCCGATTCCGTGGCCCGTTGGAATTCGCGAAGTGCACGCACTCATTCCTTAAACTAATTTTTAATATGAGATTTAGAATTTCTTTCATTAGATGATGTCCTTTTTTTCTTTTTTTTTTGGTTAAAAACCCAAATGTACAGATGGAGATTTCTGATTATCCAGAATTCCTTTTTGAACCACTTTATAAACTTTACGAACAAGTTAAGTTTAGATTTTCGAATGATAAAAGCGACCTTAATCTAGAGATTTCTGCATGGAATTACGGTAATAAGTGTCTTGTTCAATCATTAAGTATGAACACAGCCTCCATCACCAAAAAAAAAAAAAAACAAACAAACAAACATAGCCTCCATCTACAACTCCACCATTATTGTCCCGTTGATACATAATTTAAATATTATAGAGAGAACAGTCAATAAAGATGCCCATTTTTCTCAATCACATCTCTTTTCTTTTCCCTCATCTTCTTCCACCACCAGACACCGAGATCATCATTCGATTCACTTCGCTCCCATCCAAAATGATAAAAAGGGAATTATAATAAAAAGTAATCATTCACAAATGCGTCCATCACACGTCGACCTATTTCGCCCTTCTCAAAAAGCACAAGGCCCATCCCCTCTCCCCCTCACCCTATCTCCCTAGCACTACCGCTTCTATATACACCAACCGAGCAGGATCACCCCTCACTCCCTCTCTCACTCCAATCCCTCCTCCTCAAACCTATCTCCTCCTCCCTCCTCCTCCTCCTCCTCCTCCACCGCCGCCGGCAACCACCATGTCGGTCAAGGGCGGCGGCGACTGCGGGAAGCATGTAAGCAAGTGGCGGAAGCGCGGCAAGCGCATCTTCATCGGCCTCCTCATCTTCAACTTCATCCTCCTCCTAACCTTCCTCCTCGCTTGGGCCATCATCCAGCCCCACAAGCCCCGCTTCGTCCTCCAGGACGTCACCGTCTACACCTTCAACGCCTCCGTCCCCAACCTCCTCACCATCAACTTCCAGGTCACCATCTACTCCCGCAACCCCAACGACAAGCTCGGCATCTACTACGACCGCCTCGACACCTACGCCACCTACCACAGCCAGCAGATCACCTACCGCACCTCGATCCCCCCGTCCTACCAGGGCCACAAGGAGGTCGACGTGTGGTCGCCCTTCGTCTACGGCACGTCCGTCCCCGTCGCCCCCTACAACTCCCTCGCGCTGACCCAGGACCAGTCCAGCGGCGCCGTGACCCTCCTGATCAAGATGGACGGGCGGGTCAGGTGGAAGCTCGGCACATTCATCACCGGACGGTACCACCTCTACGTGAAGTGCCCGGCGTTCATCACGTTCGGGTCGAAGACGAACGGGATCACCGTCGGCGAGAACGCCGTCAAGTACCAGCTGGTCCAGAGGTGCAGCGTCGACGTGTGAGGATGCGACGGCCTACATTAAGCCGCCACCATCACCTAAGCAGATACACGCGCACAAGCACATGCACATGCCCTGTTGTTTTTATCGACAATTATGGTTCTCTCTCTCTCTCTCTCGCTTTCTTATTTTTATTTCTCTTTTTTCGCAATTTCAGTCCACTTTGGTCCGTGATATATGTTCGGTTCTTAGGTATATGTGGAATTACGTCTTGAACTGTGTATACTTCGATGTTTTACCAGGAAATTATAATAAAAACGGAGGCATTAAAGAGGACAAAGTTAGGAGAATCTTAAATTCGGTGGCAGGTTGTGTAATTTGTCATTTTATGATCGATGAGATTGCGACTTGCAAAAAGAAAAAAAAAAGGGCAATAATTGTGTCAATTCGATCGTCCAGCGGAGGGTGCGGTGTCATTATCTATGGTTTTTTGCATCTGGAAAATGACATTTTTTTTATTTTATTTATGACGATGATGGTGGTCGCTACGCCTCTACTCTTGTTTATCACTTTATTTGAATTCATGTCTAGTCCTCCTTGAATTCTTTCATTGGATCTCTCTTCCTTTCCCTTGGGATGGGCGATTCCGAAAGGTACGAATAGAAAATGACCGTAGAGTCAACGTCAAGGGTTTGTGTGTGCGTGACATAATAGCGGTACCCTTTACATTACACGTCCATGCCTATCCTCGATATAATAATAGACCCATCCTTCATTTTTTCCAATTGACCATGCATTTTTTTTTTGGGGGGGGGGGGGGGGGGAAGGTGTTGGAAAATCTTTCAATATCGACACAAACGACGAGCCTTTATAACATATGGTGAGATTAAACAGAGAAAAGAAAGGTTAATAAGGTAGTTTCCAAAGGGTCGGTCCATTTAACTATTCTTGTTTATATTACAATCTATATGAAAACAACCCATGTGTGCATACAATTTATTTTTCTTTTTTTAGGGCGGTAATCTATACGAATGAAATAGAATAGGGATGACGCACAATTGGAGGATAGGAATAAACTCCTAGACCAAAAGTCTTCCTACAGAGGATTAAATTGGGACAGGATGGAAAGATTAGCTAGTGGAATGGTACGGTGGGTGACAATGTTGAATTATCGAGAGGGGTGGGTGAGTCATCTGTGTGGTTCATTGGAGACGGCTTGCGGCGGCGAAAATTTAGTACAGGAATCCGACTTGTGTGACCTCAATTCACATCCACTGTCGACAAGGTGGACTATTCTAAGCAAAGGAAAAAAATTAAAAAGATAAAATGGGCTCACATGAACTTATATGATTTGACGGTTTGTACGAATTGGATTTCCCGTGTTTCATAACCAGTGTGGGCAATGATTTCTCTCCAGTGGGGGGGTGGTCATTTTCATAGTCCCCCGCTCTCACCATCCACCTTCACAGCCTATTAATAATGGCGTGATCGAAAGGGTTTTGGCAATTCTTTTCCCGTATGCCGAAATGGTCCCCCCCGTCTTTCTCTAACTTTCACCCACCCCCTACTACACATGTTGGCCACATATGGAGTGTGTGTCCATTCAATTCATATTATGGAGTTTCGACTAGGATAGAATTCTTCCATTATTTTATTGAGTATTGAATGGTCGTGTTAGGTTCGCTCTTTAGGACAATGATTTGTCCACGCCACTATTGCGATAACTGAACTACCCCAAGAAAGCCAGAAAGCTGGAAAAAAAAAAAAAAAACATTAGAAAGTGAATGTTAGGAGGGTGTGGTTTATTCCTCCAAAGCGATATGAACATGAGCTGGGGAAGAATGGAGAACACGGGCTTTATATGCTTCTTCACATCTGTTCTTCAGGCCCATAAGCCAATACTAGTTTCTACTAGCAATATGAACTTGTTGCTCATGGATCCGCAGGAACTAATGGCTCGTTTCCATTCAATCTACGTCTAGGAAGACGGGCAGAATACGACCTGCCTGATGGGAGAAATGGGTTAGCTAGACGGCTTATAACTCGGCCAAGAAATTGCATCATTGTCTCATCTAAGCTTTGTTTCCATGACATATTTCTGGCTCACATTCTGAAAGAAAGTCTTTGATCATCGCTACTATCATGGCACACTAGAGATCGATGCGCTCAAATTAATGACTGTGCTCGGCAAAAAGATCTCAATCGATATACATACTTCATATAGATCCTTTCACTTTATTTATTAAAATTTTGCGACATGTCTTCAAATCCTACACCTACTTAATTTTTTTGAAGCCCCGCCCCCCCCCCCCCCCCCCAAAAAAAAAAAAAAAAAAAAAAAAAGATAGCGTTCTCCGGTCTGACCAAAAAAGCAATCCTTTGGATTGGCCCATCTCCAAATGTGCTTGGTAAGTTTCAGGCTACAACTTTATTGAAGCATGTTAAGGTATCTGGTTTTCTTTGAAAAATAATAAAAGAAAATGAAAACTGGGTCGGGCCTCGATGGAGCCCGAATCGAACCCAATTATAGATCTTCTCGGTTCTTATTGTTGTGGATATAGGCTAGGTTTAGACTTGGATCTATGGGTGTAGCCCGAAATGTTGAAGCTGAGCTTAATTTGGGGTGGAAACCTTGGCTGCCCAGCTGATCGCCCGTGGTACGTTACTAGCTGGAGATGAGACAGTAACATACAAACTTAGGAAACTGTTCATTTTCAATCTTACTAGTTATCGATGCGAAAACATTGACAGGTCGGTTCATTTTAGATTGAGAGTTGACCACGACAACGTGGGATCTAATTTTGCTTTGCAAAAAAGAGAAAAAGAAAAAAAAAACAGAAAATTAAAGTGGAAGGCATGACCAATGACTGACGGCATAGAGGAATTACGAACTCCCTCTCCCTCCATTATCTGCAATTGAAATGCAGCTTATTTAGCAACATCTTCACTAGCCTAGTCGATAGCCAAAAGGGATTCGGAAAACTCTTTTTTTAGCGACATCTTCACTATGCAGCATAGACTACGAATCTCTTTCCCCTCTCATGAGAAATTTCACTTGGCAAAGAGCAAAGAGATTAGTCATACTAACGGGTTCTTTTTGTAGCTTTTGTTTAATTGGCCCGTGTCTACAACATCGAAACTTATTCAATAGGATCTATCTATTTTGATGGCCGTAGATCATAATGGACACATTATCTTTACATGAAAAGGGATTATTAGGACGAAGTACGAAGAGGAATCTCTTTTTTTTTTTAAAAGAAAAAGTCAATTTAAAGTTGACACAGTTTTTGTTGGTAGATTACTTACTACATAAGCATTGACACGTTACCTAATTACAATGCGACTGTGTAATGCATCATTTGTTTTCCCCGGCAAGGTGCGGATTCATGTCTGGTTTCTGATTGAGCATAATCAACCGCGTCAACGGTCAACGCTGTGCCGCTCCCCTGTCATTTCCTCCCAACTCCTCCTCCAATAAAACCCAGGATACAATATCATCTTCCTCATCCACCCACTTCATTCTCAAACGCCAGTCCCTACAAACTAAAGAAACAGCCAGCCCTCTCCCATCTTTTTCTTCATCAAGGATCCAGTCATGGCGGGGAAACAAGGCCCCGACTGCTGCTGCGGCCTCCTCAAACTCCTCTTTGAAATCATCCTCGCGATCCTCATCAGCATCGGCATCGCCGCCCTCATCTTCTGGCTCATCTTCCGCCCCGTCAACCTGGTCAAGTTCCATGTGACCGAGGCCGAGCTAACCCGGTTCAACCTCACCACCAACAAATCCGTCCTCAACTACAACCTCAAGCTCAACCTCACCATCCGGAACCCCAACAAGAAAATCGGCGTGTACTACGACCGTCTTGAGGCGAGGGCCTTCTACGATGACCAGAGGCTCGGCGTCGCCGACGTGGCTCCTTTCTATCAGGGCCACAAGAATACAAGCGTGGTTAGTCCGGCGTTCGCAGGCCAGAAAGTGGTGGGGTCGGAGCTCTCCAGTTTTAACAAGGAAAAGGCCGCCGGTGTTTTCGATATCAAGGTGAAGTTGTATTTGAGAGTGAGGTTCAAACTAGGGTCATTGAAGACTTTCAGGTTCAAGCCCAAAGTCAAGTGTGAATTGAATGTTCCTTTGAGCTCCAAGAATGGCGGATCCTCTGCTAAATTTCAGACTACCAAGTGCGACATCGATTGGAATATCTTCTAAGTTATGTGTCGGATGTTTGTGATTTTGAGGATTGCGATTATGTTTCCTTTTTGTCTTTCAATTCAGCGTGTACTTTATTGTTTTCGGATGCATGTATGCGTAACAAGACATGCCCTATGGATCTTGCTTTTGTGTGTATGCATATTTCCACTCTGTGGTGCTTCTTATTTGGCCCATTTTCTTGTCTATAGTATGAAATAAGAGATTCACCAAATTGCCTCTTCTTTTTTTCACTGAACACGAGCACCTTTAGATTTATTTTAATGTTTAAAAGTTTGCATAATTTTTTATTTTTAACAAAAAAAGAAAAAGAAAAAGAAAAAAAAAAAGAAAAAGACGACGCTGAAATGTTCACGCCTTCAATAATTTAGAGGTGCAATAGTGAATGAAACTTG
Source organism: Eucalyptus paniculata subsp. matutina (assembly GCA_017140255.1). NCBI lineage: Eukaryota > Viridiplantae > Streptophyta > Magnoliopsida > Myrtales > Myrtaceae > Eucalyptus > Eucalyptus paniculata. Next base: position 47,938,859 of record CM029435.1, read on the forward strand.
AAATGTAAGAAACGTTTCAACTATCTATATGAAGAAAGTGACATGTTGGAGAGTGACTCTATCGGTTGGGATTGGTCCGATTAATTTTTCGTTCAAAAGTTTCATTGGCTGAAATGAGCTGAATTGAGTTGGTAAAACATCTCAATAAACTCGAGTAGAGGCCGTAGACCGAGTTCATTACTCGACATATGTCTCTTTCATCTCAAAAATAGTTCGAATCCATTGTCTTGGTCAAGACAGACTTTGTCTAGGTGACGCAAGGTTTCGTGAATACATTCCACGTTTTCACCAATCCTCTCTTCGCAAGTATCTTTCATATTCATAGTATCCATAGGTTTTATATGGGTTCACAGTGAACGACATTCTATTCATGAGCAAAGCATGCTTTATTCCAATGGCGCCCTTTATGGCGGGAGGAACGGGTTTTTCCATTTTTCGGCCACATGTTTTTATTTTTTTATTTTGGTCCCACCAAATAATTTACTAACGGACATTAGCGGTTAGAAAACACGAATGTTAGCTAATCTTATGATTGCTTTGTCTTATAAGCTACATTAGGGGGAGGGGAAACTCCAGTGGGGTTCAAGAGGGGAAATTTATCCAAAAATTCAAAAACTTATTGCATTTTTGTCAATTGAGTCTCAAATTTTTCAATTTTATCAATTAAATCTTAAATATTTTTCACATTTTGCCAATTAAGTTCATCTAACTAATTTTAGTCAATAATTATTAACGTGGATATTAGCCATCCTCGGTGACATAGCAAGTATTGACATAAACAATTTTTTATAATTTCTTTACATTTTTTTATTTTTAAATAATTTTTTTTAAAATCTTTCTTTCTTTTCCTTTTCTTTTGACCAATACTAGCGAGGGTCACAAGCATACATGGCACTACCAATATTCACATTAGCAATTTTCATTTAAAGTTGGCCGGATAAACTCAACCGATAAAACATGAAAAAATTTGTAACTCAATTGACAATATTGAGCCCATCCATGGGTAACTGCATTGGTTGAGAGTCCCTCTCTCATCATAGAGGTTGAGAGTTCGAAATCCACAATTGCTAGAGATTTAAATGGGGGGCACTGACGGTGGGTTGCTGGGCTAGTCTCTTCCGAAGTATAGGGGCCCGGCCCTTAGGAGCTGTTCGGGCACGGGGGGTCTGTGGTGGAGTCATCGGTTACAAAAAAAAAAAATTGACAATATTGAATAGTTTAGAACTAAATTGACATAAGTGTAATAGGTTTAGGATTTTTTGGACAATTTTCCAGAAATAAGAAGTAGTGGATTGGAAAAGATGAAAGCTCAATTAAGGAAAGAAAAAGAAGCTTGTTTTAAATTTTTATGGGTAGTGCAATTGTTACGACGAGGGATCCTAGTTTGGTTCGACGGAGATGTGCAAAGGAATAGATTTGAGGATCGTGAAAAATGCTAATGGTGTCAACACAATAGCATTATAAAAAGAATGATTAGCCATGTGAAATTCACTAATTTTGAACCTCGTGTGATATTAAAACTCCATAAAAGCGCGACTTTAGCATTCTTATCAGTTCTAAAACTAGATTTCCAAGAAAAGTCACTTAGAATAATCGAGATAGATTGGGTTCGAAGTTATAATATGTTTATATTGAAATGGTATGATTGCATTGCATCTATTATTTTTCCTTGGCTTACGTCATACGATAGGGACCATGGATATATTCACAAGTCGGATGTTAATTTGCCACTTCAATTTTTAGGGATAATTGTTCAGAAAATTTAATACCTATTGCATAATGATCAATTCAGTTCTAAATTTTTAAAATTTTCCAATTTAATTATAAATATTTTGACAATTCTCCATTTTTCTTGGAAGTACATGAATAATTTTACAAATTTTAAAAAAATATTCTAAATTTTTCCCTTGTTCTTTTCCTTTTTTTCCCCTATTTCTCCCTACTAGCCACCAAAAAGGGCTAAGACACCTTAGCCAGCCACTAGGCAAGGCCCAGTGAGGGTGTCACCTATGAAGCACGGTCGTGTCCGACACATGTCGACGTGTCCAATATGCTCGGACACGCTTGGACACATTTAGACATGTGGTCAACACATGTCGGATTTTCCGTCACGTGATCAACCTTTCTCGACACGTTCCAACGCGCGTGTCCGAGAGAGAGGAACAATGGAGGGTAGAGGTGAGGCTAAGAGAGTGAAGGCGAGGCCGAGGGAGCAAAGGCAAGGCCGCGATGGCAAGGAAGGGCTAGAGGAAGAGCATAAACTGAGACGATCCAGAGGGCCACGATTGTTAAGCTACAATGGAGGGCCGGCGGTGAGGCTGCGGCTGCAAAAGAAGAAGGGCTAGAGGCCCTTCATTGAACAATTGCAATAAGGCGACCGGGAGAGAGCTATGCGACGAGGAGGAATAAGAGGTCATGGTTAGGGTTTTAGCAAGAAGAGAGGGAGGGTAGTGGGGGATGGAGAGGGGGTGGATGGGGTGGGGGAGAGGGGCGGGGGGGGGGAGGGGGTGATTGATGGGGGCGGGGGAGCAAGTGGTGGCGTGGGTTGGGGATGATTGATGGGGGCGGAGAGCAGGTGCTATCGTGGGGGAGGGGGAGAGAGAGAGCAGGGAAGAAACCAAAGGGGGCATTTTGGGGTGGCATGGGGGATTAGGGGGAGAGAGAAATGGGGGAGGGAAATGATTTTAGAGAGAAAAAAAGATAGGGAAATAATTTTTGGGAGGTTTTTTGAGGGGGAATAAATTTTGAGCAATAAAGTTATTTTTGTTATAAAAATAAATAAATGAGTTAAAAAGTGATTTCAAAATATAAAACTATTGAATGTTAACTAATAATAAATTTTGATGATTATAGAAAATTGTAGATTTATTTAAATAAAGTTGATTCTATTTTTTTGTTAATCATTAGTCTCATCTATAATTTTTGTTAAAGTTAAAATCATGTTCCCAAATATGGGTACGCATTAATTATGAATATGTCTTTCAAATTTTCTATGAACAGATTTATTAATATAATTAGTGTAAATTTATTGTAAGCTCTTTTTATTTATTTATTTATTTAGTTATTTATTTGTGAATTTGAATCAAATTAATTAAAAATGAAAATATTTATTTAATAATAATGAGTCCCAACGTGTCAAAATTATCTATTTTTAAGAAATGGCGTGTTGGTGAATTGTGTCGTGTTGCGTGTTTGTACTATTTAGGATGTCACAGCCCTTGCCTATGGTCAATAACCTTATGCTGATTATTGCTAAGGCTTTGGTCAATTGGCAAAAGGGAAATAAAAAAAAAAAAAAAGAGATTCAGAAAATTTAAATGATTGGCAAAAATCTTCTATGTCAATATCGACAGTACCATATAGACAACCACTACCACGTCAACGATTTTTCGCTAGGGGAACTATTTTGGAAAATAGCCAAAAAATTTAACACTAAGGGCTTGTTTGTTTTTCATTCTTTTTTTTTTTTTTTTTGAACAAAATTTCTGTTTTTTTTGTTCCAAGGAACAAAAAAAGAACAGAAACGCGTTTGTTTGCGTTTTTGTTCCAAATCTATTTTTGCTCCCGCGAACACATTTGGAAGTAAACAAAAAACAAAAAAACGTGTTTTTTTGTTTCGGAATAATTTTTAAGAACAAATTTTTCTCTCTCTCTCTTTTTCTTCTCTTTTTTTTCCTTCTTTTCTTTTTCTTTTTTCTTTGGCCAGTCTCCGGCCTCGGCCATGGCCGTCGAGGGCCGGCGATCTCGCCGGAGTGTCGCCTACCCTCGGTGAGGCTCGGCCCGCCTTAGGCGAGGCAAGCGGGCTCACCCGCATGCCCTTGGCGAGGCTCGTCGGCTTGGCGGTGGCCCGGCGAGCCCAAGCTCGCCTAGCCTTGCCCTGCCGAGCCTCACCCAACCACGGTAAGCCTCGTCATGGCTAGGCAAGGTCACCAACCCTCGTCGGCGGTCGCCGGCCATGGCCGAGGAAGCAAACCGGCCAGGTCAAAAGAAAAAAAGAAAGAAAAATAAGAAAAATAAAATAAAAATATTAAAAATTTAAAAAAAAAAAACAAAAAAAGAATACAAATTTACCAAACGTGTTTTTGTTTATTTTTATTAAAACAAGTTTATCAAATTTCTTCTTGTTCAAAAATTGTTCCCCGTTAGCGAAATAGTTTTTTTTATTTGCATTCCTATAACAATTTTTTAACGTAAATGTTCAAACGCGCCCCTAAATCAATTAAATTGAAAATTTTAGAATTGAATCGATTCCTTCAGAATTATTTTAAAACTTTTTGGATAATTTTTTTTTTAAAATTTCTAAATTGCAAGAATTAATCTTTCTTCCTTGCAAGAAAGGTTTTCCTTGCTTTCTCCACAAAAGCAGGCATCGGCTCAGCCAAAATTGTACACCTAAGCAACCACCTCAGCCAAAGTCAACCACCTTAGTAAATAATTACCGTTCTATTTAGTTTGACCCCACTCCTGACTCAAATTAAGACGAAATTATTGTTTCTTCTGCACATTTTCAACCGATACTTCCCTGAGCATTAAATATGGGTTCCTTAAAACTCAAATTTGTTGCTATGTCAAATTACCATATTCATGGGCATGACCAATATCGACCGCTATGTTTATTCCCAATTAATCGATCCCTTAACAGGTGCTAATGTATTTCATTATTTTATTAGCGCATTAATGACCGCCTATATTATTTTCATATTATAATTTTATAACAACCATCTTATTGCAATAATCTCTTTTCTCATTGTCACCATTTCTCGTATTTAATCCATCTTCTTTTTATGTCGTCTTCGACGCTGGGCCTTCGACGTGTCTCATCGAAACGTCCATGATTGACCAAACCATGCCATCCGTTGCTTAGACCGTGTACTTCAGAGTGCAGTAAAAGTACACTCGCAATAACTATTTCAGACTCCCACTAAAAAACAGTCCTATCAACAAGATGAAGACATCTGTAAACTATATTTAATAAGAAATTATTTCGCTTTTCAATAAATGAATTATAAATAATACGTGAAAAACGAGATAATTATTTTTAAAAATCCTAAATTTATTATATAGACATAAGTTTTTAATTGGGTTAATCTAAATTTTAAATCTTTTAACAATTTGTTATAGAGAAATCTCTTATGTGAACATAAATACTGATTGTCTTATATAATACGATCAATAATATCATAAATAATTTTTGCAAATTTTTCCAACTTTTATGATTTTTTCCCTTTTGTCTTCCGTGTTCTTTCTTTCCTTTCTTATTTTTTTTCTCTATTTCCCTTGGCTGAGGGCTGTAGTGCACTCATCGCCTCTCCCTTGTGGGTGATGACTGCCATCAACAATCGCAGAAACTTAGCTATCGTAGAGAGAGATAGAGAAAAAAGAAAACAAAAATAAAGAAGTGCAATGAAAAAAAAATCATAAATTTAAAGAAATGTAAAAAAAAAAAAAAAAAAAAAATCGTTAACGCCAGCATTTGTTATACCATGCAAGATGGTCGGCGCCCAAGTCATTGACTTCTAATCAAAATTGGCTAGAAAAATTACTTTAACAAATTGTCAAAAGATTTAAAACTAAATTGAATAAATTAAAAAAAAATTAGAATTAAATTACTTATCCTACAATATGTTTTCAACTTCTGGACAATTTTTCCTGTGAAAACAATGCATTGAGAATTTTTTCTTTACTGATTACTTAACTTTTGTTCGGATGGCGCTTTTTTAACAAAATCCTTTAAGAAAAACATAAGTCCCACTTGTAAAGTGTGGAGTAACTACTTGTGTTTCTATTATGTTGGAATCGACCAAACAAAAGGCACCATTAGCGTGCGTTCGGATAGACTATGATATCTAACTTCAAGGGTTGATTACTTACAATATACTTCTTCTTCTTTTTTGGGTCGAAACTTATAATATACTTCATTAGGCTGCAAATTGCAAATCAAATAATAAAAAGGACTCGTGAGCAGCATACTAGAATTACTCGAACCCAATTTGTTTGTTCGTAGTCACAATAGCTCAGTCATATCATTTGATCTCGAGCTGCTTACGAACAAAGATCTAGTATTTGAATTTTCTTGTATACCGACATATGTCGTCATCATTAACCGAATTTTGAGTATTATACCTCAAAGTTCAAGTTCAAACTTAAAGCTCATTTAGCTTGAATTAGTCTTGATAAGATATAGAATAGAGACTTCGATGCTCTACGGTGTCTTTGAACTTCAATCAATTTATTTGATGACCATCCAATTTCAGATGATATCAAAGCCAAAAACTTGAGAAAACTACAACTTGTATGCTATAACTGAGTCTCAACATGTTAAGCGAGGTGAGTCATTTTTTTTTATTAATCATTTAAAAGTTTTTACCAATCTTTTCTTTTTATGGTCAAAAAGTTTTTCCCAATTTAAGGTCGGGTTTAAGGAATCCAAAAGTAAAGCAAACTTTATTGACTACGCATCTCGACCCATAGGAGGAAACAAAAAGTCCTAACGTGCCTTTGGTAGTCGACGGTTGGGATTTATTAAAATGTTTAGAGTAGGACGACATGAAATAAAATAATCCATATTTTTATATCGTGCTTGAGTTCGTTCATCAAATCGCTAATATTTTGTACGAGATATTTCCTCTAAGCTACACTCCATGCCAATGTGGCTACGTCAGACCATTTAAAATAATAACACTGATGTCGGGGTCAACAAGACTTTTTTAGTCAACAAAAGTCAAATGAACGATCACCATAAACTCGTATTTTATTCTACGCTACCATCCATCCATACATTGCGAATTGTCCAACAAACTTCGGAACGGCGGTTACCTCAGTCTTCCCTCCGGCGACAGCCGCCGGCGATCGGCGTCGACGCCGCTCAGGCGCGCCGCCGCCTTCTCACCTAAAACAAAACGAATCATCATCATCTCGCCCTTCATCCCGCACCTGCCATTTTTACATGATCAACCGCCCCGGGCTGGCTTTGACCATCCAAAACAACCACAACCGTCGTCGGCACCTCCGCCAGACGATCATCCCGAGCAGGCGAAGGCGAAGGAGTGAAGTACGGCGGCGACGCGCACGGCGTCGAGAACGGCGTCGTTCCCTCCCCCTCCCCATCCCCCTCCTCCTCCTCCACCTCCAGGACGACCGCCGCCGCTTCGCCCACCGCCGCTTCGCCCGGCGGAACCCCGTCGTCGGCCTCCGCGAGGCACTCCCTCAGGCAAACCCTCTTCTTGTCGTCGATCTTCTCCCAAGAGGACGAGCCGCTCTTGCTCTTGGCGTTGCTGCCGCAGTCGGAATCCACGGCGTCCTCCCTCTCTTCCTCCTTGATGGTGAACAGCAGCCTCGGAGGCCCGTACAACCCCTGCCACTTGACCAACGCGTCGCCATCGTCGTCGTCGTCGTCCGGGTCGTTGACCACCGTACGGGCTCCGGCAGCCGCAGCAGGCTCGACCCTCGACTGGTTCTTCCAGCAGAAGAAGTAGAGCAACTCCTTCGACGAAGGCGGGTGGACGGCCCCCGCGGCGGCGGATTCTTGGTCCCCTCTCCCGCCGCCGCCGCCCGCGAGGCTCCGCTGCCGGAACTTTCGGCTGCGCAACAGGACCCAGAGGATCTGAGCGGCCAGGGCCACGATGGAGACAGCGAAGACCGCCGTGAGGGCGGCCCCGAGCTTGGTGAGAGAGCTCATGGCTAGCGATACTTCATGGAACTTTCAGAGAGAGAGAGGGATTGTGAAGATGGTCGTAGACCCTGGGTCGTTCTTGCTTTGGTTGTTTTATGGGGATGTGGTGGGCAACCGGCGGGTTACCGGAGGAGCAGAGCGGGCGGCGTGGGGGAGACTTGAGAGAGCGAGAGGGGTTGCGGGGTGTAGCAGGTTGCCGGTGGTGGAAAAACGGATAAGAGTTAAAGAAGGACGAAATGTTGGTTTCTTGGAAATTATGGTTGGGGGGAGAAAGCAAGGGGAAAGGAAATAGGAGGCGGATGTGACGTGGACAACGACGGGTGCGCTGACGTGGACGAAGCTTTTATTTGAATTTTTGAATGTGGTTGGCGGATTCATCTGGGGTCGTTCAAAACTATATAGTAGGTCAACATATAATAATACGTCCCGAGCAGATTCGTACCGAGCTCGAGCAATGCGCCCCCCTCTAGTTTTGCAACACAATCCCCCCCTAATATATCGGCGAGAAAGGACATCTTATTAGGTGATTTAATTAAAATGAGAGCTAAATCTCGAATGAACAAACTGAATGCGAAATTATTTGTACTTGATGATACGAAGGATCGAACTTGTGCCGTACACCGAATCCATATACACACGAATCATATGACAACCACTCAAGGGGGTTTGCAATGGATTACGCGTGTAGACTGGGGAGCAATATTGCCATGGAAGCTAGCTCCTAAGGATGTGGGCAGTCATCATTACCACTCGAACAAGCAAGCATTAGGTGAGAAAGAGGCGGTTGAAATCCTAGGTTTCAGTCGTAAGCAGGGTCCATGTTAAGCTTATGATGACATTGTAAAACATCGAGATTAAGCTAATCGCGACAGACATTAGCTAAGGTTGCGAGCCACGGAAAGTTGAAGTGTCCTAATCGTTTAGGTGGGCTGTCCATATTAGCACGTGAACCGAACCGGCCTGTTGCTCGTGCATTCCCCCGGCTTCCCCCCCTACGGTCCGTATACTTTTCAACCGTAAAACCCACGAAAGCATGCTCTCGTTGTCTACTAAAGTAGCCAGTGGCTCCCAATTAGCCGAAGGGTCGCACCTCATACATGGCGTCCTACTGCATCTAAAATTAAGAATTCACTCTTACTCGGGAATATAAATAAGCTTTGCATCAAATCCCCCAAAGAGTTGATTCGATCGTAAGAATTATAGGTGAGCATGATCTAAGATGGTGATTCCTACCCTAAAATCGGAAATTGCCCACTAAATATTAGTTTTGAAAAATTAGAATCGGGAATTGTCCATTGTCTCCATAGATCAATTTGGGATTGGATTGCCAATCTAGCTCAGTTTCCAAGTGGGTTCATAGAATCGGTCCCACCAAGCTTCATAGCAAGTCAAAGTAAATCAAAAGATAAAGAACTTTCTTATTCTTAATTGTAAGATCAATAAAAAGATTGGACTTATATTAAAAGTTGAGAATTAATGCCGTAAGTCAATAGGCGTTGAGCTTGAGAGTCAAAGCTATGAGTGAGAGATAGAGAGACAATTCAAATAGGGTGATGGTGAAACAAGATGAGTACTCAGTTAATGAGTATTGAGCTTTATATTAGGGATTTTAGCATTTTCATTTTTTTTAAAATCTTTTTCAGTGGGAAATTTTTATTAACGATTAAATATATATTTATACATCCAGGTGGATAGGTGAGTGGACGATTTCACACCTGAAACTAGGAATCAGACCAGTTCCCTTGAGAATTGTCGGTTTCAATCCAATCCCGAGTTGTTTTCGGTTCTTTTGCATACCCTTAGTAAGCATGTTGCCCTTCCTTCTTGGATCCCAAGTTCGACTTGCCGCGCTTGCGTATCCTCTTGCAAAGCTCAAGTTGCTTGGATTGTGATCGGAGCTTGGATTGTGGAAGCTCTTGGATGGGCCTGTGGTTTTGGGACAGTGGGCCGATCAACCAGAGCCAAGCCCACACCCGGAATAATTGGGTGACTCTTCAGCTTTTCCCCACTCTTGTTCTAACAGAAACTGATTTTTGTCTGTATAATTCAGCCAAGGACGCAAAAGAACGAGAAGAAACAGTGAAACAGACACATGCAGAACTCAAAACGTCTCGCTACCGTTCCTCTTCTTTCTTTGGTTGGTAAAAGCGAAAAACAACAAGTTAGTTATAGTTCACGTAGTTATTAGTTCACGACATTTCTTTACTTGGCAACCAACTGTAGCCCGCCATTCCTTAAGGCCATCCCCTTCACATATGTATGTATGTTCCCAAGATTGTTTAAGGGCATAAACATACATGGAGTTGAAAGCATTGGGTACAAAAGAAGAAGATAGATGAAGTGTTTGCGCACATATTGGGAATTGTTTTCAACTGGAAATAAGAGAATCGTTATGACTTATATTTGACTATAGGTTGAGCCGCTGAAAGCAAGTTTTTTTTTTTTTTTTTCAGAATTTCCATTCGAGATGATGAGGTAGGCAACTATTCTTTGACAACATCCCACCGTACACAGCCTTACAAAATTTCTTTGCACTTATTGAATTTTCTATTTTCATGAACCAAATACATTTTTGAAAAACCTAAAACGAATATAGATGGAAAAGAATACCTAAAGTGTCAAAACTTAGCACAAAATGGTAGTTAAATGTCAAAAATTACGAAAGGTACACATAAATATCACTTTCTTTAAAAAATGGAACATTGAGTGCTAAGTCCAACGACCTTGATCGGAAATCTTATGTGACAATTTTTTTATTAATATAGCTCGCCTTCGTGGCTCGCTAGAGAGCTGAGTTAGCAAAGAAGAGGCAAAACAATGTCATTTTACCTATTATTTAAATTTTAATATAAATATTTATTAAAATAAATTTAAGAAAAGGGGGAGGAGTTGTAGGTAAGGGCTGTGCAAGCCCTCACTACCACTGCGGCAAGTTCGTCGAGCCCTGGCCAAGGGCTAGCACCGTTCTGCAACTCTTCCCTCCCCCCCCCTCTCTCTTTAATTTTTTTATTATTTAATTTAATTTAATTAATATTTATATTAAAATTTAAATCCGAGGCAAAATGATGTCGTTTTTTGCTTATATAACCATGCCAGCATGCAAAATTACGTTGTTTTACACTTGTCTTGCTAGAAAAATATTATATCAGTAGTTTGACCGAATTTTTCGCTTTTGGCATTTAATTAATCAATTTTATTTCGATTTTGACACTTAAGTGCACATTTCTGTACTTTTGGTACTCAAGTATTTCCCCCGTCTCAAGTCTTGGCACTCTAGGTGTTCTTCCCCCGAATATAGAAGATTGTTTACCTAGTGAGCTTGTTTTTGTTCCAAATTACTCCATGAACTTGATCACCTTGATCCAATAACCTCTAGAATGATGCTTATTTTTTGAAGTTCTCTCTAGGGTTGAGTATTGGTTCCTAGTTCCAAATTTTTGGAACCAACTATTACCAGGTTCTTTGTCTTAGTGTTAAACCGGACCGAGATAACCATAATTCTTTCTTTTTACTTTGACATCTTGAATTTTTTATTGTTTATTTCATTTTACAAGAATGTTGCTTTTGGTAGATGGGATTTCTATTGTTGCTTTAACTTTCATTTTGCTTGACTATATGATGACTTGCACACTTTTCAATTGCTCTATATTTCCTTTATTTTAGTACCAATATTTTACTTCTCAACATTTTGTTGCTCTACTTTTTCTATAATTGTTATTTATCTTAGTTATAAATTGAGAAATTTTACTTCTCATCGTTTGGTAAACTAATAGGAAAAGCTTGTACTTTCAAAGAATAAAAACTCAAAAAAAAAAAAAAAAAAAAAAATCGGCCAATTCCCAAGTAGACACTGCAACCAGATCAAACTAGGCCGACAAATTCGATTTTACCAGATAAGTTTCTAATTCTAAAAGCTAAAAATCGGTCCTTACAGTGTAGGTGTCAACTTCCAAATCTAAAACCTACCGATCCTTCGGTTACTGCTATTCTCGCCGAATTTGACTTTATTTCAAATCATCTCAAGAGATCTTTTCATAAAGGAAGCACTAGTATGCAAAATAAGATAGAACTAGAAGGATCAATCTTGTTCATACCAATTCGATTTGAACCTCGACTCAAACCTCGACCTGACTCAACTTATCGGATTGATCAATCTTTCGGTTGATCCAGATGATAGACTAGCTTGTTTTCTTCCTACTCCAAATTGCTATTCTCCACTCAAATTTCTCTCCTCAAAGTATTTATGCTGCTCTTTTACTCCCCTCTCCCACGACACTCTCTCTTTCAAACCTTAGGGCGGTTGTTCTTCTCTTAAATTGAAATTGAAAGCAATTTTGGAGAACGACCAAACTTTCATCAAAAGCAGCATCGAGTTCCAACGATCTTATCCCGCGTACTTTACTATCTCTGCTCGTCCTCGATCGCGTATGCGTGTTCTTTTTTGACCCGCTCTTTCTAAGATGCCTTCGCTCATTCCCATGCACCATGTACGAGTCAAACAAACGGCACTTGACGTACTCTCTCCTCCTCTCCTCGGATCCCTCAATCATCACTCTCAAATGATCTGTCCCAATAAAAGCTATGCCCTCTGGGAACGTTCCTTCACACCAAAGAGGGACGTGCTTTTGTCTCTTGAAAGCACGAAAGGGAAAGGAAAAAAGAATGAATGACCACAAGATTAGGACTCTTAAGTTATGTGATCTTTTGGATTCGCAACCATATAAACATGAAGGATAGAATCAGATCCCGCAATTCCCTTACTTTCATGCACTGTCAAGGTCTCTAGTGACGTTGTAGAAAGAAAGGTTGTGGTAGCGCTCCTTTTCTTAAAGACTGCAAACTGCAAAGGTCAAGTTGTGGAAACTTTGTCTCTGTCTTTTATTTTGTCTTATTCCTAGATGCCAATATCCGTCTGCTTTTTTTTCGTTCTTGGCAAGAAAAAGGCTTCAATTTTATCCCGTTTCTCTAGTGTCCGTTGATCCAGTAACGTTGGGGAGTACGAGGAGGTGTTATGGGTCAGTTGATATTGCTTTCAAAGGCAGACATTAAAACACAAGCTTGATCAAATCAACAGTGATGTTGTCAAACAAGAGAGCATCAAACATTTTGTAATATTAGCTGCTCATGTGATGTTTGACGGGATTATATTATTGTTATCTAACATATTGAAAATTAAATGAGAGCGTCATGATATTGCACAATGCAAAGAATTTAATCGAATCATTTTAGCTCAAACTTCTATGCACGATAATAAGGACTTTTCTATAAATTAGGTGTGTGCCTGCATGGGCTTTTCTATAAACTGTAAAAGGATAACTATGTGTACTACATAGTACTTAGAGAAGCCAATGTGTATAGTAATTATGCACAGAATTTTAAATACTACTTGTTAAATGAGGATTTGCAAATAGATTGATGAAAAGGAAGAGAGTGAAAGGGGGAAAAAAAGATTAATGTCACTGTCAATGTTAAAAGGGAGAACAGCTCTAACATTACCAGCTAAGCAAAATGGTCAACAAGTGGTGTAAAGCTACAATGTTGCTCCGTTTACATATCCCTCATTGTATATATTCATTCCACTTTTTATGATGTTAGATGGCTTGGAATACGGAGGAATAGGTATACCAATTAAGAATGAATAGATATTAGCATCGTGTTTCCATCAAAGCTGGAACCGTTTCCATTTATGCGATGAAGAGTCAATTTATACCCTCTAAAAAGATGAAATATAAGCAACCATAGATGCAGTGGTCATGATGAGCCTAATCCACTATCACCAAGAAACCCTAATTCGCTAGAGAAAGCCTTAATTTCGAGATCATTATTTCTCACTAGCCAACCAACATTGAACGCCTACCACCATAAATGACGCTAGCCATCGCTATAGTGCTACGTCCGCTTAGGATAGTGTCGGTGCAATAAAGTTCTGTCTTCCTCCCCTAGCTCGACTCCCCGCCTCTCTGTCGCACAACAGCATGTGGTTCTCTCTCTCCCTCTGGCTAGTCGACATTTGAGGTTGCAGGCTCATTTTGGATGTCAAGGTACGGATCAGTTTCTACTGTACCAGAGCGAGAAGAAAGCGAGAGAGGGACAAAGATCGGTATACGACCACGAGGCCACGACAGGAGCTCCAGCAAGGGTGACAAACTGCTGGACAAGATTGTTACTTTTAGGGCTGTGATTAACTGTGCTGGATTATTCTGATCTCATCCTAAGCAACCGAACGTGCCTAATCATTCTCCTTTTTTCCTTTCACTTTCCATGGACATTATCCGCGCTATTTGCAGCTTAAAGAAGATGAGACTCGAAATATTTTAAATCCAAAGAACCAAAGTGCATTCGACGCGTATTTAGAGATGTGCCGGTGCAATAACCAGTTCCAAAAGACATCTAGATAAAGCTTAAAGCTTTCATGGTGGTCATAAAAGCTTCCCAAAAGGGATAAGATCGTGGCTGGTAAAGACGGAAAAGATGGTGAAGTGGCTGAACTCAGGGTTCCAACATCTTCCAACAAAGTTCACATTCTCGCCAAAATAAAAAGGCATTAGGTTGCAAAGAGCATGACAATCATTATGAACATTTATCGTGAAATCTTGGTCCGCTAGAAAATTCCTCTTATTTTTTTAGGATTAAGAGAAGAAATTCAACTCTTGCTTGGATTTTTTTTTTTTTTTACTCTCATAATCTGATTTTTACTTACAAAATATACAAATATTGACATGTGAAACTATATAAATTTTGTTCCACGATACTTTAAAAGTTTTTTCTATTTCAAATTTAGAAGATAAGCAATAGGTAGAAATTAAATTACTATACAATTTTTGAATTGTCATATTGACTCTATAGACTCTTTCTTGGTGAGTAATTATTATTTATCATCATAAGGTATTGTTAGATGGACTCCCTTCCCTTCTCTAATGCTGAGTTACCACTTCACTTAAATATATCAACCAATTACAGCTTATACCGACCTCAACCTGGTAACCTGAAATCTATTTCAATACATTTTCATTTTTTACATAGCAGTGAACAAAAGTCGAGTTTGTTTATCTTCTTCTTTTTTAACATAAAGGCTTAAATGTTATCTCAAGGACATAACCCATGTGACCCTTTTCCAATCGTTTGCGTGCAGAATTTGTTCCTTAAGCTTCACTAACAAACTTTTAATTTTCTATGCCCGGAGTAGAAAAAGGTGAGCCCACTAATTGTACCTAAAGATTCATCTGTCGATGCTCAACCGGGCGGATTCAACACCAACCACATCAAAGAGCTTAAAAGCGAGTCACTTTTATCTTAAAAGGAACACCAACTTTCTGCAATAAATAGGGTTTTTATATGCTGTTTCCTTTTTATCATGTCATATCTTCATCTCGTTTCCTCCTTTTGAGGATAACTACAACTTCGCCAGATTCCATGATTCTCTCAGATCTTATTCTAACCCCTCTGCTCATCTTTAAACTCTCACGGTGATTGCAACAAAGTTGTGTAAGCACATGCTGTCTAGCGACTCAAACAAGCTCTTGAGAAAGAGCTTGTTAGAATCATTTTTATGCTTTTGAGTAAGTGCTTGATAAAGCGAAATATTATAATGTTCAGTAATCTGATCAATTACCCTCCACTTATTAATCATAGTAAGTTTCAAAAAATCTAATTTCTTTTAATCCATTGATTTTTCATGACATGAAGACTGTCAATACATTGAGAGCTGTAAAAGCTCCTTCATTTGATTGTTTAACTTGTGCCGAGATATAGCATATACCAAACACTTATCGTCAATGGTACAGCTTTTTGGAATGAAAACTTCTAGGGGCTTTTTGAATCGTCAACACCGCACCTTTCTTTTAACACAACAAATGAAGGTATATGCATGCAGTTTGTCGAAGGACTTGCGATCCAAAGCGATGGATGAAGGGTCATCCTAATACGGACACAGAGCAGATCAAAGCAGGGATGGGGATCAAATTCTTAGTCCCTGCCGAGCCACTGCCCCTTACCGAGCAAGGCAAAGGTGGTGCCTCACGGTACACTGCCCGGCGCCAGATAGGAAACAGTATTGTGAAAAGAATCTCTAATTATTTTCCTATATAAATGTACATCACATAAAAAGCTTCCAAACAGGAGTATAGAAACGAACTCAGAAGGTCAAGTTACAAATCTGGGGAAAAAAAAGAAGAGAGAGAGAGAGAGACCTTCCCAAGAAGGTGGGTCCTCAAGTGGAGAAGGTTGAACATCCGTGTAGTTAACAATAGATAAGTTTCATGAATCACGTACTTGTACATAAGGATGTGAAGAAAAAAAATAAAAATTCTCACCTTTCACATCAATTACACTATGAATTCTCCATTCCTGGAATCACTAGTTCACATCTTGAGCATCGGCATTGGATACAAATTTGCACCTAGAACCCGCCACCATGGCAAAACAAGTTGCTTTCAGATGTGAAACTCCATGATACTCGACCTTTAAGAAACGTGTAACTGATGTTTGTTTACAATTTGTTCTCCATTATTACGCCAAGAATAATGTCATGCTTTTGGGTAAAGGTGCGTGTGCTGGGTAATTCTTTTGCCTTTTCATTGACAAGGCTGTCGTGTCAAAATTGGAGCAACTTTTTCTACATCCAGCCTTTGAAGTCTGCTCTCTCTCTCTCTCTCTCTCTCTCTCTCTCTCTCCCACACACACACACACACACACACACACCCACAACCTTCATCGTCCGCTAGTCCATTCAACAATATGTGGATGTGGGACTTGAGTCATGTGACTTCGAGGATAAAGAGCAGTTTGATGAAAATTTTGTGAGTACATATAAATGGTTCGATTGCCGTATTGAAACCTAGCCTTCTCTATAGACAATACTTATAGAATCTTGATGGTACGTTTGGAATTTTGTTTTCACATCACTAATCAAGTTATATAACTTAGGAGGTGTCCTATCAAAGCTACATCATCATCTTGCAATAAAAACCTGTCAACTTAAATTATCACTCAGATTGTAGTCAATGGTTAGTTCACTTTTTATGGATACGATTTGCCCCAACATGAGATAACTATGTGGAAAGATTAGGTTGTGTTCCATATAGCATTGTCTCGAGATATAACAAAGCATCCACATCAGAACTTGCTCGGGCATCTTGAATATTGCTTCAATCGATATTGCTTGATTAAAAAGAATATTTGCCTTCAATCAAAGATGGCCACATTAAAGAGCAAAGAGGCATCGAATGAGAAGCCCTTTTTGAGTAGATAATGCCATATTTTGCTTTTCTAATGCTACTTTAAGGAAAGGGTGCTACAAAAGCAAAAGATGTGAAGACTTTGATGCAGTTCTTCTTGGTGAAACTTATAAAGGGGTTGGATCATGCATAAAGAACACAACGGATTGAAATATTAATTGAATTTCCTTCTAATGAATATAAAAGAAGGCTCTCCAATTTGTGAATTAGTTTTATATCCATGAAGGCTTTGCTTTATTCTTAGCTGGGTGTTAGAGTTGTATATCATGCTGTAGTACTGTCGTACTGTAGCCCTCTAATTTCATTCAAACATTTCCACCTCAAGCACTAAAGAGTTGCTTTTGCTTAAACAATCTCACGACTTTATATATCTCTTTAGAGGCAAGCAAAGAAGCTGGAGCTTTTTGACTGAAGACTGCAATTTCTTACTGACTAAGCCGACGAAAAGATACGAGGGCATCTGTTTTTTGTCTACAGGAGCTGCCTCTGTATGACGGAATATAGGACCAAATACTCCAGTTCTTTTTAGAAATTCATCCTATCACGTCCCTCAAATGCGGATGTAATGGGTGTTTTTATAATCTCCCTCTACTTAAACTTTAAAAAAAAAAAAAAAATCATTAGAATTTTACGTATTATAGGAGCCTGATTTTTCATCCTTAATGCTTCAATTAGCCAATCAATTTGTTTGTGGATTTTCAGTATTTTTCATTATCTAGCACAAAAAGACGATTCCTTTATAGAGATAACGAAATAGACAATAAAATTCTTTTAGTAACTTCCGAAATGGGTTCTTTTGACCCCAAGAGTTCTACCTAAGATTTGTTATAACAAATAGTTTTTAATTTTAGACGTGTATTGTGCGCACACCTTTTCTATGGATACAATAAAATGCATCCCACGTCCCCTTAATATGGATTGCAATGAATGTTTCGTCTCATAATGTCCCTCTACCTAAAAATTTGAACTTATACACAGCAGACTTTTTAACTTGGTATTGTAGGCTAATTTCGCATCCTTAAAGCCCCATTAACGAACCCTTTCGCGCATTGATTTTCATTTAAAGATATTTTTATTATTTAAAATAGACTGTGAAACCTTGAATTTTTTTTCTTTCTTTGTGAAATTTTCAACATGGAGTCTTTTTATCCCGAGAATTCTGTAATTAGATCTGATCATCTTTAACGTTATACTATATACATTTATATATATTGACTTTTATTTTCAACAAGGTTTTCAATTTTTGTGTGCTTTATGCCTTTGCCTGGTTGAATAACGATAGGTATACTAATATCTTGTGCCCACTCGTAGGATACATAACTGAGTTTTGATTGGATGGAAAAAGAAAATGATATCCTCCGATATCAAGTAAATTACTCCAGCTCGCGAAGCTCGAGCCATAAGCAGGACGGAGTGAAATGTATTATCTTTTTAAAACAGACCGATAATCAGTGCATGGGACGCTTAAGAGGCATATTAATATAGTTGTTGGCGCTTTGCCTTTTATATTTAAAGAAAAGAAATACTCCATGCTCTCCACAAAGTTAGAAACTAAAAATCATAGATAGGTTTAATCATTTTTAATTTAGAGATAATCATTCACTTTACTAAAGCATTAGCCTTGCCAAAGGATTCGTCTTAGTTGCGTCCCTGACGCGGCAACCCTTGATAGATCTCTTTGTTCTTCTCCAAAAACCTAGCATGACTTATTATTACCCAAACAAAAAAGTCTCTCTCTCTCTCTCTCTCTCTCCCCTCTCTCTCTCTCTCTCTCTGGGCTCAGTCGCCGGCGTTAGTCATCACCACCTCCACCTCCTTGTTGCCACCATACAATCCTCCCTCTATGCTCGACCACCAAGCGAATCTCTGGCAAATGGAATAAGATATTGGATGCACTTGGTATATTTGGGAAGACATGGAGAATAGAGTCAATCACAATAAGAAAACTACACATGCACTTTAATTTTTTATAGGATCCTTGTGGATCTCGGATCCAAAAAATATTATTGGCTTGATTTAGTAAAAATGCTATGATGCTTGTGAGAATATAATCACTTAATGCAAATATTAAAGTAGTCCAAACAGACAGTGAGCTGCTACTACCACGCCTAGCTAGTGACAAAAATTCTTGGGAAGAAGTCATTAAAGTGTGCTCCAATTAACTAATCTCTCGCTTAGCCCTAATCACGCTATTATAGCTGCCTTTCATGTGGGCAGACATAGGAATGTACAAAAGCGAAGGAAAATGATTGAGGAATGAGAGGGAGATCCCTCGCTGGTCGTGTAAGAATGTGTTCAATCATCGGGTATCATGCATTAGATGGTATCTGAGATGACCATTCCAAAACCTTGAGTTAAGGAGTCTCTCCTTTTCATGCAAAAGTTGCACGATCATGAATGCTAGCCCGGGGTCCATTTGACGGAGCTGATTTTCAAGATAATACGATAAATTTTATTGAACACTTAAACGTGACCCATATAGTTATATATGTAATCAACTGGATGTGATAAACCACTTACTACATCTCTTACACATTTTTTTGTGATCATGCTTACCTGTACAACACACATACCATATAACCATATGGATTATACTCACTTCTGCAAAAAGTCTCTTTTAAACTAGTTATTTCTTCAACTGTATCAAAATAATAATAATAATACAGCAAAACTAGACTAGTCAAAATAGATTATGAACCCATTTATCAAATCATATGAGATGGCATAAGTTCTTATATGGGTTAATTATATTCACTAAATAAGTCATAAATATATTTACAACTTATTTAGATCCAACCCATTTCCATTACTTTCTTTTCATTCTCTTTCACCCTCATTCAATCTCGCTCTCACTCACTCTACACTTTCACCTCAATTTTAGTATGATTTTCTAGATTTGATTAAATATGGAAGTGTATTAGTAAAGTGGATCGGATCAATATGTGTTGAGTATAGTCATGTCGAGTATAGATTACTAATTTTTCATTGCATCCAAATGAGTTAATTATGTCTATTTGGGTCCGATTGTTTTCAACCCGACTCTCGTTTTTTTTTTTTTTTTTTTTTTAAGACCATGACTCTCTCGTTTGATAGGTATAAGCAAAACATGTTCCGGTGCAACTAGTCTTGTTTGTTGAGGTCCGGTCAATCCAACTTAAAGAGATTTATATGCCAGGACACATACGTTAATCTTGTAGGATCTTGTGTACTCTCGCGTTAGATTTGGATATGCAGTCTCCCATGTCCAGTCTCCATCCATGATCCTGTACTGCTCCAAATGATGGCACCAGGTATTCAGGTTCATGCTTCGACACGGTTGGAAAAATCGATCAAAAACCTCAACAAACGTCGGAAGGCGACATGTGGAGCTCCACCCCATTGTTGTTCAACGACTTGATTGTCGACAGGGACAAAAGCCTCCATTATACTTGATGTCTCGACAGTTACAGTTTAACGAATATGTGTCTTAATCTGAGATGTATTGAATAGGAAACCCACATCCTCCCTCTTAATTTTGTAGGTTTTCACAATTTTGTTCAATACAGGGAGAGAGAGAAAGGGAGAGAGTGGGGGCAAAGGAGGAGCAAGTATTGGGTAACATCTGGATATTCTGAGCCCTGCTCAATCCACCGTTTGATCAGGTTGATCCCATGTGGGCCCCACCTCATTTTAATCAAATATACGAATCGGGCTCACACGGATCGGTTGCACCTAATTCTTTTTCCCGCAAAAGGAGAGTGGCCTTTAGTACTGTGTACTGGTGCATTCTTCCTGGTTGTCAGCACATGCAATCCACTTTCCACTGCAAAATCCACTTTGGACCAAAAAAATTTAACCTCAACTTCAAGAAAAGCATAGCCCACATTCACCCCACCTCCCCTCTCAAGTTTCCCAAAGAGATAAAAACCAGATCACTTTCCCTCTAGCCTATATCACAAGCTCTCTCTCTCTCTCTCTCTCTCTCTCTCAAGCTGCATACACCAACACAGCATCGAAGAGAGTTAGTTCGCCAGAAAAACCTTATCGACAGCAACACGCTACCCTCCTCTCTCCTGTGTCTCTTCTAGAAATCCCGACGTTCCTCTCTTCAAAAATGTTTCTTCTCCATCCCGTCAAAACAGACGGATGATAGTCCCGTTCATTCCACTTTGCCACTATACCAATAACCACCCATGATACTTAAACCTATGCAAGTTCCTTGACCACTCACAAAACCCAAGTCCATACCCCTTTTCTCGGCTCGAGCACTTCTGCTACTTCTTCTAATTCGCTGAAGATGAGATCAGGAGGAGGCTGCACAGTCCAACATGCCCTGACAACCGAAGCGGCAACTTTAGTAAAGCAGGCCGTAACCCTAGCGAAGCGTCGCGGCCACTCTCAAGTCACACCTCTCCATGTGGCCAACACCATGCTCACTTCTTCCACGGGCCTTCTGAGAACAGCTTGTCTTCAATCTCACTCCCACCCTCTGCAGTGTAAGGCTCTAGAGCTCTGCTTCAACGTCGCGCTCAACCGCCTCCCAGCTGCCGCTCCAAGCCACGTCCTGGGAACTCATCTACAAAACCCGTCCATCTCCAACGCCCTCGTCGCTGCCTTCAAGCGGGCCCAGGCACACCAGCGACGCGGCTCTATTGAGAACCAGCAGCAGCCTATTCTGGCAGTGAAAATTGAGCTCGAGCAGCTCATCATCTCTATCCTAGATGACCCCAGTGTGAGTAGAGTCATGAAAGAAGCAGGTTTCTCCAGCTCTCAAGTGAAGAGCAACGTTGAGCAAGCCGTTTCCTCCTCAAACATCTGCTCAAAAAACCAGACAGTGACCAAGGACAACTCAAAGGGTAGTAATAACAGCAATCTGTTGGTCATTTCTCATCAGTCTCCTTTGAGTTCCTTCGATGAAACTGGATTAGTATTGGGGAACATTAATGCACCAGACACAGTTAGAAACGAGGATGTCGCCTTTGTATTGGAAAACATGGTGAGCAAGAAGAGGAAAAGCATCGTTGTCGTTGGCGAGTGCCTTGCTAGTGTTGAGGGAGTGGTTGGAGTAGTAATGGACAAGTTAAACAAGGGACAAGATGATGTTCCTCAAACAATAAGAAGCTTAAAGATTCTCAACCTTTCAATAAGCTCCTTTGAGAACATGCATAGAGAAGAGGTAGAAGGGAGAGTTGAAGATCTCAAGAGGCTTGTGAAGAGTTACATAAGCAATGATGATGGTGGGGTGGTTCTATATTTGGGAGATCTCAAGTGGACTGCTGAGTATAGAGCTAGGAAATTTACGGGACATCAACTAGAGAGGAACAACAATTACTATAGTGCTGTTGAACATGTGGTTGGGGAGATAGCAAAATTGGTGTCTGGAATTGGTGGAAATGGAAGGCTCTGGCTCGTGGGATTTGCCACATTCCAAAGCTATATGAGGTGTAAAACCGGCTATCCGTCCATAGAGGCTCTTTGGTGCCTCCATCCTCTCACAATCCCAGCAGGAAGTTTGAGCTTGAGTCTCCTCACTGACAGGTAATTAAGGAACAAAATTGTCTTGTCTTTTTTATTTTGAATTGGTTTTCTTAAACTTCAAAACTTCACTTTTTCTCAGAACTTCTTAGTTCTCCCACTCCAGTCCATCGAGTAAAATATGGTGGGCGAGTGAGAATTAGGCACAACTGCTTTATCTTTCTTTAAAGTGATAACATGTTCTGTGTTTGAAAATGAGGGGTGGGGACTTAGAAGCTTTTCAATTCCTGGTCACTTATCAATGTTGAAAACATCAACCATCTCTCCAATTTTTTTATGCAGGACACACTAGCATATTGTGCATACTTTAAAGAATATCTAGGTCTCACCAATTCCATTTTATAACTCCTGCCATATATTGGTGTCATTTTATATTAGGTTTGGAGATTTAGTCTGATTTTGACACTCCTTTTTACGTTTTTCCTATTGAATACCAACTTAATGCCAAAATAAAACTTAGTAGTTAAGTTAGTTCCAATTCTATTATTACGTGGTGGATCACCTCAAATTTATCTGCATATAAGTATATAGTATAGACTTGCTGAAGTGAAAAGATAAAAGAGTGTATGTTGATTTTGATGTGCTTTTTTACGCTAGGGCCATAGGCCAAGATTATGCTACAAAAAGATTCAACTCGACTATTTCTTCATCATTTTCTCAGTGGACCAGAGACAGATTGCATTAGCAAAAAAGCTGAAAATAGGGGGCCAGCTAGCCCTTTCGAGCTTGTCGAATCACGATCATCAACCACTTCATCACTTCCGCCATGGCTTCAAAATTGCAAGGACGAGTATAGAAGACATTGCAATAACAGTGATGAGGTCATAATCATGTTTACAGTTTGCACACTGCTTCGTTACATCATCATTACCATTTTTAGTTCTCAACCATTCTCTTAATTAATGCTTATTGATCATCAGGAGTACGCATGCCAAAAGTGGAACAACTTCGGGAAAAACCCTATGTTTTCTTCTCTGCCTGCATCTCCCTCCGCTTCAGGCTATTCCCACGAACGCCAAAACCCTAATTTTCACCATTTCGTTCATCATGAGTGGCCACCCACAAAACTACATTCTTGGCGAGACCACCAGTTTTGGAATCCACCATCAGAATCGGTCAACTTTGTCATTGAGCTTTCCTCGCGTTCGAACTCAGCATCTTCAAGTGAAATCATGGAGGTAGAGTACGTTCCGAGGTTCAAGGAACTCAATTCTGAGAACCTCAAAACCCTTTGCACCGAGTTGGAGAAGAAAGTCCCATCGCAAAAGGCCATAATCCCTGAAATTGTAACCACAATCTTGCAATGCCGATCAGGCATGTCCAGAAGAAAACTAGGGCCTAATTGCCAAAATGGTGCGTCTAAGCAAGACACTTGGTTTCTCTTCCAAGGCGCAGATGCAGAAGCTAAAGAGAAGGTGGCTAGAGAGCTGGCTCGGCTCGTCTTTAGCTCATATACCAGCTTCTCATCCATTACTCTAAGCAGCTTCTCATCATCTACCCGAGCAGATTCCCCGGAAAACAATGGAAACAAAAGACTGAGGGACGAGCAAAGCTCTGGTTACATCGAGAGATTCGCCGAAGAACTGGCGAAGAACCCACACCGGGTGTTCTTTGTTGAAGATGTCGAAGAAGCTGACTATACCGCTCAAATGGGTTTCAAGAGAGCAATGCAAAGAGGAAGGATCAGCAGCTTAGTCGGCGACGAAGTGGAGCTGAGCGACGCCATCGTTATTTTCAGCTGTGAGCGCTGTACCTCTGGTATTCCTACTAATTTCATGCTGAAATCTTCACAGACAAGGTCTTTCTTGTCGCTTGACTTGAACACGTTGGTCGAAGAAGACACTGCCGAAGATGACGATGATGATCAGTCAACTGATGATATAGGACTTTTGGGATGGGTTGACGGGCGGGTTGCTTTTAACGTTCAATAACTGTAGGAGAATCTTTCCATGAAAATTTTTGTTCTTATTTAAGTTATTTTCGGGGTATACGTTTCAAAGTTGGAAGTGATTGACTCTTGACTGACCTACGAGGTATTTGTAGGAGAAGACAAGGTTAGACGAGCTAGCTAGAGAAAAACTGCACGCACATCATTGTAAATTCCAAGTATATTCTGTATCAAAAGACGGGGCTGGTTGGTTGAAGGCTTTCATTGTGTTTCATTTTCATTTTCGGTGTTTGGTTATGTTGTTAGTAAGGGTGATCGAATTTCGAATGGCCCGACTCCCAACCTAAAATTGGGAATCGATTTAATGACTTCCAGTCTCAAAATTGATTATGAGGAATGGGACTATGGTTCTCGATTCTACTCGAAACTTAGGCCATGCACAATTAGCCTAAGAGGGGTGATGGGTGGGAGGTAGTGGAAGTTAGCCTTAAGAAACATTCCAGACATTACAACATCATTCACCATTATCTCACGTTAATTGCCAGCAAAAACAAACTGAGAAGCTGAATTTCTCAATATGCAAGATTACGTAATGCTGTGATGAAAATGCACAAGTGCTTTGCATCGAAGGGCTCGTTGAGGAAGATCGTAGCAAAGGCTTGAAGCGCTCGTCGAAGAAGACCATAGCATAGGCTCTAACACGAATCTCAACTAGGCCAACTTGTGCCTTAGCTCATTGAAGGCGAAGCGTATCCGAAACGATCTGCTCAAACATGCTCATTGATTCAAAGGGCGTCACGGACCGAGATCTGGTATTCAAGGTCTCAATTTCGTCATCAAAAGCTTCAAGGAGGAAATACTTGTCCCTCGAGCATTGTCGGTTGTAGATCTGAGCTTCAAAGCGACTGCGGCCTGATTGATCCAATTCTAGATCTAACCTCGAAGCAGCCTCATCAGTTGTAGACCTGGTTTTGAAACGGCCGTGACCCCGTTGCTTCAAGATCTAAGTTTTGAATCGATCTTGTCAATTCTAGATCTGAATAATGAATGAAGAGAGTACAAAAATTTAAACTGAAAATCTAAGAGGGAGCGAGAACTGAGCTGAGAGAAGTAATTGAGAGGGAGACTTCTTTACGTTTATTCTTTAAGAGAAAAATGATTATAAAAATATATTGATTCATTCCAAGTGATTAAACTCAGTACCTAGAGCTGAGAACTGTACCGGTTTCCGCAAGAACTACCCAGAATCGGCTAGTTCTGTTCTATTCCGGGTTGGAACCATACCATTGCTCACCCCTAGTGGTCGGATTGAGCAGTAGTATAAATACTAATCTTTATTTAGTCAAAAGATTTGAAAGATAATGATAGCTAATTACTTCATTCATCATATCGGTCCCACTTTCTCAACATCCAATGCAATGTCGCCATCACTTGGTACATAGATGTGATTATGATGACAAAAAGAGATCATTCGAAGTATTTAAGATATTAGCTTTTATGCTGTAAGGGAACATGGATAAGATATTAGATCGGATGAGGTTCAAAGTTCTCAGATTATCTAATTCATTTATGATTGAGTTCATCTTGATAGTCAAAAAACCGCACAAAGTTTGAAACACAAATAGAGGAGTCACAGTTCATTTTAAAAAAAGAACTTTCAAAGTAAGAATGTTCAGCTCGAAATGGATTAAATGGTTGATCTTGTGGAGCTCGGAGATCTCATAACATGTAATTTACTAGTGATTATGCTTATTTTAAATATAAAGAATTTCATATTGTTTGGAGCGCAAGTTTTTTTATTTTTTATTTTTTTGGTCAAAAGTTTGGAGCACAATTGAAGCACCATTATTTGTTTTAGAGGAAAAAGTTACCTATAATCCTTGATATATCTATGGCAAGGAAATACAAGAGGTTGAAAACTACCAATCACTGCTCTCAAAACATTCCCTTTTTCCGGAGGGGAAATACACCCTTTTTGCCATTCTCTAAATATTTTGTAAAACAGCTTTTATTTGTAAATTTTAATACAGGGAAAGCTCCATAATCAAAGACCATTATCCCGAATAGTTACTTGAAACAAAAGCGCTTTTTATAAGCAGATAGTGCGTGGTTCAAATGTTTCTTCATCAATCCCCACGAACATCTTGCATTTTCTCATGATTGAAGCTATCATGGTGGGAGCATCCCCCCGCTCCTTCCAACGAGCTAGCTAGATATACGGCTTTTAGAAACATTCATTCATTTTCGTACACATCATCGATCGGTCTTCTTTACATAATTACACAACTAAATCTGCTTGGAAAGCCACAAAAGAAAAGGAGAAAAAGAGGGGAGAAAAAAGAAGTGTTGGGGCTTACAAATATAAAATGTACAAAGAAGAATATCGATAATGCAGAAAGGGGGGACGTCGGTATGGTTCATTACGTAAGAGTTGTGCAAAGGGGAAGCGGCTTTCATGCTTTAGAAGAGAAAAGAGAAATCTTGCCCTAAGAGATTTTTAAAAGAGAGCACTACTTTTTAGGTTTTGCTAAGGGTTTTAGGCAAAAGAATAACTTTTTTTGCTTTGATTTTCCCGAAACCCGACATTCTCATCTTTGGAAAGCATCAGAAAGTTAGGGCATAATTAGGTTAAACAAAGCAAAAGCTCGAAAGGGGGATTAGCGCAAAAACACATAGATAAGCATCTCTGCCTTTAACTAAAGATTAAAGGTGGATTCGCTTTGGAATCACACAAAGATCATTATCTCCCCAGCTTTAAATCGAAACACTCAAAGCATAAGTAGAGAATTTGTCGGTTGCGACTCCTCCACAGCACGAGAATCATTCGAATTTCAAATATTTCCTTGCGAGTATCTTATGTATGAAATATAAATGCTTAAATATCACTCTTTTTTCTTCCTCTTTTTTTTGCTTTTCTGATTAATGGACGGTCTACATGTTCGCTTTCCACCGCCGAGCTTAGCTGATTGTCCGAATTTGTACCAAAAAAGTTTTTTAAGTTATTAGAGTATAATGTGTAATGATGAAAAGGCTGACAAGGGCAAAGCACTTGTGTGTGCATGAAACAATGAAAAGAATCCATGATGATGATGCTACATAAAATGAATAAATTGAATTCGAATATTGTACAGTTTGGGAGATATATTATTTAACTAATGTATGAAGTACTTAACAAAATCATATTAGTACGTGCCTCGTCCATCATTGAAATTAATTTGCTCACTTGAAAGTACTTAACAAAATCAGATTGAAAGTCCCCTTTTGCCTGAAAAATTGGGGTTTCAAAATTCTCGTAGAAAGTACTAGTTACCCTCCTCCCATTTTGGGCCCTATTCCATTTTATTCCTTTATTTTCAAAACTACCACGTTTCATGATAAACTAAAGGGTAAGAAGAAGCGATTAACACCAGCATCCCTTCTAGTTCTAAGCATTGTCACAAGAGTTACGTACCTGCTAAGAGATGTTTGGCTTATGCCAATATACTTAGAATGCGTTTGGTTTAGCATTTTTCGCGTGGAAAATGCAAAACAATTTTAAAGAACTTTAAACAAATACAAAGGTCGTTTGGTAAACTATGCTTTGAGAAGCAATTTTGAAAATGCTGTTTGGTCAAAAACACATTTGAAAAGCTATTTGGGTGATTAATATTATTTTTTTCTAATTTTATTTGTTTAAAATTGAAAAAAAAAATAGTATATGCAATTTTTTAAATATAAATTTTGACAATAATACTAAAAAAGTTGAAGACATATATAATTTTTTTTTTTTAATAGAACAAACCCTTCATCGGAATTTTTTAATTTTTATTTGCTTAAAATCGAAAAAAAAAATGATATATGCAACTTTTTAAATATAAATTTTCACAATAATGCTAAAAGAAATCAAATACATATATATAATTTCTTTTAAAAAAAGACCAAATCCTTCATCAAATTTTTTATTTGTTTAAAATTAAAAAAATAATAATTTTTAAATATAAATTTGAAAATAATGCTAAAAAAAAAATATATAATATATATATAAAAGACCAAACTCTTCATCAGAATTTTTAATTTTTTAATTTTTTAAAATTGAAAAAAATAATGTATGCAACTTTTTAAATAAAAGTTTTGATAATAATACTAAAAAAATCAAATATATATTAAAAAGACCAAATCCTTCATCAAAAATTTTATTTTTTATTTTTAAATTTGAAAAAATAATGTCTACGAATTTTTAAATATAAATTTGAAAATACTGTTAAGAAATCAAATACATATATATAATATATTTTTTTTAAAAGACCAAACCCTTCGTTGAAATTTTTTAATTTTTATTTGTTTAAAATTGAAAAAAATAATCTATGCAAATTTTTAAATATAAATTTTGACAATAATGCTAAAAAAATCAACTATATAAATAATTTTTTTAAAAGACCAAAATATATTTAATTTTTTTAGCATTTTTTATATTTTTTATTTTTTTATTTTAGCATTATTTTGACATTTAAAAAAATATTAACGAGGGAAAAATCAAAATTTTGAAGAATGAATAAGAATAGTTTTTGAAGAAAAAAATAAGTTTCGATATTTGGCCAAATTCTGAAATCTCAAAGCTAGTTCCTATTAGTATTGGACTTTCGGGGAAAAGTGTCAAAAAAGTCCTAAAATTTTATCTTTGTGCCAATTTAGCCCTAAACCTTTTTTGGTGCCGATTTAATCTTAAACATTTTTATGTTGTGCCAATTCAGTCCCTTTCGGCCAATTTTGACCGGATTTTACTGACTAGACGCTAGCTAGCTAGTGTGATTTGATTGGCGTTAACGTAGACAACTTTTAATAATATTTTAATATTTTTAAATTTTTTTCTTCCCTCTTCTTCCTCCAGCCGATCGCCGGACCTCGGCAACCAGCCAGAGGCAACGGCCGACAAGGTCAAGGTTAACCTCGCCGATCACCTAGCCAGTGGTCGTCAGTGGTCGTGAGGGTGACCTCGCGCTGGGCGGCAAGGCTCAATCTCATCAAATCCGACAAGGGTGAGCCCCGCCAACTTAGCGTGAGGCCAGCTCTCCCACTCCGTTCCCCGATCCCAATCTCGCCCTAAAAATTTCCTCCCTTCGATCATCGTTGTCATCTCTAGGGTTTTACGGGAGCTCGGGGGTGTCTCGTTGCGCGGCTCGACCCTAGAATTTCACCTGGTTTCCCCCGCTATGGCAATCCGTCGAGCAAGGCTCGACCCTCGCCAAATCCGACAAGGGCAAGCCTTGCCGCCAGGCCTCGAGGGTGGCCTCGCGTCGAGCAGGCGAGGCTCGACCTTTGCCAGATCTGGCGAAGGTGAGCCTCGTTGCCCAACACGAGGCCACCCTCGCAGCCACTGGTGATGAGGCCAGCGAGGTCAACCTTGACCTCACCGACCATTGCCTTTGGCTAGTTGCCGAGGTCTAGTGACCGGCTGGAGGAAGAAGAAGGAAGAAAAAAAAAAAAAAAAAATATCAAAAATATTAAAACATTATTAAAAGTTATCCATGTCAGCGTTGATTAGGCCACATCAAACGACTGGCATCCAATTAGCAAAATCCAACCAAAATTAGTCGGAAAGGACTGTATTGGCACATCATAAAAAAGGTTTATGACTTTTTTGGCACTTTTCCCGGACTTTCAGAATTCCCAATATTGACTTTCAGTTGAAAGCTACTTTAAAATAATTGTCAAACAAGTTCAGTATTTCCCCAAGGGACTTTGGAAGCTAAAAGCCCCTTGGGAATGCTAAACCAAATGCACCCTTAATCCACTCATAGGTGTACGAGCCCATCATTGAGCAAGCTCAACAACGTGCCAAAGTTAAGAAGCCTATAACAATCTAGGTCAACAAGCATGTATAGTGATCATAGGTGCAAAGGGCCCGGACAAAGAATGACACGTTATGGATTTCTAGGATGGTGAAGGGGAGAAAACCAAATTGCACACTGGACAAGAGAAGTGTTCATGAATTATAATTGTGAAATTAAATTCAATTCATGAAAGGCTCCTTTTAACGTAATAAAATTATTTTTGAAGCTCTAGTGTTTAGCATGCTTAAGTAAGAGCACTATGAGGATGGATGATCTCCTAAAAAAAGTGCTTATTGTATGCCAAATGATAAGATGTTGAGACTCAGTATGAGATGAATTAAGATGGATAATTTCGCAGGTGAATTAATTGAGGGGTGTAATTATGTGATATCAAAGCAAGACCTCCTTTCAATAGGCATATGGTTCAACAACGTTACCACATAACAACCCAGTCTTGATGATGGTGAAGAGTGATAGTTGGGGCGAGAGGGTTTAGACAATTTGCAACTCCTAAAAGACCTTTAGAATGACAAAGAGGACTTGAATGAAATAGACCACGCATCAAATAGGAGGAGT
Organism: Eucalyptus paniculata subsp. matutina; assembly: GCA_017140255.1. Classification (NCBI taxonomy): domain Eukaryota; kingdom Viridiplantae; phylum Streptophyta; class Magnoliopsida; order Myrtales; family Myrtaceae; genus Eucalyptus; species Eucalyptus paniculata. Next base: position 47,969,555 of record CM029435.1, read on the forward strand.
GTCATTGGGCGATACGGGCCAACAGTGACGAGAACGTTAGTTCTTTAAGTGAGATTGCTGGCAGTATCCCAAGTCTCACGCTGAATGAAAAAGGTTATGTGAAATGATTCATAAGTCAACTTACACCTACAAATAGTCACCACTTGCCCAAACATCAAAAAAGAAAAAAAGTTGCCATTTAAAACGCATCCTAGGACAAATTTCTATGAGTTCCGACAAACCTTATCATCAAATTTCAATCCCTGTTTAATATCATTCACAAACTCTAACCTCTCTTCCCACATCACTTCGGCCGCCCCACCACCTCTGGCCGCTGTCTCCTATGCCGCCTCAGCCCCTCTTGTCAGTGTTAGGATCGGTTCGAGGTTTTTTTTTGTGGATTTGAAATTTCCGATATGTAGGGCTTTTTAGAAGGAAATGACGATGGCGGTCCTATCGTGGGCAATTCTTGGCCGATCTATAGATGATGCTATTTATAAAATCAAAATGATAAACAAAATCAATCGCATTGGGTCAATTATATAAAAACTAACAAACTTTTCGAGATATCCACTTCAGGCTCTTCAATTTCTTGACATGCAACATAATGAATCTACATATATTAGGTCTCAAAAGCTTAGGGCCTATTAGCTTAAAAACAATGTAATATTTTCCTCTAAAATTTGAGGATGAATTTAAAGGGGAAAAAAGAATTATAAATTATGAAGAAAAGAGAAACTGATCCATATGAGGCTAGAAGTCAATATTTGCATATTTTAGAGGGCTTTAGATATTTAAAGTGACCAAGCAAGCTACAGAAAAGGAAAAAGTAAAATATCCTCACTTGTATTGAGAAATCACTTGTATGTATCAATTTGTATGCAGATGTTTCTATGATACCCGTCCACCGGTAGAGGAAGACAGGTTGCAATCTGCACTGGTTGTTTTAGGAAGAAATTCGATTCCATTTATCCTATCAGCAAAATGACCCAGACACTATTAACTCTCAGATCCAGTATCCTGAATCTCGAAAATCTTTCTGGTTCAGTCGAAGAAGCAATGCAAAAGCCGCCATAAGAACGCTAAATGAATTTCATACTAAGGGAAGACATTCTTGACAATATTCTCAAACTTCCCAAGTTCCTCTTCAAACCCATCTTTCTCTACTTCCTTTCCCTCAGATTGGGACAACCTTTTGGGCTTTTAACTCCTCAGTATGCAGTTCGTTGCTCATAAGAAAATCAACCAACAGGCATAAAGTCTTCACAGCCAACACACGCACGGACTTTTAACTGAATTCGAAAAACCAACAAGTATGCAATTCAAATAGGAAGTCTTGACATTATTAGCATGTCGATCCAAAAACAGAAGTAAATACAAAGTGTGAATCCGAATGTCTCTGCTCTTAGTCATAGTAAAGTAATGCTCTATAGATAAAAAGGGAACATAAGGAATAATCCGTGATTCCGTGATGGCCGGACACAAACAATATATTACAGGTGGCATTGTTTGTTATGAGGATTATACTATACTATACAGCAAAACTGGTACCGAGTTGACACATCAAAACTCTGAACAGGGGAGGGGCAAGAAAGAGACGGGACAAGAGGGAAAAGAGAGAACTAAGAATTTAGTTAGCGACCTAATGTACAAGCCTACTGCAATTTAGCAACAGAGCATCAATTACCCTGAGTGTACTTAATCTACAAGAGCATTGTCCCGGAGCATCAGCGCAAGTTGCCGTTCAACAAATGATCTCTGCCTGCTTGTTTCCTCAAGTATCATCAACTGAGCTGCCTTACAAGCCTCTGCATTGGGAAAACCCAGTGTCCACCTCCCATCCGTGACATGATTAGACCTCTTTAAATGGTGGCTTTTCATCTTGCTTGAATCAAATCGGGGATCAAACTCTCTTATCTGAAGGTGCAACCATGTAGGATGTTCCTTCTCTATCTTCGGCTGCTAGAAAGTAAAGAAAATCCATCTCAGCTGTGCATGTTGTCTTTTATTTTATTTTATTTTATTTTCTCATGCCGGTACCTATTTGGGCATATTAGATAATTTTTTCCTCGAATAACTTGCCAAGTGGCAATAAGAGAAGTTGTACCTCGTATCTAGGGAGCCATAGACAGAGTTGATCAAATTTAGAAGACAGACAATTGAAATGAAGAAAAGGAAAAGAACGATTGGTCAACCCAACAGCTTTATCCATGTCCATTACGTTTTCGTCTATGAGCCACCTAATATTTCTTTGTTTTCTTCCTATACATTCATGAGTAGTTCCACCCTATTCTAGATGCATTTACCTCGTTATCATTCTGCTGTTTTCTTATTATAAAATGAATTATATCTAACTAGAGGAAGATGCCAGAAAATGTGCTGACAGAGATGCAAGAAGGTATAAGGACTATTGAGCTCAACAGATTCAATCAGAGCTTACGGATTAGTGATTACTTGTAATATTTAAACTAACACATGCAGCAGTAACATCCATCAAGTCTTTTACCACTAAGTTACTCATTAATATAATCCTCTCATGCCATTAATTTTTACTAGCTTACACTTCCAGTAAAATGTAAGCACTCAAGATCTTTCCTTAAAGTTTCTATGTCTGCCCTTTAGATCTTCCCTTCACTCTTTGACAATACCGCTATTAATATCATAGAGCAACATGACAGGAAATGCCTGTGTTTGTTCAGGAAATATGAAATTTTCTTATTGAAAAATCTATCAGAGAAAAACAGTAACTCCTCAAACTTCTTGCTTTTTCCAACAAATGTCTCATCCTATTGCAAATCTGCAATTCAGATAGCAGAGTCAGTTACTAAAATCTTATAACTTCACATTTTGTTTGCTACCTAATGCTTCTTTTTCAAGTGAGCACTCGAATTCTTCCTGGTCACTTGTATTTATGCTCCTAAAAGAGTGGAAATTAGAAGCCCCCAATTACGACACTCAAAAGTTGACCAAAATCCCCCAATCTCTTGGGGCCCAAAGAGACCAATGACTAATAGCATTTACACTTACACTTAAACCAGGCAGTGGAGCAATAGCAATTACGACCCCCTTTTGAGTCCGGAATGGATGTTTCTCCATAAGAAGCAGTTTCCACTTTTCCCTTTAGAGATGGGTATCACGTAGATGTCACGAATCCCTGCATTTGAAAATGCAATTCTGCAAGAGAATGCTGATCCTGCAAGGTTCATACATCAGATTAACAAATATCATATTAGGCACCTTTTTTTTGCAAAAATTAATGATTTGAAAAATAGTTTCCTATAAGCAATCGCTTGTATCACTTTAAATAACTAGTCAATGAAATATGATTTCATCACCATTGATAATTAATGTCTAAAAATTTTTGTGGATGATATTAAGATTTTTCGTTCATTCAAGACTCCTTTTTTCGCAGAAAATGAATGATTTGGAAAACATTTTCCTAAAAAAGATCATTTGTTTCGCTTGAAATATTCTTTTGTTAACTTGAGATAATTAGTCAATAAAAAATGTTGTCATCACCGTCAATAATTAATGTCTAAAAGTTTTTGTGAACAATAGACATATTTTTCATTCTTCATTTTTATAAGCGATACAAAAGATCATCTTTAGGAAAATGTTTTTCAGATCGTTCATTTTCTGCATAATAAACAAAGCCTTAAATTAAAGTGAAAACAGGCAGATAAGAAAATAAAGGATTTCCGTTCGACCTAGAGCAACCTCTGCCCCAAAATTTGCAGATGAATGATCCGAAGAACGTGCTTTCCAGGATTCAGAAGTGGAAAGAGTTTCCACAGCAAGCACCAGTTTATCAGGTCGATCTTGCTTCCAAATCAATGCCTTGAGCTGAAGATGCAGAACAAAAGCCTGTGGAAGATATGTAATTTGTAAGGACTTGTAGCAATCAAATGTTTCATGCAAATTAACAAAAACCGATGTTCCAACTGAAAAATAGAGGCTATGTTCACAGTGCAATTGCATGGTCCAATAGAGAAACTGCAGAGAAAAGGAAGAGTACAGAACATTGCAAATAAAATCTATATTAAAAAAGTAGGACCACCGAAGCAGATATAGCACCAAGACAACAAGAGAAAACGAAAGATACAGTGCTTGATGATGAGAAATCATTGGACTCTTTTCTCAGCCAGGCACTAATCACAGGATTCACCAAGACAAAAATATGAATAAACTTGTCAGTACCAACAGACTTTTGTAAGTCATACCAAATATAGAAACCTACCAAATGCACTAAATTTACAGCAATCACTATCAAATTCTTGGTTTTTGTTGTTTGTGGAGATTCCAAGAACCAGTCAAGAGGTTTAATGCAAGTTCGACTATCTCTCAGGGAAACAGATTAAGCACCATTATTTACTCAAAGTCTATTCCCACCAAAAAAATTATCAGTCTTGCTCTGCGTTCAGTTATTTATTGAAGATCAACACAAGTGACTTCTCGCAAAAAGATTCAGTCATAGTTGCAAACTTAACACTCTTTTAGGTCAGAATGAAAATAAACTCAAACAGTTATCTGAGGAGATGAAAAGTCAAACCTTCACTGCATCTACCATCTTTTGCCAAGAAACTGAAGAAGTTGCTGCACAGCCTAAAACATTAACATGAAATTACTCACAGCTCAACATATAAGAAACATAGGAATGCTATACTAACTCTAGAGTGGTCCAGAAAAATACTGTCGTCTTTCTGCTGGTTGATGTGAAGCTCTAGTGCAAAAAGGGGGTCTTTCCGGTTCACAGGCTCCTCAAGATCTGCATGCAAAACCAATTCCAATTACTTCAATTAACATAGTCTGTAACATCACATTGTTATTCTCTTCTCAACCTTACCCACCCCAACATACAAGGGTCCATCCCTAATCTCATCTAGTAAGGCTAAAAATCTTTTAAATCAGATACACTCATCGGTCTTTGTACTTTTTGTAAGGGTTAGAGATACTATACTTTAGTCTTTTAAGCCTATAAGGGTTCCGCTTTCACTGTATCTCCAACATTGCAACTCATCACTCTGGGAAAATGCATCATAATTCACCAAACATCAGGCCAAAGAAAAATTCCCAAGTGTATTCTTCCCAGCCTATAACTCCAATTGTTACCAGAAACTTAGATTGCCTAATAGTGATGGATATCATGCGATGATGGTTGTTAGAATATTTAAATAATAAACTACGCCTTCACTTAACAGCTTAAGTTTTCAAAACAGTTGGCAATGGTACTACAAAATCTCACATGATATCAAAGCTGAAGATTTTGAGTTCAAATTTTTCCAGACCCCATTTGTCTCTCCAATTAAATTTCCATCCTTAGTACTAGGCAAAAGACTAGACTAAGCATGAGGGGATTGTTAAAATATTAAAATAATAAACCAAGTATTCATCTAACAATTTAAGTTTTTAGAACAATTGGCAGTGGTACACAAAATCTCACAATGGTTAAGAAAAATACTTCAGCAAAACTTAGCTCAGACTTTAAGTAACTCATGTCCGTACAATGAAATTCTAATTCCATTCTAATGCTTAGGAACTTAACTAAAGTAATTTGACAGTACAGAAAACAAAATGCACCTTTTTTGCAGCTCTCCCACTCATTTCTCAGAGTATCAGGGATGTAATCGAACCAGGGTCCATCGAGTTCTTTTTGAAGTCGTTCACGGGATTGGTCAAATGAAGTCTGTCAATGAAAACTAAAAAATATAAAACTTTAGAAAATTTCAGTAATCTGTTTTCTTTGTTCGTGTTAACAACAGTTCACATGAAATTTCAGGAACATATTCATGAAGAGACCAATATTCACTCAGCCATATTCTTACATTAAAAAGCATGGAGCTATCATTCCCAAGCTTCATTCCTTGACAACGCAACCACTTTTCCAGGAACCACCCTGTCTGCTGGAATGTTAGTACAGTAACTTGTGGATTTGCTAGCACTTTCAACAGCACATCAACAATCTGTAACAGAAACACGGCTTAATAACTGTAGACTCAGTAATTGAGCAGCAGTAATAATATAGTGATCATGCTTCGTCAGTCTCGCATTTAATATTTGAATTAACTAACAATGATATGAATAGTGTAAATTGGGAGAACTACTACATTAAATTAAAGCAGTGAACACCTTCTTCCTTCCACATAAATCTATAAATTGTAGAGATCAGCTATACAAAAGGGATGTGCAGCAAAAATTGTGAAATTTATGGAATTTTTCTAAATCATATGACTAGGTAGGCTCTGTAGTGTGCATTAGACTAACAATTTTCTCTTCCACTCTTCCTTGTTCTTCTTTTGGCAATCAACAGTTCATGCAAAATTCGTGCTTTCCAAATTTCAGTCTTTAAGTATAAAGTAGGTTCCAAATTTCAGAGTCATATATCTACCCAATATCGATATAAAAGATAAATAGGCTACCCTAACTGGGAGTACTACCACATTAGTAGATTATAGATATCCACTAGAGGAAAAGGAAGTGCAACAAAAATTGTGAAGCCCGTTGAACCGAAATGGCAAGGTACTATTCATAGTTTTTATTAGAAATCATTTGGAGGATCCTGATTTCTGGATTAGTCTCTAACTAGGAGGTACATCCTGAGGTATGTAATATCCACCTTATGCTTGTTAACTCCACGGGTAGCTTCTATGCCAAAAAAAAATAAAGATAGTACTTGAATAGATTATTAATTAAGAATTTGAAAAACCCAAGATAGAAATGAATATGAAGAATCCAAACTAAGTACCATGTAATACCGCAAAAAAAGACCTTCCTTACTCACTAATTGGACCCTTGATAAGTTTTACTGTCCTCTTGATTTTATACCTTTCTTCTTTGTTCTATTATTAAGTCTTTTGTCTCGCACAGCTAAATGCTAATCATTTCAAACCAATGCCACTTGTTAAGTGGCCTCTCTGTCCCTTTCTAGGGCTTAATGAGAGAAATAGAAGGGGACAAGTGAAGTTCATGTAAGTCCTAGTGGATCTTTCCCCAACTTATGTAGTCTGTTGACATATTGTAGTTCACTGTTGAATAAATGTCTTTTGTTTCCACATTAGTAATTAAGCAATGCGCTTTCATTGCTGATATATAGATATTTGAAACTTTGATTCGGTTGACAAAAACATTGGAAAAAATGCATTTCTCCTGACTATATGGGAATTGACAGGTTGAGTATTTAGGAGGTTACAAGGTGCCGCAGAGTAGATTCTAGGTTTCAAAGTTAAGAAAAGCTGTCCACAGACTGGATTCATAGCCTCAAAAGGTAGGTAGATACCTTCACATCTTACAACCATACATCTTATAGTCCAATGTGCATGTTTTTTCTATTTGTATTTTCAGATGGATGATGGTACTTTATAGAAGAAGATACTACATCTAGAACAACATAGCCTGAAAATATGAGCTGAGTAAAATAACGTATGAGAAAGTGCATATATTTCTCCTGTTTCTAAACTCAGAGAATGAGGTATTGGAAAATATTTTTGCTTCACTTAATTTGTGTCTTCCAGAGGGAAACACATATAGAGTTATTGCAGAAATTATAATTCACTAGTGTAGGGAACATCATTACTTCTCCAAGTTGTCTTTCTTCCAGAGGGGAGCATGACAACATGTTAAGCTGTCACTAAAATAAGAGTTAACTCGTGCCAAATAACTGCCTAAGACAAGCTCAAGTCAAAAACTCCAAATTTACGGCTCAACCAAGCCATTTACATTATTGCAGCACAACATAGGACATAAAACTACCTTTTCTTGCGGGAGTACAATTGACTTGATCATTCTACTGAGAAAATCGTCACAATCTGATCACACATATCAAATGAAAGAGAAATTGTGAGTATCAGATTGAGCTCATTCTAGAAATAATCATAGAGTCAACTACCTTCATTTTCTGCTAAGATGAGCAACAAGTACAGAGATGATAACAACAGAGTGGGATTGTCAGAGAATACATATCCAAGTATTCCATTCCTGCAAGCCAATCACACTATCTATCTCAGGAATCTGTACAATTTCAAAAGTCCTAATTAAGAAAAAAAATATAGCACAGACAATGCATCTGAACCATTGAATATGGCGTGGGCCATATGATAAATCTATTGGTTGACCCAAGCAGATTCAATGGCCCAGACTTATTTGGATGTATGCAACGTCTCCTAATTAAGCTTTAAAGGTTCCTGAAATGCACAAAAAAGGCAAAATTCATGTGTGGAAAACTCGACAAGCTAGAACCTTCACATGTCAAAAAGACATTGTGCTCAAAAATGTGCAACTGTGACCTTAATTAGAGTCAAAAGAAAAATTGAGCCAGAATTGGAAAAGTATTCAACCAATAAATGATATGGTGACGGCATGTTCTCGCAGCCAACGAAGTAGAATCTCCAAGAATTAAAGTCTGAATCGTGATTTTTAGTTACCTTATATAGGGTCTTGGCGAATCAAGAAATCTCTCTCATTTATCTTCTCACTCATCTTCGAAGTTAACAAAGTGAGGAACCGTACTTATAAATGACTCCCTTGCCAATTAACAGCTTCATAATTAACTTTCTATGCAAAATGGCTGTTGTGATAAGAAACTTCAATTTTTGAAAGTTTATACTCCTTTCATAAAGTTTCAAGGACTTTTACGATGTTAAAATATTGAGTTAATCACATGCTACGAGGCATATTAGCAAAATTTTAAGAGGCAAGATATTCTCGGTCATGCAATTTTCAATTATGTTTTTCTTAATTTTGCATCTGAATCTTCACGATGACTTACACTTCAGTACATTTTTATAGCTAAAGTTTTGGAGGAGAAAAATCTTTTTACAAAAATTTAAGGTTGATCAGCCCATATAGTAAATTTGTTATCGACAGAAAAATGGGCTACAAGGTATTGATTGCATATTCTCAAAAGTCTAGACAAAGTTTATATCCTCAGCACCTTAGAAGGTGAAATCTGTGGTTAACACGAAAATAAGCTGAGTAAAATGAGCATGATATTATTTTTCACAATTGATCAAGGAAAGGCATGCCCCAATCCTGACTTTTTGGATCACTTTTCCTTAGATCCATCAACAAAGGATAAAAAGGAGCAGTCTTAACAATGTGCCAAACCATCCCTTGACAAGGAAAGATCAAGTTGAAATTCAGACCTTTTAGCTGAAGGAGAATCACATGATTCGCACCCCACCAGGCAACCAAGAGAATTTTCTCCATTGATATTTTCTGTTCCTTCAGAATCAAAATCAGCATATACAACTGCTTCCAGCTTAGAAATGTATCTCAAAAATGAATCACTGCTGCTAGTTCCATTACAGTTGTTTCCTTGAGCAGCATCTTCCTTGCTTGAGGCCAAATAAGGATATAAAATAACGCCAGCGATAAAATTAATCAAAGATCTCCCGCCAACAACTTGAAGAAGACGAGAAACTATGTAGAGAGAAGTGACAGCAGAAAAACTTGAGTCCTGAACAAAACCAAACAATCAATTTCACACATAAACAATAATAGTACCAAATTACTAAAATAATTGACAATCGAAACTACAAAATTTCAGCAACATAGTTTCAAACAAGCTCTTAAACATGCATGACAATATTGGCTGCTTTGCATATAAGACAAGGACAAGCTCATCAACCATAAATGTAAGGATCCAGGAAAAACCATCAACTGGAGGAGTCACTAATGAAGTTGTATGAAAAGCCATAAACTAGATGTAATATGCAAAAAGAAATCCGCCTCCACAAAAGTAATTATTGTGTGTCTTTGACAAATTGCACTGCAACTGTGTGCAACACATAAAGTAAACACCTTGATGAAACTTTCTTCTTTCCACTTTAAAGTGTAGATGATGCATCTTATCATTAGATAATCCAATCTTTCACAGCTTCACTTTAATCAAGCCTCATATGCAAGTTCTCTATGCTTCATAGCTAACTTCAAGCTCTAATGAACATACGGAAAAATAATGCCTAGTATTCAAATATTAAATCATGCCTCCATCTAACAACTTAGACTTTTAAAATGGATGACAATGGTCCCACAAAATCACCCGCGATACCAGCATCTTTCCAGGCCCTCATCTGTCTCACCTATTATATATTTCCATGCTTTAATCTTAGGCCAAAGTCCAGCCTATGCATTAGTCAAAGTGTTAAAACTGTATATTAAACCATGTTTTCATCTATCAACTTAAGCTTTTAAAATAGTTGGCAATGGTCCCGAAAAATCTTACACCTAGCAACAAGCATCACAAAAACACTAAGATGCTCCAAGAAATGCAAAAAGATGAGCCTCAAGAGCAATATCTTACGCTTTTCTCCTCGAGCTGCAATAATGAGAGTAAGGCAGGAAGGACAAGCAACTTGAGAAGATTTTCCATAACACATCTGCTCAGCTGCAATTCACCAACGGATATTATGTCCTTCAAGTAGTAAAGATCATCTACTACCTTGTCAGCATCCAACTGTAACTCCTTTATTCTTCCTTGAGGGGATTTCTCGCTGCAAAAAAGTAAGGCATCTCCTACTGTGAGTGCTTACAGACAACCACACTAAGATATGGTTCATGTTATTATATTGACCCAAAAAGAAGAAACATTCATTATCATCATAAACTCACAGCGACATACTTGTTGGCATGCATGATAGTATCTAAACGTATGCATTGCTCTTTTAAACTCTGCACCAAATCTGAGAAGTAATTTGATGCTGGCGGACTTGTTAGAAATTGGAAGACCATATTGTCACTGACTGCACAAAAGAAAAGCAAGATGTTTCAAAAGAAATTCGAAAACATTTGTTTCTACTATTTAAACCACTCATCAGCAGATAAAAACAAATTCAGTACCATACCATTGTACACGTTGAGACTCAATGCGCGTACAGCTGTCTGGATCATCTTTTCCCCATGTCTAGCAAATTTAAGAGCTTCACTATACAGGGGGAAGGAAATTACATTGTCCTAGAATTGCAAGTGTGAATTATTAGACAGCACAAAAATGCAAATATAATTTCACAAAGCACAAGATTTAGTGGATAAAGATTTAGACAATTTAAACAGCCTATAAGAGAAAACACAAATGCACAAATAATATTCTCCACTCACGTGAGTTCCTACATGCAGGTAAAAACGTAACAATTCCATTTAAATGTTGTTTGTTTAATTAGACTTAGGCATCAAACACCTGGGCCTGTTCCTTCTTAAACACTATTACAGGAAAAGTGAAATTCGAATGCTTGGCAAAGAGTTGTCTATGCGATGGTAATCATATACCATCACATGTCTCGGTATATGAATGTCACTGATTTAATTGTGATAGAAGGAGAAGTATTTGAACTTTCAAGGACTCAGAAATTCCATAATGAAACTTTTAATTTGACAACTAACAGATGCCACAGGATAAGAGGAAAGTTTTATACTGCTGGTCATTACAGTGATACAACCACAGCCACCAACTGATGTACGTAATCAACAGATATATTACAGAAGCATATTTATTGTCCCAGATCCTTCCACTTTAAATGCAGCTTTGCTGCAAAGCCCTTCTAACATTCAGAAGGATCTTATGCTGTACTCTTATTAAGGCTTTTTCTAAGGCATTTTAGATTGTATGTGAGATAGATGCACCCAAGTTGCATACATAATAAATCCAGAAGGTAGAGATCTTTCTTTTGCATAAGTAGAAGGCAGAGATCCATTAATAGCCTTACTATTTTATTCGTGCATGTGACCCAACTTACCCCATCGACTTTCACAAGAAGGCAGAGTGTGTCTCTGTTTATTTTGCTGCTCACTGCTCTGATTAAACCAGAAAATAAGAAACAGACAGAAGAAAAGAACATCAGGCAGAAGTAGTTATTATAAAATCATTTTCATCCATATCAGCACAACCATATTGAAATCTTAACCAAGAGATAGATGAAACTTCTCCACCAATCAATGCACAACTTCTGACTGGAAGCACATCCCTAATATCTGCAAAATACTATTGACTATTTGGGCGTTCAACATTTTGATGCTATGGACAATGTCAATAACACTGAATGTTGAGAGAGAGAGAGAGAGAGAGAGAGAGATCATCACCTTAAAAACGATATGTAATATGGAGCCAAGTCCCCTCCATCAAACTTATATGGGTGTGCTATGATGTTGTTAATGTAGTCATTGCTAAAACAATAATCTGCAGAATACAAATACACAAGCATCAGAATTGCTTCAAGAGAGGGTAATAAATTCAGGAAAATAAGAATGAAAAAGGTCCACTCCCTGCGGAGAAAAGATTTTTTCTCCACAAATTTGTAACATCCACAACGCAAACATTTTCTTTCCCCCGATGCTTACAGGAAAGTGGATCTTTTCTTTCTTGGTGAGTGGGTGTTTATACCGAGGAGGAAAGGGAAAGATAAGTAGTAACCTTGGCCTACACATATAGGAGTTCAAAGTGTCATCTTACATGTCGCTTGCTCATTGTCGATGTTCTGAATCATTATGCTCAGATACTGAAGCAAAGTTGCCTCTATCCTTGAATTTTTACCGATTCTTAAGACACGGACAAATTCTGCCATAACTTGGTATTCCATGAAGTATCTGAAACATTCAGAACATAAGTGTGATGTAAATTAAGACGCTGATTTAAAAAAGAAAATGGTCGATTGAGGTCATGAGCCATTCATACTCGAAAATCAATGGATCGTGCCTATCTCCGTAGGTGACTGTCTCTACAATAGACTGCATCAAATCTATTACCATCTCCTAAAAAAATAGAAAGAAGGGATCAGTATGACAAAAACAAGCGAAATGTTGAGGTGAAAATAATGTAATATACCAGCTCTGTCATCTTACCCTATTACTCCTATCTACAACCTTGATTCCCCGCAACTCATTGACGACATATCTGCATCGCGAAAATGCAAATGACATCAACAAACCAATAAGCTGAAAAAGATCAAATAGCATTAAACAGCAACAACACGTCCTCGTTGAACATATGCCAAACTAAAAGAAGAAACTTTGCGCGGAAAGCATGTGCAGGACAATGGATAAAGAAGAATGAAGTGATGTCATCCACATTCAGCACCCTATGTCCAAACCATCGATCGTAACAAGCATCATCACTGAGAGCCCCCTTGTTTCGTGACTCAGTTTCAATTCGTCAACTGGCTCAACAACACCCCGATTTGCTAAGAAGCGGCATTTTCAAGATTACATCCATGCTCAATTAAGCACCAAAATTTCTAAACCAAACTAAAAGAAGAAACTCACATGCCGAAAGCATGTGTGGGACAAAGGATAAAGAACAATCAAGTGACATCATCCACATTCAGCACCTACGTCCACACCATCAATTCACAAGCATCATCACCGAGCCTCCCTTGTTTCGTGACTCGGTTCGATTCATCAGACTCGCTCTACATCAACTCGCTAAGAAGCGGCATTTTCGATTTCTAAGCCAAATCAAAAGACGAAACTATTATGCGGAAAGCACGTGCGGGACAGACACAGAGGACAGAGAAGAACGAAGCAATATCATCCACATTCAGCACCTACGTCCACACCATCGATCGTCACAAGCATCGTCGCCGAGCCGCCCTCGTTTCGCGGCTCAGTTCGATTCACCGACCGGCTCGGTATTTTCGAGATCACTACATCCCGCGCTCGATCAAGCAACCAGAAATTCTCTAAACCGAAAAAAAAAAAAAAAAAAAATCAACGAAGCAGCAGCACAAGCGATCCACACCCCCGCCCCAACCGCCAATCGTCGACTAGCGCGTGTGCAGGGGCTCACTTGAAGTACTGAGGAGAGAAGCGATCGATCGATCGCCAGAGCGACCGCCACATGGCTCCGGCCCGCCGGGGGTTCTTCCCGCCGAGTGGAACGGATCTCGGAATCCGGCGGAGAGAGCGAGAGGACCGAAAAGCCGCGGCGGTGATCCACCGGTCAAGCAATCGAACACAGTAAGAGAGAGAGAGAGAGAGAGAGAGGGTGTGCTTTTTGATGGGTGGATCGCGCGCTGGAGACGGACGGTGGGGTTTGGCCGTTTGGTGGCCTTCTTTAAGTGCGGGTTGGAAAAATTTGCGCAATAGCGTCGACAACGAACTTTCAACGGCCTCGGGCTGTCCGGTTTCCGTTCGGAGCTATGTCGACCCGACCGCCTTTAATGACGATCGTGAGGTATCGAGAAAACGGTGTGTGATGTCACGCTAAATTATTTTTAAAATAAAAAAAGAGACGAAGAACCTTTGATGATTAATTTCTTAATGCGAAAATAAAATACAAATGGAGAAAAATTTGAACCTTCCTCATTTATCCGCAAGAGAACACTCAACTATTCTCGTAATTGAAAAATATAATGATCAAATGCATCCTTAGTTAAGGATGCATTTGATAACATTTTATTTTGAAAAATAATTTCTTTTTAAATTTAGTATTTTTTATTTTTATTATTTTGAATAATTTTTTTAGTAAAAAGTTAACACATTTAGTAATTATACAAAATTTCTATTATCATAATAGAAAAAAAAATAAAAATGCATTTCATACGACATTTTCTTTTGTAACATAGAATTTATTTTATTTTTTAACAATTTTTTTAGATTTTTTTTTTTTTCTCTCTTCTTCTTCTTGCTTCTCTTCTAGCAAGTGACAATGGCCGCTAGCGATCGGTGATCAACAACTGGAGGCGGTCAGTAGTGATTGGTGGTGGTGGTAGCGAGCGGTGGTAGGCGGTTGTGAGTGACGAGGGGTGATGGATGGCAAGGGAGGAAGAAGAACAAAAAGAAAGAAAAAAAAATTTATTTCTATAAATTATTACCGAAAACAAAAATTTTATTTTTTCTATTTTTTATTTTTGTTCCGAATTTATTTTTTGGCTACCACTTTATAACGAGGAATAGAAAAATTAGTTAACGTTACCAAACTGATTTATGTTTTTTTTTCTATTATGAGAAACAAAAGAATAAAAAAATCAATGAGTAAAAATGTTACCATGTAGGCCCTAAACAATGGCAGCGAGGGCTCCCAAGTTCATAAGTCTAATAGAGTTTATATTATTTTCTTCAAGAATAATTTATAATTATAAAGAAAAAAAGACAAATAAGTTGTTCATATTACATACACTATACGCATAAATGCAGAGAAATTAAATATAATTGAGTTGAGTTTGAGCCTAAATTTCAATACTTAGTCAAGGTCGAATATGGTATCAAGCTCCAAATATGCAAGTGAAATTGAGTGTGCACTTGGTATCGCATCACTTGACTTAGCTCAATTACATCTCATGCCAAAATCCACTATTCCTTTGGACAAAAAATCATGAATAGCATCATGAATAGCATCTTATTGATATGTATCATATGGTATTTTTTTTGCGTGCCTTTTTCACTTAGTGATTATTTGTTAATTTCGAATGTCTTTTTTGGACGTAACACTATGCATGAAGCTAAGTATGACGTCTACTACACGTAAAGGAAACGCCACACTAGTACTGGGCCAAGTCAACCTTAAATATGTGTATTGGCCCAATCCGAAAGTTAGTCTCAACTTCGGAGCCCACTTCCGCAAGGCCTCATTCTTTTACATACAAGAGTTCTATCACCGGTGCAAAGGTCTGGGCCTGGGCGGAATTTTGGCCCGGCCCGAAAATAAAAAAGAAAAAGGAATATGTTCATTAGAATTCTTAAATTTTATCATAAAAGTATAATTGTATAATTGAGTTATAAAATTTGTCAAATTGATGCAATCAAATCCTTCCATTAATATCATCAATACCATCAATTTGACTGATGGAAAATGCTGATGTGGCATTTTTAATTATTTTTTATTTCCCATGTGGTATTTTTAAATTAATTTTATTCAATTATTATTTAAATTAATTAAAAATGGAAAAGAAAAACTAAAACCTTATTAAAAAACCAGAAAACAAAAGAAGAGAATGGAGGGCTGGCCAATGGAACTTCAGTTGTTGCCGTCGCTACCCATTGTCAGAAGCGATGGCAAGCGAGGGTGGCTAGCCCTCATCGAGCCTAGGCAAGGGTGTCCAAATCTACTGACACCAGCCCTTACGGGGGCCGACAACACCTCGCCTTGGTCAAGCGAGGGTCGACGCAGGTCATCGTCCCTTCCACGATGGGTGGTGGCAGTTGAAGCTCCCAACTCTAGTGAACATATTCCAAAAGAAAAAGAAAACCAAACCAAAATCATTCGGTTCAGTTTGGGCAAGTTGGGGCTAAAGCCTGAATTATTTACTTAATTTTTTTGAAAAAAAAATGTTCTCAATTATCCAATACACAACTATATAATAAATTACGCTATATAATCAAAAGTCCACATCCATTCAAAAAATAAGAAAACTAAAATTCCCACGCTTCCATTTTGAAGGGCCCGCGGGTCCACAACCCGTAACCCGTCCACCAAATAAACGATCTCAGTCAAGGAATAGACGCGTTTGGGTGGGCTCGGCCCACCATGCTCCCGTAGCTTTGGAAAACGCGGACCAAACTCATCTCAACCGTTGATAATAGGAGTTTTTGCACATAATTAATAGTCAAGATGATATACCTTCTCTTCTCCAAAAGCAAAGGGCCCGAAGAAGGATAGCCTGGAAAAAAAGCGGAACAGCCCCCCCTCGTCCAAAGACCCCACACCTTTGTAGCTCCGATGGTGGCCGGTGAACAGGGAGATTCCAAAGCGCAAACGAGAAAAGCCACATGCTCCCCAACCCCAGCCATGTGGGATGAGTCACTCCCTCTTCTTCGTGCTCAATCCCCCTCTTCCTCCCAAAAAGTGGATGACATAATGTAGAGCCGCCGCCAGCATCATCCCCGCACCTAATATCGATATCTTTACCTAAAGTGACGTCATTCTCGAAGGAAAGTAGGGTCGCCTTTGTTAGGCGCAAAAAATTAAGGTTCCTCGGGTCATTGTTTTTTCCTCACTTTTTGTTGATGCAAATCCAAGAGGGAACCACCGACCAAAAAATAGAAAATCCAAGAGGGAACCCGCCACGAAAAGTCGGGTAAATAAAGGTTGTCGGGGTCGTCGCGGCATCCGTAAAAAAAGAATCGAGTGCCTTCCATCTTCCGTGCTTTTTCTTGGCTAGAGTCGGTTAAAGAAATGATATCTTTACCACCTTTCATCATGATCAGATCTTTCGAGGAAACTTTGCTTCAATTAGAAGCCTCGAAGGGCATGCTGCTCGCTCCGCGTTAGACGTTAATCAAGCAGGAATTTCTTATTTCTTTCCTTAATCATTTGCTCTCTTAGTCAATGTACATCTCTTCCTGCTGCTGCTGTAGAAGTCTACGCTTCCATCATCTTGACTTGCGCATAAAAAAGAAATGATCATGGGAAGGGTATCAAAGTACGGGCTCTGCATGAATTTATACTCGAAAATGATATCTAACTGGATGTCAGGTGTAGGTGTGTACATCATACATGCAAAAGTACGTTTGCTTTTATAGTGGTATGGTATTTTCACAGGCTTGAAATGAAGTCACGAAAAACGTGGAGTCCGGATAAAACCTAATAAAGAAAACGCAGTGCAGTTGCGCATCGAGATCCGTTGGATATCGTCTCAATAATGACCCTGACCCGTACTTGTTTTTCAGGTTACAACGATGTACTCTTTTAGAAACAACGGTGAATCCAACTCCATTACATTTTGAATTTCGTATCTATAATTGTAGAGTCGAATAATATTTGTTCACTTTTTTGGCATAAGAGGTTAGAATTTTATGATAATTCGACACTTTCATGGGCGACAATGAATTGAAATTGAATTCCTGTACACTTTGAATATTGCGTCGATCATTGACATCAAATTAAAATTATACCTACTTGCATCAAACTCGAGCCTTCGGATGAGCCGCCATTTTTATTTTCATGTTACCCAAACCTAAAAGAAGCTTAATGGGATGAAAGTTTGGCCCCACTTAAAAGTTTAATGTCAATCATTAACAACCTGTGAGCTTTATCGATACATCACATTTTCAACAGCTCCAAATTGGTGAAGAAGAGAAAATTGGGCGGCCACATGGGTGTGGCCCAACCACTTAAAAAAACGTATGCTCCAGCTCTTTTCACTGTATCATAGTCAGCAATCCAAAGAGCACGCCAAAATTAAATGCTTCCAAAAAAAATTAAATACATTTCATCAAACCCATAATTAATCGAACTTCTATTTCCATTATTCCCTCCCCCCCTTCATATTCTGCATAATTTAATTTATCCTATGTAAAGCTTGTACCAAATATTCGTAAATCCGACTGTCGATTTGCCACCACCGCGCCGGTAGCCCCCCACCCCGGCTGCAGATGCCGCCCCGCCGTCGCCGCCGCTTTACTGTCATGTTGTTATTTCTAGATATACTCAATGAGACATCATTCCCGAAAGAATGAGAAGGAGACTAATGGATTCATTTGACTTTGCAAGTCTGTTTTCTGAACCCGAACCTCTCATTCTCCAAATCGTATTCCACGTAGAAATTCTGCTGCTGGAAGCCGCCCAATATGACCGCCGGTCCGCCGCTCATCTCCGGGCCGATCGAGGCATCGTCCGTCACGATCGCCAGGCATGCCGCCTCCGAGCGGCGCTCCCTCACCGGCACCAAGTAGTTTTCCAACGGCAGCATCATTCTCACGCCGCCCTTGAAATGCAGCGACAGCTCCGGCACCGTCATCGTGTCCCCCCGCCCCGACACGTCGAAGCACGGCCTCAGCCCGGATCTGCGCCTCGACGCCCTTGGCCCGGCTGTAGTTCGCCATCTGCCGCTCGAGCTCCTCGGCCACCGCGTCGAGCACGGGCCGCTCCATGAACGTGAAAGTGGAGCCCGAGTCCACGATGGCCCCGCCGTTCCCGTCGGCCCCCGGGACGAGGTACCTGTGCGGAATCTTCACGGCCGTCCCGCCGACGAGGACCTTGCGGAGGCCGATGTAGTAGTAGTCCTTGAACGCCGAGCCCGGGGAGCCTGGGTTGGCCCGGAACGGCGTGTAGACGACGCCTTTAGTCTTGCTGTCGCCGCCTGAGCCCGGCTTGGGGTCCAGGACGAGGTCGCTGCTGGCGGAGGTGTCGTCGAAGCGGCGGGACAGGAGGCAGTAGGAGAACCTCCGGAGGCCCATCTGGGAGGGAAGCGACTCCGGGCCGCGGCCGAACCCGGCGATGCCCGCGGGCTGCCGGGTCGAGAACAGGGAGCACCCGGCGAGGAAGCCCGGCACCTTCCGGCCCCCGGAGAAGGAGAGCGTCTCGGAGACCAAGAGGCCGGCGGTGTTGCCGGAGCCGTACTGGATGAGGTACGGCGGGCAGGTCTGCTGGGAGCAGTTGCGGCCGGAGGAGCCGCATTCGTCGCGGCAGCGGGAGGCGGCGGTGGGGCCGAAGATCCAGGCGCATTTGGGGTTGCGGCAGCCGACGAGCTTGGCGGAGGAGGAGAGCTTGGGGATGAAGCGGCGGATCTTGGAGGGGTCGGACTTAGGGAAGACGCAGGAGGCGCAGGCGTAGCGGGAGGTACAGGGGAACCAGAGGAGGCTGCTCCCGGTGTCCATGACGAAGGTGAGGCTCTGGGCCGGCGTGCCGAAGCCTAGATCTATGGAGTACGCGCCGTAGCTGCGAGGGAAGGACGGGACTTTGGTGGAGGTGGGGGAGACAGAGGAGTTGTGCTTCTTGAGGTGGCGGGCGCGGGTGAGGGAGGAGGTGGCGAGGAGGTTCAGCATTTCGGATTGCCATGACGAATTGTCGTCGGAGGCGGAGGCGGCGGTGGCGGTGGCGGTGGCGGCGGAGGAGGAGGACGATCGGGGGTGGTTGGGGAGGAATGGAGTGAGAGAAAGTGTGACGGTGGCGGCGGCGGTGGTGGCGGCGGAAGAAGATAAGGCGAGGAGGGAGAGGAGGAAGGAGATGAAAAGCAGGGGAAGAGAGGAAGGAGCCATTATCTCTCTCTGTTTTTTCTGAAGCGAGAGAGGGAATGAGTGGAGTCCGTGAGCAGAGGGATGGGGGTTTATATCTTTTTCTCCGCACGGCTCTCTGTTTCTTTCTGTTTAAGTTTAGGGGGACGAGAGAAAGGTCAAAAGCGACAACGGTTCGGAGGGAAAGAGGACGAGGAAATCGTGTTCGATTTTGGTGCGGTTCGTGTCCTGAACGTCTTTACCCCTTCGGCCGAGGATGGGCAGACACCTTTTGTAAGGCGACTTTGCACGCCTCTCTGTTCAGTAAAGATCGATTTAAAAAATCAATTTATTAACATATGCAACGGAATTTTAGAGAGCGTGTGACTTTACTCGTGATCCCGCTTCCAATACCCATTTGGCCCATTTGGCAGATGATCCGAGGCTTTACCTAGCCTTCGCGCCCATGGCCGACGGTTAATGTAAAAGGCTAAAATCGACTTGATTAGGGTACTTGAATTTGAAGGAGAGCTATCCCGAATTAGAGCTACAGCAACATTACACGAAAATCGCAATCTCCTTGGGGGTCGCTTAGCTGTACCTAAGGAGATGCTAGTTCATTAACCCCCGACAGAGTATTTACGTGCGTGCCCCTATTTAACATGGGCCTAAAGCGCCGCAATTGTCTTCTGCGCACATAGAACCAAAAAGTCTTCGTTAACCGTTGGCGTTGAATGACGTTTGCCTTGGGAGGGATGGCAGCGGTACGCCAGTAGCAGTATTCGCTATTCACCGCCGGACCCCACGACCTTCCGACCCGACTCGTCTCAAGGTAGTCTCACGGCTCGTTGATTAAGACGTACGGACGAGTTGTTGATTTTTTTGTCCCGATGCGTGTCGTGTCGTGAGGGCCGCACCTGTATTCTATGTAGCTGTGCAAATTCCATTTCAGAAAGAGTTCCATGTTTTTCTTCTGGTGTGTTTCTTGGAAGAAACGGATCGACTATGCTGATGGGGGTTCTCATCTCGTCTCGCCATTGGTCGGACGGGCGATGACAATGGCGTTCGACCAATGGACACAAACATGGTTGGTGGCCGCGTGAGTTGGCAGTGCTTTCGTCGCGGGTGGGGTTTGATTTGGAAAGGAGGCAAAAGAGCACCCACAGGGAAACACGTGAAGGATGGGAGGGATGGGGGCCTCGTGCTCCAACACCTTGTATGCGCCAGTTGCGCACTGTTCGTTCTCTTCTTATCCTCGGTAAACTTTGGATCCACTGACGTTGACTCTCCGTCTGCCACACATACACAGTTCTGCTTCGATAGCTGAAAGCTAACGGCTGTGCTCTTCCTCGCGTTTCCTTCGCAGTTCTCCATTAATCACGGGATTTCTCCAGGAAGTTGTCCTATTTTAGCTGTAACCATTGGAAATATCTCGTGAATTATACAGGATACGAGCATTTAGGGCACGGCATCCCAGAGAAACCGATATGTTTTGCTTCTAGATCCTCATCGATCCGGGGTCTGCGGCATTTGGGACTTGAAAGAGTCTGTCCAAACTAGTCACTACCACCGTTGTCCATTCCACGAGGAACTTCAATATTATCTTTACATGTTCCATCACAGCACTGTCAATCTATGCAGTAGAAGACACCATAGACAGCGTCATATGATCAACGATAGCTCTTTCCTCACCTCTGCTAGCCCCGGAAGAAGAGTTCAATATCGTTCCGCATAATTTGAAATACTGGTAAGATGTCGATCACATAACCTAATTCAAGCATTAGTAGGCCATAATAACTTGAATAGTTACAACATAAACGATTGAAGCATTTAGTCCTAAGGAAAAAGGATGAACTAACTACTGTGCTAGCGCCCCGCTAGGGACACAGAATCAGGGACAGCATGACACATTCTTGTTGACGCTGCTCAGAATTCAGCTACAAAGAGTATGCCGTCTGATAACCAAAACTCTTTTACAGCTCCCCACCAGGCCATAACCATGGAAAGGAGGTCTTTGTGACAAATGCTTACATTGCCATGAAAGTACTCTTTGCTGAGCTTAGAGGATCTGGTTTCATGGACTCCTCTCAGGCTTCCAACCAACTGGGCAGACTTCGTGGGGTTCTCTTGCACACTACAAGGCATGTACAAAGCCAATAATAGAACAAAAAAAAAAATCCTCGGACAAAATCTAACATGCACAGAACACTCATCAACACATAAACAATATCATCATCTGCAATTTCTCAAAGTCTCATCGACATTAACCCAATTGCTGTATTGTTGATGGTGGAGTCTTGGATGACTCTCTCCTCATCAATGATAACCCTCAGTGCTATTCCCTGACCATGATTTAAGACGAATGAAAACTTTTGCAGTCGGAAATTGCCCCAGAGCTGTGCATACCGGGCATATGATTCAGCAGGAATCATACAAGAGCAAGCGGACAGTAGGGTGACATCAAAATGATCCATCATGATAGCTGATGGCGTGATACGCACCACAAGAACAACATCATACCAACCATGAGCATCGACAAGATAAAACATTCTCAACCTTGCAATTACCTATTAATGAAAGAACTTAAGGGTCCGTTCATTTCGTAGAAAATGGGCAATTTCTAGAAAATATTTAGCCATAAGTCATTTTCCAAGAAAATGACAATATTTTCTGGTGTCAACTAAAACGTAAAAATGCTTCGGAAAATATTTTCCAATGTTCGATAAGAAAAATATTTTCTAAGACTTCACTACTTAGGCATGCATCACTTACCAACTTATAAATCCATCAAATATGAACTTGCCTTTACCAAACAAACTTATTTCATATCTTTGTTCCCTCGTTGACGCCAAATGCTCATCTACTCTAAAAATGTTAATGTGGATTTTAAAAAGAAGTAAAAGAGAAAAAAAAACAAAGCATGTACAGCCCTCATGAGAATATTCCAGTTGAGTGGCATGTTCTCCCCCTATGTCTTTTTTTTTTTTTTTTTTTTTTTTGATGACCCAGGGAAGCCCCGTACGCCGACTACGCGGCGGAGTAAACCCTGGAGAGGCACGTGAGTCACCATCATCCCTCGTGCCCCGGGTAAGTCACCCTTGCAACGATTGGGAATCAAACTCCTCCCCTTACATTAGAGGGAGAAGCTTGCTCCCAGCAGCGCCACCCAAGCAAGTGGTCTCCCCCTATGTCTTTTGTGTTTTAATAAACAAAAGAAAAAAGAAGCAAAGCATGTAAAACCATTTGCTTGAGTAATCTACAATTGCAAGATAGAATAAATAAATAAAAAAGGATAAGCAATAATGCAGAGCGTGAGCATGAGATCGACAAGCTCGAGGTTCGCCTGGCAATGGTCGAAGACTAGCCAAGAAAGAAAAAGATGGGAAACAAAGAAAAGAAAAAAAAAAGAAATAGAAAAGAAAAAGGAAATTAAAAATAATTCGAATTAAAAAAAAAGAAAAATTAAAATTAAAAATAATTCTAACAAAAAAAGAAAAGAAGAAAAAAAAAGGAGAGGAGGAAGTGAGGATTTATAGAGGTGTAAGATAAAAGAAATCTAATGAGAAAAATGTTTTCCGCTCTTCAAAAGTGGAAAACATTTTCCCTTATTATGGTTTGCATTCGCACACCGAAATATTCCATCTTCATCAATGGCGAGCTACATGGCTTTTTCCCAAGCGGACAGGGGCTTTGACAAGGAAATCCTATGTCCCCCTATCTCTTTACCCTTGTTATGGAGGTTTTCTATGGGATTTTGAGTTCCCACACAGCTCAAGAGGGTTTTAAGTATTATTGGAGATGTAAAACTGTCAATCTTTCTTATATTTTCTTTGCTGATGATGTTTTTCTATTTTGTCAAGCTGATTTGAAATCGGTGACTCTTCTCAAGAGAGGTCTTGATATCTTCTCATCTTGGAGCTAATTGCTTCCTAATAAGAACAAAAGCAAGGTTTTTCTTACAGGGGGACCTTCTCCCATGCAAATAAATATTATTACGGCTTTTGGTTTCCAAGAAGGGAAACTTTCAATGTGGTACCTAGGAGTGTCTATCATTTCCTCTAGGCTTGGGAAAACGGAATTGCATTGCTCTTGTTGACCGGATCACAGCTCGGGTTTAGTCTTGGACCCACCGATTTCTCTCCTTTACGAGAAGACTTCAGTTGATCATGTCAATGCTTCATTCTATTCAAGCCTTTTGGGCTAATGTTTTTACCCTCCCCTATTCGGTGTTAGACCATATTGAGCATATTTTGAGGCAATTTCTCTAGAATGGCTCTTCCTTTGGCGTGGAGGTGCCAAGGTTGCATGGGAGGATGTCTATGTTCCTAAGGATGAGGGTGGTCTTGGGTTACGAAGGTTGCGAGAATACAACAAAGCGGCCATTCTTAAATATATTTGGATTTTGTTTATAGATAAAGATTCCCTTTGGTGCCGTTGGATCTACTTTAACTTCTTAAAGAGGGTTAATTTCTAGGTCTCTACCACTCCTACCATGTGCTCCTAGGCATGGAAGAATATTATAAATTTGAGAAGGGATTTTAGGCTATCATTCTATTGGAAAGTGGAGATGGTCGATTAGTCTCACTTTGGTATGACAATTGGCACTAGAATGGCCCATTGAGCCTTTTCCTTCCGGAGTCTTTTATTGCTAATTCAGGCCTTTTTCAACAAGCGATGGTTATTGAATTTCTTTCACCGACAAGTCAGCATTTCAGGTCTCTTCTGAAGTGTTGGGAAGTTTCCCTTCCGACCCTTGCTCGAGGCCCTGACAAGTTCTCTTGGTGGGAATTGTCTTCCGAGGATCTTCTCGATGGCTTCAGCTTAGGAGGTTCTAAGAACCAAGAAGGACCATGTTCCTTAGGCACACTTTATCTGGAACATATCCATGGCACCTAGATTTCAATTTAACCTTTGGTTAATTACCAGGAATCGCCTACCTACTCAGGTTGTTCTCTTATCTTATGACAAAATCAGCTATGAATTATGTGCCTTTTGTAATGCCACTCCATACTTGATTGATCATCTCTTTTTCAAGTGCCATGTCCCTGCGACTCTTGCTTTTTTTGGGTTGTGCGGTGTAATCTTCCTTGGCGTAATAGGCCTTGGGCGGAGACCATCCGTTGGACCCTAAGATTCCTTTCTAGTAAGGATTTTTTTTACTCCATTGCTCAATTTTCTTTTGGAGCCTCGTGCCACTTAATCTGGAAGAAAAGGAACATCATCATCTTTCGTGGCGAAGCACTGGAGGTCTTTGCTTTGAAGGAGCACCTTATCAAAGTCATTAAGAATAAAGTTCTCACCTTCAGCAAGGTGCTAGACAACCATAGGAACAGGCGGCTTCATCTTACCTAGTTAGGTGGTTTGCTATGTTGTTTCTCTGCCTTGTGGCATTTTGCCTAGGCTTGTGTTACTGTTTGTTCAGCTGTGTTTCTTGATCCTGTGTTCTCTTTCTTTTACTCCGACTCCCTTCCACTCATCCTACATGTTCGCATTATGAGTGAAAGTTCTTGGTGCCAAATTCTGTGTAATTTGGATTTCCCTATTTATATAATTACCTTTACAAAAAAAAAAAAACATTTTCCCTTAATTTAGAAGATTTTTTTCATTTCATGAAAAACATTTTCTCCAATGAGTTCATTTTCCGTGAAACGAACGCCGAAAAATTTAAAAACATTTTCCCGAAAATTATTTTCCGCGAAACGAACCTTAAGTATCTATTACTTTTCAGTTGTCGAAATTGCATTAGCACATTTGATCTTATCCAGATCTTCCCTAACTTATTATCTGGCGGTGCAAACTCATTACATTATCTATTGCTACCTCAACTCGACTGAACTAAGCCTCAAATAAGTAGGCACTACATATTCCTCTTACTTAAAGCACACGAATTAGCCCAGATGCAAGCACACATGGCTGCACCGACCTATGTCCATGCATACGAAATGAGATGTCACTCAAGAGACTTTGCTAAGGATTTAATTATTCGATTCCGTTTTAGCACACGTGTATGTTTAGCAATGGACATAGCATCGATGCTTGCTTCGAGAGATGTAGATAGGATTATTCAACAAAAAGTCCGACTACTAAATTGAGTATATACTAAGAATGGAAATCCTACCGATAAATGCATCATCATACGGTTCATACCTGATTGGAATAGCGCACCATGGCATTTCGAAATTGACTCTGTCACATCAGAAATGAGAGAAAACTTGAGTTCACCGGAGCCCCACCTGACTTTTTACCAGTTCAAACCCACGCAAGGGGGTGCGAGAACTGCGTGTCCGTCGGTACACGGGTCGTCAGAAAAACTCCAAATTCGAGCCAAAAACTGAGTAGTTTAACGGGAGAAGCACTTGCTGCTAAAAAGGACGTGCAGATAAACATCAAATCCAGCATTGAAACCGGTACGGCTGGAACTCAATTATTGCTCGAGAACCACCACGAACAAACTAGGCCAAAAACGCTTTTTGACTCAGCACGGTCGATCCATCACATGGTGGTGCCGCAGGACCCTTATACCGGTGAACAAGTTAAAATTGCCGAACGAAATGCGCCCGCTTGATAACGAAATGCAGCAGCACGCATCAGTCAGTACGATGGAGAACTGATGTTTTGTTAGGAAAAACTAGATAGACACGATGTCAATCGCATTGATTGCCTACCGGCGTGACCGTCGAGGGAGGAAGAAGAACCTCCTAGTATGTGGAGACATGCTGCATTCAACTCGAACGAAACCCTGCATGAGGTATTATACTGTTTGGACTGACTGTGCTCCTACATTTGTGCTGTTGGTGTTTGATGATGGACTTTCGTTCGACATTGAAGGCTTCAATCTTTTAAAGTACATAAATAAAACATCCAAAGTCATCTAAAGTAATGTAGAATTCCACAATATTAGAATGATTCTTAATTTTTTATAAGTTGAATCAAAAATATCTCATCACGCACTTGGGGCATAACGGTAGGAAATTGATAATGTAGTTTTCGCAAGTTCGGCAACTAAGGGTATGTTCGGTAACTAACTTATTCTTAGTTATTTATATTCTTTTGTTCATCAGATCAAAAAAAGAACGGAAATTCATTTGGTAACGTTAATTATTTTTTTTATTCCGAATAACAAATTCGTTCCTGAAAATAAATTTAGAACATAATCCAAAGTAGAAAAAATGTTAATTTTTTATTATGGGGAATAATTCTAGAATTAAGTCATTTTTTTTTTCATTATTTCTTCATTCTCTTCTATTTAGTTATTAGAGCTTCGTTGGTGGCTAGGCAAGATTGGCCTCGCTTAGCCATGGCAAGGCTCCCTTAAGGTAGGTGAGATTGCCAGCTCTCATCTTTGGCCAGTCGTCGGCCATTGCCAAGGCTCGACAATTGGCTAGAGGAGGGAGAAGAAGATAAGGAAAAAAAAAAAAATCTCATAAAATTATTTAAAAAATTAAGATGAATTTGATGCAATAAAAAATTTTAAGAGTCGTACCAAATTCATTCCTGTATTTTTTCTATTCCGAAAAAAGAAATTTTGTGCAATCACTACAAGTGTTTCAATGCTTAGAAACTCATTTGGAGAATGGAATAAAAAATATATATTTCTTAATAGAATTTTTTTTTGAAAATATAATTATTATCAGACCGATCATAAAAAACGGAGTGAATGATTTTCACCACGCTATCAATCGAAACGCCCAGAATTTCCGTGTTCAACTTTTCAGACTCAACTAAGTACAGAACTGACCCAAAGTCGCCAGTATACAAGTTTTTGATTTAATTGTGTTTAGTTCGGAGCAAACCTGGAGGACAAGCGAATGTGAAGTCCAGTGGGTAAAAGAAAAGAACCGCATAAATTACCCACGATATGTTCTGTAAATTGATTTTTCCGCCCAAATATATAGGAATTTACCATAATTTAAATTAAAATACCGGGCATGGGGTAAGCCTTTCCTGATATTTTAGACAGGTTCGACTAGAAATCAGGTCTTTTAACAAAAAAAGAAATTAGGGGCGTGTCTGAATAACATTTAAAGTTTGGAGAGAAAATAAAACGTGATTTTTTACTTTATAAAAATTTAAGAACAAACACACCCTTTCGATAATTTCCAGTTTTATCGTAGAAATGTTCTAATTTTTATTTCCTGTGCAATGTCATAATGAATTAATAACTTTAATTGAATGGAGAAAAAAAATCGGCATTATGTTTCCTTTAACACTATTTAAATTCTCATTCTGGAAACAAACTTTGAATGAATATTTTGCTACTCTTTCAATAACTAAAAACATACACATATTTAAAAAAAAAAAAAAAAACTTAGAGAAAAGGAAAAAGAGAAAGTGATGGGGTTGGTTACCGTACAATAAGGACAATTTAGGAATTTCACAGATTGTGTCTTTAGGTTAATATACATATGGATGTATTGATTGGGGTTTTCCAATGGGTTTTCGGCCCTCAAAGAAATGTTGTGGCATTTTGTAGCTATTTTGAAATAGCTTTTAGCCAAATGCGGATCTTGAGAATACTGAAAGTCCAATACTACTTCCACCCAATCTTCAAAAATAGCATTTGTAGGGAAAAAGTGTCAAAAAAGTCATAAATTTTTTTGCATTTGTGCCAATTTAGTCTTAAACATTTTAGTCTTAAATCTTTTCACTTTGTGTCAATTTAGTAATAAACATTTTCACTTTGTGTCAGTTCAATCATTTTCAACTAATTTTAGCCGGATTTTGTTGACTGGGCATCGGTGAGTTGACATGACACGATCGATGCTAACGTAGATAACTTTTAATAATATTTTAATATTTTTTCAAATTTTTTTCTTTTTTCTTTTCCTTTCCTTTTTATTTTTATTTTTTCCTTTCTCCTCCTCCTCCTCCCTCTAGCCAATCAAAGACCTCAACAACCGGCCTCTAGCAAACCTCACGGTCACTGGTGAGGCTTGAGCCCTTATCAAAGGCCACAAGGGCTATTTGCACTAGGCAGTGAGGCTTGCCTTCATCAAATATGGTGATGGCCAAGCCTCGCCCAAGCCGTGAAGGCGGTCTCACCAAAGGCTTGGCAAGGCTCGCTCTCATAAAATCTTACGAGGTTGAGCCTCACCGGCCATAGGCGAGGCTTGATCTCACCAGATTTGGCGAGGGCAAGCCTCGCCAACTTAGCACAAGGTTGCCCTCACGGCTTGGGCGGCCTTAGGTGAGGCTCAACCTCACCGGATCTAGTGAGGGTAGCTTGACCCTTGCCAGATTCGGTGAGGGTGAGCCTCACTACCCAACGTGAGCAACCCTCGAGACCTCTGGTGAGGGCTTGAGCCTTGCCAATGGTTATGAGGCTTGCTAGAGGTTGGTGAGGTCGACCTCGACCTTGACTTTGTCGGCCGTCGCCGAGGTCCAGT
Organism: Eucalyptus paniculata subsp. matutina; assembly: GCA_017140255.1. Lineage (NCBI taxonomy): Eukaryota > Viridiplantae > Streptophyta > Magnoliopsida > Myrtales > Myrtaceae > Eucalyptus > Eucalyptus paniculata. The sequence goes on from CM029435.1 coordinate 47,998,777, forward strand.
CACCAACTGGAGGAAGGAAGAGAAGAAAGGAAAAAAGAAATAACAAAAAGAATAAGAAAAAAAATAAAATATTCATAAAATATTAAAATATTATTAAAAGTTGTCAACATTAGCATAACCATAACATATCTGTTAGGGGTGTGCAAAATACCCAGGAACTGCCCGGACCGCCCGGAACCGGATCGGAACCGCCCAGAACCGGCGGTTCTTAAGGGAATCGGTCCGGTTCCCGGGTCCAATTGTTGAGAACCGGTGGGAACTGGTCCGGTTCCCGGTTCCGTGGGCGGATCGGCCCGCCCGCCCATCCGGACCGGACCGGTACCTATTTATAATTTAAAAAAAATATATACTAAACAAAAGTCGCGACTCGCGATCGCGAAGGCCCCTACCCTTAATTCGCGAAACCCTAATTCGCGTCTCTTCTCTCTCTGTTTCTTCCTCAGCCTTCGATTCTCTCTATTTCTTCCTCAATCTTCGATTCTCTCCGTTTCTTCTCTTCGTCTTCGATTCATCCCCGAGTATCCACGCCGCCGCTGCTCCTCCTCCACCACTGTCCGCCCCCTCACGCCGGTTGCCACTCGCCACAACCGCTACTCCTCCGCCTCTGCAAGAACTCTCGACCAAGCCCCTTTTCCGTCACTCAACAAGGTACGAAGCCCTAATTCGTGTCTCATCTCTTCCGATTTCTTCCTCAGTCTTTGATTCTCTCTCTGTTTCTTCCTCAATCTCTTCTCCTCGTCTTCGATTCCTCACCAAGCATCCACGCCGCCGCCGCTGCTCCTCCTCCGCCACTGTCTGCCCCCTCGCACCGGTCGCCACTGGCCACAACCGCTGCTCCTCCGCCTCTGCTGTCCGCCCCCCTCGCCGACGCTCAGTCCCTTCATCTTTGATTCCTCCCTGAGCCTCGACGCCGCCGTTGTTGCTCCTCTGCCACTGCTGTCCGCCCCTTCGCATTTGTGCAGGTGATTTAATTGTCTACGCCCTTGTATATTAATGAAAGACTTGCAATTGTAGTACCCTGTTGATTTGCTTCTCCCTCCAGCGGCTCTCTGGCGTGGAAAGGAGCTTTGCTTCAACGAAAACACCGCTTGGTTGGAGTTCAACAGCAACATCGGGAGGAAGTTAGGTGGAGGCACGCTTCACATCAAGGTCCGTTCTTTAGTTTTATCACGTCGCTTTGGCTTAGTCTCTGTTTGGTTTTGAGTTGCGACTCTGGAAGATTTTAGGGGGTTTTGACTCTTGAGGCTGTGACCACTGATCACGAGAGGCTTTCTGGTCGACTATTATGTTCAGTTTGGCACGGTGGAATGGAATGGAATCGGGAAATGACGAGGAAAGGAATAGGCTGGAGTGATGATTACAAGTCTTGGTTTTTTTCTTGGTGAATAGTGGGAAACGGAACGGAATAAAAATCCTTGTGTTTGAGCGTGATTCTGGATAATTTTGGGAGTTTTGAGCTTGTGGCGATTTGGTAATGTGGATAGATGGTCGCTGTTCACGAGCTTTTGAGATTTTCTGGTCGATTGTCAATGCTTATTTCAATTTGCTACAATTTGATTTTGTGATAATTTTGGGAGATGTGAGGTTGTATCGGTTTGTTGATGGGGTCTAATGGCCATCGTTTGCTAGCTTTTGGCAGTTTTCGATAAATTCTTTTTAACTTAGGGACTTACTTTGAGCCTTCTATCTTGGTTACTTTGAGGTCGATTTTTCTAATTGATTCAAAGTACTGAACTAGATTAAGTTTCTATCTACTTATGTTCCATTTCTCATCAACTGAGCTGTCTTACTTCAATATGTTTCTAGTGGATTTCGTCACTTGCCACGGTTTCTTTTCTCCTTCTTTTAGTGATTTCACTTGCACTAAAGTACATTTTCGGTTTTGTCCAAAAAAAAAAAAAAAAAGAGAGAGTACATTTTCGGTTTTGCATTTGAGAAATTGTGATTGTGCATTTTCTTATATTCTAAGATTGATGATCTAGACCTAAAGAAGTGCTGTAGACTCCATCATTTGATGGCTAACCATAGTGCATTGCTTGATTCAGGTGATTCATTAACATGTCAATGGAAGTAGAGGAATCCTATGATGCAATAACACCAATAGTGGAATCAACATCACAAGAACATAAAGGAGGTGAAAACTTTGAAGAAACATCAAAAACAAATCAGGTATCCAGTTCTTGTCCATGTCCTCATAGTAAGCGAAAATCAGCAGCTTGGCTTCATTTTCGAAAAGGAACAACTCACACAAATGGGAAAGTTGATGTATTTTGCAATTACTGCGAATCCAAGTATTCATATCACGTTGATAATGGGACTTCAAATATGTTGAAGCACTTGAGAAAGTGCAATAAGTATCCTCGCAATATGGATAAAAGGCAAAAATTGTTTGCATCACAAAGAGTAGATGGAACTTAAATGATAGGAGGAGATACTACTAGTAGTACTGGGAGTGGTAGAATTTTAATGACATGGAAGTTTGATCAGGAGATTTGTAGGCAAATGCTTATTCGGATGATTATAATTGATGAACAACCATTTTCGATTGCTGAACGTGTTGGATTTCGTGATTATGTGAATCAATTACAACCTCTCTTCAAGCATATGTTGCAATTTACGGTAGCTAGGGATTGCATGAAGTTGTATTTTTGTGAAAAAAGAAAATTGAAGGCTTCCTTTTGTAAGCTTAATTCTAGGATTGCCCTTACGACTGATACATGGAGTTCCATTCATAATTTGAACTATCTATGCCTTACTGCACATTTTATTGATGAAAATTGGAAATTGCACAAAAGGATCATCAATTTTGTGGTGATAGCTAGTCACAAGGGCAGGGATATTGGGAGAGTTATTGATAAATGCATATATGAGTGGGGAATAGAGAAAAAAGTGTCCACAATTACAGTGGATAATGTTAGTTCAAATGATGTGGCCATTAATTATTTGAAAGAAAAATTTTCAAGAGAGAGGCTATTGATCTTAGATGGTGAATCTTTACACATGAGGTGCACGGCTCATATATTAAATTTGATTGTGAAGGATGGCTTGGCTGAGATACGTGATTCCATTACACGTATTCGAAACATGGTTAGGTATGTGAGAAGTTCTCCTATGAGAGCTAAGACATTTCGAGATTGCATTGAAATTACAAGAATTGCTTATAAGAGTTCAGTTTGTCTTGATATCCCAACTAGGTGTAATTCCACTTACCTAATGTTAAAGAGTACCATAAAGCTAAGAAAAGCTTTTGAAAGGATGGAGGAATAAGATGTTTCTTTCTTAACTGAGCTTAATTCTGATACTCCAAGTAGCGTTGATTGGGAAAATGCTATTGTTCTTTCTAATTTTTTGAAGAAGTTTTATAATACCACCAAGAAGATGTCCGGAACTTTGTATATCACTTCAAATGATTATTTTGTGGGGATAGCTTCTTTGTACAAATATTTGCGAGAAGCAATGAAGGCTTTTGATCATAGGGTGAGAGTTATGGGCTTGAAAATGAAAGAAAAGTTTGACAAATATTATGGAAGTTTTGAAAAAGTCAATATGATGGTATTAATTGCGGTAACATTGGATCCTAGAAAAAAGCTGAATTATGTGAGATATTGTTGTAGACTCATTTATGATGATGCTGCAGAAGTTGATGAGATGTTTGATAATGTGAAGTTTGCCTTGGAACGTGTGTATAAATTTTATGAGAAATCTTGTCACACTTCTAGAGACAAAAATTTGGATGGTGAATTGGTAAGTTCTACTAATATCGGTAGTAGCTGCGATTCTTATCTCAATGAGGGAAATGAAGAGGACGATTGCAGCTTAAATTTTGTTGTGCAAGAGCCTTCGTATGATGACTTTCTTAATGAGGAGAAGAAAAAGTCCGATGGCAACTTATCTGAGCTCGATCGATATCTTAAAGCTAAACTTGAAGATGGTCGCGATCTTGACATTTTGAAATGGTGGAGTGTTGCTGGCCAAAAGTTTAAAATCTTATCTTTGATGGCTCGGGATATTTTGTCTATTCCCGTTACTACCGTTGCTTCATAATCAACTTTCAGTACTTCTAGTCGTGTGCTTGATGGTTTTCGGAGTTCTTTGACTCCTAGAGTTGTGGAAGCTTTGATTTGCACTCAAGATTGGTTGAGAGCAATTCGTGATCCGATTAATGTTGAAGAATGTATTGAAAATGCGGAAAAGTTTGAATTTGGTAAGTCCATATCATTTCATAATGTAATTTTTTTGTATATCTATTATCTAATAATTGAATACTTTATTTAATATCTTCTTTTTGTTAGATATGGATAATGTTAGTAAGGAGATTAACAAGGAGATTGACGGTCCATAGAGTTTACAAGTTGAAGTGGGAGGAATCTATGTGGTGAGATTTTCAATAATTGTTTTGAGTTTAATTTTTAGTAGCTCACGCATGCTGCCTTTGGTGTTGCTCTTGCAAGAAGTACTTCTTGCTGGAGTTGATGGATCTTGTAGCTGAAGTTTTTTCTGCTTGTTGTTTGAGGCAGCAATTATGTATATAAAGCCCAATCCAAAGCTGCAATTTTAGTGGTTATTTGGTCCATTGTGACTTTTTCATAGATTGTGTGTAAAACATAGAAGCTTTGTTGTCCCTAACATTGTCATTGAATTTCTAAGATGATTTGGGCAGAATTTTTACATAAAAGAATTCATTGTTGCATCTTATTCAAAACTTCCATCACATCCTCTAGTAGGCCTGGCGAAATGCAGTTAAGGAGGGTGGCAATGGGAAATCCTGTTTTATAAATTTTTCCTTACTCTTACCTATTGAGATCTATGAATTACTAGAAGTGTAGCAAATCTTCCTAGTCTCTGCACTTTTGGTTGTTGTTTATTTAACTTGTGTTGGCTTGAACACAGGGACATGGAGCTTGTGATTTCTTTCAATGGACAGATTCTTTGGTAGAAAATGTGGCCCCCAAAGATGTTGCGACTTCTGTTGTTGCACCTCCGGAAGTCATGGAAATTGAGTCGACAATGGCATATGTTGGTGAAAATTACAAGGTAGATCCATGAGTCATCTTGAAGGTTTTTTCCCCCACCTCACTATTTTATCTATTTCTTTGCAAGATGGGAGATTTCTCTTTCTTCCCCTTATATAAAAACGTACATTTGCTTTTGTTCATGGGTTGTGTGCCGTATTGGGAGATCATGAGCATGTGCGGAGGTGGTGGATGTGGTGTGGGGGTGTGAGGAACAAGGTAATGGCGTGTTGGCTAGCTCAAAATGTGTCATCGCATCACGAAAGATAATCGAAGTAGCCTTAGTTGGAACTTGGTTCTGCTGTCCCTTGTTCTATCTCTTTCTCTTTGCTTTTTTTCTTTCCCTTTTGCTTATTTTATTATTGTTTTCATTATTTTCTTTCGAAAGAATTCATGGTGGATAATGAGCTTGAGAGGGTGGACTAATGCAAAAGAAATTCGTCTATTATTCGTCTATTAATTATTGTTTTAGTTTTTGGAGATTGGAACTTGGAATTTTAGAGCTCAAAACTTCTGGACCGGCGGTCCGGGAAACCAAAATTGTTTTTTTTTTTGGTAAAGGTAATTATATTAAGAGCTTGGACAAGATACAAAGAAACGGATCCGAAACCCTCACTCTGAAGAAAGAAGACAAAGTGAGGGGAATCCGCCGAAAAACACAAGGCTACAAGAAAAGAGAAGAAAAAGAGAAGCCAACAAGGCCACCAAACCTCCGTCAAACAACCTAAGAGGCTAAGAACGGAGATACAAACAATCAGCAAAAGCTAGCAGGAGCATCCGAATCTGTGGAGAAGACGGCCGGATCAAAGCCCCATCCCCTTTGAAGTCGCGAGTTCCTCGGAGAGGGCTGGACATTCTTGAAGGTGATGACTTTGTCCTTCACCATCTTAATTAGATGGTTCTTGAGAGCCGGGAGCACCAGCGATTCACCACGGAAGATCATATCGTTCCTCTTTTTCCATATAAGGTAGCACAGCGCACCGAAGGAGAACCGAGCTATTTTATGATAAAAGCTCTTACCGGCAAGAAATTTCTTGGCCCAGGCAAGAACTTCATCCCAAGATCTGTTTCTCCAAGGTAGGTTACACCTGGCGGCCCAAAAGAAGGCCAAGGAAGCCGAGGTGCGACACCCGAAGTACAGATGATCTATAGAATCAGGAATCTCGCTACAAAAAGCACAGACACGATAGTCAATACGTCCATAGGAAAGGAGCATAACCTATGTGGGAAGACGCTTCCTTGCAATAAGCCAAAGAATAAATTGATAGCGTGGAGTTATGTCTTTGGACCAGATAAGATGAGCCCACCGAACGATAGGCTTCTTAGTTCTGATAAGATTCAAAGCGGAAGAAACCGAGAAGATTCCAGACGAATGCTCACACCAGATAAACCTATCATTGCACTCGGACAAAGCCGGCAAGGGTAAACCCCATCTATGAAGGAATTCCCTTATCGGGAGACCGATGGGCGTGAATAGATCAGCGACCACAGCATGCTCAGGAACATGAAAATTATGTCTAAATGACAAAGGCACGAAGACATCAAGTGGTCCGCAGGGTAGCCAATGATCATGCCATAAAGACACGGAGAACCCATTCCCAATTTTCCATTTAAAGGATGATCGGAACTGACCTCTTAGTTGTAGAATCTTTTTCCAGGACCAAGAGCACGTCCCCGGCTGTGATGCAATCCAGAAATTCCTTCTAGGTAAGAAAACCGAATGGATCCAGTGGCACCACAAGGATTCTCTGTCGGCAAAGAGGATCCATATAAATTTAAGCATAGAGGCTCTATTACAGTCTTTGAGACTCCGAATTCCAAGGCCGCCTTCTGATTTTGGCCGACACACTTCTTCCCAAGCAACCTTGGCTCCGCCACATCCGAGGGCCGTTCCTTTCCATAGGAATTGCCTCATAATTCGTTCAACACTGGCTAGGACCGAAGAAGGGAGGGTAAACACACTCGTCCAAAAGGCTTGGATAGAGTGAAGAACCGACCGCACCAGCTGAAGTCTGCCTGCAAAGGAGAGGAACCGATGTGCCCAGGATTGAATCCTAGATGTAATGCGATCCGTCAACGCAATGCAATCGGCTTTAGTCAGCCTGGAAGAAATAATGGGAACACCCAAATACCGAACAGGTAGTTTTCCCTCTTGAAAGCCGAAAGCCCATAGAATTTTATTTCGAATGGAGAGGTCACCACCCGAAATGAAGATCTCGCTTTTACTTCTATTAGGGAACAGACCACTCCAAGATGAAAAAACATCAAGCCCTCTCTTTAGCATGGAGACCGACGACCAGTCCGCTTGAGAAAAGAGGAAGACGTCATCGGCGAAAAACAAGTGAGAGAGTTGCACTGATTTGCACCTCCAATAATACTTGAATTCATGATTAGCCGTGCGAGACGCGAGGATACCAGAGAATATTTCCATAACCAGGGTAAACAGATAGGGGGACATAGGGTCCCCTTGCCTGAGGCCACGCCCTCCCGGAAAAAACCCATGTAAATCACCGTTAATGGATATGGAGAAGTATGGCGTTCGGACACAGGCCATAACCAACCGGACAAAACATTGAGGAAATCTAAAGGCTATCAGAACCCTTTCCATAAAATCCCAATCCACAGTGTCATAAGCTTTGTGAAAATCAACCTTAACTGCACACTTAGATAGATAAGGCCGAAGATGAAAGCCAGCAAACAATTCCTGGGCGAGGAGAATGTTATCTCTAATCCTTCTCCCCTTTACAAAAGCATTTTGCGATTGGCTGACTAGATCATTTAGGACCATCGCTATACGATTCGCTAAAATCTTTGTAATCACTTTGTAAATGGTGTTACAGCAAGCAATCGGTCTAAAGTCTGAGACAACCGTAGCATTCGGAATCTTGGGAATGAGAGCTAGGATAGTAGTATTTACCTCTTTAAGAAGCTTGCCAGTTTGGAAGAAATCCTGAACAGCCGACACCACCAACGGTCCAACAATTTCCCAGTTAGATTTGAAGAATTCAACGGAGAAGCCATCTGGCCCAGGGGCCTTGCCCTTCGCTAGAGAGAATACCGTATCTTTAATGATAGCATCAGAAACAGGATCATTCAGGGAACGGATTTGATCCTCATTCAGGGGGCGTCGGATAACCGCTTGAATATCTTGAACGGTCGGCTTAGAACCGGTGTCATTAGGAGCCAATAAGGAGGAGAAGAAGTTAATGAATACCTGAGGAACCTGCATTGGGTCGGTAATGAGGAGTCCCGCCGAGTCTTTGACCGTGAGGATCCTATTGACAAGCTGCCTCCTTTTCACCGAATGGTGAAAAAATTTGGTGTTTTTGTCTCCCTCTTTAAGCCACGTAATCCTCGATTTTTGACGGTAAAAGGATTCCTCCTGCTTTCTCAATTCAACAAACTCTTGTCGGCTCGATCTCTCCCTATCCACAAGCTGCGGGTTGGAAGGATCCGCTTGAAGCTGAGCATGAAGAACTGATAAGGCCACTCTCGCTTGCTGAGTCCTACAAGAGATGTCCGAGAACGACTCTTGATTAAGAGTCCTGAGGCGAGTCTTGAGCATCTTAAGCTTAGAGACCAGCTGAAATATTGGCACTCCAGAAACCGGAGTATTCCAGGTTTGCTGAACGATGGATTTGAAGTCCGGGTGCCGTTCCCAATATTCAAAATACTTGAAAGGTTTTCCTTTGCGGGGCGGCTGCAGTACCTTGACCATTATTGGCGAATGATCCGAGATGCCCGGAGTTAAAAACGACGCCTCCGAGAATGAGAATCGAAGGAAACCAAAATTGTTTCGCTGTTGAAAAACCAGAATTTTTGGCGTCAAAATCGGTTCCATGGATCCACCAGGGAAACTGGACCGGACCGGCGGTTCGGTTCCCGGGTGGATCCATGCGATAAACGGGTGGATCCCGGTTCCGATTTTTCGGAACCGGTCCTTAGCGGGCGGTTCCCGGTTCTAGGTCGGGAACTACCCGCCCGGATCATGCACACCCCTAATATCTGTTGACCGGTGCCTAGTTAGCAAAATCCGGCCAAAATTAGCTAGAATGATTGAATTAACATCAATAAAATGTTTAAGACTAAATTGGCAAAACTACAAAAAGGTTTATGACATTTTAGACACTTTTCCCGCATTTGCAGAATGCTGAAACCAATGTTAAAAAATATATATATTTTTACTTTCAAAAACTATTCTCACCAATTTTTTTGGTTTTTTTGATTTTGCCCCTCATTGTAATTGTTCGTTTTCTTCGTGTGAGGATGGCCAGTGAGGGCAAATCTAGTTGGTGAAGGGCTAGTGAGGGTCACTTGACCCTTGCCTGAGGTCATGCGACCTCAGGAGATGACCCAATCGAGGGTTGCTCGGGTTGCGTGACCTTAGGCAGTCCTCGTGGAGGTCCCTTAGTTGACGATCCTGGAGCCCTTTGCTAAGGGTTTGGATTTATTTTTTATTTTTAATAAACCAAAGTCCATTGTAAAAGTTTTTTTGAACCCAAAATCTATTTGTAAAGAGTTTTTACTAAATACAATTTGCATTTCTCCAAAAGTCTTTGATTTTCAGCATTTGTATTATACCTAAAGCCCATTTGCAAAGTTGAACCAAACTCACTACTAACTTTTTCTTTTACATTTTTATCATTTTTGGCCAATTTTATTATTTTAAAAATTTAAATTTGTATAGCCACATCAAAGTATCACGTTGATGAAAGCTAAGCGAGATACATTAAGGCTCTGTCTCAGAAGTTGGGAGCAGCGGGAGCAAAGAAAATTGAGGTGAAAATTTCTGAAAGTATAAAAATTTGGTGAGTACGAAGAGAAGGGAAATTTAAAAATGTAAGAATGTTTTGTGCAATTTCCATTTCCCTCGTGCTTCCAAACTCCCTTTCGCCTCTAGCAAAAAGAACTCCCCTTCCACTTATAGATAGATAGACATATAGGCATGAATTTAATATGAAAGGAAAGGAAGGTCAATACAGAGCAAGTCATGTAATTTCACAATTTTAGGGAAAGGAAGTTTTTCAACTTTATTCTGATTTTTTTAGCTCTAATGTGACTTCATAGCATTTTTTTATTATCATTTTTTAATAGTTATACCTAAACTTTTGACTTGACAGAGCCTATGGATGCGCACAAACAATTACACCTATATACATCAAGCAAGTTTTAGTCAATACTGCAAAGATGGGATCAAATTAAGTATTACTCAAACTAGGAATCTGCCACATTTGAATTAAGTGTTTAGCTATTTAACCAATATTGCAGTCACTATTTTTTTTTTTATCTCACCCTTTGTCAAATGTGAAATTTTAAAGTGATGATATTCAAAATTAGTGTTCTCAAACTTTGTTTCAAGTAAAATCTATATGGTAGACCACAATATGTTAATAAACTTTAGGGGTGTTTTGCGCAGTTTATATAAAAAGGATCGTTTAGTTTAATCGAGTCAACCCTCCCTCTGATTCTCGCTTTGTTTTTCTCGTTCTTATTTTTATTATCTTTTGCGGATTTACCATAGTTGCCCCATTCTTCTTAGATATTTCAAAGTCGCCCGCCCAGTCCTTTTTGTCCTTGACCTTGAGACCTCGACCTCATCGGAGCCTTCAGAGGATGCAAACGACCCCTGTTAACAATGCTCTCCTCTATTTTTTTTTTCATTTATTTTCTATTTCCAATTCCAAAACTAATGACTCAACAATTTAAACCCCCCAAAAAAAGCTTTATAAAAGAAGACCTTTAGATAAGAAGTCAATCTACACGCTCTCTCTTGTTTGCATGTAGATATATGCTCATTAAGGTCCGTTCATTCAAAAAAGTTAAAAATCTATTAATTTTCAAAAAATGAATGATTTAAAATATATTTTCCTAAAAATGATAAGTTATATCATTTACATAAGTGAATAAATAAAGAATATTTTCATCATTTAAGAAAATAACTAGACATAAATTGTTGTTGATAATAAAATAATTTTTTATTTGATAAAAATCGATATTATCCCTAATTTCTTTTATTTTCATATCAAAGAATGGTTTCATTTTTAGATGATTTTCCATGTAACCTTACTTATGTAGATTTCTTATCAATGTGGAAGTTGGTGATTTTCTTTTAAACAGAAAAAAAAAAGTCTGGGATAGATTAGGGACTGAGCTATAATCTGAATTTTTCTTTTCTAGACAAAAAAAGTCGAGATGGAATTATAATTAAACCAAAAGTTTTAGATTTTCTATGGAATTAGGCCCCAAACTTACGGTGGCTAGTGATGGGAAATATGATGGAGCGAGACCCAAGTTCAAATTTTGTGCATAAAATTTCAATAATTACCGAGCAAAAACCAGCACAAAAAGAAGTTGAGAAACGTCGCGATATAATCTTGAGACCAAACCATCCTATTTGTCATAACATGCTTTCAACTGAATTGAGAATATCAAGTTAGCCCACTTCACGAGTTAACCCTAATATTACGGAATCACTACATTTTTTTTACAAAAAGAGACTTAAGGAAATATGATGCGAACGATTAGAGAAACTCAGCAAGGTTATACTATTTTCTAGAAGGAAAATACACTTTAGCCTTATTTTTTTCCTAGCTTTTTCTCATTGATTAAAAAGTCCCAAGAACTTTCAAAGAAATAGTTTCGATATCTCAAAAGTAACTAAATAATAATTCTGTTTGGGTTCCTCAGCAAGTAGATTAAAGAGAAAAAAGCCTTAGTTTATGAATTTTCCAATGACATTGCTGGTCAGATTGAACATCAAGTTCCAAGTGGGCTTATTTCCTTTGATCGAATCATTTCATTTGATGGGCGTGCGAGCAAGTTATCAAACTCATGATCAAGTCTAATTCCAACGAAATCTCTGATAAGATGTGAGTTTTTGCATCGTAATTGTAACGTGTATATAATTTTCGTAGTCACAATTCAATCCTAGGGAAATTAAATAAAGGGAAAATCGAAGTGCTACAGGGTAGGACTAGAATGTCAAGAAAGCCCAAAGGAGCGGGGCGCTGCCGTGATTCTGGAAAGATAGCGGGAGGGGGGAGGGGGGGCGCAATCGGAAAAAAGGAGCAAAGCGAGAAACTTTCTCTCGCCCTGCGCTTCCCTCCACATCTAATCCGAACTAAAATTCCCTCCTTCCCTCGTTTTCTGCTCACTTTCCTTAAAACCCAAACGCTCACCTCTGCTCCCTCCCTCCCTCCTTCTCTCTCTCCCTCTCTTTCTCTCTCTAACAAAACCCTACTGTGGAAACCTCCGTCTCTCTCTCCCTCTCTCTCTCTCTCTCTACCTCGTTGCTCGTCGGCTTCCTCTTCCGGCCGCCCGTTGCCGGCGCAGATCGACCGATTGCGATCGCCGGCCGCCGCCCTCGGGGAAATGGCCGGCGGCTCCGGGACCCCCAACCGCCCGGCCCCGCCGCAGGCGGCGGCGGCGGCCACCGGCCAGATCTTCCAGCCGCCGAAGCGCCACCTTGCGTTCGCCACCACCAAGCCCCCGTTCGTGCCCCCCGACGACTACCACCGGTTCTCCTCCTCCTCCCCCGCCGACGCCCGCCGCTCCGCCGGCGCCGATCACGAGGCCGACGCGATCGTCGTCAGATCGCCTGTAGGTTTCGATTCTCGAGGCCCCCCGCGTTGATTTGGTTGATGGCGTTCGTCTGGTGTTTTTTCTTTGCGCCCCCCTTTTTTTGCGGGAATCGACTGTTGGACGGCGGCTCGATGGAATGCATCGAGATCGGTCGTCTTAGTTTTGCGAATGATTTAGCTCTCTCGCTTGTTTTCAGTCCGCCCTCTGTTGAATTTAGACTGGCGACCATTTTAGGGATCGTTAGATTGTTCTTGAAGAGGGGCTCCGTTTTTTGTTGTAGTTGTCCGTAGTGAAGGTGGGAATTGCAATTACACCAAAAGATACACGTTGTGTAACACATTCCGCCTGACAATTCAACCAATTTCCGCAGCTCCATGGTTGCTGTCTTGTTTTGGCGGTGGAGTCTTTGCGAATTAAGAGGTTTAATTAGCTATGAGCATCTCGTCTTTGCATGAGCTTTGCACCGTTAAGCTTGTGCTTAGTTAATGTGCGGCTTCCTACTGCTTACCTCGATCGAAAAAGAAATGCAGCTCCCGGTGTCTCTATTTCCTTGCGGCTTACGTGAACTCTTCTTTTTTCATCCATGTGAAACAGTTGCCCAGTCAACTAGGGATTGCATGTATGCTAATCAGGAATCCACTAGTAGTATACGTTGGACATTCTAAGTGGTACTGATAATTCTAGGTCGATCCTCAGAGAGTTGCTAGTATGACATACGTCAGATGTTTTGAGTAGTATCTTGATCGTCTTACATAGTTAAGTGCTTCCACAAAATGTGCGCATATTTCCATGTGAAATGTGGATCTTCTCACAGTTGGTTGAAGATTGTATAGTAAGTACAATGGTCCTGCTAAACTGAAACATTTTGATTACCTAGATAAAATTCTCGAAGTTGTATCGGAATTTCATGCTCCATTTCGAGATGAGAATATATATGCCATCATGGGTTTTTTTTGTTTCCTTGGAAAACGTTATTTTCTACTCGATTCATTCAAATTACCACATGAAATTTGGATGTTACCACAACTATTAGAACTGCTCTCAAAATTCAACCTCTCCTTTGTTGGCTATTGAACTAGCGTGAAATGTTTTCCTTTGTTTTTACAGCTACTCAAGCGTAAGAGTGGAACAGCAGAAAATGAGGTGGCATCTAGCATGTGGATTAACAGCCCTGGACATGTCAATGTTATAAATAGTCCATTCCAGACACCTGTATCTGCAAAAGGTGGAAAGGCTTACAACAGATCAAAGGGATCAAAGGCCAACAAGTCTGGTCCACAGACACCTTTGTCAAATGATGGTAGGGATACTACTGCTTGCCTTGTCAATCTTTTCCACTTGTTCACGAGGTTAAACAAAAACTTTGCCTTCCTAAGTTGTTTAGTTCATAATAGTCACGCCTGAACGTGATAGCTTCATTTTTTTCTTCATTTGTTACCTTATTTGGAAAGCCATGAAGTCACTGTTGAATTTTGATGAATTTGCAGGATCACCTGCAGCCCTTACTCCAGCAGGCAACTGTCGATATGATAGTTCCTTAAGTAAGTCTCAAATTAATTATTTTCAAGATAATACTTTGGATGTAAAAATTATTATTCGTAATTAGTCTTTCATACTGACATTTGGAATTTCACAGGTCTTCTTACCAAGAAGTTCATAAATCTAATAAAGCACGCAGAAGATGGTATCCTTGACTTAAACAAAGCGGCAGAAACTTTAGAGGTGATACAATTTTCATATACCATGTGATATAGGGATTTCTGTAATGATCCAGTGATTGAAACTTCTTTTGCATTGTGTCCCATGAATCATGTGTTTCAAGGTTGGCATTAATGACATGGTCCTAAAAGCTCTCATTGATGCAGGTGCAAAAGAGGCGGATATATGATATAACTAATGTCTTGGAAGGCATTGGTCTCATTGAAAAGAAGATAAAGAACCGGATACGTTGGAAGTAATTTTTCCTCTCCTTTGTATTTAGAAGTTCAAAATCTTTAGTGATAGTACAATAGGATTTAAGGCTCAAGGGAACTTAGTTGTCTATTCCTGTGATTGATCAGGGGGCTCGATTCTTCAAGACCAGAGGACGCAGATGTGGATTTTTCCCGTTTGCAGGTTTGCAAAAGCGCTATTAGCATCATTCTATTTCGATATTGTGGATAAGCAGTCTGCAATCTGGATTCTTACACCAGCAATCCATTGTTTTAACAAGGCGGCATATGAGTAGATAATTAAATGGGGAAAAAGGAGCAAATCCTCTTTTCTAGTGACGGGATTTAAATTGCCCTTTGCAGGCAGAAGTTGAGAAACTTTCTCTGGAAGAACGGAGATTAGATGACCAAATAAGGTGAGGTGCTGAGCTAGACTGCTGGGATTTTATTCAGAGTGCTTGATTAGGCTAGTAATGCTTGTCATTCTTGCAGAGAAATGCAGGAAAAGTTGAGGGGCTTGGGTGAAGATGAGAACAATCAAAAGTGAGATCCCAAACCTGTGCATTGAATTAATATTTCTCTCCTAGCTATGCAGGACTTCTTAACTTTTTGTATATGCAGATGGCTCTTTGTGACCGAAGAAGACATCAAAGGCCTACCCTGCTTTCAGGTCAGTCGAGATTATATGCTTTTGGATCTTCTGTAGTCACCTAGTTACGACTCTAAGGTCCGGCTTGTCACAGAATGAGACCTTGATTGCTATCAAGGCTCCACATGGCACAACTTTGGAAGTACCGGATCCTGATGAAGTAAGTCAACCCCAAATAATGCTCACTGTATTCTTTGATCTTTTATGATTTTGATATAATCTCAACGCTTCTATATGCTCTAGGCTGTTGACTATCCTCAGAGGAGATATAGGATAATACTGAGAAGCACTATGGGTCCAATTGATGTCTATCTTGTAAGGTACTATTATCACGTGATAAGCATATACGCATTTTTAGCTGGATACATTAACAGCCATCTTCTTTTCTTTTATTTGTCAAAATCCTTTCCCATCTTTTTCATACTCAAATGAGGTTTTATTTTTGAAGTCAATTTGAGGAGAAGTTTGAGGAGATGAATGGTATGGAGCCACCCCCTAGCTTACCTCTTGCATCCAGTTCTGGATCAAATGAGAATACAGTAAGTGAGGCCGTGAATGTGGATAGCAACAGGAATGAAAGTGATCCTGATGGCCTTGCCTATCAAATATCCTTGGATGCAAATGCTTCACAAGAGATCGTTGGAGGAATGATGAAAATCGTACCATCAGATGTTGATGTTAGTATTGTTGGAACCGTGATTTTTCTTAATATGATAGAATCTTAAAGCTTTAAATGGAAACTGCTTAATGCTGCAGCCCTTGTCATTGTAGTTGTCTTTTGTAAGAATTTCGTCTTAAACACCATCCCACTTTCTATCTATTGCAGAATGATGCGGATTACTGGCTATTATCGGATGCTGACGTAAGCATTACGGACATGTGGAAGACGGACAGTATCCTAATGGAACTATTGCTTATTTCTTTTATGCTTAGTGTCCATAGTCATATAATATCCTCATGTGTGCTCTTCATTCTGCTCAATTTTTAAACTGCTGAAGTCCTTAACTTGCTCACTAGCTGGCGTGGAGTGGAGTGAAGTTGATATGCTTCACCCCGATTTTGGAATTCCTGATGCGAGTATGCCCAGGCCACAAACTCCACCATCAGGAACTACTGATGTGCCAAATCCTGTTGACTCTGCCAATGGGTGAGATGAAGCTCTCTGAACGTGCATTCTTTTCTGGCCTTCACGGTCCACATTATGCCAAAGCTATTGGAGTTGGGACTGTGAAACGCTTTTGATTTACTAGATGAGTTTGCACTCGACAAGCATCTTCAGGAAGCTACTGACAACAAGCAGCGTAATGCCAACTTTGGTGCTGTAACTGAGCTGTGGCTTAAGTGACTTAGGTGAGTATGGAACTTGATTGAGATTTTTCAAGTGCCCCAACTGAAGTACCAGTTCAACTGCCGAGGCACAGGTAACCCACTCCCATCTAGCAAAGCTTCACCTGTCTGCAGCAATCTAATTTGAAGGTGTCTATTTATGCGGACGGTGCGATGGATTACTTATTGAATCAAAGCTCACCCATGTGTATAAATCCTGTCCATGGAAAACATAGCATGAGGCATTGGTTAGGAGTAGAATCTCACTTATTGATGAATGAAAGGTAATTGGAATTATACATACTGTGTGGTTACTCTAGTTTTGTTTAGATCAAACTGGATGAAAATAGGTGGAGTTGATTGAAATCTTGTTAATCTCTGGTCCTGGTTCACCACTTTTTTTATAGCACTTTTATCAAGATAAATTAACGTTAATCAAGCTTGAGAAACTTTAAAATCACCTGTCCGGATTGATCATCGGTTTTCCATCCATAGCTGTAAAGCATGAGCTCAACTAGTAAGTATTAGATAGCAGCAATAGAAGGAAATTCAGTGTTCTTGTAAATTCCGTTAACGTCATTTTCGTGTAACCTTTGACGAGCACCTTACATGGACCGATCGGTTTCAACATAGTTGTATGGTCCCCTCGCTGTCTCGCAATTTGTTGCAGCTTTAACATACGCGACAGAGACAAGTCAAGACTTCCGAAACTAGGCATCACAACAGCAGTTCACGACTTTCTATGAAATTCTGCGATCATGGAACGCAAATTCTCGTGCTATTTAAAACATTTGCGGATTGACTCGCGTTGTAGAATTAGCCCTCAAAACAATAAAGGCCTTTCGCAGCTTGCACGATTAATTAGTTCGGTGGATGACTACGAGATGATAGCGCCCGAATTATTGGTTTCGGTACAGATGCTTTAAATACAAGGTCAAGGACAAAATTAGTTCTTACCCTTTTGGGTCCATTTGGCAATGCTTTCACAAAGCCCTTTGAGGCTTTAAAGCCTTTTAGCCCTAGACAAATAGTGTTTGGCAAATTTTTTGGAGGGCCTTAGGAGATGCAATTATATATTTAAAATGAAGGATGAGCTTATAAACGGATAGATTGGATCATAAATAGCTCAATCCAAATCGATTCATTTAACCTGTTATGATTCGTTTTTTACAATGTAAATTTCTTAGACTCATTCTGGATTCATACTCAGCTGGTTTCGGGATTTGTTTTTGGTATTTTTTCTTTTTATATTGTTGCCGTTGAAGAATGGATGGCTTTGGATTGGCTCATCGAGTTAGTGAGACAGCTTGGGGTCGAGTTATGGAGAGAAAAGATCACCGCAATGAGAACAGTAGTAAGTTAGAAAATAGAATAAATACAGAAAAGTGAACCACAATAAAATGGATATGCGAACTAATGCACGTCCGATATATGACAATCAGTCGCGAGTTCAGGATTATTCCTCTCACTACAATTGAGTCGGGATGCATTTTCCGTTTATGTGAAAATTGCAACAGAATTACGCTGAGACACATCGATGCGTAAGTAGAAAGGAAAAAAAAAATCATCCCATTACAAACTAGGACTTTGCCATCCGCGTTTTAACCAACAGATTCCACCACCATCTTCACCACCCCTTCGTGCAGAACATCATGGATGTTATTGTCCTTGTCCAAGAGAAATGTCGCCTGGGAGAAATAATTAAAATGACAAACTGCACAACATGTTTACAAAGAGGGTATGTCCGCACAGCAATCTTGCTCAGACAGCATGCCGAATCTTTAATTAAGCAATAGATGCATGAGGAACAGCAGGCTTGCTGGTCGTCCTGATTTGTGGTTCATGGGTTTGTTGGTTATCTTTCCCCTTTTCTCTTTCTTTTATCTCTCTTCTATTAAGTTTTGGATTAACTCTACAATTTTTTTAAAATTTTTGTCCAACCAGCACGGGCAAATACATCCAAATCATCAGTTTGCCTAGTCAACATTAATGTGGCGCTTATGCGTCGGTCCATATTAGCATTTACGTTTATTTTAACCGAATGACTAAGTGGAACAAAATAGTATATAGTTTAAGGTTTCAATTGCGCACAGGAAAAAAATAAAAATCAACGAACCTGATTGAATAATTTTTTATTAATATTGAGACTTCTCGCGTCTTTTTACCTAAAAATAAAACATTAAGGGAGTTTCTTGTTGTGTGGACAAACATGCCCTTAAACTCAAAGGGAACAATTTTGTGATGCCACAAAAGTTGGGGGTAAAATTGGAAATTTACCTTTAGTCCCATAAAAGCCCCAATTTGCTGTTTGGGTTAATATCACAAAAATTCCAAACTGATATATATATATATATTTTGGTAAAGAATTCCAAACTGATATATTTTTAACAAATTTGTGTAAAAAAATTGTTTGACTATTAAAACCTCAAACTGGTACATTTATGGTAAATTTTATTCAAACTAATTTTTTGATCACAAAAAATCCAAATTGGTACATTGTGACAAATTTATTATCTATTAATTTTCATTAAATTAAATTAATACCAAAAAAATCATAAATTAATATAGACAAATGGATGATAAAACTCTACACTAATACATTTGTGATCTAACTCAATAATTTGATCGTAAAATTTAATAAAAACTAATGAAAGATAAATTTATCATAGATCTTTACCAAAAAAAAAAAAGATAAATTTATCATAGATCTATTCATTTGAAGTTTTTTGTGATAAAAATTAAGTTTCTTATAAATTCATCACTATTAGTTTGAGGTTTTTCATTATATTAATCCTTTCATTTTCCCAACTTTAAATGAGAAAAATCTATTAAAAACCTCAAACTTTGCTAAATATGACAAATTTACCTTAAACCTTTTTTGTGATATAAAAAACTCTTAACTTTACCAACTATGACACATTTATTCCAAACCTATAGTTGAAGGGCATCTTCATCTTTTATTTTTATTTTTCTTGTTATGTTTTACCTTCTTTTTTTTTTCCTTCTTCTCTCTCCCCTCTATTGGCCATGGCGAAGGGAAGCTAGACTCGAGCAAGAGCTGCCCTCGTTGGTGTTGGGCTAGGGTCGCCCTCCCTTGGGTTGGGCGTGGACAACCCTTGCTAGATTTGGCCTAGGCGAGGGTTGCCCTCAGTGGCGTCGGGTGAGGGTCACCCTCCCTTGTTGAGTGAGGATAGTTTTAGCCAAATTTAGTGAGGGGGCAACCCTCGCCAGATTCGACCTAGGCAAGGGTAGCCCCTGCTCGAGTCCAACCATGGTGGAGGGAAGAGACGAGAAGAAAAAAGGAAAAAAAGAAAAGAAAAGAAAAGCAAACAAAAAAAAATTTAAAGTAAAAGATGAAAATACTTTATAATTTGAGGTAAATATGTCACGTGAGTATAAATTTAGATTTTTTGTATCACAAAAAAATTTAATGTAAATATATTGTTTGAAGTTTTTTATATCATAAAAAGAATTTGAAGTAAATTTGTGATATTGGATATGTGGTTTTAGGTACTTTTTCCCATAAATACAATTTTTGCGATTTGTGATTTCGGCTATCGCGGTGCATCTTCTTCCTCCCTGCAGACCTCAACTGACGCAATCGACGCCACAGCCCAGCCCCCGCGCCTCCGTCCCTCTCGCCGCCGACCGCCGACCGCCGTGCAAGCACGAGGCCCGGCGAGTCGCAGCCAGCAGCCGAGACTCTTGCTCGCTTCCACGCTTCACAGCCGGTCGATTAATTCCGTCGTGTCCTCACGCCTCGAACGACACCTCCGTCTGGCTCGCCGAGTGCTCGACGCCGACTCGCTCGATCCTGCACGTCGACCAGGTCCGTACAAGTCTCCACGACGTTTTGCTTTCTCCGGCGACTTGGAGATCGGACGACTTAGCTGCTCTCGTCCCCGTTGAGTATCACATTGTTCTCAAGCTGGGAGAACTTCCTTGCTATGCTCCTGCAAAAGTTCATCTCTCTCGCGTGATCATTGATAGATATTTGGCCAGAAAGGAGCAATATAGCTTGTGAAGATCATGAAATCGTTAATGGATGGGCTAAATCATAGAGTTTCTAATCTCTATTCAATTGGCATTGATAGATATATAGTGAAAAAGGAGCGATATGATCCTGTCTTTTCCACACGATCTGTATCCTTGATAGTTCCTGGATTCCTCTTCGGTTGATTCGGTGTTCTCGACGAAGATAAAGCTGTTACAACTCAACAGCATTGAACTGTATGATCTTTTGCAGGTAATGGAACCATGGAGGCAGGTGCGTTGCGTGATGATGTAGAGGTTGAGGAAGAATATGTGTTACTTGATCTTTACTCTGTCTCTGAGCAGTTCGACCTTCCGCCAAATGCACCATATGTCTTGTCTGTATGTGTTCGGACTCACAAACTTACGTTGTTTAGCAGTTTCCTGGTCTTATATCTGTAGTTTGTAATCATGTCATGGTGACGAGATATGCGGTTCCTACCGACAGCTTTGTTGAGTGCTTAGCCAAAGTGCTGTCACACTTGTGGTCTATGATACAATAATCATTGGATAGACAATGTGCTTGGACCTGCAATAGATGGAACATGCTAATACTTGGGCATGAGTATGCCCTTTCCACTTTTGATGTTCTGCTATCTTCAAAATCATTTGATTAAGACTTGAGACACTCACCATCCACCAAACATGCTAGCAGGCTCAGTTGTCTTTAGGCCCTGTCTCATAGTCGTAAATTCGCTGTCTCCTTTTGAGTGAGAAGAATTTTTTCCCTTGACCATTTGTTTCTTTTTTAGTTCCTCAATGGAAACTTATGTTCACTGGCGTTCATTGAGTCAGATTGTTTCTCACCAAGTATTTTCTGTACTTCAGGGTCTGGATACATTGAATCCCATATTGGTCATTGATAACAAATTGAAGCTGGTAAGCTCTTTGTCTAATTTACATGTTTATTTTTTTGGGTTGGGGGGGGGGGAATCGAGATAAGAAATTTTGCGATGCATAGTTTCTTCCAAGAGTTTTTTCTTTCTAGCTGTCCAGTGTCCTGACATATGGTCGAGTTTTTGACTTGTCATAACCATTGCATAACAAGCCTCCTCCTTCCATTCCTCCATCTCTTCCCTTATTTATTCGGAGTGATTATATATGTGACAGTAAATAATGATGAAATCATTAATATGTTAAATTATTTGCAGCCAGTTGGAAATGAGGCCCTGAATCTGTAGCATCATCTCATGATCAATAATGCTTGTGATTTAGTTTATCGCAAAAGTAGACCTGAACCTGATGTGACATGTAACAGTAGCTAACTGTGTCAAGAAATTTAGCATATTGTTCAACACATGTTTTGTTCGTTGTTCCTTCATATTAGGTGTGGTAAGTTAATGGACCTCAATCTGTTGAAAGAAAAATACCATGGTTACATGTGATTAATTATGCAGAATTCTGTCTATATACTCCACAATTTGTCTCTATCATTTATTTATAATAACGTGGCAGGAAATTATTTTTGTTGAATTCTTAAGGGAGAACATATGTCCTAGTTTCATCTGCAATGCATGTATGTTTTATTAAAGTAGTGTAAGACTCGGTGGCTTATCTATTTTATTGCCCTGCTTCATAACAATGATTTCAAACCGGGGCTGGACCGGTGAATTCAACTGGTTGGCTTGGGAGCCAGACCATGATCTGTGTGGTTTTTCTCAATTAGTTGTACTGGTCAAACCCGGTGTTACCTGGTTCAACCATTCAACCCAGTTCTGGCCACTGGTTGGATCTTTGACCAAGTTTTTGACTTTGTGAAAAAAATTGACGAGCTGAGGCAAGAATTAATTGACCTACTGATCTCATGCGGATTGTAGAACACCTTATCCATTGGGGTAGATGCTCATGATGTTGTAAGTGGGCATAATAAACACACACAAATTGTGTGTGTATAAATGTATCAGTAAATTCTCCAACTTTGTTGACCAGAGGTCCAATAGGTTGAGCGGGGAGCTAGAACCAATGCCAGTTCTTTGACTGGTCTGGGTGTAAAAATACTGTTCCATAGATAACATTTTGCCTTTGTTTCAATTATCTTTTCTAATTTCAGCGTGCTTCCTTTCAGAAAGAATAAAGTAATGATCTTATGATGTTATCCTGAAAAAGTGAAAAGCATTTCTTTCATTTTAGTTGATATAACTTGTTTAGTTTACCTGTAAAAGATATTATCATTGAAATGAGAAAGAAACCAATTAACATGTGAACTTGTAAAATTTTTGTAAATTGGAATGATCCTTTGCAAACATGTATTATTTGGTGTAACCAAACATCATCGTCACTAGATAATTTTTAAATAATCTAAAAAAGAAGAAAACAATTTTTATTAAGAAAAAAAGCTTTAGAAAAATGAATCTAAGTACTAACTCTTTTCATTTAGTGATTTATGTGTCTAATTTTGCGGTGAAGTGTGTTCGAAGCCAAGAGAGAGACCTAGAGTTGTGAATTATGAGGATGTCATGTTGTCTTTTCAACGTGATTGTAGTGCATGGGTTTCCTCCTTTCAAATATCATGCTTGTATTATGTTAATGGGATTTGAATGTGGATGTGGATGTGGAGGTGCTGCAGTCTCAGTGTCTGATTCATCTGTGTAAATGTGTGCAATGTGAAGTTTATATGTATGTATATATTTTTTTAACAGAACTAGTAGATGTAAAAGTACATTCTCACTTTGTAGAATGCAATATTTGCCTGAAAGTGTCTTTTTTTTTCCTTAATGGTGTTCAGTTGTTTGTTACCTTTTCTTCTAGATTCTACCCAATAATAGTTTACATCAGTTTTGTTTCAAAGCACATGTGTAGCATGTTTCTTCTTGAGATGAAGAGACTCTCGTTTGCAACCACACCAGTGTGCTGTCATATCCTTATTACATGGTTATATGACCTCAACGAAAGAGTTGGACTTAGTGTCAGTATTACCTTGGTTTCACAGCATAATTGTATTGAAATTTGCTAGTGGAAGTCTTATTGAGAAAACATTCAGCTTCATGGATATCACATCTTTGTTATTATTAGCCCCTCTCTCTAGAAGTCTTCTTTTGTTCTATTTCTGAGTAAATTGTTAATTTTATCTTTGCTCTAAATCCATTTCGTAGTTATATGTGGAGTACTGCATGGCATGTAAAAATATACATGATTTTACTTAAGTATTTTCATGCAATCGTGAGATTCATGTGGACTTGAATCTAATTGCTTATGCTTTCCTTTGGTGCAGATTGGGCATTATGAGGAAACAATAGGAACATGTATTGCTCTTACTGAAGAGAGTGAGTCTCCTTTGATTTAAATTTATCTCATATCCATGGATCATGGCAGCAATGACTAATCTTTAATTTGATAAGAGAATCTTATGTCTTTAAAAGCATGAAAGATTCCATTCACTTTAATTTCCTGGCTTTCAGGAAGTTCAGTATATGGACACCTTTTCTATGTATTAAGAAGCCAATTGTTGTGTAAAAGGAGCTGTAAAAGCAAATTTACTATTTATTTTTAGAGGCAAGGGGAGTTGGGGAATTATTGTTTCATTGGTAATTAGATTATTAGAGTAGTGTCCATTGCAAACTGGAACTGAATGTCAAAAGAATTGTTTATTGAAATTCTATGTTCAGTGCTTTCATCAGTGGCTGCCAACCCATTGCCATTCAATCAAGAGTTATGTACTTTTAGGCAATTAAGAGGATTGAGAGCTTCTTGGTCTTGCATTCTGCATAAGTGAAAAAGTACAATTTTTGCTTTCACGCCAAAATTTAATACACGAGTCTAAAAAATTACGAATATATATATGCGAATCTACATGTCAATATTTATATGATGCAAAAGTTTGTGTATTGAGGGTTAAAAAAGACAAAAGTACATGCACGGCAGGATTTAGATTAAATTAGAAGGAAAAGTTAATCCAGACCTGCTCTGAATTTTAGTGATGACATATGATCAAGGAAGTTTACTTTCTTATAATGGAACCAAAAAAGGAAGTTTGCTTTCTGCCATTGTGCTTCGTTGTGAAGAAGTTGAACTCATTTTTTGTAGGCCTCTTTTGGCTTTTTTGTCAATGGCTACCTTTCTCTTCTGTCTCCACTACCTATATGTCTAATGATCATCTTTTCCATGCAAGTGTCATGCTTTATGCTTTTCATATCCCATATCTTTGTTTCTTGCAACTATAATACCTGCTTAGCTATTACTGGAAAAATTTAGGAATCCAGGACAATAAAGCCTTTGCCGCAGTAAGTGGGACGGTGTACATGTGCTCTGTTTCTTATTGAGTACTTGATAAAACTAACTTCCTGAGGTTTTCTCTTGAATTTTTCTTTCATATTTCTATAGGCCTTGACTTTCCCTAGCCCCTTGATTTATGTTATTATCATCATTGCACAGTTACATCTTCTTGTTTGGCTCAAAACATCTTAGACAAACTTCTCATCTTATCCTTGAATGCTGCTTCAAAGATAAAGAAAGGCTCTTGACTGTTTGTGATGATGTTATATTGCTCCAGATTTTCTTTATAAGAGAAAGCAATTATCTGCATCCTCTTAGGAGCCATCTAAGAAAAATGATGTATACGATCTATGCAGGTACTTCCTCCATCAATCCTGAAGCAACAGGACCATCTGAAGTGAACAAATCCTCTGGCAAATGCAATATGAATCCAAATCAGTGTCCCAGCAAGCAAGTAAAACCAGTTGCTTGCATCAATAAGGTTCTCAAGTTTAAACTATTGGTAGATACCGATGTTCCTGATGCAAGTGCTCAGCCATTAATGAAAGTTTTCAATTAGTCATCAATCACATGGAAAATTGGTTGTCTTGTGTATACGTTGGGTAAGTCTTTTACTTTAGTATTTGAGCAGTTTAGTTCTTCATTTTGTCCTTTAGTTCACTTCTATGTGGTCTATAATTACCTTTTATCTGATCGATCTACATAATGCTTGTAGTTAGCTTTGAGTGCCCAATAATGTAGCTGATGAGCAACTTTATCTCCATACATTTACTTGCAGTAAGTTTTTCAAGCATCCTTCTGAGTACAGGCCTCTAGCAATAAAGAGGAGAAGACTACTGGTTTCTCTGGGACTTAGCAATCACCATATTTCTATCTGAAATTATTGGGGAAAACTCTTAGTCAGCTGTTCACATCCTTGTGGATGTGTGTTTCTGGGGTGCAATTGCTGGTATAGCCTGAAGCTTTCTTCATGAGCTTTTCAAAATAAAGGACTGGCATGCTTAATGGGGTGGATTAGTAGGTAGACAAATCTTGAACTTTCCTTGTCAGGATGAATTGGAGATTCATTTCTAGACCCTCCATATGCTGCTGTTTTGTACTCATGACTACTAGAACCAAAACAACCTCTGCACAGTATGTAGCTTACAGGGCCAGAGACCCTACATTTGAAAAACTCATGGAGAAATACAAAAACCTTCTCAAAGTGGTTGCAATTCAAGACCTCATTCTTGCTTCCAGCAACCCTTCATCATCAATTTCATTGGACTTCCTCAATAGGCTCTCCCAGAAGCTCCACTTGAATCGTGGTGCTGCCTCCTTCCTCCGCAAATACCCCCACATCTTCCAAATATTTTATGATAATAATAAGTCTCAACCCTTTTGCAAATTAACTGATGCTGCCATTGAAATTGCCCTAGAAGAAAGTCAGGCTATCAAAGCATCAATGCCCCTTGTTGTAGACCGATTAGTTCGCCTTTTATTAATGACTTCTTCAAAGTCTTTGCCACTCCGTGCTGTTTTCAAGGTCTGGAGGGAGCTTGGTCTCCCAGATGACTTTGAGGATTCTGTGATTTCTCAAAATTCCAATCTCTTCAGACTTTGTGATGGTCATGAACCAAGTACTCATATCTTGAAGTTGGTTGATGATATTCACGAAAAAAATCATCTTACAGCAGCAGTTGAGAATTGGAGGGTTACTGAGTGTTGTAGAGAAGACAGTCAAGTTGATAGAACCGAAATTAGGTTCAGTTTCAAGCATGGTTTTCCTCCGGGTATGAGACTGAGCAAGGACTTGAAGGCTAAGGTTAAGCAATGGCAGAGATTGCCCTATGTGGGGCCATATGAGGAGATAGGGGAAAAGAGAAAGTCTAAGGCTGCAATAATGGCATTGGAGAAACGAGCAGTTGCTATTGTTCATGAATTCTTGAGTCTCACTGTGGAAAAGATGGTCGAAGTGGAGAAGATTAGTCATTTTAGAAAATGGTTCGAAATAGATATGAATATTAGGGACTTGTTCTTGGATCATCCTGGGATATTTTATCTCTCAACCAAGGGGAAGACACACACCGTGTTCCTAGAGAAGCTTATGAGAGAGGATGTTTGATCGACCCAAATCCTGTTTATGAGGCAAGGAGAAAGCTTCTTAATTTAGTTCAGTTGGGACATCGTGCATTTTTTTCTGGTAGTCCAATGATAAGGGATGCTGATCAGAGCAAGGTGGATGAGTTTCGAGGAAAAGAATGAGGCCAAAGAAACACAAGTTTTACTGCAATCTGGACAGATCCTCTCCAAGGATGAGCTGCCTTGACCTCGTCCTTTTGTTTCCCTGGTTATAAGTTTAGAAACATAAAAGGATGAAGAAGCTAACCTATGAAGTATGGACAAATGGTCAACTGATTAGGGTTGTCTAAGAGGTTGGGTTTGTCCACAAAGTTTCAGAGATTTAGATACTTTGGCATTTCTGGATATGGCCTAATAAACTCCATTCAACCTGGTGCCTTATCATATACATATGGACTCCTCGGGGGTAGTTTCTTGCTGATGATGGACAATCTCAGGCGAGGCCGGCACATATTTGCATGTCCCGAGGATGAAATACATCTATTTGTGGTCAGGCACAAGCATATCAGGTATTATTAAGTGGGCAGACATGTCTGTAGTTACGTGTAGTGCTTGTTCTTTACTTGAATGCAGCACTGTGTTAGGTATAACACTAAAATCATTATCTAGTTGTTAAATTGTCAAATTATTGAGTTCCCACCTCAAATGCTGTTGGTTGTTTTTGCCATTTTGGGTTTCAATTGTCAGTTCTGACTGTTGCGCAAAAGATTGTATGATATGTTTCTTATGTCAGTGAAGGTCCTTTAGGCATTCTCAGCTCTCTTCTTTTCTTCTATGGTCCTCTTTACTTTCAAATTGTGGCATTAATGAAAACTGAGAACAGTTAATCATACTTTCAGTTACATCTTTCCATCAGTAAAACAGTTGAGGTCCCAGGGTTATGACTGCTCATGTTACTGAACTTCATGTATTAGTATTATGACCTTCCGCTTGAACAAATGTAGTCCTTGATGAGTTTTTACTCATTACGGGCTTTTGGGGCCTTATTTTTTCATTTCATTTGATGAGCATGGATCAATTAAAAAGCAACTTTCTTGGTTGGTCATTGAATAGATAATAAGCGATCCTGTTTCTCTTGCAGCCATACTAAATATAGGTATGATTCAAACAATCTGTGATTCTGAATTAGCAACAGTAAAAATGAGTACAACTGCAAAGCAGGCAAAAGAAAAAACTCCGAATCTGCAGAGTCTTGTGCAGTGTAATTTGCTTCTGCATCTCTTATCAATGTAATCTACTCTGGATAACGATATTGTTTATATGTTGTCTTCTCTAGCCGGGTTGAAATTTCTTTTTCTTATTTTATTACATGATACTTGATGAAAGGGCTTTAGATTAAATGATACATTAGAATCCATTATCAAAGATGTGTCTGTCTTGCCCTAATGCCAATTTGTATTAGCTGCATTCTCTGTCTTGCTCTATGTTCATTTTCACACAAGAAAAAATCATTCAAGTTTCATTTACTGCATTGTATTTGACTGATGTGTCAGATTAGTCCAGTTAGTTCCTTTCTTTTGCTCGCAAGTTGTGCACTGTGTTGCCCATGGTCTATGATACAGTAATCATTTGATAGACAGTGCTTGAACCTGCAATAGATGGAACATGCTATTGCTTGGCATAAATATGCCATTTCTACTGTTGATGTTCTACTATCTTGAAAATCATTTGTTTAGGACAGGAAACACTCTCCAACCACCAAACATGCTAGCAGGTTCAGTTGTCTTTTAACACTGTCTCATAGTTGTAGATTGGCTGTCTCCTTTTGAGTGAGAAGAATTTTTCCCTTGACCATTTGCTTCTTTTTTAGTTCCTCAATGGAAACTTATTTTCATTGCCGCTTATCGACTCAAATTGTTTATCACCAAACCTGGATACATTGAATTCCATATCGATCATTGATAACAAATTGAAGCTGTTAAGTTCTTTACCTAATTACATGTTCTTTTGTTTTTGGTGGTTTGTGAACCAGGGGGGTGGTTTGGGGGTGGGGGTTGGGGGGTTCAATATAAGAAATTTTTGTGATGCATAGTTTCCAGTGTCCTGACATATTGTCAAGTTTTTTACTTGTCATGACCATTGCATAACATGCCTTCTCCTCCCCTTCCTCCATCTCTTCCCTCAATTTATCCAGAGTGAACACACACACAACACTAACAGTAAATAATGATGAAATCATGGATATGTTAAATTATTTGCAGCCAGTAGAATTTGAGGCCCTGAATCTGTAGCATCATCTCATGATCAATAATGCTTGTCGATTTAGTTTATCTCAAAAGTAGACCTGAACCTGATGTAAACATGTAACAGTAGCTAACTGTGTCAAAATACTTAGTATATTATTCAACATATGTTTACGTGCGGTAACCTAACACACCTCAATCTATTAAAAGCAGAATAACATGGTTAAATGTGATTAATTATTCAGAATTCTGTCTATATACTCCAAAATTTATGTCTATCATTAGTTTATAATGATGTGGCAGGTGCGGAATATAGTTGTATGGATTGCAGTGGTTAAATCTGTTTAGTTCTATACCTTTCTTATCAACAGATTTTTTTAACGGCAGATTCAGTTATGTATCTAGACAATTAAAATCGATCGATCTTCGTGCAAAAAAGAAAAAAAAAAAAAAGTCGATCGGT
Source organism: Eucalyptus paniculata subsp. matutina (assembly GCA_017140255.1). Classification (NCBI taxonomy): domain Eukaryota; kingdom Viridiplantae; phylum Streptophyta; class Magnoliopsida; order Myrtales; family Myrtaceae; genus Eucalyptus; species Eucalyptus paniculata. The sequence goes on from CM029435.1 coordinate 48,028,287, forward strand.
CAGATGTCAATAATTGAAAAAATGTGTATTTTGGGTGATGTGTTACAAAGTCGGGCATGGTGCTTGCATGTCGACCCTCGTCAGTTTAGTATTGAGAATTCCCTTTATCTTCACTCAGTAGTCTTTTGAACCATCTTTTCGTGTGGTACGTTAGGTAAGTTCACCTAGTTTTTCTTATTATCACTCGCATATTGACCAAAGGACTTTAGCCTGATGGATTTAGTATTGAGAATTCCCTTAATGTTCATTTAGGTTGCGTTTATTGAGAATTTTCTTATTTTCCACATATTCCCTTCTTATTCACATATTGACTAAGCCAAAGCGAATGCAGCGTAAGTGAACATTAATTGAAGTGAAAAGGGATTATAAAAAACTAACAGAGATCTAGGTTCCGGAAAATGAATGATTTTGAAGATATTTTTCTAAAAATAATTGCTTAAATCACTTAAAAAATTAATAAACAAAAAATATTTTTACCATTTACGAAAATATTTAAACACAAATTTATTATTGATGATGAAAATATTTTACATTGATTATTTGTTTTAAGTAATATCAAAAGTCATCTTTAAAGAATTATTTGTTTTTTAAGTAATATCAAAAAAAAAAAAAAAAATCTTTAAAGAAGTATTTTTTAAATTATTTATTTTTCTCGAACAAATGGAGCTAAAAAAATGTCAATATTGAGAGTTTGGCATGGACATTTACATAGTATTTATTCTCAACCATCGTTCTGAAAATGTGGAACTGGAAGAGTCGCCCACTATCGCTAAAGAGTCGAGAGAAGGCAACTTGTTTCCCCAAAAGGTTGGAATGACAGTTGCTCAACTCAAATCTATATGCAGCAAATGGGGCCAACTGTAAGTAGGCCTCCCCTTTGCTTGGCCAGTTGAGTAAGTTCTAGGTAAGTTTGAGCTTTGATTAAGAGTCATTTGGTCCTAATCGGGCAAAAAAAACGTAATTGTGTGCGGAACACTGAAGATGACATTGGACAAACACTTATTGCACGATCATTGACATAATCAAAGCCAACAGACCAGTTGTATAAATGCTGATAAAAGAAAAACAGGCTGCATGAATATGATGCATCATTGGTCCTTACAACTACTAGAATTTGTGGCACCACTTCCCACTTGTCCAGAAGCCATGCATAAAAATGGGAAACGTGATTTTCCTAATCTCCCTCGACATTAAACTCATGTTGCACCATTAGCAACCCATCCGATAGACTAAGCAAATAAGTGGAAGAGAAACTTTAATTCAATTACTTCAATACCAAGCTCACATTCACAAACTTACAAACATGCATTTGAACATCAAAGGTTGGTCATGGGACAAGCAGCAATTATGTACTAAAGGAACAACCCATTCTATAACTAATGTTTACCGTACGTAGGTGTACAAACAACTGCACAATGCTATCTTCTTCCCATCATTAGTTTCCCTACTCTATCAAGCCAGAAGCAATGATTTGAAAAGAGATTCGTCCTCTCTCCGGTAATTTCAACGAAGAAAAGTAAAAATAATGCGAATACATCCAAACATAATAAGATTTTGAATCTTTCATCAAAGAAAGTCCCGTCTCCACAATTCATCAACTTAGGCTTGCAGATTAGGCAGCACGTCATCAGTTCTCAAGCCTCCAACCTGAAGCAATTGAATACGATCCCTCTTGCTTTAATACTTTTTTTTAAACATGCGCTTTCTAGACACATATTTTCTAAGCTTACATTAAGGCCAGTACCAGCAAACCTAGAAACCACAAACTAAAGTGACCACGGATCAAGACGACCAGAGCTTTTTGGTAAAGCACGAACCAACATAACAAATTGACTGGAAATTTTAAAAACCACAAATCAAAATCACATTGCAAAATCACAAACAAAGATTGCTTATGGAGCTAAGAAATAAGCCAGATCTGAATTACTGACAAATTCCTCGAAGAACTTTCATGCTCAACATGAATAGAGAAATTTTACTTGGGCAGAGAGGCAAGCACGGCGTGAAGGAAGAGAGCTTGATGGCCAACATGAGGGAGGAAAGGCGAGTGGCTTCTTGAGTGAAAAGAGGAGCGCAAGGGGATGCAGAGATCTGTTGTGAGCGAAGAGACGACTAGGAAATCATGAATGATGAAATGAGGGTGGGATGGGAAATTAACATTTTCATCAAATTAGGGCTGAAAGCATTTTGAAAATGTTACTTGTCAAAGCTCTCCAAGAACTTTAAATATGAAATTGCATATCCCAAAAATCTTCAGAAAATTTATCAAAGATAATTTACATTGGGCTAAAGGTGTTTAGAAACCTAGAGAGCTTTGGCAAATCATTGTCAAGCCATCGTCATGTGTTTCAAATTTTAACTCAAGACTTTTAATTCTATGAAAAATATATTTGACATTTCAAATTTGTTTCTAACCTATGTCAGATTCTTTAACACCATTTCAAAGAGGGGATATTGAGTTGGATTCCTTTTCAAATTTCAATGTTGCCCTGGTTTTTGTCTTTTGTGTGATTTTCTCCTAGGCATATTTCCCTTTCGATTTTGTCATTGGAATATATTTATACGCCTTTACACTAGCAATCTTGATTTGCTATAAGTTATTTGAGTTATTTTTCTAAATGGAAAATAAGAAGTAGGTTCTATTAAGGAAATTTGGCCTTGATTGGAATCTTCTACATACAAAATGCCCAAAAAGAGCAAGAGGATAATTAAATTACAGTATTAGGAGGGAATCCAATTTTGGGAGAGATTTGATACGAGTTCAGGAGGTAAGGATTTATTAACGCAACCTTAAAAAGGTGTTGATTTTTTTTTTTGGAGAAAATGGCGATGGTCGTATTTGCAATTTGGCCTAAAAAAAAAAAAAACTAAAACCTACAGCCTATAAAATATCCCCACTAGAGAAAGGTGGGTCCAATACAATTTAATCCACAACAATTGCCACACTGCCGTGGAGCTGGGGCCTACAGACAACGTGAAAAAGCCCCTCCTGTCCCTTTCCATTCCCGGTAAAATGGACAAAAGCGTAGCAATTCCTGACCGCGAAGCTTGATTTCGACGTGCGATAAAGCGTATTTCTTTTTCTTTTCTTTATCTAGATGAATTTTGTCCCAAACTCAAGCAATTTGCATAAATTGTTAGTCGACGTTTGGCATGCTAGGCGGAGCTATGGCGACTCGACCGTACATTTAATGATGAATCGAATGATTAGTTGAGCATCGGAATCTTATGATAATGTCTGTATGGACTTGTCCACGCTATTCTATCATGTTCGCACTCTAATAATAGAAAGGAATTTCCAATTCACCTCCCACGAAGCCGCCGCGAGAGAGACAGGGACGATCGGGGGTCAAACTTTGTGGGCACCCATCAAGAGGAGACTCCTCCCCACGCCTCTTGTCTGAAAGGAGCCACACAGAAAGAAAAGCAAAAAGGGTGCATTTTTTCCAGTGCCTTTCCCCTCACATAAACAAACGGTCTCCACATCCCTTTCGCCCCGCTTCAAATGTCTCATTAGCATAGCACCGAGGGGAACTTATGCTCCAGTGAAAGACGAGGTCTGTTCTCTAACATGTACTTAAAAAAGAGAAAAGAAAAGAAAAAGAGAAAAAGAAAAAGGTGTTCATCCAATAACTGCTAAATTACAAACAGGACAGGCAGGTCCAGGTCGGGCCAGCCTCATTCTCGGGTTCTGATCAATCGGTTCGACCTGCACACCGGTTCATCGGCTCGCGGCGGTCCATCATGACTATGATTAAGAATTGCTGGTCACATACGTGGGGCGTTATAATAAAATAAAATAAAAAGAAACTGAAAAAGAAGAAAGAAGAAAGAAAGCGGATAAACAAGAATACCGGCCGGATCACGCCCACGCGCGCAACGGCCCCATCCGAAAAAGGGCCTTTTTTCCCCCCCACGCCCACGCGCCTGCACCCGGAAAGAAAGAGCCCAAAAGCATTTTCCAACCACGAGGACAGGACAGAAACATCAAAGGCAATTCAAAGCCGCCACTTCCCCCGAGTTCTGACTCAGAGTCACCCACCAGCCACCACACCAGACCTGATCATCACCTTGTATAGCCGCAGCAGCAGCAGCAGCAGACGCGCAGATAGAGAGAGAGAGAGAGGGAGAGGGAGAGGGAATTTGAGGGTGAGCCATGGCAGAGAACGGCGGGGCAGTCCACCTCGAGCGCAAGCTCCGGCCCAGGCTCGAGCCGCCGCCTCCGTTCCCGACCGCCATCCGCCGCCGGAACTCCATCGCCGCCTCCACCGCCGCCGTCCCCGCCCCCGCCAAGCCCCTCGCCCAATCCCTCAGCTTCCCCAACGGCGCCGCCGCAGCCGCCCACCCTCCCCTCCCTCCCCCGCTCGACCTCTCCGGCCACGCTTTCCCCTCCTACACCACCCTCAGGGACCTCCTCCCCCCTCCCCCGCCGCCTCCTCCTCCCCCGCCGCCGCCGCCGCCTCCCCGACCGCCGCGGCGAGCTCGTCCTACGAGATATCGATCCGCAACCGCCTGGTGAAACGGGCCGCCTGGGCCTACCTCCGGCCGATGTCGGCCTCCCCCCGATCCGACGGGCCCCACCTCCTCCGTCGCCTCTGGCTCCGCCTCTCCGCCTGCCTCGGGTTCGTCCGCCGGGCCCTCGGCCGGATCGCCCGCTTCTTCCTGCCGGTCCGCTCCGGGAAATAGCCGTGGCCCTACCCCCGGCGTGACGTCGACGACGTGGCTTTTTTTTCATTGCTGACGTCACAGAGATCGCTCCCCCCGACCAGTCTCCGGTTCGTATAAATATATTTTTTAGCCTCTTAATTTTTTTTTATCCTTTTTATCCCAAAGTAATGTCATAATACACTGTAGTCTATCTTTCCCATTTTTTACCAGCTGGGATTTGTACTGAATTGATCTTGTGGATTGTTCTTGCCCAAAATTAACCAAAATCTGTGCATATCCATAATTCCTAACTAATCGAATTAGGAGGAAAGAGACTCCGTAGTTATTCAATTTCGAAAAAAGAAAGGTATCCCGACTTTGTGCCTATACACAAGAGAAATAGATAGAGATAGTTTTTGAAATTTCGTCGAATTTCAATCAATCGATATGGTGATCGGTGGTGCGGTGGCTGTGAGCGGAGAGCCTCAGCTTATGGCCGGTGGATGCGTGGGGCTTGTCGTCCTCCTCCGGAGACGCGCCTCCGTGATCCGGAACTTCCTGTTGCTCGGCCTAGTCCGTGTGGGAGCCGGGATTCGTCTCCCCTGATTCCAATCTGGGCGTCCTCGACACTGAACGGTTGATCGAGCCGTAGCTCCTTCCCTCCTGCAAACACCACCCGCTATGTCTCATTAGAAAATGTCCTCTCTCCACTGCCTGGTGGGCAACGCTCGATCGCCAAAGGCATCAATTGCACACGCTACTCGTGATCAGTAAAACGACGCATTCGACATCTCGAACCTCGCTCTAACGACGGCAATGAAAGGGGGAAGATAGCTGTGTCCTAAGTAGGGAAATTTCTGTACCTTGAAATTGAGAATCTTAGACTGAGAGACCAAGTACTGCATGGCTCGAGAGAAGGCGTCCTGCGCGAAATCCGAGGTGTATTGCCTGCAGGGAGAAGCGAACTCCCACGCTCTCGCCTTCCACTCCACCAGCTTCTCGTCGATTTTGCTCTCGTGCTTCTTCATGAACTGATCCTGCAGCGTCTCGTACACATGCCCAATTCCCTGCATTTTCGAAAGCAGAAGCAAAACATCAGATTGAATTCACCTCCTTTTTGTGAAGTGTTGTCATCGGGTTGAAAAGCCTTCTTTCGACAATTCAAGGGCTTGTTGGGTGGGTTTTTTACCTCGGTTTTAGGATGCCACAGGTAGATGATGAAACCCAGCTTCAGTGGTTCCCAGTACGTTGGAAGCCTTCAACCAAAAGAAGAAAGACAACAAGAAGGGAAGGATTTGTTTGAATAGGGGGTGTACATAAGTGTCATGTAAGGCTCTGATGGAATATGGTTCTGCTTACCATGAGATCAAGACGTCGGCAATCCTTTCCAGGACGGTGAACATCGTCACAATGATCCTGCAAGCATTCGATACTCGCACAGATGAACAATTTCCTCGTGCTTCATTTAACGTTAAGAAGGATCGGGAAACATAGAGACAGAAGAAAGCAGAAAAAGGAATATCGACTCCATATAGTCAGAGCAATCATCAAAGCGATGCCCTCGAGTCAGAACTTGAATAGCATCTGCCGGAATTCATTGAATTGCAGTAGGAAAGGAATTGCAATGAGTCGTCGACTCCTATATGCGATATGGTTCAATGTAATTCAAGCATTCTCGCAGAAAAGATAAGTAATTAAAGGCATTGTATCAATCCCTTACAATCAAAGAAGGGTTATTTCCCTCACCAATATTGACACCACTGCCTGAGTTCCTTGGTCTGCTCCCCGTTCTTCACCACCTCAGTGTTCTTCGCCATGGTTTTGTAACACTGGAATGCTGGGTACACATACCCGAAAACGAACCTGCCATGTCGATGAAAACCCAACACGAGAAATCCAATCAATTTCCAAAGAGAAAACATTTTTCACCCTCTTCTTTCACATTACCAAAGGGGAGGTGGGGAGGTGGTAACATAAAGAAGCGATTTTACAGAAGAAAAAGGTGGCATACAAAAGGCATCGGGTGATGAAATTCCACAGCATTCTCAGATCAATGCACACGGGTCGTCCGGCACCCTGTCGAAGCTTTTTGCATTGCAGACGAGAATCTCGGTCACCACCGCATCGTCCCATTTTGCAGGGAAAGAAAAAGAATGACTTAGCAAAAAAGGCAAAAAGAGTATCGATTTCTAAGCCGCAGGGGCGAGCTTGTTGGAGGAAGCCAAGAATGTCGAGCAACCAAAACAGGAAAAGAGGAAAAAAAGACACGAAATCAGACCGTGCATACCAGAGGAGGGAGACTAATTGCAGGCAAAGTTAAAACGGTGAAAATGGGCTGGAGATGCTTGGGAAGCGAAGGGATATTAAGGATCTCTTGGATTGCTGCTTGGGGCGAGGAAGAAGGCTTCGTTTATTTATACACGAAGGGGAAGGCTCGCATGAGAATTCGAGACAACCTCCTGGGGTATTGGTCGTGCGGTACCAGACAAAACGACTTTCGGACGTGGAAGTTGCCATGTTCGCTTCATCTTTGCTCCGAAAACGGCAAACAAGTACTTGCCTAATCGTCGGCATCGTCTGTATTAAGCTATGCTACAGACGAAGATCTTCGAGACTTGCTTTCAGATGAAAAAAGGAATGGATTTGGTTTGACTGGCCCAAGATAAAGATGTCACAGGAGCTTGCAACTCAAGGGAAAAGATTCACTGTGTTTTATCGCCAGCGTACCTGTTGGATTATAATGTCTCAGTTGCTGTTTTCTGTTTTGTTTTTTTTTTTTACTCTGTTTTCTGCTGTTTTATGCTCTGTTTTACTCTGTTTTTTTTAAATAAAAAACAGCCAAGTTCATTTGTTTACGTATTTAGTGTTTTTGCTATTTTCTAGGAAGTTAATAGCACGTTTGTGTGCAGTTATGTGTTGCACGTACGTGAGCAGTTTTTGTTTTGTATTTAGGGGTTGTACTCGACAGTTTTTTTTTAAGCACAAGATGTATGAAGTGCTTTGTTTTTTTTTTTTATCTTTTCTCTCTCTCAAAAACATAAATCTTTCTGTTTTGATTGGTGTTTTTATGAGTTTTAACATTGGTATCAGAGCGTGTATGATCTTGAGGGACTGTGAAGTGAAGCAAGTATCGAAGTGTAAAGAAGTTAAAGGGTGATGGAGACAGGGTCGAGTGGTTTCTCTGCGATGGCTTCTCCAGTATTTACTGGGGAAAATTATCAGGCTTGGGCTGTCAAAATGATGGCATTCTTGGAGGGTCATGATTTATGGGAGGCTGTGGAGGATGATTATGAGGTTGCTCCACTTCCAGACAATCCAACCTTGAATCAGATAAAGTACCATAAAGAGAGAATCACAAGGAAGGCCAAGGCAAAGTCATGCCTGTACGCTGCTGTTTCACCCACTATCTTCACAAGGATCATGAGATGTGATTCTGCAAAGGCAATATGGGATTTCTTGAAGGATGAATACGAGGGAGATGAGAAGATAAGAGGCATGAAGGTGTTGAATCTCTTGAGGGAGTTTGAGAGACAGCAGATGAAGGATTCAGAGTCAGTGAAGGAGTACTCTGATAGGTTGGTTGGGATAGCTGAAAAAATCAGAGTTTTAGGGACTGACTTGAAGGATGAAAGGCTTGTTTAGAAGATTCTGGTGTCTCTTCCGGAGAAGTTCGAAGCCACCATAGCGTCTCTGGAAAATACAAGAGACTTACCTGATATAAAGCTTGCAGAATTGTTCAATGCTTTGCAGGCACAGGAGCACAGAAGACTGATGAGAAAAGAAGAGTTTGTAGAGGGTGCGCTGCAAGCTAGAGTGAAATCAAATGATGGAGGCAAAGGGAAGAAATGGATTCAGTCCAGAGAAAATGCCGGTGACTCCAAGTTTGTAGCAAAAGAAGGAAATTCTGGTGGGTCTAGCAAATGGAAGATGAACAAAAAGCCTTGTCAATACTGTGGTGGAACTAATCATCAGTTTTTTAGATGTTGGAGAAAGCCTGATGCTAGATGCAGAAGATGTCACAAGTTGGGTCACATGGAAGCCATCTGCAAAGAAAAAAATTACCAGCAAGCAGGAAAAGCCCAGGTAGCAGTGAATGAAACTGAGGAAGAGCACTTGTTTGTAGCTTCCTTTTTTGAATCTTTTGTTGGGAATGATGCATGGCTGGTGGATAGTGGCTGTACCAATCATATGACTGGCAATTCGAAGCTGTTTAGGATTCTAGACAGGTCAGTCAGGTCCAGAGTCAAAATTGGCAATGGACAGTATATCGAAGTGCAAGGGAAGGGTACAGTGGCTATTGAAGGAAATCAGGAGGTGAAGCTGATCAATGATGTTCTCTTTGTGCCAAATATTGACCATAATCTATTGAGTGTTGGTCAATTAGTTGAGAAGGGATATAAAGTGAAGTTCGAATGGAATGAATGTCTTATTAATAATGCAGATAGCAAAGAAGTGCTAAGAATTCCAATGGAGGACAAGAGTTTCATGTTTAAGCCACAAGAGATGCAACAAATGGCTTTAAAGTGCAAAGAAGAAAATGCAGAGATATGGCATAAAAGACTTGGGCATGTTCACAGAAAGAGCATGTCGTTTATGCAGAGAAATAGCTTGGCAGATGACTTGCCAAGTTTGGAGGAGGAATTTCCACAATGCAGAACTTGTCTTCTTGGCAAGCAAGTCAGATTTCATTTCAAAGGAGGAGGCTGGAGAGCATGTGAGAAGCTGCAATTAGTCCACACAGATTTATGTGGACCTATGTCTGAGTCTTCTCTCAATGGTAGCAGGTATTTCATTACATTCACTGATGATATGATTAGGATGAGTTGGATTTATTTTCTGCGAGCCAAGTTTGAAGTTGCTGATGTGTTTGTGAAGTTTAAAGCCTTAGTTGAGAATCAGAGTGGGAAGAAAATTAAAATGCTCAGTCTCGATAATGGTTTTGAGTATATCTTGCTCACAAGTTTAAGTTGAATTGTGAGTAAGCAGGAATTGTGCAGCAGTTCACTGCTCCCTATTCACCTCAACAGAATGGGGTCAGTGAGAGGAAAAATAGAAGTATTATGGAGATGGCTAGATGTATGATGCAGGAGAAGATGTTGCCTAAGAAGTTCTGGGCTGAGGCAGCTAATACTGCAGTGTTCTTGTTGAACAGATTGCCCACAAAGGCCTTAGAGAGGTCAACACCTTTTGAAGTCTGGTATGGTGTTAAACCTTCTGTGAAAAATTTGAAGGTTTTTGGGTGTTTGTGTTACACTCATGTTCCTCAGGTCAAGAGGGACAAGTTGGATAAAAGAGCTGAGCTTGAAATCTTCATCGGGTATAGTCTTCAATCAAAGGCTTATAGGATTTTTCACCTCATGACAGGAAATGTGACTGTAAGCAGAGATGTTGTTTTTCTAGAGGAAGATGAGTGGAATTGGATGGAAGGAAAGAGTGCAGAACAGCAACAGTTCGAAAAACAACCTGCAACAGATGTAGAGGTTGATGAAGTTATAGATGGATTGGAAGACAGTGTGGATGATTTACCAGTGAGAGGCACAAGGTCACTTGCTGAAATCTATGAAAGAAGCAATGTGGCAATGCTCGAACCATCTAACTTTGTGGAAGCTAAGGAGGATCAGAGGTGGATTGCAGCAATGCAGGAGGAGATTTCAATGATCCAGAAAAATCACACATGGGAGCTTGTTGACAGACCATCTGATAAGAATGTGATTGGGGTTAAGTGGGTCTTTAGAACAAAACTTAATCATGATGGTTCTGTTAATAAATACAAAGCTAGACTGGTGGTGAAAGGCTATGCACAAATATGGGGAGTAGACTATTCTGAAACATTTGCTCCTGTTGCACGACTTGATACAATAAGGTTACTGTTAGCTATTGCAGCAGAGAAGGGGTGGCCTATATTTCAGTTAGATGTCAAGTCTGCATTTCTGAATGGAGAGCTTGAGGAGGAGATTTTTGTTGAACAACCTGAAGGTTTTAGTATCAAAGGGCAAGAAGAGAGTGTATACAGGTTGAAGAAAGCTCTATATGGATGAAGCGAGGCTCCAAGAGCTTGGTATGGGAAGATAGATCGATATTTGCAGGATTTTGGCTTCGTAAAAAGCTTAAGTGAGTTCACTCTTTATGTCAAGAAGGTGAATCACAGTGTTGTAATTCTGTCACTTTATGTAGATGATCTATTATTGACGGGGAATGATATGGAATTGATAGAGAAGGTGAAGCAAGATCTATTTGCAGTTTTTGAGATGTCAGACTTGGAAAGATGGCTTATTTTTTGGGTTTGGAAGTCAAACATGCTTCATATGAGATCTTCATCTGTCAGAAAAAATACATGAAGGAAATTCTAAAGAAGTTTCAGATGGAAGATTGTCGAAGTGTAAGCACTCCTATGGCTACTAAAGAAAAGTTGCAGAAGAATGATGGAACAGATGCAATAGATGCTTCTATGTATAGAAGTCTGATTGGGTGTCTCATGTATCTTACAGCAACCAGACCAGATATTTTATTTGCTGTGAGTATTTTATCCAGGTTTATGAGTAGTCTTAGTCAGTTACATTTGATTGCAGCAAAAAGGGTATTGAGATATCTCAAAGGAACATTGTTCTTTGGTGTGAAGTTTAAAAAAGGTCAGAAGTTTAATTTGCAAGGATTTTCTGATAGTGACTGGGCTGGTTCAGTAGATGACATGAAGAGTACGTTTGGATATTGTTTCAGTTTTGGTTCTGCTTGTTTCTCCTGGTGTTCTAAAAAGCAAGAGATTGTAGTTCAGTCTACTGCAGAGGCCGAGTTTATAGCAGCTACTGCAGCTGCAAATCAAGCTTTGTGGCTGAAAAAGATAATGAAGGATCTGTGGTTGAATTCTAGTGATTGCATTGAAGTTAATGTGGATAATCAGGCTGCGTTAGCAATATCTCATAATCCAGTTTTTCATGGCAAAACCAAGCATTTTAAAGTCAAATTTTTCTTTCTGCGTGAGGTGCAACAAAGTGGCGAAGTTAAATTGGTCTATTGCAGATCTGAAGATCAGCTTGCAGATATGTTCACAAAACCACTTCAAGCTGGAAGATTTGAAGTATTAAGAAAGAAAATTGGAGTATGCAGCAGCAACTGATCCAAGGAGGAGTTTGTTGGATTATAATGTCTCAGTTGCTGTTTTCTGTTTTTTTTTTTTTTACTCTGTTTTATGCTGTTTTATGCTCTGTTTTACTCTGTTTTTTTTTATTAAAAAACAGCCAAGTTCATTTGTTTACGTATTTAGTGTTTTTGCTATTTTCTAGGAAGTTAATAGCACGTTTGTGTGCAGTTATGTGTTGCACGTACGTGAGCAGTTTTTGTTTTGTATTTAGGGGTTGTACTCGACAGTTTTTTTTAAGCACAAGACGTATGAAGTGCTTTTTTTTTTTTTATCTTTTCTCTCTCTCAAAAACAGAAATCTTTCTGTTTTGATTGGTGTTTTTATGAGTTTTAACAGTACCGAAGGCAACAGGCAACGAGCACCACTAAAATGACAAGGAATGAGACGCAAAGAAGAAGACAACGGACACTGGACAGTAAGCTATCCGGATGTTTTCGAAACTTAGGACATTGGAACAAAGCTTTAACATGTGCCCTATCCAAACCGACCACAGCCGGAAGATTTGTAAGCAGTTTCAGGCCATAGCACTTGAGTTCGATCGTAGTGAAAATTTCAAGCGACTCGGACTAGACCTCACAAAAAGGTGCGCATATCCTCACATGATCTATTGAGGAACTAGAAATTGTTTTACCGAGTAACATGGCAATTTAACGAAGTGAGAATTTGACTGCGGATGGAGGCAATGCTCACACTTTTAACATCTCTAGTTCTTTCCCGAGTAATGCGAGGAAGTGGCCAGTTTCAAGCTGTCAAATTAGGTCTATCAATATGTCCATCATGCTAAATTTATGGAAACAAAACAGAAACAGAAAGTTATGGATCGTGATATTGCGTTAAGTTCAAAAGAAATGTTCGAGCTCCACGTGAGAAAACCTCTTCTCAATAGAAAAAATGCGGGCTGAACAACTAAATATCTTTCTTTAGAAACATAAAAACATCCGAAGCTACTGGCCACTGGCCAGCTGTAGCGAAGAAAATATAACAAAGACATTTTCCTTTCGATTTTGTCAGTTACAAGGAAAAAATATATTTATGCGGCTATACACTAGTAATTTCAATTTGCTATAATTTGTTCGAGTTATTTTACTAAATGGAAAATGAAAAAGTAGGTTCTTTTAAGAAAATATGGTCTTAATGGGAATCTCGTAAATACATAATGCTTAAAAAAGAGCAAGGGGTAATCAAATTATAGTTTTTTTTAGGAGGAAATAGACCTATAAATTTTCCACAAGAGAAATGTAATAGTCTTTAATCTATTATAAGAATAACAGTTTATTCTAAACTACAAAAAATTGAATAATAAGTAATTATAGATAATTGTGGGATCTATCTTTTAAGTATTTATGGTTCACAATAAATTATTATTTTTACAGTAATATGTGATGTGGATTATCAATAATTTTACTGACAAGTTGCCGATTCGTGAGTTGATTGGTGACTTTTGTTTCCACCAAACTTTGATCTCATCGATTACGTTTGTCACCTGCAGAAAATGACCCAATTCTTTTTACTTTTTGGTGTCAACAGGTACAATCCGTGTGTCATACAAACCGGCGAAACATCCTCGCAACCTTGTATGGGCACTACGACTTTTAAGGACGTAAAGAAGGTGCAATTGGAAAGCAGTCACGTGAAAATGCGACGTCGACGGAGACGAAGACGGAGATGAAGACGAAGACTTGAATTTTCCAAAGGGAAGTACATGGGTCACTCGTGACCTTCGACACGACTCATCTGTTATGTCGCACATGTTGACATGAATTGCCGGGAAGGCGAGTGGCCATGGATGCCGCACGCTCCGATGGGTAGTTGTAGTGTGAATGTTTCGCTCGTATTGGACTATATTTCAATCGTCCCTTTCGAAAGGATCACGATGATGTCCAAATTAGATCATTCAAATGGTTTTGATACAGTTTCACTACACATAACATGCTCACGGCGTGCTTGCCGGTGATCAATTGAGTCAATTTTTGATACATTATCTCTGTAGATTTTCACTACTAAATCGAAAAATTGTTGAAAAATCACAACTGCTCGGATTGAGATTCGTTTAGTGTTCATAGTATGTTTCGTATCAATCCAATGATGAACGATTACCGTGAGAGATTATGAACTTTTAACTGCAATTTGGCCTAAAAATTAAACCCGGACTATAAATATTCCCATGTGAAAAAGGTGATGTCCAATACAATACAATCCACAACAAATTATAGGGCTGATTGTCAGATTTACGTGGAGCTGGGGCCGACCGATAACGTGAAAAAACAACCCCCCCCTGCCGCGGGGTCCCCTTCCCGTCCCGGAAAATTGGAAAAAAACGTAGCAATTCCTGCGCCCGAAGTTTGATTTCGACATGCGATAAAGGGTACTCTTTTTTTCTTGTCAAAATAAAAATCTGTCCTAAACTCTAGTAATTTGCATAAAATTTGTCCCAAAATAAAAATGTATCTAAGTACTAACTCTTTTCGTTTAGTGACTTATGTGTCTAATTTTGTGGCGAACTGTGTTCCAAGCCAAGAGAGAGACCTAGAGTTGTGAATTATGACGATGTCATGTTGTCTTTTCAACGCGATTGTAGTGCATGGGTTTCCTCCTTTCAAATATCATGCTTGTATTATGTTAATGGGATGTGGATGTGGATGTGCCGCAGTCTCACAGTGTCTGATTCATCCATGTAAATGTGTGCAATGGGAAGTTTATATGTACATAGATTTTTTTGGCAGAACTAGTAGATGTAAAAATACGTTCTCTTTTTGTGGAATGCAATATTTGCTCGAAAGATTTTACCTTTTTATGGTGTTCAGTTGTTTGTTACCTTTTCTTCTAGATTCTACCCGATAATAGTTTACATCAGTTTGTTTCAAGGCACACGTGTGGCACGTTTCCTCCTGAGATGCAGAGACTCTTGCTTGCAACCACACCCGTGTGCTGTCATCTGCATATCTTTATTACATGATTACATTACCTCAATGAAAGAGTTGGACTTAGTGTCAGTGTTACCTTGATTTTTTTATTTTTTTTTGCTCGAAAAAGGATAGATATCTATTCAAGTAGGGAAGAAAGAACAACCCTTAACAAGGGCATCGGTACATATCATATCCAACATAACTTGAGGAGGAGAATGAACCTAGTTTGGTGAAGGGAGGCCTCGACCGTGGGCCTTCATGGCCCAATCAGCTAGGGCATTTGCCTCACATCAACAGTGCTTCACTGTGAGATTTGGAAAACAGAGCATCAAGGTTGTGCATTTGGCGAACAGAGCATGGCAATCCCATGGCGGTAGACGGCACCGGTTGATGGTCTCGACAAG
Source organism: Eucalyptus paniculata subsp. matutina (assembly GCA_017140255.1). Taxonomy (NCBI): domain Eukaryota; kingdom Viridiplantae; phylum Streptophyta; class Magnoliopsida; order Myrtales; family Myrtaceae; genus Eucalyptus; species Eucalyptus paniculata. The sequence continues at coordinate 48,043,382 of CM029435.1, forward strand.
AATGAGATTATTGCATTCCAACAACAGGTGAGGTTCGGTTTTTCCTTTCTGCAATAGGTCCTTAAGTGTATACAAAAGGGCTTGGGTTTCCGTCTCGAGTGTAGAAGATACCTGAATGCTGTGTGTAAAGCCTACAATCATTCTACCGGTGTGATCTCGAGCTATACTTGCGATCGCTCCCATATGATTGGCAGTAGGAAAGGCGTTGTCCATATTTACCTTAATAACACCTTGCTTCGGAAAATAGTTATTATTCGTTGGTAAACAATTGTGTTATATCATTGGGAGACATTCAGCTTAAATCCATTCCGTAGTTAAGCATTGAAATTTGCTAGTGGATCTTATTGAGAAAACATTCAGCTTCATGGATATCGCATCTTTGTTATTATTCGTGCCTCTCTCCAGAAGTCTTCATTTGCTTTATTTATGAGTAAATTGTTAATTTTATCTTTGCTCTAAATCCATTCCGTACTTATGCGTGGAGAGTACTGCATGAAATGTAAACATGTACATGATTTTACTTACGTATTTTCAGGTAATTGTGAGATTTCACGTGGACTTGAACTTAGTTGCTTTTAACTTATGCTTTCCTTTGGTGCGGATTGGGCATTACGAGAGACAATAGGAACATGTATTGCTCTTACCGAAGAGGGTGAGTCTCCTTTGATTTAAATTCATCTCATATCCATGGATCATAGTGGCAATGACCGTTATTTAATTTGATAAGAGAATCTTATGTCTTTAAAAGCATGAGGGATTCCATTCACTTTAGTTTTCTGGCTTTCAGGATGTTTGGTATGCGGACATCTTTTCTATGTATTAAGAAGCCAATTGCAGTGTGAAAGGATCTGTCGAAGCAAATTTATTATGTCTTTTTGGAGGCGAGGGGAGTTGTATTGTTTCATTGGTAATTATTAAAGTGGTGTCCATTGCAAATTGGAACAGAATGTCAAAAGAATGTTTACTGAAATTTTACGTTTAATGCTTTCATCGTTGACTGCCTACCCGTCGTCGTTCAATCAAGAGTTACGTACTTTTAGGGAATTAAGAGGATTGAGAGCTTCTTGGTCTTGCATTCAGCATAAGTGAAAAAGTACATTTTATGCTTTCACACCAAAATTTGAAATGTTACGCATGCCTAAAAAGTTGTGAAAAAAAAAATATATGCAAATCTACGTGCCAATAGTTATATGATGCGAACGTTTCATGTATTGAGGACAAAGGTATGTGCACCGCAGGATTTAGATTAAATTAGAAAGGAAAAGTTATTCCAGACCTGCTCTGAAAGTTTTTTATTAGACTTATGATAAAGGAAGTTTACTTTCTTATCATGGGACGGCAAAAGGAAGTCTACTTTCTGCTATCGTGCTTCATTGTGAAGAAGTCGAACTCGAACTCTTTTTTCGTAGGCCTCTGTTGGCTCCTATCTGAATAGCTACCTTTCTCTTCTGGTATCCTCTACCTATATGTTTAATGATCATTTTCTCCATGCAATCATGCTTGTTAACACCTAAATTTTAGTAATCCAATCATTCATTTATTGCATAGCATATAGTTTTATGAATATTTATTATATAATTTATATTTTCATTATGTGCATTAGCATTGGACCGCAGTAGATAGTTTTCAGCTTAAAATTTTGATAGTGGAGCCCACCAAATAAGGCAAAAATTTGGCTAAGCCTAGAAGGCTAGGTGGCTGAAAATCACATGAAAACTACTTTAATTGGCCATGGCCTCGTAGCCGTGGACAAGATCGCCTTTGCCCCCTACCGGTGAGGCCATGGGGAGGCTACCTGTTGGTGGTGGCGGAAGAAGAAGTGGAAGAAAAGAAAAATAAAAGGAAAAAGAAAAAGGAAAAAAAAAAGAAAAAAAAATTCAAAAAAATTACCACGTTAGCACCGGTTGGACACTCAGCACTAATTGGCCGAATTTAGTCAGATAGATTAAATTAACATAAACACAAAATGTTGATGACTGAATTTGCCAAAAAAAAAAAAGATTCATGATTGAATTGACAAAATTATAATAAGTTTAGGATTTTTCTTGGTAATTTTCCCATGGAAAACTAACAGAGATCTAGCTCCATTCATTTCGCGGAAAATAATTTTGAGAAAACATTTTCCGAGTTTTTCGGCGTTCGTTTCACGGAAAAATGAATTTCTTGGGGAAAATATTTTCCATAAAAGGAAAAAAGTCTTTTAAATTAGGGGAAAATGTTTTACTTTTTGGAAAACATTTTTTTCATTTGATCTTTCTTATTTCACATATCTACAAATCCTCACTTCCTCTTTCCATTTCTTCTTCTTCTTTTCTTTTTTTATTTGAATTAATTTTTAATTTTTTTTCTTTTTTAATTCGAATTATTTTTAATTTCTTTTTTTCCTTTCTATTTTTTTTTCTTTGTTTCCCATCTTCTTCTTTCTTGGCTAGTCGTCGGCCGTTGATAGGCGAGCCTCGAGCTTGTCGATCTCAAGCTCACACTCTGCACTTTTACTTATCATTTTCTTTATTTACTTTATCCTGCAATTGTACATTGTTCAAGCAAATGATTCTACATATTTTGCTTCTTTTTTTATTTTGTTTATTATAACACAAAAGACGCAGGGGAAGAACATGCCACTCAACTAGAAGATTTTCATTAGGGCTCTACATGCTTTGCTTCTTTTCTCTTTTACTTCTTTTTAAAATCCATATGAACATTTTTTAAAGTAGATCAGCGTTTGATGACAATGAGGGAACAAATATATCAAGCAAGTTTGCCTGGATTTAAAAGCAAGTTAATATTTGATAGATTTATAAGTCAGTAAGTGATACGCCAAGTTGATGAAGTCTTAGAAAATATTTTCCTTATCAAACATCGAAAATATTTTCCGAAATATTTTCAGGTTTTAGCCAAACACCAAAAAATATGTTATTTTCTAGAAAATGACTTTTGGGAAAATGATCCATTTTCCGCGAAACAAACGAATCCTAAATTCTATTTGTTTCGTGAAAAATGAATGATTTAGAAAACATTTATCTAAATAAACGAAAAATATTTTCACCGTTTACAAAAACATTTAGGCACAAATTGTTATAGATGATGAAAACATTTTATATTGATTAATTGTTTTAAGTAATATAAATAATCATTTTCAAAAAAATTATTTTTTAATTATTTTTTTTTCTGAAACAAACTGTACCTTAAAAAAGTGAATATTGACGGAGCATTTATTTTCAACCATTGTTCTAAAAATGTGGAACTGGAAGACTCGCCCACAAATCTAAAGAGTCTAGAGAAGGCAACTTAGGTGCGTTTGTTTGCGTTTGTTTAAAAATTGTTCCGAACGAGAAATAGAAAAAAGTGTTTACGTTCGGGGAACAATTTTTGAACAAAACAACGCGTTTAGTAAACTTGTTAGGGAATAAAAATAAACAGAAACATGTTTGGTAAATTTGGATAATTTTTTATTTCTTTTATTTTTTCTATTTTTTCTTATTTTTCCTTTTTTTTTCTTTTTTCTTTTTCATTTTTTTTCTTCTTTTGGCCGGCGACCGGCCGGCGAGGGTCGGCTCGCCTTGATCCGGCGAGGCGCGGCCTCGCCGGGCCACCGCCGGCGACGCCGACTCGCCCAGCCGGCGCAAGGTCGGCCTCGCCTTGATCCCGAGGCCGAGGTCGCCGGGCGCGGCGAGGCGCGGCCTCGCCGGCCACCGCCTGGGCGAGGCCGAGGCTCGCCGGCCGCCGGGCAAGGTCGGCTCGCCGGATCCGGGCGAGATCGAGCTCGCCCGCCGGCGCGAGGTCGGCCTCGCCCGGCTACGGCGAGCCTCGGCCTCGCCGGGGACGGCGAGCGTTGGCCTCGCCGGGGCCGCCGAGCCTCGCCGTGCGGCCGGGCGAGGCCGCCGGCCCTCGTCGGCCGGTCGCCGGCCATGGCCGAGGCCGGCGACCGGCCAAAAGAAAAAGAACAAGAAAATAAGAGAAAAAAAGAAAAAAAAAATAAGTGTTTCTCAAAAGTGTTTGAAACAAAAACACAAAATTTGTGTTTCTTGTTTTGTTTGCTTTTTTGTTCTTTTAACAAAAAGAACAAAAAAACAGAAAAAGTGTTTAAAAACAAAAAAAAGAAATACAACCAAACGCAAACTTATCTACCCCAAAAGGTTGGAATGACAGTTGCTCAAGTCAAATCTTCGTGCAACAGATGAGGCCAACTGTAAGTAGGCCTTCCCTTGCTTGGCCAGTAGAGTACGTTTTGGGTAAGTTTTAGCTTTAATTAAAAGGGTCATTTGGTCCTAATCAGATAAAAAGAACATAAATACGTGCAGAACACTGAAGACGACATTGGACAAACACTTACTTATTACATGGCCATTGACATAATCAAAAGTCTAACAAACCAGTTGTCCAAATGCTGATATGAGAAGACTGGCTGCATGAATGAGATGCATCATTGGTCCTTGCAAAGTCCTTGAATTTGTGGCACCACTTCCCACTTGTCTAGAAGCCATGTATAGAGATGGGACACGTGATTTTCCTGATTTCCCTCGACATTGAACTCATGTTGCCCCATTGACATCCCATATGATAAATTAAGCAAATAGGTGGAAGAGTAACTTTAATTCGATTACTTCAATACCATGCTCACTGTTCCTAACTTACAAACGTGCAGCTAAACATCAATGGTTGGTCATGGGACAAGCAACGATTCTGTACTTAGGGAACGTCTAATTCTATATCTAATGTTTACTGTACGCAGGAGTACAAGCAACTGTGCAGTACTATCATCTCATTGTTAGTTTCCTTATTCTCTCAAACCAGAAGCAATGACTTAAAAGAGGGTAATTTCAACGAGGAAAAGTACAAATAATGCGAATACATCCAAACATAATAAGGCTTTGAATCTTTCATCAAAGAAAGTCTCGTGTCCACAGTTCATCAACTCAGGCGTGCAGAATAGGCAATACGTCATCACTTCTCAAGCCTCCAACCTCAAGCAATTGAATACGATCCCTCTCGCTTTAATACTGTTTCTTTAACGCATGCGCTTTCTAGACACCCTTTTTCCTAGCTTACATTGAGGCCGGTACTAGCAAACCCAGAAACCACAAATTAAAGTGACCACAGATCAAGACCATCAGAGCTTGGTAAAGCACGAACCAGCATAGCAAGTTGACCAGAAATTGTAAAAACCACAAATCAAAGTGACATCACAAAAGCGCGAATGAACCTACGCAGCCAAGAAATAAACCAGATATACAATCACTAACACATTTCTTGAAGAACCTTCATGCACAACATGAGCAGAGAAATTTTACTTGGGAAGAGGGCACGGCATGAAGGAAGAGAGCTCAAGAGCAAGAGAGCTCGATGGTCGGCATGAGGGAAGAAAGGCGAGTGGCCTCTTGAGTGAAGAGAGGAGCGCAAGGAAACGTAGAGATGTGTTGTGAGCGAAGAGACGATTAGGAAATCACGGATGATAAATGAGGGTGGGATGGGAAATTGACATTTTCATTAAATCAGAGCCGAAAGCATTCTTAAAATGTTACTTGTCAGAACTTTCCAAGAGTTTTAAATATGTAATTGTTTCTCCCAAAACTCTTCAAATTTTTTTATCAAACATCATTTACGTTGGGCTAATGGCATTTAGAACCCTAGAGAGCTTTGGCAAAGCATTGCCAAAGCATTTGTCAGGCCCCCCTTCATGTGTTTTAAATTTTAACTCTTAACTTTTAATTCTATCAAAAATATATGACCTTTGCAGTTAGGCTTTGCATGGTAAAAGTTTGTTCGGTAACCATTTTATTTTCGGGAATAATTTCTAATAAGAAATAATTCTCTTTTATTTTATTATCCAAATAAATTTCTAAGTATTTAAAGGCTTTTGGTAGCTACCTAAAATTTCTATTCTATGAATAGAATTGCATTTTGCCCCGCCACAACCATTTTCTTCTAATATTTTAATTTTTTAATTATTTTTTTCTTTTATTTCTCTTCTTCTTCAAGCTTTGGTTGGTCAGTGGCCTTTAGATCACTAGCAATTGGCTAGACAAGAGCCAACGACCTCGCAAGAGCATTGTTGGCTCCTAGCAAGGTCGAGTTTGCCTAGCTACCAGCAGGGCTTGCCAGGCCACCACAAGGTCGAGCCTTGTTGACGGTTGGGCGAGCCTAGCTTGGCTAGGTGAGGCTTGCTAGTGGCCGGGGGAGGCTCACTTGGCCATTGGTGAGACTTAGTCTTGCCTAGATTTGGCGAAGCCGAGCCTCGCTGATGACTAGGCAAGCCTCCGGCAACCAACGGTAGCGACTAATGGTGGTGGATGGCGGTGGTGGCAATGGAAAAAGAAAACGAAAAAAGAAAAAAAGAAATTTGTATTGGCTTGATTCTGGAATTGTTCTTGGGAACAAAGAATAACTTTTTTTTTTACTCATTTGTTTTGTTCCAAATTTATTTGTTCTCGAGAATAAAAAATTTACTAAACGGATTTTTGTTCTTCTTTAGTTCCTAGGAACAAAATAATAGAATCGAGTACTATAAACATACCCTAAGGCTTCTTTTGGCAACGCTTTTATTTCTTTATTTTTTTTGTTCTTTTGCTCCTCGGAATAGAAAAAAACAGAAATTTGTTTGGTAATGTTAATTAATTTTACTATTCCCCAGAATAAAAAATTGATTGGGAAATAAATTTGGAACAATTGCAAACCCTCTTTTTGATAACATTTCTATTTTGGGAACAATTTTTTTCAGAAATATTTTTTATTGTATTTCTATTCCCTTGAACAATTTCTGGGTAAAAGAACGTGTTTGGTAATTATATAAAAATTTTATACTCGGAATAGAAAAACACCAGGAATGTATTTGGTACGACTTATAATTTTTTTTTTGTAACGTGGAGTTTCTTTTTTTTTTTAATAATTTTTTGGGTTTTTCTTTTTCCTTCTCTTCTTCTTGCTTCTCCTCTAGCTAGTGATTGGCGGCAGCAACGGCGGGTGGCGGGCGGGAAGGAAGAAGAAGAAGAAAAAAAAAAAAAGAAGAAAGAAAATGACTTATTTTTAGAAATTGTTTACGAGAATAAGAATATATATATTTTTATATATTATTAATTCTTATTTATGTTCCAAATATATTCCTCGACTACTTTTCTATGTCGAGAAATAAAAAAATTAATCGACGTTACTAAACGGATTTTTATTCGTTTTTCTTTTTTTTATTTCAGAGAATAAAAGAACAAAAGAATGGAAGAAAGCTTAGCAAATTCCTGAGTGTGAAGTTTGATTCCAACATGTGATAAGGGGTATTCTTTTTTTGTCAAAATAAATTTTTTTCCCAAACTCGAGTAATGACCATAAATTTTTACTTGGCATGCAGCACGTTCTGGCGACAGAACCGTACATGTAATGGTGAATTGAATGATTAATCGAGCATCGGAATCTCATGATAAATGTCTGTACGGAGCACACCCGCACTCGTGTATCACGTTCGCACTCTAATATGGCAAAGGAATTTCAATTCACCTCCCACGAAGCCTCCGCGAGGGAGGCAGGGACGATCGCCCGCGGGGGGGGGGGTCAAACTGTTGTGGGGCACCCATCAAGAGGAGCCTCCTCCCGTCGCCTCGTGTAAAAGGAGCCACATAGAAATAGCAAAAAGGGTGCATTTTGTCCTTGCTTTTTCCCCCCAACGTAAAATGGTCTCCACGTCCCTTTTGCCTCTCTTTAAATGTCTCATTAGCATAGCACCGGGGGAGGAACTTATGCTCTAATAAAGAAAAAGACGAGGTTTGTTCTGCAACACATACTTCAGAAAAGAAAAGGAAAAGAAAAGAAAAGGCGTTTATCCAAAAACGGGAGACTCCTAATAGGTACTAACTATATAGAATCATGGATGAAGCGGGACTGGTAGGGCCGGATTGAGGCGTCCTCATTCTCGGGTTCCGATCGATCGGTTCGAAGTGCAGTGCCCCACATTCGAATGCGCGGTTCACCGGCGCCTAGGGCGATCGTGGCGGTCCGTTCGAGTCCTGACCTAGATTCGCAAGGAACATTCGTGGGCGTTATAATAATAAAGTAATGAAAAAAGGGGAGGAAGAAAGCGGATAAATGGGGATATTGGCCGGAGCACAGCTACGCGCGGCAATGGCCCCATCCGGAAAAGGGCATTTTGTCCCCCCGCGCCCACGCGCCTGCTCCCGGAGAGAAAAGGCCCAAAAATTATTTTCCAACCACAGGGACTAAAACCAGAGGAAATTCAAAGCCGTCACTTCCCCCGAGTTTTGACTCGGAATCACGCACCACTCCTGACCAGATCATCACGTTGTATAGCAGCGGCGGAGACAGACAGAGAAGAGACGACCTCTGCTCTGTTCTGTTCTGTTCTGCCCCCTTCAGATTCTCTCTCTCTCTCTCTCTGTCATCCAGCCATGGGAGAGAACGGTGGAGCAGTCCACCTCGAGCGCAAGCTCCGGCTCAGGCTCGAACCGTCGCCTCCGCCCCCGACCGCCCTCCGCCGCCGGAACTCGATTGCCACCTCCACCGCCGTCGTCCCCGCCGCCGCCAAGCCCCCCGCCCAATCCCTCAGCTTCCCCAACGGCACCGCCGCCGCCCACCCTCCCCTCCCTCCCCCGCTCGACCTCTCCGGCCTCGCCTTCCCCTCCTACACCTCCCTCAGGGACCTCCTCCCCCCTCCCCCACCGCCTCCTCCCCCACCGCCGCGGCATGCTCGTCCCACGAGATATCGATCCGCAACCGCCTGGTGAACCGGGCCGCCTGGGCCTACCTCCGGCCGACGTCGGCCTCCCCCGGATCCGACGGCCCCAACCTCCTCCGCCGCCTCTCGCTCCGCCTCTCCGCCTGCCTCGGGTTCGTCTGCCGGGCCCTCGGCCGGATCGCCCGCTTCTTCCTGCCGGTCCGCTCCGGGAGATAGCCGCGGTCCCCCGGCGTGACGTCGACGGCGTGGCTTTTTTTTTTTCATTGCTGACGTCACAAACAAGGCTCCCCACGACCATACTCCGGTTCGTATAAATACATTTTTTAAGGCGTCTTAATTTTTTATCCTTTTTATCCCAAAGTAATGTCTCAATACACTCAGTCGTATTCACCCTTTGATGTCAATTCTAATTTCCATAACATCAGTTGTAATCTATCTTCTTGATCTTTTACAAGCTGGGATTTTTATTGAATGGATCTTGTGCATTGTTCTTGCCCAAAATTAACCAAAATATATGCATACCCATAATTCCTAGCGAATCGAATTAGGAGGAAAGAGACTCCATATTTATTCAATTTCGGAAAACATAAAGATATTAGGACTTTGTGCTATACACAATAGAGAGAAAGAGAGAGATTTAATATTCTGTCAAATTTTAATCAATCGATGTGGTGACCGGCGGCGCGTTGGTTGTGATGGGAGCGCCTCAGCCTGTGGCCGGTGGACGCGTGGGGCTTGTCGTCCTCCTCCGGAGACGCGCCTCCATGATCCAGCACTTCCTGTTGCTCGGCCTGGTCCTCGGCCTGGTCCTCGACGTAGACATACTCCGTGTTGGAGCCGGGGTTCGTCTCCCCCGACTCGGATCTGGTTGTCCCCGATATTGAACGGTTGATCGAGCCATGGTTCCTTCCCTCCTGCAGAGACCACCCGCTACCTCTCATCAGAAAATGCGTCTTCTCTCCACCGTGTATGCTCATTATCAATTTGATAAGCTGGACACGTTCTTTTAACCCCTAAGTTTCTTACCGAGCATGCCTGGTGGGCAATGCTCGATCGTCAAAGCATCGATTGCACATACGACTCGAGATTGGTAAGACGACGCACTCGACAATCTCGAACCTCGCTCTCATGATGACAATGAAAGCGGGAAGATAGTTATCCTGAGCAAGGGAAATTTCTGTACCTTGAAATTAAAATTCTTAGACTGTGAGGCCAGGTACTGCATGGCTCGAGAGAAGGCGACCTGCGCGAATTCCGAGGTGTATTGCCAGTAGAAATACGCAAAGTCCCACGCCCTCGCCTCCCACTCGACCAGCTTCGTGTCAATTTCCCTCTCGTGCCTCGCCATGAACGGATGCAGCAGCGCCTCGTAAACGTACCCAGTTCCCTACCATTTTCAAGAGCAGAAAATGCAAGAAGAAATCAGATTGAATTCACCTCCATTTTGCAAAGGATGGAAAATCTTATGTTGTCGTCAGAAAGAAACAGCCTTCTTTGGACAATTCAAGGGCTCGGTGGGTGGGGTTCTTACCCTGGTTTTTGGATGCCACAAGTAGATGATGAAACCGAGCTTCAGTTCCCAATACATCGGAAGCCTTCAACCGAAAGAAGAAAGGCAACAAGAAGGAAACGTTTGTACGTATAGGAGGGGGTACATAAAAGTCATGGAAGGCTCTGATGGAAAATGGTTCTGCTTACCATGAGATCAACACATCGGCAATCCTTTCCAGGACCGTGAACATCGCCAGGATGATCCTGCAAGCATTCGATATTCGCACAGATTAACATTTCCCTGCGCTTCGTTTATCCTCGAGATGGATCGGGAACATGGAGACAGAGGAAAGCAGAACAAGGAAAATCGACTCATTATAGTCGAAGCAATCATCATCAAAGCGATGTCCTCGAAGGGTTATTTCCCTCACCAGTATTGACACCAATGCCTGAGTTCCTCAATCTGCACCCTGTTCTTCTCCACCGCTTTGTAACACTGGAATGCTGGGTACGCATACCCGAAAACCAATCTGCCATATCGATGAAAACCCAACACGAGAAAGCCAATCAAATTCCAAAGGATAAACATTTTCAACCCTCTTCTTTTACATTACCAAAAGGAGGTGGAAAGGTGGTAACATAAAGAAGCGATTTTACAGAAAAAGATGGTGGGCGTACAAAAGGCATCGAGTGATGAAATTCCCCAGCATTCTCAGATCAACGCACGCGGGTCGTCTGGCGCCCCGCCGAAGCTTTCTGCATTGCAAACGAGAATCTCGGTCATCACCGCATCGTCCCGTTTCGCGGGCAAAGAAAAAGAATGACTTGGGAAAAAAGGCACAAAAGACAAAATTTTAAGCCGCGGGGCAAGCTTGTTGGAGGAAACCAAGAATGTCAAATGCTTCCGAGACGAGGAAAGCGGCAAAAAAGAAACGAAAGCAGACCGTGCATACCAGAAAGAGAGAGAGAGAGGCTAATCGCAGGCAAAGTTAAAACGGTGAAAACGCGCTGGAGATGCTTGGGAAGCGTAGGGAGATTAAGGATCTCTCTCTTTGATTGCTGCTCGGGGCGAGGAAGTAGGGGTTCGTTTATCTATACATGACAACGGTTCAGTAAAATTCGAGAGATTAGATTTTACACGGGGCAAAATGGCGTCCGGCAAAATGATTCGTTTCGCAAATTCATGTTGCTAAATAGCCAATGAAGGACGAAAAAACAGACGAGGGGCATTTCTTCCACACGGGAAGAGAAAAGATAGAGAGAGACATAAAAATAGACGAAGACAAATTCACGAATTTAGCAAATCCGAACCGGGACGACCAGAGAGGAAATCTACGGATTCTTCGAAGTGTCCGTTGGGTCGGTTATTTTTCCCTTCACGGTCTCTATCTTGTCTTCCTTTGCAGGTGGCAAAATCCGTCAAACCGTCATGGTAAAGCGCGGGAGGCGGGAAATTCGCATGCGCTGGTGCTGCTCCATCCTTTGAAAAGAAATGGACGGTGGAATCCGGCCGTGCAATGGCGGCGCTATCTTTCTGGTTCAACTTCTGTGCAGTGTTGTATTGTAGTTGTATGCATACTCGTTGAAAAGAATTTTTAAAGTTAAGGACACAAAGACTCGTCCCAAGATGGCAAGAATCGACAGATAAGAAGAAAAGGAAGTAAAGTAAATTATGTTTTTGATAATTCATTGATGAAACGATAACTGTGCACGATCAAAAAATTGTCAGGTTCTTTAAGATGCCTATGAGAAAAAGAACTTTACCATTTTCGAGTTTTCCTCATTTGGCGATCAATAAGTACAAAATTCTTTTATTTTCTGTTTGTTGAAAATTACAAGTAATGTAATATAAGTATAATCTAATGACACTGGATAAACACTCACTAAAAAAGGTTTTGTAATTTCCAACATATCATCTTTCCCGTGCTGAATATAATTAATGAAATGAAAATCGAGACTTTATTAATTAAACATGGTTAATTAGTATCCAAAAAGCACTATTTGATAAAACCCTTTATAGTAATTGACAATTATTTATTGTGTAAGTATCAATCGAATGCGACATAAGAAGAGATAATCAAACTAAGTAGATATAAAAAAAAAAAGGGGTTTAAAATTGGATAATTGGATCGAATTGCCCCAATTTTTACAATCCGGAGAGATCATCAACCATCATATCAAAAAATATAACAGATCAGAACCATTAAAATCGGATATTCTACAACCCCAAAGATACCTACCTATCCCAAACGACCAGATCTAACATTTAACTAAATTTTAAGGCCTGCATATATTATTTTGTAGGCCAGAGATAAAATAATATTTCAGGTCTGAAACAAAGAAAATCCGAAAGGGGGAAAAAGGAAAAATAAATGCTGCTTCGTCCTCCCTGCTTAGCAGTTGTAATTTAACTTAATAATTTGACAATAAAATTTCCGATCGATTTAGGGTAAATTTGTCAAAAGTATCTTAGTTTGAGATTTTTGGTGATCCTAATTGGGTTTTCAAAGTATTAACCCAAAATAATACCCTCCCTCTTCCGTCGTCGCCGGTACGTCGCCGTCGCCGTCGCCGTCGCCGTCGTCTTTGTCGAGGTTCCACTCGATGGCGACGCCTGTCTGTATTTCTTGGTCATTTCTCTCTGCCGTTGTTCCCGAATTGCTGGCTGAATGAACTTAATCGGTGATGTTTTGCATGGCTTCCTTGCTCGCCGCTCGCGGTCCGTTGTTTGATCGTTCAGGACGAGATTCGGTTTCAAATGTGAATTTGGAGTCATGGGTCGTGAATCCCTCACTTCGAAAGCCGCTAATTTTCGAATCTGCAACGTGTCCGGGTACGTAGAGCCGCCCGGCGATTGATGACCCATTTGATAGCAGGAGCTCTGTTCGCTGATCTTGTCGTTTCCATCTTCAGCTGTGCCACCGAATTGCTCGAAGTTCGATCGGAAGATCCTGCATTGCATGTTCTGTTCATTCCTGGGAATCCAGGTAATTTCCCCTTTCTTTGTGCTTCTGGTTTACGGTTGCTCGTAGTTCTTGATTTGTGTTTGCTCATGGGAATTGTCGCTCTGGCTTGGTGGCTGTGATAGGTATTGTTACATATTACAAGGACTTTGTTGAGTCGCTGTATGATCAGTTGGGAGGAAGTGCATCTGTTACGGGCAAGGATTTTTTTTTTTTTTTTTTTTTGAATTCTCTTATGTGCATGTGTTTTGTGTGGTCTCTGTTCTTATTGATTTTTGTGTGCTTGATCTTCAGCTGTTGGCCACATATCCCATTCCAAAAAGGTACTTTTTGCACTGTTTATGATGGATCTTCAACCTCTCTGCTTTGGCACCTTATTTTTAATTTGGAACTTTGCCATATTTCTGCTACTATCAGTTCTTGGTTCCTACTAGAGTGTTCTTAGTTATTATTGAATCAACATTTGCACATTTTGAACAGTGGATGTTGCAATTCCGTAGGATATTGATACTGCATGACCTAACACGCAATTTTCTATTCTCTGCAATACATATAATTTAATTTATATGTGATTAATTAACTTTTCACAACAGGACTGGGAGAATGGGAGGTTCTTCTCATTACAGGAGCAAATCGATCATAAGGTAGGTTTTTGCTTTATTAATTGATTTTAAGCATGTATTAGACCACTAGGAGAGAGTTATGGCATCTTTAAACTTTTAAAACATTATCTAGAAAGGATAGAAACTATAACTTGAAAAATCCATGTTGAGATGCCTGGTTCCTCTTAGTGAGCTGCGAGACTTCCGATCTTTACCTTTGAATCTTTTGAGCAGTCTAGTCTTTTTGGCCTATTATTAGTCTAGGAAGTTTAGCATCTTAGAAACTCTCTAGAATGGCAATCCTGATTCTAACAGTACCTTCTTATTTATCTATTCTGTGGCAAAGTACCTTTTCCCTAACTTTGGATTATTTCAACCGAAAGCTTGGTACTTATCCACTTTACCTTTCTTATGTCTTAGGATAATTGTTCATGATGTTATTTTCATTTAATCCTTCTACAGGTGGAATTCATGAGACAGGAAATGCAAACTTCCAGAGCTCCTTTATTACTGGTAGGGCTATCTTGGGTTAATTGATAAGGTTTACTTTCTCAGTTTCTCAGCCCATACATTACTAAATTGCAAAATGTGCAAGGACGAATCGAAAGCTCGTTGCTATAAACCTAATGAGCCTCCTGACAGTTCCTTTATAAGGAGCATGAGAAGAAATCTCAGTCCATGACAATATTAGGGCCTTCATGTGCAAATTTACTGGTATTATACTTTTGGCTGAAAGGTGTTGCAAAAATAAAGCTACCATGTTAATTTAATTAGTTACTATCCATAAAGTCCATCCAGAATTTAGTAAATCATTCTGTCTACCTTCCTTCAGGAAGTGTTCCCTTTGTAATTCTTTTCATAAAACAAGCTTGTTTGGCATCGGATTCGAGTGTTTGTCAAATGTTATTGCCTTGAAGGGAATTCTGCGGAAAAATTTTTAATTCACGCATCAACAGAAGAACAGACAGATATACCTATAAAGATGGTCTGCATAATTTTTTCTATCACCAAGGACAGTTTCACCATTACTTTAAGCAGTGTTATAATAGAGTTATTGCGATCAGTATTTGTGAAATCAATAGAGTAGTGGAACTGCCTGGAGTTGAGCATGTGTCATACTTTCTACAAGTGTGAAGAAGGATTTCTGGTGTACATTAATCTGGTTTAGTTTAAGCTTCTTCTCTTCATGGTAAAACATACAAAATTGTACTTTGAAGCTTGAGTTTCTCAAGCGGACAACCTTAGTGTAGATTCAAAAGCTCAAATGGTCTAAAAAGTTTAGTGTATTCTGGAATATGAGGAACTTCATTTGTACCATAGAGCTTTATTTTCCTTATCTTGTTTGAATTAACAGTGTGGATCGTTGCCGGATAGGCTCTCAGATATTTGAGATCTAGGACATTTAAAGTTGATTCAATTACACAGCTTTTGTTTATTACCAAGTTTTAGCGTTGTGAGAATTATTAGTGATAGGAGGCTCTTTCTTGATCATTCTTGTTCTGATAGCTATCAGCACCATGATATTCTCTTATGACATGCAAGCATTTTAAGAATGATTTATGAGCGATGAGGACGAAATTCTGATGTCTCAACATTCTTACTTTGTTGCTTTCATTTTTGACCGATAAAGTTTGACATAATGTTATGGATCAATTCCTATCTGTAACTATGTATGGCACATGTTATTTGCTATTTTATATTGAAACAAATTCTGGATACTTATTCTTCATAGTGACGAAAATGGCACATGCACATGCATATGTGTGTTAATAGTGAAAAACAGTTTTAATAAAGGAAGAAAATTTGAGATTTCAGTTTTGCAGAACGAGGAAGATTAATTAGAGTTTGGAATCCATGAAACATGATTATGCGTTGATCAATTTAATTTATCATTTTGTGCATTTTTTTGTTATTAATCTTACAGCAAGTGTGGGCTTTTCGCAGAATTTTTTTGTTATTAATCTTATAAAGAGAGATATACTGAAGGGGATTTATTCCCTGAAAAAATGAGGAAAGATCTTTTGCTCTCTTCTGACCTCTAATCAATGGCATGTTATGTTACTCATAATTCGTACTTGAAGGTTGGGCACTCAATTGGTTCATATATCTCTATGGAGATCCTCCGGAAGTGCCCTGAGAAGGTGAATTTACTGTCACTTGATGAGTTGCAACCTATTAAGTTTCTCATAATGCTTTTAATTTGAAGAGGCAGGCTCCTGACTTCTTTGGCTTTGCTAGGTCACGTATTGTATTGGACTATATCCATTTCTGACATTGAACCCAGGGTCCATGAAGCAGTCTATGATTAAGAACATTTCAGCGTAAAGCTCTTTCCTTGTCATAAGTAACATAAGTAACATAATTATTCTGCCATTTGTTTTCTACAGAAAGTAGTGGATGTCTTCATTGCCTTACCTTTTTCCAGTACTCTTTACTACTAAGTGAATTCTTTGCATCATATCACAAATATTTACCTACATGATTTTCGCTATTCTATAATTGCCATAGGCCTGGGGTTAGTTTGCAGTTCTCCTTCAGCTCTTTAATATATGTACGAACTGTATTGCTCTGTAATCCTAATGATTAACTGTAAAAGTAATTTTGTCAAGGCAAGTCCTGCATCCTTTCTTTGCTTTATCCAGTGCTACTAGGAACAGAATCCTCCATGTTTTTATTTTTGGTAAGACCATTATTGATTCAGTCAGTGGGTCTGATGTTGCACAGTCTTGAGTTTCAGGTCCTCCATCATCTGTGCAGCTGTGAGCCTTATCGTAGCGTCATTGGGTTCATTGCCAAGCAGATTTTCCAGGTTTATTGTTGCAAACTCCCTTGGAAAATCGTGGTCTCCATTGGCTATTGAGGCTACATGCACTCATTTGCTGCAGGTGATGTTAGCTCTTCTTGACTTAAAGTACAACCCTCTCTAATCCCTGTTGGTGGAAATCGTCCCAATTTATTGTCGAATACCAAATTCACCGTAATGGCATGCTGTTGGTACTTACTGATAGTTTACTTCATTTTTACAGTATCATACAATGCGGAATGTGCTCTTCATGGCAATGACAGAGTTTAAACAGGTTAGTGTTCCATAATCACATTTCCTAATTCAAAAGCAAGATCAATGCAAGTACTAATAATTTCAGCGTTCCATCAGGTTGGAGAAGTGAAGTTTTGCTATTTCTTTCTCACAAAACAGTGTAGTCATTTTTCTGATATTCAAGCTAGGCTTTGCCAACTGTGCTTTTCCTTAATGAAGCCACAAACACTGTGTTTTCACTTCACCTTCTGGAAGCATTATGATCCTTGCAAAAGATTTACTCCCTTCACGGAACTTAGATACCAATTCTAGTTGCCTAAAGCTTCCCAGTCGCTCTGTTGCACCTGAAGTTGTTCGATACCCCATTTTTTTCTCTTTGATAATTTGTTCTATACTACATTGAAACTACTACTATATAGATCTGGCTTTGCTTTCTGCAGCATCAAATAAAAGAGATAAATCAACTTTGTAGCT
This sequence comes from Eucalyptus paniculata subsp. matutina, assembly GCA_017140255.1. Classification (NCBI taxonomy): domain Eukaryota; kingdom Viridiplantae; phylum Streptophyta; class Magnoliopsida; order Myrtales; family Myrtaceae; genus Eucalyptus; species Eucalyptus paniculata. The sequence goes on from CM029435.1 coordinate 48,060,626, forward strand.
AAACTGAAAGGCCTAGGCTTCTCGTTATAGTCGCTTTAAAGATAGATAATCCTCTTACGGTCATAATGTCTGACTGAAACATTTTGGAAGTCTCAGTTTAACTAAGTAAGGTTTTCTTAAATTTCTGGGGCTGGTGAACCTGGTCTATTAATTCTTATAAGACGGTTCACCTTTTTCTATTTCCACTGTCCGCAGAACAAATATTGACTCATTTGGCTCAAATGTTTCTCTTCATTGCTTGAACTTTTGGGGTTTCCGCACATTTCTCAGGTGCCTGGTGAAGCTTATTCATTTAAACAGTAAGAAGGAATCATCTATAGTTCTAGCTTATGTGGGAAAGTAGTGGCAGTATGCATATGATAATCATGTTGGTGGGATGTTTTTTAAGCTAATTTCACCCAATCATTTAAAGAGAATTGCCTCTTGTTTCTCTATTAGATATTGGGCTACTCGTAGTATTTCCTGCATAGAGAGACAATGAAATGAAAGCCCGTGCTGACCATTGTAGTCCATGACAGCTTCCAGAAGTACCAGATTGGGCATTTCTAAGAGCAAACAGGGAAAAAATTGCATTTCTGTTTGGCCTTGATGATCACTGGGGCCCGCTGCAAGTGCTTGAAGAGGTAAATCTTAAAAGATCTCATAATGGACCAGGACTTACGTGGTGAATATGTGCACAGGCAGAGTTATTCTTACAATAGTTTTTTCACTATTAAATGTCTTCAACAGTGAATGATCATAGCTTCATGTCATCACATATGATTATAATTTCATGCTTGAAGAATTTATGATCTCGTGGTTATTTGTTAGTCTAATGCTAACAGAGCTATTCTCAAACTATTTGTAGGTGGCTAAGTGATTCATGAGCATTCCCCTGTGCTTTGATGTAATCAATGGCAATTCTCACTTTTTTTTTTTTTTTTTTTTTCGTTGTAGATATCCAAGAAGATCCCTGAAATTACTTTAGCAATTGAAAGGGAGGGCCATGCTCATTCTTTCTGCTGCACAGAGGCTGGATCAGTTTGGGTAGCTGAGCATATTGTGAGCTTGATCAAAGCCAGGATATTGACTTCGAACCAACAGATCTAAGTTTCAACAAAAAGACCTTGATCTGGTGAGTTGAGTTTCATAGTACCTTCTTGAATAATATGTACAGGGGGGAGGAGTCATTACTAGACATGTAAAGTGATCTTTCTGTCTAAATTCTGACTCCCATAGCAGCTGCCATATATTCGAATGAAACATTTTATTATTGACAGTATCCAACTCAAATTGCTTCGCCATGCCACCAGTTGGTCAATGGTTGCATGTGGTACAGAAGTTCAAGTCTGAGAATGTCAATTCTTGTCCTTCTGTATTGTTACTCAAGTTTCACATTGCTAGTTTACTTTAGTTTCATCATGTCTAGGCTATGTACACTTGGATTGGAGGATTTGGCTGTTTATATCCCTACAAATTTTTTGCATGCTATATTGACTTCAGTGTGCAAGACATTGGTTCTCCACCCCCTCCGCATGAAAAGAAAAGAGGGTACACCACAATTCTTTTTCCCTGCTATTGACTTCAATTATCAAGATATTGGTCTGGAAGCATCTCCAGCCCCTTGACATGGGAAGGAAAAGTGATCGTAGGAGGAATCGATGACTGTTCAAGGACCACTTTAAGTTCACAGATACTGCAGAGAATATGGGACTGGGCATAATGCACTGATATTGCAGAGAATATGGGACTAGGCATAATGCAAATTATGCAATGACATGGAAGGATTCGGTAAATTAGCTCTTTAAGGTTCTGCTGCCGGTAAAACCAATTTCACAGTGATTTCAAGGAACTTGGGATGGGAGTTCATCGTTGTAGAGAAGGCACTTTATGCAGGTTCGAGTCAGCTGTTTCATTTGTTAACTTGCTTTCTTGGACTGACTTTTTATCACTGTCGAGGGACATATGCAAGTGGGTTGGGCCATTACATTGTGTCTACGCCCCTCGACTCCAATACCTGTACATGCCGAAATGGCTTGATGTGCCTGTCCGATGCACTTGCGTTGGCACATGGTGTCTCAAGTAATTGAATTGCTATTGCATTTGCCTGGTCTACTGTTAGAAAAAAAGAAGAAATAGAAATCTTCATATAATTTATTTAATGTGATCGACTTTCAGATCATGTGCTTCCAAACAGGCCTTTTCTGGTTATCCTTCCTTACCAATTTACAGCAATTACTCTCTACCAAAAAATAAGAATATTTACAGCAATTACTGTTAAGCTTTGCCTTTCACTCCATTCTTGTGCTGTTTTAGTACGTAGATAGACATGACAAATTCGACAAAACAACAGTTTCATTCTTTCCCTGCGAAAGCTAAAGATTCTCAACTCTGAATAGAAGTTTTGTTCTCTGATATCCACAACATTAAGGTACGAATAAGAAGCATCATTTGACTATTTGTGCTGAATTTGCTGATTCACGGGTTTGGGTTTTTCTCTGAAAACACAGTTAAGAGTTTCACGCAAGAATATCTTCATATACGGAAGTCACAGAGTAGTTCCATCGATTGGTATCAGAACAATGGAGTTTGTTGGTAATATCGAATTGCGTAAGCTTTACAGTGACAAAATAGAAGATCAAAATTTAGCAGCATATAATGACACCTTATCACAGAAAGAGACGGAGGACGAGCTCATTGTGTTGGCTTGTTCTGCCCCGTGACATTCTAGATTTCTATACCTGCCCGACATCTTGCTTAACAACCTCAATTATAGCTTAGTTCTTTGGGGACATATCGCCCGCCAAAAAGAGAAAATTAATGGAGTGTGTAATGGAATGTTTATGCACATGAGGAACGGTACAATTAGATGTCGAATGAAAAGGCTTGCGGGTACGGATGAATCGTCTTTCGGCTCCAACATACTCTCTCTCTCTCTCTTTGTCTGGCTTTTGTGTATCAGGTTGGAAGTGCAAGTTGAACCTGCTGATTTTTGTCCTGAAAATGCTGTATCTGGTACTCGCTTGCTAACCTTGCAAGGACAATAATTTCGAAAAGATTGACATGAGGAAACGAAAACAAGCATCGTTCAGTCAAAATCCAAAGGCCGGCCTTTTTTGGAGCGTCCTCCATCACATCAAAGTTCAAAAAAAAAGAGAAAAGCTCATTGGTGGAAGTGATTTTATATATACTTGTACGTATAATATACGCATCTCTCGAATTAATATGGTTTTGTGGGTGAAATTCAACGCCCCTTTGCAGGATGATAACGACAAGAAAATGGAGAAATGAATGTAGCCCGTTTACTTCGGCAGACGCCCAAATTATCGAAGCGGGAACGTGCACGGAAGAATCATCACCTGTAAGGATCGCGGGTTGGCCCAAAATTTGAAGTGAGCTGCCCCTGCTGATTTAACGGATCGTTTCATTTAAAAATACATATAATGCAATTTCCTGCATTCCCAGATCATTCCACTGATGCGTCAGTTTCTTAGCTGCTTCTGAAATTCTTTTCTTGTGTATTTTATAACTATGGCAACCAGCTGATGATTCATTTTCATCTGAAGATATATCTGATATATGTATATTATATGACGGGAAGATATGGATATGCGAATATAATGAGAAGCTTTGCCATGTGGAATTTCAAGTCAACAAGCGTAGATGACAGCCATGCGATTGGCTCCTCCTCATAAGGAGCTCTAAGGAGATCTACTCTACTTTTATCTTCTTTTTTGATTTCTTCCTTTTACTGGGCCAATTTTTTGAAAATGTAAATATTTATATATATATATATATATATATATATATGTATGTATGTATGTATATATGTATATTCCAAAACTTCATGATTAAAGTCATTCGTGAACAGCAAAAGGCGATTATAATCCAAAGTCATGTTATTGAATAAAACATATTTAACGAATTTTGAATTATTTATTCCATATGCATAGTTTCATGAGTAACTTAAAAGTGCACCATATTCCCTAGTTGATGGGGAAGAAAAATATTCACCTATTAACAAGGGTTGGAAGGCGTGTAGGTGCCAATATGTTAAAATAAGGAATGCAATCTAGCAAGGAAACCCCATTAGGGGTCTATCACAAGCGGCCTTTGCAAGTTAGGCAACCACCTAGATCTACAGGGAGACAAAGAAAGGATACATGAACTTGTCCTTTCTTTGTTAATGATCTTCATGCACGCCTAAATCACTTTTTTTTTTAATCAAACTCTACAATACTCTTTAAAAAGATTCTATGATAAACAAAAAGGAAAAAGTCAAAGGCTAAGGCAAAGATGGAAAAGGTTGTGTTGTTTTTGACTGCTTTCTTTTATGTTACATTTGGCCATCCGGATTTCTAATTATGATAAGACTAGATATGAAATTTAAAAGTTTTGCTATATCCTATCAATTGTTTGGTAATTGCGGTAATAAAACCAGATATATTCATATTATATCATGTACATTGTTTGGTATAAACAACACATTAATAACAAAAAATTTAATAAATGAAAATAGTAAAAATCTCTAGCGACACTCTTGCCTTTTATTTTCATTTTTTAATTTTTTTTTTTTTATTGTTTTTGTTCCATCATTATTTAATAAAATTTATAAAATAGTAAACTATACTGATAAATCTAAAATACTAAAATACCTAAAATATGTAATAGATATAAATATTTATATTTATATATTAAATTTATATTATAAAATATAATTAAATTCGAATATATAAATAAAAATAAGATTAAATTAAAATAACTCAATTCTTTTTTTTGTTATTTGGATGTTATTATATTAGAATTCAATTATTATTTATATTTAAATATAACTTTAATTTTGTTAATTTAAGAGGTTTGTTATTCGAGAAAAATGACTTTTCTATCATAGATGTTAAAAATTCTTTCCATCTTATTCCTACATCCCTATGTGAAAATTTTATCCGGTTTATATCTCTTTATATGCAACTTTATTCAATCTTGAATATGGACCAAATGTAGGATATAATAAATTTTATTGTATTCTGAATTTTGCTTGATTTGCTAAATGTAGCCTTAGTGATTCTCATGTTAAAATTTAAAATATTATTTTCATTTAGAAAAAAAAAAACAATGTGTATGTGATTCTTTGTGTATTAAGATTAAAAGAATATAGGTGGTTAATGAAACAAATAAAATCACCATATAGGAAAAAAGAGTTACCTAGATCGTGTCGCATCATCTAGGTAGAAATAACATTTTTTTTTTCCAAAATAATATTTAGCTCCTGTTAAGAGAATTGCACCACTCTTGAGTAAGGAATGGAATCAAGTCCAAAAATATTAATCAAATGGTTTGATCAAACTCATAAACCTTGATCGAAGAGTGCGGTTAATGTTTAGACCTTTCAAATGATTCAATTATGTCCTAAACCTTTATTTGAAGATGCAATTAAATCCTTGAAATTATATCATGAAAGTGCAAGTTAATGATGCCGTGAATGCGATTTCTACGTGACGTGTAGGCAATATGTGCTATTCAATGAAAGGTTTAATTGCACTTCTATGAAAAAATGTTTTGCCTATGTTGTAAACAAGATTTAGGACTTTCGATCCATTTTGAGATCTACTACTTGGCTATTTGCTACCTAGCTCTTGCTCCTGATGTAGTTATTTTAAGTGGGTCCATGATGTAGTCATCAATACAAAATCTAGCTAATCGTAGTTACCATTGCACCAGCCAAATCCTATTTTCTTATAAGATTGTCATAGCTCATTACCGACATCGCCTATAAGTGGTCGAGGCTTTTTGCTATTCTCGAGAAGGTTCAAGTTTGAACCCATTTAGGAATGTATCTACACGGTTAGATCCCTTTGGGAAGAGGGTATTGCCCAAATGACTCTTTAGGAAATTAAGGAGTTATAACTCAAATTAGACCAAAAAAATTCCTTAAAAAGTTTCATTTTGGTCCTCATCTCAAAATCACGGGAATGTAAACAAAGAAAAGGTATTCCCTCTCTCTACAGGGAAGACAAAGATAAAGAAAGAATTGGGAATGCAAGTTATGTGAGCACCGGTACATAAAAATGTGGAATGAACAGGTCATGGAAACCTTGGTAAGAGTGAAAGCTTTTTTCTTGATGGGGTAACTCCTTAACCAACCCCAAAAATTCAAGGAAGCCTCAAGCTAAGGTAACCTCTTTAGGAAATTGTGGAGTTATAATTCCAATCTTGAAGTAAATTATGAAATTATTATAACGTGGTCGAGGTTAGAGAATTGATACGTTGGTGGCTCCAGTTCTCGAATTCCACAAAAGGGTCGAAATCATCAAGTTGCGAGTCGGGGGGGAGGGGAAGTTGAGATAGAACTGTCATGATGAACAACGACAGCCCTGTCATCATAGCACCCGAGAGAGAGAGAGAGAGAGAGAGGGACCCACTCCATCTCCCCTGTCTTCACATGCAGCAGGCAGCAGGCAGATTGCAGATTATTTATGCGACACTCACTCGCACACTCCCCCTCTCTCTTTCATCCATCCTTTCCCGACTCCCAAAACTCCTCCCCAATCTCTCTCTCTCTCTCTCTCTCTCTCTCTCTCTCTCTCTGACTGCTACTACAATGTCAAGCGGTGGCGGCAGCAGCAGCCGGAGGAGGGTCCTCCTCAACACCGTCGCCGTCGACGTCGGCTGCAGCTGCCGGAAGCCCAGGCTCTTCCTCACCTCCCTCCTCAAACCCGGCTCAAAGTCCAAGTCCCTCCTCCTCCTCCGCCAACCACCACAGGCGCTTCCTCTCCCGCTCCCACTCCCACTCCTCCTTCACCGCCGCCGACTTCCCCCCCGCCGCCTCCGCCGCTGCCGCTGACCACTCCCTGCAGTACCTGCTGGACGCGGAGGCGGACGTGGCGCGGTCGGCGAAGGCGGTGCGGGGGTTCGGGAGGATCGACGACGAGGGGGTGGCGGTCGAGAAGGATTCGCACGACCCCTACCTGGACTTCCGGCACTCCATGCTGCAGATGATCCTGGAGAACCAAATCTACACCAAGGACGACCTCCGGGAGCTCCTCAACTGCTTCCTCCAGCTCAACTCCCCACACTACCACGGCGTCATCGTCCGCGCCTTCACCGAGATCTGGAACGGCGTCTTCTGCGACCGCCCCGCCGCCGGTCACCACTCCCCCCTCCTGCACTTCGCTTACAAGTCCTGGGAGTATTAGCAGGCGGGTCGACGCGACGTCGTCGGTACGTCGAGACCGGTTTACCGAGCAAAAAGCGACGAGATGGTCCGTCGCGTTGCTGTTGCTCTGTAAACCAGCCTCGCCGTGTAACTGTGTGTTAACTGTTTAACAGCCTTAGCGGAAGATGCTTTAGTTTGACCTCGAAGTTAGGTACGTCTGTATGTGTAAGGTAGAACTAGTTTTTTGTTGTAACTTTTCTCCTTTTTGCTTTTCTAGGATTTTGAGGTCTTTGTGTTGTGTTGGGCATGCAAATGTGATTATTACAGCGCCGAAAATGGTCAGCTGCGTGTTGCGGGAGGCCGGCCATTAAAGCCGACCTTCGTTTTTCCTTCTGGTTTTTTGTTGGAAAGGAAATGAAATGAGATGTGGGGGAGAGATGGTTAGTCGTCTTTCCCCACTTTTGTTTTCCTGCATTAATGGGACTTTATGGTCGGGCGACCATCTGAGAGGCCCGTGTGAGCTGCGCGTGATCCTTGTACGATGGCGTTCGAACGGGTAACGTGTGTGTCGAAGAGACGTTTCGTCTGATACGGTTTTAGAAAGATTCGAAACTTTAGTCAGGTGGATGCATACGATCTGGAGTTTGGTTCTCAAAGGTTCTAGGAATCGACACTCGAGAGCTCCGTGACTGCTCCGGTTGCCCTGGCAAACCGAGTACGCTTACGTCCATAAGTACACTCACACTTTTACTACGTACAAGTAATTACAGAAAAAGAGAGCAAATATTATTAAAATAATCATAGACCCATTAGACAAACACCGATTTAGTCATGAAATCATTTAGTTTGGCTAATTTAGTCCTTGATGGCCGCCTACAAGCAAGTACTGGCAAGGTCAACCTCGCCAATTGCTAGATTATAGTGAGGTCGAGCCTCGTCGGGTGACCTCGCTTGAAGCCGACAAGGTCAATCCTCTAGATCCAAGGACAGTTGCCAATATAAACCTTATAACTTACATCGATAAGTTATTTACACTTTACTACATACAAGTAATTATAGAAAAAAGAGAGCTAATATTATCAAAATAGTCATAAACATATTAGAAAACGCCGATTTAATTATGAAACCATTTAGTTTTGCTAATTTAGTCCTCGATGGATGGCCACAAGTGAGGGCCTGGCAAGGGTCAAGCTCGCCAATTGCTAGATTATAATGAGGTTGAGCCTCGCTAGGTGACCTCGGTTGAAGCCGGCAAGGTCAGTCCTCCAGATCCAAGGGCGGTTGCCAATATATATCTTATTTAGGAAATTCGGATGATTCTATATATTTCTCTTGATTGCTCCCAAGCTCGAAGTTGGCAAGGTTAGCCCTCCCAAATCCAAGGGTGGTTGCCAATATAGACCTTATTTAGGATATTCCGTGATTCTATGTATTTCTCTTGATTGCCCCCTCGCTCGAAGCCAGCAAGGTTAGCCCTCCCAAATTTGCCAATATATACCTTATTTAGGATATTCCATAATTCTATATATTTTTCTTGATTGTTCCCAATTTTATTGTACTTATTTATTACTTTAGATAGCCTATGTAAAGCCTATTTACTCTTTGATCCAATAAATGAAAAAAAAAAAAAAAAAAAGAGCCTCTTTACTCTTGTAATCTTCACTTGCAAATAAATAGAATATTACATTTTTCTATCATCCCAATTCTCAACATGATATCAGAGCCATCTATATAGTAACACCAATTGAGTTTCTCCATGGTGGTCATCACAACACCAGCTGCATTTGCCGCGCCACAAACATCGAAATATATCAAATTTCACTTTTTCGTGTTATTCTTAATTTGGTATTAGAGCAACACCGGAGATATTCTAAAGTACCATATGTGAATACAACAAATACCCATCGAGTAAAAATTATAAACTTTTTACTTTAGCTGCGTAAATATAAGCGTATCGGATTGTTAGTGACCTAAGATATTCTACTACATGAAAACCTATAATCTCAAAGATGTAAATGAACATGCCGGGCAGATGCCAACCGGCGAGGGTTGGTCTGGACTGTAGGAGCGCAAGGTGGGAATGGTCAAACGCCATGGCAAAGACGATGCTTGCTTCGAAGTGAACGTCCTGTGGGAAAAGCTAGGCATCGGGATTTGAATGGTGCTTGCAAGAGACAATCGATTTGAATGCCCTTAAATGACGATGTCATGCGTTTGGGGACTGGCTCTGCATTTTCCAACGCTGTCACCATTGCATTAGATGCATTGGAGACGACCACAAAAAAAATAAAAAAAAAAAAAAAATGACAACCCTACTGCCACAACTGCAATGCAATTTGTCCTTGTGCTGCAACTTATTGTCATTTGCAATTAAACATGAAATCCTAAAAGCCATTAGCATTTTAGGTGCATTCCTTTGAAATAATTGTCCGTAGGCTCATGAAATACCAAGGTGAATGCGACAATGCGTCCATATTTTTGGCTCGACTTTGAGCAGTTAATGCGCAGTTGGTAGAATTTGAATAGATCATTTCAATTTGTTGTTTTTTGAAAGATCACACGTGATGTAGAGTTCTTAGGCCAACTACATCCAACTTTTTAATTCAGGGGTAATCGAGTAAATAAGCAACGTTGCGGACGATGATTATGGGCTTCCTCGTTGTGCGTGAACTCGATTAAAAAGAGAAGAAATGGCATCTCTTGTCAGGTAATAGAACTTTCCAAATAATAGATTAATAAAACGGGCGGATCCTCCACTGGCTTCATTCATGAGAATTAGCTTCGAGCGCCAAAGCTTCTGTCATTTTCGTGTTATTTTAAGGAGTGTACTCTAAATCCCTAGGGGATTTTCCAAGCGGTCCAACCCAGCATTCGACAATACTTTAATCCCCCCACCATGCGTGCTTATGAAAAAGGACAAAATCGCTGCATCGACTGCTTTAAACTATAGCCTTTGTCCATTAATTAAAGTGTGCTTAGCAGAAAGGAGCTTGACTAACAACTGTTCTCAACACACGCTGATCAAGACATTAGAGTTAGTAAAAATACGTGGCGCTTTTATCGCTTTTCATAAGGCACTGAAAAATGTAAGGACTAACTTTTTTTTGCCCTCAGAGGAGCGCATAGACTTAACTTTATAGAAGTCTTTTGATGCGCTTGTTAATAAAGTTACCCAAAAGAACTCCATCTTCTTCTTTTTCCTTTTGATTTTCTCAAAAATAAAGGTACTCATGTTTTTCCTCCGCCGATTCTATTCATGCATATAAAAATCGTTCTGCCCACATAAATCAAGTAAAACCCCATCTATTGGCCTTCTATTTTTCGTGTTATATGATGGATCTTGTTAACGAGTATTTTCAGGATATTGATTAAACATGTTAGTCAAAAGGATATTTCCGATAAACTTACTATACATATTAAGGAGTGATAACATATTGAAAATGACAAAGTATCGTTAATCATGTGTCCAACTATTGCCTCCCACGCTTGTGGACAAAACCCTTGTATCATTACAGCACTTATAATGCAGTTGTCTGGTAATAAATTAAATTAAATGCATTTGCTGTCTAGTTTCGAGCGTTAGTCAAATGAAGCGCAGGGAATCTTCATGATAGTTTAGTGGAGAGAGAGAGAGAGAGACCCTTTCATTTAAGCCCATTGAAGAAGGAGAACAGTGACTCTCTCTCTCTCTCTCTCTCTCCCTCTCTCCCTGTGCAATTATGGAAATGTGGCAAGCGAGCTGCAAAAGCCAATGCACATAAACGCAGTCAAAAGAAAAATGAAAACTCCGCTTCTGGTTTGTTGGTACGACAAAAGACGAGAATTATGTCAACTTGTTCTTTAGTCGGGACCAGTTTCTGGGTACAAAATCTAAATCTACTGAGCCCGATGGCTTCCTGATTTCTCGTTTACTGCTCCCAGTAAAAGAAGCTTTATCGTCCACTTTTCTCTCTCTCTCTCTCTCCCTCCGTCCCTCCCTCCGTCCCTTAGCTTTTGTGTGTGTAGTGGTCGGCATCTTTGTGAACAAAGCGAAAGAGCAAAGAAAATAATGAAGTAGCAACAGCGGAATGAAAGGACTGCCAGACGAAAAAAGAGAAAATAGACGTGAATTCTGATTAAGTGTTTGATCCTGTTTTTTGCATATGATTCTAATTTATGCTTGGATTTTATTCTTCAATACATGATTAAAATCGCTCATTTTTGTCTAACATTTTATGCTCATGGTATAGGAGTCATTTCGCGAGAAGGAAGGCATGATACGTGTGTAGAAGTGCTTAAAGAGCCGCCCTCCACGGAAGATTGTACATCCTAGCAAATGGTCGGGCTCCATTGCCACGTCAAGGGAAAATACGCATGTAAACCATGATCCACAGGCCATGTGCGGCTATAATCCAAAATTTTCGAGAGATCCACGTTATGAAAAGTTGTGATTAACGACCTGATTCGTCCGATTAACTTCAATGTGGGAGCCATTAAAATTAGTCTTTTTCGACTATCTTTTGTACTAATAAGGGGAAAAAAAAAAGCAATCTTATTAAGAAGAGATTAGAAAGGACCACTAAAAGGCTAAAGTCCAAAAAGCAAAACCGCCCCCACATCTTTACTTTCTCTCTAAGGACGAAGATAATCTGAAATCCGCAGAAAAAAGGGGTCCCGGCCCCGTCCCTAAAGGACGTCCTCAAAAGGACCAAATCAAGACAACATGTAATCATAAGAGACCGCAGCGCTCCTCTTCTTTTCTGCAAAGCATTCCATGTTCGTTTGAGAATCGAGCCGCATCTGTCGTCCGGTCTCGTTGACCGTACCAACCTAAGCAAACCCTAAAGCACTCGCGAAACCTAAACGCCGACTTCCGCGTGGTCCCGGCGGCCGGCGGTCGGAGGAAGTGGAATAAGCTCTAAGCCCGTCTAAGCCATGAATTTCAGAGAAGTTTTCTTTTTGACTTAGAGGGTCAGTCAAAAGGCTCCTATCATGCCTTGGTCCCCTAGACAAGGATGCGAACTCCTCTATGGCCTAAGGCGTTGAGATTGGCCCGCACTACCAGTTCATTAGTGACAAGGTACTAGGTAGGATGAGCTTCCTTCTCTGTCCGTGTCTCCATTCATCAGTCCATGAGAATGTGGCTTGTTTTGGAAATTTAGATAGGGATTACCCGGACATTAGTATAAACACCGGCACGAAAGGATAAAGGATTTTCATCGGCAAGCTAAGCCCAATCGAGGGTGTTTTGCGGTCATTTTGTTGTCATGAACTCGGTGTTCCTGTGCATATTGGAAAGCCGTGCATATGTCTTGTAGAGCGACACTGAAGCTCTTTCTTTCTCCTAAATGAATTCTTGGGAGCACTCTAATTACTTGACCGTGCCAAATGGTATGTACTTGCAGTGTCATGAAGATTGGATGAAAATCAGAGCTTTCAAGAGGACATGTATACAGTATGCAATGATTGAAGGTAGCAAGATTTGGTTCATCGAATGTTGGTGGATCTTTTATTGGGTATTTGAGCAAGGATTTTGTTAATAAGTGCTCTCTCATACTTATTAAAGATCTGTAATAAGCAAACAAATTTCAGTAGCAACGCACTATTTATCTCGTGATATGAGTAATTGGAGCATTGAAAATCAAAACATTGTTTTAATAGCTATTTTTAGCAAGTATCCTGAGCACTTATTAACAAGACTCGTTCGAAACGTCCAAGTCCTTTTTACCTTGTGGGCCGAACTTCCTATCCAAGCCTCAAATGTTGTTTGACTCGTCGTACCCGGCCCATGTATTAGGCGAATGGTCCTGGGCCTAGAAGAGGTCTAGAACTCTACATGCGAGCAAAGAACAATGCTCGATAAAGCATAGGATAGAAATTACTCTCAGGAATTATGTAGTACTTACGGAGCGCAGAAAAACCAAGTCCAAGAGCCATTAATTTCGCATGTCCAGGAATTACCCCGAGAGCAACTATCGAGCATCGTCACAGCAACACGCAATTCCTCAACGGAGATCGACTGGCCCGATATAACTCAACGATCAATAGGACTAGTAAAGTCTAGCCACACAGAGAGAAAGTGGCGGGAGATTTGGAAGCAAAGCAGATCCACATTGAAAATTCTTCACGATCGGATACGCAAGTGGCCGTCGAATTCAGTTAACGTGGGATCGGTCCCTGGCTTTAACAGCTAGAGGTCAGAATCAGATCGCTCCAGAGGGCACTCGATGAGCCAAGATCTCACCACTCAAAGAAAATATTGATGATGGGCCGTCTGAGATTTTAAAAGTTCAGGAGGCTGCGCGCGCATCGAGCGACGGGCAGAGTCATGATGGCGTGGGTCTTAAATGAGTTTTGTCTCACTTGTTTGAGCTGAAAAAGATAGGGCTTGTCTCGGCTTCTTGGCCGAATCGGGCCGAGTTTATTGCGATTGCTGCCGCGATCCTGCAGCATCCGCACGCATGGCCTTAATGCTGCAGCAAAGGTCGGTACGGTCGCGTCTGTTCCTAGCCCCCTCTTTGGATTGAAGCGGAGACGTCTCCATATTAGAAACAAAATTGAAACAACGGAAGGGACATTTTCTTTACGAACAGCGGGATCAGTTCCCAATGCTGTCTGACTCACTCATGATTTGGACACGTGATCAAAAGGATCGGTTTTCAATTTTTGAAACTAAAGAGCGGATTGTCTGATCCTAGAACCAGAACTGATTTTGGAGAGGTCCAATGAATTCAGTTGATTGACGAATAATACTCCTTTGGAATTAGGAAAGGAAGAAAGAGGAGAGCAGGACACGTGAGAAGAGAAGGGAAAGAATTTTGGGTGAGAAATGAAAAAGCAAAAAATAAAAAAATCATTAGTCTAATCCCCTCAAAATCGAGACCAAACCAAAAATCACATAATTCAATTTTTTGAAATCAGAAACCAAACCAATACTCCCGGGAACTACCCAGAACCACCTAATCTAGTTTGGTTCAAGTGCTTCTCAGTTTAGTCTCTCCGTGTTACTCACTCTTACTACGAAAATACTTCTCCATAGTTGAAGTAGTGTACCAACAATCATAACCCAAAGAGGATTAGCCTAATTAGTTAAAACTCGACATCTAACGACGGCTTGGCTACCGAGTTGTCTCGAGCTCTGGCAGTTAGATAATTGCATCGAGACGGCGAACTGCCGTGACCAGACAGGGGCATCCCGGTGCGCTAGACAGGGACTGAAATGTCGACGGGGTCGAGTTGAACACGGCGGCCGCTTTTAAATGTACTGGGGGCTTCTATATCACGAGTAGATCAAGATCAAATAGCCTCTAATGCCATTCTGATTGTCGAGCAGCACCTGAACCACTACGCGAATGTTCACGAGCCCAATCCAGGGGCCCACTTTTTGTTCTGTTTTGGGCAGTGGAGCGTGATCTCCCTAGCTCCCAATGTAAAGCCCTCGGATCCAAGCTTTTCTTCCCCTTTCACAGATGTGTTGGAACGATAAAGGATGCCGGATCGTCCTAATCCTAACACGGTAGGAAATCTGATTGGGTTGTGCAATACCTGTAGCTACCAAATCAATGACCGTAACCCGTTGTATTGCTCTCTATTAAAGAATAACGAATCCTCCCAAAGGTAGTAGGATGAATCAGGGATTTACCACTGTGGAGGTAAGCTTCCAAAGGATTATTCTCTTGATCATTGTCTAAATCATGTTAGTCATCGGATATTCCTCTTCTCTTCTTTTATCTCCCTTCTATACATGATCATAATTAAAACATGTATCCTAGTGAAATACGATCCTAAGGTTGGCTTCATTGTCAATGCTTGCACTATCCAAATGTTTATTGTTGTTGCAATAATGCATTGCCAGCAGCCCGTTGTGAATTACTCTTTTTTTTTTTCTTTATTTGCAATTTTAATCTTCGAAGCAATCTCTCTTAGTGGTTAGTTACTATAGCCTATGATATGTTCTGCACCATCCTAAAGAAATCAGTGTTCATTCTAAACATTGATTACACCCAAAAAAAGAACAAAAAAATTCCGGATCGTGCAGAACATGTCATAAGCTAATTCTGCATCATCATAAGGAAATTTGTGTCCGTTCTAAATATTGATAAAATAAGATAAAAGCAATTTCATATGGTGTAGAACAAATCATAGGCTATAGGAACCACCAAAAGAGATCGGTCCAAAGAATAAAATTGCAGAAAAATAATTTACAACAGACTTCTAGTAGTGTGCTATTGCGACAACAGTAAAGAACTTGGATTCTCAGTCACCAACAAACAAGAGGAAGCATTGACAATGGAGTCGACCTTAAGATCATGTTTTGCTCCGATACCATATTTTAATAATAATCATGTAAAAAAAAGAGATAAAAGAAGAGAAGAGGAAGAATGATCCCTTGGAAACCTACCTTCACAGTGGTAAATTCCCAATTCCTTTTTTTTTTTTTTTGTTGAAAAAATTCCCCAATTCATCTTGTTATCTTTGAGGAGAATTCATTATACGAGAAATGCAATGAATTATAGCTATTAATTTGGTAGCTACAATTATTGCATAATCCAACCAGATCTTGGGATTATGACGGTTTGGCATCCTTAATATTCCAATAGGAAAGACATTTTCTTCTAGATTCGCACTTACGTCAAGCACTGCTCTGTCAAATAAGCTCTCATCAGATGCAAATTCGTCTTTAATTTCACCGAATGTGAAGACTAGCCTAAACCCTCTAATCATCTATCAAGTGTCTCCGGATTTGCAAATCAAAACTGAGGACGGCACATGTTCATCTCATTGAGATTACTGCTCCGGATCATGTCGTATTTACAGGCCTTTAGAGAGGCGTAATTAATGCGAAATCAGACATTGTTGCTTAGAGAAAACCAGGTCACACCGAGCCCGATGCCGTTTTGTCGCACATCAAATTTTAACACGGATTTTCTCGATGTTTCTCGGTAACAGAAGAGCTTATTAATGGGGACAACAGGGTCTTGGGTTAATAGCCACTTAATTGCGAAAAGGACGATTTAAATGTGATTGGGTTTTCCCAGGTTTTGACAAGCTATAGCCCGGAGATTAATTGTCTCCAATGCCGGTTTGTCTGTCTGAGCTGAGGCACAACAAGACCAATGGGGATATTAAGGATGCCTTTTTTTTCCTAATCCCATGTTCGAATCCTAGACAGGCGAGCCACTGTTCGATCAGCAAATTACTAGCGGTACTCATCGTTTTTGAACTTACAATATTGAGGAACAAAAATGCTTGGTTTAATGAATTTCACTATATGAAATATAAAGTTTTACACAAAAAAAAATTTGAATATGCTTTTCATGGTTTATGGGTGTAGAGATATCAAGCACTGCCGTGTCTTCAAATTCCACGGTCATGTCATTGTCTTTTTTATGTGATAGACATACTCTTTCATGTTATGAATGACTTGAAATATATAAAGTTGCAACTCTCAAATCAACCAACCATACTCAAGTTTAGATTTCTTTCAATATATTCAATTGTTGTTCAATCTCATATTTACGTTTCATATCACAAAGAAACATCTTTACTTTTAAATAGGTATCTCAAAAAGGGTATGATCCAATTCACTGTTTTTCCAAGAAAAATAGGTGATGATTATATAAATGACACTAAACTTCTAGTATCAAGTTCAATTGGTCACTAAACATTCCATGACGGATGGAGATGGACATGAAAGGTTTAGAATCACGTCGAGGACATTTGGAATGGAATACATGAAAATACAAATATATGTTAAATACTGTGACATACTTTGTTTGAATGCTTGAACATGCAATTTAATAATAAATTGAAAGCTGATTCTCAGTAAATCAAATTAGAAAACCAATCTTCATCATCCCTAGAATCGGTCGAACTTCAAAACTGCACCATTTGGAGTTCTCCGACTTTGATCTTTGTAGTGTTTTAAGTGAGGTTTTTTAACCTAACCCAAAAAGATATCTCCCCACATAGCAAAACATGGCAAGAATTTCCGAGCCCTCAGGATCATTAATTATCGAACTGCTAAAATCTATGAAAAGTCACAGATACGTAAAAAAATGTGAACCATCTTCAATGTCAGAAACGACAATTAATGTCTGCAGTAACCGGGAAGCTCAAAAAAAAAAAACACCATTTTTATAGTACGGTAGATTTAAATAATTGGCAAATCAGCCCAACAAGCAAATTGTATTAAACTTGGGATTTGCATTGATTAAGGTGATGAGATTAGGAAAATGCGCCGGGGCACAAGGTTTAGAAGCTTCGCCGCTTTTGACCAGAATCTTATTGGCTCAGGTATTGTATATATAAATTTATATAAAATAATCTTATTATATAATAATTTGTCTCGAAGAGAGGACCCTCGTTGACAATTAATGTTTCGGCAATTCACATGATCATGCCCATTATTTTAGGAGTCTTCATTAAATGTTGACACAACGGATTACATTAAATAATATATCAAGGTACTTATTAAGCATATCATTAAAATAAAAATTTGATATCCACAATATAGATCACCCGGTATTCATGAAACACTATTCGACAAAGTCGTAATCGAATCTTTTCCCCCTTTCGTTATCTTCCCATTTGGTGTTGTAATGCTGTTTCAAAGATGATAAAAAGGAAACAAATGCCCTTTAGTGGAAAGACCCTTGTCTTCTTCAAGGTCTCCCTCTTGTAATTTGCAAAGAACGGACGGCGCCCGACAAGTCCCTAAGCAGATCAGGACATGGTTCATCGTTTTCCATTGAAAGTGCTCTCGACTAATCTCCCTCGCTCTCACGACTAATGACAGGATGGAGAGAGAGAGAGAGAGGATCGGGAGATTCGACAGTGAGTGAAGGCTTCGTGTTTTTAACCCTTTTCGGCGAGGGCGCCAAAGATCTCGAGGGATCAAAAGAGAGGTCGAATACAAAGAAAGGCCTCGCTCTCTTCGCGCCCACTACAATAAATTGCGGGCAGCGACATTCTCCTCCTCTACTGAGAAAACGTCCTTCTCTCTTAATCTATCCGAACGTCATCTCGTGCTCATCTCGTGCTCGTGTCTGCCTGAGAGAGAGAGAGAGAGAGAGAGAGAAGAAGTGATGAGGACCATCTTGGAGAAGGTCCCCCCCGGGGCTTTCTCATGCAAAATTAAGGTCCAAATGGAGGAAAACCAAGGAATGACAACGAAAGGAACACGACCCTAAATTGAAAAAGAAGTAGAAAATACGCAGAGATAATACCCATGTTTTTATCTAGATGTCTTTCAGCAGCCATAGCAAACGCTGAATGGCAGCTCGAAGCGCCCCCCCTCTCCCCCGGGGGAATACCAAGTTTGGTTACAAGCCCCTGACGGTTTATCATTACTCTCTTTTTACGTTAGAGAGTTGACTCCGAGAGAAATGACTCGAGTTTACGTCTTCAGTTTAACGAAGTAGTTTAAGGATTTGCTCAGGTCCAAGCATCTTATGGGTATTAAGCCTAGCCGTTATATTTTTCGAGGCACAGAAGCTGCCTCTACCCCCGATCCTCTTTTACGTCTCCTTGGGGCTACGGGGGCTACCCCAAGGCGACTTGCCCGACTCGGCTGACCTCCCACCAGGGGGAAGACTCCCTAAGGAGATCCCTTCATCGTTGGGGTAGCAGTTTAATGACCTGCTCAGGTCCATCTTATGCTTGATTATTCGAGTTCGATTTTACCTCGTGGAACTACACGTTGACATCATCATCTACATTTGTACTGCCGTGTCTCAGCAATAATAGTCAGAGATTAGTAGAGAAAGGCGTTTCCTATGTTCGGGCCATTCACCTGGAATTTGGGTTGTGTCCTACGTGATTCGTATGGAGTTAATAGTGACATATCATGAGTAGGGGAAACCCTCTATGGAAACAGAAGATTTAAAAATTTTGGGTTTAATATTCTTTGATAAGGCACAAGGGTGTTGATAATTGTCCAAATTGTCTAAAATCTATTACATGGTGGATCAGTCCTAAAATTTTAATTAGATCAATTTAATTTTAAATTTTTTGATGATTTGCCACTATAGTTCTTTCAATCAATTTTAAACGGAAATCATTAACGTAAATACTAATTATCTTATATAATACAATCGGCGCTAATATGGATGGTATTTATAATTTTTAAAATTTTTTGATTTTGTTTACCTTCCCTTTTCTTTTCTTTCCTTTTTCCTTTTACTTTTTTTTCCTATTTTCCTCCGTTCACCATAAAGACTACATTGGCAAATCATAGCCAAAATTGAAAAGTTCAAAACTGCATTGATCGTCGTGCAATAAATTTATGATTTTTTAATCAAATTTTTTCCTTGTAGGAGCCTATAGCTCGGCCCCAAATGTTGAAGATCACCGCCTCTCTCTCTCTCTCTCCTGGAGTTCTCTAGAACTTTCTCTAGAGTTCTCCATATCTCACTCCTCCTGATTTCTCTAGAACTCTCCCTTCTCTAGAATCTTCTAGCAAAATCCATAAGCTGCGCCATTTCTAGACTTCTCCATAGAAATCTAGTTGTTAGGCTATAATAAAATAATACTTCTAGAATAGTGTAGAAAGTTAAGAAAGTCACCGACTTTCCACCCTATAAATAGGAGCAACTTGCCCCTCATTTGAGTGTCCAACTAAAAGTGTGTGGGGTGTGTACGTGAGGTGTGTGGGTGCATGTGTAGGGGTCTTGAGAGTGTGTTGAGTAGAGAGTGCTATGTATGCACGTGAGTGAGAGAAATTGTGTAGAGTTGTCTGAGTATTGTATGTGGTGTGAGAAATTATTGTAATAGTGAAAGTTATATTTAAACCACGTTTCCGCAAGGTTCAACAAGTGGTATCAGAGCAGGTCGTTGGAGGCCGAAGACAGTGGTCGGGGACCATTGTAGGTGCGCAAGGCGGTCAAGGATTGTCGAGCCAAGGAGCGAAGAAGCGAAGGACGTCGGATTTTTTGCCAGTGCACAATCTGGGATTGTGAAGTCGGTTGGTCCGGGACCAGGCTTACTTGGTATAGTGCAGGGCATTATACTCAAGTCACGATGGCGGATTTCTCGAGTTCGGTAAGTGGTATCGAGAAGCTCAACAACTCAAATTATAATAATTGGAGTACCCGCATACAATATTACTTGCTAGGACAAGATTTGTGGGATATTGTTGGCGGCAACAACACCACACCACCCACAAATGATAGTGATTTAAGAAAGTGGAACGTCAAGTCAGGTAAGGCTCTTTATGTTCTTGCCGTGACTGTTGATGATGAATTATTGCAACACATAAAGAGTGCGAAGACCCCAAAGGAGGCCTGGGATAACTTGGCGACGCTATTTGCAAGGACAAACGATGCCAAGTTACAATGCCTGGAGAACGAGCTCCTCACAATCTCGCAACAAAGTATGACGGTAAGTCAATACTTTTCTAAAGTTAAATCTATTTGCGAAGAAATTTCAAAATTAGATCCTGAGAATGCCATCTCTGAGACAAGAATGAGAAGAATAATAATTCATGGGTTAAGGCCGGAGTATAACGGTATTGTTACGGCCACTCGTGGATGGGCAAATGAGCCAACTCTAACTGAGTTGGAAAATATATTGGCCAATCAAGAGGCCTTAGATAAACAAATGCCTAAGGTCTCAATTAAAGAGGATGAAAGTGCCATCTTCAGTAATAAAAGAGGGTTCAAGGGCCAGAATAGAAATAGAGCAGGTGCAAGAGATGGCAAACCATGGAAAGATCATGGAGATTGGTGGAGGCAACCCAAAAAGAAGGGTTATCAGCCAGGGGGAGCTCGTCAAGATCGTGACGACGACAACGACGAAGATAAGAGCAACAAAAGGCGTAGCAAACGGTGCTACGTCTGTGGCAAGGTAGGACATATTGCCAGATTTTGTTGGTATAGGCGAGAAGAAGGAAATGTCGTCACTACTTGCAAGAAGGAGATTGAAAGTGAAGAAGAATGGGACTTTCAAGCGCTTGCAATAAAGGAACGAGAAGAGCTTGCAACAGCTTGTATAGTTGAGTTGGATAATTCAACAAGTTCTATCACAACCCCGAACAAGAGCAAGCCAAGGGAGAACTTGAAGAAACAACTAACAATGCCAACAAACAGTCGTGAAAAGAAACCGCAAGAGATGCAGGGAATGATAAAGAAGCTGAAAGTTGAGAAGAGAAAGATGGAGAATATGTTGAAGAAAAGGGATGAGATGATAAGGCAGAAGGATGGAGAGCTCAAGGCAAAAGAAAGGGAACTAGAGAAGTTCCGATGTGAGTTCAAGAAGCTGCAGAAGTTTCAGGATCTCAAGCCCACTATGATGTTCCCAATTGGTCATACTGAGAGAGATATCAAACACATGAAGGAGAAGAAGAAAGGTTTCTTTGAGGAAAGTATTCTATGCCTAATATGCCATTTTGGCCATAGTTTGTGCTAAACAACACACCCGACTCTTGTGCTGCTCATGTAACGACACCAAAAAGGTCTAATTGGACCAACCATAGACCAATCACGGAACCGCCATGGAAATACTTGTAATTATAAAAATTAATCCATTAGAGTCAACCTTAGTGTCCAATCACATTTGAAAGCAGTTGACACAAGGCGGATTCAATTCTCAAATTGCATCGTACGATTCATCGCGATTTCAAACCAGTTCTGTTCCTGACCCTCTTAATTGAAACGAGTACATATTTCAAACTCGATCTTAATAAGCTCTCCATTCGATGAAACTTCTCATGTATTTCTGAAAGTACCCACCTTCATATTTCGCCATCACAACACCCCCCAACTTGTCAAGTAGAGACATTTTTTACTCACCGCACCCCCAATCCATCTCTGGATCTGCAGCTTGCAGGAGGCGGAATGAATAAGGGGGTGGCGGTCCGAGCTCACCGGGCGGGACCGCGCCAAGGCTCTGCGCTGGCCTGTTGCTTTCACCCTCCCGACGTTGACAACGAACCATTTTCAAATTCAACGGCCCCGATCTCCCGCCCGATCCCACGTCTCGGCTCCCCTCCGCCGCACGATCGGATTTCGATTCTCCTAGATTTAATGTACGCAAAAGTGGCTCGGTCGTACCCGTTCCCCGAGCGCGGATCCAAGGGTGGATACGACTCTTCCGGGGCGGGTCCACGTGCACGTCCGTGATCGGCGGTGCACGAAAGATTGGCAAACCCCCGTGGCACAGCAGCGATCATTAAATATTATAATCCCAGGCCTGGCAGGTTAGCTGAAGAGGGAAGGGGGAGAGGGGGAGCTCAGTAAATTTTCTCATCAGTGCGTAATAAATATTTGGCGATGCCGTTGAAGCAAAAGGACCAACCGAATATATAATAAAAATCTTTGTAAAGAGTGTCAGAGATTTGGACCATCTCTTTCACTCTCTCCCTCTCCTCTTTTCCCTCCCTTCCCATATTTTTTTACAAAGATTTTAGCGATGATGGCCGTGCGGTGAAAGCAACACATCACATCGACCATGCAAATGCACGGTGAAATTTTCCTGCTCTGCCTTTCTCTTTTTTTTTTTACTGGAAATAGATTTGAGGCATCTCCTTGTACGGGATGAACTTTCAGGGGGAAGACCCATTTGCATGATCCGGTCGACTCTATCTGGATATTTTCCAGACATCATTAACCCTAACGTTCGGACCGGATGCAATCCATCGGAACATGTGTGTGTTTGTTTTTTTTTTAAGATTACGAAAGCCAGAAACGTATACAGAGACGCAATGATGCCCCCTGGACCACCAGCGATATAGTTGGTCCATGTTCGTTGTTCGTGTGACGAGCGTGGAGAAGAAGTACTGCATTCTCAAGAAGATCATTAGCAATGGAAAAAGATGGTAACAGGAATTTCCAAAATGCACTTAATCACATTTCATTACGCACTAATCTAACGATGAAGCATCGTGTCAATATGGGACAATGAGAGAGAGGGGGAGAGAGATGGTCATCGTGGCAGATGGGACTAATCGAAATCCTTTCTGGCTATCACTAGATATAGCCCGCGACCTAATGCAGGATACGTACATTGATTTTTCTACCGATTCTATCAATCAACGACCGATGAAGAGGTTTGTCCTTCATCTTCCACCGCTTCCAGAAAGGCTCCCGACAGGGAGCATGGCGTGCTCACGGTAATGGTTTCCTCCGCTTCCGAGATGGAGACGCGGCGGGCAGACAGGGAGGACGACGAAGCGGACGACAGCGAGGACGACGAGGTGTTGTACAGGGACAGCGGGGACGAAGGAGACTGGTGGCCGGGGAGACGGCATTGATGACGTTGACCGCCGCGGCGGCGGCGATCGCCGTCGACGATCAAGTCCACGAAGGCGCCGTAGATGTAGCCGTGGTTGTCCCGGTCGTTGACCCGCAAGTACCAGCAGAGGAGCTCCTCGAGGCACTCCCAGTCGTCGCCCTTGACGCCGTGAGCCTCCACCATCTCCTCCATCGACTTCCTGAAGTCCTCGTACGGATCTCTGGACTGCATCGCCAACAACGTCACCTTCTCCTTCTTAAACGCCACGTCGTCTTCGTCGTTCTCCTCCTCCTGCTCCTCCTCCTCCGCGTTCGCCTCGCGAGCATCTTCATTTGCTTCCGCATTTGACGGGGACGGCCGGACGGCGAGGATGGAGCTGGTGTCGCCCCGGCTCGGCTCGAAGAAGAGCCGGCCCTCGGAGCGGGCGCCGCGGATGAGGGACTCGACGTCGCCGGCCTCGTCGTCGCCGCCGTCGTCGGGCAGCTCGGAAGGGGCGGTGGAGAAGCTAGGGGACGCTTCCGAGGGGGCGGCGGTGGGGGCGGCGATCGGGAAGGAGGAGGGTTCGGAGGGGTCGGCGGGGGAGTCGAGGACGAAGGCGGAGTTGATGGTCTTGAAGATGGGGCCGACGTCGCGGAAGGAGAGGGTGCGGGGCTGGTGGCAGTAAGGCCACGGCCATGCCGACGTCGCCGTGTCGGGGACCGTGTCGTGGCGGTTGTTCTTGGAAGAGAGAGGGAGGAGTTTCATCTTTTCCGGGTGGAATCGGGGTTTGAAGTTGGATTTGGATTTGGATTCAGATGGTCTTTGGAGGGTGCTGCGGATCTGCCTTCTTCCACTTCGTGTGATGCAGGCATTAATGGCCAGTAGCAGGGAGAAAGAAAGAGATAGAGAGAGAGAGAGAATTGAAGGAGAGATTTTAAAGAGAGGAGACAAGTAGGGGAGTTTTGGGTGAAGTTTTGGAGCGATGGGAGGAGGAGGGGTACTGGTGGGGTCCTTTATTTTTGGAAATGCAAATCCCGTTTGAATACTGCTCACATAGAATTGGATTGTTGTCTTCACTAATCTAAACGTCGAATAATAAATACATCTCTCTCGCTCATAGTCTGCTCAAAAATCAAGAGGACACCAAGATACGGGAACAGCAAAATTGACCTTGAGCATATGGTCTTTTAGGTGAGCTTAGTACGTATGAGATCGACCCGATTTCGACGCCATTAGAGAAGGAACAGGGCACGAGCTTTGTGTTTTTTTCTTTCTGTCCGTCTCGGAACAGCTTCAATTGGAGTCGCGAGATCGCCGTTGGTGGGCGGTTGAGACCAAGGTATCTGCCGAGGCCACGGTCGTACGGTTGCGATCCTAGGGTAGGATTTAATAACCCTAATTTGGGGGCTCGGATGAGGTGCTTGGGACCCAGCATGGCTTCTCCTGTCGTTTTTGATTGCATAAAGACACGAGGGAGCACAAGCATGAACGGTATATGGTCCTAGCAACGCAGCACGAGTGAAATTGATCACGGGAAATCCGGTGTTTGGCGACGACATGTCTTTGTAATTTACCTGTCGAAATGATGGCGAATGTTTACTTCCGCGAGAGGAAGAAGCAGAGGGTTTCGGAAGTTGGTTTCTAACATGAACAGAGGCATTTGCCTATAGCATCACAATCGACCTGGAACATTGCTATGATAAAATCCTTAATGATCTCGAAAGCATTTTAGTCATCAACTTCTTTATAATTTAAATCAAGGTTAGGTCCATGATAAAGCCTTCTTGATAGCTCGAACAAAGAACGAAAAAATATAGCTTGAAAAGAAAAACTCATTGATCTTACTTCATAACATAGGTTGTTCATGATCTATTTTGGTCAATTCAACTATGTACGCTAACTACACGATACCCTTTTAAATGATGCCTCGATTTTGATGTCATGGGGTTTCCTTTCCCGGGGAGAGAAGCGATCATGCCTTTATGACCAGTTATCGATGCATTTAGTTCCTGCATCTTAGTCGTCAATTAGGTGAGCTCCACATGAGCTGCACTGAATACATCCTCCGTGCCCCTTGTTTCTTCCTTTTCCTATGCAACGAAATCTTGTATGAATAATCAAAATCAAGTTGGTCTGATAATATATGGACAACAAACTGACCTTAAGCATGGTCTTAAGTAAGTTTAGAACGTATGAAATTAACTCAATCTCAATATTGTTAGAAAATGAGCAAAGTGAGAACATTTATTTTAGTTAGTTTGGATTTTAACAACTTCAATCGGCATTGTATGATCGCCACTAATAAGTGATCAAGATAAGGCGTATGCTAAGGCAACGTCGGTATATTGTAATTTTAGATAAGCTTTAGTGCAATTAACGTTTTAATAATCCATAACACGTTCTCTTCATACGAGGTGGCAAATTTTAGTTAAGCTTTTTGTGACATCTTAAAATACTGTGATTCCTAAACCATTGAGTCAATCATATTGTGGCGGTCAGCTCTGCTTTCTTTATGAGCAAGCACTTGAAGTTATTGCCACATTATTTCATAAACCAAACCTTGTAGACTCTCCTTGTATACCTGCCATTGTTGACGGGTTTTTTTTTTTTCGTCCGGGGAAGATGCAAGCTTATACGGTTCAAACCCGGCACGGCTTGCGGGCTGGGGTAGGGCTGAGCGCGGTTCCCGGGTTACCCGGGAACCGGAACCGAACCGGAGGAGGGTCCGGTTCGGATCCCGGTTCCAAGGGGGACCGGTTCCGGTTCCGGTTCCTTTTTTCTAGGAACCGGGAGGTCCGGAACCGGAACCGGAACCGGAACCAGTTTCGGAACCGGAACCTGTTTCGAAACCGGAACCTGTTTCGGAACCGGAACCGGAACCGGTTACTTAGGGCAGAAAAAGCTCGACCTTGGATGTTCTAGTGACTTGTATGTGATGTTCTAGTTGAATTTTGGCTTTGGCCTCTAAATGAAAGTTGTAAAGGACTTCTTGGAGTATAACATACTCAAATTTGGGACAAAACAAACAAGTATAAGTGGGTGAAATCGTTATTCTTTGGAAAGACTGGATCTGGAGATTTTGGGACCGACCCTTGATGAATACATGGACTGTAAGGCAACCTTTTTGTCGAAATTTCACTTCGGTTTCTTAACAAAAGTTGTAAAGGACATCCTGAGGTACCACATATAAAAAATTTAGAGAAAAAAAACAAGAATAGGTAGGTGAAATCGTGGTCCTTTGGAGATGGTTAGATCTGGAATTACGGTACTACGAACAGGGATTTTAACCGTCCATATTTAATTATCTAGGACGAATTTGACTTCGATGTTTTCATGAAGTATCTACCTTATGGTCTTGGCTATCACATAGTCGAATTTCATAATTTTTGAAGGTCATTTGGGTATTTAATCGGAAATGTTTCTAAAACTGTGCAATCTGATGTGTTCGGATCTTGTAAGTTGCAATGCGTGGACTATATCATTTTGTATGAGGTTCTTTTGGAAATGCGTTCTGCATGAAATATCTCTCTTCATGTCTTCCCTACAACATATTTAAATTTCGTAATTTTTGTAGTTCATTTGCCTATTTAACCAAAAAATTTTCAAAAACTGTGCAAGTAGAGAATAGGAAAAGTAAATCGATTTTATCTTTTAATCCAGAACGAATTGGACTACAATTCCTTCATGAAACTTGTACCTCTAGGTCTTAAATACAACGTGTCCAAATTTCAGAATTTTTTGAGTTCATTTAAGGGTTTAATCAAAATTGTTTTCAAAACTTGTACCTCTAGACATTCTTGTTCTAGTGGTGTTTTATTTCTACTTTCTAGTTTGCTATTTGTTTTGAAATTTCTAATTATATTCTATTATTGTTGTACAGTGTGAAGTTAATGTATCAAGATAACATGTCAATGGGAAGTTACCGTGTAGTATACACGTACATTATAGTTTTTTTTTGGTAACGAGCGCATACGTTATATTTTTTTTGGTAACGTGCGCATATGTTATAGTTTTTATTTTTATTTTTTGGTAACGTGCGCATACGTTATAGTTTTTTGTTAACGTGCGTGTACGTTATAGTTTTTTTGGGTAACGTGCGCATAAGTTATAGTTCAAATCTGAAAAAAAAAAAAAGAAAAAAAAGAACCTGTTGGAACCTGGAACCGACCCTGGAACCTGTGACAGGGTAGGTTCCAGGTTCTCGGTTCCCACGGGTAGGTTCCAGGTTCCAGACGGAACCGAACCGGAACCTGGAACCGCTCACCCCTAGCCTGGGGTACGCCCCAAAATGGACCAGTTTCCCTTGACAACCTAAGGTCTACAAAACAATCGTAGAGCCTCTGTAACGTACATATCTACCTATATTTTACTTGCCTCTAATAATGTGAATTCTGTACTTTTTCCGTGATGGGAAGATGTCAAACATCATAAAGGTTATAGTCTTGACTTGCGCCTAAGTCTAAAGAGCAAAAAAGGTAGAGATGTTTTCAATTTAGTGAAAATCCCAAGAATTGTCAAATTAACCCCTAGTTAGACGCACCTTATCAGCCCACAAAGTCAATGACCTTAAGCAGGCTTCATATGGGGCTATATAGGGCTATATAGGGCTAGCATTAGTGATTAGAGATACCCTTTGATCCAAGAAATTTAATTGATCATAATACAAACACTTAATCTTGTTGGATCATTCAACTTATTGTTGACTGTAAGCACCAAATTTCTTTCTTGAAATCAATTTGATCGAATGTAGTCGCGATAATTGCCGCAAGGGTCATCTTTTTTCATGCTCTCTAAGTAGTAGCTTATCTCACTTTCCTTTCTATTTCCTAGGATGTATGTTTGTGGTATTGGGAGACCGTACATGTCAAAGAAAACTAGAATTGCTTCTTATGTTCAGGGAGGGAGGGAGGGAGGGAGGGAGAGAGCACATTAAGTGAATGCCTAATGGTTTCTATATAAGCTAGGACAAGAATCTTGTCCACTTTCAATGCGTTCTAAGTCTTCCGGCCTCCACATAATTCCTAACTCATATAGAAAGGAATGAAATTACGCTCGCCTTGTCACCTCGTTCAATTCATAACTAGGAACTTTGGTACGATGGGTGCTACTCTCTTTCCACCACCGATTTCCTATTTGGACATGAAGAAGATACGATTTTTTCCTATTTGGGAAACAGGCGGTCATCACCACGAGAAATAACATCGCATTGGTAAATCGTTCGGATAAAAAGGTGGATCTCGAGTAAAGGCTCGAGAAAAATCCGAAAGCGATGGAGGGGGGGATGTGGGGATCGGATGAAAATCGTGGTGAAGTGTTGGGAGGAAATTATTGTGTTAGAATCTTGAGAAGTACCACCGCTCCATGTGCTCTCTCCATCTAGCTGTCAAGCGAAAACCCCACGAGAGAGAAAGAGAGAGAGAGAGAGAGAGAACGAGCAATCATTGAGTGGTCATGTGCACAAGCTAGCGTTGAGATGAGACATCTAGGGTTTGCTCCGTCTTGTATGGTGGTTTCTAATTACAAAAAAGCAATCACAGCTCACGCAGCGTCATTCATGTTTGCACAGCTCGATCAATGGTCAAACGTTTGATGTCCGGGACGGTGGATATTTTTCACTAGAAAGAATTGACCATCTTTACACGATCATCTCGCCCATCAAGCCTATAATCCTTCATTACATGTTCTGCATTCCCTTAACGTGTTTACATGTTTGGGTTGGATGAGAGGTCTCTTGAAACTCGTTTTACTCAGCAAACTATCGACCCGATTCTTTAGTAAACTGAAACTCGTTTCACTCAGCAAACTATTGACCCGATTCTTTAGTAAAATGACAATAGACTATTTAGCGATTATAGGATTGTAAAAGCATGCGTCGCATATGATGATATTATTATTTTAGGTTAATACTATAAAAATGTCTAGACCAGTATATTTATGATAAATTTGCCTACAATTAATCTTTTGAGTATCAAAAATCCTAAATTAGCACATCTTTGACAAATTAACCCAAAATTGATATACTCATAATAAATTTATTTAATGTTAGTTTTCGTTTAATTTTACTATCAAATTACTAAGCTTGATGACACGTGATAGTTAATCGGTCCACCAATTTAGGATTTTATTATCTATTTATACCAATTTTGTAGTTTTTTTATGGTATTTATTTAATTTAATGAAGGATATATTTGTTTTTGGTAGGCAAATTTATCATGAGTATATAAGTTTGAGTTTTTTTGTGGTTATTTGAGATAAATTTATCAACAACTTAGGATTTTTATTGATCAAAAAATAATTTATGATGAATTTATTATATGTATATTAGTTTAGATTTTTTTAGGATATTAACCGATTATTTTATATATTACGAGAGAGATTTGAGATAATGGAAGATATAATATAGTATTGAAAAGTATGTCGTCTCTTTAAAGAGCTGTTATTTTTGGTGGGTAAGAAGTTAAAACAAATTGACCAATGAGATACCTGAAGATGTGGACTAATCGAGACACGGAAAAGTTAGACTTGGCCACCTATTACTCGCTAAAAAAGAATCAAACTGAGATTGCAGGACTGTGCATGCACCCCCCCTCTCAAAACAATCTAATCGTAGCTCCCTCTCTCTCCCATCTGTGCTAGGTGAAATCAATGCCGCCTCACCGCTCAACTAGGTGACACCACCACCAACTCTACAGCCCCCGATCAAGCAGTCCCCCGATTTAAGGCCAAGCATGTGATATTTGAGACTTAAAAGAGGAGGAGAGGGTTGTCAGAAGATTGTTGTTGTCGTTCGATTAGCGCTGGTCGCTCCAAACATCGATGAAGATGGACTGCTGGCCCTGCGAGATGCGAATTACTGTTCATTCTGGATAGGTGTCAACAATATAATGGAGGGATCATGTCGAGTTAGGCCGACTTTTTGTCTCCCTCCTAACTTCTCGTCCATACCGTCTAAATTTTAGGCGCAAAACCACCATATTTTTACCCACGTTCGCCTAGCAATGACTGTCCTTGATGTCAGGATCATGCGTTCCCCCAGAATCAACACAGTAAAACCAATACGGACCAAATTTTCAAGGACAATCGTGAATGACAAAACAAATCTGAAGGAGGGTTAGTAACCGCATAAATTTAAGTCGACGAACAGCATATGCAAATCATAAGAGGAGGTCTTGGCCCCAGCAGGGACAGCAGGGTCCATGTTATTTATTAGCAATAGCCACGGCCGGTGCTTACGCCGCCCCGGCACAGCTCGTAAAGGCTTGGCACATTTATGCACCGGGCCAAACATGGCACGTGGACGACCCCTCACTCAAAGCGACCATGCCGTGCCAGGGCTGGGCTAGAGCCCGGGTGAGAAGCAGCCGTGCCTAGCACATACCCTTCTCAAAATGGGTCCGGGCCGGCCCGGCCTTGCCGGGTAGTGGCCGCTGCTCCATGTTGTATTGCAGTACAAACTGAATAACACAGAGGAGAATGCGCTATCCATTTGGATCCTAATGATGACATCAGGATTCTCATCAAATATCACGTACGCAAATATTGGGACCAATGGCCTCCTCTTACCTGATCCTTTAGTTTCTCCGAAGGGAAGGGTGGTCCCCCTATTATGGTCTAATAATAGCAAAATACATGTTCCATTGTCATCGGCCATACCATACAAATGCTAAAAAGATACACCAGTCTTAGATTGTTCGGAAATACTGGGGCAGGATTGGCTAAGAGCCACTCAACCAAAATACAAAGTACAGATGGGAATCTGCCCCCACAACTGTGACCATGTCTGATTTCGTGTATCATACATTGGAATCATTTGTTGCGATCTTTCCTCCAGGATATCTTCGAACTCCTTTTATTTCCTTCCTCCAATAGTATGACAATGCTGTTTAACCTAACAGGCATGGTCTGGTCCAATGGTCCCTGGTGCCTGGATCGAGGCCACTGACGAGCACAACACACGCCCGCCTGCTGGCCTTGACAAGTGACCGACTCAACCAGGCTCAACTAGAATAATTTCTAGACCCGAGCCCATCTGAATAACGTGGGGAACCGGGTGAAATTCTCAGTAGCAGAACAGCAGTTCGTTGATCTATCAATCATTTGGATTTTTGATTTAGTCAGCTGGCACATGTAGAAAATGCGATCGACTATAATTTTATATAGAGTTAATGTCTTGAAAAACTCCAAATCAATATACCTATGACAAATTTACTTTAAATTAATTTTTTAATCGC
This sequence comes from Eucalyptus paniculata subsp. matutina, assembly GCA_017140255.1. Classification (NCBI taxonomy): domain Eukaryota; kingdom Viridiplantae; phylum Streptophyta; class Magnoliopsida; order Myrtales; family Myrtaceae; genus Eucalyptus; species Eucalyptus paniculata. The sequence goes on from CM029435.1 coordinate 48,092,177, forward strand.
CAAAAACTCCAAATTTGGTACATCATTTGACAAATTTACCTAAACTAAGATATACTTGTAACAAATTTATCATTTATTAGTTTCCGTTAAATTTTACTATTAAATTATTAAGTTAAATAACGCGTGACAATTGATTAGTATAACGATTTAGGATTTTACTCACCGTTTGTCACAATTATACAATTTTTGCAATTTTTTGTGATATTAATCTAATTTAACGGAGGGTATTTGTCATAAATGCAATAGTTTAGGATTTTTTACGGTTGAATAAATTAATTTGAGGTAAATTTGTCACAATTATGCTAGTTTCAAATTTTTTATGATCAATTGAGGTAAATTTGTTACAGGTGATACCAGGTTTGAAGTTTTTATAGTAAAAAAAAAAAGTTTGGGATAAATTTATCACACGCGTGTCTTAGGTTTAGAGCTTTTTTAAAGTATGAACCCTTTTATATATCCACACGTAGAAAATATGAGGCGGAACATTCTATTTTGACATTAAACTAAAGTGGCAAGCCATGTTTTTTGTCAAACTAAAGTTGCCAAAGTCAGCACCAAGAACCGATGCAGTTCCCATCTCATGGTCATCGCAGGAGACAAATCCCTACACAACAAGAAACCGCTACTTGAGTTCTCAATGGCACCTTATGTTCCCCACAGCAAATCTCCTAAGCATTTTGTTTACTAGAAGAGGACCGACCTTGCACGGACAGAAACATGTAAGACTTGTCCCCACTGTCCTAACATTGTCATCCTACAAAAGGAAAATCATCTGCAAGCGAGCAACTTCCAGATGATTCAACCGTAACAATCCAGCCATCTGGAGCTGTTTGTCTTGCCTTCATCCTAAAAAAGACCAACATATGACAACACCCTAGTACAAAAGCATGAAAGTTGACCGAAAATACAAGCTCATGAGAGAATATGGAAACCTATACAGCAGATATCGCTGTTAGTTCCTCATGGTAATGGAGATAATACAACATGAATTTTCAAAATATTCCTCTGCTACTGTTGTTCATCATAATTCTCCCCATCGTAGCATCCTTCTAGATTAATTTGTAAGGAAGTCCAAATACTCAACATCATGAGTACAGTTAATTAATATTGACTCGCTAAAGTCTGAGGCATTTAATATTGCCAGCTAAATGAACCGTCTGTACCAACATATTTTGTCTAGTACTTCAGAGTGGGTCAGTCGATGCATTTCAGCTGAACAGAATTGGGGCGGAGAGAATGACGACTAGGTGCAGATCATAATTGACAATTCTTCACCAAGAAATTCCCCAACAAATAGTAAAATCTAGAGGGGACAACGGATTGATAAAGAAGCTTTGACCTATTATAAGCTTGTTTACAAGGATGAACGCTTGACTAACTCACGGGAGAAGAGATAGAGCCCTTAGAAGTTGAACATTTACAAGATGCTCTCCTATGCTTTAGGAATAGGCTCTAAAATTCTTCTTCCATGCCGGATATCATGAAGAACCACCTGAAGGTGTTCAGCAAAAGCCCTCTATTAAACTCTGAATGTTTAAAAGAAGAAAGAGCCGAAACATATCATTATCTGACAGTTCCACTATTCTGCTGCTATTAAAATCCAAAATAGACCGCTATTCAGGCAAACAGATTTCCCCGAGTCAGGTTAAACATTAATTAACTTCATCAATAGACCACTTTGAGCTTACTTCATATCGGTACAGACACAATAAAATCAAGATAGTCTTGCTAAAAATGAGAAGAGAACTGTACAGATCGAATGCCTCCTATGAGTTGGTCCCATAATTGGACCCAATCCAATTCTGTTGCTCTCACATGACTAAGCACTTAGCTGTATGCCAGTACACAATGATCCGCATATGTTTTTAAACCAACCTGAACAATATTGTAAAAAAATGTGGAAAATATTCATATAACTTCTTCATAAGGACACTTCCTTTTCAATAGGAAAATTAAAAACTTTCGACAGCAGTTAATCAATCAACAGGAAAGCATGAACAACCAAGAAAAAGGATGACCTGAAACAATGGCAGTAAATCGTTAAAATAGTAAAAGGAATTATTTGGACAATAAAAGTTGATAAAATGCAAAAACGAAATAACCAAGGTCCAAGCAGGGGGAAACAACATTAAGTATTGAGGTAACCAAACCTAGAAAAATTACTTAGCTAGCGTATTGTCCTCCCGCAGGATATTCCGAAGATAATCCTAGCGATATGATAGGCACAAAACAAATAGATGAAGAACTTCAGAAGCTGTTCCTTATCGTCAGCTTCATAAATCGAATGTGCAGGAAAGGCCGTACAACTGTTGACAGTCGCCAATAAACACGCTGCTGGACTTCTATCATGCAGCAACCAAACAAATGAGGGAGAAGGAAACTATGTTTAACACATAAAAGTTAGTGGAGCTGTGGGACCTAAAATCCACAATATACAAATTTCCAAGAATTTAATGAGGGGCATTGCAAGATTTTCGAAAAGAATTCTCTTTGGATATAGCTGAATTTACCAGGTCCAGAACATCCCAATAAATCTTCAACCATCAATTCAGTTCACCTGACCAACTCCAATTTTACATGAGCAAAGCATATTAAATTGACGATAAAATTAAAAATCTCCTCCATAAGCTAGAAAAGAACATGGTTGACTAGTTCACAAATGCTAATAATTCTCAAATTATGACACACAAAACAAGAGTCGTAACTCTGACTGCACGAAAGTTTTTACTGGAAAGCGGTTGATGACATGGATTAATTCTCAAATATTTGCTAAACTTTGACTTTGGATATCAACATAGTAGCTATCCATTGCAAACTTGTGAATGTCACTTCAGGCAAAAGAAACATCTAGGCACTGGAACATATATTTCATTATTAGAACAAGGAAACTGTAGGACCACGGCTAAAAGTAACACTTTGCTAAAGAGATACCCCAAATACGAAGGTATGCTGTACTTACTCTTATGCCCCCCTTCCTATTTCCTCAACTATTTGACAGTTGCAAGGACCAACAACTGACTAACTTCAGCATCTTATAAGTAAACTCTTAACTCAAACTTACTAGTAAAATGAACAGTATTCGCAAAATACAGAGCAGAAAAATACAACTACCATCCTGGTGATGCCCTGAGAATTTTCATGGTCTGCCATATACGTACAACAGAATTAAATGGCTCAAAGATAAAAAGATGATAATGCCGGTCAAATTCCCAATCAATTTGAAATTAAAATACATGCACAAGCATTCAGATTTCAAGTTGACAAAGTACCACGTGACCAGGGAAGACTTCTCTGTGTTGATATGCACAATCCACTATTTGTCTTGGGGAAGGATTTCAATGGGAATTTCACAATGCTTTCATTTCCCAAAGACATCATTTCGGCCAAATGCCCATTAATTACAATCTCTTCATTGGATCATTTACCACAAGAATATTCATACATTTAATCACGGAATAACACCGTAATATAATTTCCACTTTGCTAAGAAGCTTTGATGGGAAAAGTCCAACAACGATCATGATTATGCAGTACTAAGCAGGTTCAAAGCTTGCTGTCCAAAGGCAAGCACCTTCACAAAAATATTTTCTAATTTGTGAAAGTACAGTCTCCTGACACATAATACACACTTCCTAAGCGAAAGAGATCAATATATGGAAGGAAAAAAAAACTTTATGGAGCATCGTTGAATGACTAAGAAAGTCACTTCTTCCTTTTGAAGAGGATCCAGGCATGCGCTAGCGGACTTATCTACAAATAAATAGTTTGTACAGCATGCTAAGGGCCTTTCAAACGTGACTTGGAGCGACTTGAGAACTTGAATTGCACAAGTGTTCTTCCATTATAACAAAGCCTATATATGCACATTAGTTATCTTCTCCAGGATGGAAGCTTCTGTTCTCCCAGAATGCCTAAGGGTTTCACCACTTCTTTGCTGGACAAAGCACTTCCATTCTCAATCTCAAATACCAGTTGAAACCAAAATGTCTCAAAGTTGACCTATAAAGAACAAATATTCAATGTCCAAATAATTAAGCTTGTGGAATGATGTCTGTCAGATCGTTATATCCATAGGACTTCGCAAGACTATTCAGCAAAACTCAGTTCCTCTGTTCTCTCGCACTATATAGCTTGATATGGGATTTCCATTAATATTTAATAATGCTTTATGGCAGTCGTTTCTGCCACTGTGTTTGATGAACTTTCAAAAGCATATGCAGGTATCTTTCCACGCTGCAGCATAGCAGGAATCTTATAATCTATTGAAACACGTAAAAGAGACAGGAACGTTTATTCTTAATGTATTTCGGCCACATTTAAAAATTTTTACAAATTGAATGCGCAAGAAGGTATGAACTCCCCATACTTCCAGCAACCTCAGCAAACGTGGGAAGTCTAAACAAGAATACTAGCAGATAGAGGACAGTATCAGTTATATCTGTAAGCAGCATCTACACAGCAAGTATTCTGCACGACGAAGAAAGATTTCAACTAAACGAAATGATCTACCATTTTATAGAACCCAGATGTGTAAACATAGAAACGTAAAGAAACATCAAAACATGTACTGCTCAAGATTTAGAAGATACATCCAGACCATGCAAAACATTTGCATACTTCTCAAGCCGAGCGACATCACTAAAGTGAACTTTTCTAATCTTATGAAAAGCGTGCAGAGTCAACAAGCTATCTGACCCGGCCTGGTGCGACTGCCCTACAATCCTCTCCACCCCAAGCGCTGTACACACCCTATCCAACCCTCCATACAAATTCTCGCAAAACCTAATCAGATGCTTAACATCAAACACCTTAGACCCGAAATACATCCTAACCAGCTTCAAGAAATCCTCCAATCTGTCCGGCAAGTCTCGCTGCGTCAACGTCTTGACCAGATAACCGAAATCGTACGCGCAGTGGAAGGTGACCCAACTCACCTCGTCGTTGCAGACGAGCCCGGACGACATCAGCAGCTCGCCGAACCGGGCCGAGTCGGCGCCCCTCTGCCTGTTCATCTCGAAATCGATCCCCTGCTTCCGGAGCAACGCCACCGAGTCCGGGTTCTGCACGTCGCGCGCCGCGTCGAAATCCCTAAAATTGAACTCCCAGATGCACGCGCACTTTTCGCCGAAGTCGGGGAGGTTGCCCTCGCCGTCCGACAGCGTGAGCCCGATCTGGATCATGTGCATCCGGTCGACGTTCGCCTTGAGGAGGCCGTAGTTGCTCTCCGGCGGCGGCAGGGCTCGCCCCCCGCCGCCAGCCCCGGGGCGGATCACGGTGCCGGGGAACTCGGTGTCCATGGAGATGATCGGGAACCGGTCGACGACGGACCGGATCAGCGCGAACTCGGACTCGAGGTTGGCGGAGAAGACGGCCCGGATCACGATCGGCTTCGATCGCGCGCGGCTCATAGGGCCCGATCGAAGGAGAATACGCTCGGCGGGGCGACGGCGCGATAAATAAGCATGTACGGCGGCGGCGGCGGCGACCTCCGCGGGCGACGGATTCCGGCGGTTCGCTGCGCGGCCTAGGGCTCGGATTTTGCGACGCGGAGGAGAGGAGGACGACGACGTTGTCAAGGAAAGGAAGGGAGAAGAAGAGGAAAGAGGAAAGGCGGTTTTAAGAGAGAGAGAGAGAGAGAGGGGTATATTAGTGAAGTTCATAATAGCCTATTATTAATAGGCACGTCTTTCTATTTTTTGCAAAACTTGGGAATTCAATTTTGGCCAAAGAGGGAAATTTTTTCTTTTTCTCATAGGTGATGATCTACCAATATATATAAAAAAAATCCATCGTATAAAATATAATTTTATTTTGGGTAAGATGTATATCTAGGATATTGGCTTTGGATGTTAACTCCAGAGAATTCCTCACGTAACGTAATAGTATATAGACAAATCGGGCGAAATTGTCATAAAAAATTATTGTGAGATTATGTACTAATTTAGTTCTAAATTTTAATAATTTTTTAATTTAATTTTAAACCTTTTTAGCAATTTCCCAATTTAGTCTTTCCGGTTCATTATGGTCAAAAATCACTAATATTTCATTTTTGTATTTTTTATTTTATTTTCTTCATTTTCCCTTTTCCTTCTATTGGCTTCAGGCAAGAGACACCCTCATCAGCCTTAAGTGAGGGATGCTCGCACCTAGGTCGGTGAGGGCCACCCTTGCATGAGGTCGGCGACTTCCACCAACCATTAACGAGGCTTGACGATGGCCAATGAAGGAAAAAGAAAAAAAATAAAAAATTCATAAAATTTTAAAAAATTATCTTTATTAGTATTGGTCATACCACATAAAGTCAAATTGCTACAAAATTAGGATTAAATTGGCAAATTATCAAAATGTTTAAAACTTAATTAACAATTTTTCAAAAGGCTTGTGACTAAATTGGTATAATTAATATGGGGATAAGTATATTATCAGTGCCATAAGTTGTGTACGGCGTTTCTTTGGTGTTAAAAGTTTATGTCGGATTACTTAAGTATCAAAAAGTTTGAAAAACGATCATTTTAGAATCAACTCAGATTTGGTTAATCGAAAATCCGACGTAGCATTTTTTTTTATTAATTTTTGAAACTAATGTAGCTCAACAGAGAGTACAGTCAACATCCTAACACTAAAACGAGGCCGTTTGGTGTCTCCCCCAATTCAAAACCCTAAATCTCCAGCCAATCGCCGTCCTCAACGGCCCCCGCGTTCGGCGACCGTGGCTTCGACTTGACCTCGACTCTGACCCCAATGATGGCCACTCGGTGGCTGCGGCTCCGACCTCGACCCCAACGATGGCCACTCGATGACCACGGCTCCGACCACGACCCCGACCCCAACCCCGATGATGGCCACTCGGCTGCCGCGGCTCTGACCCCGACCCTCACCCCGACCCCGATGATGGCCACTCGACAGCCGCAGCTTCGATTCCGACCCTGATGATGGCCACTTAGCGGCCGCAACTTCGACCTCGACCCCAACCCCAACCTCGACAATGGCCACTCAGCAGTCGCAACTCCGACCCTAACCTCGACCCCAACCCTAACGATGGCCACTCGGCGGCCAAGTCAAAGGCTGTGATTTGGCCGATGCTCAAGGAGGCTGCCAACAAGTGTGTCGCCATTGATGTCTCCCTCTCCATCTTTGATCTCCTCGAGGGGTGCTTGGCCAGCGTCTTCCAGTACCTAGGCTATGGCGACCGAGGCTGGTATCCGAACAGTGCCAAGCGACGGCAACTGAGCAACCAATGGTGACCGAGCGACCAATGGCGGCCCAGCGACGGCAGAGGCCGAGCAACGACAGCTGAGCGAGCTAGGTCGGAAAAACCTTAATTTCAATCCCCAAATAAAAAAAAAAAAAAAATCCAAAATGAGTTAAACGATGTCATTTTTATGAGGCTATCTATGTAGGATGGCAAAACGACGTCGTTTTCTTAAGAATGACTGAAAACGATGTCGTTTTAAAGTAATCGGAACTTTTTTAAAAAAATATAAAAACCACGTAATTAATTTGATCGGAATCTCTCACCAGTGGCACCAAATAATTGTTTTTTCTTCGATTTGGCACTTAAGTGTCCGACGAAAATTTTTTGGCATCAAAGTGAGCACCGTGCACAACTTATGACACTGATAGTGTACTTTCTCCCTTAGAACTGAATTGGTAAGTGAACAATAGGTTTGTGCTTTTTTGGATAATTTTCCGGATTAATCAATCTTAACGTATTCAATTCAGTGTGAGTGGATGAAAAAAAAATGGTGGTTAAGGTGATATTAGATCTTTACTTTGTATATTAGAGTTAGTCTACAAATTTGAAGTTCTATGATATGATGATGAGCCATTAACTAACAGCACTACCAAAAAAAATCCAAGTGGGCGGACACAGATTAGATTGACCGGACACGCCAGGCGCATGTGCGCTATATGTGTGCCTACACCTTCAAACCAGGTGGATCTCACATGACCACATCAAATTAATTCCTCTCTTGACAAAGTTCTTTCCCTCTGCAACACCTTCAACTCTGTTTTTCACCCCTTGGATCTTTGTAAATTCTCCACCAATATTAGATCTCAGTCTTGCATAATTACCTAAAGCACCTGACACAGGAATACCTTATCAGCACTTAAGGAACTTCGCAAAGCGAGCAGAGTATAACAAGCTGGATGGCGAAGTCTCGTGCAAATAATCACAACATTTAGCTTGAACTACAGATAAGACCAAGAATAAATGGAGAGATTGGTTCACCTGTCCCGTGAGAGCTATTGTCCAAGTGGGTTAAATAAATTTCAAATGCTTCCGCACGGCATCGCAAATTATGTTGATACAACATGCAGCACTCAATGGATAGTTGGAAACTGTTACAAAGCACGAGGCAAAGTAAGATATGCAATAAGCAAAAGATGGCAAGACTAGTATAGATAACATCAATTGCAGCAAAGATATGTTGCTGAAGAAAAGATAGCGTCATCGCACTGTCAATCAAGCAATACAATTTTTCTGCATATTTTAAAATAAGAAAAATCTTTTCTAAAAAGAAAAAAACAGAACAAAACAAAAGCATCCCCGACTTCCCCTTATTCTACATTTTGCATCCTCTACTTCTAAAATATCCATAAAGCCTATGATCCACACCGTTTACAAAATTCTATACAGTAAAAGATGCAACATGTAATTTTCTTTTTTTGGGAAATATGGGAGTCCAGGAAAGAGAAACTAAAGGATGCAAACTATAGGTTTAAAAACTGAAGGATGAAAAACTATTTTGTAATATCCCCAGTAACTGGTAATCTAACTTTCACCTTTAGCAAGGGCAGTGACCATTTTAAGGGGAAGTAAATTGTCAATGCACCAGCAATTGGCAGTAACAATCAACAAGGGTTTAATCTTTGACAAAAATCACCACAGTGAAGCGATCTTGTACCATACTGCTAACCCAACATGATATGATACTAGGAAACGATTAGAATCTCTTGCTAAATTTGACAGACAGATAAAAAATATGATCTACTCACTTGAAATAAAATCATCCGTATACTCCGTTTCAATTTTCCCGTGGGCCATTGCACCAACCTGAATGTGGATACTGTAAGGCATTCTGCTGAAAGATATAATATATTGTTACACAAACTAAAACAAACTCACCACAAACACGAGAGGGGTATCATCACCGATAGCAGCCACATAGTCCTGCATTTCAACCAGCTTTTCTGAGCTGTGAGAAAATCCTGAGATACAGAAAGAAAGCAACAGATTTGTTTAATTCACTCAACATTTGACTTGCTTTTTTTTTTTTTTTTTGGGGGGGGGGAGGATGATACCCAGTTCTTACCAATTCTTCTGGCATTGACAGGAAGATATTGTGTCACAGGGTTTTTGATCACCCGTAAAAGTTTCTCACGCTTGCCAGCAGCTGTTATACTCAATTTTTGCAGTAATTGTACTGTAAAGACAAAAAATTATTAAAAAATGCCTTAAAAGGAATTGGCTGATAACAGTCAACATGCTATTAGGTAAAAACAATATGTACGTACACATTATGCCTGCGAAGCGCTTGTATGTCCTGGGGATACGGACATGAGGCTTGACTTCAAAGAGCACACCCTTTCCAGTCCTCACATAGACAGCACGAACCTTTCCTGCCTTATTAAGTGGGCTGTCTAGGATCGATAAAAGAGCCTGAAAGCAAAGTCAAGAGTTAAGTGAATTGGTGCAATAAGCAGACCCAACAGAAAGCCAACTACTGACACGTAAAAAAAAAAACCAGTCAAATGTTAATTTGGTTGTTTACTAAAATGTATCCGCTGATTGAGATGCCATTTGCCCATGAATCGGCATCAAAACCTATCTCTATGTCACCACCTGAGAATTCCTTATAGAAGCATGACCAACAGTTTCCATGGTAGATCATAAAAGTAAAGATCGTATGACTAGTTAAGCTATCATGAGCTATCAAATAAACTAGTAATAGGGAGCACTCAAATTAAGGGACTATGAAACCCAAGAATGCAAAAATACAGCCTGTAAGTCTTCAAGAAAAGCACAAAATCCGCAGTGAAGTTCACAAACCTGGTGAACAATGTCGGGTCTATAATCAGCTGGATTTCTACCATTCCTCTTCAAAAAGTTGGTATGATCATCTGAATTCAAGATCTGATAGGTCTGCAGATATAACTAAGTCGCTTAGTTTAATGAGAAGCAAGAAGACAACCAAGAAAGACAACGATACAAACATACACTTTTATTCTATATGTATAAACATATGAAAAACCGATAAGTATCAGAAATTCACAGATCTCTCGTACCACTGCATGCGAAGATTAAGTTGATCTGTAAGCATCAAAGTCACGACTCACGGTTCTGACAAACAGATGAACTGTACAATGGATAAAACTAATGGGGAAGGGGGAAATTAAGAAAGACAGATGATTGGCAGCCTAAGTTCAAAACCAATGCACTAAGATTAGAGCAGGGAAAGACCTTCCCAACTTTAGCTACTTCTAATGAAGCCCTCTCGAGAACAAAGGTAACCCCGACGCTCTTAGAGAGCTGACTCTGGACCGGTCCAAGCGGTATGCCTTCGAGTTGATGAACCCCATCATCCTCTGCTTCTTCTTCCGATTGCTTCTCCTGATTTCCCGCCTCTTCTTCTCTCGGTACATCATCCGTTTTTAGTTGCTTCGGCTGTGGTTGTTGTTCTTGCTCCTGTTCCCCTTCCTCAATATGCTCATCATACTTCTCCTTCCGCTTTTTGTTCCCCCGTTTAACTCCAAAAGGCCTCACCATCTTTCGAACTCACTATCGATCCTGCAACCAACACCCCTGAAGCTCAGCCGGAGAATTGGTTCCCGTCCCCGCGAACAGAAAAAGGCGAGATACCGCGACTTCGGGAGAGAGAGAGAGGGGTGACAACCACCTAGCCAGATGCATCCATCTTCGCGGGCCTTGGACAAGGGAGGCGGGGCTTCGTCCTTCTTCTTTGCGACCCACGAAAGATCGAACGTCGGAGAGAAAGATAGACAGAAACCCGACCACGAAGAGACGGACGGACAGAGTCCGATGATGATGATGATTTGCTGTCCAAGGCTGAGAATTGCGAGGAGGCTTACGATGGGTTCTGGAGCTGCTCGCTGCTTCGCAGTCGGGGGAGATGGAATGGGGGGTTCGCTCGATTTCAGGATAAGGGTTTTGCGTTCGGCTTGCGGCTGAAGCGTCGTCGTTTAGGGGTGCTGCTTGTACGGCGGTCGCCGTCGTCGTTTGGCGTTCGGTTTTCCTTCAAGCCACGTAATGACTACTGAGTTGATCGTTGATTGATCGTTGATCAAGGTACGAGGCTCTCGCGCCGTGAGATGGAGGAGGAACGAGGAAATTGCCAAAAAAGTCAGTAAATTTATTATGTTTGCATTAGTTTAATCCTAAATTTTTTAATATAATTCATTTGATTTTAAATTTTTTAATGATTTACCAATATAATCATTTGGAAAATGCGGACATGAATATCAATTATATTATATGGTGTAACCTGTGCTAGAATTGTCAAAATGGATTATATATCTATGTTTTAACTCATATATATCATAGTGGATTGTAAATGGATCACCTCAATGATGAAATATGGGCCAAACATGAGTTATTAAAAGAAAATGTTAAAACAAATGAATATAAGTGGATCAAGATAGACCCATTTTTAACCCACATAATAAAGAGGTCTTAGGCTAAATGACTTACCTAACCCACATAATAAAGAGGTCTTAGGCTAAATGACTTACCTAACAAGTAACAAAGTTAATATTAGTACAAACAAGTAACTTTATAATTTTTATTTTTCTCTTTTTCACTTTTTCTTTCCTTTTTTGCTCCTCTTTCTTTTATCTTCCCTTTGGTGGCCAGCCACAGTAACAGTCTGGCACAAGGCCAGCCACATAATCTAAGAGAAGATGGATGCATCTGGCTAGAAATGTTGGTGTTAAAAGTGAAACAGGAAAAGAGCAAATGACAATAGAACCCTTATGCTACATTTGGTCGTCCGAATTTTTAATCGGGATAGGACTGGATAGAATAGGATATGAAATGGGATTTTTTTATATCTTCATCGATTATTTGGTGAATCGTAGTATTAAAGTCGGATATATTTTCATCATATCATGTACATTTTTTTTTTTTTTTATATAAACGGCATATCATTATAAATGAACTTAAATGTTCATAAACGGAGATGATTAAAATCTCTCGTAACACTATTCCTTAATTTATTTTTATTTTATTTTTTCCTCTTTTTTATATTATATTATTTATTATTTATTTTTTCCCCTTTCATCATTATTTAATAAAATTTTATCAAATAGTAAATTGTACTAACATACCTAAAATACAAAAATACCTAAAATATATAATAAATATAAATATTTAATTTATAGATTGAATGTTTATTATAAAATAGAATTAAAATTGAATATATGATTGAATGCTTATTATAAGATATAATTAAAATTGAATATATGATTGAATGCTTATTATAAGATATAATTAAAATTGAATATATAAATTAAAATAGGATTAATTAAAAATGATTTTTTTATTTTTAATTTCTTAAATTATAATTCAAATGTTATTTATATTGAAATATAATTTTAATTTTATTAATTTAATAAGTTTGTTATTCGAGAGAAATAACTTTCCTAGTATGGATATTAGAAATCCTATCCACCTTTATTCCATCTCTCCCATGGGATAATTTTATCCTATCTATATCCCCTTTATATCTAACTTTATCATATTATGAGCGAAAGAAAATATAGGATAGGATAAATTATATCTTATCCCGAATTTTATCATGACTGCCAAACGCAACCTTACCGTTTTATAGACGGAAGGAACATATACCTTTGGGATCATTAATGGCCCTTGATTCAGCACAATAGATTATAAGTACTTGATGTCGTAGTGATAACCTCAGTATAGTTGGACATTCATGATCCTCTAGATTACTGTAAAATGAACCTGTTACCAATCTATAAATCTCTCCATCACAGGTCCGACCTGTTTTTCCTCTCCGTTGTTCAGCCTGCATATAGCTTTGAATTTCATGAACTTCACATAGAAACTGAGACTAAGTTGCCAAGCTTTATATTATACCTGAGATTTGGATACCAACATGAGCTCCGAGCGTTCCCTTTTCCTATTACCATCCCAGTCAACTTGTAATGACCAACATGAATCAATTATAAAAGCTACTTTCGCACTTGTCACTGATGACTGCGATGTTTGTAGCTAATATAATCTGGTCAAAATGAACTTTCAAAGTCAAAAGGAACTCAAAATATATCCAACTTAATCATAAATCTATATTATTAAGGGAAAAGTTGTATTTGTCTCACTTATTTGGCATTCCAATATAACCCTTGCTACTAACCACGCTCGTTTCATCAAGTAACCACCCATTTTATACATGTCTGATAACTATCCGCTATCACCATATCCACCCCACTGGATAATTACCCCAATTCCTCTCGATATTTTTTTTTCTTCGGTCATAACATCCTACTGTTGTGCACGCATTTAAACACTAACAATGGCATAAGAAAAGTTATAGTCCGACAACAAATACTAGGAGTGAGCAATGGTCTAGGGTCGACCCTGGACCGACCTAACCCTGCCAGTCCTAGTCTAGTTCCCAAGGAGACTGGGTCAGTCATTGGTCTTGAAATTCCAGGACCAACACTGTACGGGTTGGTTCTCGGTTCTAAGAGTTTTTTGGATCAATCAATCCTAGACCAACCATGTATATTATATTATATTATTTATAATTCTTTTATATATTCAAACCTAAGTAAAATATATGTTATATTATATTAAATTGAGATGTTCTACCAATAGCATTAATAGTAATTTCAATAAAACTTTTGTTGAGTATTAATTATGTGTCGTTTGTTTTGTTTTCAAGTGTTTTGAAGTTCAAGTGAATTAACAAGATGTGAAGTTATGTATTCATGGTTTATATTAAGTATTTTGAACTTTTTATGATTTAATTGTATTTCTTGATGAATTTCAGCTGCACTTTGCTTTTCAATTTGTGTCAAATGGTAGAAGTTTTTGAAGAGTAGAGTAGTACTGTAGTTGCTACAGTGATTTGCTAGTCAAGTGGTGTGAATCTCATTTTTTGGTTGAGTAGACTCTACATGATTGAATGCAGGAAAACGCTTTTGCATATGGAGTTATGAATATTGAAGATAGATTATTACAAGAATTTTCCATCTTTGTCCCATATCTCGATGAGCAGTTAAAATGTACGAAATTTCTATTATTGTGTCATCTTAAATTTGCTAAATAAGTATTGGTATTTATAGTTTAGTTACACAATATCGCATTGTCGATGGATGTATAATTTAAATTTGTAGGTTTGTTTTTTTATGGAGTATAAAAAATAATACGAAAAAAATTATCGATCGATCCCGGGTTGACCCTAGAACCAGACCAAACCCATTGGATCGGTCCGGTCCTTGGTCTCAGGCTCAATAGGATCAGTCCTTGATCCTAAAAATTGAGGACCAACATTGTACGGATTGGTCCTAGGGTTAGGGGTGGCCCGAACCAACTCGGACCATGCTCACCCCTAGCAAATACTATAATGGTCTCATACTAAATTCACATTTATATGTACACGTAAGTAAGTCTGTAACCGTTCCTAACAAAAGCAGAGACAAACTAATCCATTGCCTTCATGAAGAACGCAATTTGCGGAGAAGCACATGGAGAAACATGCCTAAAAGATCTGCACCTATGCAATGATACAAGTAGGGTATGCAAGATCCTTGGCTTCACTGTTGTGCGTCAGTTCATTAATATATATGCTGCCTAAGATTCCCAAGTCAGTATAAGCAACGTTTTCACCAAAAATCTATTGATATGGTTTTCAATTGTGATAGCTTTTCGAAAGAACACAGTTACCATGCTTTATTGCTTTCTCAAATGCTTCTGCAAATAAACAACATCTAGCCCTAAAAAGAAAGAAGAAGAGACTAGATAATATGATGCCTTTAAAGGGAGAACATTAATTTTGATATAGTTACCTATATTCTGATCATGTAAGAAGCAAATGTGCAAATCAAGAGAACTGCAATGCTGTAACATGAGAATTTTTTATTTGAGCTTCCCAAAAGTGCGTCTTACCTTATGGGGGGACTTCCAGATCTTCATAGCCAGCAAAGCTTGTTCTGTGTCTATACGAATGTGCGTATTATCAGTTACACCTCGTGGGTTACTGCTCTCGAGAAACCTTGATCCTTTCCCGTTTCCAACCAAATGAAAAATAAGCATCGTTGACAAGGAAGAAGTCAAAAGAGAAGAAAAAATGGCAAAGGATTATGATCCATGTTCATAGAATTGTTAGCAGGGACGATGCCACACCTCAAGGAAGAAGCAAGAAGCACTTGAACCTTACAATACTAGCGGTCACAGAAATAAATGTAAGTATAGAATTGGATTCCCAAGTTCGCGGTCACTCATTAAGGTCACATATATGTTTAATCTTAAGACTTACTTGCAAATATAGAATCAAGGTAGGAAAAGGAAGAACGCATGACAAGATAAGCAAAACATAAAGAACACGAAAAGAGCACTTTAAACTTAAATATTAACATGGCACTGAATTCTACTAAGTAGAATCTCAGAAAAAAAAAAAAGAGGAACCTTCGGACGTACGGGAGTCGCCAATGGGGCGCCTATCGGTGGGGCTTGGGAAGGCGACGGCGGGAGGCGACAGCATCAGCGGCGTCCACGTTCAGGAGCAAGGGGCGCTTTGCGAAGGAAAGAGAGAAAGAGCAAGCAGAGCGACCTTCACTTGCGGAGAGGGAGGCCAAAATGTGAGAGCAGGGATTCGTCAGTGTTAGGGTTGGCCAGTAAGGGTGCTCCGCAAAGAAAAGAGGGAGAGAGCGGAGCGGAGGTTGCGAGAGGGAGGCGAAGGGGCGTCGGCGTTGGCGTCGAGCGTGTAGGTGGAGGAGGAGGCAGAGAAGTCGGCGTCAAAGTTGGGGGCGATGGAGGGAACTGGCGGCGAAGGGGTGTCGGCATCGTGGTTTGCTGGAAGAGAGGCGCGACTTCGAGGTGAAAGAGAGAGAGAGAGAGAGAGCGAACTAGAGGTCGCAAGAGGGAGGTAGAGGCTGCGTCGGCATCGGCGTTGGCGTCGGGGGCAATGGAGGCAACCGACGGAGGCGGAGGTGGAGGGTCGTCGGCGTCGTGTTTCGCTAGAAGAGAGGCACGATTTCGTGGAGGGGGGAGAGAGAGAGAGCAGAGGAGAGAGAGCCTTAGAATGTGTAGAGAGGTGGGCCAGGGCTTATGGAAGAGAGAGCATAGAGAGAACCTCTTGCGCGTTGGTTTGAAATGGAGAAGTGGGATGACGTGGATTGACACGGATAGGTGTCACGCTCTGAATCGTTCAGAGCACAAATGATGTGGTCCTTTGAGGGCTTGCAATATTTTCTCAGTTCATAATAGGTACGTTTTTCTATTTTTTGCAAAACTTGGGAATTCAATTTTGGCCAAAGAGGGAAATTTTTTTCTTTTTCTCATAGGTGATGATCTACCAATATATATATATATAAATCCATCATATAAAATATGATTTTATTTTGGGTAGATGTATATCTAGGATATTGCCTTTGGATGTTAACTCGAGAGAATTCCTCACTTAATGTAATAGTATATTGAGAAATCGGGGGAAATTGTCATAAAAAATTATTGTGAGATTAGTTTTGAAATGTACTAATTTAGTTCTAAATATTTCAATAATTTGTTGATATAGTTATAAACCTTTTAGTGATTTGCTAATTTAGTTTTAAATCTTTTAGCAATTTGCCAATTTAGTCATTCGAATCCATTATGGTTGAAAATCACTAACTTTTAATTTTTATAGTTTTTTTTTTTTATTTATTTATTTTTTCCTTTTCCTTCCACCGGATTCAAGCAAGAGCCACCCTCATCGACCTTGAGTGAGGGATGCTTGCACCTAGGTTGGTGACGGCCACCCTTGCCTGAGGTTGGCGACTTTCGCCAAACATCGACGAGGCTCGACGATGGCCAATGGAGGTAAAAAAAAAAAAAAAAAAAAAGAAAAAAAATTATAAAATTATCTTTATTAATACTGGTCATACCACATAAGGTCAAATTGCTAAAAAATTTAGAACTAAATTGGCAAATTATCAAAATATTTAAGATTAAATTAATAAATTTTCAAAAGACTTATGACTAAATTGGTATAATGAATATGCTTAGAACTGAATTGGCTGATGTACAATAAGTTTATGTTTTTTTGGACAATTTTCCCGATTAACTAGTCTTAACATACTCAGTTCACTGTGAGTGGATGAAAAAAAAATGTTGGTTAAGGTGATATTAGATCTTTACTTTGTATATTAGAATTAGTCTGCAAATTTGAAGGTGACAAGATCAAAAATACCTGAATATTTACCAATTTTTTAATCAAGTATATGAGCTTTTCATTTGTTAAGTTGGGTATCTAAGTTCTTTAAATTCGGTTCAACTAGCACCTTTGTTAATTAAGTGTCATGTCAAGTTTTTTTATGCTGACATGTTATGCCAACTTAGCATTGTCTAGACAAGACGAGACAATATTAGGTACAACTCCGAGTCTAATTCAAAATAAAACTAGTCCATTCACCTTAGGATATGTGTCGTATGTCGGTTCACCCATCAGTCATCATCTCTCCTTCCCTCTTTGTCTCGCATCTCTCTTCTCTCTCTTCACAGTCTTCCTCTTTCTCTCTCTCCTTTACTACCCCATTTTCCTTTCTTTAACCTTAATCTCGAGCCTGATCTTAGACTTGCCATTGCTGTTGTCACCTCCAACACGATGTCTCCATCTCTACCTCCATCTTTGCCCATTTCTTCTTTGATCTCTAGTGTTGCCGCCTCTTGTCCAACTCCTTTGGGGTCTAGGGCCCTCTGCATCTGCACCCACGTCGGCCAAGAGGTCAAGGCCCTACACCATGTCAATGAACCACGCTGCTGCCTCCATCTTGTTCGTTGTCAAAGTTGACCTAGTTGACCTCCAATCAACTCAAATTTAAGGTTGAATTGAGCTCTAGATCACAAATTTAGGGCTCGCTTGGCCTTAGATCCAAAATCCAAGGCCCAAGTTCGTTGGTTGAGCTCGAGTTCGATGACAAAGGACTAAAACGGCAACGAGATGGTGGACTGAGATGGTGGTGGGGTGGTGGTGGAGGAGGAAGGGGACAAATGTCAGTTGTCGTTCCCATTGGAGTGGAAGGGAAGAAGAAGAAGAAGAAAAAATAAAGTAAAAAAAGAGAGAGAGAGAGAGAGAGAGGAAAGAGAGAGGCAAGATGGTGAGGGAGAAGAGGGCTTATGGGATCGGGGGACACATGTTGCCCGATGAATGAATTGGGATTTTGACATGCTAGACTCAAAACTCTACCTAATATTTTCTTGGACAAAAAAGTGACATGGACCAGCACATCATCATTATTATTATTATTATTTTCCATTTTCTTCTCAAAAGAAGTGAGGTAATAATCAAGGTTTAGATTAATTCAGCCCAAGCATCAAGCACCAGTACAATGCTTCCAAAGTTCAATTTTATCTAAGTGAAAATTGAACTTATCTTGGTGGAAATCAAAATCTATAAAAAAGTTTTATTATAATTTCTAGCTTCATATGCCAACCCAGCATGCATAATTAAAGAAATTGATAAGTGCATTAAAAACCCTAAAATTTCTAAAAAAAGTACAATTGAGTTTTAAAACTTATAAAAAAAATATAATCAATGGAGAGACTTGATTTGATCAATTTGACAAGTTTCGAAACTTATTTGTACATTTTGAAATTTTTAGAATTCAATTGTAATTTTGTGATGAGTTATAAGATTTGATTATGCTTCTTAAAAGTTTGAGAACTCAGCCATGACAAGTTGTCCAAGTTGCTTCCATCGCTCTTGTGAAAGCAACCCAGGAATTTTTGGCTTTCTCAGGTACTACAACGGAAGAACCCCCCCTCTCTCTCTTTCCATTTTGCCTCAATTTGCTCCCAATTTGTGAAACCTTGATATGGCAACTTTTTATTGGTACAAAGCACTCAGCCAATAGTCCAGAAAAGAAGGAAATTTGTGAAACCCTAATGTGGCAACTTTTTATTGGTACAAAGCACTTGGCCAATAGTCTAGAAAAGAAGGAAACGCGTCAGTTTCTTACCTCTTATTGTATACACCAGCCTAGTCAATCACATATTTCGACATGCAATATTTGGAGTAGTTCGTACCAAAGGGAACTTTAGGAGCAATTTAGATATTAAGATGCCCACATGATAGCAATTAGTGATGCATCCGGAACACACGCATATATGTTATCTACACTCCAATAAAAAGATGACCTTGTCGTTTTTCACGCCCTAAAAACATGTGGGCGTACTTGTTGCATTGACTTGAAGAACTTTAAATGCAAGATATGATTCATTCGACAAGAAAATACGCTGTAGAATTATATGGGCAAATAAAGATTATGGAAGACCAAGACCATTTTATTGGTATCCTATGCACAAGAACCACCATCATGACCGGGCTATAATCAGTAACCCATGTAAAAAGGATGGATTGTTGCCAATAACCTAGGAAAATGCCCCAAATACTATGGTTCTGAAGTCGGTCCAAATGAACTGAGAGTCTAGCCCTGAAGATCTGGCGAGCTTCCTTACCTTACTCATCTCCTAATCGGCCTATAATAAATTAGTGCCGGCACTAGTCACATTTAAATGATGATGCTTAAGAAAGCGGTCAGTAAAACTTGTGAGAGGACTATTAGCGCCAGTCTAGCTCTGCGTGATTTTTAATTGACCCTTAAATTCCAGGTACGTCACTAATGGCTTTGTTATACGGTCCTACGGGCGGAAGACGTTGAGTGTACTTACTAATCCTTGTTTTGCAGATGGCGTAAGGGATGAATTCTTACATTAAAAGCGGCCAGTAAGACTTCGGAGAGTCTGTACGAAGCGTAATTACCATCTCCAGAGAAGACAATGCACGCCCGTCCAACAATCTTTCAAGCCATCTTGAGTCTCGTGCCGAGAAGGTCACGGGAATGCAGTCTTCATGCTTCTCGGTTGTGTGTAGATCCAATTAACTCTGCTGTCCTAAAGTCAAGTCTTCTCTGGTGTGAACGAGGAAGATAAGAATGGAACTCAAGAACTCCCGGATCACGGTAAGGATGGACCCCCCCCTTGGATGCGGGCACTTTTTCAATTGTACTCACTCATACAAGACCACATTCGATAACCATTTTGCACGCTTTCCGTCACATTCGATCAAGAGCATTTTTGTGGGACCTGATTTATAATCTCGGCACATTCACGTGTAGGTTACACGTAAAAGAATGTTAAGCCGCTCCACATGCTGTTCACATATGGTACTGAATGGCTCTTGTGCAGCTCTAAGTGAAAGTGAGGAGAAAAGGGAGACTCGTGCAACCTAAAATAGGTGACCTTGGCTGGGTTATACTAGAAAGATCTGCCCTGTTGTGGACTCCTATAGCAGGGAATTTGCTGGCATATGGTAAAATCACAGTGGAAGTCATGATTGGTTGCGTTCTCTGGCCATCTTCTTGGGTTTTCTGGGATCGACCTAATCCTGTTGTCGACTTTCTACTGTCTTCTCTCCTCCTCCTCCTCCTCCTCTGTGGGTGAACATTGTTTTATAGATTCGGTCCTTGGCTAATGCAGACACTTGGAATTGCATTTCATCCTTCGGGGACGATGTGCTGAGTTTTGCTTATGTTTTGTCTGCTCTTTTATTTGGCGTGTCTGTACGATGATATCCGCTGCTGCTTTCCGGAAGGATTTGAGCTCTACTTTATTAGGGACACTTAGGTACGTTTGGTTAGAATTTTGCGAAAAGTCCTTGGAAAAATGCAAAGGACTTTAAGTCAAAGAGATTTTTCAAAATGCAAATTGCGTTTAGTAAATCGTAACCTAAAAGTCCTTTGCAAAATACTTTTACCAAAAAATATGTTTGGATAAGTTATATTTACAAAAGTCTTTATTATTAAAAAAAAAAACTGACCGATGAAGGATAGTAGCCATCGGCGACCATCGTTTGAGGTTGCCAGAACTCTGATAGCCCCTAGAGACCACCGGCGAGGGCCGCCTGGGGTTGGGCGACTGTCGGCGACCCAGGCAAGACCCTTGCCTGAGGTCACATGGCCTTGGTGAGGGTTGCCTACAGTCGGGTGACCCCCGGCAAGGGTCTCAGTTGGGGTTGCGCGACCCCCGGCGTAGTGGCCCTCATCGAAGGTCTCGCGACCCTCGATGAGACCCTCGCCTGAGGTCGCATGGCTCGAGGGCTGCCTGGCGTGCGACCTTAGGTGATGATCTCACCGAGGGTCATGAGATCCAAGTGAGACCTTCGGCGAGGGTCGCTACGCCAGGGGTCGCACAACCCCAACGACCTTAGGCGAGGGTCTCAGCAAGGGTCACGCGGTCCAAATACTGCTGGAGGTTGTGTGACCCACCGACGACCGTCACCTAGGTCGCCGTGACTATCACCGGCCATTCACAACCCTACTCAATCCAAACGTCCACCTCAACGAAGAATATGAGTAGTGTTTCGCAAGCCTGATGAACAGTGCTCGCAAGCCTTTCTTGAAGGCAAGCTTTCCTCAAATGAGGTTTGTAAAACTTTTCCCAAACATTCAATATTTGGCCAAAAGGACTTTAGGTGGCCAAAGCCCATTTGCAAAGCAAGTCCCAAACGCACCTTAGACGGAGAACTTCCGTGAAGTTACGTTTCACTAGCGCCTTTATTTCACATGTTGCGTGCATCATGCGGTGAAGCCCTAGAAGTGTCTGACCATGCTATTCTTCTTTACCATGAAATGGCGACTCCTATCGACGAAAGATCATCCCTAGCCCGTGTCCGATACTTTAATGGACCCCTCCTCTTATGGTTAGAAGCCCGGCTTCATGTTACGGTCGGGTACTGGATTTCATCTATTAAGCGGGGTCCATCTCTCTCTCTCTCTCTCTCTCTTCCTCCTGCAGCATTTTTTTTATTCCTCTAATCTTGATCGAGCCCTGTTGGATTCAGTTCCAAGGTTTGAGATGGGATGTTGAGGAACAGAGTTCCACCCGAGTTCTATCCTAGGAAGCCCTTGCGGTTCTGCTTCCTTTTTCCCCCTTTCTTTGGAGCTCTCATTGTGCTCATCAGAATGAATTCCACTGCAACCACCAGATAAGCTATAGAGAGAGAGAGAGAGAGAGAGAGAGAGAGAAGACGATGATGTTGATGAAGGGTGGTCATGTGGAAAGAGTTATTTGAGGAGGTTGGGGAGGAGTAAAAACCGAATTGAATAGAGGGAGGACATGGAGAAAGAGAAGGGGAAGGTCTTTACCAAAATAGAGAATGGCAACAGAAAGCTGGCATCTAGTGTGAGAGCAGCAAACAGAAAAATACAAAGAAGAAAAGAAGGGAAAAGAAAAGGCTAGATAAGAGCGAGAGGGGTTGGTATTCAATTTGTATTTATCATCTGACGTAATACTCTCATTATTCTCAACCGCCCTCAATTACTCATTGCATTCAATTTCGGGATTTTAATGGCCTCTCTCTTCCGATCTAAATAGACCTCCCCCTCTTCCTCCTCCCCCCCCATTTCAATGCTCGAACCACCCAAACCCCACCCCCTCCTCCCTTCATTTTACCAAATCAGCCCTTGGCATCATTTAAACCCCTCATGTGACTCGTCGCTATTTCGTTAATTGCGGGTTGGTTGCGTTCATGCGTGCGCTTTATCTTTGCTGTCGCGACCCTTTACCGATAGCCTACCGTTTTGCACGAATTATGCTCTGTTTTGTGCAATCTAGCCTGGTCAATTTTCTGGGTCGGTATCAGATTTTGCTGCAGATGTTTTAACCAGGATAAAACAGCAATAATGCGAAAGAGAAAACAAAGGGGGCAAGAATAATTGAGCTAAGCAAGGCGTTTGTAGGCGGAAAGTGATGCATGTGTCTAGATCAAAAGTGCTATGGACAGTGATGTTATTTAGCAGTTGCTCTGTTTGTGCTAACTGCTCAGCTATCGGGGGGCTTCAGCTAGATTCTTGGTTCGTGGGCGGATTCGCAGTTCTCGGGCATCGGATCTTTTTGACATTCTGCTAGATCCCATGGTGGAGCCCCACCCAACCCCAGTTCCAGGTGAAGTACATTGGCCATCTCAAGGTCACCTTAGCCTTTGAGGGAGCCATAGGGGAAAAGGCCGTATGAATGGATGGGCCCGGAAAGTCTACAAAATTCTTACTGCCTGTGAAAAATAAAAGACGACCTGCTTCTAAGTGCAAGATAAGAAAAATTCGGTACTCCTTGTCTTGACCCGCCGGTTTTACATTACACCGTTTGTCATCAACTAGAAAAGAATTCAGTAAAACCCGCTGAAACTTTTTCTAACTTCTTTTCACATAATGGAGCAGAACAGCCCTCGTGCGAAGACGACTTTGTTAGATGCTGTGGCTGGGTACGACAGAGTGCTTAAAAGTGAGAGAAATCGAACACAATCCAGTCGAGCGCAATCTAACATCACCCTATGATAAGAAAATCTGGGCCGCTGCAGTTAACCAGATTTACATTGCCTGTTGCCAAAAGAGGGAAGAGAAAAAGGCTGAGCTCAGGATTTTGCTCTGGTAGTCCCACTAAAACCTCCTTCTAATGCCTAGGAAAAGAAAAGATCGGAAAAAAAAGCAAGAGATAAGAAACGAGATAGTGCTACAGCGCTTCACTTTTTCTCTGTTCATGATGCGTGCCTTTTCCATCTACATACATACCCTGTTTACACCTCTGTTTTTCCTAGTTTAGGCACATGGAAATGAAAAATGAACCTAAAAATGGAGCGCAGATAGCACTATCTTTTCCAGAGAGACCGAAACAGGAGATCAAGAGGAGGGGCTAGACTAGAAAAACGCTAAACATTAACTCCTAGTAATAACAGAATTTCCTGAGAGGGGCAAAAAAAAAGCTCTGTGTCCTCTGTTTCTAGCTTTTCCTGGTCCTCCTGGTGTGGTTGGTGTTGACGTTGTCATGGAGGAAGTCCAGCAAGACGGTGCTCTTGCACTTGGGACACTTGGGGTCGTCCTCCGAGAGCATCACGTACATCAGGCATCTCGGGCACCCCACGAGCACCATCGACGTGGCCTCCGGGCTGTTGGAGTAGCGCAGGGCGGCCTCATCCTGGTTGAGCTCCGATGACACGCACGAGCTCGGTGGGGAGGTGGGCGACACCGTTGCTGAGCGGGCCGGGGACTCCACCCTCCGGCCGGGCCTCGGCGGGGACAGGTTCAGCTTCAGGTCGAGCTTGGGGCCGTTGCCGTTCCGGCGACTCATGTTATTCGGTGTGCAGTCCAAATAGGACACCTCTCCTCTCTGCTGGAAAAAGAAAAAACTTGTTCACTACCACAAGATTTTCAGAAAGCGATTGAATTGCGGCGTGTTCGTGGATGATGGCAAAATGAAATGAATTCGAGAAGCCGGCAGATAAAAAGCGCCGTCGAATGTCGAAGCTACCTTAAGATCGAGTAACTTTTGCAGACCAGGAGGGTGGAGGACAGGGCTCTTCTAGCTCAATACGGCAGGGGAGCGAGAGATCGAGGGCGATCGGGGCCAGGGCAGCGGCTCGTTGGAGGGCGGCGGCTAGGCTTGAAGGAATGCAAGAACCGTCCCTTCTAGCTGGTGGTGCACCATCAACAACATGGTCTTGATGTGGTTTGAATTGGACCTGTAAGGCCATTATATATAAAGCCAGAAAGAGAGAGAGAAAGAGAGATGGGTTTACTTTAAAAGCTTAATTTAATTATGGGGGAGAGGTGGCGGGGTATAGGGGAGAGAGAGAGAGAGAGAGAGAGAGAGAGAGAGAGAGATTGAATGGAATTGAATTCCTGGTAGAAGATGAGCATAAATTGAGGCCAGGAAATGTATTTATTGTTTTGGAAAAATCCCAAGATGGTGCTGCAGAAAGGGGAAAACTTTGGGAGAAAGTATTAAGTGCAATTACAAAGCGCAGAGAGGAAAGGAGCTCTCTCTCATTCAATTGGCAAATTAAGAGATGAGAAGGGAACAGCACAAAACACATGCACCCCAACAAGGCTTTTAAAGCTAAGAATCAAATTTGAAAAAATCAAATCAAAATTAAAGCTAAGCATAAAAGAAAAGGCAAAAAAATAAAATAAAAATTTAACGGCCTCAACCCCACCTAAGATTTTAATGAAAATCGTCCAATATTATTAAATAGCAACCAAAGAAAGGGAAATGTACCATCCCCTCAACCTAATTTCTACACCACCAACTTCCAAATCCCATTTATTAGAATCGCTTATTATAAACGCCACTGTTAAACTCTCCCTCGGCTTTGTTCATCATTCATTTATTATTTTATCTTTCTCCTTCTTGTTCTTATTTCATTTTTTTAAGGACTAATCAGTGCACATTACCATGCAAAGTATTGGCGATATCTTTCTACCCACTGGAGCCATTTCGCTCTAAGTTTCTTTGGCGAAAAGATGTTTGATATTTCAATGGAAAACGTAACCGTCGGGAAAGGTTTTGCCCGTTTTACAGGGTTTGGCGTGGTCAAGAAAAACCTGTCAATGGAAAATATGTCATGGTCATTGGAAAAATGCATAAGCGGAAGTCTTCTTTTCCAAAAGTTCATTTACATTTAATCCGCTTCCAACCACTATCGCCAACAAAACGACTTGTATCATAGTTACTATGATCCAATCGATCCCAATTGTTACCACCTAAGGTCGAGCAATCGATGATGCTGGTGCCTTTGCCGCCAATGCCACTACTACTTGCTGCAGTCGGTAAACGTGCTTCTGTCGTCACATGTCAAGAAAACCCTTAAGATGTCATATACAATGACTTAGTTTCACATAAAGAAATTTCTCGAGGAAAGCATTTTCTAGCTGGAATTAATTAACTGATCCTGGTCTTAAAGGCCTACAACTGAGGCGATGTCATGCTACGAACGTTCTCTATTAAACTTATTCTAAGCAAGCAATTACTGCGCACAGCATCGACGTGCATGCATGAAACAAGATTCTATTCTTGATTTGTGGGAGTAATAAAACTTAGTGGCCGGTCTTGATCTTTGAACTCCTACTACGTCGTACTCGTGTTCTTTCTTTTTATATTATTCCCCACCGGAAGAACCCTAACAAGGCGCCTCAAGAGCACAGAGGAAGCTACTAAAAACTTGTCGGATCAAGACCAGGCAGCACGATTTTTCAGTTTAATGAGGATCTTTGGCACCTACGTGGGATGTAATCGCAAACGTACATGTATACGAAGATGGAGAATTTAGAAAATGGTCGGATGCGTAGTGCGTTTATAATAATGACATCCTAAGATGCAATATATATTGCCATGTCAGAGCATTTATTCGTTTTATTTTTAACAGATGATACTCGATGATGGAAAGCAACCACCAAATGCGAGAGGACGGCTAGTTGCAGTATAATATGGCAGAAGCTGTAGGAAGAAAAAAATTCAAGAAATGCATCATCTGCTCATGCCCTAGATGAGCGCTTGTTATATAGTAATTTACTAATGCGGTGCTGAAATATTAAATGGGTGACATTTAGGGTTTTTATTACTACAAGAACCTCTAGCGGGAGAACTAATCAGCAACGAATTGCAAGTAGTGGGGTTGACTATGCTTTCTAAGCATCGGCAAGAATATGAGTTTTCCTCCACATTTAAATAAAGAGCTAGGACTACATCTGCCAAGTAGCTAATTAAGTTGCATTTATGGTCGTTTTGTTTTGATTGGTATCAATTAATTTCAACAAGGATATTAAATAAAAAAATTTGGGAGATCGAAATATGATGTCCGACGTGCTGAAGAAATATTCGAGAGATAAAAAATTAGAAAAGAAAGAAAAAAAGTTATGAAAAAAAAAATGTTCATCATATTAATGGCCAGACGGTATATTTTCCGTTTTTGTCTCTGCCGGCCATACATAGTTTGTCCGATTGTGCTTTCTTGTATCTTCTTAATTTTTTCCTCGATAAAAAAAATAAAAAAATCAATTTTATTTTAGGAGATTAAAAAAAGAAAATTAGAGAGACCCTATTGTTCTATTTATTTTTTAATTCTCCAGATAACCGAACATTCAGAACTCTTAGTGTGACCCATTGATATCCACTGTTAATGCAGGTTATTAGTTTCTTTATCTCATGCCTATCGAAAAATACTCAGAGCACACAAATAATTTTTTTTAAGAGTAATCTCCAGAGAAAATGCATAATTTTATGGCACAAATCATAACTTAATTAACAAGATGAAGTCGATTACTCCTTGATCAACTCTAGGATGAAGACCCAGTTATTTAAAAAAATAAAATAAAGAATGACCCAATTATTCATCTCACCATATGCAGGCTGCAATGGTTCCTCAGATATTTGAAATTCTAGGAACAGTTTTTTTTTTTGGTCGGAAAATTCGAGGAACAGTTCACCTGTTATCTCATTGCAGTTTTTAGCACCTGTAACTGTAGTCTCGTCTCCACAGCAAGCGAACTGGGTCCATCCTCATTTTCTTCACTCTCTTTGCTCTCAGAAAAATAAAATATACTTTGAATGTTAGGAATTAGTATATTTTAATTCAAAATCGATAAATTTCTCCAGGCCTAATTCAGGCGAACGTGCTCTTAAACCCGCTGCAATTCACTTGTCGTTTTTGCCCTAGAATTCGACAATTAAAACTGCACAATATTTATCATTTGACACCAATCTATACCATTGAATAGTGTCATTTTAGAACGGCAAAGTATGCTTTTTCTCATTTTTTTTTTCTCTTAGTAGGAGGGAAATGAATTTGACCCTTGATAGCATTCTTGATCTAAACACATCAATTAATTTGCACATTGATTCCATGACTAAACATGAGAAACTGTCTTATTTGATGAAGGGCATAGCTAATTGCTTCTTCTTGATGAGTGGGACCTGACCTCATTAAAAATATTTTATGCATGACCACCGTGTTTATCGTGACTAAAACTATTCATGCCTGAGCTTGGATTAGTCAATTGGTCGTGATGTGTATATTAATAAGAGCATCAATCTAAACAGTGAAGACCTCTAGGGTTTCTCATCAGACATGCAGAGTCCAGAAACATCAATGTCTTAGGTGAGCGACATAACTTACTCTCGTACGAGATTTTTAACATAAGAATTCCAAACCATGTACGAAAAATAAAAATAAAAAGGAGAAAAAAAAAACTTAGAAAGTACGATGATCATTGCTGATATTCGTGATGAGCAGTAGTTGCTTTAAAGAATTATGCAGAATATCCTTTGCCGAGCTCCATCTTTACAACGTACATAAATAGAAGCAGAAGTTAAAGATATGTTTGAGAATCAAAATGAACAATTAATCGACTCCGATTGAACTTTTTTGGCCACCAAGTAAAATAGAAAATCAAAATGGAATTCAATCTTCAAACTAATCTCTACCTCTGTATTAAGTATCAAACTCAAAAGTATTTTCAATTGGGTCCATTTGACGAGAGCCTAAGAAAATGTTTTCATTTTTAATTTCCAACAATGTCCTTGACTAATTTAAGATTAGCAATAACCTTATATTTCCCAATATTAGACATTGAAATCATAATCTCATTTGATCTTATAAATTTCCTGTAAACTCTAAATACTAATAAAATATATTCATCTAACAACAATTTAATTCAATTTTTAAAAAAAGTCTAAATCACTCCCTTTTTGCTCATTTATAATTTTCTTATTATTCCACACATATCCGTGTTTCTTTTTTTGCTAGCCTTCCTCTATACGAAGCAACCCCAAATGTTTAATCTCGAACTTTTCCTTCAAAATTTTCATGAATAGCCATTTCTATCATTAGAATGAATATTCTTTCATTTTTCTTACCCCACTTGCTAATTCGAATTTAGTGTATTCATTTTACAACGGTCGAGTTAATTTTTTCGGCAATAGCTTATTTTTTCGTGCAAACTTTCCTATACCGGAATACAAGAAATAGCGTGGACAGGGTTCACCAAATCCTTTTATCGGTCCATACCGGCATGCCATAATCACATCATTCGCCGCATTTATTTATGCATTAATTCCTCTTTCCCCAATCGGCATAGTTTTTTCTCCCAAAATTAATATAATGAAAACCAAAAAAGGAGATCATAGAGACCTCCACGGACCGAAAGCGGACTTGATATGTTCCAGTTTGCTTCGCCTTCAAGGCGTAGCAAAATCAAACATCGCAATTAAGGAAGGGTTGACAAATGCTTCGATAATTTGGAGCCAGGAATTCGAGTATGGTCTAGAAAGGGACGAATTGAACCTTCCTTTAAGGGAATTGCGTTATCTTCCGTCCAAGCAGGCCACTTTGCCTCGAATGAGGGGAAAAACAAGAAAAAATAAAGAAAAAGAAAATGGGTGAAATAATTTAATAGTAAGCTGCTTTTTCAGTTAATGTGGAATTTGATTTGGAGCCCAGCAAAGGCCAAAAGAACTGCTTGGGAGCTTCTTCATTATTGCTTTTTTTTTTTTTTAATAAAAAATATATTTTTTTTCTATTGTTTTTTGTCTTTAATTCAGTCGGCCATGGGATAAGTGTGAATTCATATCATCGTTGACATAGGGCTTTCACAAATAAATTCATTTGGGGCTTTTTTGTTGAAGTTGGGATTGTCAGCAAGCAAAGTCTTTGTTAATTTTGGTTAAAAAGCCACCAAACTCGTGTCTAATCTAATGGCTTGTGAATGCCGGAAAAACTTTTCCCCCTTTGGTCAATCTGGATTTGCACACAATCTATTTAAAAAAGTTCTCTCTCTTTTTTATTTTGTCAATGAAAGATATGCTTCATATATTCACTCGATGGATTGATTTAGACTCTTTGATAAAGCCGGTGATATTGGGCTATCTCAATAGCCTTGTGGCGGTTTCAGAGCACAATTTGGCAAACAAATATGGTGGATAGTTCATATGCTAAAGTTTAAGTTATTAGATGGATGTAGGTGAAAATCTAGATATGAAGGATATACAAGCCTGACGTTGTTACCATGTTGGAAATCTAACCCAAAAGCATGAACTATTAGATGGATAAAAACTATATTAATATAGATTTAGGCTCCATTTTTTCGTGAAAAATAATTTCCGGAAAAATGTTTTCCAGATTTTCCGGCGTTCGTTTCACGGAAAATAAATTCTTTGGGGAAAATGTTTTCCATTTTTGAAAAGTAGAAAACATTTTCTTCACTTGATCTCTTTTATCTCACACTTCTACAAATCCTCACTTCCTCCTCCCCTTTCTTTTTCTTCTTTTTTTTTTTATTCGAATTGTTTTTTAAATTTTCTTTTTCTTTTTTAATTCGAATTATTTTTAATTTTAATTTTTTTTCTATTTATTTTATTTTATTTTTATTTTCTTTGTTTCCTATCTTCTTCTTTCTTGGTTAGTTGTTGACCATTGCCAGGCGAACCTCGAGCTCGTCGATCTCAAGCTCACACTCTGCACTTCTACTTATCATTTTCTTTATTTATTCTACATTGCAGTTGTATATTGCACAAGCAAGTAGCTCTATATGCTTTGCTTCTTTTTTCTCTTGTTTGTTAGAACACAAAAGACGCAGGGGGAACATGCTACTCAACTAAAAGATTCTCATGAGAGTTATACATGCTTTGCTTCTTTTTAAAATCTATACGAACATTTTTTAGAGCGTTTGGCGACAATGAAGGAATAAATATATGAAGTAAGTTTGCTTAGAGTTAAAGGCAAGTTCATATTTGATGGATTTATAGGTCGGTAAGTGATGCATGCCTAAGTGGAGAAGTTTTAGAAAATATTTTCTTATTGAACATAGGAAAATATTTTCCGAAACATTTTTAGGTTTAAGATGAACACCAGAAAATATTGTCATTTTCTTGGAAAATGATTTTTGGGAAAATATTTTCCGAAAATGGCCTATTTTTCGCGAAACAAACAAACCCTTGGTTAAAACAATGATCAAGCCACGTGGGATTACCTTTTAATAAGATACGACCAATTTTTTTTTGTGTTTTTTTCCCCTTCAATCTAGGTTTTAGACTCCAATTTTACATAGAATTGTGAGGTTAGTGATCTATTTCATTATTAGCTGGGTTTTCCCTATTATAGAAGGAAGAATACTACTTTTTTGGGGTTGGGGGGGGGGGGGGGGGGGACGGACTTTTGATTGTTGTTGTCTTTATAGAAAGAATAATCTTCCCTTGCCTTACAACATTAGCCTATCTCATAGTTTTAGACGACGACTTAGTGGTTATGAATATATTGTGCCAAGTTGGTCAGATTCTTAATTTATAAATTGTCGAGGTAATATAATCGGTAGTTCTTGAACTTCAATTGATCAATGTCTTACTTGAATTTTTTTCAACTTAATTCTTAAAATTTTAAATCGGAATTGAATGTGGTCTTTTGTTTATGCTCATGCTTAAATGTTAGTATGTACAGTCAGGTCAGTTGGAACTAGGCAACTTCTGTGAAAGAGAGGGAGAGAATCACCATTGCCAACCTGACTTCGAACAATAATTCGGTATAATACTCCGTTCATGTTAGTAAATTTTGAAATATCATTGCATTGGAAAATAAAAAACTAACATTGAATAAGAAGTAAAGGTGGAAGGGCCATCGATGTTATTAACCATAAAATATTTTCCACGTGGTTGGACTTTAATTGGTGCGAGCAAAGACTGTTTTTGCAATGTAGTTAGTCCTAAAGGTTAAAAAAAAATCTGATGCTTTGATTGCTTTCATCGAAGAAGCGAGGAATTGTCGGATCTAGGAATACAGCAACAAAAAAAATTGCAATGATTGAAGTGCAAAGATGTTGCATCCGACCACATTTGAGTTGGATCAATATGAACTTTTTTTTTATGGTCATGCATGACTAGAATCAAAAGACTATCTTAATTTCTAATATTAAACAAGCAGAAAAGAAAATCAAGAGTAGATTCTACAGCATTTGCATACGGGAATGACAATACAATAGCCACCAAAGCTTATCCTAAAACTAGAAATTTTTAGAGGAAATGTGACATGAACTAGGTTGATCTTGGAGTAAGCACAAGCACCTAGAGCGCCCCTCCCCCACCCCGGCGGGGGAAAAAATGTCAACCCTTATTTGCTAAAAAATTAAAGAATATGAAACAGGGTCGTCATTAGACTGGCGAAATGAACATTTGTGATGTGCGCTGCACGTAGAGATTCTGAAGAAAAATGCAGTAACGAAATGAAAAATGCAATCGTGCTAAATAATTTATTTGGAAAAGTAATTATAGACTAGAATTCAACCAGTAATTTGGCATATCCTTAGCGACAATCAAGGCGGAATAAAATATATATATATTTTACGTGAAATCTGATATAATCTTTTGACTTATATCTGTTTCGTGTCGAGGAAGGGCCGACATCGATTTGGATGTCACGGATTACTCTGAAAATCGGATCTTTATGCCTTGCACGAGCTCAACGTCGAGAGTTGACCCTACTTTCTGGAGATCTCTTGATGCCAATTCACATCATTGAAGCTTTTTCTATTTCTTACCATAGATTATGTTGGACAGTCCTCACTAGAATTCGCCACATGAGTATAGCAGGCTCTCGAGAATGTATTTCTCCCAAAATTTGTCAAATGAGTGCCGCCCCAACGACGGCCAAACTCAAGATTGGCAAATGGAAAAACACCTAGTTTATGTATTATTGATTAAACAATTTACAACTTAGAAAGGAACAGGAACACGACCTAACTTTATGGATGACTTATAGCTAAAACCCGACGGCACAAGCCCAAATAAAACTTTGCGATTTGGTTGACCATTTTTGTCCTTCTTTACGCTTAAGACGTTCTTTTTGTGGTCATGAGCAAGTGAGATTTTACTTCAAAGTCTAAGATTTGTTCCTCAAGTTTTGTATGTACTCCCCAAGTTTTTTGGACACAAGTCCCATCGGATGGTATCGAATTTGATCATATATCATGAGTCTCTAGGATCGAATTCCACATTCTAAGAGTTGTTCTTCAAGTTGTGGAAGTACTTTCTGTTAGTTATATGCCCTAAAGCAATCATGTAATAGTTAGATGTTAGGGATTGTTTAATGACAAATAAATATTCATTCATCGTCCTAATTATATGAATGAGTCAATAAGATTAGTTATGACTAAACATATTCTTAAGGCGTTAAGAATATGTTTGATAGGTTTACAGTTATGATGGATCTTTAAACAGTTATGGTTAATTGATCATTGAGAAGATATCAATGATCCTATATTGGATATTTGAAGGGATGATAAGTCACAAGTCATTGGGCATTGTGAATCCGAACTAGAACACAAGTGCTCATTTTGGATAAGTTCACTGAACATGACATGTATAGAATGATTTATGACATAGAAGCTTTTAATGGGGTCAATGTTTGATCATTTACACTTTGGTCAAATGTAAGATCCTTAGACTTGAGATACGATGCCGACTTGTATGTTAGATGGCTATGGTTTACAAGTGTGCATATTGACACTTCGTCGAACTATCTCTGTATTTGATGGACATAGTTTATTCATATACGAAGGCACATGCGTGTGCAATATGGAATCTGTCTTCTTGTTATATATAGATATACAAGATTGATGTCTATGCGATCTAATGGTGACATTATATTAAAATCCCCGGCCGGGATATAATCGAGAATGAATAATGCATGTCTCAAAGAATACATTATAATTATATTTGGGCATATGATCGAATCGGTGGCTTGACCAATAATTCCATGGCCTTTGTTTGATTGGGACATGATGAGACAGAATGATCAAATTGCACAATCACCAAAATTGACAAGTTCATTATATTCTTGAAACATTTTACACTGTCTGGGTTTTTAAGGAAATTCTCTATAATGTTTTGAAGATGATAAAATAAATCAAAAGCTACTAACTTGTTTAATGATTGAATAATAGATTATGCAGATGATAGAACGTGTGAAGGGTATCGTCGAAGTCTATACTTGAAAGAACCAGAAAATAGACTCTATGCTGAAACTAAACTTATTCAAACCGTGTCCAAACCTTAAGGCTAAATATGTTTAAAAGCAAAATATGTTCAGACTTACGTTCAAATTGTAAAGTCTATTTCAGACGGAAGACACTTAGACTCTACTTCAAATAGAAGACACTTAGACTTTTTGACATAACACTCTCAGACTTTATATCCAAAACGCGACACAAGTTCAGAATGTAGTAGATTCAGAACAAAGCATGTTCAGAAGGAGATAACTTGACAGAACGTAACACGAGCCCAAAATGTATAACAACTAGTGATCTGGTTTGGATTTTACATCAAAATAGATTTGATTGACTCAATCTAATTGATTGACAATTAGATCTTGAAGACAAAAACTTTCTAAACGAAGAAGCTTTACTTATGGAAACCAAGATTATGTTTATATGGGTGATCATAATCAATTTGAGATTCTACTTCTGTCACTTAATGGCTACTAAATCTTCTAAATACAGATCAATCCAATTGATAGATTGGAAGACGATCCTCTAGATATTGTCCAACGGCTAGTTTGTAAGTGGAGGAGTATTTAAGGAAACCAAAGACCGATGAGCAAGTAAGAGACGGAGCGTAAAATTTATAATTCTAAAGTTTGAGCGACCTTTGATCATACACTTGTCTTTCATGAGCTTAAATATTTGTGATCGTGAGAGAAATACCAAAAAAGTGACTTAGTGAGATAGTGTGATCTACATTAAGTGTTTGCACTCAAAGTTGTAATCTCTTGTTGATCACATAGTGGAATCCAGCTAGAAGGTTATTAGCACGGGAGAGTAGACGTAGGCTTGATCTAAGCCGAACCATTATAAATTTCGCGTGCAACATTCTCTTTCCTTAACTCTTCTTATTTAAGTTTGTTGCATACTTATAGGTTATTTCAGAAATCTATTCCATCGCATAACAGATTTTGAACATCTACCAGAAGTTTGGTGGCTCGTTTATCAGATTTTGATTCTTATTCAGATTTTGCTCACAACTTATTTTATTCCGCATTTATTTGTCAAGAATTCTTTTGAATACCTATTCACCCCCCTCTAGGTGTTCATACTAGCATTTTCATGGGTAGCCATGATATATTGCTAGATGTTACTCATGGTTTACTGGAGTAGGAGATTGATTTGAACAATCAGTTCTCTTGGTTGTGCTAATGTGTTAGTACAAATCTTGCTGCCAGCTCAGTGATGAATCTAGGATGTTACACACCATAACCAATTAGAATGAGTTTAAACTAAAGAGAGAACATTGCAAATATGTTTGCAATTTGAGCCAATTAGAGCTAGGCTAAAAGATAAAAGATTTGAAAAAGGGATTTCAGACTTTACAAAGTCTAAAGCGGGTTTCAAACTTTACGATTGAATAAAAAATCTAAAGTATATTTAGATTCAATGATCGAATCTGAAGTGAGTTCGGAATTAATAGATGCATTAATGATCTGAGGTGAGTTCAAAATTAATTGCACCATTAATGATCTAAAATGAGTTCAGAATCAATAGCCAAATTAATAATCTGAAATAGTTTCATATTCAAATGACCAATTAATGCTCTAAAACAGTTTCAAATGTAACGGTCAAATTACATATTTGTAACCATTACAAAGTTAATACCCAAAATAAAGACTTGTAATGGTTACGAATAAATGTCTAGAATAATGCTTTGTAATAGTTACAGAGTTAATGCTCGAATTAGTGTTTGAAATGGTCTCAAATCTTACGTTCGTCAAAAGTTACGGCCGAATTACTTCTAAGACGGTTTTAGAGTTAATGAGCTATTTTAAATGTGATTTGCATTGGTTATAAAAAGTAATACAGAGAGCAGATCATAGGATGATTAATAATTAACAACTGACAATTGAGAGTGCTGATAGTAATCAACCATATCATTCACACATGAGAGCAATTGTTATCACAATTGTAGTTGTGAGATCTCTCAATTTCTCTCTTTTGTTCAATGTGAGAATTGGTGGTGTGTTTCAATTAGAGGCTTGACACTTGTGGGCTAGATTTGAAGAACGGCAAAACCTATAGTACAAAGAGATCAGACGTTCCGCATCTGAAGAATGTCAGAACCAATGTTACCAAAAGACATCAGGCATTCGTGTGGTCAAAATTCCAAGAACATCATGACTGGTGTTGCCAAAAGGTGTCAGGCGTTAGTGGTTAGAGTGTGAAGAACATCTAAACCATTGTTGTGAGGAAATCAGACGTTTGTGCTCAGAACCTAAAGAAGGTCATAACTAAATTTTGGAGCACGGTATAAGGTTAATATGACTAGCCCATTTATCTCTTCTATGTGCTTTCGTTAAAATGCATGAAAATACTTTGGAAATACATATATAAATGTTTTTACTCTAGTTACAATCAGATTTTGATCTTAATTTACTTATGCACGTGTGCCCGTTTATTTAAACAAAGACCAACACTCTCTACATCTTGGACGTGCTCCCCACGTTTTGGACGTTGTTGGTTTCAATTTCTAGTATGTCATGTATGCTAATTAGCTTTTGCCATATGTCTGATCGCTATTTCCATCATCCCTGTATTTTAGGGATAACATTTGACAAGAATATAATTGTTCGGGAACTTTCAACTAATTTGACGTTATGCTAATAACTTTTGGCACATGTATGCTAGCCATCTGTGCCATGTGTTTGCTACTTGTTTCTGCCATATGTTTGCGAACCACTTATCATAGTGCATGTCAATTACAGGTGCCATGTGTACCGCTTCCGAAATACTAATCTTTGTTTTCCTTTTCAATACCAGTGAAACATTTCAAATTTTGGCGCCAATAATGACCAATACCAATCTTACATAAGCCATTTTACCCAACTACATGTGCCACGTGTACCTAAGGTATAATTTGCATGACATCATATAATTATATAGTCGTTATCTTGCTTAATACCGTAAAATAAAATCAATGTCTCTCTCAAGATAGCCAATACATATATTAGCCATATTTGATGCATTTTTTCGGTAAGTTACAAAACTATACCCATTGTATATACATGACTATTTAAATGAAATGATTGAATCCAAATCACGTGTCCTAAGGGATATTAGTTTCTTCAGCTTCTTCATCTTAAGGCAAAAAAGAGACACGGTCCTCCCTTTCTACTTTTAATTTTAGACTTTTCAAATCTAAGGAAAAGTCCAATTTGAAAAGAGAAAAGGATTATTACTAAAATTTGAGCTTGTTAGATTTTGACTTGTGCCTCAAATTTTGCCATTAAGATCAACATGATTTTTTTTTCCTGAAAACTCTGTTTAAGATGTGCAACTAGTGTGGTATATGAGACGCTTCAATCATGATCATATACATAAGGCTTTGTTTATTTTGTGAAAAATGAATAATTTGAAAAATATTTTTGTAAAAAATAATTGCTTGAAATAGTTAGTCGATGACATTTTCATTATAAACAACAAGTTATGCATAAATATTTTCATAAATGATGAAAATATGAAAAATATATTTATTTTTGTAAGCGATACAAAATGATCATTTTTAGAAAAATATATTTTTAAATCATTTATCTTTCGCAAAATAAATGGAAATTGAAATTTAGCAAAAGTCACAACTCCTGTTAAATTTAGCAAAAGTCACCACTGAAGTAGAAAACATAAACTTCAATTAAAATTAAAGAGGACCGATACAAAGTACAGAAAACCCAAGGTAGACTCCTTTATATCGCCCCTCTCTCATCATGTTCGCAGCTAGTTGTCGCCAACTTATGCAAGTGGTGTTCCACTACTTCGAGCATGTCAACTGAAAATAAGAAAGAGAAAAGGTCAATTGAACCCGCTTCGATAAAATGTTTCGAGTTTCCTTTTTTCTTGAAGAGCTCCTTGATTAATGGTTGAGTAATGTCTATTTAACCCCTAAAGTGGTTGTTCTAGTGGTGCAGGGCTTAATCTCCCAAGTGATTTCGAGCCTTTGATCTATCGCTCTTCAATCTTGAAATGTCTTGATTTGAATACAAAGTCGGTTTGATTGCACCATGATGTAGGGTAACCTTGGTTCTATTCCTACTAGCACCACAATGGGGTCACGTTACTACTTGCTCAAAATACTTAGTAATTTTGGTTTAATACAAATATTTAATTGTGCGTGTGGAAACTCTATAACTACAAAGGGGGTCGCTGATATTGATCGCCCTTTTCTACTCTTCTAGTTGATTAAAGAATGGAGTCTATTTATGATTAAACTGATAAACGTGGAAATATGCCAGAGAAACAAAGATCTCCATTTATGAAAGCAGCATATATATAAAGATCTTTTATTAGGAACGTTGCATCAATAAGTCCTAAATGTTTTACCTTATGTGCAATCCAAATGTTGAAAAAAGAGGGGATAATAACATAAATGGTCCATAAACTTTGGTACAATAAGTAATGTGATCCTTGCAATTTTTAATTTGATCAATTTGATCCCTAAGCTTTTATTACATGTTCAATTTAGTTCATGAATTATATGAAAATGTTCAATACTATCATTCCATTGATTCAAGTTTGGAAACACAATTAAACATTTTTCATATAATCTAAGGATTAAATTAAACATGTATTAAAAGTTTAGGAATCTCATTGAACAATTTAAAAGTTAAGGAACAATATTACACGTTTAGTTATAATTCAGGAACCGCATTGAACAATTTAAAGGTTTAGGGACTGTACTAGATATTGGATCATAGTTTAAAGATCATTTGTGAGGATTTGAAGATTGAGGACCACGATGCCGCTGTTGGTAAGGGGTGGTGAGGGCTCACTACCCGGGAACAATGCCCCTCTCTCAATCTCTACCTTTTATTTTTTCTATTACTTTTTATAAATAAAAAAATTTGGCCTTTATTTATTTTTTGTTTTTCTCCATTATTATTATTATTATTATTATTATTATTATTATTATTATTTGGCTTTTGGATTTTTTGTCTATTTTTATTATTTTCCATGCGGTGCCAAATCAAGGCTGCATATGTTAAAAGTTGTTTAAAAACGCCATGCTTCGGACTTAGCATGTCATGTTAATGATATGGATTGAGCAATTACCTCAAAGATTTAATTGCAGGTTCGGCTAAATGTTCGAGATCGTTGGTGGAATTTTCTTATATTTCATCACTTCAAAGTCAGCATTAAAAAAAAAAAAACACTTTTTGCGCGCATCGAAACAATCCACGAGAAATCTAACAGTATTTGTATATTTATGGGGATGCATGATGGCATGGTACGGAATGCCCTTTTTTTAGCACATTGAAGCTATGCATTGCAATTATATAAATGCGCAAGCGGGGTAGGTTTTGTTAACGCATGATTCAAGCAACGAGGGAAAAAAATCCTTATTTTTGCTGGTCGTACGATCCTGGCATGCCCAGCCATTTAATATTCTTAAACATTTTTAAGAGGCTAAGACCACCAAAAGTGAATTATTATTATTTTTTTACAGGATCCATAGTAGAAAAAATCGTTCAAAATAAAATGCAATATATTCAAAGAAAGTTACCGCAAGAGGAGTTAGTAAGAGTAGAATGAGTTCATTCATATATGATTTTCCATCCACCATTTTTGTTTTCTTCATGCTTACGCAATATGAAAGCACCATCGATCTCATCATAATATAACTAATTTATACGAATTACACGATCGAGATATTCTATAATGTAGTAAAAAGAGGCAGACGAACAAGAGTGCAAAAAAAAAAAAAAAAACGATACAAGATATTGACGTTGTCCGATCATTAAGTTATGTCGACAAAAAGAAGAAGAAGCAGAATTTCGTTATTCAGAATTCTTACAAAAGTAACAAAGTCTAAAAAATCCTAACTCTTACAAATGCACCACATCTCTCACCCGCACATAAACATTTTCACAAAATGTATATTAACACTAAATTTTCTAAAGAAATTGTTGAACAATCAAACTAGTTCATGTTAGCAAGGTTGGTACTGGGCTACAAAGTTACAAATCAAGTAAATCGAAGTCGAAGTGAATAAGTTACCCTAATCGGTTCGTTTAACACGAACTATGAGATTAAAGACCCTTGTGCAAAAGAGTTCTCATCCATATTTTAGGAAAGACGCACTTTGAATCTTTTTTATGACCTGAAATTTTCAATACATATGAATATTGACATGTAGATTCACAGTTATTTTTCCATAGTTTTTGGAGATTTGGATAATATTTTAACTTTTGGTCGGAAAAAAAAAAAAAACCTTTTACTTTTTCTTAATCCTAAACACCTAAAAAGCCTTACAAACTTGTCGTATAATGCATCTCATTTGCCATCAAGCATCGCGCTAATTTACACTCTAACCCTCGACTAATATTGTTTCTTGACCTAATGATCTTTCTCAGCAACATCGAAATGCATTGAGCAAGTCAATCCTCAAAAGGAAAGTCCTTTCAAAACTTTCTTTTATCTTCCAGGAAAGGTGGTACAACGTGGTGTGCACATTACGAGGAGAGTCCGGTTGAATACGAATGTAATTAAGACAGATTGAATTAGAGGGTACGGAGAATTGAAGGTGGACTTGAATATGGCCATTGAATGTGGTATTCACGCCCACGGTGTCTTCGCATCTAACTTTGCATGATGTTTCTGATGCCTGTTCGGTGCGATTATCAATTGGGAAATTAATGTTTCTATAAGAAAACAAGAGAGAGAATTATTGAAGCCGAAGCCCACTTCATTTCCCATCCCCCAACGAGCTATTAAGATGGCGCTTTGATTAGTTGAGAGACCCTTATTGACAAGAGTCGTGAAAACTAGGGTTGCCTAAGGTTAAACGGATGTACTTCAAAGCTTATGTCGGGTTTGAACAAGGTTCATCTGAGTCTATAGGTGTCATTTGGGAAAAGTACCAAAAAGTCTTAAATTTTTTACATTGGTACTAATTCAATAATAAACCTTTCAATTGAACCAATTTAGTCATAAATCTTTTTATATTGATATAAATTTAATCTATCCGGTCAAATTTGGTTGGTTGGCGTTAACGTGGATGCCAGCCGGCTGACGAATACTAACGTGGCAATTTAAAATATTTTTTTTTATTAAGTTTTTCATTTTCTACTTTCTTTTTTCTTTTTCCTCTTCTTCCTCTTGGTTCTTCTTCGGTAGTGGCCAGCAGCAAGCCTCTAATGGCTCACCGGCTGTTGGCGAGGGACACGTCTCTTGCTTGCCGCTGGCAAGGGCTTCGTGACCCTCACCTAGGGCCACAAGCAAGGTGACTTCACTCAGATCTAGTTGAGGCCAGCCTCGCCATGGGTGAAGGCGACCTCACCCACGGCTGTCGAGGCCATGGTGGCATTTGTTGGGCCTCGCCAGAGGCTTGTTGCCCTTGCAAGGAATCCAAGGAGGAAGAAGAGAAAAAAGAAAAGAAAAATTAAAAAAAAAAAAGTTATTAAAAATTGCTACGTCAGCGTTCGTTGGCCGATCGAAGTCCATTCAGTGCTAGCCAATCAAATTTTGCTGGATAGAATGAATTTGTACCAACATAAAAATGTTTATGACTGAATTGATGTCAATATCATATGTTTAAGACTTTTTTGATACTTTTTCTGGCGTCACCCTTCTCAGACCTTATGTGTTGAGGTCAGTTATCGAGTTCAATGTCGATGCACGAGGGGAACTTTAAGTAGTTGTGCGTATATGGGGGAAAGTGAGTAGGGATTGGCAGAGAACTTCTTGTGGTAAAACGACTCTCATAATACAACGGAACAATTGTTTATTTCTATTGTGTCGATTACAGCATAACATCTTTCTTTCGCTACGAACTTGTAAGAATTTCTCATGCGACCTAGCATGCTTGTAAAAGAAAGTAATGAGTTACAACATCATGCCGCTTGAACATCTAAACAAACATGAAAGCATGTTGAGTACAGGGACTATAAACTTGATTTGGTTGAAACAAAAGATCCTTTATTGTCATTGTAATGCAGATTTTCCCGGTTGTTGCCTTTTCTTGTACATAGTCAACTCTAAGTCTTAGAATATGCTACAGGAATATTCCATGATTGAATTTTTTTTTTTCCTGTTTGCTAAAAAATGTAAATTTTAGTTTCTTAGGGTATTGTGG
Source organism: Eucalyptus paniculata subsp. matutina (assembly GCA_017140255.1). Lineage (NCBI taxonomy): Eukaryota > Viridiplantae > Streptophyta > Magnoliopsida > Myrtales > Myrtaceae > Eucalyptus > Eucalyptus paniculata. Next base: position 48,134,346 of record CM029435.1, read on the forward strand.
CTCTATAAACATAATATAAGGTAATCAAGCCACCGTTTCTTGCCCTTCTTTGGTAGAACTCGCTTGATTAGTTCATATTGAATTAAAAATAATGAACTTTTGAGTTTGATGCTCGTCATGGTCTACAATCTACATGGCTTAGAATTCATCCAAATCTTAGTGAGGTACATGAACCCACTGTAGAAATCAAAATGATGGATATGCAGACAATTTTTTAGCTTATTACATGGCCTGTTTATGGATTAAAACCGTGTGAATATAGCCCCATCCTTTTGAATGAGCAAGTTTTACATGCGTACAAATTATGTGAGCCGACTTTATCTCAGCCATCAAAAGGTATAGATCTCACATGAAACTTGGGATCGATTTGATTGGAATTGGAATTAGCCCACATGCGCCTACTGCATAAAAATAATTTTTCTTTTGAGGTGGGGATAAACAAGAGCTCTCTTTGGCTGCGCCGTGATTAGTGTAGCAAACAAGGACAACTTTTGACTACGCAAGGGAGTCGTGCAATATGTTGGCTCTTCCCGAACGGTTGAAATCATGTGATCGATTTCAGATAAGATCGATGATATCAATGATGAACAGGAGGTGCATGATTAATAAAGTACCTAGATAAGTGTCGAAGAAACACAAGACATCGTAGGGAGAATCTACCAGTAGACCTTCCTTAATTCAACAGCCAATATCTTATTACCCACACGAGCTTTAGGTTGCAACAAGGTGATGGGGTTAGATTCCTTCATTATCAATGAGTTGACCACCCAATATATAAAATAAATTCTCTAAAAAGAATAATAGATAAAAGAATATTTTACTAGTAAACCAAATAACAAAAATAAAAATAAAAAATGGCACGACCTAACACAACTCGACTCAAACCGAACCTCATTTTGTGATTGGGTTCCGTGAGAGTTGGATCATGGGTCGGGTCGCAAAAAAAAGCATGTATTACTCTTTGTCAAATTAGGTATCCATGAAATCTCGATCTAAATAGAATTGTTTTCACGCATAATATAGGATTTATACTGGTAATATCACACAAACGTGAAGAAGAAAGTTAAGAATCACAAAGAGCCTCCTTCCTAGCTGCCTTGAGTTTATAGGTTCATAAATAATATTTTAACATAAATCAAAGCTCTATGTTCATCTTTCGCGAAGATATTAAGACATAAACTGGTATTGAGAGTGAAAATATTTCTTATCGACTAATTATCTTAAACGATACAATTAATAAATTTTAGAAAAAAATGCTGTTTAAATCATTTATTTTCTATGAAACAAACAAATGCCAAATCAACATTATCGGTGTTCATTTATTCTTTTATCATGATCCAGTTCATGAAAATACAAGTCGATCCGACTCTCTCAACCTCCCGCACCTCCCCTCCTCATCGAAATGGACGATGCGGGAGAGGGGCATTTAAGGTTGAGGGTGGCAGCAGCCATAAAAGATTTCTAGGGTTTAGTCAATTCGCTTCCCCTCTCCTCTCTTTTATTGAAACGCCATTAACGGATCCAATTCATGTGCCAACCCAGCACCACCAAGAACCTCTGAGGAGCTGTAATGGCAGCCATTAAGGACATTCAAGATTTCGAACAGTAGAGGAAATGACCTTCGAAATTTATTTCTATTTTTATATTTTATTTTATGGTATTCGCAACTTATTAATGGCAGAATAAATTAGGGTATCCATTCTTGTGAAAAGAAACCTGAGGGGGAGTGCAATCGAATTGAAGGGAGGCCGGCAGTGGGGCGTGAAGTAACTCTAGATGCACTTTCCTATGAGATCCTTCAATGCCCTGTTTCGTCAATTTAAGATCGCAGTCGCCTTTCTATAAATTAGAGAGATCGACTTTTTAATCAAAGATCTTTTTGACATTATGTGATGAGCACAAGCGAATGAGCTATGTGGAGCAGATCAAGAAAAATGAAAAGTGGAAAAGATATTGAGAGCAACAAATCATGCAAACTATTTCAGTGCGTTCCGACAATCGCGGTAGCTGGATTTAATTCCAGAGGAACTTGATCTGGAATTTATCGAAGTAAAGCGGCTTGATTAGAAAGCTTGACAAGGAGAAAAAGAGAAAATCTTTCCTCAAATAAAATAAAAAGAATGCTAACAAAATAAAATCCCCAAATTAAAAGGTCACTTCAAAGTTCAAATGTACCCTGAATTCAATGACCGGAGGACCGCCCATCACTGCTTATAGTTTCACGGGAAACGAGGCTGAAATGGGCCGAGCGTCTAAGTTTAGGCCTCGAAGCCCAACGATCTAGAAGCCCAATAACGGGCCCAACCGTACCAGCTCGTCTCGTTCTACATCAGTGCTAAAAAATACACGGACGATATCGATCAGACCCAGTACTATATGTCATCAGACGGGCCTCATTTAATTCAAAAGACATAAGCATGAAAAGTTAGATATGTCATTGTTGAAGTTCTTGAAAGCAACGTGTTAGCTGCTATGACTGACGGTTCTAAGGCAAATTTAAGAAAGAGGAGGTGGGAACTATGCAATTGACAGATGACACTGATCAGGATGTTGATTAAGAGCCATTGAAAGGAATTGAGACTGCACATGCCCTGTTCATCCTTGGACAGAGGTCGTGGCTACTGAGATATAAATTGGAACTTGGGGGTCTCGACGGAATGGAGGCAAGTCGCGCCACACGGGGGACAGAGTAAGGTCGACTGTTCATCGCTCGATGAGATGAAAAGGCAGATATAAGAAAAGTCCTTATGATTCGCAATTGTTAGTATCTCACATGCAAAAGTATTAGTTTCGTCTATTCACGAACTAGAAAATACAGTTGATTATCTTGGCAAGTGGACTCACAACTTTGCTTGATCTAGGACTCTTGAGACGCATTATGAGGGAGCTACTCATTGACGTTTTTTTAAATGGATGTTATGTTTGCCGCATGATTTCATGAGAAATTTTTTCTGGTTGTGAAAATTAGTTTCGTTAATTATAAGGGAACTCAGCCCAAGTTCGAAGACAAAATATCAGAACATAGTATGGTCCACAAGGCCGAAGGTGGAGAAAAAATCCAATTCAAATGAAGGCTAGAGCAATGCTGAGTTTTGGCACTCTGGTCTACGGGCCAGTTGACTTCTCTTGCACAATAAATGACATCTAGTTTTGAGAAACCCATGAGCAACTCTCGAATCTTTTTTCCAAATACACACGTGCCTCCTAGTCGAACTGACCCATGGATGAGTTGGATATTGGACTTACTAGTTCCAAACAGTCAGACTCAAGTACAAGCGGCTGTGTTCTTTGCGTGGAGACATTTTCTACCAGTTAGCAAATTTCTATGAAGAGAGACATTTTCTACAAGTTAGCAAATTTCTATGAAGAGCTCCAATCTTCTGACCTAGTAGTTCTTTCTTGATGTAACCAGCCCAAAATTGTTGGGCCTAACTTTAATTAATAAGCCCAAAATAGCAGAAAAGGTGCTTAGGCCCTCTTCTGCTCAAGTCAGGCCTTTGCAATTGGTCCTTTTATTTTATTTTATTTTATCAATAATAGGAAAATAATTAAGGGTTGTTTAAATTTGTTTTGGCTTGTATTAGGTGAGAAAAAAAGTTATTTACGATCACTGAGAACTTGCTTATTTTAGGTGACAAATAGAATGCATTTAAAGATTAATAGTGCTCGATATTGTAGAAAAATTAAATTTCGGATGTTATTGATGTGTTTTGTTTGGCTAAGGTACTCTGTCCCTGCTAAAAATATACAATACAATAGAATAATTCCTACAACACATCACGGAATGTGAAAAAAAAAATTATTGAGAAAGAAACACTTCCTCAATTATCTTTACTATAAGATGAGAAATAACTAAACTTTTGGTACCGTGACATTAGCCTAACGTCCGACACTTTAATTGATTACATTTTCTTGATTTTGTGACCATAAATTGAGGCTTTGTGATTGCTTTTCTCTACCCTGAGTTTAGCGTTTTCTTTTTTCATTTAAAACTATTCTTCCATTAACCACCACGTGCTTCTTTTTTAATATATATTATAATCCAGAAACACTAGAAGCAGAGATTAAGTTACTAGAAGGCCTTTGCAAGTTCCTTGAATGGATTTGGGCTTGTGCAAATTGTCCTGACCTATAATGGTTTGTACGTAAAAAGTAAGATTTGAAAAGCTGATTTTCAGTTAAGGAGCTGAAAATTACTAACGCCCAACCAATCATGGGATTAATGGTCACAACAACTCTCTCAACTCTCATCAAGTCACAAGTGCCCGAAAGTCATTTTTGGTGAATTCAAATTGGGGGTGTACAAAATGGATAGTCCGACCTGGACCGGATTGGCCAATTTGATCCGATTCTTGAGAGTGTTGATTCGGCTCTTAGTTTTTAAAAGTGGAATCGGTGTTAAGACGGTTTAATTCCCAATTCTATGGGGAACTGGATTAGACAATTTGGATCCGGATTGGACCGATTAAATATACTTTTTTATTTTATTATTTTTTTACTTTTGTATTTTATTATTTTATTAAAAAAAATTAGTAAAATATGAACTAAACACTATTTCTATCCGATTCTAAGCAATGTGAAAAAAAAGGTAATAGAAAAAAAAAAGTGACCGGTTCTCAATCCTAGGACCAAACGGTGTAATCCTTGGTTTTGAATTTTGAGAATCGATCCAATTTCCTATTCCACCTTGAAGCAGAATTGGATTAGAAATTGATTACTCCTAATTTGGGCAAGAATTAGAGCATTTATTGAGAAAAGCCGGCTCGGTCCAACTATTTCTATATAAGAATTTTATGACAAGCAAGCTTGTGTAATGCTTAAGAGGTGTTTTTTTTAAGGCCCGGCCAATTTCGAGACCATGTTCCCTCTTGTGTTTAAATTTTCCTAAGTGGAAATAATAAGATCATATAAATGGATTTAGACAAAGAGCTCTAGTTACTCAATATCCCAAAATCCGCTTGAGAGACTACTATTGTTTATTCTTAGTCTTATTATCTATTGAGGAACATATTAAGTTTGACCAGACATCATCTTTTTTTTTTTTTTTGGTAAGTACCAGACATCATCTTTATTTCTTATTATAACTAAACACCACCTCTAATTTGGACAAATGATATAAATGATCTATAAAATTTAATCCAATATATAATGTTATCTCTGAACTTTTAATTTGATTAATATGCTCACTGAACTATTAATAAATGTCAAAACTAGTTTCTAAATTATATGAAAACATTCATTAATATAGCTTCCACTCCGTTAAGTTTGAATGGTAGACAAGATTTTGAATAAAATAGCAATTTCAAATAACAATACAACAATCCACGTTATTAGATAACGTTGGACATGTTAAAGCCCTAACATGTTTTTTCCTTTAAAGTAGATGGATAGAAGAGTAAATTGAAGGATAATATTAAACATTGATTGAGAATTTAGGATTATATTTAGTTGTTTTATTCTTCTGGTGATGGTTATGTGTCCGATCCTGGGGATACGTGTAAAAGTTGGGATTACAAATGCAACAAAAAAAATTGGGGAATCAGTTCATCGAGTCCAAGCGGAGGTCATCCGACGGGCACGAAAAGAACCCACCGGTGATTTGCCGATCCAATCATCCACGTGGCCTCCCACGGCGAAGCCCTGACATCGTGCCTGCGATGCGTCCTGTGTTTTTTTGCTGCTTCCCGATCCTTGCACGGGCGCGACCTGTCGGGGAAGAAGGAGGAAAAGAAGGAGAATCAGCTCTGCGATTTTGGCGAGAGCGGCATCGATGGGCAACTCGCAATCGCAGTCGCCGCCCGCCCATCCTCGCTTCGCTTCCGCCTCCAGGTTCCATCGATCTCTCCCCCTCCTTCGGCTTCGCGAGGCTTCGATCGCGCGCAATCGCGACTCAAAGTTGCCAACTTTTTCCTTTGCTTTTTTTGGTCCCGTTGCGCAGAGCTTTCGCTCAGAAGGAATTGGAAGATCTCCGATCGCTGTTCGTCTCTCTGGCCGCCCAGTCCCAGCCCAATGGCCGTCACGTCTCCCTCCCTGTTTTCCAGGTCCCTCTCTCCCCTCTCTCTCTCTTTCTCTCTCTCACGCACTAACGATTGGTGGGGTGCTCTCGCGCAGGCGTACTTCCGGGTCCCTGGCCCTCTGGGCGAGAGGCTGTTCGATTTGATTACCCAGAAGAGGAAAGACGGGAAGCTTAACTTTGAAGACCTCGTCATTGCCAAGGTGAGAACTTTCCGCCATCTAATTTCGCGCTTAACCGGGTGCTGTGTACTGTACATGGGTAGTGGATGACATGGTCGTGCTTCGTTTTTTGCGGGGCGCAGGCTACTTATGAAAAGGGGACCAGAGATGAGATCGAGGATTTCATCTATCAGTTACTGGATGTGGGTGATGATGGAAATGTGACGAGGTAAGAACCCATATGTTTCTCTGTCTGTAAAATAATGTTTATGCATGGAAATACCGATCCGTTGATCAGTGGAGTATCTTTTGGATTGCATTGTTGGAAGAATTTAATGGCTTAAATTGTTTGGATAAGGAAGTTATGTCTCTACTCTTTGATGAATATGTTAGCTTGAACTACTGTCTTGTAGGCTATATCCATTAAATGGTATGGAGTGTCAACTAGAAAAAGAGACCTTAGCAGTAGGCTGCTCATTATTCTTTAAAAGGCATGGTAGTCAAAGCTATGTTAATATCTTGCTTGCTCTAGCGTGTGGTGTGCCATTTTCATTCATCAGGGGAGAGTGAGTAACGTTATGTTGTTTCAGCTTATGCTAAAGTTCTGATTTCTGCTTTTCGTTTGGCTTGTTGCTTATTTTTCTGTGCTGATGGCATGGCTTTATGAATGCAACGACAGGTCTGATCTGGAATCTGTTATGATCACAGTGCTTGACAGTGTATTTAGTCCCAAGAGGGTTCAAACTGCAGGGAGTCCAAAACAAGAGGATCTTCACATTTTTCTCGATTCTGCAAGTTTCTCAGAGACTGTGCAAGGACATGGTGACCGACGTATGTCATTAGAGGATTTAAGAAGATGGTTTGCACTGGTGCCGTCGGTTAGGAAGTTCCTTGGAAGCTTGTTGGTGCCTGCTGATTCAGGTTCATTTTCCCAGGCTTAAGCTGTGTCAAAACAAGTTGGTTAAATTGTGACATTTTCTCTCTAATGCAGTTGGCTGTTTATGCATGTATATGTACTTCTATTTTTTAAAGAAGAGACTCTTGTTATGGTTTTTTGGCCATAGTAGGCTCTTTATAAAGACTAAAATGATCTAAGAGGGCAGTACGTTGGCTGGTCAAAATACTTTTGGTTAGCTGTTAAGAAAGACTCCTCCGTTGCACTTTGCAACATATTACTCTCAAATCAAAATCAAAATGCTCACTTATTCATTTCTTCTTTAAAATGAAAATCCGGCTTGACCATATTCTTTCTATTGATAGTTTCTTTGGAAACTCCCTTATGGCAACATATCTTAATAGATGAAGATGAATGTGCGAGCTCTTTATGAGGGTTAAACTTTCCACATTATACAAGGGCAAAGTCTAGTGGGCAGTGATTCGATATGATTTTCTCAACCAGGCTTGTAGCTTTAGTGACAAATAGGAAATAGGGTCGCTTGACATCAATAATAGAAAAGGACATCTTCTAATGATTTGTTTAAGCGTATAATTTTCAGAGAGACGGAGGGAGGGAGGGAAGGAGAGATCAATCCACTGTTTAATTTCCTATCTGAAATGTCTTATTTCAATGGTACAGAGCTTTTGAAGTTTGACTCCGATCTTTTATGATTTGACTCCAATCTTTTATGATTAGGAAGACCGGGTTCTCAAGTTCCTCGTCTATCATGTTGGAATAACGTTGATTCTGGTGAGATCATTTTAAATGAAGAGTATGCTTGGCATATAGGAGGTGTTCTCTCAGAAGGAGAGCTCGAGCATTGGAAGCTTTTGTACCACAGTTCTCTCAGTGGCCTCAGTTTCAGCACATTTTTGGGGAGCATCAAGTAATTCTTTATTCCAATTGTGATTTCGCGGCTATTGTTTAATCACGCTCGTCTTCTGTTTTCGTGTCATGCAGTTGCTTCTCTCCCTTTATTTTAACGTATATTGGGTTATTAGGTTTGATCTTCTAGTTTCTTAGCTATCCCAGATTTGAGCAGGCGTAAAGTATACTGTGGGGAGACCAGCCTAGGTTTCAGCACAGATGTCATTGGCATATAAAAAAACATACCCACATTCATGAATGGTTGTTGCTCATGACATGAAGTGTTATCCACTTTGAAGACATGAGCATGGCATGACATATACTATGCAGTTAATTCCAAGTTCCAACTTCAGATTTTACGTGCACCAACAAATGATAAATATAGAATTGTAGAGATGCTACCTCTGCTGAGGTGCATCAGTCCATGGTATGCTGGTGTTGAGCATTCAAGTTGCTTGCTTTTCCTTTATAGACTTAGAAAGCTGCATTGCTTTAAAGATCTCTCTGTTGAGACTATGAGATTCAAGTGCCGACCTTACCTGAGGTGTGGGCAGAGGGCCTCTGTTTGTCATTCATGCCTAATTTGTCCATTGTTTCTTACCCATATAAAATGTGTGGTCAACTAAACTGTAATTAGGACCTAATAGATGACTGCTGGTTTAATTTCCTTCTCTGTTTGATTTTTTTAGATACTGAATATCTAGTAGCTTTTTTAGTTGTTGAGAATTTTATGGCTTCTGATACTAATGATCAGATAAGTTTCCTTATAATTTTCGGTTTCGTTTTTTGAGCAAGCAAAAGAAGCGAAAGTGGCAATGAAAAGACTGCACCCAGCTTTTATGACATGTGTCAATCTATGAGTATTTTGTAATCGTCTCCCTAGTGCTAGATAATATTCTTCTGACATGGCAAATTTCTCCCCAGTCTTGTTTTTCTCACAGAGATTGGAAATTTTGAATGGGAGAGTAATGACCAATGTTTGTGCTTGGAATTGCAGCAACAGTGAAGGGCCAACCATCTTGATAATTAAGGACAGAGAAGGCCACATATATGGAGGCTACGCTTCTCAGCCTTGGGAGAGGCACAGTGAATTCTATGGAGATATGAAGTCTTTCCTTTTCCAGCTTTATCCTCATGCATCCATATATAGACCTACTGGAGCAAACAGAAATGTACAATGGGTAAGCCACTTCTCCTCGAGCTTGTATCCTTAAAATTGATAATTCTTCTTTAGCAGAAAAATAATCTAATTCTTTGGCTGTTCTTCATTCTTTATTGTTAAAATTCTTAAAAAGTCCTTTTTTTAGTGACATGCACGGAAGTATATTTCGTTGTGGGCCTTTAACACCGAGCTCTCCATGAAACATGGATTATTTCTATCCTTGGAAATTGCAGCTCCCATGCAAGTAGAATTGGATTAAACAGATGTCCCTCCTTGCTTTAGGAAGAGAAAAGCTCTCTGCAAAGTAGCTGTTCCTGTTTTGTACGACATCCCATAATGAACAGCTTTCTTTGGATCGCATCTACCTGGATTTAGCATCTTGGTTATTTTAATCCTGCTCAAAAGAGTAATAGAGAGCAAGAATAATTCTTGCCACATTTCTTTGCAAATCATTGTAACATAACTTTAGAAGATAAGTTTTCCCAAATTTCTACGGATACTTTTATCACCTCAAAAAGTTGCAGGATTTGTCAGCCTAAAACACCCATTATCTTCCTCTTGAGGTGGTAAACTACTTACTCTACTAATGTTGGTAGTTTGCAATTTACCTTTCGTTTCTTTGCTTGCTGTTTGTTCCATTGACCTGAACATGTTTAGTTTCTCTGCAGTGTGCAGTAAACTTCACATCGGAGGATATCCCAAATGGGATCGGTTTTGGAGGGCGAGTGAATCACTTTGGCCTCTTCATTTCAGCAAGCTTCGACCAGGGGCAGACGTTTGCATGCACAACATTCGGTAGCCCCTGCCTTTCGACGGCCAGCCGAATTCTCCCAGAAGTGATTGAGTGTTGGGGAGTTGTCCAAAAGAAGCAACTAGAAAAGCAGGATTGTGTAAAAGGGACCATTCTGGAGAGGTTCAAGGAGGATCGCCATATGCTTAACATGGTTGGTCTCGCTAATTCTAGTGAGTAATGAGAAGGCTCGAGGTACATGTGTATACTGTCTGCTTCTCCTGTTATCGCTGTTTATACTTCCTTTTCTATACGGGCTAAAAACTTCACCATGAAGATGCTATGGCCACTAATTTTCATCCAGCTTTTGAAAGCGCATCTTTGGCATCGCCAGAATGGACTCTTCATTCTAGGCTCGCTATGCTAATTCAGATATTGCGGGGTTGTAGAAAAAAATTTCACTCATCAAGGTCGTTGAGGGGTTGAACTAACCTATAAAAGAACATTGCTAAAATATATTTAGTCTTATAAAAATCTCTCATGGATCCCACTTTTATCTTTTGTGCAAAGGAAGTCTGTTGTAGTTCTGTCAAGAATACTTGCTCTAAATCCCCACAACAGCAAGAGCAGAAGTTAGGATAAGCATGAACCGCTCCTTCACCAACCCATTAGCTTATTCCGATTCAAAGCAGAGATTGTAGGACTAGTTCGCAGGATAAGTTAATGGCTGATCTAGCTTTTCATGGATGTTGCATCTTTGAACGTCTCAGGCAATAGACTAGTTTGCGCAAGGTTTCGGTGATCCCTGTTCTCACCACGACCAAGCAAATCATCAGAGGACCATCCTTGGGATGAAAACATCGATGGACTAAATCTTGCAACATTGCTCTTTGCAATAGGTGAGTGATATCTATGCATGTCCATGCATTTATTGAATCACATATATAGCGACTAGGATGATGTGTGCCTTAAAGTTTTCTCATACCCTGCTAGAGGAAAAAAAAATGGAGATTCACCTTCTTCCTAGTTCGTTGAATAGCCAGAGAAGTGCCTGGCAAATAAAGCAGCTCATTTTATCTTGGCCATAATTGTCTTATTCCTGTGATTTTCAATTTTGAATCCGCTGCACAAATCAATTGGTTGAATTTCCATGCTCGTCACTTCAATGTCCAGGCCACGTAAGCCGCGACTTTGAAAATACGATCATCCTATGGTACAAAGGAGGTGCAATCTCCTAATACAAAAGTGATGCCGAGGTCAAGACAACGTGTGGACATGAGTTGTCACGGGGAAAAACAGAGTATTTTTCGTTAGCACTTGAGAAAATTTCTCGATCAAAGTCGTCAAGCTTCTCGACGAGAGAGATTCGAGAAGTCACAAGGCCTGCAATATTTCATCTACCCTCTTTAATGTCCGAACGGATCTGCAAAATGCCTGTGATCTGTGTAAAAACTTGGTCCCCGGAAAATTAAAAGGCTGCATCTCTGACAGGCGATAGGGATCGTTCACCTTCACCTTTACTCTCGTATTTAATCACCCTCCATCCTCATTTTCTTGTCTTCTCGCATCGTGCGAACTGTTTCAAAAATATCGGACGTATCCTCAGTCAATGGTGGCCATTCGTGCTCGCTTTGTTTGTGCGATTTGTTTCCCGGATTAAATGATATGCTTGCTCCAATCCGGCATGCACACGACGTATGGCGCTAGCTGAAAGATGTGAGAAATTCACTATAAGTCGAATCCTAGATCTTGTTATCGATGCAGCCAAGTTTCCAACCTTTTCTGAAATGAACATTTAAATGCGTTCAGCAATTCGTTGTGACAATAATTGCGTAATACTATTGTGACGAATTTAACTTGCGTTTGTTTATGAAGGGCGAAGAGTTGCCGCATTTTCAAGTAGAATTTTAGAGCTGACATCAATTGAAAAGTGAAGAAGTTTGACACTCGATTGCATTGAATAATACATCTAATCAATGCACACCACAAGTACGGTCTTCTTTATTTTTATCAAAACAACAACGTAAGGAAGGAGATATGATAAATGCTTCTATTACAACAATACACTGCGTGCATGCTCTTTTTTTCAAATCGTTAGTTGCCGCTACTGCACAACCTTTAGGAGATCAAGACATCAAACGCTCTAGCAACATCTTGAAGGTCGGGTTGGTGGTGGTGTAACCGCCATCGACCACGAGGTTCAACCCGCTCACGAACTTGGCCTCGTCCCCGCTCAGATACAGTGCTGCCTCCGCCACGTCCTCCGTCTCCGGCACCGGCCCTTTCAGCACCGCCGACGCGCTCAGCACCTCCTCGAGCATGCTCTTCTCAAGCCCCACTGCATTCCCGAGCAACGGCGACGCGATCCCGCACGGCGATATGGCGTTAACCCTGATCCCGTACTGCCCCAGCTCGACGCAGAGGTTCTTCATCAGCCCGACCACCGCGTGCTTCGACGTCGTGTACGCGTGCGGCGACTCGCCGGCACACGTCGAGGCGATGCTCGCGGTGAAGAGGATGACGCCCCTCTTCGCCGGGATCATGACTCTGGCGGCGTGCTTGGCGCCGAGGAACGAGCCGCAGACGTTGATGTCGAGGACCCTCTTGAAGTCCTCGCCGTCGGCATCGAGGACGGTCGGGTAAACCTTCCCAGTGATGCCGGCGTTGTTGTACATTATGTCGAGCTTGCCATACTTGGCGACCGCGAAGTCCACGGCATTCTTGACGTCCTCGTCCCTCGTGACGTCGCAATGGACGTACGAAACAGCACCCTTGGCACCTAGCTCCTCGCACAGGGATTGGCCGAGCTTGTCCTGGACGTCGGCGACGACGACCTTAGCGCCGTGGCGGACGAACAACCGCGCGGTGCTCGCCCCGATGGCGCCTGCTCCACCTGTGATGACGGCCACTTTGCCTTCCAGTCTGGAAACAAAAAGGAAGTTTGTCGAGTCACAATTACTGCATCAAGAAAAGAAATGGAGAGGCAAGATGGATTGACCAATGGGCAGTTGAGTAGCGCATGCTTACCTTTTCGGAGTAAGTGCTGCGGATGAACCATTCATATTTTTTTCAGATGAACCGTTCATGTTGTTTTTCTTTTTTCTCTTTGGGAGAGACTTTAATGAATGAAGCGAGGTTTTTGGGATTCTTGGGATTTGTGGGGAAAAGCTGATGTGTCGATGTCTTTCTTGCATGGGGGAGATTTTATAGGGTCCGAAAGATTGTACTGGACCGGTCGAGATGTTGAACCGACGACCCTTATTGTCGTCGTCGTCATGACTTTGGCTTTCATGGGGAGCTCCGGATATAAATATGCCACCGCGGATTTTGCAATTTCCGGGAATAGTCGAACTGGCGTAAATCATTGATTTTCGCCAGCTGGGGTGTCAGGTGAGAATACGGACGATCCAACATGTCTACAAAGAATGGTATACGAAAGTTAAGTTAGTACATGACCATAAATTGTGAATAATGATCGCGAATCACGTGATCTTGATTTAAGTGATATATACGGTTCATTTATTTGAAAGAAAACCATTCTGGAAAATTTGTTTTAATTTTTTGATATTTAGATGACAGATAACTAATCGATTTATGAATTTTTTTTTCATAAACCGAAAATACCAAGTTTAAATTAGAGGAAAATTACTTCCCATTCTAAGAAAAATGAAATCACTTTTTCTAAATTACCAAACAAATGAAAAATTAACTATTTTCCTAAAAAATGATTATCATAAAAAATATTTTTCAATATTATAAATTTTTTGTGAAATAAACGCATCCATAAAATGTAGATGTTTTCACACCGTTGAGATAATGAGTAGGATAGCGAATAATAATGGGGCAAAATAGGCGAAGAGAGGGAGCATTGGGATTCAAATGAGACATGACTAGCTTTTGAGCATCATTTTAGGCAATCGTTCTTCTAAACATATAAAATGTTAAGAGATGAAGCTTCTGTATATGAAATTTACACTTGCTTTCGTAGACGTACGTACATACATACATGTATCCAAACTTTCAGATATATAAATATATCATGTGTGGTGAAATGAATCTAAATTTTCAGATTTGACAGTCCAGATGCATTTTGGTGACGTGACATACCGACTAAATGCTCAAGAACTATGTAGCTCCCACTTCTTGCATGACAAATTACCCTTTATGATGGCTGGTGAGGTCGAAATTGCACATATGGATGAAAATCCATGAGGCAAGCAAGCCGCAAGACAGCACAAAGTGGCCAGGAGGCCTGTGAAGGGTTTCCTGAGGGGGCTAGGACAACTGTGCATATATCGAACTTCACTCTCAAGAACACATAGAATCCACTCATCTCTTTTAAACGTCATTAAGACGATATGTCCCAAGTTTGTTTGTTGGTAACATTTTTGAGGTTTGTACTGGTGGAAATGCTAAGCTGATAGCGAAAGATTAGTTCAAAAGGATAAGATTAAAACATACACAATTTCTCGAGAGTACTGAGCTCGTCGGGGACGACGTATTTTGGACTAAGACCAAAAAGGCGGGCTTACTTGAAATGCAAAAGTTAGTCCCGACTAGCATCTAAACATGTACTGAAACAAGAATAAAAAAGCTTGTAAATAACTAAGTAAAGAAACTTACTGCAACATGAGAAGGGAATATGAAGTAAAGGAAGGCCAAGGAGGACGCTCCAACTGCTACCAAATAAGATACGAAGAATCGTCCAGAATAAATGCTCTGATGCAGAGATAAAAGCAAAGCATCTCGATGCTTTGTCGACTATAGAAAATACGTCCAACTAGATACGCCCCGGGTCGAGATGACCACCCCCCAATTAAATTCCCCTTTCCTCTTGGTACCGAGCCAGCATGTGAACGTGGTGACGCATTTGAATATTCTGCCTTGTGTCTTTTCCCTCCGACTGTGCCGAGACGATCAAACGAGACCCGTTTAACCCTAACAGAGAAACGAACAATCACGACTACAGCTTTACGGTTTCTGGGTATGCGAGCTCCGAAATGAAAAGGGAATCATGCAACATGTTTCATGCTAAAATACAGAAAAAGTACGCTAAATTTAGCAGGTGTTCATAAAGAATAATGGGGCATGCCGGGTAAAGAGAGAGCAAAGATGGAGTTGCAAGCTTAGTTTAATCGAATGATGCCCCCTTTGTTTGGAGGTTCGAGTTGTGAATCTTAACGGCTCTTGTGGGTCGTCGGTTTGTGATCACGAGGATTAGTTTGCAACCTTGTGGTGCAGTCCTTTTGCGCTTTGATCTGCGACCGGGGATTACTGTTCTTGGCAACCCTTTTCTTAATGAGGTTAGCCAGATTTTCAGAGAAATGATTCAGATCCATACCTGTTAGTTTTCTTAGTATTAATTTGTATGCACCCATGCAGTTTTTTATTTGCCTCTGGGTTTGCTAGAAAAGAGTTACATGTTAGGGACAAAGGTACCGTAGATGCCCGAGTTATTCCCGATCGGGTGCTGAAACTATTTTTCCATGCAATTGGATCTTTGAGGTATATGTTTCGAGTTTATCCTTCCATTGAAATAAAAACAGAAATGATAACAAAGATTGACAAACAAGCGCAACATTAATACTCACCGGATATATTGGTGCTTACATGTGACTTTCAAGCGTTAATTGGATTAAATATCGGATAATTTAAAGAAAAAAACTCTAAGAGAGAGAGAGAGAGAGAGAGAGAGAGAGAGAGAAAGAGAGAAGATGTGGGAGACACTTGGGGATGGTGTGCAAAATTTGGCCTGCCTAGTAGGGTCGGATGATCCTAGGCGACGCTTGGCATCGCGCCACCCCAGCAATGGCCGGGCCCGAGCATGTTTCAAGCACTATATTGGTCGAGCCGATTTTGTTGAACACGATCTAACAAGTTTCTCAAAGGGGCAATAGAACTCGTGTATAAGTACCTTTAGACACACACACACACACACACACACACACACACACACATATATATATATATATATATATGTATGTATGTATGTATGTATGTATGTATGTATGTATATGAGCATTCTTGTACATTCAAAGTAACAAAGATTGGCATTTAAATCTCATGTGTCGACTGACGAAATTATGTAATCATAATTCTTCAATGCAGAGACAACAAACAATGGCAGGCCATAATTTCTTACCTTAACCAAAAAAAAAAAAAACAATGGCGGGCCATATAAAATTTCGAATAGCCGTGCTTTTATGGAAACGCCGTTCTATGCTTGACTTGAATGTCGCAATTGTTGAATGATATTATCACCACACGTAGTTGAAATAATTGAAACGATTAAAGGAGCAACAGCAATTTCGGAATTTCGGGCTTTTGCTTTTGTTACATGGGAATTTTCACATTTCCAAGGAAGTCAAATTTCGTGGACTGTTACCTAACAATTCCGGCTTTCATATCAGGGTAAGTTGAACCGATTTTTCAGCCGCCAGTACCCCCGGACGGTAGACATCATCTGTCATTTTTGACGTCCCGAAAATTGCTTCCAAACAGGACTTAGATCTCAAAGCATTTAATGTAGTACAAATGTAAGCAAAGTAAGGTGGTTGAACAAATCTTGGAAATCGTGGCTTTCACTTCACATGTTTTGTACTTTTTTTTTAGGTGGGGATTCGAATCCTCCATCTCCCCCTTTCGTATAGGATGGCCATTGAAACAATCCTAGTGGTTATATATTTTGTACCTTTTCAATTTTTGCCAATTGAATCCATCAAGCTAAATTTGGCTGGAAATCACTAACATGGACAATATATATATATAAATTTTATATTTTAAATTTCTCTTTTCTTTTCTTCTGTTTTTCCCCCTTTTCTTCCTTTGGCTGGTGGTTTAGTGTTCGACGACTAGCCAAAGGCTACGGTTGGCGAGGCTTGGCCTTGTCGGGATCTAGCAAGGGGCGACCTCGTCGGTTGTAGCCTCTAGTGAGTAGCTAGAGGTGCGCAATCGGCCGGGGAAGAAAATGGAAAAAAAAATAGAAAAAAGAAATAAAAACATAAAAAATTACTTAAAAATTAGTAAATTTTGTCAATATTAGTGTCAGACATCCCAGATAAAATAACCGGCGTCCACATTAACAAATTTGGATTAAAATTAGCTAAATGGACTAAATTGATAAAATGTTAAAATGTTTGTAACTTCATTGGTAAAATTGAAAATTTAAGGATTGAATTGACAAAAATGTAATAGATTTAGGATTTTTGATATAATTCTGCCCGCATTGATGAAATTGGCTGGCGTAGTTTTCTTAGGCAATCGGGGTTGTCGCATCATAATGAAGCGAGGAAGATCCTGAGGGCGCCGAGCAGCATTAATCAAGTGGCCATCAACCCGTATCCGTCCCCCATCCCTTCATTTATTCTCACACCACCCTCGTTTGTCCCCTTCTAGAGAGGCAGATGAAGCTTTGAGATGATTGACACAATGTTTGACTTCTATCAACCCCTTTCAATTGATGGTACTTGGTATATCCATGGGACGATTAGTATGTATATATGAGCATACTTAAACATGGCATCATCGAATTACATATATCCACCATACAATTGCTATTATATGAAACTCTGCTGTGAATGGTTTACAAACATTTTTGCCCACAAGGGTGCCCGATGGATCCTCGGTTAACAAAAAAAAAAAAAAAAACATTTTTACCCAGCACATGCTCCCCTGCGCAATTGCTATCATCATCAAGCACATATCCACTATACTGTCAACATTTTTACCAAGGTGTTGAGTCGAGATTGGTTTACATTTCTCATTGACAAGTTGGGCATCCTAGACCTTCATGTGTCGAATTGAGGGCGAATATCATGGAAGACCTGTTGAAGATTTTCTTAGCGTTTTGTTAATATTTGGTGTATCTCTTGTCAATATTTAGGACTTACTTTTTATTTGTTAGTTAACATAATATCTAGCATGTGTCCTATGATCCTCTTAAGCCCATTTACACCAAAATCATTTTAAGCCCACTTATAGCACTTCATAGCAACTATCACACCTTATGCTATTTGGCTTCTTCTACCTAAGCTCATGAATTTGGTTACTTATTTTGGTTAGTTTGACACGAAAACCTTATCGAATTTTCTAATTAGATTAGTTTAGCATGCATCCTTTGTATGTCTAGCATGTTTCGTTCTTATTATTGGTAATTATTAAATAGAGTACAACTGCGCTAGACACATGGAATGTCTGCATCGGTGGAAGAATCCTATGATTCTCCCATGAAAACGAACTCTTCCATCTTCTCCGGCTGATCATTGTCACCTTGGGCATTCAAATCTAGGACCCGACCCAGTCATGGTCATGGGCTGAACGTAAGAACCGACCCGGCCCAATCAGGCCTCCTCGGGCGGATACTGGAACATGTGGAACGATGGGTTGACAACCGTGACGCCACCGTCGATGAACAGGTTGTGGCCGCTGACGTACCTTGCCTCGTCGCTTGCCAAGAACAGAGCGGCGTTCGCCACATCCTCTGCTTTCAATGTCACCCCTTTCAGGTTTGCCGAAGCGCCTATCAATGCCTCCATCTCCATCGGGCCCAAGCCCGCGAACTTTGTTGCCAGTGGGGTCGCGCAGCCGAATGGTGACAAGCAGTTGACCCGGATCCCGAACTACCCTAGCTCCACGGCGGCGTTCCTTGTCAGCCCCAGTACGGCGTGCTTCGCGCACGTGTAGGTGTACGAGGCAAAACCGCCAATGTCGGAGCTAATGCTGGCAGTGTTGATGATGCAGCCGTGCCGTGTTATTTATTTTTTGTGATCCCACATTTTAGACCCATATTTTTTCTTAAAGTTGCGACTATTCGACATGAAGTTTTCCACGCTTCATACCCTTTCGTGACAACCGCCCATTGGTAACCGTCTTGATGGGAGACGATGTATAAATAGGAACGTACGTTTATTTCTGACGGGTGATGACAAGGTCTAACTCAAACTCTCTCATTCAAAATACACCATCAGTACGAGAGTGAATTGGGGTAGTAGAGTGTTCCCAATTTTCTTTGATTTCAGGTTTTTCTGACGAACGCGAACACGAACAATGGCTGGAGGTTTGTCTTCAATTGATCCTGGCTTCCGCATATGAATTATTTTGTCTTACATTTGGTATTAGAGCGTATCTAGTGCCTCTGCCTTGTTTTTCTCGAATTTTTGGTGTGTTTTTCGGGCTTTTAGAACATGAACAGTAACTCGGAATGTTGAGGCCAAGAAAGAGATTCGCCGATTCCCGGCAAATCCGCGCGACCCACCCCTTCATTTTCGGACCCGTACAGTCGCACCGCCATGAGGAACATTAGCCATGAGTTTTTCCGGTATATTGATGCTTGCCGGAGGCTAATCGGGCGGTGGAAGTCGCGGTGATTGAGGATTTGTGTTTTGGGAATTTTCTTATGATTTGGGGTTTATTTCTTCGTCATTTTCGCCGAAACTTGTACCCATGTGGTCGTGCCGACATGCTCTTCAAAACCCACTATTAATTTGTGTCTGAAATGGGCTGTCGGAGAAGAAATGGCCGGTGAAACCGTGGTGGAACGGCGAAAAACGGCGAAGAAAACGCTTCTGTTCGCGAGGAAGAAGGCGCGTGGAGCCCACGCGCGCGCTGCGGTTGCAGGCATGTGGAATCCACGCGCCACGCACTCTCACGTGCGCGGCAGTTGCCAGGCGCATTGAACCACGCGCGTGCGAGGCACGCGCTCGTGCGGATTCTGGCGCGTGCCGAGCACGCGCCTGTGCGCTGGACGCGCATGTGCTCGGCACGCGCCCGACGTCTCCCTATCGCGGCTCCTTTTTACACTTTTGCCCCAAATTTTTCGTATTTTTACAATCTTGCCCTTGGCCAATTTATTTATTTACTGTTCTGCCATTGATGTATTTATTTGTTATGTCATTTCATGGAATTTTTTTTTTGAATATTTTGTGCATGAAATCAAATGTCCAATGGTCCATATATTTAATTAATTAGGGAGTGGCCACAACATCTTTAATTAATTAAATTATATATTAAAAGCCTCCGGATCATATTTAGAAATGGACATTGATTGTAATTAATTATATTAATATGATGAATTTTATCCCACATGAATTTTCATTATATTAATATGATTAATTAGGATGAAATATCATATTATTTTTCTTAATTTACCCACAAGGATTAAGAAAATGCATATAATATGGTAGTTTCTTCATGAAGTAATTATGAATCTATTTAAATTAAAAACTTAACCCACATGTAGTTTTTATGTTATGTGATTCATATTGTGACATGTTTACATTGGTAAAACATGATTTATTTATATTTGCCTCAAATTTTGTGACATAAGCATGATTATTTGATATGCAGTTTCGCAACCTATGAATTTCTCTGAATTTAAGTTTGATGTTCCCATACTGAATGGTGAGAACTATAAAGTTTGGAAGGAGTCAGTTTTTCTTCAATTGGGATGGATGGACATTGACTATGCTATAAGGAAAGACGAACCACCTGCTCTTACTGATTCGAGCACTCCAGCTGAGATAGCTCTTTATAACCAATGGGAGCGGTCCAACCGCGTTTGTGCCATGTTTTTAAGAGCTAAGATATCTCCTAGTATTCGTGGTTCAGTTTCTCAGCATAGCAATGCTAGGGCTTTATTGGAGGCCATAGATGCGCAGTTTGAAAGTTCTGAGAAGGCGCATGCCATGACCCTGATTATGAAGTTTTCATCATTGAAACTCACTAGTGTTAGAGGTGTGCGTGAGCACATCATGCAAATGAGGAACATTGCAGCTCAGCTTAAGAACCTTGAGGTTGAGATATCTAAATCCTTTCTTGTGTATTACATTATGAACACTCTCCCACAACAGTATGCACCTTTCAAGATCTCTTATAACACACATAAGAATAAATGGTTAATTAATGAACTCATGACCATGTGTGTACAAGAGGAAGAAAGACTGATTATGGAATTGGGAGAAAGTGCTCATTTGGCAACACAAGGAAAGAATAAGGGCTATGGCAAGCATAAGGGAAAAGGTAAAATACCTCCCCAAGCTGACATTAAGAAAGAATCCAAGTGTTTCTTCTATAGACAGAAGGGGCATATAAGGAAGGATTGTGTCAAATTTAAGGCCTGGCTTGAGAATAAAGGTAATCCAATCTCTTGTGTTTGTTATGAATCTAATATGACTGATGTAAGTCACAACACTTGGTGGATTGATTCTGGATCTACAATCCATATTTCGAATTCCTTGCAGGGTTTTCAAAACCACAGAAGCCAAAGTGGGAAGTGAACAAAGCATCCATTCGGGAAACAAGATGCGTTCGCATGTGGAAGCTATTGGGACATATAGACTAGTTCTCAATAGTGGTTTTGTTTTAGATTTGGAAAAGACCTTTTATGTTCCTAGTTTTTCTAGAAACTTAATTTCAGTTTCAAGACTTGTACCTTTGGGATACTCTTTTAACTTTTCAGATTCAAACTTCTGTTTATCATTTAAATCTGAAATTGTCGGGAGTGGTACTTTGTCTGATGGTCTTTTTCGAATTAATTTATAAGACAATGCCTATCATGATGCGATGCATGTTCATGATAAAGCTGGTATAAAACGATGTGTTGTGAAAGAACATTCTTCTATGTTGTGGCATCGGAGATTGTGACATATCTCCATAGAAAGAATTAAGCGATTAATAAATGATGGAGTACTCGGTACTTTAGTTTTTACTGATTGTGATACTTGTGTGGATTGCATAAAGGGAAAACAGACTAACAAAACAAAAAAAGGTGCCAAGAGGAGTACAAAAATATTAGAAATCATACATACAGATATATGTAGTTCGGATATGGACTCTTACGGTCAGAAATACTTCATCTCTTTCATAGATGATTACTCACGTTATATGTATCTCTACTTGATTCATAATAAATATGAAGAATTAGATGCCTTTAAGGTATTTAAGTCAGAAGTAGAGAAACAATGCAATAAGCAAATTAAGATCGTGAGATCAGATAGAGGTGGAGAATTCTATAGTAGATACACTGAAGATGGACAAGCACTTGGTCCATTTGCAAAATTTCTTCAAGAGCATGGGATAATTGCCCAATATACTATGCCTGGTTCTCTGGACCAAAATGGCGTAGCGAAAAGAAGAAATCGGACCTTATTAGACATGGTGCGTAGTATGCTTAGCAGCTCCAAACTTCCTAAATTCTTATAGACTGAAGCACTTAAGACGACAGTGTACATATTAAACCGAGTTCCGACCAAGGCTGTCCCAAAGACATCTTTTGAGTTATTTAAGGGTTGGAAACCGAGTTTACATCATGTGCGCGTTTGGGGATGCCCGTCTGAAGTGAGAATTTATAATCCACAAGAAAAGAAGTTGGACCCAAGGACCATAAGTGGGTATTTCATTGGATATGCCGAAAGGTCTAAGGGATACAGGTTTTATTGTCCATCTCATACCACTAGGATTGTGGAATCAAGAAATGCTAAATTTCTTGAAAATGACTTGATCGGTGGGAGCGATCGACCGAGGGATCTTGTTCCTAAGGAAGATCATTCAGACACTCAACCTTCCACCTCAAGTTTAAGGTTGGTTGTTGCTCATAATGCCCCTTGATTCAGCCGGCTATTGAACAACCAATTGTTGAAGTTCCACAACCGGGCCGATATTGATCCAAGTAGATCCAGTTGTTCAGCAATTACCATAAACTGTTGAACAACCATTTGAGCAACATGCTCCTCAAGAGAATGTTGATTCAACATTGAGAAGATCTACTAGAATAAGGAAATCGGCTATTCCTAGTGATTATATTGTGTATTTACAAGAGTCTGACTACAATATTGGAGCTGAGAATGATCCCGAAACGTTTTCACAAGCCATGGATAGTGATAAATCCAATTTGTGGTACAATGCCATGAAAGAAGATATGAGTTCTATAGCATCTAACAAAGTTTGGGATTTGGTTGAGTTACCTAATGATGCGAAGGACATTGGTTGTAAATGGGTCTTCAAAACTAAGAAAGATTCATTGAGTAACATTGAAAGATATAAAACTAGATTTGTTGCCAAAGGATTCACTCAAAAGGAAGGAATTGATTACATGGAGACTTTTTCTCCTGTATCTAAGAAAGATTCTCTTCGTATTGTTTTGGCATTGGTTGCCCATTTTGATATGGAATTACATCAGATGGATGTGAAAACGGCGTTCCTCAATGGAGAACTAGAGGAGGAGGTTTACATGAAACAACATGAATGATTTTCTTCTAGTAAAGGTGAGCATTTGGTGTGTAAGCTTAAGAAATCTATATATGGCTTGAAACAAGCATCCCGCCAATGATACTTAAGGTTTCATGATGTCATATCTTCATTTGGTTTTATAAAGAATGTCATGGATCAATGTATATATCAGAAGGTCAGTGGGAGCAAAATTTGTTTCCTTGTGCTGTATGTGGATGATATACTACTTGCAACTAATGATAAGGGGTTGCTACATGAGGTGAAACAATTTTTCTCTAAGAGTTTTGACATGAAAGATATGGGTGAGGCATCTTATGTCATTGGCATTAAGATCCATAGAGATAGACCTCGAGGCATTTTAGGACTATCTCAAGAAACCTATATCAATAAGGTCTTAGAGAGATTTCGGATGAAAGATTGTTCACCAAGTATAGCACCCATTGTGAAGGGTGACAGGTTCAATTTGAACCAATGCCCGAAGAATGATCTAGAAAGGGAACAAATATACAACATTCCATATGCTTCTGCTGTTGGAAGCTTGATGTATGCTCAGGTTTACACTCGACCTGACATCGCTTTTGCTGTGGGAATGTTGGGAAGATATCAGAGTAATCCAGGTTTAGACCACTGGAGAGCTGCAAAGAAAGTGTTGAGATACCTTCAAGGTACCAAAGACTATATGCTTATGTATAGACGGATTGACAACCTGGAAGTGATCGGTTATTCGGATGCGGACTTCGCGGGTTGCGTTGATTCACGAAAATCAACATCTGGATACATTTTTATGTTAGCTGGCGGAGCCGTGTCATGGAGAAGTGCCAAGCAGACTTTGACTGCTACTTCCACTATGGAGGCTAAGTTCGTTTCTTGTTTTGAGGCTACATCGCATGGTGTATGGTTGAAGAGTTTCATTGCTGGGCTTAGAATTGTTGATTCTATTTCTAGGCCATTAAGAATATATTGTGACAATTCAGCTGCAGTTTTTATGGCTAAAAATGCCAAAAGTGGCAGTCGAAGTAAGTTTATCGACATTAAATATTTAGCCATAAGGGAACGTGTTAAGGAGAATAAAGTGGTCATTGAACACGTTAGCACTGAATTGATGATAGCCGATCCTTTAACTAAAGGCATGCCACCAATGAAGTATAAGGATCATGTAACTAGTATGGGAATATGTCCCATCATGTAATTTGTCGTCGTATGAACGATTTTTGTTGTATGAAACTCTTATTCAGTTGTAATGTTGATTCTCAATTTTTGTGTACACATTTTGTTGTTTATGAGAATAACATTTATCCTTGGTTTTGGAATAAACATGAGGTTTATTCATTAAGATATGTTGTCACATATAGGCTGACATTAAAGAAATAAGATGCATTGTGATACATGGAAGATATTACTTACTCTTAGAGGACATGTCGCCATGATCCATGTGTTTTGTTTCTTTTCTTTAAGCATAAAGTTTTTGTGGAATTAGTTGGATAATTCGTATGATGAAAATGATGGGATCAAGTGGGAGAATGTTATTTATTTTTTGTGATCCCACATTTTAGACCCATAGTTTCTCTTAAAGTTGCGACTATTCGACATGAAGTTTTCCACGCTTCGTACCCTTTCGTGACAACCGCCCATTGGTAACCGTCTTGATGGGAGACGATGTATAAATAGGAATGTACGTTCATTTCTGACGGGTGATGACAAGATCTAACTCAAACTCTCTCATTCAAAATACACCATCAGTACTAGAGTGAATTGGGGTAGTAGAGTGTCCCCAATTTTCTTTGATTTCAGGTTTTTTTGACGAACGCGAACAAGAACAATGGCTGGAGGTTTGTCTTCAATTGATCCTGGTTTCCGCATATGAATTATTTTGTCTTACACGCCGGGCCGCGATCATGGCTTGCGCCGCGTGCTTCACCCCGAGGAAGACGGCGGTGACGTTCATGGCTAGGACGCGCTCGAAGTCGGCCTTGTCATTGTCGACGATGCGAGCCTTGTTCGGGTCGGCGATCCCAGCATTGTTGAACATGATGTCGAGCTTGCCGTAGGCGGAGACGGCCTCGGCAACATCGGCCTTGATTTGGGACTCATTGGTGACGTCGCAATGGACGTAGGAGGCGGTGTCCTGGCCAAAGGAGTCGCGGACGGATCGGCCAAGCGAGTCGTTGACGTCGGCGATGACCACCTTGGCGCCGTGGTGCGCAAAGACTCTAGCTGTGATCTCGCCAATTCCGCTGGCTCCTCCGGTGATTAGCGCAACCCTGCCCTCCAGCCTATTAAATATGAGAAATGCATATAAAATGAAACTCGTTTAATAACTCAATTCCAAAGAGATAAATATATACGTCAAAGACTCTGATTTTTCTCTAAAAGGTACCGGCAAAATCTTATTTAGTGATTACAAAGCCAATAAGATTGCTTATGGAGTCGTTTAAGTATTCATCCAATTATAAAAGAAATTTCGAAGAAATGTATTGAAGTGCATATTGGAACTAGAGCACAATTTAAATTAGTGAAGCAGGAGGATGATTTTATTCAATATCAAAAGGAAATGATACAGGCAAAGGTAGGAATCACTCAACTTCTGGTGAGCACGGAGATGAATGAAGAGCCTCCCATCGCTGGACTGTTGTCGTTGTTGCTTGCTGCATAGGTGGTCCAATAAGGAAGACAGATCAAATGCAGTTTTCTTTATATAGTCCCCTCGGACGATATTATGCAGTGCGATTTAGGATAAAATACATACTATTAATCGTAAACATATAAAGAAATGAAAGATATGACAGAGGGGACTAGTAGACATTGCCAAAAGTTTCGGTACACCTCTGAGAAGATCGGATTTTAGTATAGAAAGAAAATAATGATATCGATAAGGACCCAATTGAGTCGAATATCACATATGACTCATCAAGTAAAATATATTGACACTTGGTTGGGTTTGTACTTTAAAAAGGTAATGCTGATAGACCATATCTAATAGAGGAAATTTTGTTTAATATGTGGGGAAAATTTCAAATAGGATCCTTAAGGGAAGTTAGTTTCTTGAAAAGGTTTTTAGAGTGGATCTTATATTAAATAGAGCTCTTAAGTGTGTAATCAAATTTCAAGACATATTCTCAGCTCACCGACAGGCCAAATCTTCACTGGCCAGCGAGCACATGAATCTCACGTGGCATTTTTCGAGCCACGGCCAGAGGCATTTTCATTCATGACATTTATTTTTCCTTTTTCAGCTTTCTTTCTTTTCGTTCCTTCATTTCTCTCTGTTTCTTTTTCTTTTACCAAGCTGGCTCACCCTCGGCCAATGACCACGAAAAATGGAAAAGGAAATAGAGAAAGGAAAAACAAACAAAGATAAAATAAGAAAGAAAAGAATAAAAAATGCCCTTCGACATGGCTTGTAAAGTATCACTTGAAATGCAAGTGTGCGGAAAGCTGGAAAGTGCTTTAAAATTAAATTGGTGTTTTAAGGTTTTAGTTGAAACAAGATCCACTTTGAAAACTCCCTTAAGAAAACGGCCTTAGATCATGTCCTTATTTGAAATTGTCCCTTGTATGAAGGGTCATTACTTAGTATAAAATGGCACATTTTGTATGCTTGTCAAATCAAAACAAAAGGCATCTTTGCCATCCACAATTGAAATAGATATCCCATTCTCTTGCTCTTCAACGGGTTCCATTATTTCTATGCATCCAATCTATTTAATCGGGGTGACTATAATTTAGTAGAAGCATCGCGCTCATTTGCTTATGCTCATCTTTATTTGTCAAAGAAGCCATGTTCTCATAACATTTATTAAACATCTAAGAAAAAAGTTTCCAATTTCTAATTTTAATTGGATTTTCTATTAACTCATGTAATCAATCTTCAATCAATGGTGCATAAACGATGCTGTAAATGCACAAACTCTAAGGTTGCCATAACGTAAGATTGGCCACCGTCTTGCGGAATCTTAGGTTACGTTACCAAAAATCCTAATTGATAACAAGTGAGTAACAACAATCATTTGATTAGGATCCTAGATAATCCTATCAACACGAAGAATTCGGGATTCATTATTAAGACGGTTTTATCGAAAGATAATGTCAAGATGACTCACAAGTCGTGCGATTCTTGCAATGATAAAGCGCCGATATATGTATTTCCACAAACCCAACTCTCAACTGCTCGTATAATCCTGCTTCCCAAGTGAATGAAAACAAATAAACAAAGAAGGCCTTCCAAAGAAAATTAAAATAAAAATTGGAGGAGGTTGAGATTCCGAAAGGAAACTCTATTGAAAAGAAAAGGGACGACGCTTGAACAAGGACAATATGGAGCACCCGAGGATCATTCAGCTCCAGGCGAATGGAATCGTTTCTTTCCAAAGCTGATGCGGCGGAGAACTTAGGAAAAATAAAAAGAAAAAAAGAAGCCTCTTTACGGGTAATATGTATGTACTCAAATGTGTGGATTCCTTACAACTCTATAATCTCAAAATATTTAACATTGCAAATATTCTGAAAAGGTTGCATACGCTTAACATGACATCCATCTGTCTTCGACAAAAATTATTGTGCGGATATCAATTTGGTAATAAATCTTTTAATTTGACCAAATTAGTCATAAACTTTTAATGATTTGCTAATGTAATTTTTCTGATTAATTTTGATTGGAAACTACTAACGAGAATGCCAACCATTTACAAGGAAGGACATTGGCAAAAGTACAAATCTTGTTCTTTATGTGCTTGCACGTGCCTTTTTCCTTTTTAAATGCTCTCCTCTTTCTATAGCTAATGAGTGCTCGACCTCTCCCAATAACTCTTCTCGCTCATAGAAGTCAAATTTCGACTCCACATTTGACAATGACAATCCTTCCCACGTAAGGAGTTTGATTGCTGATGGTTTTATATGAGATGGGCTTAAGGCCCGTCCGCCCAAGTTGGGCCCAAAAAGCCCGGCCCACGGGAATACGGCCCGTGGATGGGGGAACATATAGAAGGGAGGAGAGAGAGAGAGAACATACCGTTTTGTTGAAAACAGAAAACGTACATACTTTTCATTCCTACGCTCTCTCTCTCGCTTACTCTCACAAAGGAAAACAGTGAAGCGCGAAGGCCAATTTGCTTCACCAGATCAAACAGGGCCAAGTTTCTCTTCCTCTATCGGCGTCGGTGTCTAATCTGTGACTAACAAGGTACGCTTGAATCCGTGGTGTGCTTTACGATCGGTGATACTTGATTTTCCCGGGCTTCGTCTTCCGCATTGCTTTAGGGGTTCGATTTAGTGTCGAATCCGGTTTTTCGAGGATCCGTTATTCCCAACATTGGTATCAGAGCCCTAGTTCACGTTTTCCCGATCAATTTGATGTTTTTTGATTGATTTTTCGCGAAAGTAATTCGGCCGTACGGATCGGGGCGAGAAATCCCGACACCCGAGCGCTGTTCGTCCTTTTTTCTGAGTTTTCGTAAGTCGAAATCAATTTCTGAAGGCACTGGGTGAAAGAGGTCGTCGAGACGAGTTTGGCGACACATCGTGCGCCGCCGGGTGACGCCGCACGTGCCCACACGCGCGGCCAGAAGGCGATGCGCGTGGGCGCGACGCGCCCGGAAGCACTGGCTCGCCCAATGCGTGCGGCACACGCGCCGGTCAGCGAACCGGCACGTGCGCGCCGGCGGCGGCGAACCGGCATGCGTCGGTCGGCGAACCGACGCGTGCTGGCGTCACGCGATGATGTCACCGTGACGTCACCCAACGGTCGGTAACCGCTGGGATGACGTCACCGATGACGTCATCGCCGACGACGGTTGGCCAGGCGGTCATCGGCCGGCGACCCGACCCGCCCCGACCCAACCCGCGGACGCTTGGCATGCGCGGGCACGTGCCCGCTGACGTCTGCGTGACGTCAGCCAGCGCACGCGCGCGGCATGTGCGGTCGGTTAGTCCGATCCGACCGGATCCGACCATTCCGACCGGCTCGTCCGGTCCGACCGGTCCGACCACCGACGACCTGACTGTTGACCGTTGACCGACGACCGTTGACCGTTGACCCGAAAAAAAAAAGAAAAGAAGAAGAAGAATGTGTTTCTTTTTCAATTAAGTCTATATGGATTATATGTGATCTCTTATTTGTTCTGCATTTGTTGCAGGAACAATGCCTCCCCTAAGGTTGCGCACACCTATTCGCGCAATTACCGATGAACAAAAGGAAATGCTGTCTAAGTTGATAGTTGAGCTGACTGATCATCGATGGGAGAGTGGTGACTTAATTGATCACGTCCTTGAAGTCAACGGAAAAATTCAAAAGGTCATATGGAATGGTCGTCCTATGTCACAGTCAGAGATGGTGCGATTTTTCATGAACACTCTTCCACCTGAATGGCAAGATGTGTTGAATCGCATATGGGATGTCAACGGAGCTACTTCATATAAGAAAATTATGATAGATTTTGTAAATGAATATTACTGTATTGTTAGAAGGGAAAAGATCAAGGAATTGAACAAAAGAGGATCTTTCCCAGTTCGTGTGCTGACTTGGTGTTAGTTGTATTGGCTGATTTTTGTTAAATGTGTTTATGGACATATTATGCAATGTTTACTACCTGATTATTGATGATGTAGCAATCAATATGTTAGTTGTATTAATTGAAAGCATTATTGTTTTTATTGGATATCATTTATCATTGCTTTTGTTATTCTTTGGTTTCTTTGTGGGTAATTAGCTGTGGGTAGTTTTAGAAGTTTTTTGTAGCTTCATAGAATTGATTTTGCATATGACAATCATATTAATGATAGTTTTAAGTTAGGATTTTTGGAGGATGATTGGAAGCATAGTGACCTTTTGATTCTGAAGCCTTACTTGAAATTATTCATTAATATGATGGGTCTGTACAAAAGGGATGCATAAATGATAGGCATTAATAATTTGTGCATATATGTCTGATGTGTTCAGATCAATGGCTTCAGCCACAAAGAGCATAGTTGACGAGCTGAACAAAGGTGAAAAGCTCAATGGTGACAACTATGATATATGGCACATGAAAATCCAATATGTGCTGGAAAAGCAAGAAGCACTAGAAGCTCTTGACCATATTATGGAAGATCTTGAGGATGCCATGCGCCACCTTGAGCTAATAGAGGACTGCCTAACGGCATTTGAGTCGAAAATAGACATTTGCAATGCTGGTTCTAACTCAGAAAGGGCTTTGAGCTTTAAGCGCAAACGTATTGATTCGTTAAATATGTGGGATTGCAAAGGATCAAGTCCTTGTTGCAAGAAATCAAGAGTTAACCAACACAAGAGGGGAAAACGTTCTCAAATGAAGAAAATGTCAAGGGTGAGGTGTTACAATTGTGACAAGAAGGGTCACTATGCTCGCAATTGTTGTAAGCTGAAAAAGGTAAACACCTCTTCTACATTTGAGAACTTTGCTTATGTGTCAAGTTCTATATTCTTGACTGAGTCTAATCCCTTGTGGACTGTAGATTCAGGAGCGACAGACCATGTAGCGAATGATAGAGGATCCTTCGTGGAATTTCGACGAGTACCAACTGGAACTAAGTGGGTCTATGTGGGAAACAACTCCAGAGCTGAAGTGAAAGGAATTGGCACCTACCAACTGAACATGCATGGTGGACGCACTTTGTTCCTTCATGATGTATTGTATGCTCCGGAGATTCGTCGAAATTTAGTGTCTGTTTTAGTGTTGGTTAAATTAGGTTTTAATATGAATTTCCATAATAGAGGTGTAGATTTGTATTTGGATACGAACTACTATGGTTGTGGTTATTTTCTGGATGGTTTCATTGTATTAGATATTGACTATGTTAATGCAAATGTTTGTTATTCCCTTCTCACGTCTCCTAATACATATGATAAAGATGTGAATGTGTGGCATGCTAGACTTGTTCACATTGGCCAACAACGTATGAATAGACTAGCCAAAGAGGGCTTGTTGGGCAATATTGAAAAAGTCGATTTGTTCATATGTAAGCATTGCCTAGAAGGGAAAACGACACGGAAACCATTTGGAAAAGGTAAAAGAGCTGAATTTCCTCTGCATTTCATCCATTATGATGTCTGTGGTCCAATGAATGTGAGAGGAAGGCATGGGGCTATTTATTTCATCACTTTTATTGATGATTATACTCGATTCGGATATGTCTATTTGATTTCTCATAAATCTGAAGTAATAAGTTGTTTCAAAAGGTTTATGAACCTGGTAGAAAATCAATTAGACAAGAAAATAAAAGCATTGAGATCCGATCGAGGTCGAGAATATTTATCTAATGAGTTCAGAAAATTATGTGATGAAAAAGGAATAGAAAGACAGTTGTCTATTCCGTATACTCCTCAACAAAATGGTGTTGCGGAGAGAAGAAACAGAGCCCTACTGGAAATGGTTAGGTCCATGATGGCGCATGCTAACTTACCTATCACCTTTTGGAGTGATGCATTGTTAACTGCTGCGTATATACTTAACCGGGTGCCTTCCAAATCAGTTACTTCCACTCCATATGAGTTATGGACAGGTAGAAAACTGGACTTAAGTTTTCTTAAGCCATGGGGTTGTGCTGCCTATACACATGAGTCCTCTCACAAGTTTGGGAAATTGGGTCCCAAAGGAAAGAAGAGTATTTTCATAAGATACTCTGAACACTCAAAGGGGTATGTGTTCATAGGTGAGCAGGAAAGTGGGAGTATAACTGAATTTGAATCACGGGATGTCACATTCTTAGAGGATGAGTTTCCTAAGAAGGGCGAAATAGGGGAAGATTACTCCCTATTTAAAACCTTGGATCAAGATAATGATCTTAGTGGAGTTCGTCCAAGTGGGAGTAATATGAGAAGTGATGAATTGAATTCAAGTCATTCTCAATTACAACCACATGATGAGACGACATCATTATTACCTAATCCAAGTGGGAGCATGATGGGGACTGATGTGCAAAGTGTACAATCTCCCATACGGCGAACAAGTCGTCAAAGTATTCCCCGTTGACGTTTTGACATTGAAGGGGAAACTTTTATGGTTGCTCCACAAGATGAGGATGAGCCAAGAAATATTAATGAGGCTCTGAATTGCCCTAGTAAGGAAAAATGGATTCATGCAATGGAAGAGGAAATTGAGTCAATGAAATCAAACCAAGTTTGGGAACTGGTTGATCTTCCAAAAGGACGCAGAGCTATTGGGAACAAGTGGGTTCTCAAAATAAAGCGAAAGGCTGATGGCTCGATAGAAAGGCATAAGGCTCGCCTTTTGGCGAAGGGGTATAATCAACAGGAAGGAATTGATTATGAAGATACATTTTCTCCTGTAGTAAGATTTACCTCGATTCGCATTATTCTGGCAATAGTGGCTAGTCTGGATCTTGAGTTACATCAAATGGATGTAAAGACTGCTTTCTTCAATGGAGAATTAGAGGAAGAAATATATATGGAACAACCTGTTGGTTTCATAGTGAAAGGCCAAGAAGAAAAAGTATGTCGACTTTTGAGATCGATATATGGCCTTAAGCAGTCATCGAGATAATGGTATATACGTTTTCATAATGCCATAATGGCATATGACTTTACAATGATAGATGAGGATCATTGTGTATATATCAAAAGATCCAAGGATCAATTTGTGATCATATCATTATATGTTGATGATATACTAATTGCCGGAAGCAATAGAGAGTTTGTTAATACTGTCAAGAGTTGGTTGTCTTCCAACTTTGAGATGAAGGATATGGGTGAGGCTGCATACATTCTTGGAGTTAAGATTTCAAGAGATCGTTCGAAGAGATCGTTGTTTCTTTCGCAAGAAGCATATGTAAATAAGCTTCTTGAATGATTTCGTATGCAAGACTGTAAATCCATAGACACTCTTATTGCAAAAGGTGAAGGATTGAGCCATAGACTATGTCCAAGGACTCCACAAGAGAAGGAACAAATGAAACATGTTCCTTATGCTAGTGCTGTTGGGAGTTTGATGTATGCTATGATGTGTACAAGACCCGACATATGTTTTGCAGTTGAAATTGTGAGTAGATACCAATCCAATCCAGGTCCAGCACATTGGAAAGCCGTTAAGAGAATACTGTGGTATCTAAAGGGGACTGCTGATTATACGCTGAGTTATTAAAGAAAGGATCTGCAACTCAAAGGTTATTCTGATGCTGATTGGAGAGGAGATTTAAATGAAAGAAAATCTACCTCTGGATTTGTTTTCTTACCAAATAATGGCACCATATGTTGGAGCAGTAAGAAGCAAACGTGTATAGCCTTGTCCATGATGGAAGCTGAGTTCGTGGCATTATCAGCAGCGGTACAATAAGGAGTTTGGTTTAAGAGATTTTTGGATCATTTAGGTGTTAATGAGAAAGCTGTAAATCCATTGTTGGTTAACTGTGATAGCCAAGCAGCTACAGCATACACCAAAGATCCAAAATATCATGGCAAGACCAAACATATAGATACCAAGTATAACTTTGTAAAATATATGGTTGCACGAAAGGATGTGAACTTACAATACATATCTACGCATAGAATGGTAGCAGATCCTATGACAAAGCCAATACCTAGAGATGTGTTTTGTGGTCATGTAAAATCTCTAGGATTGCGTAGAGTCTGATGTACTGAATTGTAATTTCCCTGAGTTGTTCACATTTATGAAATTTTCTTTTTCATTGATTAATGCCTATGAATCTATGTATGATCTTTATGCATCTTTATGCTCAGTGCATTATTTTAAGTTAAGGAAGTATGTCGAACAGATAAAAGATTAGCCCACTCACACGGGTAATCGTCTTTATTTACTGCGTGATAAATAGAGATGAGACAGTTTTAAGCTTATTATCTTAGTGATAATCGAGAGTTCAAGCTTAAAATACTTATGTCGCCTTAACTAAGTGTTAAGATGAGAACATGATACTTATTATGTCCGAAAGTAAAATAACCCACATATTTTCTTTATCTGTCTAAGATGCCAGATGTGAGTTCTGATGAATTTTGTGAATAAGTAGATACGTGAACTCAAGTTAGACATTGGTTATGTCTGAACTATCATCTGTACGGTATTGAAAGGTGTAGACATACGCTCCATGGGAAAGGAGTTAATACCGTAATACGTATTTCATACTACGTATGCATGAGGTGACCAATAAGAGTGGCAAAAAGTTTGATCTCAACTTTTATGATGTGTGAGATTCTTGAGGAAAAGAGTTCCTCAATTTTTAGTCCCCTCATGACTCTTACTTATTCTCGAGATTTCTATTTAGTGTTTGCTATCTTAGGGTGTTACCAATGGTCATGAGATGATTCGATCTAATGGGGCATTTCTAGAAAAGCAAGCTGAACTGAAATTGAGAGTTTGAAGGGAAGAGGAAGATCGATTTTGGAGAATCACATTATAGTTTTGTATTCACTGGTCGACTAATTATAACTGTCTTTGTGATAATTATAATTGTGAATATATATATATATATATATATATATCATTGTTTAAAAGAGATCAAGAGAGATATAAATGTGATCGATTGATCTAGGGTACTGCATACTAAATCTACTCAAAGTAAGACGCCCATTATGAGCTGCTATATATTCCTAACAGATGTATAGCAAAGTGCTCTCAAAGTATGCTGGTCGCACGGATTATTCACCGGTATGAATGTTGAAGAGAGATAAAGAGAATACTGTTCGGCCCACCATGCGCGAGTGGGAGATGATGGTTTTATATGAGATGGGCTTAAGGCCCGTCCGCCCAAGTTGGGCCCAAAAAGCCCGGCCCACGGGAATACGGCCTGTGGATGGGGGAACATATAAAAGGGAGGAGAGAGAGAGAGAACATACCGTTTTGTTGAAAACAGAAAATGTACGTACTTTTCATTCCTACGCTCTCTCTCTCGCTTACTCTCCCAAAGGAAAATAGTGAAGCGCGAAGGCCAATTTGCTTCACCAGATTGAACAGGGCCAAGTTTCTCTTCCTCTATCAGCGTCGGTGTCTAATCTGTGACTAACAAGGTACGCTTAAATCCGTGGTGTGCTTTACGATCGGTGATACGTGATTTTCCCGGGCTTCGTCTTCCGCATTGCTTTAGGGGTTCGATTTAGTGTCGAATCCGGTTTTTCGGGAATCCGTTATTCCCAACAATTGCAATAACTGCTAGACAGTAACCGCTAGTTGATACCCTTAGTAATCGTTTCCTGCTCAAGAGTTCGATTGCAATGACTATTTCGCTATTTATGTCTTTGCAATCGAGGTAATCTCAGCCGCATCTCATGAGTCAATGTCAATGCCCCTTCAGTCTTCACTCGACTAACATTGACTTTGCTATCAATCAATAGACGGAATCTATCTCCTCCTTATCGACTTAATTCTTTTGGCTTCTCAAAATCGATGTTGGAGTCTAACCGTCGAGTTTATTTGTAATCAATATTAGATCACATGTGATGGGTAACATGACCTTTAGTCAGTCTTGTCCTTTGTTCAATCAATGACTATGCTTTATCATTATGGGCCGACTTAAGAGATTAGTCTTCAGCTCAATAGTCTTAACATGTTCTTATCAATAATGACCCAAGTTAATATCATAATCAAAACCATAGTCAATATATAGGCAGATTAATTTCAGCACTTTGACATCAAAGTCGTCTTTTTTAGGGTGCCAACGGAACTATAGTTGCAAAGCACAAATGGTTCACATGGTTACATTCCATTGGTTTAAAAGAAACCGATCATTGTCCGTAGGCGTTTCGTACACCAACATATTTTTTGCCCTCTCTTCGTGAATACCCAATCATTTTAAGCCTATTTGCTGCATTTAACAATGGCTAACACACCTTAAGCTATTCGCCTTCTTCTACCTAGGTACGTGAATAATTGTGTATACAACCATTAGTACCAATACACGGTGCTGGAAATGTATTATAATCACCTTGCAAGAGAATACGGTAATAAATTACCATCATGTTTGTTCGGTTCTTCGAAACCCGAGTCATGGAATCAACACTTACTGAATTTTGTAATTAGATTAAGATTTAGCATGGCCTCTTTTAGTTAGCCTTTATTATTTTAAAAATTGGTATTATTAGATAGGGTACAATTGTGCTAGACACATAAGACGTCTAATTTCGGGAAAAATGAAAAATGAACTCTTCCTCCTTTTTCAGCCGGTCAATGTCACCGTGGGCCTATAAATCTCCGGCCCGAGCCGAGAAATGAGGCCATACTTGAAACGGGTCGAAGAACAGGTTGTGGCCGCTGCCGTACCTCGCCTCGTCGCCTGCCAAGAACAGGGCGGCGTTCGCCATGTCCTCCGCCTTCAACGTCACCCCCTTTAGGTTCGACACTGTGTCCATCACCGCCTCCAGCTTTGCGGGGCCTACGCCGACGGACTTGGTTGCCTGTGGCATCACGCAGGGCGTTCCTCGTGCGTTATGTTATTTGCCTCTTCTATCTAAGCACGCGAGTAGCTGTGCTTGTAACTTTGAGCACTCATGCTCAGTGCTATAACATAAACCACTTGCTAAAAGACATGGTAAAAAAAATATCGGTCATGCTTCTTTAGTTCTTTGGAAAGCGAGTCTTGGAATTACGGCTCGCTGATTTTGGTTAGTTTGACACCAAATCCATACTGAGTTTTCCAATTAGATCAGTTTAGCATGCATTTTTCGTATGTCTAGCATGTTTCGTTCTTATTACTTGCAATTATTTGATAGAGTACAACTGCGCTATACACAGGAGATGTCTACATCGGCGAAAGAATCCTATGTCCCTCCCATGAAAATGAACTCTCCCTTCTTATTCAGCTGATCGATGTCACCTTGTGCCTTCAAATCTACGACCCGACCCAAGAATCGGGCCTCGGTTACGGTCATGGGCCGAACGAAAAAACCGAGCACGCCAATCAGGCCTCCTCGGGCGTATACTGGAACATGTGGAAGACGGGTTAATGACCGTGACGCCGCCGCCGTCGATGAATTGGTTGTGGCCCGCTGACTTACCCCGCCTCATCGCTCGCCAAGAGCAGGGAGGCGCGCGCCATGTCCTCTGCCTTCAATGTCACTCCTTTCAGGTTTGCCATCGTGCCTTTCAATGCCTCCATCTCTGCTGGGCCTAAGCCCATGAACTTTGTCGCCAGTAGGGTCGCGCAGGTGTAGGGCGACAGGCAATTGACCCGGATCCCGAGCTGCCCCAGCTCCACGGCGGTGTTCCTCGTCAGTCCCACCACTGCGTGCTTCGCTCACATGTAGGCAATGCCAGAGCTGATGCTGGCGGTGTTGATGATGCAACTGCCTCGCGTCGGGATTGTGGCTTGCGCCGCGTGCCTTATCCCAAGGAAGACGCCGGTGATGTTCACGGCGAGGAATCGCCCGAAGTTGGCCTTGTTCGGGTCGGCGATCCCAGTGTTGTTGAACATGATGTCGAGCTTGCCGTAGGTGGAGACGGCCTTGGCAACAATGGCCTTGATTTGTGACTCATCGGTGACATTGTAGGGGACGTAGGAGGCAATGTCCTCGTCAAGGGAGTCGTAGACAGAGTGGCCGAGCGAGTCATTGATGTTGGCAATGACGACCTTGGCGCCATAGTGCGCAAAGACTCTAGCCGTGATCTCGCTGGCTCCACCGATGATTGGCGCGACCTAGCCCTCTAGCCCATGAGACTTGGGAAATGCATAAAAAAGGGAGCCAGACACTAGAATGCCACTATTTGGCATGAGAAGACATTAAGTGCCAAAAATTATGAAAGGGACATTTAAGTGTCACTTTTTATAAAAAATAAGACACTTGAGTATCAAGTTTGATGAAAGTGACTGAAAATTCTACATGACAATTTTTTTAATAATATAACTTGCCTACATTGCACGAAGGGCTGCCGTCTTCCCATCGTTGTTGGGAAGGGTCGAGGGGGGGGGGGGGGGCGGCGATCCTAGTCGATTGATGGCATCGCTCCTGTAGGCAGTGGCCCTTGGCCTGACTGTGAGAGGGCTGGTGACCCTTGTATGATCTAGGGGAGGGTTGCAGCCCTTGTTGAGGGGTCGGTGACCTGGCCGACCCTCTCCCCATCATTGCTAGCCCTTCTAGTGACGGCGGGGAGGTGGTGACAAGGGCTCAGCCCTCAGCCGCCTCCAATTTTCATCATCTTTTCTTTTTAAAAATAAATAAATTAATATATAAATGAATTTACTTTTAAATTTAATCTAATTAATATTTATATTAATTATCAGTCATGTCAGCAAAACAATGTTGTTTTTATACATGTCTAGCCTACGTTAGTGCAAAATGATGTCACTTTGCACTTGTCTCTTTAGAACATTGCCACATCAGTATTTTGGTTGGATTTTTTTGCCAATGGTATTTAACTGATCAATTTTACTCTAATTTTGACACTTAAGTGTTACTTTTGCACTTTTGACACTTAAATATCATTCCATGTCAAGTTTTGACATTCCGGTTGTTCTTTTGTCGCATAAAAAATGAAACTTGTTTAGTAACTCAATTCCAAGGAGATAAATATGATTCTCAAAGACTTTGGTTTTGAATTACCAAATAAATAGGCAAAATAATATTTAGTGAATACGAAGCCAAAAAGCTTGCTTATAACGTGATTTGACCTATTATGTATTTAATTGGAATCCTGTATCATTACATAATTCAAGGAAATTTTGAAGAAATGTATGATGTGCTTATCCCAGGTCATATTAAATTAGGACTACATTCAACTGAAAATTCCTCTATAATTAGTATCCCACACCTGGAAGATAGAAGAAAGTTTTGAAAGGACTTTCCTTTTGAGGATTGACTTGCTCAATGCATTTCGATGTTGCTGAGAAATATCATTAGGTCAAGAAACAATACTAGTCGAGGGTTAGAGTATAAATTAGCGTGATGCTTGATGGCTAAATGATATGCATTATACGACAAGTTTGTAAGGCTTTTTAGGTGTTTAGGATTAAGCAAAAGTAAAAGGTTCTTTTCTCTTTTTCTTTTTTTTTTTTCCGACCAAAAGTTAAATATTATCCAAATGTCCAAAAACTATGGAAAATTAACTGTGAATCTACATGTCAATATTCATATGTATTGAAAATTTCAGGTCATAAAAAAGATTCAAGGTGCGTCTTTCCTAAAATATGGATGAGAACTCTTTTTGCACAAGGGTCTTT
Source organism: Eucalyptus paniculata subsp. matutina (assembly GCA_017140255.1). Taxonomy (NCBI): domain Eukaryota; kingdom Viridiplantae; phylum Streptophyta; class Magnoliopsida; order Myrtales; family Myrtaceae; genus Eucalyptus; species Eucalyptus paniculata. Next base: position 48,173,571 of record CM029435.1, read on the forward strand.
AATCTCATAGTTCGTGTTAAACAAACCAATTAGGGTTACTTATTCACTTCAACTTTGATTCACTTGATTTGTAACTTTGTAGCCCAGCACTAACCTTGCTAACACGAACTAGTTTGATTGTTCAACAATTTCTTTAGAAAATTTAGTGTTAATATACATTTTGTGAAAATGTTTATGTGCGGGTGAGAGATGTGGTGCATTTGTAAGAGTTAGGATTTTTGAGAGTTTGTTACTTTTGTAAGAATTCTGAATAACGATTATTATTATTATTATTATTATTTGGAAACTGTTCTGGAGCTCCATGCACGAAGATTCCCATCCTTGAGACCACCTCTACAATGTTTCAAGAGGCCATTCATCGAAATTTGATGTTCAATCGATCATGAATGGTCTAAATTTTAATTGTTTATTCTACCGTGTGACATAAGGAAAAGTACAAAAAAAGTCTTAAACTTATTGTATTGTACCAATTCAGTCATAAATTTTTTAATTGGATCAATTTGGTCTTAATTTTTTCACATTGGTACCGTTTCAGTTCATCCAACCGATGTTGACATGAACACCAACTTGTGGCTGGATGACAATTTTTTAATAATTTTTTTCTTTTCCTTTCCTTTTCTTTTTTCTTTTCTTTTCTCTCTTATTCCTCCTTGGACTTTCCTTGCAGTGGCTGGTGAGAGCCATGGCCTTGTTAGGGCTGAGGTTGGCCTTGCTCAAATTTGGGTGAAGTCGCTTTGCTGGCGGCCTTGGGCGAAGCTGGACAAGGGTTGTGACCCTCGTTGACGGTTGGCAAGGGCTTCATGGTCCTTGCTTAGCCAGAGGCTTGTTGGCCACTATGAGGAAACTCAAAAGAGGAAGAAGAGAGAAAAGAAAAAGGAAAAGGAAAAGGAAAAAGAAAAAGAAAGGAAAATAATAATACATATTGAAAAAAATTATTAAAAATTGCAGTGTTGGCATCTGGCCACCAATCAGCGTTCACATTAGCATTGGCTAGCCAAAATTAGCTAGATGAACTAAATTGATATTAATATGAAAAGATTTAGGATTGAATTGGTATTAATGTAATAGGTTTAGAGTTTTTTGGTACTTTTCTCGTGTGATGTACGAGAAAATGCATACTACAGGCGAGAAGAATCATAAATATATCAAGAAATGAAAGAAATGAGGGAGGGGATTGGTAAACATTGGCAAAAGTATTGATAAACCTTCAAGAAGAAACAACAACATAGTGAGAAAAAATATCAATATCGATAAGGACCCGATTGAATTGAACATCGTGTATGACTCACGGGTAAAATATGTTGGCACTCGGTTAGATTTGTACTAAAAAGAGGAAATATAAATCATGTCTAATAGAAGAAATCCTATTTAGTACGAGGGGAAAATTTTAAATAAGATTCTCAAGTGAAATTATTTCCGCAGAAAAATCTCTAAAGTGGATGTTTATGCCCAGGGACCAACCTGCTCAGGGCCTCCACTCTCCTCTCTGTAGCTAGTAGCCTTCTCTTCCCACATTCCAATGCACGTGTGGCGCAACCACTTTTTCAGTTGGCCGTGCCAAGTCGGCTCCCTCGTCTTCTTATGCTTGCCAAGCCGGCTCACCCTCAGCCAGTTACCACACAAATGGAAATAGAGAAAGGAGACAAACAGAGGTAAAATAAGAAAGAAAAGGAAAAAAAATGCCCATCGATGAAAATGCTCTTAACCATGGCTCGTAGTCGGATTGATTGGTTCCCGGTTCGGTTCCCAAATTCCAAGACCGGAAACTGGACCAATCGATCTTGAAACCAATTAATTTGCTATTTTGGGCAAAAAATAAAATGAAAAAGGGAGAAATTGGGAGAAATTATGATTTTTTCTTAAGAAATTTAAAAATATTAATATAATTAATTAATTAATTAATTAATTGATTTGGTTTGGTTAGTCCCACCTTGCAATGGGGAATCGGACTAATTGGCCATTGGTTCCAAAAGCGGGAATCGCGAATCGGACCATCCTTTTTGGGAACCGCCCAAAATTGACTAGTCCGGTCCGGGCGGTTTCCAGTTTGGGTGGTTCCCAGTGCACACCCCTAATTCATAGAGTATCACTTGAAATGCACTTGTCGACTGGTGGGTAAGTTGGAAATTACTTTAAGATTAAATTGGCGCTTCAACGCTTTAGTTGAAATAAAATTCACTTTGAAGACTTTTTTTTAAGAAAACGACCTTACTTCATATGCTTATTTGTGATATAGCTAGTATAAGTACATAGAGGGGGGTAAATAGGTGTAAAAACAATTTCTCAAGATACGAAAGCAATACTAGGCAGACGATAGAAAGGAAGATCTCCAAAACAGATTATGATTAAAGTAAAGCAAAGAGTAGGGAAGAGAAAATTGAACACAAGGTTTATAGTGGTTCGGCTTATTCCAAGCCTACGTCCACTCTTTCGCACTGACAGCCCACCGGCTAGATTTCACTATGAACAAAAGAGATGTTACAGCAAAGCTTTCCTTTGATTCCACAGTGTAGATATTCTACTACACTTCCTCAAGGTTTCTCATGAATATAGACTCTCTTTTGCGTACAAGATTTCGCTCAGCAAATGAATTGACTAAGAACAAGGAGCTTCAGACTTTGGAATTCTTTTATCGCGCACCACCTCGAACAACTGGAACGACTTCCTTATATACTCCTTTATGCCATCATACCCGTTGGCACTTACCAAAGGAATTCCTCCAATCTATCCATTGGATGTAATCAATTAGAAAGATCACTCGAGCTATTAAAGGAACATCTCGATAGCCCATCAATCCTGCTTGCTCATATAATCAGGATCTCGGTTTCCATAAGTAGAACCTTCCAAGTATACTTCGCCAATCATCGGATCCTTAATCTCCAAATCAATCATGATCAAATAAAGGATTCCGTTATGTCATATCCAGCCAAGAGATTTTCTCCAGTCGATAAGGTCACATCCTTAATAAAACATCTAGTTCTAGATAGCCTTTTTTCAACGGATTAGAAACTGTCAATGAGAATAGACTTTGAGTCTTGAGTCTGGCAGTCCGGAGGTCTTCAGACTTTAAATAGTAGAGTTTGCAAATCTTCAGACTAGACTAATGGAAACGTTTTGTCATCTTCAAAACACTTCACGAAGATTTCTCCAACAATTTGAAATTGTCCATTGTATGGAGAGCCAATACTCGATATAAAATGGCACATTTTATATGTTCCATTGAGGTTATCTTAAGGGGCTGGTGGTTGGTTTATACATGTGAAGGAAAGCCTGATTTTTTGAGCTAACTTTTAGAGTGAGAGAAGTCCAAGATCACCCAATATGCTTGCCCAATCAAAACAAAAGGCACATTCCTCCTCCTCAATTGAAACAGATACCCATCTCTTGCTCTTCAATGGGTTCCATTATTTCTATGCATCCAACCAATTTAATTAGGTTGACTATAGTTTAATTGGAATAAAGTTGGTGCAACGTTGCCCTCATTCACTTATGCTCATCTTTATTTGTCAAATAAGTCATGTCCTCATAACCTTTATTAAGCGTCTTCAAAAAAATTCCAATTTCTAATTTTAATTGGTTTTTTTATTAAATCGTGTAATTGATCTTTGATCTATGGTGTATAAACAATGCTATGAATCCACAAACTCTAAGATTGTCATAACACAAAGATAGACCGCGGTCCTGCAGAATCTCAAATTATGTTATAAAAAATCCTAATTGATCATAAGTGAATAGCATATGATCATCTGATTAGGATTTGAATAATTTCCTACCCACGCCAAGAATTTGGGATTAATTATTAAGACCGTTATATCGAATTTAAGGAGGGTAAGGTTCTTTTACACTTTTAGGAAGATAACGTCGAGATAGCCTTATAAAGAAGGCCTTATAAAAAAATTGGAGGAGGTTGAGATTCCAAAAGGAAGCTCTATTAAAATCCTGGGATGATGCTTGAACAAGGACAAGAGGGAGCACCCAAGAATCATTCAGCTCCATGCCAATGCAATCGTTTCTTTTCAAAGCCGAGAATTGTTAACATTGATGCGGACCATCGTATAAGGTACAATAGTCGTTGATGTGGGCGATACTTTAAATATTTTATATATTTTTTTTTCTTTTTTCTTCTTCCTATGCTAATTGTCAAGCCTTGGTAATGGCCAACGATTAGCAAAGGAAGAAGGAAAGAAGAGAAAAGAAAAAGAAATTCAAAGAAATTATTGAAAATTTCAAAAAATTAAAAAATGCACAAAAAAAAAATCATTTGCGTCAATATCGTCATACAATGTATGACGCTTAGCGTCAATGTTAGCAATTATTGGCCAAAATTGGTTAGAATGAATATATTAACAAATTGTCAAAATGTTTATTATTAAATTACTTAAATTGAAAGGTTTATGATTGAATTAACATCTATATAATATGTTTATAATTTTTTTGGTAATTATTCCCTTTTTTTCTTGAGTGCCAATTACTTGGAATCCAATTGTACGAGAAGCTCCACTGTTCCACATTCTAAGTGATTGCAAATCCAAACTTCACAGCGCCCCAAGGGAGTGAATGACTGTCGTTCAATCACAAATAGATTGAACTCTGAATCTTTAATCGTTTGACTTGAAAATGAAACTTACCCTACCTTATTCAATCAACTATCCTAACTAAACATCATGGTCCGTGTGTTTCGTTATTGACAAATGCTTGTGCATTAAGAAAGGAACAAGAACTTGATGATTGAGTTCTCGTATTGATGATAAGAATTTAATGACATCTGCTTCACTGAAAAATGTAAAATACGTTTTGTAGCATGGATTGATTGATATGAACAGACAAAGATTGTGAAGGTCCTTTGTTGATTTTTTGGACATGAAAGTGAATGGAAATGAATCTAAAAGTACGAATATACGGAAAAGCTGTTGCCAGTAAAGTAAATTGTAGTGGAAAGTTGACAGCAAACATGAACAACACGTGTTCTTGTATTGATTGGGGATCTCTACAAAAATTATCTACAATTGACAGTTACATATACGGCTATTAACAAAATTAAATATGCCCTGCGTGACTTCTAAATTCAGCCAGACTTATCGACAAAGTTTATTATATCTGAGATTATCGACTCAACTACTCAATACTTACATTAACTCCACTTTTTTTGACAGTCACATTCTACGCTTCTCCCTATCAACTGAGTAGGTTCTTTATTTATCAACTCTTCACTCCAATGCTTGGCCATTTTCATTGACATTTATATCGACTAAAACTGAATTTTCTTGTCGACAAACTATTCTCAACACTTTAGTGATCTTCTGTTTATGTCGCCCTCTTAATAAGCTTCCGTTGATCAAGTTGTCAACCTAATACTTTGAAATTTTTTGATGTTAACAATGAAAATACAATTGTTAACCAAAGAACAAGAGTAAGTGTCTGATTAACCAACGAAAAATGAAAAATTGAAATGACTCTTAATACACTTCTAGAAATGATTGGAAACAAATTGCAAGGAACTAAAGGACAATGATAGAAGTAAAAATCTTGTTCTTCATGTTCTTGGATGTGCCTTTTTCCTTTTCAAATGTGCTCCTTTCTACAGTCCATGAGTGGTTGACCTCTCCCAGTAATTACTCTTGCTCATTGAAATCAAATTTCAACTCCACATTTGACAGTGACATCGCTGCCCACGTAAGGAGTTTGATTGCAATAACTGCATGACAGTAACTAAATACCCTTAGTAGTCGTTCCTGCCCAAGAGTTTGATTGGAATAACTATCTTGCTGCTTATGTCCTTGTAATGGATGTGATTTTAGCCAAACCTTGTGAGTCAATATCAGTGCTTCTCAACTCAATTGACATTGACTTCGCTATCAATCAATGGACGAAGACTATTCCCTCCTTATTGACTTAATTCTTTTGGCTTCTCATAGTTGATGCTGGAGTTTGACCGTCATGTTTGTTCATAGTCGATAACATATCACATGTATTGGTTAATATGGCCTCTAGTCAATCTTTACCTTTGTCCAGTCGATGACTATGCTTTATCACTATGGCCTAACTTAAGAGATTAGTCTTCGGCTCAATAGTCTTAACATGTTCTCATCAACATTGACCCAAGTTAGTATCATATTCAAAACCAAAGTCGATATACAATCAGATTATGTTGGAGATATGCAAGGATCAGGCTGGAGATTATGATCGATCAATCCAAGATTATAGGAGCTTATAATTGATTTTTTTTATTATGTCAATTTGTGATTGGATTTGATGTATTTCTCTTTCTTTTCCTTAGTTAGACATTCATTGCATTATAAATAGGAGCTTATACAATGTAAATATACGCAACCAAATACAAAGAAATTACAAGCGTTCTCTCATTCTTGGCTTAATCTTCTAACTTTGACATGATATCAGAGCCACTCTCTCCAACCTAGCTTCCGTAAACCCACGAATTGCCTCTGCCCTATTTCTGTTTTTGTCTTTGCAAATCAAATCCTGCAAAGCAAATCAGCCAACAATAGGAATTCACCATTAGATGTATCGTGGCCAAGAATACCGAAGGAAACACTTAAGTAGAAGAAACCCCAAAATCACCTCAAAGTAGAAATCCAGACCTGACTGAGCGAATTGAAGAGAAGCATTCCACGGCCCAAATCACTATTGATCTGGTTCTTGCTCTAGCAAATGTTTTCGCCCCAGCCCAATGGCCACCAATCTTGTGGTTCCCATTTTAGGGCTCGTGGGGAGTTGGGCTGAATTAGCCATGGGTTTTATATGGCACATTGAGTTCTGGAGCCCAACCCACTGAAAAAGGACAATTTCCTCTTAACGTTGGAATAGGTCAGGTGGGCCCAGGCCTAGGACCCCAGTCTTATTCGTTGGGTCAGGGAGCAAATTCCTACCCAAATGTGGCACTCGGTTTCCTGCCCTCTGCCATTCCAGTTAGCAGTGGTTGGCCATAGCCTGGCGACCCACTCTACACGTCACCGGGTGATGGCTTTGAGCTACGGTTCATCTCCTTAAAGCTGACTAGATCGGAAAATTACAAAACTTGGGCTTGAGATCTTTGGTGGGCGTTGGTGATGAAAGACAAAGACAGGTTCCTCGACGGAACCATGGCTTTCCCGTCTAACGAGCGCTCACAACAACACTGGCATAGATGCAACCAGCTTATGCGGACGTGGATTGACAATTGCTTGGCTTTCAAGGTAGCCGCCGGACTTCCACCAACCTAGGATTTGAAGACAATATGGAATAACATTTGCGAGATGTACGGAAAACTTGATCGGGCCAAAATATTCTTGCTCACCAAGTCGTGTCTGAATTGAAACGAGGGAATTAGTCTGTTATAATGTGTTTCAACCGGCTTTCAACCCTCTCGAATGAACTCAAGGCTGCTGAAGAGTAGTTCGAGGGACTAGAGGAAATGCTTCGATAGTTATGGGCCATACGAGAAAAGGAAAAGGCAACTCAGTTCTTAGTAATCTTAAACGAGAGCTACTAATATTTCAGGTCACAAATCCTTATGATATAGCCATTGCCACCACTTGAGCAGATCTACCAATTGGCGGTCCAAGAGGAGAGCCAGAGGATGGCCGAGGTTGGGCATGCACTAACCAAAGATGGAGTTGCCTTCGCTGCCCTTAGATTTGGTCTTTCACTGACCGACGGCCTCCCACACGCCTTCTCTCCAGCCAAATAGGTTCTCAATATCCATGGAGAGAAACCTCCACTAGCGGCCATAACATGTAAGGAAGGAGAAGGAAACCCTATTTCTTTTCGGATGGACGGCTCGGATCCACAATCCAAATCTGACCGATACTATTCAGTTATGGTTTCAGCTGAATCCAACATCTCACAACATGGCGCGATGGCATCTTCCTTTAAAGGATGCTATGGTTCTCGTAATGCCACATCATCCTTGAAGGAAATTACTAAAGGAAAATGGAATTTGTACTATGACTATTGCAAACATCCTCATCACATGATGGAAACCTATTGGAAATTGCAGGGTAAACTTGGGGAGAAGGGAAGAAGGAATCCTAGGCTAATCAATATGCAAGGATCAGATTGAAGATTATGATTGATCAATCCAAGATTACAGGAGATTATAATTGATTAATTATGTCAATTTGTGATTGAGTTTGATTTGATGTATCTTCTCTTTCTTTTCCTTACTTAGACTTTCATTGTATTATAAATAGGAGCTTATGCAATGTAAATATACACAGCCAAATACATAGAAATTACAAGTGTCCTTTCATTCTTGGCCTAATCTTCTAACTCTGACAGATTACTTTCATCTCTTCAACATCAAAGTCGGTCTTTTTAGGGTGCCAATAGAAACCATAGTTGCATGGTTTTGGTTTGTGACCCTAATGTCTATGACCCATGTCAATAATCCGTAACTCTCCGTACATGAGCCAGCAATTCTCAAGAGCACAAACTTTGCCGAGTTTCACCACACCATCCAAAGCTGGGATATGATGGAAAACAGACAAGAACGAGCACAAACAACAGCCTGAGGTAAATGCATCGGTCTCGAAGCGATCGATTTTCAGGCCAGAAGAACCTCTGAAGAAGGAACAGCAAAAATGCTGTAGAATTCCTGTCAAAGGATCTAATGCAGAATAGGACCATATAATCATTAACGAACAAATGGTTCGCATGGTTACGTTCCATCGGTTTAAAGAAACCGATTTTTGTCCGTTGGCATTTCGTAAACCGACATGTTTTTGCCCCTCTTTTCATGTATACCAAATCCTGTTGAGCCTATCTGCTATTTACCTTCTTCTACCTAGGTAAATAGTACCGATGTGCGGTGCTAGAAATGTATTTTGAGTCACTTGCTACAGAATACGGTGATAAAAAGCCGTCGTATTTGCTTAGTTTTTCGAAACGCGAGTCCCAGAATCAACACTCACCCAACTTTGATAATTATACTAATATTTAGCATGCATCCCTCTTTTAGTTGGCCTTCATGATTACTATAGTAATCGGCATTATCAGATGGGGTACAATTGTGCTAGACACGAAAGATGTCTAATATCGGGATAATGAAAATTGAACGCTTCCTCCTTTTTCAGCCGATCGATGCGGCCGTGGGTCCTTCAGATCTCCGGCCCGACCCGATAAAATGAGACCGTAATCGAATCGGGTCGAATGGGGGCAATCACGAGAGACCCGACCCGGCCCAATCAGGCCTCCTCGGGGGGATAATGGAACAAGCGGAACGAAGAGTTGACGACGCTGAAGCCGCCATCGATGAACAGGTTGTGGCCGCTGACATACCTCGCCTCGTCGCCCGCCAGGAACAGGGCGGCGTTCGCCACGTCCTCCACCTTCAACGTCACCCCCTTCAGGTTCGCCACCGCGTCTATCGTTGCCTCCAGCTCCGCGGGGCCCATGCCGAAGAACTCGGTCGCCAGCGGCGTCGTGCAGGCGTTGGGCGACAGGCAGTTCACCCGGATCCCGAACTGCCCCAGCTCCACGGCACCGTTCCTCGTCAGCCCCAGCACCGCGTGCTTCGCGCACGTGTAGGCATGCGAGGTCATGCCGGAGAGGCCAGAGCTGATGCTGGCGGTGTTGATGATGCACCCGCGCCGCACCGGGATCATGGCCTGCGCTGCGTGCTTCATCCCGAGGAAGACGCCGGTGACGTTCACGGCAAGGACGCGCTCGAAGTCCGCTTTGTCGTTGTCGACGATGCGGCTCTTGTTCGGGCCGGTGATCCCGGCGTTGTTGAACATGATGTCGAGCTTGCCGTACTTGGAGACAGCCTCAGCAACAGCGGCCTTGATTTGGGACTCGTCAGTGACGTCGCAGTGGACGAAGGAGGCGTTGTCCCGGCTGAGGGAGTCGCGGATGGAGTGGCCGAGCGAGTCATTGACGTCGGCGATGACCACCTTGGCGCCGTGGTGGGCAAAGACCCTGGCTGTGATCTCGCCGATCCCGCTGGCTCCTCCGGTGATTAGCGCGACCTTGCCCTCTAGCCTGTGGAATTTCAGAAGATGAATTGAAATTGATACTTGTTTAATACCTCAAATCCATGGAGAGATGCATTTTAAACATGAATAGCGGAGCTTGAGTGTGGTAAATTAGTGAAGCAGGAGGATGAGTTATTCAACTACCAGAACGAAGAAAACCCACAAAAAAGAAAAAAAAAAAAAAAAAAAGAACCAGAAAAGGAGATTAAAAAGAGGAAAAAAAAAATGGAGGAATCGCTCACCTTTTAGCGGCTGCGGAGATGAATGAAGAGCCCGCCATTGTTGCACAGAAAGTGTAGAAGAAGACTCGCTGCTGCTGATGTTGTTATTGCTGCATATGGTAATCTGATGATGAAGAGAGATGGAATGGACTTTATTATATAGGACAATTACGCACTCGATTCACCATTAAAAAAAGGCTCCACATTTATGCCGTGATTAAAATATAATACACGTTTTCATCAAGCGGAGTAGTCGAAAATCTATTCTAGCCATGACGAGTCAGTGAATTAGTCAAAGAAATGAGAGAAGATTCTGTTAAGGTACCATGTTTATGTCGTGTGGTCGCATGTTGGCTTTACTCAATTTGATTTATGAAAAAAAAGAAAGCCTATGTCGTGACCAAGAGCCAATACTCACTGCGAAGTCGTAGGCTTGCCCAATCAAGAAGAGAAGGCATCTTTTTCTTCCCCGATTGGAGTACATCCCTCCATCTCTACCTCATCAACGGGCTCCAATATTTCTATGCATTGATGCGACTTCAGGGCGACCATGACTTGATCGAAATACGAGTAAAATAAGCACGCCCACCTACTTCACTTCGCTTGTGCTTATCCTCAAATGTCAAAAAAGCAGATCTCTCCGCTATCGGTATCCTGTAAAGCGAAGAATACTCGATTTCTAATTATTTTGGTTTTTGCTTTTGACACATGTAATTGAAAGCTTTCGAGTCATTAAATATGTCTAGCGAGTACCCTCTTTGGCTTATCACGCTCCTTAAACGTTATCAAGTAATAGTGACTCTCTCGAAATTAGTGTTCTAGTGCTGCTCATCGTTGACAATTTGTAATGTTGGTCAACTTTAAGATTATCAAAACATAAGCCCAGTCACAGTCTATTGAGATTGCCTAACAATGACACGTGACCAACGCTAAACAATTGACCTGATATCTTATGAAAATTTCGACGACGAGCAATAATGAATTTGGGATTCGTTAGGATGGTTTTATAAGATTTTGGATTTTTATGAAAAATAATTCTTGATAAAATATTTATATAATAAACATTCATTCATCTAACAATCTAAGTTTTTAGAACAGTTGATAGTAATCTCACAAAATTTAACATGTTATTAAAACTAAAGGTTTTGAGTTTGAATCATTTTAGATCCCATTTGTCTCTCTAAAATAACCCAAGATACACATATGGTGCTGATGGGGTAGTCATACCAACAAACACAAGTAAGAGAAAAAGAAAAAAAACTCATACAGAAGATAACCACTTAAGCTGATCTATAGCATTTAATAACAACCGACACACCTTATTCCATTGCTTTCTTCTACCTCAGTATGTGACATAACTGTGTATGCAACCGAGTACTAAAGCGTAGTGCTAGAAATGTACTTACTATAAGCCCCTCGCTAAGTAATATGGTAACAAAAAATCATTGTGTTTGTTTAGTTCTTCGGAACCTGAGTCCTAGAAGTGACAATCGCTAATTTTGTTTAGTTCAAATATCACGAATGATTCTTCTGGTAAAAGCAATTGGGCATGTGACATCCTGATTTTCAGTACTGATTTCGATTTGATAAATAAGGCTTTTCATCAACGTGACTATAGTGTTTTTCTCTAAGATAGCCACTCATGAGATAACTGACTTATTTGGTGAAGCCGTTAAGGGATTTTAAATGCAATAAACTTGAAAATTCGACTAGAAACCGATTGCTTGACCGTGCTAATCTACAAGGGTCATTACAGCACAATTAAAAATCGATTAAAGACCGGAGATAGGTAGATTCGATTGAGATGGCGATTAAAGTGTGGGTGATTCCACCTGATTGTAAAATTCTAGTCGATTGGCACTAAACCAATTCTTTGTCATTTTTGGTACCCTATGTCCGTATTTGAAATCTCGAGATTTCCATGACCACTAAGAGTCGCCAATGTGTCGAATGGGTTTATTGTGGTTCGAAGAAAATTGACCACGGGTCAATTGCACAAAAATTTCTAAAAGCTACTCGGTAGATAAGGTCACACTTGTTGGAGAAAACTTTCTTATTTCTTTTGAAGTTGTCAAAACATTTCCATCAGTCTAGTCTTAAGATTTGTAGACTCTTTTGTCAAAGTCTGAAGACTGCCAGACTCAAGATTTAAAGTTTGCCCTCATTAACAGTTTCTAGATCGACGAAGAAGACTTATCCATAATTGAGTATTTCTTTAAGGATTTGATTCGAGCGACTAAAGAAGTTCTCATGGCTAGAGATAACATCTCAAGATCTATTATTCGTTTTGAAATTAATTCGAGTAATTTGGATCCATTGATTGACAAAGTATATTTGGAAGGTTTTACTTATGGAAACCTAGATCCTGATTGTATGTGCGAGTATGATTAGTGGGCTATCATCACATTCCTTAAGTAACTCAAGATCTCCCTAATTGATTCTATCAACGAGTATATTAGAAGAACTCCTTTGAAAGGTGCCAACGGTTATGAAGGCATGGAGGAGTATATAAGGAAGACGCTCTAGCTACTTGAGTGTATGCGCGATAGATAAATTCCAAAATCTGAAATTTATTGTTCTTTGCTAATTCAATTATTGAACGAAAATTTGTACTCAAAAGAGAGTTTAGACATTTGTGAGGCATTGAAGAAATGTAGCAAAGTCTCTACACTATGGAATTAAGGACGTGATATTGTAACGACTCTTTTGATTCATAGTGAAATCCAGCCGGTGGGCTATCAGTGCGGGAGAGTGGACGTAGGCTTAGATTAAGTTGGACCATTATAAATCTTGTGTTCTTATTATCTTCCCTGAACTCTTTTACATTATTCGTAACTCTATTTAATTGTTAAAGTTGATTTTCTCTGCAAAGTCTATTATTAACTAGACTTAGGTTAAGAATAAAAGTTTTACAATATATTTTGCAAAATCTATTTTCACACCTATTTACCCCTATTTAGATACTCATATTAATTCTTTCAACACTAAAAGCGCATTTAATTAAAAATAACCGTGAATTTGAATTCGATTTCAGAAATTGGAAGTCTTGTCGTGTCATGAGTCATTCTAGGAACGTTGGCTCACATTTTGAAAAATTTCCGATGAGTTTAGGATTTTTACGATAAATTGTTACGGACGATTCGGAAAACGAATGGAAATACGGATTGGCCAATTGGAAGATACTTTTGGCATCTAGTGTAAGTGAATCGGCGAATGGAAGTTGTTTGGGCTTTTTCTTCATTCGAATTAGATCTCAACCAGATTTGTTTGTTCAGAAAATCGAATGAGAAAAATGAAATAAAAATCGGTTTCAAAGAAAATTCGTGGGATTAAAGGACCATCTTATTTTGGCCTTCAACTGGACTTCAAATTGAACAAGTGGATATGTAATTTGACCTAACTTGACCAATTGAAATTTATTATGTTGAAGTGAGAAAAATTAACTTGGTTTAGTTTTATTTCTTCTCATTTTTCTTGAACTGACGCCCCCACTCACGCACCCCCATCTTGGCCCTTGTATCCCTCCTACAACTTTCTATTTCATTTCCCTTTTGACTTGTCTCACATCACCCACATACGTGCATGACATACTCTCTCTCTATCTCTCACCATTTTCGCACGTTTCCCTTGACCCCACCACCTACCGACACCTTCCACCTTATCCCTTCCATCTTGCTTTTATCTTCACGTATAGCTACCCCCAACTCATTTCTTTCATTTTATGCTTTTTTGTTCATTCGGTGGAAGACCATATGTGACAGTCTGAATTTCCACTTCTGTTTTCAATGGAATAAATCGGATTTTTCATCGACGTGTTTATAGTGTTATTCTCTAGCTGATAATTCATGATATAATTAGACTAGTTGGGGAAGTTAGTAAGGGATTTTAATGTAACATGCTTGAGAATTCGACTAAGAATCGACTATTTTATTGTGTTAGTCTGCAATGGTCATTGTGGCACAGTAGAAAATCTATCAAAGACCGGAAATAGGTTGATTCGATTGAGATATATAATTAGGCATGGGTGATTCCACATAATTACAAAATTCTCATCGATCGACACTAAACCGATTTTTTTGTCGTTTTGGTACCTTGTGTCCGTAATTGAAACCTCGAGATTTTTCAAGACAAAAGAGTTGCCAATGAGTCGAAGATGCGTAGTAGCTCGAAAATAATCGATCACGAGTCCATTGCACCGAAAATTCCCAAAAACTACCTGATGGTTTTTGTCGCGCTGACACCACATTTAACTTAATTTAACCGCGAAATTTATTCTGATTGCATAAATTGAAAATTTCATATGTCACAATTAATCCTAGGGATATTGTTGCATTTTTTCAAAATTTATTGATGACGGGAATAGTTAGTGAAAAATGCAAATGTGGCAAATTAAAGGAATAAGGGAAATGTCGTATTTTAAATGGGTTGTTAGTTCTCAATGTGGAACTAATGAAGTTAAGAATTATAAGAGTAAATTGAGGGCTCATCTTGGTTAGTAAGGTTATTAAATGGCCAAGCAAAAGAAAGGAAAAATGAATGGTAGAAACAATGGAATTCAAATGCCTTCATGTAAAAGGGAAATTCACTTGCATTTCAGTCTCATTTGAAGGGGATAAGTGTGTTTAAGTGTATTTAAGTGGGGTGGGCCTCTCGAAAATGAAAGGAGAGAGTTTTTCATTGAAGAAGTACTAAAACTCTTGTGAAAAAACAAAAAGGCTGTGGAAATGTGAGAGGAGGGACCCTCATGGTCCTTTTTCCTCCCTCTCATTTCCCCCTCTGTGCAATCCCTTTCCCTTCTTAGCACCATGTGACTACTCTCCTCTCTCCCCCTTTCTCTTTCTTTCCCTTTCATTTCTTTTCTCTCAGCCGAAAAGCTTGTATTTTCTTTTCCCTATCTCTTTTTCTTCCGCGCGTATTTCTTCTACCTTACTGCCGTGCGCCTGTCTCCTTTTCCCCTTCTTTTTTTTTTTTTTTTCCTTTTCCTTTTTCAACCGTACAAGTTGTTGTTTTCTTCTTCTTTAAACATGCAATCCCTGTTCTTGCTTCCTATTGGACGATAAACCAGCAACTAAGAAAACAGAGGAATGCGTGGTCTTGACATTGCAAAATTCCTGGACCCACAAAAGCTTTGACTTAACTACCAACATGTTTTTTTTATCTCTTAATTTTAGAGTTCAAGTGACGATAAAACCATCATTAGGAGAACAACTAAATCAACCAAACACCACGTTTGTTTCTCTCTACCGAAAATTTTGTAATTCCGTGTGTTGCTGTTACAATCGCATCGGAGCACACCCCTCTGCTATTTCGGCTCAACTCCATCACCAAGAGACCCAAGGCTTGTTTCTATGATGCTGTTCAGCCATAGCAAGAGCTGCCTTTAGTTTTAAATATGTGAGTTGTTCTCTTAAAACCGGAATAGGAGTTGTGTACCTCTGTTAAGGAGTTGAAATTAGTTGAGAAATGTTTAAATGAGATTAAAGATAGTTAATATTAGTTTAGTAAGTTTAGATTAGTGATATGGAGGTTTAGTTTTAATTAAAATAGCAAGATAAAAATCGTAGAGGACAGCTGTGCCAAAAATATAGGATGTTCTTTAAAATTATTTTCTGGACATGTACGACTTATTATATTTGTAAACTAACATGTGTTGCGATTTTGAAGTGAATTTCTTCTGAAGAAATGTTTTACACATCTTCAAGTATAACATATATTTTTCTCAGGATTTTTTGGATTTAAAGGAAAATGATTTTGGCTTCGTTGTCTTTAAACAGAAACTCGAACTGTACTGGAATTTGCGACCTGTAAGGATTCTATGGATTGTTACTAACCCTTTGGGTTCGATTTTAAAAATGGGTTCTTCATGAAAGTTGTTTGTTACATCTTTTATTTGAACATACTTGAATTTTAGATCAAACGGACCTGTTTTGAACCCCGAACCAAGTTGATTTCAGAAAACAGAACAGTTGGAAACGGAACCGATTTTAGTGCTGGATTGAGTGAATTACTGGGCAGAATCCAGAGGGATTTGGGGCTTGGTGTCTTCATGAAATTTTTTTGTTTACATGTCCTTTAGCACGTGTTCAAGTTTGAGAATTTTTCGAACTCATATGAGTTGGTTTCTGGTCTTGAACCCGAAAGTGCGCAACTGGGTAGTTTTTGCCAATTCTGGTTAGTAGAAGTTTATGACTATTTTAAGATGTTTCTTGCTGGAAAATTTTTAATTGATGTTGTTAATGAAATATGCAATTGAGTTGTAAACTGTGACATTGAGTGAATGCATACACGACATGAGAATCCGTCGCGAGCCTTTGGAGCCAGATGATGCTCCTTCGGGAATGCCTCAAGTCAACGGATGCCAGTTGCAGTGGATGCTGGACTGATGCTTCTAATTGAAATGCCGTCTAGAGGTAGATGTGTTTGCACTCAACGATGCGATGCGATGCCCGATTATGCCGGAAGACTGTTATCTGTATGATTACATTGATATTTATGTCTTTACTTATACTCACGTTAAAATATTCATATGATGTGTGAACTCAATACTGTTAAATATGATTTGATTGACACTAATATGCAGGAACATGCTTGTATTAAAAGAATTATGAGAAACGTGACTAGGTTCCTTCTCCTACTCGGGGTTTAAGGGATTAACTCGCTGAAATGTGATCTCATCCCGTTATAGGCTAAAATTTTTCAGGTCTTTAGATGGAGGATTTTTAGGAGATGTACAGGGAGTCAAAGGAGGTGAAAGTTAGGTTTTGGTTTAGTTTCTATCAGGAGTTGATGGGTCTTCCATCTAGTTTGGACACTGGGTGATAGCTATGCTTTTGTTATCGAGAAGTTTGACGGGATCGCCTGGGATCTTGTTCCCATGGATGAGGAGCTCAGATCATAAATAGCCTAGAAGCTCTTCTTTTTGAAACAGATCATTGTCATGTTAGATTTTAATGTGTGTAAACACTATTGTAAAAATATGTGTGTCTAATGTAAATATAATTCTATGTTTGCTATCATATCTTTGTGTTGTTTTGATGTTATTATTACGTTTTTGCTTATGAAATAAAATAAATGGGTTGTCAACCATTCCTGGGAGGTTGCAAACTTTAATCGATCATTACGGGATGTGCATGCACTCGAAGTTCGGGTCGTGACACCTCAACACCCCACAATCTCTCTCTCCTTCGTCAATTTCACTACAGTTCCATTTTCCTTTGTTTCGGTCCTATTGAAGAACCCTATAGCAACTCACCGAAGCCACAACTTGTTTGCACCTCAGTCTTCTCCAGTAAACCAGCGAAGATCCCTTCCCCTTCATTGACCCAGCAGATCCGTCCGTGTGCCACCTGCCTCCCCTAGCTGCCCACGACTGAAGCTGCTACCCATTTGTCCATCTTCACCGAGATTTCTTCAAGTTGCAGCCGTAGTCTCCTTGCGCCACTGAAGCAGCTGCCGTCCAAGCTTCAGTCCACCGAAGCATGAGCTACCAACGTCCACGATCTCCTCACTTCTAGCCCAACATCATTGAAGTAGCAACCCATCTTCAACAATTTCGTGGCCCAATCCCACTGTGTGCAGAAGTCCAACAGCTTCTTCTTTGCTTAAGCCTAGAAGCCTGCACGTCCGACCCAAGCTTAGCGGCCCATCTCCTTTGAGTCACAATGGGCAACCTAGCAATTTGAAGCCCAAGAGAGATTAGCCCAGTCTTGAGGTTTGCAAAGCAACCCAAGCCCAAGTCTAAGCCCAGAGATTTCTGTGGACTTGCGAGGCTTGCAGGCTCGGCCCAAGTGTCCGTTGACGCCGCTAAAAATTCGGGTGTTGGCCGTCGTCACGTCACCGTCGCGATGATCCGGTCTTTGCTTTGCACCGGTGAGTTTTGCTCACTAATCCCTTATTAGTATGCTAATGATGCTTATGGGTTGATTAGATTTAATTAAGTACAATTAAGTGGATATATTAGATTTGATTAATTAGATTAGTGACTTAATAATGCATGTTAGGCGGTTAAACTTAGTCATTAGCAAGTAGAGAGCTTCTAGTATTTATTGAACAAATCTAGAGATTTTTCTGGATTCGTCTTGGCTTTCAATTAGGCATTACGGGCCTAAAATGAATTTTTAGTATTTATTTATTAATTTTCGAAATTATTTAATTATTTATTTATTTTCCGAAAATTAGGCAGGATAACGATCGGAATTTATGCTGATTGTCATGGTGTAGTTCGTTTATTTAATTGGGCTTTATTTTGTGTTGAAATGAATTATTTGTGATTTTAGGATTTATTCCTAAATTAAATAATTATGGTTATTAATTGAAAAAATAACCGAGCATCGGTTGATAATGCAAAAAATGTTTTGGTGGACTACAAAAAATAGTGGGAGTTATGGAAAGGAAAATATTATATTTTGGCTAAGGCCAACCGTGTGCCCACGCACGATATTTTATCTGGTATGATAAAAGTGAGAAAAATGATGTATGATGTGGTTCGGCGATAAATACATTGCTTTGGCGAATAGGTCACCTTAGAGAATGCACGTGAATTGTTGAGTATATACATCACTTGAAAAAGCACGTGGCTCGGTTGTTAGTACATTACCTTGGCGAAAAAGTTGCCTTAGAGAATGCACGTGGCTTGGTGATTTGGCATATCACTTTAGAGAATGCACGTGGCTCGGTAATTAGTACTTCACATTGGCGGATAAGTCGCCTTAGAGAATGCACAAGGCTCAATAATTAGTACTTCGCATTAGCGTATAAGTCGCCTTAGAGAATGCATGAGGCTCGGTGATTATTACGTCGCTTTGGTGATATGGCACCTTAGAGAATGCATGTGATTCGGTGATTAAGTACATCGCCTTGGCATATATGACACCTTAGAGAATGCACGTAACTCGACAACTATGTATACTATCTTATAAATTGTATAATATGGATGGAAATGACCGGTGAATGGTCCGATTGACATGTAATCGACTAGGTTGATTGATCGATGTATCAATCCGTAATATTATGATTGGGTGCCTATTTGAATTGTGCTCATATGCAGGTGGAATCTGAGGCCAAGATGAATCATCTCACCCGCGTGTGCTTAGGCAGCCCATAGTGTATTGGTTTCCTAATCGGATCTTAAGGGGTAGAACTTACTAAGACGTAGTCTTATCCCGGTTGTGGGACAACATTTCAGGACCTTGAGGAGAAAGAACCCGAAGAGAAGGATCCTGATGAGGAACCGGAGGAGGAGTCCGAGGAGGATCCCAAGGATGATCCGGAGTATGAGCCGGATGATGACTAAGACCTCACCCTATTTTGCAAACCCTGAGTGTGAACTATTATGAGATAAATCAAACTCTTGTTAATAGTATTGTAATATATACTATGAGGTTTGCTTTGTATAAAAATGTAGTTGTAGTTTTTCAGCTATGAAAAATATGACCCTACTTTTATATCCCATTATTTTATTGTCTGGGGATTTTTATCTGCTTCCGCATGTGTATTAAAATGAAATGGGTCAGTGATGTATCCTAGGACGTCACTATTAATCGACCAAGGTGAGGGATGGGTGCGTGCCCGAGGATTGGGGACGTGACAGGGCATGTATCAAAAGAAAATAATGTGGGTAAAGCACTATATTCATGCTCATGTTGTTTGGTCGCATGTTGGATTGTCAAGGCATCTCCCTCTTCCTTAATTGAAATGGATCCCTCCTCCATATCTTTAATCGGCTCCATTATTTCTATGCGTCGGACCAACTTATTTGGGGTGATTATATTTAATAGAATGGACTCACTGCCAATGTTCGCTTATGCTCTTCTTTATTTGTCAAAGAAAGGGTGCTCCCCTAACATTCGTTAAGGGAAAAATTATCAAAAAAGTCATAGTAATTGTTAATTGATATCCTTTGTAATTGTTCCCGTTGAAGAGTTTGGTTGCAATGACTATTTCACTAGTTATGTCTTTGCAATCAATGTGATCTCAGCCGAACCTTGTGAGTCAATGTCAATGCCTCTTCAATCGACTGACATGCTATCAATCAATAGATGGAATCTATTCCCTTCTTATCGACTTAATTCTTTGGGCTTCTCATAATCGATGTTGGAGTCTGACGGTCGAGTTTTTTCACAATCAATATTAGATCACATGTGATGGTTAACATGACCTCTAGTTAGTCTTGTCCTTTGTTGAGTCGAGTACTATGCATTATCATTATGGCTTGACTTTAGAGATAGTCTTCAGCTCAATAATTTTAGCACGTTTTTATTAACATTGACCCAAGTTAATATCATATTCAAAACCCCAATCGATATATAGTCAGATTAATTTTAGCTTTTTGACATCAAAGTCGTTGCCAAGCACTACTAGTTCACATGATTACATTTTGTTGGTTTAAAAGAAACCAATCATTGTTCGTCAGCATTTCGTACACCAACATATTTTTTGCCCTCTCTTCATGTATACTAAATCATTTTAAGTCTTTTTGATGCATTTAACAATGGTTAACACACGAAACGCTTGAAAGTGCTAATAAAGATATCTATAGAGAGGTGAATAGGTGTAAAAACAGATTCTGCAAAATGCAGTGAAAACTTTTACTTTTAACTTGAGTCTAAATAACAACAGACTTTTGAAACTGAGTATGAAGAATAACAGACTTTGAGTGAGTTTAGACTTTAGCAATTAAATAGAATTACGAACAAAATAAAGGAGTTGAGGGAAGAGAATAAGAACACAAGGTTTATAGTAGTTCGGCTTAGATCAAGCCTACGTCCACTCTCCCACACTAACAGCCTTTTAGCTGGATTCCACTATGCAATCAACAAGAGATTACAACTTTGAGTGCAAACACTTAGTAGTAGATCACATTATCTCACTAAGTCACTTTTTTGGTATTTTTCTTACGATCACAAACGTTTAAGCTCACAAGAGACAAGTGTATGATCGAAAGTCGTTCAGACTTTGGAATTATAAATTCTACGCTCCGTCTCTAACTTGCTCATCGGTCCTTGATCTCCTTAAATACTCATCCACTTCTAAACTAGCCGTTGGATAGTATCTTGAGGATTGTCTTCCAATCTACCAATTGGACAGATCTGTATCTAGAAAATTTGATAGCCGTTGAATGACAAAAGTAGAATCCCAAATTGATTCTGATCGCCCATACAAACATAATCTTGGTTTCCATAAGTAGAGTTTTTTTTTTTTTATAGAAAGTTCTTGTCTTCAAGATCTAATTGTCAATCAATTAGATTGAGTCAATCAAATCAATCTTGATGTAGAATCCAAACCAGATCACTAGTCGTTATACATTTAGGGCTTGTGTATGTTATGTTGAATCTGTATGTAAAGTCTAAGAGTTTTCAGATTGAAGTAGAGTCTGAGTGTCTTTTGTCTGAAATAGACTTTACAATCTGGACATCGGTTTGAACATATTCTGCTTCTGAATAGATTTAGCTTTAAGGTCTAAATAAGTTCAACTTTAGCATAGAGTCTGTTTTCTGGTTCTTTATTCACATTCAATCTGGAATTTTTTAGAATTGACAGACTTATGATATAGAATAGACTTTGACACTAAAGTTTGACAATCTTCAAACTTTGACATAGAAGTCTGAAAATCTTCATAATAGACTTTGGACAATATCCTTTACATATTCTATCATCTGCATAATCTGTTACTCAACCATTAAACACATTAGTAGCCTTTGATTTATTTTGTCATCTTCAAAATATCATAAGGGATTTCCTTAACAATCTCTCCCTTTTTTATGATGACAAAACAATCTCTGAATATGCAGATGTGTAATCACACTTTCTAAAATAATGATAAATCAATCATCAAATTTTATATTTTCAAAGAATGTGATTTGAATCAAAAGACAGGAAATAGATTGAGCATAACAATATATAGAAAAATAATCACAGCTCAATATTATGCAATAAATAATATCAATCAATCAACACATATGCATATTTATATGCTCTCTCCCTTTTTGTCATAATCAAAAAGCAATAACAATGGAAATAGAGTCACATAGAGAATATAAAATGATAACAAATATTTTCCACAATAAAAAAAAAAAAATCAGCATTTACAAAGTATGTCGAATATTAAAAATATGCAATATAGCTCACTTCGATAAGAAAATATCTAATAAAAATCACATACACATTATAAAATTCACTTGACCCATTTTGTCATAATAAAATGATAATATCAATAAGAGATTTGTTAATGACAAAATGTAATAAAAGATGCACTAACTGGATCTTGACAAATTCTGTCACATTTACCTTTTTCTTCCTTCCATAACAAGATCACGATCAATCCAAAAGATTTTTCCATAAATGATCAACACTCTTCCTCAATTTGTTGCATTTTTGAGGTGATTACAATTCTTTTTCTTTCTCTTGGATTCACTTTCACCCTCTGTCATCATGACAATATTTGCGAATAGCACTAATTGTGGTTTGTGCACGTTGAACAGAATATTTTTCCATTATTTCCTTCATAGCAACAATATCCACAACGATCATTTGCATTTTGAAATTTGAGACAAAAATTTATTTTCTTCAATCAAGCTCTTCTCAAATTCAACCTACATAAACTTAATGATATTTTTGCACAAATAAGCTGTAATAATATCCATATAATATATAATGCCATTTCTTCAAATAAATAAATTGAATAGCATATATAAAATTAACCTTTCGTACGACACATTAGAGATTTTCTTAACAATTTGCAAAAACTTTGCACAAGGAAGGGAATTTTTGAACCTCCAGAAGATAGTATAGAATCTCCATGATTTTCAAATCGAGCTTTTCAAAATCCATATGGAAGATTCTTTTGCTACCTCTTTGATTGCACCTATGTAAACTTACAATCATTCTTCTCTTATAGAATTTCCTGCAATCAACTCATTTCCTTTTTGGTATCCATCAATTTGGATCCTTCCATTTCGTTAGAGCAAAATATAAAATCTTCATGAATAATCAAATATTTTTTCTAAACTCATCATAACAAAGTATTTAAGGAAAGAATATTATGCACAATAATATCTTGAAAAAGAAATCCTCACTTAGTCAAAGCACAATAAAATTAGGGAGAATAAAATCCTTGAATATCTAAGAGAGAATATTTTAATATCACGTAAAACAGATTTCCACTTTACAAAATATGACAAAATATGAGAGTATAAAATCAAAATAAACTTAATTGTCTCTAAGCAAAATATCAAAAAATGATATTCTTCCTTTGATAAAACCAATCATAGAATATAATTATTATAAAATCTTAATCAACCAATGATATATCGAATATCAAGCATAATAAGAATTATGTGCCAAAAAAAAAATACATTCCTTACCAAATTTCTTTCTTCTTTTCCTTTATTTCTTGCAAAAACAACTCATCTTTTCTTTGATACCCATTTTTTCTTGGGTTCATGAGAGTTAGTAGAGTATGCTATTTTTACGCAATCTTTCTTAATAGGTCTCCAGACTTTAGGACATTCTTTCTCAAAGTGTTCTGAATCTCCACAATTTGAACACTTGAGGGCATTTCGACCAACAGGTTTATAAATACTTTTTAAAAATGATTTTTGTAAAATGCCTTTTGAGGTCTTTGTCTAAGTCTCTCATTGACTTTAGGAAAATCTATTAGAGAATCATTTTCTTTATTGAAATCAAGTTCCGACTTATTATAGTAAAGAACTTGTATAGAAAGGATATGCTATAATATTTTTGATCTATTTGAAAATCTTGTTGAAATATTTGAAAATTCTTTCTTTAAAGAATCATTTTCTTTAACAAGTAAATCTCGACTTTCTTTTGTTTGTAGAAAATATTTTTGCAAAATTTTAAACTTTTCTTTTCAAGAAAGATCCTATTGCCTAAGCCAAGAATTTTCCTCTTTAAGTTTGAAGATCCTTTTAAGAGAAGATTTGAGATTAAAGCAAACTCATTATATACTTAAGAACTTTAGTAGGAATTTCTGAATGACTTACCTCGATTTCCTCATTGGATTCTAAGTATGTGTCTGAGTTAGACTTTGATTCTAAGTCTGTGTCTGAGTTAGACTCTGATTCCAAATTTAAGTCTGAGTCTGAATGTGCCATCAAGCATATATTTCCTTGCTTATTATCTTCTTTTATTGTTCTTTTCTGGCAATTCTGCTTGTATTGTCTTCTTTCATTGAATTTCCTTCATTTTCTACTTAGCTTTATGAATTTCTTGATCATGAAAGTAAGTTCTCCGTCATTCATGTCATTTTCTAAGTTTGTATCATCAGAATCAACATTAGTTTTTAAAGCGATGGACTTCTTACTTTCAAGATCTTCATCGTTGATTTGTTCCACTTCATAGGATTGAAGAGTGCCAATCAATTCATCAACAAAGAGTGGCATAATCCTCTGAGTCTCCCGGATTGAGGTCTTGACATGATTTCATTCTTTTGAAAGACCTCGCTGAGATAGCTAGTATAAGCACCTAGAGGGGGGTGAATAAGTGTAAAAACAATTTCTCGAGATACGAAAGCAATATTAGGCAGACGATAGAAATGAAGTTCTCTTTTGGTTAACAAAATGAATTACGATCAAAGTAAAGAAAAGAGTAGGGAAGAGAAAATTAAACACAAGGTTTATAGTGGTTCGGTTTATTCCAAGCCTACGTCCACTCTTCCGCATTGACAGCCCACCGGCTGAATTTCACTATGAACAAAAGAGATGTTACAGCAAAGTTCTCCCTTGATTCCACAGTGTAGATATTCTACCACACTTCCTCAAGGTTTCTTATGAATATAGACTCTCTTTTGTGTACAAGATTTCGCTCAAATGAATTGACTAAGAACAAGGAGCTTCGGACTTTGGAATTCTTCTATCGTGCACTCTCTCAAACAACTAGAACGTCTTCCTTATATACTCCTTTATGCCATCATACCCGTTGGCACTTACCTAAGGAATTCCTCAAATCTACCCGTTGGATGGAATCAATTAGGAAGATCATTCGAGCTATTAAAGGAACATGTCGATAGCCCATTAATTCTGTTCGCCCATACAATTAGGATCTTGGTTTCCATAAGTAGAACCTTTCAAGTATACTTTACCAGTCATCGGATCCTTAATCTTCGAATCAATCATGATCAAATAAAGGATTCCGTTATGTCATATCCAGC
The DNA here is from genome assembly GCA_017140255.1 of Eucalyptus paniculata subsp. matutina. Taxonomy (NCBI): domain Eukaryota; kingdom Viridiplantae; phylum Streptophyta; class Magnoliopsida; order Myrtales; family Myrtaceae; genus Eucalyptus; species Eucalyptus paniculata. Next base: position 48,198,929 of record CM029435.1, read on the forward strand.
CGAGAGATCTTCTCCAGTCGATAAAGTTACATCCTTAATGAAACATCCAATTCTAAATAGCCTTTCTTCAACGGATTAGAAACTGTCAATGAGAATAGACTTTGAGTCTTGAGTCTGGCTGTCCGGAGGTCTTCAGACTTTAAATGGCAGAGTCTGCAAATCTTCAGACTAGACTGATGAAAACGTTTTGTCAGCTTCAAAACACTTCAAGAAGATTTCTCCAACACTCGCAAAAGTTTGTTGACCTTCATTGGGGAAAAAATTAGATGACCTTAATACGCCAAACCGTTTACAATCTCTGTAAAACGACTAAACATATTTCCAATCGACTCTCCTGGCTTCATCTTGAATGATTCATATTGGCCAAGTAGGAAATTTACTCTTGTCTCTTTTACACGATCAATCCATTCATATGTAACATGAAATCTATCTCAAACTTCTTTTATTGTTTCACATGAAGAGATTCTATTATATTCAGTAGGAGACAAAGTGCAATATAAAGAATAAATGGCTTTTGCATCAAGAGCTTCTCTTTTAGACAACTCCGTTCGAGACATAGGAGCAGGGAGTTTGGTTTCTTTGTCTTTGCCATTCTTATTTGATGTAGATGCAACAATGGAATTGATTCCTCTTTCCACAACATCCCATTGTAAGGGATCTCTAGATCTTAGGAATGCTTTCATTTTGTTTTTCCACACGTTGTATTCATTTCCATCAAAATATGGTGGCCTAGTGTTGCTTTATCCCTCCATAAGTTCAAGTGCCAAGATACTAGCCATAGAAGATCCTTGGCTCAAAAGTAAAAACACTTTTATAAACCGAATACTTGGCTTTGATACCACTTGAAAGTTCTAGTAAGAACACCTAGAGGGGGTGAATAGGTGTAAAAATATATTCTGCAAAATGCAGTGAAAACCTTTACTTTTAACCTGAGTTTGAATAACAACATACTTTTGAAACTGAGTCTAAAAATAACAGACTTTGAGCGAGTTCAGACTTTAGCAGTTAAATAGAATTACGAACAAAACAAAGGAGTTGAGGGAAGAGAATAAGAACACAAGGTTTATAGTGGTTCGGCTTAGATCAAGCCCACGTCCACTCTCCCACGCTAACAGTCTTCTAACTAGATTTGACTATGCAATCAACAAGAGATTACAACATTTAGTGCAAACACTTAGTAGTAGATCACACCATCTCACTAAGTCACTCTTTTGATATTTCTCTCACGATCACAAACGTATAAGCTCACAAGAGACAAGTGTATGATTGAAGGTCACTTAGACTTTGGAATTATAAATTCTACGCTCCGTCTCTTACTTGCTCATCGGTTCTTAATATTCTTAAATACTCATCCACTTCCAAACTAGCCGTTAGATAGTATCTCGAGGATCGTCTTTCAATCTACCCATTGGACAGATCTGTATCTAGAAGATTTGGTAACCGTTGAGTGACAAAAGTAGAACCCAAATTGATTGTGATTGCCCATACAAATAGAATCTTGGTTTCCATAAATAGAGCTTCTTCATATAGAAAGTTCTTGTTTTCAAGATCTAATTGTCAATCAATTAGATTGAGTCAATCAAATCAATCTTGATGTAGAATCCAAACCAGATCACTAGTCGTTATACATTTAAGGCTTGTGTACGTTCTGTTAAATCTAGATGTAAAGTCTGAGAGTCTTTAAACTAAAGTAGAATCTGAGTGTCTTCTGTCTAAAATAGACTTTACAATCTGGACGTCAATCTGAATATATTCTACTTCTGAACAGATTTAGCTTTAAGGTCTGAACACAGTCTGAATAAGTTTAGCTTCGGTATAGAGTCTATCTTCTAATTCTTCATTCACGTTCAGTATGGAATTTGTCAGAATTGGTAGACTTCTAATATAGAACAGACTTTGACACTAAAGTCTGACAATCTTCAAACTGTGACACAAAAGTCCGGAAATCTTCATAATAGACTTTGGACAATATCCTTTACGTATTCTATCATTTGCATAGTCTGTTATTCAACCATTAAACACATTAGTAGCCTTTGATTTATTTTTCAAATTCAAAACATCATAAGGGATTTCCCTAACAACTTTATTTGCCTTCTTCTACCTAAGTATGTGAAGAACCGTGCATACAATCGTTAGTGCCAATGTGCGGTGTTGGAAATGTATCATAAGCCACTTGCTAGAGAATACAATAATAAAATTACTGTCATGTTTGTTTAGTTCTTTGAAACCCAAGTCCTGGAATCAACACTTACCGAATTTTCTAATTAGATTAAGATTTAGCATGCCCTCTTTTAGTTAGCCTTTATTATTTTAATTATTGGTATTAGTAGATAGGGTACAATTGTGCTAGACACATAAGAAGTTGGGAAAATTGTCCAAAAAATCCTAATCCTATTGTAGTTATGCTAATTCAGTCTTAAACTTTTTAATTTAGCTAATTGAGTCCTAAACCTTTTCACTTTTTGTCAATTGAGTCTATCCAATCACTTTTGATTGGAATTCGTTAACATGGATGTCGGCCGTCCTACACAACCAATGCTAACATTGACAAAATTTATTATTTTATGATTTTTTTAAAAAAATTCTCTTCTCTCTTCTTCCTCTAACGGTCGCATAGCCTCCAATGACTAGCCAGAGGTTGCGACCGGGAAGTGTCGGCCTTGTTAGCCTTAGGTGAGGTTACCCTCATCGGGAATTGGTGAAGAGCACCTCGTTGGCCTCATGCGAGGTCACCCTTGTTGGGATCTGGCGAGGGACAACCTTGCGGGCCTTGGGCAAGGCTCGTGGTTAATGAGGCTTGCCCTCGCTTGCCCTTGTCCACAAGGTCGCCCCTCACCAATTCTTGATGAGGGTGACCTTGCCTAAGGCTAGCAAGGTTGACCCTTGCCAATTGTAGCCTTTGGCTAGTTGCTGGAGTTGGGCGATTGGCCGAGGAAGAAGAGAAAGGAAAAATAAAAAGAATTATAAATTTTTTTTTAAAGGTAATTAATTTTGTCCACATCAGCATCGGTCGTGCCATGTAGGACATAGATGTCCATGTTGGCAAAATTCTGCCAAAATTGATCGGATTGACTTAATTGATAAAAAGTGAAAATGTTTAGGACTCAATTGATAAAATTGAAAGATTTATAATTGAATTGGCAAAACTGTAATAGATTTAGGACTTTTTGGACAATTTTCGAAGTAAAAAGTCTAATATCAGGAAAAATGAAATTCTTCCACTTTTTTCAGCCGATCACTGTCACCATGGGCCTATAAATCTCTGGCCCGACCCAAGAAATGAGGCCATAATTGAAATGGGTCAATTGGATTACACCCGACCTGGCCCAATCAAGCCTCCTTGGGGGGATACTGGAACATGTGGAACGAAGGGTTGACGACGCTAAAGTCGCCGTCAATGAACAGGTTGTGGCTGTTGACGTACCTCACCTTGTCGCCCGCCAAGAACAGGCCGCTTTCGCCACATCTCTGCCTTCAACATCAACCCCTTCGGTTTGACACCGCGTATATCGCCACCTCCAGCTCCAAGCGGCCCATGCCAACAAACTTGGTCGCCGGTGTCTTCACGCAGGTGTAGGGCGATAGGCAGTTGACCCGGATCATGAACTGCTCCAGCTCCACGGCGGCGTTCCTCGTCAGCCCTAGCACCTTATGCCATTTGCCTTCTTCTACCTAAGCACGTGAATAGCTGTGTTTGCAACTTTGAGCACTCATGCGCAATGCTAGGAATGTAACATAAGCCACTTGCTAAAAGAGGTGGTAATAAAACGTCCGTCGTGCTTGTTTATCTCTTTGGAACGCAAGTACCGGAATTAAGGGTCACTGATTTTGGTTAGTTTGACACGAAACCCTTATCGAATTTTCCAATTAGATTAGTTTAGCATGTATTTTTCGTATGTCTAGTATGTTTTGTTCTTATTATTTGGAATTATTAGATAGAGTACAGCTGTGCTAGACACACGAGATGTCTACATCGGTGAAAAAATCCAGTGTCCCTCGCATGAAAATGAGCTCTTCTTTTTCAGCTGATCGATGTCACCTTGGGCCTTCAAATCTACGACTAGACCCAAGAATCCGGCCACGATTGAATTATGTCGACTAGGAATCATGTCACTCGCTCACAATCATGGGCCGAACGTAAGAACTAACCCCGCTCAATCAGGCCTCCTCAGGCGGATACCGGAACGTGGAACGATGGGTTAACGACCGTGACGCCACCGTCGATGAATAGGTTGTAGCCGCTGACGTATTTCACCTCATCACTCGCCAAGAACAGAGCGGCGTTCGCCACGTCCTCTGCCTTCAGTGTCACCCCTTTTAGGTTTCCCATCGGGCCTATCAATGCCTCCATCTCCGCTGAGCCCAAGCCCACGAACTTTGCCGCCAGTGGAGTCGCGCAGGCGTAGGGCGACCGGCAGTTGACTCGGAACCGAACTACCCCAGCCCCATGGCAGCATTCCTCGTCAGCCCCAGCACTACGTGCTTTGAGCACGTGTAGGTGTGCGAGGTGGAGCCGCCGATGCCGGAGCTGATGCTGGCAGTGTTGATGATGCAGCCACGCTGTGCCAGGATCATGCGCGGTGTGCTTCACCCCGAGGAAGACGCCGGTGACATTCACGGCGAGGATGTGCTCGAAGTTGGCCTTGTCGTTGTCGACGATGCGAGCCTTGATCGGGTCGGCGATCCCAACGTTGTTGAACAAGATGTCGAGCTTGGCATAGGCGGAGACGGCCTTAGCAACAGCAGCCTTGATTTCGGACCCATCGGTGACATCGCAATGGACATAGGAGGCGGTGTCCTGGCCAAGGGAGTCCTGGATGGATTGGCCAAGCGAGTTGTTGACGTCAGCGATAACCACCTTGGCGCCGTGGTGCGAAAAGACTCTAGCTGCGATCCCGCTGGCTCCTCCGGTGATTAGCGCAACCTTGCCCTCTAGTCTGTGAGATTTGAGAAATGCATAAACAATGAAACTTGTTTAGTGACTCAATTCCAAAGAGATAAATATGTACATCAAAGACTTTGGTTTTTCACTAAGAAGTGGAATTACCAAGTAAATAGGAAAAATCATATTTAGTGAATACGAAGCCAAAAGGCTTGCTTATGGCGTGATTTGATTGATTATGTAGTTAATGGGAATCTTGTCTCATTACATAATTCAAGGAAATTTTGAAGAAATGTATGACACACTTATTGTTAGGATTCACGCTAAAGTAATAAGGAAACAAAGCAAAAAAGTGATTGAGAATTTGAGACATGAGATTTTCTCCTAATTCATTTTAAATTAGGATTTCATCCAGCTGAAAATTCTTCTATAATTAATATTTTGCATATTTCTGTTACATTCCTCAATTACAAGAAAAATATATTATATATACCCAATAGCTATTTATGGGCCTCAATTTAAATTACCAATAAAATATTGGTTCAAACTATAAAAGTCCTCTAGTGGGTCAGGTGTTGCCCCACGACCCTGCCAGCTCTTTGGGGAGGAGAACCCAAATAGGTGGAAAGTATCATTCATGTCCCAATATTTATTAAAACTAGAGCACGGTATATATTAGTGAAGCCGGGGATGATTTTATTCAATTATAAGAAGGAAACAACGCAGGCAGGAGTCAGTCACTTTCTGGCGATTGCGGAGATGAACGAAGAGCCTCCCATCGGTGGACCATAAGGCGTACTAGAGGAGGACTGCTGCTGCTGCTGCGTTGGTGGTCTAATAAGGAAGACAGATCAAATGGAGTTTCTTTATAAAGGACCAGGAAGCACGCTTTTTTATTTTTATTTATATTATTTGGACATTGTTCTGGAGCTCCATGTGCAAAGATTCCATCCTCGAGGCTGCCTCTACAATGTTTCAACAGGCCATTCATCGAAATTTGCCGTTCAATTGATCACGAATGGTCTGAACTTTAGTCGTTTATTCTGCAGTGTGACCTAGGATGATATGCACACCATTGGTGAGAAGAATCATAAATATATCAAGAAATGAAAGAAATGAGGAAGGGGATTGGTGGACATTGCCAAAATTTTTAGTAAACCTGCGAGAAGAAATGGCAGCATAGAGAGAAAAAAATATTGATATTGACAAGGATCTGATTGGGTCGAACATCGCACATGACTCACCAGGTAAAATATGTCGGCACTTGGTTGGATTTGTACTTAAAAAAAGAATAAGGAAATACCAATAAACCATGTCTAATAGGGAAAATCTTGTTTAGTATGAGGGGAAAATTTCAAATAAGATTCTCAAGGGAAGTTATCTTCTCAAAATAATCTTTTAGAGTGGATCTTTATGCCCAGGGCCCAGCCCGCACAGGACTTCCCGCTCTCCTCTCCACAGCTAGTAGCCTCCTCTTCCCACGCTCCAATGCATGCGTGGCATGACTGCTTTTTCAGCTGGCTATGCTAGGTTGGCTCCCTCGTCTTCTTGTGCTTGCGAAGCCAGCTCACCCGCGGCCGGTGACCATAAAAATGGAAAAAGAAATAGAGAAAGGAAACAAACGGAGGTAAAATAAGAAAGAAAAAGAAAAGAAAAAATAACCCATAGATGAAAATGCCCTCGGCCAGGGCTCATAGAGTATCACTTGAAATGCACGTGTCGACTGGTGGTTAAGTTGGAAATTGTTCTAAGATTAAATTGGCAGTTCAATGCTTTAGTTGAAGTTAAATCCACTTTAGAGATTCTTTTGAGAAAACAGCCTTATTTCATGTTCTTATTTGAAATTGTCCCTTATATGAAGAGCCAATCCTTAATATAAAATGACACATTTTATATGCTTTGTTGAGGTGACATAAAATGGGTTGATAGTTGGTTTATAAGTGTGAGAGGGAATCTTATCCTTTGAGTCAACTTTTAGGGTGCCACCCAACATACTTGCCCAATCAAAACAGAACGCATCTTCCTCCTCGATACCCCATCTCTTGCTCTTTAACAGGTTCCATTAGTTCTATAATACAACCAACTTAATTGGGTTGACTATAATTTAATAGAAATAAAGTCGGTGCAACATTGCCCTCATTTGCTTATGCTCATCTTTATTTGTCAAAAAAGCATGTCCTCATTAAATTTATCAAGCATCTTAAAAAAAGTTTCCGATTTCCAATTTTAATTGGATTTTCTATTAACTTGTGTAATTGATCTTTGATATATATAGTGTATAAACAATGCTGTGAATGCACAAACTTTAAGGTTGTCATAACATAAGATGGACCACCGTTTTGCATAATCTCAAGTTTTTTTTTTTTTTGTCGGTCCTACTCTAATCCTACTCTAACACTCACTCTCAGACTTTTGCCCTTGCCTCCTTGCAGGGCGTGGGAGTCGAAACCCACTCCTGAAATGAAATCGTCCCCACCCCAATCCTCCCTGAGAATGTGAGGATGTTTACCAAAGAATCCTAATTGATAATAAGCAAATAGCATACAATCATTTGATTAGGATCTGAATAATTTCCTGCCCGCGCCAAGAATTTGGGATTCATTATTAAGACCATTTTATCAAATTTAAGGAGGGCAAGGTTCTTTAACTTTTAGGAATATAACGTCGAGATAGCTCATGAGTCGTGTGATTCATGCAATGATAAAGCACTGATTCATGTGTTTCCTCTAACCCTTTTACGCAAATGCTCAGATGATCCTGCTTCCCGTGAAGGAACCAACAAATAAATAAAGAAGGCCTTGTGAGAAAATTGGAGGAGGTTGAGATTCCAAAAGGAAACTCTATTAAAATCATGGGATGACGCTTGAACAAGGACACGGAGTGCCCAAGAATCATTCAACTCTAAGCCGACAGAATCGTTTCTTTTCAAAGTCAGGAATTGTTAACATTGACTATTGTACATAGTACAGTTGTCGTTGATAATGGTGATTCTTTAAATTTTTCATATAAATTTGTTCTTTTATTCTTTTTTTTTTCCTTCTTCCTTCGCTGGTCATTGAGCCTTGATAATGGCCGATCAGTGAAGGAAGAAGGAAAGAAAATAAAAGAAAAAAAGAAAATTCAAAAAAATTCCAAAATTTTTTAAAATGTAAAATATATATATATATCGTTTGTGTCAACATCAACCATACAATGTATGACGCCCAACGTTCACGTTAGTGATTGCTGGCCAAAATTGGTTTGGATGAATACATTAATAAATTGTCAAAATGTTTCATACAAATTGTTTAAATTGAAATATTTATAACTGAATTAATATTCGTATAATAGGTTTATGAATTTTTTTGGTAATTATCCCCTTATGTCTTGACCACCAACTTCTTGGAATCTGACTGTATGAGAAGCTCCATTGTTCCACATTCTAAGTGAATGCAAATCAAAACTTCATAGCGCCCCAAGGGTTGAATGACTATTGTTCGATCACGAATAGATTGAACTCCAGATCTTTAATCATTGACTTGAAAATGAAACTTACCCTACCTTAATCAATCAACTACCCTAACTAAAATTGGTCCATGTACTTCATCAATGGCAAATGCTTGCGCGGAACAAGAACTTGATGATTGAGTCCTTATGTTGATGAAAAGAATTTAATGACATCTACTTCACTGGAGAATGTGAAATACCTTCATAGTATGGATCGGTTGATACGGACACACAAAGGTTGTGAACGTCCTCTGTTGATTCTTGGACATGAATGTAAATGGTAAGGAATCTAAAAGTATAAATACAGGGGACAACTATCGCTAGTAATGTAAATTATAGTGGAGAAGTAAAGTATGTTGAAAGCAAAGATGAAACACGTGTTCATGTATCAATTGGTGATCTGTACAAAAATTACAACTCGAGAATTTTTACCTACAATCGACAGTTACATAGACGGCTACTAAAAAAATTAAACATGCCATATATAACTTCTAAATTCAGCAATGCTTATATTCAAAGTTTATGGTATCCAAGATTATGAACTCCACTACTCCACAGTTACATTAACTCTTCTTTGATGGTCACATTCTACGCTTCTCCCTATCTACTGTGGATCTTCTTTATTTATTGACTCTTCACTCCAACACTTCTAGCCATTTTTTTGTCAACATTTATGTAGACTAAAACTGAGTTTTCTTGCCAACAAATTATTCCCGACACTCTAGCAATCTTTTGTTCATGTCACCCTCTTAATAAGCTTCCATCAATCAAGCTATCAACCAAATACTTTATTTTTTTGATGTTTACAACGAAAATACAATTGTTAACCAAAGAACAAGAGCAACTGTTTGATCAACACAACAAAAAAATGAAAATTTTAAACTCTTAAAAAACTGTACCTATTCCAATAACTGTTCTCGCTCCTTAAGATTAAATTTTGACTCCTTATTTGATAGCGACCACGTAACAAGTTTGATGGCAACAACTGCTCCACAGGAACTGTTAGTCGATACCCTTAGTAATCATTCTCACCCAAGAGTTTGACTAGAATAAATGTCCCACTACTTATGTCCTTGCAAACAATGTGATTTCAGTTAAATCTCATGATTAGGTGTCAATGCCTCTTCGCTTGACTAACATTCACTTTGCTATCAAATGATAGATGGAATATGTTCCCTCCTTCTTGGCTTAATTCTTTTAGCTTCTCATACTTTACTCTGGAGTTTAATTGTCAAGTTTATTTGCAGTTGATATTAGATCACATGTGATGGTTAACATAATCTCTAATTAGTCTCAATTTTGTTCAATCAATGACTATGCTTTATCATCATGGCCTAACGGGCTAACTTAAGAGATTAGATTTCGGCTACATAGTCTTAGCACATTCTTACCAACATTGACCCAAGTTAATATCATATTCCAAACCATAGCTGATATACAGTCAGATTAATTTTACCTCTTAGACATAAAAGTTGGTCTTTTCCAAGGTGCCGACAGAACTATAGTTGCATGGTTTTGGTTTGTGATCCTAATCTTTGTGACCCTTGTTGACAATCGGTAACTCTCCATACATGAGCTAGGAATTTTATTTTTTTTTTTGGTTAGAAATACCGATATTCATTACTAACCCAAAGATGAAGGTTACAAAAGGATCCGAGATACAAACATAATATCAACCAAAGGGAATGAAGGGGATTAATAATCCAGTTCATAGGAGAGAGCCAACTTGATGGGCCTTAGCAAGCTAGTTGACCACTTCATTATAATCTCTTGGTTCAAAATGGATACTACTTCTACCTGGCCCATCAGATTGGTGCAATCTTGTAAAATGGACTGAGAGGCCCATGGCACTTCAAACCAGCCCGTAATGCAATCAACTGCTGATAAGCTACCAAATGATAGCATCATGTACATATTAGTGGAAAGTACATCTCAATTTGTGCATCTTGCTTCAATTTCAACCACTTCAAAGCTTCCCATATGGTTAAGGCTTTGGCGACGAAGGTAGAAGGGGCACAAATCGATTTTGCGAATTCGTCCATAAGCGCTCCTTCTCTATTTTTGCATAATACTGCTATCGATCCCTCCATATTTTGAGTTGCTCCAAGAATAATTGATGCTCACTTTGTAGTAGATATGGGTCGGCAAGCATCCTGTATTTTCTGCAGAACAGGTCTCTTCTTCCCGGATAATCTTTTCCCTTCCATGTTTCGCAAATAGTTAAGTCATATAAACTACATCTTCAATTGTTAAACTCGGGTTGTGTCTCTATGCTTGGAATATTAGGGAGTTTTGCGCCTTCCAAATCTGCCAAACAAGTTCTGCAAAATATGCTTTGAATTGTGGAGTAGTTCTCAAGTTGTAGTTCTCCCATACTTATTTGTCCATTCGATTGCAAATCCGTTGGGATAAATCGGTTCTAGTCCTCTGGTCTGACTAGATTTCTTTTGTCCGGGGGCATAGGATGAAGATGTGCTCTGTAGATTTGGGAGTTTGGCTACAAAAGGTACACTTTGGTTAGGTAGTATTCTCCTCTTATATAAGTTTTTCTTTGTAGGCAAAGTATTGTTACTCGCACTCCATAGTAGAAACTTGACTTTGGGGTAGGCTTTTAGCTTCCAGATTTCAGTCCATAGTCTCTTAGGTAGCTAGTATGATGTTGAAGGTTAATTTGCTATTTGAAGTTTTCCTAAGTCTCAAAGCTTGTCATATCCATTTTTCACCATATAAGAACATGAGTTATTTGTTGTCCATAGTATCTTGTCTAGTTCAGGTGTTAAGTTTAAAGGTGTGGCTGAAATTTCTTTGACAATTCTTTCCTAAAAAATCTCATGTAGTAACTGAATATTCCATCCTCCCTCATTGTTATCGATTAATTCACTGAAGGTTCTTTTGGTTTGCTGGTTCTCCTATCTTGCTTGAGAGCAGCCTTCTATCCTATTTGATTTTGATCTTATTGCTATCGCTAATCTCCCATTTGGTCTCTAACTCACTTGTATCTCTCCCCATTAGTAAGTTTTGCCATCTCCAAGAGGGTCGAGGGCCTTTGTTTGCTATCCATAAGTCTTCTTTGGGAAAGTAAATTCCTTTCAACAGTCTACTTCATATGGCTCTCAGGTCTTGAATGAATCTCCAAGTTTGTTTTCCCAGCATCGCTTTATTAAAATCAACTAAATTTCTAAAGCCTTGCCTCCCGCATTCTTTCCTAGTTTTCAAAATATCTTATCTTTTCCAATGTATACCCTTTTTAATGGCATTTTGCTTCCAGCAGAAGGATGGTACTCTCTTTCAATAGCTCTACAAATCGATATGGGAATTTTAAAAATAGACATGATAAACTAAGGTAATGCTTAGACTACCATTTTAATCAAAATCTCTTTTCCCGCCTTCAACATTAGCTTCTTTTTCCATTCTTTTAATTTTCTATCAACTTTTGCAAGAATCCAAGAGAACATTTGCTTTTTAGTTTGTCCCCAATTGAAGATATTTTCATGTTTTCTCAATGACTGGCACTCTTAATTTCGCTGCTAGATTATGTTTTAACCTTTGAGGATAGTTTTTTCCAAAGAAAATTCTTGACCTATTGAGGTTGATTGATTGTCCCGACGCAAAGCAATACTGATGCAAGATATTTGCTAAGTTCTTAACCTCGGTGATTGTACCATCTAGGAAAAATATAGCATCATTTGTGAATAGTACATGTGATAATGTAGAGCAGTGCGGATTCAGTTGGATGCCATATACTACCATCTATTATAGCTTTCAAATGGTCAAGAGTAATAATCTACTAGAATTTTACCACATCACATCATTCAAAGCTATGATCTGATGGAAAATAGATAGGGACAAGTTCAAATGGCAGGCTGAGGTAAATACCTCAGTCGTGAAGGGATCGATTTTCAAGCCAGAAGAACCTCTAAAGAAAGAATTGCAAAAATGCTGTAGAATTCATGTTAATGGATCCAAATCATCCTTGAATGTTGCAAATATAGATCAAGTGAATAAAATAAAATAGTTGGAAGGAAGGAAAATAAATGAACACCGAATTTACGTAGTTTAGTCCCTCATAGTTCCTAGTGAAACCTTTTAGTGTTTCCCAACTCTTAATTACACCAAACAACCTATATAATGTTTAACCCCTCATAATTTCTAATGAAACCTTACCAAGAAATTACACAAATTCTACTCATGAGAATTTAATTTGGCTTCAATACTTGGCGTCTTCTCCAATCTCTCTAGGAAAGAGTCAGGTGTAATAGAACAATACTGAACCCTCTCGACCACCGAAAGACGTGGCGCCATCTCATCTCTCTGGCCACCAAGGACTTGGTGCACCTTCAACCACAATGAATCTTCTCCATTTATAATCAGGACAAACCTCCCATCATTTATTGCAGGAGCAATCTTTCTGAGAAGAAATCGCGTGCTCTATTTGACTTGCACGGCATGGAAGACAAATGCATTGTACGTCTATATATTTCAAGTGTGCAAAGAGTCCTTTCATTTATTGTTTTGTGCGGCTGTAGCAAAGGAGTCATAAGAGAGTTCCATGCACAAGCTTTAATTTTCAACTCAACTTGGGGCCTCATAATTGTTCATATTTTTGTACTGTCAAATATTGTGTGCCTCTCCTTAGGAGAGCTGAACAAAACATGCGTGTTCTTCCTACTTTCTTTGTCTCCTACGCATGCAGAGAAATAAATGTAAAAAATCCAAGCGCAATCCTCTTCTTCGTATATCTATTTTTAGCGTTTGGCACGCTTGCAGAAGGGGCATCTCATCTTGATCTCATACGGCCATACATCCACACTTCAACTTGGACCATGTTAATGGGCTTAAACTCGAGATGCATTTCAACATTGAAGAATAAGACCAAATCATCAGTAATGTGCAAATGATTCGCATGATTATGCTTCGTTGGTTTAAAAGAAACCGATCATTGTCCATCAGCTTCCCGTAAATTGACATATCTTTTGCCCCCTTTCCACGAATACCAAATCATTTCAAGCCTATTTGCTATTTGCCTTCTTCTACTTAAGTACGTGGTATCGATGCATTGTGCTAGTAATGTATTATAAGCCACTTGCTAGGGAATACGATAATAAAATACTGTCGGGTTTGTTTAGCTTTTCGAAACTAGAGTCCTGGAATCAACACTTACCAAATTTTGTAATTAGATTAAGATTTAGCATGCATCTCTCTTTTAGATAGCCTTTATCATAATTGGTATTATTATATAGGGTACGGCACATAAGATGTCTACTATCGGGAAAATGGAAATTGAACTCTTCCTCCTTTTTCAGCCGACCGATGTCACTGTGGGCCCTTCGACCCAAGAAACGAGGCCGCAATCGAATCCTGTCGATTAATGGAATCACGTGAAGCTCGGCCCAATCAGGCCTCCTCGGGGGGATACTGGAACAAGCCGAGCGAAGGGTTGACGACGCTGAAGCCGCCGTCGATGAACAGGTTGTGGCCGCTGACATACCTTGCCTCGTCGCCCGCCAGGAACAGGGCGGCGTTCGCCACGTCCTCCGCCTTCAGCGTCACCCCCTTTAGGTTTGCTACCGCGCCCATCGCCGCCTCCAGCTCCGCGGGGCCCACGCCGACGAACTCGGTCGCCAGCGGCGTTACGCAGGCATAGGGCGACAGGCAGTTCACCCGGATTCCGAACTGCCCCAGCTCCACGGCGGCGTTCCTCGTCAGCCCCAGCACCGCGTGCTTCGCGCACGTGTAGGCGTGCGAGGCTGCGCCGCCGAGGCCGGAGCTGATGCTGGCTGTGTTGATGATGCACCCGCGCCGCGCCGGGATCATGGCCTGCGCCGCGTGCTTCACCCCGAGGAAGACGCCGGTTACATTCACAGCGAGGACGCGCTCAAAGTCGGCCTTGTCGTTGTCGATGATGCGGGTCTTGTTCAGGCCGCCGATCCCGGCGTTGTTGAACATGATGTCGAGCTTGCCAAAGGTGGAGACAGCCTCGGCGACGGCGGCCTTGATTTGGGACTCGTCGGTGACATTGCAGGGGACAAAGGAGGCGGTGTCCCGGCCAAGGGAGTCGCGGACGGAGTGGCCGAGCGAGTCGTTGACATCGGCAATGACGACCTTGGCACCGTGGTGGGCAAAGACTCTGGATGTGATCTCGCCGATCCCGCTCGCTCCTCCGGTGATTAGCGCGACCTTGCCCTCTAGCCTGTGAAATTTGAGAAAATGCATCGAAATTGATACTTGTTTAGTACCTAAATCCATGGAGAGATATACATGTTAAATATTTTCGTTTTTCACTCAAAGTGGAATTACCAAATAAAAGTGGCAAAATCTCATTAAATTCGAATCCTTTATCATCACATAATTCGATGAAAATTCAAAGAAATCTATGACGTGCTTAGTGGAGCTTGAGCATGATAAATTAGCGAAGCAGGAGGATGATTTATTCAAATACCAGGAAGAAGAAAACCCACCAAAAAAAAAAAAAAAAACCCTTAAAAAACAGAACCAGAAAAGGAGATTAAAAAGAAAAAAAAAATGAAGGAATCACTCGCCTTTTAGTGGCTGCGGAGATAAATGAAGAGCCCGCCATTGTTGCACAGAAAGTGTAGAAGAAGACTGCTGCTGCTGATGTTGTTATTGCTGCATATGGTAATCTCAGGATGAAGAGAGCTAGCATGGAGTTTATTATATAGGACAATTAAGCACCCGATTCACCATTAAAAAAAATGCTCCGCTTGTAAAATATTAACTTTTCCGAGCTCTCCGATGGTTCCCTTCATGGGACTGACTGATTGGAAACTTTTCGCAAGTCTGTACATCCGGGCGATTTCATTTGTACCGTGATTAAGATACAACACACCTCGTTATCAAGCGATGTAGTCGAAAATCCATTCTAATCACGATGAGTCAGTGAATTAATTAATGAAATGAGAGAAAATTACGTAATGAATTAATAAATAATGCCGAATGGACGGCAATATTCCGAATATACCATATGATGACACGGAGAAAAAGACGAAATAGTAAACGGTGAAAGACCTCGACACCGCCATCGGATCTGTTACTCAAAAATAGAAACTCTGGTGAGGTACCATGCTCACGCCACATGGTGGCATGTTAACTTCACTCAATTTGTTTCCTGAAAAGGAAAGCCTATGTCGTGACGATGAGCCGCTGCTTACGACGAATTCGTAGCCTAGCCCAATCAAGAGCAGAAGGCATCTTCTTCTTCCCCGATTGGAATAGATCCCTCCATCTCTACCTCATCAACGGGCTCCATTATTTCTATGCATTGATGCGACTTCAGGGCGGCCACAACTTCGATCGAAATAAGAGTAAATAAGGTACGCCCACCTATCTTCGCATGTGCTCATCCTCAAATGTCTAAAAGGCATATCTCCCCGTGATCGGTGTCTTGAATACGTTAAGAATGTAAAGCGAAGAATATTCGATTTCTAATTATTTAGGTTTGATTTTGACAGATGTAATTGAGAATCTGAAAGCTTTTTGAGTCATTAAATATGTCTAGCGAGTACCCTTTTCAGCTTACTGCACTCCCTTAAACGTTATCAACTAATAATGACTCTCTCGGAATTAGTGTTTTGGCGCTGCTCATCGTTGACAACACGCAATGTTGGATGATTTTAAGTGTTACATTCGGATTTTCACTCGAGAATATAGTGAGCTCCAGATGTGTAATGGCCCACGCCACATTAACGAGTTTTTCAAATATATTTTCATCATATGAAATCCAAAAATTCTGAAATTAAATTATGTTGTAGAACAGCCAATAAGGGACAACTTTTGTAAAAAACGTCCCATGAAAGTTGTACCACATAAGTCGGTACAAAATTAGCAAATTTTAGAGTCAGGCTAGAACCGAATCTGTCCTCAGCTCAGTCATGACTTTCCTTCAAAGTTTCTGCCATTCCGGCCCTCGCACGTGCCAAATATTGACCATCCTTGCCTCTACGACCTAACCATGAACTCGACTATTTGGAACTCGATGACGTAGCTAGATAACGTAGATGTAGTCGAAGCTTCCGATTAGAGTAACGTAGTTGAAACTTTGATTAAACAAAAATCTCAACAACGTTCTTGAATTTCTAAGAAACTATTCTCACTGCACGACATACGATCAATAAAAGATAGAACGGAGGATATTCACTTGCCTCGGGTCCTCATGTATGGCGGTCGCAACTCGGCAAGACGAAGAGGGCTGACGGTGACGATGCGGCGCTGACTTGAAAGGCAAATTTTTTCCCGGCGGCCTTACTGAGATGGGATGCTCGCTGCTGGTTTTTGATCTTCTGTGGTTGAAGGCTGGATGAAAGGTTACTGTGGCCTGGAGTTTCTATTTTCCTTTTGTGGCGGCGTCTACAAAGGGAATTGAAGGAGAGTGGCAAAGCTAAGGCGATGGGACAGTGGCGCCCCCCTCTCTCTCTCTTTCTCCTTTTTCTTCAGTCATCATCAGTGCCTCTGTTGACTCCCTTTCCTTATCCCATGCCAGGCTGGAAAGGTCGGCTTATTCGTGGAAATTGCAGAGTGAGGAGAGAGGTAAAAAAATCTTCATATGATGGAGGTATTTCGAGGATTTTTGGAGGGGTGAACAGCTGGTCAAGTTTGCGGTGGACGTGGCAGTGATGAGCAGCGGGGAGGAGGGAGAAGCCAGCAACGAAGGGGCGGCTTTCTGTCTTATGTCGCTCTTGATCTTCATGCCACGATGAAGGATCCGGTGGGCTTGCTGACCACTTGAGCTGGTCGTTGAGCGGTCCTCGCGAGTGCCGCATGTAATGTTGATCGAAAAGCGGTGTGACGTCGCGCGATGAAAACAGACATTGAAGTTGTTGACGGCGAGTAGTGACAACAGTTTGGCGATGTAGACGCATTTCCGAATAAGATGAAATTAGTGTTGCTTGGTGATGACCTGACGCAATGCAAGTGGCATAGTCCGACGATGAGCTCATTATCGTGGTGCAGGGCATTATGCATTTGGGACTTGCTATTTTGTCGAGCAAAAATTCGAATGTCATATTAAGATTGTCGAAACATTAGATCGATCACGTTTTATTGAAATTCCGTAACAATGACACACGACGGACATTGAACGATCAACCTAACATTTTGTAAATATTTCGATGACAAGAATAATGAATTCGGGATTCTTTAGGATGGGTGCATCAAATTTAGGGAGGATAAGATTTTTGGATTTTTATGAAAAATAGTTCTGCTGGCCAAATGAATGAAAAAGTAGCAAGGACGTTACCAAGTAAATAAGAAAATATTGCAGGCGGTTGAGATTCTGAAAAGGAACTCTTATCAAGATCTTGGAGTGTCGCTTGAGCAGGACAAGAGAGAGGACCCAAGGAATCATTCAACTTCAAGCGGAAGGAATCATTTCTTATCAAAGCCAATGCCGCGGAAAACGTACCAGGACAAACATGACATCTCTTGATGTGAAGAACCAATTTCTTCGAATCCGACTGCACGAGCAGCTCCATTATTCCTGTTGAGATGCGTGCATGATTTTTTATGTTAGAAAATCCCACGTCCAATAATTTGTGTCGAATTCCCTAATTAATATATGTTAGTTGACCATAACACATTACTTTATTATTAAGTGAAGGTGAGTCCAAATACATACATTGATGCGCTCAAATTAAGATTCTCAGAAAATAAAACTAGAGCTGATTGCTGATTTGGTGGCCACTCTCAACATGCATTTGTGTTTGGTGAATATCTATCGAAATGAATATTGGAGTTTCACCCATAACATAATTCGAACTTGTGATAATAAAAAGACAAAGGACGAATCTATTGAGCCACGTTTGATGGTTAAATAAAATAAAAGGATTATTAGAAGTTGAGTCCTATTTTAGTCCTCTAGGTATCGTTGAATATTGGATTAGATCACCTAACCTTTTTATTATGCAATCAACTCATCTAACTTTCCCCATTTGTATAATCAACTTCTTCTATCAATCCACCTTAGAAGTACTATCAAATTGCAGACTTGGCATCGCTAAAATGACCCAAGATAAACATCTGATGCCGATGAGGCACGACATTAGTGTCGTACCAACAAACACAAGTAAGAGAAAAGAAAAAATGAAAACTCTACAGAAGATGACCACTTAAAAAGATCTATAGCATTCAATAACGACTGACGAACCTTATTCTATTACTTTCTTCTACCTCAGTACCTGACATAACT
Organism: Eucalyptus paniculata subsp. matutina; assembly: GCA_017140255.1. Classification (NCBI taxonomy): domain Eukaryota; kingdom Viridiplantae; phylum Streptophyta; class Magnoliopsida; order Myrtales; family Myrtaceae; genus Eucalyptus; species Eucalyptus paniculata. The sequence continues at coordinate 48,217,498 of CM029435.1, forward strand.
GTGTATGCAACCAAGTACTGATGCGCAGTGCTAGAAATGTACTTACTATAAGCCCCTCGCTAAGTAATATGGTAACAAAACACGGTCATGTTTATTTAGTTCTTCGGAATCCAAGTCCCAAAAGTGACGGTCGCTAATTTTGTTTAGTCCGAATATACGCATGATTCTTCGGGTAAAAGATGTTGATACTCAATTGGGTATATACCAAAAGTAGATAATGTCGGTAAAGCCCTATATTCACGTTCATGTTCATGCTCATGCTCATGTTGTCTGGTCACATGTTGGATTGTCAAGGCACCTTGCTCTTCCTCAATTGAAATGGATCCCTCCTCCATCTCTATCTCTTTAACGGGCTCCATTACTTCTATGCATCGGACCAACTTATTTGGGGTGATTATAATTTAATAGAATGGAGTCGGTACCCACCTTCACTTATGCTCTTCTTTATTTGTCAAAGAAAGTGTGCTCTCGTAACGTTTGTTGTGGGAAAAATTATCAAAAAAGTCATAAATTTATTGTACGATGAGTAATTCAATCCTAAGATCTTCAATTGTGCCAATTTAATCCTAACTCTTTTGACAACCTATCAACACAATCATTCTACCAATTTTAACTGAAAATTAAAAATGTAGATGTCGGTTGTCATATGTAACATAGTCAACAGACAATTGGTGCTAACATGAATAATTTTTCTATTTTTTTATTTAAATTTTGACCAACAAGGGTGATGATCGGCCACAGGTGATGAGTGGCTAGCAAGAGCAACGGTCACCCAATTGATTGAGGGTCATCAATTCTCGCCCTCACTAGAGTTGGCAAGAGTAATGGTTGCCCAAATCGATGTCACTGGATTTGGGTGAGGTTGTTGCGACCTTCATTGGCCACTCCTTGTGCAGGCTTACTTGTGGCTGCCAAGGGTGACCCTCTTCTATGTCCGGTGAGCGTGTGGCTAAGTATAAAAAGAAAACAAAAAAGAAAAAATATAAAAAAATATTTAAAAAATTGTAAAAATTATTCATGTTTGTGCCTATAGGATGATGAGCATTAACGTTAGAGATTTTCCAGCCAAAATTGGCTTAAGGGACTATATTAATAAATCATTAAAAATGTTTAAGACTAAATTGACCCTTTGAATAATAGGTTTAGGACTTGTTTTTGGTAATTTTTGGTAATTTGTCAAGCATTTAAAGAAAATATTTCAATTTCTAATTATTTTGATTCGCTTTTTAAGGCGTGTAATTGACATTTTGAAAGCTGTTCCTTCTCTTTTTTTTATCATCAAGCATGTCTGGTGAGCTCCTTTATAGCATTCCTTACACATTAATAAGTATAATGACCTCCCCCATTGGTGTTCTAGGGCTGCTCATCTCTGTCAAATGTGCAAAGTTGACAACTTCTGCTTCGGTCTCAAAGCCTTCGATCCATGGCTACTCTCGGAGCACCTCCTCGACCAGGTGATTGAACGACCCATGCGCAAGCACCGCAGGGTCACCAGAACCGACCCCAACCACCCCCCCCCCAAAAAAAAAAAAAAAAATTCAGTGGAGCTTATTTTGTATGACATGTTCATTTGCATCTCGTCAGCCATTAGTGATTAGATAATGTTATCAAAGATTAATGAAAGGACTAAATTGATAGATCAAAGAAGAGGAAGATAACTAGACATGCAACAAAGGAGTTAAAAATAACAGACGGCACAAATCATGAATTTTACAAACTACAAATATACTCTATCCCTGTCCATTTCTAATGCATTCTCTATGGAGACACATCTATATGCTCCTTGATTTATCCTCTTCTTCGCTGTAGCAAGCACTGAGACAGCTTCTGCTCAAGTGGTCTGCCGTATCTTCTCTTTCGGCATTTCTTGGGGGGAGATCGACTTTTCTCTTTTTGACTTTTTTTCCCCCTACAGAAGCCTCTGAATGGTTTCATCTGGACCCCAAATCCTCTCGTATTACATCAGCTAATTGCAGCATCTCCCTTTCCTTCTCCATTTGTTCACGTATATTCGAAGATTCCCTTGTCTCCTCATCTTTCTCTTCCTTATGATGCCGTGTAATTCATCACAAACTTGGTCGATTATCTCTCTTGCTCTTATTGCTCTCGAGTTCACGGACTACCGTTAGAAGAGAACCCTTTGACTCTGCTAGTTCTCCTCCCAGTTTCTTGTTCAAGCTCTCGATTTGTGTCCTCAGGTTCCGTACTACTTCGAGTTGTCTACCCGCAACAGACTCTACAGCATGCCTCAACCACTTTATTGGATGGTTTATTCCACCTTGTTCTGAGCGTTGTTCCTGGATAAGTTCATTAATCATCAAATGAGCCCTGTCTAGTTCAGCATGCAAAGCTGACACGATGGATATGCGTGATGGTGGTTAAACTTCATGGCTCCACATGGGATACATAATCTTCAGCAGTTCTTTTGATGTGGTTAAAGCATAACTAACGTCCTTAAAACGAGTCTTTACTCCTACAATCTGACCATCAGATGTCTGGGCTCGAGATTTGTTTTCTGTCTGCACTTTCGAAGAAGGGATCTTTGCCTTACAGCCTTCAGACATGACATCCATCAAACTCATAATCAAATATGTAACAGGGCTGATTTAAGTATGGGAAATTTAAAGTACATTGCTTATTCAGAATGACTAAGATACAAAGATATCAGAAAGAATCTGACAGATTATGAATCGACTAAATATTTTAAGAGAATTTAATCGAGAAAATGCTGTCTCTCGAGGGAAAAACTAAATAACCTTGCTTAGAGGAGCTGAAAGAAAGTGAACTTTTTTTTTTTTGGGGGGGGGGGGGTGGTTGTGGGTGGGGAGTTTAAGGATGGAGATAGTCCTATTGAAAGAGTGTAAGCCAATTTGCTGTCACCCTAAGCCTCTGGGAAAAGGACGGCAATCTTCTCCTGTGACTGCCTCTTTCGGATTGATCCATCCCCTGAAAATAGGAAAATGCATTAGTTGAAATTGGAGTTCAGCTGGATTGACTTTGCCAGAAATGGGGAATTAATTATAATACGAGCACTGGAATAGGAGAATCCTCACTTCATTTCTCCTTTCCACCATCATGTTAATGTACAACCCCTCTGAGCAAATTTAATATCATGATGCATATAAAAAATAGACTGACAAATACATGTTAAAAATTGGACAGACAAATAGATAACAGACATAAGTTCAAGACCTCATCTTGCATGTAAACATGCATAAATCAATAAGTTGAACTAGTGAGACTAAGATTTCATGATAAAACAAAGTAACCACAAATCAAATATATCTGTGTCAAGCTTGATGCTAGCAAAAGCAGCCCTGAACTAGTTACTGCAGTACTTTTTGACACATGTTGAGGTGTAGCGATCAATGAAAACGAGCAATTTAATCTCAACTTTAGCAATAAACACCGCTTATCTATATTATAAGAGACTCTTGTTCCAAGAAAAGCCAGAGACCAGCACACAACAAAGATCAAGACAAAGTTTCAGACTACATCTCTTTGTTAGCAAAATAATGTATCCACATGAAAATTTCTAATTCACCTCTGAAAAAAGATTGTGAGATGGATTGGATGAATGTGGAGGGCAAGAACCTTATCACACAGGGCTGAAGATCCTCTCTCTCCCGCTTCCCTCCTTCTTCAACCTTCTTTCTTCTGATCCATCCTTCACTCTTGGCGATGGCATCTCATTCACTTCTCAAAGAGTAGCAGCCAGCTTCTGATGAAACTGGCTTTCCCTTATCCACTTTGAGAAGGTGAGTACTTACAGGACTCAACAGTCCAGTGTGCCAATGATGGGTATCGTGAGCTCAATAGACTCTCAGTGAAATCACAGTGGCCAACCCACCCCTTTTACCAATTAAATTGGCTCTCGAGTCAGTCATTGTGGACTATGGATGATGAGTACGATGTGACCAGGAAAGACCCACATTTTCCAATTTTAGCAGGGATCAAAAGAATCCATTGCTCAATTAATCAACATGTATTTGGCTTGTTTTAGATCTGGCAAATCTAAAAGTACCAACAATGAGCAAGAAAATGTGATAAAAATAAATTAATTTAGATTTCCTCAACTTTTTCTTGCAGAAAAATTCAAGAACATGGTAGTGGCGAACACTCAGCAGCTAAAAAAAAGAGAGTTGCTACTGAGATGTTGAACAGAGATGGCTTTGAAAAGAATCAAGTAAGCATTAGTAGTTTCCCAACTGTATGACTATCACTTCCCTGCAAACCAAAGTGGTTTTGGGCATCAAATCAGGAAGAATACTGAACTAACACAGCTAAGCCCACTTTCTCCAATATGAGTTAACACCTAGATCCTAACTCCACCATGTAGTTCTACTCAAATCCCAAATGCCACCCAAACTTGTCTCAATGCATGCAATCCCATGGCACCAAATTTTAGAAGGCATGACATGCTTAAGTGATGTGATGGTGAAATTGGTTACTAAGAAATCCAGCTGCAGCCAGGGACTTTTGTGACTCCCCTCTCCTTCATTTGATTCCGGAGAAGAGAGACATCCGCCCACCGATCCGCAGCGGCATATATGTTGGACAGAAGCACATAGTTTCCACCATTTTGGGGCTCAAGCTCAAAAAGCCTCCGAGCAACCATCTCCCCTAACTCAAGGTCACCATGCAACTTACTGGCCCCAAGAAGTGCACCCCATGCACAAGCATTAGGCTCCATGGGCATTGTGTTCAATAACTCGTAAGCTGCATTTAGCCGTCCTGACCGACTAAGGAGGTCGACCATGATTGAAAAATGATCAGGGGAGGGGACTATGGAGTATTCATTTTCATCATCTCAAAGAATTGCAAACCCTCTTCTACGAGTGCAGCACGGCTACAAGCAGTTAAAATAACCGTGAAGGCCACCTCATCAGGATTAATTCCTTCCTGGAGCATCCTAGTGAAGAGGTTCACTGCCAAAACCCCACATCCATGCATCGATAGCCCCTGTATCATGGAACAGTAGGAAATGATGTCTCGTTTAGGCAATATTTTGAACAATTCTGTAGCTCTCTCAATATTCCCACATTTTGCATTCATGTCTATTAGAGCTGCAACAACATGAGCTGTCTTGAGAGCAATTGAACTCTTGCTTAAATAAGAATCGACCCACTTGGCTAACTTCCCACAACCTACTTGGGAACAAGCCGACATCAGGCCAACCAACGTGAACTCATCAGGCTTGATATTCTTTGACACCATCTCAACAAAAACCTTCACAGCTTCATTCGGAAGACCATTTTGTGCATATCCCGATATCATCGACGACCAAGCAAACATATCCTTCACAGGCGCTTGCTCAAACAAAGCCCTTGCTGACGCCATGTCACCAGCCTTTGCATACCCATCAATCATCGCAGTGAAAGAAACCACATTCCTCTCAGGCATTTCCTCAAAAAGTTCCCTAGCACTCTTCATGTCACCCGCTCTCGCAAGCCCAGTGATCATCGCATTCCACGACTTCACATTTCTCAGAGGCATTTCCCGAAAAAGTCTCCTCGCCTCGCCCAAATCCCCAGCGCCGACGTAACCGACAACCATCGCCGTCCAAGAAACCACACTCCGGTGGGGCATAGCATCAAACATCTTCCGCGCGTACTCTATCTGGCCGCACTTGCCGTACAAATCAACCAAGCTCGTGCCCACGAACACATCCTCGTCGAGACCGCTCTTCACGACACCCCCATGAACCGCCCTCCCTTCCCTCACCCTCGACTGGCCGGCGCAAGATTTCAAGACCAACGGGTACGTGAACTCGTCGGGCGCGGCGCCGGCCCTCCTCATGCGCGCGAAGACCGAGAGGGTGTCGACCCAGGAGGCCCTCTCGCAGTACCCTTTGATGAGGGAGTTCCAGAGGACGGGGATTGGGTGGAGGACGCAGCTGAAGAAGCGGGAGCAGTAGGAGAGAGAGGCGAGGGAGTAGGCGAGGCAGATGAAGTGGGAGGCGACGAACTGGTCCTGCTCCAGCCCTTTGACGATGATCTGGGCGTGCAGCTGGTGGAGGTGGGCGGCGTTCTTGCAGGATCTGAGGAAGGTGACGATGGACGGCAGCTTGTCGGAGACGGGGACGCGGGCCAGTGAAGGATGGAGAGGCATGAGAATTGAGAAGGCATTGCGGTTTGCGGAGAACAAAGCAATTTCTCGGAGAGGTTTTAGCCTTTCCCCCCGAATAATATTGAAGTCGAACGAGGGATAAGTTCTAAAACTTAAAGGTTATTATCATAAAAAAAAAAAAAAATCTTCAAATTCATACACTTACAAGAGCTCTATTCCAAAATAATTTTTTGATAATAAGTAACTTAAAATTGGAACATCTATGATAAATTTATATGCATTAACACATGAAGTTACTAAGATGTATTTGGTCCTTCATTATCAGTTTGTTGTTTTTAGTTTAGTCCAATTCAGAAATTATGAGTTTATAAATTTTTCATTATGTTAATCCAATTAGTGGTTAAAAAATTAATAAAAGAATAAATATATTAGTTTGATTTGAGTATTTTGTGGTAAAAAAAAAATTTTTTTAAATTTTTGCATTTATATCAATTTGAAATTTCCTCTGTGTGTGTGTGTTGATTTGGGATTTTTTGTGATAAAAAAATTAAGTTTTTGGTAAATTTATTGCATTTATATCAATTTGAAATGTTTCATGGAATTAACCAAAAACTTAATCCATGGCTTTTTTTATTATAATTTCTTATGCACATATATATGTATATATCTCGCTTCAAGGATCACCAATGATTTGAGAAATGTTGTCACTTTTCTTGGCCAAAGAGAAATGTCATGTTTACTAAGACTTGGTTATAAAATCCAAATACTAAATTATGTGACAAATTAATTTTAATTGTTTGATTATAGTCCATTCATTTCAATGACCGCTTGCAATTTGCCTTATAAGTTAATATACAGACTTTTTATACCCAATATTGCTCGTGATTTTTCAATTGCATTTGTAGAATTACTTTTGTGTCGGTAATGGATGTAATCGTATTTTTTTTAACAAGGATTGCTTTTATTAGGTTCATTGTCAATGTAAAATATATTTTGACTATTTATCATTGGGCATTCGAGACATGGAGTTCAAAGGGCAGATGCATATATTAGGTAATAGTTATACTTTTTATATCATACACAAATTATTAGTTAAACACATTTTTTATATTTAAACATTACAAACTAGTTCAGTCGCCATCCCTGGCATTAATTAAACAATACGTATGGAAAAAGTTCTGCCATATTCAATGGATGTTTTTCAGATTTTCCCAGGGTCTTTGGCCACTCTATTGATAAACGCAATCCTGACGATGATCTCTTACGATGTGCATCACGAGATTTGGTTACGTTGTCAGCCATTGTCGATTAGCCATTGGTATCCGAACTTGACGATGGGTCCGCAGGTTTGTGAGGAATTTGTGGATAGGCTGCCCACTTGACCCGGGTCAAACCACATGGAGAAACATTGTTCTCATCAGATCAGATCGAGATGTCCTACAATCCATCATGACTGACATTGACAGCGGCCATTCAATGGTAAGCATGGCAGCTCTCTTGTTCAGTAGCGTCGGTCAATGCAGCGGAAGTTTAGGCAGGCAACTGTGCAATTTGAGATTATGATATGGAAATGATTGGTAAGAAGATAGTTGACAAACTGGAGGGAATTAGGAAGCAGAGCAAATTTGACAGATCGCACTGGGATAGCCAGTTCCTAGGGGTAAAAGTAGTATCATTTCTTGTGATTGTGTATCTCCACTGCAGCATTACCGTAAGCTTCTCATGGCTGGCTTGTACTTCCAGCCTCCTCCGTTTTTGGTAGAAGTGATCGGTTCTCGATCTCTGGTCCAGTTCTAAGATCTGGTCCAGTTCCAAGATGAAATCGAAAACTAGACCGAACCATTGAAACTAGGGACCGGACCGGTCGATCCTTGGACTGGAAACCGAATCGAACCATCAATCTGATCCAATCTAATGAAATCAATCACTTATGTTTTCCCATTACTTGGAGCTGGACCGAGATAGTATTTAGTTCACATTCTACTAATTTTTTTAATAAATAATAAAATATCAATCCAGTCCAATTCTCCTTTGAAATTGAGAACCCGCCCATACATCAGCTCTTCTTTTAGGAACCGGAACCAAATAGACACTTATGAGAACCAAACCAAACCGATTGGTCCAATCTAGTCTAAACGATTTCCAATTCGACAGTCCGTTTTGCACACCCCTTTAATTTTTAGCTATCAGTACTCATGGCAAAGCTCTAATCACCAAGACTGGTTACCACATATAACCATTGAAATGGACTCGCCATCGTGCTGCTATGCAAGATAACGAAAAAGGTCGAGAAATGCAATCGTTACTAAAAGAATAAGAAGTTTGATACGAAAGAATTGCGCCTGAGAAAAATAAGAAGCATAAAGGTAAAAAAAACAGTCCGGATTTTCTAGCTGATAATAGTTAATCCTATACATAAGGAACTTCACTCAGTTACAAAATGAAAGCTCTCTACAGCGCAAAAACTCCTCGTACAAAATACTGCTAATGCTTCCTCACAGGGGAAAAACACACACACTGCTCATCTCATTGCAGCCGCAAGTAAGAAATCGCTTCCGCCATGACGGCTCGGTGTCTCTGCTCTCTCATCTCATAGACCACTAATTGTTACTGAACCTTCATTCAGCATCAATAGCCACCGAGTCAAGTGGCTCTAGATGATTACGACAAATGTACAAGTCATGAATAATGAAATGCTCACCGCCTAGATTTTCTGACATTGTAAACATCAGTTCGAGCCTCGGCGAGCCTTGACTTCCCCACACAGCCCGGCACCAGATCGGTTCTCTCCTGAGCAATGTTGTCCACATCGCTTGCAGGCTCTTGCCGTCGTCTTGTTGGAGTACCCAAAGGTCGCGGAGACCCAGTGGTAGGACCATACAGCATTCGATCCCTCAGACCCTCTACCAGCTTGTATGCATGCATTTCATCTCCATAACCTTCCATCTGCAGCTTTTCCCAATCTAATTCGTTTCCGCCATTTTGAAACCTCTCTGTTTGAATGCCCCAGTCAACTCCATCGGATATACTCCTCTGCAGGGAAGTACTTCTCCTCGGTGCCCTTCCGGAGGTTGACCTCCTTGCTTTCATCTCCTCTTCAGCTGGTGGGGCTACGTGAGCGTGGGTCCACTTGTAGCTCTTGTTATGGGGGTTTACATCAAATTGCATAGAATAAAGTTCACTTTCAGCAGAGTCTTCTTTGCATTCGATCCCGTCTTCTACAGCTCCTCCATCGTCCTCTTTTTCTTCACTGTAACGAGCACCGACACAACTTCTACTCAAGTAGTCTGAGACATCTACCTTATTGGCATGACTTGGGGGACGTCGACTTTTTTCTTTTGACTTTTTTGTTCCTAATGAAGCTTCAAGTTGATTCCTCAATTTATCAATGGCAGCATTTTTCTCCTCAATTTGATACCTAGCCTCAGAATCTTCGTCTGGACCCTATCTTCTCGTATCACATCAGCTAATTGCATTATCTCTCTTTCCTTCTCCATTTCTTCCTGGATTTTCAGAGTTTCCCTCCTCATGGCTTCTGCCTCATCTTTCTCTTCACCGACAGTCCCAGCTAATTCATCACAGACTTGTTCAATTATCTCTCTTTCTCTCTTCTCGCTCTCAAGTTCCTGAACTGCCTCAAGCAGAGAAGCCTTTGACTCGGCTAGTTCTTTTCCAAGTTTTTTGTTTAAGCTCTCAATCCGTGCCCTCAGCTTCCTTTCTACTTCAAGTTCTCCAACAACAGACTCAATGGCAGCCTCAACCACTTTCCGCTCTTTGCTTCGCCATGCCGCCTTTTCTTCGGCAAAACACTTCAGCAGATAATTTATTTCACTCTGTTCTGAGCGTTGTTCCTGGATAAGTTGATTAATCATCAAGCGAGCCCTCTCAAGTTCAGCATGCAAAGCTGACATGACAGACATGCTTGATGAGGGCCGATCTTCAGGGCCCCACATGCGATTTATAATCTTTAGCAGCTCTTTTGATGTGGTTAAGGCATTGCTAACGTCCTTCAGACGAGTCTTTACTCCTACAATCTGGCCATTAGGTGTCTGGGGTTGAGATTTGTTTTCCATCTGCACTTTGAATGAAGAGATCTTTACCTTACAGTCCTCAAATTTGACTGTTGTATTTATCAAAATCACAATAAAAATGTAACAGACAGCGAATTCAAGTATGGACAGCCATATTGCTATTTCCAGATGACATGATATCAAGAAATCGGAAAGGATCTGACAGGTTATCAATCAAATTAACATACCAGAAAGATAAATAAATAAAAAAATCTATGGAAAAAGTTGATTAATCTTGATTGAAGGAGCTGAGAAAAAGGAAAGGTTTCTCTTTTTGTAAGGATGAAGATAGTCCTAAATTAATTTACCTCCATTAAACTGCCATTGCTAATAGAACCAAGAGCACCACCATTTTGCTCTGTCACCCTAAGCCTTTGGGAAAAGGATGACGATCTTCTCCTGTGACTGCCCGTTCCAGATCGATCCATCCTCTGCAAAAATAGGAAAATGCATTAGCTGAAATCGAAGTTCAGCTGTATTGACTTTGCCAGAAATGGGAACTAGGGAAATTCTAGTGTGTGCAAATATAGGAGACTCCTGACCCAGTTTCTCCTTTACACAATCGCGCTAATGCACAACATATCCAAGAATGGAGAGACTGATAGATAATTAACTTCTAAAACTTACCATGCTTGCAATTAAGCATAAACTAGTTAAGTTGATCGGCCAATAAGGCTAACCTTTCACAACCCAAAGTAACCACAATCCACTACTCTGCCAACATACACACTCAAACCGACTTAAAAGGCACATACTTTTCTCTATCTGTAAATTGAAGATGACATAAAGCACTGAATGGACAAGTGCTATTTGGATCTATTATCAACTTTAGGAATAAAAGCCAAAAGTTATATCACAAGAGACTCTTCATCCATGGAAAACCAGGCAATAGCACAACACCTACAATGAAGAACAAAGTTTCCTACTTGATCTAATTTTTGGCTAGATAAGGTATCCACTCGGAATTTCTGATTACCTCTGAAACAGGACTGTGAGACGGATCGGACAAATGTGGAGGAAGAGAACCTGAACGCACTGAACTGGCAATCCTCTCTCTCCCTCTCCCCTCCTTCTTCAACCTTCTTCCTTCCAATCCCTCCTTCGCTCTTGGCGACGGCATCTCATTCATTTCCCAGAGAGTGGCAGCCAGCTTCCTCGCCGAAACCGGCTCCTGAAGCTTCCCTCTTGTACTTCGAGAGGGCGAGAACTGAGGGGACTCCATGGTCCGCTGAGCCAATGATGGGGATCGGGAACTCATCAGCCTCCATGCAGGCATCGGAGTGGTAGAGCCGCCCCTTTTACCAATTAAAATTGCTCTCTTGAATCTGTAATGCTGGACTATAGACGACGAGGATGATCCGGCCGGCGAAGACCCACGTTTTCTAATTTTAGCAGGGATTAAAGTATCCATGGCTCGATCACTTCTCGGCATTGTATGTACTCGGCTTGACTTAGATCTGGCAAATCCAAAAGCACCAATATTGAGCAAGACAGCGTGAACCCCAAAAGGAAAAGAAATCTACTCCGAAGCTCGACAAGCTATGCCAACATCCAAGAACAAGGTAGCGGCCAACACTCAACAGCAAAACGAAAAGCAGAGAAGCCACGGAGATGAACCCAGAAACGATTTGCACAGAGATGGGTTTCCAAAAAAGGAAACACTTTTCTCTTCTTTCTTTCTTCTTCACTCCATCTTGAAGACTAACGCGAGAGCACAAGAACTAATGCTCTCAAATTCATTCCGCATTTCCTCGGCTTCTCAGCAACTAAAACCCAGTTCATCCCTCCCGCAAAATCAACCAAATCTCCAACGAAAGAGTGCAAAGAAACACAGAAATTTAAAGCTACGGACAAAATAATACGAAATTTATCCACAGGAACAACCAAGTCGTCATCTTTTTTCTCCCTCTACTTCCACTACACGCAAAAGCACCAGCAACAAAATGCGAGCGAGATCTGCCGCTTCAAGATCGCACCTTTTTCAGGTGCATGAGCAGCAAGATTAGCCCTGGGATGGTGGGCAAGGCACCACTTGCGGACAAGCCCGGATCGGACGAGAGCCGCTGAGGCGGAGAGGCGAGCGCGATGGGGCAAAATGCGGAAAAGGGCGAGGAGGCTCCGACCCTTAAAGGGGTCGCGAGAATGTCGGGGGAGCTTTCTCGTGTTCCTCGAATGGCGTCTTCGTCTACGATTACGATGAGAGAGACGAAGAGGAGGGAGGAGGGAGGGAGGGAGGGGGAGGGGGAAGGACTTGACCAGTCCTAAAGCACTCATTCAGCATCACCAACCTAATTAGCAAACACCCTAAGAAAAAAAAAAGGAAACATCACCAACCAAAAGCCCGTGTGACTTTAAAAGGCAGATACAAAGCCATTCGTATCTAAACCAAATCATCAAAATATGTATCACCAATTATAATTTTCGCATCGTGAAAATTTTCAAATTGATATGCTCGTACTTTAATTATCTCGCATTAGTTTTTGGGTCACGAAAAGTTTTAAACCAATGGACTTATGCCAAACTAATTTTCATGTTACAAGACATACAAAAGAGGTATTAGCAAATCTTAACATATTTTTCAAATTAAGATTTTGGCTATTTTGAGAATTTTTGTGACATAAAAATTGATTTTTTACTTGTTTGGATTTTTCAATAATACAAAAAGCATGGCATGCATCTGTAAGATTTTGTAATTTTTAATGATATAAAAATCACTTTGGGGTGCATGCGATGCAAATATGCTAATTTAGAATTTTTAGTGATGTTAGCCCGTCAAATTTATTTTCATTGTGATTTTATTATCATGGAACATATTATGAATTTCAAATTTATGACCCTTTTAAATTTATCAACAAGGTTAAAATACTGTCAGGCTTTCTCGTTTACACGAGAGACACGGCCTATCAACGAGCGATTCGGACCACTTATTTAAAGCATGAATCTATCCCGAAGTATTGATTGCGTATGACTGCAGAAGAATTAGCGTGTTAAAAATTATAAAGTTAAAGCGACTCAGACCAAGCAGGAATCATTCGGCTGAGATCAGGTGCGGCGAAGCACACGAAAGGCACGGTGAGCTTGGTTTTCTCCTGGGCTGTGATTGGTCGGGAAGAAACCGACGGCCTTATCCGGTTTGACCGGCTCGGCCCAGGGCCAATCGTTTCGCCACGGAGGATGTGGACTGGGTGGACGCGCGCATCACAGGAGTGGAGACAGCGAGCCGCCAGATCGGGATTTAAAAAAAAGAAATCGGGGATTAATTAAAAAATAATCATGATAATGATAATAATGGGCTGCGGTGGAGGACCGAGACAGGTAATTCTAATGCATTGGTTGCACATTCCTTTGCGTCCCTGGCTAATTTAAATTATCTAATTAAAAAAAAGTCAAAGGTTTCCATGTGGAGGAATTTCGGCTTTGAATTTAGCTGGCAATAATAAAAGGAGGGGAATGCTTAGATCTTGTAATTATGATGTCATCCAATCATGTGGCATGGCATTAAATAGTCACCTTGCCGGGAAAATCTATAATCCATTTTAGTGATTCACGAGATTTTTACGTAATTAGGGCCGTTGGGATCAAAAATGAGTAAAAATTTCAATATACTTACCTACGGATATTTGCGGGAAATTACTGAATGTAAAATTGCTAAGGGGTTAATGAACTGAGGAAAACAATGATATAGAAGATAGTTACTTAATACGGTTTTTAAATTTACGAATTTTGGAAGAATATTAGATCATGGTGATGAGTTACCATAAATTGGAAAATTATCATTTCGATAGAGTGGAGTATTGCGATTTTTCGTGAAAGTTACGAATGTCAAGATGTTCGAATTTACAAGACTTTAGGGCAAATTACTACTTGTAAAGAATGGCTACCAACTTGTCGTTTATAGGGAGATTAAAATAATGGAAGATAATTATTAAGCTTAACCACCGTCACTTATGACAATATGAGACTTTTAACTATTTTATTGGTTATTACTAAATGTTAGCATTTTCAGTTAACAAACTCTATAGACAAATAACTGTCCATATAGGTAAAAGACTATTTTATTTGGGCAAACAAGTTACTGATAATACAAGTAAGTTATGAATAATAAAGGTGAATTACTACTAAGGGGAAATTGTCCAATCAATCCTAAATATATTGTACGAATATCAATTCATAACTAAACTTTACAAATTTACCAATTTGATCCTAAACTTTTGCATGGAATTTTAATATATTTATTCTGACCAATTTTCACACAAAATTGTCAATGTGGCAATCTGCCACATAGGACGACTAGCGATGAGTTGATGACTGAACAAATATGTCAACAACTTTTAACAAAATTTAAATGGAAAAATTTAATTGAAATTATGCTTAAAGTTTTATGATTAAGTCAGCAAAATTGAAAATTGAGGATTAAATTAATATCAACACAATAAATGTAGAATTGATTGAGTAATCTTTCCTCTACCCATAATTTTTTTTATATAAAAATATATATAAAACATTGGAGATGAGGGCATTTTGAGCAGCTAGCTAATTTTCATTGAATGAGAAATAAACGTTGGTGCTTCCAAAGATGACTCCAGAAGAATGTGCGACTGCGATTATTTGAATCCCAATCAAAAGCTATTCTACTTGGGCCTCAAAGCTTTTGAGCATTCAAGTGTCGATATCTTTATAGAGGGCAATCATTTTTGGCACCTCGATTTCATTCATTGGATTTACTTTCCTCTTTTGATTTTTTTTCCCCATACATTATATAAAAGTTCACCAACCAATGGCACCGCGGGCTTTTCCTGTCCAATCAACGAACGCGGCGATGACTCCGAGAATTGCATGACAAAAGTAACAAAATTGAATGGAGACATCTCCGACATATGCTTGCAATAAAGGGGCACCCTGCTCAACGCGGGTCGGGTTAGAGAGGATCTCCAATCAACGAACGGGGCGATTACTCCAAGGGAGACTTTTACATGCTGAAGGAAAGCATTATCCATGGCCCATCTTGAGAGGAATTTCAACAGACATTTATGATTACTAGGCAAGAATGACAGTGGTACATGGTTGGAAAATAGAAGGTGGAATCGGTTTGAGGTCCCCATGTCTTGTAAAATGGTTCTCCATTTATTGAGTATTTTTTTCTATTGAAGGGCTGTTCGGAAGTGGTGGTTGCTTGGGCACTTTTGGGACAATGATTGGAGGCTTAAAACTTCTAGGCATTCTCTTCCCAAGCTAAGCAATGCTCTTAGGGCATCCGGAGTACTAAGCAATGCTCTCAGGGCATCCGGAGTAGTTAATGCACCAATTATATTACCTTATATATGTGGGAGAACAGGGTAGGACGAATTCACTTTGGTTCCCAAATAGATTCTACGATGGAATCACATTTTAAGAAAGTGGTAGTATTAGAAAAGGCTATATATAAGGTATTCTAATAGTAACACATTTCTTTATGTAAATGCTATGTGTGTGTGTGCGGTAGTGCTAGAATATCCTATATGGCATATGGTACATGAATTCAGTGTCAAAATACCCCGTATGGTATATCTTATGTGGAATTTTGGTTGTTAGAAAATAAGATATAAATTAATATAATATGACCACCCTTTTGTGTGTGTGTGTGTGTGTGTAAATGCTATACATATGTGTGTGTGGGTATTAAGAAAGTCACAGTTCTAGAGTATCAAGTATTCTAATATTATCTCTTTTATTTATGTAAATGCTATATGTATATAGTGATAATATAAGAATACCCAATATGGTATATGGCAAATGGTGGCAGTGTTTGAATATCTTATGGTTATGTTTGGTCATCTGAATTTTTAACTAAGACATAATTAGATATGATAGGAAATGAAATTCAAGGAATTTTGCGATATTTTATACACGATTTAGTGATCATAGCAATAAAGTTGGATATATTCATATCGTATATATATATATCGTTGGGTATACATATCAATATAAATGAATTGCAAATTTTATAAATAGAGATGGTAAAAATTTCTCACAACACTCTTGTCTATTTTATTTTCATTTGCTTTTCTATTTTTTCCTCTCTTTTTTGATTAATTTCCTTTTTATTTCTTTCTTCCACTTCCATCGTTCTCTAATTAAATTTTATTAAATAGAAAAATATACTAATATACCTAAAATACCAAAACACCTAAAATATATAATAAATATATATTTATATATTGAATTTATATTATAAGATAAAATTAAATTTGAATATATAAGTAAAAATAAGATTAAATAAAAAAACTAAATTGTTATTTTTTTGTTACTTTGAATTTATTATATTAGAATTCAAATATTGTTTATACTGAAATATCATTTTAAATTTGTTAATCTAAGAAGTTTAATTTACTTGAAAAAAATAATTTTCCTTTTACAAATATACTAGAAATTCTATCACCTTTATCCTTTCCCCCATAAGATAATTTTATCCGATTTATATCCATATTATATATAATTTTATCCTGTTTTGAGCAGGCACCAAACACAAAATAGGATAAATCTTATCCTATCATGGATTTTATCCTGACTACCAAATTACCATATAGTATATACCACATACCATATAGGGCATTCATATAAGGTATTCTAATGGTATGTAGTAGTATTAGAATACCTTATATTATATATCGTATATGGTATCTTTTTTTAATACAACCAGTGTATGCATTCTTATCAGTGATATCTTATATAAAATACCATATAGTTGACGTTTGATCTTTTAGATTTCTAATTAGGATTGGACTGAATAAGAAATGATATGGATTATATTATATCCTATCCACTATTGGTGAATTATAGCAATAAAGTTAAATATATTCACATTAGATCATGTACGTTGTTTGATATAAATAGGATATCAATGTAAATGAGCCTAAAAGTTGCACAAATGGATGTAGTAAAAATCTCTCGACACTCTTGCATACTTCATTTTTATATGGTTTTTTATTTTTATTTTTTTCTATTTTATATTTTTTTCTTTTTTATTTCTTTTTCCCCTTCCATCGTTCTCTAACAAAATTTTATTAAATAGTAAATCGTAATAATATACCTAAAATATGTAATAAATATAAAAATATTTTTTTTATCTATATATTGAATTTATATCACAAGATAGAATTAAATTTGAATAAGATTAAACAAAAAAAACATAAATGTTGTTACTTTTTGTTATTTTGAATTTCTTATATTAGAATTCAAATATTATTTATGTTGAAATATAATTTTAGTTTTATTAATTTAAGAAGTTTGTTTTCAAGAAAAATAATTTCATATTATGGATATAAGATACCATATTAACTTTTATTCTACCTTTCTCGTGAGATAATTTTATCCCTATATCTCTTTTATATCCGATTTTATCTTGTCTTAAGTAAGCATTAGACGTAAGATACAATAAATTTTATCTTACCCTGAATTTTATCTTGATTACCAAACATAGCCATATGGTATTTTAATCTTATACGATATACCATATAGGGTAGTCTTTTCAATGATACCTTATACGATATACCATATAGGGTATTTTAATACACTGATAGTATTAAAAATACCATATACGACATGTCCTATGGGGTATTTGAATTCTACCAGTTTATTTTTATCAATGATAGTTAGAATACCCTATATGGTAACCTTTTTTTTTTTGTTTAATCAATGATAGTCCACCAAATAAGTTATCCCAATACCGACCAAAAATAAAAAAACTCATCCCAACATTTTAGGCAAGACCGATTTTCTTCCATCCTGGATACAGTCATTGAACCATTTGTCTCGGTTGTCTTTACAAAGAACAACACCCCTCTCCTCTTCTCAACTGAAATCTCCATACTCATTCACTTCCTCTGCAGCTGCAAACACCAAAGCCCGAAAGATCATGAGTGCAACGCAACTACTATCGAACCTTCTTCTTTGTCTCTCTCTAATCTTTCAATTCTCGTTCGCTGTCTCGCCATTTGGCAAGATCATCCCTCGCTTTCCTTCTCCTCTCATTCATCCAGAAAATTCTCAACCATCGCTCTCTAACGAACAGAGTGGCAACAATGGGCTCTACAAGACTAGGTACTTCACGCAAGTCCTCGACCATTTCAGCTACCGTCCCGAGAGCTACCAGACGTTCCAGCAGAGGTACTTAATTAACTCCACCTTCTGGGGCGGCCCGCGGAGGAATGCCCCGATCTTTGTCTACACTGGGAACAAGGGTGACATCGAGTGGTTCGCCCAAAACACCGGTTTCATGTTTGAGACGGCACCCCACTTCATTGCCCTTCTTGTGTTTATTGAGGTATATTGCCAACTGATCCAAATACTCAAGCTGTAGTATCATATTTAAGCAATCAATGATAGGACTTTCATCATTTTGCTTTGCTTTTGCGAAATACATTACAGAAAGATGTAGAGTTTATCATTCTTTTTGTCTCTGTGAAGCATCGGTATTATGGGAAATCGATGCCGTTCGGGGGCAAAAAAGAGGTGGCGTACAGCAACGCAAGCATGTTGGGCTATCTCTCCTCGACGCAGGCATTGGCGGACTACGCAACGCTGATAACCGATCTGAAGAAGAACTTGACAGCCGAGCATTCGCCAGTGGTGGTTTTGGAGGTTCTTACGGGGGAAGTATGCTGCTGTTCCCTCACATATGTTAATAACTATAAATAAATTACTGGCTTCTCACTCTTCAGATTAATTGTTGTGTTTGACTTTAGAATAGATTAACTATGTAGCTGGCTGCGCATGCTTTCTGGTTTGAAAAAGAAGATAACAACGGAGTAAAACTTATTTTGCATTTGGCACCCTTTCACTCATTTTGACTTGTTGTCTTTTGAGTATAAGTTTTAGAGGCTTTTTGTATTCGGCGCTTTTTTACTCACTTTGACTTGTTGTCTTTTGAGTATAAGTTTTGTGGCACCGAATCTTGTGTATTTTTTATTAGCTCTATATTATTACCCTTACTAAAAAAAAATAAAAAAAAAAATGGAGTAAAACTTACTCGGATGTTCATTGAAAATATCGCAGTGTTGGCAGCATGGTTTAGGCTAAAGTATCCGCACATTACAATCGGCGCTTTGTCTTCTTCTGCTCCGATCCTCGACTTTTTCAACGTCACCTCCCCTTATATCTTCAACGACATCATTACTCGAGACTTCAGGGTTCTCTCTCTCTCTCTCTCTCTCTCTCTCTGCAAATTTGTTATTTTGTTTTTGGTTGCTCTTGAATTACAAGGACTTAAGAGAGTTTGGAATTAGGGATAAGGTCAGCCCGATAACAACAAAGATCTTGCTCGGCCACGGACTAGAAGATGTATGAAGTAATTTGCGTGAGTAAACAAATCCGAACATGGTCCTAACCTGGACATTTTAGTCAAAATTTCATAAAATCCCTAGTATATTCCTCAGACAAAACTATAATTCATAAGCAAAATCTTGTTATTCAGAAAAAGTCTGGACCACTACATTTCCATTTACTAAATCTCCAGTCTTATCATGTAAATCTAAATTCTTTTTTTCGAAATAGATAAAATGATATTGTTCATTTTCTTCTTCTTGAGATATTAATTTTTCCACACACCGTTCCCTGTGCCGATACTTCAACTAATCCAAAACATCCGGTACGTTTAATTGTACATGAAATTTTATCAATCCCTTAATTTTATTGTTCTTGTAAACTAGTTCTTGTAAACACAACGCGGTGTAATGTACTTATTTTACATGCACCATCAATCCAACATTTGTGTTCTCGATACTAACCATATAGATTTCACATGAGTTGTGACTATGCAAAAACCACACAAGTCTAAGAGTGCAATTGATGTGAATGTCCAGAGTGAGAGCAAGAATTGCTATAAAGTGATCAAGCGATCATGGCAGAAGATTGAAGATACAGCGAAACAACAAGGTGGACTCGAGATCCTGCGAAAATCATTCAGACTATGCAAGTAAGAGATGACTCAAACAATATCAGCTTCTCATGGATTTGATTTATTTATGTTTTTTTTTTTTGGTGGGTTCTTTGTTTATGTAATGACCCCTTTGCAGGAACTTTAAGGATGCGGAATATCTCACAGGTTGGCTCGAAACTGCTCTTGTTTACGCGGCCATGACCGATTATCCAACTCCTTCCAATTTCCTGACTCCCTTGCCTGCTTATCCGGTCAAACAGGTATAGCTTGCTCAACAAATAATAACTTATATTAGCAGTGTATTCCAAGCAATATCTTCAAGATCATAGTTTATAGTATTGCAAGTCAAATTCAAATTCTTTGGGGGAACATAGATCTGATCTCAAAGGGAAAATAAAGTTACTTCTCGAATGAACCAATCTTGTTTTGAAGTAAGTAAACTGGCTTTAAATGCAAGACTTCTTGTAGCGCATGACCAATTCGTGAGGCAGATCTGATCTTTGAGGATTGTATCGTTGCGCGTGTGATTGACCAAGTCAAATGAAGGATTAGCATTCTTTTTTCCGGCACAAGACAACTTGGTCCCAAAACTTCATAAACGATTCCTGAGAATTTAATTAACTCGCTTTGTGCCAATATTGAGGCGTGGCGGGGCCATTTTGTGAAATGCTTTTATGTTAAATCTTCAAGATATAGTACTAACAGAGTCGCGGAATTGAACAACTCAATGGCTGGACAGACAATCGGATGCATGACTATGTTTATGCTCTCTATTTTTACTTTGTGTAGATGTGCAAGGCGATAGATGATCCGAGCAAAGGGGACGATGATTTTGCCAAATTGTATGGCGCAGCAAACATCTACTACAACTACAGCGGCGGCGTCTCATGCTTCGATCTAATGGACGATTCCGATCCTCATGGCCTCAGTGGATGGGGATGGCAGGTACCCAACAATTTTTCACTCTCTCAAAAGAAAAGATTTCCTAAGCAATGCCTCTTAAGAATTACATGTTACATTGGATTCAACTTGAAACCTTATCAACCATTATCACATGAATAATGCTAGAGATGATAAGACTTATATACTAAATGAATTTACTAAATGTAAATGAATTTAGTAAATTTTACTAAATGATGTGATAGAAAACTGTCAAGTGTTTAAAAGGGTATTCTGACTTAATCTAGCAAACCCATCTAGTATATGAGCTTTAACATCACAGACATTAATCCAATCCGGAGATAGTAGTTGTGATGAGGTGAAGGTCATAAGCTCTTTCTATATATATTTTTTTTTTTTTTTGTGAGGTCAATATTGTGAGGTCAATATAAGCTTTTTCTATTTGGTTGGTAGAGTAATGAAGAAGTTAGGGAGGACTATAATTAATAGTAATACTATTTACCGGTCATCTAGCATTGTGTTTGAATATTTAATTATTAAATCACGCATTAATCCAACGGTTTAAAATTTTAAAACAATTGGCAGTAATTTCATAAAGTCCCACAAATTGTTCCTTCTTCTTTCTATGACTTTTGAGAAATGACTTGATATTCTCGAAAGAAGTTTTCATGGAATCTCTGTGGCTTTTTGTCAAATTTGTAGCTTTGTAGTCATGGAGTCCTCATCTGATCTTTCCTATATTTCTCATTGTAGTATCTATAACTAGGAAAATCACCCTTTGGCCTGGTAAAATTTTGCGATTGCATTAACTTGTGAACTCTCTTTCTTCTTTGGTGTTCATGTCCTCTTCTTTTACTTAAAAGTGGGCTAGCTTTCGCATCTGGAGGAGCCAATAATTACCCAAAAAAAAAATCGAATGGAGAGAACTCCAAGAGGAGCCTAAAATGTCTGGGTTTTCGTCCCCCAGTTCTGTTCCTTCCTTTGGATCCTAGACTGTCAATTTGCTTTGTTTTTTTTTTCTTTTTCCAGAAATGGTTTTAATTTGTTAACCCCGATTTTAATTAAGGGAATACATGCTACAGGCGTGCAATAGTTAAATAGGATGTAAACAACAAAATGGCATCGGGTTGATCGATTGCATTCACTTTTAATCTATTTGAATCATCTAAAATGATAGATCGTGCATACATAACTCACCAAATTTATGGATCACGATGTATTTGAATTCACATACCTAGTTGCCTCACTCTATCCAATCCACAAACTTGTATTTTTATATATGTATATAGGCGTTAAAGTTAAAGTTTGATGTGAAATCCCACGTTTCTTGAGGTGGGGAATTCTGTGTATCTTATCAAGTCTATGTAATTAACTATGGCATCATCCCAATTTTACATCGAAATCTTAAGTCCTTTTTGTACCATTCCATGATCTCTAAGCTCCTTTTAGAATGAGCGCATGTGACAGTGATTGTTATTTATTTCTTTGCAGGCATGCACGGAGATGGTAATGCCAACAGACGGCAATCGAGAGACGAGCATATTCCCAGCTTACAAGTACAATTATAATGATACAATCGGCTCTTGTGCATCTGACTCCAGCGTTGTCTCTAGGCCCACCTGGATCCCTATCGAGTTCGGCGGCCATGTGGGTAACCCGTCCTTCATTATTCTATGCTTGGTGCAACCTTTTTATAAGTATAAATGATAATTTATGAAGTTTCACATAAGCTTTCATATCTTGCACATCCTTATTTAGAAAATTGCAACATCTATTCATCCCGCCTCCTAACCTGAATTTTTGTGTCGATCATTGCGTGTACTTAAAAGGAACAGGACATTAGGCGGACTTTGAGGAGATTTGGGAGCAATATCATCTTCTTCAATGGCTTAAGAGACCCATGGAGTGGTGGAGGGTCTCTCTCTCTCTCTGGTGTGGGGGGAATGAATGGTTTAATATTCCTGTCTCTGTGGTAAAATTGGCAGGGTGTTGAAGAGCATTTCCAAGAGCATTGTTGCAATAGTGGCCAAAAAAGGTCAGCTCACTGTCTCCGAAACTTAGCATAATTGACTCTTCATTTTATGAATAAACGTTATCACAAAAAGATATTAGTGAATCCCTTCGATGGAAGAAGTGATGGTCAATATTCACATTGATGGGAGGTTGTCCGTGGTATGTAAAATAACATGTTCAGAGACGAGTTATAGAAATAGATTTTCTAGGACATACAACAAGTTATTTTTAACCGTCGTAAGTTATCGATGATAGGGGCTCACCATGTCGATCTACCATACTCAACCAGTGAAGATCCCAAGTGGCTTCAAGATGTGAGAAAGAAGGAGATCAAGATCATTTCAGGCTGGATCTCTCAATACTATCGTGACTTGGCCAAATAGTCTTCATAATTTCAGTTTTCCGACTCATAATACTTCTAGTTCTTCAACTATCCAAATGAAAAATTTTACTTCAGGGATCGACATTGGCTCTTATATGTTGTTTTCTCAAATGATTCCCAACATTAATAAATAATTATCCAATTTGTCATATTAAGTTCAAATCATGTGAATGAGTCATGTACCCATTCATGTGAAATGGGGTGAAAATGAAATAGCAAATATCACAACTGACATTTCAATTATATCCCCCATATAGTTATTATTGGGAAAAATTATCAAAAAAATCCTAAATCAATTGTATTTGTATCAATTCATTCCAAATATTTTATACAAATTGACATAAGTATAATAAGTTTAGGTAAAGTGACACGAGTGTAGTTCGCAAGAGCTGTTTTTGAGTGTCCCCCATGCTAACTAGGAGTAGCTTATAAACACTTTGGATTGTGTTTGGTCATTTGAATTTTCCACTATATACGACCGAACAAGATTCCAATGAAAGCTAAATCGGTGAAAAGAGTAGTTGACACTAAGACTCGTTTATGAAGTTAATACTTTTAATTGATGTCATGAACTCTTACTAACTCGGGACCAAATATGACCTACTTATTCAAATAATCATTTGCAATTTGTAATTAGATTTATGCATTATGATTCATAAGCACAATGTACATTGTTTCATGATCATGGAGAGTTTGGATCTAACAATAGGGACAGTCAACCATCAGTCAGTTTATTGTTTCATAAGGATGAGCTCATTCGTATTTGTTTAAGTGCTGCATGTGCATAGGAGTATGCACGTTCTATTAACAATATCTGACAAGTACGACAGTAGAGTTGGTGTGTATATATTGAATGAGTGAAGTCCATTGCACGTGGGTGTGTAGGTCCGAACAGAAACTCTAAAATCATTTATTAATCGAAGTTAGAATGCTAATTATTTGGTTGAACTATTGTGGAAAAATGATCAAAAGAGTCATAAACATATTATACAGATGTCAATTCAATCATAAACTTTTTAATTTGATCAATTTAATTTTAAACTTTTTCATGATTTACCAATGTAGTTTTTCTGTCTAATTTTAGCCAGAATTACTGATGTAGTCATCCAATCAACGTCGACTATCCTACATAGCACAATTGGTGCTGACGGTTAACAATTTTTGTAATTTTTTGAAAAAAAAATAATTTTTTCCTTTTCCTTTCCTTTTTATTTTCTCTATTTCCCTTTGCTAGTTGCTGGGCTTGGATGATGTTTAGCGGGGTTGCCAGCCACAAGCGAGGGCTGCGACATCTTTGCCGAATTTGGCAAAGACCGCCCTCACTAACCTCTAGCAAGCATTGACCTAGTTGGATTAAATTGGCAAAATTAGAAAGTTCATACTGAATTCACATTTATACAATAAGTTTTAAAATTGATTGAGAGAACTTCCCACTACTTTTGGTTTTTTTTTTTTTTTTTAATATTTAATTGGTAGTAAGGGACATTTTGAGCTCTGACTAATTCTCATCGAGGTGGCATCATTCCATCATACACACTCGACCGAGATAAATAGGTCTGTGCATCTGAAAATGTCCCTAAAAGATTAGCAAATGTGATTATTTGAATCCCAATAAAAAATTATTCTACTTCGGTCTCATAGCTTTTGAGTATCTAATTGTAGATATCTCTATGAAGGGCCATCATTTCTTGAACCACAAATTCATTTTTTTTATTTACTTTCCTCTTTTGATTTTTCTTCCAGACATTATCGAAAAGTTCCCTAACCAATAGCACCATGGACCTTTCCCTGCCCAATAACCATTCGACAAATGGAGCGATTACTCCGAGAAATGGATAAACAAAGTAAAAAAGAAACTACAAGTAGTATCCAGGCCATTCTTGAGAGGAATTTCGAAAAGTTCCAGGCCATTTTTTCTTCCAGACATTATCGAAAAGTTCCCTAACCAATAGCACCATGGACCTTTCCTGCCCAATATCCATTCGACAAATGGAGCGATTACTCCGAGAAATGGATAAACAAAGTAAAAAAGAAACTACAAGTAGTATCCAGGCCATTCTTGAGAGGAATTTCAACAGACGTGTATGATTATGATTACTAGGCATGTCTCATAAAATAGTTTCGTAGGACGTGTTTATTCCATAAAAAATAAATAATTCGAATAACATTTTGATAAAAATGATATTTTGTATCACTTATAAAAATAAATAAACAAAAAAATGTTTGCATTCATGAAAATTTTTGGACATATTGAAAAATTTCTTGCAGAATAATTATTTCAACCAATATTACCGAATATTTTTAAAATATATTTTTTAAATAATTCATTCTCCATTTTTAATTATTTTATTGAGTATGTTTGGTTGTTGTGGTTGTTTGGGGCGTCTTTCCCAAACTAAGCAATACTTAGTATCCGTAGCAGTTAATGCAGAAATTTATTACCTCACGTATTTATCTTCGGCATTGATTCTGCGATGGAATCACATTAAAGCAGAAATCAAAGGTAGGAACCAGCTTGGATCTTTGGGAGCGTGTGTTGTTAGGAAATCGCACATCGATTACAGAAAAATAATGCCCGCAAACAATTCATTTATAACATGTGTGTGTGTGAGAGGGAGGGAGGGAGATCCGAATTCTACTTGTAGATTAAAACTACGCCCAAGTTTGATGCTCCACGTTACCAAGTGTAGGCAATTTCATGATGGCTTATTAAAACATATGTGGCGGGCTCAATTCCCTGTCAAGTGGAAACAGTTGCATATTTGAGTTTGTCTTAGATTTGCGTCTCACTATGGCATATTTCAAGGAGGCATTAGCGAAGAGCAACAACAATAGCTAGGACTGGCCAACACATGCATCTGTGATGGAAAGAGATTAGCATGTGGATGTTGGGTTTAGAGTTGAAATGAGATTCCTAACCGTAGAACTAATCGTTGGAATATGCTAATTGTTCAACATGAATTGGTTCAATCTTCATTAAAAAAAAAAAAAATAGGCACTAAGGTTCCATTTGTTTCATAGAAATTATTATTCCAAGAAGTTATTTTCTAGAAAAATAATCATATTTTTTAATGTTCAATTGAAATTTAAATCAAATAAAAAATATTTTCTGCCGTTCGGCAGTGAGGGAGGAAGAGAGATCAAAAGCCCCAATTGTACAAGTTCCAAACACGACACGTTGCTCATCGGAGGCCCATCAACGGGACAATAAGACAACGATCTTCATGTGGCCCAAATCGATTCTCGGCCACTATTGATCCGCCGTTGGATAGCATGCAAAACTGTATTCATGCATGACGATCTTGAATGTCACCAATAAGTCTCACTTTGCATGTGTAATTTATTCAATACTTGTTATTGGATACGGAAAATATTATAAATAAAGTTATGGCCAACGATTTGATCCTGGGATGTGTGGACTTCAATGAATAGGTTAGGGGTTTACAGATTGGGCCATATTTTCCTCCAATTTTGATTATATAAAACTTTTTCCAACTAGTATTTTAAATATGGTGAATCATTGTCAACTGATCTAAAATCTCAAACTGTTAAATGACTATGCAGTTCAAACATTTGAATATTCTCATACTATCATTCATGTGTAGGCTGTACTTTGACCTATGCCTACAGTGTGGAAATATGTGATTAGTAAGACCAATAAGGAATTGTAAAGATTTAAAGAGATTTGTAGTAGAAGAGAGAAGAGTGTCGTATTATGTACTTTACCAGAAAAAAGAGTACAAGAGCTTGATTGTATAGAGAGAGAAACCAATTAGACTTTATTACAATTAAGATAAATCACAATTAACCTAATCCTAAATATACGTTGGACACATGTAATTTGAACAGTGCAAGAAGTTCCCTCTAGCCATGGATGGACGGGGTAAAAAATAACCCTCATTTTATTAGCATTGGCACAGCTATTGTGGAGAAATGAATTTTTTGTAATTATTGTTTAAATAGCATTATGAAAATGAACAATATTAATAAATATTCCTTGAACATCAATGGAATTATTATAATTGTACTTTGTCCATGAAAATTCATTTTTTAAGTTCAATTTTTTGGATGCTTTTGTTTTCAGATCTGTAACATATGTTGCTTGGCAATTGAGTCCACCAACTTTCATTTTCTGCAATCGAGAATTTTAATTTGCATAATTTCTTCAAACAAGGATTTCTTCAAATGCTCGTTTTACATGGTCATTAGTTCTTATTGAAACTATTGATTTACTTAAAACATGGAAGCGATCTTCATCACAATTTCCATAATTCTCATCATTCTCTTTGGCATTAGTTCATGAATAGCACAAACAATCATGGGACAACATTCATCAATTTCTCGTTTTTCATGTTAGGATGTATTGTTGTTTGAACAACAATCGACTTGATCTTAATAAATTCTTACTTAAGTGATTTATGTGTGATTTTATTACAATTAAAATGTTTATAATTAAATTGACATCCGTACAATAGATTCATGAATGATTTAATAATTTTTCAAAAATGGGAAAGAAAGAAATTAAATTCACCATCTTCCTCTACCAGTGTTTCACTGGACATAACTTTGATGGTGGAAAAGAGGGGGTTTAAAATTAGTGATAAATTCACATCTTAAGAAGCTAATCCAATGATTATGACACATGTTATAGCATCATCAGTAATAATCACGTGAGAGTAAAAACAGCCAGAAAAGATAAAAGAAATAGAAATTCCAACAGGTTCGAGTCAGAGATTCGAGGAAAGACTCGTTGACCTTGTTATTATGTAATTCTTTGTTCCAAAAGGACGTTCCACACCTTGACCTTTTCTGCAAGTTTAAAACGCTTGGTCCTACAGTGTTACAGAAAAATTGCACCAGTTCTAGTACTTTAGAATAGCGACTTGAGATTGCAATAATCGAGCTACCACCTGCATTGTACTATATGCATAACCCAATGGTTTTGGAGCACGGATCATATATTGGAACAAGGAAATTCTTTTTTTAATTGTCTCCACAACAAGATCAAAATAAGAATGAGGTCCATCAAACCTTTTAAGATCTTCAATCTTTAAAAAAAAAAAAACAAAAAAAAAAAAGAGAGAAATTTCCAGAGTTCCTTTCATTAGAATAAGGATCCCCAGCAAGAAGAAGATGGATATGAAGAAGATTTCCCATTTGTTAAACTAATTCACTTATCCAATTCAAGCTTATAGCTCAATTTTCTGACAATTAGACAGCAATTTAGCACTCCAATAAACAAAGAAGGACGTTTCCGACGATTTTTGACAAAGTTTGTACTCCCTCGCAGTTCACATTATCTCGCTGCCAGTCCTCATTTGTCTTTTTGGTGGATAAAGACAAATGGGGTATCCGCCTCCTCGGTCCAGGCTCACTTTGAAGAGACGCCTCCATTTTCAAGAAAAGAAGTCAAGAAACGGGACGTCCCGTTTCTTTTGGCGGTCCACTGCGCAGTTTCTTTCAATGTGCGCCGCAGCAAAACGCATCTTAGAGAAGTTCCTTTTTCACAATCCCACGTCAATTAGTTAGATATAAATAAAATGCAGACGAGAGATGTTAATTTTCCAAAACTACTTTTTTTATTTTTCAGAAGAATGCCGTAAACAGTTTCTTAATGATTGGCTTTTGATATGTCCATAAATCAAATCGAAATCGGAATTGAATCTAATTTTCGTGCATTTTTTGTTCATAATAATGAAAAAAATAACCATTGTATATTCCGGTTTGAATAGTTTTGCCCTTTTCTTAGTATTACAATTTACAATCTCTCTAATTTTCCACTAAAAGTCTTTTTAATATTTCAAAAAAGAAAACTGAAAAACCGAATCAATCCAATCCAAAACGAAGTGAGTATCCATTTTGGGTTTGGTTTAATTCAAAGTTAATACACATCAAAACGGTTTGATTTGGGCTTCTTGAAAATCCGAACTGGAAACCCAAACCAAACCGAACCATCAAAACCCCTTGTATTGATGCCATAACGTCTCAATCAATAATTTGAGTTTGGTATCTTTTCGATCGTTTGCTAATTCACTCATCGAATCCGTTCTTCCCAAAGGCACATACATATATTTCTTGAGTAGAGGCAGTGATTAAAGATGCCGTGGCCGAAGACACGTCTGGTTGACCACCTCTTTCTGGGAAATTACTTGGACCGTCTTTTTAAGGAAAGAAACTTCGGAAAGACGGACAACGCATACCTGCACGCTGGAGAAAACCGGGACGTCCCGTTCATTTGACGATCGATCCGTTTCTTTCAATACGAAAGAGCGGAGTATTTTTAAAATACCGAAACGGAGGCTATATAAAGCATGTTCAGTTCACCTTCTGCTTCGTCATCTACAAGGCTCGAGAGACACAGCAGTTCAACGAGCTCCCCACAGAGAAGAGCTCCAGCATCTGCAGAGTTCGAACAGAGTCAACACTGGAGCCGAGGGACATGGCGAATCACACGAGCCTGACAATTCAAGTCGAAGTCGGAAGGTACTCAATTCGCTCACGAATACATCGTTTTGGAAACTGTTGTCGTGACCGGAAGTGCAGGTTGAGCAAACTAGTCCGTTCTTGATTGGTTTTGATCGGTTTCTTTTGTGACTTGATGCAGGGACGACGATCAGCAGCAGCTGCAGGACCAGCAACAACAACAACAGGGATGGCTGGACTCCACCTTAAAGTTCCACATCGAGTTTGGTTTACTGAAGCTGCTCATGATCGCGCACTTCCATTCGATGTACATCATTTGCGAAGTCATCTACCTAATATCATTGATTGAGGTGACCGGATCCGTGAGCCCGAATCATGTTTACTGGTACTTGTACATTATTTCTGGAACTCTCGGCTTCGAGCTGCTCCTTTGGACAAACCTCTCTCTAGTCATGTGGTTGGTCATCAATTTTTGCTTATTAATGTATGCTCTGGCATCATCTGGTCAGCTTGCCCGAGGCTCTGACCGGTTTGTACAGCTTGTTCAGCCATTTGACGACACAGCATTTTCAGAAATTCACCTTGATTTTTGAAGCGCCCAGAATCATACTGTACTTGTGTGTTTTGATTTGTAGTTGTAGTCCTTTGTACTGCTTCTGATTTAGAGAAAAGACTGAAGAGAATGTAATCACAGACATGTTCTGGAGTTGCTGAATCTGACCTATGAATACCATTCACCATTCATGTTATTGAATTCCAATGGCTTTGTTTTTCTCCCCTTTCTTCTACTATTTTCTAGCAATTGAATCCAACTATTCAAGACCCCTATACATCCTGAGTTTTCATATTAGACGAAATTACACCTCAAGTTGACATCATAGACCCTTCCAAGTTTGGCGGCTCCTCCATGACCGTTGGATTTCGGCCTAGATGACAAGTTCTGATGGGCACAGAGGAGTGGTTGCCTCCAACTCGGATGAAGAACCTCTGCCAGAAGTGGTGGAGCTCAACATCGCATTGAGCTCTGTCACTGGCGGCAAACTGAGGTAGTGTGTAGCGGGTGGACAAGAGGCGGCCCTGCAACGGTGGCTAGGTTTTGCGTAGAGAAAGATATCTGTCGATACCCTGTACAATTTAAGTAGAAAGAAATCCATCCAAATTAAGAACAGAAATGAGGAGCAGTCGCAAGATTGCATATGCAGATGCGCAGAGAAATGCTCGACCTTGACAGAGCACCCCCAGCAAACAGCCCGTTATAAGCAAATAGTAACAGGCAATTCCAACAACTGAAATAAACAAACAAAAAGGGGAAAAAAATTGAGTCCTTTTAAGTAATCAAATGTGCACGCAGTTGCTTTGTTTAAGAGGGAGAAGCAGTTTGAGATTTGCTCTTTATAACCATCACTTGAATAAGGGATATTGTATCAGAAACTTTCTTTTTTCAGTTGGGGCCAAGACTAAAAGAGAGACACTCCCCCTTTAATTAAAAAGGTTGAGCAAACTTTAGGGTATTGTCATTCTCAAATGGGATACCCTTTCCTAAATTATGCCGTAAAGGGGCTCTTGATTCGTGCAGATCCTTCACCGCTTGCTCCATCATTTAGAAAGAGTTCCATCATCTTTCCGAGAAGTTGGGTTTGTTTTGTGTATGGAAACATGTGGCCGCAATTAGTACTTTTTCTAGAATTTTGGTGGAAGTTAAGCATGAAAATTACGATTTTATCAACATTGAAATGATCATCTTGTAAATGATCTGCTTGATAGGTCATCTTCATACCAATTAGTGGAAAGTTCAACATTTTTGCTATTTGACTTGTTACTTCAATAGGAGGGACTAATCTATTAGTTTTTCACAGACAATTACTCTATTATTGTTATCTTTTTGCTAGGTTACCCCCTGTTTTGAATATGTCATGGAGAACTTAGAAAGTTCAAGGTGTTTGGTGAACGGATTCAACCCAATTGCAAATTATATCAAAGTACAACGACCGTGAATGGAGTTTAGCCTCATGAGATAAATCGAAGGATGACATTTCCTTCATTTTTTCATTTGTATCTTTTGCCCTCCTTGTACCTTAATACGATGATTGTTTCTCCTAATTAATCTCGGCGATAATTGGAATCCATAACATGCTTAATCGTTAGTTTCTACGGAATTATGGAGATATAATCAAAATTCTCACGCTAGGACTGTTTGTACATGATTTTGGGCTAAGGACATGACTGGTTTGTTCAGATTTACAACGAGCCTGTAAAGGCAAAGTCAATTGACAACTAGTCGAGCTAATCATGGCATGAAGCTCTTCTCAAAGATGAAATGTAGGCTTGAAGCATTGAATCTCATTTATTACCAAGTAAAAATAAATATATGATGGGTGAAAACTGAAAACGGATTGGAGGGGAACCCATCATGGAAAGGCAAGACAGGTCTTGTCGTGTTTGACTCAATCTTTGTTCCTTTCATTATGTTTTGCTTCACTCACAAGGTAATCATCATCTCTTCAGAGTCTGCATTCGTCACAAATCTGTCATTGTACCGTTTAATACGTACCCGTCAACTTTGAGAACGACGAATAAAAAAACTTGTCTGATGAACGCGTTCAGTTTTTTTGTTCTTATCATCATATTATACTCGCAGATTGAAATCGCAAAAAGCATATGTTAGCCCCATGCCTTCAATTACAAATTCGATGTTTCTGGTGAATTTGCCAAAAAAAAAAAGAAAGTAAAAAAGATTCATGCCCTGAGACATTAGAGCACCCTGCCTCACGGAAAATAGAGTAACATCGGCATCCTCCTGCCCCCAACTCCGTGGCTGATTTAAAAAGAGCAACGATCTCTTTTACCATCTACGTTGACACGTCGTCATATTTCTTTTGTGGGAATACTTCATAATAAAGGAAATTACTTTTCGAAAAAATATTTTTTTTGAGAAAATTGGTAATTTTCCTTCATTTAATAATATATGACAAAAAAAAAGTTTTCCGATTTTTAGATCTCATATAGAAGATGATTTTCAATCTTATGACTTTATCTCAAACAAACAAAAAATCAAACTTTTAAATAATTGTTTATTTATGTTTTCTTTTAAATTTTTATTTTCTTTCTTTTTATTTTTCCTTCTTCCTTTGTCGGTTGTTGAGCCTTGATGATGGCCAATGACAGGCCACGAGCATGGCTTGAGCTTGCCGATCTCAAGCAAGTCGATCCTTGCTCGTGACTTGTCGATGGCCTCGGGCAAGGCTCAAGCCCATCAATATCTGGTGAGCTCAAGCTCAACCACATTGGTCATTGTTTAGGTCCTATGATTAACGGGAGTCGAAGGAGAAGGAAAAAAAAAAAAAAAAGGAAGATAAAACAACATCTTAAAAAATTCGATAAGGAGAAATTCTGCCCTCCTTAGGTTTAGGAATTCATTTTTCTAATTTTATGTATGAATATTTTCGTTGATCAAAAGTATCTTTAGTTGACAAGTCATTTTCGATAAATCAAACAAGTGAAAATTCAGAAAAACACTTTCACTTAAACAAATAAACTTTAAAATCTTTTGTAATTTTCCCTAAGACTTTTCCTAATTGTCGAACCAAATGGACCCCAAATTAGTCACTTCTTATAAATTATTCACCGCGATTCTTTGAGATGTCCCATACGTTTTCTTTTCCGGTCCAAGATCCACATTAGGGCACTTCAGGCCACTCCCCCACCTACCCCTTTTAGCGTACCACTATAAAAGCTTCGTGGACCCAACTTCGTTTGAATTGAAAAACGTTTCTTTTTCCAGTCCTTTTCGATACGGTGCAAATGAGGTAACGAGGACCCCGTGGAATTCTGGGAAAAGACGCGACAGATTCGCTAGCGACAATGGGGAAGTTCTACGTCTATCGCCATCGAAGGATTTGACTAAGTACGTCACCCTACTCTTTCGTTTAACATATCAAATGTAAAATGCCCCCACAAGTTTCATAACGTCCGGTTCTTTTCAGTCTCTCCCATTTTCTTCTTCTTGCTTTTATCATATCGGGGTTGCGAGGATTTACATCATTTTCAAGTGTATACGTCTGGTTCTTTTCAGTCTCTTTGATGATTTGTTCCTAATCCGTTGCAGCAGGAATACAAATAAGGTTGCAGATTGATTGGTTAAAGCCCATAAAGATGGATACCTGGCCTTTACTGAGGTCTCAAATTGATTGGTTAAAGCCCTTGAAACCCAGTGGGCTCTTTTTTTCTTTACTCTATTTGTACCCGTAGTCATTACCAAGTAATGAGAAGTACACTTTTCCAAAAAAAAAAAAAAACATTTTTCGGACTCCTCCTTTGGAAAACTTAAAAATCAAAACAAAGAGAGGGAGAGAGTGACAAAATAGTGCATTGGTCAACAACGGAGGTCCTGGCAGCCTTTGTTGTGAGGGAGAGATAGAGAGAGATCGTTGGCTCAATTGTGCAATATCAAATACTAAAAGCTACCAAAACCCAACCATAAGGGAGATAGGCAGTTCGGAGGCATATTCCGTAATCTTGATACTAAGAACTTACATTCGAACATTGGGTTGTCTTGGACTCAAGGTATCGAGACATGAGTATGAACATTGGAACAGTTGATAACTACGATAGAGGTCAAAGTGAATTTTCCAAAATGATTTTAATTTTAAGAAAACATGAGAAATAATCTCTTGTTCATGTGGACTTTGATATGCTAATAGAATGGTTGATAACTACAATATGGTATGGCAGTTTCTCATGAAACAAAGTGACACGAACTTATCGGGAGAACGGTATCATAAGTACTATAATTTTTATATGGCGGTAACTTGAGTGCTATAATTTTTTTTTTTTTTTTTTATCACTTAAGTGTCATAATTTATTAAATAAACTTTCACTTAGTGTCATAGTATTTTTTGTTGTTTGCTAAAAAAATCAAGCAAAAATAAATGATGGGTAAAGAGCGTATTTTGGGGGCACCGATGGAAAGGCGAGATAGGTCTTATTGTCTTTGACTTCATCTTGTCATTTTCATTTCGTTTCTGTTCACTCACAATGTAATCATCTTTCCAGCCCGCGTTCGCAACAAACCTACCATTTCGACATTTAATATGTACGGGCTGGTTTTGAGAACTATGAATGAAAAACTTGTCCGAATAAAAACGTGTCCCATTTTCTTATCCTAATCATCATTATATTATAGGCGCAAATTGTAATGGCAGTGCATGCATACCCACCGTCCTTTTGTGCTTGCCCATGCCCCCCAATTAAAAACTTGATGTTTTAGATGATCTAGCAAAAAATTTCATGCCTTGGGACATAACATTAGGAGGCCACATGGAAGATAATGTAACCCCTTTAATGTTCGACTACCATGTCATATAGTAGTGTGTCATGTTGCTTTTCCTTTCGTTTTGGAGGTAAGATGGTGTCTCGACCAATTTTCACAGTATCTCAACTAGCTCACCTTGCTAGGCGATCTTTAGGATGCACTCTCTCATGTTGGCATGGTGCATTCAGGATTTTATATCTGGAATGCTTTCAATGAAGCCTAAACTCAAGATTATAAATAGTAACGGAGTTAGGATTTAGGTTGAGTACCTATGAAATATAATAAAAAAATTGCATAAAAATATAGAACATATTTACATACGTTAAAGCATATATTAGTCATTAATAAGTTAAAAAGTAAACATCCTTGATCTGAAATTTTGCAAACTTTGCATATGAACTTTTTCTATAAGAACCTAGATAAGTATATGGACTAGGGGTGATCGGGTCCAGGGTGGGTAGGGTCTAGACCTGGACCCTGTTCCCGACCCTGTTATAACCGGTTCTCTTTTTTTGGACCCTGTTCCCGACCCTGTTTACATTGGACCCTGTTCCCGACCCACCCTGTTTTTCCGGTCCGGGAACAGGGTCAACCCTGTTTATATTGGAACCTATTTTGCAAAAATTAATGTACAGCACTCATATTTAAAATAAAGCGTTTAACATTCATATCGATCAGCATAAGCACATCCACCGTTGTAGCAAATAATTTGTACCTCATAACATCACTAGAAAAGGAAAAGAAAGAGAGTATTTCATCATATCACAGGTATCCACTCTAACTCCATTGATCATTTGCTGTAAAGAAAAGGCAAAAAGAAGAATTGATCGTATTCCAATGCCCCATCAACGAACCAATCATCGCATCTCGACCACTTCCATGATATTTAAGCTGCAACAATGCCAACAATGGCATACATCAACTGCTGAAACCAGAAAAAAATAGAATGCAACAACTTGAGGCATTCGTTTTCTCAAGAAAGATGTGTAATAACTTACCTTTCGAAACAACATGGATTCTCAAGCAGATATTCTGATCTGTCAAAGTTTGTGCTAGCTTCTTCCCGCTCCTCTTAGGTAATCACTCTTATATTTTTTTATAACTAGGATTGAGGCACCCACCTTAGGACCTTAGGTAGGCAAACCCCTGAAAATGTTTGTACTCAGTGGTGTGGGAATCAAACTTGTACGGCGTGCCAAATTCACACATATAAGTATGCCCTTAACCACTTAGTTGATCCTATGGGGTATATTGACTATCTTATATCACCACACCAGAGCATTACCTTGACATGTCATTGTAAAGGGCTCTTTTACGGAGCAAGTATGAAGCACATGGTCCACTATAATGAAATTAATTTGTTAGAAGACCAAAAGATGATACTCCAAAAATGAAGCGCTATACAGAGATTCAATTGATGATACAGATATATCAAAACATATATACAGTGGAAAGACAAAAGTTGGTGGAAGGAATAGAACATGACAACTACAAGTTTCACTTAGGAAGCCAACAACAAGCAAGACAAACGTTAGCTTTAAAGTGATATCCTCACTTGAAGAAGTTGACCATCAATCCACTCAAAAGAAAAAATAAGAAGTGCAAATCTACTGATGATATGATCATACTACAGGTTCTGGTGCTAAACCAAATTCAAGTCAACCGAAAGGAAAAGGAGCCAAGGAGCCACTTAATCGGGCAATAAAGCGAAAAACCCAAGGAAACACCAAATACATAGCGCAAGAAGAAATTTAGCCTCTGAGGTAATACAGCAAGCATAAGATACATCAATTACTTCATACAAGTTAAGAAATTTGACAAAGCTTCTTTAAGCAATCGACTGAGACTCCAATTTCATAACATCTCCTCAGTTATACATACATATATATATGACCAGACACATGATGAAGCAGTTTTGCCACCTAGAACTATGTGTTATTATCAGATCAGTGTAACCGCTCATTGTGAGAGAAGACTTAATTTCATGCATCAACTTTAAGGTCTAAACTGAATAAGATCCACATTAGTCTTGGTTGATCAAATCATGCGTGAAATAGGAGCAGACCAGCATCATAGAGAGAAAGGGCACAAAGAAAGAGCAACAAACAAAATCGAAGCCATGACCGGATCATGACTCATTTCTATGTTCTAAGGTGCATGAGCATCCCTTGGAAAGGGGAGAGACACATTAGAGTCAGCGCATGACAAATCAACGCATCTATAGCCATGTCCACAAAAATGAATATTAACAACGCAATAAAAACAAATTGCTGAGTATCCAAATGCTTAATCCTCCAAATATTAAATCCACGCCTTCGTGCAGCTCAAAAAATCAGATAAATTGACAATCACCACAATTTCAACACAAAAGCAGAAGCAGATAAAGAGCGATAACCCCTAAAATTCAGATGATGAAAAAGCTGATCACAAAGTTGAAATTATTCAAACCCAAATCTGCAGCCCACAGGCACAGATGAACCTCACAGAGAGAAAATCGCAGATCCAGGCTACTCACCAAAAAAGGCAAAGCAGCAATCTGTATTCACAAAACAAACACAGACCCAAAAACCAAAATCGTGATTCACAATAACCTCAAAGCGTTCACTCGTTCGCTCAACTCCTGACCAATTCTCAAGATTTGTCCCACCGAGAAAAAAAAACACCAAACTTGCAATACAAGAACGAATCAAAAGAGCAAACATCGACGGCGCCGGCGCGGGGTAAAGAACTAATTAGCCGACAGCTCAAGACGAAGAGTAAAAATCGTGCTTACCAGCGACGGCGCCGGCGCGGGGGACGGGGACTTGCCGAACCGCTCGGCGGGGAGGAGGACGCTGTCGACGGTGAAGATCGCGACGGGGGTGGACTTGAGCACCGTGCTGGCCACCCGTGAGGAGTCGACCCCGGTGTCGAGACGAGGAGGCCCGCGAACGTCTTGCACCCAA
Organism: Eucalyptus paniculata subsp. matutina; assembly: GCA_017140255.1. NCBI lineage: Eukaryota > Viridiplantae > Streptophyta > Magnoliopsida > Myrtales > Myrtaceae > Eucalyptus > Eucalyptus paniculata. The sequence goes on from CM029435.1 coordinate 48,255,527, forward strand.
CCTTCTTGAGCAGCGAGGTCGACGGCGCCGGGGTGGCGAGGATGGCCGGGACCAAGATGGGGGCGCTGATCTGGAGGAAGGCGATGCTGCTTCCGCTCGGATGGATCGGCGGAGGTGAGACCGTGAGAGGCTGAGAGCGACGAGCGTGTTGCGCGAGAGACTGAGAGTAAAGATAAAACGACTAGGGTTTTGTTTTGGGGCCCAAAAACCGGTTCTCAAACCGGTTCCCAAACCGATCCGGTCGATCCGGTTCCCGGGTGGGTATTCCCTCAGAACCGGTTCCCGGACCGGTTCAAACAGGGTCTGAGCTTTGGGAACCGGTTCCCGGACCGGTTTCAACCGGAACCGGTTCCCGACCCTGTTTTCCGGGTGGGCCGAACCGGGAACCGGGTTGACCCGGTCCGGTTGCACACCCCTAATATGGACTGTTGCTCTCCGGGGAAGATGATAAATTTATAATTGGTTATGTTTCAATATATATCTTATTAGCGAGGGCGATGACTATCGCTTGCTTCATGATTTCGTGACAAACTCTTTTACTATCCAAGGCTGTTATATTCCTCATCAAATCATCTTAATACCAAAAGTTTGCAATAAAGCTACCCTTAATTAGCATATGCGATCATACTCTTCCTCATTACATCAACCAATTTTTTATGTATTGAATGTCGAATGAACCGCTTCTTGCAAACGATTCCTCGAGACGTCCCATACTCTCCTTTTGCTGTCCAAGATCCGCATGGCCCAACTCCAGGCCACTCCATCAATCACCAACGTTTTCGAGACGTAGCATGATGTGTGCCTCTTTGGAAAAGGTTCATTAGTTTATGGAGTCTAAAATAAGACCGACATGTGGGGTCTGGCCAAGGCCAAGGAAGAAAATGAAAGGGAAAAGGCAAAAAAGGAAAAAAGAAAAAGGAAAATAAAATTAAAAACTTAATTTAAAAAAAAGGAAAACATAAAAATAAAATGAAAATGTGTTTGGTGAAAGAAAAAGGTGGAAGAAGTTATGAAAAATATTTTCCACTTTTGAAAAAAATAGAAAACATTTCCCTACTTTTGAAGGTATATATATATATTTTTCCAATAGCGGAAAACGTTTTTGCTTAATTAGTTCATTTTCCATGTAACGAACATAAAAAAATTTGGAAAATGTTTTTTGAAAGTTATTTTCCGCAAAACAAATGAAACCTTAAGCTCTCCAAAAAAAAAATATTTTTCGGGGAAGCTCATTTTTAGGAAAATAATCATATATATATATATATATATTTATGTTCGGTTGAAATTTAAAAATTAAATAAAAAATAATTTCCTAATATCTCTCTCCTCCATCGATTCGCACTCAGCCTCCGCCCTCTATCATCTCCGACCACACGTTGAGGCCGCTTTGTCTCCTGGAGGGAGAAGGGAAGGAGAGAGGGGTGGAGGCGCTTGCAGCGATGACACTTGTTGAAGATAACTATTATGTTTCTTTTAGTTATCCATATTTTTTCGGTATTATGCATATATCTCCCCTTATTGTATATATCCCTAATTGCTTATAATTAATAATAATCTTCCCCAAATTTCTATTTACATTGACGGTTTAATCAATGGACTCGAAGTCCATTGGTGGACCATTGGGTATGTTTTGGTCCAAATCCATCAATGAACCACCCAAGCCCAAGCCCAATTTTACCCAGACGTTGCCCCCGTCTAATTGCAATCATTGGAATTCGAGAGTAGCTTTTCAAAACTCATTAAATTGAGCACCATCACATGCAACAACAGGTATAAATTGAAGACTTTGAAAGAGCTACTTCTCAATATTATTTAAGCAAATTTATGCCTCGATAGTATTAGCAATCATACCTTACCCTTAATTAAAACCCTCGCAATATTGAATGCCATATATTTATCTAATGCCCGCTAATATATTAATCAATGACGGTCCACCAAATAAGGTTATCCCCAACATCTTACCCCAACCTCCTTCAATCTGTATAATCAATCCTTGAACCATTTTCTTGCTATTCTTTAGAAAGACTCTCTCTCTCACACGCGCACACGCACGCACACAACTGAAAACTGCACGCTCGTTGACTTCCTCTGCAACTGCAAACATCGGAGACCAGAAGATCATGAGTACAGCACAGCTACTATCGAACATTCTTCTCTGTCTCTCTCTGATCTTTCAATGCTCTTTTGCTGTCTCGCCATTCGGCAAGATCGTACCTCGCTTTCCTTCTGCCCTCATTCATCCCGAAAGTTCTCAACGACCAAAGTGGCAGCAACGGGCCCTATAAGACCAGGTACTTCACGCAAGTCCTCGACCACTTCGGCTTCTGTCCCGAGAGCTACCAGACGTTCCAACAGAGGTACCTGATCAACTCCACCTTCTGGGGCGGACTGCGGAGGAACGCCTCAATCCTCGTCCACACCGGGAACTAGGGCGACATTAAGTGGTTTGCCCAGAACACGGGCTTCACGTTCGAGATGGCGCCCCGCTTCAATGCACTTCTTGTGTTCATCGAGGTATATAGCCAACTGATCTAAATAATCTAGTTGTAATATCATATTTAAGCAAAACGGGATAGGACTTATGTCATTCTATTTTGCTCTTGCAAAGTACATTACAGGAAAGATTTAGAGATTGTTAATTCTTATTTGTTTCTTTGAAGCATCGGTTTTTACGGGAAATCGATTCCATTCAGGGGCAACAAAGAGGTGGCTTCCAGCAACTCGAGCACGCTGGGCTCTCTCTCTTCCACGCAAGCATTGGCGGACTACGTGACGCTGATCACCGATCTGAAGAACTGGACGGCCGAGGATTCGCCAATGGTGGTTTTTGGAGGTTCCTACGGTGGAAATATGCTGCTGTCTCTCTCCCCCTCTCTCTCTTCACAGCTCAGTTTAATTAATTAATTAAGAGTTGTGCTAAGTGTCATGGCCCGAAAGAAAGTAGACTCGAGAGGTTCCTAAGGGACGGCCGTGACTCACCCGTGGACCTCCTGTGCTCGCTCGGGTTCCCATCAAGACTTCTCCCGGAGATTTCCAAGGGCGGACATCACCGTCATTACGCCTAATTCTAGAAGTCTCATTTCATTAATGTCGGTAGCTAGTAATTAAACATTTATGTTGGTAGTTGAGGTGGTTTGATCTTGTCTGCCGATTAAATTCTAAATTAATAGTTGTAAGCTAAGGCCCTCGACTATAAGAAGGGGTGTCCTCCTCATTTGTAAGCATCCATTACTTCCGCAATACAAAGCATACTTCTTTCTAGAGCTCTTCTCTCTAGATACTTTCTCTCTCTACAATCCGGGTAAGGCGAGCAAGTGAGCGTTTGATCGAGCAAGGCTTGGCTTAGGTGCTTCGGCAATCAATATCAATCCTAAAGTGCCCGAGTCGCCGCGCGGCCACTATCCCAATCGATCGGCTCGTGACAAGTGGTATCAGAGCGTAAAAGAGATCCATTTCCAAGAGATTGAAGAGCGCCAACTGTTCGAGAAATGTCAAGCCAAGAAGCGGTTATGGATGGTGAGGCCATGCAAGTCAAGGAGACCTGCGGCCGATCAAAGAAGAGAGAAGCATCGATGGATGCCATAGCTGCATTCGATGAGAAGATCGGGAAGGTCTGGAGTGCCATGCTCGAACTCATGGAAGGTCTAGACGGTGTGCGAGACCGGATCATGGAGGTTGAGGGCTTGCTCTGTGAAGACTTCACGACCGGCATCAACCAAGCTACAGCTCCGTTGCATGACAAGGACGAAGCTCTCGAAGCATCGATCGATGGTTTGAATGAGCGCATCCAAGTGATCGAGGAGGTAAGCCCGTGTAGGGACGAGGTCGAAGCCGTGAAGGCGGAGATCCAAGAGCTCAAGACCGAGCTCGCCCTATGCAAACTAAGCATAAAAAATGGTGCGGTCCCTACTCAAGCGGTGCCCAAAATTGAGGTTCCGAAACCAAAGGAGTTCAAAGGCAACTGATTCGCCCAAGAGGTGGATAACTTCATGTGGAGCATGGAGCAATACTTCGGCACCGTCAACATCCGAGACGAGTCAATCAATATACGAACCACTTCCATGTTCCTTACTGATACGGCAATGCTTTGGTGGCACAATAGGTGCGATGAGATTAGACACGGCGCTGATCTTGTGGACACATGGGACGACTTCGTGAGGGAGTTCCGCGACTACTTTTTCCCCGAGTTCGCTCAACAAGAAGCTCGTAGCATCCTCCATTGCCTCGAACAAAGATGTACGATCCAAGAGTACGTGAAGAAGTTCACGGAGCTCAAACTCCAAATCCGCAATCTAAGCAAGGAGGAGGCTTTCGGAGCGTTCATGGATGGATTGAGGCCATGGGCACAACTCGAGCTAAAGCGACGAGATGTGAGTGGTCTTACAAGAGCGCTAAGCGTGGCTGAATCTCTTGTTGATATCACCAAAATTGAGCCGAAGAACAACCAAGCAAGAGATTGGAGGTCGGATCGATCCTCCGAGGACGAAGCAAGAAGCACTTCTCGAGGTGTACATGATCAAGGTGGCCGAGCCAAAACATGGGGAGAAGGAACTTCTAAGCTATCCTTCCAAAGGGGTCGACCGCAAACGGACTACATAAGTAAGTTCAATCAACTTTCGCCTTCTCCTTGCTTTATTTGCAAAGGTCCGCACTGGACCCAAAAGTGCTCGAAGGGGGATGAATCAACGCCCTCCTAGCTATCGAAGAGGTGGAGGACGAGCCCAAAGAAGAGAGGTGGCAAATCTGACTTGGAGGCGTGAAGACAATCAACTCCGTCCGAGCTTGATTGCCGTCCAAAGAAGAACGAATTACACCGAACGCGGACATGTTCTTTGTGGAGGTCAAAGTGTGTGGCCGAACACTTTACGCTTTGGTCGACACTGGCGCGTCGAACATGTTCATGTCGATCGAGGTAGCAAAGGCCTTGGAACTTCGTGTGGAGCCGACTGGGAAGATGTTCAAACCCATCAACTCGGATGGTCTCCATGGCGTAGGGTCGACTCTGGACGTGGGCGTCCAAATCGGCGGATGGAAGGGCAAGCTATCGTTCGAGGTAATTCCTCTCGACGATTATGATCTCATCTTGGGAATACAGTTTTTTCATAGCGTGAGAGCCATGATCAACATGAGGACCAAGTGCATCTCGATTGTCGACTCAAAAAGCCCGTCGATGATTCCTATGATCAAAGGGGTGATCGATGCCAAGACCATCGCAACGATCCGACACCTCGACAAGAGCTTGAAGGCCATGAAGCACATGGAGAAGCCAAAGGTAGAGTTGGATTCTACTCCAACTCACACCATGCCGATCCAAGTGCTCTTCCCCGAGGTGGAGTACTCATTGTGTGCCATGCCCGAGTCAAAGTTTGAGGTGATCATTGAAGGATGTGGTCCTTCATTCGTGAGCGTCCACACCAAACAAAGCCGAAATAAGAAAGCCCGTGCCAAAGCCCGTGCACATACCAAGAAGGCTGCCCATCAAGCTGTTAGCGACGAGGATGTCGCTAGATTGAGTGGGGGAGAATGTCACGGCCCGAAAGAAAGCAGACTCGAGAGGTTCCTAAGGGACGGCTGTGACTCACCGGTGGACCTCCTGTGCTCACTCGGGTTCCCATCAAGACTTCTCCCGGAGATTTCCAAGGGCAGACATCACCGTCATTACGCCTGATTCTAGAAGTCTCCTTTTATTAATGTCAGTAGCTAGTAGTCAAACATTTATGTCGGTAGTTGAGGCGGTGCGATCTCGTCCGCCGGTTAAATTCTAGATCAATGGTTGTAAGTCGAGGCCCTCGACTATAAGAAGAGATGTCATCCCTTATTTGTAAGCATAAACTATTTCCCCAATACAAAGCATACTTCTTTCTAGAGCTCTTCTCTCTAGATACTTTCTCTCTCTACAATCCGGGTAAGGCGAGTTAGTGAGAGTTTGATCGAGCAAGGCTTGGCTTAGGTGCTTCGGCAATCCAAATCGATCCTAAAGTGCCCGAGTCGATGCGTGGTTATGATCCCAATCGATCAGCCCGTGACATAAGCATGATAGTATGACCGTGTAACAGTTAAAGGATAATCACAAACTTTTCCTTTTTCCAACATAAGCGTGTGGAAAATCGCCAAACAAAACACAGACCTCTCTCTCTCTCTTATGGAAAATGTGTGGCTGAAGATTGACTTCATATACTAGATGCTCACTAATGAGTACCGCATCTTCAAAATTGTAACATTCACATGTCAAATAAACTACTAATACATTTTTACCCAAAGTGAGTTCACCACCAACTATTATGTCGCCACCTGCTAAAATTGGTCCTTTTTTTAATGCATTTACCCTGTGGAACTTGGGATTTTGCATACAAGTATTTTCGTGGTCAATCTTCAGCCACATTTTCCATAAGAGAGAGAGGTTTGTGTTTTGTTTGGCAATTTCCCACACGCTTGTGTTGGAAAAAGGAAAAGTTTGTGGTTATCATTTCATTGTCACATGGTCATACGTAGGGGTGAGCATGGTCTGGGTTGGTCCGGGCCACCCCCTAACCCTAGAACCAACTCGTACAGTGTCGGTCCTCAATTTTTAGGACCGAGGACCGACCCTATTGAACTTGGGACCAAGGACCGGACCGACCCAATGGGTTCGGTCTAGTTCCAAGGTCAACCCGGGACCGATCGATAATTTTTTTCGTCTTATTTTTTATACTCCCTAAAAAAGCAAACCTACAAATTCAAATTACACATCCATCGACAATGCGGCATTGTGCAACTAAACTATAAATACCAATACATATTTAGCAAATTTAAGATGACACAATAATAGAAATTTCGTACTTGCTAACCGCTCATCGAGATATGAGACAAAATGTAAAGTTTATGTAATCATCTATCTTTAATATTCATAACACCATATGCAAAAGCGTTTTCCTGCATTTGATCATGTAGAGTCCACTCAACCAAAAAATGAGCTTCACACCACTTGATTAACAAATCACCGTAGCAACTGCAGTACTACTCTACTATTTAAAAACTTCTACCATTTAACACAAATTGAAAAGCAAAGTGCAGCTAAAATTCATTAATAAAATACAATTAAACCATAAAAAATTCAAAATACTTAATATGAACCATGAATATATAACTTCACATCTTGTTAATTCACTTAAATTTCTAAACACCTGAAAACAAAACAAACGATACATAATTAATACTCAACAAAAGTTTTAAATTGAAATTACTATTAGTGTTATTGATAGAACATCTCAATATAATATAATATAACAGACATTTTACTTAGATTTGAATATATAAAAGAATTATAAATAATATAATATAATATAATATAGGGTTGGTCCGGGATTGGACCGACCAAAAACTCTTAGGACCAAGGACCAATCTGCATAGTGTTGGTCCTGGAATTTCATAACCAAGGACCGACCCAATCTCTTTGGGAACCGGATCAGGACCGGTAGGGTTGGGCTGGTCCAAGGTTGGTCCAGGGTCGACCCTAGACCGCTGCTCACCCCTAGTCATACGGTCATGTTAGCACAACTCTTAATTAATTAATGAGTTTATCTTATACAATGAATTAATTACATAGACAGCGCAGCTTTCTGGTTTGATAAGGAAAAGGAGAACGATGATTTCGCCAAATTGTATGCCGCGGCGAACATCTACTACAACTACAGTGGCGGCGTCCTGTGCTTCGATCTAATGGACAATTCCGATTCTCACGGCCTCGGCGGATGGGGATGGCAGGTACCCCACAATTTTTCACACTCTCGAAAGAAAAGATCTCCTAAGCAATGCCTCGTAAGAATTATCTATTACGTTGGTTTCAACTTGAAACCTTATCAACCAAGCTGCTTGCAATTTATCACATGAATAATGCTAGAGATGATAAGACTTATATATTAAATGGATTTACTAAATGATGTGACAAAATACTGTGGAGTGTTTAAAAGGGTATACTGACTCAATCTAATAACCATCTAATATATGAATGTTAATATCTCTGACATTAATCCAATGCAGAGATAACACTTGTGATGAGGTGAAGGTCTTAAGTTCTTCCTATTTGGTTGGTGGAGTAATGAATAAGTTAGGGAAGACTAGAATCAACAGTCATACAATTTACTGACCATTTAACATTGTATTAGAATATTTCAATGCTAAATCATGCATTTATCTAACAATTTAAGTTTTTAGAACAATTATCAGTAATCTCATAAAGTCTTACAAATTGTTCATTCTTCTTTCTATGACTCTTGAGAAATGACTCGATTTCTCAAAAGAAGTTTTCATGGTTCTTTGCCAAACTTGTAGCTTTGTGGCTATGGAGTCCTTATTTGATCTTTCGAATATTTCTCATCGTAGCGTCTATAACTTGGAAAATCACCCTTTGTCCAGATATAACTTCCCGAGTTCTGTTCGTTCCTTCGGATCCCAGATTGTCAATTTGTTTTGTTTCTTTTTTCTTTTTCTAAAAAAAGTTTTAATTTATTAACCCCATTTTGGTTAAGGGAATACATGCTACAGGCGTGCAATAGTTTAATATATATACGGTGGGCTGAGTGCATGCACTTTTAATCTATTTGAATAATCTAAAACGAAAGATCGTGTATACATAATCTGCAAAGTAAGTAATAAGCAAACCTCACCAAATTTAAGGATCCCAGTGTATTTGGATTCACACACTCAGTGGGCTCACTCTATCCAATCCATAAACATAGTTAAAGTTGGATGAGATATCTCACATTTCTTGAGGTGGGAAATTCCGTGTATCTTATCAAGTCTTAGTAATAGACTATGGTATCATCCCAATCCATGTCGAAATCACCAATCCTTTTTGTACCATTTCATGATCTCCAAGCTTCTTTTAGTGTGAGTGCATGTGATAGTGGTCGTGATTTATTTGCCCGCAGGCGTGCACGGAGATGGTAATGCCGATGGTTGGCAATTGACGGACGAGCATATTCCCAGCATACAAGTATAACTACAACCATACTTATACTTGTACATCTGACTCCATTGTCATCCCTAGTCCCACGTGGATCCCTATTGAGTTCAGCGGCCATGTGGTTAACCCGTATTTCATTATTCTATGCTTGACGCAACTTTTTTACAAGTATAAATGATCATTTATGAAGTTTCACATAAGTTTTTATATCTCGCACATCCTTATTTAGGGAATTGCAACATCTGTTTATCATGCCCCTTAACCTGAATTTTTGTGTCGATCATTGTGTGTACTTATTAAGAACGGGACATTAGGCGAACCTTGAGGAGATTTGGGAGCAACATCATCTTCTTCAATGGCTTAAGAGACCCTTGGAGTGGTGGAGGGTATCTCTCTTTCTGGTGTAGAGGGAGTGAATGGTTTAATAATCTTGTCTCTGTAGTAAAAATGGCAGGGTGTTGAAGAGCATTTCCAAGAGCATTGTTGCTATAGTGGCCAAAAAAGGTCAGCTTACTGGCTCTGAACCTTAGCATAAGCGACTCTCCGTTTTACGAATAAACGTTATCACAAAAAGATATTAGCATATCCCTTCGATGGAAGATGTGATGGTCGATCTTCACATTGATGAAAGGTTGTCCGTAGTATGTACAATCACATTTTCAGATACAAGTGCTAAAAATAGATTTTCTAGGACATACAACAAGTTACTTTTAACCGTCGTAAGTTGTCAATGATAGGGGCTCACCATGCTGACTTGTGATACTCAACCAATGAAGATCCCAAGTGGCTTCAAGATGTGAGAAAGAAGGAGATCAAGATCATTTCAGGCTGGATCTCTCAATACTACCTTGACTTGGCCAAATCATCTTCCCAATTTCAGTTTTCCAATTCATAGTGCTTTTAGTTCTTCAACTATCCAAGTGAAAACTTTTACTTCGGGGATTGCAGTGGCTCTTAGATTTTGTTTTCTTAAATGATTCTTGACATTAATAAACAATTATCTAGTTTGTCATATTAAGTTCAAATCATGTAAATGAGTCATATATGAAATGGAATGAAAAATGAAATAGCACATACTATAACTGCAATTTCACTTAGGCCTCTAATATAGTTATTATTGAGGGAAATTATCAAAAAGTTCTAAACCTATTGAATTTATGTCAGCAAATTGACACAAGTATAACAAGTTTAGGCAAAATTGACACCAGTACAACTCGCAATGCTTTTGAGTTTTCTTGATGGCAACCAAGAGTAACTTGTAAGCCCTTTGGATTGTGCTTGGTCATTCGAACTTTCCACCATATATGACCGAACGAGAATTCCAATAAAAGCTAATATTGGTGAAAAGGGCAATTTGAGTCTACTTAAAGCAAAGTAGGGCTAGGTATGCTAAGACTTGTTTACGAAAGCAATACTTCTAACTCATCTCACAGACTCTTACTCACTCAAGATCAAATATGCCTTGCTTATTCAAATAATCATTTGCAATTTGCAATTTGATATATCCATTACGATTCTTAAGCGAAACGTACATTGCCTCATGATCACTGAGAGTTTGAATCTAACAATAAGGATGGTCAACCATTAGTCAGTTTCACGATTCTTAAGGAGAAGCTCATGAGTATTTGTTTGAATGCTGCATGTGCATATGAGTATGCATGTTCTGTTAACAATATGCGTTAAGTATGACAGTATGGTCATTGTGTATATATGAGGGTTGTGATGTCCTCGCTTGATCTAGGAAAGGGCCACCCTCGCTAGACTCTAGTAGGCATCAACCTCGTTGGATTAAATTGACCAAATTAAAAATTTTAAATAGAATTAATCTCAATATAATATGTTTTAGAACTGTTAGAAAATCTTCCGACTACTTGTAGTTTATATAAATTAGTTGTAAGGGACATTTTGAGTATTTGGCTAATTTTCATCGAGTCGGCATCATTCCAACCCACACGTACCACTGAGATATACGAGGCTGTGCTTTTGAAAATGTCCCTAAAAGAAGGAGCAAGTGTGATTATTTGAATCCCTACACAAAGTTATTCTACTTCGGTCTCCTAGCTTTTGAGTATTCAAATGTAGATATCTCTATGGAGGGCCATCATTTCTTGCACCTCGAATTCATCCTTTTGATTTACTTTCCTCTTTTGATTTTTCTTCCAAACATTATAGCAAGTTTCACCAACCAATAGCACCATGGACCTTTCCTGCCCAATATCCATTCGACAAACGGATCGATTACTCCGAGAGATGGATAAACAAAGTAAAAAAGAAACCGCAAGTAGTATCCCGGGCCCATCTTGAGAGGAATTTCAACAAACATGTATGATTACTAGACATGTCTTGTAAAATAGTTTTGTAGGATGAGTTTCTTTCACAAAAAAATTTATAATTTGAATAATATTTTGTTAAAAATAATAATTTTATTATTTATAATAAATAAATGAAAAATATTTTTATCATTTGTGAAAATTTTTAGACATAAATTATTATTGATAATGAAAATTTTTTATTGATTATTTATTTCAAGTGATATCAGCAAATATTTTTGAAAAATTATTTTTCAAATAATTTACTCTCCGCAAAACAAATGGAATTATTTATGCTGTTTAGAAATATGGATCACTGACCATTTAGGTAGACTTATCGGGTAAGTTTTGGTCCAAATCCATCAATAAACCACTAAAGCCCAACCCTAAGCCCAATTTAACCCACGCGTTTGCCCCTCCTCTAATTGTAATCAGTGGAATTGAAGAGTAGCTTTTGACTCATTTAATCGAGTCCCATCAAATGCAATCCATCAACTTCATACCTCCATGGGATTAGCAATCATGGCATCTACCTTACCCTTAATGAAAACCTTCGTGACATTGAATGCCAGATATTTGTCTAATGCCAGCTAATACATCAATCAATGATGGCCCACCGAGTAAGTTTTTACCAGCATTTTAGGCCAGGCCCCAACCTCCTTTGATCTGTAAGTTTTTCTGATCAGTCATTGAACTTCTTGCTATTCTTTAGAAAAAACTCTCTCTCTCTCTCTCTCTCTCTCTCTCTCTCTCTCTCTCTCTCTCTTTCTCTGTGAACAGAAAACTGCACGCTGGTTGACTTCCTCTGCAACTGCAAACACCAGAGACCGGGAGATCATGAGTACAGCACAACTACTACTGAACCTTCTTCTCCATCTCTCTCTGATCTTTCAATGCTCTCTTGCCGTCTCGCCATTCCGCAAGATCGTACCTCGCTTTCCTTCCCCCGTCATTCATCCTGAAAGTTCTCAACGACCATCGATCTCCAACGACCAGAGCGGCAGCAATGGAACCTACGAAACCAGGTACTTCACGCAAGTCCTCGACCACTTCGGCTTCCGCCCCGAGAGCTACCAGACGTTCCAGCAGAGGTACCTGATCAACTCCGCCTTCTGGGGCGGCCCACAGAGGAACGCCCCGATCTTCGTCTACACCGGGAACGAGGGCGATATCGAGTGGTTCACCCAGAACACGGGCTTCATGTTCGAGACTGCGCCCCGCTTCAATGCCCTTCTTGTGTTCATTGAGGTATATTGGCAACCGATCTAAATACTGAAAGCTATATTGTTTTGCTTTTGCAAAGTATATTATAAGAAGGTTATAGAGATCATCATTCTTATCTGTTTCTTTGAAGCATCGGTTTTACGGGAAATCGATTCCGTTTGGGGGCAACAAAGAAGTGGCATACAGCAACTCCAGCACGCTGGGCTATCTCTCTTCCACACAAGCATTGGCGGACTATGCGACGCTGATCACCGATCTGAAGAAGAACTGGACGGCCGAGGATTCGCCAGTGGTGGTTTTTGGAGGTTCCTACGGTGGAAGTATGCTGCTGTCTCCGTCTCTCGCTCTCTCTCTCTCTCTCTCTCAGCCTTCACAGTTTAGTTTAATTAATTAATTAATTAATGGGTTTGTCTTATATAATAGATTAATTGCGTACTTGGTTGTGCATGGAGGTTTCTAGTTTGATAAAAAAAGGAGTTAAAATTTGTTCAGATGAATGATTTTGTTTATTGAAAATGTAACAGTGCTGGCGGCATGGTTCAGGCTCAAGTATCCGCACATTGCAATTGGCGCTTTGTCATCGTCTTCGCCGATCCTCAACTTCGACAACATCACCTCTCCCTACAGCTTCAACGACATCATCACTCAAGACTTCAGGGTTCTCTCTCTCTCTCGCTGAGTTTGTGTCTGTTTTTGGTTATTCTTGGATTACAAAGACTTTACAGAGGTGGGGACTAGGATAAGGTCAGCTAATAGGACATAGAAGGTCTTCTTCGGCCATGGGCCAGAGATCGTAGTGGAAAGATGTGCATGACAAAAGGAATCCGAAGATGGTCCCAACTCCAACTTTCTAGTCAAAGATTCCATAGCCGCCCACCGTATACAATTCAAAGTATATTAAGGCACTGTTTGGTAACCATCCAAACAGTGCTTGATTTTGATTTTTTGTTCTCGGGATCAGTTTGGGAATAGAATCGCGTTTAGCAAAATTTTTATTCCTGAGAACAGGTTTGGAGTAGAATCAAGAATAATAATAAAAAAAATTGATTCTTGTTCTAGGAACAAAAAAATGAATAATAAAAGTGGAACCCTTCCCTCCCCTCCTCTGTTGCCGTTCGCCACTGTCCGCCACTGCCCTTTGCCGCCATCCACCGCTGTCCGCCGCCGCTGTTCGCCGATCACCGACAACCAGTCCAGTGAGCTCGCCAGAGGCTTGCCAGGCCAGGGCGAGGTCCGGCGAGCTCGTTGGAGGCAAGCCCAGCCACTGGCAAGGCTGAGCCTCAGCAAGGCTAGGCAAGCCTTGCCAATGGCTAGGCGGGCCTCGCCGAGGTTGGGCAAGCCTTCGCCTAACCTCGCCGGTGGCCATGCAGGCCTTGCCTAGCCCCGACGAGGCCGAGCCTTGCCCAGTTGCGAGGCTCGGTTGACGTGGGTCGGCGACATTCCGGTCGACGATTGGCTTGAAGAAGAAGAAAAAGAATATGAGAAAAAAAAAATAATAAAAGAGAAAAAGGGAAAAAAAGTAAAAAAGTATAAAAATTATTTAAAAATTAAAAGAAATTGATTTGGAACATAATCAATGAAAGCACAAGATCAAACGCAATTTTACATTAGAATCGAAATTTTGTACGATTCAAATAACTTAAAATGCTTAGAATTTGTTTCCGGGAACAGAATCAAAAAAATTATTTCTAATCGAATCTACTCCTGGGAACAGAATCCTTACCAAACACACCCTAAGATTTCACTTTGTCTAAACATTTGTAAATCAAGAAAAGTCTTGAGATTACTATTTATTCTATTTAGTACATTTGATTATGTATTAGACTCCCGACTTATCGTTTCTTTACATCATGACACTGTGTCACTTATTACTTTACACACACACACACCGCCAGTTATTCAATGTATGTGTTCTCAATATCAATTATATAGATTTACATGAGTCATGACTATATGAAAATTGTGTGAGCCTAAAAGCGCAATCAATGTGAATATCCAGAGTGAGAGCGAGAATTGTTACAAAGTGATCAAGCGATCATGGCAGAAGATCGAAGATACGGCGAAGCGACATGGCGGACTTGAGATCCTGGGAAAATCATTTGGACTGTGCAAGTGAGAGTTGAGGCATAGGCAATTATAGCTTCTCACGGATTTAATTTATTCTGTTTGCGGGATATTTTGTTTATGCGATGACCCCTTTGCAGGAACTCCATGGATGCGGATAATCTCCAAGGTTGGCTCCAGACTGCTCTCATTTACACGGCCATGACCGATTATCCAACTCCTTCCAATTTCTTGAACCCCTTGCCAGCTTACCCAGTCAAACAGGTATAGCTTGCTTAACTAATGATAACCTGTATTAGCAGTGTAATCTAAGCAAGATCTTCAAGATCATACTTTACAGTATTTCCAAGTGACTTTGGCATTTTTTTGGGGGGGGGGGGGGTACATAGATCTGATCTTAAGGGGAAATTAAAGCTAGTTCTCGATTTAACCAATCTCGTTTTTAAAGTCCAAGTAAACTCGACATTAAAACTGAAAGAATCCTTGTAGTATATGATCAATTTGTGAAGCAGATCTGATCTTTGAGGATTGTATGGTAGCGTGTGTGATTGACCAAGGTGAATGAAGGATTGGCATACTTTGTTCCAGCATTAGGCGACTTGGTCCCATTACTTCAAAATCAATTTGTGACAATTTAGTTGGCTCACTTTGTTGCGCCGACATTGAGGCGTGACGGCACCATTTTGTAAAGCGCTTTTCTATAACTTCTTCAAGATATAGCTCGATGGCTGAAAAGACAAATCGGATACACGACGAACATTTATGCTCTCTCTGTTATCATTTTGCGCAGATGTGCAAGGCGATAGATGATCCGAGCAAAGGGGATGATGATTTCGCGAAATTGTATGGCGCGGCAAACATCTACTACAACTACAGCGGTGGCGTCTCGTGCTTTGATCTATTGGATGATTCCGATCCTCATGGCCTCGGCTTATGGGCATGGCAGGTACCCCCACAATTTTTTCACTCTCGAGAAAGAAAATTTCTCTTTGTTGCTTTAGTTTCCAACTGAAAAGCTTGTCAACCGAGCTGCTTGCAAATCATCATATAAAAAATGCTAGAGATGTCGAGACTCATATGCGAAATGGGTTTACTATATAATGGGATGGATTTTTTTGTACAATGCTTAGACGGGCATACCAACTTAAATTTTAGCAAAATCCATTTAGTTCATCAGTCTTAATTTCTCCGACATTCCTGTACACTGGATTTGATACTGTTGCTGAGATGAAGTTCATGGGCTCTTTCTTTATGGTTATGGTATGTCCTCGTAATTTTTACTTTTTGTACCATCCCATGATCTCTAAGTTTTTTTTAGCACGAGCACATGTGATAGTGATCGTTATTTATTTCCTTGTAGGCATGCACGGAAATGGTAATGCCAACAGACGGCAATCGAGAGACAAGCATATTCCCAGCTTACAAGTACAACTATAATGATACAATCAGCTCCTGTGCATCTGACTCCAGCGTCATCTCTAGGCCCACTTGGATCCCTACTGAGTTCGGCGGTCATGTGGGTAACCCGTCCTTCATTATTCTATGCTCGTTGCAACCTTTTTATAAGTATAAATGAGAATTTATGAAGTTTCACATAAGCTTTCATATCTTGCATGTCCTAACTTAGAGAATTGCAACATCTATTCATCCTGCCTCCTAACCTGAATTTTTGTGTCGATCATTGTGTGTACTTAAAAAAAACAGGACATTAGCCGGACCTTGAGGAGATTTGGGAGCAATATCATCTTCTTCAATGGCTTAAGAGACCCATGGAGTGGTGGAGGGTATCTCTCTCTCTCTCTCTCTCTCTCTCTCTCTCTGTGGTGTGGAGGGAATGAATTGTTTAATAATCTTGTCTCTGTGGTAAAATTGGCAGGGTGCTGAAGAGCATTTCTAAGAGCATTGTTGCAATAGTGGCCGAAAAAGGTCAGCTCAGTGACTTTGAAACTTAGCATAAGCGACTCTTCATTTTATGAATAAACGTTATCACAAAAAGATATTAGTGAATCCCTCGATGGAAGAAGTGATGGTCAATCTTCACATTGATGGGAGGTTGTCCGTGGTATGTACCATAACATGTTCAGAGACAAGTTATAGAAATAGAAATTCTAGGACATACAACAAGTTATTTTTAACCGTCTTAAGTTATTGATGATAGGGGCTCACCATGTCGATCTACGATACTCGACTAGTAAAGATCCCAAGTGGCTTCAAGATGTGAGAAAGAAGGAGATCAAGATCATTTCGGGCTGGATCTCTCAATACCATCATGACTTGGCCAAATAGTCTTCCTAATTTCGGTTTTCCGACTCATAATGCTTCTAGTTCTTCAACTATCCAAGTGAAAACTTTTACTTTGGGGATTGACAATGGCTCTTATATGTTGTTTTCTTAAATAATTCCCAACATTAATAAATGATTATCCAATTTATCATATTAAGTTCAAATCATGTAAACGAGTCACCTATTCATTCATGTGAAATGGAATGAAAAATGAAATGGCAAATATCACAACTAACATTTCAATCATATCCCCCATATAGTTATTATTGGGGAAAATGATCAAAAAAGTCCTAAATCAATTACATTTGTGTCAATTCATTTCTAGATCTTTTATGCAAATTGACACGAGTACAATAAGTTTAGGTAAAGTGACACAAGTGCAGTTCGCAAGAGCTATTTTTGAGTGTTCCCCATGCTAACTGAGAGTAGCTTATAAACACTTTGGATTGTGTTTGGTCCCTTGAATTTTCCACTATATACGACCGAACAAGATTCCAATGAAAGCTAATATCAGCGAAAATAGCAGTTGACACTAAGACTCGTTTATGAAGTTACTACTTTTAGTTGATGTCATGAATTCTTTCTGACTCAGGATCAACTATGACCCACTTATTCAAATAATCATTTGCAATTTGTAATTAGATATATGCATTATGATTCATAAGCACAATGTACATTGTTTCATGATCATTGAGAGTTTGGATCTAACAATAGGGACAATCAACCATTAGTCAGTTTATTGTTTCATAAGGATGAGCTCATTCGTATTTGTTCAAGTGCTGCATGTGCATAGGAGTATGCACGTTCTATTAACAATATCTCACAAGTACGACAGTAGAGTTGGCGTGTATATATTGAATGAGTGAAGTCCATTGCACGTGGGTGTGTAGGTCCGAACAGAAACTCTAAAATCATTTATTAATCGAAGTTAGAATGCTCGTTTTACATGGTCATTAGCTCTTATTGAAAATATTGATTTACTTATAAACATGGAAGTGATCTTCATCGCAATTTCCATAACTCTCATCATGCTTCTTGGCCTTAGTTCATGAATAGCACAAACAATCATGGAACAACATTCATCAATTTCTCGTTTTTCATATTAGGATGTATTGTTGTTTGAAAAACAATCGACTTGATCTTAATAAATTCTTACTTAAGTGAGTTATGTGTGATTTTACTAAAATTAAAATGTTTATAACTAAATTGACATCCGTACAACATATTCATGAATGATTTTATAATTTTTCAAAAAGGGAAAGAAAGAAATTAAATTCACATCTTCCTTTACCGGTGTTTCATTGGACATAACTTTGATCGTGGAAAAGAGGGGGTTTTAAATTAGTGATAAATTCACATCTTAAGAAGCTAATCCAATTATTATGACACATGTTATAGCATCATCAGTAATAATCACATGAGAGTAAAAAAAGCCAGAAAAGATAAAAGAAATAAAAATTTCAACGAGTTCGAGTCAGAGATTCGAGGAAAGACTCCTTGACCTTGTTATTATGCAATTCTTTGTTCCAAAAGGACGTTTCACACCTTGACCTTTTCTGCAAGTTTAAAACGCCTGGTCCTAAAAATTGCGTCAGTTCTAGTACTTTAGAATAGTGACTTGAGATTGCAATAACCGAGCTACCACCTGCATCGTACAATATGCGTAACCCAATGGTTTTGGAGCACAAATCATATATTGGAACAAGGAAATTCTTTTTTTTAATTGTCTCCACAACTAGATCAAAAATAAGAATGAGGTCCATCAAACCTTTTAAGATCTTCAATCTTTAAAAAAGAGAGAGAGAGAGAGAGAGAGAGAAATTTCCAGAGTTCCTTTCATTAGAATAAGGATTCCCAGCAAGGAGAAGATGGATATGAAGAAGATTTCCCATTTTTTAAACTAATTCACTTATCCAATTCAAGCTTATAGCTCGATTTTCTGACAATTAGACAGCAAATTAGCACTCCAATAAACAAAGAAGGACGTTTCCAACGATTTTTGACAACGTTTGTATTCCCTCGCAGTTCACATTATCTCGCTGCCAGTCCTCATTTGTCTTTTTTGGTGGATAAAGACAAATGGGGTATCCCCCTCCTCGCTCCAGGCTCACTTTGAAGAGACGCCTCCATTTTCAAGAAAAGAAGTCAAGAAACGGGACGTCCCGTTTCTTTTGGCGGTCCACTGCGCAGTTTCTTTCAATGTGCGCCGCAGCAAAACGCGTCTTAGAGAAGTTCCTTTTTCACAATCCCACGTCAATTAGTTAGATAGATAAATAAAATGCAGACGAGAGATGTTAATTTTCCAAAACTACTTTTATTTTTCAGAAGAATGCCGAAAACAGTTTATTAATGATTTGGCTTTTGATATGTCCATAAATCAAACCGAAATCGGAATTGAATCTAATTTTCGTGCATTTTTTGTTCATAATAATGAAAAAAATAACCATTGTATATTCCGGTTTGAATAGTTTTGCCCTTTTCTTAGTATTACAATTTACAATCTCTCTAATTTTCCACTAAACGTCTTTTTAATATTTCAAAAAAGAAAACTGAAAAACCGAATCAATCCAATCCAAAATGAAGTGAGTATCCATTTTGGGTTTGGTTTAATTCAAAGTTGATACACATCAAAACGGTTTGATTTGGGCTTCTTGAAAATCCAAACTGGAAACCCAAACCAAACCGAACCATCAAAACCCCTTGTATTGATGCCATAACGTCTCAATCAATAATATGAGTTTGGTATCTTTTCGATCGTTTGCTACTTCACTCATCGAATCCGTTCTTCCCAAAGGCACATACATATATTTCTTGAGTATAGGCAGTGATTAAAGATGTCGTGGCATCTGCAGAGTTCGAACAGAGTCAACACTGGAGCCGAGGGACATGGCGAATCACACGAGCGTGACAATCCAAGTCGAAGTCGGAAGGTACTCAATTCGCTCACGAATACATCGTTTTGGAACCTGTTGTCGCGACCGGAAGTGCAGGTTGAGCAAACTAGTCCGTTCTTGATTGGTTTTGATCGGTTTCTTTTGTGATTTGATGCAGGGACGACGATCAGCAGCAGCTGCAGGACCAGCAACAACAACAACAGGGATGGCTGGACTCCACCTTAAAGTTCCACGTCGAGTTCGGTTTACTGAAGCTGCTCATGATCGCGCACTTCCATTCGATGTACATCATTTGCGAAGTCATCTACCTAATATCATTGATTGAGGTGACCAGATCCGTGAGCCCGAATCGTGTTTACTGGTACTTGTACATTATTTCTGGAACTCTCGGCTTCGAGCTGCTCCTTTGGACAAACCTCTCTCTAGTCATGTGGTTGGTCATCAATTTTTGCTTATTAATGTATGCTCTGGCATCATCTGGTCAGCTTGCCCGAGGCTTTGACCGGTTTGTACAGCTTGTTCAGCCATTTGACGACACAGCATTTTCAGAAATTCACCTTGATTTTTGAAGCGTCCAGAATCATACTGTACTTGTGTGTTTTGATTTGTAGTTGTAGTCCTTTGCACTGCTTCTGATTTAGAGAAAAGACTGAAGAGAATGTAATCACAGACATGTTCTGTAGTTGCTGAATCTGACCTATGAATACCATTCACCATTCGTGTTATTGAATTCCAATGGCTTTGTTTTTTTCCCCTTTCTTCTACTATTTTCTAGCAGTTGAATCCAACTATTCAAGACCCCTATACACCCTGAGTTCTCATATTGGACGAAATTACACCTCAAGTTGACATCATAGACCCCTCCAAGTTTGGCGGCTCCTCCATGACCGTTGGATTTCTGCCTAGCCGACAAGTTCTGATGGGCATAGAGGAGTGGTTGCCTCCCAACTCGGATGAAAAACCTCTGCCAGAAGAGGTGGAGCTCAACATCGCATTGAGCTCTGCCACTGGCGGCAAACTGAGGTAGTGTGAGCGGGTGGACAAGAGGCGGCCCTGCGACGCTGGCTAGGTTTTGCGCGGTAGGTGGCCAAAAAAGGTTAGGGGGGAATGGAGTTACGAAGCCCGATGAAGAAAGAGGCGGCTTGTGGTGGCGGGACAACATCGGCCAAGATATCTGTCGATACCCTGTACAATTTAAGTAGAAAGAAATCCATCCAAATTAAGAACAGAAATGAGGAACAGTCGCAAGATTGCATATGCAGATGCGCAGAGAAATGCTCGACCTTGACAGAGCACCCCCAGCAAACAGCCCGTTATAAGCAAATAGTAACAGGCAATTCCAACAACTGAAATAAGCAAACAAAAAGGGGGGAAAAATCGAGTCCTTTTAAGTAATCAAATGTGCACGCAGTTGCTTGTTTAAGAGGGAGAAGCAGTTTGAGATTTGCTCTTTATAACCATCACTTGAATAAGGGATATTGTATCAGAAACTTTCTTTTTTAAGTTGGGGCCAAGACTAGAAGAGAGACACTCCCCCTTTAATTAAAAAAGGTTGAGCAAACTTTAAGGTATTGTCATTCTCAAATGGGATACCCTTTCCTAAATTATGCCGTAAAGGGGCTCTTGATTCTTGCAGATCCTTCACCGCTTGCACCATCATTTAGAAAGAGTTCCATCATCTTTCCGAGAAGTTGGGTTTGTTTTGTGTATGGAAACATGTGGCTGCAATTAGTACTTTTTCTAGCATTTTGGTGGAAGTTAAGCATGAAAATTATGATTTTATCAACATTGAAATGATCATCTTGTAAATGATCTGCTTGATAGGCTACCTTCATACCAATTAGTAGAAAATTCAACATTTTTGCTATTTGACTTGTTACTTCAATAGGAGGGATTAATCTATTAGTTTTTCACAGACAATTACTCTATGCTTGTTATATTTCTGTTGTGGTCACCCCTGTTTTGAATATGTCATGAAGAACTTAGAAAGTTCAAGGTGTCTGGTGAGTGGATTCAACCCAATTGCAAACTATATCAAAATACAACCACCGCAAATGGAATTTAGTCTTATGAGATAAAGCAAAGGATGATATTTCCTTCATTTTTCCAATTGTATCGAGGCGATAATTGGAATCCATAACATGCTTACTCGTTAGTTTCTATGGAATTATGTGAGATATAATCAAAATTCTCATGCTAGGACTGTTTGTACATGATTTTGGGCTAAGGACATGACTGGCTTGTTCAGATTTACAACGAGCCTATAAAGGCAAAGTCAATTGACAACTAGTCGAGCTAATCATGGCATGAAGCTCTTCTCAAAGATGAAATATAGGCTTAAAGCATTGAATCTCATTTATTACCATGTAAAAATAGAGATATGATGGGTGAAAACCGAAAACGGATTGGAGGGGGACCCATCAAGGAAAGGCAAGACAGGTTTTCTGGTGTTTGACTTAATCTTTGTCCCTTTCATTACGTTTTGCTTCACTAACAAGGTAATCATCATCTTTTCAGAGCCTGCATTTGACACAGATCTGTTATTGTACCGTTTAGTACGTACCGGTCCGCTTTGGGAACAGCGAATAAAAAAACTTGTCTGACGAAGGCGTTCAGTTTTCTTGTCTTTATCATCATATTATACTCGCAAATTGAAATCGGAAAAAGCATATGTTAGCCCCATGCCCCCAATTGCAAATTCGATGTTTCTGGTGAATTTGCAAAAAAAGAAAAAAGAAAAAAAGATTCATGCCCTGAGACATTAGAGCACCCTGCCTCACGGAAAATAGGGTAACATCGGCATCCCCCTCCCCCCAACTCCGTGGCTGATTTAAAAAGAGCAACGAACTCTTTCACCATCTAGGTTGACACGTCGTATTTCTTTTGTGGGAATACTTCATAATAAAGGAAATTACTTTTCGGGAAAATATTTTTTTGAAAAAATTGATAATTTTCCTTCATTTAATAATATATGACAAAAAAAAGTTTTCCGATTTTTAGATCTCATATGGAAGATGATTTTCAATTTTATGACTTTATCTCAAACAAACAAAAAATCAAAATTTTAAATAATTATTTATTTATGTTTTCTTTTAAATTTTCTTCTCTTTCTTTTTATTTTTCCTTCTTCATATGTTGGTTGTCGAGCCTCGACTACGGCCAATGACAGGCCACAAGCATGGCTTGAGCTTGCTAGTCTCAAGCAAGGTCGATCCTTGCTCGTGGCTTGTCGATGGCCTCGGGCAAGGCTCAAGCCCGTAAATATCTCGTGAGCTCAAACTCAACCACATTGGTCATTGGTGAGGTCCTGTGATCAACGGAAGGAGAAGGAAAAAAAAAAAAATAAGAAAATAAAATAACATGTTAAAAATTTCGATAGGAGAAATTCTGCCCTCTTTAGGTTTAGAAATTTACTTTTTAATTTTATGTATGAATATTTTCGTTGATCAAAAGTGTCTTTAGTTGACAAGTCATTTTCGATGAATCAAACAAATGAAAATTCATAAAAACACTTTCACCGAAACAAATTAACCCTAAAATCTTTTACAATTTTCCCTAAGACTTTTCTTAAATGCCGAACCAAATGGACCCCAAATTAGCCACTTCTTATATATTATTCACCACGATTCTTTGAGAGATCCCATACGTTTTCTTTTCCGGTCCAGGATCCACATTGGGGCACTTCAGGCCACTCCCCCACCTACCTTTTTTAGCGTACCACTATAAAAGCTTCGTGGACCCAACTTCGTTTGAATTGAAGAACGTTCTTTTTCCAATCCTTTTCGATACGGTGCAAATGAGGTAACGAGGACCCCGTGGAATTCTGGGAAAAGACGCGACAGATTCGCTAGCCACAATGGGGAAGTTCTACGTCTATCGCCATCGAAGTATTTGACTAGGAACGTCACCCTACTCTTTCGTTTAATATATCAAATGTAAAATGCCCCCACAAGTTTCATACGTCCGGTTCTTTTCAGTCTCTCCCATTTTCTTCTTCTTGCTTTTATCATATCGGGGTTGCGAGGATTTACATCATTTTCAAGTGTATAGGTCCGGTCCTTTTCAGTCTCTTTGATGATTTGTTCCTAATCCGTTGCAGCAGGAATAGAAATAAGGTTGCAGATTGATTAGTTAAAGCCCATAAAGATGGATACCTGGCCTTTACTGAGGTCGCAAATTGATTGGTTAAAGCCCTTGAAGCCCAATGGGCTCTTCTTCTTTTTTACTCTATTTGTACCCGTAGTCATTACCAAGTAATGAGAAGTACACTTTTCCCAAAAAAAAAAAAAAAAACTTTTCGGACTCCTCCTTTGGAAAACTTAAAAATCAAAACAAGAGAGAGGGAGAGAGTGACAAAATAGTGCATTGGTCAACAATGGAGGTCCTGGCATTCTTTGTTGTGAGGGAGAGATAGAGAGAGATCATTGGCTCAATTGTGCAATATCAAATACTAAAAGCTACCAAAACCCAACCATCAAGGAGATAGGCAGTTCGGAGGCATATTCCGAAATCTTGATGCTAGGAACTTACATTCGAACATCGGGTTGTCTTAGAGTCAAGGTATCGAGACATGAGTATGAACATTGGAACGGTTGATAACTACGATAGAGGTCAAAGTGAATTTTCCAAAATGATTTTAGTTTTCAAGGAAACATGAGAAATAGTCTCTTGTTCGTGTGGACTTTGATATGCTAATAGAATGGTTGATAACTACAATATGGTATGGCAGTTTCTCATGGAACAAAGTTACACAAACTTATCGGGAGAACGACATCATAAGTACTATAATTTTTATATGGCATTAACTTGAGTGCTATAATTTATTTTTCTTTTTTTTTATCACTTAAGTGTCATAATTTATTAAATAAACTTTCACTAAGTGTCATAGTAATTTTTTTTTTGTTTGCTAAAAAAATCAAGCAAAAATAAATGATTGGTAAAGAGCGTATTTGGGGGGCACCGATGGAAAGGCAAGATAGGTCTTATTGTCTTTGACTTCATCTTGTCCTTTTCATTTCGTTTCTGTTCACTCACAAGGTAATCATCTTTCCAGCCCGCGTTCGCAACAAACCTACCATTTTGACATTTAATATGTACGGGCTGGTTTTGAGAACTATGAATGAAAAACTTGTCCGTATAAAAACGTGTCCCATTTTCTTATCCTAATCATCATTATATTATAGGCGCAAATTGTAATGGCAGTGCATGCATACCCACCGTCCTTTTGTGCTTGCCCACGCCCCCCAATTAAAAACTTGATGTTTTAGATGATCTAGCAAAAAATTTCATGCCTTGGGACATAACATTAGGAGGCCACATGGAAGATAATGTAACCCCTTTAACGTTCGACTACCATGTCATATGGTAGTGTGTCATGTTGTTTTTTGTTTCGTTTTGGAGGTAAGATGGTGTCTCGACCAATTTTCACAGTATCTCAACTAGCTCACCTTGCTAGGCGATCTTTAGGATGCACTCTCTCATGTTGGCATGGTGCATTCAGGATTTTATATCTGGAATGCTTTCAATGAAGCCTAAACTCAAGATTATAAATAGTAACGGAGTTAGGATTTAGGTTGAGTACCTATGAAATATAATAAAAAAATTGCATAAAAATATAGAACATATTTACATACGTTAAAGCAAATATTAGTCATTAATAAGTTAAAAAGTAAACATCCTTGATCTGAAATTTTGCAAACTTTGCATATGAACTTTTTCTATAAGAACCTAGATAAGTATATGGACCATTGCTCCCTGGGGAAGATGATAAATTTATAATTGGTTATGTTTCAATATATATCTTATTAGCGAGGGCGATGACTATCACTTGCTTCATGATTTCGTGACAAACTCTTTTACTATCCAAGGCTGTTGTTATCTTCCTCATCAAATCATCTCAATACCAAAAGTTTGCAATAAAGCTACCCTTAATTAGCATATGCAACCATACTCTTCCTCGTTACATCAACCAAATTATTATGTATTGAATGTCGAATGAACCGCTTCTTGCAAACGATTCCTCGAGACGTCCCATACTCTCCTTTTGCTGTCCAAGATCCACATATGCAACCATACTCTTCCTCATTACATCAACCAAATTATTATGTATTGAATGTCAAATGAACTGCTTCTTGCAAATAATTCCTCGAGGCCCAACTCCAGGCCACTCCATCAATCACCAACGTTTTCGAGACGTAGCATGATGTGTGCCTCTTTGGAAAAGGTTCATTAGTTTATGGAGTCTAAAATAAGACCGACATGTAGGGTCTGGCCAAGGCCAAGGAAGAAGATGAAAGGGAAAAGGCCAAAAAGGAAAAAAGAAAAAGGAAAATAAAATTAAAAACTCAATTTAAAAAAAAGGAAAATATAAAAATAAAATGAAAATGTGTTTGGTGAAAGAAAATAAGGTGGAAGAAGTTATGAAAAATATTTTCCACTTTTGAAAAAAATAGAAAACATTTTCCCTACTTTTGAAGGTATTTTTTTTTTTCCAATAGCGGAAAACGTTTTTGCTTAATTAGTTCATTTTCCATGCAACGAACATAAAAAAATTTGGAAAATGTTTTCTTGAAAGTTATTTTCCGCAAAACAAATAAACCTTAAAGCTTCTCCAAAAAAAATATTTTTCGGAAGTCATTTTTAGGAAAATAATCATATATATATATATTTTTATGTTCGGTTGAAATTTAAAAATTAAATAAAAAATAATTTCCTAATATCTCTCTCCTCCATCGATTCGCACTCAGCCTCCACCCTCTATCATCTCCGACCACACGTTGAGGCCGCTTTGTCTCTTGGAGGGAGAAGGAAGGGAGAGGGGTGGAGGCACTTGCAGCGATGATACTTGTTGAAGATAACTATTATGTTTCTTTTAGTTATCCATATTTTTTCGGTATTATGCATATATCTCCCCTTATTGTATATATCCCTAATTGCTTATAATTAATAATAATCTTCCCCAATTCTATTTACATTGACGGTTTAATCAAAGAACACGAAGTCCATTGGTGGACCATTTGGTATGTTTTGGTTCAAATCCATCAATAAACCACCCAAGCCCAAGCCCAATTTTACCCAGACGTTGCCCCCGTCTAATTGCAATAATTGGAATTCGAGAGTAGCTTTTCAGAACTCATTAAATTGAGCACCATCACATGCAACAACAGATATAAATTGAAGACTTTGAAAGAGCTACTTCTCAATATTATTTAAGCAAATTTATGCCTCGATAGTATTAGCAATCATACCATCCACCTTACCCTTAATTAAAACCCTCGCAATATTGAATGCCATATATTTGTCTAATGCCCGCTAATATATCAATCAATGACGGTCCACCAAATAAGGTTATCCCCAACATCTTACCCCAACCTCCTTCAATCTGTATAATCAATCCTTGAACCATTTTCTTGCTATTCTTTAGAAAGACTCTCTCTCTCACACGCGCACACGCACGCACACAACTGAAAACTGCACGCTCGTTGACTTCCTCTGCAACGGCAAACATCGGAGACCAGAAGATCATGAGTACAGCACAGCTACTATCGAACATTCTTCTCTGTCTCTCTCTGATCTTTCAATGCTCTTTTGCTGTCTCGCCATTCGGCAAGATCGTACCTCGCTTTCCTTCTGCCCTCATTCATCCCGAAAGTTCTCAACGACCAAAGTGGCAGCAACGGGCCCTATAAGACCAGGTACTTCACGCAAGTCCTCGACCACTTCGGCTTCCATCCCGAGAGCTACCAGAGGTTCCAACAGAGGTACCTGATCAACTCCACCTTCTGGGGCGGACTGCGGAGGAACGCCCCAATCCTCGTCCACACCGGGAACTAGGGCGACATTGAGTGGTTTGCCCAGAACACGGGCTTCAAGTTCGAGATGGGGCCCCGCTTCAATGCCCTTCTTGTGTTCATCGAGGTATATAGCCAACTGATCTAAATAATCTAGCTGTAATATCATATTTAAGCAAAACGGGATAGGACTTATGTCATTCTATTTTGCTCTTGCAAAGTACATTACAGGAAAGATTTACGGGAAATCGATTGTTTCTTTGAAGCATCGGTTTTTACGGGAAATCGATTCCATTCAGGGGCAACAAAGAGGTGGCGTCCGGCAACTCGAGCACGCTGGGCTATCTCTCTTCCACGCAAGCATTGGCGGACTACGTGACGCTGATCACCGATCTGAAGAACTGGACGGCCGAGGATCCGCCAGTGGTGGTTTTTGGAGGTTATTACGGTGGAAATATGCTGCTGTCTCCCTCCCCCTCCCCTCTCTCTTCACAGCTCAGTTTAATTAATTAATTAAGAGTTGTGCTAAGAATGACAGTACGACCGTGTAACAGTTAAAGGATAATCACAAACTTTTCCTTTTTCCAACACAAGCGTGTGGAAAATTGCCAAACAAAACACAGACCTCTCTCTCTTATGGAAAATGTGTGGCTGAAGATTGACTTCATAAACCAGACGCTCACTAAAGAGTACCGCATCTCCAAAATTGTAACACTCCCATTTCAAATAAGCTACTAATACATTTTTACCCAAAGCGAGTTCGCCACCAACTATTACGTCGCCATCCGCTAAAATTTGTCCTTTTTTAATACATTTAACCTGTGAAACCTGGGATTTTTTATGCATACAAATATTTTCGTGGTCAATCTTCAGCCACATTTTCCATAAGAGAGAGACGTTTGTGTTTTGTTTGGCAATTTCGCACGCTTGTGTTGGAAAAAGGAAAAGTTTGTGGTTATCATTTCACTGTCACATGGTCATACGGTCATGTTAGCACAACTCCTAATTAATTAATGAGTTTATCTTATATAATGAATTAATTACATAGACAGCGCAGCTTTCTGGTTTGATAAGGAAAAGGACAATGATGATTTCGCCAAATTGTATGCCGCGGCGAACATCTACTACAACTACAGTGGCGGAGTCCTGTGCTTCGATCTAATGGACAATTCCGATTCTCACGGCCTCGGCGGATGGGGATGGCAGGTATCCCACAATTTTTCACACTCTCGAAAGAAAAGATCTCCTAAGCAATGCCTCGTAAGAATTATCTATTACGTTGGTTTCGACTTGAAACCTTATCAACCAAGCTGCTTGCAATTTATCACATGAATAATGCTAGAGATGATAAGACTTATATACTAAATGGATTTACTAAATGACGTGACAAAATACTGTGGAGTGTTTAAAAGGGTATACTGACTCGTTCTAATAACCATCTAATATATGAACTTTAATATATTCGACATTAATTCAATGCAGAGATAACACTTGTGATGAGGTGAAGGTCTTAAGCTCTTCCATTTGGTTGGTGGAGTAATGAATAAGTTAGGGAAGACTAGAATTAACAGTCATACAATTTACTGACCATTTAACATTGTATTAGAATATTTCAATACTAAATCATGCATTTATCTAACAATTTAAGTTTTTAGAACAGTTAGTAATGATTTCATAAAATCTTGCAAATTGTTCATTCTTCTTTCTATTACTCTTGAGAAATGACTCAATTTCTCAAAAGAAGTTTTCATGGCTCTTTGCCAAACTTGTAGCTTTGTGGCTATGGAGTCCTTATTTGATCTTTCGAATATTTCTCATTGTAGGGTCTATAACTTGGAAAATCACCCTTTGTCCAGATATAACTTCCCAAGTTCTGTTCGTTCCTTCGGATCCTAGATTGTCAATTTGTTTTGTTTCTTTTTTCTTTTTCTAAAAAAAGTTTTAATTTATTAACCCCATTTTGGTTAAGGGAATACATGCTACAGGCGTGCAATAGTTTAAAAAAATAAAATTGTAAACAACAAACTGGCATCCGGTGGACTGAGTGCATGCACTTTTAATCTATTTGAATAATCTAAAACGAAAGATCGTGTATCCATAATCTGCAAAGCAAGTAATAAGCAGACCTCACCAAATTTAAGGATCCTAGTGTATTTGGATTCACACACTCAGTGGGCTCACTCTATCCAATCCATAAACATAGTTAAAGTTGGATGAGATATCTCACATTTCTTGAGGTGGGAAATTCCGTGTATCTTATCAATTCTAAGTAATAGACTATGGTATCATCCCAATCCATGTCGAAATCACCAATCCTTTTTGTACCATTTCATGATCTCCAAGCTTCTTTTAGTGTGAGCGCATGTGATAGCGGTCGTGATTTATTTCCCCGCAGGCATGCACGGAGATGGTAATGCCAATGGTTGGCAATTGACAGACGAGCATATTCCCAGCATACAAGTATAACTACAACCATAATTATACTTGTACATCTGACTCCATTGTCATCCCTAGTCCCACCTGGATCCCTATTGAGTTCGGCGGCCATGTGGTTAACCCGTATTTCATTATTCTATGCTTGGTGCAACTTTTTTACAAGTATAAATGATAATTTATGAAGTCTCATATACGTTTTTATATCTCGCACATCCTTATTTAGGGAATTGCAACATCTGTTTATCATTGCCTCTTAACTTGAATTTTTATGTCGATCATTGTGTGTACTTAAAAAGAACAGGACATTAGGCGAACCTTGAGGAGATTTGGGAGCAACATCATCTCCTTCAATGGCTTAAGAGACCCTTGGAGTGGTGGAGGGTATCTCTCTTTCTGGTGTAGAGGGAATGAATGGTTTAATAATCATGTCTCTGTGGTAAAAATGGCAGGGTGTTGAAGAGCATTTCCAAGAGCATTGTTGCTATAGTGGCCAAAAAAGGTCACCTTACTGTCTCTGAACCTTAGCATAAGCGACTCTCCGTTTTATGAATAAACGTTATCACAAAAAGATATTAGCATATCCCTTCGCTGGAAGATGTGATGGTCAATCTCATTGATGGAAGGTTGTCCGTAGTATGTACAATCACATTTTCAGATACAAGTGCTAAAAATAGATTTTCTAGGACATAAAAACAAGTTACTTTTAACCGTCGTAAGTTGTCAATGATGGGGGCTCACCATGCTGACTTGTGATACTCAACCAATGAAGATCCCAAGTGGCTTCAAGATGTGAGAAAGAAGGAGATCAAGATCATTTCAAGCTGGATCTCTCGATACTACCGCGACTTGGCCAAATCATTTTCCCAATTTCGGTTTTCCAACTCATAGTGCTTTTAGTTCTTCAACTATCCAAGTGAAAACTTTTACCTCGGGGATTGCAGTGGCTCTTAGATTATGTTTTCTTAAATGATTCTCGACATTAATACACAATTATCTAGTTTGTCATATTAAGTTCAAATCATGTAAATGAGTCATATACCTATTCATGTGAAATGGAATGAAAAATGAAATGGCAAATACTATAACTGCAATTTCAATTAGACCTCTAATATAGTTATTATTGAGGGAAATTATCACAAAATTTTAAACCTATTGAATTTATGTCAATTCAATCATAAACATTTTAGGCAAATTGACACGAGTATAACAAGTTTAGGCTAAATTGACACCAGTACAACTCACAAGAGCTACTTTTGAGTTTTCTTGATGGCAACCAAGAGTAGCTTGTAAGCACTTTGGATTGTGCTTGGTCATTCGAATTTTCCACCATATGACAGAACAAGAATTCCAACAAAAGCTAATATTGGTGAAAAGGGCAATTTGAGTCTACTTAAAGCAAAGTAGGGCTAGGTATGCTAAGACTTGTTTACGAAAGTAATACTTCTAACTCATCTCACAAACTCTTACTCAAGATCAAATATGCCTTGCTTATTCAAATAATCATTTGCAATTTGCAATTTGATATATCCATTACGATTCTTGAGCGGAATGTACACTGCCTCTCGATCACTGAGAGTTTGGATCTAACAATAAGGATGGTCAACCATTAGTCAGTTTCACGATTCTTAAGGAGGAGCTCATTAGTATTTGTTTAAATGCTGCATGTGCATATGAGTATGCCCGTTCTGTTAACAATATGCATTAAGTATGACAGTATACTCAGTGCGTATATACGTGGGCTGCGATGTCCTCACTCAATTTAGGAAAGGGCCACCCTCGCCAGACTCCAATGGGCGTCAACCTTGTTGGATTAAATTGATCAAATGAAAAAGTTTAGACATAATTGATATCAATATAATATGTTTTAGAACTGATTAGAAAATTTTCCCACTACTTGTAGTTTCTATTTTATATAAATAAGTTGTAAGGGACATTTTGAGCATCTGGCTAATTTTCATTTAGTCGGCATCATTCCAACCCCCACATACACTGAGATATACGAGTCTGTGCTTTTGAAAAGGGAGAATTACCAAAAAAGTCCTAAACCTATTATAATTATGTCAATTTAGTCATAAACTTTTTTTTTTTTTTTTTTTGGCTAATTTAGTCCTAAACCTTTTACAATTGTGCCAATCCAGTCCATCTTGCCAAAATTGGTTTGCCGGCGTTGACATGGACGCTGGTCGAGGACAGCTGGCCGACGAATGCTGATGTGGCAATTTTTTTTTTTTTATAATTTTTTTTTTTTTTTTCCCCAACCTTCTCCTTCCTTTGGCCGACGAGGCTCGCCCCGCCGACCATTGCTCGCTGGCCCTCGCCTTTGGCTAGCGCCGACCAGCCAGAGGAAGGAGAAGGTTGGGGAAAAAAAAGAGAAAAAAAATTCAAAAAAATAAATAATAATTTTAAAAAATTGTCACATCAGTGTTCGCCGGCCAGCTATCCTTAGCCAGCGTCCACGTCAGCGCCGGCCGGCCAATTTTGGCCGGATGGATTGAATTGACACAATTGTAAAAAGTTTAGGAATAAATTGACAAAAAAAAAAAAGTTTGGGACTGAATTGGTATAATTGCAATATGTTTATGGCTTTTTTGGTAATTCTCTCCTTTTGAAAATGTCCCTAAAAGGAGGAGCAAGTGTGATTATTTGAATCCCTATACAAAGTTATTCTACTTCGGTCTCCTAGCTTTTGAGTATTCGAATGTAGATATCTTTACAGAGGGCCATCATTTCTTGCACCTCGAATTCATCCTTTTGATTTACTTTTCCTCTTTTGATTTTTCTTCCAAACATTATAGAAAATTTCACCAACCAATAGCACCATGGACCTTTCCTGCCCAATATCCATACGACAAACGGAGCGATTACTCCGAGAGATGGATAAACAAAGTAAAAAAGAAACCGCAAGTGGTATCCCGGGCCCATCTTGAGAGGAATTTCAACAAACATGTATGATTACTAGACATGTCTTGTAAAATGGTTTTGTAGGATGAGTTTGTTTCACAAAAAAATTAATAATCTGAATAACATTTTGCTAAAAATAATAATTTTTATTATTTATAATAAATGAACGAAAAATATTTTTATCATTCATGAATATTTTTGGACATAGATTATTATTAATAATGAAAATATTTTGAAAATATTTTTATCTGAGTGATATTAGCAAATATTTTTGAAAAATATTTTTTAAATAATTTAATTCTCCGCAAAACAAATGGAATTATTTATGCTGTTTAAACATATGGATCGTTGACCATTTAGGTGGACCTATTAGGTAAGTTTTGGTCCAAATCCATCAATAAACCACTAAAGCCCAACCCTAAGCCCAATTTAACCCACACGTTTGCCCCTCCTCTAACTGTAATAAGTGGAATTGAAGCAAGAACATTTTTCCATCAACTTTATACCTCCATGGGATTAGCAATCATAGCATCTACCTTATCCTTAATTAAAACCCTCGTGATATTGAATGCCACATATTTGTCTAATGCCAGCTAATCCATCAATCAATGATGGCCCACCAAGTAAGTTTTTACCAGCATTTTAGGCCAGGCTCCAACCTTATTTGATCTGTATACTCAGTCATTGAACTTCTTGCTATTCTTTAGAAAGACTCTCTCTCTCTCTCTGTGAACAGAAAACTGCACGCTCGTTGACTTCCTCTGCAACTGCAAACACCAGAGACCGGGAGATCATGAGTACAGCACAACTACTACTGAACCTTCTTCTCCATCTCTCTCTGATCTTTCAATGCTCTCTTGCCGCCTCGCCATTCCGCAAGATCGTACCTCGCTTTCCTTCGCCCCTCATTCATCCCGAAAGTTCTCAACCACCATCGATCTCCAACGACCAGAGCGGCAGCAATGGGCCCTACGAAACCAGGTACTTCACGCAAGTCCTCGACCACTTCGGCTTCCAGCCCGAGAGCTACCAGACGTTCCAGCAGAGGTACCTGATCAACTCCACCTTCTGGGGCGGCCCGCAGAGGAATGCCCCGATCTTCGTCTACACCGGGAACGAGGGCGACATCGAGTGGTTCGCCCAGAACACGGGCTTCATGTTCGAGACTGCGCCCCGCTTCAATGCCCTTCTTGTGTTCATTGAGGTATATTGGCAACCGATCTAAATACTGAAAGCTATATTGTTTTGCTTTTGCAAAGTATATTATAAGAAGGATATAGAGATCATCATTCTTATCTGTTTCTTTGAAGCATCGGTTTTACGGGAAATCTATTCCGTTTGGGGGCAACAAAGAGGTGGCATACAGCAACTCCAGCACGCTGGGCTATCTCTCTTCCACACAAGCATTGGCGGACTATGCGACGCTCATCACCGATCTGAAGAAGAACTGGACGGCCGAGGATTCGCCAGTGGTTGTTTTTGGAGGTTCCTACGGTGGAAGTATGCTGCTCTTTCTCTCTCTCTCTCTCTCTCTCTCTTTCTCTCTCTGTCTTCACAGCTTAGTTTAATTAATTAATTAATGGGTTTTTCTTATATAATAGATCAATTGCGTAGTTAGTTGTGCATGGAGGTTTCTGGTTTGATAAGGAAAAGGAAAAAGGAGTTAAAACTTGTTCAGATGAATGATTTTGTTTATTGAAAATATGACAGTGCTGGCGGCATGGTTCAGGCTCAAGTATCCGCACATCGCAATCGGCGCTTTGTCTTCGTCTTCTCCGATCCTCAACTTCGACAACATCACCTCTCCCTACAGCTTCAACGACATCATCACTCGAGACTTCAGGGTTCTCTCTCTCTCTCTCTCTCTCTGAGTTTGTCTGTTTTTGGTTATTCTTGGATTAGAAAGACTTTACAGAGGTGGAGACTAGGATAAGGTCTGCTAATAGGACATAGAAGGTCTTCTTCGGCCATGGGCCAGAGATCGTAGTGGAAAGATTTGCATGACAAAAGGAATCCGAAGATGGTCCGAACCCCAACTTTCTAGTCAAAGATTCCATAGCCGGCCACCGTATACTATTCACAGTATATTATGATTCCACCTTGTCTAAACATTTGTAATTCAGGAAAAGTCTGGAGATTACTATTTATTCTATTTAGTACCTTACCAGACTCCTGACTTATCATTTCTTTACATCAAGACACTATATGACTTATTACTTTACACACACACACACCAGTTGTTCAATGTATGTGTTCTCGATACTAATTATATAGATTTTACGTGAGTCGTGACTATATGAAAATCATGTGAGTCTAAAGGGCAATCAATGTAAATATCCAGAGCGAGAGTGAGAATTGCTACAAAGTGATCAAGCGATCATGGCAGAAGATTGAAGATATGGCGGAGCAACATGGTGGACTCGAGATCTTGGGAAAATCATTCGGACTTTGCAAGTGAGAGTTGAGACATAGGCAATTTAGCTTCTCATGGATTTAATTTATTCTGTTTGGTGGGATATATTGTTTATGCGATGACCCCTTTGCAGGAACTCCATGGATGCGGGTTATCTCCAAGGTTGGCTCCAGACTGCTCTCGTTTACACGGCTATGACCGATTATCCAACTCCTTCCAATTTCTTGAACCCCTTGCCTGCTTACCCAGTCAAACAGGTATAGCTTGCTTAACTAATGATAACCTGTATTAGCAGTGTAATCTAAGCAAGATCTTCAAGATCATACTTTACAGTTATTCCAAGTCAAATTGGCATTTTTTGGGGGTAACATGGACCTGATCTTAAGGGGAAATTAAAGCTACTTCTCGATTTAACCAATCCCGTTTCTAAAGTCCGAGTAAACTCGACATTAAAACTGAAAGAATCCTTGTAGTATATGACCAATTTGTGAAGCAGATCTGATATTTGAGGATTGTATGGTCGCGTGTGTGATTGACCGAGTCGAATGAAGGATTGGCATACTTTGTTCCAGCATTAGGCGACTTAGTCCCATTACTTCAAAATCGATTTGTGACAATTTAGTTAGCTAGCTCCGTTGCGCCGATATTGAGGGGTGACGGCACCGTTTTGTAAAGCGCTTTTCTGTTATTTCTTCAAGATATAGCTTGATGGCTGAAAAGACAAATCGGATACATGACGAACATTTATGCTCTCTGTTTTCATTTTGCGCAGATGTGCAAGGCGATAGATGATCCGAGCAAAGGGGATGATGATTTCGCGAAATTGTATGGCGCGGCAAACATCTACTACAACTATAGCGGTGGCGTCTCGTGCTTTGATCTGTTGGATGATTCCGATCCTCATGGCCTCGGCGGATGGGCATGGCAGGTACCCCCACAATTTTTTCACTCTCTCGAAAGAAACTTTCTCTTTGTTGCTTTAGCTTCCAACTGAAAAGCTTGTCAACCGAGCTGCTTGCAAATCATCATATAAAAAATGCTAGAGCTGTCGAGACTCATATGCGGGGAGAAGTGT
This sequence comes from Eucalyptus paniculata subsp. matutina, assembly GCA_017140255.1. Lineage (NCBI taxonomy): Eukaryota > Viridiplantae > Streptophyta > Magnoliopsida > Myrtales > Myrtaceae > Eucalyptus > Eucalyptus paniculata. The sequence goes on from CM029435.1 coordinate 48,291,860, forward strand.
TAAAAAAGTCATAAATCTTTTGTATTTGTACCAATTTAGTCATAAATACTTTTTGATGCTAATTTAATGCTAAATCTTTTTACTTGGTATCAATTCAGTCATTTTCGGCCAATTTTGGTCAATTTTGCTGACTAAGCATCGGGCGGCTGATATGGCCCGATTGGTACTAACGTAAACAATTTTTAATAATATTTTAATAGTTTTTTATTTTTATTTTTATTTTTTCTGTTTTCCTTCTCTCCTCCTTCCTTTGGCCGACGAGTTCAACCTCCTCACCAGTGGCCGCGAGCACAAGCTCACCTAGGCCGGCCTCCCGCCGAGCTAGCGAGGGTCGACCCTTGCCGGCCATGGGCGAGGCTCGACCTCACCAGCCCGGCGCAAGGCCACCCTCAAGGCGAGGGTCGGCGCCAACCCAAAGTGAGGCGCAAGGCTGGCCTCGCTACCACTAGCGACATGGCTAACAAGGCTCGTCGGCTGTCACCTCTGGCAAGTCACCGAGGTCCGATGATTGGTCGGAGGAAGGGGGAGGAGAAGGAAAAAATAAAAAAATAAAAACAAAAATAAAAAATTTTAAAATATTAAAATATTATTAAAAGTTGTCAAGTTCGCCGCCGATCAAGCCAAGTCAGTCGGCTAACGTCCAATTAGCAAAATCCGGTCAAAATTGACCGAAAATGACTGAATTGACATAAAGTAAAAATGTTTATGACTAAATTGATACAAAAAAAATGTTTATAACTAAATTGACATAAATACAAAAGATTTATGATTTTTTTAACACTTCTCTCCTCATATGCAAAATGGGTTTACTTTATAATGGGATGGATTTTTTTGTACAGTGCTTAGACAGGCATACCAACTTAAAATTTAGTAAAATCCATTTAGTACATCAGTCTTAATTTCTCCGACATTCCTGTACACTGGATTTGATATTGTTGCTGAGATGAAGTTCATGGGCTCTTTCTTTATGGTTATGGTATGTCCTCGTAATTTTTACTTTTTGGATTAAAAAGTGGGCTAGCTTCCTTTAGGGAGGAGCCAATAGTTACCTTGAAAAAAATCAAATGGGGAGAGTATCCAAGAGGAGCCTCAAGCATGGAAACTATTGTGCAGCTTGGGCCTAGATCAATCAAAAGCAGCCCATGAAAAGTCTAAAATCAACAAAGAGTTCGACTAGTGTTATCTTTTTTTACCCCAAAGAGGAGTGCTGTTTTCGCTTGATCTCTCGGAGTTATGCAAAGTTGAATGTGAATCTCACAATTCTCAATGTGCGAAATCTCGCAGGCCTTATCATTTTAAGTCATTAACTATAGTTTTGTGCCATCTTCCTGGTTAATGTTGAAAGAGTGAGGCCTTTCATCACCATTTCATGGTCTCTCAGCTATTCTTAATACCAGCACTTGTTGTGATTCGTTTCATTTCTCCGCAGGCATGCACGGAAATGGTATTGCCAACAGAGGGCAATCGAGAGACGAGCATATTCCCAGCTCAAGAGTATAACTATAATGATAGAGTCGCCTCCTGCACATTTAGATTTGGTGTTGTCCCTAGACCCACCTGGATCCCTATTGAGTTCGGCGGTCATGTGGGTACATATGATAATTTACGAAATTCTACATAAATTTTTATATCACACACATTCTTCCTTAGGAAATTTCAAAATATGTTTATCCCACCGCCTAATCTGAATTTTTTGTCCATTGTTGCGCTTACTTAAAAAATGAACAGGACATTAGGAGGACCTTGAGGAGATTTGGGAGCAACATCATCTTCTTCAATGGCTTAAGAGACCCTTGGAGTGGTGGAGGGTATCTCTCTCTCTCTCTCTCTCTCTCTCTCTCTCTCTCTCTCTGGTGTAGAGGGAATAGTGGTTTGATAATCCTGCCTCTGTGGTACAAATGGCAGGGTATTGAAGAGCGTTTCCAAGAGCATTGTTGCAATAGTGGCTGAAAAAGGTCAAGTTACTATCTCTGAAACTTAGTATAAGTGACTCTTCATTATATGAATAAACGTTATCCCAAAAAGATACAAGCAATGAAATTGATTTTCTAGGACATACAATACATTCTTTTTAACCATCGTAGGTTATCAATTACAGGGGCTCACCATGTTGACCTGCGATACTCAACTAGTGAAGATCCCGAGTGGCTTCAGGATGTGAGAAAGAAGGAGATCAAGATCATTTCGGGCTGGATCTCTCAATACTACCGAGACTTGGCCGAATCATCTTCCTAACCGTGGTTCTCCGACTCATAGTACTTCCAGTTCTTCAACTATCCAAGTGACATTTTTTACTTTAGGGATTATAATTTGGCTCTTAGATTTTGTTTTCTTAAGTGTTTCTTGACTTTGAATGAACGATTATCCAGTTTGTCACATTACATTTGATTTATGCAAACAAGTCACACATACATTTGTGCAAGATGAAATGAAATATGAAATACCAAAAATTTTAGTATGGCAATTTGATCAGATCCCCAGTATAGTCAATGGTATAAAAGCTTAATCATGATGCATGTGAATAGACGTTGGCCACGGGCCTAAGACGACAAGGGTGACCCTGTGGATGGAATTTGTGGCAATCTTGGTTACCATGGCCTAGAGTTTACAACTCTTTATCTTATCAATTTTCGTTATGAGCTTTTTCTTAGCAAAGTTGACATTATCCTATGCCACATTATTCAGTTCGTCACGGCTGAATATATACACATTTCACCCAAATATAGCCAATCCAAGTGCAAATTATCCTTAACTAGTCATTTGGGAGCTACTTTAATATTTTGCCCACGCTAAGGAGGAGCAGTTTATAAACACTTTGGATTGCATTTGATCGTTCAGATTTTCCGCCATATACTACCGTGCAATGTTTTGATAAAACCTAATGTTGGTGAAAAGAGCAACTTGCCTCTATTTAAAGCAAAGAATAGGGTTTGGTAAACTAGGATTAGTTTACAAAAATAATATTTCTAACTGATGTGATGGATTTTTACTAGGATTACTTTACGAAAATATTATTTCTAATTGAATATGACCTACTTATCTAAATGAACGTTTGCAATACACCACTAAATATGTCTAGTATGATTCTTAAGCAAAATGTAACTGACCGGTTATCACTGAGAGCTTGGATCTAACAATAAAGATGGTCAATCATTAATGTGTCAATTTAATTATTCATAAAGAGGCTGCTTTCTCGACCTCGTAACTTTGTACAATTAGATGCTTTGCTCAATCATGCATGTGGTTTGCCAAAAGAGGACATGTTGTACTTTAGCTGGTACGTCCATGATGGGGCGCGATTGGATCACACTGTATCGACTTGATACGTTACGTTGGAAAGACACTAATGGAGGGGCATGAAGGGAAACGTATAAAAGCCTCCCGAACACAACCATTGGAGCGGTTGGCAAATCATTCGCACCAAAAATTTTTCTCCCTTTCCATCAAAGAAGAAGGCATTCTATTTCAATTTTGCAAGAACAATTTGCATTTACGCAGTGGAAATTGGGTGTTTTCCCTGTGATTGAATCCAAACTAACGTGAGGAAGTGTTGTTTGTGTTTCATCGACAATTCAACGTTCGTTCCGGGGCCATTTGCTGTTTGCACATCGGAATCAGGTAAGTCGTTTTTTGCCGACTTGAATTCCTACATTGGTATCAGAGCCCAGTCGTGATTTCTGCCTTATTTTTCATCGAGTTTTCTCATTTACCATTTGATATTGAGATCAAGAGATTGTATTCTACACTGTTTTTGATGTATATTGGTTATAATTGCAATTTAAAAACTTGAATTCGAACCGGCGAAGAATGGGTTCGAGGTCGCATGCATCCGTGAGGTTTTGGCCGTTTTTCGAATTATTTTTTTGGCCAAAATCAACTTTTGAATATACAGGATGAAAGTACTTGTCGAGACAAGTCCGATGGTGGTTGAGCGCGATCGGAGGAGGAAGGACGCGCCCACACGCATGGCCAGAAGCCGCTACGCGTGGGCCTCACGCGCCTGATGAACTGGGACATTAGTGCGTGCGCAACACGCGCCAGTCGGCAAACCGACGCATGTACGTCGCGGGGAGTGATGCAACACTTGATGACGTCACATATGACCTCATCAATGACGTCATCCAGCGGTCGATAATTGCTGGGATGACATCATCGATGACATCAGCGCCGGCGCAGTTGGCCGACTGGTCACCAGCCGGCGACCCAACCTGACTCGACTGTTAACCGGTCAATCGGTCTAGTGGTTGAATCGGTCACCGGTCGGCCGGTTGGACCAGTCCTCGGTTGGACCGGTCGAACCGGCCAGGAGCCGTTTGGCTCGCTGGTGCGTGCGCCACACGCGCCGCGCGTGGGGGCGCGTGCAAGCTCCGATTGGAGCGTGGTTAGAGGCGTTGGGTTCGTATGGATGTGTTCTACACAATGGTATAATTATTTTATACTTTTGAATTTTATAAATATATGAAAATGCTTAGGAAACCCTATGTATGCGTATTTTTTGGGGTTTAATGCAGTCTATTCATTTGTAACTTGTATTTTCTTATGATTTTGGAAATACAGTAGTTAGCTAGTATGCAAATGATGTTATATATGCTGTGTAGAGCTTGGTTCAATGATATGATGTATATATTTTAATATATTTACAATTTTCTAGTTGTTAGAAAATTAGAACAATGGTAGGAGATCCATTACATGTTGAATTACAATTTTAATTATAGTTGAAGCATAATTCTTGTTTATATGTTGGCTATTATCATGTTATATTTTTGTGTTAAGAAAAAATGTAGAAATTACATAAGATCGTGTAATTATTTTTCCTAGTGGGAGTTCATAGGTTGGTAGAATTCGAGGGAGTTCTCACCGAGAATTTAAAATTTGCGCAAATTAAGTAATTAATGATAATAGAACAATTGTACATAGAAGTTGATTGGGAACATAGTGAACTTTTACTTATGTGTCTTTTGTTGAATTATCGTTGATTTAGTTTGTCTTTACTGCAAATTAAATATATGTGTTACTCTATAAAGTGTGCTAGTATTGATTTCGCGTTTATTATGTCAATGTGATATAGCAATTGATTATGGCATCGGCATCCAAGACCATTGTGCCTGACCTCAATAAAGGTGAGAAGCTGAACGGTGACAATTATGATATTTGGCATCGAAAGGTTCAATACATCATTGAGGAGCAAGAGGTTTTGGAAATTCTTAACTATACCATGGATGAACATGAGCATAGAACTTCAGCTCAATACAGGAGAGATCTGGAAGCTTATCAAGGTTGGAAAAAGAAAAATAGCATTGCTCGCATCACGTTGCTGAGCTGTATGTAAGATGATCTCATGTGTGAGTTTGAAAGTTATGATAAAACTTAAGCTATGCGGATTGCGGGGTACATCTGCCACTAAGCTGAGAAGACTCACCATCAAGTTTTACATATTTCAAAAGCACCCAAATGTAACGATGAGGTAGCATCTTTGGAAGATGTCAAACATGATTGGTGAGCTGAGGACGGCAGGTCACTCCCTTACTGATGAACAGTAAGTTCAGGCTGTTATAAAGTCTCTTTCTGACAATTGGGAGCATATGAAAACCAATATGACGCATAATGAGAATATTGTCACTTTTGATGATATTGCGCGTCATTTGGAATTAGAGGATGAGTGCCTAGAGGCTGCGAGATCCTCTACCCATGCTTATGTTGCTGAATCGAGTTCGCGCAAGGCTTCGGGTTTCAAGCACAAAAGGAATTCTCAATTTAACAACAAAGGGAAGAGGACTGATCAGGCACCTAAAAGGGCTAAGACCTTCCGACACAAGAAGCGTGGTGAGAAGAAAGACAAGGCCAAGATGGAGTGCCACAATTGTGGCAAGATGAGTCACTTTGCTCGTGAATGCACTAAGCCGAAAAAGGTACCCTATTACTCCATTACTTTGAGTAATGCTTTTGTTTCTAGTACTATAATACTTGCTGAATCTCATCCAATGTGGACTGTAGACTCAAGAGCAACAGATCACGTAGCTAGAGACCGAGAAGCATTTGTGGAGTATCGTCGGATACTGCCTAGAAGAATATCGATATATGTTGGGAATAACTCAAAAATTGAAGTGAATGGTGTTGGCACATGTAAATTGATTTTACGTTGTGGTCGAAACCTATTCTTGCATGATATCCTTTATACTCCAGATAATCAACGAAACTTGGTCTTTATAATTGTTCTTCTTAACTTAGGTTATATATTGAATTTCTATGGTGATTGTGTTGACATTTTGTATGGAACAGTTTATTATGGTTCGGGTCATATATCGAATGATTTTATGGTGTTAGATATTGGTTATGATCAGTACAATGGTAATGTTGATGGTTGTTTTTCTTTAATTGTGTCTTTTAATAACATTGAGATTGATGCAAGTACTTGTCATGCTATATTAAGTCACATTGGATTACAGAGAATGCAAAATTAGCTAGAGAATGCCTTTTAGAGTCACTCACTAATGTTAGTCTATCCGTATGTGAACATTGTCTTGAAGGAAAAACAACTAGAAAATCATTCGGTAAATGGACTAGAGCTAAATTTCCATTGCATCTCATACATTCTGATAGTTGTGGTCCTTTGAATGTGAGGGCGAGGCATGGAACCTCATATTTCATCACTTTCATGGATGACTTCACACGTTTCGGTTATATCTTTTTGATCTCTCATGAGTCAAAAGCATTAGACTGCTTTAGACAATATATAGTGATGGTAGAGAATTAGTTGAACAAAACAATAAAGACATTGAGAACCGATCGTGGACGTGAGTATCTATCGGAGTAATTCAAGGCTCTTTGTGATGAAAATATAATTGTACAATAATTGACTATTCCTAGTACTCCACAACAAAATGGGGTAGCTGAGAGAAGAAATAAAACCCTATCGAAAATTGTTAGGTCTATGATGGCGCAAACAAATTTACCTATCTCCTATTGGGGAGATGTGTTATTGACTGCTGCCTATATACTTAACCGAGTGCCCTCAAAATCGGTCACTTCCACTCCTCATGAATTATGGACTGGTAGAAAATCAGACTTGAGTAGTCTACGTCCATGGGGATGTGCAGCTTATGTTCATGATTCTTCCAATAAATATGGCAAATTAGGTCAAAGAGTGAAGAAATGTATCTTTATAAGATATTCTAAACACTCCAAAAGGTACGTGTTCATAGGTGAACAAGCTGATGGAAGTGTGACCGAAATGGAGTCATGAGATGTCACGTTCTTGGAGAACGATTTTCCTAGTAGAGGTGAAATTGATAAGGACTTCTAATTATATGAGATAGAAGATCCTGATAACACACCCACTGATGTTGTAGAGGAAAATGAAGATCTACCTCAACACACAAAACTTAGTGAGAGTGTTGCATCGCCTGATGAATTGAATTCAAGAGAAATTCAATTGCGTAAAAGTAATTGTAAAAGTATTCTCCGCCGTCGATTTGAGATTAAAGGGGAAGCATTTATAATTGCTCAAAAAGACGATGCCGAACCTAATAATGTTCAAGAAGCTCTCTCATCCTCTGATAAGGAAGAATGGAGAAAAGTTTTGGAAGATCAGATGGAGTCAATGAAGACAAATCATGTCTGGGACTTGATTGATCTACCACCCAATCATAAGGCTATTGGAAAAAAATGGATCTTCAAGATTAAGCGTAGGGTGGCTGAATCCATTGAAAAGTATAAGGCTCGCCTTGTGGCAAAAGGTTATACTCAACAAGAGGGTATAGACTATGCAGAAACTTTTTCGCCAATTATAATGTTTGCCTCAATATGCCTTATTCTAGCCATCGTTGCACATTTGGATCTTGAATTACATCAAATGGATGTAAAGACGACTTTTCTCAATGGAGAATTAGATGAGGAAATCTATATGAAACAACCAATAGGTTTCATAACTAAAGGTCAAGAGCATAAAGTTTGCAAGCTTTATCGCTCAATATATGACCTTAAGCAATCATCTAGACAGTGGTATCTTCGTTTTCATCGAGCAATAATAACTTTTGGTTTCACGATGATCAAAGAAGATCACTGTGTATATGTCAAGCGGTCCAAAGATAAATTTGTGATTTTATCACTTTATGTGGATGATATTCTATTGGCTGGAAATGACAAGGTTTTGGTTATCACCATAAAAGAATGGTTGTCCTCCAATTTTGAGATGAAGGACATGGGAGAAGCTGCTTATATATTAGGAGTTAAGATCGAAAAATATCGATCAATGAAACTCCTTACTCTATCATAAGAGTCTTATATTATGAATATTCTTGAGCATTTCAATATGCAGCATTGTAATCCTATTGATACCCCTGTTATGCAAGGTGAAGACCTAAGTACTGAGATGTGTCCTAAGACTCCAGAAGAAATTAAAGTGAAGGAAATTGTTCCTTATGCTAGTGCGGTTGGAAGTTTGATGTATGCTATGATGTGTACTCGACCCGACATATGTTATACCGTGGGATTGGTGAGCCGATATGAATCAAATCATGATTAAGCACACTGGAAAGCAGTGAAGATGATCCTGAGATACTTGAAGGGCATCATGGACTATCGACTTTGTTACCAAGGGAATGATTTACACCTATTAGGCTATTTAGATGCCGATTTGGGTGGAGACCTGGATGAGCGTAAATCAACTTCTGGATATGCGTTCTTGCTCAATAGAAGTGTGATTTCTTGAAATAGCAAGAAACAGACATGTACGGCCTTGTCTACGATGGAGGCAGAATTTATTGTATGTTCTGCCGTTGCGCAATAAACAGTATGGCTAAAACGTTTCTTGGAAAATTTAGCCACTATCACTGAAGTTCCGAGATCGGTGACAGTTTATTGCGATAGTCAAGCAGCCATTGCCTATGTGAAAGATCCCAAGTATCATGGAATGACAAAGCACATTGATATAAAGAATAACTTCATCAGAGATATTATAGCGCAGAAAGAAGTGATCCTACAATACATTTCAACCAATAGAATGGTTGCTGATCCATTTACGAAGGCTATTCCTAGAGACATATTCTTGACCTATAGGATGTCACTAGGATTGCGTAGAATGTGATATCTGTTATTGTAGAGGATCATTGGTTTATGCATTTGTGGACAGATGTATTGTACTTGTTCATTTATTAGTGATTTGATATTTTATCAATAAGTACAAATCCACTATGAGACTAGCACAAATACACATGTATTATTGAAAAGTATGTCAGCAGACAATGATTGGCTCACTCACACGAGCAATCGCCTCAAGTGCTTTAGATAGCACGTTGAGATGAGACGTTATGTATAAATAAATGCTGAAGAGCAAGTCTGGTACATAAAATATGTCGCCTTGATTAGAGTCAAGATGAGGTCTGTGATTTTTTTATAACAAGACCGAACATGATATTCCCACAATCATATATGTTTGAAAGATATCAGATGCGAGTACTTAATTGGGCGCTATAGAAAGCGAGCTGATATAGCACTCGGGCTAAACATGAGTACAGAAGAAGCACATGACTATGTTTAAACTAAGATTTGTATGGTGGATATATTTGATAAATGACATATGCTCTTATAAAAAGAGTAATCCATTATAGCATGTAATTCATACTACATGTGCATTGTACGACCAATAAGAGAAGATAAGTAAAATTATCCCTATTTACTTATCGTGTGAGCCCTTGAGGTAATTTAAAATTTACCTCAATTTTGTGCCATATGTTACTTATGACTATGTTTTTGAAGTGAAAGATCAATGTTGCTACTTTAGCATGTTACGGTCGGTCATGAATAGATATGGCCTATGGGACATGTCTAGGAAAGCAGTTGTTCTGAAATTGAGAGAGACATGAGCGTGAAGGAAGACTATTGTTGTTTTACATCTATCACATGTATTTACTGGTCGACCAATTATATCGCCCTTTGTGGTTGCGGATATAATTGTAAATACATGGTGTTTTGATAATAGTCAAGTATAACCTTTAAGGGATAGGTATACTTGGACTGATGTAACCAAATATGTCTGGAGCACTGAGAGACATCCATTGTTTATTTCTTTTCGGGGTTATAGCCATTATGTCATCCCTAACAGGTACATAATTTGAGCTCCCAAGTGTAGGTGTACTCACTGGTCGCACGGCTTATTTGCTAGTATGAATTGTTTTGTAAAGTTGATGAATGTTGAATGCCTTATATTCTTGATAGAGTGCTATCAAGCCCATCATATCTGAGTGGGAGATGTTGTACTTTAGCTAGTACGTCCATGATGGGGTGCGATTAGATCGCACCGTATCAACTTGATACGTTACGTTGGAAAGACACTAATGGAGGGGTACGAAGGAGATGTATAAAAGCCTCTTAAACACAACCGTTGGAGCGGTTGGCAGATCATTCGCACCAAAATTTTCTCTCCCTTTCTATCAAAGAAGAAGGCATTCCATTTCAGTTTTGCAAGAATAATTTGCATTTACGCCGTGGAAATTGGGTGTTTTCCTTATAACTGCATTCAGACTAAAGTGAGGAAGTGTTATTCGTGTTTCATCGGCAATTCAAAGTTCGTTCGGGGCCATTTGCTGTTTGCACATCGGAATCAGGTAAGTTGTCTTCCGCCGACTTGAATTCCTACAGGATCAATCAAAAACTCAAAAATCATTCATTATTTACTTTCCTAGAACTGAAAGTGTCAGAATGCTGATCAGTTGGTCAAAATATTATTTATTTTCTCGTATCATTACACTTATTAATAGGATCCTAATTTAATTTTGTAGGAATCATATCGGGATTTGCATATCAACCCCTAAAACTCTTGTATGCAAATTTTTCTAGCCAACGTTTTCTCACCTTTTGCCATAAATAGGACAATCTCGGCAGAGCGATATTCCTGTGACCTCCCTCCTGTGTGAAAAACTAACACAATCTAAACCTACAAGTTCAAAAAGTCCTAGTTGAACTTGAAACAATTGTGCAAAGATAAGGCGAGTTAATTGATATATTTGGACAAAGTCAAATTTTAAATGAGGTACATAGCAGCCGATCCTTGAACCTCATTAGCGAGCATTTGTTTGTCTCATTGTGGAGACCAAAATAAAAGATTTCTCTATTGAATGTTTGGTTTAGAACTGCGTAAAGTTCCGTCACTTGAGATCATTTGAGATTCATTGTTTACATGTACAGCTGTCATATGGGCCGCCGCTGACCATATAGGTCCAAATCCATCAGTAAACCACACAGCCAAGCCCAAGCCCAAGCCCAAGCCCAATCTTACCCAAACGTTTGCCCTCCTCTAATTGCAATTAGTGGAATTGAAGACGAGCTTTTGACTCGTTAAATTGAGTCCCATCAAATGCAACAACTGATATAAACCCAGAATTTGCAAGAACTACTTCTCGAAATTATTTAGTTTAAGGAAGGACATCTTTCCATCAACTTTATACCTCCATGGGATTAGCAATCACAGCATCTACCTTACCCTTAATTAAAATCCTCATAATACCGAATGTTGTACCTTTGTCTAATGCTAGCTAATATACCAATCAATGATGGTCTCCCAAATGACTTTTCCCAAAATTTTAGGCGAGAGCCCAACCTCCTTCAATCCGTATACTCAGCCCCTTGAACTTCTTGCTATTCTTTAGAAACTCTCTCTCTCTCTCTCTCTCTCTCTCTCTCTCTCTCTCTCTCTGTGAACAGAAAACTGCACGCTCGTTGACTTCCTCTGCAGCTGCAAACACCAGAGACCGGGAGATCACGAGTACAGCACAACTACTACTGAACCTTCTTCTCCATCTCTCTCTGATCTTTCAATGCTCTCTTGCCGTCTCGCCATTCCGCAAGATCGTACCTCGCTTTCCTTCGCCCCTCATTCATCCCGAAAGTTCTCAACGACCATCGATCTCCAACGACCAGAGCGGCAGCAATGGGCCCTACGAAACCAGGTACTTCACGCAAGTCCTCGACCACTTCGGCTTCCGCCCCGAGAGCTACCAGACGTTCCAGCAGAGGTACCTGATCAACTCCACCTTCTGGGGCGGCCCGCAGAGGAACGCCCCGATCTTCGTCTACACTGGGAACGAGGGCGACATCGAGTGGTTCACCCAGAACACGGGCTTCATGTTCGAGACTGCGCCCCGCTTCAATGCCCTTCTTGTGTTCATTGAGGTATATTGGCAACCGATCTAAATACTGAAAGCTATATTGTTTTGCTTTTGCAAAGTATATTATAAGAAGGATATAGAGATCATCATTCTTATCTGTTTCTTTGAAGCATCGGTTTTACGGGAAATCGATTCCGTTTGGGGGCAACAAAGAGGTGGCATACAGCAACTCCAGCACGCTGGGCTATCTCTCTTCCACACAAGCATTGGCGGACTATGCGACGCTGATCACTGATCTGAAGAAGAACTGGACGGCCGAGGATTCGCCAGTGGTGGTTTTTGGAGGTTCCTACGGTGGAAGTATGCTGCTGTCTCCCTCTCTCTCTCTCTCTCTCTCTCTCTCTCTCTCTCTCAGTCTTCACAGCTTAGTTTAATTAATTAATTAATTAATGGGTTTGTGCATGGAGGTTTCTGGTTTGATAAGGAAAAGGAAAAAGGAGTTAAAACTTGTTCAGATGAATGATTTTGTTAATTGAAAATATGGCAGTGCTGGCGGCATGGTTCAGGCTCAAGTATCCGCACATTGCAATTGGCGCTTTGTCTTCGTCTTCTCCGATCCTCAACTTCGACAACATCACCTCTCCCTACAGCTTCAACGACATCATCACTCGAGACTTCAGGGTTCTCTCTCTCTCTCTCTCTCTCTCTCTCTCTGTTTTTGGTTATTCTTGGATTAGAAAGACTTTACAGAGGTGGGGACTAGGATAAGGTCAGCTAATAGGACAAAGAAGGTCTTCTTCGGCCATGGGCCAGAGATCGTAGTGGAAAGATTTGCATGACAAAAGGAATCCGAAGATGTTCCCAACCCCAACTTTCTAGTCAAAGATTCCATAGCCGCCCACCGTATACTATTCAAAGTATATTATGATTCCACTTTGTCTAAACATTTGTAAATCAGGAAAAATCTGGAGATTACTGTTTATTCTATTTAGTACGTTTGATTATGTATCAGACTCCCGACTACATCATGACATTGTTTGACTTATTACTTTACACACACCAGTTATTCAATGCATGTGTTCTCAATATTAATTATATAGATTTTATGTGAGTCGTGACTATATGAAAATCATGTGAGTCTAAGAGCGCAATCAATGTGAATGTCCAGAGCGAGAGCGAGAATTGCTACAAAGTGATCAAGCGATCATGGCAAAAGATTGAAGATACGGTGAAGCGACATGGCGGACTTGAGATCTTGGGAAAATCATTCGGACTGTGCAAGTGAGAGTTGAGGCATAGGCAATTTTAGCTTCTCATGGATTTAATTTATTCTGTTTGGTGGGATATTTTGTTTATGCGATGACCCTTTTGCAGGAACTCTCCATTTATGCGGGTTATCTCCAAGGTTGGCTCCGGACTGCTCTCGTTTACACAGCCATGACCGATTATCCAACTCCTTCCAATTTCTTGAACCCCTTGCCTGCTTACCCGGTCAAACAGGTATAGCTTGCTTAACTAATGATAACCTGTATTAGCAGTGTAATCTAAGCAAGATCTTCAAGATCATACTTTACAGTATTTCCAAGTCAAATTGGCATTTTTTGGGGGTAACATAGATCTGATCTTAAGGGGAAATTAAAGCTACTTCTCGATTTAACCAATCTCGTTTCTAAAGTCCAAGTAAACTCGCCATTAAAACTGAAAGAATCCTTGTAGTATATGACCAATTTGTGAAGCAGATCTGATCTTTGAGGATTGTATGGTAGCGTGTGTGATTGACCGAGTTGAATGAAGGATTGGCATACTTTGTTCCAGCATTAGGCGACTTAGTCCCATTAGTTCAAAATCGATTTGTGACAATTTAGTTAGCTCGCTCTGTTGCGCCAATATTGAGGCGTGACGGCACGGTTTTGTAAAGGGCTTTTCTATTATTTCTTCAAGATATAGCTCGATGGCTGAAAAGACAAATCGGATACACGACGAACATTTATGCTCTCTCTGTTTTCATTTTGCGCAGATGTGCAAGGCGATAGATGATCCGAGCAAAGGGGATGATGATTTCGCGAGATTGTATGGCGCGGCAAACATCTACTACAACTATAGCGGTGGCGTCTCGTGCTTTGATCTATTGGATGATTCCGATCCTCATGGCCTCGGCGAATGGGCATGGCAGGTACCCCCACAATTTTTTCACTCTCTCGAAAGAAAATTTCTCTTTGTTGCTTTAGTTTCCAACTGAAAAGCTTGTCAACCGAGCTGCTTGCAAATCATCATATAAAAAATGCTAGAGATGTCGAGACTCATATGCAAAATGGGTTTACTATATAATGGGATTGATTTCTTTGTACAATGGTTATACGAGCATACCAACTTAAAATTTAGCAAAATCCATTTAGTACATCAGTCTTAATTTCTCCGGCATTCCTGTACACTGGATTTGATACTGTTGCTGAGATGAAGTTCATGGGCTCTTTCTTTATGGTTATGGTATGTCCCCGTAATTTTCACTTTTTGGATTAAAAAGTGGCTAGCTTCCTTTATGGAGGAGCCAATAATTACCGTAAAAAATCAAATGGGGAGAGTATACAAGAGGAGCCTCAAGCATGGAAACTATTGTGCAGCTTGGGCCTAGATCACTCAAAAGTAGCCCATGAAAAGTCTAAAATCAACAAAGAGTTCGACTAGCGTTATCTTTTTTACCCCGAAGACAAGAGTGCTGTTTTCGCTTGATCTCTCGGAGTTAGGCAAAGTTGAATGTGAATCTCACAATTCTCGATGTGTGAAATCTCGCCGGCCTTATCATTTTAAGTCATTAACTATAGTTTTGTGCCATCCTTCTGATTAATGTTGAAATGGTGAGGCCTTTCATCACCACTTCATGGTCTCTAAGCTATTCTTAATGCTGGCACTTGTTGTAATTCATTTCCTTTCCCTGCAGGCATGCACGGAAATGGTATTGCCAACAGGGGGCAATCGAGAGACGAGCATATTCCCAGCTCATGAGTATAACTACAATGATAGAGTCGCCACCTGTACATCTCTCTTTGGCGTTGTCCCTAGGCCCACTTGGATCCCTATTGAGTTCGGCGGTCACGTGAGTATATATGATAATTTACGAAATTTCACATAAATTTTTATATCACACATTCTTCCTTAGGAAATCTCAAAATCTGTTTATCCCACCACTTAACCTGAATTTTTGTGTCCATCGTTGCATTTACTTAAAAAATGAACAGAACATTAGGAGGACCTTGAGGAGATTTGGGAGCAATATCATCTTCTTCAATGGCTTAAGAGACCCTTGGAGTGGTGGAGGGTATCTCTCTCTCTCTCTCTCTAGGGAATAATGGTTTGATAATCCTGCCTCTGTGGTACAAATGGCAGGGTGTTGAAGAGCATTTCCAAGAGCATTGTTGCAATAGTGGCCGAAAAAGGTCAAGTTACTATCTCTGAAACTTAGTATAAGTGACTCTTCATTATATGAATAAACGTTCTCCCAAAAAGATATTAGTGAATCTCTTCAATGGAAAAAGTGAGGGACTATCTTCACATAAGTGTAAGGTTGTCCGTATTATGCACAATTACATTTTTAGATACAAGCGATGAAATTGATTTTCTAGGACATACAATACATTCTTTTTAACCATTGTAGGTTATCAATTACAGGGGCTCACCATGTTGACCTGCGATACTCAACTGGTGAAGATCCCGAGTGGCTTCAAGATGTGAGAAAGAAGGAGATCAAGATCATTTCAGGCTGGATCTCTCAATACTACCAAGACTTGGCTGAATCATCTTCCTAAATGCGGTTCTCCGACTCATAGTACTTCTAGTTCTTCAACTATCCAAGTGACAGCTTTTACTTTAGGGATTATAATTTGGCTCTTAGATTTTGTTTTCTTAAGTTTTTCTTGACTTTGAATGAACGATATCTAGTTTGTCATATTACATTTGATTTATGCAAACAACTCACACATACATTTGTGCAAGATGAAATGAAATACGAAATACCAAAAATTTTAGTATGGCGATTTGATCATATCCCCAATATAGTCAATGGTATAAAAGCTTAATCATGATGCATGTGATAGACGTTGGCCACGAGCCTAAGATGACAAGGGTGACCCTGTGGATGGAATTTGTGGCAATCTTGGTTACCATGGTCTAGAGTTTACAACTCTTTATCTTATCAATTTTTGTTCTGAGCTTTTTCTTAGCAAATTGGACATTATCCTATTCCACATTATTCAGTTTGACGCAGCTGAATATATACACGTTTCGCCCATATATAGCCAATCCAAGTGCAAATTATCCTTAACTAGTCACTTGGGAGCTGCTTTAATATTTTGCCCATGCTAAGGAGAAGCAGTTTATAAACACTTTGGATTGCATTTGATCGTTCAGATTTTCCACCATATACTACCGTGCAATATTTTGATAAAAGCTAATGTTGGTGAAAAGAGTAATTTGCCTCTACTTAAAGCAAAGAATAGGGTTTGGTAAACTAGGATTAGTTTACAAAAATATTATTTCTAACTGATGTGATGGATCTTTACTAGGATTACTTTACGAAAATATTATTTCTAATTGAATATGACCTACTTATCTAAATGAACGTTTGCAATTCACCACTTAATATGTCTAGTATGAGCTTGCATCTAACAATAAAGATGGTCAATCATTGATGTGTCAATTTAATTATTCATAAAAATGCTGCTTTCTCAACCTCGTAACTTTGTACAATTAGATGCTTTGCTCGATCATGCATGTGGTTTTCCAGAAGAGGACTAATCAAAAACTCAAAAATCATCCATTATTTACTCTCCTGGATCTGGAAGTGTCGGAATGCTGATCAGTTGGTCGAAATATTACTTACTTTCTCGTATCGTTACACTTATTAATAGAATCCTAATTTAATTTTGTAGGAATCATATCGGGATTTGCATATCAACCCTTGAAACTCTTGTATGCAAATTTTTCTAGCCAACGTTTTCTCACCTTCTGCCGTAAATAGGACAATCTCGGCGAAGCGATATTCTTGTGACCTCCCTCCTGTGTGAAAAACTAACGCAAGCTAAACCTACAAGTTCAAAAAGTCCTAGTTGAACTTGAAACAATTGTGCAAAGATAAGGCGAGTTAATTGATATATTTGGACAAAGTAAAATTTTAAATGAGGTACATAGCAGCCAATCCTTGAACCTCATTAGTGAGCATTTGTTTGTCTCATTGTGGTGACCAAAATAAAAGATTTCTCTATTGAATGTTTGGTTTAAACTGCGTAAAGTTCCGTCACTTGAGATCATTTGAGATTCATTGTTTACATGTACAACTGTCATATGGGCCGCCGCTGACCATATAGGTCCAAATCCATCAGTAAACCACACAGCCAAGCCCAAGCCCAAGCCCAAGCCCAAGCCCAAGCCCAAGCCCAATCTTACCCAAACGTTTGCCCTCCTCTAATTGCAATTAGTGGAATTGAAGACGAGCTTTTGACTCATTAAATTGAGTCTCATCAAATGCAACAACTGATATAAACCCAGAATTTGCAAGAACTACTTCTCGAAATTATTTAGTTTAAGGAAGGACATCTTTCCATCAACTTTTTTATAACTCCATGGGATTAGCAATCATAGCATCTACCTTACCCTTAATTAAAATCCTCATGATACCGAATGCTGTACATTTGTCTAATGCCAGCTAATATACAAATCAATGATGGTCCCCCAAATAAGTTTTACCAACATTTTAGGCGAGAGCCCAACCTCCTTCAATCCGTACACTCAGCCCTTGAACTTCTTGCTACTCTTTCTCTCTCTCTCTCTCTCTCTCTCTCTCTGAACTGAACTGAACTGAAAACTCCACGCTCGTTGACTTCCTCTGCAGTTGCAAACACCAGAGACTAGAAGATAACGAGTACAGCACAACTACTACCGAAAGTTCTTCTCTGTTTCTCTCCGATCTTTCAGTGCTCTCTCGCTGTCTGGCCATTCGGCAAGATCGTACCTCACTTTCCTTCTCCCCTCATTCATCCCGAAAGTTCTCAACGACCATCGCTCTCTAACGATTAGAGCGGCAGCAATGGGACCTACGAGACCAAGTACTTCACGCAAGTCCTCGACCACATTGGTTTTCGTCTCGAGAGCTACCAGACGTTCCAGCAGAGGTACTTGATCAACTTCGCCTTCTGGGGTGGCCCGCGGAGGAATGCCCCGATCTTTGTCTACACTGAGAACGAGGGCGACATCGAGTTGTTAGCCCAGAACACGGGCTTCATGTTCAAGACGGCGTCCCACTTCAATGCCCTTCTTGTGTTCATCAAGGTATATTGCCAACCGATCTAAATACTTAAGCTATTTGTTTTTGCTTTTGCGAAGTACATTACAAGAAGGATATGGAGACCGTTGTTCATACCTATTTCTTTGAAGCATCGGTTTAACCTGAAATCAATTCCATTCGTGGGGCAAAAAGAGATGGTGTCCAGCAACTCGAGCATGCTGGGGTATCTCTCTTCAACTCAAGCATTGGCCGACTACGCGACACTATTCGCCGACCTGAAGAAGAATTAAATGGCTGAGGATTCACCAGTGGTGGTTTTTGGAGGTTCCCACGATAGAAGGATGCTGCCGTCTCCCGTCCTCTCTCTCCTCCCCCACCTCAAAATATCTAAATATTAAACCACACATTTATATAATAGCTTACATTTTTAGAACAATTGGCTATAGCTACACCAAATCTCACATAATATCAGAGCTAGATATCTTGAATTTAAATCTTTTTAAGCCCCATTTGTCACCCCAATTAAATTTCCATGTTTAGTACTAAGCAAAATATTAGACTAAGCGTGAGGGAAAGTGTTTTAATATTTAAATAATAAATAATACCTTCATTTAAGAACTTTCACTTTTAGAACACTTGTTAGTTGTTCCACAGAATCTCACACTCTTTCTCTCTCTCTCTCTCTTCATAGCTCAATTTAATTAAGTAATGGGTTTGTCTTATATAATGAATTAATTATATAACCGCCTGTGCATGGAGCTTTCTGGTTTGATCAGGAAAAGCTCTCTCTCTTAACAGCTTAATTTAGTTAATTAATCAATTTGTCTTACATAATGAATTAATTACATGGCCGGTTGTGCATGGATCTTTTTGATTTGATAGCATGGATCTTTTTGATTTGATAAGGAAAAGGAAAAAAGGAGTTCAAAATTATTGGGACTAATGGTTTTGTTTATTGACAATATGGCACTATTGGCGGCATGGTTCGAGTTGAAGTTGTTAAGGAAATTCCTTATGATATTTTAAAGATGACAAAATAAATCAAATGCTACTAACATGTTTAATGGTTGAGTAATAGACTATGTAAATGATAGAATGTGTAAATGATTTTATCAATGTTTATATTTGAAAGAACTAGAAAATGTACTATATGCTGAAGTTGAACTTATTCAGACTATATTTAGATCTTAAGGCTAAATATGTTCAAAAGCAGAATATATTCAAACTTACATCAAGATTGTAAAGTTTATTTTATACAAAAAATACTTAGACTCTAATTCAAACAGAAGACATTCAAACTTTACTTCTAACAGAACACACTTAGATTTTACATATAGAACGAGACACAAGTCCAGAATGTGACAATATTCAGAACGAGACACAAGTTCAAAACGTTGCAGATTTAGAATGAAGTATGTTCAGAATGAGACAATTTAACATAACATAACACAAGCCCCAAACATATAACGGCTAGTGATCTAGTTTGGATTTCATACCAAGATAGATTTGATTGACTCAATCTAATTGATTGACAATTGGATCTTGAAGACAAAAACTTTCTAAACGAAAAAATCTCTATTTATGGAAACTAAGATTTTATTTGTATGAGCGATCGGAATTAATTTAGAATTCTACTTCTATCACTCAATGGCTACTAAATCTGCTAGATATAGATCTGTCCAATGGATAGATCGGAAGACGATCCTCTAGATACTGTCCAACGACTAGTTTAGAAGTGGATGAGTATTTAAGGAGACCAAGGACCGAAGAGCAAGTAAGAGACAAAGCGTAGAATTCATAATTCTAAAGTCTGAACGAATTTCGATCATATACTTGTCTTTGGTGAGCTTAAACGTTTGTAATCGTGGGAGAAATATCAAAAAAGTGATTTAGTGAGATAGTGTGATCTACCACTGAGTATTTGTACTCAAAATTATAATCTCTTATTGATCACATGATGGAATCCAATCATAAGGTTGTTAGCGTGGAAGAGTGGACGTAGGCTTGATCTAAGCCGAACCACTATAAATTTCGTGTGCAATATTCTCTTCTCTTAACTATCATTATATAACCGACCAAAATAAAATAAAATAAAAACTCTGATTATATAAGTTTTTTGCACCGTTACAAGTTGTTTCAAAAGTCTATTCTATCAACCACGGTGGCATGGAAATAAAATAAAATAAAAACTCTGATTATATAAGTTTTTTGCACAGTTACAAGTTGTTTCAAAAGTCTATTCTATCGCATAATAGATTATGAACATCTACTAGAAGTTTGGTAGCTTGTTTGTCAAACTCTAATCTTTATTCAGATTTTACTCGCAACTTATTTCATTCTGCATTTATTTGTCAAGACTTCTTTTGAACACCTATTCACCCTCCTCTAAGTGTTCGTACTAACATTTTCAGAAGTATCCACACATTGCAATCGACACTTTGTCTTCTTCTACTCTGGTCCTCTTCTTTGACAACATTAACTCTCCTTATAGCTACAACGACATCATCCCTCGAGACTTCAGGGTTCTCTCTCTCTCTCTTTGAGTTTGTGCCTACATGGAATTTTATTAGACTTATGACTAATTGTTTTCGTACACTATGATACCATGTCTATCCAATGTATGTGTTCTCAATACCACTGATGTAGATTTTATGTGAATCATGATTATATGAAAACCACGCAAGTCTAAGAATGCATGTCTAGAATGAGAGCGAGAACTACTATAAAGTGATCAAGCCATCATTGCAGAAGATCAAAGATACGGTGAACTAGTAAGGCGGACAGGTGATCCTGCAAAAATCATTCAAACCATATGATGCAATATTAGCTTCTCGTGGATTTGATTTATTCTTTTTGGCGGCTTCTTTGTTTATTTAATGACCCCTTTGCAGGAACTTTAAGGATGCGGACAATCTCACCAGGTGGCTCCAGACTGCTCTCATTTACACGGCCATATCCGATTATCCAACCCCTTCCAATTTATTTAATCTCTGCCTGCTTACCCAGTCAAACAGTTATAGCTTGCTTAACAAATAATAAACTGCATTAGCAGTGTAATCTAAGCAAGATCTTCGAGATCATACTTGACAGTACTTTCAAGTCAAATTCACATTTTTCGGTGAGCTCATAGATCTGGTTTTAAAGGGAAATTAAGTTACTTCTTCAATTAACCGATCTTGTTTCTAAAGTCTAAGTAAACTCGACATTAAAATTGAGAGAATCCTCGTAGTGTATGACCAATTTGTGAAGCAGATCTGATCTTCGAGGATTGTATTTTCCTGTGCGTGATTAATCGAGTCAAATGAAGGATTTGGCATACTTCGTTCCAGCATTAGGAGATTTGAACCTGATAATTCACAATTGATTCGAGAATTTAGTTAGCTTGCTCTGTTGTGCCAATATTGAGGCGTGACGATACTGTTTTGTGTGACACTTTTCTATTAATTCTTTAAGATACGACTTGATGACTGAACAGAAAATCGGATATGAGACGAACGTTTATGCTCTCTTTATTTTCATTGTGCACAAATGTGAAAGGTGATAGATGATCCGAGCAAAGGGGATGATGTTTTCGCGAAATTGTATGGCGCAGCGAACATCTACTACAACTACACTGGTGGCCTCTCATGCTTTGATCTAATGAATGATTCCTGATGCAGCCCACATTGAAGACCGGCTCCCTCGACCAAGAAGATCAGCCCGCATTAAAGCTCGACGAAACCGAGAAGCCATAACGACATCTTGAGTCCATCCCGGAAGCTTGAAAGACACTTGGAAGCTCGCGTGACGCTTTTATTAGTTTATAGTTTCCATGCTCTTTACTATTTCTCCTATTTTCAATGCTCCGTTTTTATTTCTCATAGTTTTCAACGCTTTGTCTTTATTTCTCCTAGTCTCAACGTTCTATTTTATTTCTTTGATGATATAAGCCAATCCCTTGTAGAAGACAGACAGCTTTTGATGAATGAAAGAAAACTTTGCTTGAAGCAAGTATCATGAACCTTGAAGAGTTCAACCCTTGAAAACCTAGAAGAGTTTTCACTCCGTCCTTGAAGAGTCGGAGCTTTCGAAATCTGCATCCTTGAAGAGTTGCAGTCATCGATCTAGAAGAATCGGTGCCCCCCCTCAACTTCCTTGGAGGCCTAGAAGAGCAACCAACGAAGTTCCTATCTTTTCCTGTTCTGTTCGTTACTTCCAACCCAATTTCGACTATCCTACAGTGCTTATTTCAGAAAACCCAAAACACAGAAATTGTAGTTCCAGAAGTCTTTGTTCATTTGGCTTTGGAATCAGGTCGATCCGATCTGTATCGACAAAGATACGACTGTTCTCCTGAGCTTGCGCAATGCTGAAATTACTGTTCGTCCCGTTTCTTGTGCGCGAGTCACTCTCCCGATCCTATTGTTTGAGAAAGCCTCCCTAGGCTTGCATCAATTCCGATCCGCACGGCATCGGCGTATGGGCATGGCAGTGGCAGGTACCCCAACAATTTCTGACTCTCTTGGAAGAAAATTTCTCTTTGTTGCTTTAGTTTCCAACTGATAAGCTTATCAACCGAGCTGTTTGCAAATCATCAAATGAATAATGCTAGAGATGGCGAGAGTCACGTACCAAATGGGTTCACTAGATAATGTGACAGGTTTTTGTCAGAGTGCTTGAATGGGCATACCAACTTAAAATTTAGTAAAATCCAAGTAGTACATCAGTCTTAATTTCTCCGACATTACTGCAGACCGGATTTGATACTGTTGCTGAGGTGAATTTTTTCTTTTTTCTTTTTCTTGGTCAGACTGAGGTGATTTTTTTTTTTTTTTTGGTCGGTGAGGTGAAGTTCATAAGCCCTTTCTTTTTAGTAATGGTATGTCCTCGTATTTTTTAACCTTTAGTATTAAAGAGTGGGCTAGCTTCATTTACGGGGGAGCCAATGATTACCCAAAAAAGCAAACGGAGAGAGTATCCGAAGGGAGCCTAAAGCATGGAAACTATTGTGCAGCTTGGGCCTAGATAAATCAAAAGCAAGCAGCCCATGAAACGTTTAAAATCAACAACGATTTCGTGAGTTAGGTTTTCGTTTTTTCGCTTCTAACGTTTCCCATCAGTGGTGAAACAGTTTCTTAATTATCATATTTTAACCCATCTTCGCAATATAATCTAGTACAAATCATCCGCGTCGAAATTAAAGAATTCTACTAGTGTTATCTTTTTTCACCCCAAAGACGAGAGTGCTATTTTTGCTTGATCTCTGGGAGTTATGCGAAGTTAAAATTGAATATAAATCTCATGATCCTCGATGTGCAAAATCTTGCGGGCCTTATCATTTTGAGTAATTAACTATACTTTTGTGGCATCCTCCCAATTAATGTCGAAATGGTGAGTCCTTTTGTTACCATTTCATGGTCTCTAAGTTGTCTATAATGCGAGCACTTGTGACCATTTTTGTAATTCGTTTCCTTTCCCCACAGGCATGCACGGAAATGGTATTCCCAATCCAGAGTGATCGAGAGACAAGCATATTCACATCTTATGAGTATGACTAAAATTATATAGTCACCAACTGCAAATCTATCTTCGGCATCATTCCTAGACCCACTTGGATCCCTATCGAGTTTGGCAGCCTACAATTATATAGTCACCAACTGCAAATCTATCTTCAGCATCATTCCTAGACCCACTTGGATCCTTATCGAGTTTGGCAGCCATGTGGGTAATTTTATACAATCATATATGACAATTTTTGAAGTTTCATATAAGCTTTATACATCACACATCGTTCTTGAGGGAATTGCAACATCTGTTTATCCCGCCTCCTAACCAAAATTTTTGCGTCCATCATCGTGTTTACTTGAAATGAACAAAAAATTAGAAGGGCCTTGAGGAGATTTGGGAGCAACATCATCTTCTTCAATGGCTTAAGAGACCCTTCGAGTGGTGGAGGGTCTCTCTTTCTATATATATATGTGGGAATAAACGATTTGATAATCCTATCTCTTTGGTAAAAATTTGCAGGGTGTTGAAGGGCATTTCCAAGAGCATTGTTGCCATAGTAGCTGAAAAAGGTCAGCTTACTATCTCTAAATCTTAGCATAAGTGACTTTTCATTTTATGAATAAACCATGTCTCAAAAAGATATTCGTGAATCCCTACAATGGAAAAAGGTATGCAAGGCTGTCCCTAGCATGTACAATCACATTTTTGTGTACAGGTGATGAAATTGATTTTCAAGGACATCCAAGACCTTATTTTTTAACGGTTGTAAGTTATTGATGTAGGGGCTCACCATTTTGATCTGCGATATTCGACCAATGAAGATTCTGAGTGGCTTCAAGATGTGAAAAAGAAGGAGATCAAGATCATTCCAGGCTGGATATCTCAACACTACCGAGACTTAGGCTAAATCATCTTCCTAATTGCTATTCTTCGACTCATAGTACTTCCGGTTCTTCATCTATCCAAATGACAGCTTTTGCTTTAGGGATTAAAATTTGACTTTTAGATTTTGTTTCCTCAAATTTTTCAACAATTACCAATTTGTCATATTACATATGATTAATGTATGAGTCACACATGTATTCGTGCAAAATGAAATGAAATACGAAATATAAAAAATTTCAATATAACGCTTTGATCAAATCCTCAATAGAGTTAATGATATGCGGGTTCAATCACAAAGGCATGTGAATAGACGTTTGTCGAGAGCCTAAGATGATTAGGGTGACCCCATGGATGGCCTATAGTTTGGAACTCTTATCAATTTTCCTTTTAGGCTTTTTCTTAGCAAGGTCGACATTATCCTATTCAACGCTATTAGGCCGGGCACGGCGGAATATATATATATACACTTTTCACCCAAATATAGCCAATCCAAGTGGATAGCATAGCCAATCCAAGTGGAAGCTATCCTTAACTAGTCTCTTGGGAGCTGCTTTTTGATTTTCCCCATGCTAAGCAAGAGTAGTTTTTAAACACTTTGGATTTCAGATTTTCCACCGTATACGACCGTGCCATATTTTGATGAAAGCAAATATAGGTGAAAAAGAGTAATTTGCCTCTACCTAAAACAAAGGATAGGGTTTAATGCTAGGATTAGTTTACCAAAACATTAGTTCTAATTGATGCAACAGATCTTTATTGCCTCGAAGCTGAATATGACCCACTCATTTAAATGTATGTTTGTAATTTATCATTTAATATTTCTTGTATGATTCTTAAGTAAAATGTACATTGACCCGTGAGCACTGAGAGTGTGGATCTAACAATAAAGATGGTCAATCATTGGTATGTTTGTTTAATTATTCATAAAGATGCTATTGAGGCCACACAATGAATAATCCTATCATGCCAATGATGTATAGTTGTCAATACCAACCTAGGAAATTAAACCCATAAACTGAAAGCAAGTCTCATCATTCGCATCCATCAAGCGCAAAAATCATTGTAATTTAAGTTGGTATATGCATCCTAGGCCGCAATAATTATCATTATTATTCTCATTTCAGGATGACCCAGAATTCCAATTTCCCATCTTTCTCGAAAATGAAGATGATGCACGAAGAGAGATAGGCCATGAACTTCAGCGTTTGACGAATCTGACGTTGCAATGCAGGCCAGGTGGATCTTCAATTTGCTTGGGAAATGGGGAATATATAGGTCAGGATTTTGCTCTTTTCTTTCACCTTTTTGGCCCTATCGCAACACCAACCTGACACACTTCATAGGTCATGACTTTCCTTAAACAGATGCCTCGTGGGAGATGTCGTGTTTCCCCACCCAGGGGATACTACCATTAACCAGGAAGATTTGCCGATTGAAAAACCTCCATGGGAGTACGAATTCACCTCCTGGTAGATTCCTCCATCGCCCAACCCTGGTTTTTTTCTTTTTCCTCAAGGCATCCCCCGCTTCTGGCCCAAGCAAACTTCTTTCAGATGGTCAAGAAGATCTCCCCATTTCGGCTTCTCTAGACTGTGGAGTTAGATTTAATCACTCGACCACGATGAAGTGTGCGCCAAAGCTGCAGCGACACGCAAAAGAACAAGCAGAGTTTTTAAGATTTAAACGGCGCGTTGGTTGGGATGCAGTACCGCTCGCCCCTTTAATATAATCGGGCAACTTTGTGTCATGTGTCGGCCGTGTGACCGATCCGTAGAACACTTCAGTCTCCATCCTGGTAAAGGACAGAAAGTCCCCTGTGTCCTTTTGTGTGCAGAGCAACAACACGCTTGCTTTTTATAAAATGAATAATTGCTAATTATGAGATTTTAGCAGTATTAATACTAACTGTTCTAAAAACCTAATTTATTAGATGAAAGTATAGTTTGTTATTTAAATAATCTAACACTCCCCATTACATAGAAGCTATATTTTGGCTTAAACTTAAAGCGTGGAAATATACAATTGGGGAGGCAAATAGAGACCTAAAAGATTTGAATTCAAAATTTCTAACTTTGATACCATATGAAATTTTATGAGCTATTAAATGAATGTGTGATTTATATTTTAGATATATTAACATCATTTTTATGTTTGCATGGCAAGAAGTTAGCAGTAAACATGTATTTTTATGACTCTTGAAACTGCACATTCCTGCCGAACATTAATATCCTTATAGTTTTGGGCCTAGTTCTATTTCAATACATAGTGGATCTTCACATGAACTTTGACCAAGGTTCATGTATTCATCGAGGGGTGTTATATGGCATTATGGACATAGAGTCTGTGATTATAACACGAGTGCAATCATCTATGAGTTAGATAACACGAGCATCTTTTTTGCTATTATTGGATAGAGACATCAATAGCCTCTATATTTGTGGAGATTCTTTGGTGCGCAAACATCTGGACATGAATGATGTGATATTTTATACCTACATTTAACGATTTTCATTATTGTAACATGCTCAACAGGTTCATTTAAGTAAATTAAAAATTATATAAACATGTCATGTGATATTTCGTGCTTCAAAAAAAGTCGTCCTATTTATTCATTTGTTACCAACAGAAAGGTCAGATGATGACAATTCCACCCTTTTGCAGGGATCAAAGTTTGTTTCAGTCTACAATGGTGGCGTCTTTTGTCCGAAAGTCACAGACAACCATGGAAAATAACTTAGTTTAATGAAACAATGCTACACTTTGAATGACAGTGAGAGAGAGGGCAGCAGTGAGGAGATGTTATCATAAGTGAAGGATTGGAAGTTACTGGTTAGCCCGTTATATCGCCAAAGAGCAACAATAAAATGCCCGCAGGATCTGTCCTTTCGAGCGATTGCTAATTTTATATATTGTCTCAGGCATAGAATAGAACTAGACAAATTTCATTTATCTCATTTAAAGGGAGCAAATCGATCTAATTAGCCAAACACCCCAATCCGCATGAATTTAGCAAGCTGAACTTTCTAAACTAAATGAAATTCACACATCACAAAATAAGTAAAGTCACAAGAATCGCCTTTAAGACTTTTTCCAAAGTATATACTTTTGCATATCATTAAATCCTACAAGCATCCTTTTAATGGGATGTCATTATAGGACGTTATTTAATGATGATGTTTTGCATAAAACTTGATAAGTGTATGCTCCTATAAAAGATATATAATATAGACTATCCTAATTTTTCGGCTCAACCTATGTCTAGAGATACATGCTTACTACCATCTCATTCATGTGTGTATCGAAGAGGGTTCCAACCTTAAGGTGGCTTACATGAGAGCAGAGGTATTTGTACCATGGTATTGTCGTTGTACTGTGATGAAGGACATGTTTTCATGACATTTTTCCTAGGTTGAGGACCTCATGCGACCTCAAAGCAAGGTGACAAAGGCACAGGTTCAAAGGTGGAGGTGCCAAGCGACGATAGTCGAGGATAGAGGGAATGAGGCAACGACGGAGACTAAGATGAGGAGTATAGACAGAGGTGGAGACGGAAATGGGGGACTAAGATCTAATCGAAGCAAGGGAGAATAGGGACGCGGTGGCCGGTGGTGACGAACGCAAGCAGTGACGACAAGTGTGGAAGAGATGCCAGGATTAGGCTCGACGATGACTTCGGGCATGGCGTGAGGAGAGAGAAAACGAGAGGTCTTCTTACTTGAGTGGGAAAGGAGAATATCCCCTCAAAGTCTACATGTCACGATGAGTCACTAGGAGGAGACAATTCTTAGGAACGATATTGCTCTCGGTTGTGATGGTCCCTGATATTGATATTAAGTGAGAGACATGTGATTGGAACACTAGTAAAACGTTGCCTTAAACACTAATCAACTATTTCAAGACCGAAAGAAGTTGGGATTCCACATGATTCAGGTCTATTGCTGTATGCCCCCAATCTGCAGAACATATGTAATTAGTTTTTATAATCCCAAATATATGCTCCAAATAAACAGCAACATATGATTGATGAAGTGTTGCCCAATAAAAAGGGAAAAATAACATATGGTCTCATGTGTCCTCGCATATCTCTCTCTCTCTGTCTCTCTCTCATCCTGTCCTTTCACCATATCTAGAAAGCTGCTCCCACCACTCCCGCATAAAAACCCAAACGCTTCCTCTCCATCTCTCTCCGTCTCTCTCGCCAAATTCTATCATTTGAAAAGATCCATCTCCTCTCCTGCATCTCTTGTTCCTTCCTTCTCCTTCTCCTTCTCCTTCTCCTTCGTCTCCTTCAGACATGTCGCTCAACCACCCCCTGTCTACTTCAGACGGCACGCCGAACACTCTCTGGTGGACCACTCACCCCACCATGTTCCGCCAGCACAACCTCCTCCTCAATTTCAACCCCACCGACGACGACCCGCAAGACGAGGGCTCGCCCCCGCCGCCCTACGTCCTCCGAGGGGCGCCGCCACCGGCGGAGCCGTCGCCTGCGGAGAAAGAGCCCATGTTCGAGAAGCCGCTGACCCCGAGCGACGTGGGGAAGCTGAACAGGCTGGTGATACCGAAGCAGCACGCGGAGAAGCACTTCCCGCTGGTGGGCGAGGCGACCCAGCAGCTGAGCTTCGAGGACGAGTCCGGGAAGTGGTGGAGGTTCCGCTACTCCTACTGGAGCAGCAGCCAGAGCTACGTCCTCACCAAGGGCTGGAGCCGCTTCGTCAAGGACAAGCGCCTCGACGCCGGGGACGTGGTCCTCTTCCACCGCGACCGCGCCGACGCCGAACGGCTCTTCATCGGTTGGAGGCGGCGAGGGGAGTCGTCGCCTGGCGCCTCTGCAGTGGCGGCGGAGACACTTGTCGGTGGCGGTGGCGGGGGGTTCTATGCCGGGCGGCGTCCTTATCCTGGGCACAATGATGGGCCGTCGCAACCTGGCTCCTATACTCATGGTCAAGCGGGTAATTTGGATTTTTTTTCCCTTCACGTGATATCTTTGTGTCTCTCTCTCTCTCAATTGAAATTGAAAAGAGAAAAAGAATAAGGCAGGTCTTTATCATTTAGTAGTTTGTTTTCAGATTAGGTCTATTATTACATTTATGGTGAATGATGAATAGCACGTCAGTTCCCTAGAAGGAAATGCAACTAGGGTAGATGGGCACTAAATTTAAAAAATATATATATATAGTTATCTTTCTTCTATTCTTTTCAACTATGTTGTAGAGATGAACATAGGAAAAATTGAACTTTTTTTAGCTTAGAGATTTAAGGAAATATTGGACGCATGAACGTACCGCCCAGTTAGTACTTATGATAGGCAACTTTTTGTGGCTACCGAAGCAGGGGGCGCGCCCGCCGCTGGGAACAACCCAAGGAGGGTGAGGCTATTCGGCGTGAACTTGGAGTGCCAGCTTGACGGCGACGAGGAGTCCGAGCCACCGGGCTCGAGCCACGGTCCGACTGGCCATGGCCTCTCCTCTAATTCATCAAACTATACCCCCTCACATGGTACGCCCAACTATTCCCTTGTTCTCTCTCTCTGTTTTTATTTTACTTGTCACATTATAAATATGTTCATACAGTGGCACCTTACCCAAAAATATATATATATATGTTCATACAGTGGCAAGTCTCTTTTTACTATTTTATGGATTATCTTGTGATGTCCCCTTTAGTCAGACACAACGCCCGGATAACATATTTTAAGGGCGTTTAATGATAGGTTCCTCCACATGGAGGCAAAAATCATATTGGTTTCCCATACCTTGGAAAGGTTCAACATATAGGGTGTCATTTAACATCACGGGTGTCATTTTTTTGTTTTTTGTTTTTTTTTTTTTTTTTAAAGGAGTGTTTAAGGATATGATTTCCCATGTTAATTGATAATAATTTTTGATCGAAATTTACCGTTCATGCAAAATCCCAAAAGGATGTTAGATAAAAGAACAATTGAATTACCATATTCGTTATTTTTAACATGTTTCGATGTTCACAACTCTAGAAAGTAAAGTAATTGTGAAAATTTTAGCATATATATGGATTAAATATGTGTTTGGGTTTAATTTGTGCAAGTGGTGTGATTTGCTTATTGTGATATTAAGTCGTCATTACTTCAAAAGGTTGTTTGAAAAGAAACCCTTTTTTTTTTAATTCATTTGAGAAAAGTTACCTTTGATATTGGTTTTGCTGCTTCGTTGTTGCACTCTGGAGGAGAACTGTAGACGTCAAAATTTGGCATTCATCTGCACTCTTGAATCTCTCAAACTGAGAAAGCCAAGAACCGCTTCTATGATAGTAATAATTTGATCACTGTTCTCATCGGATACGGACCTTTCTAATCTCCGATTTGTTGCGCTACCACGTTCTGTTTGTTTGGTTCACGAAAAAGGTACATGTGATGGAATAAAATCCGCCTCTGAAATTGACTGACAGTAACATGTACTCGCCCAAAAAAGAAATGCAGAGGCACTGATTCCTACAACGTTGTGCGGCTTTTTGTTTTTGGTGTCTATTCCAACAGGTCTTCACTTTATCTGAGGAAGATCGTGTCAACCACATGAGAAATCGCCGAGGATAAGATCTGCGGACGTGACTTCTTTCTTCTTTCTTCTTTCTCTTTTTTTTTTTTTCATTTTTAAATTGGCTACGGAGCCCCAACTTGGGAGTGTTCATTGGAAATATTCAAGATTTGACAAGAAAGGCTCAAAGAAACAACAAAAAAAAGGGGAGAAAAATCCCAGATTTTTAGGCGATCCTGAAGTTCACAGCAAAGGAAATCAAATTGATCAAGGAAGAAAGACTGTAGATGGGAACATGAAGAGAAAGAAGGTGGGTAAAAGGACCCCACAAGGGAAGAAAAAAGAAAGAGAAAAGCAAGAGATCTCTTCATCAACGTCAAATGGTTGAAATCAGGGGTCCATATGCTGCTCCAGAAGCTATATATATCCATAATTTCTTTTTTATTTCTTTTTTATCCATGTAATGAAATGTTGAAATGGGATTTTGTTCGGGTAACTAGCAAAACACCAAAAAGAAAGAAGGGAAAGAAAAAGGGGAGGGACGGTGCTGGTGGGTGGAGTTGAATAGATCATTGATGATGATGGCAGGTCTCTCTCTTCTGTACATACATCTTTTGAAAGATATTTAGTTTAAATCTTCTCATGCGTTCTTGGTGACTCGTGTGGCCAGGATTTGTATTTGAGTGATGATCCAAAGTCAAGCAACGTGACTATAACAAAGATCGAAGAGTGGTCCTTGGTATCATACCGAGAGCCCAAAAGGATCAAGCAATCTCAGAAGATAACAAAAGGTCGCTCAAAGCTTGATGGACATGGGACAGCCCTTATATTTGACCAACTTATCTTCTCTATCTTCTTATGGGGCAGTATCTGGAATTCATGTACTATACCATCGGATTTCGACGGAAGATGCCAATGATTAGCACAATTAATTTATCACGCTCAAAGCTTCTGAACTTCATGCGCCGAGTCAACATCCATTGCCATTTCCGGACTTTCTTTTCGGCTCCACTTTGAAGTCAGACCTTCTTTCGTTGCCATTACCGAAGCTTCCTACAAATGGACCCGAGAAAAAATGATTTCTACTTCTATTGGCCATACATAGTGAGTTAGAGATAGGCCAGCAAGGAGATGGGGCAGTCCCAAATCATGTGCAACCGATCATACGGCATTGGATCCGGTGGAACAAAGAGGAGGATGGCTGCTCAAGCCGTGACACTAAAGTCACTAAAGGATCAAAATAGCTGAAAGCGAAGATCCCTTTGTCCTTCATGGTGAAGAGTTGTGAATCTATCTGAAACTCTATTAGGCCGGAGGTCCCAATGCGACAAACCTCGTGCATCATGGCCCAAGAATATTTTCCCTCCTAGACAGCAATCCATTCTAATCCTCATGAAATTGAATGAATCCCACGACAGATTACTAGTGAATGATGATTTGGTTCAAAAGCCTCTTGCTGAATAAAAACATCTAGCTCAAAAGTTTCCTTTGGAAGTGGATCGATCCCACGTTCCATATCAAGGACAGATGCAATATTTGACCTCACTTAAATCTTCAGTACTCAACGAAATCAAGTACTGTGGATTCAAACTGCTCACGAATAGCAAAACCAGGAATAACAAGTAGGAAACAGGAGATTGACACGCGGGAGACTAGGCACTCGGCGCCTACGACTCTGTAATAAACCATTCCGACATCAATTGTGATCTTACCTGTGTAGATCTCTTAGGAATATTATTAGCTGCGTTGGTCCCACAAAGATTAGGACAAGAGAAGCAAACCCATTGACCTGGGCAAATCGATCTACCTCAACTTTGCACTGGCCAGAAAATAAGCAAGTGGAAGGGGGTCCCCTGTAACATGCTAAATTGCTAATGGTTAATAATTGGTTTTGAGGTGATGGCAAATCAATCGGATTCGAAGTCTCCTCCTACCAAATTACTGGCCAGAGCAACGCATTTCAATCATGGCATGCCTGAGAACAGTCGCATTTCTAGAAAAAACATGTGCCCCATTTTCCTTGTGTCAGGCTTTTTTATCCCTATTCAGCTCTCAAAGTCAACCTCATCCCTCACGCTCCAACCGACTCATTGAACAATGGGACACCCCTTTCGCAATAGGATCTCCTGGAGAAGGAGTGAAATGTACAAAAATGATGTGAACACAGTATTCCCCATTATGTCTTTTGAGACCGAGAGTCATGAGATACCTCCGGATTTTGGCAAAACTAGACATACTTCGTTGGACAATTCAAGTTACGGGGCTAATCCTAACAGGCTCACTGGATGGAACGGAGTAGGGAGAGGAACGTCTAGCTTGCAAGACTACAGCTTTAAGTCATACAGCTTACGGCATACTGAATGTAAGGTAACTATCAGGTCTCTGCAATATATCTTACTTGGACTAGAAAACTCATGTCATTATTCATCTTGTCCGAGGGTACAAGCTCTAAAGAAGGAACAGGACTCGCTTCTCTTTTTAGGGGAACCGTTTGAGGGTATGGGTCCTAAACTTTCATTCAGTCAACAATATTGTCTAGTCATTTTCGAAGGGTGCCAATCAATAAACCCGAATCCTAAAAAGAAGAAAAGAAATAGGCTTCCCAGTCTTATCTCATTAGTTCCATTTTGAATAATATAGCTAGACAGACGATTTAGTGGAAATGGGCATTGAACGATTCTACTGAAGGACGAACATCAATCCCCACATGAAGGAGACAAGGAACTACCAAAATTTAACAAACACTTGATATCTAGCAAACAGAAGGTCCGTATCTCATTTGGCATGTTTCCCCACATGAAGGAAACAAGGAACTACCAAAATTTAACAAACACCTGATATCTAGCAAACAGAAGGTCCGTATCTTATTTGGCATGTTTCCACGCTTTAAGTCCAAAGCTAATCCATGATGTGTAAAGATAGCCCCACCAGTTCAAAACTCTCTATCCATGCAGAGAGGCATGGCCCGACCCAATGGCAAGGCAAAGGAAAGATAACAAAAGAGGGACCAAAGAGGACGCTTATGAAAGAGGAAGGACAACCTGAAATGCTGGACAAGTAGTCACTCAATTTCTGTCTTTCCATTCGCATTGAAAGTTTGGATATTTCCATAGGACCTTAGCCGTGCTTTCAGTAGAAGTTCTGCCTTTTCCTCGATGTAAAATAGGTAACCATACAAGACCTCAGTAGTACTTTTCAGCTGTCCAGCATTCACTGGGCATTAGAAGCACTCATTTAACCAAGAAATCATGGAGTAAAGCATCACCACTGTCGATCTAAGAAACTTCAATTGCCTCTAGATTTCTGTTGGAAAGAGGAAGCATTACACTAGAGAGAAATATACAAGACTTGGCACATCAAAGACTCGGCCTTGCTAACTGTCGACAAAAGTGCAAGCACCCATAGTAAGTGATTATTTCCAAGTAATATTTTCTAAACTGGATGGTCAAGCTATAGTCAACACCATCATGAGGAAAACATACACAAGTGATTTGTCAGAAAGGAGTTCGGAAAGAACTTTATCTTTGGAAGGACACACCTCACAAGATCAATCAATTCATCTTTTCAGGTGCATCACCCGTCTTCTGAGATGTAGTATCTCCTTTCTTTTCCATAACCTGTTGGACACCTTCTTGATATCCTTCTATAAAGCTTTTAAGAGCATCCCTATATGCAGAAGCTCTCATCATGTACACCCGCTGCAAAGCAGGCTTTAATGTTTCCATTCCCCCTCTTGCAGCCACAGCTATCAAATTTGTTCATCATAAGAAAGGAGTCTTAATGTAGAAAACTTTTTTATGCAACTTCTGTCATAAATGCAGCCTCAATTTATCTGTCAAACTTCAGCATCCTTTTGTCACTACTATCGAAAGCTTTTGTCAGTCACTCTTTGAATCCAGTTCACAAGCAATCAACAGTATGAGCATATAGGTAACAG
Organism: Eucalyptus paniculata subsp. matutina; assembly: GCA_017140255.1. Taxonomy (NCBI): domain Eukaryota; kingdom Viridiplantae; phylum Streptophyta; class Magnoliopsida; order Myrtales; family Myrtaceae; genus Eucalyptus; species Eucalyptus paniculata. The sequence continues at coordinate 48,327,059 of CM029435.1, forward strand.
GTAAGAGAAATCAAGAAGAGAACTACAAAACATTTTGTTGATAGGTGAAACGGTTAGTTATGTAAAACGTTGGTTTTAACAGCAATCAACAGTATGAGCATATATCTTTACCAAAAAAAAAAAAAAAAACAGTATGAGCATATGGGTAACAGGTAAGAGAAATCAAGACGAGAACTACAGAACATTTTATTGATAGGTGAAACAGTTAGTTATGTAAAATGTTGGTTTTAACAGCTAAGCTAATCCTTCGACAACCTAAAAATAAGGTGAAGTTGTGAGGGAAGGGTCATATGACTCAAGCAAGAGACTCAGTAGTAATGTTAGCATCGCTAACAGAGGAGCCTCTTCAAGGACACTGAAACTTTTGATGGCTTGATGGTGAAGTTAGAGGAAGTATTTCACAAGAGCAGATCTGAAAAAAGTAGTAGGAGTGAGGCATGCAATTTCAGGCCATAAGATAGTCATGCTCTACATGGCACATGGTTTCAGGCCCTACAATAGTGACGCCCTGCATATTGATGCAAAGGTCCCCACATGGTTCCCGATCCTTATCAAGTCATTTGATTTTTTGTTTCAGAGTGAGGGAAGGAGGAAAGGAAAGGGGATGGGGGGTATTACGAAACGTGAAGCAGATTGATTTAATTGTGGTGAGACATTTAAAATCCTCACAAAAACATGGGAAGATCAAAACTTTCTAATCTCCTATAATTCCTTGCAAACCCAGCCCATTATCCATGGAGAAGGTGCTTCTGCAAGCTTTACAAATAGATACCTCAAGTCTTGCTTTCAATCACTGCCAGATATCGTTCAACGTTTTTCGTTGATTAGAAGAGGCATATGTAGACATTTCATGCATCTTACAGATAAATAAAGTGCAGACTAAATGTTAGAGTGGATGATAGGTGAGAAGAGAGTTCAGTACTTAATCTTCTACTACAAATCCATAAATGCAGTGAGTCAAATTGCTTCAGAATCTTCTGTTATGTCCAGACTTCCAATACAGCTATACTCTCGCAGCAGAGCCAAGTCGCAAATTACAAAATCAACCAGGGAAACAGATCTAAGGCACACATGGTAATGTCAATCACCATGATGAAGAAGCAGACTTCCTACAGGATCCTTTAGTAATATACCTCGAAGCCATGCATTATGCTTAGGAAAGGATATGGCACACTTGTCAATATGAAGATGACAATATGTGTTGGAAAAATTGCATCTTCAGCACCAAAATGCAATTGACAGGAATATCTAAGGTTCCTTTTTGTCCTGTCAGCCGCACGTGGGGCTTAAGTGAGGGTAGTTATTTACAAAGGCATCGCCCATGAAGCCAAATACCATTGAAGATGCAGTACTACTCCCAAATCCCCACATAAAGCTATGTATGACTGCAGGCCACTCGGGCACCTCAAGGGCTCAAACATTGAGCTGCCATTGTAATATCACTGCCGTATATATGTCACAACCATGTGAAGTCACTAAGTAAGTATAACGAACCAAACTTTCTGACTTCACAGGAAACAAGTTGGATACTCTAGGACAAGTTTCAAATTCAAGGAGAAGCAGAAAAGGAAATCTTAAAGAAGACACTCTTGCACCAACAAATTTCTACTTTTAAACGACAAGTAAATTAATTTCTAAGCTATTTGCATGAAGGGAGTCTATCACCCAAGCTTTGGCAGATCAGTAGATCGAAGCCCTTTTAAAGGCTAAAAGGGATATCTGATTGGATCAAAGTTAGTGTGCCATAATATAAGTCTGCAACTTGTTCCTAATGATACTAGTCAGGATGGGGCAGGCAGCCTAATACATGAAGAGAAGATGAGACGGGGGAGTTCCTCAATACTAAGGTGTCAAGGTGGTCAAAGAAAACCAGAGGTCCAAGCAGCCAATGCTTTGGTCATGGCTTATGTTGGATGACCAGAATGCTAATTTCTCTAACAAAAGCCATAAGACAAAAACCACCTATGCCTGACCATTCACTTGGAAACAATCTAGAACAAAAGGCATTCCTAAACTCAATAGGTACTGATTTAGTGAGTTGATTGTGAGTAGAGAGAACTTGCAATTGGACAATCCAAGACGATAACCTCTTCAGCCAAGCTGAAGAAGGCATCAGCTCATATCAAACCGTCCTAAAATAGAACAAGCCAGAAAGGTCCGCATGCCAATCTCAACTTTTCTTGAGACCATATTGGCACAAGATCCATTTCTGACATCGAATCATTGTTATAGTGGCCTAAAACACTTTTTCCTGCAAAAGTTGTTCACGAAGCTTTTTTTCCACACTTTTTTTCTTTTTCTGGTTCAGAAAACTTGTATCTGTTACGAGCTTTACTATGTGGACAACTAGTCCTCTGCAAGAACAAAATCTGTCGGTGAGGGTTTGCTGAACTACAACCCTAACTTTCCCAGGCATGAATTGCCTAATAGAACAATGGGGAGCTCAGCTAATGTGCTTGACATGAATCTCAAATATTTAGGAATATTCAAGGTGGTCTTCAGAATCACACGCTACCTCTTCAGGCAATTCCTAGTTGATTTAATTGAAAATAGAGGTCATGTGTCTTTAGTTTCCCTAAATCCAACCAGCTGAAATGAAGGATAAAACGCCATTCTCATGCTCAGCATCAGAAAAATCACAGATACAAGGACAGTGCATAACAAGGAATCAGAGACTGACACATGGAATGAGCACACATTCAGGATGATATTTACCTCTGTATGACATTTCAACCGTGGAATGATAACATCACAGCAATCATGTCATATTTAAGTCCCCAAGCATTAAATTCAGAAAGAAGGCACTTACCAAGATCCTCTAAAGTCGAAGGTTCTTTCTCTTCAGCCACTTTTTTGGCTTTTCTCGGCTTGTCTTCACTGTCTTCATCTTTCTTGTAATCATTTGGTCGGAGCTCAGGACCAATATCGCGAACCCAGCTCGCAGCATAAAGCCTGGACGCCTCCTTTAACACCTGAAGACAACAAGTAATTGACTCAGATAAATTGTCTGAACACTCCATTCTCAAAATTAAGTAGTGACACAGCCATCAACCATGAGATTTTACTTTCAAAGCTAATGAAGCCAAGCGAAGAACCTTGAATATATTGTCCAAACAAGCTGTACATAATTGCGGAGCCACTAATACTTTGAATATTCCAACATTAAAACAAATTAGTATATTGATACTAAAGCCTAACACAATCTTTTCGTTCTTTGAATATAAATCCTGACATTTTCCAAATATTGTTCTAAAATTTATTTAGCCTCTACATAGTAAAAGAAATTCACTCTTAATCTTGTCTCCAAAGTCCTTGATTTTATCTTCTAATCTTCTCTTGAATACAAAACGTTGGGACATAAGTGAGCAAGAATCCTCAGTAAGCAATTACTCACCTCCATAATGTGGGATCGAGCATGCTCAAAATAATTTACTATCACCTCCATACTGTGGGATTGAGCATGCTCAAAATAATTTAGCATAAGTTTTTATAACTAACTAAAAAAAATCACATCACATTCTTGTCGCGAGATAATAAGCATAATTCATAAATAGCAGTAAAAAAAAAAAAAAAATTCAATACAGCACAAAATCAAAGATTCAGAAGTTTCTTAAAATCAAAATCCTTTCTTCGCTCTTAGTTCTACGGCCAAATTTTTCCCTGTGACAAGATCCAAATAAATTCAATCCACATTAACTAGTGGTCAGCTCTGATTTTTTGAATGAATCAATACACAGCCCCAATACACAGCCCCATTTTAGGGGTTTGAAGTTCTTATTGTAGAAACTATGAGCGTTGGATATCAAATATCTCGAGTTCATATGCCAGAATCTTATTTCAAAGAAGATCAATCGGTACAAAATCAAAGATTATTTTTCGAAATGTTTCCACACCTGATCCATTTTTCTAACTTGTAGAATACACGAAGAAAAATTAAACATAGAAGTCAGCAAGCAATCACTTACCTTCTCAAACTGCACAAAAGCCAATCCTTAAGGTCTTTGGAAATCACTTGATTTTAATATTTCCAATGACCTTCTGCTTGCTAATGTAACCTCAATGTCACTTTATACGGTTTCTCTCTGCATTTCTAAAAAATTTTCAGATGAATGTCTCTTCTCCTTATAACTGCTCTGTTGAATCTCTCTTCCTCTCATCCATATAGATCTTGAAGAATCGTGTCCTTTATCCTAATCATTGTTGTATCAAATAACAAATATTGGCTCTTAATGCAACTCAATGATAATTAATTATGCCAGCTTTATTGAACTCATCCGAACTCTAAAGTACTTAGAAGAGGTGTACATATTTATGCTTCTAGCAATTAGTGTAACTTCTGTTTCTTCTATCACACCTCGTTAACTCTAAAAAATAGACGATCCCTTATAGATTTCCTGCCCATTCGTTCCTTCAATGATAATTGCTTCAGTTGTCCCTCTTTCTATTTCCTTTCATTTTGCTTTCAAACTCTTAAGACCCAGATAACGGTATAGACATTTTAGTCATTACTAATCTCTTTTCTTAATCTACAATATTGAACCTACTTTCATTAGTTTTTACACTAATTCTGCCTGTATGTCACTCTCTCACACCCTAGAAATCCAATAAATAAAAGGACTTTCTGAGTGGCCACGCCCGACAATGCAACCTATAACCATGGCAAAGGAAATCAATCCCTACCCTATACCGATGGCTTAACCAACAAAGGACGGCTTCCGGCATCAGTGCGATAAAAGGCCTTAAGAGTCAAATTATCAAACGGGTGACGTGCAAAAGTCCAGGTAACAATTCACCTCACCATTTCTCACAAAACCCAACAATCAAAACGAGAGCTTTATCGCATGTAATAGGTAATTTGTCAAGAATCAACCCAGAGAGAAGGGGGGGAGTGATTACGAGAAACCGGTCGTGCCAAGTGAGCTTGCGACGCTTCTTGATGTGAGGAGGATCGGGCAGCGAGGAGGGGAACGCGATCTCCTTCAAGTCGTAGCGAACGTAGTTGTACAGCTTCCTGCAGACCACCCTCAACTTCATCTCTCTCAACCGTCGACTTTGCTCATCCACCGCCCTCCCCTGCTCTCCTTCACCTCAACTCTTCCAACGCACTTTGCACTCCCTCCTCTATAACAGCGCTCGAAGTCGAACCCGCGAGAGAGCAAGCCACGCGTCGAAGCTCGCGCACGGCCTGCAGACGTGAGCAAGACACGAAAGAGAGAGAGAGAGAGAAGCTGTCGCAACTCGCGGTGGTCCTCGTCTCCGAGCGAAGCCCGGTGGCGCCACGATCGCCGTCGTCGGAGCTCGCGGAAAGGGTCGCGGCCGTCGTCGCGTCGTCCGCGATGGATCTCGGCAGCGGAAAGACCGGCCCGGCCCGGCCCAGAATGAAATCTCGTTTCTGGCCCGGGCGCACAAAAGACCGAAAATCCAGGGCCGATCGGGCCGGGTCGGGTCGGGTCCGGCTTCGGGCGGTGGGGATGCCACGCGGGCATTATTTAAGGAGGGTGGTGCCCGATGTGGACATGCAACAACGTGGGATCGAGAGACGTGTGGAATGGTCTCGTCGTGGGAGGCGACATCGCGCCATCAACTGAGAATAATAAGCAAATTGTGGAATAATCTGTGCTGGTGCAATATCGCAATCACGTCCCCAGGGATTGGATTTGAAAAATCCTTTTTACAAAGCCAATATTCACCTCAACAATCTCTCTTTCTCTTTCTTTCTTTCTCCGGAGGAAGCAAAAGATAAAAGACCCGTTCGAAAAAGAAGGCCATGTTTTCTCGCCTCCTCCTGCTCCTCTTCTGATGGATCTCCAACCCGCGACGCTTCAAATCTCTCTCCCCAGGAGGCAACTCGCCTACGTCGTCTCGCTCCTCTTCCTCTTGATCTCGTCCGCGTTCGTCTTCGGTCTCCTGAGCCCCCCGGGGCCCGGCTCGTTCGTGCGTTCCGGTTTCCTGTCGCGCGTCCTGCCGAAACCTTCTGCCCGGGGAACGTGCGATTACTCGAGAGGCAGGTGGGTGAGGGACGAGGATCGCCCGCTTCGGTTCTACAACGAGAGCTGCCCGTTTCTCGACCCAGGGTTCCGGTGTCGCGAGAATGGACGAAGAGACGGCGGCTACGTTAAGTGGAGATGGCAACCTGACGGCTGTGAGCTTCCAAGGTATACTAGTTCTGTCCTGGGCACGTTTTCATGCATTTGGTACGGAATGTGTGCACTGTAGCTAGGAAAAACTTAGATCGTGTGCATGTTTACATTTCGACAAAATAGAGGGAGTGTCCATGCGTCTTCCCCGGTATCCCTCAGGTACTTGAGTTGGTCTCGTTGATCATCTGCAACCAAAAAAGCGATAGAAGAAATCGTGTTCGTCGGAGATTTTGGTTTTCGATCTTTGTTAAGTTAGAGCAAGCTGAATTAACTCTTGATGTGGTTATCTCATTTGGTTAGATTCAATGCAAGCAAGCTCCTAGAATGGACGCGAGACGGAAGAATAGTGTTCGCCGGAGATTCCATCGGACGAAACCAGTGGGAGTCACTGGTATGCATGCTTTCACAAGCGGCATCCAAATCTGCCATATACGAAGCGAATGGGAACCCCATAACCAAGCACAAGGGTTACCTCTCCATGCGATTCCAGGAATACAACCTCACCGTCGAGTATTACCGAGCTCCATTCCTGGTAATGATGGGACGCCCGCCGCCGAATTCACCTAGCTTGGTGAGGAGCACAGTCAGGGTCGACGAGTTGCATTGGTATTCGAAGAATTGGGAGGGCGCAGATGTCCTCATCTTCAATGCCGGGCATTGGTGGAACGAAGACAAAACCGTTAAAGCGTATGGAGTAACACTTCACCCGATCCTCGACTCGCATATACCATCGTAGAGATGTTAAAGTTCTGGCAATAATATCGTATGCTTTTGGTGCTTGGGTTCCAGGAACAGCTACTTCCAGGAGAAGGGAAGCGTGAACCTGACGATGGATGTCATGGAAGCCTTCAGGAGATCACTACAAACATGGAAAACATGGGCACTGAGCAACTTGGATCTCCAAAGAAGTCACGTTTTCTTCCGTGGCTATTCTCCTGTTCACTACAGGTGTACGAATTTACCAAAATCAAATAGCCAGAAAAAACCCTCAGGCCACCCCCCCCCCCAACCCTAAAAAAAATAATATAAAATAAAATAAAATAGTAGAAAGACTGATTAACGAAGCTTGTGTCAACTTCAGGATACTTTTCCACATGGTGATTTAGTGGAGTCTAGAGTAAAAATCGTGAACTAAGACAGTATGTCTTGCGTGTTTTAAACACTGCATTTTTCTCTCGTCAAATTGCAATGAGTAAATCAGCAAGGTGTTGCTACATTTTATGCATTTCGCATGTTGCATATTGCACAGGTAGCATACTGGTACATTCCTATACTGACTGGAGGAACTCTGTTCACCACTGAGCGTGAACAATCAATCTGCAGGAATGGGACTTGGAGTGAAAATGGTACATGCAACAGCAACAAAGAGCCAGAAACTGACTATACAAAACTGGAAGCCGAACCGCTGTATAATTTGTACATTTCAAACACGGTTGGTGAGATGAAAGACAGAAATAGGAAGGTTCAGTATCTGGACATCACATTTCTGTCAGAGTTCAGAATAGATGGCCATCCATCGGAACATCGTGAGCCAGGCACCCCTGCTGATGCTCCCCAAGATTGCAGCCATTGGTGTTTACCAGGAGTGCCTGACACTTGGAATGAACTTCTGTATGCTCACCTTTTGTCAGTAAGATTCCATGAAATGTAATTTACCAAAGAATCGAAGAATTGCCCAAGTCGATCATTGGGGCAGAAGCTATCATGATTTCAAGAACTGTACAAAAAGACAAAATTCAGTTCAAGCCGCTTCTTCCACATTTTCTTGGGTAGTCACATCGGCGGTCTCCATTTCCTTCACTTTTTCAAGCTGTCTCAAGAGATCCAACCTCTCTGGTCCATATGTGGAGGGTATCTGTGAAAAAATGACAAGCATGACATGAATTAATTAGAGATCTGCATGCAAGCAAGAAGTTTCATTAGATGAGTGCTTGGATAAGAAATGTCACAAACCAGTGATGGCACATATCTCTGGATGGCAGCCAACATGGCTGCATGACCAACGGCAGTGACCTGCAGAACATCATCCAACAAGCATTATTCACAATAAAGGACAAGCGCAAATGAATTTTAGAAGACGATAACATTCTCAGTTACACAAGATTATCAGAAGAAGAAGAGAGAATGAGGACCTGAATTAAACCAACAGATTGTGGTAACAGCATATAGGAAACCAATTGAATAGAATTTTAGCCAATAGAAATCTGATTTCATTGTCTATGTTTCCATCTCCCTTCCGTTTGAACAAAAGAAAAATTCGACCTACATCAGTCAGATTCATTCCTTTTTCAGCTCAGTTTCTCCCGCTCAGGAAAACTTCCTTACAGTGGAAAGGCCAACCTTCAGGGCATTTTTATAACCATAGTACACTGTGGACTCATAAGGGACCCTTGCACAGATTATCATTGGCGAACTTATCAGCCATCCCCTTCTCAGAGCTCATTCACAGACAAGGAATATGAAGGGTTACGAGTTGTACAAATATGCACAGGCCTCTGTGTGTATGTGTCAGCGAGCGTACATATACATGTCTACAAGTTAAAATGAGCTGGAAAATATCCTAATGTGCAAAAATACTGGTCAAGCTGTGATCTTGATTGGGAAATTTTTAGGTGACCACTAACAAACATACTATATGTCAAAATGACAAAATCTTTAAATGCAGGTTAATACCACGAGAAACCATAGAAGCAAGATCCCTAACAAACCCTTTTTAAGTAGTAAATCCAGCAAGTTGAGATTGCCTTGTTTGATACTACACCTACCAATCCAACTTTATTGTAGCAGGGGTAACTAAAAAAATTAGAAGAAATATATCACTGTAGTAAGATGGAAAGAATGAGAACATTTTAGATACTTGATGACAAGGAAGACGTGTGTCATTGCTGTTAAATCAGGTAAGGAAAATATTGGATAATATTATAATACTATCATAAAATCATAGGCAGCAGAGCAGAGATGATGCTTTTGATTGAAACTAACCGGAAGTAGCATTAGTACACCAATGGGAACCACAGATGCTAAGTCGGTGAGAGTTCTCTTGAGAACTTTCTTCTCTTTCTCTGTCAATTCATCACCTATTATCACTCTCCGAAGCAATCCCATAGCAGCAGCAACATCAATAGCCAGAAGCTGGGTTCCTTGCAGAACATCCTGCTTGATCAATGCAAGACAATTACAGTGAGATACTATCATTAAGGTAAAGAACAGAACCATTAACAGATTGATACTAGAGGGAATGAACATAGCAATATGCATTTGCAGCTTCACGCTAGCTGGCCTAATCATAGGTTACAGCAACTCATTCTACCTTGCTAGTTGAACAAAATTAGTGGGAGAGAGGGTCCAAAGAAAGGCATTAAATGAGTGAGGCACAAAATATGATGAAACCTTCACTTTTTTTGCTTTAATTGGATGGTTTGTTCCTGTCATCATTCAGACAATTGAATTTTGATCAGGCATTTAGGGGTCAACATATAAAGGAAGAAAAGAAATGGAGAATAGCCGCCAATCATTAGTTATAGCTTGATAAAATTGACAGATACACAGTAGCAGAACCCATCACAATAACAATTCTTGTCCAGCTTCATTCCTTTTCTTTATATTTATGTTGATGTCACACTAAATGCATTAAGAGATACCTCAGATCGGCATTTTGCAGCCAAATACATTAGTTCAATTCTCATTTCCCGAAGAACGGTGCACTTAGTATCTAGAACTATTGTTTTCTATCTGTAAGTGAAAGGGCAAAGACTCATATGGAAAGTAACACTATACTCCCAGTGATGAAAAGATTGCCCAATATTCAAGACAACAAGTGTCCCAGACATATGAAGAGCTGTATGTGCAAGAGGTCCTTTTGACTGTGCAGCAAGAAATCCTGAACTGAAGTTTTCTTCTACTTGAAAAACTGCATTGCCCATGGTCCATCCTAAACTGCACAGGGAGAAATCCTAAACTAGAGTTTTCTTCTACTTGAAAAACTGCATCATCCATGGTCTACCCTAATTGCTGAAAGCCTTGTCTTCTAGTCCTTATTGGTAAGGTGGAAAAGGGAAAGTCCAAGAATTAACAGAAACCCTTTTACAAGATCAAAAAAGTTTTAGTTCTATCAGCTTAAAATTTTTTTAAGTCCTGGTCCTTTGGACATATGAAGTTTGTGGTCTATCCAGGATAATCAAACTAAAAACTTTTGAAGAGCAGCATGAATATGCTTATGCAGAAGATATTCTGAAAACAGAACAAAAAGGATGAATAAACTCATAGAGCATCCGCCCCACGGGGGGCAACGCAGGTGGTGGTGGTGCTTTGATCCCACCCATATGATGACTACAAATCCTTCAGCTTCAATTGCCCCTCAGGCTTATCCGGAGCTAGGAGTGGGGGCCCCCCTAGCACCCTGTGGGGGGGGGGGGTTTACCAACCACATGTAGCATAAGTGATAATGGAGACAATTCTCATCATGGTTTATCAAAATAATTGGAATGAAAATATATATATCATGGAGCATGTAAGCATAAATACATATAACCTAGAGATGAATGATGCCATTACATATCATAATAACAGCATATAACCATACCCTACTAGTTCCTTTCAGCTTGTCAAATGATTTTTCAATTATATTCTCTTTCTTCTGGATGCCAATCAGAGCACTCTCAGCATCATCACCATCATCATCAAAACCCTTATCAGAGAGCTGAACATCCTGAAATACACAAAATAACTACTAATAAGAATTATCAAACAAGAAGGGTTGATGTGAAGTTCAATAGTCATGGTGTATGGACAGGACAGAAAATCGCACCTGAAATTCACACACACGCACACAGAGAGCTCAGCAATTCCTACAAATATAACCTCTGACCCCTCCAAAGATATACATGCACCCAACCATAAAGGCACATGTCGGAAAACCTACATGTGCTTCTTATTTGTACGTTCAAATGTACACTCCAAAGATATTTGCATAGCTTCCATATACGACTATATGAGTACAACATCTAAGTACACTATGTTATGTGTTCTGTTTCTTATCTTCCATAACACTGTCCCCCGCCCTTTTCAACCATTAATACAATAATTAAGTCAGAGAGATTTCAAAACGTTGATCCTGACAATACTTAAGCCACGGAAGTCATAGGCAGCTCACTATCAATCTTTTCCTGAACTGTTCGAGCCTGGAAAAAGAGAGAGGAATCACTTGTACTAATCCTCGGGACTAAATAGGCATTGCTCGGACTAACACTGGAGACTAAATTTCAAAGAAGAAACAACAGACTATTTATCTTATTGAAGGTGAGTAAAGGGCATGATCTATCCTTGATCGAAGATCTCGTTCCTTATCGAGGCCTTTTTATAAAAGAGACATGCACATTCAGGGTTAATTGGCCCGAGAATGGATGTTGTCAGAGCAGGTGAACATGCAATCTGCTACTCACTTACAAAAGCTTCTGCAGTGTACTGAACAAGAAGACCAACATAAAAAAATAAAGATGTAAAAGATCTTGGTGCTGTGAACAGTAACATGTGTCTGCTCGTGTGCATGTGTCATTATCAACATTAGATGCACAGAGGAAATTATATCACAAAGAGAGGCACTCTAAAAGATACCTCCTCAATGTCTGATTTATCAGCAGTTTTCTGAACTCGTTTTTCAAGTTCCATCAGCTCATTCCTCAGAAGTTCAAAACGCTGAATTCCACTTGTTTCAGTTTCATCCATGCCCATCTTTGAAGTGATTTCCTGGAATTTTTCATCTTCCTTGTCCTGCAGCGTACAAAAATGAGTTTGGGTGGTTAAGAGTCAATAAATCTGTTCATTCTTGATGACACGAGAGATGATTATACCCAAGATCTGAGTAAACTCATGAGATGATGCTGATGTGCTTGATTGTGTGGGCAGATCTTCCCAAGTCACATAGCATGCTATAAAGTTGTCACTTTCAAAGCCTGAACTAGTATGTATTCATTTATTTAAGTCATTTTTCTGAGTGACAGACTGAGTTAAATCTCCAATTAAAAAGAGACATCTATTGCTACCTCTCTTTAAAGTTTGTATTGCACATATCTCATTCATTGTAACTCCAGTTCACATTCTACTAATTTTTAAAGATTCAATGTGTGTACAAAGCTAGTAGTGTAGTGTTACTTTTCACAGTTTCACTTTCTACTGAATTACACAAGATAGACAAAAACAGAAATACTGCAGGAAGCAAGTTATTTTCCTTCTTTTGCCACTCCCATAATTTTTATTAACCCACTTAAAGCCAGATCAGAACATAATCTGGAGGTAAGTATGTCCATGATAAGAAAGTCCAACACAGCATCAGACATGAAATGTATACTTATCTTTAAGTGTTTAGGGCCCAGGAAGAAAAGATTTCAAGCACAGGTGCATAGATGATCCATGCAGGAGAGGATGATGCATGCTTTTAAAGTAGATGGTTCATGGACAAGAGCACACATCATGACGGCGGAGTACTTCTAGAAGATAGAGAAAGTTCTACGCAATAAAATTTGTGTGTGGGTGTGGGTGCGGGTGTGGGTGTGGGTGTGTGAAGAAACAATTCTCGACAAGAGGCGAGATCATACAGATGTGCTTGCACTCAGTAACTCAGGGCCCAACTTCCTGGCTGGAGGTTTGGTCAAGAGGCTCCAAAATCCACGTGCACTGCTGCCACTGGGAAAAGAAATGTCTCAAGACAAGTTGGAGAAAGGGAATGGCATGGCTAATGAAGATAAATGAAACATATGAATTCAAACTCGTGAATAGCCGCGAGAGTTAGATGGTCCTGGCAAATCTTCACCTTTTACTTCTTTCTGGAATTGAACCATCATTGTCCCTGGATTTTCCTTTTAAATACCGTCTCTGACCACGAATTGAAGACTGGGATTGATTGTCATCATCCACCTGCGACCACAGCACTTATCATAAAGCAAAACCAAAGTGCTGAACTTCAAAATGGAATAAAGAAATTTAATGAGAATCCTACAAATCCAAAACAGCCATACAATCAGAACCATCAGTTCTCCATTGGCCACAACAGTTGTGACAAAGCATTTTAACTGGAACTTGGAAGTATGATATTCAGCTTAAAAGCCAGAAAAACATAATATTCTACCCAGTTGGCGAGACAGGATAAGACTTTCTTTTCCCAAGATCGTCAGGTTCTGCAAATTACCTGCTGAAGTGAAGCTGCTTTTGCTCTGAATGATGCCTCCAGAAACTCAGCCTCCTTTTTTAGTTTCCTTATTTTTTCAAGGTCAGAACAAGCAGCTTTTAAATGCTCCTTTCCAGGAGTAGAACTAGACACATGCAACTCCTGAAGCAACTCTTCTAGTCTTTGTATTGCTTCTTCGACACTCTCCAATGCCTAAAACCAAATGTATGTTAGAGAACCATTACGAAATTCAACAAATGCTAAGATGCAACTAAATTTAAAGTATCACTCTCTTCAACTTATACTCCAAACATCCACTTTTAAGCTCCACAGTTGTTTTTATAATGGATAACTGAAGGAAACCTGCAAGGCCAAGGACATCACAGAGACTTCTAAAATAACAACTGAAGCCATTCATGACTGAAAATGTAAAGACTTTTCTCCTTAAAGGTTTCCAGAATATTGTTTTTGTATTGACTATGCCCATATGCTATACACAGATGGAAACAGGCCGTTTGCCACTAATCATTTATTTATCAAAAGAGTACATCTGGCAACTTATTTTGAATCAAAAGAGACCAACCTTGTCAAAAGAATCTAACTCTTTGACAGATCCCATATATTTTGAAGGCTCAGTCATACTGGAAATTCTCAGATTGCTATTTCTTGCCTCATTCCTGCATCAAATCAGCAAGTCAATAAAGTATACCACTAGTATCACAGTATACGCTATTGCTTTGGTGAAAATCTATTAATGCATTAGCAATAAACCATATCAAGACCAACAAACCATATCAAGACCAATAAAGTACTAAAACTGTTGAGTTTAGACGTAACCACTACACATAAGCCTAAAATGACATGTTGCCACATCATATGTCTGCCAGCTTGCCTACAAAGAAATAGACCTGACTAACTATAATTCTTGACTCACGGTGCAACAGTTCAAGTTCTCTCAGTGCATACTGCGTCTACTTAACTGTGGGCATGCTTTTCAATTACAAAACAGTCTCGCTAGAAAATGTTAAGAATGCTGGACCAGGACGAGTCATCTGCCAGTAATTATCTACAGTGATTCAAATCTCATTATATTTGGCAACATGCTACTTACACACAAACATGCCTTATATCTAGATCACAATATCCACAGATGGATGATTCACTACCTGATTCTGATGGCTTACCATATACATTTAGAGAGTTTTAAAAACAAGCTATACTTGCTTACCAAGAATTTAGTAGGACCAGGTGAAACACACTTCGTTCAAACAATTTATACTGGTATATCCTTTCATACAATGTCTACATATTTCTATGGGCCATAAATCTCATTTTGTGTATCACTTTAGTCACTATATCACCTAAAATAATCTTAAACGAAGACTTGGCTATAAGTTTTCCAAGCAAATATGTTTCCATCGTAATATTCATACACATAGCTAAGGTTCCACCCACAACACTCTAGCTACAGCAACAGCAAGAGCTTTTAAATAATCACAGCATGTTCATCTATCGAAAAATGCACGTGTCAGGTTTGAGACTCCTCATTTAGATGTAGTAAATGCAAGTTTATATGCTAATGCATGAGGATGTAAAGGGAGAGAGACAAGGCTAGGAGTGTGGTAGCCTACTTTAGCATTCCAAGTTTTTCCATGCACTCCACCAAGTTGTTGTGCCTGAAGAGCAACAATAGGAAAAGATGGTTCAGTGTTACATAAAGATATCGATATTGCTTAGTACTTACAAAAACATAATTTTCCCACCCTCTAGATACAAATCCTGCTGCCTTGACATTTGAGGGGTTTTCCAGCCATTTACTATATTTAATAAAGCTCTGCATCCAATGAGAACATACATCCAACACCAGACCAATAGCTTCAGGATTTGGAGGATTTTTTTGTTTACTTTGATGACCATGTGACAGTTTCTGATTTACTGCCAGGCCAGGATAGAAAGGAAGCCAGTCCAACTCTTCACATACCACCTATGAAATAGGCAAAAAAAATCTCAGATTTGTAGATTTGGGTATTTGAGCACACTAAGATAGTTAAAAAATAAATGCTAACCTCCACATATAGCTGATAAGAACTTATCGCTGAAAGCTGAGGATAGAATAACACACTTCCTCCTATAAGGTACCTATGACACAAGACACATCAGTAATACCCCAGAAAAAGTTTAAACAAGCAACTTATATTAAAATGAGAGTAGTTATACCGAATAAAGCTCTCGAGAGGGTCCCCTATTTCATCAAAACCATTAGCACATAAAAAGATCTGGGTCCTTCTGCCTAAAGCAATGAAAAATCCAAAAATAGCCAAGTCCCTTTCCAATACCTGCAGTGAGAAAGAACAGAATTGAAGAGCCTTTTTTATGCTTTCCTCAAGAATAAGATTATTTCAGAGCAAAAGTACAGGACTTCTTTAGAGCATAGGAAACATAAGTCTTATTATATCCCACATCCCTTAAGCAAAGCCACCCAAGGCATAAATGGTGTCACCATGGAACAGAAAAAGGAACGTGGAATATACCAAGTTTGTAAAGTGAGAAGACTGTGGAACATAAAAAGGAACGTGGAATATACCAAGTTTAAAAAGTGAGAAGATTGTGGTAGGCTTCTCTAGATAGACATCAAAGGATTAGTTTGTTGTTTTAGGACAATACCTGCTACAAAAACACTTTCTACTAGAATATATGGCATGAACTTGGAGAAACTTTTGCTCATTGTTCGTGTGAAAAGAAGATGATTGTTTATGTTTTAATTTGGTGTTCCAATTCCCTAGATTTACCATCACAGGGAGCAAGGGCATCGAATAATCACGGATTGATCAGGAAATACATTGTGGTTTTAAGCAGTAGTTTGGTTGGAAAAGAATGTGGTGCAGCAAGCTTCTGGCAAGAAGGCCTATTGGCAAACTAACTTCAGTAGAAGATTAGTTCTATGCTGAGAAGAGAGAGTTGCTGCAGCAAATTTCTGGACGATGGAGCTAAAGCATGGTGCTCTCATTTGTGTTTTGAGCTCTGTTCCCTGAAGCTTAAATAATGTCTGGTGGCAGAAAGAAAGGTCTTTTTGACCTGGTGTACTTCTGGATCATGACTTTTTATGAAAGGAAAAACGAAGTCTGAAATAAGAATTCACAAAAGTCTAGTAGCTAATCCACCCTCCCAACATATGAACACTCACAACTTGACTGATCAAAATCATTCCACACTAACCTCAATGCTTTCTGATGTAGTTAGTCTCGACCAAATTCTCTCCCTATCCATAGCTCGTTGCAGTTGCTTCTGTACAAGATTCACCCAGAAAACTACTTCCTCTGCATCCCGATCACTTCGAATTCTACACGATGCGGCCCTGGGTCCAAAATGGGAAAGAAACTCTCTGTGCAAACCAACTTTCTTTATTGAATCATATGCTTGCTGGATGGGCAAGAAATCAACCAGCATGTCCATCAATCGACCAGTTATTTCTGGAATCATAGAGAAAAACTGCGAGCAGGAAACTTTTGCTGGCCCAAGCTTTGTGATTGCTGCTATGCAAGTTAGAGCCAACATAAGGAGAGATATATCACTTGTATTTCCTGAACGTGACTGTAACCCTTTCCCACTCCTGGATGCAATTTAGAAACATCACGGAGTAAGTTATTGCACAAAGATGCAAGCAATATCCATTTTATACCCACTAAACAAAACTGATAACATACACTGCAGTAGCAGCTGCGTAGTGTGAGTCCCCTTCAAAGTAATTGACAAATGATGTGACCAAAGCTGGAACCTGTTCTGACCAAAACCAATCGTAGATATCGGCTTGCTTGGCTGGTAGCTCATCCCTGATCATACTCTCTAAAGGAGCAAACTGCCTTAATAAACTGCATTTAAATAGTCGGTCTTAGAAGCTCAGATTTAGTGGCAGTCTCAATCATGTGAGAAGAACATTGGCAGATTTACTCAATAAAGAAAAAGAATTACATCTAACACACATATAAAGAATGTGACTGACACCATGACAACCTCTCCTCTTCTTTGTTTTTGTTTCTTTTAGGGAAAATTACAACAGAAATCCTAATAATTTAGCCCAATGTGCAATCAACCAAAGGCTTGAAAAAGTAAATCAAACCCTAAACATTTTGAATACAATCAATCAAGCCCTTCCGGCAACCACTTAGCCAATTTTGCTTACGTGGCACATGAATCTGACCTGGTGTCATTTCAATAATTTTAGCACAGGTGGCACTGACATGGCGTTGATGAAAAAAATGAAAAACGCCAAACGTCAAAAAAAAAAAAAAAAATCAAAGAAATCAGAGAGAGAGATAGAGGCATCGTGAGTTTTTTTCTTTTTTTTTTTTTTTTGGGGGGGGGGGGTGAGATTGCGCCGCCCCAACATCTCAAACACCCCACTGGCCTACTACTTGCTCTATCATGGCTCTCTATTGATTTTTCTTTTTTTTTTTTTTTTTAATTAGTGGATGCTATTGATTTTTCTCCAACTGTTCTTTTCTTTTTTTGGTTCTTTTGTTTAAATTTTCATAATTTTTTGCATTTTTTCTGACATGGTGCTACATCAGCATAACATTTGCTAAAACCTATTAAAAAACACCATGTTGGATTTGTGATGTGCCATGTCAGCAAATTTGGCCAACAGTGTCTCAGAAAGATGAAAGCTTATCAAAAACATTTAGGACTTGATTACACCGTTTCAAAAGGTTTAAGACCTGGATGCTCATGGGGCAAAATATTTTGGGCTTTTGGTGCAATTTTTCTTTGCTTTCATTCTAGATGTTCGGCATGGGTGGGTTAAGCCTTTAGGAATTCTCTTTAAAAAAAAAAAAAAAGGACTTCCTCTTCAGTAAAATCTGACATTTACATGTAGAGTTCCAAATCCAACACACCATAATCTGGACTTAGAAACTAAAAATTTCAAGTTCTATCATCATGAAGTAAGCAAGAAATAGCATTTCTTTCCACTAAAAAATATACCATGTACCTTCTTTGCACAAAAACGTTCACATCCCTGTCTCTGTTATCACCACGAGATGAAATCTCACTTGCAGCTTGCAACAAGCAATACACTGAAGCCTGAAAATTCAGGAATCTTCAGATAACCTACTGGATTAAAAAATAAAGAATTGATTGATAAAAGGCCCAGACAAATGCATAACTTTGAAATTGCTGCCTCATATGCTTCTGCTGAGTCCAAATCACCAACCAAGAAAACTTAACTACTTCCTATTGATTTAACTTTAGAGCAGGCAGAGTATGTCAAAACAAATAACACCGCCCTAAAATCCTGACATCAAATTAATGGAGAAGATCTCCTGCAGTCTCACTTAAGACAAAGATTCGTCACTGTACTAAATAATGTTATATCAAACAGCCTAAGAAAAGGAAGGCCGCAGGGAAGCAAAGGTATGGAAATGCTAATGATCATCACAACCAAGAATATGGCAGAGAAATGAAAACTGCAACAGCTGATTTCACTCTTATTTCACAAATAAGGCTAAATAGCCTGAACTGCATTTTCTCTTACCTGATAAACCCTCCCTATATCAATCAAAATTAGCATGAACTTATATAGTTAGAGCTTCTCAAACTAACACAAATTTTGATCTTATTGGATGATTAGCATCGACAACATAGACAAGGTTGACTTATCCTCTTCCTTATCATAATAAAGGGAGAAAACAAAAGAAGAAAGAAGACCAAGAAGGATCCCTGGGCCACAGCTATAATAGATGGTGATCATAGATTGAACAGTGAGAAGCCTCTACTCTCCATTTGAAGAAAGCCAAGCATTAACAGCAATGATAATAATGATAATGGCATCGCTAACTTTACTATGCTAATATGGTAAGAGACATGTCTCTAGAGGACATTCCCCATGTTCACCCATATAAATGAAGAGATATCAAAAAACTGGTGCCAAGTAGAAAAAGGTTTCACATGTCATCACAAACCTGGTAAGACAGAGTCTTCACCCACGAATTTCTGTCCACACCAAGCCATGCAGTTGTGAACCAGGATACCTTTGACTGGGAGGAGCGCTCTTTAATTGCCAGCTCACATATCCTAGCAGCATCATGCAAGGACTGGACAAGCCCATCATTGTAATCCTCACCTTGTATAGATCTATCGAGTTTGACCCTAACTTCCTCCACATCACTACTAGAACTTGCCTTGGGACTGCCATTGACAGTCACACCATCATTAGAAGATGCTAGGGGATAGAGCTGCCCCAATCTTCTAGTATTTTGTAACCTTGAGCAGCCTCTCCTTGTCCCCGTAGACACATAATTGAGGATGTTACTGTTCTTCTCGAAGATGGCAACTTGTAAACAGCTTCTCTTCCTCGAATATTTCCAATTAGTTATCAAGTAGTTCAGGTTCACAACACTTTTACAGGAGAAATTAGTCCTGATTGGTTTTTGCGACATCCATGGATTTGAAGAACTGCAAATGCAAACGGAAAAGAGAAAAATTAAATATAATGAGCTCCAAGTATACACATTTCTCCAGCACCACGCGTACTCCAGCTTTTTTTTCAGATAGGCATGTCTCCATTCAACAAAACCGAGCTTCAAGACAATAGCATTCAGCAAAAGGAGACTCTAAGCGATTCTCTATGAGCATGCACCGGTGACAGGCTAGGAATTCCAGCAGTCAATAGGACGATGAAATACAGTAAGACTTCGTCATACACATCAGTAATTCGCAACTCTTAACTCAAACCTTGAGCTAACTGAATGACGCCGAAGCCGGAGGTCGCGGGACCCGACTACAACCACAACCACACAAAACTCTAAAGGTCTAAACTTTCAGGAAGGGGACTCCTAAAACCCAGCAGGAACCTAGGAAATACTTAATTCCCAGCTCTGTCTCAGCAATTGCGGAACGACGACCAGAAAAGTCCACATTCCCCGACTTTTCTACCGGCGGCGGAATTCCGACCAGAGGCGATCGAAATCCACCATCCATCTGATTCCGATTGATTCTTAAGGGAAACCTAACCCTCCAAACCATATCCCCTCGGCCGACGAGCATAAGCAAACAGGACACGACGTGAACATCAGCAGAAGAGGAGGAGGAGGAGGAGGAGGAGGAGGAGACGGGGGGGAGAACCTGGACGAGACGAAGGTCCGATCCTGCAACCGCACCGCCGCCATGAACGGAGCCCCAGCTGACCGGAGGAGGAGGATGATGATTTCAGAGGGAAAGTGGTGGGAGACGATGGCTGGGGGAGGAGAAGAGGAAAAGATAGTGCAAAGGGAGCTCGGAGGTGGTGACGTGGCGGTGGGGGGTTTATCCTACAGACGTGGAGAAACGGGCAATCACAGAAGGAGGTGTGTGTCCTTCCTTAGCCAAACTAAAAGTTCACAATTACAATAATTAATTAATTAAATAAAGGAGCACACAGCCAAAAAAAAAAAAATATTTAAAAAAATTGGAAACTCCAACAGATAATGATACAAATGATCCTTCAACTTATGTCATCCCCAAACTTTTAATTTATTTAATATAATCCTTAAATTTTCATCTAATGTGTAATTTGATCCCAATAGGTAATGTGATCCATGAACTTGTAATTTATTTAATGCAATCTCTAAACTTTTATTAGATATTCAAAATGTCTCTAAATTATATGAAATGTCTAATATTATCTTACTATTAATTCAAGTTGAGGGATAACACTAAACAGTTTCATATAATCGATAGACTAAATTGAACATGTATAAAAAAATTCACAAATTATATTGAACATTTAATTAAAATTTAGGATCATGTTGAAAACCATATTGCATATTAGGTCAAAATTCATGGATCATTTGTATTATTTTTCCTAGCTTGAATTACCCAATAACCTCCAAAAAAATAAAAAAAAATTGGAATCTTTTAATCAATGTCTCCTCCTTGTTATTGTATTGTCACACACCATCTTGATCATGAATATTATAAATATTTGATTTATTCAAAATTTGTGACTGGATACATTAATAGACAAGATTGTTCTAAAAAAATCGAAGCGTGATTATTAGAATGAAGAGCCTTGAAAGATATGATTTATTTTTATTTTTTTTTTTTTTAATTGTATACATAAATTTGATCTTATCGCTTATTTTCAACCGAATTAATTGGAAAAGAAAAAAGGTTCCTATTATGCCACATTTCGGAATCTAACCTATGGTTTAATTCGTAAGACTCTCCATCAATCGAGAACCTCTAATCCATGGCAATATCAGCAGTATCACAAAAGGAGTATTGATAACTTAGGGCGCGTTTGCACCCTATTTCTGTTCTCAGGAACAAAAATTTCTGTTCTTTTTTTCTTTTGTTCCGAACAAAAAAAGTTAAAAAACAAATGCAAAAACAAATTTTGTGTTTGCTTTCCTTAACACAAATCGAAACACTTTTTTTTTTTCTTTTTCTCTTATTTTCTTGTTCTTCTTTCTTTTGGCCGCCGTCGGCCTCGGCCATGGCGCGACCGGCCGACGAGGGCGGCGGCCTCGCCCGGCCACGGCGAGGCTCGCCGCCCCCGGCGAGGCCGACGTCGCGGGATCCCCGGCGAGGCCGAGGCTCGCCGTGGCCGGGCGAGGGTCGGCCTCGCCGGATCGGGCGAGCTCGAGCTCGCCCGGCCATGGCGAGGCCGAGCTCGCCCGGCCCCGGCGAGCCTCGGCCTCGCTCGGCGGTGGCGGCGAGGCCGCGCCGCGCCGGGCCAGGCGAGCTCGGCCTCGCCGGATCAAGGCGAGGCCGACCCTCGCCGGCCGGTCGTAGGCCAAAAGAAGAAAAAAAAAAATGAAAAAGAAAAATAAGAAAAATAAGAAAAAAATAGAAAAAATAAAAGAAATAAAAAAATTATCCAAATTTACCAAACATGTTTTATTTATTTTTTGTCCCTGAAGTTTTACCAAACACGCTTGTTTTTTGTTCGGAAAGTAAATCGTTTCGTGAACAAAAACACTTTTTTCTATTTCGCTCCCCTAACAATTTTTAAACGTAAACGTTACCAAACTTACCGATCGACCGTTCAATTCTAATTTGCTCCTGAATACTTCTTTGCAATACGTAGTTTAATTCATACATTTCATAAATTATGCTGGTTGAGGTTAAATGTACCAAAACAAAGTACTTGACGTCATATTTTTCCAAATTTCCCTCACATAATCAAGAATAAATCAGCTGGGTGTTAATATTAATCTGATTCATGCATTATCTGACAACAAATTGAAGTAGGGCTAAAATTGAAGTTTAAATTTAGGTCAGCTTTTGTTGGCACCAAAATTTGGCATGTCTAGTATGAAGAGAGGCTAGCATCACCAGAAATAAACATAGATGGGTACGATACCAAGAGGACGGCACCTATCAAGTTCCAACACCAAACTCTCACGATCCCAATCCAGAAAAAGTGGAGATGGATACGAGTACACCAAAATTTTAGGGAAGGTCGGATCATAACCTTTGGGTGATGCTAGTCTTAGACCCCATGCACCTAACCAAATCGCTATATATATATAGATTACTTCATTCATGTTCTCTTCATTTCACCAAACGCTAAGTCTAGCGAGTCTATTTTGACTTTTCCCATCAGGTTTTAGCTCCAAATCATCCATGATCCTAGTCCATGTTCTCTTCTAATCGTTTTGTTCAATTATACAAGGGCTCCGAGATTTTTCATTTCTGCCGATTCCAAACGCATATAAAGGTTTGCAGCACCATCAAGCAAGGCAGCTGCTTGTCGGATCTTCTTACCTTTTGCTAAAGGATTAGCATCTAAGGTTTCCAAAAGGACATAAAGTTGCAACGGACGAGGAAATGAGAGGTGAAAAGTATCGGAAATGGCACCATCCTTGAAGCCACGAGATTGATAGGAACATTAAGATTTCCGTCGTGAATAAAAAAAACTCGAAGATGTTACCAAGCATGGTAAATGGCACCATTCTTGAAGCCATGAGATTGATAGGAACATTAAGATTTCCGTTGTGAATAAAAATCTCGAAGATGTTACTGAGCATATGGTAAAGGCACCGCCAACTGACCTGCTGGAGAACGGTCCTTCCCAAAGCATGGGTCGGGTTTGAATAGGGCCCAAAGGCGAAGGACGCCGAGGAAGCGGGCTACAAAGATGAAGATGCAGCACCAAGGATTCGGCATAGAAGGGCTTAGGAGGCATGTCTTTACTGGGTAAAGAAATGAATGGGAACCGAACCGAATCGGCCCCACTGTTTGGCAATGGCGGATGATTGCAAAAGAGCGAAAAGGTTGGCGAAAAGACAAGCCGAGCGAACAACATGAAAGGCCTTGGAAAATCAAAATTCGGCCAGATGCCATATGCCCGACTTGCAGCCAACCTCTAATGGAGGCATCAAAGGGCCTGCGCAGGGAAAGTTCATCATCCAGCTTTAACACAATGGTTCATAGACTACTGAATGCTTTTGAAGTAGAAGCAGTTTCGATACGCATTGCAAGGATCATAATGAACCATAATCCGAAAGTTTGATAAGTCAAGGATACTTTCCTAGACATCGTGTAACGACTTGTTCCACCAAGGGCAGAGAGAGGAGGGGTTGTCGAGGGTAGAGGGCTTGGACAAGAAGCGGTTCTTGGCAAGCTTGAAGGATGGCAAAGGGAGAGGGAATGGACTGAATTATGTACCGAACAAAGAAGAATGATTCTAATATATATATGTAAAAAATGAAATTTATTCAAGGAGACATTTTTTAACATAATGACAAGTTTTGCTTTGAAACTCTAAAGTTAAGTGAGCTTAGATTAGAACATTTTCAAAACGGGTGACTTTCTAGAAAAGTGCCTACTTATATTCCCAAAAAAAAAAAAAAAAAATCTATGAAGCTCAGTATGGGACGGGTCAAAATAGATAATATCTCCAATAAATTAATCTGGGGATGTCACACATCAAGCAAAAGTCCAGCTATTCATGGCATCATTGCTCCATTCTTCTATCTACATGTTGCCACGAACATCATCAATCAAACTTGCCCCGGTCACTACCGCCAGGCCCAAATGAATCCAAATGAAGACCACCGAGACGTGAGGCTTCTCTGTTGTCGATTCACACTTCCACCAAGAAGAGCCCAAACAGCGGTCTCTCCCGCATTATAATTTTAATTCCGTCACAGCTCAGGCGATCGAATAAACAATTTTGCAGAGGAGGATCGCGATGATTGACGAAACGTCCTTATCTCCAAAAAAATTGCTAATAAATATCAAACCCCGACGTCGATGATCCTTCTAGTCAAGGCTGCCGTCGTCATCACGTCCTTATCGACGCGCACGCCCTCTCGTCACCCGAACCGCCAGGACGATCGAGGCCACACACCGTCAATAAAAAGCCCATCAGGCCCCTCCGCTCCCTGCCCGAATCGCCGACTCTTTTGCGAGGTCGCCTGCATATTTTACAAATTCGACCCACGTCTTTCGACTATAGTTCTTTGACTACTATTTACTTTAATGACAATTGGTATATATGTATATATGTATGTATTTATGTATGTATATTTGTTTATATGTACAATTTGTTTATACGCAATTCACATCTATCAATTTATTAAATTGAATAGATAGCCAATATCTAAAATGTCAACCGTTCATGTAACTAATAGTTGATATGAACAGTATAAAAAGATGGATTACACGACTTATTTGTTTAACATTTGGTTGGCATGACTAGTAGTTTAGATATTTTCAACTTGGGTCGAATGATAGAAAAATTACCCGATCAGTCATGAATTTATCGTATAAATGTAAATTCAGTCTTAAACTTTTTAATTTTGTCAGTTGCGGGCTAAATCTCTGCACGAATTCTAATTTAGTCATTTTGGTTAATCTTCACAAATCAACCCCACACAGCGGTTTGGTCACAATTGATCATCTTCCACGACACATCGACACATCAGGAGAAAAAAAAAAGAATATATTTTCAACTTGGATCAAAGGACTGTGTAGAGAGAGAGAGAGAGAGAGAGAGAGAGAGGTGATGCCAGCAGCTTTGGCTGATTAACAAGGTGGACTATGCGTGAGAGGAGTCGGCAGCCGGCGGTGAAATAACTTTTATCATGAGCCCCAACCCCAATGCACGCGGTCACGGTCTTGAACACACCTTGGATCCGACACTGCAACGGCAAATCCCCACCCTATCCGACTCATCCCTTACTCAGTCCAAGGCAAATCCAATGTCAATATGGTCCGAACTTCTTCACAACAACGCCTTTTGTATCCATTCATTTGTCTCCGCATCGCCCCTTCTCCTACAGCTGCTCAGCCCCTTTCTAGACAAAACCATTATTCAAATCCCCCCTCTCTCTCTCTCTCTCTCTCTCTCTCTCTCTCCCTGCCTTCTAGTAAGTTTGACCTCAGCACAGAAGCGATGGCTTTACGAGTCTAAGATTCGGATTGCAGCTGCGTTGCCTTACAAGCGCTAGCTTCACCACGAAAGGGACGTGAATTAGAAACAAGTTGAAGACGGAACACGTACATCGCTGTGCCCAAACCGTCCACTGCATCAAACAGAGACCGCCGTCGAATGGTGGCAAAAAACCAACCGCATGCTTGACGAATATGAAAATGACCCCCAACTTGAACCCCCCCACCCAATTTGGCCCGACCATTGCTATTTTGAACTTGTGCCAAATCTACAGTTAATTTCCTACTCATCTCGAGTCTTTATTAACAAGATAAGCTAATGCTCAGATAAATAAACCGATTACCTTAATTGTATGGTTAGAGAGGTTATTCGTATGCCTCCTTATTCGAGCGAGTAAACTCGAGAGTGTATTAAATACCTTCTAACGAAGGGAGTATCATTTTAAAGATTTGAAATATGCTGAAACCCCACGTAAGAGTCCATAATAAGGACGAATTATTCCTACCCTATCGGTGAAAAACTAATCGGAGCCGTAATCCGAAACGGTGGCATTGCCCATCATATGGTCTAATCATCGCAACAAAACCAAATTTTATGATCCATTTCGTCGAGGAGCGCATAAAATTATTCTGTCATAGGGACCCCCCTAAACCTAATTTTTAGAGATTTTGGGCCCCACGCGAATTGTACTTTAATTTTAATACGCCCGTGGGGCCCACATGGAGCGACGTCATCCCCTCTTCCCTTTATCTGTCGTTGACTCACCACCTCCCCCTAAAGATTTATCCATGCTCTACAGTAGTTCGTGAGCACAGTCTGGTGAAATTCCAAAGATACCCCGCCAGTCTAGTGCTGGCGGGATCGGGTCGGCAGGGCAAACCGTCAATTACCGGCAAAAGAGGAGGGCGTTTTGGGAATTGAGGGAACAGTTCGATTTTTTCCTGAATCCTATATAAAGTCTCGGCTCCGCCCCCGATGCCTCCACAGATTCCGAGAATCACGCGACCGCCGGCGGAAATGAACGCCGAGGCTCCCTCCGCTGGGCCGCCGCCGCCGCAGCCGCAGCCGTCCTCCGCCGGGGCGACGATCGCCGACATCCACGAGGACGTCCTGAGGGCCCACGTCCTGACGCGGCTCGACGGCCCCACCCTCGCCTCCGCCGCCTGCGCCTCCTCCCAGCTCCGCTCCCTCTCCTCGCAGCGCGACCTCTGGGCCAACATCTGCCGCGCCACCTGGCCCTCCACCGCCTCCCCGCTCGTCTCCCAGGTCATCTCCACCTTCCCCGACGGCCCCCGCTCCTTCTTCTCCGACTCCTACTCCCTCCCCACCGCCGCGGCGCCCGCGGCCCCGGGCCCTCGCCCGCCGTCGCGGCTGATCTCCGCCGTCGACATCCGCTACCGCGGCGACCTCATCTTCAGCAGGGCCGTGGAGACCGACGCCGACTCCGGGTGGTTCCAGTGCTCCCCGTTCCGGATCGACGTCCTGGACCCGAAGGACGCGGTCCGGACGGCGATACGCTTCCGGGACGCCGAGCAGGCGCGGCGCGACCTCGGGGACGGGCTCCGGCTGAGCTGGGTCCTGATCGACCCGGCGGGGCGGCGGGCGATGGACCTGTCGAGCCAGGCGCCGGTGTCGGTGCAGCGGCACTGGCTGACGGGGGAGCTGCACGCGAGGTTCGCGACGGTGGTGGAGGCGGCGGAGGAGGCGGTGCAGTGCGGGGTGGTGGTGACGTGCGGGGGTTGGGAGGAGGAGGAGGAGGGGGCGGAGGGGGATGCAGGTGAGGGAGGTGAGCCTGCAGGTGGAGGACGGGGACGGGATGTACCTGAGCGGGAGGGACAGCCTGGGGGTGCTGCAGAGGGCGTTCGGCGGCGGGAGGAGGCGGTGGAGGCGGGAGGAGGGGGAGAGGGAGCGGCGGCGGAGGTACGAGGAGTTCGAGAGGAGGAAGCGGGAGAGGAAGGAGAAGAAGCTGCGAACGGAGGGGACGCTCGACTTCTTGTTCGTTGGCTTCGGGGTCTTGGCCTTCTCTCTCTTCTGGCTGCTCCTTCTTTGCCGATGAAGATGAATGATGAAGATGAAGAAGATAACTTTGGATCTCTTATTATTTTTTTATTTTACTTTCTTTTAATGAAATTGTTTCAATGTATATTTTGATGGAAGTTGGGAGATACAGAAAATATGGAGAAAGAGAGGAAGATGACGATTTTGGTTCCTGTGTAATTATTCATTGATCGACGTTTAAAGTAATTGGTCTGGGTATCAATTGAACAAATAACAGAAGAAGATATGAAGGTGACGCTTTTCAGTGAGAGTTGAAGACGACGGGCTTGAAAGTTGAAGGCGACGGGCTTACTTAAAATCGCAAGTACAGACAGTGACAATGTATAGTATAAAGCAAGACATCATCCGCAAGCCATGATCATCTTCGAGAGGATGTTGACTGAGGACCTACACCGTTTTGTCAAGCATGGTCCTACCGTAGAGAACACTCCCTCAATCTTAAAGGAAACGCCTCTAGAAAAAGATGGGTATTGCTGTCTCCGTCAGCTACAAAGTGTAGTCTGAACTTAAATGTATGACGGCGAGTATGCCAAAAAGAAAATTGTAAGAAGGCAAGGACCGGCCATCTCGTTCCCCAGACAAACTAGAGATATTCACAATAGCCATTAGAAGATCTCACGGTAAAACATTTTCCATCTCTCCTTCTGATCCTACATCGTCTATAGTGAGCAAAGGAACGGGTCAAGATTGAAGGAAAGCAAGAGCATTTACATATTGACAACAGTCTGCCGGATATTGTTTTCATAGATGACACGAAAGCGAGCTATGCACATGTGCGCTCCTACTTCCATCAATCTGAGAGGGAAATCAGCTTTTTCGTTTTACTCACTTGAACTGTACCTTCAGCAATGTCTGGTAGAACATGTCAACAAACTGATCATCCTGGAATAGAAACAAATCAACAAGTTTATAGTGGATGTCAGATGCGGAAATGGCATCCCATAGAGCACCATGATGTAAAAAGGAACATATGTATGATACCACATTTTTAAGTCTTTCCTTCAGACATGCAGATGGGTTGTAGCAATTTATGTCGCTATGCAATCTCAGACTTATTCAGTGATGCAGAAAGATGGGGCTCTAAAAGGCAAGTATAACCGCGATTGATGATTATTATACCAGGAACGGTCACTTGCTTGTGTAAAAACTACCCTGAGGAATGTCATCTATAGAATCTGATCCAATAAAGTAATAACAATACCAAACAAGAGAGGTCAATTTATGTCTCACGAAATAGTCTCCAGCAACATTCTGTGTTGGCAGTTATCACCAATAGGCTGTATTGCCTATTTTTCTCAATTTACAGAAAACTTTTCAAAGGGTTGGCATGACCCCAGAAAAAGCGCTATAGTTTTACAGGTGATTGTGAGCTATAGAGAACAACTGCCGTGGAAGTAAAGACTGCTCAAAGACCAGGGGAAAAAAGGAAGTACCTGAACAAGCATATACAGAGAACAAACGCCAAGAAAGTACAAGACTGCAAAAAGACCAAGGAAAGATAGGCTAACCTGAACGAGCATAAGAAGTGCATCACGAACTCTCTCTCTGTTGATTAAGGGTCTGTCAGCCGGAGGAGTAGGAATGGGAGTAAGAGATGCCGATGGAGTGGGAGGAGGGAATGGATTAAGCAGAGGAGTTCCATGCGGGTGTTGCAAATTCAGGGGAGGACGAAGGGAAGCAGCAGTAGGATTTGAAGATGAGATTGGAGGCAGCAACAGTGCAGACGAAGAAGATGGGGTTGATAAAAAGCAAGAAGGCTTGATTAGACGGCTAAATTGGTCGCTGCCATTGGAAAGATCAGAAGAATCATTCCGAGGTATTGGATAATAGGGAGACGAAAGAGAGAGATTTAGCATGTCAGGATTTGGTGCAGGAGATGAAGCAACAGTGGGTACAAGGGGAGATAAAGGCACAGTTGCAGCAGAATGGTTGTGCTGCATAGACTTCACCGGGTCGGCATGCTTTCCAATATTCAAAGCCATCTGAATCAGGATAAGGGAGAAACATATTAGTCCGCTGATAGATAGAATGGTATATTAGTAAAAACTGACATTGACATTCTGTAGAAGTGAAAGAGAGCTGGTATTCATGCAGCATTTGCAGTCTGATAAGATAATTACAACTACCCAGAGGGAAGATATCATAAAGTTTCACCAAAATTTCCTTCATGTGCGAAATGCAAAATAATGATTGGAAGAAAATTTGAAGTTCCTGTCAAAACAAACGAAAATATTCTACTAATGTAGAAAAAAATTATGAATTAGTACGGATGACTTCTTGTTGGTATAAAAGAGAATTTGAGATGATTTTGGATTTTCTATCTTTTTTTGAAACATTTTGGGTGTTTCGTGTGAAAGAAATCACCCATCTAACATTTAAAGGTACCAGTAAAAAGCCAAGTGTCATAATTTAAAAGCCAAACCAAACAGCCACTAAAAAGGTTTTAGCCAACCTATATAAATCAGCCTCAAACTGATGAAAGCACCATGCCCAAATTTTCAGTAAAAAATAATCAATGTTAAATCACAAATGATAGGACCACAAGGAGAAAAAAATCAGCATTCCTAGCTCACTATAGGACAGGCAGTTCTCAATGGCTCAAGCTCAATAACCCATAGGTATATAAACACAAATTTGCAGGTTTGAAGGAGAAAGCATTATAACAGACCAAAAATTCTTTGTTTAAAATGCAAGACAACATGCAACTGCATCCAATTCTTTGTTTATATGCTTGAGTAGAATCTCTACTAAAATTGTAAAGTAAGAACCGTACATTGAAGAAGTTCATAAATGCTGTTGAGTCTTCAGGAGAGTCAATTGCAGGAGCTGTTGGGGATGGCTCTAGCAGTGTTTCCATGACAGACAAGCTTGAAACTCCTTCAAGTTCCTCAAATTCACTGATCCATGTGTCCACAATTGAAAAAAACAAAGAACCATAAAAACACCAGATCTCATATTAAAGACAGATTATTGTCAACTTTTATCTTGTCCCACTGGCCAATTCAAGACTTCACGAGGAAATAGATACACAACATCTAAAGAGAACTTGTCAGAAAAGACCTCTGGAGAGTTTATCATTGCAACTTTTTCCTAGTGTTAGAGTTGGTCAGTCTAATCCGTGACTCCCATTAGTAATACAACAAGCATATTTCGCAGGCAGCCTGAACTTACTCTAACTTTCAAAATGTTTTGCATGAGGTGCCTGCAGTTTTTGCAACAAAATATAAACTCTGTTTTCCTTAGAATAACTATGTATCGGTGTAGACAATAACTTACAGGCACAGATGTTCATCCAACATTCATTTTACTTCAAAAGCTTGAATCATCATTACCTTTTGGTTGAAGGCTTTGGCTTTGAGGGCACCTTTGAATACGCGCTGAGTATCCTGGGAAAAGTAAAAAGTGTTAAAGATAAGCCATTCCTGTTAAATAGCAATGTTCCAATGTTGCTTATCCACAATCAACAAGAGCAAGACGATCATTCTATAATCCATACCAAAAAGCTCTGCCAAACGACAAAAACTGACAGTACATGTTCGGGACATCTTCCCATGGAAAACCCACTTGATCAACAGCTCTTGAGATTATTAGCCTCTCTTAATTTGTCATTCCAAATCTAGTTTGGAAGGTATGTGATATTATCGAATCACAACAATAATTCATAATTTTTTAATGCTTTGGATGTATTGAGGCCACCCAAAAAATCAATAAGCAATTAATTATTTTTACAGCACATTGATAAATGCTATTCTTAAATGCCTTGCGTATGGTATTGAAATAAAATAAATTCACATAAGCCACCAGCATTGAAGCTTTTGTAATACATGGTTCATGAACTCTCATGCGGCAATTTTGGAACATATTCAATCTTTTGCTGGTCTAGAAATATTACAAACACATTCCCCCATTAGTGTCCATGCCTAAATAAGAGAAAGAATTGTTTGCGCTACTCTAAGCACTGATTAACTCAAGCAGCAGTAGTTGCTTAATTATAACAGTAGCAGCCATCTAAGGTAAAACCAAAGTCAAACCATGTTTCCCTCCTAAGATTCAAAGTCCTCCTCAGCACTTTCTCCCTATATACTTTCTAGATGAAAGCAAACTAGATATCATCCATCAGTAAGTCTGTTGGTGGTGCGGCTCACCCAGAAACCCTTCCAGAATCCTGCGCTAATAGGTAAATAGGTCTTAAAATGAATATCCAGGACACAATAGCCTCACCATAGAGCCAAAATTAATGAAGCAGGCTTGATAGTTTAATGGATAATCTGTGCAACAGATGGCCAAACTGGTACAATCTCAAGGCTGGTATGCCCTTAACCTAGTCTAATTTGCTGGTTCAGCCTAGTTCAAATGACATCATTTCAATAAAGTACCTTTTCTTCTAAACCCACGTCTGTTTGGCTGACAAAAGTTATCGGACGTTACTCTCATTATCTGTCCTCTCATCTGCATTTCTATTTCATCCTAAATGTTTTGATAACAACAGAAATTTAACTGGTACAGGAAACAAACAAGAAACAATACTTTACCTAGTAAAGAGATTTGCAACCTCCTCGCATTCGCGTGGATTGTAGAACCAAATGCCATTAACGTCTTGCGCCGCATTACGATACAACAAGTATGGAACCTGAACTTCATACTCAAAATCTCCAAGCAGATTCTCTACCAAATTATCTGCTTATCATAAAATAACGTGCAATGCATTACTTGATGCTCATTTGCTAAAGAACATCATAACGTAAAGGCCATCCAATTATGACCATTCATTGTTTCCCAAACTAGGCAAGCTACTAGTAGCTCATTTGCATCAAAATCCGCATCGTATCACAAGATGACTAGAATGCCAAGCGAAAAGTCTCATTAGCTAGTAAGGCATAGCATAGTATCCGAAACCCTGAAAAAAAATGAGGCCACAAACCTGCGCTTCGCCTATTCAGCACAATGAACTGAAACCGCGGCTGAGTATTCCTATTCAAAATGTCACGGATGGAGATCGTCAAACACAACTGTCAAGAGACTTTTTCTCCTGAAGCAGAAGATTACAACTTTTAAACAACAGCTACCTCTTGACAACAAACAGAGATCCTTCGACATCCTTGCGACTCTGCAATCACCCCACACAACTTTCTCATTCTCAATGGAACAAGCAGCCAGAAAATAGAAAGAAAAACAACCGACCGCCGCGAAAAACCTCCCCCGAGTTCATCACAATCCGAAGCAAACCACAAACGCGGATTCCGCAAAAAACGGAAATCACCTAAAGCGAGCGCTATAAAGAATCGCCGACAAATCGTTACACTCAACCGGACGGCGACAAATTGTTAGAAAAAAGGATCCTGTGCTCCGATTCATGGGGGCGGCGGCCGGGAGCACTGGGAGACTAACCCATTGGTTGCTGTCGATGTTGAATTCGTAGAGCGTGACGTGGGTGGAGGTGATGAGGATCTCCTCGATGCTGGGATCGACGCGCTGGAGGACGGTGAGGTTGAGCACCTTGGTGCTGTTCTGATCCAGATTCGGCGTCAATTTCCCGGCCTGCGACGACATCCCTTCCCTTCCGTCCCGTCCCGGCGGAGCGACGAGGAAACCCCCCGACCGGAAGGATCTTGTCTCTCCCCCGCGTCCGCCGCCGGCGAGGCGAGGAAACTGCCGGAGATTTGAGGAGGAGGAGGGAGGATTTGAGAGCGAGAGAGGGGGAGTGAGGAGCTGGGGACTGCTTTGCTTCGGAAGTGTAGAGAAGACGGTACCCGAGTGCCTTCGCTGGGAGGGTTGTGCAGGCCGTTGCGAAATATGCACGGACGTCGGTCACATCACCGGACCGGACCGGACCGGACCGGACCGCTAGAGATGGACCCGGGTCTGTCGCGCGCCCCCTTCAAGCCGAGAGTGGTCCCGGCCCGGGCTCAAACGCAGACGTTTTAAGAGGATCGGGGGACGGTGAAGACTCGAACCGTTGAATCACGATGGCTTTTTCTTTTTTTTGGTCAATATTATAAAAAACCTCAGATTAGTACATATATCCCAACTTTATCTCAAACTAATTTTTCATCATAAAAAATTTCAAATCCATACATCTTTGACAATTCACAAAAAACTTCAAATTGATATATTTATAACAAATTTACCATTTATTAATTTCCATTAAATTATATTAATGTCATAGAAAACCATAACTTAATATACTCGTGACAAATGAAAAGTACAATCCTAAAATGGTATATTTATCAATTATTATGTGTCATCTAACTCATCAATCTTATAATAAAATTTAACGGGAATTAATAGATAATAAATTTATTATGGATATATCGTTAGGTTTTTTTTTTTGGTAAATTAAGCAAACAATTAGGTATTTTTCGTTGTCAAAAAAGGTAATTTTTGGTAAATTTATTATAAATATATTAATTTGAGATTTTTCATGATATTTATTTATTATTTTCTTGGAAGAAGATACTCCCATTGCTTTAAATTTAGTTTTTAATCCCAAGGATCCGGGAGGCACAGTCTGCCAAGCCGAGGAGCATGCGGAGGGGAATATCCCGCCAATAACTGAAACAGAGGCAGACCAGCCTTGCGAAGGGAGAGCAGGACGAGAAAGTTAACCTTTAAACTCCACAAGAAGTTAGTGTGCTACATAATAGATGGAGAACTTGATGACGCAGCCATAGATAAAGAATTTGCCGACGCATGCAGCCGAAACATTACATTAGCCAACCATAAGTTTCCCCATTCAATTCAACACGACTTCATACACTTAAGAATGTCTTTTCAACTCTGTATACAATTCGAATTGCACCCTCTTTGGCAAGCCACCTCGTGCGTCGCTCGAGGACTAATCTTGGGCTCGAACATGAAATTTACGGCAAAACACAGACCACACGATCACAAATGGAAAAGAGCGAAAGGAAATGCTGCGACAATGTATGTAGCGGGTCGTCAGATCCTTCGGAGAGCCATGGCTGAAAGCACGATGAGCACCACGAGCAGGACGACGGCGATGAAGGAGCCCACCACCGACCCGCTCACCTTCTGACAGAAATCACCAAATTGCTGGCAGATGGCCAGCCAATTTGTGTTCGGGTTGCCGTTGTGCGCCAGGTAGACTATGGCGGCCGCCGCCGCGCCGGCGGAGGTGGCCAGAGTTAGAGCCACCTGCCGAAAGGTTTCCACAGTTGAGATCATAATTTTCACTCTTATCTATCACGTCAATTGACCATTCGGCCATTTTTTTAACCAATTTCTTTTAAGAGCATACGAGTATCATAGGGTCATTTTCACGTACCGTACATTTAACTTATAGTGTGAAAAAAAAAGAAAAAGAAACAAAGGCGCGGCTCACCGTGTCGAGGATGAGGAGGAGAATCCGGGGTCCGGCGGCACGAGGGCGAATGATTGTGACGATGGAGAAGGGGATTGAAAGCACCAAATAACCACCAACTATTGCCATGGCAATCACGAAAAACCTGCATACATAAATAAGTACCCATATTGTCTAAGTAATATGCA
This sequence comes from Eucalyptus paniculata subsp. matutina, assembly GCA_017140255.1. NCBI lineage: Eukaryota > Viridiplantae > Streptophyta > Magnoliopsida > Myrtales > Myrtaceae > Eucalyptus > Eucalyptus paniculata. Next base: position 48,362,304 of record CM029435.1, read on the forward strand.
TGAAATTAGTAATCATTCTACTTATTAATCATAGGATTAAGCACCACATAATTTGGTCATTCTATATATCCTTGAATCTCCAGAAAAAGCTTTAACCAAATTTTGGTCCGTGAGACAATGGAGTATTGTGAAGTGTTCGCTCACTGAAGAGTAGGGAGATCGTCGTAGCTGGCTTGGAACTGAAAGAACTGAGTGAAGAAGGGGAGCGTCTCTTCGCTCGTCCCCATGGCGGCGGTGGAGGCGAGGGTGGCCACGACGGCACATATCCTCAAGATGAGGTCGAGGATGGCGATCCCTTTCCCCCATCCCTCGGGCCTCGGGGGCGGCAAAGGCGCCGGGATGAGCGGCGCTTTCCCTTTGGCGTCGGCGCTCGTCTCCTGGACCTCGATCGAGAATCCCTCGCCGCTCTTCATCTTCTCTCCTTTCTTTCTTGTCGGGGAGACACAGAAGGATTGGAATGAACTTCGTCCGAGGGCAAACTCAAGCTTCAGGCAGATGATCTGAGTGAGCTAAGAAGAAGTGGGCAAACTTGGATTGTGTGATGAGAATGCAAAGGGACTTAATCTTTTTATAGAGCTGAGAAATTGTGCTGACTCCAAACGGGAAATCAATACTGCGGAGTTTAGATTAATGATAACGTGGTGGAGCTGGAACGTTCAGTTGATTATGAAGAGGGCTAGAGGAGTTGGTGCTAACCTCTCCCTTAGTGGAAACATGCCTTCTGATTCATTCACATCCTTTTTTGGGTCGTTAAGTATAAAAAAAAGGGTTTGGCAGATGCAAATGTATTAATTAGAACATGGATTAGTTTGCTCCACTTCCAAGATTTGATTCAGCCAGGCGAGACCTAGGGAAAATATTTCCCCAAAGTTTGGTCTATGTGTAGACTCGGAAGCTCAATGAATTAGAAAGAAATCACTTGAGACCCATCATTGTGTTATACAAGATTTATCTATTTCATATGTATAATGTATATTTTACCTTATGTACTTCATAATTCTAAGTCGAAACATAATCATGATCCAGGTGCCCTTGATCATCTTCACCCAAATCCTGGTCATGCATGCAATTATTGCAGGCAAAAATGCTCATGAACTAGGAAATTTGGCATATGATGATTAGATAAAGATATGATCTTTCTACATTGACAAAAGTTTATATTCTCCTAACCGAACAACTAAAGCCCCCCAACCGTCCTATTCCAGCGGGGCAAGTACTGAGATTTCTCAATTCGTCCAGCTCGGATATCTCAGGACTCTCTTGTTCTAAGACATCCATATGCATCCAGCAGTCCGACATAATCGCGATTAATTAAATGGCTTGGAGCGTTGGAGTAGGCCCTTTGGAGAAGGGAGCTAGTGTTTTCATCATCGAGTTGACCATTTGAAGGATCCAATTTGGGAATTTTTTAAGATCGAAAAGGTATTAAGCGGAAGAACTAATGAAGTTGGTGGGTGTTTAGTCAAAATCGATTATTTTAGTAAGGGTTTACATCATGAAAAATATCAAATTAGTATACTTATATTTTGAGTCACCAAAAACACCAAATGAGCTACACTTGTGACTTCATTAGCTTCTATAAATTTTATCGTGAAATTGCTAAGTTAAATGATACATGACAATAACTTAATTTGTATGGCAAGTTTACATGAAAATCCATACTAGTTTTGGGGTAAATTCAGATGTATCGGTTTGGAATTTTTTATTACCTAAAAATTAGTTTGAGTTAAATTTATCTAAATATATCAATTTGGAGTTTTTCGTACTATAAACTCTTTTAGTAATATATGTAGCAAAATCGGTGCTCTCTCTCTCTCTATTTTCGTGATTCTATATTATTATCAAGCTTTTTCTTATGCGATCTTATACAAAAATGGATAACTAATAGGCCTTAGCGTTTTATCTTATTTTATATATATTGGCAAGTTTTGAGCAGTATATGATGCATTTAAAATTTGAAAGAGACTATATTCAGTTTTGAAATTTTAATCAGGCATGAGTAAAAAAATCTTATATTTATAAAAGATAATCACTTGTAAGCATGAAAAACATTCTTGATAAATTTAAGTACTTATTTTGTGGTAAAACAACAAAAAAGCATTTTGTTGGCATTGATAATGACATGTTTCATAAAGCATATATCTTCACGATTAATTATAATTACATGTATTTGATTAAGATCAACTTATATATATAGGAAATCTATTTTGGCCATACACATCAATAAATTGACACGAGAAACAGTAGAATTTAAGAAAACAAAATATTTATGAGTGCTATCACCATATGTAACTACATGTTCTAAAAAAGGATAATAGCATAAATAGTTCTTAAACTCTAGTCCAATGTGCAAAATAATTCTTCTTTTTTTTTTCGTTGGTGTGCAATATATAGTTCATGCATTTTGAATTTTTAAAATATAACCCCCAAACTTTTACCAAATTTGCAATATCGTTCATTAAAATTTATTTTGTTCAATATAATTCCTAAACTTTTGATACTCATTTAATTTATACATTGGACTATATGGAAATGTTAAATGTTATTTTTCAATTAATTCAAATTCAGGGATAATATTAAATATTTTTATCTAATTTATGGATTAATTTAGAGACCACGTTATGTATTGTACTAAGGTTTATGGACCATTTTAATAGTTTACCCATTCTAAAAATAAATTTTTTCCAGGAAAATGGAGTGAAGGTGAAGCCATGACTGACGACACTTTCCTTCTCCCTTTCCTCCTTCCAATCAACCAGATCAAAGCAAGCGAGCATTTCGCGGTCGTACGCCCCGCCAAGTCGTAGTCCAGGGCCCTCATCATCACCATCACCATCATCATCTCCACCATCGTCGCCGTGGTGTAAATGCGTGACCCACGTCCAAGAAAATGGTGATGCCTAGGATCTGGACTGGGTGGAACCATCCGAGAGCGAAGGCCGCGCTCATCTGGGTGCTCTGCTTCGCGCTGTTCAACTTCCTTCTCCGCATGGCGCTGCACAATTCTTCGCAGGGCCCCGTCCCGACTCCGTCTTCCGGTGGCTCGTCAGGTGCTGGGGTTTTTCTTGACTTGCTTATATGGTCTCCTTTCGAACTGCCCGCGACTGCTGTTCTTGATCTGCTTCGGGGATTGGGAAGATGGAATTGCGACGTGGGAGATATGGGTTTTTTTCTTCGTCGATTGTCCTGATGATCTCGTGGCGAAAATCTGGTTTACCGACTGAGCAAAGCTAGCGTCGGTTCTTGGCTTTCTTTAGAAAGAGAAGTGAGATGAGGGTGGATTAGTTTTGAGTGTGGAGTGAGATGTTTGCTGTGGCGAATTCGATTGCCAAGAAGGTTTGATTGGTGCAATGTAGTGGGTTCCTGTTTCCGAGCAAGACTTCTTTGCATTGGAGAGTTAAATGAGACTGGTGGTGGAAACCCAAAACTTACCTTTGTAAGATGAGAACTGTGTTGGTATTTTTGGTTCGGTAGGCTCCTTAGTTAGCGGTTCGTTCTTAGGTTTCATTGTGTTAATTATGCTAGGTATACTAATGCGGGTACAAAAAATTATAGCCAGTGATGTGGCAAAATTTTAGTGATAGTGGTTATTACCTACTTGTTTAATGCTCGTTTGCCTATGTGAGACTGTTAGCCTCATTGTCAAGTCTTCCCGGTGGTTTCTCAACTTAACAAACTTCCTTGCATCATTTGTAAAGCTCCATTTTGAAACTTCTAGTGTCATGATATTAGATCGCCTGCTTTCGATGTGTTCATGTCATTTATTTGTATGTGCCCATTTATGGATTAGAGATGGGTTTTTGTGAAAATATCTTGATTTCGAATGGATTGCAACAGATATCCCAATTTCCAACACAGAGCGGAGGTCTAGATTGTATGATCAAATGGCAAAAGACTTGGATGAGCATGGGGCAGCGTTTCTTAAACAAGGGGAGACCTCCCAGTCATTGTCCCTCTCAGAACTATTCACTTTGGTGGATGGAGTTGTGAAACCTGTACCTAAGGTAACTTCTCTGATGATGATTTAACCTTTACAGACAACATAGTTATTTCCTACTTTTATGTATCATGACATTGGCACTGCTTATTTTTCCAGGTGGCAAATCCTCCTGTTCGAGCAAATGTACTGTACTTGAGCTCAAAATACTCGAAACCCATATCGTAAGAGAGCTCAACAATATGCTTGATGCTATTTCATTTGCTTTATGTTTTTCTTGGCTAGTGTATTACTAGAATCATGGCTGTCACCACAAATTGGATGGGCCATGTTCTTCCAAGTCAATTGTAGCTTAGCCAGGCTTTCTGTTGATATTGTATAGTGTAGATCTTGCTAATGGCCAGTACTGTGTGCTACTGTATTTTTAGTCTGCTTGGTCAGTTACATCTAAGAAATTAAAATCTCTTAATCTCTTCCTTATCTGCCCTGCTAGCTATCACTGGCAAGTTTCTGATATGGATGTTGGAGAACAGCGGAAATCATTTCTGGCTTTATTAAAAAGTATTTGACAGGACCAATACTTGACAACGTGTAATCAAACCTATACAAGATGCCACTTAGATGTAATTTGTACCCTTGGAAGTAATTTAGCTTACTCTTCTTTTCTTTTGCCCAATCACCTACTCCCAGCATAGGTTGTCTTAGGAAGTGATAAGTAATTCCTCGCATTTTCTTTCTTTCTATAACTTGTAATTCTATATGGAAGTGATGCTTGATCTGAATCTTGTGCACCGCTAATTGCAGGGACTCTGTACGGCAATTATTTGAACCATACTTTGATAAAGGTAAGCTTTTGTTTTCTATTAAATTGCCTCTCTGGCAGTTTGTTACTTGAATTCTCCTTCATTTTAGTAAGATTATTTAATTTTATTGGGGAGCTAACGGGAATCTTTGTTAGCAATTTGGTTTCAGAACTCTAGTCTGTATCATTTTAGCATGTTCCATGCCTCTCATCATATTTCTCCTGTTCCAGCCTCTGAAGATGAGGTAATCTATGCTTAATGGGATTTGATTCTTGATGTACATTCTGCTTAGACTTGGTACTAATTTTTGTTTAAACAGATTGAAGCTGAAGCTACTGCTGTGAGGGCAGTTGCAGATACTGTATGCCCTTTGAAGATTGTGTTGGATAGGGTGGTTTTGACTTCAACTGGTGTGCTTCTTGGTTGCTGGCAGGTAACTTTTAAGTCTCAATGTTCAAGAGCTCTTCTCTCTCCTGCACAACTAATTGCTGTTGGCTAACTGCTTCTCAAAATCTTTGAAAACTCTCCATGGTTTACTGATGACTACTAATGATCTTTCATGAATTATTTGCAAAGTTGCTTTGATTGATGATGATGCTTAATATATGTCCAGGTTACCTCAGGGACAGATCCTATCTCCATTCGTGCAAAGTTGAGAACTGCACTTCCGCATGCGCCAGAAAAGCAACTTGTAAGTAGAGACGACTCCCTCCCTGTTCAACCTGTGCTGTGAAGGAGGTCTAGGATTCAACCATATGATAGAATGGGAAATATCACTGTCTTCGTGTCTAAGTGGCATGGCCAAACAGCTGGGGTTGAGTACGTAGGTAGAGAAGTTCTGCTTGTAATCACAGATACATGAGAATGATCCTATGGTAACTCTGTTATTCTCCTCCATCTGAATTATATAAATTATGTTTCTTGATCTAGGAGGGCAGAGTGAGTGTAAACATATGATTTTCATGCTGAATAGTATGGCAAAAGTATCTGTTCATCCTTTATATTTACATGGAAGCTTTGTTCTTTTCCCATATATCTATGTACAAATATCGTAAGCTTTCGGTAACTTTACTAATTTCAATGTGCAGTATGATGCTGCTATTCTTCATACATCCTTTGCGAGGCTCTTGGGTCCTCCTAAAGCCCCTCCCAAGGTAATAATATAATCTGATGTACTATGCATTCTAAGTTGCTGGCTAATTCACATTTATTGACACTAAAGGGGAGCTAAAAAAGAGAATGAACCAGAAAAGAAAAGGGAAGCAGGGAAAGAAAAGGTTGAGGCTTCTGTTGCACAAGAAGAGTAGTACTGCCATCTCTATGGTACTCGACTAGGTCCATCTTGAGGCCAAAGAGATGGTGACATTTTCTTATTAAGTATCAGTGACATTCATAATGACGCAAATGCATTGAATTCATGAGCAATGGCTTCAGTTAGACTCTTCCGTAGAATGAAGGAATTTGACACCATTCAAGGCTTTGGAAAGCGCATGTAGATTCTTGTGGGAATATTAAGCTTTTATAATTAAAGTCTGTACTGAGCTCATTTTCATGTCATACTCCTTCAGGACTTGAGTACAAATTCAGAACAGCTACAATTCTTCCATGAGCTAGTTGCTCAACTAAACAAGAAACTTAGAGGATCTGAGGTTCGTTCTTGCTCTTTATTAGGAATTTTTATACTATATCACTGTGATTAAAGAACTGTGTATTTGTTATCTGTTTGGGTGAAATAGTGCTTGCAAGTGTCTCATGTGCTTGGTGGCTCTCATGTGGAGAAATGTACTATGAAAGTCACATGAGATAGCCTCAGAAACTGCCATTCAAAATAAGAAACGACCTGTGACACCCCTCATGTAATCATTTTTTGCAATCTGCATTTTTTAGAGGAGCATGTGCATAAAGGAAACTGTATTTCTAAGCAAAGGGGCCACTGAGTTCTCTTTGTGATGAAAGAAAATGGGAGATGATTTTGCATGAGACAGACAATTTCCTTTATCTATTCATTCATGACAACACTCTAGGGATATGAAGTAGTTTGTGGATTCACAGTATGAGTGGAGCGAACTTTGCATATCTGGGTAAAATTTTTCCCTGAATCGTCAAAATGAAGTTCTATTGCCAAAGAAAATTTTGTACTTGTTTGCATTAAATGACAGAACTTGGTACTTTCCTAGCCTCATGTGTGGTGAGATTGAAATTCATGTTTATATTTATTATCTACCAATGCACAGATCATTTCCTGTTGTAATTTATGGTTGCAACTTCATGACCGATGCTGGTGGCAATTTTATTTTACCAATTTGGAGTAAAATTAGATAGCATAAGATCTTGGGGATGTTGTCCGCATCATTATGAATATTGATTCTAAATTGTGTGGGGCAAGTTCTTCTTATGTCGATCAACATTTTGATTATCTCTTCACAGGATCAATTGTTTGCTGACAATTTGTTGCATCTCTGTCCTGAAACTGTGCAGGCATTGGTGTCTGAGCTCTGGTATGTTGAGGAATATGATGTCTTGGCTTTAGCAATGGATGGAAGAATGAAAGTTCGGAGGTTCCAGCTTGGTTGCACCAGAGCCTAGGGTGTTTTATCTGCCACACTTACATGATCGCACCTTTTCTTGAACAGTACAACGCAAAATATGTAACTCTCTGGGTTGAAAGCTCTTGAATATTGATCTGACGAACATTTCCGCAGAATGTAGTGAATGGACACTAATATACGGTGACTTCATGTTACCCACTCCCTTGATGGATCATTAGTGCGTCTTGCCTTTATCATGAGTCTGTTATAGCCACCATGAATACAAATGTTACTTTCTTTCCAGTTGTGACATCTTCGTTCCTCTATCATGATTTTCCCTGCCTTTTTATGCCTTTAAGTTTCCCTTGAGAAAGCGCTGCGTGTTTCATAGGTATGTATTGGTTACTTTCCAGGATACCATCATCGTTACCTGAGGCGTGCACTTATATGTGAAGAAAAAAGATCAAGAGAAGATGCTTATTATGCACTTTGTAGTGGATGCTTGAATAGAATGATGCCTTGTCCGTTTTTTCACTCTATAATAATGCATCCATATCTTCTTGATTAATCATACCATACACTTAGTTATGGTAATCATCATTGCTGTGATTAATTATTGTTTTGGTTCTTAAAATGATGAAGAGACATCAGGTGACACTCATGTCCCCTTACCAATGTTTTTGTATTTAAGTGCTACTTTTATTAGGTGGAAGGGTCAATTTGACCTGAAATTCTTATAGTTTCCTGCCGTTTCCCTCTGCCATTCTTTGAGTCTACTCCTTTTTGCGTGTGGCATCGCCACTCCCTTTGGCAGCATCCACTAATTCGTAACTTAATTTGAAAGCCATATTTCGACCAAGACTTTTTTGGGATGCTCCTAATAACCAATGAATGGTAAGTGCCTTTTTATTTTTATTTTTATTTTTTTTGCGTGATTCTTTTGGGTGAGTCAAAAATTGGAATGATACTTCGCCTTAATTTGTGTTAGAGATATGTTCTCTTCAGAATTGGTTGATATCTTGTTAGCAATGAACCACTGTTGGGGTTACGCATGGCGCACTACTGAATTATTGACATGTGGAAAAATTAAATTGAATAACTAATTTCAGACAGATAGGTAACTAATTAAACAATTTAATTTAACCAATTATGGTAATTAACACCTAGAAAAAATTGGAATATTTAATGATAGTTATATAACGCGATGCTTATGCCTATGTCGACATAATTAAGCATGAGAGAGATTTCAAATCGGACTTTGCTATATTATGCTGAAGACTGTCAGTGTGGATAAGTATAAGAATGATTATTAAGATGTAAATCTTCGTATGTCCGGCGCATTTATAGGCCAATTTGACCTTCCTAGATGGGAATGGAATAAGGTTTATCGAGTACTTAACTACAGAGAGAGAAGAGAAGAAATTGTGGTTGTTCCAGAGGCCAGGCGATCGGACAGCGGTAGTTCTAGGGTAATTATTGATCACCTTTGAAGAAATGCATATGATGAAGAGAGCGTATATCTTTCTATGAAACCAAATCAGTCAGAATGAAGTGAATTATTCAGACAAAGCCAAAATGAATGGAAGATTTATTTTGCTGTGAGAGAATAGTGAGGTTGTTTCCATGGTCGTCATGGATCTCTGAGAACTTCGCTATTGGGCAGAAATGAATTTGTACGCAATCAAGGACAATCGTAATAAGGTTTGCGCTTAAAACTCTTAATTACTAATTCAAAGAGAGGAAAGATAATTGAACTCAGCAGGCAAAGGAAGCAAGGCATGAAGGCAACTTTTCCAATTTGCAGCAAGACAGATGCATTAACATACTTGAGACGAAACAAAGACAATACAATCAACACTAATTTGCGATGGGGAATCTACAACTGGTTACACTGCATGGTACTGGTACTCTGCCTTGTGACATGCTTCTGATACTTGAACAAGTCGATGATGGCCTCGAGCTGCTGGGTAGGCGAGGCAAGTGAGGCAGAAATTGATTTTGATCATGCATGTCTTCCGATAAAACTGCCTCGTGTAAGTCCTATTTCTCTAATGGTTCCACATAATATGATATATTGTATGTCGTAATTTGATTGTGTGGGAGAGAGTTTGAACATTGCCCTTTAATATGTCAAATCCTAATTTTCTTCTCTCTTTGTTCTAGGCTATTGAGTGATGACTTATAGGTGTCCATGGAGGATCTATAGAGCAGATTACTCTCATAGAGGATTTATAGAGTAGGTTATCCTCATTCACTTTTGATTTTATTTAATTTTTTTTGACAAATATTTAATTTCATTTGTATTGAACTTAGTAGAGACAATGTATTGCAATGTTTCAAAATTTGGTTGGGTTGATCCTGAAAAATCCAATAGAAATCTCATTGGGTGATAAAGAAGAGGTAAAAGAGGGGAGGGGAGGGGGGGGGGGGACAACGTAAACCCGGACCCGACTTGGACGGTGGACCCAACCCGACCCAAATTATTGCTTTAGGTATTATGCTTTTTGAGTTGGGTTGGAACGCACTGCCTTATGATTTAGGTCGGGTCGGATAACGTTAAAACCCGACCCGACCTATTGCTAATCTTCGGTCTCTTTTTGACATTTGGATGAGTACACCGCAAACTCACTAGCAACTAGCATTCCGTTTCTTTTCGCAAAACACAATCTTCAGTCTCTCATCGGCCGCACTTCTATAGCTGCCAAACCCGCTTGTCACAAGCGGCGCATGACATTCCCCTCTAATGGGCCTTTCTCCCAAATGCAATTTCTCCTATCAATAAAGGGGAGAAACAAATAACCAAAGCAACTACGGCAGTGCCCTGAATTTCATTAGACTTATTGGTTAAATGGCGTAAGTCGAGCCCTAGTTTGAAGAAAATTTCAATTGAGTTGAGCGCCTAAACTAGGCCTTTCCAAGGATCGATAAGAGAAATTTAGTGAGAAGCTTTGGGGGAGAATATTTTTTAATGCCGAAATGTTTGGATGAATACAAAGAAGGGAGAGAGCTCTCTTATTTATACATGAAGTCCCCATTACGACTGTTGATCGACTTTATATTTAATGGACGAGATTCACATTTCCCAATCTATTAACTACTGGCATTTATGATGCTTTAGAACTTTGGATAATTATCATATTGCCCGTCCTTGAGAATGTCCTGAAAATCTTAGATGACTTTGGATGGTCTTCTTCAATCGAGCACTGTTCTTTGATCAGGTCACAAGGAACCTTGAAACCGTGACATAAGCCTGGCAATGAAAGTTCAAGAAAACAAATGTCGCAGGTTATGGAAATTGTTTTTGTGTTGGAATCACCATCAAAAGGGAAAGTCCAACTTGGACTCGAAATTGGATACGGGTTTGCTTTGAAATACACGTGAACCAACTTCCTGATTGAAGCATCCAAGTAAGATAGAAAAAGGAAATTGCCTTTTCGCATTAGTTTGATTTATTTTCTTGCTCTATCTATTTTACTAGTTGGTCACTTGCTTTTCATGACAATTACCCAGAACGGACGTGAGATTGACAGGGATAGAAAGAACGGATCTCTAATTATACACCGGATTGCCTTCATATGTCCAGTAACACACTCAGCTTCTTGGTAGCGGAATCATAAGCGAGTTGATCCCGACCGGCATAGACAGCTGAGTTTATCCCTGCAAGCGAGTTCATCCCGACCGATATAGACAGCTGAGTTTATCCTTCTCGATATTTACCCCGACATGCAAGTTAAATTCTGCTGGACCATAGTCTCAGTTATTATAGCTGTCGAACTCAACATTGATGATCTGATTTTTGAGTGGATCCCCGGTCGTTGAGTTGAGCAATCCCAAATACCCACCAGCCGAGTTTGGTGGAGATGGATGACCCGAAGGTGCAATGAAGAAGACAATACCTTCACCAAAACTATCGCAATTTGAATCGTCTACAGTGAACGAGGAATGGGACGTGAAGTCTGCAAGTTGTGCGGTGTTCAAGAGTCCCACAGCTGCACTGGCTTCGAGTACACAATTCGGCCGACACGGAAGTGAAGATTGGCGATCTGCGAGGTCGACTACTCCAGGGAAAACCTTGCTGTCCCCTCCATTAAATTCGACGCTGGTGTCCTAGTCGAAATGAGGTATGTCGAAAGAGATCGAACAAGAAGACGGAAGGAAGAGAATGGAGAGCATCAAAAGGCAAAAGATGCGAAGATGTTCACTTCACAAAAGCAACCTTTCGTCATTGGCATCTCAAGGGACTTGGTAGGTTTGATCAGTTTGGACATAGGGAATTCCCTGAGAGAAGAAACGAGAGTTCTTGAAGAAAATTCAAGCGGGGTGTGTTGTAATATTATCGCAGAAACACTAACAGAATCCTACAATTAATTCAACGTGAAACCACTGTAGAAATAAATGAGAAACATTAAGGACATCATGGATTTATGTGATTCAGTCCGAGTGTCGATAACTACTCTACGGTAAGAGTCGACACCAAATAATCCATTAATAATTAGAGAATCAGAGTTACAATTGCTCACACGTTCGAATATATCCCACACCTCTATTAAGCCTAGAGTTCAAGTGTTTACAAATAAGTAATTCAATTGAATGTAAAACTCACCGCACAAATCACTGGGTTCAAGCTCTTCGTCCTGCTGAAAAAGCTGTTTCCACACGACTTATGTCACACATATTCCCAACAAATGGTATCAAAGCCGATGGTAGATTGGCGGGCCTCAATCTATTTTGGTGTTTAGTGACTATCTCAAGGAAGGAATGTGACAACCAACATAATTTTTGAGCAATAGGTGTCGTGGTGTAGCATCATGGGTCAGATGACATACTTCATGGTTCAGTTTATAGAAAGAGACCAGAATGAAAGTTGGTGCAAAGAAATACTTAAATTAAGGGGGGCATACCTAACATTAAGTTTACACGTGAGGGAGATTCTTGAGTTACATGTGTGAGTTATATTAGAAAAGTCATATATAAAAGTATAATGTAAAGCGGTTAATATATCCTAATTGGCTCATAATTTTTTAGCTTAAACTTTTGAGTGAATGTTGGTTTAATTGGATATATTGATAGGATCAGATATGGATATTCTCTTAATGATCTTTTCTGGATGAAGATATCGGGTTTATGTTGCCTTCTCCTAATAGGGTGTTAGTTTTATTCGAGCGAGTATAGCATAGCATCTCCGAGCCAAATGTTCAAGAACTTATGGGCAATATAGACTACACTAAATAATGTGATCATTGTCACTTTTATATACACTTAGGTTGCATTTGGTGGGTCAGATAAATTTTCGGATATGAGAACTTTTATTCTATTCAATGCTTAGAGTAATGTGAAATCCGAATTATCCTATCTATCATTTGAATTAATGCGAAATCTAAATGTGACTTGATATAGCCTAAATATAGTCAGCATAAAAACATCTCATTAAGAGGTGAGATAGACGGTAGACCCAATCTGAAAAAAGAAATTAAGAAAATTATTTTCAGAATGTCGGCAGAAGCTTTTGCTATCCCCGTAGCTTCTTGCCCTCTTCTCCCATCATCTCTTTCCCTCTTCTTCTTCAACCTGGACATGCTTTATTCACATTCACGATTCACCCATCACCACACAAAGACAAGAAAGTCTCTGAAAATTCCCTGAAATCCGCTCTGCTTAATTTGAAATGATCTGGATGATAACTCACTCAATTTGGGTTAAAAATATAAGATTCATAATTCTTTTTCATTTTAATGATATGATTTGTTTCATTCGATCTAATATACTTCACTAAGAGTGAATAAATGATACTTTTCATTTAATTTAGCAAAAATTTAAGAATGAAAATTACAACTTGTTTGAATCAACCTCTATAAATTTCACTAAAATTGATTTTCTACTTTGTAATCATCTTAAATTTATATTAAATTCAATTTTTAAGAGTTAATCTTGAAATAAGTGAACTTCAGATAACTTTATTTCATTTTTAATTTTTCTGAATTTGTATAGAATTTAACAATATTTAAAATCTTAGTTTCTAATTGTTCTAATATTAGTGTATTTAATTATATAATAAGTTGAAATCTTTAGGCAGCATTTCGTATGTCCCATTCGACAAATATATTTGCTCGGTATTTTCTCACACAATGAACCCCAAACAAACCACTATAAAAATTAATGCCACTAATAGGATAAAGAAACATAAACACATTTAAAGATATTGTTAGCAATATATACCCACGCATGGCTCCGGGAAAGGTCACCGGGTTTCTTAATTTAATATTTAGAGTTAATGGGGCACACTAAATGAGGAGATTCAACTTCAATATATATTAGAGGGAAATTAACAATTGCAAAATTAATAGGTCTAATTTATATAATAAGGAGGAGCCAAGCTTTTTCACATATTAGATTTATTTATTGTTCAATATTTTCAAGCTTTTATTTATTTTCTCTTTCATTTGGAATGTCACCATCGCGTGCTTTTCCCTGTGGTGGGCTATCAATTCAGCACCTCACAGACGCCGACTCAAGAGAAAGGACCTGAGAAAACGCTGCCACCAAGTGGGATTCTTAAGAGTGTTTTTCCTTTTTTCTTTCTTGGTCAGAGTGGGATTTTCTAGATTAGAAAACAATAAATTAAATAAAAAAGAAATAACAAATCATTTTAAAAGCACCATCAATATTAAATATCATTTAAAGTAAAAAGAATGATTTCAACATATGAACAAATACTACAAAAAAAACCCCAAACTTGTCCACGGTAACAAATATTCCTCAAAGTCCTACCCCTTATTACAGTTTTATTTAGAATATATTTATCACACCTGGTATAAGTTCGGGGTGACATAAAAAAGTTTGGGGTATTTGCAAGTTTTGGATTTTTAGTGGTGCAATATATATTCATTCTAGGAAAAAATAAATGTAGGATTTCTATAAGATACTTTTGACTTGCAATTGTGAAGGAAAATATTTATCATTTAAAATTGTCGAAATTAAAACTCAAACATCTAATTTATGCAACTTGCAGCATCAATAATTTCTACTCGAGTCATGGCAGTCCAAGTTAACTCTGGATTCAAGATTATGATCACCTCGTGAAAAAATAAATTTATTTAATAAATTAAATTAAATTAGATTTGTTTGATTAAAGATTTCCCACTTTTTCACCACAATAAGTAGCTTAAAAGTTTTTTTTTTTTCAACTTGTTTGGCAATTTGATGAAATCTCACTAGGTTAGGTTAGTATGCGTGTGGGTTGCTAATTTGACTTTCATTTTATCAAGATTAGAGAAAATGTTTTCATGAGTACACTGCAAAAAAAAAAAGAATGATTTGAAAAATATTTTTCAAAAAATAATAGCTTGAATCACTTACAAAAATAAATAAACAAAAGTCATTTTTATCGTTTACGAAGATATTTGGACATAAATTGTTATCGACAATGAAAACATATTTTACTGGTTAATTATTTCAAGCGATACAAGTAATTAACATTTTTATGAAAAATATTTTTCAAGCCATTCGTCTTTCCGAACAAAGCAAGCCCTCATTGTTGACTTTTTTCCATGTTTCTAATTATCTAAAGGTTAAATGAAGGTTAGGGTAAATGCACTCGGTCCAAAACACGCGATTGATATAATAATGAGAGGGAGAGGCACGGCCAACACAGATGAAAATTGACGATACCTACGCACCCGACCGACCCTCGTGCTGAGAATTTGACCATTAGCTTCACCTGCCCTTCCTGTCCCTTCCCGTCCCGCGGCTGGTCTTGTATATTAAAGTCGCCTGCGGGAAAGGAATCTCGACTCCTCAACTCCCCCACCTCACCTTCCGTTTTGGCTCACTGGCTTTTCTTCTCATCTTCCTCTCTCCTCTCTGCTCGCATATTTATCACTTTCTCTCTCTCTCTCTCTACCTCTTCGCTCGCGTGCTCTCTTGTCAGTGAACATCCCAGAAAAGCCACTGCTTCGTGTAGAGTATATGTAAGTCTTTCGCTCTCTACATCTCTCTCTCTCTCTCTCATGTAAACTTATGTTGGCTAAGAGTTCGCGGCATCCTTCCATTTCAGCTCTACGAAACCCGCGCTTCCTTTTTTTTTTTTTCTTTGAAGTTTCTTGGTAAAGTTGGAGAAGGCTGACTTCTCGTTTCGAGATGTAAAACATATTTTCAGAGTCGTATTTCTCTTACGGGTTAGGTTTTCGCAGTGAGATGGCTGCACAATCAACTTCAAATTGGCATCGGAAGTTAGTTCCAATATGAGGCGTATCGCGAGTTCCTCTTGTGCTAATTCTAGCTATAGGAAAAACCATGAAAAATCGAAGATCGAAAATGGAGAATCTAATTCGATAGTGTTTTTTTTCTAATACCACATCAAATTAACTTGCGTGGGAAAACTGGCTTTTCCTTTTTTTTTTTTTTGGGGGAATAAAGAAAATTTAAGCGTGTGGAGAAATCACGCATTACATATATATTCTACTATCTATAGATAATTCATGCATCGTCAATTAGCTCCAATCCCTAAAAAAGAATGGGAAAAGCTCAACATCGCATCACCTTTGCCTGAAAAGTATGTGTTTCATCATCTGATTTCTCCACTGACTTGTCACATAGCATTCACGTAATATGTTGTCGCACAAAATACTTCTCTCCTCCCGCTTAAATAAAAAGACAATTGCTCGGTAGAGATATTTTTTTTTTCAAGATAAATACAAGTCAAATTTTGCAAAGGTTGTCCCTTTAAAGTAACTTTTTTTACCTTTTTTTTTTGCGAAAAGTTAAAACTGTAAAAGAATATACTCGAACCGAAACACAGTGGAATCTTGATTGTTGTCCTCTTTAGCAGCCCAATTGGTGCATGTAAGCATAAGTGGACCTCCCCAACACAGTATCACTTAGCAGCAAACTAGTCAAACATGTTTCCAAAGAATAAAAGTAATTAAATCGACATTTTAAATGCTATATTTTTGGTTTAGAAAATCAAAGTGACAAGCAGAAATCACTAAATCCTTCGAAAAAATCACTAAAATTGCTTGACAATGTTTCATTATTCACCAAAAATGCAGCCTAAGTTAAATTACTTTGGACATAGCAGTATTGTAAAAATGCACTTCCGACCAAGATCTGCTTTGTCCCACTTCATGCAGATCCTAGAGCCCCCTTTTCCCGAATGAGCAGCACTGAACTCTCCATGCAAAGCCCTATCGACACCAAAAGAACAGGCGTTTCCACTTTCTTAGCTCAATGGCCGATTTACTCCTTAGGCTGGTCTGTTCGCCGCGACAAGGGCTTGCGCCTTGCCGTCGGAAGCTTCCTCGAAGACCATAGCAACAAGGTCGAGTTTGTCCAATTCGACCCCGACGCGTCCAATTTCGCTTCCGACCCCCGCCTAGCCTTTGACCACCCTTATGCGCCGACAAACATCATGTTCTTCCCCTCTGAGGACCCCTCATACCCGGACCTAATCGCCACCTCCGGAGACTACCTGAGGGTGTGGGAGATCAGTGAAGACCGGACCGAGCTCAAAGCCCTCCTGAACGGCAACAAGAGCAGCGAGTTCAGCTCGGCCATCACCTCATTCGATTGGGCCAGCTTCGAGGCTCGCCGCATTGCCACTTGCAGCAACGACACCACGTGCACGATCTGGGACGTAGAGAGGGAGGTGGTCGACGCGCAGCTGGTTGCTCACGACAAGGAGGTGTACGACGTCTCATGGGGCGGGTTCAACGTCTTCGCCTCAGTCTCCGGGGATGGCTCTGTCAGGGTTTTCGACTTGAGAGATAAGGAGCGGTCGACAATCATATACGAGAACCCCACCCCGGAGAGCCCGCTGTTGAGACTGGAGTGGAACAAGGCTGACCCGAAGTCGATTGCCACGGTCGGGATCGATAGCAATAAGGTGGTGTTGTTGGACATTAGGTTTCCGACCACGCCTCTCATGGAGCTTAATAGGCACAAGGCCAGCGTGAATGCGATATCGTGGGCGCCCCGTATAGGGCGGCAGTTGTGCTCCGTCGGCGATGACTCAAGGGTGTTAATATGGGATGTTGGCACCGCCGGATTGCGGCCAGAAAATGCTGGGGAGGTGGAGCCGGAGATGTCGTTCGGGTCAGTGGCCGAGATCAACAACGTGCGCTGGTCTCCGGTTGAGTTGGACTGGATCGCCATTACTTTCTTGAATAAGCTGCAGCTTCTCAGAGTTTAAAGCTGATAATTTGTACGTCAACAGAAGTTTTTTCATTTCAAGTAGTTGTAACTACTACATGTCTTAAGTCAAACATAAGTGTAAACTTAACCTGCACGCAAGCGAAGGCTTACCACTGACAATACGGGCATTGGAATTTTATGGTATCATTAACTGTACATGAAGTCAAGAGGAATCAACAAAATTAGGAATTAAATCTCATGGACAAAGATATTGAAAAATGTGCGTGACACGGTAGGCCAATTTCAAATATGTACTCTACTTGTTTGTCGGTAGTGACAAATAAGTCCATGCTTGGTGAGCAAAATAATAATCGTTATAGGATAAATTATATCCTATCACGTGTTTGAATGTTGTCCAAGATAGGACAAAGTAGGATAAAAGAGGGACATGGCCTAAAATAAAAGTATTCTATATAGAGGGTAGGTTAAAAGGTAGATAGAATTTCTTATATACATGATATAAAAGTTATTTCGTGAAAATCCTAACCTCTCATTCTTCTTCTCCTCTGTAACTCTTTGGCTCACGTCGAAACTCCATGAAAATGGTGGGAGAGTCTAAGCATTATATTTTTGGGATTCACAAAAGCTCAATGGTCATACTTTCTCTCATCGTTTAGTGATTTGATTTCTCTAAATTTATGCTACCCTAATTAGCTTATCAGCATCCAGGTCGTACCGATGCTTTGTCTCTCTTACTAGATCTGGAATTCTCTAGTCGATGTATCTCATCGATATTGACGTGGTGGCGGTTAACATCTATTGCCGTAGTTGATTTTATGGCTTTGCAATGCTGCAAGAAGCTCCTTTGTTATGTGAGGTTTTGACCATTAAGGGCGCGTTTGGTAACGTTTCTGTTTAAAAATTGTTCGAGAACGAAATAGAAAAAAGTGTTTCGTTCTTAGGAACAATTTCGAACAAAAAAGCGTGTTTGGTAAAAACTTGTTAGGAACAAAAAATAAATAGAAACATGTTTGGTAAATTTGGATAATTTTTTTATTTCTTTTATTTTTTCTATTTTTTTCTTATTTTTCTTTTTTTCTTTTTCATTTTTTTTTTCTTCTTTTGGCCGGTCGCCGGCCAAGGCCTTGACCGGCGACCGGCGGCGAGGGTCGGCCTCGCCTTGATCCGGCGAGGCCGAGCTCGCCGGCCGGGCGGGGCGAGGCGCGCCTCCGCGCCGGCCGGGCGAGCTCGGGCCTCGCCGGATCCGGGCGAGATCGAGCTCGCCCGGCCGGGCGCGAGGTCGGCCTCGCCTTGATCCGCGAGGCCCGAGCCGCCACGGCGGCGAGGCGCGGCCGCCGCCGGCCGGGCGAGCTCGGCCTCGCCGGATCCGGGCGAGATCGAGCTCGCCCGGCCGGCGCGAGGTCGGCCTCGCCATGGCCGGGCGAGCTCGAGCTCGCCCAGATCCGGCGAGGCCGACCCTCGCCCGGCCGGCCGGCGAGCCTCGGCCTCGCCGAGGACGGCGAGCGTCGGTCTCGCCGGGCCGGCGAGCCTCGCCGTGTTGGCGGGCGAGGCCGCCGGCCCTCGTCGGCCGGTTGCCGGCCATGGCCGAGGCCGGCGACCGGCCAAAAGAAAGAAGAACAAGAAAATAAGAGAAAAAGAAAAAAAAAGTGTTTCGATTTGTGTTAGGAAACAAAAAACACAAAATTTGTGTTTCTTGTTTTCTGTTTCTTTTGTTTAACAAAAGAACAAAAAAAAAAAAAGAACGCACACAAACGCGTTTATTCTTTTTGTTAAGGAACAAAAACAGAAATTTTTGTTCGTAAGGAACAGAAATAGGGTGCAGTCATTGCAGGGCCTAAAGTGTTGGCTGAGATTGTGTACTTAGCTAGCGTTGGAAGTAAGTTTTCCTTAGTTGAGAGAGGTGAGAACAAGTCGGTAATAATCATGGTTTGATCGTTTGAAGTTGTCTCTGTTCGTGCATTTGATGTTTTTTAGAAGTGAATCGTGAGAGAATTGAGTATAGAGATGGTTTCGGAAAACATACAAATTACGGGAGACATCAAGCTCCTCAGGGACTTCAACCATTTCACATTTGGGGCCATTTTCAGTGAGATTGTGTGAGATTCTTCCCATGTTATTTCTAGCCCTGCATTATTGACTTCTCGATTAGCTTCGCTAGTTTTAAAAAAGTTTGATCGTGGGGGTTTGGACAATTTTGGTGTTATCTCACCTGTAGTTTTTCTTATCTGTGTTTTTGATTTTCACCCTCAATAGATTTGGATCACGATAATAGCGAAGAAATTTTTAATATTCTAATGTTAGAGGAGATGAACTAATAAATATTTATCCCCCTTACTGGTCCACTGGGCTTCTCCCCCATGAACCGAACGAGCGTCTCTTGACTCCCGGACAAGCTTGGTTGAATATAAGAAAATACAATAAATTTCTTATCCAAATTATGTCTCGCACTAGAAATAAGTTGAAAGGTCATACTTGGCATCTCGTCAATAATTTTAAATAGACACTTACCTTATGCAAATAAAAGCATATTTAAGTTTTTACCCAAAAAAATAAAAATTTCTTACATTAGCAAAAGCGTATTCGCTTGTTTGTTTAGGATGAAGTTTATTTAAAAAACACTTTTTTACTTTCTCGTAAAAGTGTCAAAGATGATTTCAATTTAAGAAAAATATGAAATTCCCAGATGAACGTATAGTCAATGTTTGTAGATCAGGAAAAAATTTCAAGTGTGTAAAGTAAAATATTAAAGGAGAAAAGAAAGGCAAAATGCGTCCCTCATAAAATCCAAAATTAGGCAATAAATAAAATACATCAGATTGTTTACCACGAAACGCTTTACCTTTCTTCCACTGTGAAAACAAAAAAGAAAGAAAAAAAAAAAGAAAAGGGAAAAATCTCCACCCGCAGACCACCTTTCTCCCTCTCTTCTGCGGCAGTCGCCATTGCAATACTGAAAAAAGTCCTCACGAAATCGAGCAATTCGCACTCTGCAATTCGGTCGAATTAGCACCTCTTCAACTGCCGATTCAATTCGCGAGCTTGATTTCCTGCTCGGGCACAGATCAAACATGGCGATGACTATCCAAGGTTCGATTTTTCTTGCTTCATCTTCCTCCTCGTCCTCCTCTTCCTTTTGGGATTGTCCCTTTCTTGCCCTAGACGCCGAAATTCCCGCCCCGCTTGTCGGTGTCCCATCGGCTTCTCAGTGAAGTAGAGAGCGGAAGGTTCGAAATTGGGATGTGGGCAGTGCTTGAAACTCCCGCTGAGCTCGAACCTGGGTTTGTAGTTCTCGTGGGTTGAGCTCAGCGACTTCGTCCAATCCCTGAAGGCTAGTCTTTTTCCGAACTGATTTTGAGGTGCCCTTTTCCCTTTTTTTTTGTGGGTGGAAGATTGGAAGCACTCTGCTGTTCTGTTTACCCCCTTTAGATGCAGTTCAGTTTGATGGAGGATGAAAGCTTGATGCTTTCTAATATATAAATTCAGTTCAGGTTGATGTGTAGTTGCTGTTACTTGATTTGGGCCGTGCTTGATTCGACCATGGAAATGCACGAGGTGCTTCGATGGCAAACCGAAAACGAAATGAAGTTTGAAGGGCGTGATGAGCTGCTCGGAAAGGGTTTAGTGTCGCTTGAGGCAATCAGATGATTGCTAGAATGTTTGGCAGAGTAGAAAAAAAATTGTCGTGGCTAGCAATGTATTTAATCGCGTTGAAGATTGTCTCCACTCTGTTGATCATTTCGTTTTAGGTTTGGCTCAAGAATCTTTATTACTTCTTTGCTCATATACTGATTGTGTTCTTTTGCTTTGCCCTGCTGTCATGGGATTCCTGGCGGCCATTTATTCCACAGTGTAAGTTGCAAAGTCACATTTCATTTCCTTTTGAAGAAAATGCCTTTGTCATTTTATCTGTGATGCAACTCAGTGAAATTTAATGTCTAAAGCAAGATTTCCTTGTGTGCAGTCTGGCTGGGCTTGCTTTTATGTTTTCATCGAGCATCATGCTACAGATCTTGGTATGTGCTAAATATCAGGGTGGGAAATAAACTTTGTGATAGAATTATATTGCTTGTTTATGTGGATAGTAAACTCCAGTGCTATTGTAAATGATATGCTCTTATTTTACACTCTACTTTGAATTTTCTTTTCCTTGCTGTGCTCAAAGAGCTCTGTCTCATTAATCTACTGGATCCTGCCAATTTCATCAAGAACAAACAGCAATTAGGTTGCCTAGGTATACATTTGCAAGGATTGTCTAATCCATCCTGCACTTAACTATGCCAGTCTTTTCATCTTTATTAAGTCTTTTAAGTTCTTTGTGGTATTCTTTCCTTGGATCCCGCCAATTTGATCAAGAACAAACAGCAATTAGGTTGCCTAGGTATACATTGGCAAGGATTGTCTAGTCCATCCTGCACTTAAGTATGTTAGTCTTTTCATCTTTATTAAGTCTTTTAAGTTCTTTGTAGTATTCTTTCCTTGAGATGACATTGCTAATCATGTGCTATTGGGCATTGATAATGAAGAGCCAGTTTGAGGTTTTATTCTGGTGATCTGTGTATAGAATGCTTTACAGGAATTTGTTGTGCCATGTTTTGGCAGAGAGAATCGGAATCAATTATTGAAGTTTAGTTTGGCGAATATGTGTTCGTAGATTAATTGCTCATGTGCTTCAAAGATGGATTAGCGATCCTTTCCCAGTTTCCTTTAGCAGATAGTTATGATGGTCAATGCTGTCATTTGCATATATTTGTGTCATTCCTCCCAATGTACAATAGCAGTAACTATGCTGGTCGATAATGTCACGTGTATTTATACTTGTGAATTCTTTCTGCCTTTGACTGTGTGGGTGTCAGTGGCTTCCATATTGGAAACACTTAGCTAGTGAAAAACATTTTTGTATTTTCTTTTGTCCATTTTCTTGGACCCCAAGCATCTCCCGAACTCTCTCTCTCTCTCTCTTCCCAAAACAGTTTTGTGAAACCTGGGGAACGGCATTTTTGAGTTGTCCATAGAGGTTTGTGGGTCCTCTAGCTGTGAATATATGTTTCTCAAGACGTTCATGTGTGCATATCTTGCTGTTTGGCCCAACTGCTTGGGATTCATCTTCTTTTTCCATTTCAAGGAACTTCCGCACTTTGCTTTTGTACATATGTTGTACTTCAAAGTGCACCTCTAAATTGGTTCCTTACCAGGAAATCAGCTGAATTGAAACTTACTGTCACTCTATTAAGTGATTATCATAGATTGTTGTTCTTATGTTTGCTCTTTTTTGCTCGTTTTTGACAAACAGGCCTGCGCATTGTACAATAATTGGTGGCCAATGCTATCAGGCAAGTGTTGATACTGCAAATTTATCATCCTTCAAACCTGATATTGTCTTTGGAAATTACTAACATGCTCATTGTTTCTTGTAGCTCTAATGTACGTCTTGGTGCCCATGCCTTGTCTATTTTTTGGAGGCGGGTCAACTCAGTTTTTGATCAGTCGAGATGGTGGAGGGTGGGTACTTTTAATCATTACGCTTTCTTGCTTTCTTTATTCTGGGTTAAGAGTTTCTAAACTTGTTGGAAGAGTAGAAACTTACTGCCACCATGGTCCAACTTTCTGGTCCAACTTTCTGTACTGTAGTAAACAGATGAAGTTTGGCAACTATAAGTGGTGCTCGTGAGTCAGTACTCATAATTATTTTCAGCCCTAAAGATCAAACCAAAGTTAGTTTGTTTGTAAGTTCATTTCTAGATTGAAAATTTTCTAGTGGCTGGAATTCTTCTTACTCATACCTTCTCTAATTGAAGAAATTTTGATGGTATGACTGTCATGCATTGCCATAATCTTCTCAAGAACTCATGAATGTATCAGTTTTTCTAATCCAAGAATACTATCTTGAATTGACCGTTGTATAATTATTGTGGAAAGTTAGCAGAAGGTGAGTTGGAATGATTGCTGTGTGATTTTTTGTGGTGGAAGCCAGAAAATAGAGGGAGAAGGTGTAAAAATTCACTTCAGTTCATAATAGCTTCCTCTTGGTTCTGGGGATCGAGTAAAGATCTTTAAATTACTCACACCTGTCGTCCTATCTTTTGTTGTAGCTCTATTAATGATTGAACTGAAACTAACAGCTTGTGTAATTTGGTTTTTACAATGAAAAGGGATGTCAATGCCATTGGTGATATCCTTATTATTTAACCCTATACGGTTGCATGGGTACATTTCCATAACTGTGAATTAATGTCCTGTCCCGGTAACATCTATCTTGCCTTAATTCTTTCTTTTAAATTTTTTATAGCTGGATTGATGCTGCTAAATTTTTGACCGGAGCATCGTCTGTTGGAAGCATAGCTATTCCTATAATCCTCAGACACGCGAATCTGATTAACACGGGAGCTATGTTCATCGAGTTCACATCTTTCTTCATATTTGTCTTCACGGTACTGTGCTTTCACCGGGCCAGCCTTGATGATGAGTGGTGATGAATCCTGATGCCAGATTGAATAGATCAAACGTGAGACTCTGATGTGCAGTTGGAAAGGAATACAAATACTATACCCTGTAAATCTTTCTTGGAATATGCTCAGTTGGCAATTTGAACGGTTAACTTTTGCTCGTGATGTGGACCTCTTTTTTGTTCTGTGTGTTCTAGTGAGGCCGAGTTCTTTGCTTAAAGCTTCTTCAACACCAAAATCAGAATAGTCATTTAGTGATTCTGTTTTGAATAGCACTGCTTGTTTTTCCGGAGTTCTTTTTCGTGAATGACAACAGCAAAGATGGAGCAACTGTTTGTTTGGGAAAATTGTTTGGTACTTAAAGCTTATGTTAGTTCACTTCAACTGGGTCATTAGATCCGGTGGGATCTACACGAGATCCATGTTATCTAAACGGCTCATGAGGGGCTAATATAGGCCAGGAGTACCCAAAGAAGTCTCTCTCTCTCTCTCTCTCTCTCTTTACTTAGTTGTCCTATATCGCTGATAAAGATTGTCAATGCCCTGGACTGAGAGGTCTTCTCTGTTAGCGTGTGATCAAGAAAGACAAAAGTATCCCAAGCATCAATAGTTTCTTCATGCGTTGAGCGAGCAAGACCCGGAGCGGCTAACGTGGTCACAGGAAAAGGTTGGTTGGACTCTACTCGAATGGGCCCATGACTACAGATGGGGAGATACTCTGTGGTCCATGTCGGAAGAGCCCTAGTTCACGGTCAAGGCCGAAGAACCAGCTCGAGCGTGTTGGGGATAATCCTTCCCACGTCAGATAATTAGTGGAGGACTGGACAGTTTGATTGAATGTTTTCCTTGGCTCGGACTATGAGTGCCCGAACGATTGGCATCAAAACCTCAATTTGGGAAGAATTTCTTAGATCATTGGAGGTTTTGCCTGTGAATTGTCATCCCAATGAGTTTCTTAGAACATACCATGATGAAGGCGAGTGTCATGGTATAGACTTGTGTTTTAGAGTTCTATATGTGTCAAAATCATTTGGAAGAATTTCTTAGATCATTGGATTGGTCATCCCAATGAGTTTCTTAGAACATAATGATGAATGGTATAGACTTGTGTTTTAGAGTTCTATATGTGTCATCATGGGCTATTGGTAATCTTCACAAAATGAAGGTATCGGACTTCTCATTGAGAGTCTCAGCAATATTTTGTCAATAGCTGATGATATCTAAAATGTATGGATTGGGCATAAGAGATTATGGGTGAATGTGGACAAGTAAGGCGTTATTGGATTTGGTGCATGCTATCATAGTCTAGTCTAGATGTCACGATAGGTATTAGGTACTATGCTATACTGAGTGTTGCCATGTGAAGGAACAGGAAGGAAATTTTGGGTTGATTATTAGTGGTGCAAAAACATACTTGAATTAAAAAGGGAGCTAAACAAGAATTTAGGTGAGACCAGGATTCAACTGAACATGGCTTTGGATTTAGACAACCTCCCGACAGCCTAGGATAAAGGCATCAAGCTTATGTCAAATCTTCTTTATCGGATGGGAGTTGTCCTTAAAATATAGGTTGTATATTTGATTTGGCAAGAATTGAAGCGATGAAATGAGAGATGTGTCTCATTTAAAAGGAATGGAAGGATGACCAATGTAGCTATCCCTTCTAGATGTCATTATAAGGGTCTCACATCTATAACATGAATATATTTTTTTTTTAAAATCATAGCTACTTAGTCCACTCGAAATCCAAAGATCCAAAGTTGACGAGTCTATTATGACAATCTTATACATATGTCGGGAGCTAAGAAGTGGTAGCAATACCAACATTGCGACATGACTTAAATTTGCAACCTCATACAAGATATTGTGATTATTACTGATGGGTTACCTTGCGGCCAAGATGTTTCACTGGAAAAAGAGTTAGGAGTTTTAGGATGCGCATGATAATCATTTTATTTTATTTTTGTTTTTCTATTTTTCTGTTTCTGCGAAGATGTTTGTAATAGAAATTTGTTTTGTAACACAATTTCTTATTTCTATTTTTGGAACAAATTGTTTTCCAAAAGTAAGTTTAGAATAGAAATTAGAAGCAAAAATTTTATATTTTTTTATTTCTAAAAAAAAAAGAAATAAAAACTCTTCTCATAATTTGCCCTCACTACTAGCCACTTGCTTGAAAAGAAGACATCATGTATCGTTATCCAACGAATTTCTATTCGGAGAAGCTGCCCTTTGCGAGGAAAGGGGAGGAAGGAGAAATTTGATATGGTTATCAAACGCATATTTTTACTTAGAAACTTGCTCAAAGAATAAGAAAAAAAGTATTTTTCTTATTAGAAATTGATTTATGGAATAAAATGATTTTCATTGGTGCCTTTAATTTCTCCACCTTTTCATTTGCCCTAACTTGTACCTAACAAAGAAGAAATCAGTCCTTCCCCTTGAATGATTATGACACTTTTTAGTGGCGTGTCGGACTAGGTAAAATGCAAGTCAACCGCTGAATGATTGTCACAAATACGTAATTGTTTACACTTGATGGTGCCGAGAATCAAACAGATGTCATATGTCTTAGTTGAGGTTAGCTTTTTGTTTTGTTCAGCCAAAGAACAATCATGTAAAGTAGAACAATTCTATGTAAGTTTCCGGATTGATGATTGATGCTGAGATTTTCATTCTTTTTTGCGCTCACAGGATACCGGTATATTTCGTCTTATTTTACAAGGAAAGGGACGAATGTGATGCACGTTCGTGGGACACACTTGGCATATATATATATGAAAATGATGGTTGCGAATATAATAATGGCATGACTCGTGAGAGCAAGTCAAGCCAATAATCATGGGGGTCCTCTAGTCAAGTCTTTGCACTGCAATTGCAAGGAAACGTTTCCCCCTCCTCATTTTCCACGACACTTCCCATCAATATGCATACCCGACAAGTTGGGATTTTATATGCATGTATCTCTCAATTTAGTTGAATTTTGGCACGGAATTCGAAATATATGTATATTAGATTGAAAAAATCACTAATTTTCTCCAATCTCTAAGATGGAGAATTTCCTAGCTACTAGGAGCAATGTTTTGCGGGGTTTGGTTTTTCTTATTTAAGTGTTTCTTCTAATGAAATTCACGAGAAATTTTGAAAGCATGGAAATGAAAAAGATGTAAATATGAATTGTAAAGTTAAAAGTTCTCTCACTAAAATTTTTTATGTGATGGAGTAGTTTAAAAGTTTGGCGTACTAAGTAATTTGAGATCTACAATTACCTTTTAGATAAGTGGATTATTTTTAATGGTTACTAAACATTTAATATTTTAATATGGTTACTTCTTAAAAGAATCTTACTATACTTGTTTTTCATCTCACTAACTATTTAGACTATTCCATAGAGTTACATCTTTGATAATTTAAGAAGGATCAATTACACACGTTGTTTGCATTCTCTCGTTCATGTAGAATCGAATCTCACATGTATATGGGGAGTTTAGGCAATAAGCGAGACAACATGTGTGTGTGTGTGTGTGTGTGTGTGTGTATGCCATCTAATGAATTTTGACATATTTAAGTGTCATTCATCTTCAAGCCTTCTAGCAGAGTATGTTAGCAGAGTATGGAGTATGTTTTACTCGATTCATTTGTAGTTTAACATATTGCAAGTTTTTTAATTAGATTTTTGAAAAGCAGTTATGCACTTTTAAAATCTTTTGAACAAAAGTAGGTAACGACAACTGCTTTGAGTTATTGACTTGAGAAATGTAGACTTGAATTCAAAGGACTTCAAAATAGTTTAATCAAACATCAAAGCTTTCCCATGAAAGAAAGAAATACTTGGAATTGAGGGTCCAACACGACTTTCTAAACTTTTCCCAAAATAAAGTATAATTTGCGCCAAAAAAAGAAATGGGCAAGCGCTTTATATTTCCCTGGATGAAGGTGATGCGTAGCTGTGAAGAAACTCACACAAAATAAAGTACAATTTGCGCCAAAAAAAGAAATGAGCAAGCGCTATATATTTCCCTGGATGAAGGTGATGCGTAGCTGTGAAGAAACTTACATGAAATTGTGACCTTATTGTGTCCAAATGCTCTGGAAGTGACAACCGTGATTATAAGTTAGCTAGCTTTGATTAAGTTTATCATCGTGGCTTTATATCTAATTATTAAGTCTATCACATATTACATGCAAGGATAATGCTAAGCATAGCAAGAATTTAGCATTTCACCCTGTAAATAAGTTTTGTACAAAGCTCTTTACTCTTCCAAAATAAGACATCACAGAGCCCCAATAAAAAAAAGAAGGAAGCGCTAGACATGATTTTAAGGCGATAAATTTTTCAAAATTACTAAAGCCTGTTGCACTAGATGGTTGTCTTGATTATTTCCCAATACACATGCTTTTTCCATAATATCTGCGAATTTGATAATACGTCAAAAACCAAGATCGCAAAGTATTTGTATCCATCTATTGGAAAGCTTCTAAAATAATATTACCAAAAAAATTAGAAGAAAATTAAATCCCCAGGTAATCCTTTGGGAGCTCTGCGGTCTATTGCACACATGCAATAATTTACATGGACCATGACAAAACAAGCGCATACAAACGCACACCAGTTTGATTCGTGAGAGTTTCACATGGAAATACTCACGGAAATGAACATGGTGCATGTAAAGATATCTACCAGACATTTTGTATTAGTTCTACATCCACGGTCGATTCTAGAATACAACTGCATTTTAAACAGACATTAAAATCAGAAAGAACTCACATCTGCTTAGTATCATTGAGAAGATTAGGAGTTACACTGTTTTAATCATGATAATATTAATATGCTATTTTTATTTATTTATTTATTTATGCATAGTAAATTAGCCTTCTTTAATTAAGACCAGAGCTGTTCCCAATCGGGCAAGAACAATTCGGTGTCACTGGGCAACATCTCGACATCAGTATTGCTTCCTAGTCCTCTTGCTTGAGAAGGAATTGTCCCATGGTCTTCAGAGACGCCTGAACTGTCTGGTGATGAGCTCGCTCTCTCCATGAATGGACGACTGCTTTGGCGAGATGATGCCATTTCTTGATGATGCTGATGATGATCATCCTCCGGCATGGTGTCCGGTTGAAATGTGTGGCTGCTTCTAAAGATTTCTCCCATCGGTCTCCGGTCAAATGACCTCAAGGTCTTTGTTTTCTTGTACACCCGACACACGCTGAACTCATGCCTTGGCTGCAATTATAGACACAAACGAGAGACATTAATCATGTGTTGTTCGATTCGTGCATGTTCTTACAGCAACAAGAAATCAAAAGCGATGTTAATTCATTCTGCTGTGGTTCTATTTCATTTTGTTTCTTGGGTTCAAGAATTGTTGTAGATCTATTTGCCTATAAAAGAGACTAGTTAAGTTTTAGATTGGAAATTCAATACGATAGATTAAACTATTACTTTTGCTTCCCAGATAGCATAGAACATGTAAAGATAAAGACGAACGAGAATATGTCTAGGTTGCTGCAAGCACTTGCACTGATGTTACTGGGATCTTCTTGTTCTAATTACTCGTAATACCATTGCAATTACACCACCACTCCAGCATAACAATGTCCAGAATTAGATTACACATGAAACATATGAAATCATGTTAAATTATTCCATACGTGTGTGACATAGATTATCCGACAGTTTTTTGATAAAGTTGGTTTAGGGTATTACTTACCACCACTGGGGTTTCTTGAGGAGATGAAGGCTCCCCTTCAATGGCCTTGTACTCATTCATCTTCCATTCGGTTTTCATGCCTTTTGGAGCCCGTCCTGTATAGAACACCATAGTTCTCTTCAGTCCGACAATGCGATTGCTCGAGTAGACAAAACCAGGAGAGCCTGTAGCTTTCCAGTAGCCAGTGGTCGTGAGCCGCCTCGGCCTACCGCCGCGGTACTCACTCTCTTGCCTAGGGATGAAGAAGAACCATTGCTCCGGATCTGCATGGCATAGATCTCCCGCAAATTCTGGATCCAAAAGAATTTTGTCACATAATAGAATAGAGTATAGATCAAGGAGCTGTAATCTTTCTTTAGAGGAATCGTAATTGTTGTTTAAATAGTTCTAACACACGAGCATGAGTTCAAAATTGTTCATGAAATTATAGACTGTGTATACATATTGTGGATGCATATGAACACTGCTTGGGAAAATAAATCATGAATTATGGAATGATTTCTCCAACTGATGCATTCTAAAATATAAGCTTGCTGCAAAAAAGTTGAAGCCCATCGCATTAAACTTATTTAGAAGAAAACCATTCATAAATTAGGGCCTAACAAGTACAACTTCCCGATGAGATTCGCCATATTCTCGTTGGTTCTTTTCTTTTCAGACAAGGGCAGAAAAAGTGAAGTCCATCATCTATATCTGTCGTAGCATGTTCTCCCATACTTGTAGAACTTAATAAGAGACTGTGTTTTGAAGGAGTATCCATTTTATGATTTGGAGAAATGCAAGAAATCTCAAATGAGAAGCATCTGAGACCATTGTTTCCCTAAAGTCGAAAGGGGCAAATAGCAAATACCTTTAGAAATGCCTAGTACATCGGCACAAAAAAAAAAAAAAAAAAACTGGATTGAGCACGAGCTGAGGTTAATTAAAAGAAAGTCGCAATGCTTTGTTTTTCTGTCTCTGCAGGCATATCTTAATGGAAAAGGCTTTCCATCATGAAAACAAGAGATGATCAAGAAGAAGAAGAAGAAGAAGAGAAAGCAAGGATTGCGACGTACGCGGAAGGTCCCATGGATTGAACTCGTAGATATCAAGAACGGGTATGACTCGTTGAATCTGCCCGAGTAGAGCCTCTCTAGTTGCCTCGAGCTTGTTTCGTAAATAGAACGAAACCAGCTCTTCTTCGGTCGGGAAGAACCGAAACCCTGGTGGCAAACCCTCCATCTCTCTCTCTCAAAACAACTTGCTTTCGGCTTTTCTATCTTTTTGCTTTTGTTTGTAGTTGTATGCAAGAACGTGTTGAGCTCGTCACATATAAATAATCAAAGAGATCAAATTCTCGGGGAAAGGTTGAGAGACGAAGAGAGAGGGAGAGAGAGAGAGAGAGAGGAGAGAGCTTTTATTTTTCATTTTTTTTTTTTTTAGTCGGAGAGGAGAGAGCTTCAATAATAGCGAAATAAGAGAGAGAGACACCAGGGTTTTGCTGGGAAATTTCGACGCGCCTGTGTAGGAGAAGAACCCCTCGTCCTATCTCTGATGGTCTTCGTACGGGAATATGGTGTAGTTTTCCCGGGGGTTGTATTTTGTCGTCATTACAGAGAAACTAGGACCACCGCGCGCCTGCCTGTCTATGATGACACGTACTTATTATTCCACGAGCACAATATCACAAATTGGATGGGAGAAGGGGGCGCGGCCGTATTCGTTGAAATAGTATCACATGTGTGTATATTAACCGGATTCTGAGCCATGAGGGTGGTTGTGAGCCGGATTAGTAGTCATGGAATGGATGCATCTATATATTAAAGGAATATTATTTGCTTTGATACCATGTTGAAAAATTCAACTCAAAAGTGGATGGAAACCACATATATATATAAATAGCATATAAAATTTATTATCAAGTCACGTCGGAAAAAATTTAAATAGTTTTGACTTAGGTAATATTGTATTCTTGTTACATGGTGATCCGGCACTGACTACAAACCGAAGCTATTATTGAGTTTCCAATATACCTCCTAACATAAACCAAGCCTCCATCTCTCCCTCCCCCAACTCTCTTGTCCCTCCCTCTCTCGCCCGCCTTTGGCTTGCCCACACCGCTAGCACCGCTCACCCTCAATGTCCTTGGGCAACCTCAAAGCTAGACTTTGACCAATCGCTCTACCGAGCTGCCTCCGTCGCCGCCGAGACCTCTCTCTCTCTCTCTACGTAATTAAAACCCATCGACATGAGATCGATAACTTCCAACGACCTCAACCAGAGGGTGTGAAAGCCTGCAATCACTTCTAACGTATGGGTGGGAATATGACGATGATGAAGCTGACTTATATCTAGGATCAATGATATCGGAGGGAGATCTCTTCGCAATTTTAAGTTGAATATTTATTTCGTAGAGGGTGTGAAAGCCTCAGTTACACTAAATTAAAAAAATAAAATTAGCGGGAAAAATTTAAAAATTATCTCCTAGCTACAATTAAAAAAGAGAGAGAAAAGAACCGTGATTCCCCTTTATAATTATGAAACAATAATGGAAATATTCTAAGTTTTGACAATCTAGGAGATATCCTTTCCCTTCATAATTATATAACAGACATAAAAATATTGTATGAATTTGCAAATCAAGATTTATGTATATTGAAAAGTTTCAGATATTTTGCAATCAATAAAAGTCAAATAGTGAAATGCCGGTGAAAAGGAAAAGAGAAAGTAAGCTTCAATAGTTATATTGTGGAAACTTGATGACAACCGTATGTAATTGAACCGACCTATTAGGTTAAATTCATCTTAGTTTATTTCGACATAAACATCGATTAGGAGATGATTTACTTAAAAAGCGAAACTGTGATTGCATAACTCATTAATAAAGCCAGAAGAAAACAATAATTCATGAGGCAAATCAAATTCCTACAATATGGGGTGTGGGTAAAGACGATAACATTGCATGTACTATCCATCAATCTACGTGCGAGCATTTACTTATTGCGACAATTTTAAGTATTTCAAGTTGAAAAAAAATTAAAATACATTCATTGCAAAATCTTACTATGTAAAAAGTAATAATCAAAAGTCAATTCAATTAATGATTTTGCTAAAGGTATCCTTAAACAAGTTAGGCAAATTGAAATTACCGCCTCGATTTTTCCCAATTATCTTTTTTCTCTCTGTATTTTTTCCTTTTAATTTCTCTTGGACAACTTAGATCAACGAAATTACAGTATAATAAAAAGATATGGTGTAGCTGCAGCAAACTCAAATTTGTCTACATGTCCTGCGCATGCATGCAGGCAGAAGGTTCGCGCAAGATGTTTTGGCCATATTTCCAAGTCTATTTACTTGACTAACTCATTTAGACGTCTTAAATCCAACATCCGATTTGTGTCCATGCTATATATTTCAAACATCGATCCATATCACATCTTTCTTGGAATCCATGTCATTTTCATCCATCAATCTAGAATTCTAATGGAATTTCTCTTCTTATCGTGACTTTACTTTTCGCGTGTAGAAGAAGCTTTCCTCGGGGCTGATGGAATCGCATTATTATTAAACCATCATAATATGTTCTCTAAAATATATAAAAGAATAATTTCTAGAAAAAAGAATTATATTCACTTTTTTTGTTATGAAGAAACCCACTCTGAATTGACAAAGTTCATATTAACTTCCCAACTACCAAACAGAAGATGTTTTTATATAATCTTGTCATTTACGCAATTTTTACGCGTAATTTATGCAATTTTTACTTAGTCAAGTGGCTGGCAAGTCACATTAGAATATTCCGTCACAAGTGTGGAATGAACTTTTTGGATAACACTCAAGGGAGACATCAAAACTAATTGCCCCTTTCCACCTTGAATAATTATAGAAAAAGGTGGTCGGTCAGTCAGTCAATCAAGAGATCGGTGAAAAAGTTTTAGAAATATGTTCTTTTATTTTTTGCCAAAGAAAAGAGCATGAAGTAGGGTCCAAATGAGGATAGTTTTGAGAAGACATTAACTGATTGATACGGCTATAGCGGAACTAATTACGTTAAGAAATTGAGAGAAGAAAAGGTCCTTTCCTTTATTAAAGTTCATTTTGGAAGTAAATGATTCTCTATATTTTATAGATTAATTGGATTCACATGCGGGAGTCTTTGAGTAAAAAAGAAGATGGTATAAAGCCTCTGCCTCCTCTTTTCCCAAAGAATGGTTTAAGTAGACCTTGCTCACCGTAAAAATGAAATCTCCTATACTGCAGTTAAGCTGGGACTTAATCTGTCGGGTCTTTTGTATTTTCTTCACCAGTCTTGACGCTAAGGCCGGACTCTAGAGTGCGTGATCCAATGGAGTTGACTTGGGCATGATGAATCACTATTCATATGACGACTCGAAAAGGCATTGTGATGAGTGCTTTTCTTGGTGTATTTTGGATCCTTCGTCATGAGGATTTGCACAGATCTTACTTATCCCATTTAATAATGAAAAAAGCAAACCGAGAATGTTGATTTCGTCATGTCCCACATTGATTTATCTCCACTTCCAATTTCCGGAATATAATGAGCAACATTCAAGCTTACTTCAAGTTTATTAAATTAGCAATTTCTTGGTTTATTAGCAACTGATATAAAAAATGTTGGGTATTCTGTGAAACCGGGAACGGCCCTTCAATTCAAATAAATGGATAATAGTCTGACACATCATTTAGTAAACTTATTTTGTAAACTGGTTTTAATAAGTTGTACTAAAGAATGTTAATTATTTCTAACTAGATTTATTGATGAGCAATACTAGATATATTAACATCAAAAGAGAAAACTGGTATGGTAGTTTACGTGGTAGACTATAAGTAGACATTTAAACTAGGGGACCATAAGAAATCCCGGTAAAAATAAGTTAAATCATGTAGTGTACCAATTTTGTAAATTATGGCTACCTAAGGAAAGCACCTATTGATTGGTGTACTTATTTAAATAAGTGGGCCACAATCTGTCATTTAATAAATGGGACATAATTATTATTCTTCCTCGTGAGACAGTATGCAGCTACTGTAGCTTGTGGAATCCATCATTTATTTCATTGACGAAAATTATTAGAAAGAAAATTGTTCCGCTATAAAAATTACCTAAACATGACCTGCGTGTATGAAATTAAACTAGAAAACGAAAGAGCAAACGGTACCTACGACTTTCAATTAGGACTAAGACAATCAATTAGCTGTTTCGATAACTAATTGGAAATTTTCTGTACAAACTACAAAAAAACATGTATACATAAAAAAAAGAAAAAGAAAATCTTTCAACAAAAAAGAAAAAAACAGAGAATAAATCATAAGGGATCGATGTGCATGAACAAGATAAATAAGACATTGAAGCTTGTCAAAAACTTACAACTACCTTTTGACTCTTTGAAATTGCTTACAAACTTGTCGATTTTATTTGCCAGTTTCAACATATCTCGTACTTTTTTTTTTTAATTCATAAAATTAAAGCCAATCATATAGTTGAGAGCTCTTATTGAGAAATGCTACAGAAGCTCCAACTAAACCCTTTCACAACCAAATATACGACATAGTGAAAGCACCGAAGCTTCTCCTTACTTTATGCACCGACTTCACTTCGTCTCCTCTATTTTCAGATTTCACTTTGCCTTTTAGGAAAAAATTGAATGAGCAAATTGATTTCTTAAGAATTTGCTTGTTGCAGCTTAATGAAATGTCAAAAATGACTTGTTTGCTTTCCCATTGAAATCTAAATTATGATTGAAATTTATATAAAAAAAATTATACATAGATCTATATGTCAATATTTTTCTAATCATGAAAGTTTTGGGTCTTTAAGATTAAAAGAGTAGAAAAAATCAAGTGAGAGTGGTGCAAAATTTGAAAATTTAACGACGAAACGTGAAAAGTAAAAATCAATTAGACAAATCCTAATTTAACATTCCTTTGAAAAGACAACCACAAAAACCTTAAGCCCAAAAATCACCCAAGAATCCTATCCCACAACCTAACCTCCTCTGGCCACCATCGGCCGCCATCAGAAGTCACCTTGCCACGGCCACCACTGTTTTCAATCCACTAAAAACGCAGCAAGATAGAAAGAAAAATGATGATTTTGTAAATAAAATTGGAACCTAAACTGATTGTGTCTAATTTGAAAAGTCATACTACAGAAGTTTGCAAATCACTCTTCATATATTTACCTTATTTGTTTTTCTTATGATGTAGGTTTCTAAACTCTTTGACTCGATTAATACCCACTGATGTATACAAACCATCTCATTTATGTCCATAGGATTAGACTCCATTCATATGGGGTGGTGAGTGAGGCCCTAAGGCTACGTTTGATTATCTGAATTCTGGTTAGGTAAGAACCGAATAAGATAAGATATGAAATCTAGAGATTTTGTTATATCCTATGCACAATTTAGTGAATCACAATAATAAATTCAAATATATTTATATCATATTATGTATATTGTTTAATATAAATGACATATTAATGTAAATAAACCTAAAAGTTCACAAAGGAAGATGGTAAAATTTTTTTGCAACACTCTTGCCTACTTTTTTATTAGCTTTTTTTCATCTCTTTTTTAATTATTTTATTTTTATTTCTTTTTCCTTCTATCATTCTCCAATAAATATTTATTAAATAGTAAAATATGCTTATATACTTTAAATACTAAAGAACCTAAAATATAAAGATATATTTATATTTATATATTGAATTTATATAGATAAATTAAATCCAAATATATAATAAAATAATATTACATTAAAAAATAAAATTATATTTTATTTTTTTATTATTTTGAATTTCTTATATTAGAATTCAAATATAATTTACGTTGAAATATAATTTTTATTTTTTATTTTTAATTTAATAATTTTAATATTCAAGAAAAATATCTATTTGAGAAAAATCCGATTTGGGCGGATTTTTCCCTCAACTAATAAAGAATTCCTATTCATCTTTATCTCATCTTAACCATAGATAATTTTATGCAGCCCATATCCCTTTTACATCTGTTTTTATCTTGTTTTAAGCAGGCACCAAATGGCAAACGTAGGATATGATAAATTTTATTTTATCTCAAATTTTATCCTGATTGCTAACGTAATCTAAGATCATTAATAAGATCATTCTTTATATTTTGAAAAAAGTTATTCAATTTGTCCTAAACTTATTGGGTGACTATCAATTCCGTTATAAACTTTTTGGTTTTGTCAATGTAGTTCTAAACTTTTATGCAAAATTTCAATATAAGTCTTGCAGCCAATTATTGCATGAAATCATTGACATAGCGAACCACAAGTTGTCTACGTCAACATGTTATGTATAATGGTCGGCGATGAATAGACATTGCATTAGCAATTTCCGATAGCAATTAGTTGAAAATATTATATTAGAATTTCTCATAAAAATTTATGACTACATTGGCAAAATTGAAAATTTTAGGATCGAACTGACATCCATTAAATAGTTTGAAGATCGATTGGATAATTATCTCTCTTTCCTTAACCGATTTCAGCGAAAAAGAAAAATTGCCTGCCCCTCAAAGTCCCAAGACTATTAAATGAGAGGTCCCACCTGATTCAAAGGTGTATATAAGTTAGTGTTTATATGTCCCTACGAGGGCTTGACTTAAATCACACTATAATGGTTTCTCTCCCTCTCTCTCTCCCCCGAAGTCTCTCTTTAACTTCTGGCGCAATCCGTGAAACAACGCGGGCTGCTCTTTTCTCGTCCATTACCGCGTGAAATCTGCACGACTTTGCACCATAATATAATTATGGAGAGAATAGGGTCGAGCTCTCGAGTTATCTTGCCTTTGACTTCCCCCTTCTTCCAAAGGATATTCAACATCTTTATTGGTGCAAAATCCACGTTATGGACGTTTCACGTGACCTTCTATGGATGGGAAATGCAACACGACAGTGTGAATGCTCTAATTATTCAGAAACGGATGGTCGAACCGTCCGAAGAATTGCGCTGACGACTTGAGCCTAGACTTTGTCTAGCGACAGCACGACAATGGTCAAGCTGCTTTTTAATTAATTATAATTTGGTTGTTAAAGCCAGCACAAGTGCGCTACACTTTTCAATTCGCTTTTTCATTGGGGCCAACCCCACACATTTGGAAGCAATTTCGACACTAGCACTATCGATTTGCTTCACACCCATATAACTTTGGTTACAATGTTATACGAATTTTCACATGATACGTGGGCTGGATTTTTATAGTTGATCCTTATTCTACTACCGTTATGCAATCAGAGATGCATGTGTGAAGTTTCTCTTTTCCTCTCACATCGCGAATTTACTTGGTGAAATTACTTTTAAGTTCATCATCGATGTAAAGAATAGGCATTCATATATAAGGCAACCCTATTTGTTTGTGCGCATATTTCTACACCACAAGAAATCAGGTTAGGAGTGACAAAATTTTTAACACTACTGAAAGGCTCATGTCTTTAATTATTGTTCTTCGTATAATTTTAATGTGAAAATTAATTTAAGATTTGAGTAACAAAAAGATGAAATACATTTTTTTTGGGTTAAAACCACAAGAACCCTAGACTAGTATAACTATGAAAATTTTACCATTAATTAATTTTTTAACCACAAAAAACCCCAATCTGTTACATATGTGATCATAAAATTTTTTAAACCGATATATTTGTAACAAACTTACATTTTGTTAGTTTTTGTTATATTGGATTAATACCATGAAAAACAAAAAATTAGTACACATGTAACAAATGGAAATTAAAACCTTAAATCGATATACTTATCAACTACCGCATGTCATTTAATTCAACTATTTGACAATATAATTTAATGAAAACTAACAATGGGTAAATTTGTTACATGTATATTAATTTGAAGTTTTTCATTATATTAACTGTTCTTTTTATAATTAAGGGGCACGGACGGGGAGAACCGAATAAAAACTCTAATCATTGAATTGACTTTATCTTTTCATTTTAGAGGTTCAGGAAGGAGGTCTAATAGTGGGGTATTGGTGACAAATATATTGTCGGGGTAGTAGCTCATCCTGTCGTATCAATGCTCGACCTTTCCACATCTACAGAATTTCGGGGTCATTTCCCTGCCAAAGTCATCTTTGCTTAATAAAGGTTTAATTATTATATTTCCTTAGGCAAGTATTGGGAATTTTGGACCATTAATTTATTCTTAGTCGGGACAGCAGGTTGAATTTCTTGACCGGCGAGAGGAAATCTTCGCGGAAAGTCTTTGCTATCAAGTTCGGTGTTCTCACTCTTCCTCAATTTTTTCAAGAACCCTTTTTCTCATATCATGTGATGCAACATTTACGTATAAATTTATCGGAAGCACTTTAACAGCTTTATTACCTTTAAACGATAGGTACTCATCTATTATATTAGTAACATGTAGGTTTATATTTATTAATTCAAAGTATCTTCAATTTCTCAAATAAGAATCTAAAATAAATCTTATCTTAAATATGGATATGAAATGTCCTTTATTTCTCAATTAAGGGCTTAAAATTGCCACGTTAATATCAAAAAAGGACTCGACCTAATCAATCGATCAAGGGCATTTTCGCCATTTATTTTTTATTATTTTTTTAAATTTTTGAATTTTATTTTTTCTTAAAAAAGAAATACACAGGCACGGGGCTAGCCTCGGTCCTCCATCTGGATTTTTTTTTTTCTAATTTGTGTTTTGCTTTTTTTTTCTTTTTTTTAAAAAGAAAAAAATAGAAAAAAAAAGGGAATAAAATAAGAAAACTAAAGGAAGAAAATGTTCTTGACCAGCCAATGATGTTAGGTTTGTTGAGAGTTACATGACCACTCTAATATTTATTTGAGAAAATTAAGACATTTCAGGCTTTTATTTGAGATAATGATCATTTTAAGTCATTATTAGAGAAATCAAAAGCACTGGGTTCTTATTTGAAAGTTTCTCGATATATATGTTATTATTAGGCACCGTTACCAGAACAATATATGTTATCTTGTCTCTCTTTCGTTTGCATTGGTGAGTTGCACATTTAATCTTTATTATCTTTGGTTATATCACAATTTAGTCCGTATATTTTTAATCGCAAAGAGTTGTTCTTTATTTTCTGGAAATAGAAGGAAATCGACCAATTTTTGGTGAAATATCGACTGAAATTGCACGTGCTTGGTCGTTCGAATAAAATGCGTGGACCCCGTGCAGGCAACCACCACCATGACAGCGGGCCTCACAGCAATTGCAAGGAAACATTCACTGCCTCCTCATTTTTCATGACATTTCAATCAAAGACCTAGAACATCTGTCTGCTAGGGTAGTACATGCACGCCTCTTTCAAGTTAGTTGAATTAATTCGGCATTATAAATATATATAATTAAAAAGATCACTAGTCTCTTTAATCTCTACCTAAAGATGTGGAATTTCCCAACTAACAGGAGCAGCATTATGCGTGGTTTGATTATACCTATTTAGGCATTTCTTCTAATGAATCTCACGAGAATTTTCAATAGAGTGGAAACATGGATAGCTAAATTATAATTTATCTCATTAAATTTGTTTCATATTCTAGGGGTACTTTGTAAGCTTGATATATTTGATAGTCTACAATTGGCTTTTAAATGAGTGGATTATTTTTAGCAACCAATCAAGTTCTACTCCGCACTTCATAAACTTAATTCCTAGAAGAAGTTATAAATATTATCTTTCATGTCACTAACTAATTAGACAAATCCATAGAATTATATTTTTCATAATTCAAGTAGTGTTTAATTATACATATTGTGCCCGTTTTCTCTTTCCTAGAAGTGAATCCTATATGTATATGGGGGATCAAGACATTAGCGATAGCAAGATAAAAATATATAATATAGTTTGACATATTAGAGTGACATTCACTTTCAAGGCTTCAAGCAGAGTTTAAAGTATGTTTTACTCAATTCATTTATAGTTTATAATATTGCAAGTTCGAAATTCTTTTGAAAAGCGGTTATGTATTCTTAAAGTCTTTTGCCCAAAAATAGGTAACGATAGTTGTTTTGAATAGTTGACTTAGAAAAAATAGGCTCTGTAACTCCAAGAACTTGATAATACTTTTATCAAACACCAAAACTTTCCATGAATGGCCTTCATTATTGAATTTGAGTGCCTAACACTACTTTTTGAAATTTTCCCAAACTAAAGTATTGCTATATATTTCTCTGCATGAAGGTGCGACATAGCTATGTAGAACCTTACATTATGTGGTAACCTTATTGTGTCCAAGAATTCTGCAAGTCACAACTGTGATTAAAGTTAGCTAGCTTTGAATAAGTTTATCATGGTAGCTTTATTTCTAATTGTTAACTCTTATTACAGGTTACAAGCACGAATAAGGCTAAGGATACTAAAATTAATAATACTGTGGCGAATTGCACGCAGCTATTTGAGTAAATGGTGAATATTTACATACCCAACAATAATTTAACATTTTTCTTTGTAGATCAATTTTGTATATAACTCATTATTCCTAGGTAAGACATCATAATCACCCCTAAAAAGGATGGGCTAGATATGAGCTCAAGGCAATACATTTTCCAAAATTAATAAAGCCTGATGCGCAAGATGGTTATGTAGATTATTACTCGATACATAGGTCTTTTCCATATTAACCACGAATAATAAATTACACGTACCAAAATCAAGATCGCAAAGTTTTGTATCTATCTATTCAAATGCGCAGGAAATAATTCTACGAAAAAAGAAAAAGATAAGAAGCAAATCAAATCCCCAGGTAATCATTTGGGAGCTCGAGTGTTCATTACACATGTTCAATCAATCACATAGACCAATTCTTCACATAAGCACGCACGAGCAGACCCGTTTGATACATGACAGTTTCGCCTGGAAATAATCACAGAAATGAATATGATAAACAAAAAAAAAAAAAACATTGACTAGACATTTTATATGAGTTCTACATCCATGGTCGAGGATGCACGCCTACTTCAAACAGACGTTAAATTCGACAGAACTACACGTTTGCGTAGCAGCACTGCGTTGATTAAGAGTTACACCATTTTAACCATGTTAACACGAATCTGCTATTATTTACATACACATAGTAAATTAGCCTTCTTAGTTAGGACCAGAACTGTTCTCAGTCCTGCAAGAACAATTTACTATCATCAGGCAGCATCTCCATGTCAAAACCGCTTCCTACTCCTCCTGCTTGTCATGGAATTGTCCCATGATCTTTGGAGGCGCATGAACTATCTGGTGATGAGCTTGCTTGAGTAGACTAAATCGGGAGAGCCCGTAGCTTTCCAGTACCCAATGGTCGTGAGCTGCCTCGGCCTTCCCCCGTGATACTCGTTCTCTTGCCTGGGGATGAAGAAGAACCATTGCTCCGGATCTCCACGGCATAGATCTCCTCTAAATTCTGGATCCAGAAGAATTTTGTTACATGATAGAATAGAGAGTATGGATCGAAGATCTGCAATCTTTCTTTGGTGGAATTGTAACTGTTTCTTAAACAGTTCTAACCCATGAGCATGTGTTCAAAATTTTTCATGAGATTATATACCGTCCATACATATTGTGGATGCATATGAACACTGCTTGGGAAATTAAAATCATGAATTATGGAATGACTTCTCCAACTAATTTAGAAGAAAACCATACACCCTCAATGCTGCAAAAAAGTTGAAGCCCATCGCATTAAACTTATTTAGAAGAAAACCATACAAAAATATCCATAAATTAGGGCCTAACAGGTACGACTTCTTTATGAAATTCACCAAATTTTCGTTTGTTCTTTTCTTTTCAGACAAGGGCAGAAAAAGTGAAGCCCATCATCTATGATCTGTCGTACTATGTTTTTCCCTACTTGTAGAACTTAAGAAGAGACTGCGTTTCGAAGGAGTATCCATTTTATGATTTGGAGAAATGCAAGAAAACTCAAATGAGAAGCATTTGAGCGTCTTGTTTCACTAAAGTCAAAATGGGCAAAAAGCAAATACCTTTTGAATGCCAAGTACATCCGCATGAAAGAAAAAGCTGGATCGAGAATGACAGTTCCGAGGTTAATTAAATTAAAAATTGCAATGCTTTATCTTCTCTCCCTGCAGTCATTTCTTTCAATTAGAAAAGGCTTTGCAACATGAAAATAAGAGATGATCATCTAGAAGAAGAAGAAGAAGAGCAGGGTCAAGGATTGTGACGTACATGGAAGCTCCGACGGATGGAACTCATAAATATCAACAATGAATAAGCCCGTGCAGAGCCCGTCTTGTTCCCTCGAGCTTGTTCTGTAAATAGAATGAAACTAACTCTTCTTCGGTCGGGAAGAATCTAAACCCTGGTGGCAAATCCTCCCTCCCTCTCTCTCTCTCTCTCAACAACTTGCTTTTTGGCTTTTGTATCTTTCTGCTTTTGTTTGCAGTTATATACGAGAACGTGTTGAGATCGTCACGTATATATTGGGAAGCGAAGAGATTGAACTCTCGTGGAAGGGTTAATAGAAGAAGAATAGCGAAGAGAGAGCTTCACTAGTCGTGAAATATGAGAGAGAGAGAGAGAGAGAGAGAGAGAGAGAGAGAGGGAGAGAGGGACGTGGGCTTTCCTTGGAAATTTCCACGCGCTTGTGTCGAAAAGTTATTTCCTGGTTGTATTTTTTCTCTTTTTCTTTACGGGTCATTACTGTTAAAATATGTCTCGAGTTTAAGCTCAATACAAAATTATGAATATTCCGAATTGGATATGTTGCGAATGTTCGAAATCGAGCAAAGAAGATCCGAAGATCAACTTCCCAAATTTGAATCTGCGTTGGAGAGTCTGGCTACTAAAATAGGAAAGTCCAACTTTAACTAGGACTTGGATTTTTGTTTAAAATATACAAAGGTCTGTTTTGGATAGGAAACAAAATCCTATGAGAAGTTGGCAAAAGAATAAGGGTTTTACTTATATATATAGACTTGAGGCTGTGGGTGATAGATATGGATCACAAATTGTCTTGAAGCACTGCGTGAGTGCTTGGTGTTCCGCCGTTGATCGTGAAGAATTGGTCTTGAAGCGCCGCTGTGGCATCCGGAAATTTTGACAACCCTCGGATATGTGACGGCCATGACTGATCGACGGAGGTATCGTTGGACTATATCATCGGTACCATGTACGGACATTGTTTTGTTACCACCATCGGACCGATGAGTCACGGTTAGAAATGGTTTGACCGTGAGTGAGTTATAGCTTCGTCTCTATGTACCATTACTGGCAAGGCCGAGGTTTATTCCGAGTAATGTGCTGACAAGATATTCCTATACTAAATTTGGCTGTTTAGTTGTGTACTCTACGAACTAAATCTCCCATGTACATTGTTGCGACCCCGTACAGCTATGTAAGTAATTATTTTTCAGCACTTGCACATGCTGAAGTTAAGAGTCGAATTTTGGAGGAATTAATCCGTGCGTAAGGACCATGCACGTTTCTTCACATGCGCGACCATACATTCACGTAAGAATTTCTCCGAGTCCATTGACCTACCATGCACGGCCATACGGCCATGTTCTTTTCTTTTCTGTCGAAGTCAGTCAATAAGAAGAAAAAGAAAAGTTCGACCTATGCAGCCCTTTATTTTCGCACATGAAGAATCGTGCAACCGGTCAACTAAGGAAGGGGATTGTTGACCGAAGGGCACTCAGCAAAAGCCACGTAGCTTCCTCATTTGGTTGCCAGCGAAGGAGAAGTCCATGAAGAAATTACGCTGGCAAGGCAAGGGGTGAAATCTGCATGCAAGGGGCCACGTTTCCTCCACCTGCCACGTTCACCAGCTGTTCCGTTCGTGTCTCCAAGTGGCCAAAGAAAATTGCCACGTTTCTTCCACCTGTCCTCCATGCATGCATCCACCGAAAATCCCCTCTTTGTTGGCTGGTTTTTAGCAAAACCAGCAGCTAATCTGCTCGTGTAAGAGAGAAAAAGGGAGTGACCGAGCAGAACCGAGAGTGAGAGAGAGGGAGAGAGTGCGAGAGAGAGAGTGAGAGAGAGGGAGAAAGTGCGAGAGAGAGAGTGAGATGCGAGAGAGAGGAAGCGACCGAGAGAGAAAGGAGGAGGAGGAGCCGCCGTGTGCCGCCGTGTTCGCCGCCCTACGCCGTCGTTTTCTTCGGTCTAGAGGCA
Organism: Eucalyptus paniculata subsp. matutina; assembly: GCA_017140255.1. Lineage (NCBI taxonomy): Eukaryota > Viridiplantae > Streptophyta > Magnoliopsida > Myrtales > Myrtaceae > Eucalyptus > Eucalyptus paniculata. The sequence goes on from CM029435.1 coordinate 48,407,012, forward strand.
AGTGGAGTCCTTAATTTCTCTTGCATGTTTGTTTTGTTGGTTGCATGTTCGATTTTAGGTGTGATTTGTGCGAAAAACCAAGGTAAGAGTTGGTTATTTTCAAACCGTGTGACTGTTCTTGTTCGGTTTGTTGGAGTCAGTAGATTGTTTGAGCTTGCATGTGTGTTTGGAGTCCGATTTTGGCTTCGATGTCTTGATGGAAGTTGTAGCTAACGTCTTTTGGTATAACATACTGAAATTTCGTGGAAAATGATGGAGATATGAGGGGTTAAAGTTCCATTATACGGAGACCCTAGATCTGTGAAGTTTTCGCTGACCTCTTGCTAGATTCTTGTTTGCATGTTAATTTATGTTGAATATTTGACTTCGATGTCTTCATAAAAGTTGTAGGTAACACATTAAGCTACAACATACTCAAATTTGAAGCAAAAATAACAAGTATAGCTTGGTGAATCGGCTAGATCTTGAAAATGATGGTTCTGGTGAGGTATTTCGAGACACCCGAGACTTCATGGACTTAAATGGCGACCATAATCTGGTTATTTGACCTAGATCTCTCATGAAACTTGTAAAGTACACCTTGTTACATAACATACTAAAATTTCAGAGGAAACGAAAGAGAATAGATGGGTGAAATCTAAAAATTTCGGAGATGTGTGTTCTGGACGACGCGGTAGTGGTTCCAGAAGTTTCGTGGGGTTGTATAAATTAATCTAAAATTAATTTGGCTTAGAGTTCTTCATGAAGAGTGCACGAAAATGTCTTGGCTATCACCCTGTGAAATTTCGTAATTTTTGAAGGCCATATGAGTATTTTAATCGTATTTATTTGGAAACTGTGCAATTCTGGTCATTATCCGAATATCATGTGCTATTTTGTGGAAATTGTGAAATTATAAGAAATTCAATTTGGCCATGAATTTTGCATAAAATTTGTTATCCTATTGGTTTGTTTAATGATTGTTTGAATATTATGATTTTGGGAAAATCATAGATATTAAATTTAATATTTATTTATGAAAATAAATAAATATAATAATAAAATAATAAAATAATAATAAAATAAAAAGGGATTATTTTATTGGCCATGAATTTCATTGAATTTGTTATGCATTGTTATATGACATCGGTGTATGTATGATCATAAATTGTGATGCATGTGTGAATCATATGCCATGTAACAACGAGATTAAAAGGATGGTGAATGTGGAAAATGATATGTGAGTAAGAGGTTGTGGTGGATGATGATGTCTGGTGGCCTAGTGGCGTAATTCCGGAGATTCCTTGGGAGTGTTGGGATGCCCGGTGGTATACGGTACGTAATTCCAGGGGAGGTCTGGTGGTATGTCGGTACATAATTCTGGAAGCCTTGTCGGAGGTCTTTGCCAGAAAGGAATACCTCGCGATGCCAGGATTGGGGTGCGAGATGCCTGGCTAGAAGGGTAAAGGCCGGAAGCCTTGTCGGAGGTTTCTGCCCGAAGGGAATGCCTCGTGATGCTAGTTGGGATGCGAGATGCCCGGAATGTGGGGGGCCGGAAGCCCGGTGGCCATGGGATGGCTGGAATGCTGGGAACCCTGTCGGAGGTCTTTGCCCGAAGGGATGATGATATTGATGATATGAGAAGTGGGTGATGTGGTGATCAAACTTAAAAATAAAAGATGAAAAAAATGAACCGACGATATATGATATGCATGATGATATGCATGATGATGATGATGATGATGTGATGTGACATGATATGATGATCACCTATGATATGATATATGATATGCATGATGATATGCATGATGATGATGATGATGTGATGTGACATGATATGATGATCACCTACGATACGATATATAATATGCATGATGATGATGATGATGATGATGATGTGACATGATATGATGATCACCTATGATATGATATGCATGATGATATGCATGGTGATGATAATGATGATGATATATGATATGACATGTGTAATGTGATGATGTCATGATGATGATGACATGTATGATACGATGATGATACATATGTTTGTGTTATAAACTGTTATGATGATGCATGATAGTATGCGCATGGCTTCAAGGTGAGTAACGCTTGCAATGCATGTATGATTTGCTTGATGCATTGAGTTGTTACTGGATTTCCCTATCTGCTGAGTGGTTGTACTCACCCCTTTTGGGGATAACATTTCAAATTAGTAGATGGTTTGAACGGTTGGATATGACTGTGAGGAGAAGGATAGCAAAGGAAGGAACCTTTGGACGCCGACACTGATCGATGAACTTAAAGTGTATGACTGTTGGAGGAAATGTCGGTCATCTTTTGGAGTGTAGCCGAATATAAAAGACTACGGCATTTTGATATACCGATGAATGATGTCCATCTGATTTAAGTAAATAAAAGTGTATGGCTTTTACTTATAAGATGTTTAGTAGGTGTGCATCGTTTTCTGAATATAGGGAAGGGAGTTGTTGGACGTGCTTCCGTATATGAATTGCGCAAGGGACCTTTAGTTAAAAAGAAAAAAAAAATGTGTAAACCCCCATGGTTGTATGGACCCGCTGCAATTGAAATGGTATCAGAGTAATATATTAATACGGAAAGTTAATGGTAAGCGAACGGTGGCGACCCTAACCGAATCGGGGGCCGTCGAGGGGTGCCACAGCCGCCTCGTTGTTGAGTGCTTATGAGGGATTTTCTTTGTCGTGAATTACATCCAAGAAGGTTTAGTGTTGAAGCCAATTAAATCTTGTGGTAAGATTTGCGTGTAATTCCTTTGTGAGATTGAGAGATTATTTCTTGAGGAATTTCGGGGCTAAATACTGTGTGTGTTATTAGGTGTAATTGGGGCTTGGGAAACACCGAGAGAGTGTTTGAGTGACTTGAGTGTGTAATCTCCTTATATCGCTTAATCTATAATGAAATTCGCTGCTGCTCTCCCCGTGGATGTAGGTCTTTACGACTGAACCACGTAAATCTGGTGTCCGATTTATTTTCTTTTTCTATCTATATTATTGCTCGATCGCTCGCCTTATCGCAACGAGTGGTATAAGAGCCAGGTTTGGCTAAGTTGAAGCGAATTGATGGCAACAAAAGAAGTAAAAGTGAGAATCGGAAAATTTAATGGGAAGGATTTTAGTTTCTGGAAAATGCAGATTGAAGATTATCTTTATAAGATAAAACTGCACTTGCCATTGTCTGTGGAGAAACCAGAGACGATGAAACAAGCTGATTGAGATTTGCTGGATAGACGAGCTATGGGTGTTATTCGGCTGACGTTGGCTTGTAACGTTGCGTTTAACATCTTGAAGGAGAAGACCACTGTTGATTTGATGCAAGCCCTGTCGGATATGTATGAGAAGCCCTCTGCGATCAACAATGTCTGTTTGATGCGACGTATGTTTAATTTGAAGATGAGCGAAGGTGCGTCAATTGCTGATCATATTAATGAATTTAATGTGATTGTTAGTCAATTGAGTTCAGTTGAGATTGACTTTGAAGATGAGGTACGTGCTTTGATTTTGTTATCCTCATTACCTAATAGTTGGAATACTACTGTTACTGCTGTTAGTAATTCCTCTGGGTTAACAAGTTTGACGTTTGATGGGGTTTGAGATTTGATTTTGAGCGAGGATATTCGTAGAAGAGAATCTAGCCAATATGTTTCTACTGCTTTAGTAGGTGAAAATAGAGGAAAATCTATAACACGTGTGGGTAAAAGTAGTACCAATATGAACAGACGTAGTCAATCTATGACTGCTAATGTTGTCTGTTGGAGCTGTGGTAAGAGGGGACATCTTAGAATGGATTGTCTTAAGTTGAATAATGAGAAGGGTAAGGAAATTGTAGTTGATTCTGCAGATAATGTTGCAGCTATAGTAGATAATGCCGACTATGTCTTGTCTGTCACTAATGATTCATCGATTTATGGACGGATTATGGATTCTGGTTGTTCTTTTCATGTCACACCAAATAGAAACTAGTTTATCATTTATCAGTGCACGGGTAGTAGTAAAGTTCAGTTAGGAAACAACGCTAAGTGCGATGTTGTGGGTGTTGGTAATGTTAAAATCAGAATGCATGATGGCATTGTGAGGACATTGACTGGAGTGAAGCATGTTCCAGAGTTAAAGAAGAATTTAATTTCCTTGGGTGCCCTAGATTCAGCTGGTTGCATGTATTTTTTAGAAGGTGGAGAAGGTTGTTCGAGGTGTCTTGGTAATAATGAAAGGAATCAAGCACGGAGGCCTATATAAACTTCAAGGTGAGACAGTGATAAATTTCGTTGCAGAGACATCGGATGCATGTGTTCGAGAGTCTATTGACTGCTCAATGAAGACCTGGATGTTTGTGCCAATGCACAAGTTTGATAGTGATGTCAGGATCACGCGGTTGAGAGCTTTGATCGAGACGGAGACTAGTAAGTCGATCAAGCATGTGCAGACTGACAATATCATGAAGTTCTGCTCGGAGCTGACAAATAAATTCTGCATAAAAGAGAGCCTAGTGAAACACCGCACTAGTGCTAGTAAATCACAACAATTTGCAGAATTGATGAGCAGAATATTACTAGAGATGGCCCATAAAATAATCTCTAGTGCTGGTATTGCTAGGAGAATCCTAGCTAATGTGCTAAGTACGATAAGCTGCCTGGTGAATAGATCCCCATCAACTGCTATTGAATAGCGGACTCCTAAGAAGTGTGGTAAGGTAATGTTGCTGGTTATTCTATCATTAGAATGTTACATTGCCTGTATTATTTTCGAGTGAGTGATGGTAAGCTCGATGGGAGGACAAGGTGTATATTCCATGGCTATGCACAAGGTGAGCGATGCGATCGGTTGTGGTGCCTAGATATAAATTCACCTGTTAACAACAGAGAAGTTACTTTTGACGAGTCTCCAGTACTTCTGGCTAGGAGTGATTATAGCAGTGTTTAAACGGATCTGAACGGTGTTCAGCTTGAGGTGGAGTTGCGACCAGAAACTCTTGAGGTAGCAAGTATGAGTACTAGCAAAGTAATCAACACAGATGATGCTTATAGCGAGGTGGAGCCTATAGACCCAATGGTTGCTGTAACTGCTGAAATTAACAAGGTACGTATTCGATCTCCTGACAGATATGGATGCAATAATGGTTTTGCTTTATCTGCGGTTAAGGAGGTTATGTCGGAAAATCCTTGCGGAGCAGTTAAAGGTGTATGTGGAGTTGGTATTCTGATGAGGTTCTCGATTATAGTGAAGTTCAAGCGAGGCTTGGACTTGGACAATATCTGTGGTGGTTGAGCCCATCGGGGGCTAGGGGAAAGTAGTAGCAAAGTTTGAATTTTTGTGAAGCGATTGCGACTTAGCTCAAACGTCGAGCCAAGGTGGAGATTGTTAAATTATGTCTCGAGTTTAAGCCCAATGCAAAATTATGAATATTCCGAATTGGATATGTTGCAAATGTTCGAAATCGAGCAAAGAAGATCCGAAGATCAACTTCCCAAATTTGAATCTGCGTTGGAGAGTCTAGCTACTAAAATAGGAAAATCCAACTTTAACTAGGACTTGGATTTTTGTTTAAAATATACAAAGATATGTTTTGGATATGAAACAAAATCCTATGAGAAGTTGGCAAAAGAATAAGGGTTTTACTTATATATATAGACTTGAGGCCGTGGGTGATAGATGTGGATCACAAATTGTCTTGAAGCGCCGCGTGAGTGCTTGGTGTTCCACCGTTGATCGTGAAGAATTGGTCTTGAAGCGCCACCTCGTTGTCGAGTGCTTGGGAGAGATTTTCTTTGTCGTGAATTACATCCAAGAAGGTTTAGTATTGAAGCCAATTAAATCTTGTGGTAAGATTTGCGTATAATTCCTTTGTGAGATTAAGAGATTATTTCTTGAGAAATTTCGGGGCTAAACACTGTATGTGTTATTAAGTGTAATTGGGGCTTGGGAAACACCAAGAGAGTGTTTGAGTGACTTGAGTGTATAATCTCCTTGTATCGCTTGATCTATAGTGAAATTCGCCGCTGCTCTCCCCGTGGACGTAGGTCTTTACAACTGAACTACGTAAATCTGGTGTCCATTTTTTTTTTTTTGTTTATATTATTGTTCGATCGCTCGCCTTATCGCAACAATTACAATGAAACTCAGCGCCATCGCGTGCTCCCAGATAACGACATGGACTAATATTCCACAAGCACAATATCACAAATTGGACTGGCTTTTGATACTTCCGGAGATTGTATGAAACTCTGTATATTTCGCATGATTAATCCCGATTAAATTGATATTTTGCTTCTTTAAATGGTCATCTAATAAAGTCTATAAATAAATTTATGTACTATTCCTTTGATAATGAATCAAATATTACATATTTTTGTCATAATATCCCTACTTCTATGTTATCCTTGCCTAATACTTTTATGGTTCCGAACTCTCCTTAAATTTGACTTCAATAGGACAATTTTGTGAACTTGATTGTGATGTTCGCTCTCTTCTCATGGTTGTCATGGCCCATGGGTAGGTTCCATGAGCCGGACAAACTAGACAAGTCGTAGAGTGGGATGCCTATTTGAGCTTGTTTCCTTGAATATTCCTGATCTCTTTTGCCGGTTGGGCTTTCATCGTATCTTCTGAAACTTGGCATTTTCGATTAAGTCATGTTTCTTCCTCTAGATTAAGATCTTAGATTTTAAGTGGTCGATTATGTTTTGGCGACAACAAACATCTTGAATGTCTGCCTTGTCAACTGGGGAAACACCATGCCATGCCATTTGATCTTAGTGAATTTGTTTCTCATGCTCCTATCTATCACATTCACTCTGATACTTAGATATCATCTTCAATTCCTACCATGGGAGGCTCTCGTTATTTAGTAATCTTTGTGGATGATCATTCTAATTATATATGATTTCTTCTTATAAAAAATAATCTGAATTAATTTGTATCCACCATAATTTTATTGTCATGATTAAAACACATTTTTCAGAAGATATTAAGGTTTTTTGTATTGATAATGTAATGGAATATAGAGACACCGAATTTCTTTAAATTCTATCCCAAAATGCTATTATTGTTCATTGTTCTTATCTAAGAAACTCATAATAGAATGGTTGAGCTGAACCAAAACAATAGATATATTATAGATAGGGTTAATGCTAAGAAAAACTCTAAACTGGTATACATATGACAAATTTACCATAAATTAGTTTTTTACCACAAAATTCTCAAAACAGGTATACTTATGACAAATGTACCATTTATTAGTTTTTATTAAATTTTATTACTAAATTATTGAATTAGATGACATGTGACAGTTAATGCATGAATCGTATTGAGGTTTTACTCTCCATTTTTTTTATTTATAGATGTACCGATTTATGGTTTTTCATGGTATTAATTTAATTTAACAAAAATTAATAAATGGAGAAGAAGGTGTAAAGGTTCACTTTAGTTCATAACTTCACAATAGCTTCCTCTTGGTCCTGGGATCGAGGGAAGATCTTTCTATTACTCACACCCGTTGTCTCATCTTTTGTTGTAGCTCCATTAATAAGTGAGCTGAACCTGAGCTCATATGATATGGCCTTAAAAATAAAAAGAGATGTTAATGCCATTGGTGATATCCATTTTATTTAACCCTATACAGCTGGATGGATACTTTTCCATTACTATGAATTAATGTCCAAGGAAGCACGAACACGTTTAGAGGGCCTCCATGCCGTGTCGGACACACTCGGACATGGTTGGACACGCCCGGACATGTGGTCAACACGTGTCGGAAACTCCAACATGTGGTTAACTCTTTCCGACACGTGCATCGGAGCGTGTTCGGAGGTTTGTGGGCGGATTTACAGGTGCGAAGGGAAGAAGGTGATGGAGGGTGGAGGCAAGGGTGAGGGAGCCGAGGCGACGCTGCGAGCGACGGCGAGGGAGGGCTGCGATTGTCGACTGCAACGTGGAGAAGGATGCGACTACCGACTGCAACGTCGAGAAGCCTTCTCGATCGTCTTGGTTGGCTGCGACCGTCGACCGCAACGCCGAGATGGAAAACCGCAATGCCACAATGGAGTGTTGGACACAAGGCTACGACAGCAAAGGGGGGAATGAAGGCGAGGTAGCGGTGAGAGAGGTGGAGACCGAGCAAGGGAGATGAGAGAGAAGGCGATTGCTAGGGTTTTTTTAATTTTGGGAAGAAGAGCAAGGAGAGACAAAACGTGTCGATGGCTTTTGGGGAGGAAAGAAAGCCTCGTGCAGTGTGACTTTGGGAATAGACAGGTGCAGGCGGTGGGTGGGGTGGGGGAGGGGAGAAAACAGAGGCTAAAATAAATGGGTGGGACCCATTTAGCCCTAAAAAAATTATTAAACATTAAATAACTTTATTAATACATTGTAAGGTTAAAAAATAAATAAATAGATGGGTTAAAAATTATTTCGAAAAATAAAAGCACTAGATGTTAAATAATGATAAATTTTAATCATTGTAGAAAAATATAAATTTATTTTGACTCTAATCTCTCGTTAGTTATTTATTTCATCGATAACTTTTGTTAAAGTCAAAAAATGTCTTCCCAATTTTTTTGAATAAATTTTATTAATGTTATTAGTATAGATTTATTATAGGCTCTTTATTATTTATTTATGAATTTGAATAAATTAATTTAAATATAATAATTAATCATGTATATATAAAAATATTTATTTAATATATAACGTGTTGGAACGTGTCGGAATTCTTTACTTTTTGAGAAATGACGTATTGTCGTGTCGTGTCGCGTGTTGCATGTCCGTGTCGGTGTTACATAGTTAATGTCCTATTTTGGTAACATCTATCTTGCCTTAATTCTTCTTTTTTCTATAGCTGGATTGATGCTCTAAATTTTTTACCGGAGCATCAACCAGAAAATAGTCCAAAAAATCTTAAATTTATTGCACTTTTACCAATTCAATTATAATTTTTTTAATTTTACCAATTCAGTCATAAACAATTTCACTTCTTGCCAATTGAGTCCATCCTTACTGGCCAAATCCAAACCCCCTCAAAAAAGCCAGAAAAGTAAAAAAAAAAAAGGGGGGGGGGGGGGGGGGGAAGAAGATAAACCATAAAAAATAAAATATTATTAAAAAAGTGCCACGTTAGCGCCATCCATCCACATTAGTAATTTTCAGCCAAAATTGATTGGATGGACTTAATTGACAAGAAGTGAAATGTTTTAGGACTGAATTAGCAAAATATGATAAGGTTTATGACTAAATTGATAAAATTGAAAAGTTTAGAACTGAATTGATAAAAAAGTACAGAATATTTAGAATTATTTGCATAATTTTCCTGAGCATCGGTTGTGAGAAGCATAGCTATTCCTATTATCCTTAGACACACTGATCTGGTTAACACGAGAGCTATGTTCATTGAGTTCATATCTTTCTTCATATTTGTCTTCACATTACTATGCTTTCACCGTGCCAGCCTTGATGATGAGTGGTGATCAATCTTGATGCTAGATCGAATAGAGCGAACGTGAGACTCTGATGTGCAGTTGGAAAGAAATACAAATTCTTTGTTTTTTGATCAAGAAAGACAATGTACGCCAAGTATTATGATATATTTAATGACATTTCTATTCTCGAAAATAATTTTTATTTAAAAATAATTTTTACCATTTCTATTTTCGAAAACAAAGTAGCAGATTTTTTTTTACTTCTTATTTTTGTTCCGAATTTATTTCCTGACCGCCAATCTATTTCAAGGAATAGAAAAATTAACTGATGTAATAAAATGGATTTCTGTTCTTTTCTAGTTCCGAAAAAAAAAGAACAAAAAAAAAAAGATGGTCATTGAATAAATCTTTTTCTTTATTTGTTGACGAGCAAGACCCAGAGGGGCTAACTTAGGTGCAAGAAGAGGTTGGTTGGACTCCCCTGGAATGGGCTTGTGGCCTAAGAAGCATTAACACTTTCTAGGAGCCTTCGTGTTGTGTCCGACACTCCAACATGCTTCAATACGTGATCAACGGATGTTGAAAAATCTAACACGTGGTCAACTCTCCTCAACACGCTTCGACACGGGAGTTTGAAATTCCGATAGGCGATTCCGACATGCACATGTTTAATTTTAAAAAATTTTAATACATGAGAGGTCAAAATGTAAATATATGCAAAAAAAGGAAAAAAAAGAGGATAAGGTTAGGCACCGCTGTCGCTGCCATCGTCAAAGGGGGTTGGTGACCTCACCAGCCCTAGATAGTGGAAGGGGGTGGCCCTCGTTGGCCCAGGCAAGGCCATTGCTGGCGGGCGAGGCAACTTTTATGGATTATTGCAATGAAATGTAGTTGAATTTGTCAAATTAAAACAATAAATGATATTAACAAATGTTTGATTAATATTTTAGTGTAAATTAATTATGTACTCTTTTATTATTATTTATTCATATAACATGTCGGAACGTGTGTGAATTCTTTGTTTTTTGATAAATGCCCAATATTACAGATGGAGAGATATTCTGTGGTCCTAGCCCAATATTACAGATGGAGAGATATTCTGTGGTCCTTGTCGAAAGAGTCCTCATTCCCGGTCAAGGCCAAAAAACCAGGTTGAGGGTGTTAGGGATACTCATTCCTACATTAGATTATTAGTGAAGGACTGAACGGTTGATAAATATAGTTGGTTCATCACTCGACAGGTTTAAGTTTTTGTAACGAGAAGGGTTTGATAGAATGTTTTCCTTGGCTCATCACTAGAGGGACCTGTCATCTCAGCTTCATGAATATGCAAGGCAGATGACAGCAAGTGGAGTAACACCTATATCGCGACATGACTTAAATTTGCAAACTCATATAAGATATAGTGATTTTTACTGTCGGCTAGCTGCGCAAGCTAAGACTCTTCCCTAGAAAGAGGGGTGGGAGTCTTAGTTTCTGAACCTTTCATTTGCCCTAACTCGGATTTAATGAAGAAGAAATTTGTTTTTCCCTGTGAATGATGATGATACTTTTTGGTTGCGTATACGTTAGATTTAACAAAAGACTCGAAACAAAAGCCAGTTGAGGTCCAGCTTATCGTTATTAATGTAACAAAATACGCCATAAAACCTTAATTTCCTGATCAACATGACAGACCACCAAGGTATGAATAAAATCTGAGTCGAAGGAATATCTCACTAACCCATGAACAAGGTAATATGCGAGTCAATTGCTGGATGAATGACACCAATACGTGATTATTCACACTTGATGATGCCAAGAATCGAATATATGTTATATGTCTTAGTCGATGTTAGTTTTTTGTTTTGTTTAGCCAAATAATTGATCATGTAGAGTAGGACCATTGATGTAAGTTTCCGGATTGATGATTGATGTTGAGATTTTCATTCGTTTTTGCGCTCATAGGATACCGGTATACTTCGTCTTATTTTACAGGGAAAGCGACACGTGATGCATGATCATGGACACACTCGACATCTATATATGTATTTCAAAGTTTGATTAGTCAAGAGTTAGAAACTTTCAACATTGAAAGACAACCAGTCCAAAGTCCGGACAAGAATGAATTAACCTAAGTTCTAAAAGAAGTAATTAATTAGTATAAGAGATAAATATTTATAATATTTATAAATGCATGTGAAAACGATGGTTGCGAATATAATAATGGCATGACTCGTAAGAGCAAGTCAAGCCAATAATCTTGGGGGAACTTTTGTCGAGTCTTTGCACTGCAATTGCAAGGAAGCATCCCCCTTCCTCATTTTCGACGACACTTCCCATCAAGATATGACCCGACGGGTTGGGATTTTACACGCATGTCTCTCTCAGTTTAGTTGAATTAATTTGGCACGGAATTTGAAATATGTGTATATTAGATTGTAAACATCATTAATTTTCTCCAATCTCTACTTAAAAGATGGGGAATTTCCTAGCTACTAGGAGCAACGTTGTGCATGGTTGGTTTATTTATTTATTTATTTAGGCATTTCTTTTAATGAAATTCACGAGAAATTTCGAAATATGAAAATGGAAAAGATGTAAATATGAATCGTTAAATTAAAATTCCTCTCACTAAAATAATTTTCAATGTGATAGAGTACTTTAAAAGTTTGACGTATTAGGTGATTTGACGGTCTATAACTGGATTTTAGGTAACTGAATTATTTTTTACAATAACTAAACATATAATATTTTAATATGCTAACTTCTTGAAAGAATCTCACTATACTTGTTTTTCATCTCATTAACTACTTAGACTATTACATAGGGTTATATTTTTGATAATTCAAGAAGTGTTAATTACACATGTCGTACTCATTCTCTCTTTCATGTAGAATAGAATCTCACATGTATATAGGGATGTAGGGAATTTAGGCAATAAGCGAGACAACTATATATATAAATATATACCATCTAATAAATTTTGGCATATTTAAAGCGTCATTCCCTTTCAAGACTTCTAGCAGAGTATAGAGTATGTTTTACTCAATTAATTTGTAGTTTAGAATATTGCAAGTTTGAAAATATTTTTGAAAAGTAGTTACGTATTCTTAAAGCCTTTTGAGTAAAAGTAAACAACGTTAGCTGCTTTAAGTTGTTGACTTGGGAAATGTAGACTTGAATTCTAAGAACTGCAAAATAGTTTTACCAAACATCTAAGCTTTCCCATGAAAGAACGACATAATTGGAATTGAGGGTCCAACAACACTTTTTAAATGTTTCCCAAAGTAAAGCATGCCAAGAAAAGAAGTGAGCAAGCGCTATCTATTTCTCTGGATGAAGGTGATGCGTAGCTGTGAAGAACTTTACATGAAATTGTGACCTTATTTTGTCCAAATGCTCTGCAAGTGACAACTGTGATTATAAGTTAGCTAGCTTTGATTAAGTTTATCATCGTGGCTTTATATCTAATCATTAAGTCTTTCACATGTTACATGCAAGGATAATGCTAAGCATAGCAAGAACTTAACATTTCACCCTGTAAATAAGTATAAAGCTCTTTACTCTTCCAAAATAAGACATCATAGAGCCCCAATAAAAAAAGGAGGATGCGCTAGACATGATTTTAAGGCAATATATTTTCCAAAATTACTAAAGCCTGTTGCACTAGATGGATGTCTTGATTATTTCCCAGTATACATCTTTTTTCCATAATAACCGAGATTGCAAAGTATTTGTATCTATCTATTGGAAAGCTTCTAAAATAATTTTGCCAAAAATGGAAAAAGATTAGAAGCAAATTAAATCCTCAGTAATCATTTGGGAGCTCTACGGTTCATTGCACACATGCAATCATTCACAAGGACCATTTCTTGACAAAACAAGCACAAACGAACACACACCCGTTTGATTCGTGAGAGTTTCGCATGGAAATAATCATGGAAATGAATATGGTGCACGAAATGATATCGACTATTCATTTTGTATTAGTTCTACATCCATGGTCGATTCTAGGATACAAGCGCATTTTAAACAGACATTAAAATTAGAAAGAACTCACATTAGCTTAGCATCACTGAGGAGATTAGGAGTTACACCATTTTAATCACGATAACATAAATATGCCTTTTTTTTCATGCATAGAAAATTAGCCTTCTTTAATTAAGACCAGAACTGTTCCCAGTCCGGCAAGAACAATTCGGTATCACTGGGTAGCATCTCCATGTCAGTATTGCTTCCTAGTCCTCTGGCTTGCAAAGGAATTGTCCCATGGTCTTCAGAGACACCTGAACCATCTGGCGATGAGCTCGCTCTCTCCACGAAAGGAGGACTGCTCTGATGAGATGATGCCATTTCCTGATGATGCCGATGATGATCATCCTCCGATATGGTGCCTTGTTGAAATGTGTGGCTGCTTCTAATGATTTCTCCCATCGGTCTCCGGTCGAATGACCTCAAGGTCTTTGTTTTCTTGTACACCCGGCACACACTGAATTCATGCCTCGGCTGCAATTATAGACACAAACGAGAGACATCAGTCACATGTCATTGCTCGATTTGTTCGTGTTCTTACGACAAGAAGAAATCGAAAGCAATGTCAATCTATTCCGCTGTGGCTCTATTTCATTTTGTTTCTTTGGGTTCAAGAATTGGTGTAGATCTATTTGCCTATAAAAAAGACTAGCTGAGTTTTAGATTGGAAACTCAATGCGATGGATTAAACTATTACTTTTGCTTCCGAGACGAATAGAACATGTAAAGACAGAGACGAACGAGAATATGTCTAGATTGCTGCAAGCATTTGCACTAATGTTACTGGGATTTCTTGTTTTAATTACTCTTAATACCATTGCATTTACACCACCACTCGAGCATAACAATGTCCAGAATTAGATTACATATGAAACATGTGAAATCATGTTAAAATATTCCATACCTGTGTGACATAGATTATCCGACAATTTGTTCAATAAACATTGGATTAGGGCATTACTTACCGCCACTGGAATTTCTTGAGGAGAAGAAGCCTCCCCTTCAATGGCCTTGTACTCATTCATCTTCCATTCGGTTTTCACGCCTTTTGGAGCCCGTCCGGTATAGAACACCATAGTTCTCTTCAGTCCGACAATGCGATTGCTTGAGTAGACAAAACCAGGAGAGCCCGTAGCTTTCCAGTAGCCAGTGGTTGTGAGCCGCCTTGGCCTACCACCACGGTACTCACTCTCTTGCCTGGGGATGAAGAAGAACCATTGCTCCGGATCTGCACGGCATAGATCTCCCGCAAATTCTGGATCCAAAAGAATTTTGTTACATAATAGAGTAGAGAGTATAGATCAAAGAGCTGTAATCTTTCTTTAGAGGAATCGTAATTGTTTTCTAAACAATTCTAACACACAAGCATGGGTTCAAAATTGTTCATGAAATTATAGACTGTGTATACATATTGTGGATGCATATGAACACTGCTTGGGAAAATAAATCATGAATTATGGAATGATTTCTCCAACTGATACATTCTAAAATATGAGCTTGCTGCAAAAAAGTTGAAGCTCATCGTGTTAAACATACTTTTAGAAGAAAACCATACATAAATTAGGGCCTAACAGGCACAACTTCCTCATGAGATTCTCCAAATTCTCGTTGGTTCTTTTCTTTTCAGACAAGGGCAGAAAAAGTGAAGCCCGTCATCTATTATCCGTCGTACTATGTTCTCCCATACTTGTGGAATTTAATAAGAGATTGTGTTTCGAAGAAGTACCCATTTTATGATTTGGAGAAATGCAAGAAATCTCAAATGAGAAGCATCTGAGACCATTGTTTCACTAAAGTCAAAAGGGGCAAATAGCAAATACCTTTAGAAATGCCTACTACATCCGCACGAAAAAATAGCTGGATCGAGAGCGATAGTTCCGAGGTTAATTAAAAGAAAGTCACAATGCTTTGTTTTTCTGTCTCTGCAGGCATATATCTTAATGGGAAAAGGCTTTCCATCATGAAAACAATAGATGATCAAAAGAAGAAGGAGAAGAAGAAGCAAGGATTGCGATGTACGCGGAAGGTCCCATGGATTGAACTCGTAGATGTCAAGAACGGGCATGACTCGTTGAATCAGCCCGAGTAGAGCCTCTCTAGTTGCCTCGAGCTTGTTTCGTAGATAGAACGAAACCAGTTCTTCCTCCGTCGGGAAGAACCGAAACCCTGGTGGCAAACCCTCCATCTCTCTCTCTCTCTCTCTCTCTCTCTCTCAAAACAACTTGCTTTTGGCTTTTCTATCCTCTTGCTTTTGTTTGTAGTTGTATGAAAGAACGTGTTGAGCTCGTCACATATAAATAAGCGAAGAGATCGAATTCTCGGGGAAAGGTTGAGAGACGAAGAGAGAGGGAGAGAGAGAGGAGAGAGCAATTTTTTTTTTTGGTCGGTGAGGAGAGAGCTTCAATAGTAGCGAAATAAGAGAGAGACACCAGGGCTTTGCTTGGAAATTTCGACGCGCTTGTGTAGGAGAAAAACCTTTTGTCCTATGATCTCCGTACACGAATATGGTATAGTTTTCCCGTACAATGAAACCCAGGACGACCGCGTGCCTGCCTGTCTATAATGGCGCGGACTAATATTCCCCGTGCACAATATCACAAATTTGGATGGGAGAAGGGGGCGCGGTTGTATTTGTTGAAATATCTTGCCGTGTGTGTATATATAAAAATTGGATAAGGAGCCATGAGGGTGGAAGCATGTACTAAGCCGGATTAGGAGTCATGGGATGGATGCGCCTATGCTAAAGGAACAACACTTGCTCTAATATCATGTTAGAAAATCTAATTCAAAAACTTAAACTTTAAAATTAATGGAGATCACATGTATATAAATAGAATATAAGATTCATTGTCAAGCAATGTAAGACAAAATTTCAGCAGTTTTTACTCATGTAATATTTTGTTCAAGCCAAATGGGAATCCAACATTCACTAAATGAAGCTATTGTGAAAGGAGATCAATAGATTCGATCTCTCCATTGAGATTCTCATAGTGAAGTTATTGAGTTTCCACTGTACCTCCTAATAAAAACTAAGCCTCTATCTCTCCCAACCCCCTTCTCTCTCTTGTCCCTCCTCTCTTGCCCGCCTTTGGCTTGCTCACGCTGCTAGCACCGCTCACCTCAACATCCTCGGGCAACCTCAAAGCTAGACTTTGAGCGATCGCTCTTCACAATCTTAAGTTTAATATTTATTTTGTAGAGGGAGCGAAAGCCTTAGTTACACTAAATTAAAATAAAAAAATAAAATTAGCAGGAAAATTTTTAAAATTATCTCCTATCTACAATTAAAAAAAGAAGAAGAAGAAAGAACCGTGATTTCCCTTTACAATTATGAAACATAAATGGACATATTCTAAGTTTTGACAATCTGTGAGATATCCTTTCCCTTCATAATTACATAACAGACATAAAAATATTCTATGAATTTGCAAATCGAGATTTATGTATATTGAAAAGTTTCAGATATTTTGAAATAAATAAAAGTCAAATAATGAAAGGCCGGTGAAAAGGAAAACAGAAAGTAAGTTCAATAGTTATATCTTGGAAACACGATGACAACCGTATGTAATTAAACCAACCTATTAGGTTAAATCCATCTTAGTTTATTTCGACATAAACATTGATTAGGAGATGATTTACTTAAAAGTGAAACTGTGATTGCATTGACTCATTAATAAAGTCAGAAGAAAACAATACTTCATGAGGCAAACTAAATTCCTACAATATGGGATGGGGGTAAGACGATAACATTGCATGTGCTAAAGGTATCCTTAAAACAAGTTAGGCAAATTGCAATTACCACCTCGATTTTTGCCAATTATCTTTTTCTCTCTATATTTTCTCCTTTTAATTTCTCTTGGAAAACTTAGATCAACAAAATTACAGTATAATAAAAAGATATGGTGTAGCTGCAGCAAACTCATATTTATTCTAAATGTCCTACGCATGCATGCGGGAAGAAGTTTGGCGCATATCGAAGATGTTTTGGCCATATTTCCAAGTCTATTTACTTGACTAACTCATTTAGACGTCTTAAATTCAACATCCGATTTGTCTCTATGCTATATAATTTCAAACATCGATCCACATCATTTCTTAGTTGGAATCCAGGTAATTTTTATCCATCCATCTAGAATTTTAATGGAATTTTTCTTTTCATTGTGACTTGACCCTTTTCACAATGTAGAAGAAGCTTTCGTCGGGGCTGACGGAATCCCATTATTATTAAACCATCATAATAAGTTCTCTAAAATATATAGAAAAAAATTAATTTCTAGAAAAAAAAGAACTATATTCACTTTTTTTTGTTAGGAAGACTCCCACTCTGAATTGATGAAGTTCATATAACTTCCCAACTATCAAGGGAGGATGTTTTTATTAACCTTGTAAGTTACACCAATTTTTACTTAGTCAAGTGGCTGGTAAGTCACATTAGAATATTCTGTCACGAGTATGGAAGGAACTCTTTGGATAACGTTCAAGGGGGACATCGAAACTGGTTGCCCCTTTCCACCTTAATGTTTATGGAAAAAGGTGGTTAGTCAGTCAATTAAGAGATTCATAGAAAATTTTGGAAACACGTCCTTTTATTTTTTGCCAATGAAAAGACTATGAAGTAGGGTCCATATGAGGATAGTTTTGAGAACACATTATCTGATTGATACGGCTATAGCGGAACTAATTACGTTGAGAAATTGATAGGGAAAAAAAGGTCCTTTCCTTTATTAAAGTTCATTTTGGAAGTAAATGATTCGCTGTATTTTATAGATTAATTGGATTCACATACAAGAGTCTTTGAGTAAAAAAGAAGATGGTGTAAAGACTGCCTCCTCTTTTCCCAAAGAATGGTTTGAGTAGACCTTGTTCATTATAGAAATGAAATCTCGTCCACTGCATTTAGGCTGGGATTGAATCTGTCAGGTCTTTTGTATCTTCTTCACCAGTCTTGACGTTGAGTTCAGACTCTAGAGTGCGTGATCCATTGGAGTTGACTTGGGTATGATGAATCACTATTCATTTTGCGACTCGAAAAGGCATTGTGATGAGTGCTTTTCTTGGTGTATTTTGGATCCTTCGTCATGAGGATTTGCACAGATCTTACTTATCCCATTTAATAATGGAGAGAGCAAACCGACTATGTTGATTTCGTCATGTCCCACATTGATTTAGCTCCACTTCCAATTTCTGGAATACAATGGGCAACATTCAAGCTTATTTCAAGCTTATTAAATTTTCAATTTCTCGGTTTATTAGCAATTGATATAAAAAATGTTCGGTATTGTGTCAAACCGGGAACAGCCCTTTAAATAAATGGATCGTATTCTATAACTAATAATAGTTAGGCACATCATTTAGTAAACTTATTTTGTAAACCAGTTTTAATAAGTTTTACTGAAGAATGTTAATTATTTGTAACTAGATTTATTGATGAGCAATACTAGATATATTAACATCAAAAGAGAAAACTGGTATGGTAGTTTACGTGGTAAGACCATAAGTAACTGGTATGGTAGTTTACGTGGTAAGACTATAAGTAACTGGTATGGTAGTTTGCGTGGTAAGACTATAAGTAGACATTTAAACTAGTAGACCATAAGAAATCCTAGTAAAAATAAATTAAATCATATCGTGTACCAATTTTGTAAATTATGGCTACTTTAAATAAATGAAACATAGTTATTATTCTTCCTTGGGAGACAATATGTAGCTACTGTAGCTCGTGGAATCCATCATTTATTTCATTGACGAAAATTATTAGAAAGAAAATTGTTCCACGATAAAAATTACCTAAACATGACATGCGTATAAGAAATTAAACTAGAAAACTAAATAGCAAACGGTACCTACGACTTTCAATTAGGACTAGGACAATCAATTAGCTGCTTCGATAACTAATTGGAATGTTTTTTTTTTGTATAAACTAAAAAAGAATATACATAAAAAAAAAAAAACATCTTTCAATAGAAAAAAAAAAAACAGAGAATAAATCATAAGAGATTGATTTGCGTGAACAAGAAGGCTAAGACATTTGGGTGCATTTTTGGGAATTGCCTTCCCAAAGCCCCTTGATCGTTCAAAGTCCTTTGGGCAAAATAAAGGGTGTTTGACAAATTTTTTTTAACTCCATTTGCCAAATGCAAGCCTTTAAAAGGTTGAAAGCCCAAGACAGGTCTGCCTTGCTCTTCTCGGCAATTGAAACTTGTTGAGAACTTATAGCTACCTTTTGGCTCTTTAAAATCACTTACAAACTTGTTGATTTTATTTCCTAGTTTCAACATATCTTGTACTCTTTTCAATTCATAAAATTAAAGCCAATCATATAGTCGAGATCTCTTATTGAGAAAGTCTACAGAAGTTCCAACTAAACCTTCTGCAACAAAACATACAGCAGGCATGGTGGAAGTACCGAAGCTTCTCCTTACTTTATGCACTGACTTCACTTTGTCTCCTCTATTTTTAAGATTATCACTATGCCTTTCAGGAAAAATTTGCATGAGCAAATTGATTTGTTAAAGATTTGTTCGTTACGGCTGAATGAAATGTCAAAAGTGACTTGTTTGCTTTCCCATTGAAATCTAAATTATTATTCAAATTTACATTAAAAAAATTGTACATAGATCTATGTGTCTATATTTATCTAATCGTGAAAGTTTTGGGTCTTTAAGATTAGAAGAGGAGAAAAAGTCAAGTGAGTGTGGTGCAAGATTTGAAAATTTAGAGATGAGATGTGAAAAGTGAAAATCAATCTAGACAAACCCTAATTCAACATTCCTTCGAAAAGACAACCGGAAAACCTTAAGCCCAAAAATCGCCCAAAAATCCTGTCCCACGCCTCAAACCTCCACTACCCACTACCGGCCGCCATCAGAAGTCACTTTGCTACGGCCACCACTGTTGTCAATCCACCAAAAACGCGGCAAGATAGAAAGAAAAATGATGATTTTTTTAAATAAAATTGGAACCTAAACTGATTGTGTCTAATTTGAAAAGTGATAAAGCAGAAGTTTGCAAATCACTCTTCATATATTTACCTTATTTATTTTTTCTTATGACATAGGTTTCTAAACTCTTTGACTCTACTAATGCCCACTGATTTATACAAACCATCTCATTTACATCCATAAGATTTGATTCCTTTCATATGGGGTGGTGGGTGATGTT
This sequence comes from Eucalyptus paniculata subsp. matutina, assembly GCA_017140255.1. Taxonomy (NCBI): domain Eukaryota; kingdom Viridiplantae; phylum Streptophyta; class Magnoliopsida; order Myrtales; family Myrtaceae; genus Eucalyptus; species Eucalyptus paniculata. The sequence goes on from CM029435.1 coordinate 48,427,605, forward strand.
ATAAGGCTACGTTTGGTCATTTGGATTCTAATTAGGTAAGAACTAAATAAAATAGGATATAAAATCTAAGAATTTTGTTATATTTCTATCAATTATTTGGTGAATCATAGTAATAAAGTCGAAAATATTTACATCATATTATATACATTGTGTGGTATAAACAACATATCAATGTAAATAAACCTAAAAGTTCACAAATGGAGATGGTAAAAAATTCTCATGACACTTTTGCATACTTTATCTTTGTTAGCTTTTTTTTTTTTTTTTCCTCTCTTATCTTATTGTTTTATTTTTTTTTATTTCTTTTTCCCCTTCTACCATTCTCTAATAAAAAATTTATTAAATAGTAAGTTGTACTAATATACCTAAAATATAAAGATATATTTATATTTATATATTGATTTTATATAAGATAAAATTAAATTCAAATATATAAATAAAAGTAAGATTAAATTTTAAAAAATGTTATTTTTTATTATTTTGAATTTCTTATATTAGAATTCAGATATAACTTATATTGAAATATAATTTTAATTTTGTTAATTTAAGAAGTTTGTATTTGAGAAAAATAATTTTTTTATTATGAATATTATAAATCCTATTCATCTTTTATCTTACCTCCATCACTGAATAATTTTATTTGGTCTATATCTCTCTTACATTCGTCTTCATCTTGTCTTAAGCAAGCACCGAACGACAAACGCGGGATAGGATAAATTTTATCCTATTTTAAATTTTATCTTAACTGTCAAACGCAACCTAAGATCATTCACGAGATCACTCTTTATATTTTGAAAAAATTATTCAATTTGTCCTAAACCTATTGCATGATTGTTGCCGAAATTCAAATATAGTTCTAAACTTTTACATGAAATTCCAGCATAAATCTTCTAGCCAGTTGTTGCTAGAAATCACTAATGTAGCGAACCACAAGTTGTCCACGTTAACATGTTATGTATATTGGTGGGCGATGGATACACACCGCATCAGCAATTTCCAATAGCAATTAACTAAAAAAATTACATTTGAATTTCGCGCAAAAATTTATGACTACGTTGACAAAATTGAAAAGTTTATGATTAAATTGATGTTTGTACAATAGCTTTAAGACTAAATGGATAATTTTATCCCTCAAATGATTGCTTCTCCTTCTTTTAACTGATTTCAACGAAAAAGAAAAATTGCCTACCCAGTACCCCCAAAGTTTCTCGGCTAGCCCAAGACTATTAAATGAGAGGTCCCACCTGGTTCGAAGGTGTATATAAGATAAAGTTTATATGTCCCTAAGAGGGCTTGACTTAAATCACACTATAATAGTTTCTCTTCCTTTCTCTCCCCCAGTATCTCTCTTTAGCTTTTGGCACAATCCGTGAAACAACGTGTGATGCTCTTTTCTTGCCCATTAGCGCGTGAAATCTGCTCGATCATGCATCATAATACAATCATGGACAGAATAGGGTCAAGCTCTCGAGTTGACTTGCCTTTGACTTCCCCTTTTTTCCAAAGGATATTCAATATCTTTATTGGTGCAAAATCCTCGACTCTTTATAGTGACGCGGTTAAGGAGGTTTCCTGCGACCTTCCATGGATGGAAAATGCAACAGGACAGACTGTGAATGCTCTAAATTCCGAGAGGGATGGTCGAACTGTGCCAAGAATTGCGAGGACGACTTGAGCCTAGACTTTGTCTAGCAATAGCATGAGTATGGTCAAGCTGCTTTTTAATTAATTATAATTCGGTCGTTAAAGCCAGCACTAGCGCTACACTATTTAGTTCGATTTTTCATTAGGGCCAACCCCACACATTTGGAAAAAAAACAAAAAAATCGGCACGAGCACTATTGATTTGCTTCACACGCATATAGCTTTGGTTACAATATTATATGAATTTTCACATGATACACGGGCTGGATTTTTATAATAGATCCTTATTCTAGTACCGTTATGCAATTAGAGATGCGTGTGTGAAGTTTCTCTTTTCCTCTCACATCACGAATTAACTCAGTGAAACTACTTTTAAGTTCATCGTTGGTGTAAATAATAGTCATTCGTGTGCATAGAAATCAAGTTACGAGCGATGAAATTTTTAACGTGATTTAAAGGCTCATGTCTTTAATTTTCGTTTTTCGTATAATTTTAATGTGAAAATTAATTTAAGAATTTGATAAGCAAAAAGATGAAATACATTATTTTTTGGGCTAAAATCATGAAAAATCCTAAACTGGTATAACTAAAAAAAAATTTATCATAAATTAACTTTTTGACCACAAAAAACCCTCCATCTAGTATACATGTGATCATGAAAAACCCCAGTTGATACATTTGTGACAAACTAACCTAAATTGAATTAATACAATAAAAAAATTTGTACACATGTGACAAATGAGAGTTATTTCATAGTGTAATTTAATGAAAACTAGCAAATAGTAAATTTTTCACAAGTGATCAATTTATGGTTTTTGATAAAGTTGTCATAAATATATTTTTGAAGTTTTTCCTAGTATTAATTATTCTTTTTATAATTGAAGGGCACGACCAAAGAGAATCAGATAAAAATTCCAATAGTTGAATTGACGTAATATTTTCTTTTTAGAGGTTTAAGAAGTAGCTCTAATGGTGGGGTCTTGGCAACAAATATATCGTCGGGCTAATTTTTTTTTTTTTTTGAACAGATATCGTCGGGCTAATTGACCTGTTGCATCAATGCTCGACCTTTTCACATCTACGGAATTTCGGGATCATTACCCTGCCAAAGTCATCTTTGCTTAATAAAGGTTTATTTGATTAGATTTTCTTAGATAAGTACCGGGAATTATGGGCCATTAAGTGCCTGTTTGGTAACCATCTTAACAGTGCCTGATTTTGATTTTTTGTTCCGGGAGCAATTTGGGAATAGAATCGCGTTTGGTAAAATTTTTGTTTTCGGGAACAAATTTCTATTTTTTTGTTTCTAGAATTAGATTTGGAACAGAATCAAGAATAAGATATAAAAAAAAAATGTTAATTCTTACTCGGGAACAAATCTAAGAAGCAAAACCAACTATTTTTATTCTTCTATTTTCTCTTCTTCTCTTTTCTTCTTCTTCATCCCGCCACCACCGTTTGCCGCCATCCACCACTATACACCGCCGTCAGCCGCCGCCGTCGATCGCTAGAATTGGTCCGGCGAGCTCGTCGAAGGCAAGCCCAACCACCGGCGAGGCCCGCCTAGCCCGGCAAGGCTTGTCCAGCCCCGCCGGTGGCCAAGCGAGCCTCACCGAGCCCCTGCAAGGCTTGCCTATCGCCGGGGCCGGGCTTGCCTCGCAACACCAAGCCCCAACAAGGCTCGCTTGGCCACTAGCGAGGTCGAGGCCTCAGCGAGGCTAGGTGAGCCTCACCGATGGCCAGGTGGGCCTCGCCCAGCCTTGGCAAGGCCGACCTGGCCACTGGCGAGGCTCGGCCGACGAGGGCCGGCCCTTGTTTGGCCGGTGGCCGGTGGCTGGTCCAGCAACCAGCCAGAAGAAGAAGAGGAATATGAGAACAAGGAAAAAAGGAAAAGAAAAAAAAAGGAAAAAAAAAAAGTAAAAAAAAAATTTAAAAATTAAAAGAAATTGATTTGGAATAGAATCAATGAGCACAATACCAAACGCAATTATATTACAAAATCAGAAATTTTGGACAGTTATCAAACGGTTTAAAATGCTTAGAAATTGTTCCCGAGAACAGAATAAAAAAAAATCATTTCAGATCAGAATGTGTTCATGGGAACAGAATCATTACCAAACGCGCCCTAATTTATTTTTAGTCGGGACAGCAGGTTGAATTTCTTGACCGGTGAGAGGAAATCTTCGTGGAAAGTCTTTGCTATCAAGTTCAATGTTCTCACTCTTTCTCAATTTTTTCAAGAACCCTTTTTCTCATATTATGTGATGTAGCATTTACGTATAGATTTATTAGAAGCACTTCAACAGTTTTCTTACCTTTAAACAATAGGTACTCCCTTATTATATTAGTAACATACAAGTTTATATGTATCAATTCAAAGTGTCATCAATTTCTCAAATAAAGGTTTAAAGTGAATCTTATCTCAAATAGGAACCTAGAGTACCATTTATATCTCAAATAAGTACTTGTAATGGCCATATTAGTCTAAACAAGTGATCCGACCTTACCGATTGATCAAAGTCATTTTCCGCATTTACTTTTTATTATTATCTTTAATTTTTAATTTTTCTTTTTTTCTTAAAAAAGAAATATACATGCGTGGGGGCTGGCCCCAGCCCTCCATCTGGATTTTTTTTTTTCCTAATTTGTGTTTTTCTTTTTCTCTTTTTTAGTTTTAGCCTTGTTTTTCTTTTAAGGAAAAACTAGAAAATAAGAAAATATAAAAGACGGAAATGCCCTTGACCTGCCGGTGAGGTCAAGCTTGTTGAGACTTACATGACCACTTGAACCCTTATTTGAAAAAATTGGAACACTTTAGGCTCCTATTTGAGACAATATTAAGTTTAAGCACCACTACCAGAACAATATATGTTATCCCGTCTCCCTTTTGTTTGCATTGGTGAGTTGCACATTTAATCCTTATTATCTTTGGTTATATCACAATTCAGTCCCTATACTTTTAATTGCGAAGATTTGTTCTTTATTTTATGGAAATAGAAGGAAATCGACCATTTTTTAGTGAAATATCGACTGAAACTGCACGTGCTTGGTCGTTCGAATAAAATGCGTGGACCCCGTGCAGGCAACCACCGCCATGACAGCGGGCCTCACAGCAATTGCAAGGAAACATTCCTTGCCTCCTCATTTTTTATGACACTTTCAATCAAAGACATATAACATCTATCTGCTAGGTTAGTACATGCACGTCTCTCTCAAGTTAGTTGAATTAATTCGGCATTATAAATATATATAATGAAAAAGATCACTAGTTTCTTTAATCTCTACTTAAAAGATGCGGAATTTCTCAACTAACAGGAGCAGCATTATGCGTGGTTTGATTATATTTATTTAGGCATTTCTTCTAATGAATCTCACGAGAATTTTCAATAGAATGAAAACATGGATCGCTAAATTATAATTTCTCTCATTAAATTTGTTTCATATTCTAGGGGTACTTTAAAAGCTTGATATATTTGACGGTCTACAATTGGCTTTTAAATGAGTGGATTATTTTTAGCAACCAATCAAGTTCTACTCTGCACTTCATATACTTACTTTTTAGAAGAACCTATAAATATTATCTTTCACGTCACTAACTACTTAGACTAATCCATAGAGTTATATTTTGCATAATTCAAGTAGTGTTTAATTATACATGTTGTGCCCATTCTCTCTTTCGCTAGAAGCGAATCCTATATGTATATGGGGGATTTAGACATTAGTAATAGCAAGATAACAATATAGTTTGACATGTTAGAGTGTCATTCACTTTCAAGGCTTTAAGCAGAGTATAAAGTAAGTTTTACTCGATTCATTTAGTTCATAATATCGCAAGTTTGAAAAGATTTTGAAAAGCAATTTTGTACTCTTAAAAGTCTTTTGCGCAAAAATAGGTAACGATAGTTGTTTTCAATTGTTGACTTAGAAAAAATAGGCTCTGAACTCCAAGAACTTGATAATACTTTTATCAAACACCAAAACTTTCCATGAAAGTCCTTCATTACAGAACACCATAGTTCTCTTCACTCCCACAATTCGATTGCTCGAGTAGACTAAACCGGGAGAGCCCGTAGCTTTCCAGTAGCCAGTGGTCGTGAGCCGCCTCAGCCTCCAGCCGCGGTACTCGTTCTCTTGCCTGGGGATGAAGAAGAACCACTGCTTCGGCTCTCCAGGCATAGATCTCCCGCAAATTCTCCATCCAGGAGAATTTTGTTACATGATAAAATAGAGAGCATGGATCAAAGATCTGTAATCTTTCTTTGGCGGAATTGTAATTGTTTTTAAACAGTTCTAACCCGTAAGCATGTGTTCAAAATTATGAACACTGCTTGGGGAAATAAAATCATGAATTATGGAATGACTCCTTCAACTAATTTAGAAGAAAACCATACACCCTCAATGCTGCAAAAAGTTGAAGCCCATCGTATTAAACTTACTTAGAAGAAAGCACCCCCCCCCCCCCCCACCCCCGACACACACACACACACACACACACACCACACACACACACACACACATCCACAAATTAGGGCCTAAACGGTACGACTTCTTTATGAAATTCTCCAAATTTTTGTTGGTTCTTTTCTTTTCAGACAAGGGCAGAAAAAGTGAAGCGCGTCATCTATTATTTGTCGTACTATGTTCTTCCATACTTGTAAAACTTAATAAGAGACTGCGTTTTGAAGGCGTATCCATTTTACGATTTGGAGAAATGCAAGAAAACTCAAATGAGAAGCATTTGAGACTACTGTTTCACTAAAGTCAAAAGGGGCAAATAGCAAAGACCTTTAGAGATGCCAAGTACATCCGCATGAAAAAAAAGCTGGGTCGAGAATGATAGTTTCGAGGTTAATTAAATTAAAAATTGCAATGCTTTATCTTCTCTCTCTGCAGACATATCTTTCAATTAGAAAAGGCTTTGCAACATGAAAATAAGAGATGATCATCTAGCAGCGTCAAGGGTTGTGACGTACATGGAAGCTCCCTCCATCTCTCTCTCTCTCTCTCTCTCTCTCACAACAACTTGCTTTTTGGCTTTTGTATCTTTCTGCTTTTGTTTGCAGTTATAAACAAGAACGTGTTGAGATCGTCACATATATATTGCGAAGCGAAGAGATTGACACTCGTGGAAGAATTGATAGAAGAAGAACAGCGAAGAGAGAGCTTCATCAGTCCTGAAATGAGAGAGAGAGAGAGAGAGAGAGAGAGAGAGAAGAGAGAGAGGGAGGGAGGGAGGGAGGGAGGGAGGGACATGGGATTTGCTTGAAAATTTCCATGCGCTTGCGTTGGAGAAAAACTTGGAAGTCTTCCCCCTCAAAAGTGCTACGGGTCATTACAATGAAACTCAGCACCGTGTGACCCAGATAACGACATGGACTACTAATATTCCACGAGCAAATATCACAAATTGAACCGGCTTTCGCTATTTCTAGAGATTGTATCAAACTCCGTATATTTCGCATGGTTAATCCTAATTAAATCAATATTTTGCTTCTTTAAATGGTCATCTAATAAAGTCTATAAATAAATTTATGTACTATTCCTTTGATAATGAATAAAATATCACATTTTTTTTTGTCATAATATTTCTATTTTTATAGTATCCTTGCCTAATACTTTTATGTTTCCCAAACTTCCCTTAAATTTAACTTTAATAGGACAATTTTTGGTACTTGATTGTGATGTTTATTCTCTTCTCATGGTTGTCATGGGTAGGTTCCATGAACAGGACAAACTAGACAAGCTGTAGAGTAAAATGCCTATTTAAGCTTGTTTCCTTGAATATTCCTGATCTCTTTTGCTGGTTAGGCTTTCACCATATCTTCTGGAACTTGACTTTTTCAATTAAGTCATGTTTCTTCCTCTAGCTGTTGACACCTCAATTTTAATTAGGTTAATTTTATTTTATTAAGTTTTTATTTTATTTTGTCATTTCGGATAAATAAGATAATTAAAAAAATCAAAAACAAACAAAACAAAGCAAAAGCAAAAAATTGGCAGCCCCCCCTCTTTTTCTCCCTTTTCGCTGGCCCAAGCCCAGTTTTTCTTTTTTCTCTGGCCCGGCCCCTCTCTTCCTTCTTCTTCCTTCTTCTTCTTCCTTGCGCCTTCCTTCTCCGCCTCTGTACTTCACGCGCACAGAAGATGACGACGCATGCGAACGCCATCATTGCCGAGCATGCTTCGCTGGATGAGCTCGGATGGGACGCCGGTTCGGCCACGGGGGTCCGGTCGGCAAGCCAAAGACCGGCGGCCGAGCCTCTCCGTCGACCGGACCTCCTCGCCTATAAATAGCGGAGCATTTCCGTCGTTGAGACAGCACGCCAGAAGATCGCGAGCTTGGAAACTCCCTCCTGAGAGACTTCGGAGGAGGTTGAAGAGCGAGCGAGAGGAAGGCGAGTGAGAGAGAAATCGGGTCGCGAGCTAGGCCGACCTCCCACTGAGAGACCGGGGAGGCCGCCGGCAAGCGAGTCCGTGGAGGTTAGATCCGGCCGGTGGAGGCTCGGATCTGACCGGAGTGAGAGAGAAACGAGGTCGAAGGAGGTGAAGAAGTTCTGGATCCGTGAAGAGGGGCGAAAGAAGAGGTCCCCCCGACGCCGCTGCTGTGCCGAATCCCGCCGCAGCATCGCCCCGACGCCGTCCAGATCTAAGGGCTGCCGTCGTCCCCACAGCCGCCTTGCCGTACCCTCGTCGCGAACAGGTAACGGCCGTGCTCATCCGTGTCGTCACTGTTGCTCCGCCTCCCTCCCGAGAATCCAATAGCCGCCCGTCGTCGCCGAAACCCTAGCCGCCGTCGCCATCTCCCCCTCCGTAGTTGCTACCGTTGCTGTCGCCGCCGCCGCCGCAGTCATCCTCGCCGTTGTGCCTCGGCCCTCTCCCACCTCGGCGCCACGATTCGGAAACCCTAGGGTTCCCGATTTTCCGGGTCGCGACCCCGGGTTGTTGGGTCGGACCTGGATCGGGAACCGGGTAGGGATTCCGCAAATCCCGGGGGAGCGGAAATCGGGTCAACGAACCGGGTCGAGGAGCGACCCGCGGATCCGGGTCGTCGGGCCGGGCCGGGCGCCCCCAAACGCCCGGCCACGGCATCGTTTAAAAAAAAAAAAAAAAAAAAAGGTGAAAAAATCCGAGTCGGGCTCGTTCGGGTCGCCGGCCCGGGTCGAACCAACCCGTGGATCCGACCGGTCGGTTTCTATTATAAAATAATATTTTAATAAAAAAATCAAAAATATTTTATTTTCAAAAAAGAAGAAAAATAAAAAAAAAAATGAAAAATCCGAGTCGGACCCAACCCTGGGATCCGACCCAGTTCATTTTTTTACATTATAATATAATATAATATTTTAAATGAAAAATAATTTATTTTCCAAAAATATTTAAAAATATTTAAAAAATATTTTATTTTCCGAAAAATCAAAAAATCAAAAATATTTCATATTTTCCAAAAAAATGCCAAAAAATCCAAAAAAAGCCAAAAATTCATGAAAAAGCCAAAAAATTCAGAAAAAGCCAAAAAGACTTGTATTTTTCCAAAAAATACCAAAAAATCCAAAAAATCCCTTTTATGTCCAAAAATTAGAAAATGACTCAAAAAATGTTTTTCCTCCCAAAAATGCATGGAAAATCCCTTGAACATCCAAAAAACCTCAGGGTTTAAACAAGATTAGGTACCGAAAGGGCATTAGTGATTAACTAGTGTAATCAATCCCCGATCCTAATTTCTCTGGTTGCGTAGGAGCGAGTATTTCTCCCGATACTTTGCTTGGGTTTCTAATCAACCCACCCCAAATCGATTAGTGGCGACTCCATTTTAAAAATTGATTTACAGGTTAAAAACTCAAACCATTAAGTCGTGAATTGGTGGACTTGGGAGAGTCCGGGCATAATTAAATTCAGCCGAGCCATTAGCCTCCTTAGGCGCTCGTACCCGACTGCGGGCGCCGGAAAAAAAGAGGTCGCGACAATTAAGATCTTAGATTTTAAGTGGTCAATTATGTTCTAGCAATAATAATCATCTTAAATGTCTACTTTGTCAATTGGGGAAACAACTTGCCATGCCATTTGATCTTAGTGAATTTGTTTCTCATGCTCCTATCGATCTCATTCACTATGATATTTAGAGACCATCTTCAATCCTTACCATGGGAGGCTCTCGTTATTTTGTAATCTTTGTGGATGATCATTCTCATTATATATAGTTTTTTTCTTATAAAAATCGATCTAAATTTACTCGTATCCACCATAATTTTATTGTCATAGTAAAAACGCATTTTTCATAAGATATCAAGGTTTTTTGTATGATAATGCAATGGAATATAGAGACACCAAATTTCTTAAATTCTATCCCAAAATGGTATTATTGTTCATTGTTCTCATCTAGGAACTTCATAATAGAATGGTCAAGCTAAACGAAAACATAGATATATTATAGATAGGGTTAATGCCAATAAAAAACCCAAAATTGATATACATGTGATAAATTTACCACAAACTAATTTTTTTTCACCACAAAAAACTTCAAACTGTTATACTTGTGACAAATGTACCCTGCATTAGTTTTTGTTAAATTTACTACTAAATTATTAAGTTAAATGATACATGATAGTTAATGCATGTATCGTTTTGGGGTTTGACACTCCGTTTGTCATAGACATATCAGTTTGTGGTTTTTCGTGGTATTAATTTAATTTAATAGAAAATAATGAATAGAGAAGAGGGTGTAATGTTGGAAGATATGCTGAAGATCTGGGAGATATACCGGGAAATTGGTTGATATGATTTTGATTATAGAATCAATGAAAGATTAGGTAGAAATATTAAATTGATTTGTAGAATATTACATTGTCTTTTCTATATGTACATCTTGTAATATAACTACTAAATCCTGTACATTGATTACAAGTGAAGAAATACAAAAAGTCTTCTCTCCAAAACCTCGTCTATTCCTTGCTTTCCTTCATTTTCTCACATGGTATCAGAGCTTAGCTCTAAGCTTCATTTCCGCACCTGATTGCCTTCGTACGTCCTTGAATCTACAAGACAGATCAACGCCTTGTTACGAAGGAATCAATTTTTGTAAGGAGGAAGAAGAAACGGAAAGGAATTTTTACCATGGATCATCCAGAGAATCTGCTCCTTGCTGCTGTTGGCGTTCCATCCACAGGTGACGCCACACCGACGGGAGAGACACAAGGCCATAGCGCCGGTATGATACCTGCAATTCCCATAACCCAGCAACAAATCCAGACCCAAGGCGTACAATAGCAGCTATTCCTGGCTCAGTCAAATATGGGGTAGCCCATTCCGAGCCATCCTTACCAATGGATACCCTATCCATGGTACGTCGGGCCAGGCCCAAATCCATCATTGCCAGGGGTAATGAGTTACTAGAGTAACGTTCAACCTAACGGGAGCCTACCAGCCGCAAGTGGGGCAAGCCAATCCGTCGAGACATAACAAGTCGGCGGGTCTGGAGAATCGGGTTCAGGAAAAAATCCCTACCCGGGACTCTTCAATGCGGGTCATGGAACCGAGTTCAATGGATCAAGTACAGGGACGAATCCCTACCCAAACCTTTCACCTGGGTTTATACTATTTTTGATCGTGGCCATCACCGGCCGACCAGAGCCAAGCGACCCTCTGCATGTGTCAACCGTCAATGGTCCAGAACTGCGACTGATTAGTCTACAACTGACCGGGCCAAAATACTACAACAAATGGTCACAAGACTTCTGGCGGGCCCTCGTGACAAAAGATAAAGACGGTTTCCTCGATGGAACCGTACCAATTCCATCGGACGACGACTGGCTAGACACTGGAGAAAGTGCAATCACCTGATCCGCACATGGATTGGCAATTGTGCTTCTCTAGACGTCACAGCCGGCCTTCCACCGATGGAGGATTCAAAAGTCATGTGGGACAATATCAAAGAAATGTACGGGAAGTTAGACCGAGCGAAAATCTTTTGTCTCATGTAGGAACTCACGGATCTCAAGCAAGGGAATATGTCCGTCACATCGTGTTACAACAAACTCTCATCGCTTTGGAACGAGCTCGAGGTTGTAAAAGAAAAACTCGAGGGACCTCCAGAAACTCTCAGACAATACAGATCTATGAAGGAGAGGGAGAAATCCACTCGATTTCTTTTGATTTTGAACGAAACATACCTAACATTTCGTTCGCAGATCCTGGCGATGGATCCGGTGCTGCCCCTCGGCCGGATTTTCCAGCCAGCCGTCCAAGAAGAGAGCTAGTGGCTCACGACTCTGGAGCAAACACGAGGAGGTGACAGTGTCGCTCTTGCTCTTCGCGAGGAACGCGTGGGAGAGAATCGGGGGTAAAAACCCTAGCCCGGCAGAGAGAAAATCGCGAGGGGCTAGGGTTCGCCTCCAACGAAAGAACCCTTAAAAGGGACGGCAGCAATGGTCCAAATTTCCTCCAGCAATCTGACGGTTCGCAAGGGCTTGATCTGTTCGTTACATCAGATGGTGGAAATAATTCCACAATAAAAGCATCCGATGACCAGATTTTTTCCGCATCACTAAGGAATTTCGGCCAAAATTCAAAGGGGAGAGGTAAATTATATTGTGAACATTGCAAACGTCCGCATCGTACCATAGATAATTGTTGGAAATTACATGGAAAGCCAGGAGAAAAAGGAAAAAAAGAAAGAATATTCTGCAGCTTACCAGGTCAGTGGACCTACTGGACCAAGTAGTGATCGACCAATTACCTATGGGCAATATCAACAATTGATGCAAGTACTACAAAAGGCGGACATTGGAAATAAAGGAGGAAGTTTCTCAGGTATATCACATTGCCTAATCAATTCTATTTTAAAAAAGGCATGGATAGTTGACTCAGGAGCAAGTGATCATATCATTTGTGATATAAGTTTTTTTTTTTTTGAAAAAGCATAAGAAATTGGATACACCTATTTCTATGCAACTTCCAAATGGAAATATTAATCATGTCACATTGACAGACACTATTCAACTTAGCTCTCAAATTATCCTACAAAATGTCCTTTATGTCCCACAATTTCAGTTCAATCTCATTTCCATGTCCAAAGTCTACAAGGAAAATTCCTATCAAATACTCTTCGATTCTGACACATGTTTTTTTCAGGCCCTTTCGACTGGAAAACTTATGGGCTTGGGTAGTCTTTCCGAAGGTTTATATTTCTGGACCAGTTTTGCAAGTCATTTTGATTTGAATTCAATTCCCTTGAATAAATTGTCATTGTGTAATGTCATTGCCAATGATAAAGATTTTCTTATACATTCGAGAATGGGTCATAGTGCATTCTTTCCATACTCTTAATGTCATATATGCTCTTTCACAAAACAGTCTCGCACACCTTTCCCTTCCAATAAAAAACGTTCCAAAGATATTTTTTCTTTAATTCATGTGGATGTCTAGGGATCATATCACACAGCACATCGTGATTATTCACGATATTTTCTCACAATTGTGGATGATCACTCTCGGGCCACATGGGTATTCCTGATGCAGTCCAAAGCTCAGGTTCCCTTTCATTTGAAAACATTCATCACTTTGACTAAAAATCAGTTTGGGAAATCAATTCAGCGAATCCGGACTGACAATGGGAAAGAGTTTTTTAATCATGACTGCAGCTCACTTTCCTTGTCTCATGGCATTTTACATGAAAGCTCATGTATTTATACTCCACAACAAAATGGAGTGGTGGAATGTAAACATCGTCACCTGTTAGAAGTCGCACGAGCTTTGAAGTTTCAGGGATCTATGCCAGCGATATAGTGGGGAGATTGTGTCCTTACTACGCCTACCTCATCAACCGCATGCCTACTTGGGGGCGCATGACAACATTTATGTTCTAGAAATAGTTTCTGGAACATAAATGAATTTTTCTATTTCTGGACGAGTTTCTGAGCAAAAAAATCTGTTTGATAACGATACAAAATTTCTGTTTCAAAAATAGAAATTCGTTTGATAACTAAATAAAATTTCTATTTCTTAAAACAAAATTTTCTTTTTTTGGAGCAAATGAGATGTACATTCTTACAAATTTCATATGCTTATGAAACTATTGACCCAAATACAAAGTATGCATTTTTTTTTTAGTAAAGTCTCCCTTTTTTGCAAAAAAAAAAAAATACAAAGTAAGAGATGTTATATCAAATTTTCTAAATTTTCACATAAAATTCTTTAGCATCCACGTAGATAGGTAATTACGGTCAAACAATATACTTATCAATAGTCTCCATACAATAGAAAAAAGAGATCAATATGCATTACTCTTGAGCATGATAGAAGGTTCCCAAAATGAAACATAGAATGAAGGCGGGCAACCATATTTTAATTCCCTTCATGCTAGTGTGTCACGTTGATCGCCGCCACGGTTTACGATATCAAGCAATCGTTTTAGAAAGAAACACAAAGAAGTGTATTGGGTAATTTGCGGCAAATTTTACAAAATCAGCGAATTTTAAGAAGTGTAACAAGGACCATTACAAATAAGGGAAATCATCAAGTAGAACATCACATTACAAGAATTGAGATAGGAATCATCAAATACATTATCACAATACAAAAGCAAAGATTGTAAATCCCCAAATACAAAATAATAGAAATACATTACAAAAATTAAAAACACGATTTCATGATGGTCTGCTGCAAAGAGTGTCTGCTGCAATGACATTGATATGATGGTTAGAATTATACCCATAGACCAATCACAATTTGATGTGAATTAAATATTACAACAAAGAAAGCTTATGGCAAAAAGTGAGCTAAATAGGGTTTTAAGCCATTCCAAGAGGCTACACCATGAATGGCTGAGCCGAAGGGATCTCCTTAGCAAGACTTGCTCCTCTTTTTTGTCCAATAACAGTCCCTAATTACGAGATGACGAAACGGAACTTTGAACGACCTCTTCGTGTGTAATGCAGATGGGATTATTTCCAGGTAGGGAACACAACGGTGAAGGACATGGACATACTGGAAGCGTACCAAATAGCGCTCACAACTTGGTCCAGATGGATCAATGGCCATATCGATCCGTTGAGTACTCAAGTCTTCTTGCAGGGGATTTTTGCTGCTCATTTCAAGTAAACTACGATCTCGCTTTTTTCTCACCCATTCTTTCTCAGTTTTAATTTTGATTTCGCTAATCAGTCTTTATAAGATCACACCACCTTCGTAGTACAAGTCTATTTAACAGTGATAATCTGTCCTAATGCTATCCATCAATTTTCTTGAACACTCTCCTTCGAATGAATTTTTAGTGGCTAGGACTAGAACGAAACGAGTGCGCAGACCTGCAAAGGACAGACTCAACCGGTGTTGGGTTCGGTTTATTCGGGCCCGAGCATTCCAGCAGAGGGTATTCTTAGCAATGTGCTTAGTATGATGGAGAAGCCTACAAAACTACTCGATGTGACATTGCTCACACAGCTCCGGAAAGACGGCCATCCCTCCATTTACACTGGCTAAGCAGAGTCGACTGACGACTACAGTCACTGGTGTCTTGCCGGAGTCCCAGACACTTGCAATGAGCTTCTCTACGCGACCCTACTCAAGATGTAATTCCCTCATATTCTTCTCGCCGCTAATTCATTGAAACTCACGCAAAAAATCACATGAACCCACGCAAAGAGAAAAAGAAGAGGAATCGGCACGAACCAGAGAAGGGAGGAGAAGGGTAGTTTTGCTTCTTTGCGCACTTCACGGTCGTGGGCCTCGTCGGACGAACTCAAGTGGCTCCGGTGTCTGCTGCAGAGGGCTTCTGGATGAGGTGAAGGGGCGGATTCGCGACCAGCTTGTCGCTGGATGAGGAGAGGGCGCGCGGCGTTGCTGAGGTCGCGGGGCGATGGCGGCTTTTGGTGAGACGGAGCAGAGCAAGAGTGGCTTGGGGCGTCGGTGCTCGGATCTGTTGTAGAGGGCTACTGGCGTGGCAGGGGAACAAGCGGCGAGGGTGCAGGTGCGAGATCTGTTGCCGAGGGGTGCTCGGACAACAAGCGGGGACAATGGGTCGTGGCGAGGGGGTGGATTCGCGAGCAGATGTGGATGAGCAAGAGGAGAGGCAGAGAGCGTCCAGTGGAGGAGACGATCCGAGCGTCCAATGGAGAAGACGATGTCTCGAGGAGATGAGGAGAGGCGGAGGAGACAATGTCTCGAGGAGATGAGCAGAGGCGGAGGAGGAGGAGGAGGAGGAGGCAGAGACGTACGAGGGAGGACCGAGTGAAATTAGGGTTTTTAGTGAGAGAAATCAGAAACTGATTTATGGAAGAAATAAGAAGTAGAAAATTTCTACTTCTGATTTCTCCTCCATTTCTATTTCTGGAATAGAAATCAATTCCAGAAATAGAAAATTTGAGTAGCCTTATCAAACAAGTTTCTGTTCCAGAAACTGGTCTGGAACAGAAATAATTTTTATCATGCAGCCCCTTGGATACCGGCTGGTAAATCACCTTTCGAATTACTTTATGGAAAAAACCCAGCAATAGATCATCTACGGGTTTTCGGTTGTCTATGTTATACTGCAATTATGGGACCTCAAGACAAAATGAGTCCACGTGCCAGGAGATGCATATTCATGGGTTATCCTAACTTACAGAAGGGTTATTATGTTCTCAGTCCATCAACATGAGATTTTTTTGTGAGTAGGGATGTCATCTTTCATGAAACTGTCTTTCCATTTTGTGAGTCTACAGAGGATTTGGATATCTCAACCAATTCTCATCATTCCTTAAAGGAGGAAAGTATGTCTCCTGAATATTTCCTCACAGCATCCCCGAGACAAGTTATTCCATCATCTTCATTTGATCAGTTGCCTCTGACAGAAACATTGGAAAGTGTACCTGCTACTCCACTAAATATTGAGAATGATTCTAGTGACCAGACAAAAAACAATACTGCGGAGATATCTCCTCCTCCACCACCCACAGATCATCCACGTCATTCGGGGCAAGCTACACGACCGCCAACGTGGACCAAAGACTATGTCTGTGCCTCACTTAACGAACTAGGTATTAACTATCCAATATCTTCTTATGTCTCCTTTGATAAGCTTTCGTCAGAACAAAAATGTTGCATTAGTCGCATATCCGATGAAAAGGAACCATCCAATTATGATGAGGCATCCAAAGACCCACGGTGGCAACAGGCTATGGTAGCAGAATTATAGGCGTTGACTGATAATCACACGTGGGAAATAGTTCATCTGCCCCGAACAAGAAATCCATAGGATGTAAATGGGTTTATAAAGTAAAGTATTGAGCTGATGGATCCATTGAGCGATACAAAGCTCGGTTGGTGGCGAAAGGATATACCCAACAAGAAGGTTTCGACTATCATGAAACTTTTTTCTCCAATTGCTAAAGATGTCACCGTTCACTCGTTCTTATCAGTTGCAGCAATCCATGTTGGTCGTTACACCAAATGGACGTCCACAACGCTTTTCTTGATGGTGATCTAGATGAAGAAATTTACATGGATATTCCTCAGGGCTTACGGAGACAGGGGGAGAATAAAGTATGTCGTCTCCGCAAATCCCTTTTATAGGCTGAAACAAGCTTCCAAACAATGGTATGCTAAGTTTGCTAATGCTCTCACCAATGCAGACTTCAAACAATCTAAGTACAATTATGCCTTGTTTACATGGACTAAAGGTACATCATTTATTTATTTGATGATTTATGTAGATGACATTCTTATCATGGGAAATGATGAAACTGCAATAAAGAGCCTTAAGAAATATTTGCATACAACATTTCATATAAAAGATCTGGGAGCACCAAAATATTTTCTTGGGATTGAGATTGCTCAATCTCACTAAGGAATTTCCCTTAGTCAGAGGAAATTTGTATTGGAGATTATATCAAAGGCCGATTTATCAGGATGCAAGCCAGCAGCTATTCCAATCGAGCATAATACCAGATTGACTATAGCAAATCATATTGGGGGAACATCTCGGGATGATGATCCTATACTACAGGATCCGATGAGTTATAGAAGCTCATTGGAAAACTTATATACCTGACTATGACCAGACCTAATATATCATATGCAGTGCAAAACCTCAGTCAGTTTATGCACAAATTGAAGGAATCCCACATGAATGCCACTCTAAAAGTTGTGAAGTATTTGAAGAGGTTTCTAGGATTTGGGATACTTCTATCTAGAAGATGCAACATGGAAATGATGGCGTACTGCGATCCAGATTAAGCAACTTGCCCTATGAGTCGAAGATCCATAACTGGGTTTTGCATTAAACTGGGAGATTCTCTTCTTTCATGGAAAACCAAGAAGCAAGTAATGGTTTCTTTATCTTAAGCTAAAGCAAAATATCGGGTCATGGCAAAAACCACATGTGAGATTGTGTGGATACGGGGTTTACTTGGTGACCTCGGAGTATAGTTGAAAGGTCCAACGAAGTTATTTTGTGACAATGAATCGGCTCTCAAGCTTGCGGCAAATCCTATAATGCGTGAGAGGACCAAGCACATAGAAGTGGACTGTCATTTCACTCGGGGGAAGATTCAAGAAGGGATAATTGAGACAAGAGAGATTGGAACTGCTGAACAACTTACAGATGTTTTCACCAAAGCCCTATGTCAAAGACAACATGCATATCTACTGAGCAAGCTAGGCGTCTTGGACATTTACAAACCACCAGCTTGAGGGGGAGTGTTGGAAAACATGCTGAAGATCCGAGAGATATACCGGGAAATTGGTTGATCTGATTTTGTTTATAGAATCAATCAAAGATTAGATAGAAATATTAAATTGATTTGTAGAATATTACATTGTCTTTTCTATATGTACATCTTGTAATATAACTACTAAATCCTATACAGTGATTATAAGTGAAGAAATACAAAAAGTCTTCTCTCCAAAACCTCGTCCGTTCCTTGCTTTCCTTCGTTTTCTCACATGTAAAGGTTCACTTTAGTTCATAACTTCATAAGAGCTTCCTCCTGGGGATCGAGGGAAGATCTTTTACATTACTCGCACCTGTTGTCCTATCTTTTGTTGCAGCTCCATTAATGATTGAACTGAACCTCACAGCTCATATAATTTGGCTTTTACAATAAGAAAGAGATGTTAATGCCATTGGTAATATCCATTTTACTTAACCCTATACTACATGGATACTTTTAATTACTATGAATTAATGTCCTGTGTTGGTAACATCTATCTTGCCTTAATTATTCTTTTTTTATATATATATATAGGTAGATTGATGCTCTAAATTTTTTCTAGAGCATCATCGGGAAAATTGTCCAAAATGTCCTAAACATATTGCATTTTTCTCAAATAAGTCATAAATCTTTTAATTTTGTCAATTTATTCCTAAACATTTTCACTTCTTACCAATTCAGTTCATATGATTAATTTTGACTTGAAATTATTGATGTGGATGACTAGCGTTGATGTGACACTTTTTTACTAATATTTTAATAATAATTTGAATTTTTTATGATTTTCTTTTTGAACTTTTTTTGCTTTTTTTTCTTTGGGGTTCGAATTTGACCGACAAGGTTTGCTGGCCAACCTTCACCGGCCCTTGCTAGATCTAGCCAAGCAAGGGCCCCGAGCAAGGTCACTGCCCTCACTTGGGGCCAGCAAGGGTTGCTAAGCCCTCACCTGGCCAGATCTGGCAAGGGCGTCGCAGCCTTCACCCGAAGCTCACGAGGGGCGCGATGCCCTCGCCTAGAGCCCCCTCACCTGTGGTTGATGAGGGTTGGTTAGCAACCCTTGTCGGCTAGATTTGAAACACTGAAAAAAAAAAAAAAGGTAAAAAAAAATATAAAAAACAAAATATTGTTAGAATATTATTTAAAAAGTGTCACATTAGCGTTGACCATCCACGTCAGCAATTTTCGACCAAAATTGGCTAGATGAACTTAATTGAGAAAAAGTGAAATGGTTTAAGATTGAATTGACAAGATGAAATAAGGCTTTGGACTAAATTGATAAAATTGAAATATTTAAGACTGAATTGACAAAAGTGCAGTAAGTTTAGCACTATTTGGATAATTTTCCCAAGCATCAGCTGTGAGAAGCATAGTTATTCGTATTATCTTCAAACACCCTGATTTGATTAACACGGGAGCCTTGTTCATTGAGTTCACATCTTTCTTCATATTTGTCTTCACAGAACTATGCTTTCACCGTGCCAGCCTTGATGAAGAGTAGCGATAAATCTTGATGCCAGATCGAATAGATCGAACGTGACACTCTGATGTGCATTTGGAAAAAAAATACAAATTCTATACCCCATAAATCTTTGTTGAAATATGCTCGGTTGGCGATTTGAACAATTAACTTTTGCTCATGATGTGAGCAGCTGTTCTTTCATGGCGTGTTCTAGTGATGCCAAGTCACTCTACATAAAGCTTCTTCAACACCAAATCATAGTAGTCGTTTAGTGATTCTGTTTTGATTAGTTGCTGCTTGCTTTCTCCAGAGTTCTCTTTAGACTATGACAACAGCAAAGATGGAGCAACTGTTTGTTTGGGAAAATTGTTAGGTACTTTGAGCTTATTTTAGCTCACTTTGACCGGGCTAGTAGATTCGGTGGGACTCGTGGGAGACCCACATTATTTGACGGCTCACAACGGGCCAATATAGGTTTTTTTTTTTTATCAAAAATAAACGACTTGCTATTGCTTACTTAGCCACTGTTTGAGTCAATACATCAAAAGCATCGGTGCATAATAAGTCTAGTAAAGCGGGCGGGGGATGAAACAGCCAATTCGGGGGAAGGTAGCTACCGCGACAGGCCTTTGCGAGCCAATCAACGGGCCGATTGGCTATTCTATTGCAATGGGCTAGGGATATGTCTCTAAAGGCCTGCAGTTTCGCTCGGGCCCGGTCCAAGAGTGGTTGAAGTTGCCAGTGCACTACCTTTGACGCTGAAACTCCTTGCACGAGTGAAAAGCAATCTGTCTGTACTTGCAGGGATAGTTCCGCACGATTGGAAAGAAGATCTAGGGTTTCAAGCAGAGCCAAAGCTTCTGCTTGTTCTGCCGAAGCCGCCTCCACCAAGCTCGCGAAGCCGTCCACCATACATCCTCGGTAATCCCTGCAGATGCACGCTACCGCTGCTCTATTTCGTGTTTTTCCTCTGGCTTCTGCTTCAGAGGCGTCAAGCTCGACGAAAGACGCATCTATGTTGACTTTCAGCACATGAGGGGGCGGAGGTTGCCAACGATCAGATATGGCTGTGAACTCCCTTTCTTCTACTTGTTGTTGGGTCTCGGATTTACACGAATCGTGGAGAGCTTGGGCCTGACTAACAATTTGCTGCGGGTGCAGGGGACGCCTCTCGAAGAGGAATTGATTTCGCCCCTTCCAGATACTCCATAGAACGGTCGCTACTTGATCGAACTTGTTAGTCTGGTGAGGGTTGGTTTTGAGTTTACCTAGCCACTCATCGAGGCAGGTTAACCCATATATGGATATTTTGATCTGCAGAGGTGCGGAGCGCCAAATCCGAGTTGTCCATGGACAGAGCAGAAGAAGATGTTCGATGGTTTCAACCTCTTTGCTGCAGATGGGGCAAATAGGATCCGGTACGATCCTTCTTCTATATAAGTTTTCCCGGGTTGGGAGAGCGTTTTAAGAGGCTTGCCAAAGGAAGAATCTGATTTTTGGGAGGGTTTTTGCTTGCCAAATATGTTTCCATAGATTTGGATTGATGCGATGCGATGAGGTTGTTGCTTGGCCTATGCTTGTTGGGTTTTCTCTGATTGTATAATAGCCACTTTTCACTAAATAGATACCAGAGTTATTGTGCATCCAAACTAGCTTGTCTGTTGAATCTGGCCTTCCGATAGGTGTTGCAAGAATTTCCTTAGCGATTCTATCATCAAACATCGATTCCACCAGCTGAACATTCCATTTGCTATTCCCTTGTTGAATTAGTGCTGTGACATGTTCTGATTCATTTCTTGGTGCCGGGCCTCCAATCGGACCACTTGTTGTCCATTTATCAGCTCTTATCGATAATTGTTTTCCATTCCCAACTGAATACATAATATGTGGCCTAATAGAATCCCTACCCCGAG
Source organism: Eucalyptus paniculata subsp. matutina (assembly GCA_017140255.1). NCBI lineage: Eukaryota > Viridiplantae > Streptophyta > Magnoliopsida > Myrtales > Myrtaceae > Eucalyptus > Eucalyptus paniculata. The sequence continues at coordinate 48,449,303 of CM029435.1, forward strand.
TTATACTTTTCCAACCCCATGAAGGTCGGGATCCATTTCCAGCTTTCCAGAAGTCTCCTTGAGGGTAATAGAGGCCTTTCATTACTCTGCTCAATAATGACTGAGAGTTTTGTGAGATGCGTCATGCTTGTTTCCCCAACATAGCCGTGTTGAATGCAACTAGGTCTTTAAAACCTAGGCCGCCCTCCTTCTTTCTGAGTTTCAATGCTTCCCATTGCTTCCAGTGTATTCCAGCATTTCTACTATTTGTTTTCCACCAAAAGTTAGCAATCCGCCCCTCAATAGCTTTGCAAATAGAGATAGGGATCTTGAAAATGGACATGGCATATTGAGGGATGGCCTATACAACTGATTTTATCAATATTTCCTTCCCTGCTTTTGATAACAAATGTTCCTTCCGGCTTTCTAGCTTTCTGTTTACCCTCGCAAGGATCCATGCGAACATGTCTTTTTTTGAGCAACCCCAATCCATCAGGATCCCTAAATATTTCCCTATTTTTTCAATTTCTGGAACTCTCAGTTCATTGGCCATATTTCTTCTCAAGGTAGTTGGACAACATTTGCTAAAGTATATACCAGATTTGTTTAGATTAATGGCCTGGCCAGAAGCATAACAATATTCATGTAAGATAGCCGCCAAGTTTTGGCACTCTAGGATTGAACCATGGAGGAAAAAATTGAGTCATCCGCAAAAAGCAAATGCGAGAGGGTGGGGCAGCTAGGATTCAGCTTGATTCCTCTGATAGTGCCATCTTCAACTGCTTTTCTCATCATGTAGGATAAAACATTGGCTACTAATATAAATAGATATGGGGAGAGCGGGTCACCTTGGCGAATTCCACGTGTTGGCTTGAAATAAGGTAGATACTCCCCATTAAAGTTCACACTGAAAGTGACGGTTGAGACACATTGCATCACCCATTGTACCCACTGTGCGCAGAATCCCATTTTAGTTAGGCATGCACTGAGGAAATCCCATTCAATCCTGTCATACGCCTTCTGCATATCTAGCTTTAAGAGTGCTTGAAACTTCTTTTTTCTCTCCCGAGTGCGTAATCTGTGTAGCACTTCCTGTACCAGCAATATATTATCTTGTATCATCCTTCCCTCCACAAATGCAGCCTGCTCTTCAGCAATTAGAATTGTTAGCAGGGGTTTTAATCTATTGGTTAGCACTTTTGATATAATTTTGTAAATGAAATTGCAAAGGCTAATTGGGTGAAACTGTTCCAGCTTTTCTGGATTTGGAACTTTGGGAATAAGGGTAATGAGCGTACTGTTCATAGCTGGATTGAGATAGACGACGGGCCAATATAGGTTAGGCGTACCCAAAAGCAACCCGTCCCCCCCCTCCCTTCTCTCTCTCCATCTGGTTGTCCTATTTGACCGCTAATGAGTGTCGATGCCCTGCAATTGCAAGGAAACATTCCCCACTCCTCCTCATTTCGACGACACTTCCCATCGAGATGCATACTGAACAAGTTGGGACTGTACATGCATGTCTCTTTCAGTTTACTTGAATTAACTTGACACGGAATTTAAAAAAATTGAAAGATCTCTAATTTTCTCCAATCTCTACTTAAAAGATGGGGGATTTTAAACTAGGATGTCCTGTGGTGATTTGGTTTTTCTTATTTAGACATTTCTTTAAATGAAATTCATGAGAAATTTCGGAAGCGTGGAAACAAGGAAGATGTAAATATAAATTGTTAAATTAAAATTTTCCCACTAATTTTTTTTTTAATGTGATAGAATATTTTAAAAGTTTGACCAACTAAGTGATTTAACGGTTTATAACTGCCTTTTAAGCAAGTGGATTAGTTTTAAAAATTACCAAACATCTATTATTTTAATATGCTAAGTTTTTAAAAGAATCTTACTGTACTTGTTTTTAATCTCACTAACTTCTTAGACTATTCTATAAAGTGATATTTTTTATAATTCAAGAAGTATCAATTACACATGTACACATTCTCTCTTTCATGTGGAATCGAATCTCATATGTATATGGGGTTTAGGGCAATAAGCGAGACAACTATGTGTGTGTGTTTGTCATTCACTTTCACAGCAATATGTTCTACTCAATTCATCTGTAGTTCTGAACATTAGAAGCCGGAAAAAAAATATCGAAAAGCAGTTATGCACTCTTAAAATCTTTCCAGCAAAAGTATGTAACGACAGTTGCTTTGTGCTGTCGACTTGAGAAAAGTAGATTTGAATTCAAAGAACTTCTAAATAGTTCTATATAGTTTTATCAAAGGTCAAAACTTCCCATGAAAGAACGTAATACTTAAAATTGATGGTCGAAAACCATTTTAAAACATTTTCCTAAAATGAAGTATTATTTGGGCCAAAAATAGAAATGACAAGCTCGCTCTCTCTCTCTCTCTCTCTCTCTCTCTCTCTCTCTCTCAGCTGTGAAGAACCTTGCATGAAATTGTGACCTAATTGTGTCCAAGAACTCTGCAAGTGACAACTGTGATTATAAGTTAGCTAGCTTTGATCAAGTTACATGTTACATGCAAGGATAATGCTAAGCATAGCAAGAATTTCACATTTCACCCTGTCAATAAGTTTTGTGCAAATCTCTTTACTCTTCCAAAATAAGACATCATAGAGCCCCAATAAAAAAAGAAGGAAGCACTAGACATGATTTTAAGGCAATATATTTTCCAAAATTACCAAAGCCTGATGCACTAGATGGTTGTCTTGATTATTTCCCAATATACATGTCTTTTCCATAATATCCGCGAATGTGATAATACTTCAAAAACCAAGATCGCAAAGTATTTGTATCTATCTATTGGAAAGCTTCTAAAATAATTTTACCAAAAAAAAAGGAAAAAGATTAGAAGCAAATTAAATCCCCAGGGTAATCATTTGGGAGCTCTACGGTGTATTGCACACATGCAACCATTTACATGGACCATTTCTTGACATAACAAGCACACAAACACACACCCGTTTGATTCGTGAGAGTTTCGCATGGAAATAATCATGGAAATGAATATGGTGCACGAAATGATATGGACTATCCAGTTTGTATCAGTTCTACATCCATGGTCGATTTTAGGATACAAGTGCATTTTAAACAGACATTAAAATTAGAAAGAACACACATTTGCTTAGCATCACTGAGGAGCTTAGGAGTTACACCATTTTAATCACTGTAACATAAATATGCTTTTTATATAAAAAAAAAGTTATGCATAGAAAATTAGCCTCCTTTAATTAAGACCAGAACTGTTCCCAGTCCGACGAGAACAATTCGGTATCACTGGGTAGCGTCTCCATGTCAATATTGCTTCCTAGTCCTCTTGCTTGCAAAGGAATTGTCCCATGGTCTTCAGAGACACCTGAACTATCTGGCGATGAGCTCGCTCTCTCCACGAAAGGAGGACTGCTCTGATGAGATGATGCCATTTCCTGATGATGCCGATGATGATCATCCTCCGATATGGTGCCTTGTTGAAATGTGTGGCTGCTTCTAATGATTTCTCACATCGGTCTCCGGTCGAATGACCTCAAGGTCTTTGTTTTCTTGTACACCCGGCACACACTGAATTCATGCCTCGGCTGCAATTATAGACACAAACGAGAGACATCAGTCACATGTCGTTGCTCGATTTGTTCGTGTTCTTACGACAAGAAGAAATCAAAAGCGATGTCAATCTATTCCGCTGTGGCTCTATTTCATTTTGTTTCTTTGGGTTCAAGAATTGGTGCAGATCTATTTGCCTATAAAAGAGGCTAGCTAAGTTTTAGATTAGAAACTCAATGCGATGGATTAAACTATTACTTTTGCTTCCGAGACGACATAGAACATGTAAAGACAAAGACGAACGAGAATATGTCTAGGTTGCTGCAAGAACTTGCACTTATGTTACTGGGATCTTCTTGTTTTAATTACTCTTAATACCATTGCAGTTACACCACTACAGCATAACAATGTCTAGAATTAGATCACACGAGAAACATTTGAAATCATGTTAAATTATTCCATACGTGTGTGACATAGATTATCCGACAGTTTACGATAAACATTGGATTAGGGCATCACACACCACCACTGGGATTTCTTGAGGAGAAGAAGCCTCTCCTTCAATGGCCTTGTACTCATTCATCTTCCATTCGGTTTTCACGCCATTCGGAGCCCGTCCTGTATAGAACACCATAGTTCTCTTCAGTCCAATAATGCGATTGCTCGAGTAGACAAAACCAGGAGAACCCGTAGCTTTCCAGTAGCCAGTGGTAGTGAGCCGCCTCGGCCTACTACCATGGTACTCGCTATCTTGCCTGGGGATGAAGAAGAACCATTGCTCTGGATCTGCGTGGCATAGATCTGCCGCAAATTCTGGATCCAAAAGAATTTTGTTCCATAATAGAATAGAAAGCATAGATCAAAGATCTGTATTTGGTGGAATTGTAATTGTTTTTTAAACAGTTCTAACACTTGGGCATGGGTTCGAAATTGTTCATGAAATTATGGACTTTGTGTACATAGTGGATGCATATGAACACTGCTTGGAAAATATAAATCATGAATTACGGAATGATATCTCCAATTGATACATGCTAAAATATAAGCTTGCTGCAAAAAAGTTGAATCCCATTGCATTAAACCTATTTATAAGAAAACCATACATAGATATCAATAATTAGGGCCTAACAGGTACAACTTCCATATGAAATTCTCCAAGTTCTGGTTGGTTCTTTTCTTTTCAGACGAGGGCAGAAAAAGTGAAGCCCATCAAACATTATCTGTCGTAATCTGTTCTCCCACACTCGTGATACTTAATAAGAAACAGTGTTTCGAAGGAGAATCCATTTTACAATTTGAAGATTGCAAGAAATCTTGAAAGAGAAGCATCTCAGACCATTGTTTCACCAGAGTTGAAAAGCGCAAATAGCAAATACATTTAGAAATGCCTAGTACGTGCAGGGGAAAAAATGGCTGGATCAATAACGAAAGTTCCGAGGCTAATTAAAAGAAAATCGCAATGCTTTGTTTTTCTCTCTCTCCAGGCATATCTCTTAATGGGAAAAGGCTTTGCAACATGAAAACAAGAGATGATCAAAAAGAAGAAGAAGAAGAAGCAAGGATTGCGACGTACGGGGAAGGTCCCATGGATCGAACTCGTAGATATCAAGAACAGGTATGACTCGTTGAATCTGCCCGAGTAGAGCCTCTCTAGTTGCCTCGAGCTTGTTTCGTAAATAGAACGAAACCAGCTCTTCTTCGGTCGGGAAGAACCGAAACCCTGGTGGCAAACCCTCCATCTCTCTCTCTCTCTCTCAAAACAACTTGCTTTTGGCTTTTCTATCCTTTTGCTTTTGTTTGTAGTTGTATGCAAGAACGTGTTGAGCTCGTAACATATAAATAAGCGAGGAGAGAGCTTTTTTTTTTAGGGGGGGGGGGGGAGAGAGAGAGAGAGAGAGAGAGAGAGCTTCGATAGCAGCGAAATAAGAGAGAGACACCAGGGTTATGGTATAGTTTTCCCGGGTTGTATTTTGTCGTCATTGCAATGAAACTCAGGACCACCGCGTGCCTGCCTGTCTATATGACACGGACTATTATTCCGCGAGCACAATATCACAAATTGGATGGGAGAAGGGAGCACTATATATAAACCGGATTAGGAGCCATGGGGTGGACACACTTATGCTAAAGGAACAACACTTACTATGATATCATGTTAGAAAATCAAACTCAAAAGCTTAAACTTTTAGATGGATGGAAACCACATGTATATAAATAGCATATAAAATTTATTATCAAATCATGTGGGATAAAATTTTAATAATTTTGACTCATGTAATGTTGTATCCTTCCCACATGGTGATCCAACGCTCACTATAAAATGAAATTATTGTGAAAAGAGATTCAGTGGATTTGATCTCTCCCTTGGGATTCTCACAGTGAAGTCATTGAGTTTCCACTATACCTCCTAACATAAACTAAACCTCCATCTCTCCCTCCCCCCTACTCTCTCTCGTCCCTCCCTGTCTCGCCTGCCTTGCCCGCGCTGCTAGCATCGCTCCCCCTCAACGTCCTTGAGCAACCTCAAAGCTAAACTTTGAGCGGTCGCTCTACCGAGCTGTCGCCGTCGCCCTCGAGACCTCTCTCTCCACGTAATTAAAACCCATCGACGTGAGATCGATAACTTCCAACGACCTCAACCAGAGGTCAAGCCTAGATATGTGACAGGCAGAGGGAAGGAGGGAGGGAGACAGGCAGAGGGAAGGAGGGGGGGTTACGTAGATCAAAGATGTAAGGACTCTAGCCCTGCAATCACTTCTAACGTATGGTTGGGAATATGACAACAATGAAGCTGATTTATATCTAGGATCAATGATATCGGGGGGAGATCTCTTCGCAATCTTAAGGTAAATATTTATTTTGTGGAGGGTGTGAAAGCCTTAGTTACACTAAATTAAAAAAAGAAAATTAGCAGGAAAAATTTAAAAATTATCTCCTAGCTACAATTTTAAAAAATAAAAAATAAATAAAAGAAGAAGAAGAGAGAACCGTGATTTCCCTTTATAATTATGAAACATAAATGGAAATATTCTAAGTTTTGACAATCTATGAGATATCCTTTCCCTTTATAATTATATAACAGACATAAAAAGATTCTATGTATTTGCCAATCAAGGTTTATGTATATTGAAAGTTTCAGATATTTTGCAATAAATAAAAGTCAAAGAGTGAAAGGCCGGTGTCAAGGAAAAGAGAAAGTAAGCTTCAATAGTAATGTCGTGGAAACTTGATGACAACCGTATGTAATTAAACCTACCTATTAGGTTATATTCATCTTAGTTTATTTCGACATGAACATTGATTAGGAGATGATTTACTTAAAAAGTGAAACTGTGATTGCATAACTCATTAATAAAGCCAGAAGAAAACAATACTTCATGAGGCAAATCAAATTCCTACAATATAACATTGCCCGTGCTATACACCAATCTATGTGCAAGCATTTACATATTGTGACAATTTTAAGTATTTCGAGTTAAAACAAATAAAATGCATTCATTGCAAAATCTTACTAAGTAAGAATCAAAAGTCAACCCAATTAATGATTTTGCTAAAGGCATCCTTAAAACAAGTTAGGCAAATTGCAATTACTGCCTCGATGTTTCCCAATTATCTTTTTTCTATCTATATTTTCTCCTTTTAATTTCTCTTGGACAACTTTGCTGCAACAAATTACAGTATAATTTGTTCTGCAACAAACTCATATTTGTCCTGCGTATGCATGCAGGCAGAAGTTTGGCGCATATCGAAGATGTTTTGGCCATATTTCCAAGTCTATTTACTTGACTAACTCATTTAGACGTCTTAAATTCAACATCCGGTTTGTCTCTATGCTATATAATTTCAAACGTCGATCCACATCATTTCTTTCTGGGAATCCAGGTAATTTTCATCCATCAATCTAGAATCCTAATGGAATTTCTCTTCTTATCGTGACTTGACCTTTTCGCAATGTAGAAGAAGCTTCCCTTGGGCCTGACGGAATCACATTATCATTAAACCATCATAATATGTTCCCTAAAAATATATAGAAAATATTAATTTAAAAATAATTATACTCACTTGTTTTGTTACGAAGAAATTCACTCTAAATTGATAAAGTTCATATAAACTTCCCAACTACCAAAGGGAAGTTGTTTTTATGTAATCTTGTAATCTACGCAATTTTTACTTAGTCAAGTAGCTGGTAAGTCACATTAGAATATTCTGTCAAGAGTGTGGAAAGAACTCTTTGTATATGTTCAAGGGGGACGTCAAAACTGGTTGCTCCTTTTCCACCTTGATTACTTATGAAAAAAGGGGGTTAGTCAGTCAATCAAGAGATTCGTGAAAAAGTTTTGGAAACATGTCCTTTTATTTTTTTGCCAATTAAAAGAGTATGAATTAGGGTCCAAATGAGGATAGTTTTGAGAACACATTACGTGATCGATACAACTAATGCGGAACTAATTTTTTTTTTTTAATGACCTAGGAAATCCGCGCACCGTATCAACACGGACAGCCTCGATAGGCTCGAGGTGACAGGGGGTAAACCCTGGGGCCCCACGGGAGGACCCATCACTCCCGTGGAACGAGTAAGACGCCAAGCGTCTCCGCGGAGAGTTGAACCCTCTCCCTCCTAGAAGGGGTCAGTGGGTCCCCCCACGGTGGGGAAAACTTAACCAATGGAGCCACCGCGGCCGGTGGTCTAATGCGGAACTAATTACGTTAAGAAATTGAGAGAAAAAAAAAAAAAAAGTCCTCCCCTTTATTTAAAGTTCATTTTGGAAGTAAATGATTTGCTATATTTTATAGATTAATTGGATTCATGTGCAAGAGTAAAAAAGAAGATGGTGTAAGGCCTCTGCTTCCTTTTTTCCCGAAGAATGGTTCAAGTAGACCTTGCTCATCATGGAAATGAAATCTCGTTTACTGCAGTTAGGCCGGGATTAAATTTGTCAGGTCTTTTGTATCTTCTTCACCAGTCTTGACGTTGAGTCCAGACTCTAGAGTGCGTGGTCCAATGGAATTGACTTGGGCGGGTATGATGAATCACAATTCATTTTATTACTCGAAAAGACACTGTGATGGGTGCTTTTTTGGTGTAATTTTGGATGCTTCATCATGAGGATTTGCACAGATCTTACATATCCCATTTAATAATGAAAAGAGCAAACCGAGTATGTTGATTTCGTCATGTCCCTCATCGATTCATCTCCACTTCCAATTTCTGAAATACAATATGCAACATTCAAGCTTATTTCAAGTTTATTACTTAGCAATTTCTCAGTTTATTAGCAATTGATTTTAAAAATGCTGGGTATCGTGTCAAATCGGGAATGGCCCTTTTAATAAGTGGATCATATTCTACAACTAATAATAGTCTGGCACATCATTTCGTAAACTTATATTGTAAACCAATTTTAATAAGTTTAACACTTCTCTTTAGTATAAGTAGTTTCCAAATCACTTTTTCACATATGCACAGTGCTAAAAGATGCATTGTACTTTTAAATGTTAATTATTCATTACTAGTTTCCGTGGTAGAAATCACCCAAGAATCCTATCCCACACCCTAATCTCCTCTAACCACCACAGGCTGCCATCAGAAATCACTTTGCCACGGCCACCATTGTCGTCAATCCGCCAAAAACGCAGCAAGATAGAAAGAAAAATGATGATTTCATAAATAAAACTGAAACCGAAATTGATTGTGTCTAATTTGAAAAGTCATAAAGCAAGTTTGCAAATCACTCTTCATATATTTATCTTATTTATTTTTCTTATGACACGGTTTCTAAACTCTTTGACTCAATTAATGCGCACTGACATACGCAAACCATCTCCTATTCATCCATAGGATTAGACTCCATTCATATGGGATGGTGGGGATGCCCAAGATTATCCACGAGATGCGCAAGATTTAATTGCATGACACTCAAATCAATCCTAAAATTTTCAGTTTTGTAAATGTAGTCCTAAACTTCTACGTGAAATTTCAAGATAATTATTCTGGCCAGTTACCATTGTAAATCACTGACGTGGCGATCTACATGTTATTTACATCAGCATGCTATGTAAGATGGTCCAGCAATGACTTGATGCCGCATCAACAATTTTCTGAGAAGACTATATTAGAAATTCATGCAAAAGTGTGAATAACATTGGCAAAATTGAAATTTTTATGAGTAAATTGACATCCGTATAGTAAATTTAAAATTAATTGGGTAATTATCTCTTATATTGTGCTTTGGGATAGCTTCTATTTCCTTAAATGATTTCAAAGAAAAAATTGCCTACTCTAAAGTATCTTAGCGAAGCCCAAGATCATCAAATGAGAGAGGGTCCACCTGGTTCAAAGGTGTGCGTAGCGTAATTCAAGTTTATATGTCTCTACGAGGGCTTGACTTAAATCATACTATAACCATCCCTCCCTCCCTCCCTCCCTCGCTCCCAGAATCTTTCTTTAACTTTTGGCGCCATCCATGAAACAACGTGTGATGCTCTTTTCTCGTCCATTAGCGCGTGGAATCTGCACGACTTTGCACCACAATACAATCATGGAGAGAACCGCGTCAAGCTTCCGAGTTGACTTGCCCTTTGGCTTCCCCTTTTTCCACAGGTTTTTCAATACTTTTATTGGTGCAGAATCCACGGCTCTTTATAGTGACGCGGTTATGGATGTTTCATGCGACCTTCCATGGATGGGAAATGCGACAGGACAGAGTGTGAATGCTCTAATAATTCCAAAACGGATGGTCGAACCAAGCGGAGAATTGCGAGGACGACTTGAGCCTAGACTTTTTGTCTAGTAATAGCACAGCTATGGTCAAGCTGTTTTTAATTAATTATATTTGGGTTGTTAAAGTCAGCAAAAGTGCGCAACAGATTTCAATTCGATTTTTAATGAGGGCCAACCTCACATATTTGAAAAACAATTACGGCACGAACACAATTGATTTGCTTCACACCCATATAGATTTGACTACAATATTATTTGAATTTTCAAATGATACACAGGCTGGATTTTAAAATTAATCCGTATTTCTACTGCCTGTTAGTGTGTGAAGTTTTTCTTTTCCTCTCGTCTTGCGAATTAACTCAGTGAAACTACTTTTAAGTTTATCGTATCATAAAGAATAGGCATTCACAAGTAAGGTGACCCTATTTGTTCGTTTGCACATTTCAAAACTATTAGAAATCAAGCTATAAGTGACGAAATTTAAAACGTGATTGAAAGACCGATGTCTTTAATTATTGCACTTCATATAATTTTAACATGAAAATCAATTGAAGAATTTGATAAGCGAAAAGATGAAATATATTCCTTTTTGGGTTAATATCATAGTACCCCCAAATCGATATAACTATAACAATTTTACCTGAAATTACTTTTTTTTTATTACAAAAAACTCTTCAAACCGGTACATTGTGACATATTTACCTAAAATTAATTTTTTAATCACTAAAAACCCCCCAAACTATTATATTTTTGATAAATTTATCATCCATTAGTTTCCAGTAAATTAGATTAACACCATGAAAAATAAAATAAAAAATAAAAAACAGTACTTTTGTGACAGACAGAAAGTAAAATCTCAAACCGATGTATTCGTCAACCGTTATATGTCATCTAATTCAATAATTTAACAAAAATTAATGGAGAGTAAATTTATTACAAATATATCAATTTGATATATTTTGTATCATTAACTCTTCCTTTTTTTATAATTCAAGGGTAAGAATGTTGACAACCGGATAAAAATTCCTATTCAACTTAATCTTTTCCTTTTGGAGGTTTAAGATATTGTTGGGGTAATAGCTTAACTTGTCGTATCAATCAATGCTCGACCTTTTCACGTCTACGGAACTTCGGGGTCATTACTCTGCTAAAGTCATATGTCTGATTAAATTTTCTTAGATAAGTACTAGGATTTCTAGACCATTAATTTATTCTTAGTCGAACAGCAGGTTGAATTCAGTGATCGACAAGACGATTTCTTCGTGGAAAGTGTCTGCTATCAAGTTCGGGTGTTTTCACTCTTTCTCAGCTCTTTCTAGAATCCTATTTCTCTTATCATGTGATGTAGCAAATTACGTATAGATTTATCAGAAGCACTTCAACAGCTTCATTACCTTTAAATTATAGGTACTCACCTAGACCTTTTAAATAGATAGATCGGGTCAAGCTAAATTTGAATTGAGTCTTAAATGGTCCGACACAAATTAACTCATTAATCTGTTTACACTTCTATATTTAACCCAATTAAGGAACTCATTCTAATGATTTTTTTTTTTTAAAGATTATATTTTAAAAATACTTCCAAATCTAGGAAAACTTTTTTTTATGATTTTTTTAAAAAAAATGGTATTAATAAAACACTTTCATTAAATAAAAATTTATTTGACAACTTTTATAATTTTTTTCAAAAAATGGAGGCTCTGTTTTTTCTTGAAAATGTTTGTTAGGAAGTTAATTTCTAGGAAAATAATAATATTTTAATTACATTTACCTGAAATTTGAAAATAAATTAAAAAATGTTTTCCATTATTTGGTATGAAAAATCTTATTTGATTTTCCTCCATGCATTCCTTTTAATAATTTTTTTATTTCTTTTATTTTATAAAAAGTCGATCTTTTAATTTTTAAAAATTTGAATTTTTAATTTGTTTTTCTTTATCCTTCTTCTTTAGGCGATGGCCATCCATGGCGACAACCAGCGAGGTCTTAACCTCACCAAATTCGTAAGCTTGAGTCTCGCTAGATCGGCGAGGCCTTGGCCTCGCCTAATTAGCAAGCTCGAGCTTCGCAAGCATCCAACGAGCTCAACTCTCTTCTAGTTGGGTGTCGTCGTGGCTGGCCATTGGCCAAGGAAGATGGGAGCAAGAAAAAGAAAGGAAAAAAGGAAGGAAAAAAGAAAAAGAAAAAGTAATTTTGATTTTTTAAAAATATATTTACAAGGCTGAAGAGAGAGAGTATGTGGATGAGCTTAGTGGGTTGAAAATGAGTTCTAAACTCATCCCACTTAGATCCATCTATTTTGGCCTTTAAGTTTAAAATCCATTTGAGGTAGGTTCTTCAAAATTGAATTACTCATTTTGACTAGTCTAGTATTCACCTATTATATGAGTAACAAATAGGATTGTATGTAACAATAATATGGGGAAAATTCCAAATAAGGACTCAAAGTACCCTCAGTTACTCAAATAAGAGCCCAAAGTGAATCTTATTTTAAATAAGGGCTTGAAGTAAATTTTGTATCAAATAAAGGCATGAAGCGTCATATCAATTTCAAAGAAGGACTTAACCTCATCGGTTGGTTAAAGGCATTTTCGTTCTTTACTTTTTATTATTTTCTTTAATTTTTTCTATTTCTATTCTTTTTTAAAAAAAAAAAAGAAAAAAAGAAAATATAGGCGGGAGGAATAGACCACCTGCGTTTTTTCTTTTCAATTTGTTTCTTTAGTTTAAGCCTTTTTTTTTCGTTTTTTGAAAAGAAAAAATATAAAAATAGAACAAAATAAGAAAATAAGAAAAACTAAAGGATGGAAATACTCTTGAAGGCCAAGTCCTTCGTTGAGACTTACATGACTACTTCAAACCCTTATTTTAAATAAAATCCACTTCAAACCCTTATTTGAGAAAAATAGAGCATTTTAAGCCTTTATTTGAGACATGATTTACTTCAGACCTTTATTTAAGAAATTGATGGCACTTTGGACTCTCATTTGGAATTTTCTCTATATGTTGTTATTAGGCACCATTACTAGAAAATATATGTCATCTCCCTTTTGTTTGCATAGGCAAGTTGCACATTTAATCTTTATTATCTTTAAATATGCCACAATTTAGCCCATATACTTTATGAAGTATTGACACTCTTCGAGAGCTTTCATGTCATGTTAAACACTCTGATATGTGTCCAACACTCTTAGACACTCAACACATATCAAAAAATTGGATACTTGATTAACTTTCCCGACACTCTCTAATACTCGAGTCGAAATTTCAATATGCGAGTTTTCAACATGTGATTCCAACACGCAAGGTCAAGTTTAAAATTTTTTAATAAATGGTACGTCAAAATATATATATGTGAAAAAATAATAAATAAATAAAAATAAATAAAAAAATAATTAATTGGAAAAGAAGAAAAATATAGTTTTATCTTTTCTTCTGACTTTCACTTCCGTCATATATAATTCACCTCTCAAATTTTTTTCTCTCTTTTCTTCCAACTCATTTGATTTAAGAGTCTAGAATGTGAATTGTTTTTTTCCTCTGAGTTTTATGGATTATTGTAATAGAATTGAATTTGTTAAATTAAAATAATGAATAATTTTAATAAATGGTGGATTATTATTTTTAGTGTAAATTCATTTTAGGCTTTTTTTATTATTTATTTATTTATAAATTTGAATCAAATTAATGATAATTTATTGTATATAAAAAAATATCTATTTAATTTATAACATGTCTCAATATGTTAGAATTCTCTATTTTTTTAGAAATAACGTGTCGACATATTGTGTCGTGTCAAGTCGCGTGTTACGTATTATTATCGGTGCTACTTAATTGCAAAGACTTGTTCTTTATTTTATGGAAATATAATGAAATCGACCAATTTTTGGTGAAATATCGACTGAAATTGCACGTGTTTGTTCGTTCGAATAAAATGCGCGGACCCCATGCAGGCAACCACCGCCACGACAGCGGGCCTCACAGCAATTGCAAGAAAACATTCCCTGCCTCCTCATTTTTTTATGACACTTCCCATCAAAGGCATATAAAATCTGTCTGTTAGGGTAGTACATGCACGTCTCTCTCAATTTAGTTGAATTAATTCAGCATTATAAATATATATAATTGAAAAATTACTAATTTCTTTAATCTCTACCTAAAAGATGTGTTTCCCAGCTAACAAGTGTAGCTTTATGCGTGGTTTGATTGTACCTTTTTTAGGCTTTTCTTCTAATGAATTTCATGAGAATTTTCAATAGAGTGGAAACAAAAATTATGGAAACGTACCACCGCCTGCGGTGGCCCAATTAGATAAGGCCTTCATAATCCTTTGCGAGGAGGAGAGGAATTCGAATCCTGCTGGCCGCACGGAATCTTAAACGCGACGTCAGGGTGATGAGTCATCGCTAGCGTCGCCCCAAGGTTTGCCCACCGGCTGTCAGCTTACGGGGTTCCCTGGGTCATCAAAAAAAAAATATGAAAATGTGGATCGTTAAATCATAATTTTTCTCATTGAAATTTTTTTCATATTCTAAGAGTACTTTGAAAGCTTGCTATATTAAGTTATTTGACGATCTACGGATGGCTTTTAAATGAGTGGATTATTTACCAACCAATCAAGTTCTACTCCGCACTTCATATACTTACTTCTTAGAAGAACTTACTATAATTATTATCTTTTATGTTACTAGCTACTTAGACTAATCCATAGAGTTTTACTTTTCTTAATTCAAGAAGTATTAATTCGGCAGGTTGGACCCATTTTCTCTTTCACGTAGAAGTGGATCTCATATGTATATGGGGGATTTAGGCATTAGAAAGATAACAATATTTCGACAAAAAAAAAAAACAACGTATAAAATAATTTGACATATTTAGAGGGTCATTCACTTTCAAGACTTCTAGCATTATTTGTAGTTCATAATATTGCAAGTTTGAAAATATTTTGAAAAGCAATTATGTACTCCTAAAGTATTTTGCCCAAAAGTAGATAACAACAGTTGCTTTGAATTGTTGACTCGGAAAAAATAGGCATTGAACTCCAAGAACTTCATAATACTTTTTATCAAACAACAAAACTTTCCATAAAAAGCCTTAATTATTGAATTTGAGTGCCCGACACTACTTTTAAAAATCTACCCAAACTAAAGTATTGCTTTATATTTTTCTGCATGAAGGTGCTGCATAGCTATGTAGAACCTTACATTATGTGTTTGCCTTATTGTGTCCAAGAACTCCGCAAGTCACAACCGTGATTAGAAGTTAGCTGGCTTTGATGAAGTTTAGCATGGTAGCTCTATTTCTATTCATTAACTCCTATCACGAGTTACATGCACGAATAGGTAAGGATACTAAATTAATCATACTGTGGCAAATTGAAAGCAGCTATTTGAGTAAATGATGATATTTACATACCCAACAAGAACTTAACATTTTTCTTGGTCGATCTATTTTGTATAACTCTTTACTATTCCTAGATAAGACGTCATAGCCACCCCCTAAAAAGGAGGAGCAAGATATGATCTCAAGGCAATATACTGCCAAAATTAATAAAGCCTGATGCACAAGATGGCTATGTTGATTAGACCTTTTATATTAGTTCTACATTGATGGTCAAATTTAGGATACAAGCCCACCGTGAACAGACATAGAATTCAAGAGAACTACGCATCTAATTGGCATCACCAAGGTGACTAAGAGTTTACCCATTTTAATTATGACAACGCGAATTGCTATTGTTTAGTTATACATAGTAAATTAGCTTTCTTAGTTAATACCAGAATTGATCCCAGTCCTGCAAGAACAGTTCGCTATCATCGGGCAGCATCTCCATGTCAATACAGCTTCCTAGTCCTCCTGCTTGCGATGGAATTGTCCCAAGGTCTTTGGAGGCGCATGAACTGTCTGGTGATGAGCTTGCTCTCTCCATGGGCGGAGAACTGCCTCGACGAGATGATGTCATTTCTAGAGGATGTCGATCATCATTTGGCATGGTGTTCTGTTGAAATGTCTGGCTGCTTCTAATGATTTCTCCCATCGGTCTTCGGTCGAAAGACCTCAAGGTCTTCGTTTTCTTGTACACCCGGCACACACTGAATTCATGCCTTGGCTGCAATCATATACACAAATGAGAGACATTAGTCATGTGCCGTTGTTTGACTCTTGCGTGTTCTGACAACAAGGACTCAAAAGAGACAATCCAATCTGCTGTGGTCTATTACATTTTATTTTTTCCGGTTCAAGAATTGGCGTAGATCTATTTGCGTATAGAAGTGACCGGTTGAGTATTAGATTGAAAACTCAATGCGATAATAGAACATGTAAGGATAAAGACGAATGGGAAATTGTCCAGATTGGTGCAAGCACTTGCACTTATAATGCCTGGATCTTCTTGTCTTGATTACTCTTAATACCATTGCAGTGACGCCACCACTCCAGCATAACAATGTCCAGAATAAGATTACGCAACATTTGAAAGTATGTTAAATTTTCGTACAGTTTTTTCGATAAACATTGGATTAGGGCATCACATACCACCACCGAGATCTCTTGAGGAGAAGAAGCCTCCCCTTCGGTGGCCCTGTACTCATTCATCTTCCATTCAGTTTTCACGCCACTCGGAGCCCGTCCTGTATAGAACACCATTGTTCTCTTCACCCCCACTATGCGATTGCTCGAGTAGACTAAACCGGGAGAGCCCGTAGCTTTCCAGTACCCAGTGGTCGTGAGCCGCCTCGGCCTCCCACCACGGTACTCACTCTCTTGCCTCGGGATGAAGAAGAACCATTGCTCCGGATCTCTGCAGCATAGATCTCCCGCAAATTCTGGATCCAGAAGAATTTTTTGTTTCATGATAGAATAGAGAGTATGGATCAAAGATCTGTAATCTTTCTTTGGTGGAATTGTAACTGTTTTTTAAATAGTTCTAACACATTAGCATGTGTTCAAAATTGTTCATGAGATTGTATACCGTCCATAAATATTGTGGTGCATATGAACACTGCTTGGAAAAATAAAAATCTTAAATTATGAAATGATCCTCCAACTTATTTAGAAGAAAACCATACATCCTGAATGCTACAGAAAAGTCAAACCCATCGCATTAAACTTATTTAGAAGAAAACCGTATATTTATATCCATAAATTAGGACCTAACAGGCACAACTTCCGTATTAAATGCTCCAAATTTTCGTTGGTTCTTCTCTTCTCAGACAAGGGCAGAAAAAGTGAAGCCCATCATCTATTATCCGTCGTACTTAATAAGAGACTTCGTATCGAAGGAGTGTCCATTTTATAATTCATAAAAATGCAAGAAAACTTAAATGAGAAGCATCTGAGGCCACTGTTTCAGTAAAGTCGAAAAGGGCATATAGCAAATACCCATAGAAATGCCTAGTACATCCGCATAATAAAAAGCTGGATCGAGAATGATAATATTGAGGTTAATTAAAATAGAAATTGCAATGCTTTATCTTCTCTCTCTACAGGCATATATTTCAATTGGAATAGGCTGAAGAAGAAGAAGAAGAAGAAGAAGCAGAAGAAGAAGAAGAAGAAGAAGAAGAAGAAGAAGAAGAAGAAGAAGAAGAAGAAGAGGAGGAGGAGGAGGAGGAGTGTCAAGGATTGGGACATACGGGGAAGGTCCGACGGATGGAACTCATAGATATCAACAACCGGTATGACCCGGTGAATAAGCCCGTGCAGAGCCTGTCTTGTTCCCTCGAGCTTGTTTCGTAAATAGAACGAAACCAACTCTTCTTCGGTCGGGAAGAATCTGAACCCTGGTGGCAAATCCTCCATCTCTCTCTCTCTCTCTCTCTCTCTCTCAACAACTTGCTTATGGCTTTTTTTGTTTGCAGTTATATAGAAGAACGTGTTGAGATCGTCACATATATATTGCGAAACCAAGAGAACGTACTCTCGTGGAAGGGTTAATAGAAGAAGAAAAATAGAGGAGAGAAGAGAGAGAGAGAGAGAGAGAGGGACGTCGGTTTTGCTTGGAAATTTCCACGCGCTTGCGTTGGAGAAAAACTTGGAAATCTTTCCCTTGAAAGTGCTATCCCGGGTTGTATTTTTCTCTTTTCTTTAATGGTGGTCATCATTGCAGTGAAACTTTGAAACTTTGCACCGCCGCGTGCTCCCAGAATAACGACACAAACTAATATTCCATGAGCACAATATCACAAATTGGACCGGCTTTTGTACTACTAGAGATTTACTTAGGAGATTATATAAAATTCCGTGTATTTGGCATGATTGGTTCTGATTGATTGCAATCGATATTTTTTATTATTTTATAGTTATCTAGTAAAGCCTATAAATAAGTTCATGTACTATTTGTTTGATAATGAATGGATTTTTTTTTTTTTTTTGTTATAACATTTCTACATCTGCATTATCCTTGTCTAATACTTTTATGGTTCCCAAACTCTCCTCAACTTCAGCTTTGATAGGAAAATTTTGTGAACTTGATTGTGATGTTCATTTCTCTTCTCATGGTTGTTATGGGTAGGGATCATGACCGGGAAAGAATATTGAAATAGGCTATAGAAGGGGATGCTTATTTGAGCTCATTTCCTTAATTATTCATTAACTTTTTTGTTGGTAATGTTACCACAATGTCTTCTGAAACTTGGCATTCTCAATTAAGTCATGCTTCTTCCTGTTGATTAAGATATTTGATTTTAAATGATTAATTATGTTATATCAATCATAAACATCTTAGTTATCTGCTCGTCAATTGGGGAAACACCATGTCATGCCGTTTGATCTCAATGTATTTTTTTTCTCTTGCTCCTGTCAATCTCGTTCGCTATGATATTTGGGGACTATCTCCAACCCCCACCATGGGAGGCGTTGTTATTTTATAATCTTTGTGGATGATCATTCTCATTATGTATTGTTTTATCTTATAAAAAATTGATATGAATTTACTTGTATACAGTATAATTTTATTGTCATGATAAAAACACATTTTTTTCTCAAGATATTAAGGTTTTTGGTATTGATAATGCCATGATATATAGAAATAACGGATTCTTAGCATTCTCTCCCAAAATGGGATTATTATTTATTGTTCGTTTCTAGGAATCTCATAACAGACTAATCCATTGAATGCAAACATAGACATATTTTAGATATTACACGTAGTCTTCTAATCTCTATTTCCTATACAAAACAAGTTTGGAGAGAGACTTGTCTTACTGTTATATATACTATCAATTGTATCTCTTCACCTATCAATGATAACATTTCTACTTATGAGCACTTGTATAGTAGTGTTTCCAATTACAATCTTCTCCAAGTTTTTGGCAATTCTTGTTTTTACATCTCCTTCCACATGAACACACGAAGTTGGAACCTTTTGCCCATTTATGCTGATTCCTGGAGCACAAAGGGTATAGATATTAGGATCCTATCTCTAACTGTCTTTGTGTCTCTTGTCATATATTACATTTTGGGAATACAAGATGCTCTCATTTCTTTCACCCCATCAAATTGTTGACTCATGTTCCCTTTTTCACCAACACTTCAGTGGATTTGCTTCCGGAGAACCCACACCCCCATCCACTTTTGAATCTTCCTCTCCAAAATTTGCCTTCTTCCAATCTCGATGCAGCTTCTTCTGACAATACCATCTCGGCAGCATCCAACATGTCTGCGCCATTCGCGAATTCTCCACCAGCCAACATTCCTCCAAATATTCTAAGTTTTCAAGATCAATATGATATCATAGATTCAATCAATTTGCAATTCAATGTTTATTTATTTTGAAAAATTTCAGATATTCTGCATTCAATAAGATCGGATAGTGAAAAGCTGGTGTAAAGAAAAGGAAAATGTAAACTAATGTATTGTTAGAATCCCCAACTCAAAAACTTAAGCTTATAAATAGAAAGAGATCATGTATGCCTAAAGGACATATACACCTCCATTGTCAAATAATGTTGATAAATCAACACATATCAAAGTCATTGTCTGTCAATGGTCATATCGTGGAAACTTGATGAAATGATGTTTGAAAAAAAAAAAAGTACCCACTTGACAAATGCATGTGAGTTACCTAGACGTTATGTTAAATTCTTCATTAGGTGACCCGTGATTTGACATATATATATTGGTTTGATTTTGACCTACATATAACTATTGATAGATAATGACTTTGATATATGTTGATTTATGTCGAATTATTTGACAATGAGATTTATATGTTGTGGTCTCCGTCCATGTATCAGCTTAGGTTTTTAAATTGAACTTTCTAACAACACGTTAGCTTACTTTTTCCTTTTCTTTACACTACGTAGGACCACCAGCAATGACTAAACCGATCATGTCAAATCAATATTGATTTGAAGGATTATATAGGAATTTCACGCAAATGTTTATGATTAAATTGATAAAATTAAAAAGTTTATAACTAAATTGGCATCCATACAATTGGATTAAAAAACTGATTTTGTAATTTCCCTCTTAAAAAGTAAATGATTGGAAAGATATAAACTATGAAGTCATTTTTTTTTTATATTGTTTATAGGTATTCTCCGATATCTAAAATTGTAGGACTGCGTGGTTTGACATATAAATGTTATAACAGTCATAAAAAACAATGTCGTTTGGGTATTACTGAACCACTTAAATCCATTTAAACTCAAGTTGGAAGTATCAATCGACAAATAAATGCTCTCACACTTTGCTATAAGGTCACTAAAGGCATAAGAACACAGATTTTTGTGAAGAAATGAAATTAGGATCAAATGATATTCTATGAGGCAAACTCGTATTTGTTCTACATGTTCTGTGCATGCATGCAGGCAGAAGTTTCGTGCATACAACGGAATCGTTTGACCATTTCCAAGTAAACTATACTTCAGCGAAGAAATGTCTATAAGAAATGTCTATAAGAAATGTCTATTTATCTGACTGACTCATTTAGACATGTTAAATTCAACATTTCTGTCTATGCTACATCATTCAAGACACCGATACACATCATGTCTTTCTCGTGATCTAAGTAATTGTCCAACATCAATTTGGAATTTTACTGGCATTTCTCTCGTAATTTCACTTCACCCTCTTCGCAGTGTAGAGAAAGCTTAACATTAAGGCCAAAGGAAAAAATTAACTTTGCTTTTTGGCTGGCGAGAATTATCAAAAAAGTCATAACCCCTATTGTAATTATGCCAATTCAGTCCTAAACTTTTTCTTTTTGTCAATTCAGTCTTAAACTTTTTGTAATTGTGTCAATTCAGTCAATTGGGCCAAAATTTGTTGGTGAACGTTGATGCGGCCATCCGTGAACGATGACGTAGCTGTCCGGCAAATGATGACATGGCATTTTTAATTTTTTTTAATTTTTAATTCTTTATTTTTTCCATCTTCTCCTTCATCTAGCTAGTCGACACTGACAAGAGGTGAGGGCCAACGAGGGCAGCCTCATCATGGTGAGGCTCACCCTCATTGGCTACTAGTGAGAGCAAGTCTTGCCCAGCCATGGCAAGGTTGACCTCACCGTCATTGGGCAAGGCCTTGCCAGATCTAGGAGGCTCAATCTCGCTGGCATTGGTGAGACTCGCCGCAACAGCAATCTCACCGTTGCTGGGTGAGGCTTGCCCTCACCAGCCCTCCAGAGGAAGGAGAAGATGGGAAAAGAAAAGAATTAAAAAATTCGAAAAAATATAAAAGAAAAATTTAAAAAAATTACCACATCAGTGTTTACTAGACAGTCGGCACCGACCGACATCCACATCAACACCGGTCGGCTAAATTTGGCCGAATGAACTAAGTTGGCATTATTGCAAAAGGTTTAGGACTCAATTAGCACAATTACAATAGGTTTATGATTTTTTGGGTAATTCTCTCTTTTTTGCTGCAATGACAAAACCTACTTTAAAATAACAAAGTAATATATACTTGCCAAGAACCGGAAGGAAGACGTTTTATGTAGTATTGTAACTTACATGATTTTTGGTTAGTCGAGTGGCTTGTTAGTCACATTAGAACATTTCGTTAGGGACATGAAACTTTTATGATAACGCTCAATGAGCTACCAAACTGGCTGCCCCTTCATACTTTTAGTACTTATTAAAAAATGTGGCTAGTCATTTAATCAAGAGACCCATGAAAGGGTTCTGAAAACATATCATTTTATTTTTGGCCAATGAAAAGAACATGAAGTAGGGTCAAGATGAGGAAACTTACTGTCTTATGAACACATTACGTGATTAATACGGCTAACATAGAACTTATTACGATATAGAAATTTTGGGTGGACGTAATTATTTCTTCATATTTTATAGATTAAATCTAATTAATCGGAATGCAAAAGTCATCGAGTTTAAAAGAAGATGAAGTAAAGTCTCTGCCTCCTCTTTTCCCAAAGAATGGTTTAAGTGGACCTCGTTCATCGTAAAAATGATATCTCGTATGGTGTAAGTAGGTTGGGATTGAACCTGGCAGGTCTTTGTATCTTCTTCACCGGTCTCGACGTTAAGTCCGGACTCCCGAGTGCGTGGTCCAATGGAGTTGACTTGGGTATGATGAATCAGTATTTATTTTATGACTTGAAATGGACCTTGTGACAAGTGCTTTTTTGGATGCTTCATCATGAGGGTTTGCTCAAACCCTACTTAGTCCATTTGGTAATGAAAAGAGCAAACCGACTATGTTGATTTCTTTATGTCCCACATCGATTTATGTCCACTTCCAATCTCTGGAAAAAAAAAAAAAAAGGGCAACAACATTCAAGCTTAATCAGGGTTTAATAAAGAGCGATGCTAGGTTCATTAAAACTTGTCTAAGAAATGCTGAGCGATGTGTCGAACTGTAACCAACTCATTAAATAAGTGGTCATATTGAACAACTAATAATAGTGACATATAATTTAATAAATTTATGTAGTAAATCAGTCTTAATAAATTTATCATTTCTCTTTATTATTATATTTCTCAGTTTCAACTCATCGTGTACTTTTTTAATATATTTTATCAAATGAATATATCTTTAGCATAAAATGAAAGCCAACCATATACTTGAGAGCTCTTATTGTGAATTAAGTTACAAATAAACCCTTCCACAACAAAACATATGGCAAAGTAGAGAGAGCGATAACAGCGAATATTCTCCTTACACTATGCACTCACTTCACTTTGTCTCATAAATTTTATTATTTTTCATTTTAGGACAAATTCGCATGGGCGAAAGGACCGAGAATTTGTCTATTGCGACTTAATGTGAAACGTCAAAAGTAGCTTTTTTGCTTAGCTTTTTTGCTTACGTAGTGAAAACAGCGAAGGTTCTCCTTACGTCGTGCGCTAACTTCACTTTGTCTCCAATTTTGAAAATAATTATTTAGCATTTTAAGACAAATTTACATGAGCGAAAGAACTAAGACTTTGTCTGTTGCCACCTAATATGAAATGTCAAAAGTAGCTTTTTCGCTTCCCACTAAAAGCTAAAGCATTATTCAAATCTATAAAGAGAACACTATATTTAAATCTACATGTCGACATTTATTAAAATTAAAGCATCGATCAAAGTCAAATGCGTGTGGGTGCAAGATTTGAAAGTTCAAAAACAAAAGGTGAAATATAAAAATCACTCCAGACATACCTTAAACTACCATTCGTGTAAAAAGGCACCCCAAAAACCTTGGGCCTAAAGTCACCCAAATGTCCTACCCACGCCCTAATTTCCTCTCCCGCCATTGGCACCATCAAGTCATCCTGTCATGGCCGCCAAAACAGTTGTCGACGCACCAAAATGCAAAGTCAGATTTTACAAGCCAGAGTCCTCCTATGATGGCAGAAGGTAAGTTAGGACAGTAGGTCTGCATGACAAACTTCCCCAGCCCAAGAATTTCTATTCTTCTCTTCCCCAGAACCAAAAAAGAATAGAAACCCGCATGATAACGGCAAGTTAATTTTTTGTTCCCGGAACAAAATATTAGCCCGGGAATGGTTTTGGAATAGAAATGAGAAGTAAAAAAAAGTTGCTTCTTGTTCCCGGGAACAAGTTTAAGAAATAAGTTAATTTTTTTTTCTTTTATTCTTCTCTTGTTGATCGCCATTGACCGCCGCTGCTTTCGCCCGCCCCGCCGGCCGACCGCCGCCGCCCGCCGCGCCGCCCGCCGGCCGACCCGCCCGCCCCGCCCGCCGATCGCACGCGCCCGCCCGCCCGGAGGCCGACCGACCGTTGCCCCACCCCCGCCGAACGCCCCGCCGCCGGACGATCGCCGCCGCCGTCGCCGCCCGATCGCCCGCCGGCTTGACCGGACGCTGGGCGGACCCATTGCCGCCGCCCCGACCGTTCTTACCCGTCGCCGGAGGCTGACCGACCGCCCACCGCCGCCGCGGTCGTCGCCCGGTCGCCCGGACGCCGCCGCCGCCGCCCGCCCGCCCCGACCGTCCCGGCCGCCGCCGCTGCCGCCGCCGCCGCCGCCCACGGCCATCGCCCGCCGTCGACCGCCGGACGCCGGCCGGAGGGCGGAAAGCGGCCGCTGGAGGTGGCGGCTGATGGCGGGCGTAATCGGCGGCAATCGGCGGCGGATCAGCCGGCGGCGGTCGGCCGGCGGGGACGCAGGCGGCGGCGGCGGCGTCGGCGGCGTCCGGCGGTCTACCGGCAAAAAAAAAAATAAAAAAACAAATAAATATAACAAAGAAACTGTTTTTACCAAACACATTTCTATTCTTTTTCTATTTCTAGATGTGTAGTTATCAAGCGGGTTTTTTTACATAGAAATTGTTCCCCAGAATAGAAATAGAAAAGAACTATTTCTGAAAAGAAATTGTTCCCCAGCCAAGAAATGTTCTCATGCGCACCCTAAGAGTTGCGATTTCTCGATTTGGGAGTTCTTGGAATGACAAGAAATTTAAATTTGTGGTATTGGCGTTATAGGAAAATAAATGATGGTTTCATAAATAGAATTATGACTTTAACTGCATGATGCAAAATTCTGCAAGTCACTATGTATATTTATCTTCTTCTTTCTTATGCCCAGATATCTAAACTCTTTGACTCGACTAATACTCACCGCTATACGCAAAGTGTCTCGTTACGTGCATAGGATTAGATTTCCTGTGCGGCTTGACTTAAGTCATTCTATATATAATACTCTCTCTCTCTCTCTCTCTCTCTCTCTCTCTCTCTCTCTCTCATAATCTCTCTATTAACTTTTGGCGCAATCCGTGAAACAACTTCGTATGGTCTTTTCTCGTCCATTAGCGCGTGAAATCTGCTCAACTTTTCACCAAAATACAATCATGGCGAGAAAGCTTGTGAGTTGACTTACCTTGACTTTCCCTTTTCTCAAGGATCTTTAAATTTATATTAGTGCAAAATTCAGGACCGTTTATAGTGAAGACTGGGACGAGACAAGTTCAAGAAAGGGCAGACGCGGTTACGCAGGTTTCATGGAACCTCCCAAGATGGGAAGTGCAAGAGGACAGAAGTCAAAAGAAAACGAGAAGCAAAGCTATCAAGAAGTGTAAGTAGCATGCAAGGTGTGAATGCTCTAGATTCTAAAACGGATGTTCGAACTGTGCGAAGAATTACGAGGACGACTTGAGTTCAAGACTAAGACTTTGTCTAGCAAAAGCATGACTATGCAATGGTCAAGCTGCTTTTAATTAATTATAATTTGATTGTTAAAGCAGAACGAGTGCACTACAGATTCCAAGGACCTTTCATTAGGCCCACCCACAATTGGATAAACAGTGTAGTCTTTTGTGATTAAACCTTGATAGAATAGAGTGGAAAGAGGATTTCTATATATTTTTGTGTTTTTAATACTGGTAATACAATATTAGACGACTATCTAAAGCAATAAAATATTATAATATCAAAATGAAATCAATTATAATCAATTAGGAAGATAAATATCTTTAACATCCCCCATCAAACTCAAGGTGACATAGAAGAGGTCAATTGGAGTTTGGAGAAAAGATCTTTAAAACGCCTAAATGGATATGCCTTAGTGAAAACATCAGCCGTCTGATCAATTAAGGAGGTGGGAACAAGACGAACATCACCACAAAGCACATGAGAGTGTATGAAATGGCAATCTATTTCAATATGTTTGGTACACTCATGGAAAACGTCATTATGAGCTATTTGGATGGCACTTTGGTTATCACAATGAATGACTGTTCGACCATTATGATGAACTCCCATGTCTTTTAATAACCATTGCAAACATTATAATTCCGAAGTTGTATTAGCAAGAGCACGACATTTCGCTTCCGTACTCGATCAAGCGACAGCAATCTGTTTCTTAATCCACTAGGAAATAAGGAACTTCCTTAAGAAAAAGCAATGGCCTATAATAGAGCGATGATCAAGAGGATCACCAGCCCAATCATCATCAGAATAAGTTGTTAACTCTAACGATGAGTTAGCAGAAAATTAAAGACCATGAAATAAGGTACCCTTGATGTAGCAGTAAATTTGAAGAACGGCAACAAAGTGAGTCATCCGTGGTACAATTATGAATTGACTCACAATATGAACAGCATGAGCAATGTCAGGATGGGTAACAATGAGGTAAACCAGACTACCAACTAATTGTCGATAAAGTGTAGGGTTTAGAAGATGAGTCTTGTCTTTTTCATCAAATTTGGCATTATTCTCAATGAGAGTGGTAGCAGTCTTGTTATCAGTAAGTCCGACTCGAGAAAGAAAATCAGTGGCATATTTTGCTTGAGAAAAATAGCCAGAGGAATCTGAAGCAACCTCCAATCCTAGAAAATAATTGAGCCTTTCAAGATCTTTCATTTCAAACTATTGACTCAAATACAGCTATAGTTTTGTAATGCCTTCGTGATCATCACCAATAATAATCATGTCATCCACATATGACAATAGCATTATACTCTCACGAGATGTTTGTTGAACAAATAGAGCATTATCATAGGGATTGTACACAAATCCAAGGCATTCCATGGTAGAACTAAACTTGAAATACCATGCATGAGGAGCCTGTTTTAGTCCATATAATGCTCGGCGTAAACGACACACTTTACCAAGAGTATGAGTATATCCAGGAGATGGCTTCATATACACTTCCTTAGTGAGATCTCCATTAAGAAATGCATTTTTAACATCCATTTGGAATAGAGGCCATCACTTAATGGCAACGACAGCAAGGAGACTACGAACAGAAGTAAGACGTGCAACTGGAGCAAACATCTTACCATGATCAATGCTATACTCTTGGATAAAGCCTTTTGCTACTAGTCGAGCTTTATAGTGTTCCACTGTACCATCTACCTTAGTTTTTATTTTGTACACCTATTTATAGCCTATAGCTGACTTTTCAAGAGGTAAATCAACCAAATCCCAAGTATGAGAGTGTTCTAATGCTTGCAACTCATCTGCCATTGCTTGGTGCCAAAGAGGATTAGTATGAGCTTCTATATATGTGCGAGACTTGTGAAAAGAGGCAAAAAAATTTGCTAGCCAGTCGCACTTCAACAAGTTCATCACCTTTACATAATTCGGGGGCGAATGCTCTAAATTCTAATTCGGATGGTTGGACTGTGTGAAGAATTACGAGGACGACTTGAGTTAAGTCTAAGACTTTGTATATCAATAGCATTACTATGGTGAAGCCGTTTTTAGTAAATAATATCTTGGTTTTTAAAAGCAAAACAGGTGCACCACAGATTTCAATTCGATTTTTCCTTAGGCCCACCCACACAATGGATAAACGGTCTGGATATTTGTGATTAAATCTTATTCTCCAAGGCTACGTTTGGCAATAGGGATAAAATTCGGGATAGGATATGATTTATCATATTATACGTTTGGTGCTTACTTAGGATAAGATAAAGTCCGATATAAGGGGGATATAAATAGGATAAAATTATCCCATGGGGGGTGAGATAAATGTGGATAAAATTTATAATGTTCATAATAAGAAAGTTATTTTTATCGAATAATAATTAAATTAACAAAATTGAAATTATGTTTCAATATAAATAATATTTGAATTCTAATTTAAGAAATTAAAAATAAAAAATAAAACATTATTTTTAATTAATCCTATTTTAATTCATATATTCAACTTTAATTATATCTTATAATAAACATTCAATCTATAAATTAAATATTTATATTTATTATATATTTGAGGTATTTTTGTATTTTAGGTATGTTAGTACGGTTTACTATTTGATAAAATTTTATTAAAGAATGATGAAAGGGGAAAAAAGAAATAATAAAGAAAATAATATAAAAGAGAGGAAAAAAAATTTAAAAAAAAATTAAGGAATAGTATTACAAGAGATTTTCACCATCTCCGTTTATGAATTTAGGTTCATTTATAATGATATGCCATTTATATTAAAAAAAAATGCATATGATATGATGTGAAGATATCCGACTTTAATACTGCGATTCACCAAACAATGGACATGATATTAAAAAAATTCAAAGATTTCATATCATATCCTATCCTATCCTATCCTATCCCGATTAGAAATCCAGACAACCAAACGTAGTCCAAGGGTTACGCAATCAGAGATCCATCGTCTAGTATAAACTGGCATTCGTAAGTAAGGTGAGCCAATTTTGTACGAGTGTGCGTGTTTCAATGCTACAAGAAATCAGGCTATGGCGACCAAATATAATTCCATCACCATTGATATGATGCCACGACGACAGCACAATTCAAGAATTCATCCCCATAGCTTGGCTCATGACGGTGAAGTTGGAAATAAGCCGCCATTGGTACTCGTCAATGATCGTCGTTATAGCGGAGGCGATATCAACCTTGTCACGTTAGAGCACATCAGAACAAACCCTAAGTTGGCGAATTGTCTTCTAGTCCTACAACCCTCAGAGTGGCCATCACACGCACAAACTCCCTCCCCCAGGTTGAGCGTGCAAATCTGAGGCTCTTATTAAGGTCGCGATGTCAAACCAAAGCTTATCAAGCTTAGCCACGCCGCGTCGTTCATGTGGGTCAACCTTGCAAGTTGCAATATTCAAGGGACCATTCACAATCGCAAATGTATAAATTTGCAATAATAATTATCAAAATAATCATAAACTTATTAAACGGATACCAATTTAAAGTCTTAAATATTTTGATGATTTATGGATATAATATTTTGGCTGAAAATCACGAATGTAGATAATTTTTATAATTTTTTATAATAAAAAAATCTATTTTTTTCCTTTTTAAAAAAGAAATTGAAAAAAAAAATGTAAAAATTGTACACATCAAATGTGGACACTAGGAAAGCAGCACTGCCAGATGTCGACCATGACTAGTAGGCCACCTGAATCGACTAAAGATGCAGGACTTCACGGTGTCGAGCATTCCAGCGCAGCAAGCAGGCTATGGCACGATGGGGCTTCAACGACATCATGACAGCTGCGCTTGGCTTGGCTTGGGCATGATTTTTTTTTGAATTTTTGAATTGTTTCTTTCTTCTTTTTTTTTTTTTTTTATATTTTCCTTCTTTACTTTTTCCTTTTTTTCTCAGTTTCTATTCTTTTCTTTTAGTTTTATCTTTTTTCCCTTTTCTCTCTGCCAGCCATCACTAGGCCTTGTCAATGGCGAGCAAAGGTCACCAGCCTCAAGTGAGGGCTACCCTCGCCATTGAAAAGGCCCGACAAAGGGAAAAATGGAAAAAAAAAGAAGAAGAGAGAAAGCAAAAAATACAAAGAGAAAAAGAAAATAAAAATTTTTACAAAATACGAAATACTACTAAAAATTGTTCATTTAATGTTTCATTTATATCACATAGGATTATCGACGTCTACTTAAGTTATTTTCAATCAAATTTTCTAAATGGACTCAATTCGCAAAACATAAAAAGATTTAGGATTTAATTAACAAAAATTTAATAAGTTTAGGATTTTATAGGCATAAGCATTGGGTTCTCTTACAAGAACAAGAGATACCCTATTTTAGATTATGTGATTTTTTTATCAGGAAATTAGGATATTTTCTTCCTTATTTCACCATGACCAAAGTTTTCAAAAATAATGCCCTTGTTGCTTCAAAATTTGATCTTTCCTAGTCTGAGACTCCCCACGTGCTAGACACATGAAAATTTCAGCTACTATAGGTTTTCAATAGGCCAAATTTCATGCTCTTGTGGGGTTAGTCCTAAAAATTTAAATTAAGTTCAAAGCCTCCCTGCTTGAACCTATTCAGCACCTGGTTAATTAAAATGCCATTAACGTGGGCCTTGTGACGATAAAAGTGTTCGTAATATAATAAAAATTAATAATATTTTTGTTTTGGTTTTGACCAACTCCTAACTTTTATGAAGTAAATAATTAAATGGGGTTACGTAAATTTTACGTGTCAACACCCGCTTAAAAACGCTCATTGGCTCAGCTCGAGAAAGGTCGTGATAAGTATGCTTCATAAAGTATAAAGTATGTACTCGTCAAAAAAAAAAAAGTATAAAGTATTTTTTGCTCAATTGTAGCACAGCCCATTTCGAGTTTGAAAAGATTCTGAAAAGCAGTTATGTACACTTAAAAGTCTTGTTCACAAAAGTAAATAGTGACAGGTGCCTTGAATTGTTGACTTGGAAAAAATACGCTGCGACTCCAAAAAATCTTTCCATGAAAAATACCTAATAACTGACTTTGAGGGTTTGACACTGCTTTCTAAAATGGGTTTTTTTTGGTAAAGGCTTTTTAAAATGGGTTAATGTCTTGAAAAACCTAAAATTAATATGTCTATGACAAATTTACCCTAAACTAATTTTTTAACTGCCAAATACCCCAAATTTGTAAACTTTTGACAAATTTATCCCAAACTAGTATACTTGTGACAAATTTATTTTATTAATTTATATTAAATTTTACTAAGTTAAATGATACTTGATAATTGACTAGTGTACCTGTTGGGATTTTATTTCATATGTCACAATTATACAATTTTTGTAATTTTTTGTGATATTAATCTAATTTAACGGAGGGTATATTTGTCACAAATGTTTCAATTTAGGGTTTTTGGCTATCGAACAAATTAGTTTGGGTAAATTCGTCATAAATATACTAGTTTGGGATTTTTTTTATGGTTAATTGAGATAATTTTGTCACAAGTGTTCTAGTTTGGGATTTTTCATGATCAAAAAATTAGTTTAGTATGTGTATCTAGTTTAGAGTTTTTCAGGATATTAAACCTTTTAAAATTTTCCCAAAATGCTATACTATTTAATAGCTTATCGTATCCAAGAACTCTCGAAGTCACAATTGTGACTATAAGTTAGGTAGCTTTGATCAAGCTCAGCACGGTAGCTTTAATTCTATTCATTGACTCTATCACTAGTTACATGCACGAATAATGCTAAGGATACTGAAATTAATAATAGCGTGGCAAATTGCAAGCAGGTACCTGAGTAAATGATATTTAAACACCCAACGAGGATATAAATTTTTCTTTGTAGATCGATTTTGTATAAAACCATTTATTATTCCTAGATGAGACATCATCAGACATGATCTCAAGGCAAAAAGTTTTCCAAAATTAATAAAACCTGATGCACAAGACAGTTATGTTGATTACTACCCATTATATAGGTTTTTCAATATTAACAGCGAATACTAACTTATATGTACCAAAACCAACATCGCAAAGTTTTTGTATCTATCTAGTGGAATGCGTCTGAGATAATTTCATCGAAAAAAGAAAGAGATTAGAAGCAAATCATATTCCCAGGTAATCATTTCGGGGCTCTAGAGTTTATTACACATGCAATTAATCACATGGACCAATTCTTCACATAACAAGCACGCACGCACGGACCCATTTGATTCATGAGAATTTCGCATAGAAATAATCACAGAAATGAGATGGTACACGAGAAAACATCGACTAGACATTTATATCAGTTCTACATCCATGGTCGAATTTAAGATACAGACCCACTTTGAACAGACTATAAAATTCGAAAGAACTAAGCATCTACTTAGCACCACCGAGGTAATTCGAAAGAACTAAGCATCTACTTAAATCATGACAACATGAATCTGCGATTGTTTATTTATAAATATTGAAGTAACATTCTTAGTTAGGACCAGACCAGAACTGTTCCCAGTCCTGCAAGGACAATTCGCTCTCACCGGGCAGCATCTCGATGTCAATACCGCTTCCTAATCCCCCTGCTTGCGACGGAATTGTCCCATGGTCCCCGGAGGCGCTTGAACTGTCTGGCGAGGAGCTTGTTCGCCCCGTGGGTGGAGGACTACCCCGACGAGATGATGTCATTTCCCGAGGATGTCGATCATCATTTGGCATGGTGTTCTGTTGAAATGTGTGGCTGCTGCTTCCAATTATATCTCCTATCGGTCTTCGGTCGAATGACCTCAAGGTCTTTGTTTTCTTGTACACCCGGCACACGCTGAATTCTTGCGTCGGCTGCAATTATTCATTCAAAATTAAGACGAACGAGAGTATGCTCAGGTTGGTACAAGCACTTGCACTTAGGTTACGCGGATCTTTTTTTGTCTTGATTACTGTTAATGCCATTGCAGTTGCACCACCACTCCAGCATAACCATGTCCAGAATAAGATTACACGTGAAACATTTTCAACCATGTTAAACTATTCCATACGTGCGTGACATAGATTATCCAACAGTTTTTCGTTAAAAAAAAAAAAAAATGGATTAGGGCATCACATACCACCACTGAGATGTCTTGAGGAGAAGTAGCCTCCCCTTCAATGGCTCTGTACTCATTCATCTTCCATTCGGTTTTCCCACCGTTCGGAGCTCGTCCTGTGTAGAACACCATAGTTCTCTTCACTCCCACAATGTGATTGTTTGAGTAGACGAAACCGGGAGAGCCCGTGGCTTTCCAGTACCCAGTGGTCGTGAGCCGCCTCGGCCTCCCACCACGGTA
Organism: Eucalyptus paniculata subsp. matutina; assembly: GCA_017140255.1. NCBI lineage: Eukaryota > Viridiplantae > Streptophyta > Magnoliopsida > Myrtales > Myrtaceae > Eucalyptus > Eucalyptus paniculata. The sequence continues at coordinate 48,482,431 of CM029435.1, forward strand.
CTCGCTCTCCTGCCTTGGGATGAAGAAGAACCATTGCTCCGGATCTCTGCGGCATAGATCTCCTGCAAATTCTGGATCCAAAAGAATATTTTTGTTAAACAATAAAAGAGTATAGATCTTATCATATATAATCTTCCGTTGGTAGGGCTGTATTTAATTTTTTTCACCATTTCTAACACATGCGCGTGCATTCAAACTATATCATGAAATCATACTGTGTGCACATGTTGCAGATGCATAAGAACACTGCTTGGGAAAATAAATCAAGAATTTATGGAATCACTCCATCAATTACATGCAAATATATAAGTTTGGTGAATTTCCATTCATTAGCTATCCGACAACCTGAATGATGTGAAAAAGTTGAAGCCCATGGCGTTTTACTTATTTAGAAGAAAACCATCCATACATATGAATAGTTGGTGCCTAAAAGGTACAACTTGCATATATAATTTCTCCAAATTCTCTTTGGTTATTTTCTTTTCAGACGAGGGCATAAAAAGTGAAGGCCATCATAGAATCTGTCATACTACGTCGTCCCAAACTCGTAGTACTTAATAAGAAACCGAGTTTCGAAGGAGAATCCATTTTATGATTTAAAGAAATGCAAGAAATCTTAAAAGAGAAGCATCTTAGATCACTACTTCATTAAAGTTGAAAAGGGCGAATGGCAAATACATGCAGAAATGCATAGTAGGTCCACATGAAAAACGAAAAGAGCTGGATGGAGAATGAATGCTCTGAGGTTAAGTAATAAAAAAACTGCAATGCTTTATCTTCTCCCTCTGCAGGCAGATCTTTTAATTTGAAAGTGCTTTGCAACATGAAAGCAGGCGACGATCGTCAAGAAGAAGAAGAAGCAAGGATTGCTACATACGTGGAAGGTCCGACGGATTGAACTCGTAGATATCAAGAACGGGTATGACCCGGTCAATAAGCCCGTGCAGAGCCCCTCTTGTTCCCTCGAGCTTGCTTCGTAAATAGAACGAAACCAACTCTTCTTCGGTCGGGAAGAACCGAAACCCTGGTGGCAAATCCTGCATCTCTCTCTCTCTCTCTCTCTCTCTCTCTAAACAACTTGCTTTTGGCTTTTCTATCTTCCTGCTGTTGGTTGTAGTTGTGTACAAGAAGGACGTGTTGAAATCATCACACTGCGAAGAGATCGAGTTCTCGTGGAAAAATTGAGAGAGGAAGAGGGAGAGAAGAAAGACTTTCAAGAGCCGTGAAATGAGAGAAAGAGAGGGAGACCTTTGTTTTGCTTGCAAATTTCCACGCGCTTGTGCTGGGAAAAAATTTGTCGTCCTATATCTCCGTACAGGAATACAGTAGGGTTTTCCCGGGTGTGTATTCTTTTTTTTTTTCCTTTGCTGGGGGTCGTCATGACAATGAAACTCAGGACCACCGCGTGCTACCAGTCTAATCAACTCGTGGCACAAATCCAATCGAACGATTCATCGAACGGGGACACTTTCTAGATCGAAGTGTGTAAGGACTGTAACCCTGCAATCGCTCCTAATGTCTGCGTGGGACTTTGACAATGATGAAGCTCGCTTATGTCTAGGATCGATGGAACATGAGTGAAATCGATGGAAGATCCGTCTGCAAATTTAAGTTCGAACATTCATTCTCTAAGCAATGTCGGTAAGACAACACCATTCCCTGTACAATGACAACTCATGAATATTGTGAAGTTTAGATCTCCTGCCATGTGAGCCAACATTACTCCATGTTACTTCATAACCACAATTATGTATCATTCAAATTTTGGAAGGAAAAAAAAAAACTAGAAAATTCATATACTAATTTAAGTGTTAATATATATAAGTTGTGAAATTTTTACGTATTTTGAGTTGCAAAAAAGAAAATCAAAATACATCCGCCGCAAGATTTAATTAAGTGAAAGGTAAACCAAAGTCAATTCAATTAATGGTTTTGCTATTAAAATCTATCCTCAAAACATGTTGGGGAAATTAATCACTTCCCACATTGGAAAAGGAATGTGAGAGGTTTATATCTCTACATTCTCAGAAAAGGATAGGGGTGGGGATGATTAACTTTAAATGTAAGTTTCAACTCTCATGTCTTATAAAAAAATAAAGCAAATTACTGTCTCCATTTTTTCTATGATTATCTTTCTCTCTAACTTTTTTCCCGTTAAATTTCTCTCGGATAACTTAGATTATAAATTATATAGTCTAACTGCAGCAAACAGATATTTGCTCTACAGCTCCCGTGCAGGCATGCAGGCAGAAGTTTCGCGCTTCCAACGAAAATGGTTGACCATTTCCAAGTAAATTGCACTTCAGCGAAGAAACGTATATTTATTGACCAAGTGACTTAGCCGTCTTAACTTGCTCAAAAAAAAAAAAAAAAAAAAGACTTAGCCGTCTTAAATTAAGATCAGATGTTTCTCTATGCTGTATTATTCAAGACATCGATACACATCATGCCTTTCCTGTAAAGGCTGTAATCTAAGTAATTGTCCCGCATCAATTTGGAATTTCACTGGCATTTCTCTCCTTATTTCGACTTGACCCTCTTCGCAATCTAGAAAAAGCTTTATCTCAGGCTGATGGAATCATGATATCATTAAACCGTGATCGCATTAAGTTTTCCACACGCTATATATCAATATTATTTTCTCAAGATACAAAGTTACATTTGCTTCTTTCTTTTTTTTTTTAATTTTATTTATGACAAAATATACGTTAAATTGAGAAAGTTATATATATTCGCTAGCAACCGAAGGGATGATATTTTATGTAAATTGTGATTTACACAATTTTTAGTTAGTCAAATGGCCTGTTAACCTTATGAGAACATTCCATCACAAGTATGGAACCTTTAGAGTAACACTAAAGGGGGCTGCCAAAACTGGTTGCCCCTTCTTATTTTTATCACCTATTAAAATGGTGGTTACGAGAGGTGATCGGTTCTTGGTTCTCAAAAATCAGAATCGGGAACCGAACCACACCATCGGTCCGATCCGGTCTAATGGAACCAATCATTTATTTTTTTTCACTACTCCGAACTGGACTGAAATAGTGTTTGGTTTACATTTTATTAATTTTTTGAAGAAATAATAAAATAAAAAAAGTATGTTCTATTAGTCCGGTCCGATTCTCCCTTAGAAATGGGAACCGAACTGACATTCTAGGAAAACATACCAAATCAGTCAATCTGATCTAGTTCGGACAATTTTCAGTGCAGATGGTCCATTTTGCACATCCTTGTAGCTAGCCAGCCAATCAAGAGACTCATGGAAGGGCTTTAGAGAAATACGTCCTTCTATCTTCGGCCAAGGAAAAGAACATGAGGTAGGGTCAAGATGAGGAAACTTACTGTTTTATGAACACACACGGCTAACTCATAACTAATTACGTTATAGAAAATTTTGGGTGGACATAATTATTTCTTTCTTTTATATATATTAAATCTAATTAATTGGATTCACACGAGTCTTCGAGTAAAAAAAGAAAATGGAATAAAACAACAGCCTCCCCTTTGCCCCAAGAATGGTTTGAGTGGACCTTGGTCATCATGGAAATGATATCTCGTATGGTTGTAGCTAGTTAGGATTGACCTTGTCAGGTATAAGCATCTTCTTCACCGTTCTTGACGCTGAGCCTAGACTCCAGTGGTGCGTGGTCCGATGGAGTTGACTTGGGCATGAGAATCACTATTCATTTTATGACTTGAAATGGACTTTGACACGAATGCTTTTTTGGATGCCCCATCACGAGGAATTGCACAAATCTCACTCAGCCCATTTGGTAATGAAACGATCAAACCGATTTTATTTATTTCATGTCCCACATTGATACGTCTCCACTTCCAATTTTCTGCATGACGATGGGTTCAATAAATAGCAACATTAGGTTCATTACAACTGATCTAAAAAATATATAACCACGTGTCGAACTCTCATCGGTATTTTATAAATGGATTATATTCAACAACTAATAATAGTTTGACATGTAATTTAATGTGCCGTTGTTATAAATCGGTATGAATAAGTTTAGCATTTTCTATTGTTATAAGCAATTTCCGACTCACTTTTTATGTTTCTCAGTTTCAACATAACTGTACTTTTTTAGCATCTTTTATCAGATGAACTTATCTTGGGGCATAAAATAAAAGCCAACCAAAAAGTTGAGAGCTCTTATTGCGAACCAGTACACGAAGTTACAGACAAACCTTTTTCCCCCAAAAAGTACGGCAAAATAGGCATACTGATCACGGTAAAGATTCTCCTTACACTGCTACTTCACTTTGTCTCCTCACTTTCCAAAATAATTGTTTGGCATTCAGGACAAATTTGCATGACCGGAAGGACCAATAATTTGTGTGTTGCGGCCTAATGTGAAATGCCAAAAGTAGCTTTTTTTTTTTTTTTTTTTTTTTTTTATGGCAAGGATTTGGCCTAACTCATTGGCCTAGCTCACTTTCGAAAGCACAGCACCGATTATATCTCAAGGGAGACTGGCTCAACAACCCACCATCGGGGCCTCCTGCTTAAATCACGGAACTACTCTAAGAGTCGTGAACGACTCAAAGAATTAAACCCTTGACCTGATGGCCAAATTAGAGAGTATGCCTCAACCAGCGCAGCCATGCGTGGGTGGGTCAAAAAGTAGCTTTTTTGCTCTCCATTGAAATCTAAAGTATTATTCAAATCTATTAAAAAAAATTATATTTACATATACATGTCAACATTTATCTATTTTTAAAGTTTCGAGTCTTTTAAAGTCCAATGCGTTTAGGTGCAAGATTTGAAAGTTTAAAACAAAAAGGTGAAATGTGACAATTTTTCTAGACAAACCTTGAATTACTATTTGTGTAAAAAGAACCCGAAAAAACCTTAACCCCTAAAGTAACCAAAAAAATCCTACACCAAACCCTAGTATCTTCTCCCGCCTCCGGCACCACCAAGTCATTTTGCCATGGCCGCCCCAGTTGTCGACCACCAAAAGTGCAGCATCACGGCGCTCTTACAGGACGGAGTCCTCATGTGATGGGAGAAGGTAGCTTAGCTGGTAATAGTTAGGATTTTTTGATTTGCGAGTTCTTGGATTGACAGGAGATTTAAAATAACGGTCAGAGGGTTATAGAAAAAAATTATGATTCTGTATATAAAAATATAACTTAAATTGATTGTGTCTAATGTCATGTTGCAGAAATTTGCAAATCACTATACATATATCTGTCTTTTTTTTCTTTTGACCTAGGTATCTAAACTTTTTGACTTGATTAATGTTACATGGGTACATAAAATGTCTCGTTCACGTGCATAGAATTATACTTCATTCACTCACATAGGACAGTAGGCGATGCTCCAATATCATTCATGGAATCGGTCTTTACATTTCATTCATATAGGATAGTGCCGAATATCTTTAAATGAATGGGGTCTCGCCTGATTTAGTGGTCCATGGAAATTAGTCTATATATGCCCCCACAAGAGCTTAAGTCATTGTCTAACTATCTCTCTCTCTCCCAGAATCTCTCTTTAACTCTTGGCGCAATCCCTGAAACAACGTGTTATACTTTTTTTTCTTGTCCATTAGCGCGTGAAATCTGCTCGACTTTGCACTATAATACAATCATGGAGAGAACAGGGTCAAGCCTTTTGAGTTGACGTACCTTGACCTCACCTTTTCCCAAGGATATTTAAATTTTTATCAGTGAAAAGACAAGTTCGAGAGAGAGCGGGACGCGGTTACGTAAGTTTCATGGAGCCATCCATAGGTGGGAAGCTGCAAGACGACATGAATCGAAGGAAAACGAGAAGCAAAGCTATCAAGAAATGGAATTAGTCTACAAGGTGTGAATGCCTTCAACTCTGAAACACCCGGTCGCACAGTGCGATGAATTACGGGGACGACTTTGGCTTAGACTTATGGTCAAGCTGTTTTTTTAATTAATTATAATTTGGTCGTTAAAGCAGCACAAGTGCGCCACAGATTTCAATTTGACTTTTCATTAGGCCCACCCACGCATCGGAGAAAAGTCTGGATATTCGTGATCAAACCTCATTTCCACAAGGGTTATTCAATCAGAGATGCATCGTCTGCTGAAACCATTTAAAGCGGATCGTCAGTGTAAAAACTAGCATTCATAAGGAAGGTGAGCCAGTTTTGTATGTGTGCGTGTCTCCATGCTACAAGAAATCAGGCTATGACGACGAAATATAATTCCATGACCATTGATCCGCTACCACGACGATAACAAAATTCATCGCCATAGCTTCGCTCACGGCAGTGAAGGATTGAATTTCGCTATCATTGATATTCGTCAATGATCCACACCGTCAGAGCAATACCAAAATAAACCTATGGCGTCGAATTATCTTCTAGGCACAACCAGGCCTACATAGCTGCCATCGATTATAAACTCTAGGTCCACAAGCCTTAGGGCCGCCGTCACACGCACAAACTCCCTCCCTCTGGTTGAGCAAGCAAATCTATGGGTCTCATTAAGGCTGTGACATCAAATCGAAGGTCATCTGGCTTAGCCGCGCAACTTGTGTGAAAGTTGCATCTTGCGCCGTTCAGGTGCTCTTACATAGACACAGATGTATGGACAAGCAACGTGAAGATGGTGGCAACACATGGAGATGGTGCCCGGCGCTAGGCAAAGAGAGGGAAGAGATTTCCATATTAATATATACTATGCGTACGAAGGCGAATTTTCTCCCAAGTTGGTATGGTTTCTAGTGAAGTTGGTTTAAGTGGGTCCCGTGGCTTTAAATTCAATGCTTTCCTTGATTGCCATATTCACTAGTTAGGTCCCATTTAGTTCAACTTTCCCAAGAAACTTTGAATCCCCATAGCCCATTGAGAAAACTATAAAGTGTCTAATTCAGTTTTTTTAGGCCTCATTAGCCAAATACTAGCATTTGGAATACTGAAAGCTCAAAGCAAGTTAGGCTTTCAGCATTTTCTGAATGATATTTTGAGGGTTTAATGACTTTTTTTTTCTAATGTTGCCCTGACTGATAATTGTGTTTTCCTCTTTTACCCTAAAAGAACACTATTCATTGTCTTCTTCCTTGAAATTGCTGGTCAACCGGCAAAGCTCAACCGGTGGCAACGGAGTTATCTATTTTCATTTCTCCATCTTGGTAGATGACTAACCATTGACTTGGGTTAACGAGTCACTTGTTGCAAAAACAATTTCACCATGCCAAAAGAAGGAGAGGGTAGATGAATTTTGAGGTTAGTAGGTAACTTAATAAGGGTTAAAGAACTTTGACCATATCAAGCATCTTTCCATGATTCCACACCATAAAAGAAGGCCAAAATCAATGGATTTGAATGGACTCAAAACCTTAATTCTTTTTCAGAGATTTAAGAAGTAGGTCCCATGGCGGTGTCGGCAACATGATATTTGTCGGTGTAAAAGCTTAACACGTCGTCTCATTGCCTGACCTTCTAACATCAATGGAACTTCGTAGTCATTACCTTGCTGAAGTTATCTTCGTTCACATAGGTTTACTTTTATTAGATTTCTTAGATGAGTACTGTCGATTCTATACTATGAAACTGCCTTTCTTGAACGGCGAGACGAAATTTTCGTGGAAAATCTTTGCTGTCAGGTCGATGTTCTCACTCTTTCTCAATTTTTTTCAAGAATGGGATATGACGTTTATGTATAAGATTCATCACAAGCACTTCAACAACTTCATTACCTTTACATAACATGATTATGTACTGACCTCTATATTATGCGTAATTTCCAACTAATTCAGTCAGGCACCATTTAACCTAAAGTTCAGAAAATTATATGCTATCTCATCTCCCTTTTGTTTGGAAATATAAGGACATCGGCCAACTTTTGGTGAAATATCAACAGAAAATGCACGTGTTTGGTCGCCTGAATAGGATAAAAATGATCTCATTCAGTATTTGAAGACACCTTTTTTGTTGAGATAAGCCTAGATATTCAATGATGGCGATGCTACCCTATTGTTCTTGGTTTTAAGGGTGGCTGACCACCACGCTGGTTCTTAAGACCACCATCTCGATGGTCGCCATTGATCTATAATACATCATAAGATTGGTTACCATGTCCAGGCAACCATTGCAACAATAGTCGGCCACATAGCTGATATAGATACAACATTTGGATCTTAATGTATTATTTCTCTATTTATTGTGTTGGTCTCAAGCAACCACCACGAGAGACTCAACCATCACAACTTGATTGCTGCAAACAAGCAATCACATTAGGTGATATTTTGTACAAACTAAATAACAATGTGGGATCAAGAAGCGAACTAAATAAAGAACCAAATTCTCAAAATTCGATACAAAATCAGTAAGGATAAATGTCACGCGAACGTTATGATTGATCAGTTGTATTTGAATGTCTGTATGGTTGATGTATGGGGAGGAACGGGAGGAAAAAAAAAGAAATGGTAAAGCATTTTCTTAGGCCCGTCTTGTATGTTGGACAGGCCCAGTAGACATGAGATGATATTGGACCCTGTGATCACATCTCAGGCCCATCCAACTTATCTCCCAAGTCTCAACTCTCGAGCAATTCTCCTGCAACTTTCCAGCAAGAACTTTCCAGTATTGTCTTCGCTGCCTTTCTTTTCTCATCGTTAAGCGCAGTTCTTGAGATGGCCTTTCGAAATGACTCGACCCTCAACTCCATAGAAGTGCTTTGTTCTATTTACGGGGCAAAGAGTGGGGATACCATTATGCTCAGTGAACACCTAAGAAAGACACATTGCTCAATTAAAGAAAACACTCGTAATAATGTTTGGGAGGACTTTTTCCACACGCTTAAATGGGACATCTCTTGGCTATTACAGCCCTACCAAGGAGATGATCTTACCTCCCTAGATATATCTAGAAATCCATCTCTCTAATAATTTTAGGGACAACTAATAATACGAGATTTAGCCAATCTTTTAGCCACTTCACTCTTCTGCTATATTTTCTCCTATCTCGCCTCAAGAAAAATCTAGATAGTCAAAGGAATAGAGGAGTGTAGAGATATCTAGAGTTATGGAGAAGAGACACAGTGCCACTTTTTCTTCAATACTTCCCCTCGCTAACTACTCTTCTCTCGATGCGGATCTAGCAACCATGTCAAGTTATTTTCAGAACTCTTCAAACTTTGCAATGCTAGTCCTTTGGTGAAAGTATCTTCAAATTAATCACTTATCTTTATAGTAGGATTTTTTTTCACACAAGAAGTAATAATGTACTTCTACATACTTAGTTCTTACACGGAAGATCAAGCTCTCTATCAATTATGTGGTTGATTGATTATAGTCAATAAGCCGTTGTAGTTCTTTTAGAACTTCAATTAAACATGTTTTTTTCTTGAGTCGTCATTGCCGCTGCTTTGTACTTAGCATCCATAGTTGATAGTGATAATGTGGGTTGCTTCTTACTACACCATGACGCTACCCCTAATCCATATTAAAATAGTACTTAAGCATTATTTCTCATGGTCACCAACATAATCAACATCGCAATATTGACCTTGCAATTTACTCATTTATTATAGTGAAATACAAGATCAAAGGTTCCGTCCACGTACCTTAATATGCGTCTAACTAAGCGGCTTTGATGAATTCTACATAAATCAACTTGTTACTCTTGCTACAAAAGTGACGTCAGGCTATGTTGTAGTTGGATAGATTAGACTTCCTATCTATTGCCTGTACATAGTTAACTCTTCTAATTTTCTTTCCTTTAGCCATGCAAGCTCTATATTTTCATCCATACACATAGAGATCGGCCTGCAATCAAGCATCCAAGCTTCTCCCGGAGATCTCATGTAGGAATAACTCTTCCTTATTTGCTCAACCCCGGGTCCTAAGTAGTGCTTAAGTTATCCAAGCTCCTTCCTCTAAAATTGCTTAGATAAGTTGGCTCCGATTCAATACATCTCAATTTCATCATCTCCAAAGGTGATTAGATCATCCGCATATTTTAGTACCATAACAAGCATTTCGCCTTTCTTTAGAACAAGCTCGAGTCTACCAGTGCTAAGCCACTTTGTACTAGAATTTTACCATCATAAAGCATTTTTTTTCTTCATAATTTGTAAAGGTAACTCAAACGAATCTTACTCTTAAACGATTCGGCTGTTCAATGTACATGTCTCGGCCTAACTCCCCATCTAAGAAGGCATAAATCACATCCACCTGCCATGCGACTTGCAGTTAGAGCTAGTAAGTCCGAACCGGGTCAGTCTGAACCCGGTCCATACCATCGTTCCACGGACTATCCGACCCGCCCACCCCCTCTCCTCTCTCTCTCTCTCCTCTGCGCAAATTCCAGCATCTTCTTCCGTCTTTCAAACTAACCAGAAGCGTCGAGCTCACCTGAACTTCAATCTCTCTCTCTCTCTCTCTCTCTATATCTGCACCTTTCGACTCTTGCAAGCAATCTCTCTCCGCCGTTGCTTCTTCCATAGCCATCTTCTTCCTCCTCCTCCCCCGGTCGCTCCGAATCTCGCTGGAGAGACGTCCAATCGGGGAGGCCCGGGAGAAATTCGACGCCGATTGAATGTGGATGGAACAGCAGCGGAGTCCCTCGGGGTCGTCGCAGAGCCCCAGATCCCCGTCCGCCCACCCGTACCTCTCGGTCTCCGTCACCGATCCCGTCAAGCTCGGGAACGGCGTCCAGGCCTACATCTCCTATCGCGTCATCGCCAAGGTAACGTCGGATCGGATCCCCCGGGTCTAGGGTTTGTCGCGTGTGTTCCGTCTTAGCTGTTGTTGCTGTTGTTTTGGTCGAATTTTTCCGGCGGAAGGAACTTCCGAGGAAGAGAACAGGGTCAATGCATGATCGTCCATGTCGAAATTAGAAGAGAGATGCGTGTATCGGTGGTGCCTTTTCTGAAATTGGATTGATTGTCATCCGGCTTGCTTTGATTGATTCGTGTATTCGAATTTTATCTCATAAGTTATAAGCTTGTGATCTTTATTTAGTTTATCTTGACGGGGTCGGAGGTTTAGGAGTTTGGCGAATTATGATTTGTTGCTTGTGTAATTTGAGAAATACCCTTCTGCAGACGAACTTCCCGGAGTACCTGGGGCCGGAGAAGATTGTCATTCGAAGGTACAGCGATTTTGTTTGGCTGCATGATCGGCTTTTTGAGAATTACAAGGGCGTTTTCATCCCTCCTCTGCCCGAGAAAAGTGCTGTAGGTAACAAGTCAATACACGCCTCTGTATTTGTTATTAATATTTGTGGCACCTGGTGGGATTGTATGAATTGCATTCTGTTAAGTTGTGCAGTGAAAGTTTCTTGGTGATTTTTTATACCAGTATCCTCTTGGACATTGTGTAGGCTGTATCATCTGTTTTTCTCCCCCCTTTTTAAGGTGACATTGCCCTTTGCCTTGACCGCTATTGCATGTCCAGTGTCCTCATAGGTGTGTTGGCGCCCTATTTTGACTGAATCATCAATTATGATGATCATGGTGCTGGCTCTAGGTGTGCAAGGGTCAAGCTATCTGCAACTGGAGTGTGACTTGGTTTTATTTGAGTTTGAGTAGTTCATGTGTCAAATTTAAGCTCAATCTCGGTTATACTTGAATAAAGGGGATTAAACAATTGCATTTGTCTCCCCCCCCCCCCCAAAAAAAAAAAAAAAAAACTCTACTCATATCTCTCTCTTTCTCACTCTTCAAACATCAGAACTTGTGAACATAGTTTTATCTGTTAGATTCAAGCATTTAATCCTGACTAATTAGTCAAATCAAATTAAAGCAAACCCTCAGCCTTTTCCTTCAGAGAGCTCTTAGAAACCTTTTGGAATTTCAGAATGGTTTGCTTCTGTCTCCTGTTAATTCTTGAGGATCATAGCGTAATTACCCTGGAAAAGCATTGCGACTAATATTCTAATGCAATTGTATTTGATGCAGAAAAATTCCGCTTTAGTGCTGAATTTATTGAAATGAGGCGTCAAGCTTTAGATATATTTGTTAACCGGATAGCTTCACATCAAGAGCTGCGGCAAAGTGAGGACCTAAGAACCTTCTTACAGGTTGATGAAGAGGTGAGTCATTCACTGTTTGATGTCATGTGATGATTAAACTATTTCCTTTTCACCTGGAGAAGTATGTAGCATAATATTTCTAGTTTTTGCCATATTTTGAAATATCAAACAAGGTGGAAATTCTGTTATTGGCTGCTCGTGTCAGCCAAAATGTACACATAATGTTGCAGTTGTCCATAAGCAGCGTAATATCTCTAGTTTTTGCCATATTTTGAAATATCAAACAAGGTGGGATTTCTGTTTTTGGCTGCTTGTGTTAGCCAAAATGCACACGTAATGTTGCACTTGTTCATATGTCCACGTTGGGACACAAATTATAAATATGCAAGCATGCACTAGTTTTCCTGCTGAGGTGCCTTGCCTTTATGCAGAGGCTCCAACCAAATCTTGCAGTCACTCTTTGATGTTTGGGTGCTGCTTTCTATAAACTATAGTCCTCCCTGTAAATCCCATCAAATGAAGTAGTTATAGGAATCGGTGCGGTCGCAAGGAGGTTTCCAAATATGTCATAGTAATGCTTCTGAGGGAAAAAATAATACTGTTCCAGAAAATACAAGGATTAGTTTACACCAATAAGGATTTTGCTGAAGCCAACCTGGTGGTGGTTGTGATTGTATATGCTTAAATAATGAGGATAAATATCATAAACAGTAGCTTTCTTTTTTTTTTTTTTAATCTTTTATCTGCGATTTTTTAGAAGGAAATTTCATGCAGTCCAGTGGTTTACACAGATCATTATTTCTAATTTTGTCTAATGCAATTGTGACAATCTCATAAGGAGGCATTGGACAATATATAATGCTTTTATTTTTATTAAAGAGTCTTAACTGTTTCACCTTATAATTGTAGTCATATATTGTAAGCATTTGCGTAACTCTAACCTGTAGTCTAGTTGTATTGCATTCTTGTTACCCTTGTGACACTCTCAAATCCTGATGCGATTATTTAATAAAGACCATTTATTCTTTAGCAAAAGGAGGCCTTGCTTTTTTGTTTTACATAACCCAGTATATTTACAAATTACAATGGAAGAGAAAAATAAGAAATGAATTAAAACTTATAGATCATAGCCCGGTCAAAATAATCTCCTGACAACTTTATTAAAAAATAAAATAAAATAATCGGTAGTATTGAATATGTAAAACATTCAAAAGTTAATTAAATAAGCAATTACCAAAGCTCTAACTCAGAAAGATGCACTTGAGCTTGATAGGACTGGAAATCCATGTCAATGACACCCATTGTTTCAACTACAATTTTCGTTTTCTATTGGAAAGACAAGTAAACTAGTATGGGATCCATAAGCATCTCGTCATCAGTGTAGTCTGAGACTCCAGTAGTTGCCATTATGATATTGTCAACCTTAAATGGTGTATAACAAAAGAAACAATGGGGTGAGTTGCACGCTCAGTGAATTAACCACACCCCGAGGGATGGGCACTCCCTTCTAATATTAGGCTGAATTTAAGTTAGAATTCAATATGGCGAGATCTAATCGCCATTATATACTCCGAAAACCTTCAAGGAATAGTTCAATATTAGTAAACCAAGGAATCTAATACCTCAAAGCTGAATAATATGTAAGTCCGAAATAATAAAAAATTAATGATCAAGATGAGAGTTTTGAACTTTCAATGGATGGTTCATAGTATGGGATAGTCAAATTCCTAAGTTCAATCATGTGGAAAATATGCTCTCCTTTCAAAAGGCTCACTGATCAAAGTTCATAAGCAAAAGTTCAGAAGTCAGGATCTTATTACCTCATTAATCAGGAGGTGTATTAAGTTTGCATAAGTAGTTGGCAATGGAGAAAACTCTCTTTTGTTTCTGGAATGTTGGAAGTATGCTTCTAAATGTGTTTTGTTCCCTCTTATCAGGTAATGGAGAGATTAAGGTCTTATGAAACTGGCATATTTAAGAAGCCAGCAGATCTTATGCAGATATTTAAGGTAATGATTTGATAGTGATCTACATCGAATATCTTCAGCATATGCTTTGCAGAGTCAATGAATAAGATATGCCCTATGAAGCTAATAATACATTGATATTGGGAGTTACCATTCCAATAAGGGCTGTAACTATTTGACCTTTGATGACCTGGTCTCCGTTGCTGACAGGACGTACAATCCAGAGTGACCGATGTGGTTTTAGGAAAAGAGAAACCAGTGGAAGAGTCGCATCCTGAATATGAAAAGATGAAACACTATATCTTTGAGCTTGAAAACCACCTGGCTGAAGCACAGAAGCAGGCATATCGACTTGTAAAGAGGCACAGGGGTAGTGATTCTGAATGCTTTGCTTGATCGTAATATGCTTTTGGATTTTACTTTTGGGCTTTCATCTTCTGCTTTGCCTTGCAGAAATTACCGATTTAGGTGTATTCTTTTGTCTGAATTCCTGCAGAACTTGGGAAATCTCTCTCAGATTTTGGCAACGCAGTCAAACTCCTTGGTGCCTGTGAAGAAAATGCTCTTGGGAAGGCATTTTCTGAACTTGGAGCAAAATCAGAATTAGTATCAGCTAAGCTGGAGAAGGAGGTAGACTGTAATTGAATTTAAGAATATTTGACTCTTTAATAGGGTTTTGTGTATGTGTCTTTTCATGCTTGCTTGTATTTGCCCTTCTAAAGTTGGGGAATTTTGTTGGTACTTATTTGGTATATTTGACATGCAGGCTCATGAGCTCTTAATGCATTTTGAAGAACCTTTGAAGGATTATGTTCGTGCTGTGCAGTCTATTAAGGTTAGCTTCATATTTCTTCTCATACTATGGAAGGCCATGGAGTCACTACAGAGTCTCTTGGGTTTGGGACTTATTTTCTGGCTGCTGGAAATCATTGATGTGTTCATTTTTCTCGGTAATTCTGACTTTCATGAGCTAATATTGTGACCTGTGTGTTGTGAAACAGGCCACCATAGCAGATCGAGGCATCGCATTCAGACAGCAGTGTGAATTGGCTGAAACAATAAAATTGAAAGAGATAAATCTGTATGTTTCTGCTCCCGTCTTGTTGATCTCTCTCTCTCTCTCTCTCTCTCTCTCTCTCTCGCCTTCTTTACCTAATAAAGAAGTTACAAAGCGTGTGTGCGTTGTAGATTGCATGATTTCGGGTTTTAGGAAGCTGTGGTGGATGATGTCATTGTCTTTAAAAGGTGATAATTCCTTTGTTGCATTGAAAGGACGGAAACTTTAAGTACTAACCAAGGATGTATAGTAAGGATGTGCACTTATGATAGCGAGCCCTTCAGCCAATGGACTTGATGTGTTTGTCAGCACAATTGGTTAATGTACTTTGATACCCTGATCATCACTAATGAATCTAACTAAAGGTCATGATATAGCTCTCTGCTCCTGCTTCTTTTTCAGGGATAAACTCATGCTGACACGGTCTGATAAGGTGAGGGACGCAGAGATTGAATACAGAGAGGTGAGTCACTTCACGTAATTGGTCTTGTCCAAATTGCTTCCCAGGTTTCCTTTTTGCTGATAAAATAGGAATTGATGCAGCTGAAAGAAGAAAGTGAGGAAGCAATGAGAAGATTCGAAACAATAGTGAGACGGATGAATGAAGAGATGGTACGCTTTCAAGACCAGAAGACGATAGATATGGGAGTCGCATTTCACGAATTTGCCAAAGGGCAGGCACGTCTGGCGAATGGAATTGCCGATGCTTGGCGAAGTCTCCTTCCCAAACTGGAAGCTTGCTCTGTCTAGGGGTGAACTGATCATACAAGTGTCGGTAAAACACCAGGTGGTTTTGCCTGAATGACGGGGCTCTGGCTTTGTGGGAACAGTCCCCGCGAGTTTGTGCCAGAGAAATGAGTGACTCTCGATTCATGTTTTTCTCATTGTGTACAGAGCAGAGTCAATGTTTCGGTAATATTGTCATCATTTGAAATACTATAGTCGGAAAAATACATCGTTTGACTTTATTATTATGAGGATAGAGCTTGAATTTCTCAAGGTGGATTTATGATGCCGATCTGTCAACGTTACTGTTAAAAAGGAATGACATCGAGTTTTTCAGAGAAATTCCCTTTTTTTACGCTGGGCAAAAACCATCTATCCTCGACCGAATGTGATTCATAAAACGGTTCTGATGTAGATAGCAGAATCGTGGCTTCGCAACCGGAAGACATAGGGGATTCAGCAGCTAGATAGAGGAAGCCGGCCACTTCCAAAATGGTAATGAACTCTCCTTGGTGTCGAAAGATCTCTGCTTCGGGGGCAGATATTCTAGGAATTTGTCGTCCATGTCAACATGTCAGTTTGCACGTCATACCTTTGTTAGAAAAAGGAAGGGGGGAGGTCCAAGGTTACTTCAATTTCATTGCCATATCCGGTCCGTGCGATCGAAATGAAATGATGACTTTGCTCTAAAATATTTCACAAATTGAAAGGGCGATGAGGGCCGATCAGCACTAACGATCTCCTTAGAGTATTATTATCAAGATATCATTTTCCTTAAGAGTATTATTATCAAGGTTACATTTTCATTATGGAATCATTGGATTAAGCCAATACTATTCCTAATCATTCACGACTCGAAGGAGTCCTGGGTTAGTGAGCCATGTAACTCCATCAAGATTCTAGTAGCTAGAAAATCTCCATGCATGAGATTTGTTATTAGATTCTTCGAACAAGAAAAGCATGTCCAAATATTAGAGGTGATTGGTTCTCGAACTAGTCTGATTCCAAGGTAAAATCAAGAACCGGATCGGGAGGACCAATTCCTAAAATTCGGAATTGGGGACCACACCAAACACATCCGGGTCTAATTGAATTGATTACTTTTTTTTTTTCCTCTACTTTTTTCCCACTCCCTAAATTGGACCAAAATAGTGTTTAGTTCTCATTTTACTACTTTTTTGAAGAAATAATAAATAAATAAGTATATTTAATTGGATTTGATTCTGGCGGTTTAGTTCGAGCGATATTTTCCTTTTCCATATTTAATATGAAACGAGAAAACTCTTTATAACCTTTTGAGATCTCGAGGGATGCTATACTATATTATTTTAATATATTTAATAGAATGATTCTCATCAAAGCTGGAATAGCTCAGTTGGTTAGAGCGTGTGGCTGTTAACCACAAGGTCGGAGGTTCAAGCCCTCCTTCTAGCGATACGTCTACTCTTTTCTTTCCTTATTTATTTATTTTTTTTAATCAATATTCCATATTGAAATTTCAATTGTTTTTGCCCTTTTTGTCCTTACCGATTTGCCAAACAAAATCAGGGCTCTTCCTGCAGCCTTTCGTGATGATAATAAAATTTAACGAGTGCGATGGATGATTTTGATAATGTCCTATACCTAAATACCCAATAATGTGTGCTTGAAGTTTAATTGATAACATTTTTGTGGATGACAACGATTGATTTATGAGGGTTTTGTTAATTTTGCAATTCTAGTGTGCTTATTGACGGTAATAAAAATATGTTGCTAATGAAGTCTGCCGTGGGACATTTAGGAGAGGTTCAATATGAGTACTTCTTGAGATCTCATGAGAGTTGCCTCTGTGTGTTGACATGAATCGTGTTTTTCCCTTATTGATTTCAAGTTGCTCTGCGTAATTGATAATCCTGAATGAGCGAGGATGATTTTGTTTTTAGTCATTATGTAATCCAATTATTACCTAAATTGAAGGAATGATTATAATTATTATTCCATTTACCTTTAGTTTTCTTTTTCTTTTTTTCCTTTTTGGCTAGAGTTATTAATGAGATTCGATTGGGAGTAGCACCATGGTGCATCACGTAATAGCTCCAGCAATGACGTTTGCCCATTATTGCGTAACAATGGACGGGCATGTCGACTTATGCGCAGCTTGGACCCCATAAATCCGAGAAACAGGTTCTATTGTTGCTCTTCATGGGAGGTGATAATTTGTCGATTTTGTGCAATATCTTAAGAATTGGTCCTTTGTATTGGCCATTTGATTCTGAGACAGTTTAGTGCTGTGTTTTGGATTCTAGATGGTCAATTTAGTGTTTTACATAATTATTAGTGTCCCCCAATAGATTAACCTAATACGATATGCATTATGTTGTGCGCTATTAAGTTTGAAGTTTGTGTCAAGTAAATGGTGCATTTGGTAGAATTTGAATAGTTCGCTTGTGTTGATCTTTTCAAATGGGTTGACCCTGAACCTTCATTGAATGACGGGGAATTCTTGGAAAAATAGAATATGGAAAATCAGCGAAAGTATCTGATGAGGAAGTCCACATTCTCTCAATGTGGCTAGAAAAGAGTAAGCGATGGAACAAGAAGATACAAGGAAGTGTACCAACATGAAGAGAAGTAGATTTATTTCAAATGCCTAGTTGTATTATTGGTGGTATTGAACTATTGATGTGTGCAATGTTGTTGTTGAATTTGGAAAAGAAAAAAGAAATACAATTTTCGCTGGCTTAGATTGACAATGATGTTGAATTGGGATTGCATTAATTAATCTCAATGACACTACTAAAATATTTATATGTCTATAATGGGTTTATTGCAATTATATCAATCTTACTGTAATTATGTAAAGTTGACCATGAAACGAACAACATGGCATGTATCATGAGTGAGTACCTTATTTGAAGTTTCAACAAACAAATACTCATCACTGAGAGGGGCTATCTATATACTACAATAGTAATAATTAGAGAAATGGAATTGAAATACATTTCCAAACTACATAACAATCCCATATATGAGTGAGAGAACATTTCTAGTAGGAGTAAGTATGATTCTAAGATAGAATTGGAATTGTTTTGGTTTTAGGTTTTGATGAAACTTGACTTGATTATGAATTCTACATTTTTAAGAATCGAACTAGGAATTGAGAATGAGGAACCTACAAAGCTCTAAAATAGAAATTGATGTAGGCTTTCTCATTCTACAAAACCCTATTTTCCTCTCCAGAGCGGCTCCCTCCTAGGCTTTCCTCCTCTCCCCAAACCCTAAAATAGAAGTTGTGCAAATTGAATGGGTCATCGGCAAAACTCTTCACTAGAGCGATGCTCTGAGTGAATTGAAGATGTGTACATATAATGCTTTGACCTGGCATATCACGTAATGGACAACAAGATGGTAATTGTAGCTAAACCTAAATATTCCCGCTATCACCAGATAAGCAATTTTAACTCATATCCATAAGTTATCATTTTTTTTTTTTTTTTGTTGGGAGAAAAGTCATAAATTAACGTAGTCGATGGATAATATTTTGGTTCAAAATGGCCTAAAAAACATATATCCGAAACCAAGAGGTGATGCTAAGACACGTCGTGAAATCTGGAACAACCTCAAAATGCGAGAATTTACACATGTACAGAAAGGCCCATTAGCCTTTGAAGGAAGCTAACGCCTTTATAGGCGAAGACAAATCGCGGAGGGCGACCTAAACGAAATTAGTTAGAGAAACAATAGCACAAAGATGATCATTCTCTCATTCAAAGACAGTTTGGCCGAGTGGTCTAAGGCGCCAGATTTAGGCTCTGGTCCGAAAGGGCGTGGGTTCAAATCCCACAGCTGTCAATTTTTTTTATTTCTTTTTCTCAGCATGCGGGGCGCGAGCGTAATTTCGCATCCCTCGCCGAACTCCAAAACCCTAGTTATCTCCCCCCCCCCGCTCTCTATAAATCTCGCCGTCCCTCTCCCAATCTCCAAGCTCAGAGCCGTCTCGTCGCAGCTTCTTCCGCGGGCGTTCGAGATCTCTCCTGCGACCCTCTGCTCTCGCCCGACTCCCGATCTCCATCATGGTAAGCGCCTCCGCTCAGTCTCGTCGTGCTGAGCTTTTTTCCGAAACCTGGGATCTCGGTGATTAACCGCGGAGTCTGCTCGGTTCTTTTCGCAGTCTAAGAGAAAGGTCAGGGAGCCCAAGGAGGAGAACGTCACGCTCGGCCCGGCCGTGCGCGAGGGCGAGTACGTCTTCGGGGTCGCCCACATCTTCGCCTCCTTCAACGACACCTTCATCGTAAGCATTCTTTTGGCCCTCTCTTTCGCTTCGTTTTTGCCTCGATTCCGGGGTCTGACGACGGCCCGTGGTTCCCACGCTTGCAGCACGTGACCGACCTCTCCGGGAGGGAGACCCTCGTTCGCATCACCGGTACGTCTCGTCATCTTGGCTTGCGCTGTGTCGTGCTTCCTTTCATTTTTTTTTTTTTTTTTGCCTCGAGATGCGTCGTGAATTGAATTGGGAGGTTTCGCGGATGTTGTTGTGTGCAACTTTGTCATTGTGAATCTCTGGCTGCTGGTCGCTTGGTGTGGAAACGAAGATGGGCTTCGATAAATTTTAACTCTTTTAACGGTAGCAGTCGAAAGTTTTAATTTTTTTTGGAAGCGGAATGTGCTTCCCTCATGTAATTCTACCTTCTAGTTAATTCAACGGTTGTAGGTTTTTTTCTCGAGATAAGGGCGCAGTGTGTCCTGTGAAGTTCCTTCGTGTTGCCTGTCCTTTGCATGCGCCGTCTATACGCTCCATGGGGCAAGTCGTGTTTGATTGCGGGTTGTCGATGTACGATGTATTAGGTGTTCGGCTTGTTTAGCCATGAGGTCCTGCTATAGCTAGGTAGTTTAGCTAAAAGGTCACATTGCTTCTACCCCTTTACTTAATTTCTTTCTCTAATTATTTGAATTTGTCGTATATTCAGGTGGCATGAAGGTGAAAGCTGACAGGGATGAATCATCGCCTTATGCAGCCATGCTTGCAGCCCAAGATGTGTCTCAGCGATGCAAGGTTTTCCCTTCTTTTTAGTCAAAAATCCATTTCCTGATTGTGTGAAATTGTTTGTATGCATTATCCTTTTCGAAGTGCAATCTGTTTCTGTTTCTGTTTCTGTCTTAGTCCTCTCTTGATATATTCCAGTTTCGTCAATTGTTGATGTAAATTTGCTCTGATGTGTTTTATAGGAACTTGGTGTTACTGCTCTTCACATTAAGCTTCGTGCCACTGGAGGAAACAAGACCAAGACCCCAGGTCCAGGTGCTCAGTCAGCACTTCGAGCCCTTGCTCGTTCTGGCATGAAAATTGGTCGCATAGGTATATTTCTTGTCGTTCTGGCATTTGTTTCTGATCAGTGGTGTGATTAGTGATCTCCTAGAATACCTCTCTGTCCAAATTATTTAGTTAAAAATGTTGATTTTATGAACACATTTCTTTCAAGTTAGACCGTATCATTATGATGGCTGGCCTTTTTTGTAAAAATATTTTCTTAGATCTCTTGGATAACATATTAGGCCAGCCTATTCTTGTAAATGTATCTTACTAGGCTCAGGCACATTGGTCTTGGGTTATATTGTTATTCTTTACTGCCACATCTCTTCCTCTCTCTCTCCCCCTTCTCTCACTCTCTCTGTGAGTACTTCGTGAAGCCCTAAACACTAAATTCTCCTGGAACATTCTTCGCACTCTCCTATGGTTCTCTCAAGTCCATCTTCAGTTCGACTTTCTCAGCAAAAATATTTCTGCTTTGTTCACTGCTTTCTTTTGAAGCGCAGCCCTTAAGATCGCCTTTCAAAGTACTCAATGGAAGCGTTTTGAGTCATAGCTGCGCAACATGAAAGATGACTTTTTGGGTTCACTCTTTAGGGTTTTCCTCTAGAGTTCCCTTTTTCATTCCTGCCTCAATCTTTTTATGCAAGACATTAGCTCAGGATCTTTAATCTCACACTTTGGAATTCACTGATTGTAGCTTCCTCTGCTCTATCATGGGTTCTTCAATTTGTGGGATTTCAGGTGCAATGAAAGTTTGTGAATGTCTTGTTTCGCGGTAGGGGACATTAATTCCACTCTAAACTTCGTTACTTTGATGATTATAACTCACTCCAACTTAGCTAAATTTAATTTTATTCCTTGCAAATTCTGAGACTACTAATTATTTGCATGTGGCGAGAATGATGAGTCAAATGAAGTTGTGAAAGGGATAAAATCCCTTGTGATCTTAACTCCTTTACGCTTATTGATATTCTGACTTGCCACTTCTATTAGTTGTTATTGTTTAATATGGGGATGCTGTTGTGCTTCTGAGCTTTCGTATGTTTACATTTTAGATTGTCGTATGTTTACATTTTAGAACGGTTTTTTTTAATCAAACTTGGATGATGTGTGGATATCAAACATGATATCCAGAGTGATGATTAAATTAAATGTGTGAAAGACAATTTCTCACGACCTCAATATCATGAGGCTTACTGATATTCTGACTTGTAACCATTGCTTTTCGCGCCAGTATTTTGCTTCAGAAATTTTGTGAAATACTTTCCTGTTACTATATTCAAGCATATGAACTGTCATAAACAAGTACATTTTGTCGCGAGTCCAATTTGAACATTGCGTTTTCAGTGTTTACTTCAGTCTTTGTGTTGGATAATATTTCTCTGAGATTCTAAGGCAAGATGGAGGACATGTATATAATTGGCTGTGAATAACTTAATTGTACTGAATCTGCTGAGCTGGGGATTGAGTACTACAATTTTATAATCATTATTAGCGGGTTTCAGAGCAATGAGCTTGACAAGGGATATGTAGTTTTAGCTTATAATGTGGTTCTCTACTCTTTTTTGTTTCTTACTCGATCATGTGCTCATGCAATTCTTTTGCTTGGTTATCAGAGGATGTGACACCGATACCAACCGACAGTACTCGCAGAAAGGGTGGTAGAAGGGGTAGAAGGCTGTGATTACTCCTGGCATCAGTCATGCAATTATGCTGCTTCTTTTTCTGCGATGTTCTGCATTAGAAGCAAGTTCTCGCTTTTGTTGCTGTTATTGTGATTAGTCTTAGGGGTTATATGTGGATCTTAAAATTCATATCTTGAGCCGGTTTAAGACAAAAGTTTTGGAACTAGTTTCTCACCATTGATTAGAGCTTGAGCCTCATCTTCTCATCTTACACCTTGCAAGTGCCATGGAAGTTTGCTGATTGGTGCTCTGTAATTCACTTCTCTTCCAATAGTTCTTGGACGTACCCGGTGAGGATTTGATGCTTTGTTGATGGTTCCTTTTGTTATGCATCTGATCTGAAGTACTTTCGTCTTACTGAAGAAGGGATTGCCCACCATTTTAATTAATTGATTAGCACGATGATCTGTTGCCAAACTGAATTAATACAACCTGATGAATTTTATTTTAGAAGCATTAATTTTTTGACAAATGAATTGAATCGTGGCACGGGATTCTACTTAGCCTCTATGCAGTTTTTAGTTGCGTAAGAGGTTATAATGGTCCCAAAATTAACCGTCGTTCTTCAACTTTGTCAGCTGAGTCAATTTATAGTTCAGTTGATTTTCATGAATGACACAATCTATCCTAGTCCAAATGAACGGTGATGCGGTGATGGTGGGTTGGGATCAAGGGTCATTACGTAATTAGTGACGGGGGACGACGGGTTGGTCATTGTCAAGTGGCGAATTAAAATTCCGTGAAGCCAATATTTGAAACGATTTTAGAGTTTACTTTTAATAATAAAAAATGTTTTTGAATTTCGTTTTCATGTAAATGTTTTATTGTCAAATTGAAAGCACAAATGTAGGTTAATATCAACAGTATTCATATGTTTTGTGGAACGCAACAATTTGTTTTGGGAAATAGTAGATTTATTTTTAGAAGGTAACCATATCAAAACATGTAGCCATAGAGCGCGTAGCCCTATGGCTAATATCTCCCATCCTGGTTTGCACTTTCTAATCAGAAATTATGGTAGAGATGTGACGATTAGAGATTGTAATCGATCAAATTGGGCCGTGGATTAATGCGATGGTCTCCCTAAGGATGATGAATCACGTCAATCGCATCATTTCTAAATCAGGGCTCGTCCGGTATGCCGTGAGCGCATTCGAGAGGAACCCAAGAGTGATACGATTGGTCATTGGAGGTCTGGATCATCAGTCGGGCTACGGGGCCATCATACCATATGTCTTTTTGTTTCTTACCTTAGGCTTTTGCTTTTTGTCATATTTGGATTATTACCAATCAATAGGACAAATTAAGATTGTTTTGCACGTGTCGTTTTGCAAGCCAAAGTTCAGCTTTCCCGCTTAGGCAGCTCACGTATTGGCCTTAGACTGCATAGGTTTTTTGGATTATTGCTGAGTTCTCAAGCGAACGAATCACTTTGATAGTCCCGTGACTTTCTACCTTAGAGGGTCTTTCTTAATCTTTCTTCACTCTCTTTGTTGCTTCTTTTGTTGGGGTACCCTGTGACGTAATGTCCCTCAAACTTTGGGAGAACCCAAAAATAAAACGAAGGGAATGATAAATTGATGTTGGAAGTGTTAGACATAAATGAGTGATTTTAGTTACCTATTGAAGAACAAAATTCAAGATTAGATTCATATGTGGAAAATAGGATAAAAAATAAAATTGACCTTAAGTCATATTCGAATTAATTCACTTTAAGAGGGTTTGTGATAAGCTTTATGATTAACCTTACGTAAATGAATGTTCATCACTTATAAATCGCTTCTCATTGAGGCAATTACCAAAGGATGGTTGTTACAAAATGGTACTAAGGCAGAAATCGTATGGTGGATAATTATCACTTAAAAGAGAAAGGTAAGTCAATGTCTAAGGATAGGTTTTATTTGAAAAAAATCATATCCCTAAAAAAGTAGAATTACATTATATATAATATTGTCCCACTTGATCATAGTATTTTCATTATTTGGATTATTCAACCAAAATCATGAAAACTTTATGATGAAAGAAAAGAAACAAATGGATGAATTATGGCAACATGTCCTCTAATAACGAGTGATATCTTCCATGTATTACAATACATTTTATTTCTTTAATGTCAATCTATATATGACAACACATCTTAATAAATAGATCCTATGTTTATTCCAGAATCAAGGATAGATATTATTCTCATAAACAATATAATGTGTACACCAAAATTGAGAGTTAATATTAAAATAGAATAAGAGTTTCATACAACAAAAATTGTCTATGTGACAAATGATCATATGATGGGATCTATTTCCGTATTAGTTACATGATTTTTATGTTTCATTGGTGGCATGCCTTTAATTAAAAGATCGGTTATCATCAATTTAGTGCTAATGTATTTTATGAAAACTTTATTTTCCTTAATACTTTCCTTTATAGCTAAATACTTGATGTCGATATGTTTACTTTGACAGCTACTTTTGATATTTTTAGTCATAAAAATCGTAGTTGAATTGTCATAATATATTTTTTATGGCGTATAAATAGATTTAACAATTCTAAACCCAGAAATGAAACTTCTCAACCAAACACCATGCGAGATAACCTTAAAACAAGAAACAAACTCATCTTTCATAATGGAAGTAGCAGTTAAAGTTTGTTTCGGACTCTTCCATCAGCTAACATAACATATATATCCATATGTCAATTTTTGAAAATCAACGCAACCTGCGAAGTCCTCATCCGAATAATGAAATACTTCTAGGTTGTCAATCCATTTATACATAAGCATATAGTCTTTAGTATTTTGAAGGTTTCTCATCACTTTCTTTGTAGCTTTTTAGTGGTCCATGCTTAGATTATTATAATGTTTTCTCAATATTCTCACAACAAAAGTGATGTCAAGTTGAGTGCAAATCTATGCATATGTCAAACTTCCGACAACATAAGTATATGAAATGTTATTCATTTATTCCATTTCTATATTGTTTTTCAGGCATTGGCTCAAATTAACTTCACAATAAGTGTTATAACTAATGAACAATTTTTTTATCCAAAATTTCTCTAAAATCTTATTGATGTAAGTTTCTTGGGATAGTCCTAAAATTCCTTAAGGTTTATCTCTATGGATGCTAGTGTTAGTGACACAAAATGCCTCATTCTATATCTTTCATGTCAAAACTCTTAGAAAGAAATTGTTTCATCTCATGTAGCAACCTATTATCATTGGTTGCAAATACAATATTATCCAAGGAAAAAATTGTGCTCTCATTAACCTTTTGGTATATGCATTGATTTATGACATTTTTCTATAAAATTGAATGAAGAGATGATATCATGAAACCTTAAGTACTATTGGTAAGATGCTTGTTTCAAATCATATGGATTTCTTAAACTTGCATATCAAAATGCTCACCTTTATTAGAGGAGAATCTTTCAAGTTGTTTCATGTAAATCTCATTCTCTAGTTCCTCATTGAAGAACGTCGATTTTATATTCATTTGATATAATTCTATATCAAAATGGGCGATCAATGCCAAAACAATACAAAAAGAATATTTTTTAGATATAGAAGAAAAAGTTTCTGTGTAATCAATTCTTTCATTTTAAGTGAATCTTTTAGTGACGAGTCTAACTTGCTCAATGAATCCTTCTTAATTTTGAAAACCTATTTACAATCAATAGCCTTCACACCATTAGGTAACTCAATCAAATCCAAAACTTCGTTAAATGCCATAGAACTTATCTCTTTCTTCATCCTTCATGGCATTATACCACAAATCGAATTTATCACTATTTATGACTTGTGAAAATGTTTCAGGATCATTCTTATCTCTAATATTATAGTCAAATTTTTATAAATACACAATATAATCATTAGGAATTATTGATTTCCTTATTCTAGTAGATCTTCTTAATATTGCATTGACATTCTCTTATGGAGCGTATTGTTTAATCGATTGTTCAATAGATTTTGGCAATTGTTGAACAACTAGATTTACTAGATCAATATCAACAAGTTATGGAACTTTAATGATTGATTTTTTAATAACTAGGTGAACTAAAAGGGTATTATGAGCAATAACCAACCTTATACTTGAGGTGAAATGTTGAATTCTTAATAATCTTTTTTAGAAGTAAAGTCCTTCGATTAATTGCTCCCACTAATCAAGTTATTTTCAAGAAACTTAATGTTTCTTGATTTCACAATTCTAGTGGTGTGAGATGGATAATAAAATATGTATCACTTACACCTTTCAACATAACAAATGAAATATCTACTTATAGTCATTGGGTCTAACTTCTTTTCTTGTGGAATTTAGACTCACTTTAGATGAGCATCCCTAAATGCACACATGTTGTAAACTCGATTTCCAACCTTTGAACAACTCAATAGGCATATTTGAGATAGTCTTGGTTGGAACTCGGTTCTATAAGTACACTACTATTTTAAGAGCTTCAATCCATAAAGACTTAGGAAATTTAGAGCTACTAAGCATATTTTGCATCATGTTCAATAAAGTTTAATTTCTTTTTTTTACTATACTGTTTTGGTCCGGAGAACTAGGCATGGTTTATTAGGCAACTATTTCATACTCTTGAATAAACTTTGCAAATAGATCGAGTGTTTGTCCATCTTTACTATATGTACTATAGAATTCTTCACCTCTATATGATTTCAAATTTTAATTTGCTTACTACATTGTTTCTCTACTTTCACCTTAAATACCTTAAAAGTATTTAATACTTTATGCTTATTATGAAGTAAGTAGAGACACTAATAACATGATTAATCATCTATGAAAAGAGATTAAATATTTCTAATTATACAAGTCCATATTTAGACTACAAATATCCATATGTTTGATTATTAATATTTTTTTACTCCTCTTGGCACATTTTTTGTCTTATTGGTTTACTTTCCTTTTATGTAGTCTACACATGCATTACAATCAGTAAAATCTAAAGTATCAAGTATTCCATCATTTTTCAATCACTTAATTCTATTTATGGAGATATGTCATAATCTTCATTCACAACATATCATTTAGTACCAACATTATCATGAATATGTATTGTATTATAATAGACATTGTCTTGTAAATTAATTTCAAAAAGACCATCAAACCAAAAACCACTCCTAACAACTTCAAATTTAAATGATAAACTGAAGTTTGAACCTAAAAAGTTGAAAGAGTAATCAAAGGTACAAATCTTAAAATTGAAATTAATTTCTAGAGAAACTAGGAATATGAATGGTTCTTTCCAAATTCAAAACAAAGCCACTATTGAGAATTATTCTACATGTCTCAATAATTTCTACATGCAAATGCATCTTATTTCATAAAAAGATATTTTGTTCATTTTCCACTAGCTTTTTATGGTTTTGAAAACTCTGCAAGGAATTCAAAATGTGGATTATAAATCCAGAATCAATCCACCAAATGTTGTTTCTCACATAAGTTATATTATATTCATAACAAACACAAGAGATTTGATTGCATTTCTTCTCGAGTTAGGCCTTAAATTTGACAAAATTTTTCCTTGTTCTTTTTACTAAAGAAATATTTGGATTCTTTCTCAATGTGTGCTTAGGGAGGCTCTGTACCTTTTCCTTTTTGTTTGCCAAGACTCTTATTCTTTCCTTGTGTTGCCAAATGAACATTTTCTTCCAATTCCATAATTAGTATTTTTTCCTCTTGAACACACATAGTCATGAGTTCATTAAATAATTATTTGTTCTTATATGTAGTAAGAGATCTTGAAAGATATATACTATTGCGAAAGAATGTTCATAATATAATACATAAGAAAATGTTCCAATATCTCAATCTTAAGGTTTTTTAGTTGAGATGTGATGTCCCCCATCTTCATTATGTGCTCATACACACCTTTAACAATAGTGAACTTAAATGATGAAAATTTAATAATTAAGATCGTGGTATGTGCTCTTTGTGAAATCTCAAATTAAGCATTAATGGCCTCCAATAAAGGCTTAGTATTGCTATGTTGAGTAATTGAATCATGGATACTAGGAAATATTTAGTCCTTATGAACACCGTACTAAGGCGGTAGGATTGCTCCCATTGTTCATAAAGGGCTATCTTAGTTGCAATGCTCGTATCGGTAGGAGTAGGTGATCCCTCTTTCTTTATAGCATAGTCAATGTCCATACACTCTAATTAAAGAAGAATTAACTCATTCCAAAATTTATACTTTTCACCATTTAGCATGAAAACATTACTCTTAAATTCAAATAAATTCCTAGGTTGCAAAATTCCATATTAAACAATCATACTCATGTCATAAAATTTGAGGATATAAGTCATGTTTTACATTGGTAAAACATGTTGCAAATTTGAATCACATAACATAAAAATACATGCAGGCATGTTCTTAATTTAGATAAATTCATAATTATATAATGAAAAACTACCATATTATGTTCATTTCCTTAATCTCTATGGGTAAATTAAGAAAAATAAAATGATATTCATCTTAATTAATCATATTAATATAATGAAAATTCTTATGTGATAAAATTCGTCATATTAATATGATTAATTACAATTAATGTCCATTTCTAAATATGATGCTCTTAATATATAATTTAACTAATTAAAGATGCTGTGACTACTCCTTAATTAATTAAAATATATGGATCACTAGACATTTATTTCATGCATGAAATATTCACAAAATACATGAAATGGTAAAACAACAAATGAGTTAGCCAAGGGTAGAATCGTAAAATTGCCGAAAGAGGCAAAACTAGAATTTTTAAAAATAAGGGCAAAATGGTAATACGAGGGGACAACAGTGCATCAGGTGCGTGCCGTGCATGCGCTTACCATCTGTGCAGGCATGTGAACCGCATGCGCCTGGCAACTGCTCGTGCGTGTGGTGCACATGCACCAATGGTTGTACGCGTGTGGCGCCTGTGCGTCAATGGTTGTTGTGCACATGGGAGCATGTGCAGAGTGGGACTGTTGGTAATTTGTTTATAAAACAAATGAAGAGGTGCCTTGTCCCACATCGAAAAGATGTGAGTGCGCACGTGGACGAGATTTGGCTAACCGACGATCGTTAATTTTGTTTATTGAAAATTCAGATTTATTTTTATAAAAAGTTAACTATAAAGTCTTATTGAAACAATGGATTGTTTACGAAAAATTACGATTATTTTTTATTTTTTTATTTATTTAATTTCGAATTGTTTTATGTCTTTTTAACCTTGAGGCTCTTGTTCACGAAAAGTTGTCTTTATTCTTTTGCAACGTTTTGAAGAGTTGCCTCTATCCGAAAGAAAAGATAAATATGTTTGTTTTGAGATAAAACATATATCTTCTTTCATTGTTTAACAGCCATTATTTTCTAATTGTTTCCCATGAGAGATCCGGAAATACTAGAATTGTTATTCAAGTATTTTCATTTGAAGACTTTGTTGTATCATCGAAGGAAATTTGCGGTGGCTATTAGCGCGTTGTGGGGCAAATAAATCGCTAAAGAAAGTGATATCACGCTCAAAGTCCGGATCAAGATCTTCTAAAATCCGACTTCATTGTTCTACCCAATTGTTGAAGCATATTTTCCCAACAATTTTAAGGATTTATTTGCATAACAATGAAGTCAAAGTCAGAGGAAGTACCAGCCTATGGTGGCTCACCATCAGCGGTCCGAAAGATGTCGTCCATGAATCCCGAATCTTCCTCTTCTTTTGCCCATCTCAACATGCATCTCCGAAAATGGAAATGCGATGGATGGCGTGCAGAATATTATTATTTGCTTGTTCATCTCCACCGCCTCTATCAACAATGAAGTTTAAGTCAATCACCAGAAGTCGAAAAGTTCCTTCAGAGGCTTCGGGTCGTGATATTTGTGGCCTGGCTGTGTATCTCACTCGCTTGCGGGGCATGCTAGACGAATGATTTATCGCCAGTGGAGTGAGCATTGCACGATTATCTGGTTCTCTTCGAGTCGGCCTCGGTCTAGTCTGCAGAGATTGTGGGCTTGTGCGAGGAGTGATGGAAGGGCGATCTGCCCGAGAAACAGAGGAAAGGAGACAGAAGAGAGAAATCGTGAGAGGTTGGCCACGATAAAAAGAGATATACAATCCAAGAGCAGAGGTGATTAAAAAAAGAAAAAGAAAAAAGAATGAGATAAGTTCATCCAGGGAGAAGTTGAGAAAACGCCAAAGAAAACGCCAAAGCAGAATTAGGCATGTTCTTTCCTTTGGAGTTTACGTTCTCTACGACCCTTCTCCAAGCCGAAATCCGATGACCTGAAAGTTTCAAATGTGTTGGTCCTTAAACTTCCGGTTCCCGAACATACGAAGCACTTCATCTTTGCTATGAGGGAACCCGAGTCGCTGTCCGTGATTTACATGCTCGCCATGCAGAATTTGTCCGGGATTCCTGCCCGGAATGTCGAGTGTTTGATTAGAGAGAGAAGGGGGCAGCGACTGTGTTCTAGGCTTTGTTGATTTAAGGCTATTGCTGAAATGTTATACGCGATTGTTGTTTCGGCATTGCAAATATGATCCTTGTCAAACGAATGAGAGAGACGCTCTGTACCAATCTCTCCTTTTACAGGATATCTCATTCTTTGATGGGGAAACATTGATTCATCGAGGAATGGGGCATTTACCAGCCTGAATTGGAAGAAACTGTCGAGGGAAGAAGCATGCGGTTGTTCTTGATGATTTTTTTTTTTAGGGGCAATGCTTCGAAAGGATTTCTCGCCCAATGGAGTAATTTAGGAATAAGGTATGGCATGTGGGCAACTAAAATGTGCTAAATTGCTCATCGGCTTATATGCTAAGCGTAAATTGGGATTTGAGAAGTGTAAAAAGTCCACTTCCCATGGGCAGACTCTGTGTTAGAATGCAATCACTAATGCTTCCTTGCAGCTTCGCCAAGGAATTGAGTAGGAAGAGAAAGAAGTTGGATAAGATGATATCCGATGCCGGTGTGAAACTTCCCGAGAAGAATCGGGCGCTTGATGTCGAAGCGTCTTTGCCGAGTGAATTGAGCGGTGCCCCAGTTTGCGAAGATAATGGGGATCGAGTCGATGGTGAAGGCGATGGCCACGCCGATTCATCGACTGATTCCTGCGAGTATGGCGAGGATGGAGGTTCGGGTTCGGAGTCTGAGGCAAAGGTAATACCCCCGGCTCCGCAATTGCCACCGTCCTCTGGATCCATAGGCATTGCGGAGGAGTACGTCTCTTATCTACTCTCTGTATATGGCTTCTTGAGGTCGTTTAGCGTCGCGCTATATTTGTGTCCCTTCGTTATTGGATGCCATCCACGTCGCCTTGATGCGTTCATTAAGGCTTCATCTGGAAACCGTCTCTTCCGAGGGTTCAGAGCTTGCTTCGAAATGTCTAAGATGCATTGATTGGGACTTGCTGGATACTTTGACGTGGCCCATTTACGTGCTCCATTATTTAACTGTGATGGGTCATGTTAGAGGGCAGGAGTGGAAAGATTTCTCTGAGGATGTTTTGTACAGGGATTATTACTCCTTATCTGTAGGTGAGAAGTTGTTGGTTCTTCAAATTTTCTGTGTGACCATGCATTAGAGTGTGCAGATATGAGAGCTTCCAGAATTTTAATATCATGAAGAAATGAGGTATGGCTTATACCTTTTAGGTTTCGGATTATATGATGTTGTTGATTCCATTCCTAGAATTGCCGGTATCTTCTTTTCGCTTCTCTCAATTCCAGTTTATGCACTTTTGATACCTCCATACTCAATTCGCTCGCATTTACTGAATTTTTAGAGAATGTTCTTACATGCATGGGATGATATGTAGTGCTCTATTTATGGAGGCAATCTGGAGATACTGAATGGGTTTTTTGGGTGTCCCTTGTTTGGTTCTAATGTGTTCTATTTGCTGTCCTTGCCCCTCATAGATTTGATTCTAAGGAATAGCATAAATGAGCCAAGAGAGTAGAATTGCATTGGTTTTCTATTTTTGATTTATGTATTTCATTGAGCATGAAATTTGACAATGCATAGTTTTGATTGGATGCCTCATGAAATATTCTTGTGGTGGGGGTATCCGAAGGGGACTTGAAGTCATTGAGACTAAGAAGTATCTAGCTTTCATTTTCAAAATGAAATATTTAGGAGAAGCAGATACTATCTTAAGTATTAAAATTAAAAAATAGTGGGGGTTACTCTTTGAGCTAAAGTGATTACACAAAGAAGATGTTGCATAGATTTAAACATCTTGTTTTCAAATATATGAGTACTCCATTTGATTCCTGGTATAGAGTTTTTAATGAGAGTGATATTGGTTTTTGATGTATGCCATACATTATCTAGACCTGATATTACTTTTTGTATATGCAAGTTGAGTAAATACTAGTAATCCAATATAGAACATTAGAGAGTTATCTTATTGTTCTATAATAATTCGGCTATATTAGAAAGATATACCGATGCTAGTTGGATTGCAAGTGTGAGAGATAAACAATCCACTAATGGATTAATTTTCACATTACATGAATGTGTTGTTTCTTGGGGAGCAAGAAACAAATGTGCATAATTCACTCAATTATGAAACTTGAATCGTTGCTTTAGCATAATTTGAGAAAGAGGCTAAATGGACTATGAATTTGTTGTTAAATATCAAATTATGACCTAGTCCTATGCCTCATATTTCTATCTATTGCGATAGTCAGGCTACTTTAGCATGAGCCTATAGTAGCACCTATAATTGTAAGTCTAGACATATTAGTCCAAGACATGAATATGTGAGACAATTGATTAAAGATGGTACCATAACAATTGTCTATGTGAGGTTAAGTAATAATCTTACTGATCCTTTGACGAAATCTTTACCGAGAGACATGGTAATAATGACCTCACAAGAAATGGGGCTGAAACCCTTTAATTGAAATCACCAATAATTGTAACCCGATCTTTTTTTAGAACATCACTAGTTACAAGGT
The DNA here is from genome assembly GCA_017140255.1 of Eucalyptus paniculata subsp. matutina. NCBI lineage: Eukaryota > Viridiplantae > Streptophyta > Magnoliopsida > Myrtales > Myrtaceae > Eucalyptus > Eucalyptus paniculata. Next base: position 48,516,073 of record CM029435.1, read on the forward strand.
TTAATGGGTAAGAACAAGTTATTGAATGTGATTGTTTGATACTGACATAGCCCTAATATGAGAAGTCAGTATCGTCTGTTACGTTTTGTAGGCTGAATTGAATTCTTAATGAAGTATGATATAAATTTGTAATGTGTTGATAGTAATAGAAACACATGGTAGATACTTCACCTATATGAGCTTAGAAGTGGTGCCGCTTCTTACAAAAGTTAGGGTTGCTTTCTAGAGAGCTCATGAAACAAGATCAAGCACAAGGCCATAATAGTGCGGAGTAATATAGAACTTCTCACTGAAACAAGAGGTTAGTGTATGTGTGGTATGTCCGGTTCTATTATATAAAAGTACAAATTTAAAGTCGAGCTACTTGTCACTTTGATAGGGCTTTGAGATACTTGCACTAAGTAAAGGTTTAACTCGAAAGAGACCTTTATATATGTATATTAATCTCACGGAAATTTTGGTTGTATATTTCTAACGTTTTAATTTTTGTTTTTGTTTTATAAACAAAAGTGGGGGATTGTTGGTAATTTGTTTATAAAACAAATGAAGAGGTGCCTTGTCCCACATCGAAAAGATGTGAGTGCGCACGTGGACGAGATTTGGCACTAACCGACGATCGTTAATTTTGTTTATTGAAAATTCAGATTTATTTTTATAAAAAGTTAACTATAAAGTCTTATTGAAACAATGCGACTGTTTACGAAAAATTACGATTATTTTTTATTTTTTTATTTATTTAATTTCGAATTGTTTTATGTCTTTTCAACGTAACCTTTGAGACGTACTTGTTCACGAAAAGTTGTCTTTATTCTTTTGCAACGTTTTGAAGAGTTGCCTCTATCCGAAAGAAAAAGATAAATATGTTTGTTTTGAGATAAAACATATATCTTCTTTCATTGTTTAACAGCCATTATTTTCCAATTGTTTCCCATGAGAGATCTTGGAAATACTAGAATTGCTATCTAGTATTTTCATTTGAGACTTTGTTGTATCCTGGACGAAATTTGCCGGTGACCATTAGCAACGTTGTGGGGCAAATAAATCCTTAAAGAAAGTGATATCATGTCTCAAAGTCCGACTTGAAGTACTCTAAAAATCCGACTTCATTGTTCTATCCAATTGTTGAAGCATATTTTCCCAACAGGACTCCACACCCTTGCAACCGCAGCGCGTATGTGGAACCACGTGCCTTCTTTCTACTTATGTGAACAATTGTTTTTCTTTTTTCGTGCCTCGTTTCCACCGCTTCCGCCACCTATTCTCCTCTGGCAGGCCACCTTAGACCGAAATAATTGATGGGTTTTGAAGAACAAGCTGGGGCAACCACATGGGTCCACAAAATCGGCGAAAACGGCCAATAAATTGACCTTGAATCAAGTGTCACGACCCGAGAGTTAGCATGTCCAAGAGGTTTCTACAGCACGGGCGTGACACAATGATGACCTTCGGCCTATGTCCCGAGACGTAGCGTATTCTCCTTGGGGCGGGCGAATACTGTATTTATACGCATACGATATAAATGCGAGTAGCTGGTAGTTGGCAATAAATGCCGGTAGTTGGTAGATGGGGAGGTACAATCTCCACCGTCAGATCTAAGGGAGATCTACGGTTAGGGTTTGCCTTATACTTGTATATAAAGGGGTGTCCTCCCTCATTGTACTTCATTTACAACATATATGAAAATCCAGAGCTTCTCTCTCATCAAGTGTTTCTCTCTCTAGAAGTTCGTTGTGAGTCGAGTGTGAAAGGCTGCTTAAGGGGTGAAACCTTAAGGCCGCACGGGTGAATCGAGAGTTGATCGAGAGTTGATCGATCGGCCCGTGACAAGTGGTATCAGAGCTGATTTGCGATCCAAGCGCAAGTGCAATGGCTGATCCACGATCTGATGAAGCGTTGGTCTTGGGTGATGACTGCGCTGATCGTGGGCGGAATGCCGAGAAGGGTGTCGGCAAGGGCCGGAAGGGCCGTGGTGTGTCGAAAGAGCCTATGGGGGATCTTACGCAGCGGATGACGAAGCTAGAGTTGTTCGTCTCCGATGTCCAAGGATCGGTCGATGACCTGACCCAGACCGTGGACGGGGTTGACGCCGGAAGGGAGGAGCTGGTTGTGGAAGTGCAAGAGCTCAAGACCGACATGGGAGAACTCCGCCACGAGTTGCTGGGGACCCTGCAGGAGGAACTGGCACAACGGTATGAACCCTTCGAAGCTGCAATGGCGGCCATGCGCGCGGAGATTGCGGAGCTTACGGGTAAGCTCGCTGAAGCACAAGCTGCACGCGTGAACGGTGTCATCACGGTGCAGGGTCCACGAGTGGACACGCCAAAGCCAAAGGAATTCCGGGGCTCGCGGGTGGCCAAGGACGTGGACAACTTTCTATGGTACATGGAGCGATACTTCCAGGCCATGGGAATCAACGACGACCAAACTCGGGTAAACACTGCATCGATGTATTTAGCTGATAGTGCATTGTTGTGGTGGCGTCATCGGTCGGATGATAGATGTGGGAATCCTATCACAACCTGGAATGGTTTTGTCGAAGAGTTCCGACGGAACTATTTCCCCGCTTACGCGGAAGAGGAAGCTCGTGACGAATTGAAGCGTCTCGAGCAAAAGGGTGGTGTGTGCGACTACATCAAGCGGTTCTCGGAGTTGCTACTCCAAATCCCCTCAATGAACGAAGTCGAAGCGTTTCACCAGTTCATGGGTGGTCTCAAACCATGGACGAAGCAAGAGTTGAAGCGGTACAACGTGGGAAACCTCACTACGGCCATGACCGTAGCCGAGTCGCTCGTGGAGTACAAGGCGTCGCCTTCCACATCCCGACCGGACAACCGTCCAAGGGACCGAGGCACTGGTGGGGGAGATCGGGGCAGATTCAACAATCACCCGACTGGAGCTAGACCACAGAATGGTCCTCATCCTCACTGGGCTAATGCGGGTCAAAACGGAGGTGGGCAAAGGAAGGTACGTTCCTATAGCTGTTTCTTTTGCGACGGTCCACACATGGCACGGGATTGCCCGAACAAAGCCAAGCTGGCAGCCCTTTGCAAAGAGGACGAGCCAAGGGAGGAAGCACGGTTGGGATCGCTGCGACTCCTAGGCACGATCAAGGCCAAGAAGGCGAAAGAACCTAAGGGTCTGATGTTCGCGGACGTGAAGATCGGAGTGACCACGATGAGTGCACTCGTGGACACAGGAGCATCCGACGTCTTCATCTCGGAGGAGGCCGCGAAGAAACTCAACCTACGAGTTGAGAAGGGAGCCGGTTGGCTCAAAACCGTAAATTCAAAGGAAGTTCCTGCGATCGGGGTTGCAAGGGACGTGGATCTACAACTCGGGTCGTGGAGAGGCAAGGAGACTCTAGAGGTAATTCCACTGGACGATTACGATATTGTCGTTGGAATTAAATTCCTAGATAGGATCCATGCTGCTGTAGTTCCCTTTGCGGAATGCATTTGCGTGTTGGAAAAGGGTAGCCAATGCGTGATTCCCGTCCATCGTGAGTCGGAACGCGATCGAAAGATGATCTCGGCCATCCGACTCACCAAAGGAACAAGGAAAGGAGAAGTGACCTTCCTGGCGACCTTGAAGATCGAGGACAACGAGGGTGAAGGGAAGGAAGTCCCGACGGAAGCAACCCAAGTCCTCGACTCATTCAAGGATGTCATGCCTTCGGAGTTGCCGAAGAAGCTGCCACCTAAGAGGGAGGTGGATCACCGGATCGAGCTTGTGCCTGACGCTCGACCGCCTGCCATGGCGCCTTATCGTATGGCGCCGCCCGAGTTGGAAGAGTTGAGGAAGCAACTCAAGGAGCTGCTCGACGCTGGCTACATACGGCCGTCCAAAGCCCCGTTTGGTGCGCCGGTCCTGTTCCAAAAGAAACACGATGGGTCACTCCGGATGTGCATCGACTACCGGGCGCTGAACAAGCTGACCGTGAATAACAAGTACCCGATCCCGCTCATTGCGGATCTCTTTGATCAACTTGGGGGAGCTCGATGGTTTACCAAGCTGGATCTTCGATCGGGCTACTACCAAGTTCGGATCGCCGAGGGGGACGAGCCAAAGACAGCCTGCGTGACGCGGTACGGATCCTACGAGTTCCTGGTTATGCCGTTCGGCTTGACCAACGCTCCGGCCACCTTTTGCACAATGATGAACAAGGTACTCCATCCTTTCCTAGATAGGTTTGTTGTGGTTTACCTAGACGACATTGTTATATATAGTCGGACGTTGGAAGAACATGTCGAGCACATAAGCGGAGTGTTCCAAACCTTGCGCAAGAACGAGCTGTTCGTCAAGCGCGAAAAGTGTGCCTTCGCTCAAAAGGAAGTTCCATTCCTGGGGCACATCGTCGGAGGTGGACGAGTGCGGATGGACAAAGCAAAGATTCAATCGATCGTCGAGTGGGAGCCGCCGACGAAGGTGCCTGCGTTGAGGTCATTCCTGGGCCTCACCAACTACTATCGACGGTTCGTCCGGAGCTACTCAAGTATCACCGTGCCACTCACGGACCTCCTAAAGAAAGACAAAGCGTGGGAGTGGACGGATAGATGCCAAAGAGCCTTCGATCGATTGAAGACCGCCATGACCGAGGAGCCGGTGTTGGCGTTGCCCGACCACACCAAACCTTACGAGGTAGAGACAGATGCATCGGATTATGCAATCGGTGGCGTTCTTATGCGGGATGGACATCCGGTGGCGTTCGAGTCTCAGAAGCTGAACGACACGGAGCGTCGATACACTGTCCAAGAGAAGGAGATGACCGCGGTGGTGCACTGCCTTCGGACGTGGAGACACTACATCCTGGGATCAAAGTTCGTCGTGAAGACGGACAACGTGGCCACGAGTTACTTTCAGACCCAAAAGAAGTTGAGTCCGAAGCAAGCTCGATGGCAGGATTTTCTGGCGGAATTCAACTACGCTACCGGGAGTACAAGCGGGGAAGGCCAACTCCGTGGCGACGCGTTGAGTCGGAGGACGGAGGCGATGAGCCATACGATGAGTCGACCGAGCTGTCCATGGGTCGGCCGCATCAAGGAGGGATTGGCGCATGATCCAAGAGCCCAAGCCCTCATCGGGTATGCCAAGGAGGGCAAGACTCGGCCGGTTTTGGTGCGAGGACGAGCTCCTCTACACCAAGGGAAGGCGATTATATGTGCCTTTCTATGGGAAGCTGAGGAAGGAGATTTTGCGCGAGTGCCACGACTCGAAGTGGGCGGGTCATCACGGGATCCACCGCACGTTGGCCCTCGTCGAAGATCGCTACTCTCGGCCTCAAATGCGGGACGACGTGGAGGCATTTGTGAAGACTTGTGCGGTATGCCAACAAGACAAGCCTGGAGCAACGGTCGTCGCCGGGTTTCTTGGAGCCACTTCCCGTTCCATCTCGTCCATGGGAAAGCGTTTCCATGGACTTCATCGTCAACCTACCGAAGTCCGAAGGGTGCCGGACTCTAATGGTGGTGGTTGATCGGTTTTCCAAGTACGCAACCTTTGTGCCTGCAACAAAGGATTGCCCGGCCGAAGAAGCGGCCAAGTTATTCATGAAGCACGTGGTGAAGTACTGGGGGGTTCCACAAACGATCGTGAGTGATCGGGATCCCCGCTTCACGGGACGGTTCTGGTCCGAAGTGTTCAGGTTGCTGGGGTCGGAGCTGAACATGTCAACAAGTTTGCATCCCCAGACCGACGGTCAGACGGAGCGGGTCAATGCTCTCTTGGAGATCTACCTCCGACACTACGTGAGCACGACGCAAGTGAATTGGGCGAAGCTGATCGACGTAGCCCAGTTTTCCTACAACTTGCAACGGAGCGAGTCGACCGGCCAGAGTCCGTTCGAGGTTGCAACGGGGCAGCAACCGAACACCCCGAGCACTATTGCTTCGGGATATCGGGGGAGTAGTCCGCCCGCGTACAAGTTTGCCAAGAACATGCAAGAAGAGGCGGACTTGGCCCGGGCGTGTCTACACAAAGCCTCCAAGCGCATGAAGAAATGGACGGATAAGAAGCGACGGCACGTGGAGTTCCAAGTTGGAGACCAGGTGTTGGCCAAGCTGCACGTGGTTCTTCGATACAAGGACGTGCACAAGGGGTTGATCCGTCGCTATGAAGGACCATTTCGAGTGCTGCAACGGGTCGGGAAGGTCGCATACAAGCTGGAGCTACCACCAAAACTCAAGGTACATCCGGTATTCCACGTAAGTATGCTCAAACCTTTCCAAGTTGATGAGGAAGATCCGGATCGTGGGGAGTCTCATCGGGCGCCACTTGGGGCAAAAACCTCGTATGATCGAGAGGTCGAGAGCATCTTGGCGGATCGAGTCATACGGAAGCGGTATTGCGCGCCTAAACGAGAATACATGATCCGATGGAAGGGTCTTCCAGAGAGCGAAGCCAGTTGGGAGCCCGAGGAGAATCTTTGGCAATTCAAGAAAGAGATAGAAGATTTCCATGCCGAAGATGCGACGAGGGCGTCGCCTGATTAGGTGGGGGAGAATGTCACGACCCGAGAGTTAGCATGTCCAAGAGGTTTCTACAGCACGGGCGTGACACAATGATGACCTTCGGCCTATGTCCCGAGACGTAGCGTATTCTCCTTGGGGCAGGCGAATACTATATTTATACGCATACGATATAAATGCGAGTAGCTGGTAGTTGGCAATAAATGCCGGTAGTTGGTAGATGGGGAGGTACAATCTCCACCGTCAGATCTAAGGGAGATCTACGGTTAGGGTTTGCCTTATACTTGTATATAAAGGGGTGTCCTCCCTCATTGTACTTCATTCACAACATATATGAAAATCCAGAGCTTCTCTCTCATCAAGTGTTTCTCTCTCTAGAAGTTCGTTGTGAGTCGAGTGTGAAAGGCTGCTTAAGGGGTGAAACCTTAAGGCCGCACGGGTGAATTGAGAGTTGATCGAGAGTTGATCGATCGGCCCGTGACACAAGCATAAAATCCCCTTATGCAAACCCTTTAGCCATTGTGGCTTCCGCTGCCCAATTAGCCTTTGGCTATCACCGATATGCTGGATTAACTTACGGCTATTCTTTCCTATGTTAGTGCGACTATATTGCTCTAAAGCTAGGCAATGGATTGTTGAAATTTGGCCGGAAACGATAAGTGCCTCTTTTGGCCCCAAAATGCCCGATTTACTGTTCATTGAAAAACCCACGAAAATATACACCCGAAATTGGAATAAACAAGGTAGAGAACCAACATGCTCTAATACCAAATGTTAGACATAAACTATCGATTCTAATCATGCATTGAAGAACAAAATTCAAGCATTTATTAGAATTATATGTGGAAAATAGGAATTCCAATCATTATTCGAGTTTGTGTTCATCAGAAATCCATGGAAATTAAATAGAATTCAAGCACATTCCATTAAGCCAATCCCCTCCCATACTAATGGTGTTTTTTTGAATGAAAGGGTTTGCATTAGACCTTGTACTTGCCCTTACGTAAATGAACGATTGTCTTTTATAAACCGCTTCCCATCAAGGTGGTTATTAAAGAGCGGTTGTCACAAAATAATACGAATGTGGAAATCATATGTGGATAACCGTCACTAAAAAGAGAAAAGTGGGTCAATGCTAAGGACAAGTTTTATTTTAAAAAATTATGTCCCTACAAATGTGGTATCATTATATATAACAGAAAGTGATGGGAAATAGCGATTGAAGAAAAATATCGGAAAAAGATGCCGCTGTAGATATATCCCGTTAGCTTAAATCTTTGAAATGCTGCATGGATGAAGTGAAAAAAAAAGCAAAGTTACTTTTACGAAGAATTCACTACACACTTCGCCGTTCTTTGCGCCAAGCTTAGCATTATCCTTCGTGCCTTGGCTTGGGTACATAAATATCTGGAAATTGCCTGAGAGAACCGTCATGAGATTCGTGCCTTGCTCATCAGAAGTAGATGGGGTCGACGTAAGGACGACACGACGTCGGTTGGTCCCCTCTTCGAAAAGTTCCCGTCCACAACTCGGCCGCAATGGAATGGTGGGGTGGACTTTGAAAATAAGCTTTGGCGAGATAAGGATGGAGAGTGCCAGCGCCTTTCGTGACCCGACCATCGCGTCGTTCGAGGACGGGCACTGGAAGATCCTTGTTGGCAGCAGAAGGAAGCATCGGGGGATGGCATATTTGTACAGGTATGGTGAATAATTAGTGGCGCGACCTATTTACACGATGTGGACATGTCAGGTGGGTTATATCATTTTAATTATATGCTTCCCTCGCGTTTTAGTAGAATTAGAATCTATCATTGAATTGGTTGATAGGGTCTCATCATATATTATTTTAATTGTCATGTCTCCCCTCGTGTCCTTTAAGGATAAAGAACATGATGATATTTAAAACTGAAAATGTTTTTGAATTTCATTTTCATGTAAATATTTTCTTGTCAATATGAAAGCGCAAATATAGGCTAATATCAACCGTATTCATATGTTTTGTAGAACGTAACAATTTGTTTTGGGAAATAGTAGATTTATTTTTAGAAGGTAACCATATCAAAACATGTAGCTAGCGTGCCTTGTAGCACTGCACGGAACTGCAAGCTAGGTCCGTTCCCCCAGTTCCATGCAGTGCCGTAAAAGCAACTATCCGGTCATTGACATTTCGATTTTAAATATCATCATGCTCTAGGTCTGCTTGTGAAAATCTCCGGATCCACCGCTGTCCTGGCAAAGCACCAACCGCGTGACTAATTTGCAAGCAAAATTGAGGAAGAACTGATCCCTATTGTTCCTTGGTGATAATAAGAAAAAAGTGGACATGGTGTAAACAAAAAAAAGCTACAAAGCATGCAATTGGTGCAAATAAATCTGCCGGTTTATAACATGATCCGACTTCGAATCTGATTTTGGTCTCAAATAAATCTCGTAGTGGTGGAGCCCTTGCCTGATTTAATTTCTAGTTGTCATTATTTTTTACATGGGTTATGAAAGAAAATGAAATACATTTTGGAACATCAATTATTGAAGGAAAAAAAACAAGAGCTGAACATTGCCTTCTCAGAAAGTGCAATCTTTCGTCGCCCCACTATGATCTCATGGCCACGTTCGTCTCTATCTTCCGCTCAACAGATTTCCTTTCAATCGCTCGATCGACGACTTCTTAACATGGACATTTCTTGCTTATAATTACATCTAAGTTTTCGTGGGAATGATATCCATTATAACCTAAATGAGAAACCTGATTAATGAAATACTGCTCACCTCCTCCGATCAGAGACAACAAGAGTGGGTAATCCATCTTGAATTCGCTTTAACCAATTCAAAAGGTTTTCATGACTGCAACCGTGCACCATTGAGCATATCCATTACACAAGTCATTTTCAAAGTAGTCCTATTCGAGGGTTGCGAAACCATTTATACTGCCATACGTACCACAAATTTGGCGAGCAAAATCATATATGCAGTTACTTGTTGGCTTATTCAAATAGGAAAATGCCATATTCCAAATCGTCCGTGAAACACAAACACGATAAATACAGAAAAGAACACACATTTGATTTAATGCACCCGTATAGAAATAGTGAATACCCATGACGATGGTCGGGTCTAAATCCGACTCAATTTTGAATCTGAATCTTCTCAATGAAGGACTTGCTATCCAATCCCTTGCTGTAGAAGTTGTCCAAGAACTGTTGCGCGGTGAAGTCCCGGTAGATGGCTGGCCTTTCCGGTGACAGCAGCTCGGGCAAAGGCCCGTAGTGGCCGGACCCTCTCCACTTGCTCAGATTGAAGAACATGACTATGGAGATTCTGGGTTCCTTCTCCGAGTTGGCCAACACCCGATGCTGCACGCTTTTGTACTCGCCATTGGACACTATCTGTCCCTCCGTCGTCAGCAAAGTACCAAAAAAACACGTGAAAATAAGCCAAGGACCCATAGAAAAATAGTCAACGTTTCGTTGCTTATTATCATGTTTTTCAATGGACACTTCTCTGTTTTTGGGCGTAGGGTTCTTCTCACCACAAAGAGAAAGAGATGAGAGCAGCTTTCGCTACAGCTTGGGGTTATGTCACTTTTCAAAGGACGGCGAAGTTTCTTGATTCATTGAATTCTTTAACGACCTAACTGATTATGCTGGGAGCAAGCTTTTGATTTGATTATTATTCTCCTAACTAACCCGACAAAAAAACATGTAATTGTGCTAGGTCTTGTCTTTTGAGGATTACAATATAGGATTGCAATCTAATGACCATGTAATCTATCATTTCTTGACTCTTCGAGAAACACCTGTGATAAAAGCAAAAATCTAGTTGTCGGCCGACACTAAAGCTACTGTCGCCCAAAAGTTAGATACAGTGCGTATTTAGCGTAGGCTTATACACGCCTGGCGTTGAATGTTTCTTTGACTATTATCCATCTATGTCCATACCTATCACGAGCTCAGGCTTGCGACGGTAAAGGGAAAAACTCACTTCGAGAGCTCAAGCCCAAGATCCAGATCCTTCATTTCTATTGTCGAATACATGTAAGAGCTTAGGAAGATGGAAATATTTTGAGGCTCAGATTTCGTTAGTGAATTCATGCCCAAAAGAGTTCATACTGTAAAAATGTTTTTCGAATATACTACCAAGTTAAACCTTCGTAAGAATTACTTTTCTTCTAAGAAATCCCACTTCGAAAGTTTACATACCGTTAGGTAAATCAAACGCGCAGGGTATAGATGTAGACCTCGTGTAATACATGCAACTTGAGATTACAAGAATGCCCATGGAGAAACTTAAGAAGACAGATCCTCCTCACCTGAAGAAAATCACCAACGTTGATGATCAACCCTCCATGCACGGGGCTCACCTCCACCCACTCGCCGCCATGCTTCACCTGCAATCCCTTGATCCTGTTCTGCAGCAGCACCGTCACGATCCCGGGATCGGTGTGCGGCGTGATCCCCATGGTCCGGTCCGGCTCGGGGCAGTACGGATAACAGTGCCCCACGAAAACCCTAGACTCCGAAAAGGTCAGCTCCTTGAACCGCCCTCTCTCCAGCCCCAGCCCTTCGCTAAGCAGCTCCATCACCTTCTCCGCCACCCCCCCCTCGCATGGCCATCCCATGCCTCCACCTGGTGGCGGCACACCTCCGGCAGCTCCTCCGGCGGCAGCGGCTCCGGCCCCATCCACGCTTGCAGCGAGTCATGCCAGCTAGCCGCCTCCGCCCGGTACAGGTCGTTGTTGCTCGCGTACATCACGCCCCGCCCTTCCTCACGCTTGTAGTACTTGGCCTTGACGTCACGCGGCTCATCATGGAAGGCCCTCACGGCACGGATCGTGTCATCGAGGATGGAGACCGGCACGCCGTGGTTGACCACTCGGAAGAAGCCCCAGGTTTCGGCTGCTTCTTTGACTTGGTTGATGGTCGTGCGGCGGCAGTCGGCAGATTCCAGGCCGGCGAGGTCGATGACAGGTAGCGATCCGGCAGTCTTAGAAGTGAGTTTGAGGTCGGAGAGAGTGTGTGGAGGGTGGACGAAGAAATCGGGGATGGAGGTGATGCCTGAGTCCGAGAGGCCTTTCACGCCCATCTTCGACTCGTCGAACTCCTTAACTGCCTTTGCCAGGCGGTAGTTCGGCGGAGTTGCGTCGGCTGCGGTGGCCATACTCGATCTTAGGTTGTGAGGTTGAGACGCAAGTGTGAGCTATGATTATGAGCGAGGTCTTATAATTATTATATGGGTAAAGATATCACACTTATCCAACATGGCATGAATCACCCAACCTGCACTCAGGAATAGTAATGCTTTGAAAAAGGCGTGATCCATTAAGTGAAAGGAGAAAATATTGGCCACGTCTCCCCCTTCTCCAGCGCACACCTCTGCGCCCTGGCCCACCCACGCTCTCTCTCCTCGATCCTCCTCTGCTCTCTTCTGCAGACCGTCTCTCTCCTCTCTCTCCTCTCTGTCTCTCTCGATCCTCGTTCTCCCCTCCGCCTCCGCTGGTTGCCTCCATTGCCCCCCTCCCTGACGCCGACGCCGTCGACGCTCCTCCGCCTCCCTCTCGCGACGTCCGCTGTGCTCTCTCTCTCCCTCTGCCCCCTCCGCGAAGTTGTGCCTCTCTTCCAGCGAAACGCGACGCCGACGGCCCTCCACCTCCGCCTCAGCCGGTTGCCTCCGTCGCCCCCGACTCCGACTCCGACTCCGACGCCGACGCCGACGCCGACGCCCCTTCGCCTCCCTCTCGCGACCTCCGCTCCGCTCTCTCCGTCTTTCCCCTGCGGAGCGCCCTTACTGGCCAATCCCGACGCTGACGAACCCCTGCTCGCGTTTTGGCCTCCCTCTCCGCGAGTGAAGGTCGCTCTGCTCGCTCTTTCTCTCTTTCCTACACGAAGCGCCCCCTGCTCCTGAACGCGGACGCCGCCGACGCCGTCGCCTCCCGCCGTCGCCTTCCCAAGCCCCACCGATAGGCACCCCAGCAGAGGCGGAGGGGAGAACGAGGAGAGAGACGGTCTAAAGAGGAGAGCAGAGGAGAGAGGAGAGAGAGCGTAGGTGGGCCAGGGCGCAGAGGAGTGCGCTGGAGAATTGGGAGACGTGGACTTGACACGGACAGATTTCACACTCTGAATGATTGAGAGTAAAAATGATAATGGAGCTTTTTGGTACCCAATATTTTCTCAAGCGAAAGACGCATGATACGGTGCCTCCGAAAATAAAATCAAAGGCGGCGCCTTGATATCACATGACAAAGACTCATGATACGGTGCCTCAGAAAATAAAATTTTTACTATATTTTTTTTTTCCAGTAAATCAAGTATATTCTCCATCTTAATATCACATGAATTTCAGTGGATCTTAATATCGTTTTCTTATTGAAGTCTATGACATAATTACACTTATATATTTAACAAATTTACTTTGGAAAAATTATTTAAAATGTTCTAATTTTTTGTGCAGCAGTCAATTTGATTATAAATTTTTTAATTTGACCAACTTAGTCCTAAATATTTTGGGGATTTTAATGTAATCCTTCCGGTTAATTATAGTTAGAAAAATTAACGTTGATGATATTTGGCAAATATATTTTAATTTTTTTGATTTTTTTCTTTTTTTTAGTTTCTTTTCCTTTTCATTCATCAATGGTTTCGGTGATGACCATCTACGTGGCATGCTGCTATATTAGCAATTTCAGGCAAAAATTTGCCAAAATAATTATGTTAGAATTTTGTATAAAAATTTAGGACTCCATTGACAAAGTTAAAAAAAAAAAAAATTATATCTAAACTAACATTTGTATCATAGGTTTATGATTGATTAGATGTCTCCTTCTCCTATGATGTGCCTATAGATGAGTGCTGCTTGTGGTTATTAGTGATCCTCAGGCGAGGATTGCTAGCTTGAGGTCCATTTATCTAAGGGTCCGACCCTCAAACCAACATCTCCCGAACTTGACTCGAGGGAAGCCTCACCTTCTTATAGTCTTGTTGCGGCAGTCGTCACAATCCAACTCCGATCCCCCTCCTGGCCTCCCCTAGCCCCAATTCTTTATTATTATTATTATTATTAATTTTTTAAAATTCAGTTTAACTCTTAAAGCAATTTACACCCACTCATATTGAGATTCTTTTAATTGTTTGTTGTGCACATTAGGTAACTAATTGCGGTTCCTAAAAGCCAACTATGGTAGCACAAAATTTGATAAATCGCTAATATGGACATGCTTCAGGTAAAAGTTAAAGCTAGCGGAAATCGTACTGAAGCCTATATGCTAATCTCAGTTTGCTTCACTTTTGTATATTTATTAAAGCTAAAACTTGTTGGAAATCATATAAAATCTTACAGTACTAATATCATTTTCCTTCATTTCTGCCCGTATTTATCAAAAGGGTTATGCGTCAAGTCACGATGATGTCAGAATAGACGAACAATAAAGACAAAGAAGTGGAAAAAAGAAGCGAAAACAATGTTGAGGAAGAAACCATGAACGTGATTCATGGCTCTCGATGATGGCGAGAGTGGGTACCCAGTGGCGACCTAACGAAGGAAACGGGAAACGAAGGCCGCTTTATTTTGACAAAAAAACAATGAGTTGAAAAATGTTTTTTTTTAAAAAAAAAATGATTACTCATATTATTTAAAATAATTAATTAATTAATGAAATTATTATTATTATTATTATTATTATTATTATTATTATTATTATTATTATTAATTTAAATCTAAATATTTTCATAAATGATAAAATTGTAAGCGATACAAGCAATAGTTTTAAGAAAAATATTTTTTAAATCATTTATTTTACTGCAAAAAAACTGAAGCGAAGAATTTAAGGGTTTATATTAAAATCACCTCAAACATAGATAGATTTCAAAGAATGTACAAGAGAACTCCACACGAAGTCCCCCAAATTGAAAATTGTTAAAAAGGGAGCTTGCAAGTTAGGTATTTCATGTCAACTTGTTTTCACAAAGAAACATAGATAAGATGGGAAAATTGCCAAAAATATGATAAATCTATTATATTTGTATTAATTTAGTCCTAAACACATTGGCGATTTGCTAAAGTAGTTCTTTCAACTTAATTTTAACCAAGAAACACTGATGTTGCAGTTCAGTTAGTATCGATTGTCTTATATGGCGTAGACAGCTGACGCTAACATGGATGATTTTTAATTTTTTTTTTTCATGTTATTCTTTTCTTTTTGTGAGTAGCTAGAGTAAGATGGGCAAGAGTTGCCCTTGCTAAACAAGGGTCACCTCCCCCATGGCCAGCAAGGGCCACAACCCTTGCCCGCGGCTAACAAGCGCTTGAAGGCCCTTTGCCTAGTGGCTAGCTAGGGTGGTTGAGCCTCATTGGCCAAAATAAAGGAAGAAAAAGAAAAGAAAATAATAAATAAATAATATAAATTTTTTAAAATTCATTTTTTTAATTTGCAAAAATTGTCCATGTTATCGCTGGTGGTGCCATCAATAACTTTTGATTAAAATTAATTAGATGGATTATATTGACAAATTGTTAAAATGTTTAAGATTAAATTGTCCAAATTAAAATGTTTAAGATCAAATTGTCATACATAGTTTTTTTTTTCCTTTTGCTAGAGAAAAGAGACAGAAGAAATAATCGATATGTTTAACTAAATATTGAGACAAACTATAACCTATGAGCATTTGAAAAGTTCACGGAACATATTCGAGCACCCAACAGGAACCTATCTAATCGTTTTCTAAAGTAATTTATGAGTCGGTTACTTTAGAGTCGGTACTAATCTCCGTGGCAATTATTTTTATGACACTTCTGTACTCTCGGCTGAGACACATAAATTTATATTTTCTCCGTCTTCTTATGCTTCAAATTTTAATTGCCTCGAACAATACTTTTGAGTTGTTTATTGCTGAAGATTCTATTAGAAAGTGTCTCGTGATATCCATTAACTAATGAAATATGAAATCTGTGACATCCACGGACACCACAGCCACAGAGATGCGACGTTTCAGGTGCGTTGCGGACTCATTTCTTTTTGATATATCTTATTTTAATCAGTATGCGAAAGCGTATATAAAACAATCACCCAGACAACAATCAAGCAGTTAAGAAAGCATACCACAAAACACACTACTTCTATTATGCGTCAGTATATCTACACTGTCCTTCTCTATAGGCACTTCTTTATTTACCTTATCCATCCATCCATGTAGGTTGGGATTCGTATCTCTAATGAGGCCGCAGCTTCAAAATTGGCATCCCCTCACCATGTAGGGTACTCTATGGGTTAGTCACGGTTCCATCAAGCTCGAACCCACCGATGAACCCAGGTGGCTCGTCGAAGTCTCCAAGTGACCCAACGAGGTTGTCATCAAACCATGCATATCAGGTTATGTAGCGATGAGGGACCTAATCATCCAAACCTTTCTTGACCCATACTGTGGAGTTATATCTACGGTTGGTAATATCGTTCTCTACATCAACCATGTCGATAGTGACATATTTAGTGACTATTGATACCTAAATTTTGGCTTCATATTTAGTCATTTGTTGCATAAGAAAATTAGGGAGATTGAATTTAACCCCTAAACAAAAATATCATTTGCATTATTCACATTTTGCATGGATTGCACATGACTTAGTCGCATGACTTCTCTACAACGCCACCACAGACTAATGCCCACAGGATCAGTCTTTGTTGCATGACGCCTTTGTAAACAAGCGTGCATAGGATCATCTCCTATAGATCTTGATCAATCATTCAGAAGGAAAGAAAGGCAATCACGATTAGCAAATTGAGGATACCCATTGGTTGAAAGGAAACTATAGAAATGGGTGTCATTGAAGAGATCGATTGGGATGGAATTTGGTCTTTCTTTGCTAAGATTCAGGAAGATCCAAAGCGATACTTCGTATGATTGCCGGCCAGTATTGGGGACAGAATACAGCTCTTGATTGGCATATGCACAAATTAAGCATTTCCCTCCCAATGAACGGTTAGGAATCCGAGCCACAATGAGAGAAAGGGGGAGAGCCAGATCATACATAAGCAATTTGGAAGGAAATAAACGAGTGAAATAAATCCGGTGTCAAAGGAGAAAAACGTGCTTTGTGGGTGCGCCGTCATCCACCATATCCTCTCCTTCTACATGTTGACTCGTACAGAGATTCCTTCGGGCAAGATCAATCAAGAAAGGAAAAGAATCAATAGAGAGAGGAATCAATGGAATATCGGCAAGAGATTGATGGAATGCGCTGGCCGATCGCAAGTGAATTTGGACACCTTCACGGCAGCATTTGTAAAAACAGAAAAGGAAAGGGTGAAAGGAAAAAGCCGATATTTATAGAGGATCGCCAATCATCCCCAAATGAGTCTTCCTGGATTCAAAACTTTCAAAGATACGTGGGAGTTTTCTGCTATAAAATGGGACGATTAGAAAGAGAAGGGGCAGCTCGCAATAGAGGGACAAAATACGTGAGATACAAAAGAGTTCTCTATGGTCATGGTGGTCTCACCTCCCTTTCCTCGGTGATTCACAGCGAATTCTTTTGTTCCAGTGAGCTTCTCATCAGCCCGATTGCGTCTACCTTGCTGCCCATTGCTGCTGCGTCGCTGCTGTTTGCCATTGTTCGTCACTGTTTGCTGCTGTTCCCTGCTGCGTCCCTACCTTTTGTTGCTGCGTCGCTGCTTGTCGTCACTGTTTGCTGCAGTTTATTATTGCTGCTGCTGCTTGCTGTCCTCTGTCCGCTGCTGTCCGTCTCCACATGCTGCCGTTCGTTGCTGATCGCGGCTGCTGTGTCCCTCTTGTTGCTGACCGCATCCTGGTGCCTTTACTTCACGTCAACTTCTCGGGGACACCATCAAGGGTGAGAGAGCATAATCCATTTCAATAATACTCATATGCTCTTGCTTCCTTCACGGCAATACTCATGCACTTCGCCACCCTCATCGTTTTCTCTATTCATTTATTATCTGACTACTTTGTGGCTATCTCCATCGCATTATTGAGCCAGACTTGAGGACACATCCATCTCCATCTCACTCCACAGACCACCCTCACGATCTTTCCTCTCTTGACAATTTTCCAGCACATTTACAAGGAATCATCGCAAAAAGGGGTGCCACATGCGTCCATGCCATCAAAAGTACGTCGATCACATCATCACTGCATTCTGCCATCATCCCCGGCCTCCTCACAAGCGATTTTAGTGATTTCTTCTGACGAGTACGCCCAGCGCTTTATCGACTTGGTAGCCCACCATTTCCAGCAATACCAGCAATTCCTTATGGATTCTTGCAAACAGGCGACCGGCGATCTCGAACCACACTGACAATCCCGTTGGCATCACTGAGTCTTTTTGCAGGTACACCCAGCAAATTTGGCGCTCTTCATTCCATCATCGGTGTTCTAGTGGCATTGCTGTAAGTTGACGATATCCTAACGTCTGGTGAAACTGCTCAGTAACCACCGGCGATTCCTTTCCGCCATTGCATGCGTGCGCGGAATTTCTGGTCTTGTAGGATTGAATTGGAGTTGGTGAAGGATTGTAACATAACTCCGCAGTTTGTGACCTGGACTTTTTGGCCTTGTGGGAGTGACGTCCCTACTATTCCTTTTCTCGGTCTATTCCCTCTCACCTTGCTGTGATCTCATCCTCAGTCAAGGACGTCAAGGTTCGACTATTTCATGCAAAAGTATTATTTTAATAATTTTAAATGAATGATATTTAGTGATAAGACTTCAGGGTGTCCCGTTTATTTCCCTAAATTGACAAAGACGTACGCGACTTTTGGACCTTTAGACACTATGGCCTAACCCCAATATCGTTTTGCATGGATTGCTATGGTTAAGTAGGTCATCAGTGATATCGCACGTAAATATATTATGCATGTTTAGACTTTATGACGTATTAATAATGTAAAGTTTTCATATTTAGGGTTATACATGTTTAATCTTATAACATATATATGTTCTGGACATGTTAGCTCTAGAATCCATATAGATTCAGGTTAGTGCATAACTTTCATAGAATAAAATCAAATAAAAATGTTATTTAGTTTTCATTTAGATTGCGTGTAGACCTAGGGTTAATTAGGCTCATGTCATCCAATGCTAGGAAATTTAGAAATAAGTATCATACACATAGTTTTAATAATTACACTACATGCATCATCCGCATTGCACATAGTTCAATATTAATTCTAGTTCATTAGATCACGTTACAGTCCTAGGACTTAAATTTGTTATTTTCATAAAATAAGAAAAAAAATAGCACTTCATGTTGGTTTGTACCACAAGGTTAGTTCATGGAATATAAAATGCATCCGCGTATAATTTGTAGACTTTAAAAGAAGAAAATATATTAGCAGTCTCATATACATTGCATTAATTAAGAGAAATAATTTAGTATAGATTACATAGTCATATAATGCATAACACTCCTGCACTTTATCTACGTATTTTTCTAAAATAGCAATTTGCAGAAACCTTGTGGCAATGGATAGGGATACATTTTACTTGCTTAGCACATCTAGGTTCTTGAATTCTTGTGCAAGCTACTTACTACGTTGATTATTGGGTGTTAATCATCTGAGTGTGCACCTGCATGATCACTCCTCATATGTCCATAGCATAGGGTAAAAATGGAGAAAGATTACGTGCAAAACATTTTCTCAATGGCATAGTGTAAAAATGGATAAATAATGCAAGCAAAACATTCTTAAAATAAAGAGAAAATGTATCGAAAATGCATTATATTAATCTAGCGTAACTAAATCTCCGTACTCATGAATCTTTGATTCGCAGAAGTAAAACTCCCATATTTTACTTGGATGTATGTCTAATTAATCCATAACCGATTAGTAGTGGCTTCAATAGGTAAGTTTAATCACATGTTGTATTGAGTACCCTAAGTTGCAACTGGTAAGGTTTAGGAGAGCCCACGCTAAATGCAAGTGATCCCCTCGTGAGGGGAACCTTCATTCTTATTTAGTAGTCGATTGTCTTCCCTCTAGTGATCCATCTTCAAGAAGGTCACGACGGTGACATTGGCAAGCCATGACAAAGAAGGGGGTGAGACATCCATACTTACAAGTCTGAAAAACAACGGATTGAGTCAAAATAAAATCACTAATCCTTAGATAGGAGGACATCTCGTCGTCGAACCTAAAATGTGAACATCACTCGCACTAATGCATCAATGGCAAATCAATAGCAACACTATTTCAGTAACTTAACTATATGCACGTGAACAACTTTAGCTTATCAGCAACACACCAACTACCTTTAACTTACCAAACAAGTTTATGGATGGCATAGGAACATAAACAAAAAGGTTCATTAACTGTCTCAAATGGTTCTTCTCCTAATCTTAAAGGGCCATCCAGCCTAAAGTTGGGCATTTGGCTTCAATCGGGCATCGCGTACCTAGCGGCATCCCGATTAACAATCCTTCCTCGGGAGACCTCCTGTTTCTTCTTACGAGACATTGGCCACTCTTGGCAGCATCTTGAAACTCTCCCTAGGACATCCCGTTGACGTGGGGGCATTTCATTCTTCTAATGAGCATCATTGCCATCTCAAATGGTGATAGGTAGGGCATCCCGTTGACGTGGGGGCATTTCATTCTTCTAATGAGCATCATTGCCATCTCAA
Organism: Eucalyptus paniculata subsp. matutina; assembly: GCA_017140255.1. NCBI lineage: Eukaryota > Viridiplantae > Streptophyta > Magnoliopsida > Myrtales > Myrtaceae > Eucalyptus > Eucalyptus paniculata. The sequence goes on from CM029435.1 coordinate 48,536,162, forward strand.
ATGGTGATAGGTCTTATCTTTCATTTCATGTGACCACACATCATGCACATAAGCTGATTCATTATCTTTGAATCTTAGCTGATGCAAACAAGGCCCGTAGGCATGCTCATGTGCGTGTGTGTGTGTGTGCGTGCGTGTGCGTGTGTGTGTGTGACATTACCTATAAAAATATAACTACAACTATAGTAATATGTTGGGTGTGGCGCGTGACTCACAGTTCGAACTAACACGCCTCAATGTCGATTCAAGGTCGATCAAGACCCACCCATGACCCAAGGTGTGATTGTAATTTGTGCATGCAAAGACATGAGCAAACCATGCAAAACAATCATCAACATGTACACCATTATGCCAAATGAGAACACAATCAAGCTTGAAATGTGACTCACAGCTTGAATCGATGCGCTTTAATGCTGATCCAAAGCCGAGTGAGACCCGTCTGTGACCTAAGGCATGATTTGACTTATGAATGCAAAGACATAAGAAAACCACACAAAACAATCATCAATATGCGCATAACTAAACTGAATGAGAACACAACCAAGCCCAAACATCGTGGCACATCGCCTTAGTTGAAGGTTAGAGATTCCACTTACGGCCGATGAAACTACGGCTAGTAACCAAGAGAAGTGGCTGAGTGGTAAGGAGAGAGAGAGAGAGAGAGAGAGAGAGAGAGAGAGAGATGAGCCGAGAGTGGTGGAAATGAGAGGTGGTGTTCTATTTATAGACCTTCCATCATTTAATGACCCTAACAAGTAGTCCAATTGGCTTTTCCCATGTGGCCTAGCTAAGTTGATGTTGTCGCATCCTAGAGTTCTAGGGAAATGATTGAGGACATGTGGTATTCTTCTCATTGGTCCACTTGTGCCAATGAGTCATACTAATGGCCTAAGCTTTCTTGTAATCCAAGCCAAAATTTCTTGTTAGCACCTAGGATGAAGAATCGTGTCTGTATTAATTGTCTAAGATTTGTCATCATTGATTTTGGATGTTTCCTGCCACCCAAGTATCATGAAATTATGGCCAAATCTTCTTCATGCCACCCAAGTTGATGAATCACCTCTTCATTAAATGCACACATTAATTGCCTAAAATTTGGTCACCATTGGCTTTGGATCATGCCATCTATTCATTGCCACCTAAGTTGGTGATTTACCCTCTTCACTTATTAGCTAACGTCCAAGGAACATTGTGTGAGCATTAGTGTCACACCTCGAACCCCGAGTGCGCGAACATCCCTCCACGATCGATTAAAAATGCGACATCCTAAGACGCGTCGCCAACCTGTTCTTTTTATCTTTCAATTAAATGCACGCGGAAGAAAATTAAATTAAACGCCCAATCAACCATTAGAAATAGGGATAGTAAAAACACAACCATTTTTTTTTTTTTTTTTCACAAAATACGATTTATTTATTAACCGGTTAACTCAAAGAGTTCATATGTACAAGCCTACGAAAAAGTGAACTCTTGCGCGACCTAGTAACAAAAGGGTCTAGGTTGGGGCTAACTTCCAACCGTACAACTACCACAAGCTCCTACAACCTCCGCCCTAATACCCATACTCGGGCCTAGCCAAGAACTCGGGTAAGTCGCCAGGTGAACATGGCTCCCCGGGCCCTTCTAGCTCGGTATTGGGATCTATCATGACACCGTCCGGGATGTCTATATCCATAGGGTTAGTGTCTTGCTCAACATCGCTTCCTACTGGCGGCCCGTCAAAACCGTGCATAGGACCCTCCTGACCACCATTCGGCTCCGTAATAAACCAAGCCTTGAAGCGGTGGGGTACCACGTTCACAAAACCCTCATCGACCCAAATCGTAGTCACTACTAACTTACGGCATCGGTTAGTCCCGGGGATAGGGTAGAGGGTAGTCTCTACCTCCATATCTCATGGAATCCCAAAACGGACTGAGCGGATCTTCATACTAAGGACCTGAAAATGTTTAACCACGATGAGATAAGATAAAATCTCAGCGAGTTAAAAACCCTAAACCTCGATTAAGATGTTAATTCGCCTCGAAAGTGGCCTAAGCACACACCACACATAAACTCACCTCGCCTCGGCACGTCCCTGCACATTAGCGCGTCTCGTACAATAATAACAGAGTAATGTGCATAAAAAATAGTCAGAACACACGCGAGAATTTCACGCGCATTGTCAACACACGTGTTCCAACTATTACAACCCCTTGGGCCACGGCCAACACAAGAGTCGGTGGTTTTCCGGCATAATCGGGCATCGTCCCACCCCATCGGGCACGGCACCATCTCGCGTATACGTATGCCTCAGGACAACATTCCAATGAGGAGCATCGGTCCGGCCTCAACCGCGACTTGGCTTCCGGACTCCCGCCGGGCATCCGATAAAATCGGGCATTGCCCCCAAACTCCCGTTGGGTGATGGGTTCAATTATGTGACCACCTCAAGCATATCATCAATCAAGCCAACCTTTATTACCGTTATTTAGCCAAGAACACCAAAATCCCTTTTGCAAATATTAAACTTGGCAACTCTTTTTTTTTTCTTTAAAATTCTCTGGAATAAATTCGTACATGGTCACGTACCTAAAATCAACCCGTCAAACTTTACAAACTTCTACTTTAAAACCTTATTGTTTTATTGAGCACATAACATTTGGCGTCCAAACCCGACACCTTATTTTTTTTTCTATTTCTTTGTCCAACCACCATTTTTGGAACTAAACTTGGGTAATCCCTTTTTTTTCTTTAAAACTTTTGGAAAGAAATTCGTACGGGGTCACGTATTTGAAATCAACCCATCAAATTTTGCATGCATCTATTTTAAAACCCCATTGTTTTATTGGGCACGTAAAATTTGGTGTCCAAACCCGACACCTCATTATTTTTCTATTTAATTGCCCATAAAACCATCTTTTGCAATAATAATAGACAATTATCATAGAACAACCAATCACATAATATTGTATATGCAGCACTCAAATTCACGCATAATTGCATCCAAGAAAACGAGCGTAAAATTCTACGCAACGCCTAATCCGTCACTAATTACGATAATTATGATTAATTAAATAAATAATAATTAAAATTAAGTAAATTACGATTAATTAAACTAAACACATTTAATTAATCTAACCATGATTAATTAACCTAATCGTAATTACTTAGACTAATTGTGATTAAAATTAATCTAAACTATTCTTAATCTAAATTAAACTAAACCAAGCTTAATTAACCCTAAACACTATTAGTGCTAATCTAATCACTCCTAATGCAATTAATGGTCTAATCAACCATTAGGGAGTTAATTCACGGTTTTCGATGGTGGCGGGCTCACGGCGACGGCGACGAAAACACGAAACAACCACGGCTTGAATGGAGTTCAATGGCGGTGGTGACAATCCCTCCAAGCTCTCGGCCAAGAGGGGAGCTCGGCTTGGGCGGACGGCAACTCGGCTGGACGCGGAGGAGCTGGGCGTTGGTGGTGCAGTGAGGTGGTGGCATGAGGCGCGAGCGGTGATGGAGCTGTGATGCGGGGAGGCTGGATGCAGGATGAAGCCGTTGATGGTGAGGCGGCTGTGGGTGAGCTGGTGGTGGTTGGCTAGCTGTGGCGTGGAGGTGGTGGCTGCTCGGTAGAGTTTTGGTGGTGGGATGAGGAGGTGGGATGGTGCGGCAGCAACAAAAATGAAGAAGAACCGAACCGGTGGGAGACAAGGGAGGTTGGCGGCAGAGGAGAATGGAAGGAAATGAGAGGAGATGGAGGGAGGAACCGCGGCTGCAGCAAGAAAAGAAAGGGAAATGGCGTGGGGAGGGGTTGAACGTGCATGAGAGAGAGAGAGACAAGGGCAACCAATCAAAGGCTTTGAAAAATATCTAACTCACCATCACTTTTGCCTCTAAAGTCTCCTACTCTCATCTTCACTCCACCAATCAAAATTTAACTCCAATATCCCAAAATTAAAGCTTTTTGGGGTATAAACACTCTAATTTCTCATACCATCCGAATTTTCTTTCCATTTTTTTTTGTCCGAAAATTGTTTTTCTGCAAAATTTTGGACTCGTCGAAAATTCGCCGAAAGGTGAGATGACTTCCAATAAATAAATCGTGACACGCTCAAACATCTGATTCCCGAAATTGAATTAAATTTCGTGGTTAAAATTGATCGAACACGACTTTAGTATGACCTATTCTACCAGATAGCTTTTAGGGGTTTTAGCATCTTTGACCCGTGGTCGATAATTTTCAATCCACGTTTGTGCATCTTCAAATCGTAGACGACCCTTGGTTGTCATGTAATCGCGAGGGTTCAATTACGTATCCCGACTATAATATCGATAGAAAATCGGTTTATTGCCGTTCAACATGAATATTGCAATCGTGCGGAGCCACTTGCAATTTGACTACATAATTCCATCGAATCAACTTATATTCATTTGCTAATCGATTTATAACAGTGTCGTATTGACCCTTACCGATTATTACAGTCGAGCGGTCGATTTCTAATCGAATTCTCTAGTCTATCGCATTTATATTCCTTAACAGCCTCACCTAATAGGTTAGTAAACTCGTGAGTGATTAGTTTTGAGTAAATTAATCGTAAGAGCGTCGACAAAACAACCATTCGTCGACAAAACAACCATTTCATATATTCAAAACGGGGCCAAATTTCGAGACGTCACAGTGAGAGAGAAGTCGATGTAAGCATCAACATCCTTGGGCAAGAGTTTCTCACGTCCATCCACAGTCGACTACATGATTCGAATTGAGGTTCGTGGGTGGGCTCATGACCAGGCATAGCTGGGTGTGTCTGACACAACCGGGTCCATGGTTGGAACTAATGGGGCGCATGGCCGGGACAGGCTGGGCACATGGCCATGCAGTCGAGTTGAATGGATCAAGTGGCTAGATAGTTGAATTGATCTGTGATTAATTCGTGATCCATCGCGAACAATCCACAATCAAGCAGAACCGATCTATGGTCAACCCTCGGTTGACAACCGCATCGACTAATCCATAACTAACACATGGTCACATGGAATAGATTCATGGCTGCCCACAGCCAATGCATAACCGAGCGGAATCATCTGTGGCCCATACATGACCACGTGGGTTTGATCCATCAACCATCAATGTGATGGTCCGTGGTGGTGCACACTCATCCCACGACAAACTCTCATGGCCGAGTGGCCGATTCATGGCCGAATAATTTTGTCAACTTGTGCGATTGACAAGTTGATTCACTATTGATCCCTTGTCCATGGCCGATCCTTCGATCACGCCATGGCGAATCCCTCGGTCACCCTTTCAACTGGGCTAATTGGTACATGACCCATCCTTGGATCGGTCCATGACCAATCCTTCCTATCAACGCATTGATCCCATGGCCATTTCTCATGGTCAATACATGGGCCTAAACCATGGATGTCACAAAATCATTGTGACTTCATATATATCTTATATTGGGAGGTATATTATTTTGTGTGGAATAGGTTAACATGATTAGGGGTACCTTAAAGTTATCCAAAAATAGGTTTACATAGCCCAAGGCACTTCAGGCTACATATATGAGTTCTCACATTAAAAAATATAGACCTGGGAATTAATTAAATAGAAGAGCGTAATGCCCCGGGGTGATGACTCCCTTAAGAGTATCTTCTTGAGTGTTGAGACATGGATGCGTCTAAAGTACACCTAATCTAACATGCACTAGATATCTTGATAACTCTATAAAAATAAAGTTATTTTTACCTATTTTAGGTAACAAATAATGTAATATCTATGATAAAATATTTAGATTTCCTTATGATTATTTGAATCTTCCTTATTTATACAGAATAATGAGATATGAAGAAAATAAGAAAAATGATGGCAAAAATTAGAAAATCAAATCAAAAAGCAATGGAAGATGGATATCAAATTAGGGAATCATTAATTTTGTTCCTTAATGTTATCTGCAAGTGTTGGGAGATAGATATTGATATCCTCTGATTTACTCCCTAATTTTATGCGCAATTGCTTGGAGATAAGGATCTTGGATATATCTTATAAATAGGAGAACATTGAGAGCCTGAGAGGGTAGCTAAGTTTTTGTTAGATAGTTTTTCATTTTTCTGAGAGTTTTTGAAGTATTTTGAAGAGAAGACAAAAGTAGTGACTGAATTCTTATTCTTTGATTTAAGATGCTGGATTTGATCTATAATTTATTTCTTCTTCTACTATGTTCTCATTTTCTTTTATTAGGGCTACGATGTAGCCTAACCATGATAATGTGAATTTCATGATTTTTATGTTTTGCAGTTGATTTCATTCATGTGATTTATATATTATTGTACATAATGTTTTTGAGTGACTGGCCACCATTTGAATGATTTGATGTACATGTTTGAGACTAAGAAGTGATAATATGCAATTGCTCATTATAATATATAACTATGAATTAAATGTGGATATAAATATACCATGTTATTTGTGTAGTTTTTGATGATAAGGTAATCCAAAAGACTCATTGTAAGCCGGGAATATTCATAATTTTTAATGCACTTGTGTTTATTTTAATTTATATAGAGATATAGTTGATTAATAAATTGAGTAGGTTTGCTATACATAGAGATATAATAGTGAATATATTAGGAAATTCCATTATCACATGTTTGATATCATTCTTGTACTCATAGCAATCTAAAATTCATATATAGTGGTTATGGTAAAATCGGATGCTCTAACATATTTATCTGATTGATTTACTGCATTTAGTCTCCAAATTTTGCTTTTAATTTATTTTCAATTATATTTTGATCTATTAGATAAATTTTAGAATTAATCTTTTTTAGTATTTGATTAGTTTATTAATCATCAATCTCTCGTAGGACGATACTCTTTCTTATTATTATATTACTTGTTCAATATGTTCACTTGTGTTTAGAATTTTACAAACATATCTCAATCATTGGAAAGCATGAAAAGTAAAGGCATGCCAAAACTGTAATTTTCATTTCAATTTCACAAAATTAAAAACGTCATATGTGAACTTATGTGTCAATATTTGAGTATTCTGAAAGTTTCAGGGGTCTTGTATATAAAAGAGTCAAATTACATGAGTGGCGAGATTTAAATTAAGCAAAATGACGAACAAGCAAATGTCAATTAAGGCAGGCCCAGAATTAGCAAAATCCAATGAGGAATATAATGGCTTATCAAAGGTTGGGAAACCTTGGGATGCATCTACCCTTTGTCCATGTCCCATGAACACGCATCCCCTCTCCAAAATGCGTCAGTCACCGTACACGAGAAGGTAATATAGCTGTCATAACTTTAGATGTACGAACCCAGGTGTATTTAATTTGGGATCTTGATCTTCTCGATTTAGATACCTCTTATTTGTCAACATGGCAAATAAGAAGGGTCTCTAGAACACAATACGTATCGTGATGGGCCAAATTGTCGGACGAACTCTTCTCTCTTCTTTCCACTCTCTCTCTCTCCTCTCGGCACGCACTTTCTCTTCTACCTCTTGCACGTTCTCTCTCCTCTGTCCCTATTTCTCTCTCTCTCTCTCTCTCTCTCTCTCGCCTCCTTGCATGCTCTCTCTCTCTCTCCTCTTTGTTCTCTCTTCCCAGCACATTTTCTCTTTGCCGTCGCGGACGACCAATCCGACCACCTCAACCTCCGCAGCGAACACCTCCTCCGGCATATCTGGGAAGGTGCACAAGTGCACGATCTGCCATAAGAGCTTCCCCTCCGGCCAAGCTCTCGGCGAGCACAAGCGGTGCCACAACAAGGCCCTCACTCTTGCCTCCTCGGCCGCCGCCGTCTCCGCCACCTCGGCTGCCAACAGGATGAGCATCTCAGAGGGCGTGGGGTCCACTCACATGTAGAGCTAGGGGCAAGTTCGATCTAAACCTCTTGACACTCCCGGAGTTCTCCACCCGGTTTGCGGTCTCCGGCAGCTACACCCCTCCAAGAAGTCCCGATTCCTAGCGTCAATGAAGACCAAAGCTGCCTAAAATGAGTTGGATCGAAAATGCACAGAAAACCACAAAAAAGAAAAAAACTGGCTATTGAAATTGAAACGGAAAATTGATTGAGTTTTAGATAGGAATAGAGAAGATTGTTTTTGTTCGTCTCTTCTTGTTTGTTGGGTGATGCTAGAGTTCTTTTTGATGGAGAGAGGGTGGTGTATAGGGGAGAGAGGAGAGAAATGGGACAGAAGAAGAGAAAGAAAAGTGAGGCTAGAGAAGAGAGAGAAGAGAGAACGTGTAGGAGGCAGGAGAGAGACAGCGTGTGTAGCGAGGAGAGAGAGAGAGGACAGACGAGAGAGAAGAGTTCGTCTGACAATTTGGACCCACCGTGACACGTGTTGCGTTCTTAAAGCTCCTTATTTGCTACACTGGCAAATAAGACATAAGAGTGTGCAAAATGCCCGGGAACAGCCCGGACCGCCCAGAACCAAACCGGAACCGCCCAGAATCGGCGGTTCTTGAGGGAATCGGTCCGGTTCCCAGTTCCAATTTTTGGGAATTGGTGGGAACCAGTCCGGTTCCCGGTTCCATGGGCGGATCCGCCCGCCCGTCCACCCGGACCGGACCGGTTCCCTTTTAATATTTTAAAAAAATTACTAAAACAAACCTAGGTCTCACCGTCTCATCTCACTTCTCTTCGTCTTCAACTCTTCGGTTTCCGCGGCTGCCTCTCTCTCTCTCCGTCTCTTCCTGTAGATGTTATGTGATCATTTGTGTTGCCTCAAAATAACCATATGCTAGTGTGTTCCCCTAGTATTTTGTATTAAATCCAGCCTCGTGGCATCTGTTGGGAGTTTTGTTTTGTGGCAATTGTTTCTACTACATGATGAATACAAAGCTGAATATTGGGGAATTCTTATGCTTTTTGGTTGTTTAGTTTATTTATTAATATAATGAAGGTGATGTATTCAATAAAGTCTTGTTTAGTTGCACTTCCTTTGTTTTCCTATGTTTGGATGGTGTCGCATTTCACCTCCTTTGATTTGTCTGTGCGACTTGTGATATTTTGCCGAACCTGATGAAGGATATGTCCAGTTCATAGCGTTAAGAGAGACCCATTTTTCCTGAACACTTACTACTCTCTCCGCCTCTATATCAACTTACGTACATCCATTCCTTCATTGGTTGCATTTATAGTTGCAACAAATGAATCTTTGTTCCACGTACGTAAATTTGGTTTTTCTTTCTTTGGCTTGCTTTGATGTCACATAGTTGTTCTATGTTGAAAACCAAAATTGTTTAGCGTCAAGATCGGTAGCATGGATCCACCCTGGAACCGAACCGGACCGGCGGTCCAGTTCCCAGGTGGATCCATGCAACAAACTAGTGAATCTCGGTTCCAATTTTTTGGAACCGGTCCTTAGCGGGCGGTTCCCGATTCTAGGTCGGGAACCACTCACCCGGACCATACACACCCCTAATAAGACGTACCTAATATTTTCTCCTTGTCATAGAAGGTGCCATTTTTTTTTTTTTTTGACCTTTTGCTACAGAAAAGGGGAGAGGAAGCAGTGATCGATAGCAATAACTAAAAATCGAGGCGAGCTATAACTGAGGCCCATTCCAAGAGTTAGATAGAACATATTCAAACTACCCAAAAGGAGCCTACCTCATCATTTTAGAAAGTGACTCATGAATCGATTTGAATGTCTGTAAGGCATTAATTGCCATGACGCTATTGTACTTGTTGATGGAGTTTAGTCATTTATTACATTAAAAAATTAAGGGTTAATTTTATCCTTGAAAAAATAGTCAATTGCATAACATATAGTTTTAGGTGCATTTATGTTTTAATTTGCATTTACATTGGGCCGGTGACAAATGGGTTCAAATTGATGGTTAAGAACTTTAACTTGATGAGTCGGGCTAAGCCCACGAAGAAAGCAAATCGGCCCAAGCCCATATCCTCGGAGAGATTTTATGGATTTATCTTTGTAAGATTTCAATTGAAAAAGTAAATATTCCGTTTGGAAAAAAACAAATATTGCGTTTCGAAAAGAAATCTACGTGGAGATGAATTTGGAAAATTTTAAAACCCTAATCCGTGCCCTATAAATATGTAAAAAAAATACCTAGGGTTAGAGGAGGCCACACGTTGGATACACGGCCACATTGAGAATTTTTATTAGGGTTTTTGTTCTCTCGATTCTCGAAAAAAAAATTGAAGTCAAAAGGAAAAAAATTCGTTTCTTCGGTTTAGGGTTTTGGGGTGTTGTCCTTTGTTCCTTGGGGAGAGCAACACATAAAAAAAAAAAAAAAAAAGCTGCCAAGTGAAAGGAAAAGTCAGCAAGTCAGAGGAAAAACAAAGAGAGACCGGTGAGAGGACGGTGCGGCAGAGAAGAGAGGGAGAAAGAGAGAAAAAAAAAGTAGAAAAAGAAAAAAAAAAGAAGCCCCTGTTCATCGTCTTCTTTGAGTTTGCCCTCACCGGTCCGCCTGCCGATATTCGATCCGCCGGTCACCACCGTGCTAGCGACAGCCGTACCTCCACAGTTCGCCTCCACTGTCGCTCCGCGCCCCAGCGTCCACCATCGTCGCTGCAGCGTCGAAGCCGTTCTTCACCTGCGCTGCGTTCGCACTGACGCAGCCCGGAGCCGAAGCCCACTGCAATTTCGCCCTGCTGCTTCGGCGTTCCGCCCCTCGCCGTCGCGACCCGCCTTCGTCCGCAAGCGCCTACACCAGTCCGCCCGAAGCCGCGACGCCGCCCCTCGCCTGAGCCGCCCCCCGACGTTCCGCCGCCGCATCTTCGTCCGCGAGCCCCGGCGCCCGAAGACCCAGCAGGTCGGTCCCGTCGCCTGCAACTCCTAGATCCGGCGACGATCTGACACCAACTCCCCTCTGCCGCCGCAACGCCTCCGTCACCGCTGCTTCGCCCTCTGCCGCAGCTGCAATCCGAGCGCCTCCTGTAGCAAATCTCCCTCCGTCGTCGCGACCCGGTCCCGCTTTGCCCGAGATCCGCGACCCGTAGATCTCGCGCCTGCATCCAAAAGCCAGGCCCGCGATCCTCCTCTGCCCGCGAAGACCCAACGCCGCGACCCACTTGCTCCGCCAGCAGCCGCGCCCTCGCCGGAGTTCCTCGCCAGCGTTTTCCCCTCGCCGGAACCCTAGCCGGAGATATCCCCTCACCGGCCGGCCACCAGATTTATTTTTCTTTTTCTTTTCAGGAAAAAAGAAAAGGAAAAAAGAGAAAAGGAAAAGGAAATTTAGGTATTTTCTTCATTTTCTTTTTATTATTTTTGCTATTTTATTTTATCTTTTTTTAGTGTAATTATTCCTTTAATGTGAAATTGAAATTCCATGATATGAAATTGCTTTGAAATTAGTGATTGTCAGTCTGATTTTCAAGCTCGAAATCCGACTCGCAATTACTTAAAAAATTGCCAATCCGATCTCCCGCTTGAGATCCGATTCGTGATTTATGTGAAATTGGCCAACTCGATCTCATGCTCGAGATATGGTTCGTCGATTTGGGTATCGATATGGCTTGATTTGCTGTAGTGTTACTTAAATTAGTTTTCTTTTAAAAAAAATAAAAAAAAATGTAGTTTTAGGGTTTGCATGTTCATAATAGGTATTTTATTTCGAATTCTCAAAAAATAAAAAAAATCAAATCAATTAATTTAGGTTGCTAATTCATTTTTAACTTGGATTGCATGTTTAATTATTTGGCAATTATTAACTTTAAAAAAAAGGGAAAAACACAAAAAAGGTCATTATGCATATGTCATATAAAATTAGGGCATCATTGGCACATCATTGCATATTAGAATAAATTGCATGCTTATTTAGAATAAAAACCATGTGCACGTCATATAGTATTAGGTTCATACAATGCACGTCATTTAGTGATTTTTGTTAGGTCCATTTAATTAGAAATTGCCCGTCATCAGGTTAGGTTAATTAATAAATGTCGCGTGACATATAGCTTGCATATTAAATTGTATGTCGCATGTCATTTTAGTTAAAATAATTTTGTACGTCATTGCATTGCATTGCATGTCATTAAGATTAAGTCATTTTGGTTAATTTAGATTGCATATTTAATTATTGCATGTTCATTAAGAAATCACAAAAATTCTTATTCGTTCATATAGTTTAGGGCATATTGCCATGCCATATCATTTCATATTAGATTAGAAGCATTGCATTGAATATGGACTATACTTTCATTGAAAAAGAGAAAACAAAAATTGAGTGATTGCTTGTTAATTAGAAACCATATCTAGGGTTGTTGATGTGGATTTTAATCTAACAACGCAGATGCTTTCGTTTTTGAGGTAAGTCTCGCATTTTATTTATCGCTTTACTTGGGTGTTAAATTGGTGGTTTGCGCACCCGCATGACAACCTCACATGTTAGGGAATTAAAATCAATTCAAGTTGCTTGCCAAACATTTTTTTCAAAATAAAAGAAATGGTACCGAAAGGGCGTTAGAGAAATCTAGCGTAACCAAGTCCCCGAATTCATAAATCTCTGGTTCGTAGGAGTAAAGTAAATCTCCCGTTACTTTACTAGGGTTTCTAATCGACCCACCAAAAATAGATTAGTGGCGACTCCTAGTTAAAATTTAATTGCATGTTAACAATTCAAACCTAAGTCGCGAATTGGTATGGGCTTGGGAGAGCCCGAGTTAAGTCTAGGCTTAACAATTCATTAGCCAAACCCTAGGTGGTCCAAACTCGAAAAATTGGTCGCGACAGTACTCTTGATGGAGGAGACTCATTAATCTAATTACGTCTCTGCCATCGTATGCTTACTATAGTAATCTTTTAATGTGCAATAATTAGTTAGATAGCTCATTGCTGAAGATTTTATTAAAGAGCATCTCATCGTACATATTAACTAACCAAATAATACTCAATGCTTTGTTTAATTTATTTTTTCAAGTTTCATACATAAGTTCTCATATCTAGAAATATCAACTAGGGAAGATATTTTTACCAAAAAAAAAAACTAGGGAAGATATTAGGTAGGAGAGGTTAATGCCTCCACACGGTGAATCATTCAAAAATATTTTCTTACGTGGTGAGGCACGCATGAGTCTAAACTCTCGGATATCTCAATCATTGAGTATCTATTGGTTTGGACCTAAATTATCATTTCAAAATCGGAAAATTATGGAATAATCATATGTAGAATTAAGTGTCAATATTTCGGTGTCCTGAAATTTTCAGAAATTTTATAGTTTTTTTTTTGGTCAAAAGAAATATTGATGCATTAGATTAAGTAGTCTTAGAACACAACGATGATGGACAATCTGAAACTAAAATATCCCAGAGAGATAGAGGGGGTATATGCACCCAATTTTGAGGGAGTTTCTTTGCGCGATGTGTGCGTACCAGCCAATCAGCCGCTTGATTTGCCTCCCGGGGACAATAGGTTACTGATATGTTTTGGCACAGAAGAAGCTCCTGTCGGCATCGTTGAATTATGTCTTGTAAATTCCACGGTATCTCGGCCCGGCCCATGACGAAGTCCACCACCGCTAAACTATCGCTTTCACAAATAAAGTAAACTGCTTGACTTTGTACATCTTGCACGTGAGACGACTTCCAATTCGTGAGAAAGCGTAACCCGTGCAGAAGGGCTTCCGCTTCTGCTTGTACCGACGAAGAAACCCTAGCCTCCGCTGCAAATCCGTCGACGACACACCCCGCTTTGTCCCTGGCGATTCCGACAATAGAACAAAGGAATTCTCCTGGTACCCATGACGCATCCACGTTCAATTTCAACTCACGATGTCCCGGTGGTGTCCAGTCCTTTGGTAAGTGTTGAGTTGTAGTTTGGTTTGGCTTTTTCGTCGTTCCTCTACTGAAGGCTATATTATGGGTTTGTGCGAGATCAAGGACATCCGTCGGGTTTAGGGCTTTTTCTCTGAAGATCCGTGAGTTTCGAGCCTTCCAGATCTGCCAGAGAACCCCTGCGATGAACTCGCGCTCAGGTAATTTCCTTCGTGAGTCGAATACCGCCAGGAGCCACTGATCGAGCCTTTGGAATTGTTTCATCATATTCGTTCCCTGTAGCCTGTTGTCTTTCCAGATTTGTTTTGTCCACCTGCAAAATAGGAACAGATGTTCGGTGGTTTCAACATGCATGTAACACATCTGACATAAAGGATCTGGGCTGATCTTTTTTTTTTTTTTTTGTAGAGATTCTCCCTTGTGGGAACGGCATTTTGACAGATGCTCCAGAGAAAGGTTCGGATTTTCGGTGGGACAGCGAGACTCCAGATCTGTGTCCATAAATTTCGTGGGGGCTGGTAAGAACAAGAAGCTTTCTGTAGGTTTAGTTTAGTGGTCGATGCATGGGCCCTGTTGTATCCGCTCTTCACCGTGAATTCACCTTTACTGTTCCCTGTCCATATTCTGCTGTCTGGTTTGGGGTCTTTACTCAGGGGAATAGCTAGAATCTCGTTTGCTATTTTCTCCTCAAAATACTGATGAATGAGGGTCTGCTTCCATGTTCGGGAATCTTCATTGATCAGGCCTTCCACCATGGTTGGTTCTGCTTGGTTTACTGGTCCTCTTGTTAACTCCTGTGATAGCCATTTATCCTCCCTGATTTTGATTGATTTTCCATCCCCGACTAACCATTTGATATCTTGTTTAATAGAATCTCGCCCCAACAGCATGCTTTGCCAGCCCCAAGATGATCGCTGGCCCTTTTGTGCATTCCATATATCTCCATGAGGAAAATATATGCCCTTTAAAACTTTACTCCATAATGCATGCGGGGAAGTGTGTAACCGCCAGACTTGTTTACCAAGCATTGCACAGTTGAAGGTAATTAAGTCTTTGAACCCCATCCCTCCTTCATCCTTTCTTTTATTAAGAGCTTCCCAGTTCTTCCAATGGATGCCTTTCTTTGTATCTCCTTTCTGCCACCAGAATGAAGCTATTCGCCTTTCAATTGCTCTGCAGATGGACACTGGCAACTTAAAGATCGACATGGCATAGGTTGGTATGGCCTGCACCACACTTTTAATCAAGACTTCCTTTCCTGCTTTGGTGAGTAACTTTTCCTTCCAACCCTCCAGCTTTGAGTTTACTCTGGTTAGTATCCATGCAAATAATTCTTTTTTAGATTGTCCCCATTCTGTAGGGATACCAAAGTATTTTCCTGTCTTGTCAAAAATAGGCACTCTTAGTTCTTAAGCCATGTTCCTCTTAAGTGGTAAGGGACAATTCTTACTAAAATAAATGCCTGACTTGTTTAAGTTAACAGCTTGCCCCGTTGCATAACAATACTGGTTAATTGTAAGTGTCAGATTCTGACATTCCTTTAAAGTGGCATCCATGAAAAAAATAACATCATCCGCGAAAAGGAGGTGAGAGAGTTTAGGGCAAGACCTGTTGAGCTGTATACCTTGTATGCTGCCTTCTGCTACTGTTTTTTGCATCAACCATGTTAACACATTTGTGATTAAGATGAATAAATAAGGTGACAGGGGATCTCCTTGCCTTAGACCTCTAGATGGACTAAAAAAAGGGATAGGTTCGCCATTGAGCTTAACACTGAAGGTCACTATTGTTATGCATTGCATTATTAGAGCCACCCATTTCTTAGAAAAACCCATTTTCAGCATGCAATCTCGAACAAAATTCCATTCAATTCTGTCATATGCTTTCTGCATGTCTAATTTGAGTACTGCCTGATGTTTCTTCTTTCTTTTGGTGATGCGCAGCTGGTGTAACACTTCCTGCACAATGAGGATGTTATCCTGTATCTGTTGCCCCTGAACGAAGGCACTCTGTTCAGGTGCGATTATCTCTGGCAGCCACTGCTTCAGTCTATTTGCTAGTAGTTTTGAGATAATTTTATAACTGAAGTTGCAAAGACTGATGGGTCTAAACTGACTAATTGTCTCAGGATTTTTCACTTTGGGAATCAAGGCAATATATGTTTGATTTAGATGAGGATCTAAAACACCTGTGTTGAAGAAACTCTGCACCAGATGGAATAGGTCAGTCTGAATAATATCCCAATCATTTTGATAGAACAGGCCATTAAACCCATCAGGACCAGGCGCTTTCAAGGCTCCCAGTTGAAAAACTGCTGTTCTAATTTCCTCCATCGTGGGAGTAGCCACCAGGGATGCATTTATACGATCATCAATAGGAGAGTGGCATTGGCTTAAGACTGGCTGATAATTTCGTTCCCTTTCTATTTTATATAAATTGTTGTAATAAGCTTGGATATGATTTCTGATTTCTCCTGGATCCCGACACCATCTGTTATCTTCCAATTGCAGCATTGTAATATGATTTCTACGCCTCCTTTGGACTGTTGTGGCATGAAAAAATCATGTATTTTTGTCTCCCCACTGTAACCATTTAATTCGCGACCTCAATCCCCAATATTGTTCCTCCTGCTTTCTTAGTGTGTCTATTTGGTGAATGATGCTTTTCACTTCCTTTCTGCTGGTATGCTGTTGTGGCTGATTGGTTATGGCTGTTAGGGCCTGAGTTAACTCTTTTATCCTGCTGGGTGCATGAGTGAACTTCTTTTGACTCCATTGTGTCAGTTGTTTTGAGGTCTCCTGAAGTTTTTCTGAAGGAGTAGCCTGGGGAAAGGCTGTATGGGTCCATGCATGGTGAATAACATCATGATATTCTTCATTTTCTAACTAGAAAGCCTCCATTTTAAATTCTCTTCTTCTTTTCCTGCGTGCAGGGTATAGCCTCAGGACAAGAGGGTTGTGGTCCGAGCCTATTGCTGGAAGTGCATGGATTTCTGCATCATGAAAGATAACTCGCCATTCCAAGGTACATAATACCCTGTCCAGTCTTTTTTAACAAGATCCTCCCCTTCTCTGTTGTTTGCCCACGTAAATGCACATCCTTGGCTATCCATGTCCATCAGAGATAACTCATTGAGCATATCTCTAAAAGCTGCTATTCTTTTATTATCTGCTTCTCTTTTCCCAACCTTCTCCCATACATATAAAATCTCGTTGAAATCCCCCATGCATATCCATGGATTGGAACTGTGAGGTTTTAATGTCTTCAATTGCTGCCATAATTGTATCCTCTCGCCAAAATTTGTGGAAGCGTGAATAAAAGTAATCTGCATGACTATTTTCCTGGCTGGATCAGTGCATTTGACATCAATAAATTGTTTTGAACTGCTTTGCACTTGCAATGTTACTTCCTCATTCCACATTAACGCCAATCCCCCTGCTATACCCATTGGGTTTTCTAAGAATAAGTGTTGAAATTGAAGTTTCCTGCTTATACTTTCCACCATCGTTGCTTTGTTTTTAGTCTCCATTAGAAAAACTATACTGGGCCTTTCAAGAGCGATTAATGCTCTTAGTTCCTAGATTGTCAGGGGGTTGCCCAGCCCCTGACAATTCCAGCTAATGATTTTCATGTCGTCTTTGGTGGCTTATTAGGGCTAGCCACCAAAGCCCAATCTGTTCCATCCTTGAGCAACTTCACTGGAGTCTCCGTTATGCCTGAATCATCAATGAGAAGAGGGGTAGGTTCAGGTAAACATTTATGCTTCTTAGCTTTTTGCACCTTCATGTTCTTTTTGCTGCTCTTTCCTATTTTCAGAGAGTTCTGTATGGGAGCGTCTGAGCAAATGATCTGTTTTCCATGATCTTTAAGTACCTGCTGATTTGTAACAAGGACTTCCATTATCTCCGGCTCCATGGGACTTTCTACTCTTTTTTTGCTGCAAGCTGCTAGGCGCATTTCTGGACCTTTCTCTTGTATGGTTAGATCCTGCTCTCTACCTGGAGAAGGTGATACAGGTATGGTTTCTTCTACTATAATGTCTTCTTCGATGTTGCCATAAAAAGCCTCCCAATAAGGGCTATGATCACTGACTTCTGCTTTCAGCCATGGTCCAAAGGAGCCAATTTTGTCGATTGCCCGTGGTGATTCTGAATAAGGGATTTCTGAACAATCTTGTGCGTAGTGGCCTATTCTTCCACATGAGTAGCAATAATGGGGTAATCTCTCGTATTTAAATTCTACCCACAACCATTTATTGCCGATGTCCAAAATGGTTCCTGCTTTCAGAGGAGTAGATAAGTCTACTTCCACTCTAACTCTTCCTCCTTTTTGCTGCAGATTTCCCATGGTTTCGAGCTGTATTTCCTGGACCTGGCCTAGCTTTTTCCCCGGATCATGGTAAACTGTTTCAACCCTCCAACCAGGGGGAATACCTCCAATTCTTACCCAGAAAGCTGCTCTAGAGAAATCATAACAGTGTTTCAAAAAAATCAAAATACGTGAGTTACGAGATTTGAATCAAGCAAAACCAAAAACCAAAGTTCGATCAAGAGAGATTGAAGTAGCATGCTGTATTAGCAAAATCCAGTAAAAAGAACATTAAGGTTGAGAAACCTCGTGATGCATCTACTTTTTTCCATATCCCATGCTGTCGCACTCGTCCGTCCTAAAGAAGAGCGTGGCATAATCAACCAGACGGGATTGGAGTTTTATTGTCGAGAAATGCTTATGTTACTATCCTTAATTTATTGTGAAAATAACCTCAAGTGCATTCAATTTGGGATCTTGATCTTTGCGATTAGGGACTTGCTGTCGAAGCCCTTGCTGAAGAGGTTGTGGAAGAACTCCTGCTCGGTGAAGTCCCTGTAGATGGCAGGCCTCTCGGGACTCAGCAACTCGGGCAAGGGTCCATAGTAATTGCTTAATCCGCTCCGCCACTTTACCACGTTGAAGAACATTACGATCGAGATCCTTGGCTCCTCAGCCGAGTTCGCGGCCACGCAGTGCTCCACGCTCTGGTACTCTCCGTTCGACACGATCTGTCATATGAACAAAGCAATTGCACTGGTTTCAGTAGGCAAGATTAATGATAGTCACTAAACTGGAGATAAAAGATAAGAGTAGTGCACTTGGAGGAAATCACCAACGTTGACGATCAGCCCTCTGCGCACGGGGCTCACCTCCACCCACTCGCCGCCGTGCTTCACCCTCAGACCTTTCACCTGGTTCTGCACCAGCACCGTCAAGAACGACATGTCGCTATGTGGCGTCAGCCCCACCGTCCGCTCCGGCTCCGGGCACGGTGGGTAACATATCCCCACGAACAGCCTCTTCTCCGAGAACGTCAGCTCATTGAACCTCCCTCTCTCCAGCCCCAGCCCCTCGCCCAGAAGTTCCATCACGTTCTCTGCCACTTCGGTCGCGTGGTGGTCCCAGGCCACCACCTGCCCCCGGCATACCTCCGGTATTTCCTCTACTTCCGGTGGATCTGGTCCCATCCACACCTGCAACCTGTCATGCCACGTCGCTGACTTCGACCGGTACAGGTCGTTGTTGCTCGAGTACATGACTCCGCGGTTCTCATCACGCCTGTAGTACTTGGACTTCGCCTCCTGCGGCTGCTCATGGAAGGCCTTGATGGCGTCTAGGGTTTCGTTGATCGTTGAGACAGGCACGCCGTGGTTGATGAGTTGGAAGAAGCCCCAGGTTCGGGCTGCTTCCTTGATCTGGGCAATGATCATGGGGCGGTGGTCAGTGGAGTTTAGGTCGGAGAGGTCGATGACGGGGATCGAGAGGGTGGCGGCGTTTGAGGAAGGCTTGAGCTCCGAGAGAGTGTCTGGAGGGTGGACGAAGATATCAGGTATGGAGGTGATGCCCGAGTCCGAGAGGCCCTTGACGCCTGATTTGGACTTGTCGAACCCCTTCACCGCCTTCATCCGGTCGTAGGCCAGGGCAGTCGTGTCAGCAGTGGCGGCCACCATTAATGTCGAGCTTTTACGATCAGCTTGATGAAATGTGTTTGTAATTCTAATATTGGCGATATTAGAGTATTCGTTTGTTTGCTTCGGCAAAGACATAAACGTGCAAGGACTTTATGCCATGTTCAGCGTGCTGTGCGGATGGTCAAATTGAAAAAAAAGAAAAAAGGAAATGTAAAAGCAATTTTTTTTCTCTTTTCTTACCAAAAATTTGAAGTACGCTTTAAGCTTTTGATTATTGCAAAATAATAATGTAATAATTTAGATTTCATTGTTTATTAAGTGCATATGCAGCATTATTACAGCAGTAGAATCATGCAATTGAGAAGACGGGACCAGAGCGATCTTATGCAGGGACGCATGCTCATCTAGAACATAATTCATAGACAGCTAACCTAATTTTCGCATATATACTATTATTTGGTTGGAATCATTGACTTATGAATATGATTTATTTGTTAGTACAGGTCATGTTACAAGTGATATACAAAATTATTGATAAGTGCTAGTGCATGCATATGTCACAGGATGGGAGATCTATTTGGTACAACCGGATAAATATCACATCTTGGAGTATTTGAAAAGGTAATGTGGGGATTTCATGCTTTGTGTCATACAATTAAATTTTAATGTGGCAAATTGGAAGATGGAAACCTTTGCTTTCGGGTTGAGATATGAGATATGATTATGGTTCGAGGGATTTGTACATATATAGAATGAACGAATCAAGAATGTCCAATTGCCACAATCATGGTGGTGTCGTGACCTACCCCTCGAGAGAGGGAATAAGTTTAGAGGTATTGCATAAAGACAGGTTTACGGCTTATGATTAGGCATGGGTTCTACCAAACCCATACCTTGCGCGATGTTAGGGTGTTTATAAGAATTTTGTAATAAGGAGTCGCCGTGAGCCTATTAGAGTTGACTAGAAACCAAATGAGGCATGAGAGTATACCTCACTTCCTACGTAACAAAAGAATTTAGGTTTGAGGACTTGATTACACTAATTAACCAATTAGTGCCATTTCGGTATCTAATTTTGTTTATTTTTTATTTTTTAAAAAGAGGTGTTTTTGTCGGGCAATCTGGATTGATTTTATATTTATCCACTAACATGTGAGGTGATCATACATATGCACAATCATTAAAATGACAATTAACAACCAAGGAAAGCGTTCAAATAAATTGCATGAGAGAGCAAAATTTAACATAGAAAAAAAAGATAAATACTAATTCTAACTAGACTAAAGGGAAGCCAAAATCAACATACCAAAATTGCATGGGGTATTCGTCTTTAAGGATAACTAAACCTCTTGAGCATGATTCTAAATTGAAAGACTTCCATTTTTTAGGAGAAAATAAACTAAGAGATTAATTTAACCTTTTTGAAGATTTTTTTAATTAATAATTTTTTTAGAATTTTTTTTTGGAAAAATTGAATTTTTGAATTTTCCAAAAACCTTTGATTTTTTTTGGCATCTTTCTAATTACTATTGAAATTTTTAGACTTTCCTGAATTTTGGAATTTTCTGAGAATTTTTTAATTTTCCTTAATTTTCTAATTTTCTATTTTTAATTATTTTTTTTAAAAAATCGAATTTTCAATTTTTTTCTGATTTTTTTTTGAAAATTATTGAATTTTTTTCGAAAATATTTTGAATTTTTTCTATTTTCGAAAATTTTTGATTTGTTTTGAAAAATTTTGATTTTTTTTAATTTTTAATATATTTTTAATATATAATATTATTTTATCTGGGAAAATGGTTCGGATTGGTAGGACTGATCCGACCTGCTGATCTGATCCGAGCCCAGGTCCAACCCACGTCGGATAAAAAAATATTTATTTTTGGTTTTTTTAATATATATATTTTTCTTTCTTTTTTCTCTTTTTGTCTTATCCCTGTTTTGTCTTTTTCTGTTGCACTCCCCCTTCTGCAATTCCTCCTTCCCGAGATCAACTTTTGCCATTTTATAGTTTTCTATTTTTTTAAGTTTTGCTTTTCTTCTTTATTATTTATTATTTTTTTACTTTCTCCCTTCCTCTTTTTTTTTCTTTAATCCTATTTTATTCCTTTCTTCTCCACACTAAGCCCCCTTTTCGAAGCCCCCCTTCTCTACCACATTTTCCTTTTAAGCCTAGCCAATGATAGGTGCGCATGGCTTCTGCCACCACTAGCCTGTTGCGGTCGCTTGATCTCCGACCCTAAGATCGCGCCGTCCTCTGCCCTTGCGATCCTCTGTTCTCGCGATCCTCTATTCTCACAATCCTCTGCCTCGTCCTTGGTTTGTACATTTCTTTTTTTGCCAAAAGCCAAACCAGCGTTAGGGTGACGAGGGAGGAGGAAGACCTACGTGTGAATTGGGTCGAAATGAAAGGAGCTGGCTGATTTGCGTAAAAAAGAAGAATAGAAGGAAGAAGAGAGGTGAGCCGGCCCCATTAATTTTTTTTCCTTTTCTTTTAAGACCATAATTTTCAATAATGATAATAATTTTTTTCTTATTCTCTTTTTTCCTTTTCTTTTTGATAGCAAACTTTTTGGAAAAAAATTAAAAATTACCATTAGTGATGCAAATATTCCTAATGCTAAAATGCAATGCAATTTAGTGAAAATTGTTGTTTTTTTTTTTTTTTTTTTTACTAGTGTTTGAAAATTAATCCCTAATTTTTTACTCGATTAAATCTTAAATAAAATGGTAAAATTTAAGTGTCAATAGCTATCGGACTTGGGCTCAGATCGGATCAATGGGTCAGATCCATCCTACCCGGTCCAAACCATTTTTCCGAATAAAATAATATTAAATATTAAAAAATATTAAAAATTTTCAAAAAAAAATCGAAAATAGAAAAAAAGTTCAAAATATTTTCAAAAAAATTAAACAATTTAAAAAAAAATCAGAGAATATTGAAAATTCCAGTTTTTATAAAAAATTAATTTTAAAAAAAGAAAAATTAGAAAATTAAGGAAAATTAAAAAATTCTCATAAAATTCCAAAATTCGGAAAAGTCTAAAAATTTCAGTAGTAATTAGAAAGACACCAAAAAAACATCAAAAGGTTTTAGAAAATTCAAAAATTCAATTTTCCAAAAAAAAATTCTTAAAAAAATTACTAATTAATAAAAAATCTTTGAAATGGTTAAAATTAATCTTTTAGTTTACTTTCCCCTAAAAAAATGGAAGTCTTTCAATTTAGAATCCTGCTCAAGAGGTTTAGTTGTGCTTAAAAATGAATACCTTTGATCGTGCAATTTTGGTATGTTGATTTTGGCTTCCCTTTAATCTAGTTAGGATTAGTATTTATCTTTTTTTTGATGTTAAATTTTTTCTCTCCCATGCAATTTATTTGAACGCTTTCCTTAGTTATTAATTGTCATTTTTTTTAAATGAACATGATTAGGTATCAAAAGGACACTAATTGATTAATTAGTGTAATCAAATCCCCGAACCTAGATTCTCTGGTTATGTAGGAAGTGGGGTATATTCTCATATCTCACTTGATTTCTAGCCGACTCCAATAAGCTAGTGACGACTCTTTATTACAAAGTTCTTATGGACGTGAGGGTATGGATTTGGGAGAACCCATGCCTAATCATGAGCCGTGAACCTGTCTTTAGGCAATACCCCAAAACTTATTCCCTCCCTCAAGGGGTAGGTCATGACAATTTGGCGACTTCGCTGGGGACTTGGTTTAAACCTTAAAGGACTTAGGTCTAAATCTATCTTGTTCAAAAATAATTTTTATTTGGCAGCGAGGATATTGGGTACATCCTTAATGTCGGTGTTAAATGTTTTTGTAGTTGGGAGTAATAAGGGGAGGAGTGATTGTTAACCCCTTGTCTTGTAGGTGTGAAGTTGAGAATGGATGTTTATGTTTTGAACTTTTGAAGTGGTAATTGTTTATAAACTGATGTGCATGTATTCTTTGCATCGTACTACACTTTAGCACACACGACCTGCCGTCGGACCTGGGCCACATAGGATTTCTTAGGATGGTGTTGAGATGGATACCACTCCGACTACGATAATGTAGTATGAGTCGCCCATCTTGACCCCAAAATTTTCTTATTAATGTCAAGAGTTACCGCCTTGGTCGACAATCACACGACACAGGTCGACTCCTTGACAAAGTCGGAGTCATGGGAACCCCGACCTAACCATGAACTCGTTGGCTCAGCCCGGTAATCCTATGTCTTCACTTTGAGCCAAATAGAGTAGAAATCAAGTCACATCTCATGCGCATGTCTATGTGTTTTGCATCATTCTTTACTAAGTGGAGTGAGTTTTCTAATCCCTTACACTTGCAATTTATTTCCTCACTATATTTTTTGTCAGTCCGTAACAATTAGGTTAATTATGAGCCTTGGTCTATATACGATGGGAGGACCCAACCTTCGCATTATTTTTGCTCCTAAAGTCGAGCTCCGCACTTGGTGGGACAAGCTGGACTAGAATGGTTGTGATCTCATGCAATCCCATGTAGGACGGTTGCTCCTCCCACTGGAAATAGAAGTTCATTGCGGCATTGTCCGAGCATTGGCGCATGTTTGGTGTCCCAAAACCTCCACCTTCATATTTGGCGAACACAAGCTCACTCCAACCTTAGAGGAATACAATGTTGCCATTGGGAAGCCTTTAGTTTTGGATTTAGTCAGCCCGCCTATCAGGGTAGAGCATGCATCAGTTTTATATGATTTCCTAAGAGTTAAAAAGAGAGGAAATGAGAAAATTTTTGAGAGCAAATCATAATACTTGGCCATTCTCATTTTTGAACGGACTTTTTCGAAATGCCCCATCAGTTCAAATGAATAAGATTTTTTTGTTAGCGTTCTTTGGGTTTGTAGTGTTCCCTCATTGTAGGAACACCATCAGCCCCTCAGTTGCATGGGTAGTTCGAGAGGTCTGCGTAGGGAAGAGTTTTGTTTACATCGTTTTGATTGAAACCTTCCTTTCCCTTACCCGTTTTAAAGAAGACAAGGAGAAAACTTTCCATGCTTCCCCTGAGCTTTTGCAAATTTGGTTCCTTTCTCACATTAAAGGGTTGGCAATTTAATGGCAATACACAATCTTAGTGATTCCCATCATCCTATTTTGAAATTCAAAGATAAGAAAGAACATATGCCTGACTATAATTATTCTGAGTGGTTAGGATTCATGAAAAACCCCGATCCTAAAGACTTGCTATGGCACGCTAGGTGCCTTCGAGTTCACGAGGCGTGATTTACATGTGGAGGTGTCAGACCTATTCCTTTACTGGGGATCACTGGCACCACTGAGCATTACCCGACTAGGGTTACTCGTCAATACTAAGTAGTGTAGTAGCTCTCACCGGCATTGCAAGAAGACCCACTTCAAGTTGACTTTGCCAATGGGAATCGCGAACATGAAGATTACGTCATCTTGATCAAGTCAATGTGGGACATGTGCCACCCCCAAAAGTTGGTATGGCTCGAGGAGGAGTTGGAGGGTAGAGAAAGGATCTACCATGCATCAACGGAATATATCCTCCAACACAAAATCTCAGAGAGGCTACGCCCAAAGATCCCTGATGTACCGATGAATGTCACAAATCGTACGGAGATCAAGCATCTCAAGAGGGAGGTCAAGGAAGCCAAGAATTGTTCTTTGAAGGCGGCTCGAACTAGTGGACAGTCGTAAGTGGAAGTCATCTCTCATTTGTATATAGATCAAGCCGAGTGAAATGTGTGACTTGAATCTATCAGTAGGAGTAGCTTTGCTAGGAAGTTTGAGAATGCTCGTTTTGTGTCTTAGTTCGATGTTTAAGGAATCGTGCCTTGTTGTAGTGTCTAAGAAGTCTTGTCTCGCACCCATGTGCGTTGTTTCTTTGAGGAAGTTTTATTCCGTGCTTTTTATCTTCAAGGTGTAGGAAGTTTCCTTTTTATGGAGCGAATGAAATGAGAAGATTAGATCATTGTCATGGGCTAATGCTTTATCTAAATCTTATACTTATGTATGCTTGCCGCTCATGAATAGGTACTAATAGGTTGTCTACTTTCGTCCAACTGTCAACATGATTAAGCAGAAATCTCCAATTTGTATTCTTGCAAAGGCCAAAATGGAGAATGAGGATGTTAGTATATGCATGGCCAACATGGAGGACCAGCTGGCTCAACTTACTGCATTGATGCCCGAGATAAATCAAAAAATCAAGGAGCCTTCAGTCATAGCTATAACTGGAGCCTCTACTCCTGCTTTGTTGAGACACACTCCACCCTCAATTGGAGAGCCACATGTCACTAATCCCACTAAAAAATGTGCTTCTGAAGAAACCCCTTTTGTTGCGCCGGTAATCGTCAATCTGGATCCTCCTCCGAAGGAAGGACTTGCCGTCCACTTTGATGAAGAAAGTGTAAGACGCTTGGCCAAAATGGAGGAAGGACTTTATGTCCTTCAAGGATATGAGATGAAAGTAGTGGACAAACTAACCCCATATGCCAAAGTAAAAGTGTCTGAGACTTTCAAGGAGCCATAATTCACGAGAAAGTATGATGGCATCGGTTGCCCCAAAACTCACCTCAAATACTACTTGAGGAAGATGGCTCACTATTCCGATAATGTCCCGCTCCTCATACATACATTCCAAGATAACTTAGACGGCCCTGCCTTGTCGTGGTTTATCGCATTGGATATTGAAGAACTCACTAGATGGGAAGATCTTGTTGATGAGTTTTTACGACAATATAAATTCAACTCTGAGATTATCCCTACAAGAGAAGAGCTGGTTCGGATGGAAAAGAGGAGGAATGAATCTTTTAAAGTGCTCGCCCAGATGTGGAGAACAATGGAATCACAAGTGAAGCCCCCGTTGAGTGAGAAAGAAATGAAGCAGCTTTTATTAAGGACTTTGCCATCTGAATATATCCAGAGACTAGTGTACTCTGGGTGCCAAACATTTTCACAACTGGTGGATGTTGGTGAAGGAGTTGAATGAGCGATAGTTGATGGAAGAATACCTATTAGGAATAGCAAAAAGTTCCCATCAAGGAAGGATAATGAGGCGGCAGTCGAAGTGGCATTTGTCTAAGAGTCATCTGCACCTAAATCACTATTGACGCCTTCATAAAGGCCTAAAGCCATGCAAGGAAATATGTCACAGGCATTTAACTGGAGCAAGAAGTTTCCTCGAAGGGAATTCACATCTCTACCCCGACTTCTTTTGAAATTGTTACATATCTTCCTCAAAAGGAGATTGGTAGCCAAGGAGGTGCCTAAAGATACTCCCCCAAGATTCCCGAGGTTCGATGTGACCAAGACATGTGAATACCACATGGGAGAGGGAGCATGACGTCGATAATTGCTATGCACTGAAATTGAAAGTTCAGAACCTATTGGATAAAGAAAAGTTGACAATCAAAGAAGTTACGCTTAATGTGCAACAAAACCCTTTGCCCAATCATGCTGAAGGAATGAATGTGATTCTTGGGGAAGTGCAAATGAATTAGTGGCCCCTTGTAGTGGATGTCCTTAGATTGTGTGAGGCTCTCAAGCTAGCTGAGCACTATGAAAGAGGGGAGGAGATAATTATGGAGGAAAAATTAGAACGTATCCGCAAAATGATAGGCATGGGGGTAATCCAAAAGTCAATGGAGAAGAAGGGCTAATACATATGATGGCACCATCCATGATTAGCTCATCATCCCACAATACTACTTGCGACCGTGAAATGGAGAAAACTAAGCCTCCTTTTCCAAAGAGGATGAACGAGTTGTCATAGAAAATATCTCAAGAACAGACGCTAAGGGAACCTTTTGGAGCCGTGACCTTCTGGAGAAGATGCGTGACAAAGGAGAAGTGATTGATACATTGGGTCAACCAAGTGGAAACTATGACTATTGCGTGAAATATTCGCCACCTCGAGTTTCTTTAATGATCCTAAGGACGTCGTCCCTAATGGATGAGGGGGGCATGGATGACCCGATGCCATGAGAGGAGGGGATAATCACTATGATAACCCCGGTGGTGATAGAATTGCTTGATGAGAATCGTACTAGTGATGTCGAGATGGAAACCACTGAGCCAATGACAATTGACCTTATGGGCGAAGAATTATCAGCGATCGAAATCCTAGAGAAAAACCTAACACCGGTCGTGAGCGAACTACCACCTCAAGAAAAGGACGAACTGATAATGCTAGAACCTACCTTGGAATTCAACACCAAAGCGGTGCCTTGGGATTATGAAACAGAGGAAGTAGATGCCATTACTCAATCAGGTCGTTGTTATGCGCCCGCTAGAGGAATTGAAAAGAAAGCAGTGACTGAGAAAGACGCAAAGTAATTCCTAGCTGTGGTGAAAATGAGTGCATTCAACGTAGTAAATCAACTGCGGAAAAGCATAGAAATGCTTTGTTGAAGGTCCCTTAACAAGGTACATGTCCTTAAAACAATCGATGATATCCAGCTATAAGAGTTCGTGGGGACGATCCTACTAAAGGATGAGATCTCCCTCACTAATGAAGACTTCCCTATTGATGGTTGTGATCACACAAAGGCATTGCACATTTTAGTGAAGCACGATAGCACCATTGTCTTTAGAGTGTTGATTGATAATGGTTTGCACTAAATATATGTCCATTAGCTACACTCAATTGCTTATGTGTTGAGATTGAGAGGATATGTCCAAGTAAGTCCATTGTGCGCGCATTTGATGGGATGAGGAAAGAGGTGTTAGGAGAAATTGAGTTGGAACTACTTATTGGTCATGTGCTTTTCTTAGTACCATTCCAAGTCTTAGATATACCAACTGCTTTCAACTTTTTGTTAGGAAGACCATGGATCCACATGACGGGCATTGTTCCTTCTAGCCTCCACTAAATGGTATGATTTGTGGTCGGCAATAGACTCATCACTATGCACGAGGAAATAGACTTCAAGGTATATTATGAAATGGCCATCTTGTACGTGGAGCCTGAGTGTAAAGAAGAATCAAGCTTTCAAACTATCGAGCTGGTGTCTATGATCCACGTTCATGTGGGCTCTTGCGTGGGCATTCCTAAATTATTCAAGCCAGCCCTAGCGATAGGGAAGATTATGCTAGCAAATGGATACAACCTTAGAGGTGGTCTAAGGTTCCACGGACAAGGGATTCAAAAGTCCATCGAGGCTCGAAAAGGTTTGAGGAGAAGAGGTCTAGGGTTTGTTGAAAAGCGTAGAGGCTGTGACAATAGAGGAGGCCACAATGAATGTGGAGGTCGAGGCACCTAAGGAGGTCGAGGTGAACGTGGAGGCTGAGGTGACCACGGAGGTCGAATTATAAAAGATAAAAGTTGTCAAAGTGTTCTTCCTCCCCCATTGAAAAAAACATTCCCAAGTCTCTCGAAGATGTTGATGGAAGAAGATGGAGCTATCAACAGTATAGCCGAGCTATTTGAATAGAATATTGTATTCACCATCCTAGCTTGTGAGGAGGTTGAATCCTCTGGGAGCATCACCGACCCTTCAAAGTAGGACGGTTTTATTTCAGCATAGTTTTTTACTTTATGTTTTCACCCTTACGTGGGAACTCGTTGTTATTTCAATTTGCTTATTCGAGTCGCTTATGATGAAAACTCTATTAAGCCCTTGACCTTGAGCCGTTAGTCTGGGGTGGTATGTGTTGTAATATGACTTTATCATTTCCCATTCAATAAAATAGATGCATGTTTTATTAAGGACATGTGGAAGCACACCAAGCTAGTTCTATGATGGTCATTGAGGGTTGGGCTTCTACATGCTCCCTAGTTCCATAATTTTGCAAGAACAAGGAAATCTAAGGATATGAGGATGAGCTCTTGAAATAGTTTTATGAAAATTATTTCAAAATCATTTGCAAATGCCACGTTATGTTTGTTATTAATGCGCTCTAACTCACCTCATCACATGTCAGGCATTTTATTATGCATAATGATGACAAAGATTCATGTGACTCAAATTCATGTGAGAGAGATCTTTTAGAATCCGATACCGACAATGATCAGAAAGGGTGAATGGAATCGACATGAAGAATCGAAGTCGTTGACGGAAGAACAAACAATCACCATAAATTTGGGCGATGCACAGAATGTCAAGGAAATAAAGATTGGGGCATGTCTTTCAAAGTCAAAAGTGGAACGAATAAATTAATCTCCTGAAAGAATATCATGATATATTTGCTTAGACTTATGCTGATATGCTGGGGTCAGATCATGATATTGGAGAGCATGCCCTCTCGATTGATCCTAATGTGCCACCTAAAAAGTAGAGGCTTAGAAGAACGAACCCAGAGTTATCAAAGAAAATCGAGGAGGAAGTCATGAAGTTGTTAAAAGTGGATTTCATCGAAGTGTCACACTACTCTGATTGGATAGCAAACATTGTTCTTGTCATGAAGAAGGATGGGCGGGTTAGGGTGTGCATAGATTATCGTGACCTGAATCGAGCTAGCTCGAAAGACGACTTTTCGCTCCCTCATATTGACGTATTGGTTGATAGCACGGTGGGATTTGAGTCTTTTTCCTTTATAGATGGATTTTCTGGGTATAATCAAATTCGTATGAAGAAAGAAGATAGAAGCAAGACGTCGTTCATAACTCCATGGGGAACTTTTTGCTATAAAGTGATGTCTTTCGGTCTGAAAAATGCCAGGGCAACATACCAAAGGGCCATGGTCGCGTTATTCCATGACATGATGCACAAAGAGATTGAAGTGTATGTGGATGACATGATCACAAAATCGAGAAATGGCGAGGACCACGTCAGGGTCTTGCAAAAGTTGTTCGATCGCCTTCAGAAATTTAAGCTGCATCTCAATCCGGAAAGTTGTTAGTATTCATGGTTAGTAGTAAGGGCATTGAGATCGACCCATCAAAAGTCAAGGCTATTTGCGATTTACGGCCTCCGACTACTGTCAAAGAAGTCTATAGTTTATTACGATGGCTAAACTATGTGGTGAGGTTCATTTGCCAATTGTCAGAAATGGCAAAACCATTTTTCAAGCTCTTGAAGAAAAATGTGTGGGTTAAGTAGGATGACGAATGCTAAAGTGCTTTTGAAAAGATAAAGCACTACCTTTAGCATTCGCTGATTTTAGTCCCGTCGGTTCCCAAAATTCTCTTGATTTTATACTTGACAAGACACGACAAGTTGCTTGGAGCCATGCTAGCCTAGAAAAGACCAAATGATGGAAGAGAATGTGCAATATACTAGGGCTGAGCGTGGTTCCCAAGTAGAATTGGGAACCGGAGAACCGGACCGGAGGGTCCGGTACGGTTCCGGGTTCTAAAGGGACTGATTCCAGTTCCCGGTTCCTTTTTTCTAGGAACCGGGAACCGGAACCGAAATCGGGTTAGGGTTCCTAAAACCACTTCACAGTTCCCTTCGATTGAATCAATTTGCCCCTTCTCCGTTCTCTGCCCAACCCTTGTCCCCGATGCTACTCGCCTCGTCTCTCTGCCAGTGCCACTCCCTTTGGCAGCATCCACTAATTCGGAACTTAATTTGTCGTCTCGTCATTGGTCACCCGCTCGCCTCATCCCTCCACTGGTCACCACTCGTCCCACCGCTAGACGCCGCTCGCCTTGTCCCTCTATTGGTCGCCGCTCGCCTCGTCCCTTCGCTGGTCACCGTTCGCCTCGTCCCTCCGCTGGTTGCCGCTCGCCTCGTCCCGCCACTGGTCGCTGCTTGTCTCGCCGCTGGACGTCGCTCGCCCCCCAACAACGCCCTTGACAACAATGCCCAGCCCTTGCCTCCCTTGACGCCGCTTGCG
Source organism: Eucalyptus paniculata subsp. matutina (assembly GCA_017140255.1). NCBI lineage: Eukaryota > Viridiplantae > Streptophyta > Magnoliopsida > Myrtales > Myrtaceae > Eucalyptus > Eucalyptus paniculata. The sequence goes on from CM029435.1 coordinate 48,567,620, forward strand.
CCCCGCTCTCCCCGCCATTGGACGACGCTCCCTCCTCTTTGGACTTTGCCCTTACCAACTTGGGTAATTTGTTCCTTCTTGTTCTCTTCTTTTATTGGAAGGGGTTGTTATGGTGGTTGTTTCTATACTTCTACTGATGCGAGTTTATCTATTCTTTTAGCTCTGATGGTTTTGTACTAAATTCGTTTCTGATTTGGATTTTGTCAATTGTTTGAACAAAGGATTCAATTGTCGTTTGAAATTGAAGACCCAATTTGCTCGAGCTTTCTAGGTTTTTTTTTTTTTTTTTTTTTTTTGGTGAAGTGCCCTACCTTCTAGATAATTGATTATCGTAGTCCAGGACATTCTCTGAGATTTCCCCTTTCTTGCAAAAGTTTAGTCTGTTTGAGCATCTAAATGTTGAGGCAGAAGCTTATGTTGGGAGCCGAGCTCTATCCACAATATTCAATTATTTAACATTCGATTCATAACATATCTACATTTTCTAGGATTCTGCTCAAATTAATTGAAGCTCATCTCATGTTAATCAATGTCAACAGGGGTTTCTCAACTGTTTTCACATCCTTCCTAGTAGAAAGAAACCATTACCGATCCTCAACGATGTCAACAGAATGATCAAGCCTTGTAGGTAAGAAGAGAGGCAGATTTTTATCAGCATACACTGCTCAAGCAATGATCCCATTTCTTTCTTCTTTTTTTTTTGGATGGTTTGTGCAGGGTAAGAGTTTTCTGAATTTTCTTCACCATGTTGCAGCTATGTCTTCAATCTCTGCTAGAAATGATGACGACGTTGGAAGAATAATAGCTAACACTATAGAAAGCGTTGGACTTGATGGAGTAATCTCTATGGAGTCATCTTCATCTTTGGAAACCTTTGTTCTGTCGAAGAGGGAATGAAGGTGGTGGATTTTGCTTTAGGTTTGAAATAACATGGAGTTGGATGATTGTCTTGTAGCAAAATGTGGAAAGAGTGTTATCCATTTCTTATGCTCTTTTGCGAGCTCTACATCTTCCAGATTCCGTCTCCTAAGGGATAAAGTTTCCAATTACATTCGTCAACGGATCCTAAGCTTATTGAATGCATACCAATCTTTCAATAAATAATACCCCTTTTTTATGATTCTTCCCTTAGGTTTTTGTCTGCCATTGATAAGGGTTATATGTCGTCCCATTTCATTACAAACCAGGATGGATCTCTCGTGGAGTTTGAGAATGCTAAACTCCCTGTAACATATCAGAAGGTTTCAAATGTCAAGGAAATAATTCCCTTGCTGGAGAAGGCAACTCAATTAAGCATCCTCTTGCTAATCATTACAAAGGATATCGCTAGGCAAGTACTGGAAACACTTGTTGTGAACAAATTCCAAGGCTTGCTGAATGTAGCTGTTGTGCAACGTCCGGGATTTGGAGAAGGAAAGAGAGGTGTACTGTAGGACATTGCTTTATCGACAGGTGAACTTGTAAAGCATGGCAACCTGGGATGGATTGCAGGTGTGGAATTTTTCCTTGTTTTTATAGTATTTGTTGTGAACAAAATAGAGAAGTTCTATTAAGTTTGGCTTCTTTTCGTCACAAACCTTGAAGTGGGAAAGGCTTGGTATTATCGTTGAACATTTTATCCCTAGCTTTAAATGGCATTGATGCTCTCTGTGGACCACCTATTTTATGACTTTCGTGGTATCCTCATTTGGACCTAAATTCCAATAAATTTATTTTCTCCTTATTCAAACATCAAGATCTTCTTTATTTTGCACAACTCTGTTAAACAATTTTTTAGCGGTCACCATTGAATGAAAACATTTTATGTTGTAGTATATTCAATTGATAGATCAAGTAGATGCTCCACAGCTAAATTTTTCACTACATTATAGTCATGTTTCTCCTTTCGGTTTAGGGTCATAAACAATGGATTAAGGAAGTTCAATTCCTTGGCGTTGTGGAGCATGAAAACCTTGTCAAACTGATAGGATACTGTTTTGAAGACAGTGAACGAGGAATGCAGCACCTTCTCGTTCATTGCTTATGGTAACTTTCTCCTTGACCAGGTGGTAGGAACACATGGATATGTTGCTCTTGATTACATTCAGAATCATCAACTTTGTGGTAGGAACACATGAATTATGCTCCCAAGGAACTATTTTTGGCAATTTATGGACATAGAAGCTTTGGTTTGTCTCTTTTCTTCTTCGTTATAGTTCAAATATGAAAATAATAATAATAATAATAAAAGAACCTGTTGGAACCTGTACCCGATGGTAGGTTCCAGGTTCCCGACGGAACCGAACTAGAACTAGGAACCGCTCACCCCTACGATATACTACTTAAGTAAGAAGTTCACTGCTTTTGAGTTGAATTATTCTAAGATTGAGAAGACTTGTGTGGCCCTTGTCTAGGTATTGCACAGACTGCGACAATATACCCTCCACCACCAAATCTTACTGGTGACTGAAAGTGACCCTATCAAGCACCTCCTGGAAAAGCCAGCCTTGGTCGGGAGATTGGCCAAGTGGCATATCTTGATCTTAGAATTTGACGTACAAAGCCTGAGTCAAAAGTCGGTTAAGGGCTGCACCATAGTAGATATGTTGGCAGAAAGTCCTAAAAAATTAGAAAGCCTCGAGGAGGATGGTGATGTGGAAGAGAAAATCCTACTAGTATTGAGCGACAAGTGGACTATGTACTTCAATGGTGCCGTTAACCTATTCAGGTCGGGTACCGAGGCAGTTTTCATCTCCCCAAATGGACAGCATTACCCTATGGCCGCAAAATTGACTTTCCCCTGTACAAACAACATCGCATAATATGAAGCTTGTATTCTCGGCCTTCAAGCTGCCATTAACATGAAAGTACAAAAATTACAAGTCTATGGTGATTCAGCCCTTATTATCCTTCAAATTGAAGGCGAATGGCAAATGCGGGACTTGAAGTTATTCTATATCATGAATTCTTGAGAGTTGGTGGAGGAGTTCCAAGAAATATCTCTAACTATTTACCAAGGTCTCAAAACCAATTCGCCGATGCCTTGGCCACGTTATCTTCGATGTTGCAAGCTACCAAGGGCTTGGATGTTGAGCCATTAAGAATTGAAATTCTTAGACACCCAGCTTATTGTATGATAATTGAAGACGAGCCTGATGGAAAGCCATAGTATCGTGACATCTTAGATTATCTTCAGAATGGCGAGTTTCCCCAAGGGAGCGACGCATCAAACATAAAATATTTGACAAAGTTGGCATTGAAATTTTTCATCAATGGAGATGTGCCTTACAAAAGATCCTTTGATTCGACGTTACTAAGATGCGTCAATGCCAAGGAAGCTAATCGCTTGATGAAGGAAATATACGAAGGGGAGTGTGGCCCCCGCATGAATGGTCGCCTCCTGGTAGGAAAGATCATGCGACTCGACTACTACTGATTGACCATGGAATCTAACTACATTCAACATGTGCGATTTTGTGACCAATGCCAAATTTATGGAGATAAGATAAACGCTCCACCAAATGAGCTTCACCAAATGTCTAAATCTTGGCCCTTCTCTATGTGAGGAATCAACATGATTGGGCCCATTAATCCGAAGGTGTCAAATGGACATCAATTCATCTTGGTAGCAATTGACTACTTTACGAAGTGGATTAAAGCCAACTCGTATGCCAATGTCATTGCCAAGAATGTGGCCAAGTTCATTCGTCGCGATATTATTGCCCATTATAGTGTGCCGGAGGTGATCATCATTGACAATGGATCCAACTTAAATAATAAAGTCGTAGATGACTTGCTTAATGAGTTTCGAGTCTGGCATTGGAACTCATTACCATACCATCCTCAAATGAATGGGGCAATTGAAGCACGGATCATGAACATAAAGAAGATCCTGGGAAAGACAGCTGAAAATTATTGTGATTGGCACGAAAGACTTCCTTACGTATTGATGGCATACCGAACATCTATTCGCACCTCCACAAAGGCAACTCCTTTTTCGTTGGTATATGGAATGGAGGCTGTCTTACCTGTGGAGGTTGAGATTCCCTTGCTAAAGGTCCTTTCTTAGTCGAAGCTTGATGAAGCCAAATGGATACAGCAGAGACATGGGCAACTAAACATGATTGATGGAAAAAAGGCTAAAAGCTATATGTCATGGTCAATGCTATCAGAAACGGGTCGCAAAGGCCTTCAATCGGAAGGTTCATCCTAGGCACTTTGATGTTAATGACTTGGTGTTAAGGAAAGTGCTGCCAATCATACTCGATCCTCGTGGCAAGTTCACTCCAAACTATGAAGGGCCTTATGTCGTTAAGAGGATCCTACCAGGTTGTGCTATGATTTTAGTTGAAATGGACCGCCGTGAGTTGCCTAAGCCTTTAAATGCTGATGTAGTCAATAAATATCTCCCGTGAATGAAATCAAGGCCATAAAGCCATTTCGTACACAATCCAAGTCACATAGCACCACGCATATTATTCATACATCGCATACATGCATATTTATTTGTATTTCAGGTATCCAACCAACTCGATGAAGTTACAACAAGATGGAAGACATTAACCGTTGCCCACCTCTCTTCTTCCTTCTATTCTTCTTTTTTGTGCAGATCGGCCTATCTTCTTTCATTTCGGCCTAGCCCACATGTGGGTCTTCCTCCTCCCTCATCACCCTCCTGCTGGTTTGGCTTTTGGCAAAAAAGAAAAATACAAACCAAAGGCAAGGCAAAGGATTGCAAGGGCAGAGGACGGCGCGATCCTAGGGTCGGAGATCAAGTGGTCCCAATAGGCTGACGGTGGCAGAAGCCATGCGCGCTTGTTGTTGGCCAGGCTTAAAAGGAAAATATGATAGAGAAGAGGGGGGGGCTTCAAAAAGGGGGCTCAGTATGAAGAAGAAAAGAATAAAATAGGATTAAAAAAAAGAGAGGAGGGGATGAAGAAAAAAAAATAATAATAAAGAATAAAAAAAGAAAAGCAAAACAAAAAAAAAATAGAAAACTATAAAATGACAAAAGTTGGTCTCGGGAAGGAGGAATCGCATAAGGGGGAGTGCAGCAGAAAAAGACAAAACAGGGATAAGACAAAAAGAGAAAAAAGAAAAAATATATTTTTAAAAAAAAAACTAAAAAAAAATATTTTTTTATATCCGACATGGGTCGAACTTGGGCTCGGATCGGATCAGTGGGTTAGATTGGTCGTACTTGATTCGAACCATTTTTCCCAATAAAATAATATTAAATATTAAAAATTTCAAAAAAATCTAAATTAAAAAAAATTAAAAAAAAATTTCATTTTTTTTTTTGAAAATTTTTGATTTTTTTTGAAAATTTTAATATATTTTTAATATTTAATATTATTTTATTCGGAAAAATGGTTCAGACCGGGTAGGACCGATCCGACCCGCTGATCCAATTTGAGCTCAGGTCCAACCCACATCAGATAAAAAAAGATTTTTTTTTAGTTTTTTAAATATATATTTTTATTTCTTTTTCTCTTTTTGTCTTATCCCTGTTTTGTCTTTTTCTGCTACACTCCCTCTTATGCGATTCATCCTTCTTGAGACAACTTTTGCCATTTTATAGTTTTCTATTTATTTTGGGTTTTGCTTTTTTTTTTTAATTCTTTATTCTTTCTTTCTTTTACATCATCGATTCCTCTTTTTTTTTTAATCATATTTTATTCATTTCTTCCCCCACACTAAGCTCCCTTTGCAAAGCCCCCCTCTTCTCTACCACATTTTCCTTTTAAGCTCGGCCAACTATAGACACGCATGGCTTCTGCCGCTGCTAGCCTGTCATGGCCGCTTAATCTCCGACCCTAGGATCATGCCGTCCTCTGCCCTTGCGATCCTCTGCCCTTGTGATCCTCTACCTCGCCCCTGGTTTGTCCGTTTCTTTTTCTACCAAAAGCCAAATCAATGCGAGGGTGACAAAGGAGGAAGAAGACCCACGCGTGGGCTGGGCCAAAATGAAAAGAGTTTGGCCGATTTGCACAAAAAAAAAAGAATAGAAGGAAGGAGAGGTGGGCCGGCCCCATTCGATTTTCTTTTTTTTCTTTTCTTTTATGATCATAATTTTGGTGATAGAATTGCTTGATGAGAATTGCACTAGTGATGTTGAGATGGAAACCACTGAGTCAATGACGATTGACCTTATGGTTAAAGAACTATCAGCGATCGAAATCCTAGAGGAAAGCCTGACACTGGTCGTGATTGAACTATCGCCTCAAGAAAAGGACGGACCGATAATGCTAAAACCTCCCTTGGAATTCAACACCAAAGCAGTGCCCTAGGATTACGAAACAAAGGAAGTAGATGCTGTCACTCGATCAGGTCGCTGTTATGCGCTTGCCAAAGGAATTGAAAAGAAAGCTGTGACCGAGGAGGATGTGAAGCAACTCCTAGTCGTGGTGAAAACAAGTGAATTCAATGTAGTAAATCAACTTCGGAAAATACCGGCCCTAAATCTCCATCTTGGGGCTAATTTAATCCTTAGAAAAGCATAGAAACACTTTGTTGAATGTCCTTAACAAGGTACATGTCCTTGAAACAATCGATGATATCCAGCTACAGGAATTCGTGGGAACCATCCTACTGAAGGATCAGATCTCCTTCACTGATGAAGACTTCACTATTGATGGTCATGTTCACACAAATGTCATTGCACATTTTAGTGAAGCATGATAACACCGTTGTCTCTAGAGTGTTGATTGATAATGGCTTTGCACTAAATATATGTCCATTCACTACATTCCACCGCTTAGGTGTTGAGATGGAGAGGATACGTCCAACTAAGTCCATTGTGCGCACGTTTGATGGGATGAGGAAAGAGGTGTTAGGAGAAATCGAGTTGGAACTACTTATTGGTCTTGTGCTTTTTTTGTACCATTCCAAGTCTTAGATATACCAACTTCCTTCAACTTTCTAGTAGAAAGACCATGGATTCACACGGTGGGCGCTATTTCTTATAGCCTCCACCAAATGGTATGATTTGTGGTCAGCAATATACTCATCACTATGCACGAGGAAACATACTTCAAGGTGTACCATGAAATGGCCATCTTGTACATGGAGCCTGAGTGTAAAGAATAATCAAGTTTTCAAACTCTCGATATGGTGTCTATGATCCACATTCTTGTGGGCTCTTATGTGGGCATTCCTAAATTATCTAAGTTGGCCCTAACGGTAGAGAAGATTATGCGGAAAATGAATACAACCTTGGAGGTGGTCTAGGGTTGCATGAACAAGGGATTCCAAAGCCCATCGAGGCTTGAAAAGGTTTAAGGAGAAGAGGTCTAGGGTTTGTCGAAGAGCGTGAAGGCCATGGCAATAGAGGAGGCCACAATGAATGTGGAGGTTGAGGCACCCGAGGAGGTCGAGGCACCTGAGAAGGTCGAGGTGATCACGGAGGTCGAATTTTAAAAGATAAAAGTTGTCAAAGTGTTCTTCCTCTCCCACTGAAAGAAACATTCCTGGGACCCCAAAAGATGTTGATGGAAGAAGACGAAGCTATCGAAAGTATAGCCAAGCTATTTGAAGAGAATAATGTAGGCACCATCCTAGCTTGTGAGGAGGTTGAATCCTCTGAGAGCATCACCGACCCTTTAGAGTAGGACGGTTCTGGTTTTGCATAGCCTTCAACTTTATGTTTTCTCCCCTGTGTGGGAACTCGTTGTTATTTCAATTTGCTTGTTCGAGTCGCTTATGATGAAAACTCTATTAAGCCCTTGACCTTGAGCCGTTGGTCTAGGGTGGTATGTGTTGTAATACGGCTTATCATTTCCCATTCAATAAAATAGATGCATGTTTTATTAAAGACATGTGGAAGCACACCAAACTAGTTCTATGATGGTCATTGAGGGATGGGCTTCTACATGCTCCCTAGTTCCATAATATCGCAAGAGCAAGGAAATCTAAGGATGTGAGGATGAGCTCTTGAAATAGTTTTGCGAAAATTATTTCAAAATCATTTGCAAATGACACGCATTATGTTTTTTATTAATGTGCTCTAACTCATTTCATTACATCTCAGGCATTACATTATGCATAATGATGACAAAGATTCATGTGACTCGGATTCATGTGAGAGAGATATTTTAGAATCCAATATCGACGATAATCAGAAAGGGATCGAGCATGAATGTAATCTACATGAAGAATCGAAGTCGTTGACGGAAGAACAAACAGTCACCATAAATTTGGGCGATGCGTAGAATGTCAAGGAAATAAAGATCGGAGCATATCTCTCAAAGTTAGAAGCGGAATGAATGATTAATCTCCTGAAAGAATATCATGATATATTTTCCTGGACTTATGCTGATATGTTGGGGTTAGATCATGATATTGGAGAGCATGCCCTCCTGACCGATCCTAATGTGCCACCTAAAAAATAGAGGCTTAGAAGAACGAACCCAGAGTTATCAAAGAAAATCGAGGAGGAAGTCATGAAGTTGTTAAAAGTGGATTTCGTCGAAATGTCACACTACTCTGATTGGATAGCAAACATTGTACCCGGCATGAAAAATGATGGACGGGTCAGGGTGTGCGTAGATTATCATGACCTGAATCGAGCTAGCTCGGAAAACGACTTTCTACTCCCTCATATTGACGTCCTAGTTGATAGCACGACGGGATTTGAGCTATTTTCCTTTATGGATGGATTTTCTGGGTATAATCAAATTTGTATGAAGAAAGAAGATAGAAACAAGATGTCGTTCATAACTCCATGGGGAACCTTTTGCTATAAAGTGATACCTTTCAGTCTGAAAAATGTTGGGGCAACATACCAAAGGGCCATGGTTGCATTATTCCACGACATGATGCACAAAGAGATTGAAGTGTATGTGGATGACATGATCGTGAAATCGAGACATGGTGAGGACCACGCCAGGGTCTTGCAAAAGCTGTTCGATTGCCTTCGGAAGTTTAAGGTGCATCTCAATCCCGCAAAGTGTGTATTCAGGGCGAAATCCGAAAAGTTGTTAGGATTCATGGTTAATAGTAAGGGCATCGAGATCGACCTATCAAAAGTCAAGGCTATTTGCGATTTACGGCCTCCGACTACTGTCAAAGAAATCCACAGTTTATTAGGATAGCTAAACTACGTGGCGAGGTTCATTTGCCAATTGTCGGAAATGGAAAAACCATTTTTCAAGCTCTTGAAGAAAAATGCGAGGGTTAAGTGGGATGACGAATGCCAATGTGCTTTTGAAAAGATAAAGCACTACCTCTCACATCCGCCAATTTTGGTCCCGCCAGCTCCCAAAATTCCTTTGATTTTATACTTGACAATACACGGCGAGTCGCTGGGAGCCAGCTAGCCTAGAAAAGACCAAATGATGGAAGAGAATGTGCTATATACTACTTAAGCAAGAAGTTCACTCATTATGAGTCGAATTATTCTAAGATTGAGAAGACTTGTGTGGCCCTCGTCTGGGTATTGCACAGACTATGACAATATTCCCTCCACCACCAAATCTTACTGGTGACCGAAAGTGACCCTATCAAGTACCTCATGGAAAAGCCAGCCTTGGTCAGGAAATTGGCCAAGTGGCAAATCTTGATCTCAGAATTTGACGTACAAAGCCCGGGTCAAAAGTCGATTAAGGGCCGCACCATAGCAGATATGTCGGCCGATTGTCTTGAAAAATTAGAAAGCCCTGAGGAGGATGGTGATGTGGAAGAGCAAATCCTATTGGTATCGAGTGACAAGTGGACTATGTACTTCGATGGCGTCGTTAACCTATTCAGGTCAGGTATCGAGGCAGTTCTCATCTCCCCAAATGGACAGCATTACCCTATGGCCGCAAAATTGACTTTCCCCTATACAAACAACATCACAAAATATGAAGCTTGTATTCTTCACCTTCAAGCTGCCATTGACATGAAAGTTCAAAAATTACAAATCTATGGTGATTCAGCCCTTATTATCCTTCAAATTGAAGGCGAATGGCAAACACGGGACCCAAAGTTAATTCCATATCATGAGTTCTTGGGAGAGTTGGTGGAGGAGTTCCAAGAAATATCCTTTGACTATTTACCAAGGTCTCAAAACCAATTTGCTGATGTCTTGGCCATGTTATCTTTGATGTTGCAAGCTACCGGGGGCCTAGACGTTGAGCCATTAAGAATTGAAATTCTTAGACGCCCAGCTTATTGTATGATAATTGAAGAGGAGCCTGATGGAGAGCCGTGGTATCGTGACATCTTAGATTATCTTCAGAATGGCGAGTTTCCCCAAAGGAGTGACGTGTCAGATAGAAAATATCTGACAAAGTTGGCATCGAATTTTTTCATCAATGGAGATGCGCTTTACAAAAGATCCTTTGATTTGACATTACTAAGATGCGTCAATGCCAATAAAGCTAATCGCTTGATGAAGGAAATACATGAAGGGGAGTGTGGTGCCCACATGAATGGTCACCTTTTGGCAAGAAAGATCATGTGACTCGGCTACTACTAGTTGACCATGGAATCTAACTACATTCAACACGTGCGATGTTGGCACCAATGCCAAATTTATGGGGATAAGATAAACGCTCCATCAGATGAGCTTCACTAAATGTCCCAATCTTGGCCTTTCTCTATGTGGGGAATCGACGTGATTGGGCCCATCAATCCCAATGCGTCAAATGGACATCGATTCATCTTGGTAGAAATTGACTACTTTATGAAGTGGATTGAAGCCAACTCGTATGCCAATGTCACTGCCAATAATGTGGCCAAATTCATTTGTCGCGATATTATTGCCTGTTATGGTGTGCCGAAGGCAATCATCATTGACAATGAATCCAACTTAAACAAAAAAGTTGTAGATGACTCGCTTAATGAGTTTCGAGTCCGGCATTTGAACTCATAACCATACTGTCCTCAAATGAATGGGGCATTTGAAGCAGCAAACAAGAACATAAAGAAGATCCTGCCAAAGACAGTTGAAAATTATCGTAATTGGCACGAAAGGCTTCCTTACGCACTGATGGCATACCGGACATCTATTCGCACCTCCATAGGGGCAACTCCTTTTTCATTGGTATATGGAATGGAGGTTGTCTTACTTGTGAAGGTTGAGATTCCCTCGTTAAGGGTCCTTTCTCAGTCGAAGCTCGATGAAGTCGAATGGATACAGCAGAGGCATTAATAGCTAAACATGATTGATTGGAAAAGGCTAAAAGCTATATGTCATGGTCAATGCTATCAAAAACGGGTCGCAAAAGCCTTCAATCAAAAGGTTCGTCCTAGGCACTTTGAGGTCAATGACTTGGTGCTAAGGAAAGGGCTGCCAATCATACTCGATCCTCATGGCAAGTTCACTCCGAACTATGAAGGGCCTTATGTTGTTAAGAGGATCCTCCTAGGTGGTGCTATGATTTTAGTTGAAATGAACGGCCACAAGCTGCCTAAGCCTGTAAATGCTGATGCAGTCAAGAAATATTTCCCGTAAATGAAATCAAGGCCGTCGAGCCATTTCGTGCACAATCCGAGTCACATAGCACCGTGCATATCATTCATGCATATTTATTTGTATTTCAGGTATCCAACCAACTCGATAAAGTTACAACATGATGGAAGACATTGATTGTTGCCCCTGAAAAGTCGATTCAAATGGCCACCCAACCTCTACAGAGGCAGTCGAGTATTCCTATTATAATAAAAAAAAGAAAAAAATTGAAAATGATGAAAAAGACAAATGAATAAAAAGCAAAGCACCTGATGTCTTTCATGTTGTCTATTCAGTTGTTGCTACTTATGTCTCCGTGAGGGGAATTTCACATAAGTGATTTTGACAAAACTGAAAGGGAATGTTGAATATGCCAAAAGAGGAGCATTTAGGATGATAAAGGGCAAGCCACTCCCAAACACGTCCCATAAACACTTCAAGAGCTGAGTGTAAAAAAGAAAATTCATGTCATGAAGAGACAAGGGATTCATTTGCGAATGGTACGTGGATTGGAATGAAAAAGAGGCATTTATTCTCTCTACATTACATATTACGAGTAATGGAGATTAGCCCGTTTGAGCCTTTCAAATGTGGAGAGTTTCGCAAAGTACCTCTTGTCAAGAACCATCCCATGCTAAGGCAAAATATGAGCTTGGTTGAAAAAACAAGCGAAAGATTAGGAGAGATTTCATTGCCTCCAGTTACATCAATCTTCTCGTGATAGCCACAGGTGAATTTTTGTGAAAGAACAAAGCATCCCGAATCGAGGAAGAGCATTTCTTTCGCTATCCAAACACCTTTATCCATTGCTTAGCCAATTTGGACCTAACGCAATCATTTCTGAAACCGGAGCGTGATTATCTCCCTACACCAAAGCAATGCATTTACCATCAAAACAAAAGTGTGGGTAGTGCATAAGAGTCCTAACTATTAAAAGAGAGAGAGAGAGAGAGAGAGAGAGAGAGAGAGAGAAATCAAGAGGGCATGAAAAGCAGTATGCCTAGTAAAAGCAAGGCCAATGCCCACTAAAAAAAAAGGAGACAAAAACAAAAAATATGAGAAATGCAAAGAAAATCATGCATTGCAAGACTTCTCAGTACAAGTGTAAGCTTCTTAGAAGGAGAGCGAAGTTCTTATGTCTCTATATCACAAATCAGGGGACTCTCAAGACTAGTAAATCTCAAGAATGCGATCATTGAAAGATTGTATGACAGTAATTATGCCAAGATAATCATTGACTCGCAAAACCCCAGTCTAGTATATTTCAAGCTTTTTTAGAGCCTTGCCTGAACCAATATTACAACCTACTCCGAAGTCTCTTCCGATTGGGATGATTCGAGTGGAAACAATAATTCATGAAGAAGCTACCGCTTGAAGGAGTGAGGGCAATCCTATCTCGTCTTATCTTAAATGTTTTTGACTTGTAAACCCGAGAGTAATGCTGACGATTATGCTTTTCCTAATCTCATGGTGCCTAATTCTTCGTATAAGCCCATGACCAAACCTATGTTGCAGTCTTTTCAAAAGACCTCATGGATTGGTCAACATGTACTTATTGCAAATGAATCTCAAATCCTTCGACACTAGAAGTGTGATGTATATTGAGGAGTCAAATTTTTCCACATGAATGGATGAGATGAAACAGCCCTCTTCTTGAGAATGTGTGAGAAGCCCTTTATGATTGGAGGTCCTTGATTGGCATATTTAACAAACCTTTCTCATAAGTCAAGGTCATTTTGACAATAAATTTTCCCTTAAGAGAGTTTCATGATTAATGACATTTTTCCAAGCATGATAACAATTTTGCAAGTTTTTTTTTTTTTTTCATGGGGTCAAAATTAGCTTGATTTGCTTATGCAATCATTGCCTTTTCATCGCTAATACACTTTTGATATTGTTTTCAATGACATGTGTTCAAATTGATCTCGTTTGGTATGCTTTTGCTATTAGAACATTTGTTGTAATGAATTTTGTTAAATGTGCAGTGACCATTCCAGAATATTCTCGAAGGACAAGCTTTCCTAGTTAAATGATGTTTTTCAAGGTTGGTGGGTCTACCCTTAAACCACAAGGTTCGTGTGTCTATCATTAAACCACACGATTGGTGAGTCGTCCTTAAACTACAAGGTTCGCAGGTCTATCCTTAAACCACACAGTTCATGGGTCATCCTTAAACCACAAGGTTCGTGGGTTTATCCTTAAATCACACGGTTCGTGGGTCATCCTTAAACCACAAGGTTGGTAGGTTTATCCTTAAACCACGGGGATCATTGGTTTATCCTTAAACCACGAGATTGGTGGGTCTATCCTTAAACCACAGGGTTCGTGAGCCATCCTTAAACCACAAGGTTGATGAGTCATCCTAAAACCACAAGGTTGGTGGGTTTATCCTTAAACTACACGTCTGGTGAGTCTATCCTTAAACCACACGGTTGGTGGGTCTATCCTTAAACCACGGGATTCATGAGTCTATCTTAAACCACGTTTTTTAAAAGGTTTATGAGTCTACCTTTAAATTGCAATTTTCAAAAGATTCGTGGATTTTTTTTTGAATCATAGGTTTTCATTTCCAGTCGAAGCCCGTTTATATATAATGAAACTTTCCCATTTTGGTCAATGACCATCTTTACGATGTAAGGCCATCATCCCACACCCTTTTATCATTTATAGCCCGCTAATCAGTGAATTTTGCGGACAAAATTTAGGGGTCTTTTATCTTTGAAATGAACCTCTTTGAACTCCCATTCAAAGAGGGACAGCTGTTGACACATAAATTTTACCATTTTATTGAAGACTTAATCGTGTAAAAAATTAGGGATTAATTTTCAAACCCTAGCCAAAAAAAAAAAAAAAAAAAAAAAAAAACAACAATTTTTATTAAATTGCATCGCGTTTTAGCATTAGGAATATTTGCATCACTAATGGTAATTTTAATTTTTTTCCAAAAATTTTGCTATCAAAAAGAAAAGAAAAAAAGAGAATAAGAAAAAATATTATCATTATTGAAAATTATGATCATAAAAGAAAATTAAAAAAAAATCGAATGGGGCCGGCCCACCTCTCTTCTTCCTTCTATTCTTCTTTTTTGCGCAGATCGGCCTAGCTCCTTTCATTTCAGCTCAGCCCACGGGTGCGTCTTCTTCCTCCCTCATCACCCTCGCGCTGATTTGGCTTTCGGCAAAAAAAGAAACGTACAAACCAGGGGTGAGGCAGAGGATCACAAGGGCAGAAGACGGCGTGATCCCAGGGTCAGAGATCAAGCGGCCGCGACAAGCTGGCAATGGCAGAAGCCATGTGCACCTATCGTTGGCTAGGCTTAAAAGGATAATGTGGTAGAGAATGGGGGGCTTCAAAAATGGGGCTCAGTGTGGAGAAGAAATGAATAAAGTAAGATTAAAAAAGAGAGGAAGGGATGAAGTAAAAAAAGAAAAACAAGAAGAAGAAAAGAAAAACCAAAAATAAATAGAAAACTATAACATGGCAAAAGTTAGTCTTGGGAAGGAGGAATCGCAGAATGGGAAAGTGCAGCCAAAAAAGAGAAAACATAGATATGACAAAAAGAGAAAATAGAAAGAAAAATATATATATTAAAAAAAACTAAAAAAAATATTTTTTTTATTCGACATGGGTAGGACCTGGGCTCAAATCGAATCAGCGGGTTGGATCGGTCCAACCCGGTCCAAACCATTTTTCCGAATAAAATAATGTTAAATATTAAAAATATATTAAAATTTTCAAAAAATTCAAAAATTTTCAAAAAAATAAAAAATTTCAGAAAATAGAACAAATTCAAAATATTTTCTAAAAAAATTAAACAATTTAAAAAAAAGAAAATTTTGAAAATTTGAGTTTAAAAAAAAATAATTTAAAAAAATTAGAAAATTAAGGAACAAAAAATTCCAAAATTTTGAAAAGTCTAAAAATTTCAGTAGTAATTAGAAAGACACCATAAACAAAAAATCAAAAGGTTTTGGAAAATTCAAAAATTCAATTTTTCCAAAAAAAAATCTATAAAAAATATTTAAAAAAATTCTTCAAAAAGGTTACAGTTAATCTCTTAGTTTATTTTCTCCTAAAAAATGGAAGTCTTTCAATTTAGAATCCTGCTCAAGAGGTTTAGTTGTCCTTAAAGACAAATACCTTTGATCGTGCAATTTTGGTATGTTGATTTTGGCTTCCCTTTAGTCTAGTTAGGATTAGTATTTATCTTTTCTTTGATGTTACATTTTTGCTCTTCCATGCAATTTATTTGAACGCTTTCCTTAATTGTTAATTGTCATTTTAATGATTGTGCACACATGTGATCACCTCACATGTTAGTAGATAGGTATAAAATCAATCCAGATTACCCAACCAAAATACCTCTTTTTTTTTTTTAAATGAGCAAGATTAAGTATTGAAATTGCACTAATTGATTAATTAGTATAATCAAGTCTTCAAACCTAGATTCTCTAGTTGCGTAGGAAGTGAGGTATACTCGCATGTCTCACTTGGTTTCTAGCCGATTCCAATAAGCTAGGGGCAACTCCTTATTACAAAATTCGTATGAACACCCTAACGTCGCGCGAGATATGGGTTTAGGAGAACTCGTGCCTAATCATGGGTGGTGAACCTGTCTTTAGGCAATACCCCCAAACTTATTCTCTCCCCCAAGAGGTAGGTCGCGACAGGTGGCACATGATACCTAAAAGCATGGTCCATGAATAAAAGTCATGGACCATAGCGACCCCCCCCCCAACACAAAAAAAAAAAAAAAAAAAAAAGGTTGAGGATCACATGCATGCAATACGAATACATCAAGTACATGCATATGGCTCGTTAAATGATCTCCATATCTTAACTAAAGGATGAAAAGAGAAAAAAGTAAGTTGCTAACAAATGACAACATCCTATGGATTATCCGCATCATCTCGTGTCACGATGTTGATGGTACTATATAACACAAGGAGAAATGCTTTCCAATAACATATGCATCAATGCACCATGAGGTGAGTATTTAAATATGCAAAACACCCCACACCTTATCTCTCTCCTCTGTTACTCTCTTCTCCATCTTTCGTCTCCATCACTCTTTCCTTCTCCATAACAAGAGACAAAAGAGGCAAGTTTATGATGCAACACTATTGGCATTGCCAATTTCACTCCCCCACTAAAAGCTCAACATAGCACCAAATCGAGCACTTGGATGCTCTTGGCTAATGGTATGGCTATGTCGACCACCATACTCCCAGGGCTCTAGCTTTGAAGCCCTCCATCCCGTCGATCTCTAAACTTGTGAAGGTTCAAATCTCTCTCATGTGTTGAGCCTCCATACATCTACCTCATCATCACTGGCATCATCATCACCATAACTACTTCCCAAGCTCTAGGGAAAAGGAAAAAAAAAATATATAACGACAAATAAAGAACTCACTATTTTGGGCAAAAGCAAATCCAAATTGTCTCCCATTTCTAAAGATGTGAGTGGAGAAGAGAGTAGAAAGACAAGGTGGGGGAAAAGTGGGCCCCGCCGAATACTTATCCTTTAATGAATTGAGTAATTTATTATTAACTTAAAAAAACAAAAAACAAAACAAAACAAATAAGGTCTATCCAATATTTTCTCCACAAAAAATGGTATTTTCGTATGGTAATCGATAAATGTAGACATTGAAAAGTTCAAACAAAAATGACAAATTGAAAAATCAAACAAAATTAGTAAGTAATTCAAAGAAAATTGAATAATTAAAAATTACTTCATTTAGATAACCAAAATAAGATTTACAGTCTCTCGCTCATGGGATGAACCTCTATGTCCTGATCTTCATTGTGATAAGAAATTAAAAATATTATTGGGTATTGATCATTTCTCCCCGTAAGCAGATTCCATGAACTAAAAATTACCACCACCCGGGTAATGATAATTCTATTTATAACCAGTTTCATGCGTGGCCCGTTGAAGAAAATATATTCTTGGAGCAAATAAACATCCTAATTAATTTATTTGTGCAAGCAAATTACTTGTCAGCTGTCTACAAACAAGATCTAGCTGGCTATCGCCTCTCGGTCAAAGGGCGATTATTTACTATTTACATTGGGCATCAAACACAGCCCTGTCCTCTACCTAATGTTGCCTAGAGCCGAAGACATACTGACGTTTTTGCTATACTCGAGCTTGGTTCATCACCGGCCGGTTCATGCTCCAGGCATCGAGAGTCTCGATCCTGATAGTCTGAGTCCCGTTGTTGAAGGCGAAGAGACGAGCATTGCCGAGCAACGCAAGTGTCGGGTAAACCCTAGATGTGATGCATGTCTTGCCTCCGGCCCCGAAGCTCTCCACCACGGAATGATCGATCTGGACATTACAATTTCGTTTACAAATTGAATGGATGCGCGTCCGCAAAATTCCGCCCAATTTTGGCGATTTCGCTACCGACCCTCCAACTGGGACGAGAAATGAGTTAAGGATTGAGGATGGAGCATATCACTTACCAGACTCCTAAGAGAAATCTTCCCATCGCTCAGATCCACGTCCACGAAACCAGCAAAAGATGGTTTATAGATTCCTGATTTGAGTGACGAGCTGCATTTACCCCAAAAAAAGGAATTAAAGACGTAATCATAATTCTAGTCCATCAAGAAGCTTATTATGAACAAGAAAGATCGCATGATATAAAATCAAATATGACAGACCTCCTTGCATCAGAGCACATGAGCACTTTGTGCTTGTTTCGGTCTTCGGCTTTGAAGATCCTGAAGAAGACAGGGGTGAACTCTTCCAGGTGCTCAGAAGCCAGCGTCAAGAGCCTGAAAGGCCCAACATTGCCTGGAACTCCCGACCCCTTCAAGCCACAGAGGTCTTGCGCGTTCACCCAGCTCGAATCGAATTGCTCGGCCCCGTCCAGGCTCAAGAACGAGAACACCACGTCCACATCAGCCTGCCAACATTGACAATGGCAATATAAACTTGTAGGAGCTTTCTTCACTGAAGCATGTGCAATCATGCAGAAATCTTCAAAATCCTAATTTGTCCAAAGTAAACCACTCAATGTAGGAAACAAACGCTAACACTCAGTCAGGTATGGATCATCAATCAAATTTTGGCACACTGGACTAAATTATCATAGAGCAAATATGAGAACCTGAGCTGCTGTAATTCCCTTAATCTTGACATGTTCACCATTGTTGAGCTTGACACTGCTCATGTGAACATTTTGTCCCCGCAGAGTTTCTAGCTCTTCAACAGGCCATTGCAACAGTTGTTTCCCATTGCTGTCAAGCCATATTTTCCTTGGAATCGCCTGCATCAAAGCCATAGAATGTAACAACGTTTTATTCCATTCCACTTACAAAAGAACTCGAATAACTAAAATGAAAGCATGTCTAGAAAATGAGAACATGTTATAAGCGACCGTCCATCGTCACAGATCACGAAATCAGCCGCAGTGAGAAGGCTCATTGCTACCAATCATGTTATGTCATTTGTTTATGCAGTGGAATCCCTACTGCTAAAAAGCAAAATGTTGAAGCAGGATCAACTGATGACGAGGGGTGCAATAATCATAAGAAAAATGATAATAAGCTGAGTCGCAAAACATATAAATCAATTTTGGTGTTGTATTTTTTTAACTAAACAATTTTTTAGAAATGATAATCAAGAAAATGAATAGATTGCGCCAAAAAAGGACAGGGTAAGTCTCTTTGATCACCTGAATTCCAGCCCATCCCTTTTGGACATCAGACTGGACGGCGTCGGACTCATTGGCCCAACCCCACAGGAGCCTCCGGTTCTTAACCGGGTCAAAGAATGTCTTGGAAGCATAGGAGTTGCCATAATCGTACCTGAGGCCGCTCCACCCATCGGCCGAGGTGTTATCCGGCACGTACCTGTCCTCGTCAGGGTGATAAGTCCCGACCGTGTAATACTCATACCGCGTTAGATCGAGGCTGACCTTCAGGACATGCTTCACACCTTGGCCGAGCGCGGACGTGTCCAGCCCGTTGGCGTTGTTCTTTGCAACCGGAAAGAAGTCAGGGCACTCCCATATGCCGGTCTTCGGCGCCAAGTGCAGCGGGTGCTTTGCCTTGGTCCAGTGGATGAAATCCCTGCTCCTGCATAGAAAATTCACATCTTCGTGTTATAACCACGTCACCGTTAAATGATAAGCCTAACCTAGTCCTAGCACCCTCTATACTTGTACAATTGAATAATGAATTGCATGAAGCCGAGAAGTTTTAACATATTTTAAATATCAACTCTAACCTAACATATGGAAAAACAAAAACGTATTTGGAGTGAGTTCAGACTTTAGCGATTAAATAAAATTATGAACAAAATAAAGGAGTTCAGGGAAAAGAATAAGAACACAGAATTTCTAGTGGTTCGGCTTAGATCAAGCCTACGTCCACTCTCCCACGCTAACAGCCTTCTAACTGGATTTCACTATGCAATCAAGAAAATATTATAACTTTGAATGCAAACATTTAGTAATAGATCACACTATCTCACTAAGTCACTCTTTTGGTATTTCTCTCACGATCACAAACGTTTAAGCTCACAAGAGACAAGTATATGATCGAATGTCGCTCAAACTTTGGAATTATAAATTCTACGCTCCGTCTTTTATTTGCTCATCGGTTCTTGATCTCCTTAAATAGTCATCCACTTCCAAACTAGCCGTTGGACATTATCTTAGAGGATCGTCTTCCAATCTACCAATTGAGCAGATCTGTATCTAGAAGATTTGGTAGTCGTTGAGTGATAGAAGTAGAATCCCAAATTGATTCTGATCGCCTATACAAATAGAATCTTGGTTTCCATAAGTAAAGCTTTTTCGTATAAAAAGTTCTTGTTTTCAAAATCCAATTGTCAATCAATTAAATTGAGTCAGTCAAATCAATTTGATGTAGAATCCAAATCAGATCACTAGCCGTTATATATTTAAGGCTTGTGTTACGTTTTGTCAAGTTGTTTCATTCTAAATCTGCTTCATTCTAAATCTACTATGTTCTGGATGTAAAGTCTGAGAGTCTTCAGACTAAAGTAGACTTTACAATCTGGATGTAAGTCTGAACATATTCTGCTTCTGAACAGATTTAGCTTTAAGGTCTAAACACAATCTGAATAAGTTCAACTTCAACATAAAGTCTGTCTTCTGGTTCTTCATTCACGTTCAGTTTGGAATTTGTCAGAGTGGGCAAACTTCTGATGTAGAACAGACTTTGATACTAAAGTCTGGCAGTCTTCAGATTTTGACATAGAAGTATGGAAATCTTCATAATATACTTTGGACATGTGTTACGTTCAGTCTTCTGACCATCTTCAGATTTTGACAATATCATTTATATATTCTATCATCTGTATGGTCTATTACTTAACCATTAAACACGTTAGTAGCTTTTGATTTATTTTTTCATCTTCAAAATATCATAAGGGATTTCCCTAACAATATTGGTAGAAGAGATGGTACCATTGCTTGTAGTGCATGGGTCCTGCTCAATTCAACCATTTGATTTCACTCCCATAGAGAAAAAAAAAATACGATTCATGTAAGGTGGAATGGTTGCAAAACTTTATTAGATTAAAATTAGAAAGAAAGGAAAAAATGGGATGTTCATAAATTTGATATACTCAACAACATGATAAATTCAAGTTAACAATTGAATAAGAACTTTCCGATGTCTTGTAAGAATATGACAAATCAAATCACACATTAAATATAAGGACATATAGTAAGCAATGCCAATACAAATAGACATATATATGATGTGTCGGGTGTGGAAATTACCCTTTGGATCTGCTTGATCATCACATTCAAGGTAGAGAATTGGAGTGCAAAACAAGAGAGGAGAACAAAAAAAAAAAAAGTAGCAATTAGTTAGAGCAAGTGATATCACATGAATATAAATTCAAATCCAAAACCTTGGAGCATAGATCATAGCATCAGGTGAATTAAATTGGAAAATGGGGTTTTCATCAACGACTCCTTTTTCACGGCAACAACAGGCATGCGGCAGTACGAAAATTATTTCCTAAATTCATCCTTACTAATTACTTCCGTGCTAAGACCCAACAGAGACCACAAGATGCGCACGGCACTCTCCACCCATGTCGCACCGAAAGCTTATCTTCGAAGTCGACCCCCACATTTCATTGCGGCCAACTTGTTTTCGTGAACTTTCCGAAGATGGGGGCCAACCGACGTTGTATCGTCCTTATGTCGACCACATCCACTTCTGATTAGAAAATTTCCAGAAATTTATGTCCCGAAGCTAAGGCACGAAGGATAATGCTAAGCCAGGCACAAAAGAAATTTTTAGTGATTTTTTTTCATAAAAATAATATTGTTTTTTTCACTTCATCCATGCAGAATTTCAAATATTTAAGCTAAAGGTAATATATCTACAGTGGCTTTTTTCTCCCGATGTTTTTCTTCAATCGCTATTTTTCTGGTCACTTCCCACATCAATTCATCATTCCCCTTCGTTTTATTTTTGGGCTTTCCCAAAGTCTGAGAGACGGGTATGCCATGGTTGATGAGCTAGAAAAAGCCCCAGGTTCTGGCCGCTTCCTTGATCTAGGCGACTATCGCAGGGTGGCCGTCGGTGGAGTTCTGTCCGGAGAGGTCAATTACGGGAATCGAGAGGGTGGCAGCTGTTGGAGGAATTTGATTACTAATGAAGATCAAGCATGATTGATTGTTCTTTGATATTTTGATACATGATTGTAATTACTGTTCTTAAGATAGAATTTGCCCCTGTTACTGTTACTGTCACATTTAAAATAAACATACCTCCAAGATATATATATATCAAAACTACATAGATTCGGGTTTAGTAATTACTAAATTTCGCAAACAGAATTTCAATCTTCTCAAACTTATATTTAACAGAGAAGAAAAAGTTGAAAAAAGAATGTTATGGACAGGAGAGAGTTATTATTCTTAGAACAGTTGTGCGGATGCTATTAAAAGTCAAAACCTACTCCCACTGAAATGAAAACCATTCTGGCCAGGTTATCCCTTTCTAAAAGTGGCGCTCCCAGTTAGGTTGTGCATTATGGTTCACGTATGGGATTACGAGTAATGCCCGGGATACAGACGACTTGTCATAGAAGGTGCCGTTTTTTTTCTTTTTTTGACCTTTTGCTACAGAAAAGGGGAGAGGAAGTAGCGATCGATACCGATAACTAAAAATCGAGGCGAGCTCTAACTGAGGACCATTCCAAGAGTTAGGCAAAACATATTCAAACTACCCAAAGGGAGCCTACCTCATCATTTTCAAAAGTGACTCACGAATCAATTTGAATGTCTGTAAGGCATTAATTGTCGTGATGCTATTGTACTCTTGAAGAAGGAGACTCATTAATCTAATTACATCTCTGCCATCGTATGCTTATTATAGTAATCTAATAATGTGCAATAATTAGTTAGATAGCTCATTGCTGAAGATTTTATTAAAGAGCATCTCATCGTACATATTAACTAACCAAATAATACTCGATGCTTTGTTTAATTTATTTTTTCAAGTTTCATACATAAGTTATCATATCTAGAAATATCAACTAGGGAAGATATTAGGTAGGAGAGGTTAATGCCTCCATAAGGTGAATCATTCAAATATATTTTCTTACATGGTGAGGCATGCGTGTGTCTAAACTTTCGGATATCTTAGTTATTGAGTATGTATTGGTTTTGACCTAAATTATCATTCCAATTCAGAAAATGGAATAATCATGTGTAGAATTAACTGTCGATATTTCGGTGTCCTGAAAATTTCAGAAATTTTATATTTGAAAAAAATCAAAATACGTGAGTTACGAGATTTGAATCAAGCAAAACCAAAAACCGAAGGCCGATCAAGAGAGATTGAAGTAGCATGCTGTATAAGCAAAATCCAGTAAAAGGAACATTAAGGTTGAGAAACCTCGTGATGCATCTACTTTTTTCCATATCCCATGCTGTCGCACTCGTCCGTCCCAAAGAAAGAGCGTGGCATAATCAACCAGACGGGATTGGAGTTTTATTGTCGAGAAATGCTTATGTTACTGTCCTTAATTTATTGTGAAAATAACCTCAAGCGCATTCAATTTGGGATCTTGATCTTTGCGATCAGGGACTTGCTGTCGAAGCCCTTGCTGAAGAGGTTGTGGAAGAACTCCTGCTCGGTGAAGTCCCTGTAGACGGCAGGCCTCTCGGGACTCAGCAACTCGGGCAAGGGTCCATAGTAATTGCTCGATCCGCTCCGCCACTTTACCAGGTTAAAGAACATGACGATTGAGATCCTTGGCTCCTCAGCCGAGTTCGCGGCCACGCAGTGCTCCACGCTCTGGTACTCTCCGTTCGACACGATCTGTCATATGAACGAAGCAATTGCACTGGTTTCAGTAGGCAAGATTAATGATAGTCACCAAACTGGAGATAAAAGATAAGAGCAGTGCACCTGGAGGAAATCCCCAACGTTGACGATCAGCCCTCCGCGCACAGGGCTCACCTCCACCCACTCGCCGCCGTGCTTCACCCTCAGACCTTTCACCTGGTTCTGCACCAGCACCGTCAAGAACGACGTGTCGCTATGCGGCGTCAGCCCCACCGTCCGCTCCGGCTCCGGGCACGGTGGGTAACATATACCCACGAACAGCCTCTTCTCCGAGAACGTCAGCTCCTTGAACCTCCCTCTCTCCAGCCCCAGCCCCTCCCCCAGAAGTTCCATCACGTTCTCCGCCACTTCCGTCGCGTGGCGGTCCCAGGCCACCACCTCCCCCCGGCATACCTCCGGTATTTCCTCCACTTCAGGTGGATCTGGTCCCATCCACACCTGCAGCGCGTCATGCCAGGTCGCCGCCTTCGACCGGTACAGGTCGTTGTTGCTCGAGTACATGACTCCGCGGTTCTCGTCACGCCTGTAGTACTTGGACTTCGCCTCCTGCGGCTGCTCATGGAAGGCCTTGATGGCGTCTAGGGTTCCGTCGATCATTGAGACAGGCACGCCGTGGTTGATGAGCTGGAAGAAGCCCCAGGTTCGGGCTGCTTCCTTGATCTGGGCAACGATCATGGGGCGGCGGTCAGTGGAGTTTAGGTCGGAGAGGTCGATGACGGGGATCGAGAGGGTGGCGGCGTTTGAGGAAGGCTTGAGCTCCGAGAGAGTGTCTGGAGGGTGGACGAAGATATCAGGTATGGAGGTGATGCCCGAGCCCGAGAGGCCCTTGACGCCTGATTTGGACTCGTCGAACTCCTTCACCGCCTTCATCCGGTGGTCGGCCGGGGCAATCGTGTCAGCAGTGGCAGCCGCCATTGATGTCAAGCTTTTACGATCGGCTTGATGAAATGTGTTTGTAATTCTAATATTGGCGATATCAGAGTATTCGTTTGCTTGCTTTGGCAAGGACATATACGTGCAAGGACTTTATGCCATGTTCAGCGTGCTGTGCGGATGGTCAAATTGAAAAAAAAAAAAAAAGTGTAAAATAAATAAAAAAAATTCTCTTTTCTTACCAAAAATTTGAAGTACGCTTTAAGCTTTTGATTATTACAAAATAATAATCTGATAATTTAGATTTCATTGTTTATTAAGAGCATACGCAGCATTATTACGGCAGTAGAATCATGCAATTGAGAAGATGGGACCAAAGCGATCTTATGCAGGGACGCGTGCTCATCTAGAACATAATTCATAGACAGCAAACCTAATTTTTGCATATATACTATTATTTGGTTAAAATCATTGACTTATGAATATGATTTATTTGTTAGTACAAGTCATGTTACATGTGATATACAAAATAATTGATAAGTGTTGGTGCATGCATATGTCACAGGACGGGAGATCTATTTGGCACAATCAGAAAAATATCACTTCTTGGAGTATTTGAAAAGGTGAAAAGGTAATGTGGGGATTTCACGCTTTGTGTCGTACAATTAAATTTTAATGCGTGGCAAATTGGAAGATGGAAACCTTTGCTTTTCGGTTGAGATATGAGATATGATTATGATTTGAGGGATTTGTACATATCTAGAACGAACAAATCAAGAATGTCCAATTGCGACAATCTTGGTGGCACATGATACCTAAAAGAATGGTCCATGAATAAAAGTCATGGACCACGGTGACCCCCCACCCACCTCCCCAACCAAAAAAAAAAAAAAAATCAAGGATCACATGCATGCGATATGGATACGTCAAGTACATGCATATGGCTCCTTAAACGATCTCCTTATCTTAACTAAAGGATGAAAAGAGAAAAAGCAAGTTGCTAACAAATGACAACATCCTATGGATTATCCACATCATCTCGTGTTTACCATGTCGACAGTTCTCTATAGCACAAGGAGAAATGCTTTCCAGTAACATATACATCAATGCACCATGAGGTGAGTATTTAAATATGACGAAATGGCGACACATAAGAAGAAAACTTTTCATAAAATTGCATTTTTCCGATCGAT
The DNA here is from genome assembly GCA_017140255.1 of Eucalyptus paniculata subsp. matutina. Classification (NCBI taxonomy): domain Eukaryota; kingdom Viridiplantae; phylum Streptophyta; class Magnoliopsida; order Myrtales; family Myrtaceae; genus Eucalyptus; species Eucalyptus paniculata. The sequence goes on from CM029435.1 coordinate 48,593,456, forward strand.
ACTCTTTGAAAATAAATATGATCCAACAAAGTTGGGCTACAAAAATCGACAATGGTGACCTTACCAGCTATCTCATTCATTTTCGTCGGATGAATATGATGACTGTTTAATCAATGATCGTAGATATAAGTAAGTATAAAAATCCTTCCTCTAATCGATGGAATGAACATATGGCCAAGAGCTGTAGAGCTCGCAATTGCTTATTGCTCAACCTTTGTAAGACAACACGAACAATAGGTTTTATGTAGTGATATTACTTAAATTCCATGGAGAGCTCAAGAAGTTCTGCATAGATTCTCTTATTTCTTTTCAAATCAAACCTTAGTAAAGGAAAAAAATTACTGTTGATGGGATATACGAACAAAGAGCAAGACATGGGTGTACTTACATTCGCCTAAAGGACGTAATTTTACTTGATCTTAGCCATTAAATTACGTTAGCCACACTCAATGGAATGGTCAAATGGGCTCAAATGCTCTAAAAGGACGTAAGAACTGCCCCCAAAAGATAATTTCTATGAGAACGGCGTAAAATAATAAGCAAAATGGACTGATTTTATTTTAGAAAGTTTGGAGATTGGATCTCTCGCGAATAAGTCGTCGAGGAAAGTATTCACATACAGGACTTTGGTGGCGAATCGAGAACAATAATAGAGCTACCCATCAACACTATTTTATATATAGAATAGTCTTTACGAAGAAAAAGGACGAGATTCCCACGGCGGTTCAAAGATAGACAGCGGGGCCAATGAGGGAAGAAAAGGCATCGCTGACTCACCTACTACGAGAAGCGGTCTGTAGTCAAATCCTCTTCGGGAACATCTTCAAACACACCACCGCTTAGAGTGCAAATAATTCACACTTGGATGATATTTGCTAGCAAAACAGTTTTTTTGTAAAATTGCGAGAATAACAGTTCATTATGAGTCATAAATTCTATAAAAAATAAGTTTTATAACAATTTATAATTATATATTATTTGATTTTTTATGATCTAGAATATAATATTATTGTCACAATAGATTAGAAACTGTCATGTAATCATTTCTCCACTTGGACCGCACATCTTCCTAATCTATGAATCAGTAAGGTTACTTGTATGAGTCCGGAATTTACTTACCTAAGATAAGCATCACCGTCGTATGTATCCGCAACGACTACCTTATTTGTTTTATTAATTGTGCGCGCTCTGCTGTTTATTCCGCGAGTTAATGCACCATCCGGGACGTGCTTTGTCATTCACATCCTAGGTCCGGCCATCAGCCTTGCTTGGTTCGACATAGACATCAAGACAAACATCTCATCGACATAGACATCGCACTTCGACTTTTGCTCGAGCTATGCACTTATTTTGATAACGTAATGTTGAAAAGGGTTGGCTAGGCTAATAAAAGTGGCATACATAAACAAGTTGGTCAATTTAAAAGGAAAAACAAATATAAGTTAGTAATCTATTCAAATAAGAGTAGGTAATCTAAAATAAGAAATTATTTAATTGGAGAAAAATTGGAAAGATACACGCAAAAGTGAGAAAATATTGAGCACCTTACTTACCAAGTCAACAATAAATCACTCCATTCGTTGATGGATACGTGTTTAATGAGCTCACATTTCAAATTTTTCAAAAATCCCTTTCTTACTCATCGTCTATCTTCCATCAACATCCCACACCTTATCTCTCTCCTCCGTCACTCTCTTCTCCATCTTTCGTCTCCATCACTCTTTCCTTCTCCATAACAAGACAAAAGAGGCAAGTTTATGATGCAACACTATTGGCATTATCACTTTCACTCCCCCACTAAAGCTCAACACAGCACCAAAAATGGTGGTTTCTTCAAGGGCTTGGATGCTCTTGGCTGTGTCAACCACCATACTCCCAAGGCTCTAGCTCTGAAGCTGTCGCGACCTTCCCAAATTTTTTTGAGATGTGAATCATTCGAAAGGTCTGAATTACCTAAAGAAGCCTAATGGATTACTAAGTCTGAAGACTTGGCATGGACCCTCCCAAGTCCTACCAATCGCGACTTGATGTTAAGAAATCAATCTATTTAAACATGTAATTATATTCAATTTGGAGCCGCCACTAACCAATTAGGGTTCGATTAAACCCAAGTAAAGTATGGGAGAATACTTTACTTTTAAACGAGAGATTCAAGAGGGATATGGTTACGTTAGATTAATCTAACGCCATTTCGCATCTTTTATTTTAAGTTCAAAAATATTTTGCAAGCAATGTTGATTAATTTTAATCTAAGCTACTAACATGCAAATGGTGGTCATACGGGTGCACAATCAATAAAATAACTTTCAATAAAAAATGCTAATAAAAATGTATGCCCTAAACATGATTTCTAAATGATAGGATACCTACTTTTTCTTTTTCTTTTTTTTTTTTAAATGTTAATTATATGCAATCTTAATCTAAATTTAATATGCATGGATTTTATTTTAATGATATGTGAGATGCAATTCATATGGTATGACTTAAACTTATCACTATATGTATGTAATCTAATTTATATAATCCTAAATATGCATGTGCTATGTGATATGGGATGAATGACATGGTATTTCTACATGCATGCTATTTTATGATTTTTTTATGATGATTCATTTTTAATGCATATATGCAACATATGCTAAATAATGATGATATGAGATTAATTATGAATTAACCTATTAATTAACCAAGGAAATGATCTTTTTTTTTTAATGACATATTGTTTTTTTACTAAAAAGAAAGTAACTTAATGGTGCAATGATCATCTTTTAGATTTTCCTTTTTATTAAAAAAACAATTAAACTATAACTCACATGGCATGCATAACATTTTTTGTTCCTTTTTTGTTTTACTAAATGAAAATTGACTTAATATAAAACTAATTAGACTAACTAAAGTGAATGATAGTCTAATTTATTTTAGGAATCAATTTAACTTAAACTATATTTTATCCTAAAAGCTATATAAAAAATCAAGACATGCCAACATTATTTAAAATTAGCCCTAACAAAAATCACCCATCTAAAAGTATAATCTAAAAATTATAATCCTATAAATGCAATTCTAATTTTACTAACCCTAAAAATACAATCCTAATTTACTAAACCTAAATGCTCTAATGCAATATTTACTTTTTGATTTTTTTTTTTTTTAATCTTTCCAAACAAGTAATTATTTTAAAAGAATGAAGATAATAATTAAAATAACCGAAAAAATAATCATTGTCTCACCGGATTAAATTAATAATTATTTTAACTCTATAATGATTTAACAATTGAAATGCTATCAAAATTCCTAAAAATTAAAGTAATTAAAAAAATGACCCGACGCCTTACGGTCAAATTAATAATTACCATAATTTGGGATAAAATACCTGCAATTAATGCCTACCAAATTTATAAAAGAAAAGCATATCTCAATATTCTAAATTGAACAATAATAACAAAATAAATAAAATAAGATAAAAGTTAGTGAAAAGTAAGAATAAAAATTAAAAATTAAACCACCTAAGGGAAGGTGAAAAAACAGCAACGTGGTAATGCGCCGAAGGTCCGGCGACGGGCGGCGACGGGCGTCGGAGCTCTGGCGAGGGTGGACCGGCGGCGTTAGCAACCCGGCAGTAGGGGTACGGCAGCAGTTGGCGTCACTCGGAGAGGAGGGTGGCCCGGATCGGCGTCGAGCCGTGGGTGTCGCGGCGTCAAGGGCGCGGGGGAGCAGGCCTAGTGCTCGGACGACAGTGGGTCGCGGCTAGGGGACAATTCGCGAGCTGCGGAGCGTCGGGTCGCCCGAAGCAGGAGCGGCGGTGCTGGTGCAGTGGGCCGCGGAGCGCTTCGTGGGTCCGAACGGTGGTGCGGCTCGTCAATCGCTGCAGGTGCTTTAAGGCGCGATTGCTGGCGTCGCAGGACACGACGGTAGTTGGCAGAGCGACGAGTGGCGCTCGGTGGTAGGCAAAGACGCTCAAGTGGAGCGCGGATGCGGCTGTTGCAGGCGTCGGGCGCCGGGCGGACGTGGAGGTGATAGCGTCGCGCTCTGGCGGAGGTGCGGTCGCTGGACGCTGGGGCGGCAGCGCTTACGGGGACGTGCAGCGGCGGAGGTTCGGATGACCGGTCGAGCAGATACGGACGGGGAACCTCTGGAGAAGATGAACAGTAGCTCTTTTTTTTACACCTTTTCTCTCTCTCTCCGTCACTCTCACGTCTTCTCCCTCTGCTCTCTTCCTTTTCACTTCACCTTTTGAGAACGGTGTAAAATAATAAGCAAAATGGACTGATTTTATTTTAGAAAGTTTGGAGATTGGATCTCTTGCGAATAAGTTGTCGAGAAAAGTATTCACATACAGGACTTTGGTGGCCAATCGAGAACGACAATAGAGCTATGCATCAACACTATATATATATAGAATAGTCTTTACGAAGAAAAAGGACGAGATTCCCACGGCAGTTCAAAAATAGACAGCGGGGCTAATGAGGGGAAGAAGGCATTGCTGCCTCACCTACTACGAGAAGCGGTCTGTAGTCAAATTCCCTTCGGGAACATCTTTTAGAGTGCAAATAATTCACACTCGGATGATCTTTGCTAGCAAAACAGTTTGTATAAAATTGCGAGAATAACAATTTGTTGTGAGTCATAAATTCTCAAAAAGTAGGCCTTATAACAATTTATAATTATATATTATTTGATTTTTTATGATCTAGAATATAATATAATTGTCACAATATATTAGAAACCTCCACTTAGACTGGGCATCTTCCTAATCTATGAATCAATAAGGTTACTTGTATGAGTCCGGAATTTACTTACCTAAGATAAGCATCACTATCATAAAATAATATGTATCCACAACGTCTACCTTATTTGTTTTATTATTTGTGCGCGCTCTGTTGTTTATTCCCCAAGTTAATGCACCATCTGGGTCGTGCTTTGTCATTCACATCCTAGGTCCAACCATCGGCCTTGCTTGGTTTGTCCCAAGACAGACATCACATCGACATAGACATCGCACTTTGACTTTTGCTCGAGCTGTGCACTTATTTTGATAATTTCTCAATTGATCCTTTTCTTTTTGTAAATCATATTCTGGATGTAGTTATCTACTGCATTTTCTCACCAATTCATGATCTCCTTTTGGCATTCACGTATGGATATTTTTTGCGGCAGAAATCTACATAGCTGAATGCCAAATTGAAACAATACATAAAAAATTCAAAATCTTCAAAATCTTCAAAATTTGTCCACGCCATTGCAGTCATGCCAAGTAGGACAATAGGCACCAATTGAATTGTCTCGTCAGCCATTCCGACCAAAATTAGTCAGAATGACTATATTGGTAAATTATTAAAATGTTTATGTTAAATTCCAAGACAATTAAAATATTTAAGATTAAATTAGCTATCGCATGATAAATTTAGGACTTTTCGACAATTTTTCCATTTGTAATCCCAAAACTGGCTTATTATTTGATTAGTATTCTATTATTCCATATTAAGAAAAAGGGATGTTATTGCATGCTGTTAGTTCAATTGGTATTGATGAGAATTCAAATATATATATTTCTTAAAGAAACAGTCGGTACTTTCTAACGTTTAATTATTTATTCATTTATTTATTGAGTTCCAACGTTTATTTGCCTTAGCTAGTAACTCTTATTTACTAACCTCATTTTAGAGATTGCTGACCTAAAATAGTGTAACTCACCATTCCCAATTCAACTACCATCTAGTAATGGGCTAGCAACTTTCAGTTGCATGACATACATGCACTTATTTGACTTCTTCTTCTTCTTTAATTTTCCAACATTTTTTATTGTTTACAAATTTTTATCTACATTTCTTAGCAACACCTTTATATTTTCAACATTTTAGAATTTACCAACCTTAATTAAAGGGACTTACCAATTATTCTTCTCATCAGTTAGCTTTAGAGCATATTTGTTTATGTTTCAACAAAAACCAAAAACAATTTTTTATTTCCCCACCAAATTTCAATAAATTATGAAAATGTTAAATGTGAAGTTTAGTGTCAAAACTTGAATATATTGAAATTTTTTGGTGTTATAGGGTAAGAAAAGCCAAAGTATGTCCGTTGCAAAATTTGAATTATGCAAATAGCAAAAAAAAAAAAAAAAAAAAAAAACCAATCCAGTCACACCCTTAGTTTACTAACTCTAATTTGAATTACTTATCAAGTTTAATTTTCTTTCAACTACCAACTTTCCTTATCTTAGATCAACTTTTGGATGCATCTCTCAATTACGCTGTTAATTTACCAACTTTTAGTAAGTTTACTACCAAAATGCAATTTATTGATAAAATCATCAACTAATTCCAATTTCAATCCTCATATGAGTCAATTACATTCTTATGTTTTTTTTTTTTTAAATTATCTACTTTTCTTTTGGGTTGCTTGGTAGAAAAAAAGATGGTAAGATACCAAATAAATGTTAGTAATTTTATATAACCATTGGTAAATTTAAGATGTTGGTAAAAAGTTTCATAAAAATTGGTATATATAAAAAAAATAAAAATTACAGAGATGAAAGAAGTATGAAAAAAAAAATTACGGTTGCTAATTAACTTTCTAAAAGGGTTACTAATGCAAAATTAGTTGATAACATAATGTTGAAAAGGGTTGGCAAGGCTAATAAAAGTGGCATACATAAACAAGTTGGTCAATTTAAAAAGAGAAACAAATTTAAGTTAGTAATCTATTCAAATAAGAGTAGGTAATCTAAAATAAGAAATTATTTAATCAGAGAAAAGTTGGAAAGATACACTCAAAAGTGAGAAAATATTGAGCACCTTACTTACCAAGTCAACAATAAATCACTCCATTCATTGATGGATACGTGTTTAATGAGCTCACGTTTCAATTTTTTTCGGAAATCCCTTTCTTACTCATCGTCTCTCTTCCATCAACACCCCACACCTTATCTCTCTCCTCCGTTAGTCTCTTCTCCATCTTTTGTCTCCGTCACTCTTTCCTTCTCCATAACAAGAGACAAAACACCCCACACCTTATCTCTCCTCCGTTACTCTCTTCTCCATCTTTCGTCTCCATCACTCTTTCCTTCTCCATAACAAGAGACAAAACACTCCACACCTTATCTCTCTCTTCTATTACTCTCTTCTCCATCTTTCGTCTCCATCACTCTTTCCTTCTCCATAACAAGAGACAAAAGAGGCAAGTTTATGATGCAACACTATTGGCATTGCCACTTTCACTCCCCCACTAAAGCTCAACACAGCACCAAAAATGGTTGTTTCTTCGTGCGCTTGAATGCTCTTGGCTAATGGTATGGCTGGGTTGACCACCATCCCGCCAATCTCTAAGCTCATGAAGGTTCAAATCTCTCTCATGTGTTGAGCCTCCGTACATCTACCTCATCATCACCGGCATCATCATCACCATAGCTACTTCCCAAGCTCTAGGGAAAAGAAAAAAAAAAACATAACGACAAATAAAGAACTCACTATTTTGGGCAAAAGCAAATCTAAATTGTCTCTGATTTCTAATGATGTGAGTGGAGAAGAAGGATGGAGAAGAGAGTAGAAAGACAAGGTAGGGGAAAAGTGAGCCCCACCGAATACTTGTCCTTTAATGAATTGAGTAATTTGTTATTAACTTAACAAATAAAGTCTATCCAATATTTTCTCCACAAAAAATGGTATTTTCGTATGGTAATCGATAAATGTAGACATTGAGAAGTTCAAACAAAACTGACAAAATAAAAAATCAAACAACATTAGTAAGTAATTCAAAGAAAATTGAATAATTAAAAATTACTTCATTTAGATGACCAAAATAAGATTCGCAATCTCTCGCTCATGGGATAAACCTCTGTGTCCTGATCTTCATTGTGATAAGAAATTAAAAATATTATTGGGTATTGACCATTTCTCCCCGTAAGCATATTCGATGGACTAAAAATTACCACCACCCGAGTAATGATAATTCTATTTATAACTAGTTTCATGTATGGCCCGTTGAAGAAAATATATTCTTGGAGCAAATAAACATCCTAATTTATTTTTTTGTGCAAGCAAATTACTTCTCAGCTGTCTACAAACAAGATCTAGCTGGCTATCGCCTCTCGGTCAAAGGGCGATTATTTACTATTTACATTGGGCATCAAACACAGCCCTGTCCTCTACCTAATGTTGCCTAGAGCCGAAGACATACTGACGTTTTTGCTCTACTCAAGAGCTTGGTTCATCACGGCCGGTTCATGCTCTAGGCATCGAGAGTCTCGATCGTGATCGTCTGAGTCCCGTTGTTGAAGGTGAAAAGACGGGCATTGCCGAGCAACGCAAGTGTCGGGTACACCCTAGATGTGATGCATGTCTTGCCTCCGGCCCCGAAGCTCTCCACCACGGAATGATCGATCTGGACATTACAATTTTGTTTACAAATTGAATGGATGCGCGTCCACAAAATTCCGCCCAATTTTGGCGATTTCGCTACCGACCCTCCAACTGGGACGAGAAATGAGTTAAGGACTGAGGATGGACCATATCACTTACCAGACTCCTGAGAGAAATTTTCCCATCGCTCAGATCCACGTCCACGAAACCAGCAAAGGATGGCTTGTAGATTCCTGATTTGAGAGACGAGCTGCATTTACCCCAAGAAAAGGAATTAAAGACTTAATCATAATTCTAGTCCATCATGAAACTTATTATGAACAAGAAAGATCGCATGATATAAAATCAAATATGACAGACCTTGCATCAGAGCACATGAGCACTCTGTGCTTGTTATGGTCATCGGCTTTGGAGATCCTGAAGAAGACAGGGGTGAACTCTTCCAGGTGCTCAGAAGCCAGCGTCAAGAGCCCGAAAGGCCCAACATTGCCTGGAACTCCCGACCCCTTCAAGCCACAGAGGTCTTGCGCGTTCGCCCAGCTCGAATCGAATTGCTCGGCCCCGTCCAGGCTCGAGAACGAGAACACCACGTCCACATCAGCCTGCCAACATTGACAATGACAATATAAACTTGTAGGAACTTCCTTCACTAAAGCATGTGTAATCATACAGAAATCTTCAAAATCCTAATTTGTCCTAAGTAAACCACTCAATGTAGGAAACAAACGCTAACACTCAGTCAGGTATGGATCATCAATCAAATTTTGGCGCACTGGACTAAAGATCATAGAGCAAATATGAGAACCTGAGCTGCTGTAATTCCCTTAATCTCAATATGTTCACCATTGTTGAGCTTGACACTGCTCATGTGAACATTTTGTCCCCGCAGAGTTTCTAGCTCTTCAACAGGCCATTGCAACAGTTGTTTCCCATTGCTGTCGATCCATATTTTCCTTGGAATCGCCTGCATCAAAGCCATAGAATGTAACGACGTTTTATTCCATTCCACTTACAAAAGAACTCGAATAACTAAAATGAAAGCATGTCTAGAAAATGAGAACATGTTATAAGCGACTGTCCATCGTCACAGATCACGAAATCAGCTGCAGTGAGAAGGCTCGTTGCTACCAATCATGTTATGTCATTTGTTTATGCAGTGGAATCCCTACTGCTAAAAAGCAAAATGTTGAAGCAGGCTCAACTGATGACGAGGGGTGCGATAATCATAAGAAAACTGATAATAAGCTGAGTCGCAAAACATATAAATCAATTTTGGTGTTGTATTTTTTTAACTAAACAATTTTTTTAGAAATGATAATCAAGAAAATGAATAGATTGCGCCAAAAAGAAGACAGGGAAAGTCTCTTTGATCACCTGAATCCCAGCCCATCCCTTTTGGACATTAGACTGGACGGCGTCGGACTCATTGGCCCAACCCCACAGGAGCCTCTGGTTCTTAACCAGGTTAAAGAATGTCTTGGAAGCGTAGAAGTTGTCATAATCATACCTCAGGCTGCTCCACCCATCAGCCGAGGTGTTATCCGGCATGTACCTGTCCTCGTCAGGGTGATAAGTGATAGTGCTAGTACGAGCACCTAGGGGGTGAATAGGTGCACAAACAACTTTTTCAAAATATAGTATAAGACTTTACTTTTAACCTAAATCTAGATAAAAATAGACTTTGAAAGAAAATTAGACTCTAACAAATAAATAAAGTTACGAGCAAAATAAAAGAGTTCATGGAAGAGAATAAGAACACGAGATTTATAGTGTTCAGTTTAATCCAAACCTATGTCCACTCTCCCGCACTGACAGTCCACCAACTGAATTTCACTATGAATCAAAAGAGTCGTTATAGTATCACGTCCTTGATTCCACAGTGTAGAGACTCTGCTACACTTCCTCAAGGCCTCACAAATGTCTAAACTCTCTTTTGAGTACAAATTTTCACTCAACAAATGAATCGGCAAAAAACAATGAGTTTCAAACTTTGGAATTTATCTATCGCGCATACACTCAAATAACTAGAGCATATTCCTTATATACTCCTCTATGCATTCATATCCATTGGCACCTTCCAAATGAGTTCTTCCAATTTACCTGTTGAACAGAATCAATTAGAGAGATTTCGAGTTACTTAAGGAATGTGAAGATAGACCATCAATCCTGCTTGCCCATACAATCAGGATCTAGGTTTTCATAGGTAGAAACTTGTATACTTCACCAATCAACGGATTCAATTTACTCGTATTGATTTCAAAACGAATAATAAATCTTTAGATGTTATCTCCAACCGTGAGATAATCTTCAACCAAATGGATCGAATCCTTAAAGATAAACTTGCATCTGAATAAGATTTATTCGTCGGTCTAGAAACTATCAATGAGGGCAGACTTTAAGTCTTGAGTCTGGCGGTCTTCAAACTTTGATGGAATGAAACGTTTTGTCAACTTCAAAACAAATAAAGAAGTTTTCTCCAACAATCTCCCCATTTTTTATGGTGACAAAACTTTCCCACAGATTTGGACACTTTGACTTGCAAGACAACACTTAAGCAAACCAAGATTTCTTATCGATGAAAATTAAAGATTACATTAGAGATGTAGCAATTCTGCAACCACAGGAAACGTGTTAGTCCTGTAGTGTTAGTCTTGTAAACACAATTATCTTTAATGTAATCAATAATAGCTTAAGTTGCAAGCATCATCAGTCCAAACCAGTCTGAATCAAAACCACACCAAACAAAAGTTAAAGTCCAAAATAGAAAGTCAAAAAGATAGAGTCAATCAAATCTGCATAAAACCTCTCCCCCTTTTTATCAACAGCAAAAAGTGGAGAATATACTAAAGAGAAAATAGAGTTAAAATCAAGGCTGTTTAGGCAAGCGAACAAGCATGAACGGAAAATCTTCACCTTGCAAAGACTGAACTTGAAGCTTTAGGGCGTTTAATTGTTCATGCAACGATACTGAAGTAGCCTTAAAAGCATTCTTGAGATCTTGCATCTCAAATCCCATGGCATATTGTTGCTTTCTAACGTCCAAAAGAACTTCCATCAATCTTGAAAAGTCTGCTGTCTAAGCAGATGCATTACTAGGACTAATTGAGTCAATGAAGGGGATTTTGAGAATCAATGGATCTTCAGCAGATAGTCCATCATGACTATCTCCTGGATTGTGTGAGGCATACACATCCTCAAGATCTGCTGCAGAACGACTCACATCACTAGTAGGCAAAGATGAAGAAATACCTTTTGGATCAACAGCTCCCCATGTTTTGATGCCCTCAGGTGGAGTAAGTGAAGTTTCCTCACATGCAAATGCACTAGACAGAGAGATAGCCAAGGTTGGCTCGAAAGAGTCCTCTTGACCCTGATCTTGTTCTCCATCTCTCTTCTTCTTCTTCTTCTCTTCTTCTCTTCTCTCTTTTTCTTCCTCTTCTCCTCTTCCTTCTTCTACTTCTCTTCTTTCTTCTTCTTCCTCTTCTCTCCTTCCTCTCTCTGTGACTCCTCTCTCTCTCTCTCTTTCCTCTTCTCTTGGCTCTTCTCTTGTCTCACGAAAGCTTACAAAACTCTTTAAGTTTTTCAAAGCTACTATGGTTAATTCATCATCATCTTCTTCATCTTGCAATATGAGAGTTCTTTTCTTCTTCTTCACAAGAGCAACCATGGACTTCTTGCATTTTCTCTTCGCAGCAGCAGAGTCTTGTTTTGCTTTTGTGGGAGACTTTTCCTTCACATGCTCCAACACTTTGTGCAACTCTTTCAATCTCATATTTGTCACCATTTTAAACCCAATCACCATAAGAGAAATGGTCGACATGCATAATGGTGCGGAGATGTGAATTATAAAGTGCCAAAAGAGCCTCGAGATAAGAGCAGAATAAGGGAGTTGTCCCTTATCTTTTTCAACAATGCGGTACATATGAAACAATATAGTGTGAGGCAAAGAGAATTCATATCCAGAGTTGATAGCACACATCAACTTAGTTTCCGATCAAGAAACATCTGTCATGGATGTTGATTTAAGACAAATGCAATTTATCACAATCTTGTGCATCAAAATGTTAGAGGCACTCATCCTTGAATAAGAATTCTTGCCATCAACATTTCTATCTCTTACCAATGACATAATAGCATGTGCAATAGACACATTAATTGGTTGAAAACTCGATCTTTCCACCCCAATTATGTTAGCCAAGGTGTCTGTATCCACCAAAAACTCTTTGTCCTTCATAGTGAATATAAAACTATTTGCATTCAAGAAAGATAAGTTCGAATAAAAGTATGTGGTGAGTTATGAAAAAGCAGCAGTGGATTCAGAATAAAAATGTTCTAATTGCAGTAAAGCAAACTTCTTGCGAAGATTGACCTTTATCAAATCAAGAAAATCAAAATCAACAATTCTAGGATTCATAACCCCTCTCTTCAAAAATTCCAAATAAACCTTCTTGTGCCCTTTCGATCTAAACAGATTAGAGCCATCAGTAACGTTTGCAGCCACACCTAATCTAGGCTAAAAATGAGCAAACAACCGTTCATCGTCGTCCTAAGGTTGACTTGCAAAGCCATAGAATGGGTCACTCGGTATGTTCTCAAACGTTCTATTAGCCGAACCTTTCTTTACAACTCCCAATTTTTCCAAATCTCTCAAAAACAAGGTTTCATTATTGAATCCTCTATCTTTTAAGAATTCATCGATTAAGAACATCTGCGTACCTCCTTTCTTCAGATTAGAGTAGAGCTTATAAGCAACCTTGGGAGTCAGAGTTCTTACAGGTTCAGCACCCTCTATGACTTCTTCTTCAGGTTGAGTCGATGGAGAAGGTTGACGCTGTTGAGAAGGTTGTTGCTGACTCAGACGTAGTGGTGGAGAAGAATCTTCTTCCTCAGTTAAGTCAAAATGGGTAGGACCCTCAGGCATGGATCATGGTCCCTTGCTTGCAGTTCCTGATGACTTTCTCGAAGACATTGTCGCTTCAAGGGAGGAATTCACCACTTACTCGAAAAATGAGATAACTTTTTGACAGATCGAGAGTGAAAGCGAAGGCAAATAGGAATTTTGTATTCTAGGGTTTCAGTGTAAAAATGAAGAATACAAGTCTCGGCAGTAAATAAAGCAAGTGAAACGAGGTAAACGAAACGTCGTAAAAGGAAAATAAAAATACCTTTTTGAAAAGGATAACTTCCCTTTTTGAAACTAATTGTCTTTTCAAAATTAATAACTGCCTTTTTGAAAAAGTAAAGAAAACTTGGAATGATGACTTCAATCAATTAGCGGTTAATAAACAATCGTACCTTTTCGAATTTAGAAATAACTTATCGTTGTAACTATAAGTCTGAACACATTTAGACTTTATCTTTTTAGTCTTGTGCACATCCAGACTCTACTGGGTAAGAGATATAATATTCAGTCTGGTGCGAATAGACTCAAATAGACTTTTCTCCAGTGGCTTTCTAAATATATCCATCAGTTGATTCTTTGAGTCAATAAATTGGATCATAACTTCTCCATTTTGAACATGGTCTCTAATAAAATGATGTTAAATCTCTATATGCTTTGCTCTTGAGTGAAGAATTGGATTCTTAGTGAAATTAATTGCGCTGGTGTTGTCACATCTGATCTCAGTGCATGAATCTTTAATTCCAAAGTCTCTTAGTTGTTATTTTATCCACAAAATTTGAGAACAGTAACTTCCAAAAGCCACATATTTTGCTTCTGCTGTTGAAAGAGCTACTGTACTTTGCTTCTTTGAAAACCATGATATTGTCCTATTACCAAGCAATTGACAAGTACCGAAAGTGCTTTTTCTTTCAACTCGGCAATCTACTAGATTTGCGTCTGAATATATAAGGAGAGTAAAATCTCCTTCTTTGGGATACTGTAAACCTATCTTTGAGGTTATTGCAACATATTTGATGATGCATTTCGCAACACTTAAATGAGACTCTTTTGGATCTAATTGAAATCTAGCAAACATGCAAACACTAAACAAAATTTCAGGTCTAGAAGCAGTAAGATAAAGAAGTAAACTAATAATACTCTTGTAAAATTTCTAGTCAACTTTCTTTCCTCCTTCATCTTTATCCAGTTTCGAAGAACTAGACATTAGTATTTCAGTCTTTTTGCAATTGTCTAATCTGAACTTTTTAACAAGTTCTTTTACATATTTTTCTTGGTGAATAAAAATCCATTCTTTTAATTGCTTTACTTTTAGTCTAAGAAAGAAGGATAATTCACCTATCATGCTCATCTCAAATTCTTCTTGCATAGACTTAGAGAAATTATTGTATAAATTTTCGTTAAATGATCTAAATATTATATCATCAACATAAATTTGAACAAGTAAAAGTTTTTACCTTCCTTTTTAATAAACAGAGTAATATCTATTTTACCTTTGACAAAACCACTTTGGATTAAAAATTTACTTAACCTGTCATACCAAGCTTGAGGTGCTTGTTTTAAATCATATAGCGCCTTTTTCAGTCTGAATACAAAATCTGGTTTCCTTGGGTTTTCAAAACCGGGAGATTGTTCCACATAGACTTCCTCTTGGATAAATCCATTTAGGAATGTACTTTTGACGTTCATTTGGAATAACCTGAAATTCTTATAACAAGCAAAAGCAAGTAGTAATCTAATTGTTTCTAACCTTGCTACTGGTGCGTAAGTCTCATCATAGTCTATCCATTCCTCTTGCTATATCCTTTGGCCAAGAGTCTTGCTTTGTTCCTTATAACTTTTCATTTCTCGTCCATCTTGTTCCTGAAAAACCCATGTAGCTCCAATAACATATTTACCTTTTGGTTTATGAGTTAATTCTCAAACATTGTTAACACTGAACTACCTGTGCTCTTCTTGCATGGCTTCGATCCAGCTTTCATCAGTTAAAGCTTTTCTTGTGCTCTTGGGTTCTATTTCAAAAATAAGAGCTATAGCGCTAGACTCTTCATGCATTTTGGATCTTGTACAAATTCTCTCATCAATGTTACCAATAATGAGTTCTTTGGGATGACTAGACTTGTGCTTCCAGTTGCTGGTTGGTCTGACAAATTGCTGAACTTCTTCATCAGTTGATTCTTCAATATTTGTTCATTGTTGCTCTTCTGTAGTCTGAGCTGCTTCAAGGGAAGTAGATTTTGTAGAGCTTAGAGTAGGTTCTGATTCTTCAAGTTGAGTTTAAATTGATTGATTTTGTAAAGAGTCTTGAAATTTGACATTCATTGACTCTTCCACAGACTGAGTCTCTTGTTATATATTCTGTAAGCTTTGCTGGATGTTGAGTATCCAAGGAAGATTCCTTCATTTGATTTTTCTTCAAACTTACCAATTCAATCATTTGCATTTTTCAAAATAAAACATTTGCAACCAAACATATGAAAATAAGAAACAATTGGCTCATTCCCTTTGAACAACTCATATGGAGTTTTCTCCAGAATAGGCCTTAAAAAAACTCTGTTAATAATATAACATGCTATAGAAACTGCTTCAACCCGAAAACAAGAAGATATGTTGCTTTCAATTAAAAGAGTTCTAACCATTTCTTGCAACGATCTATTCTTCATTTTCACAACTCCATTCTGTTCAGGAGTGTATGGTGAGGAGAACATATGCTGAAAACCAGATTCATCACAAAATTTAGCAAAATCTTGATTTTCAAACTCACCTCCATGGTCTGTCCGTATACTTGAAATAATATACAATTTCTCATTTTGAACTGTCTTAACAAACTTTAAAAAATAAGATAAGGTTTTAGATTTACTTGCAAGAAAGTATACCCAAGTAAATCGTGAATAATCATCCACTATTACTAGGCAATATTTCTTTCCACCAATGCTTTAAGTTCTAGTTGGTCCAAAGAGATCCATACTCAAGAGCTACAGCACACGATTAGTGGAAACTTGATTTAATGGTTCGAAAGAATTTCTAACATGTTTTCCCAATACACATGGTGTGCATAAGTTAGATTTTTGGTACTTCAGCTTGGGTAGTCCACGAACAAGCTTCTTTGAAGAGATCTTGGCAATAAGCAGAATATTGATTTTGGTTTCTTTTACTCGATCAGTCCCTTCATACGTAATGTGCAGCCTATCCTAGACTTCTTTAGCTGTTTCACGAGAAGATTCAGTTGGAGATAATACACAATATAAGGAGTAAATTGTTTTTGCATCAAGAGCTTGTCTCTCGATTATCTCTTCTTGAGTCATTTTGCTAGCCTCTGCCACTTCTTTTCCCCTTTTTGAGATTATTGTAACTTTATGAATGATTCATTTATCTACCACATCCCATTCCAGATGATCTTTTGATCTTAGGAAAGCTTTCATCTTATTTTTCCATATGCTGTATTCATTTCCATCAAAATAAGGCGGTATGGTGTTGTTTTGCCCTTCAACCAAACCTAGAGCCAACATACTAGCCATGGATTTTTAACTCTGAAGTAAAAATACTTCAATTTAAATGAGTACACAAGCTTTGATATCAATTGATAGTACTAGTACGAGCACCTAGAGAGGGGTGAATAGGTGCACAAACAACTTTTTCAACATATAGTATAAGACTTTACTTTTAACCTGAATCTGGATGAAAATAGACTTTGCAAAGAAAATCAGACTCTAACAATTAAATAGAATTACGAGCATGATAAAAGAGTTCAAGGAAGAAAATAAGAACACAAGATTTATAGTGGTTTGGTTTAATCCAAGCCTACGTCCACTGTTCCGCACTAATAGCCCACCGGCTAGATTTCACTATGAATCAAAAGAGTCGTTACAATATCACGTCATTGATTCCACAGTGTAGAAACTCTACTACACTTCCTCAAGACCTCATAAATATCTAAACTCTCTTTTAAGTACAAATTTTCGCTCAACAAATGAATCAGCAAAGGACAAAGAGTTTCAGACTTTGGAATTTATCTATCGCACACACACTCGAATAATTAGAGCATCTTCCTTATATACTCCTCTATGCTTTCATATCTGTTGGCACCTTCCAAATGAGTTCTTCCAATCTACCCGTTGGACAGAATCAATTAGAGAGATCTCAAGTTACTTAAGGAATGTGAAGATAGCCCACCAATTCTGCTCGCCCATACAATCAAGATCTAGGTTTTCATAAGTAAAACCTTCCAAGTATACTCCGCCAATCAATGGATCCAATTTACTCGTATTGATTTCATAACGAATAATATATCTTTAGATGCTATCTCCAGCCGTGAGATAATCTTCAACCAAACGGATCAAATCCTTAAAGATAAACTTGCATCTAAATAAGATTTCTTCATCGGTCTAGAAACTGTCAATGATGACAAACTTTAAGTCTTGAGTCTGGCGGTCTTCAGACTTTGATGGAAGGAAACGTTTTGTAAACTTTAAAACAAATAAGGAAGTTTTCTCAAACAATAAGTCCCGATCGTGTAATACTCATACCGCATTAGATCGAGGTTGACCTTCAAGACATGCTTCACACCTTGGCCAAGCGCCGACGTGTCCAGCCCGTTGGCATTGTTCTTTGAAACCGGGAAGAAGTCAAGGCACTCCCACATGTCGGACCTCGGCACCTAGTGCAGTGGGTGCTTTGCCTTGGTCCAATGGATGAAATCCCTACTCCTCCATAAAAAATTCACATCTTTGTGTTATAACCATGTCACTATTAAATGATAAGCCTAACCTAGTCCTAACACCCTCTATACTTATACAATTGAATAATGAATTGCGTGATGCCGAGAAGTTTTAGCATATTTTAAATATCAAATCTAACCTAACGTATGAAAAACAAAAACAGGTTTAGTGCCCATAATATATATAATAATAGATTCCGATCATCCGATTCATGGATATATTTCGATTCTTCTAGAACACTAGGGGAGCATACGATTAAAATGATATATGATAACCCCATCAACCAATTCAATGATAGATTCCGATCCTACTAGTATGCGAGGGATGTATACAATTAAAATGATATACTCCACATCGTGTTAGTAGGTTGCGCCACTAATTATTCACCATACCTATACAAATATGCCATCCCCCGATGCTTCCTTCTGCTGCCAACAAGGATCTTCCAGTGCCTATCCTCGAACCACGCGGTGGTCGGGTCGCGAAAGGCGCTGGCGTTGACGCCAGGACCAGGGTCGACGATGGGGTTGTTGTCGGGCTTGGTCCACTCACGGAGGTAGGGGTCGGAGGGATTGGCAGGGACAGCGTAGTTCTGGACCTGGCAGTTCTTGGTGTCGATGCCGGTGTAGAGGATGACAGGGCGATTGCCCGCGAGGACGGTGGCGAATCCAGACCGGCACCCATTTATGTCGAAGGGCTTGGTCGAGTAGATGGCGGGAGGAGGGCCTGCCAGTTCACCAGGTCCTTGGACACCGAGTGGGCCCACACTATGTTGCCCCACACCGCCCCTTAGGGGGTTGTATTGGTAGAAGAGATGGTACCATCGCTTGTAGTGCATTGGTCCTGCTCAATTCAACCATTTGATTTCACTCACATAGAGAGAAAAATACAATTCATGTAAGGTGGAATGGTTGCAAAACTTAATTAGATTAAAATTAGAAAGAAAAGAAAAAATGGGATGTTCATAAATTTGATATACTCAACAACGTGATAAATTCAAGTTAACAATTGAATAAGAACTTTTCGATGTCTTGTAAGAATATGACAAAATATAAGGACATATAGTAAGCAATGCTGATACAAATAGACATATGTATGAAATGTCGAGTGCAGAAATTACCATTTGGACCTGCTGGATCATTACATTCGAGGTGGAGATTTGGAGTGCAAAACAAGAGAGGAGAACAAACAAACAAAAAAAAGTAAGTAGCGATTAGTTAGAGCAAGTGATATCGCATGAATATAAATTAAAATAAAAAAACCTTGAAGCATAGATCATAGCATCAGGTGAATTAAATTGGAAAATGGGGTTTTCATCAACGACTCCTTTTTCACAGCAACAACAGGCATGCGGCAGTACGAAAATTATTTCCTAAATTCATCCTTATTAATTACTTCCCTGCTAAGACCCAACAGAGACCACAAGATACGCAAGGCACTCTCCACCCTTGCCGCACCGAAAGCTTATCTTCGAAGTCGACCACAACATTTCATTGCGGCCAACTTGTGGTCGTGAACTTTCCGAAGATGGGGGCCAACCGACGTTGTATCGTCCTTATGTCGACCACATCCACTTCTGATTAGCAAAACATGAATCTCATGATGGTTCTCTAAGAATATTTCTAGATATTTATGTCCCGAAGCTAAGGCACGAAGGATAATGCTAAGCCAGGCACAAAAGAAATTTTTAGTGATTTTTTTTTTCATAAAAATAATATATATATTTCACTTCATCCATGCAGCACTTCAAATATTTAAGCTAAAGGTAATATATCTACAGTGGCATTTTTCTGCCGATGTTTTTCTTCAATCGCTATTTTTCTGGTCACTTCTCACATCAATTCATCATTCCCCTTCGTTTTATTTTTGGGCTCTCCCAAAGTCTGAGAGACGGGTATGCCATGGTTGATGAGCTAGAAAAAGCCCCAGGTTCTGGCCGCTTCCTTGATCTAGGCGACTATCGCAGGGTGGCCGTCGGTGGAGTTCTGTCCGGAGAGGTCAATTACGGGGATCGAGAGGGTGGCAGCTGTTGGAGGAATTTGATTACTAATGAAGAGCAAGCATGTTTGATTGTTCTTTGATATTTTGATACATGATTATAATTACTGTTCTTAAGATAAACTTTGCCCCTGTTACTGTTACTGTCACATTTAAAATAAACATACCTTCAAGACATATTTCAAAACTACATAGATTCGGGTTTAGTATAACTAAATTTCACTTTCAGAATTTCAATCTTCTCAAACTTATATTTAACAGAGAAGAAAATGTCGAAAAAAGAATGTTATGGATAGGAGGGAGTTATTTTTCTTAGGACACATGTGCGGATGCTATTTAAAGTCGAAACCTACTCCCACTAAAATGAAAATCATTATGGCGAGGTTATCCCTTTCTAAACGTGGCGCTCCCAGTTTGGTTGTGCATTATGGTACGCGTATGGGATTACGAGTAATGCCCAGGATACAAACGACTCGTCATAGAAGTGTCGCGACCTCTCTTTTTTCGGCGCCTATTCAGCCACAGGCGGCGACGAAGACTAATGGTTCGGCTAGGTCTATTAGGCTTAGCTCGGACTCTACCAAGTCCATAAATTCACAATTTAATAGTCCAAGTTTTTTATTTGCAAGTTAATTTTAAAACGGAGTCGACACTAATCTGTCGATTAGAAACCCAAGCGAAGTATCAGGAAAAATACTCGCTCCTGCGCAACTAGAAAATTTAGAATAGACTTGATTACATTACATTAATTAATCACTACTGCCCTTTCGATACTTAATCTTGTTAAAACCCTAAGGCTTTTTTGGATTTTTGAGGGATTTTTCATGCATTTGTAGAGGAAAAACATATTTTTTGGATCTTTTTCTATTTTTTGAACATAAAAAGCATTTTTTTATTTTTAATCTTTTTTCTGAAAATATAAATAATTGTTTTTGGGTTTTTCTGACTTTTGGCTTTTTGGGAAAATATGAGATTTTTTGATTTTTTTGATTTTCTGAAAATAATTTATATTTTTACTTTTTTATAATATTATATTATAAATGAGCGGGTCGGATCCCCGGGTTGGGTCCAACCCGGTTCTGGGCCGGACCGGGTCAGACGATCCGAGGCCGGACCGGCTTGAACCGTACGATCTGGCCCGGTGGAATCCCAACCGGGCTGGGCCTGACGCGTAGGCCCAGTCCAGTATTCCTTTCCCAAAAATTGAAGCCCAACAGCCTTTTTAATTGAGACAAAATTGACCCGGCCCACGCGAACAAAACCAACCCAATAGGAAACCCTACCCGATCGCCGACCCGCTTTCGACCCGGTTCACGGTCGCAACCTGCTTTGCCCTACTCCCATGTGACCCGGCGGAGACGGCGACGACGAGCGGCGGCGGCCTAGTACGGGACGGTGATGCCGACATGGCCAAGGGGTGGCGCATCAACGGTGGGGGCGGCATGAACAGGCGGTGGTGAGGGATCGAGGAGACAGCCTGGTCCGGAGCTCACGCGAACCCAACGGTCGTGAGCTCCGGCACGGCCCGTTCGGAGCAGGGCGAAACGGATCCCTCTTACCAGGGGTCGACTAAGCGAGCGGTGACAGCAGCGGCGGTGGAGTCGGGCAAGCTTGTTGGCTGTCAGAGCGGTGGAGACGACGGCACGGCAGGGTTCGAGGGCGGCTTCGGGCAGCGTCGACATCGGCTGAACGGTGCCGCCTTTTCTCTTCAGGTCCGGCCTTGCCTCCTCCAGCTTCTCTCAGATCTGGCGCCGGGACCACCTCCGTTCAAATCTAGGCTCGATCGCTCTCGAACCTCCCCGAAGTCTCTCGATGGGAAGCTTTCGGAGCTTGCGTGCCTTCGACCTTCCTCGGTGTCGGCTTCTTCCACTCCGGCCAGATCTGGGCCTCCACTGGCCGAATCCGACCCACTCTCTCTCTGGCCTCGACTCAAATCTCCGATTGGCCAGCTCTCGGGCCTCCCCTGAAGTCTCTCAGTGGGAGGTTCGAAGCTTGCAACCCTCGATCCTTCGCGGCCTTCATGTCTGTTTTTCGATGAAGGTGGTGCCGGCCTATTTATAGGCAAGGGAGTCCGGTCGACGGAGAGTTTTGGCCGCCGGTCCTCCGTGCGCCGACCGGCCTTGGTGCGGCCGGACCGGCGTCGCCTCAGCCGCCCACTTGCTTGCTTTGAAGGCGCGTCCCATCCATCACCAGCTAGTCTACGCGCGTCGTCCTTGCCTATCCATCCAGCGTCACGCCCTCTACGCTATGGGTGAGCAACGGTCTAGGGTCAATCCTGGACCGACCTTGGACCGGCCCAACCCCCGCGGTTCGGGTCCGGTTCCAAGGGACTGGTCGATCCTTGGTCCTGAATTCCAAGACCAACACCGTGCGGGTTGGTCCTCAATTCTAAAGTTTTGGGTCGGTCCAACCCGAACCAACCATGCATATTATATTATATTATATATAATTCTTTTATATATTCAAATCTAAGTAAAATGTCTGTTATATTATATTATATTGAAATGTTCTATCAATAGCACTAATAGTAATTTCAATTTAAAACTTTTGTTGAGTATTAATTATGTGCCCTTTGTTTTGTTTTCAGGTGTTTAGCAGTTCAAATGAATTAACAAGATATAAAGTTATATATTCATGGTTTATATTAAGTATTTTGAACTTTTTATGGTTTAATTATATTTTACTAATGAATTTCAGTTGCATTTTGCTTTTCAATTTGTGTCAAATGGTAGAAGTTTTTGAAGAGTAGAATAAGTATCGCATTTGCTACAGTGATTTATTAGTCAAGTGGTGTGAAGTTCATTTTTTGGTTGAGTAGACTCTACATGATCAAATGCAGGAAAATGCTTTTGCATATGATGTTATGAATATTAAAGATAGATGATTATAAGAACTTTCCATCTTGTTCCATATCTCAATGAGCGATTAGTAGGTACGAAACTTATATTATTGTGTCATCTTAAATTTGCTAAATATCTATTGGTATTTATAGTTTAGTTGCACAATGTCGCATTGTCGATGAATGTGTAATTTGTATTTGTAGATTTGCTTTTTTAAGGAGTATAAAAAATAAGACGAAAAAAATTATTGATCGGTCCTAGGTTGACCTTGGAACTGAACCAAACCCATTGGGTCGGTCCGATCCTTGGTCCTAAGCTCAATAGAGTCGATCATTGGTCCTAAAAATTGAGGACCAACACTGTACGAGTTGGTCTTAGGGTTAGGGAGTGGCCTAAACCAACCCGGACCATGCTCACCCCTGCTCTGCGCGTGTTGCAGAGGCATGGGGGGAGAAGCCAAGGAGGAAGAAGACAAAGAGGGGCCGGGCTCTTTGGGAAAAAAGGAGGCAGGTTGGGCCTAGGGCCCACGCTGGGGAAAGAGGGCCGGGCTTGCGCCCAGCACTAATGGGCTACTTTTTTTTTTATCCAAAAAAAGGAAAAATACATAAATAAAAAAACTAAGGCCTAATTTAAAAACCTAATCAAAATTTAGGTGTCAATAAGAAGGTGTCATTTTTATTTTTATTTTGACCTTTTGCTATAGAAAAGGGGAGAGGAAGCAGTGATCGATACCGATAACTAAAAATCGAGGTGAGCTCTAATTGAGGACCATTCCAAGAGTTAGGCCGAACATATTCAAACTACCCAAAATGAGCCTACCTCATCATTTTAGAAAGTGACTCATGAATCGATTTGAATGTTTGTAAGGCATTAATTGGTGTGATGCTATTGTACTCTTGACGGAGGAGACTCATTAATCTAATTATGTCTCTGCCATCTTATGCTTACTACAATAATCTTTTCATGTGCAATAATTAGTTAGATAGCTCATCGCTGAAGATTTTATTAAAGAGCATATCGTCATATATATTAACTAACCAAATAATACTTGATGCTTTGTTTAATTTATTTTTTCAAGTTTCATACATAAGTTCTCATATCTAGAAATATCAACTAGGGAAGATATTAGGTAGGAGAGGTTAATGCCTCCATACAGTGAATCATTCAAAAATATTTTCTTACGTGGTAAGGCACTCATGTGTCCAAACTTTCATATCTCAATCATTGAGCGTCTATTGGTTTGGACCTAAATTATTATTCCAAATTAGGAAAATTATGGAATAATCATATGTAGAATTAAGTGTCAATATTTTGGTGTCCTGAAAATTTCAGAAATTTTATATTTGAAAAAAAAAATCAAAATACGTGAGTTACGAGATTTGAATCGAGCAAAACCAAAAACCAAAGGCCGATCATGAGAGATTGAAGTAGCATGTTGTATAAGTAAAATCCAGTAAAAAGAACAATAAGGTTGAGAAACCTCGTGATGCATCTAATTTTTTCCATATCCCATGCTGTCGCACTCGTCCGTCCTAAAGAAGAGCGTGGCATAATCAACCAGACGGGATTGGAGTTTTATTATTGAGAAATGCTTACGTGACTATCCTCAATTTACTGTGAGAACAACCTTAGGCGCATTCAATTTGGAATCTTGATCTTTGCGATCATGGACTTGCTGTCGAAGCCCTTGCTGAAGAGGTTGTGGGAGAACTCCTGCTCGGTGAAGTCCCTGTAGATGGCAGGCCTCTCGGGACTCAGCAACTCGGGCAAGGGTCCATAGTAATTGCTCGATCCGCTCCGCCACTTTACCAGGTTAAAGAACATGACGATCGAGATCCTTGGCTCCTTAGCCGAGTTCGCGGCCACGCAGTGCTCCACGCTCTGGTACTCTCCGTTCGACACGATCTGTCATATGAACAAAGCAATTGCACTGGTTTCAGTAGGCAATATTAATGATAGTAACCAAACTGGAGATAAAAGATAAGAGCAGTGCACCTGGAGGAAATCACCAACGTTGACGATCAGCCCTCCGCGCACAGGGCTCACCTCCACCCATTCGCCGCCGTGCTTCACCCTCAGACCTTTCACCTGGTTCTGCACCAGCACCGTCAAGGACGACGAGTCGCTATGCGGCGTCAGCCCCACCGTCCGCTCCGGCTCTGGGCACGGCGGGTAACATATCCCCGCAAACATCCTCTTCTCCAAGAACGTCAGCTCCTTGAACCTCCCTCTCTCCAGCCCCAGCCCCTCGCCCAGAAGTTCCATCACGTTCTCCGCCACTTCCGTCGCATGGCGGTCCCAGGCCACCACCTCCCCCAGGCATACCTCCGGTATCTCCTCCACTTCCGGTGGATCGGGTCCCATCCACACCTGCAGCGCGTCATGCCACGCCGCCGCCTTCGACCGGTACAGGTCGCTGTTGCTCGCATACATGACTCCGCGGTTCTCGTCACGCCTGTAGTACTTGGACTTCGCCTCCTGCGGCTGCTCATGGAAGGCCTTGATGGCGTCTAGGGTTTCGTCGATCGTTGAGACAGGCACGCCGTGGTTGATGAGCTGGAAGAAGCCCCAGGTTCGGGCTGCTTCCTTGATCTGGGCAACGATCATGGGGCGGCGGTCAGTGGAGTTTAGGTTGGAGAGGTCGATGACGGGGATCGAGAGGGTGGCGGCGTTTGAGGAAGGCTTGAGCTCGGAGAGAGTGTCTGGAGGGTAAACGAAGATATCAGGTATGGAGGTGATGCCCGAGTCCGAGAGGCCCTTGACGCCTGATTTGGACTCGTCGAACTCCTTCACCGCCTTCATCCGGTCGTAGGCCGGGGCAGTCGTGTCAGCAGTGGCGGCCGCCATTGATGTCGAGCTTTGACGATCGGCTTGATGAAATGTGTTTGTAATTCTAATATTGGCGATATCAGAGTATTCGTTTGCTTGCTTTTGGCAAAGATATAAACGTGCAAGGACTTTATGCCATGTTCAGCGTGCTGTGCGGATGGTCACGTTGGAAAAAAAAAAAAAAAAAGGAAGTGTAAAAGCAAATTTTTTTCTCTTTTCTTACCAAAAATTTGAAGTACGCTTTAAGCTTTTGATTATTGCAAAATAATAATGTGTTAATTTAGATTTCATTGTTTGTTAAGTGCATACGCAGCATTATTACGGCAATAGAATCATGCAATTGAGAAGACGGGACCAGAGCGATCTTATGCAGGGACTCATGCTCATCTAGAACATAATTCATAGACAGCAAACCTAATTTTCGCATATATACTATTATCTGGTTAAAATAATTGACTTATGAATATGATTTATTTGTTAGTACAAGTCGTGTTACATGTGATATACAAAATTATTGATAAGTGCTAGTGCATGCGTATGTCACAGGATGGGAGATCTGTTTGGCACAATCAGAAAAATATCACATCTTGGAGTATCTGAAAAGGTAATGTGGGGAAATCAAGCTTTGTGTTGTACAATTAAATTTTAATGCATGGCAAATTGGAAGATGGAAACCTTTACTTTTAGGTTGAGATAAGATATGATTATGATTTGAGGGATTTGTACATATCTAGAACGAACAAATCAAGAATGTCCAATTGTCACAATTATGGTGGCACATGATACCTAAAAGCATGGTCAATGAATAAAAGTCATGGACCACAGCGACCCCCCACCCACCTTCCCCCACACAAAAATAAAATAAAATAAAATAAAAAAGGTCAAGGATCAGATGCATGCGATATGGATACATCAAGTACATGCATATGGCTCCTTAAACGATCTCCATATCTTAACTAAAGGATGAAAAGAGAAAAAGTAAGTTGCTAATAAATGACAACATCCTGTGGATTATCCACATCATCTCGTGTCACCATGTCGACCGTACTATATAACACAAGGAGAAATGCTTTCTAGTAACATATGCATCAATGCACCATGAGGTGAGTATTTTAAATATGCAAAATGGCGACATATGAGAAGAAAACTTTTCATAAAATTGTATTTTTACGATCAATACTCTTTGAAAATAAATATGATTCAACAAAGTTGGGCTACAAAAATCGACAATGGTGACCTTACCAGCTACCTTGTTCATTTTCGTCAGATGAATATGATGATTGTTTAATGAATGATCGTAGATATAAGTAAATATAAAAATCCTTCCTCTAATCGATGGAATGAACATAATTGCCTATCACCAAGAGCTGTAGAGCTCGCAATTGCTTATTGCTCAACCTTTGTAAGACAACACGAACAATAGGTTTTATGTAGTGATCTTACTTCAGTTCCATGGAGAGCTCAAGAAGTTCTGCGCAGATTCTTTTATATCTTTTCAAATCGAACCTTAGTAAAGGAAAAAAATTACTGTTGATTGGATAAACGAACAAAGAGCAAGACATGGGCGTACTTACATTCGCCTAAAGGACGTAATTTTACTTGATCTTAGCCATTAAATTACGTTAGCCCACACTCGATGGAATGGTCAAGTGGGCTCAAATGCTCTAAAAGGACGTAAGAACTGCCCCCAAAAGATAATTTCTATGAGAACGGCGTAAAATAATAAGCAAAATGGACTGATTTTATTTTAGAAAGTTTGGAGATTGGATCTCTGGCGAATAAGTTGTCGAGGAAAGTATTCACATACAGGACTTTGGTGGCGAATCGAGAACAATAATAGAGCTACCCATCAACACTATTTTATATATAGAATAGTCTTTACGAAGAAAAAGGACGAGATTCCCACGGCGGTTCAAAAATAGACAGTGGGGCCAACGAGGGGAAGAAGGCATCGCTGACTCACCGACTACGAGAAGGGGTCTGTAGTCAAATTCCCTTCGGGAGCATCTTCAAACACACTCATCGCTTAGAGTGCAAATAATTCACACTTGGATGATCTTTGCTGGCAAAACAGTTTACATAAAATTGCGAGAATAACAGTTTATTGTGAGTCATAAATTCTCAAAAAAGTAAGCGCTTATAATAATCTATAATAATCTATTATTTAATTTTTTATGATCTAGAATATAATATTACCTTCACAATAAATTAGAAACTATCATGTAATCATTTCTCCACTTGGACTGCGCATCTTCCTAATCTATGAATCAGTAAGGTTACTTGCATGAGTCTGGAATTTACTTACCTAAGATAAGCTTCATCGTCGTAAAAGAATATGTATCCGCAACGACTACCTTATTTGTTTTATTAATTGTGCACGCTCTGCTGTTTATTCCTCGAGTTAATGCACCATCCGGGACGTGCTTTGTCATTCACATCCTAGGTCCGGCCATCAGCCTTGCTTGGTTTGTCCTGAGACGGACATCTCATCGACATAGACATCGCACTTCGACTTTTGCTCGAGCTGTGCACTTATTTTGATAATTTCTCAATTGCTCCTTTTCTTTTTGTAAATCATATTTTGGATGTAGTTAGCTACTGCATTTTCTCGCCAATTCATGCTCTCCTTTTGGCATTCACGTATGAATATTTTTCGCGGCAGAAATCTACGTAGCTGAATGCCAAATTGAAACAATAAATAAAAATTTAATGAACAATTCAAAAAATTCAAAAACTTCAAAATTTGTCCATGTCATCACGGTCACGCCAAGTAGGATAGTAAGCACCAATTGAATTGTCTCGTCAGCCATTCCACCAAAATTAGTCAGAATGACTATATTGGCAAATTATTAAAATGTTTATGGTAAATTAAGACAATTAATATATTTAAGATTGAATTAGTTATCATACAATAAATTTAGGACTTTTTGACAATTTTTCCAGTTGTAATCCCAAAACTGGCTTATTATTTGATTGATTGTTCCATATTAAGAAAAAGGGATGTTATTGCATGCTGTTAGTTCAATTGGTATTAAAAGAGAATTCAAAAAAATTATTGCTTAAAGAAAGAGCTGGTACTTTCTAACGTTTATTTATTTATTTATTTATTTATTGAGTTCCAACTAAAATTCAATGACCATCTAGTAATGGATTAACAACTTTCAGTTGCGTGATATACATGCACTTATATGACTTCTTCTTTTCTTTTTCTTTTTTAATTTCACAACATTTTTTATTGTTTACATATTTTTATCTGCATTTCTTAGCAACACCTTTATATTTTCAACATTTTAGAATTTACCAACCTTAATTAAAGGGACTTACCAATTATTCTCTTCATCAGGTAGCTTTAGAGCATATTTGTTTATGTTTCAACAAAAACCAAAAACAATTTTTTATTTTCCCCACCAAATTTCAATAAATTATGAAAAAGTTATATGTGAATTTTAGCATCAAAACTTGTATATATTGAAATTTTTTGGTGTTATAGGGTAAGAAAAAGCCAAAGTATGTCCGTTGCAAAATTTGATTAAGCAAATAGCAAAAAAATGCAAATATATAAAAATAAAAATAAAAACCAATCCAATCACACCATTAGTTTACTAACTCTAATTTGAATTACTTATCAAGTTTAATTTTCTTTCAACTACCAACTTTCCTTATCTTAGATCAACTTTTATATGCATCTCTCAATTACGCTGTTAATTTACCACCCTTTAGTAAGTTTACTAACTTAAATTCATGCTATTTATTGATAAATTCATCAACTAATTCTAATTTCAATCCTCATATGAGTCAATTACATTCTTATGTTTTTTTATTTTTTAAAAAAATATCTAGTTTTCTTTTGGGTTACTTGGTAGAAAAAAGATGGTAAGTTACCAAATAAATGTTAGTAATTTTCTCTAACCATTGGTAAATTCAAGATGTTGATAAAAAATTTCATAAAAAGTGGTATATATAAAAAGATTTTTTTTTTTTGACAGAGATGAAAAAGTATGAAAAAAACCAAATGACGGTTGTGATTAACTTTCTAAAAGGGTTACTAATGCAAAATTAGTTGATAATGTAATGTTGAAAAGGGTTGGCAAGGCTAATAAAAGTGGCATACATAAACAAGTTGGTCAATTTAAAAGAAAAAAAAAATATAATTTACTAATCTATTCAAATAAGAGTAGGTAATCTAAAATAAGAAATTATTTAATTGGAGAAAAGTTGGAAAGATACACGCAAAAAAGTGAGAAAATATTGAGCACCTTACTTACCAAGTCAACAATAAATCACTCCATTCATTGATGGATATGTGTTTAATGAGCTCACATTTCAAATTTTTCAAAAATCCCTTTCTTACTCATCGTCTATCTTCCATCAACACCCCACACCTTATCTCTCTCCTCCGTCACTCTCTTCTCCATCTTTTGTCTCCATCACTCTTTCTGTCTCCATAACAAGACAAAAGAGGCAAGTTTATGATGCAACACTATTGCCATTGTCACTTTCACTCCCCCACTAAAGCTCAACACAGCACCAAAAATGGTGGTTTCTTCTAGGGCTTGGATGCTCTTGGCTAATGGTATGGCTGTGTCGACCACCATACTTCGAAGATAAGCTTTCGGTGCGACAAGGGTGGAGAGTGCCGTGCGCATCTTGTGGTCTCTGTTGGGTCTTAGCACGGAAGTAATTAGTAAGGATGAATTTAGGAAATAATTTTCGTACTGCCGCATGCCTGTTTCAAGAAGTTTCAAGAGTAAGAAAGTCACTGGACAAAAGAAAAAAGAAGAAGCAAAGTAACCCCAGGCAAAATTACCTGAAAAGCAAGCAAATAGTGGAGCCTCTGGATTTTCAGGTCTTGACAATGACAAAACCACTATGGATGCTATAATTTGACCCACAGTGACAACTAACTCCACTGAAATCCATAGTCCAGAATTCGATGGACTTGTTCGATGCTGGTGGTAATCATCACTCCTTCTCGTGCTAGAGGAATTCACGGAGTTCAATCTGTTTGATGAATTTACAGTTGTTGATCCGCAGGGGCTGGCATGATAGGCGAAAGTCCATCCTCATCCTCTGTCGAGTCTACCCTGCGTTGCTGATCACCATGAGATGCTGTCAATGAGGCGTCCCCATTTCTCTCTACATCAACTATGTGCTGATGACCA
Organism: Eucalyptus paniculata subsp. matutina; assembly: GCA_017140255.1. Classification (NCBI taxonomy): domain Eukaryota; kingdom Viridiplantae; phylum Streptophyta; class Magnoliopsida; order Myrtales; family Myrtaceae; genus Eucalyptus; species Eucalyptus paniculata. The sequence goes on from CM029435.1 coordinate 48,624,263, forward strand.
CTACTAGTCTCCACTTGTTCCATTAGCAAAGGATACCTATCTATCTGACTATCTCTATGTCGTTCGGGAGCTCCAACATCCATCTAAGTCGACCGAAAGACAAACCTATATGGCAGGAGTGTCCAACATTGTAAGTTAAAAGTCACGAGCTTCCTGTCTTATTGAACTTGCTCCAATGAATAATAGCTCCAAAAACATATGAAAATTTTATCATCTTTCAACAGAACTCCCGACACTTAGCATTCAACAAATGTCAACAAATAAACCGATCGTCAAGCTTCTCTTCTAAGAATCCTCTAGAATAGGAGCAATAGATATCATTATTATCATTACCACGAGCTCATTAAACTCAGGAAACAGCAATTAAAGAAGAACAGGGGGAAATTGCAGACCGCGTCAAGCGTGCTCTCAATCTGCGCCTTCAGGAACCCGGCCGGCGCGAGTTCCGACTTCCTCAACCAGTAGTGCCCGACCATGCGGCCCTCGTCTGGGCCAGGTTCGCGATCGCGCCCTTCCCCAGCTCCTCCATCACCTTGAACACGGCCTGGAACCGAGGCTCTATCTCCTCCACGAACTCGTCCGTGGACCCGATTCGGCTCACATCCAAGGAAAAGCCCTAGCTCCGGTGCTGGTGTAGCCAGTCCACGTACCTCGTCCACAGCGAGCGAGAATCCTCCCCAGCCCTCTAGCCTGTGCCTCTCCTTCTTCACCGCACCGTCGGCCCTGCCTAGGTCCACCGAGATCCCCCTCGCGAATGATCGGGCCAGCGACAGGGACAACACCCGGTCGACGGCGGGGAGCCCGACGTCGCTCGGGAACAAGACCGAGGCCGCCTCCCTCCTGCCGGAGGCCGACAGCTTCGCGGCGGAGGCGGGCGGCGTCTTCGGCCTGAAGGAGGGGGAGGACGAGCAGATACCAGAGACGGAGGACGCCATCGGCTGCAGTGGCGGCTCGGAGTCGGAGTTGATGACGAGTTCGTCGGAGGGAGGCAATCGGACGAAGGCCCAGGAGTTGCTGAGAGACCAACGCGAGCACAAACCTCGATCTCCGAGTTGGAAACAGTCGGAGTCGGAGGCGAAGGTTTGAGGAATCAGCTGCGACTGGCGGAAGGCGACGTGCCAGAGGTAGATGACCGGCGAGGCTTTTTGGAGAGGCGGAGGAGGAGGCGGAGGGGGTGGGATGCGCTGAGAAGGAAAAGAGGAAGTAAGTGCAGCTCGTTCTCTGTGTGCTCTTCCACGAAAGAGAGACAAAACCTAGAAAATTCAAGTGAGAGAGAGAAAATTTAAGCGGGAGCGTTGCGCATTTATTACCCGTCCTTTCTTCCGCCAGCCGAGCCGAGCCACCAGCCGAGCTATTTGGGAGAGAGTGAGAAGAGAGAGGAGAGAGAAAGAAGCGCTGAGTCGAGGAGCAGAGAGGAGAGAGGGCGTCGGGAGATGGGAAGAAGGCAGAACACGCTGAGTGGGGCCCACCCCTCCACATGGTGCCTCGTGAGTGGCCGGGGACCACGCTAATGTGGAGGTCCCGGACCACCCAATATTTTCTCCTCGAGAGAAGATGGAATGGTCAAATGGGCTCAAATGCTCTAAAAGGACGTAAGAACTGCCCCCAAAAGATAATTTCTATGAGAACGGCGTAAAATAATAAGCAAAATGGACTGATTTTATTTTAGAAAGTTTGGAGATTGGATCTCTCGCGAATAAGTCGTCGAGAAAAGTATTCACATACAGGACTTTGGTGGCGAATCGAGAAAAATAATAGAGCTACCCATCAACACTATATATATAGAATAGTCTTTACGAAGAAAAAGGACGAGATTCCCACGGCGGTTCAAAGATAGACAGCGGGGCCAATGAGGGAAGAAAAGGCATCGCTGACTCACCTACTACGAGAAGCGGTCTGTAGTCAAATCCTCTTCGGGAACATCTTCAAACACACCACCGCTTAGAGTGCAAATAATTCACACTTGGATGATATTTGCTAGCAAAACAGTTTTTTTGTAAAATCATGGAATAACGGTTCATTGTGAGTCATAAATTCTATAAAATAATAGGTTTTTATAACAATTTATAATTATATATTATTTGATTTTTTATGATCTAGAATATTATATTATTGTCACAATAGATTAGAAACTATTATGTAATCATTTCTCCACTTGGACCGCACATATTCCTAATCTATGAATCAGTAAGGTTACTTGTATGAGTCTGGAATTTACTTACCTAAGATAAGCATCACCGTCGTAAAAGAATATGTATCCGCAACGACTAGCTTATTTGTTTTATTAATTGTGCGCACTCTGCTGTTTATTCCGCGAGTTAAGGCACCATCGGGGACGTGCTTTGTCATTCACATCCTGGGTCCAGCCATCAGCCTTGCTTGGTTCGACATAGACATCAAGACAAACATCTCATCGACATAGACATCGCACTTCGACTTTTGCTCGAGCTATGCACTTATTTTGATAACGTAATGTTGAAAAGGGTTGGCTAGGCTAATAAAAGTGGCATACATAAATAAGTTGGTCAATTTAAAAGGAAAAACAAATATAAGTTAGTAATCTATTCAAATAAGAGTAGGTAATCTAAAATAAGAAATTATTTAATTGGAGAAAAATTGGAAAGATACACGCAAAAGTGAGAAAATATTGAGCACCTTACTTACCAAGTCAACAATAAATCACTCCATTCATTGATGGATACGTGTTTAATGAGCTCACATTTCAAATTTTTCAAAAATCCCTTTCTTACTCATCGTCTATCTTCCATCAACATCCCATACCTTATCTCTCTCCTTCATCACTCTCTTCTCCATCTTTCATCTCCATCACTCTTTCCTTCTCCATAACAAGACAAAAGAGGCAAGTTTATGATGCAACACTATTGGCATTATCACTTTCACTCCCCCACTAAAGCTCAACACAGCACCAAAAATGGTGGTTTCTTCAAGGGCTTGGATGCTCTTGGCTAATGGTATGGCTGTGTCAACCACCATACTCCCAAGGCTCTAGCTCTGAAGCTGTCGCGACCTTCCCGAATTCTTTTGAGGTGTGAATCATTCGAAAGGGCTGAATTACCTAAAGAAGGCTAATGGATTACTAAGTCTGAAGACTTGGCATGGACCCTCCCAAGTCCTACCAATTGCGACTTGATGTTAAGAAATCAATCTATTTAAACATGCAATTATATTCAATTTGGAGCCGCCACTAACCAATTAGGGTTGGTTAGAAACCCAAGTAAAGTATGGGAGGGAGAATACTTTACTTTTGCAAACGAGAGATTCAGTAGGTCCGGGGATATGGTTACGCTAGATTAGTCTAACGCCATTTCGGTACCTTTTATTTTAAGTTCAAAAATATTTTGCAAGCAATGTTGATTAATTTTAATCAAAGCTACTAACATGCAAATGGTGGTCATGCGGGTGCACAATCAATAAAATAACTTTCAATAAAAAATGCTAATAAAAATGTATGCCCTAAACATGATTTCTAAATAACAGGATACCTACTTTTTCTTTTTCTTTTTTTTTAAATGTTAATTATATGCAATCTTAATCTAAATTTAATATGCATGGATTTTATTTTAATGATATGTGAGATGCAATTCATATGGTATGACTTAAACTTATCACTATATGTATGTAATCTAATTTATATAATCCTAACTATGCATGTGCTATGTGATGTGGGATGAATGACATGGTATTTCTACATGCATGCTATTTTATGATTTTTTTATGATGATTCATTTTTAATGCATATATGCAACCTATGCTAAATAATGATGATATGAGATTAATTATGAATTAACCTATTAACTAACCAAGGAAATGATCTTTTTTTTTAATGACATATTGTTTTTTTACTGAAAAGAAAGTAACTTAATGGTGCAATGATCATCTTTTAGCATTTTCCTTTTTATTAAAAAAAAACAATTAAACTATAACTCACATGGCATGCATAACATTTTTTGTTCCTCTTTTTTTTTACTAAATGAAAATTGACTTAATCTAAAACTAATTAGACTAACTAAAGTGAATGATATTCTAATTTATTTTAGGAATCAATTTAACTTAAACTATATTTTATCCTAAAAGCTATATAAAAAAATCAAGACATGCCAACATTATTTAAAATTAGCCCTAACAAAAAATCACCCATCTAAAAGTATAATCTAAAAATTATAATCCTATAAATGCAGTTCTAATTTTACTAACCCTAAAAATATAGTCCTAATTTACTAAACCTAAATGCTCTAATGCAATATTTACTTTATGATTTTTTTTGATTTTTTTAATCTTTCCAAACAAGTAATTATTTTAAAAGAATGAAGATAAGAATTAAAATAACCTAAAAAATAATTCGTTGCCTCACCTGATTAAATTAACAATTATTTTAACTCTATAATGATTTAACAATTGAAATCTTATCAAAATTCCTAAAAATTAAAGTAATTAAAAAAATGACCCGACGCCTTACGGGCCAAATTAATAATTATCATAATTTGGGATAAAATACCTGCAATTAATGCCTACCAGATTTATAAAAGAAAAGCATATCTCAATATTCTAAATTGAACAATAATAACAAAATAAATAAAATAAGATAAAAGTTAGTGAAAAGTAAGAATAAAAATTAAAAATTAAACCACCTAAGGGAAGGTGAAAAAACAGCAACGTGGTAATGCGCCAAAGGTCCGGCGACGGGCGGCGACGGGCGTCGGAGCTCTGGCGAGGGTGGACCGGCGGTGTTAGCAACCCGGCGGTAGGGGCACGGCAGCAGTTGGCGTCACTCGGAGAGGAGGGTGGCCCGGATCGGCGTCGAGCCGTGGGTGTCGCGGCGTCAAGGGCGCGGCGGAGCAGGCCTGGTGCTCGGACAACAGTGGGTCGCAGTGAGGGGACAGTTCGCGAGCTGCGGAGTGTCGGGTCGGCCGAAGCAGGAGCGGCGGTGCTGGTGCAGTGGGCCGCGGAGCGCTTCGTGGGTCCGAACGGTGGTGCGGCTCGTCAATCGCTGCCGGTGCTTTAAGGCGCGATTGCTGGCGTCGCGGGACACGACGGTAGTTGGCAGAGCGACGAGTGGCGCTCGGTGGTAGGCAAAGACGCTCAAGTGGAGCGCGGATGCGGCTGTTGCAGGCGTCGGGCGCCGGGCGGACGTGGAGGTGATAGCGTCGCGCTCCGGCGTAGGTGCGGTCGTTGGACGCTGGGGCGGCAGCGCTTACGGGGACGTGCAGCGGCGGAGGTTCGGATGACCGGTCGAGCAGATGCGGACGGGGGAAGCTCTGGAGAAGATGAACAGTAGCTCTTTTTTTTTCCTCTTTCTTTTTTTTTACCTTTTCTCTCTCTCTCCGTCACTCTCACGTCTTCTCCTTCTGCTCTCTTCCTTTTCACTTCACCTTTTGACTTTTCTCCCCTTTTTTCTTCTCTCTCTACATTCCCTGCCCTCTCTCTCTGCAGAAGCAAAAGCTTCTCTTCACTTTTCCTTTTTTGTTTTCTTTTTCCCACGACGAAGAGAAATCGCCCCCAAACAATAGAAATCTTTTTTTTTTTTGAATTTTTTCGAATTCGTCCCCCCAAAAGATGAAGAGAAGTCCCCTATTTATAAAGTGAAAACTTGAATTCGTTTCGCAGGTGGAGATTTTCACTCAACCTCTCAACAACAAAGTGGCTCTAAAATCCCACGGTTGAGTTTTTGAATTCAAATTTTTTATAAAAAAAAAAATTTCTCTAATTAAAGATTATCTTCTATTTTTAAAAATTAAATTTAAATAGGTGTCAATAGAAGGCTTCCTCTTATCGATCTCTAAGTCCATGAAGGTTCAAATCTCTCCCGTGTGTTGAGCCTCCGTACATCTAGCTCATCATCATTGGCATCATCATCACCATACCTACTTCCCAAGCTCTAGGGAAAAAAAAAACATAACAACAAATAAAGAACTCACTATTTTGGCCAAAAGCAAATCCAAATTGTCTCCGATTTCTAAAAATGTGAGTGGAGAAGAGAGTAGAAAGACAAGGTGGGGGAAAAGTGGGCTCCACCGAATACTTGTCCTTTAATGAACTGAGTAATTTATTATTAACTTAACAAGTAAGGTCTACCATATATTTTCTCCACAAAAAATGGTATTTTTGTATGGAAATCGATAAATGTAGATGTTCAAAAGTTCAAACAAAATTGACAAATTAAAAAATCAAACAACATTAGTAAGTAATTCAAAGAAAATTGAATAATTAAAAATTACTTTATTTAAATGACAAAATTAAGATTCGCAATCTCTCGCTCACGGGATGAACCTCTTTGTCCTAATATTCATTGTGATAAGAAATTAAAAATATTATTGGGTATTGACCATTTCTCCCCGCAAGCAGATTTGATGAACTAAAAATTACCACCACCCTGCTAATGATAATTCTATTTATAACCAGTTTCATGCATGGCCCATTGAAGAAAATATATTCTTGGAGAAAATAAACATCCTAATTAATTTATTTGTGCAAGCAAATTACTTGTCAGCTGTCTACAAACAAGATCTAGCTGGCTATCGCCTCTCGGTCAAAGGGCGGTTATTTACTATTTACATTGGGCATCAAACACAGCCCAGTCCTCTACCTAATGTTGCCTAGAGCCGAAGACATACTGACGTTTTTGCTCTACTCAAGAGCTTGGTTCATCACCGGCTGGTTCATGCTCCAGGCATCGAGAGTCTCGATCGTGATCGTCTGAGTCCCATTGTTGAAGGCGAAGAGACGGGCATTGCCGAGCAACGCAAGTGTCGGGTACACCCTAGATGTGATGCATGTCTTGCCTCCAGCCCCGAAGCTCTCCACCACGGAATGATCGATCTGGACATTACAATTTCGTTTACAAATTGAATGGATGCGCGTCCGCAAAATTCCGCCCAATTTTGGCGATTTCACTACCGACCCTCCAACTGGGACGAGAAATGAGCTAAGGATTGAGGATGGACCATATCACTTACCAGACTCCTGAGAGAAATCTTCCCATCGCTCAGATCCACGTCCACGAAACCAGCAAAAGATGGTTTATAGATTCCTGATTTGAGAGACGAGCTGCATTTACCCCAAAAAAAGGAATTAAAGACGTAATCATAATTCTAGTCCTTCAAGAAGCTTATTATGAACAAGAAAGATCGCATGATATAAAATCAAATATGACAGACCTCCTTGCATCAGAGCACATGAGCACTTTGTGATTGTTTTGGTCATCGGCTTTGAAGATCCTGAAGAAGACAGGGGTGAACTCTTCCAGGTGCTCAGAAGCCAGCGTCAAGAGCCCGAAAGGCCCGACATTGCCTGGAACTCCCGACCCCTTCAAGCTGCAGAGGTCTTGCGCGTTCACCCAGCTTGAATCGAATTGCTCGGCCCCGTCCAGGCTCGAGAATGAGAACACCACGTCCACATCAGCCTGCCAACGTTGACAATTACAATATAAACTTGTAAAAGCTTTCTTCACTGAAGCATGTGTCATCATGTAGAAATCTTCAAAATCCTAATTTGTCCTAAGTAAACCACTCAATGTAGGAAATAAACGCTAACACTCATTCAGCTATGGATCATCAATCAAATTTTGGTGCACTGGACTAAAGATCATAGAGCAAATATGTGAACCTGAGCTGCTGTAATTCCCTTAATCTCGACATGTTCACCATTGTTGAGCTTGACACTGCTCATGTGAACATTTTGTCCCCGCAGAGTTTCTAGCTCTTCAACAGGCCATTGCAACAGTTGTTTTCCATAGCTGTCAAGCCATATTTTCCTTGGAATCGCCTGCATCAAAGCCATAAAATGTAACAACGTTTTATTCCATTCCACTTACAAAAGAACTCGAATAACTAAAATGAAAGCATGTCTAGAAAATGAGAACATGTTATGAGAAACCGTCCATCGTCACAGATCACGAAATCAGCTGCAGTGAGAAGGCTTATTGCTACCAATCATGTTATGTCATTTGTTTATGCAGTGGAATCCCTACTGCTAAAAAACAAAATGTTGAAGCAGGATCAACTGATGACGAGGGGTGCGATAATCATAAGAAAAATGATAATAAGCTGAGTCGCAAAACATATAAATCAATTAGGTCTTGTATTTTTTTAACTAAACAATTTTTGAGAAATGATAATCAAGAAAATGAATAGATTGCGCCAAAAAGAAGACAGGGTAAGTCTCTTTAATCACCTGAATCCCAGCCCATCCCTTTTGGACATCAGACTGGACGGCGTCGGACTCATTGGCCCAACCCCACAGGAGCCTCCGGTTCTTAACCGGGTCGAAGAATGTCTTGGAAGCGTAGAAGTTGCCGTAATCGTACCTCAGGCCGCTCCACCCATCGGCCGAGGTGTTATCCGGCACGTACCTGTCCTCGTCAGGGTGATAAGTCCCGATCGTGTAGTACTCATACCGCGTTCGATCGAGGCTGACCTTCAAGACATGCTTCACACCTTGGCCGAGTGCCGACGTGTCCAGCCCGTTGGCGTTGTTCTTTGAAACCGGGAAGAAGTCAGGGCACTCCCACATGCCGGTCTTCGGCGCCGAGTGCAGCGGGTGCTTTGCCTTGGTCCAGTGGATGAAATCCCTGCTCCTGCATAAAAAATTCACATGTTCGTGTTATAACCATGTCACTGTTAAATGATAAGCCTAACCTAGTCCTAACGCCCTCTATAATTGTAAAATTGAATAATGAATTGCCTGATGCCGAGAAGTTTGAACATATTTTAAACATCAAATCTGAACTAACATATGAAAAACAAAAACGTGTTTAGTGTCCATAATATATATAATGATAGATTCCGGTCAACCGATTCATGGATAGATTCCAATCATTCTAGAACACTAGGGGAGCATATAATTAAAACGATATATGATCACCCCATTAAGCGATTCAATGATAGATTCCGATTTTATTAGGACGCGAGTGGAGCATACAATTAAAATGATATACTTCACATTGTATAAATAGGTCCCGTCACTAATTATTCACCATACCTATACAAATATGCCATCCCCCGATGCTTCCTTCTGCTGCCAACAAGGATCTTCCAGTGCCCATCCTCGAACCACGCGGTGGTCGGGTCGCGAAAGGCGCTGGCGTTGACGCCAGGCCCAGGGTCGACGATGGGGTTGTTGTCGGGCTTGGTCCACTCGCGGAGGTAGGGGTCGGAGGCATTGGCAGGGACAGCGTAGTTCTGGACCTGGTGATTCTCGGCGTCAATGCCGGTGTAGAGGATGACGGGGCGATTGCCCGGAAGGACGGTGGCGGACCCGGACCAGCACCCATTTATGTCGAAGGGCTTGGTGGGGTAGATGGCCGGAGGGAGGGCTCGCCAGTTGACCAGGTCCTTGGACACCGAGTGGGCCCACACTATGTTGCCCCACACCGCCCCTTTGGGGTTGTATTGGTAGAAGAGATGGTACCATCCCTTGTAGTGCATGGGTCCTGCTCAATTCAACCATTTGATTTCACTCAGAGAAAAATTATATGATTAATGTAATGTGGAATGGTTACAAAACTTAATTAGGTTATAACTAGAAAGAAAGGAAAAAATGGGATGTTCACAAATTTGATATACTCAACAACGTGATGGATTTTTAAGTTAACAATTGAATAAAGAACTTTTCCATGTCTTGTAAGAATATAACAAATCAAAATGTACATTAAATTTAAGGATGAATCGCAGTATATAGTAAGCAACGCCGATACAAATAGACAAATGTAAGAAAAGTCGGGTGCGGAAATTACCATTTGGATCTGCCGGATCATTACAGTTGAGGTGGAGATTTGGAGTGCGAAACAATAGAGGAGAACAAACAAACAAAAAAAGTAAGTAGCATTTAGTTAGAGCAAGTGATATCACGTGACTATAAATTCAAATCGAAAACCTTGGAGCATAGATCATAGCATCAGGTAAATTAAATTGGAGAATGGGGTTTTCATCAACGACTCCTTTTTCACAGCAATAACAGGCATGCAGAATTATTTCCTAAATCCATCCTTATTAATTACTTCCGTGCTAAGACCCAACAGAGACCAAAAGATGCAGGCGGCACTCTGCATCCTTGTCGCACCGAAAGCTTATCTTCGAAGGCGACCCCAACATTTCATTGCGGCCAACTTGTGGTCGTGAACTTTCCGAAGATGGGGACCAACTGACGTCGTATCGCCTTTATGTCGACCACATCCACTTCTGATTAACAAAACATGAATCTCATGATGGTTCTCTTAGAAAATTTCCAGATAGTTATGTCCCGAAGCTAAGGCACGAAGTATAATGCTAAGCCAGGCACAAAAGAAATTTTTAGTGATTTTTTTTTTCATAAAAATAATATTGTTCTTTTCACTTCATCCATGCAGCATTTCAAAGATTTAAGCTAAAGGTAATATATCTACAGTGGCATTTTTCTCCCGATATTTTTCTTCAATCGCTATTTTCTGGTCACTTCCCACATCAATTCACCATTCCCCTTCGATTTATTTTTGGGCTCTCCCAAAGTCTGAAAGACATTACATACTCCAAGAAAAGAAGCAACAAAGAAAGAGAGTGAAGAAAGATTAAGAAAAACCCTTTAAGGCAGAAAGTCATGGGACTGTCAAAGCGATCCGTTCGCTTGAGAACTCAACAATAATCAAAAACCCTTTAACCGCCTATGGAGTCTTTTTCCAATGCAGGAGCCGCCTAGGTGCGAAAGCAGGACTTTTGCAGGCAAAACGAAACGTGTAAAACAATCTTAATTTGTCCTATTGATCGGAAGTAATCCAAATATAACAAAAAGCAAAAGCCAAAGGAAAGGAAAAAAAAAAGACATATGGTGTGATGGCCCCGCAGCCCGATTGATGATCCAGACCTCCATTGACCAATCGCATGATTCTCGTGGTCCTCGTGAAGGCACCAATTGGGTCAAGAAAACAGCAGTAGCAGCTGCAACAGGAGCTGTGCACGGTGTACCGGACAAACCATGATTTAGAAATGATGCGATTTTCATGATTCATCATCCTTGGGGTGACTATCGCATTAATCCACGGCCCAACTTGATCTATTACTATCTCTAATTGTCATGTCTCTACCATAATTTCTGATTAGAATGTGCAAACCAAGATGGGAGATCGATGGGAAGAGCTGTTCCAGGTCTCAGCTCTCTACAATAAGCATTTCAACACCAAGTTCTTGTCATCATTATGATGGCAAAGCTGCCTCTCCATTGAATGTGGCCTCCTACTTGAGCCATCATCTACTATTTGATGTCTTATAAAATTGATTTCTTTGACTAAGTATGGAAAAAAAAAAAAGGCAGATGGGAACATAAAGGACACCTTAGTAGCCTTCCCTCCTTCTAGATGGTTGAAGATAAGGGTGCCTTTTGATTTTTCTAGTCCACACATTCACCGTTTCGATCCCAGCCCACCTCCCACTGGCTCTTACTCCCAATACCCGGAAGATGAATAACCCTTTTTATAGCAAAAAAAAACGAATAAAATTTGAAGAAGAATGACTTGTTAAATACACAAAAAAAAAAGAAAAACTCATGCAGGAAACCGCTAGTCAGATCTCTACAAGGGATGACTTCGTCGAATATAATGTAGTTCCATGCATACCTGACCTACATTGTACGATAATGTGTTAGGGAAGGCTTTTAAAGACGAAGGTTTTCCGGAAGACAAGGAGAGTCAAAGGCTCTCAACCCTAAACAATCAGCATCCAAAAGGACGAATAACACCAAACAGATGAAACACACGAAAAGAACATAAAAGAAGAACAAAAGTAATGTCCTGTTCCAGAGGAAGAGCTCGACAATATGCGAGAAGTCATACCGTTGATCCAGTGTTTAGGAGGCTGAAAGTGGTAGCCGGTCCGATGGGCATACTTCACGGAGACGGCCGGGAGGGACTGGTACTCAGGATAAACCTTGTGGCGCGCCTCGACGGCGCAGTTCTCGTCGCCAAAATCGAAAGCTACGATCACGAGGAGAAGATAAAAGACCAGTGCAGGAGATTTTCGGAGAAACCGTGAAACGTCCATCGCGAAAGAAGAGGCTCAAAGGGAAGAGTGTGAAAGAGAGAGAAGTTATTACGGATGAGGTTGATTTTTAAATGGAGGGTTGCTCGCTTATTTATAGGGAGGGAGAGAGAAGAGAAAGAAAGTGTCGTTTAGATAAATAAGGAGGTTCTTTTGGATTATCCTCGCACTTATTCAGGTAGAGTTTTGTTTTTATCTTCGAGGGCTAACGACATTACATGTGTCGATCCTTAATTACTTTTGAATATTCCATAACCCCAGAACGGGTTTTTTTTTTTTAAGTCCAATCGAATTCATAAGCTTTTAATAATGCCCGCTCGATGTAGCCCTATACTTGAAACTCCTAACACTTTCGACCGACGTTGCCATTTTGTTTACTTAATTTTAGGTTTGCCATTTTACCGTTCACGTGGCATCCACGTCATATATGTATGTATGTACCGTTCTTTTGGCCCAAAAAGAAGGCCACAAAAATAAGAAGAGTTTGGAAAAAAAAAAAATCTACGGATTTAGGGAAAATAATGTGGCAATTCATATCATTATATTAGCCCAACGAACAATGACATGGCATTTCACGTCGGGCAAATACAAGTGATGTGGCAATATGCTCGACGAACTACCTATATTGACCGGATTTTTTTTTTAAACTTTAGGAATCAAATTAAATAAACAAAAAGTTCAAGAGATTGCCTTGATTTAAACATTCCATGAGATGGTAGGCCTTAGATTTAGTTAAACCTTATATGCACCCTAAACTTAGAGAGGATTCCAAATTCTTCTTTTCAGTGTATTTATGGTTAAAATAAATCTATTAGTAGAAGCAACATCGATCTTATTACACGAGCATAGGTTCGATTCCTTAAATCATTTATTTAGTGCAATTCCATAGTCGGTACGCAGAAAATTCTCTCCAATCATAATTAGAACTAATTTGCTTTTTTGACATCATAATCCTAATAAATGTTTTCCTTTGCACTCTTTTCATGTACATGAACATACAAAGATGAGTGGGTTGTTTGAATGGATACAATTTGTCGTAATTAAGATATTGTGGGAACATATTATTATGCCGACATCGATAATGGCGCAACTTGATCTATGGTTACCAAGGACTTATCTGATCTATCATACTCTCCTATTTGACCGGAATTAGCTTGAGGATTTGCTTAATTTCCTTGATATAAACTGTTGAGTGATTATCAGCACAAAGCGTGATTAGCCTAATAGACTTCACGCCTGCTTAAGGGTAATGAGTTCAAAACCCAAGAGCGAGATAGAATTTCGCGATGAGAGATATAGTAGGTGAATAATTTCCTTGGATAATTACTTAATTGCTTAATTAAACCTCGTGAAGTCGGAATAAATGATAAATTATTAGTTATAAGACAAATATGAGCAGCATATTACTAGGAAAAATTGTCCAATTAGTTATAAACCTATTGTACAAATGTCAATCTAGCCTTAGTTTTTTTTATTTGGCCAACCTAGTTCTAAACATTTGTGTGAAATCCTATTTTAGTCTTTCCAACAAATTGTCGTAGGAAATATCTGACATGGCGGTGTGCGGCTGATGATGATTGGACCGACACATCAACAATTTTCGGTGGGAATTAACAGTAAAATTTATATCAAAATTTCATGCAAAATTTTAAAATTAAATTTAAGAAATTAATAAATTTATACTGAATTGGCATATGTATAACAAGTTTGGAACTCAATGGGTAATTTTCATGGAAAAAGTGAGAGAGGATACAACAATCCGACTCTGTGTATAGCCAAAATACTGAAATAACATATCAGTTTTGAAATTGGGGGGAAAACGAACCGATGGAAGAAAAATATGGTAAACAGTATTAGGTTAACCACGCCTTGGTTAACCCTAGGTTGATTACCCTTTTGGACCTTTGCTTATACCGACTATCTTCTCCAATATTTTTCGTTCTTTTTTCTTTCTTGGGCAGTCCACTGAAGTTGATGAGTTGATTTAGGCACGTCCCCTTTGGGACCTTGTTTACACCGAACTGCCGATTATTTCTACATTCGTATCAGTAAAGAGCATCCATAACCTAGAGATTCGAAGTACCCGATTGCCACCAGTTTGTCGGGTTCATCATTTTTCCAGCACGAAACACACGTTGGTCGGCCTCGTTCCCGCTTTGAGGTTTCTGCCTTCGTTCACATGACAGTGACATCTCGACGTCGACGCTTTGAGCAGTATTGGGTGAGGGTCGTCAAAGTGCCTGAAAGTTACCTTAGTAAAGTTTTCTCCGTGCCTTTAACAGGGTTTTATGTCGGCGTGGAAAAATTGTTTTCAGCGTGTTGTACGTGGACCCCTTACTGATGCCTTGATCGAAACTCTGGTCCGGATTCGAGACCACGAATACAACTCGAGGAAGTATTCGATAGTGACCATTTGAAGATGGTTGTCCGACTTAAGAATAAACTGCATAAACTCTTCTCTACTCGATGTTATATAGGAATCATTTCTGCTGGAATCCATTAAAGCTCGATGGCCAACCCGATAGTGGTGGCGACAACAACTAGCCCCAAGCTAATTCTAAATCGCAACCGGATAGAATTTTGGTTAGAGATTTGGCTCGGGGTTCCCTTGCGAAATTCTATAAGGATTGGAGCGCGCATGAAAAACATTCCCAAAACTGGAGATAGCGATGCTCGATTGAAAAAAAAAAAAAAAAAAAGATGCTACAAATTTAAGGACCCGGGTTATAACCTCGAGCGTCATATCGAAAAAGAAATCTAAGTCGAGCGTGACATTTTCTTTTGAAGCATATGCTTGATGAGCTTTGAATGTTACATGCAGATTTTGGTTGTCTGGATCCGGTACGCATGAATGGAAGAAGGTAGGGAAGAGAGGGTGGGTCGAGGGCACTGCTTTTCCGGAAGCATATTCATCCTTTCTAGAGAGAATTGTGCTTATGTTGGGAAAAAAAAAACTACGTATAAGAGGAAAAATATGCAATACCGTTTGTTGTAATCAGGAAAATAATAATTCAGAGAGAGCAATAATAAATTCAATAACGACCAAGCCAATATATAATTATTACAAATAAAGATGTTGAATTACAAAGCAAATACAGACTTACTTGATTGCAATAAAATTATGATCACTAGGTATTCAATCGGGTTGATAATAAACTTGCATATCGGTATATCGATAGTCAATCGACAACTTGCCTTTGAATCGATAACTTCTTCATATAATTGGCAACTTCAATACAAGAGTTGAGGTATGGCCAATCAAATCGCTTTAATCAGCAATTCAACAAAAGAGGTGAGATATGACTAACCACATCTCTATGAGATGATTAGTTTCCTCCAACGATGCTAAACAGCTTCACGAACTATACTTCCCAAAACACAACACGAAACCGTTTGTATTAGTACCATACGAACATGATTCTATCAAATACTTCTTGGAACTGACACACTTAGAGTATTATTTTTGTAGTGAAAACTCCAGCAAAACTCAAGGAGTGCTTCAAGGAGTTCATGATTTCTAATTTTGACCTGAGGAGATATGTCTATTTATAAACGAGGGAAATAGTTGCAAAAGACTTAAAGGACAAAATCTCAAGAGTCATGGTGGTTATGCTCAAATTAGTTGAATCATTAACCTTCAATATTAAATTCAAAATTTGCAGTAGAACAAAGAGTCAAGAATCATGTCGATTATGCTCACATCAGTTGAATTATTAACCCACAAGATTAAATTAAGAAACTGAAACAAAAAGTCACGTTAAATGAAGGACACCTCACTAGCGTTGAGCTATTGAAAACCGTAATAGAACAATAATTACAACAGCTTAGACACCGTCCAATTCATTTGTCAAGACAAAGGAAAGAACATGAGGGTGTGGATTTCATTGGGAAAGCGCAAAGTTATCAGATCAGGTGCTTCGCTCGCTTCCACTTTCATGGGAAACATCACCCACGCTCCATGCAAGCTCCAATCCCCAAGCCCAATCCCTAGAAGGTCTTTGACAGGTTAAAGTGCCGCGGCAGACCATAACCAACACGACCCACGGTCTTCGCCTTCTAAGTTTTTCTTGGAGACTTAGCACTTGGTCGACCATCTAATCTGTTTTTATGACATCAGCTTGTCTTTAGGGCAAATTCTTACATCGATCCGGGTCCATATGGATCACCAACAAGATCGACCTCTTGTCTGGTCTTCGCCTGCTAATTTTTTCTTGGATACTTGGCACTTGGGGGACCATCCAAAGTGCTTTAGGACATCAGGCTGTCTAGGGAAAGTTCTTACATCGATCCAGGGTCCATATAGATTGGCTTCTTCTTTTTCTCGCCACTGATTACGTGGGGCTCGCACGATCGAACAAAGTTGATTGTTTGGTGTCAATGGGCATCTATACAAATTTGATTCCCTGGCCTATATGCTCCAGCTATTCCCGTGATTTAAATTTCTAATGGCAATGTCTGGCCATTTTGTCTATTGAAAGCACTGGTAAAGGACTTTGAGGGGTGGGGCAAAATTTTCATGTTTTTCATGTTTCTAACCCGAGACATATCAATTCAACTTTTCATATTTGGCAAGTAGGAAAAGCCATGGCTTAAAAGTGAGATATTATGCAGTGTTTTTGTGGGGGTGAGGCAAAGACTTCAGAGGACTTGTACAAATGAACAGAGCAGAAAATGCACGCCGACCACTGAGCCTGCTGGTGATAAGAGTCCACTACCCCTTCTTGTCTGCCACTATTCTCGTGGATCACTAGAGCAACACCTCCCCCCCAAAAAAAAAAAAAAAAAAAAAAAAACTGAAAGCCCTTTGGATTGACACTGATAGAATTAGAATCTACTGTAATTTCCAATGTATTGATTTCCTAGTTGGTATTCTAAAAATTGAAACTTTGACCCAGTTAACACTAGGAAGCCAAGTTAATTTCACCGGTTTTTTCTATGGGACATTGTAGTGGAGTTTATATCGTTTCAACTGAATCTGAAATTCTAATTCTTGCTGTTTGAACTAGTAATGGAGATGTTATGAGGCTATAGAACATAGAACTAAAGTTCCATGCAGTGCCTCTCTATACTGCAAGACCGGGGCTTGTTTACAATGCACACGTGTTTTTCCACGCCAAACTATCGCGCAAGGCAATAATCATCAGATCAATGAGAATGATTGTCGACTGCCGCATGGAGATGGATTCTCACCCATTAGATTAGGAAAATTCATGTCGACAATTGGATCATCGTCGACAACTTTGCCCGGCGAAGTCGTTGTCTTTCCAAGTACAAGTGACCATTTGGAAGAATTAAGCCACACAACATCAATGGAGACTACTATTTCATTATCCATTTCAATACCGTCATTTCGTGATCTTGCTTTCTTTCTTTTTCTTTGGGTTTGTCCTAATCGAATTGTGCATTTGTTTTGTGAAAATAAATGATTTAGATAGTATTTTCTCAAAAATAATCGATTGAATCATTTTAAAAAAATGAATAAACGGAAAATATCTTTACTATACACAAAATTATTTAGACATAAATCATTATCCATAATAAAAATATTATTTATTAATTAATTATTTCAAACAATACAAGAGATTTTTTTCTCTCTCTTATTATGCCTCTTTGCAGAGTTTAAACTGTTTTTTTGTGAGCGTGGATGAAATCCGACGCCTCACGCCACCCCACCCCACCCCACCCCACCCAACTCCCTTACCGTTGGCCGCATGCCTAGTGAGTCTCGCCTTGCTTGTCGCTGTCTAGAAAATTAGTGAAGAGAATTATGCCAGCTAGATACAGGACCGATCCAATCGCTGGAACCCTTTTGGCGAAACTGTCCTTTTGGTCCCCGTGCCAAAGATGATCTCTGATGGGACGGAACTGGTGCACATAAAAAATCTAAACCCGAAAAATCCGAATCATACCGCCCCGCCTGAAATGGCCAAGGCAGTCTTTGGGTCTATTTCAATTCTTGTTTTGGGGTAGGCTGAGTTTTTGGGCTTCACATGATGAAGCTCGCGATGGGGTAAACCTGCCCGGAATTTTAATATTTTTAATAAATACGACAAGTCATGGATATTTTTAGTTCTTGGGGTAAAGCATTTAATTCTTCAATTGCACCCGGAATTTATTTTAAGGACCAAACATCAAATGCACCAAAGAAAAGTGGTAATCAGAAGTTATAGTTTGTGTGCGAATCCAAAATGGAAATTATAAACTATCAAATAACTTGGTGGTGATTGCTTGACTCGTACATGAGAGTTTTGATTGATATTGAATACTACGATATAAGAACATTAAAGAAAAACTCGGGCTTTAGCCCTCACTGACTTGGTTCGGTCCAGGCCTTTCTTATCTTTCAGGCCAGGCTGAAAATATCTCTAATCCCGGCCAGGTCTGTTTGCTCCCCTATATTCTCTGAGCATAATGCAGAAATCAAAGCATAAAATGCTGCCCTTCGAGGCTGCACCAAAGCTTGCAGCAGAAGAGGCTAGAGAAAGTCAAAAAAAGAAGCAACTCCCGCATTTAAATTCGAGAAGTCTGCGACAGTGACGGTAACCTCGTCAGCATAAGAAAGAGTGCTCAGGAAGGCATCGGCTATTAGCCGGCAGTTCTGCATTTATCTTTTGTCTACTGTGAAATTGGCGAAGAAGTAGTTGCAGTGCCGTTCATTCTTCTAGGGGAGGCAGAAAACAATCCGGGAGTTCATATTAAAACTTCACACTGCTGCTACTCTTTCCTGCAGCAGGATTCTTCGGGTTCTCAGAGACGAGGGCACATATTGATCCATTGCAGTACAATGTCAGGGAATTTGGGCCAACAATGGTGTGTTCACATCAAGCAGATTGAAAAGGACTCCCCCTGAAATGATGAGGATGCGCTTGCACGCTTTGGTATACAATGGACCTGCTGAAGCATTCTAAATCCATGATGAGCTTGAGAACAGAATATAAAGGAAGAGTGCATTGAGAATTCTTCACCTAGACTGCAGTTCTTTTGTTAGCTCTAACTCCTTGGACGTATTGCCACTTAAAAATTTCTTTCATGATTCCATTTATGGTTGACAAAAGGCTGAGTAGCCAAGTATTATGCAGAGACGATTATCAAGCTAAAGTGAAGTTTCTGCTCTCCATTCATGACTTTAAACTACTCTGCATTTAGAGGAAGAAGGAGAGGCTTTTCCTCACAAAAGTTAGATTCGAATCAACTCATTTTCTATCCCTTTTATTAGAGGATATGACAAAATGGAAGAAGTAGGAGTACTAGTAACTTACCATAGATTCCCTGGAACTGTAATAATATTTCAAACACAGGTGATTATCCAAGTTTCTATTACCAAGGTCACATCGCCGGTATTTCCAAACTTAAAGTGGCAAGTCAGTCAACTGGAGAATGAGTCCTTCCACGAAGGCAATAACAATTAGTATATACACATTGTGAGCAGAAAATGATAATTGCTACCTGAACATCCCCAAGCTATTGTTTTTTAAGCTTGACTAGAACTTCTTTCACAAGCGAGCAATCTCACCAATTGAGATTCTAGCATCTCTTTGTTAGGAACATCAACATGAGATCAACCTAGCTAGATAACATTTACATCAGTGCCATGAGAGCCCATCCGTTTGAATCCTAAACAGTGGCTCCGCAAATACATTATAAAAAAAATGACATTAGGGGAGGAAAGCATGGTACCTGAATCCTCACAAGTTTCTAACAGCACTTTGAAATGTCTCTTTTAATTATGCTACAAAATGAATCGAAATGCATTCTGGAGAGCCAACCAAAGTCTTTTGACAACTTCACTTCTATCATGCTCCACAAGCAACGAATTTAAATGCTTTTCAAGGAATTTTTTTCCTCTGATTTCTGTTACCTCTTTTTCTGGGGATGAAACTGCCTCCAAGGAGAAGAAGTCGTAGACGTGCAGAAAGTCAAATGATCAGTTACCAATAATCTCCACAAGAACAAGCACCATCCTCGAAGTGATGAAACCTGTTTGCATCCCGGACTACAATCATCCTCTTAGTGACTGCTGATACAAACTTAATAAATGTGTGGCAGTCCCCACAAACCCTTAGATTTTTTGTGATTCTGATACAAGTACCCTCAGGAGTTGCAAGAAGGCCAAATGCAATTGCCAGTTTCTCACTGTGTGTCGATAGAATTCCGATCTTAACTTCCTCGTCAACGTCATGCAGTACAAAATCTGTATCAGGGACATAGCCAGCCAACTCTAATTTTTCACACAAGTTCTTCAGGAGCAAGTAAATCTCCTGAGAACGTGGATGGTTAGTATCCCCAACAGCAAACCGATAAACCTTGTCGGCCACTTCAATCCAAGTCCAACCAGGAACTTTTTTCAATCTCCGTTTGGTCATGAGGTCCCTAATCTTGGCCACATCTCCCCATCTACCAGCATTTGCATATATGTTTGAGAGCAAAACATAATGCCCTGGATTATTTGATTTCAACTCAAGAAGCGACTTTGCTGCTCTTTCTGCCAAGTCTATGTTCCTGTGTTTCCTACATGCTCCCAGAAGGGCTCCCCACAGACCTTCATCCTTCTCCACCATCATATGGTCTATCAAATTTAGGGCCTCACCAAATCTCCCAGCACGGCCTAAAAGATCAACCATTGAAGTATAATGCTGCACATCTGGTTCTAAACCATAATCATTTTGCATCAAAGAGAAAATTCGAAGACCATCCTCAACTAAACCTGCATGACTACATGCATACAGCAACGAAACAAAAGTGATCTTATTTGGCAAAATCCCACTACTTGACATCATTGGAAACAGGTCAAGAGCTTTCCTTCCTTGCCCATGATACCCATAAGCCGCAATCATGGCACTCCACGAGATAACATTCTTTTCCCTCATAGTCTCAAAAATTCCCCTTGCAGAACCAAGACAGCCACACTTTGCATACATGTCGATCATAGCAGTCTCCAATATCACATTGAGAGTTATATTTTTCATGCGTATATAGTTGTGGACTTCTCTAGCCTTATGTAAAGCACCGAACTTGGCACATGCATGAACAACATTTACCATAGCAACCTTATCGGGAATGATTCCTTCTCGTGTCATCCGATCAAATAATTCCAGTGATTCGTTAGCATCACCAGAATCTGCAAGTGCACCAATCATGACGGTCCATGTCACGAGGTCCTTGTCCGGCATTTCAGCGAACAACTGCCTTGCGTCCTCAATCACCCCACACTTTGCATACATTTCCACCAATGCCGCGCACACGAACCGATCCAAATTCAACCCATTTTTCCAAGCAACACTTTGAACCACTCGACCCATTTGTAAGTCTGAAGTATCTCTACAAGCCCTTGTCACCATAGGCAATGTGTAGTTGTCAGGTTGAGCTCCCGAACGAATGAGTTCCCTAAAAGTCCCATAACACCTGAAAGAGTCGCCAACTTTAGCGAACCCACCAACCATCACACTCCACGAAACAGGGTCTCTCTCTGTCATTACACCAAACAGTACATATGCATCCCCTAGAGCTCTATGGTAAGAATACATATGGAGGAGCTTGTTCACCACATAGAGGTTATGAAGCATCCCAGTGACGGCGATGAGCGCGTGAACTTGTCTGATCGTGGAAACTCCCTGACAGTTCAGTAGAGACGAAATGCAGAACTTGGGTACGGAAAAGTTCGCATCTTTACATTGTAGATGCGTACGGGGATTCAGCAAAGTTGCTCGATGGTCAGTAGAGTGAGGGAGAGCCTCGGGGGCTGGACGAGCCAACGAAGTCGAGCGAAAACGAAGCTTCCCATTGCTCGGTGCAACAAGAAAGCAGCGGCCTTTCCGTCTAATCATCAAATCCAAAACGGGTCCGATCTTCTACTTCAGCTTCGCAGCAAAGAGAGAGACACAGAGCTTAGGAAGTTGATTCAGGCGCCAAAAGGAGACTCCTTTATGTCGGGCTTCTCCTCCTCCCCTGTTTCTTTCCCCCACAGTTACTGTCCCCTGATGCGTAGCTCAAATATACAGCGGTAAAAAGCGTCATTTCTTGATTTTTCACGTTCGGACCAAGAAGGGAAACGTCGGGAGTACAGGTCCAACGTCAAAATCACCTATATTTTGCACCAGAAACCTCCCACACGCACACGCATCCCCTCAAGAGTCAAGAAGATGGGATGCTCTTGGACTCGTGAAGGAAAGGGACAAAAGAAGTATTACAAATGGTAAGATGCGAATAATTGAACCATCACATTTTTTTCACGCATGCTTCCGATCATACGTCACATCTCTGTCCGAAAAATACAATTTTTTGGACATAGATATCATAAATTAAAGGGAAAGAAAAAAGCTTTTTTTGTACTGCGATTTGCAGAGCTTGCTTGATGCTACTGTGAGTCCGAAACTCATTCCGGGTCTCGCCTGCATTTGCGGTTCTGATATCCAAAGCCCCGGTCGCCGATGTCCGACGAGAGCCCCGACCCCCCGCCGCCGGAGCCGGTCACCCGACTCGTCGGCGGCACCGAGTACAGCTGGTGCAGGGCCGTCCCCGGCGGCACCGGCATCACCGTCCTCGCCCTCCTACTCGCCAAACCGCCCGACCTGTCCCTCCTCCGGAACGCCCTCCACGGCCTCCAGAAGTCCCACCCCATCCTCCGCTCCAGGATCCGCTTCGACCCCACCGCCAACGCCTTCTCCTTCGTCATCCCCTCGTCGCCGCACCTCGAGATCGTGCCCTTCGATCTATCGTCCACGTCCCGCATCCTGAACGGCGAAGACGGTGGCGGGGGCGAAGGCGAAGGCGCCGGCGCCGGCGGGGAGGGGGACGCCGCCGGGGCGACGCCGCTGCACCGCATCCTCGAGCACGAGATGAACCGGAACGCGTGGCGCGACTCCGGCGACGGCGACGACGGCGACGGCGCCGGCACCGACGTGTTCCACGCGAGCCTGTACCACCTGAGCGAGGACCGGTGGGCGCTGGCGCTCCGGCTCCACACGGGCGCGTGCGACCGGGCTGCGGCGGCGGCGCTGCTCCGGAGGCTGCTGCTGGCGGCGGGGACGGCGGCGGAGGGGCGAGATGGGGACCGTGAGGAGGAGGCGGCGGACGCTAATCGGGGGATCGAGGAGCTGATTCCGAGCGGGAAGGCGAACAAGCCGTTCTGGGCGCGCGGGATGGACCTGCTGGGGTACTCCCTCAACTCGTTCCGGCTCGCCCACCTGGACTTCGTGGACGCGGAGTCGCCGAGGTGTTCCCGGATGATGAGGTTGAAGATGAACAGAGAGGACACCCTGAGGCTGATCGAGGTGAGTTCCGATCGGCTTCCTTTTTCCCTTTTTTCCCATTGTTCATGCACTACGTAGAATCCAGCAGAAACTGGAATTTGGTGTAATTGTCTTAGCACGACAGACGGAATCCATATGAACTCATTCGAACATCCGCTCGTTATCCCGGATGAGAGGGGCCTAGAATAGTGACCGTTTGGTTCAGGATCATGTCAGATTGTCCTTGATCACCTTCCAATTCATCGACCGACGGATGGGATCACGCATAAGTTGACCATCTTGAAGGATTAGAATGCTTCGAGTACTTGTTTTTAGGCGTTCGACACGCTTTAAAATGACTGAATTGCGACCATTGGGTTAAGAGAATTTCCGAGTACTTACTACAGGGAAAGGGAGAACTCCCACGATCCCATTGTTCGGGTCCTAGCTATTAGCATTGATGAAGCCGCTATTGATATAGACCAACAGACAGGATGTGTGTTGTGTATGTAATGCCTCTAGGAGAAGCGGCGGGCATTCTCTGTGAGGATTCTCGGGTTGCCCGAACAGTTTGTATCGGATGCGAGATTTGTGTGAGTTCTTGACGGCTATTGCTGGAATAGGAAACGTCTTGCTGTCTGTAGGAGAGTGGATTCTAGCGATGCTCGACATGTGATTTCATCTGTGGTATGTTTTGCTCATACATGCTAAGCTGCAAAGTACTGCAGGGATGCAAGTCAAGAGAGATCAAACTGTGCGGCGCTTTGGCGGCGGCCGCCCTGATCGCAGCGCACACCTCTAAGGAACAACCCACCGATAACAAATGGGAGAAGTATGCTGTCGTCACCCTTGTCGACTGCCGTTCATATCTCAACCCACCTCTTTCTGTTCAACACCCTGGTAAGCCTAATCAGCATTTCTTCTCAGATGAAATCTTTTTAGGTACCTCTTGTCTGTTCAAGGGGAATGAAAACTACTCGCTTGGCGTTATATGGTCTGCAACCGATAGGCATTTTTAGTTCTCTTTTATCTTCTTTAGGCAAAGATGGAGTCCTGGGCTTGCTCTGTTCATGCTGCATCATGTGAAGCAATTAGAGCAAGCTAATCCCTCTGCATTTTTGTATGTAGCAAGTCGTCGTTCTTCATCTCTAACCCGAAAAATTGTTCATGCTCTGTTCGACTTCGATTCAGGGTTCTATCACTCAGCCATCCTCAACACGCACGATATAAGTGGAAGCGAAAAGCTATGGGACCTGGCAAAGAGAACCTATACAGCCTTTGCAAACGCCAAGAACTGGAACAAGCATTTCACCGACATGGGCGACCTCAACTTCCTAATGTGCAAGGCCATCGACAACCCAGGCCTCACTGTGTCTTCGTCCCTCAGAACAGCCTTTGTTTCTGTGTTCGAGGATACCGTTTTCGACGAGTCGAATCCGCTGCATGAGGAGATTGGAGTGAGAGACTACATGGGGTGCGCCTCTGTCCACGGCATCGGCCCATCCATTGCGTTCTTCGACACCATACGGGATGGAGAGCTGGACTGCCCGTGCGCTTACCCATCTCCTCTGCATTCGAGGGAGCAGATGCAGAAGCTGATTGATGATATGAAGAGAATTCTTGCAGAAGCTGATTGATTGAAGAGGAATTTCACGCACTCGCACCCAAAACCTGCATGCGAACATCCTTGGAACTCTGGCCTATTCGTATTAGGACTCCAATTTGGCAATAATAACGGCTGATTGAAGATATGCCGTGGAACAATGGGATCGAATTGCAAACCCTAATGCTATGGCATTTGAAAATGTACATCCCATTTCCATGATCAAGAACATCAATAACACCGTCACGACCCGGAGAAGTGACACAATTCGCGATTGATTGCATCATATTAAGACTTGGTCCCCTTACCCAAAGACTTGTCCAACGAGACAGTTACAACATTTCTCGATGCCCTTTATCCATAACCTCTTCAGGAGGCTTCAAAGCAATCCTTCCATTAAGAGTATGAGGCGCATAGAACATTGGATTGCAGAATTAGCGTTCAACCGATCGAGCGCCCGACAAAAAGATCAAAGAGAAGGGTTAGTATTGTCACGCTCCATCTCCGATCAAACAAAATGCGTGAGAAAACCCGCAAAGAGAATGCCACCTCCAATCCCACACGCATCGCGTACACAACTAAAATGATCAAGAGCAAGAAAGCTCCAATTAGATGAGTTCATTTACTTGGTAACTGAGTTTTCTGGGGTCTGTCCATGGGGCAAAACAGAGTTTTGAGCAAACTCATGGCAAGATCACGAAACACTGACCACGGAACCAACTTTTCGCCAATCGAAAGCTTCACAGAGACATCAGCACATGCACAAGTTGAACCGCTCAGTGGGAAATTTGAACCAAGGGAACAAACGAATGCAATTGAACACATCTTTCGCAGCCCAAAGCTTATCGTCTCCAATCAGTCAATTCCGAAAGCTTGCAGCAAATGCCCCCTCCCCCACCCCCACCCCCACCCCTGGTTAGATTGGGCAATTGAATCCCGTCACAATTAAAATCAAGTGTCAAAAGAATAAACACGATCCGGTGACTGTCTAGCGGTGCAATGCCGCCACGTGTTTGAATAACTGCGGCGACTGCTGATCAGACAATAATTAATTCTGTCCCTTTGCTTAATCAATGATTAAAAAGGAGACTTGTATACATGTATTTGGCACACGTCACGAGTTTGATTCTCCACGGTAAGTTATAGTAAGAATGTTTCGTGAGCCTGGCACTAATCAAGCAGAGACACTTTTACTAATTAAGGTGAAAAATCAACTTCGAGAAGATCTTCCTATATTAGAGGATTCACTTGTGGTTTCTACTTTTCTTTTGACCTCGTCAAAGGCACAAACCAAGTCTCGCCCTTTGGCTTTTCAAAGGTCTCTTTCATTTTATTTTATTTTTAATTTCTTATTTTTTTCCAGTGCCAGCATAATTTGATTCATACACATGAGC
Organism: Eucalyptus paniculata subsp. matutina; assembly: GCA_017140255.1. NCBI lineage: Eukaryota > Viridiplantae > Streptophyta > Magnoliopsida > Myrtales > Myrtaceae > Eucalyptus > Eucalyptus paniculata. The sequence goes on from CM029435.1 coordinate 48,650,511, forward strand.
AAGAACTTGGGGAAAAGGGAATTATTATTAGCCGGAGAACGTGAACCCTCGCTCCTTTTTCAACTCAAACCCAACTTGTCCCAAGTCGCAAATGAGCCCACAGCCCCTTTTCTGCAAGGTCAAACGCGATCGAAATCGATGGAAATGGAAAGATGAGTTGACTGAATGTTTGCTTGCACTTTGCAGTTGAAGTCGCTCCATCGAATCTCCAAGCGATGGCGCACTCGATCGGGGGCGCGGATTCAGTTCGAAGTCCATTTGAACTTTTTCGGCCAGTGCCGCCCGTAACTTTCCGTTCGATCGAGTACTACTACTGATGTAGTAGTTGATTGCTTGCGGCTAATGCGCTCAAATCTCTATTCTTAGCCCTACATTGCGGGTGTCCTACCTTAGGGAGAGTATGGGAACTCAATCATTCCGTTGACCATTTAAAGTTCGAAAGTGGGGGACGTGATTACGGCGAAACATGAAATTAGGTTGGACTTGTAGGAGTAGGTTTTGCTCTAATTAGGATTTTTTCCCTCTCTTGTGAAATATCCAAGTTGGGTCGGGTGCCTACCCAGCCCTATCGGTCTCTTGGCCTCAAAGGATCAAGCTCCTTGTCTCCTATCTTCCCCACACCACGGGCACCTCGAGATGCGCACCTTGGACCAAGTGTCAATCTTTAGGCTCAATTTGAACTCTTATTACTTGGTAAAGATCTAGAGGTGTATTTTCATGATGATTGTTGGTGGTGAGAAATATACGTTAAATTCTTCACTATATATTAGACTTCTCTCAATGGTTCGATAAATCTCAACCGTTGACTTATGAAATGAAATTATTTAAATGTTGAGATTTGTTGATGCACCAATAGAAGCATCGCGTGGGATAAAGGATCTTTATAGAGTTATCATGAATACAAACAAGACTATTGGTAAATTGAAGAAACTATCTATAATTAAATCAGATTCATGAACCAAAGCACAAAACAAAACGCCAAATCCTGATTAGGCATCGTGCTTGCTTTACGCCTCAATAGATTTACCTTCATTTCCGACAACCACCTAAATAATTAACAAGAAAACCTCCCCTTCGCATGTTTTTTGGACATAAGGAAACACATGAAAGTTGAAGCAAATCGCTTTGTAAGATGATTTAGCTGCTAAGATTTTTCTCCTCTCTTTCTTTCCCTCGTAAAATTAGCTGCTAATTTTTAGCTTAACTTAGTTGACATCATAATGCGGTTGTAGCAATGCTCTTTTCTTCTTCTTTTTTTCGTGACCTGGAGGATTCATGAATGGAGAGAAGGTCTAGCACTCACACTAATTTAAAAAGAGAAAAGTTTGACTATCCTAATATATTTGAAATTTTCTCATTCCTTCACAATTTGAACTCGACCATGAATTGATTACATGGTGGGAGCAGACGCTAGATCACATATGATACATTTCCAGCATGTTCATGACACTCTACACCAAGAAAAAAAGGGTAGATCAAAGATCATTTTACTTCCCCCAAAAGACTTTCAACTCCCTTACAAAAACACCCCTCTAATGCAAAGTCTCTCTGTTCAACATCTGGTAGCTTCAACATCCTTACGCTAGATGAACTCCTCCACCAATTTCCCAAAGTCAAACCTCCCATTGCATCCCTCGATGGCACCCAGCACCTCTTGGAATGTAGACACGCTGCACGGGACCACCAGGCGCTCACGCTGCTCGAACCCGAACTCGTTGGACGCCTTCTCCAGCAGCATTTTGAAGAGAGGGTGCGAGAGGAAGCTCGTGGGCACCACGAACCTCCGGTGCTCGTCTCCCACGTAGACCGCGAAGAAGCCGTTGGGCGTCTTCGGGGACGAGGACGCCTCTTCCTCAGCCTCGCCGAGCAGGAACTCGTGGTGCGTCGACTGCTCACAGTCTGCCCCGCCCCCCTTCGTCTTGGCCTTCTTTGCTAGTTTCTTGAAGGAAACCATCTTTTTTCCCAACATATGTCAGTTAGATTGGGAAGGAAGGAGAGAGAGAGAGAGAGAGAGAGAAAGAGAGAGAGAGAGAGAGTTTTGAAGTGGGTAGAGAATTATAGAGATGGTGATCTGATGTCTAAACTATTGCTTAGAAGTAAAGGATGGGCAGGAGAGATTTATACAAACGATCGGTAATAAATGGCAAAGAAGGGAACGTCTCATCATCAAGAAGGGTCGACCTTTGACTTTTTGCAGAAACATATGAGAGAGAATCTCTGACCAGTAGTGGATTTTTCCTCTTTCTGACTTTCAAATAGATCGAAGCAATTTATAAATAATTCTTTTGTGAGATTTTTATATTTAATGAGAAGACAATGATGGAGGGCACCACATACAACCACCTTGCAGCACTTAGGGTCACCATTGTTGTGTTGATGCATTTGTTCTGTGGCTATGAAATTCTTTGCACTCTTTCGTTGGTGTCGAAGGAAGAGGATGATATTTGACATTGGTATAAATTTGAAACCACGAATTTTTCTTTTTGTCTCATGTCCATTTTGACATTTGACGAAGACCGTGCATTGTTGGTCTAAAAGGCAAAGTCCTACGAAATGGGGGTTACCATATTTTTTATTTTTGGGTCAACATGAAATGCGGGCATGTGCCGAAGATTGAGAAAAGAAGTGATTTGTCCGCCATTCTCCGACTAGCTTGTGTCAATGAAAGAATGCCAAGAATCATTTAATATAATTCTGTCTTAATTTTTGCACACACATATCAATTTACTATTCAAAATGGAATGACATATATCTATATGACTTGAATCTTTTGAAATAGTATTATGGCCGAGTTTCAACTTTTCTCATAGCCCATTTAATAACTCGGCTTGTGTGTATTATCTTGCTCGTCTGACTACATCCATTCAGTGGACTTTAGAGAAGGAGAAACGCTTTGTTTCAATTTAACTTGCGCATGACACGGCTGCTGATGTTTTCATTGACGCTTTCTTCGTTTCTCTTCTCATAATTATGGCATCATAGACTATCACAGTTAATACAACAAAATGCACCACAGGATCGAGATTAGAAAGTCGAATCGATAGGCTTAAATAGTAAAATCTCCTAGTAATAATTCAGCGTGCAATAGATGCACATCCCTCGTAAACGAGACCAAATTGACGCCGCACCTAGAGCACCAACCACAATCATCCCTCAAAAATGATATAATTAATCCTAAGACCAACATAAAGCTTCCCCCCCACTCATCGGTCATGATCTTATCTACTTTCGATTGTGGCGGTGTTTGGACTCGGAGAGATGGGACGTCGCGTCCTTCGCGAAGGGCGAAGAGTACGGAACACACTGTAATATTCATCGATCGTCATTGTGTACCAAAAGTCCTTCAAACCCAAGATATACCAGAGCTTGAAAAGCCTTATAATTCTCCGGATGTCCCCCTAATTTCAACCTTAAACTTCAGTGGAAAGAGACTGAGAGAGGGAGAGAGAGAGAGAGAGATGGTGTGGCTGTTTGGGCGTGACAATGATAATGCAAACTGCGAAGCAAATCAAAGAAGCAGTTGAAAATAGAGATTAAAAACAACGGCCAAGAAACGACATAAAATAATAGAAAAATGGAATTCCCGCTTAACTTCTGACGGGAAGAAACATCAACGATGGTGAACCGCTTTGCTTTGAAACGTTGCATGCAGAATTCAAGCCCCAGCATTGGCCACGAGAGAGAGAGAGAGAGAGAGAGAGAGAGAGAGAGAGAGAGAGGGGGAGGGAGGGAGTGGTTGGCGATGGAGGAGGAGCCTCCGCTTTGGAAGGAGACGACAAGCGAGTACGAGGGTGTCCTTTCATCTGTGTGAATGGGACGACCGTAATGGCGCACGCCACCGAAATAGCACGAACGAACAAGTGGGATCGAATGCGACCGGCGGAAGGGGACGCAGGAGGAGTCAAAGGTCGTACATGGACGAGCTTGATTGTATATTTTCTAATCATCCTCCGCACAAAAAAGTTGTACCCTCTTATCCACGGACAACGTGATGATAATCCTTGTCTTATTATATACTAAGCTCAGATCAGTGGAGGAACTTGAATTGAGGAAAATGAACAGAAATACTCGCGAAGTGGGTCGAATTTCTGCGCTCCTGTGGTCAGCCGGTCAGATCCTTCTAGAAAATTTAGGGCTACCTACTCCCAGATTCCCTTGTTTTGTTTCAATAGATTTTTGTGGCCAATGTTGAACATGGATCATCTTCTTCTATTATATTTGATTTGATCGGGGTGTCTTTGAGTGATCCGATAGCTTATCACGCCATTCTATCCGCCAGCCTCCAAAGCGTTCTTTGTCTTTTGAGAAAGAGAGAAGGAATGCTCGAGTGTTTGACCGGCCTGCTTTGAGTGTAAGCTATATAAACCATAATGTTTAGGAATATTTAAACATTAAACCACGTAATCATCTCTAATAAATTCAGTAAAGTAGGAGGTTGTGAATTCAAATCTTTTGAGACAAGACTGGCAGAATATCTATATATTAAACCGGAGAATAATAACAGTTTTTTTTTTGGCCAAAAGGTTTCTAAACATATTGTGCCGACAAATTCACCAATTTGGTCAATTTAGTTCTAAATATTTTCATGATTTTTCAATATAATCATTCCAGTCAATTTTAGTCGACAATTATTGATGTGACATTCTACGTGGTTGGATCAAGTGAGGGCAGCCCTTGCTAGAGCCTCAACGACCCCACTAGTTGGAACATCCAATGAAGGGAAAAAAAAAAAAAGAGAGAGAAAAAAAATCAAAATTCAGAACTTTTTTAAAAATTGGAGAAATTATCGATGTCAACGCCAATCATGCAACATAAAACAGTCAATATCCACATTAGCAATTTCCTACCAAAATTGGCCGAAAATGACTACGTCAGTAAAATCTTTAAAAAGCTTAGAATTAAATTAATAAAAATTAAAATATTCATGACTAGATTAGCCATCATACAATGGATTTGGGATTTTTTAAAATTAATTTCTCCTTAAAACGAGATGGTCCTAAACACGTGAGTATAGAAATAGGATGTTCTTTTTCTTCAATTTGTCTGACTTTCACGGATGATGCTTATAATGATAGAGAACACCGAAGGCTGGATTGTTCCTTGGAATATTCGATGATGACGTACAAGTATCCTCTATCTTCTTGTATAAGGAAAACGATTTGTTGAAATTGGTGACTACATTTCATCGCCAACTAATCATACCAAAACCCTCTTTAATTCTACGTAATAAATTTGAAGCAAGAAAAATAGAGGTTTATAAGATTCGGTTCAAATAACACTTTTGATTTTGAAAACCAAATAATTTCATGGATCTCACCAATTTTATAATACTACTTAGATTAGTCGCTTCTATTATAATTATTCATATTCTTGAACATTTTCTAAAAAATAGAAAGCACTGCTCGATCTTTATTTTGCACTGAAGGTCTTTTGTCTCACTCGCTCACGATTCCTCTTGGCTCACCGACTCGCCTGTAAGGTGAGGCATGTAGTTTCAATCTTATGTGCTTGGAATGCTTCTTTGATTCTACCGTGCGTCCGTGCGGATTCAAGGTAATTGAAGCTTGTTAGCTGTCGACTTGGTTGTCACGAAAGTAGCATACGACTGTTCTTTGTGCCGATGCCTATTGTGCTTTAGAATTGTCGTATCTCTTCGTAAATTACGGACGTTGGTTGACCCGCGCCCAGCGCATTAATTAGTCACGAGTCTCGACGCGTTTATGACACGTAATTAGGCGTGCTCGGGTTCAAGCTTAAGCTCGTGCCTGTTGTATCGCATATAACCGGTTCGTTCTTGAAAGATACAGCTCTCATGTCACGTACTGGTCGACCCTCTTCTATGTTTTTCAAGGGAGTGGGTATTAGTTTGGGCCAATTTTCTATATTTTATAAAGAAAAAAATTATCGAAAAAGTCTTATGCATAATATATGATGGTCAGTTCAGTCCTAAATCCTTCACAATTCAATCATAAAACTTTTGACAATTCATCCATTCGGTCCTAAAGTTTTTTATCATATCAATTTAGTCCTATAACTTTAAACAATTTATCAAACTAGTTCTAAACTTTTTAACAAATTGTCAATTTTTGTTCTTTTGGCAAATTTTAGCCAACATCACTGATATGGTGGCCTGATTAGTGCCATCCATCATACTTTCTCCCATTAGTATTGACGTGAATAATTTTTTTTTAAAAAAAAATTATTTATTAAATTTTTTATTGTTTTTTTTTTTTTCCCTTTCTCTTTTTACACACAATCGACGAGGCCACCAGCTTTTGATCGAGGGCCGCCAAGCCCTTGCCCACAGTGGGCAAAGGCTTGGCATCTCTCGCGCAAGCGCACATTGGGGCCCACGAGGGCTCACGACACCTTCATCAACCAACCACAACAAGGGCTCGCAACACCCTCAATGGCCGTCTATTTGAAACCAGTCGGGCCTGGGGGAGGAGCAAAGTGCCGAGTCCTAGTAACCGGCATGCTCTTCATTCTTGTGATACTTTCATCCTTTTCTGTGGGCATTAAGAATATTGTTTATAATTTTGATGAGGAGGGAATATGTGGATTGACGATCATATGAGAACGCGTTTGTCATCTTTCTTCAATTGTATTTTGGAAACGTTAGCGACGGATAAGATCGTTTGAAATGACTCTCTGCATGAGCTGGGGAAAACTATGCATGCTTGGACGTATACTTAGTAAATGTGGTTTATCAAATTACTAATGTTACCGTTGACAAATCGCGATTCAAGCAGTTGTTATTTTAGCAAGTTTTTCCTTTCCTCTACAGCAAAGAAAAAAACATTTGGAGCCAATGCTTGCCAATTTAGGGGATGATGAGAAGATGATGGAATCGGGATTTGAAAATCCCCAGGACATTCCTAGTCACAGCTGGTTGAAAAGGGGATTGGACGCTTCCTGAAACCGATATGGTGTAAGGCCAGGAAGACACTGGAATGGAGCTGATCGTGGTAATGCTTCCTACTCTTGCACTACATGCTTTCTGTGAATTCCTGGAGTCAGGAAACTCTTATTTCGTTCCTTAACCTGGGATGGAGGGAGAGATTTTGTAGCTTTAGAGTACACTGAAGCATGTTTGCCATATAGCGTTCACATAGTTTATCCTGTTTCGCTGTTTGACGCAGGATTTGAGAAGGAACTATTCAAAAGGATGAAGGAGAAACGAGCATCAGAGAGAGAAGCTTGTCTATGGTCGGTGGCGGATATGTGACAGTTTCCAGGCCGTAAGATCTAAGGCTTCTCATCTTACGCTTCGGCATGAAGTCTGAGTGAAATCAAGTAAATGTGCAAAACCCCTTCACTTTCGAGATAAAATTGGTGGAAATGGTGCTCTCGTCTTTGGTGCACAAAAGGTTGCTCTTCTCTGTTTGTCGAAAGCCTGATCTGATGGATTTGCTAATTCCTCGAATACAAAAAAAAATTTCATCTGAGGGTGCACATAGGTTTTGTCCGACTATGACTATGCCGTGGGAATTCATTTTCGATGTTTGTGATTGACAGATAAGGTCTCTCAACCGTTGCATAATTGACTTTTAAGGATGCACATAGGTTTCAATGAACTAGTTTTTTCTTGTGTTTATATCTTATGAATTGTGTATTCAACTGGGTAAAACATTACAATGCTATAAAAGTTTCTCGTAACAGCATTCTTTTCTTATGCCCTTTTGGTGTATAAGTTTAATGATGCCAAAACTGCAGCTCCAGAGGATCATCGGAGTTGACCGCTACTGTGATTTTCTATCTGTTTCAACTTTATAGAAGGAACCCTTATACAAATCACTTGTTCGGTTTCTTCTGCCATGCAATCAGTGCAACGAGTTTATCTGTGGTTCCAAACACAAAAGCAGTAGTTGCAGAGGGCACGTTAAATCTTTCTTATGTTCATTATTCCATCACAAGTAGCCAACCATGTTACAACTTCAACACAAACTTGTCATGTTCATTGAAGCCAACAGTACACTCACAACTCTTTAAGAAGCTTGTATCCAGATGCTGTTTTCGGGTCACTTGCACATGTGCTGCGACTTCAGGGAAGGAGCAGTATCTTGCCAATGTGTTTGCTACTCTCAATGAGCCGGTGCGCTTCCGCTGCTTCGGATAGAGAAAAACACTTGAAAACCACAGGCTTCACCTTGCCTTCTGCGACTGCCGGCCAAACATTCTGCTCGACCTCCTTCATGATTGCAGCTTTATTTTCTGGACTTCTGTATCGCAGGCCAGCAGCTACAAATGCATAATAATACCATCATAAAATAGTATACAAGCGACATGAAAACAGGGACAATGGCTATGTTCTGCAGAAGGAAAAAAAGTGAATGCAAATCAACCAGCAGAGAAGTTTCTTTTTCTATAAGTTGAGATCCACTCTTTCAAATGATACATGCATTAGAGACTAGTTATGAACTGAAATTAACCATAATAGAGCGCAAATGTTGGTTCACATAATGACCAGAAACCACAAGAAAACTGAAGTTAAAAATCCAGTAACAATGTAGCAGTTACAGTACCTTGGACTGTCAGACGTTTGGCGAGCAGACCTCTCAGATCGACCTGCGTCACTACTCCGCTCAGAAAACCAATGATGAAGAGCCTCCCATCGAAATTCAAGCAATCGAGGTTCCTCTGTAAGTAGGATGCTCCGATGCAGTCCAGAATGACATCGACCCCTGTAATAGAAGCAGTTCTTTTAGTGGCAAGCCTTTTGAACATTTATGCTAGCCGAACACAAGCATCTTGCCATGCTGCGACTTCATTCAACGTCATTTGCAGACTAATATCTTGAAAATTTTGTAAGAGTGGTCAAAATATGAGTAATCAAGGAAGAAATCAATGCGATTCCTCCACACACTGCTTTTTCGGTCATATCATCATCTGATGAAGTTTCCATGCGTAGCTCTTTATGAAAATCTCGAATCTTTAATGAATCAGAAAGACGGCATGTCATTGATGAGAACTCTTTGAGCGTGGAGGCAAAGGAAATTACAGTCAGAAGAGGGCGTCATATACCTTTCTGTTCTGTTTCCTCCTTTACTCGCGCGACAAAGTCCTCGGTCTTGTAATTGATGCATACGTCAGCTCCGAGATCCTTGCAAGCAGCTAACTTTTCCTCACTACCTGGCGTTCAAGAAATAGCAAAGATAGATCAGCAAGTATAATTAGTTTGCAAAAACGAAATTTTGATGTACCTGCCGTGACAAAGACTCGGGCACCATGGTACTTCGCTATTTGGATCGCCAAAGTGCCGATCCCGCTGGAACCTCCATGAACCTAGACATCAAAAGGCATCAGTTCACAGCTTATGTAGTCATTTGTGCACGAGAGACTCATTTGGGCAAAAAGCATAATGGACGCTAGAACATCGGACGCTTGTGCACTCGCTTTCTATTACAGAACGGATTGTACCGATTTGATGATACAAGGACTGATGAACTTCTGCTGAAATGAAAACAACAGAAGAGCTGCAATAGTCACTTCACTGAATGACTCCTACATTCTACCAAACTTAGATTAAGAATAAACGAAGCGATGATGAAAAATTATTTCGAAGTAGATGCTTTAACTGAATATAATAGTTAGAAGTTCTAGATAATACACCAAATGATTCGACAAGCAAGCTGAGAAAAGTTACCAAGAATGTTTCTCCAGCGGAGAGCCGACTCATCATGAAAACAGTGGACCAAACGGTGCATGCCACCTCTGGCAAACTCGCCGCATCTGTGATAGAGATGCCTGGCGGAACCGGAAGCACTTGTCCCTCTGGTACAGCAACTTTCTCGGCATATCCTCCCCCGCTGAGAAGAGCACAAACCTGTAGTTGAATCATCCAAATAAATCACATCACTCATTGAACGAACAATACCGGGTCACAAATTTCGGAATGAACTAAAACGCAGGGGATCAAACTTTCACATATTCATCTTAAAGAACAAAATTTGGCACTCAAATTGGAATCAAACCCATGATCCCCGCATCCTGATCAATATCATGATTAGTGTCATTGCTCATGTCTTGCTCATATCATCTTTTAATTTGTCTTCAATCCTTTCTAATGAACTTTTGCCTCATCCTCAAATGGATAACGCAGGAAAAATTGCAGATCTTTTTCCGGCTTTTGGGTTTCTGCTCGTAATTTTTCTAGACTTCGGGTCAGAAAAAAGAATGACATCACCATTTCAGCAGTCGTGATTTTATGAGCAACACCTCTGGATCAATCATCTATTGAATGCATCAAACGTCACCTACGGAGATAACGTTTCCTCACAGACACTGTACACGATTAAGCATCTTTTAAAACATTCATCATCCTTTGGGAACAATAAAAATTTCATGAATCACCCAAACAGGCAAGACTAAGCTCTCATTGAACAAACAGACAGGATCCCAGTACTAAAAGCAAAACTCATTGGCCAAATCGAGAATCACCTGATCTCCAATTCTCCAACGAGAGACATTCTTGCCTACGGCTTCTACGACACCGGAGCATTCAAGACCCAGGTATGTGCTCGATCCTGGTGGAGGAGGATAAAGGCCTTGCCTTTGATATGTGTCACCTGAGTTCAATGCCGAAGCTGACACTCTGATCAGCACCTCATCTTCTTTGATCTCTGGGTCTCCCACCTCTTGGATCCTGAGAACTTCTGGTCCACCTTCACTTGTTATCACCACAGCCTTCATCCTCTTTCTCAGCACTTGTTGAATTTCTGGCTTTTTTAGAAAGATTCTGTGAGTGAAAAACTAAAAGGTCAACTCTGATTTATGACGGTGATATACCAAAAACCTGTGAATTTCATACACCACGCTTGAATACGACTAATGACTTCTGGACCTGCGTTAGGGAGTGCACAGACACTTTGTTCTCCAGTTTAATGAAGACCAATCGACCCAGAGAGAGAGAGAGAGAGAGAGAGAGAGAGAGAGAGAGAGCTTGAAATTAATCATCTATGATTGACCACTCTAGCAAATTGTTTAAGAATTCATCGTATGAAAGGTCTATCGATGGTGACATCCTCTTAACTCTTATTTGACGAATCGACATCATGACGAGGGCCAAAAATATAAAACTGAACAACTGATAACTCAAATGGAATCTTGCATTCAGCATAGGGACACTGATGTGGACGCAGGATCTGCATAAGTAGAATATACAAATAGCCGGCAGTGGCAAGTAGTAGCCCAGAAAATCAAACTTCAGGAGCGCCATAGAATTTCCGCCATCTCATGAATCTCAACCGGTAAAATAAGTTAAGGGGGTTAATTTGGTGAGGATGGTGAATTATAACTCAAACCAACCATCCACTGGAGTTCAATTGAGGTGGAACACTCGATCTTTCCCCAGATCAACAAGAGCTCTTCTGAGTTGGCTATGTCTAAGTAAATGAATTTGGGCTTGACAAAAATCTCATCAATCTCGTGGATCATGTTGAAGTCAAAATGCAGGGTCACAACATGAAACTAATTGCATTTTGTGGCATGAGGAGTCAAACTTGCTCCCTTGCCCATTATGCAACTTCGCCCGTCCATAGGTCCATGATCTAATTTTCCCTAAAACCCCACCAAAATTCAAACTTCGTCACATTCCCTGATTAGCAATGGCCAATGGATTGGCCATTGCTGGCCCAAGCATGGCACGATTGGGCCCGTACCTGGCACGGTCCCCCATGTGAGGGACCGGGTAGGCCCGGTCAGCCCCTTCGCTCCCGGGCCACTTTGCGGATGGGCCTGAGCCAGCCGAAGCCCAAAAAAGATTATTGGGTCAAATGTGGCCGCATGAGCCCAAAAAGAATTAAAATGGGGCCTTTGGCCACTGTGGCCACGTGAGAAACGAACACTGACCCGCGGCGGTTCAATCCCAGCTTAAGCTTATGACCCAAAAAAAAAAAAAAAAAAATTCCCAGCTTGAGCCGACTCCATTTATACAGCACCAGTACCCCGCAAACCAAAAAGAAGATCCATCTACAAGGCAAACGAGCAAATCAAGTAATAAGAAACTAAATTTTTTTAAAAATAAATTGTTTGGATAGGAAAAAACCATACTTTAAGGGTTCATCTGTTTCATGGAAAACTTACGTTTTAATAAAATATTTTCTTAAAAATATTCACTTGTATTGCTTATAAAAATATATGAATAAAAAAATGTTTTCATCATCCACAAAAATATTAAGACGAAATATCTATCGTTAACTAATTATTCCAAGTAATATAATTAATCATTTTTTAGAAAAAAAAAAGAATTAAATTATTTATTTTTCACGAAATGGATGAATCCTAAATATTTTTACATCTTCCTTGATCTTGTTAACTAATTATTCCAAGTAATATAATCAATCATTTTTTAGAAAAAAATAAATAAATCATTCATTATTCATGAAAAAACCCAAAATGGGTGGATCCTATATTAAATTGAATTAATTTAAAAAATACATCTTCCTCGATCTACTAACTTAATAATTTAAATCTAATCTAGCTAACAAATGGTAAATGTTCATGGTGCTGACATTTCTGATTTGAGACCACAGGCTATCATTAAACAGCAAAAGTTACATTATTTCTAGCTCTGCTGCACTCTTTCAGTGTACTTGCAGTTCAGTTGGTCAGAGAGAGGGACTGCAAAAACAGTGCATAACACCATTGTCTGTTGCCTTTCCTTAGCTGGAAAAAGTCGATCTTTTCTCGAGGAACTCTGCGCTGCCAATCGGGGTCGGGGGAGCTGCGTAATTTGAATTCAAAACAGTGGGGATGATTTTTGAGGAGTCGCGCAACGGCTGTTTTTTTTTTTCTCTCTCTCTGAAAGCTGCTTTTTGGCCTTTGAGCCAATGCACAGCGCAACGTCTTCCGATTCCTCACCACCTCCTCCATCGGCAGGAGGGCGTCCCCCCCAAATTCGCTTTTCTCTTTTCTGCGCTTCCGAGGTCTTCTGGGACATAGGGCACCACCCCCTCGTAAGCAGTAAAGATCCACGGAAGTTGTCGCTTTTCCTTTCTGCAACGGGCAAGCCATTTGACAAAATCTCCCTATAGCTAATCCTCCTTTTTGGTTTGTCTATCATGAAAAGAAAAAAAAAGAAGATTCCACCATATATCATCAGGAGAATATTAATCATAGGATATGCAGATTAAGGTTTGCTATCTTTTATCGTAACATTACATAATCTTTATCTCAATGGTTAAACGCAGTTTAACATCTTATATTTGAAAAGATAGATAAATAGTAAAGGTACCATTTGAATCTTTAGCCGGAAAACATAGATAAATCTAATCTATTTGGAATCTTCCAATGGGATTCTGAATTATAGCTGGAAGCAAGAACCTCAATAATTCTAGAGCATGCTTAGGTATTTGTCCTTGGGAAAAATTCTACTTTAAATGACTTGAATTAGAAGTCACCACTTATTTCATCGCTTTTGCGGATCTAGGTCGCGGCACTCTTTTTGAGATTTAAACTGCAAATACTTGTAAAGAGCGTTTGTAATTTACAATTAGTGTATATGATATATCTAATATATTGAGAACAAAATCACATGCTTTGATCCATAGTTCAATATATATTTCGAGTAAAGAATCTGACAATTACGTCCATCAAGTCACAAAATTAAAGCCAAAAATCAAACGTCATTTGCAAGCAAATAAAGTCAAACGCCGCAATCGCATCATACAAACTCCAACATGGCCCTTACTCTCACGAAGGTAATAGGAAGCAAAAGAAATTTGTATTTATTTTATTTTATTTTGGTTTTAATTGGAAAAGAGGGAATTGATTGATTGATTCCATCGTGGGGGTCAACGACTCCACCGGGCAGGTAGTCACGGGCTTCAGAATATGATGCCGCTCGATAGAATAAGAGTCCCATTCAACACAGTGAAAAATCTCTTCATGTGCTCTTGTGATCATGCCAATTACTTTGATTACTTTTCACTTTTTAAATCAAATTCGATCTCAATAATCAAACCCATCGTTCCCCATTATATAATATCTTCGGTGTTAGATTTCTTTTGCCTTATACCCCTCAAATGCGCATCTTAACAAAAATCTGTCATTCACGTGCGTGTCTTCTATGTTAAGTTCGCTCCATATTAACCACACATATTCCTTCAACAACAATGTCATCTCAACTTAAATCTCCACCTTGGAGTGAAGAGTAACATCTGCCCTTTAGACCCCACCTCAAGTCGCCTTGTCGTTTAACACCTCCAAGAAGTCACAACCGAGATTCCTTCCTCTAGATGTTGATCAAACATCATTATATGTTGAGCCCACCAATCCACAGTTGGCATTGACACCATTTGTTGGGTCAATGTAGTAGTCCAATACCTCGATCTAGGAATATCATTAAGAGGAAATCAGAATTTGATCCCGTCAACGTATCTAGTCTACTTTCGCTAAATAACATAAGCTAAAGATGTATACATTTTTTTTCTTATAATTTAACAGTACCTAATCTCCTTGCACTTAGGCTTTTGGACCCAAACGGTTCGCACATCGAGCCACCTCGTGTGCCGAGAGTTGGGTCACAGCACCAGCAAATCCCGGCCCTATGTTGCTGAAGGATGACCCCATTTTTCCAATACAACTTCCACAGAAACCGCAAGGGACGCTTTGGTAGACGCCTTCGTTTCATGGGGTCGGTCCCCCCTCAAGAAAATAACAAGAAGAAAAAAAAATGAAAGAGAAGCAGGTGGTGTGATTGTCGCATCCACCAAAAGCCCTTGGTAATAATCTCTTTTGCAAGTGATGTCAATCACACAGGTACTGAGGTACATACTCATGTCGAACTTTAAGTAATCATCAGTAATCGCGCGATTTTTGACTAATGGCCCTGGATAAATTTCGCTTTCGCGTCCCCTCGGGTGTACATGTACCGGTTCATAAAGCGAGTTTTGATTGTCTTCAGAGAATTTCTTAAGCCGCCGCTGGATATCATCTAGTCACTGTTGCTATCCATATGTCCAAAGCAACCAATGAAGCTCGATGTTTTGATCTTTCAACAGGACAAAAACCTATTCCGAATGATGAGCTTGATTGTTGTTACAACCACTCCATTAACAAAGCCAAGACAACATAGGCGGAGTGAGAGAAGGCAGCTCTGCCATTGAAGATCCAAGTGCAAATACTGTTCTGTCCAAGCCCTCTGTAGTCGATGATGGACTCGCAGAACATCAATCGTTTGCCTTCATATCAAAGCTACGAGATAGGGGTTGATGACATAGAGATTAGTAAGGCACTCGAGTTATGTGAGTGCGCAGACTGGAGTTTAGCGTCATGATTTATCATTAATTATTAGTTTTCCTTATCATTCATTGTTATTTTTAAGTTGATTCAAGGAAAAAATGAAAAAAAACTTATCATTTTCATTTGGTCGATCCTAATCAAAGAATTAGAAGGGTAAAACGAGGTTGGGAAATGTCGGTCCCCGTCCCTGTCGACGCTCCAAACCGGATACAATGTGTCGTAGGACTAGTGTGCTGCTATGACGCTAAGAAGACCAAGGCACAGGGTTGTTGCGATGCAAGGAAACCGGTGGCCCCCTATGGAGACTCGTCCAAGACAAGATTTTTATTGTGAAGGACTAGGCGTGAGAGCTGAAGACTCTTTATCATTTTGGCTAAGATCTCTGGTTCGGGGTCTCTTATCTGTCAAGACCGAGTCTCTGCAAGCAAAGCCTAAGCTTTTCCTTTTTTGTGGATTAACCCTATACAAGGCAAGAATCAAATCATGTCATTATCATGGGGAGGACGAGAGAACACCCTGGCATCCCTTCATCCTGAACAGAGACATGCCATCTTCCTTCAACCGCCTGAAGAGAATGGATTATTATATAAATTTCACGTGAAACGAAGAATCTTGAATGGACGTGTGTGGGAGCCAAGTTTGCGTCTTTAGTGAATTATTTCGGTATATGTAAAAAGTGATTTGAGATATCTCATATTTACTGAAAAAAATATGTAGCGGTCCAAATCTAATGTGCTGTAAGATTCTATGGAATTAGGTGATTAAGAATTTAGGAATATAAAGTTGGCTCTATTCTATCCAAATTATATTATTTTTTTCTTGAAAGAAAGAGTAATCTTTATCTCTTCCCAAACCAAATGGACAGAACTGTTCCAATTGCTCGCAAGAGATGAGCAAACTTGTATGGATCTGATGACCCCACGCGCACGCACACGCTCTCTCTCTCTGCTTTGATCCTTTCTTTTTTTCCTATTTGTACCCTGTGGTCCGGCTATGTATAGAATATAGAGAACATGGACCAAATCTAGACCCTTTTCTCTCTCTCTCAAGACTCTTCCTCATCCTCTCTGTACCAACCACTCTCTCTCTCTCTCTCTCTCTCTCTCTCTCTCCATATGAAAATCTCTTCTTCTACCGCTCCTGTTGCCGTTTCAAAAGTGTCCATAGCTGAGCCAGCCAAGAAAGCGAGTATGAAGAGTGCAGGAGCAATAAAATACAGAGGGGTAAAGTAATGATAGTCACGTCCTACCATACAAAGACCTTACTTCAATCCAACTCTTGCTCCATATTCAATTCCCACATCTTAGCCTATCATTCAATTTGCAGAGAGAGACAGAGATAGAGAGCGAGACTCTTTCTTGGCCAAGAAAATATTAAATTTCTTGATTTTTCTTGGGTGCCTCAAGAAATGACCGAGGTACTCCATTCCCCATCTCACTTCCCTTCACCAACAAGCTCGGCCTCAGCTCCATGTGCACCCCCTAATAATAATACCCATCATGACTCTTACCACCACCAACACGGCCTTGGTCTTGGCCCTTCAATACAAGTCCTAGTAGCATCCCAACAACAACAGAGAGGGTTGAATACACGACCAACGCAAATAGAAGAAGAAGAAGAAGAAGAGGAGGAGGAGGAGAGAGAAAGGGACAGAGAGGGAGAGGAGGGAGATCAGCTGTCTGTATTGGCCCTTTTGGTGACTGCATTTAGGAAGTCATTGGTTGGGTGCAGCATTAGTGGGGGTGGGGGAAGCAGAGATATCTGTGCTGCGGCAATGGAGATTGGTGTGCCCACTGATGTTAGGCATGTTGCTCATGTCACCTTTGATAGGTTCGATGGGTTTCTAGGCCTTCCTGTTGAGTTTGAGCCTGAGGTTCCCAGAAGAGCCCCTAGTGCCAGGTGACTCTTTTTGAAAATTCTCTCACTGATGGGTCGATTGTTCTTCTTGGGAAGAGGCCTGGTTGTTTGATCAAATGCATTCTGAAGTTGGTATTTTCCTTTCTTGTTTGGGGAATTCGAATTTGGGGGTATAATACATACTGGCATTTTCTGTGTCGATTTTTGAAAATCTTGTTATGGGCGTCTGATGATTGTGCTTTACCTGGTCTTTTAAAATTGCATCATGGCGGTCTGATGATTGTGCTTTATCTGGTTTTTGAATATTGTATTATGAGGGTCTGATGATTGTGCTTTTCCCGAACAACAGGAGCATTCCAGTACAAATTTTGGGGTAATTCTAGTTCATATTTTGAGATTGATGTTCTCTTCTCGTGCATGAATTTAGAAGTTTTGTCGGGCAGTCAGATACATGGATTCTCCCCCGTTTCCCCTTTCTGCTTGTAACTTGAATGGCTTTGTTGATTAGATTTCTTGCTCAGCATCTTCTCAGTCACCAGAATTTATACATGAAAATGCTTCCTTTTTTTTTTTTTTTTTGTGCTTTTTTTCATATTGCGTTGTCGAAGATGATGTAGGATGCGGTTGTCTGACCATGTATGGCCTATCTGTATAAGTTTGTGGAAAGCAATTGTTTGTTCGGTTCAAATTTCAGCTATCAAGTGAGCTGATTGTCAGTTTCCCAATTATCTCCTTGTTTTATTTATCTGTCAACACGTGTATAATTATCACCTAACACTGTGTTAACTTTTCTCCGAAGCAAAGTTATATTTTCACCTTTTGCAAATTATTATAGTCTATGTCTAAACTCTGACTTCATTCATGACGTGTCATTGTTCAAGGGCTTTTGTATTTCTCCAAAAACATTAAGTCAATTAGCTGAGTCAGCTTTTTTGATTGCCAAATGGAGATGTAAACCACCATGAGTTGCATTTGTCCGTGTTAAACTCCATTACTGAATGAACGATGTTGTCTGGGCTAAAAAAAATTAGCTCGCCCTGTTCTAATTATCTGCTGTTATTGTCCACAACCAATCAATGGCGTGAGTTTTATTCTTTACATAAATGATTTACCCGTCAAGGGTAGGCAATTTTACTGCAACTTTTGCGTGGATATATTGTGGTGGAAGCCATCTAAAATTGACTTTCTGGCCTTTTGATGTACTATCAGCTAGTAGACTAATCACTCCTTTGTTGGCATGAAAATCATCTCCTTGATGATACTTAACGATTTCAGAAGGATCGCAACAACAATGATGAGAAAATCAGTTTAGCTAGCGAAATAATAGAGAAAAGTTAAAGCAAAATGCATTCTTTTCTGTGTCATTGCTGTCTGGATCTTTCATTTTCCTCTGCTAATCAAGGCCTGTCCATTGTCGTGTTGACAAACCCATGCAGCAAAAGGAAATTTCTTGTACCCTGGCCCAACAACGAAAGATCGTCCAAATTGCTTAATTACACGCTCTCTGCCAGAAAACGTCTGCACTCAGTTTTGTAGCTTTTTGTTGGCCAGATCAATAATGTGTTTGTCATTCCATATCTGCAGCACAACTGTCTTTGGTGTTTCAACGGAGTCTATGCAACTTTCATTTGATTCTAGGGGGAATAGCGTGCCTACGATACTACTCCTGATGCAGAGGCATTTGTATGCTCAAGGAGGCCTAGAGGTACCTATATCCTCTCTTCTGGTTTAGAAGCTCTCGCATTCAATTCAGTTCCTTCCTATGAGTATCTGCCTTCCTTGAGCATAACCACTGTAATATTTCTTTTGGAAGATTTCTGCAGATTGAGGAAAAACATGTGGGGTCTATTGATCTCCTTAATCGCAATGTATGACCTTGTTGTCTTTTATTGTCCAGGCAGAGGGAATTTTCAGGATTAATGCTGACAATGGCCAGGAGGAGTACGTTAGAGAGCAATTGAACAGGGGAGTGGTACCCAACGGCATTGACGTGCACTGTTTGGCTGGTCTTATAAAGGTGACTTTTTGGCCTTTCGTTAAGTGGGTAGCTTTTGATTTCTTACAGAAATTACTTTCAAGATCAAATTTTTTATGTGTGCTTGTCTGGCTAGCCTCATGGATGCATTAGGTTACCAATTTTCTGGCGTTGTTTATGTACCTGTATTTTCAAGGTCGTTAGGTTGGTTTGTGATTGAAATTTGCCGGTGTCTCTTTTTCTTGATGAATGAAATTGGTCTTTGTCCAGGCTTGGTTTAGAGAACTCCCCAGTGGCGTTTTGGACTCACTCTCGCCGGAACAGGTAATGCATTCGCAGTCAGAAGAGGATTGTGCTCGGCTCGTGACGCTACTCCCCCCAATGGAAGCCGCTCTCTTCGATTGGGCCATCAATCTAATGGCTGACGTTGCTCAGTTTGAACATTTGAACAAGATGAATGCACGCAATGTCGCAGTGGTGTTCGCACCCAACATGACAAAGGTGAGCGGAATTTGTTCTCAGTATGATGGTGAATTAGCATGCCGGTGCACTAGGGGCCTTTAAATTTGGAGTCGACAAGATCAATGGTCCTGCATTGATTGTCGATAGATTTACTCTAAAACCAATACGACACTCTGTTCTTATCAAATTTAAATGGAAGTCAGACTTTAGTGGGATTGCAATTCTTTGTTTCTTACAGAAGTAAGGTTTGTTTGAGTCATCTGAATGAGCACATAGTCTAATGCATTATTATGGTTGTGCTGTTTGAGCAGATGGCTGATCCCTTAACAGCTTTGATGTATGCTGTTCAAGTGATGAACTTCTTGAGAACTCTTATCGAGAAGACACTGAAAGAAAGAGGCGACTCCCCCATTGAGTATCCACCTCCTCTTAAAGCGGATCCTTCTGATGGCACCAGGCCGCAGAGTTCTTCTGTCCCATTGTCCGAAGAAGCCGAAGCTGAAGAGGGATGCAGAAAAGAGGAACTTTATGTGAAGGAAGAACCTGCTGCAGAGTGTTCTTCTCGTTCTGCTGAACACGAACTTCTAACCGAAAGTGAGCCTCAAAAGTTATCCTCCATAGAGAATATAATCCCCAGTGGAAACCACGCTCTAGTCGACAGTTGCCCCTGGGAAGCTGTGTCCCAAATTCGTTCGCTAAAGAGTGAAGTCCGCAATGGTCCTTCGAACGGTTCAAACGAGGCCATGCTGAGGATCATTCCGAAGAGCAGTTCCAATTTCAGGAGAGGATTGACGAAGGTGAAAGAGGGGCAGGTTGTTCAGAAAGCAACACCGGCTGAGAAGGGCAAAATCATCGGCAACATAAATCCAAGGGCAGATTTAAGGGAGGCTTGGCGATGAAGGGGGTCTGGTGGGTTCATAGGCGGGTTCAATCCGGGTCGGGGAAATCGTCCAACTGATCAAAGTTGGCATGCTGTGTATTGTCCTTTGAGAAGTGCTTTTGTTTCTAATCTCAACGTGTGCTTGTAGAAAGTGGTCTTTTTATCTGTTGATGTCCTGGAGTATCCCTCACATCGTGTGGAGCAGTCCCTTGTGCATTTCTAACATGGTGCTAGGCTTGGACTAGATCCAGTCCTTTCTTTCAGTTAACGTGAAGGCAAGCAGACCCTTGCTCCACGTAGAAGTTGAATTAACAATACAATGAGTTGTGTTAGTTTATTCTTCGATATGACCAGCAAAACCGTCGAACTGATGAACAATTTCTGCATCCGAAGACGAGGATTTCTGACCAAAAGATGGAAAGACGTGCTCTGAAGTTTCCATGGCTTGGAAATTGTAAACTTGCGTATGCAAAAATGCAAGACGCATGGATGAGAAATTGCACATATGATGAGTTCTAGCAAGGGATATTTCTTTTTCCCTCTCTGGTCATCAGAAAAATTGCTTTAGATAAGCTAAACTTGAAATACTCTACTTACCATGCGATAGAGTTGAAATGACAGTCAAAACCCGAGTTGGTGGTCAATACATAAGATTATTTGCATTTAGTTGTAGAGGGACTCGAACTTGTGTTATGTGCATCTAATTTACGTGCAAAACTTCGTTCTTTAACCACTAAGCCAATTCCATAAAGTTAACAAAGAATTATAATACATCACTTCATGCCCATTCGAAAGAAGACTGAAAAGTGTTTTATGACAATTGAAAGGTGGGAGCGGGCAATGATAACTATTCCAATGGGCGTTATCCTAAAAGCCCCAAAACAGTTTGAATTGTTCAGTTAGAGCCATACTTAATTTAAGAGTGAGCATAGGCCAGAAGAACCGAGCCTCAAGGCATTTTTCGCCCAGACCAGAACAAGCCTAATGCAAGTATACCAAAAAGACGTAATTAACATGTTACAAATTCGAGACCTACAAATTGCATTGAAATATACTAATTTCTGGTACTTTATTTTCGATAAAGGCGTAACTTTTGATCTAGATAGAGTTTAAGCACGAACTAAAGGTGTTTAAAGTCTCTTTCCGTCTCAAAATCACTTTTGTTTCCATATGTTTTCGGCCACGTTTTCGAATTCAACTCACATCAGCACATCACTTTACGCTAAATTATGTTTTCTAAAGTTAGTTGGGGGCAGAGGAGTTCATTTGTCCAAGAACACTCGTACAACGGGAGGCTCTTTTGCCTAGTCCTCCTCGTAAATGAAAATAGGGGTACATCCTACCCAAGTGACGGTCCATTAATGACCAAATTCCCTGTCCAGCAGATATGTCCGCCAACAGATCGCGGATTGCCATTGGCTTCTGGTTCTTTTGTGCGACAACATTGAGATTTCGCAGATTCTTCTCTATTACACCAACCTTTTTTCTAAGGAGCTTCTAGCTTGAGAAGCTGAAGTTTTGGCTCTACCGCATGCTTGAATTAGCAAACTTCCCCTGCTCAGTCCATCAGCACATAGTTCATAAAAAGGTCTATGAAAAATAAGTATACATAATTAAGATTTGGAATCCTAAGCAAATCGAGTCGCTTCTTGTCACATCACGGCGGAGATGATCAATATGGAAGTATTCAGGACCAATGACGCCCGGATTGGCCGAGAAAAAAAAAAGGACAGGAGCTAAAATCCCGGCTCTGCCCTATTGGGCCCCAAAATTGGGCTGGGCTGAGCCCAACTTTTTAGCTCCCATGATATTTTGCTCACCCCTAAGTTAGTTCCCGTATGCGTGTAATCTAGTCAATGGTTCATTCACAGCTCGATTCAAACTCGTGAAATCATAAAGATGGCATAATCCCAATTATCATTAACTAACTGGGGATGTAAGAGGGACTGATCTAGGGTCGCAGACCTTCTCCTACACCCAACATGTTAACTTTGTGCTCGTCCTCAAACCATTATGGATAGGGGTAATCGGTTTCAAGATGGATAAGTTTTAAATTTCTACCACATACCTTACTTTATTATAACCGGTTTTCTTTTTTTGGACTCGTACACTACCTTGTTTGCAATGGAACTTATTTTGGAACCTACTCGATTTTATTTTCGGTTTGGTTCCATGGTCTATCTTGTTTGCACCATAACCTATTTTGATATCTTATAAGACTTCGAATTTTGCATAAATATGTGAGAAAACAACAATGTAATTCTCTTAATTTATATTGAAACATTAAGCACATGTAATGAACTTTTTAACTAAACAAAAAACTGAGGATCCACAAGACTACAAGAAAAAATATATATATATCAATTTCGGACTCACTTTACTCAAGTTTGCGTTGCGTCGGTGATGGTGGCAAGCCTTGTGACAACGAGATGAAAAAAGGTGAGCTAAGTTGCATTCCTGCAGGTTGCGACGTCAATGGTGGCAACTACAAAGTCTACAATGGTGGTCAGGAATATAGAGAGAGACTAAGATAGAGGGCCGACTAAGAAGGCAGATTGCACGAAGAGAGAGAGAGAGAGAGAGAGAGAGAGGCGACTTTTTTTTTTTTTTTTAAACATTAGTAAAAATTGGTTCCAAAACCGGTCTAATCGACTTGATTCCCAAGTAGGCCTTTATAACCAAATTGGTTTCAACCAATTCCTAAAAAATGAAACCTGTTCCTATACTTATTTTTCAAGTGGTCCAATTCGGTTCTTAGGTAAATTTGATCTGATCGCACACCCCAATTACGGGTTTTAACATGACATTTGAAATTGGACTTAGCTGAGCGCCCACAAACTGTCTGAATAATTTCTTTAATTAATTAGCATTTCACTCTAGATATATAATTTACAAAAGCAACTATTTGTTCAAAGTTCAGGCGTCATCGTAAGATCTCCAATTTAAAAAATCTACAAAATCATAAGTATGATATTAGACCTGTGGAGGGACATAAGGTTTTAGAATGAGAGATGGGATGGGCCCTTAAAGCTCATCAGAAGCCCATAAGTTCACGAGGCCCATCGTGTAGCCTCGATCGGAGACGGTTTCGGAGCGGAACCGATGAGCTTGTTTTCTCCGTCGGAGGCTCCGAGATCCTCTCCCCCTCCCTCTCTCGGCAGCAACCCAGCTCCGCCTCTCTCGCCTCCCCGCGGCTCGCCGACCCCGAATCGCCGCCGACCTCAGCCGTCGCCGCCGTCGCCGCCGCGAGCTCGCCGGTCGGCGGTCCGAAACCGAAGTGAGCGTCGCTCCCCCCCCTTCCTGCCTGCGCCCGTGCTTCCTAGCGTTCGCGAATTGCTTCGTTGAAGAGTCATGCGTCGACACTGCTATCTCGTCGCGATGTCTCATGGCTTTTCGCCGTTGCCGTCGTCGCTGTCGTCGTTTGCAGGTAGAATTTTTCCCCGCGGGAGCACGTGATCGGGAAAGCACCCTCGTCGAGCGCTGAATGATTTTGTTCAGGCGCGTGGTGACGTCCGCCATGAATGCCGTTTGCTTCCAGAGGACATTCGCCGCCGCATCGTCGCCGCTGGTCCCGGTACAACTCCCCTCGCGCATGTGAGATCCTCTTCCTCTTCATTACGTTGTGCTTCGAGCCCGATGGAGTTGAAAAACTCCGTCACTGATAAATAGACCCCAGGAATTTGTCGGTATAATGCTATGGAAATGAGAATGCAGTTTGTGGCATTCTGTCTTATTCTGGTGAACTATAATTTTCCGTATGCCCTACAACCTTATGAATTAGCACCTTCGCTATGCGTTCCTTAATTACATTGGAGGCCTTGGGATGTCGACTGTGTATGCAATTTGTAGAAATGGGAATACGATTTGTGCGGCATACCCTATTTTTTTCCATTGTGAATTATGGTTTTTATATTGGAATAACCTTATGATCGAGCCAGTCAGGAACTCCTCCTCTTCTTTTTTGATAGGGAGGCGCATCTCTGGTATGTCGTGCCCGATGAAGTGAAAAGCTCATCCCTTTTACACGATTATTTCAATATTTTATCACCGTGTGAGAAGGAGAATGTTTCCCGCAAGCGGGGGGAGCAGCTCCAGAAGGCAGCTTTGCTGGCCCGTGCCCTTGTTCGAACTACCATTGCAAGATGTAAGTTCTTTGCTACTGATTCCTTATTTGCCCTCATCCCGTCTGCAGCTCTCTCTCAGTTGCAATCAGTGTCAGTGAATCCAATCAACTTTTTGCCAGTAGAAAAGAACTTTTACTTTACTTGTTTAATGCTTTTTTTGTGGAGATTGTTTATTTCTATGCTGCTACAACTAGAGTTTTTATTTTTGGGTCGTAGTCGCATAGTTAGGTTCTGATCTTCCTCATTTAGTAATGGGTCAAGGTAATGCGATGAATTTAAGCAGTGAGTTTTTATATTAGATCAGATTAATGGCCAAGTTGATCCAAGATCCTTGAAGTTTAAGAAGAACATCCATGGAAAACCCGAGGTGAGTTTGTACTTCAATGGCTAGAGATTTTAACCTTTGTTGCAGCAACTTGTTTGGTGATTTTCTATACCCTGTGGTAGTTGGAGTGGAATGACGATTTATGCCAGAGGGCGTCAAGGCTACAATTTAACATCTCACACACTTCTTCTCTTATACTTTGTGGAGTAACTGTTGATTCACCGGTTGGTATTCTCTTAAACTTGCAAAGCAATTATAAGTTTCTGCTTCATCTTAAGTTTCTTTATAGTCCACTGATGATATTGATTCCCTGCAACTTGCTCTTCTAATTTGTAGATTGGGGTTGATCTTGAAGAAAAGCAAAGGAAATTGAAGAACGATATTTTAGCCTTTGCTAGGAGGTACTTCAGTCCGCATGAAGTGAAATTTTTGAGTTCAATTTCAGACCCTGGAGTTCAGCATCAGTATTTTGTGAAATTATGGACTCTAAAGGTACGCTGATCCTCTATATTATTGGAAGTTCCTAATGATCATCTGCTTCCGATTCTTTTTCTTTTTCTGTTCATTACTTCTAGTTTAATTTTGTGCCATGTGGCTTTCAACTGAGAAGATAGTTGTATCTGTGATCCATTTTCTTCTTCTTCTTCTTCTTTTTTTTGGTCCTTCTAAAGGCAACATGCACCTCCTTTCTGTGTTGTTTACTATTGCTTTTCCCTGGAAAATTAGTTGTTGGTGAGTTGGTAATAATATGTGAATATATACTGTATTTGATGCTTCTGTGTTATTCTGACGTAAGGTGTAAAGTTTTGAAGAAACTGTGTATGCAAATGTTACTTCAAAAAGAATTGTTGCAAATGCTCCTGATCAGATTATTGACTTGATGCTGAGGACATAATCATGTCACTTTTATGAAGATAATACTAAGTTTCACAAGGCTCAAGGAGCTTTTTCTTAAAAATCTTCGATTTATATGAATTTCTTCTCCAGGAATCTTATGTTAAAGCACTGGGAAGAGGCTTCTCTGGACTACCTTTCAAAATGTTTACCATACAGTTTGGGAATGCAGAGAAGGGAGACTCTTGTACATCTGGTGAAACAAATAATGAGGTATGAAAAGGAGAAGTATTACAGAGCTGCCACCTCCTTCAGCTTTCTGCTTTGAGTTTTACTCACAAATTTGTGCTACCCATTGTAATTCCTGTTTCCCATCCATGGCCTAAATCTGTACATTCTGCTGCAAGTCGCATATCTGTAATGCTTTTCTTCATTTTCTTATGGTATAGCTGCTGAAATTACCTGTTTTCCTCGTGTTCCTGTTGAGAACTCAAATTTTGTTATTACAGGACTATGGCAAATGCAATAGCAATATAGAAAATACTTTTGATGAGCTTCTCATGCACTACGTTTCATGCCTTGAGATTCATTCTTCTATTTGCTCATTTGAAATTATTCTTCTAATTATGCTTTACATAAACCATCTGAAAATGTTCTCACGCACGTTTTTCCTTCTTTATGTGGATGGCCGTGGTGGGGTGTTGATCTGGTTTTATATGAAATGAATAAATCTCTCTATAACATGACTTTCTGATTTGATTATATCCTACTCTGCTCATTTTCATCTCTACGATTCATCAAATGAAGCCTGTTCTTTGTGAAACCTACATTTAACTTTACAATATGCTCAGGGTGAGATAATTGTGAAATCTCTTGAGGATGTTAACAGCGTCAGCAGCAATTGGCAGTTTGCTCTGCTGGAATTGGCAGGCTCTCACTATGCGGCCATCTGCATGGAAAAGGATGAAGCCGTTGAAGGTAAGATCGTAATTCTCATTGTTCAGCTAGGGGTAAATGCAGGTCTTTGTCACGAGTAGGACTAAATAATAGTCGTAATGGTCAATATTTGCTGTTGTTTACAGGCAGAGTGCCTACTCCTATGAAGTTAACCGTGAGGAAAA
The DNA here is from genome assembly GCA_017140255.1 of Eucalyptus paniculata subsp. matutina. Lineage (NCBI taxonomy): Eukaryota > Viridiplantae > Streptophyta > Magnoliopsida > Myrtales > Myrtaceae > Eucalyptus > Eucalyptus paniculata. The sequence goes on from CM029435.1 coordinate 48,677,332, forward strand.
CAATACCATACATGCGAGATGAATTTATTTCTGGACCTGATGCCGTTGTAATAAGTGGCTTGACTTGAGGACTGATAATTTGTGCCTTCAGTTAACATTTGTTGCTACTCATGCTGCGCTGCAATGGTTGACAACAAGAATCTCACTACTGTGGGCGTCAAATCCATAGTCCGTCTGATGTTCTTGATCCGCTTAAGAATAGAAGTGTATTGATATACAAAAGATTTTGCGAGAGTGTGGAAGGATGTATGCTCCCGTGTATTGACCGTGAACGGTTAAGCACGATATTACAAATCAATTACTAAACTTATAATTGCATTAACGAAGAAGAGAAGGCCAAATATAGAGTTTATGTTTCCTCATGCCTAACTCACTTAAAAAGCACAAACTTTAGTTCGGGTTGCAATTTCAATCCCAAACTTTTTGTCATTAAAAAACTTTAATTATCTGACAGTGTCTAAAGTCTGGCTCTGGTCAATTTTTCGTTTAATGATGCTGTCAAAAATCCGACCTGCATTTCACGTGTACTTGGCGATTCACGATTCACACTGTATTGACATTCCACGCTTAGAGTTAATTCGACTCAAATTGACAAACCTAATTTTCTTAGCATTTTCTCTCCTCCCCATCCCGTCAGCCCTGACTTGGCGTACTCCTGCCGTCGCCCATCGCCTCACATCCCTGTTGGCCCGCATGAGCTCAGTCACTCGTGACAGCCACCCATTGCGGCCTTAAGCGACACCAGATCCAGGATTGCACGAGGATGACAATGCTGGCACTCGGCTCGGCATCTCGGATCCAAAGTGTTGAGCTCGGATCTGGCTAACAAACTGACTATGCATTTAAGCAGCTTCTGAAGAAAATCCATCAGAAACCAGTCTACAGCTATTCCCTTCAAAATCTCCAAAATCAGGGAATTTCTTTTCCTCCAACTGAAGCAGAGACACAAGGATTGAAGGAAGAGATAGAAAGGCTTAATAGCGACAAGGAATCGGTTGAGTTGGGGCATCAGCAATGCAGGAATATGAGCAACTATTTCCGATCAAAATTCTCAATAATCTTGGAAGTTCCATTCCATAAAACACTGCCAAATTACCAACTCGAAAGAACCTTGAAAGTCTCTTGCACTCAGGTTTGACAAAAAGCTGCCTTGTCTTTCCTAGCTCGTGTTTTCTTCTGAGTTACATTTCATCACTTCACCAATAATCTCGGCAAGAGCAGACGCCACCCTCGAAATGGTGGAAGCGAGTCGCATCTCTGACAACAAATTGACGATCTACTGCCTTGCTTACCAACTTTATAAACAAGTGACAATCTTCACAAACCCTGAGATTCTTAATCACCACGATCTCCCTCCCATGCTGCTTCGTGTTCAAGAGTGCGAATGCAATCGCCAACTTCTCACTGTGGACCCCTGTGCCAGACAACCGTTCATCGTCTCTTCTTTCCAGATAACTCTTGTCCAAATTGTGATTCTCCTTTACCCAATCCTCGAGTTCGTTCAACATCCTGTATATTTCTTTCGTCTGAGGATGACATCTATCCCCTGCTAAGAAGAGATGAACTTTCCCTCTGTGTTCTACATAGCTACAGCCAGGCTCCTTTTTGAGTTTCCGCTCCCTCATCATCATCCGGACCCTGAGTATGCCATCCATGTTGTTAGCCTCGTTGTAGGTGTTGGACAATAAAACATAGTAGCCGATATTGGTAGGCTCAAGTTCAATGATGCGTTCGAAGGCCAATTCTGCTAACTCAACATTTTTGTGGATTTTACATGCACCCAACAGAGCACCCCAGACCGCACCATCAGGATGCACTTGCATCGTATGGATGAGATCGAGGGCTTTCTGTAGCTGACCTGCCCGACCTAGAAGATCCACCATGCAAGAATAGTGCTCTGGACCAGGCTGCAACAGATATTTCTTTTCCATCGCATTAAAGTACTTTAAACCCTCATCAGTCAACCCTGCATGGCTACATGCGGACAGAACACTAACAAATGCTGCTCCATCAGGCCTTATTCCTGCTTGCAGCATCTGTTCAAAGAGCTTGACTGCAAATTCTCCTTGTCCGTGCATCCCATATCCACCTATGATGGCTGTCCAAGAAACAACAGTTTTCTCGGGCATGGCATCAAAGACGGCCCAAGCCTTTGCCAATTTGCCGCACCTGGCATACATGTTGACAAGCGCATTATCTAAGAACGGGTTGGAGTTAAAACCGCTCAACTCTATCTGCCTTTCCACTTGGCAGCCAATGTGGTAAGCACCGAGGAGAGCACAGGACGACAGAACTCCAACAAGAGTCACAGAGTCCGGTCGAATCCCGCACGACTTCATCTCCTGGTAAAGGTCTAAAACATGACTAGCGCATCCATGCTGCGCATATCCAGAAATCATTGCATTCCACGTGATCAAAACCTTACAACTGATCGAGTCGAACAAAACCCGGGCATCCTCCACCGACCCGCATTTGACATACATGGTCAGCAAACAATTCCCAACCGACGAATCGCAGTCCAAGCCAAGCTTCACGCAGCAGCAATGCAGACACGTCCCGACGCCCAAATGCACCGGGAGGGAACAAACAGGGATCAAACCCAACATGGTGACCGAGTTAGCCGACACGCCCATCTCCCGCATCCGGCGAAACAACGAAACCGCATCCGAGAACCGGGAATTCGACGTATACCCAGACACCAGAGCGTTGTAACAAACGGTGAGGCGTCTCGACTGGGGACAATGATCGAACACCTTGCCGGCGTCGTCAATGAGGGAGCAGTGGGCGTACATGGAGATGAGGGAAGTCAGCACGAAGGGCTCGGCCTCGCACCCGGCCTTGAGGGCGTGCGCGTGGAGCTGGGCGCCGGCGGCGGGGAGCGAGAGGGAGGCGCAGGACTTGAGCGCGAAGGGGAAGGTGAAGGCGTTCGGGGACGCCCCGGAGCGGAGCATCTGGCGGTACAGGGCGAGGGCCTCGCGGAAGCGGGAGTGCTTGGAGAGCTCTCGCAAGCGGGTGTTCCATGGGGCGGTCGGGGCGGCCGGGCCGGTGTGGATTCGAGCCGGTTTGACGGCGGCGGAGGTGGCGGGAGGAGGCGGGGCGCGGCGGCGGAGGAGGCTCTTCTTCTTGGCGCATTGCGTTAGCATAACAGTGCGAGTCAACTCTTCAAACTCGGGTCGAGTTCCAATCAAGGCAGTGCAGGTCCGACGCGCGGTGAAACGAGGAGGAATAATGCAAATGCCAGGGAAAATTAAAATTAAAAAAGAACCCTGAGATAATGCCAATTTCTCGAAATTCACCCAAAAAATGGATTTTATGTCAAAATAACCCCTAAAGTGGGCAACTTCGTCTCGATAGAGCTGATTCGATGTGATTTTAAATCCGTCCCTATATATTTTTAAAAAAATTCAAAACAATTGTTTTGTAATTTTTGGGCTTGATCCCATTTTTCTGTAAAAAAAAAGTTGAGAAGATCTAATATATAATCAGAAAGATACTTTTGGCCTGGCCTTAGTATTTTCCTATGTCCCTACTAAAACAAATGAGGAGCTAATGCAAAGGATAAAATCATAAGTAAACATGGTTTTTAGTAGTACATAACTTCCATGTATTGGTGACTCCATTGATTTCAACTCCCACACGGTTTCATTGCTTGTGGATTTTAAGAAAGTGAATCATTCTCTATTGCTATGTAATCGAATTTTCACATCTTAAAAAAAAGGACAGATTGTGCACGCATGCAATGCGGGTTTCAATACCAATAATTACATTATGTCTCATGAAGTTTTATTATGAAGGATATACTTTTCTTTCGAAATTATATTGATCATCATAACTCACAAATACTAATTTAGATGTATACCAATGATTCGTTTTTGAAAGGCATGTAAAATTGCAAATCATGACTCTTGGATTGATGACTTCTATCCATGTAAGCGACTCTTATATTAATGGCATTCCCTTAATGAAATTTCAACCATAAAAATGAAGCTTTTTTTAGTGGAGCATTTTTAATTTTTAATAATGACATAAATGGTTATGCAATGCAGTCTTTTTTTTATACATATTTAATTTAGTCCATAAATTATATGAAAATGTCCAATGTTGTTTGGGACAATTTAACCATTTTTATATAATTTAGGGACTATTTTGAATATGTATCCAAATTTTATGAATCATATTAGATAAATTAAAAATTCATTAATCACATTTCATATTAGGTTAAAATCCACAAACTACATTGAACAAACTAAAGTTTATGGACCCAACCAAAGTTTAAGAACTATTAATGTCATTATCTCTTTTATTAATAATGTTATTGGTAATAATTGAGGAACCGCCAAATGAGATTAAAATTGGTCTAGCCTCAAAACTATCATCCTTAGGTACATGAAAATATCATACCTTTACCAAAAAACAAAAATATACCGAGTACCGGCAAACTCGCGAGCCGTTGGAAACGCCCGGTCAGCTGACGAACTCCCCAAGTCAAGGTTTTCAACGGCCGCGATCTCGCGAAGCAAACCGAAGTCGTGGAACGCGAAACACCGCGTCGCCAGGCAGCAACGAGATAGAACATAACGGATTTCCAGTGGATAACACGGCACAGACAGTCGAAGAAGCAAGCAACGAACCAACGAAGCGGCAAAACGAGCTTCGCTCCGGGAGCAAGAGCAAGACCTCCGGCGGCGATGGAGGCCGTGCACATTTCTTCCGCCGCTTCCCGCCACTTCGCCGGCGCGGCGCCGGCGCCACCGCGCAATCTCACTCGGCGAGCAGAGGCCTCCACTATTCCAAATGCGCGAGCCGATCGCCCAAACTCTGCACTTCCTGGACCGGCGTCAGCACTTCGGCTTCGCTCCGTTCGAGGAATATCTTCGCCGTAAGTGTGTTGCTCGCGTGGCTGGCTCGATCGTGTTCGGGATTAGCTAGGAAGTGGCGTTAGGAAATTGTCTTTGGCGCGATCGTTCTTGTGGAACCTGCTTAATTTGTTCCCAAGAGTGAACTAAATGGCGTGAGCTAGTAGTAGAGTAGTTATCTTTGCCGTGAGTCGGTTCTGATTCTGCGTGAACTGCCGTACCGATTCTTGGTCGCTGTTTGGCCTTTGAGGAAAATTGATGTGGAACCTGTTTGGCTTGTTTGGAGAGAGGAAAATTGACAAGTATGGTGTTGGTTAACTTTGCTTTCGCAATTTTTCAGTGGCAGGAGTAGAGATTTTTGGGGAATTTCTTGGGGCATGAATGAAGAATTGGATTGGTTTTGGTTTTGGTCCTGTTTCTAATTGCTGTTTTCAATTACATGCAGGGGGAGATATGGGCATTGGTGAACTCAAAAAGCGTCACTGTCAAGAGACATATGCGGAATGTTGTTCGAGCTGAAATGTTTGGGCAGTTAACGGGTGGCCTTGAAGCAGCCTGGAACAAGCTCAAAGGAGAAGGTTGGATTTATTTATTTTCCTCGCATTTTGGATATTGCTATTGGCTTGTTGCATATTGCTGTATTGGATCAAACTTGCTTGGCCAGAAGAGGATGCGGTTAGGCTTGCTGTCAATGATTGGACACTTGTGTGGAATATACAATCTAGACATTTACTTATCTCACCATGTTGTTTAAGCATTTCAATCTTGAACTTGACATCCCTTGCTATCTTTAGCATCTTTTCTTATCACTAAATCAATTCCAAGTCACATACAATAGAAAGATTGAGCAATTTGATAGAATTTTGAGGAGAGGGGGTTGCTGCTGAAGTGTGCTTGTAGTTGAGGTATGGTTTTCTTGAGCAGAATCTAAAGGACCATTGGTGGTAGCAGCCAGTGGAGAGAAGGCTCATAACATCTCTGCAATATTTTGCTACACCTTGAGCAAATTCCTGGTGGTACTTCCCATCAAGAACTTTTACCGAAATTGCAAGGACTCCAGAATATGATGTTATATAATTTTGCATGAGAAAATATGAAGGACAATGTAGTTGTTTTAAATGTGTATAGGGAGCACTTTCATTTCCTGATCTGAACGTCTTACGTTTCTCCCTCATCATTTACATCTCTGCTCTTATTATTTTTCCTGCTTTAGTGCAAGACACAATGATCTGTAATTTTTCCTGCTGGTTCCAATTAATTAAATCCAACTGTTCTAAAGTTGTTGGTAAAAGAGCATATTGTTAATATTGAGATTATAGGCTTAGTGTTAAGCCTTGTGCAATTACATAAATAACCCTAAATTGCTAACACATTAGAATTATAAGTAATAAACGAAAAGAAATAAGAAATTTCCAAAGGCATGTAGTGATCTGATGCCATATAGTTGCTCACATTTTAACTGAAGCTACCAATTTTCCCGTCTCCATCTTCTTGTTACCATGCAGCTGCATAGTCATTGAGTATGTTCTACAAAGACTACATTAGTCAGTATGAGTGTGGGTATTACCTGAAAATCATACAAATTGCAGATGAATGAAATCACCTTTCAGCAAGAATAATGTGTGTGGATTGTAGTTTTCTACCAACGTAAAACACTATAGCATATAGGATTTTCCTTTTCTATAATTTGAGTTTCTGTAATATTTCTCAGTCAATGTTGACCTTTCAGCCCAGAGAAAAGAAAAAAAAATCATGACTTTGATTCCAAGTACTGTGAGATCCAATTGAAGATTTTACATTATATTGGGTTACCTAAATGAGATCTGATGCACGAAGGGAATTGTTCCATATCCAAGCAAAATGTTGTCTTCAATTGTTTTCTCACTTATAGTTCTCTCTCTCTCTCTCTCTCTCTCTCTCGTACCTTTCTTTTATACTGACCATACCGTGGCAATTTTATTGTAGAAACTTTGACAAAAGAAAACATTGTTGAACCCATGCGGGATATAAGAAGAGCACTTCTAGAAGCAGATGTGAGTGTGTTCATTTGTTAGCTTGAACTGAATTTTGTTCTTTGGAAGCAAGACGCATAACTGTTGCATCTTATATTCACAGGTAAGCCTTCCAGTTGTTAGAAGGTTTGTGCAAGCTGTCAGTGACCAAGCTGTTGGTGTTGGCCTTATCCGTGGAGTAAAGCCAGATCAACAACTGGTCAAGGTAGGATATCTATAATGTTTATGAAAATGTACTGGTTATTAAGTTGAAAGAAAAGTGAGCTTAGTTATATCTTTATTTCAGCTACTAATGAAAAACCTTTGCAAATATAGAATAGAAAGAAGAGGAAACAGAAAAAAATAATGTCATCATATTGTTATGTTATATTTTTCCTAAATTTTGGGAACATTTGCTAGCCTATTCTGTTCTCACAAGCTTTTTGTTAAGTTTTTCTTTTGGTGCAAAAAACTCTGATATATCTCTTGTATGATAAGACTCTTAGTTTCTCTCAAAGATCCAGAATTTCATCAGAGCTAAGCTGTCACTCTAATAAGGTTATGAAAATAACGTATAATGCTTGATGAAAGATGACATTTTATGATGACTGCGAAGGACACAACTAAGAATCATTATCTTCTTCAGATTGTCCATGATGAGCTTGTCAAATTAATGGGTGGAGAGGTTTCTGAACTGGCATTTGCGAAATCTGGCCCCACTGTAATACTGTTGGCTGGTTTACAAGGAGTTGGAAAGACCACTGTATGTGCCAAATTGGCTTACTACCTAAAGAAAGTGGTATCTCTCTCTCTCTCTCTCTCTCTCTCACATATCACTGTGTTGGCTGTTGCTTCCATGCAGTTATGGGGCAGTATTCTACGGATTTGCTCAGATGATTAACAATTCTTTGGTTGCAGGGGAAGAGTTGCATGCTGGTTGCTGGAGATGTATACAGACCTGCCGCTATTGACCAACTTGTCATTTTGGGTCAGCAGGTACCGAATTCTCATTTGTGATCTATTTAACTGCCAAGTAAATATAAGAGCTTTGTTGTTCATTTGTTTTTTTTTTAATAGTTCTTGTACCTTTATCATGGACCTATGTTTTTTTGTTGTGTTCTATGAACGGTGCTACTATGCTGCTTGTAGTTTTGTTGTGTTGAAAGCATGAGATTACACTTTTAACTATTGGAGAAGCAACCTAGCCTTCACATAGAGAGGTGCTTTCCTGGTGGGCAAATTGACAGATGTTCCTGATTTCCTTCTTCAAGATGACAGACTTAGTAATTACTTGAAATGACGTTCATAAATCCTAAAGTTGAGTTGAAAAACGTTCATAAATCCTAAAGTTGAGTTGAAAAACGTATGGCAAGTCTGAAACTCTCGGAAGATTCAGTGTAGTGCTTCTTAGGCAGCATCTCATAAATTCCAACTAATATTGCCATTAATTTTGAGTCTATTCGTAAGTTATTTCTAAGGGAAAAGACGTGTTGTCTACTTGTTCTTTTGTAAAAGAGCATGTGATAAGTAAAGAAAGATCCTCATTATCTTCTTCTAACTAGATGGGTTTATAATCAATAATCATGCCAGTTCTTTTTAAGGACTAGCAAAAGACTAGGTAAGCTGGCATGCATGGCAAAGAGTACCGTCATCATGACTGGAACCACAATGATCCTTGAGGAAGTCTTAAGTTGTCAAAGCAGTAATATTTTGACTTCTGCCAATCCAAATTAAGAGTTAATATGGAAATATATTGCATCCTTCTATCTACTAACATGGATCTTTATACAGGTAGATGTGCCAGTTTATTCTGCGGGAACTGAAGTTAAACCTTCAGAAATTGCTAGGCAAGGTCTTGAAGAGGCTAAAAAGCAGAACATAGATGTGGTTATAGTGGACACAGCTGGCAGACTTCAGGTGCTGTTCTTTATGCATAACCAATCATATATGACTATATACTGGGCACTATTTATCATCGAGAAACGAAAATTTGGATACTGATTTGTATATTGGCATGTCTTTACCTTCTCTTTCTAACAAATAGATAGACAAAGCGATGATGGATGAGTTGAAAGAAGTGAAGCGTGCACTAAATCCGACGGAAGTGTTGCTTGTTGTGGATGCAATGACTGGACAAGAAGCTGCAGGTGTTCAAACCTTCTGACATTTTAAAATTTACTGTGCCATCTCAATTGCAATGGATTTTATAGTCCTGTGTCCTTTCTTTCATAATGTACATGTGAATAATTGTCACGCCACCTTATCCATTTTAAGTGGTATAGATGTCTGATTTCATTATATGAACGCTGATCTATCACATTGGGGTGTCTTAGTTTTCAAGATGTGCATTGTTTTCCTGCTGCTGTTGTGTTTGCTACTTAGAGGACAATCCTTATATTGTAATGACTTATTAAAAGAAACGAAGTTGTTAAATCATTTTATGTGGTTTCATCTCCCTCTTTCTTATGCAGCCCTGGTCACAACATTCAATCTTGAGATAGGGATTACTGGTGCCATTTTGACGAAATTAGATGGAGATTCCAGAGGAGGCGCAGCCTTGAGTGTCAAAGAGGTTTGTCTTCACCAATTTTCTCTTTCTTATAATATAATATCACAGCATATGACAATCGCTCTTTAATGTCATATGACTTCACGGGCTTTTACTTTTCTAAGCACATTTGGTGTGGCACAGCCCCACAAAAGTTAGAATCACATGCCTGTCAGAGGCAGTTCAGTTCCCTTCGCAGTTTCTACAGCTTTGTTTCTCTTGACTCTTCTATTTAGGCCAAAGTTCCTCTGGTAAAATACGATACATCCATGGCCATCGTGGTTGGGACTAGGAGCATTTTGTCTTAAAACTGTGCATACCACACTGACTTGTTTTTCCAACAGAACTGTTTCAACATGAAAAATCACGTTCAAAATTTTGAAGAAAACTATCCAGAATTTTGAAGTACAATGACAAGAAATCCACTCATATCCTCTTCTTTCTTGGAGGAACTCTTTTTGATTGGATGATATGCCAATGCACTTGTTTTACTTAGCATCAGGAATTCTAGTTTTCATGTATTTCAATACTCCTTGTGTAATTCGGTGGCTCCTCATTTGTACCTTTCTCCTTTTCCTGTATTCCTGCCATGATAGAATTAAAAGTCTGAAATGCATGATATTACTGTCACATACGGTTGGTATTGTTCAACAAAAATATTTCTGTCTACTGATGAAGTAAGTTTCCCTGCAAACTCTCATTTCAGAAGTGTATTGATGATACTTGGATGGTGGCAGGTCTCTGGAAAACCAATCAAACTTGTGGGACGGGGAGAGCGTCTAGAAGATCTAGAACCTTTCTATCCAGATCGTATGGCAGGGCGTATATTAGGAATGGGAGATGTTCTGTCATTTGTAGAGAAGGCTCAAGAAGTTGTGAGTTTCAAATAACACTTTCTATTTGCGTGATATTCATCAAGACTATATTGGAGGAGAAGTACCAAAATATCTGAGGATCTGTCCCAGAAATGATGCGTTTGGTGCTGTGTCCTCTTCCTTCATCCTACATGTTATGCTTTCTCTATAAAACTACTAGGTTCTCTTAATTTGGGTCTAACTATTTGGTTTGGTAGATGCGTCAAGAAGATGCTGAAGAATTGCAAAAGAAGATAATGAGTGCAAAGTTTGACTTCAATGATTTCCTGAAGCAAACTCGTGCTGTTGCACGAATGGGTTCGATGACCAGGGTCATAGGGATGATACCTGGCATGGGAAAGGTATGACGAATTGTGTATTTACTGTATCTTTTTGGCTGAGATTAATGGCATATCAGGGATTCCCCTAGGAAAATATCATTTTATGTGGAAACTGAAGATATTGGTTGAGTATCGAGTTGTAGAAGGATTCATATAGCCAAAATGGCATGTAAGGATGAAATTTTTTCAGCACTATGGAATAAAAGGATCCATTAGCTCATCCCACTTTGGGGGACAAGGATTAGGTTGTACAGTATGGAAAAATTGCAGAAAAGTGTGATGGACCTTTTTAATTCATCAAAAAGTTCTTGACAGTTTTGCTAGAAGTGAAATGTTATTCTTTGTTGGTTCTTAAATCAGAGTAAAAGGAAACAATTTGGAAAATATTTTATTTACCTCAACTTTGGCTGGAGAAAACAATAAAAGAATGTAGAATGTAGTGAGATATCTTATAGTGGATTGAATAGCTTCTCCTGAACCAAATGGCTTGTCGGTTTTGATCCTTCTTCTTTCCATTTAAAACCACGACTACAATGCTTGATCAGATATTACCTAATACATTGCTCTGTTCCTGATTCTAATATCTGGATAGAAGCTCAACTAAATACTTGGAATTAAACAGGTCACTCCTGCACAAGTTCGAGAAGCAGAGAAGAACTTAAAGGTTATGGAGGGAATGATTGAAGCAATGACTCCTGGTTTGTACTTTTTCTTCTGATAAATCTCAATTGATCCCACTTTATAGATAACCATTAGATTTTCTGGAAGTACTTCAATACATGTAGGATTATATGAGGATGTTTGGGAAGAATCAATTTTTTTGGTCAAAAGGGAAGTAGCAATTTTCAGGACAATGAACAGAACACAGAAACTGCGAGAAGCAGCAATTGCAAAGCTGCGGTGACTTGTTCATATTTTCTTGAATATGGTAGTTTGTAGGGCTTTCTTCAATTATACTGGAGCTTTATGTGTTCTTCATATCTATCATAGTAAATCAGCATATATCAGCAATTCTAAGTTAAATTGCACTTGATTCTGTCATGCCACCAGCCCTTTGATAGTTTCATCGATTGATCTCCCTTGCATGTGATGTGGGCCATGTCGCTCTCTGTGGAATGGGCACTATCACGCAGTTTGGACTCCATTTCTCTTAGTATACTTTTGCTTAGTGGTCAACTTGAAGCTGTCAATCTTTTTCATATGATCAGTGAAACCCAAATAGATTCAGTGTGAATATTATCGTGGTCAAGCTGATCATAGAATTCATCCTCTCAGAAGAATAATTTCATTTCTCTATCATTTACTGAAATGGATTCTGTCAAAGGTTGCTGATTATTCTGTCTTCTTTTAGAGGAAAGGGAGAAGCCTGAGCTTCTAGCTGAATCTCAGACTAGGAGGAAAAGAATCGCTCAAGATTCTGGAAAAACAGAGCAACAGGTAATTGTGATTGCTTCTGGAAGTTATGTTTGATGCAGCAATCTCACGTACCTTATGAAGTATTGTACTTTCCCTTGAATTTGTAATGTATCCATGCTTACTAAAACAAATGAAATCAACATTAGGTGAGTCAACTTGTTGCTCAACTCTTTCAAATGCGTGTACGGATGAAGAATTTGATGGGCATAATGGAAGGTGGATCCATTCCTGCACTGAACAATCTGGAGGAGGCACTTAAATCTGAAGAAAAGGTGACCTAACTTTGTTTTAGGGGCACTAATGGTTGATTGTATTGCCTTCTGGACCGTTTGGTCTCCGCTGCTCAAATTTGAGATGCTTGCTATGCAGAACCTGGACTTGTATGGTTAAGCATGTCTGGCCAATGATTTGCGTTTGACCATGTTGAGAATCTGTTTCTATAGCATTACATTTGAAGTAATAATGACAAGTATACTTGCTTCTGCAAGCCTGTAACTTGAGGCGTCATATGACCTGTCTAAGTGTCATTGCTTTTCCCTAAAAGATTGTTAGTCTCTTCTTTTCAGCTTTCTTATTAGTTATCTGAATGTGATTCTAGGCTCCCCCTGGGACTGCAAGGAGAAGGAGAAGATCAGAATCAAGGAGGAAATTCGCGGACTCAGCATCAACAAGGCCTGGGCCTCGCGGGTTTGGGGCCAAGTAAATTTCATTGTCATAGCTCACATGGCTACCCAGATTCAGTTTTGAGCAAGTCGAAGAAATGGTTCACGGTGTCGCTCCTAAAACTGCCATTGCCGGCATGGAATGAGGATGGCTCTCAGGACAAGTAGTCATATTTAAACGAGCAGCTGTAATACGGTTTTATCTTGAGAGTTTCCCGAGCTGTTATTGTATCCTCACATCGAATGATTTTACTCATAAATTTTTAGCAACTGGGCGGTTTATCTAACGTGTAAAAATGCGTAAAAAGAGGTCTTTTTGATAACATCAACTCCTCACCGTAGTGCGTTGTCTCAGGTTTCCAATGGCGTGCTGAGTTTGGGGTTTATTTAAAGTCTGACATCGTGAGTCTTAAGTAAACTGTGTAACTAAGCACAATCTCCTGGCGCACGTACCCATGATTGATAAAAAAAGCGAAAAAAGAAAGAGAGCAGTGAAAAGTTTTTGAAAAACTTGGGGTTTGAAACGAAAGAAAACCCTCTGCTTACCTGAGTTGCCTCGGACAGCGAGGATACCCTGACCCTATCATGCACTGTGCAAAGGTCACTAGGCCAAACTAATTTCCAGAATTTCCATGCATATGGTGATCAAAATACAAGGATGAAGAAGGAATCGCTTGTTTTTATTTGAATACAATAATCTCCGATTCTCGAATGGAAGAATTAGAAATGAAGGAACTGCAAAAGGAATCGCTTGGAAAAGGAAATTGTTTTTAGTTTGTTGAATACTTTTGGATTTTTATTGCACTTATCCCAAACTTATCAATGAGAAACTTGGAGTGAGAATTTTCTTCTTTCCCCTTTATTTTTTTGTTATTTTCATTATTTTTTCATAAATTTATATTTTGACCCCTCGATAAATCAGGGGCAACGACACAAATGATGGTAAATAATGCTCCCTCTTTTGCTTGCTCAACCATTTCCAAACATTCCATATATCCATTGCACATAGTACTTTGTTCCCAAATTATGCTTAATTTCATAAACATATCATTAACAAATATCATACGAAAACTTGGAGAACTTAATAAACACATTCGAAGAGTAACTATCTGATTTTCCAAAACACCAATTGTACACTTCATGAGGAAAAAAATCAGTACACTCACTTATTTGATTGCTTAACAAATGCCGTGAGAACAGTTTTTTTGCAAAACCTATTTAGTAAATAATTAAAATAGTAATGTTCTCTAGAATAAAACATTTCTTTAAAAAAAGAAGGTATAAAAGTGAATTGCTGGAAGTCATGTGTTCTAAGTGAGGAAACTGCGATTTGCACAAGGGGAAAAAATAACCGTCGAACTCACTCGCATATGCCGTTGCCTTTCCCGCGCTCCCTAACCAACTTCCTCATTTCACCATGACCTCCTCTCTCCTCACACTCACAGCTCCACACCTCGCCTCCTCTCCACCCTGCAAACTTCACCTCCGATCGACGCGCCTCCGCGTCGCCGTCGCCGCCCTTCGCCTCAACGCCGGAACCCTAGCGGCCGCCGATTCAGTCGAGCGCCGCCCTCCGTCGCCGAAACCCCCTCCCCTTCGCCTCCCCAAATCCCTTCCACTCCGGTCCCTCAAGCCCTACCTCCTCTCCCAGTCCGGGCCCGTCCTCCTCGGCTGGCTCTGCGGCGCGGTCTCCGCGCTCTCTCTCTCCAAGCTCGTCCCGCGGATCGGGAAGTTCTCCTCCGACTTTGCTGGCGCCGATGTTTTCAGATTGAGGGGCGAGGGCTTCGCGCTGGGGGTTTTGTTGCTGGCTCGGGCCGTGTCGAGCTACCTGCAGCACGCGTTTCTATGGGACGCAGCGCTGAACGCTGTGTACAGGGTTCGCGTGGATGTGTTCGAGAGGGTTCTCGAGAGGGACTTGGGGTTCTTTGAAGGCGGGCGTGCAGTTTCTGCCGGGGACATTGCGTATCGGATCACGGCCGAGGCTTCTGATGTAGCTGACACGATTTATGCTCTTCTTAATGTAAGTAATGCCGTGGTGATGCTTGTGCTAATGCTTGCTTAATAACTTATGATGAAGGGAATGAGTAGGTTTGGGGGCTAGATTTTTGTTTGGGCAGAGAAGGTGATTGCCATTTGTGCAGTGAATTAAGAAACTGTAAGGTTTTGGATAAGTCAAGCAAGACTGGTAGAAAATTGGATGGGCGCTGACAATGTAGGTTTGGTTTTCTTTTCTTTGCTCGGTAAGACAGGGATGAGTTGGTAATGATAAAGTAATTCAAGAATGCTGAAGGTTGTCGATTTACGTGCTTTTATTGCTTTCCTTTTCTTGTTGTAGACTATAGTACCCAGCACTCTTCAGCTATCTGCGATGGCAATGCAAATGTTGACTATCAGCCCTGCCCTCTCTCTTATTTCTGCTGTGGTGGGTGAGAATTTTTTTGGAAAATTTCTAATTTTACACTTGCTGATTTTGTACTATATTGACATAGTCATGTTTGGTTGTAGATAATTCCATGTGTGGCTCTTGTAATTGCCTTTCTAGGAGAAAGGCTGCGCAAGATATCTAAGAAGGCAAATCTCAGCATTGCTGCTCTCTCTGCCTACTTGAACGAGGTATCCTCATGGCATAACTTAAATTTCACATGTGACAAACCTAAAGAATGCTGAGAAGTAAAATTTATATTTGTCTATTGTGAGAGTGACCTACTTAGAATAATTCAGCACAATTTGTTGCCTTCTTGAAAATGCTGTTTCTAGCATAGATTATGTTTGACTTTTGGATCACTTGGAAGTAAGGGAACAACAGAGTTTTGCAAGAAATGATAAGACTTTTTTCTGTGTGGATACCTTTTTGACAACATTAAGATTCTGGTTGTCAAAAGCTTAATTTCTTATGTTCCCTTCAGTTTTGATTTCTGAGCTGTAGTACAGGTAGATATGAGGGCTGTCAGCTATTTGGTGCGTCTGGATGCATTTGTTGTTTGAACTCCATGTGTGTTTCCATGTTTTCAATGATGATGCTTACTAGCTGTTACACTTACCATGCTTGTGGCTCAGGTTC
Source organism: Eucalyptus paniculata subsp. matutina (assembly GCA_017140255.1). NCBI lineage: Eukaryota > Viridiplantae > Streptophyta > Magnoliopsida > Myrtales > Myrtaceae > Eucalyptus > Eucalyptus paniculata. The sequence goes on from CM029435.1 coordinate 48,693,061, forward strand.
TCCCTGCTATTGTTTTTGTGAAAGCAAACAATGCAGAAGCATGTGAGATTGCTAGATTCAAGAGGCTTGCTTGTGTTGATCTCTCTGAACGTTTGAAAAAAAGGAAAATGAAGGCCCTCATTCCTCAGATTATACAGTCAATTTATATGGGAGCTTTATTCATTTTTTGTGCCGGATCTTTGTTACTTTCAAAAGGCTCTTTTGATGGATGTAGCATGGTTTCTTTCGTCACATCATTGGTTCTTGTTATTGAGCCAATCCAGGTGAGATATTAGGAATCAGCCACTCATATGCTCATTTCCTTTGCAATTTCTGTTGTTCACATGGTTTTCATGTATAAATATTCCATGCATCTAATTACAAGTTCTCTGACCTCATATATTTGAAAAGTGATCTTCCAGCTTTTGTTTTCTGCATCAATATTTTATGACCAAACTAGTTTCACTAATATCTGTGCATCACTTGTCATTGCTCTTTATACCCCTCTTAAATTAATGTTATCTATTGTTGTTATCTCTGCTAAAGTGCTGTTCAACCTTTTAGCAGCTATCCTAAGCTATCAATCTGAAAATAAAGAATACCACAGGATGTTGGAAAAGCATACAATGAACTGAAGCAAGGAGAACCAGCTATTGACCGCTTGTTTGAGTTGGGGAGGTTCAAAGCCAAGGTACAGTCTGGGGTTTGTAAGTGATACTTTGATCTTTTAAATGAAGACTTTTAGAAGTAATTGGAGAGTAAGAATCTGGAGCACACAATGAAATGGTTATGTCTCCTCATTGGTTTTAGTACTTTTTAAAGTTGTTTTCACGTCAGGCCAGCTGGAAATCCTGGCACTTGCTTCATCTGAATAGCTTTTCTCTTGAAAGCTGGGACAAGGTGCATATGCTTCAATAATATTATGTATGTCTGATCAATTGTGTTAATTTAGAAAAATGTCTGATCTCTTTTATGGCGTGTGCCCCTTCTCTTTTGATAAATAGTAATTTTAGGCACAATCAAGCACACAAGGCATAGTGCATGGTCAAACAGAAAGATTAAGAAAGATAGTTAGCTCAGAGTACATGGGAACTCATTATCAAAAGGCTCTGTAAAATTAATCTTCAACTCATGGATTTTCTGAACTCCCTGAAAAGGCTCATACTTCATGTAAACATTTCTACTTAATGCAATCTGGCACAGGCTTTCCTTATTTTTACAAGTGATGTGATTTGGCCAATAACTGGGAGAATTTTTCAATAGTTGGAGAAAAAGCATTTGATGCAGTAGTCACAATTTATTTGATGGCACAAACCATGGGAATCTCCTCCTTATAAATCTAGCAAAAAAATTTATATGCAATTAAAAGTCCATTTATGATTGATTGCACGATTGAACTAGCTTTTACTTCTGAAAAGTCAAGTAATAAGCCTTGGCAACATCATAAACATTTAAGATTCCTTTTGCAGAACTTTGTGGTTGGCAAGATCTTTGTGATTTAATTCTCTTTTGATATTTTCTTCCCTTTGGTATGCTTAGATGATGTCTAATTATTTACCTTGTAAATTTGGAAAACAGGTTATGGAGAAACCAGATGCGATCCATCTAGATAATATGGCTGGAGAACTGAAATTTTGCCACGTCTCTTTTAGGTATAGTGACAAAATGCCACTTGTTTTAGATAGGCTGGACCTCCATATCAAGGCTGGAGAGACAGTTGCCCTTGTTGGTCCCTCTGGAGGAGGAAAGACAACCCTAGTGAAACTGCTTCTTCGCCTATATGATCCCTCATCTGGTTGGCCACTACTTTAGATGAAGATCTATCTATGTTGACAAAATGAATGTTTCAATGATGAGCTGTGTTCTTAATTATACTCATTTTTATCACTCTATGTAATCTTATTCAGTTTTCATGTTAACAGGTTGTATTTGTGTCGACAACTACAATATACAGAACATTCAATTGAAATCATTGAGGAGACATGTCTGTCTTGTTTCTCAAGATATTGTAAGTAATTGGTGATGGAAGGTTTATTTTATATGTACTCAATAGTGTCTTTGTTCACTTAAATAAGTCTTATATTTTAGCTAGAGCTTCTGCACTTTGTACTTGATAATACCCCACTTCTCTGTAAGTGAAGTGGAGAGGATATTCCTCTGCTTGCCTATTATTATAGTCATCAAGGATGAGGTGACTGTTATAGGGGTTAGTCAGATGAAAATGGTCTATTTCTTAGAAAATTAACATGTTTTTGTCTAGCTCCATGGCATAGTGCTGGCTACTTTATTGATTTATCTGTGTGTGTGTGTGTGTGTGTTTTGGTCCCTTTCTCTCCTTGTTTTTATGTTTTTAATTGTCTCCATCTTAAGGATGGCAAACTTGACTAACCTTCACAAATGTCCAGACTCTTTTCTCAGGAACAGTAGCTGAAAATATTGGGTACAGAGATTTGATGAATGGTATCGACATGGATAGAGTGGAGCTTGCGGGACAACTTGCAAATGCTGATGAGTTCATTAAAAAGCTTCCTGAGGGTTATAACACAAATATTGGACCTAGGGGATCAGTTCTGAGTGGTGGTCAGAAGCAAAGGTGATGCTAAGTCAATAAGTCACCTCTGTTGTTGAATTAAATGACTGGCAACAGGAATGTAGGTTATTGCATCATGGCAAATTCAAAGTAGTTAGTTAAAAGAGTCTAAGCTGTCATGTTTCATTAGCTTTTCCTTATTTTAAGTGCAGATTGGCTATAGCAAGGGCAGTCTATCAGGACCCCTCCATATTGATCTTAGATGAAGCAACTTCTGCATTGGATAGTAGGTCTGAGCTATTGGTGAGACAAGCCCTGCAACGGTTGATGGAAACTCGTACTGTGAGTCCTATATCTAATTTTATTTCTCCAAGTTTTTCTTTTAACAGGGATGTATCCGGATGTTCTCAGATTATCAGAGCCATTTGTCAAGTATGTCACCATTTTTATCCTAGGCTTCGTAGAACTTATACGACATGCATGCATATGAGATTCCTGCTTGTCTGGTTTTTAGTCTAGTGACTTTTGAAGCTGGACAGTGCCTATTACTTTCCTTATGTCAGAACACTAGTTGTAAGTACAACGCATGCCGCACATTAAGGTCCTTATATAAAGTGGCGCCTCAATATTGACTCTTACTTGATTTGGTTGGTGAACATTAATTAGTGTTGGATGTTATATGGGGTCCCTCTGTAGGCTTTGCTACAGAAAGAGTCCAGCCTGTTTACTAAACTTCTTATTACTTCTCTGAACAAAAGCATGTCTAAGCTGTAATTAAATCATATATAGGGTATATCCTTGCAGAGATGGGTTTCATTAACGAGTGCCTAAAACCAGCAATCATGTCAGTGGAAGCTCAGTTTCCCCTCATAAAGAGTTCTGGTGGCTTGGTAGAATTGTCTAGTTAACTTGGAATCATTCTAATGGCTCATAGTTGTTACAGTTGTAGAAGGTTGAGTTGGCCAACAAGTTTTCATATTGGCAAATGGTAAAGATGCTTGTCGACATGGTAGTCTTCGTTACTAATGGAGATTTTTTCTCAACAAGTTTTCACTTCCTGCTTGGTGGTGATTAGAGAGAAGATAATTCCTCAAATCATCATACCTTTTTTGTTGCATGGTAGAGAAGACTAGGCACCTTATGATAATTCCTGAAATCATCATATCTGCTCCCTTTGTTTTCCATAAAATATATCCTTTGTAATTCTTTCACTATCCCAATTCATTGAGAAGGGAAATCATTTTTATGAACTTTATGAAAAAGTTACTGTTTTCACCCATTCTAATATAGAACTGGATTTTACAATTATCGGTTATGGTTGATCAGGACTTATGTTAAGGTAGTGATATTAATTGTATTTCTTCCCATCTGGAATGCTGGTTTGAGCAATTCACACGAACAACTTGAGTTCCAAGCTTCAAGGTTACCTCTTCCCTTCAACACACCCCCCAAAAAAAAAAAAAAAAAAAAAAAAAAACCTACCAATACCAAGAATGGTAAATAAATAAATTTGTTCATTTCTTTATTTCGGCATAAAAAATGTTTCCTTGTTTTTGGTGTTAGTATTGAATTTTTCCATTCAGCTTGTCCAAGTTTCACTCCTTTTCTATGGTGATAGTGATAGTATTGGGCCACCGTCCCAGTTGCTAAGTCAGTTTAATGTCAATACTTGATAGGTGTTGGTGATTGCTCATCGCCTGGAAACAGTTCTCATGGCTAACAGAATATTCACTCTAAATGATGGGAGGCTACAAGAGCTGACTCGATCATCTCTTTTTGGTGGTCACCTAAACTCTCTAGAATCAGAAGGTCTCGTGATATAATGTAATTCTCTGGGCAACAACTATGAAGGTGCACAGAAATGGTGCTGGTGTCAAAAATTGCATACAGCAAAGATGCCGGGATTCTGTTGTTCTTGTTGGTCAGTGGAAGGAGTTGGAGATTTCTTTCGGCAAAGCAGACTGGAAAGATATAGCACATGCTTATCAGCATTGAGTTATGCTGCATAAAATGGAAGCAGTGTAGCCACATTATTGAGACAAGGTACATCATTTGTTTTATTCTTGAATTTTCCTTTCCCAGAGGAAAAAGTGTACTACTCGAACTGTTCAGAGTTGCTCTGTTGAAGTTCACGTGTCATCATATTCATACCTATCCATGAAAGTAATTGTACAGATGTGTACTCATTTTTGTACAGAAGTGCACTCATTTAGCTTCGCACCATCATCTTTATCGGAAAATTAGAGGATCCCAGACATCTGCTATACAGGTTAACATTCTGAAAGTGTGAGCTTTGCTGAGCCTTAGGACATTTGTCTACAAGAGTAACTTTTTGCGGTTAACAATCATGTACAAAGAGCCAACTATCCTTTTGCCTTTCGACTGTAACTTGGACTGACAATCTCCATGGTACTTGATAGTGCTAAGCTAGCTTACCAAGTATCAAAAGTGAAATCTCTCTCCTTTTAGCTTATACAAGACCACTTAATTTCACGGTCGCATAAGTGACCTTTTTATTAAGAGCTGAACAAACAAGTAATAGAAGAGAGGAGAGAGCCCTCTAAGCACCCAAACTATGCCTCAAACTCTCTAACATGCCCATGAATAAGAAGGTGCTTATTGCTCGAAGACAAGGGTCCAATTTGCATGTGGGACAGGTATCCGTTGTTGCGCGCTACTGATCGTCTGTTGTCCACGAACCTGGGAACTTCAAGTTGTCATCGAAATTCTGGTTTTAGTGTTCATTTTCTGACTATAGATAGAGCGGGAATTATTGACCTTTACAGCTTGTCAATAAAGCACTTCCACTTTTTGACTTCCTCAACTTGCTTCCCTTGCCACCACTCGCCCTCGGGATCTCTTGGCCAATGTTTAGGCAGCAAAATAGACATGAAAGAATCTTGAGTAAGATGTCTACCCCGAACGAATTAGTTGGTAATAGAAATATTAGAAAAAGCCAGGGACGATACAGTAGTAGATTGATTTCGAAGCCCTCCAAAGAAGGCAATAACTGGATCAATATCAGAACAAGACCTTGACTTTGAATCTAGATGATTAACTGCGCGATTTGCTCGGCCCGGGAAGGGGAGAGTGGCTGAGTGGTCAAAAGCACTGGTTTGAAAACGCTTGACCAGCGGGAGACGGTGCCTGAATAATGGTCTTTCTGGGAATTGAGAATTGAGGAGTCACCCCTTGCTCTTGTTTCGGTTTGAGCTGATTGACGTCACCATAACTTCATTGCGCTGTAAACTGCTCAGGACTTCCCGTGGTTTAGTCAAGTAAGCCCCTTGGCCAGCACAGCTTTCTTGGCAACGAGGCAACTCTCCCTTCAGACAGGAGCTCTTCCAACCGTCACCTCCGGTGGAGTTTCTTGGCACTCAAGGTTGAGCTCAAAAAAATGAAGTGCGGGTTTTGGATGGGCAAGTTAATGAAAATGTATCAGATTGCAGCTCTTGCAAAAACCCCTCCTTGGCCTCGGGGAGTGGCCAGCAACACAGAACTCAAACTAATCAAATGGCATAAAAGGGCTTTCCTTTGTTAGAAATGCACAGACAACGTTCCAGAACTTCCAACCATAGAAAATGCAGCATGAGATGAACTTTTTGGAAGCCCCTCATAACAGTAAGCCGTTACATTGAGAATGGTTGCAGAGAAATAAACAAACTTCCATATCATCTATTGAAAGAGCCTTCGAGATGACCATAATCTCTTGCAATCAAAAGATTGTTACATCAGATAGTAATATAGAAAGAATCTGCAATCGAAACGATTAGCAAAAGAGGAGGGACTCCTCAAGAACACACTCGCATGCCAATCAACCCCCACACTTCCTACCCCCTAATTCAGTCTTTACATCAGATGGAACAAAATCAGAAAATCAAGAAAAGAAAAACCCCAAAACAGAATTAGCTAGATGAATCCAATCCAGCTCAAATCAACTGCAAATGGGGCAATGAATCAACCCATTCTCATTGCATTCCCCACACCTGACAGCCTTCTTCTCTTCCTCATCAAAGACCTTGCAACTCCCACTGCATTCCATGCACATCACAAACCTCACTCCGCCACACCCTTCACAGCAACCCATTGAAGTCCTTGGAATGCCATCGAGCAGAACCCCCAATTTCCCTTCCTCCTCCAGCTTCACCACCTCATCAGCTCCTCCAATCAGCCTCCCCTTCACAAACACCACCGGCACCTTCACCTCCTTCGAGCCTACCAGCTTCCTCAGCTCCTCCTTATACCCCGAGTCCATGGACACGTCCCTCTCCAGCATCTGCACGCAATGCGACTCCATCGCCGACCTCACGGCGTTGCAGTCCTCGAACGTCTTCCTGATTCCTCTCAGCGTGGTGGTGTATATGACCACCGCATTGTCTCCACCGGGCGGGCATTTTTGCTGGAACGCGCGGAGGATGGACTCGGGGTCCTTGAAATTTCTCTTTCTTCTGATCTTGGCCGATGGCGAAATCATCTTCTTGATATGCTCTTCGCCTTGAGACAGCTCTTTCTCGTACGAATCAAGCAGCGCCGGATCGAACAGAGGGCCCAAACTCCGCCGGGACGTGACCCCGTGATCGCTTCCGAAGCTGTTCCTCTTCCCTCCAAACGGAATCCCAACGGTCGAAATTCTCAGATTCTTCGCCGCTTTGCACGAACTCTCCAACGACTTGTGCGATCTCAAGGCCTCTTTCGGGGTGACGTCGGATCTCCCCACGACCCGGTTCGACCCATTTCTTGCGCTCCCCCTGTTTTCCTTGCCTCCATAGGTGTTCGCCTTCCTCGGAGAGCCAATCTGGTTCATGAACCTCAGCGGGGTCTTCACGCCGATGCCCGTGAGGCCTTGGAGCAATCCTCGCGGCCTCGGGCTCGGGGTCTTCCTGTCCCGATCCGCCGGCGCCGTTGCTCCGTCCTCCTCGAGGCCTTCCATGAGCTCCCACGCATTGATGACTTCAGGGGGTTCCTCCCCGCCGCCGCGAGCCGGCGACCCGCCCTTCAATCTCTTGCTCTGTGCGGCGACTTCTCCTCGCTGCAGCGGCGACGGCAACCCTCGCTCCTCGCTGTCCAGCCTGAGGACCCCATAAGTGCTGGAGGTGAGGGAGACGACGTGGTCGGGAACGGGGGCACGGCGGGTCGCGTGGCGGCCGCCATCATCAGAGACGGCCTGCCCGTGACCGTGACCGTGGCGAGGACGATGCTGGCGATCCTCGCGTTCCCGTTCTTTCCGGACGTGCTTGGAAGAGACGCAGCCCATTGCTCCTCTCTCTGCAATCTTCTCCGGCTTCGAGTTCGCGAGCGGGTTTTGTTCAAGGTGTCTTTTTTTTTTTTTTTGGGTTGGGATGGTAACCGTTGGCCTGTCCGAAAACGGGCCCCAACGGTCGAAAATTCGAATGCGGGCGGAGGATTAAATGAAAATGTTAAAACAGGAGTCGAGTAGTACACATGAGCACGATGAAAAGTGCGTGTTTTGTCGGAAGCACCCGTGGCGTTTATTTTCGCAGCCCCCACGGGTTTTGGAAATTAGCTTTTTGGCCCCTTCGCTCCGCGACAAATTGTTTACAAATTTGACTTTTCCTTCCTCAAAATCCATAAATACCAAACAAAAGACAATACTTCCGTAAGAGGCGTCCGTCAGTGGCGCATTACCTCGAAACTCTTACGACTATTAGACCCACACGTTTTTTTCTTCTTGATATTTTGAAATTGGAACAACGTTTTAAATGTTGGTGGGAAGGTAAAAAGTAGTACCTTTTGCCTAAAGTTAGCTGTGGATATCCGAGCCTTGAAATTTTTAAAATTTGTTAATGTTATAGCGTAATTTTTTTTCATGTGTAGAGATTTAAAGTATTTGAATGTCGGGTTTAAGATAATCAAAAGTAAAACTAAAAGAGTTTTGATTTGTAAATTGTAAGACAGATTTGGGAACCCATTAGAAACCCTTCACAATTCTCTTGGCTTTTTTCTTTTTTAAAAATTATAATAGAGTACTGAAGTTATCTATATGATTTTGTATGAATCGTAGAAAATAAAATTAATTATTGCCCAACAACTTCTTTTTTTTTGTGCAATTGCCAGCATTAAAGTCTAGTTCCTCATATAAGGATCTTCGGACTATAGATTTCTTTTTACTACTGTTTAATCTTGAATTTTTACCTCCTTGGTTTTTGTGTTCATGATTTTTCTAATTTGAGATTTCATATATATACACACAACAGAGGTTTTGAATGTGGCTGCAAAATCAAGGTGGTTTATTTTAAATTTTAAAGATAATTCATTTATCACAATATAATATTAGCAATAGACATCCAATTTGCGCACGATTACTTAGGCCGCGAGTTTGAAATTCCATGTCACAACTTGGGATGTTCTGGAGAACGATCAGAAAATAATCAGAACTAGGTTTGGGCAAGATCAGAGAGCGTGTGAAATGTAACCCCTTTTTCTTGCATGTTCATAGTTTTTTTCTTTTGGACAAGGAATATCATGGGTATAAAAATTTGGACAAAAAAAAGTACCGCTATTCAACGCACATCTACTTCATTGTCGATCAAAAAATAGAATAAGACTAGACGTCCTCTTGTGGTCTTATATAAGAACATTTTCTTCTATGGACGTCTCGTGGTCTTACTCTTCTATAAGAATATTTTCTTCTATGGAAGATTCGAACAATAGAAAATGCTGCAAGAAAGCCAAACCTTGAGGCCATCTCTTAGATACAAAATTTTGGAATTTTCTTAATTGTGCTCCCTGAAATATGACCGTTCTCCTACGACATGCCTACGACATGGTCGAGAAGTCAAAAGGCATTTTTTTTCTCCATTTCCGTTTCGTTTCTTTGTCCTGCGACGGAAGGAAGGGCACACCTTGTGGCAGCCCCTCGAAGCTCCATGCCTAGGGCATAAGGCATTGGCGAGGGCGAGGGATGTGATCTCGTCCCCTACATCCTAGCCCCCTGCGCACCCTAAGTACAGTTCCGTATTGACAACCTTGCATAAACTCATTGTAAATTGAAGTTTTCTATTAAGGATGCACATGATAACTATTTTATTTTTGGAACAAAAATCCCTTTAGTAAAATAATTTCATTTTTATATTTCCAAAACGAACTTTTATTATAAAAATAAATTTGAAATAAAAATGAGAAATAAAAACTTTTCTCATTGTTCATTTGCGCTACTAACCGGCCGTCCACCTACCATCGCCCGTTGTAGCCACTTGCCGTTCGCCATCACCACCAGTCATCGACCGTCTCTATCGGCCCTCGTCCACCATCGCCCACCACCTTGCTGGCTAGCCTCCCTAGTCTGTCACCATTTCAGAGAAATAAATTTTATATTGTTATCAAACGAATTTTTATTTGAAAAAAAAAATTGATGTCATTATCAAATGCGTATTTTTATTTAAAAATTAAAATTTAGTCAAAATGATTATCATTCATGTAGTAAAAATTTCCTTTGCACCATGGGAAAATTTTTTAAAAAAAAAAAAAAACAAAGTGCAGTGACTGCAGTGAAAAGGAGCAAGCATTAATTACATGGTACTCAAATCAAATGCTTGGTGAAGGCCAAAAGAGGAATCAAAGCGCCGATAGAGAAACAATCGAAAAGCGACGAAATTTGATCAAGGCATCATGGACTTTTCTTCCTCCGATGCTGGCCCGTCCTATCCTCTGGTTGTACCTAATTTGCCTCTTCTTGATCCCTCCCCTTCACCTAACCATTACATCCGGGAGTTTAATTCTTGGTTGATTTCTTGAAAGCATTCACTTAGTTCCAATGTTGGAATTTGTTCCGATGGTGAAATCATTTCGTGGTTGTCACATGTCGCTTCATTCATTCAATAAGGAAAAGAAAACTATACTATAACCAGACCCGGTCGATAAAAAATTTTAGGATTTAATATGATTTTTTGAATGGTAGATACAAAATTTCACTCATAACTTACTCACATCTTTTGCATAACTTGTTAACCTATAACATAGGTTCCATTCAATAACTTTTAAGTTTTTAGAGATCGTGAATATGAACAAATCATCACGTCGTCGGTCTACAAAGAATGGAGATTTGTTTCTCCAAACTTAGGAACGAAGACGAAATGCTTCTCTCTTTTGTTCCCCCAAAGTCATATTTACTAGTTAATCTTGAAGCATCAACCCTTATTATCATATCTACATTGAACAAACTGTTCCTCGGACCTTAAAAGGAGCAATAATGACATACACGGTCGGTGTAACTATCTTTTTCCACAAGATGCCTCATGACCCTTGACTCGACAGTTTCCGGGAGAATCAGTAGTCGGAAACCTTCGAATCAGGACGAATAAAACCGCGCGTGTAAAATTTTCACAACGTTACAGTTGACACGTAGTTCTCTTATTAGTTTCATCGTGACTAACGAGCGCCCGATGACTAGCTCGCGATGCCTAAAGGATTGAAAAGACAATTCCACTGGTTGATAATATGTAGAAAGCGATGATGATTGAAGGAGCGCAAGAGTCTCTCCGGTCAACCACCATTACCAAATCTCACGACTTGTAAGACCCGCACAGAGCCGTGGACTGCAGGCCAGTGTCTGAATCTCGAACAGCGATGGGAACGACAAAGACATGCTATGAAGCATTCCTAAGATTATGATGGGGGCAAAAACATGGGAAGACTCGAGTCTTCTATTTACCCCTTCGGTATCCGTTCAAAGAGAAGGCTTGAATTCCTTTGTCTACTTCAGCTGATCCTTTTGACTACTTCTGCTTTGGCATATATATGTAGCAGAAGTCCTCAAACTTTCAATCCTCCAACTTTCTTTTCACTAGGCAAAAGAAGAGAGAACAATCAAGTGATCAGACTTTCAAAACGTACAATCAACAGAAAAATTTAATTGGGTCAATTTAATAAGTTTTAGGACTCAATTGCACTTTTATGACAAGTTTTAAACTTTTCAATATACTCATAAAGAGAGAGAGAAGAATCATTCACCCCTTTGTTTAACACGGTAAACCGGTCAAGACAACATACTTTGTAGAGCCATGTCTCTTCTTTATCATTGATTTTATGACAACTTATATATGCAAAAGTAGACAAATAAAGAGTCAAGTCGTCTATTGAATTTATCTGTTCAAAGAGAAGGACTGAATCCCTTTGTCTACTTCTGCTTGTCCCTTTGTCTACTTCTGCTTTGGCTTATGTTTATATGACCCTTCCTTTTCACTAGGCCAAAAAAAAAAAGGAGCAATCAACTCCTTGAACTATAAAAAAAAATACAATTAACGGAAAGATTTGATTGGATCAATTTGATAAGTTTTGAAACTTGATTGCATTTTTATGATACATTTTAGGATTAATTGTACTTTCATGATTAGTTTTAGGAATTTCAATGCACCTATCTCACAAAAACGAATTATCCACCCCTTTGTTGGACATGATAAAATAGTCAAGACAACATACTTTGTAGACTCATTTCTCTTCTTTATCATTGAATTTATAACAACTTATTTATTTTTTCCCTCTTATTTCAAAAGTTCACTTTGTTGGTGAACTTACTTTTCATATTAAATAATTTATTCTTTTTATTTATTATATTGGTAAGATACTTAACAAAGCATGTAAGATGTTAGAGGAGTATCTCAAATACACTAAAATATTATGTACAATGAGATATCTTAATATTTTCACTTAAACAATTCATGGAAAATATTAATTTTTGTCAATACAAAATAATCATATTTCACACCACCGGCTTTGGTGGCTCCGTTGGATAAGAATCCCTTGCCTTAGGGGAAAGGTGAGGGGGTCAAACCCTAGTGGAAGCATCGGTGTCTTAAGCGTGATGCCGGGGTGGTGGGTCCTTTGCTAGCGTCACTCAAGGGTTTACCTGTCGGCATAAGCCGATGGGATTCCCTAGGTATAAAAAAAAAATCATGTTTCACTAGCAATTAAAAGAAAAAAAATATTTTATTCAATGTTTTAATTTAATTAAATTTCATCTTCCAAAATTTCATAGTAGAGAATGGAATTGTGATTTTATTATGGAAAATCTTCAAAGGTTTTTTTTTTTGGCTCCATTAGATCATTCCATTGTATGAATATGTGTGTGTGTGTGTGTGTGTGTGTGTGTGTATAAGAAGAAAATCGATAAGAATGAGTTTGATTGTGATATACAAAAAAAAAAAAAAAAAAAATTTCTAGACTCTATTTGAAAATATCCATAAATTTGCCCAACAATGTTCAAAAGATGTAGGTTTCTTGTAAATTTCTCTTTTTAATGAAACTAATTTTTATCAAAGTAATATCTAATGATAAATAAAACATAGTGCCTTTAATATACATTACAAACCTACAATAGACAGAAACTAGACATATGAAATCCTTAATTTTGGCAAGTAGATCTTATATGAATATAAAACAAACTTTAAAAAGGAAAATAAATAAATTTGGATCACCATTTTAAATCGTAATTAAATAATTGAGGGTAATTTTTATTAGATATATAGGAAGTGAAATTAGTGCTACCCTTTATTAACTTTCTACTTTCGTCAGCTTCCATACATGACCACTCATTTTTCTTTTAATTCCCACTTAGCCCTCATTTACACATATACTATAAATATTCTAATGCATATTAACTTTAAATAGTAAAAAGGCACAACCTACCAAAAAAGAAAAAAAAAAAAAGCGGATAAAAAGGAAAATAAAAAAAAAGTCAGTTACCAACTTCGCACTAATCACTGCACTCGCGAAAGTCCCTTTAGCTGTACTTACCGTGCATCGACCAACTCTTTTATTTATTTTATTTTTTTGGGGGGGGATTTTTCCTTTGGTGGAAGCACGAATTTAAGGTCACGCCTAAACACATTCGTTCAAACTAATTGATATTCCGATAACTTGGTAATGCCCAAATATGCACAATTGAAGCAGGGGGCGAGACTCGCGCACCTGCAATGCCTTAAGGTCCGAGCTGAGCTCGAGAGCTAGCGAGATCAAGCTCGACGCGTGTGGTACGCCGCTGATTTTGGGGCCCGCACCGTAGAAAAGCCCGGGGCATCGATCCCGACCCCTGTAGGACCGCGCTCTAAATGCATTCCGAGACTACATGGAGATAAAATGAAGAAGAAACGCGGAAGAGAAGACCACACGAACCTTACGCTTTAACCCTCGCGCGGAAGGGAGTCGTGGAGTGTTGACCACGATGTTTTAAGACCGATTGACCGAGCGTTTGATTGATCGCCTTCCGGTCCCAGCCTTTGGAAAAAAAAAAGGAAAAGAAAGAAAGAAAGAAAGAACAAGGAGGACGAGACGAGGCGCGACTCGTCGACCGACTGGACTCGGCAAATTAAACCGGCCCCGACTCGGGACCCATTACGCCCATCCGACCCGCGAATCACGAGTCAACTCAGTCGAATTTTCTCCCTCCCACGGGCGGGTATAAGCTCGGACGCTTCCTCACGCTTTTCGTCCCAAACACTCCCATTTCTCTCTCTCTCTCTCTCTCTCTCTCTCGTGATGCCGCAGGTGGATCTGGAAGCCCTCGTCTCCGCCTGCGCCGGCGGCGCCCGCGACGGTAAGATCTCCTGCGAGACCGTCGGCGGCGGCGGCGGCGGCGGCGGCGCTCGTCGGGAGGACGAGGATCCTCCCGATCTCCCCCCCGATTCCGTCTTGCTCTCCAAGGACGCCGAGTTCGAGTGGTTCGACCGCAACGCCTTCTACGAGCGCCGGGACTCCACCAAGGCCAACTCCAGTCCCGCCGCCGCCGCCTCGAATCCGATCCTCAGCTCCCCGACGAACTCCAACTCGCGGCGGTCGTCGACTAACTTCAAGTCCAAGGCGTCGATCCTCGGCCTCCCGAAGCCGCAGAGCTCGTGCTTCGTCGACGCCAAGAACCGGCGCCCCTGCAAGGCGGGAGGCGGCGCGGGGTTCTTCCCGAAGCGGTCGGGATCGGCGGGCAAGGCCGATCCGCCGGCGGTCGAGCCGTCCTCGCCGAAGGTCTCGTGCATGGGGAGGGTAAGATCGAAGAGGGAAGCGAACCGGCGGAAGAGGCGCGACGAGCCGGCTGAGAGGAGCAGAACCGGGCTGTTCGCGAGCCTCCTCGCGATACTGGGAACCGGCTGCAGGAATCGGCCGGCGGTCCTGGCCGACGTGCCGCGGGCGGCGTCGCCCGGCTCCCGGCACGCGAGGAAGCACCCGCCGGCGAGCGGCGCGGGCGGGCCGCCTCCGGATCCGCCGGCGGCGGAGGGAGGCGAGCCGCCGTCGGGCCTGGGCGGGGTGAAGCGGTTCAGGTCCGGTAGGAGGCCGGACTCGTGGGCCAACAACGTGGCGTGAGGGGATTGGTCAGGGCGCGGTTGACACGTCGGTTGGCGGGGGGGGTGGGCCCGGCCCGGCCCGGAGAAAATTCATAGGTAACTGTGAGCAGCTGACCGCGTGGGGCCCAAAGTCGTTGGGGGATGGGAACGGAACGGAGGAGGAGGGTGCGTTCGTTGGGATGACGTGGCGCGTCGCCAATTGCAAATGCCTTCTAGGCTTTTAGGGGGAGAGGGGAAACTGAGGAGGCGGCGGCGGCGGCGGCGGCGGCGGCGGCGTCGTTTTGAATGTGTATACAGAGAGCGAAAAAGTCTTGTGTGTATAAATCTGTTTTTTTGCCTTTTTATCTTTTCAATTAGTGTGAGATGTCATACCTGCAATTTCGTGTTTGGTAATCCGCCTTTCCAATATTAAACCACAAAGCACGCGATTTCTGATAATTACTCGACTGTGAAGAGAGGCTACAGGCATTCCCGCGCGTTACGCCTTATTCCTAGACAAGAAAGGAAAAGAAAGAAGAAAACGAAAAATCGAAAGAGATGGGTTGGGACCATTTTGTGTTTTGGTGCCCCAGTTTTTGTGTTGAGAATATTTTAAGAGGGTCAATGGGTTGAATTAGATTAGTCGGCGGAGATTTGTGGATGGTTCTGGTGGGGGGTCAAGAAACCATTAGAATAAAAGATTGTGCAAAACAATTTGAATACAAAGCTATAAGCAGGGGTCGCAGTCGCCGACATTCGTATAAAGCCAGAAGAGCGCTAAACGGTGTGGAACCAAAAAGCCTTCCATTGACTGTTGTAAAATACGACTCTTCGATTTTTAATTAATAATTCCTAATAACAAATACTACCTTCAACTTTGGAATGTAAAGAAATTGGATAATTTTGGTGGGGTCAAGATTTAGGGATGAACATGTAAAATATCCAAAAAATTGGGGCCTAAACATAATTCGAAAAAGATAGAGCCCCCCTCCAGCGCCATTCATTAGAATAATACGATGCCTTCCCTTAGTTATTTCTCACCTTGCTTACGTAGCTTCCAATCTCTGTTCTCTCTTGGTCTTTTTATCAATTCCAAAAATGGAATGGACCTAAATCTTTTTATTGCTGGGAGTGGGCTGAAATGCAGATCCAATCGTCTCGATTTCGAAAGCAATCAAGTCCCGAGAGATCTGCCATACGAATAACCCAACTAAAACCATTGGATTTCAGATTGGTCTCAAGCCCAAGGAACGAGGTACGGATGGAACTGAACCAAGTAGCAATGACAACCATCAAAGGACTCAAAACAAACAAGGGTGAAATGAAATCTAGAGGGAACAGCACACCAAGACTTAACATGGAAAAAAAAGACCCCATTTAGGGTCCGTTCATTTCGCAGAAAATGACTTCCGAAAAAATGTTTTCCGAATTTTTCGGTGTTCGTTTCACGGAAAATGATTTAATAAAAAAAAATGTTTTTTAGAAAAAACAACCTTTAAAATGAGGAAAACGATTTCCATGACTTCTTCCCTCTTACTTCTTTTTATCAATACATTTTTGTTTTATTTTTATGCTTTCTTTTTTTTTTCTTTTTTCTTTTTTTTTTTAAATCGAGTTTTTAATTTCTTTTCTTTTCTTTCTTTCCTTTTCATCTTATTCTTTGGCGGTGGCCGGTGATTGGCGAGGTGGAGCTCTCGCTGGCCTGGGCGGAGCTCGCAACTCGCCAAATCCGGCAAGTTGGGCGGGGCTTAGCCTCGCCCGAGCTTGCCACGAGCTTTGTAGGGCTCTGGCGAGCTAGGCGGGGCTCGAGCCTCGCCCAAGCTTGCCGCTAGCTTCGCAAGGCTCTAGCGAGCCGCGAGCCGGCGGAGCTCGGGCTCCCGATCTAGGTGAGCCCAAGCTCCGCCGCCAAATTCGGTGAGATCAGCCAACCCTTGAGCTCGCCAGATCTGGCCACCGGGTCTTGGTCGGCCGCCGGGCAGCCAACCATCATTAGGCAGGAAGGAGGCAGCGACGGTGCAAGGAGGAGGAAGAGGAGGAGGAAGGAGGAAGGAAAAGAAAAGAAAAAGAAAGAAAAAATAAAATAAAAAATAAAATTTTCAATTTTTTAAAAATATAAATAATTAAAAATTCATTTTAAAAATATATATATAAAAATAGAATTAATTTTTTGGTCAATTAAAAATATTAAAATTTAATTTTTGATAATTTTTCCTAAATAATTAAATGAGCTAACAAACGGTGGAAAATATTTTTTACTCAAATTTTAGGTTTTATGAAACAGTTTGGAAAATAGAATCATTTTCCCGAAAAATAACTTTCAAGAAAAATATTTTTAGGAAACATAATATTTTTAAAAACAAGCACTTAGTATGAAAATTGCTAGATAAGCTACGCAGTGAAGAACAAATAGACAAGAGTTGCAACTCATGACATGCATAATGGCGCACGCTTACAAAATTGCAACAAAGAATACTTTGGATTTTGTCATGTTCAATGAATAAGCAATCTCACAAATAAGAACATAACAAACTAAGATTAAAGAAATCATAATCTACTACTAGATCAAAAGGTAAACGATACCTACTACCTACTAAATTAAAGGGGCTAATATCAAAAACCTAATCAATTTTTTAGAGAAAATAGCATCATCTAAAATATTTAATTAAATCTAGAGGACTTATAGATAAGTACAAAACTGTAAAAAGACTCGACCTCGGATTCTGAAGTGTTGACAATATCGACAAGAAGTTCTCAAAGAGCCAAGTCCCTCCTTACAAACAACAAAGCCAAGAAGCCCCAAATAGTACAACCTCGTAGAACAACAAAAGTAGTGAACAACCCAATTCTCCCGTTGGAATGAAATAAAACTGCAAAATTTTATCGTTTTATTTAGTTTGAGTACTGTGATACGTGGCATAGTGTTTGATTTTACGAGTAGCGAATGGAATAAGAAAAGGAATAGTATTACAATATCAAAAATTACCCCTTTAAGTTAGAATTGCATTGTTTGGAACAGTAGTGAGAATTCATTTAACATTAGCCATGAGAATTAAATTATTCCACAATAGGCGTGGACTATTATTGCAGGCAAACAGGGTGTTAAGTCTTCTCAAAAGCCATTCTGAAGAGAAGCTCTTCTAGTTACGACTCACAAGAGCCACTCTTAATAATGTATGACGTATTATTCTACATCAATTCATCTCAACTTAAATCTCAACCGTTGGATCCACTTTCACTCAAAAACTTAACTAATGAATTATGGGTCAATTATGATATATGAATTATTCAACACCACACTAATTCTTCGATGCATGATTTCTCGACGTGCGGACCCCTCAAGTGTCATAACTTTACATAAAGGGACATTTAAATGCCATAACTTACGAAATGTACACTTAAGTACTAAAATCGGAGTAAAATAGATCACTTAAGTGTTAATTCGGCCAAAGTCCGGCCAAAATACCGATGTGGCATTTTTCCGGTGAATCGAGCCCAAAACGACATCGTTTTGTATCTTTGGCAATGGCAAATAATGCAAAAAAAACGGCGTCGTTTTAAAATTTGATGTAATAAAAAATAATATAAAATTAAATAAATTAAATTTAAAATTAGATTTAGTTAAAATATTAAAAAAATAATAAATTTAAAAATTAGATTTAGTTAAAATATTAAAAAACAATAATTTTAAAATTAGATTTAGTTAAAATATTAAAAAATAATAATTTTAAAATTAGATTTAATTAAAATATTAAAAATAATAATTTTAAAATTAGATTTATTTAAAATATTAAAAATACTAATTTTAAAATTAAATTTAATTAAAATATTAAAAAATAATAATTTTAAAATTAAAAAAAATATTAAAAAAAAGGGGAGGGGGGCGGTGGACGAGGGCTTTGCCGTCGTCGAGAAGGGCCGGCGACGGAGGGAGGAGGGTCGGCCGAGGTCGCCGACCCTTGGCCAGGGGCCGGCGATGAGGGCTCGTGAGCCCTCGCCCAAATGGGGCAAGGGTCGGCGGCCCTCGCCGGCCGAGCCAAGGGCCGCCGCTTGTCAAGGTGACCCCTAATGGGCGGCGGCCCTTGGCTCGGCCAGGCGAGGGCTGTGACCCCTTGCCACTCGTTGGATCCCTCGCCCAAATCTGGGGCGAGGGCTGCAACCCTCGCCCCAATCTGGGGGAGGGCTCGCAAGCCCTGCGTCGACGGTCGGCCGAGGTCGCCGGCCCTTCCCGGTGACGAGGAGGTGACGATGAGGGCCACCGCCCCCCCCCCCCCCCCCTTTTTTTTTTAATTTTTTTAATTTTTAATTTAAAATAATTATTTTTTAATATTTTAACTAAATCTATTTTTAAATTTAATTTATTTAAATTTTATATTTTTTTACTACGTCAACTCAAAACGACGCCGTTTTTGCATTATTTGGCCACGTTAGCGTGCAAAACGGCGTCGTTTTGGGCTCACTTCGTCGGAAATTCGTCGGAAAAATGCCACGTCAGTTTTTTGGCCGGACTTTGGCCAAAGTGGCACTTAAGTGATCCGTTTTTCTTCGAATGTGGCACTTAAGTGTACCTTTCGTAAGTTATGGCACTTAAATGTCCATTTGAGCAAAATTATGGCACTTGAAGCGTTCTTTTGCCATGATTTCTCTAATATAACTCACATATGTGTATCCTAACAATCTCCTCCTCAAGTGTGATAATGTTAGAATTTAGGTATCATTCTAAATCAACTTATCTCAACTTGAATTTCTAACACCTAACTTTATCTTTGGTTTCTTTTTTCAAACCTACTATGAAGTCTACCAATGAGCCCGCGTTGTTTGAGATATTTATCAAATACCAATACACATTAAGAGTGGACTACCAATTAATCATCAACTTTGATACTATTTATTAGGAGCATGTAATATAAGCCCAATACTTTCATATTGGGAATTACTTATTTAACATGACTCACACATCTATTTCTAACAGATCTAACGATGGGGATGTTGCTAACAGATCTAATGATGGGGATGTTGCACCACTAATGCATCCAGATCATCGACTCCGGTGTCTATCAGACAAACTCATTGACGCACGAACCAATTTTAGACAATGGGCTCCTTATCTGTGACCCCAAATCTAGAAGCCATAAAGCGTCAAGTGGAGTGGCAGCGTGCTGCAGAAAATAAGCAATGGTGTTCTGAGTTTTGTTGACAGAAGTAGACTTCTCGATAGGACCTGAGAAAGGAATATCTGCTCATCCGTAAAGTAGAATTGCTTTTACATTGGGATTTGCCGATTGCTTTTACATTGGGATTTGCCGTGTAAGGCTAGCTATTGCATTCGTTGGTGACTTCCATCCATCAAGTAGAATTGCTTTTACATTGAGATTTGCCATGTAAGGCTAGCTATTGCATTCGTTGGTGACTTACAATGCGGATGGCACTGGAACACCAGCATCCAACATCTTCTCTGGATTTTTCATTTTATTTATAAAAACACTGTCAAGTTCTATTGTTTCAACTTCGAAATATTGGAGTGCATGAGTGTCATAAATCAAACCTTGATTGTGTTTCTTCTTCATTCGAGTCGAGATAAGTTCTCTTCACATTGCGATCGAGTGTGCTCGTATTATAAAACGTCAACTTGTTGTCTACACAACCAAATACTAACAGGAAAAGTACCAAAAAAGTTATAAACTTATTTCATTGATATCAATTCAATCCTAAAATTTTCAATTGAATCAATTTAGTCATAAACCTTTTTATATTTGAACAAATTCAGTCTATCTGACTAATTTTAGTCGGTTGGCACTGATGTGGATGTTGGCCGATGATCGGATGTTGACATGGCAATTTTTAATAATTTTTTTCTTTTCTTTTTCTTTTTCATTTTTCCTTTCCTTTTCTCCCTTCTTCCTCCTCAGTTTGTCCTCATGGTGGTCAGCAAGCCTCCCACTGGTGGCCCTCAAAGCCCTCGCTGGTCTCCACTGGCCACTAGGCGAGGGCATCCGACCACTGGTCAGTGTCCACGTTAGCGCCGTTTAGCCAAAATTGATCGGATGGACTAAATTGGTATCAATATGAAAAGATTTTGGATTGAATTAATTCAATTGAGATGTTTACAACTGAATTGATATCAATACAATAGATTTAAGACTCTTTTTTTTTTTTTGTACTTTTCGCTACTAACAGTTCTTTTTCCCATGGGCAAGTTTTCCACGTAACTCCTCGGTCGGGATCTATCGTCACCAGGTCATCTGTCTAATGGTCGTTGAGTAAGAGTTTTGAATTATCGGAAATGAACAATACTCGTTTAGGACTCACCGCTTTTGTTTATTAATACTCTGCTTCCAGCAATTTTCAAAGAATGATCTTCCGCTGTCATTCTACAATCTGAAATGGCTAGAAAGAACATAACTTGCTCACGCTTCACGCACGAGCGCGCACAAGCAGCCTATGGAACTGAAGACCGAAAGTGCATAATGTGAAAAGGAAAAAACACCCAGTCTCAGAAGATGTTCTCTCTTCAAAATCCACCTAAATGGGTAGCAATATCAACCAGCAAAGCATTCGGCGGACAGCGATATTTCGTCAATATGACTGGTCCATGGGCAGCCTCTCTCTCTCTCTCTCTCGCTCTCTCTGTGAAACTCTTGTTGCTTTCTCTCACTAGAATGCAAAACACGGCGTTCCACTAATGGAGAAACTAGCATTCGAGTGTATGTTATTGTGTGCTGTTGACGAAAACCAGCAAGCACCACGCTACAGTTTTTTCCTGGTGAACACTCCACTTCAGGAAGTGATTCGATGCTCTTGCTTCCAAAGTGGGCCTACATCATCCTTTCGTAATCCCCACATCACAGAACATCCAAAGCAACAACGCTGTAAATTAAATCCCGCTCCAGGATAAGCAATGGAAGTGTTCCCTGTACGCAGCACTTTATTAGGCAGCTGAACACCAAGACGATAGCTGCAACGCAATTTCATGCCCTACCTACCTAACCCGAAGCAATTCTCTCTGTCCCAAATATCTTGGTGGAAATTGATGAAGCAAAGAGGTCAACACTGCGCGACATAATTAGTCAACCAACCAATTGGTGGTTGACTCCGTTTCTAAAGTTGGAGCTCGAGCGGCCATAGCGTGTCTCACTATGGTCAATGATCAAATTGAACTGGTCTGCATATTGTTTGAGGGGCACTAGCGAAGATTGATCCTGGCCCTACACAAGTTCCCCCTATGGGAACAGACTGAATGTAAGGAACCACCAAAATCTAAGCAACACCGAAAACAAAACTACACCAATAATTTTCTCGACTCACTCATCTGCTGCTTGTGGACAGATGAATACAACAAGAAAAGATTGAGCTCATGCGTTCTAAGCCATTAACAAATGGATAATCATCCTCAAAAAACCACCAAGATGCAGTCCAAAGCTAAACTAATGCACTCATATTCCTGTGGACTTGCAAGTTATAGTGGTCTGTCCTTTTTATTCATCAAGTGGATAATTACCTCAATGATGGAAGTCAACCATCAAATGCCATGACAGATAAGTCCCATTCACGAACCGACAAAAAATCAGCACGATGGGTTCCGAAATGATCTTCAGTCCCTTTCGTAATCAAACATGCACTACAAAGTCATTATTTAAATGCAAAGCTCCACATTCATCAGACTGCCCAAGAACTAAAAATTTTGGAGAAGCATTTCCAAGCACAAGCATGGGCAACTGCTTAGCTCTGAGAAAGGAAATCAAGATTGTGAAAACAGAAGGTAAAGTCCTTGAGTATAGGACAGAACTAAAAGTCCAAGAGGCGAAAGTTTCTTTTCTAGATCAACAGATCGAGGATTACGAGGAAGCTGGTCCTTCAAGAGTGAAGCTGATAATCAGCAGAAGAGAACTGCAGCAGATGCTACAGGAAGGAGCAGTTTCAGTAGGTGACCGGGGATTGCTGCTTCTTGAGAGAGAACAGACTTTGCAGAAAGTCAACATTGATGACAGAGGTCATTGCGAAGGATGGAAGCCTATATTACAAAGTATACCTGAAGTAGACTAGTATCTCTCTCTCTCTCTCTCTCTCTCTCTCTCTCTCTCTCTCTCTCAATGATCTGAGAACGCCAAGTACAAAATGTTGCAATTAATGACGAAAGAAAATGAATTTTTAAAAGTTATTTGACGTTGTTATGTAGTTGAGTGTCTCTTGTTGTAATCGTACCACAACACAAGAATATGCTAACAATTGGTCTTAAAAGATAGCCATGCTTTTCTGTGGTCGGTTCAGTCTCGTTGGGACAACCTTTCTCCGTGTGGATAGAAATAAGTCACAGCTAATCAAAAAGACATGAAGATGGAGAAGGCAAAAACATGGAACATGTGATATGAATATAAATGCCCATATCACCAAATACATGCTCAAGTTAACTAAATCATGCTAGCAAGTCAGAAATTATCAGTCGATGAGTTTGCTATCAATCAAAACTGAGTTTGCACCAGGTGATTTAAGACCAACTAATATACAGAAACGCCATCGTCACCATGACTAAAGGATACCTACCTCAGGGCAACAGAAAAATGCAGCAGCACTTTCAACCTTGAGGGGCCTCTCCCCACTTGCCAACTTGGAGGAAAAGTTTAGATATGAACAAAGAAAGCACTGAACTCTTCCTTTAAAGTTTTGTCAATCACTTAATGGTTTTTTTTTTTTTTTCCTTCCTTTCAATTTGGCCAATCATGAACTATTTGAAGGCTCAATCACTAGCAATTGACTAACTATTCTTGATTTAGTAAACTATTACATCAATTATGACCATGCTTTAACACTTTGACAAAGGTTTGTCTTCTCGTACATTTTGTCTCCTTGTCTATTGTTTTTACTCCAAGACCTGGAGGATTTCATAGTCTCAATCCTTCTTGCGGATGTTCTTTCCATGTATGCAAAGCCCCAAAAAGCCAGAGGTATAACTAAGTGATGCTTGATGGCCATTCTTAACCCTCTAAGCAGGTTGGGGGAAATATAAAAAATAAAAAAAGTACCAGACGGGGCCACTTTTAGGGACCCGTCTTCCACTTTCCTGTGGAAAGCTTTATGAGATAAACGATCAGAAAAAAATAAGTGTAATAGGGCTATCATGAAGGCAAACAATGCCATGGCTTCCTTTAGAGCAGAGCCCAAATGGCTAAACAAAATAACTGTTTAGCCAAAGATGGATTTCACTTGGCAAAAGGATCCAAGAAGTGAAGACTTAAGGAAGCCTTTATGTACAGCCTAATATATATACATTATTTATTTCACCTTCGACAAATAGCCAGTAATGAGAGGATGAGGAGCAACAGCAGAGCTCCATAGGATGCATGCAGACACTAGTAAGTGTCACGTGATCATGGCTTAACAGGATGATCTTAAATTAAGCAGACACTGGCAATGATATTCCTAAGATTTAGTGATCTAAGGAAAAATTTAGACATTATTTACTATCACCACTATCAACCCCTCCTTTGAGAGCAGTAGTGACGTGCTTCTAGTGCACGCGAGCCATTTTTTGGGCCTTCTTTAGCAAGGAAAAAGTGAAGAAACATGAGCCTTAATCAATAGCGGGCCTGGTGCAGGGTATATCAACCATTGGATTATGTGCATCTCACTGAGGCCCACGTGATCCGACAGCTTAAAGTAGCTGCACTCACGCACCAGGATCATGCAAGAAATTTGACTCCTCTGGTCCGACAGTTTTAAAATTGGCCGAATTAGGTGCATGAAGCTTCCCGCATTAATAGCTAGAGATAACCAGATGATTGCACATTTAAGCATACAATTAGCTATGAAAGCGTTTCCATTGACATGATATTCAGTAGTCTTTCAGGTCATTCAGAACGCCCAGTTCCACATCGTCCTGCTTTACAAAATATATTTAGCTCAAAGCACCCACCTTTGCCTCTATTTATATACAGGTAGTTTCCACTTTACAAAGGATAAGAGGTTCTTTATACACCATTCCTCCAAGTTCTAGGATTTCCAGATAAGAGCTACTGTTCCTTCCTTTCCACCTCCAGTGCAATCTCATTACGACGTGTAAAAGGTAGCGTAAAAGGTGGATTGTACTGCAATCATATAACAAGAGATAAAAGACTGAGAACCTTTCATTACTAAAAAGTCTGCGGTAACAAGATCATCCCAAAAATTTATGCTGGACCTACCTGTGCAACTTCCACAGAAGCACCTTCTTTTACCCTGAACTCTCCATCACTTTTCAGAGCATCTCTAAGTTTTAACTCCCGTTGTATAACTTCTTCATCAGTAACAAAACCTGATTTCGAAGAGAGATAGACAATCTACTTATGATTTAGAATTCCTTACTAACAAAAACACCATACTACGCAACTAGTGAGTGTCCATGTTGATTCTGAAGACAGATTGCCGAGAAGAAGAAAAGCAGCACAAATGGTGACTCAAAAAAAGTTGTGGGAAAGGGTGCATGCTTATCAAATTGCACACCTTCTACCGAAAGAAAAAATTGCTCCCCAGAAAAAGATGGTGTTTATATGTGCATATGACTAATGCATATATGTCACATGTCATATTCACTTGACAGTCAATATTGATTTACACATCACGCAGACTTCACTTATGACCACTTCTATCCATGCAATTCGGGATGTAAATCTATTTCCAAGGAGAAAGGAATTTCATTGAAATCAAAAGCTGCATAGGTTGAGCTTTATCTGTTTATGGAGAGAACGAACCTGAAAAGGCAACAACAGCAACAATTTTCCCTGGAACCTCTTTAACCCTCACTGATGGATCTCTAGGTGATGGTATATTCGCACCATACTTTGAGGGCATAACAAAGGACATCTGCCACTTCCCTTCATTTTCCACCTACATTCAGTAATGAACAAGCAAACAAGTTTTGAAATGAAAATGCTGAATCATCTCAGCATAAATACTTCGCTGCTAAAAAGAAAATTAACACAACATCAGGTTAAGTTCTTAATAACCAAAGGAGGAGAATCTGTTATAATTGTCATAGTTCAACATAAGGTACTGGAAGTTGTAAAGTATCCTCTAAACTAATACTTAGAACATATTGCAGAGAAAAGAGTTTGAGATTCCCAAATTAGAGCTAAACCATTATTGATGTCAATAGAACAATGTGCCCCCCCAATGTCAAGAACAATCAGCCAATGCCCTTCTCTTTTAAAGAGTTAACAGGGATTGCATGGGCATAGACTCTACCACACTCCATCTAGCCAACAGCCTCTCTAATTATCAAACTTGACATCAACAAGGATATTGGACAACTCACCTTCTTTGTTATTACGGGTGTCGTCATTTCCATCCGCTCTCCATCAGATGGACTCTTGCGTGTATAAACAGGGGTAGTCATCTCCATTTGCTCCTTTGTTGTGTTCTGATTTAAGCAAAGGTCCACATAAGCATATTAATTAACAGAATGGTCATTTTGGCAACGTGATAGAGAAGGTAACTGAAAGGATTGCTTAACTACCTTACCGAAGAGGTACTCGGCTAAGACATTGAAAGATTGAGAAGCCCCATTGAGGTCGAATCCAGTCTTTCCAGGCATTGTTGTTTCCGCTATGTAGTAAGGCTATTCACATTCACAAATGCAAAGTTAAGTAGCCACAAGTACCAACCGAAAGTGTTGACAAGAAGGCAAAAACACGAAAGCACTGATTGGATAAAAAAGCCCAGGAGCAGGAAAAACTTAACTAGAATCCTAATCGTGCCGTTTATCGCAAGTACAACTAAATGAAGGGAACATAAATTCTCAGAGAGGAAGGCCGTGCACGCTGAGTGCAGTTTATACCTCCACTTCTCTTACTTCATACTGGTCTCTCCTGCTCAAAACTTTGAACTTCACCGTCTCCAGATCCGGAACTGAAACAGGACAGTGCAACAAAAAAGAAAAAGCCCCGGAAAAACACAGTTTAGACTTCTGAACTATCCCAATCACACCACCCACGCTCCATTTCCACCGCGAAAAGGCAAACTTGAGTACCTGCCATCAAAGCCTCCTCCAAATTGCGGCTCTCGAACCTCTTCGGGAACACGTACTTCGCGGTTTCGGTCGCCAAATCCACCAGAACTGCACCACAGATTACAGCGACCCAAATTGAGCCCGACACACATGCTCGCACATACTCACGCTCGAGAAACGATGTGGAAAAGACAGAGTGAGTTCGGCGGGAGAACATGTACGTCGCTGGGAGACGGAAGAGGCCTGGGAAGCGAGGGCGAACACGAGGGAGACCCGAGCCTCTAAGGCGGAGATGGGCCGCCTGCGCGAAGGAGGAGAAACGGCGGAGGCGGCGGCGGCCCTGTCGGCGGCGGCCGTGGACTTGACGGCGGCCCGGCCGGCGCCCCTCGATCGCTTGGGGGATCGTGAGGTCGGCACGAGGGTTCTCGAGAGGGATGGACCGAGCCACGACGAGGGCTCGCACAGAGACATGGTCGTCTAGGGTCTTAGGGTCTGCAGTGGGGGGAGCGACGGAGAGTTCGAATTTCGGTTACGGCGGAGAGAGCGGCAGTTGCAGAGGACGAGTGGCGGTTATGGCTTTTTTCCTTCCCGGAACCGCCTTCGCTCGTGTAGCCGTCCGCGCGCGCGTACTGTCGGCTCCTTGATATTTTTCAGAATCTAATAATATAATTTCGTTTTTGCCCGAAATTTCTCGGCTATCGGGAAAGGACAAAGGACGTGACACTCGAAGATGGTCTCTTCCCGACCACAGGAGCAAGTATAACTTTTTGAACAAGATGGGATGCGCCATCTTCAATCTTGCTGGAAGAGCAGCGCCAATGGGCAAAATGCGGGTTTTTTTTTTTTTT
This sequence comes from Eucalyptus paniculata subsp. matutina, assembly GCA_017140255.1. NCBI lineage: Eukaryota > Viridiplantae > Streptophyta > Magnoliopsida > Myrtales > Myrtaceae > Eucalyptus > Eucalyptus paniculata. The sequence goes on from CM029435.1 coordinate 48,720,664, forward strand.
TTTTCAGTCCTATTCTATTTTATATTCTAACTCTCGCCCAAATTTATATAATTAGAAATGCTAAAAATTTTCACGGAGTCACTTAAATATTAAATTGAATAAAAATGATCATCAAAAAAAATTTTTCGGCCTTCAAATATATCATCACGTGAGTTTTATAAATAAAATTTTAATATAAGTTTGCAGATTTTATAAACGTCGCACACCGTCGCTGTTTTTTTTTTTTTTTTTTCAATCCGTTGATTCTCTCTGAGGAAATACACGATATTGCAACCAAGGAGGCTGAGAGGCGGACGAAGGAGGAGGCGCGGCGGGTGGTGGAGCAAGCAAAGGAGCTACAGGCCGGCGCTACAAACGTCGCCAGCACGTCGAGCAAGGAGCAGTCATTCAGCAGCGTACGCCCATGCTCGACTCGTACATCCATCGCCTTCGGCTGTCCATCAGTGCTCAGGCGAGCTGAGAGCTGCTGGATTAGCGAGTCCTTTTGGAGCTGCTATTCACGTCCCTTGGCACCTGATACCATGGTGTCTCATCCTCCTTGCGTGCCCACCAATTTCGGCAGCTCATTTGCTCTCTACAAATTACCATCTTCACAACTCACGATCAAGCCATCATCTTGTTAACCTGTGAAATTTGGCTTCCTCGCTTGCGAACACAATCTCACGAGCATTCCACCAGAGGCAAAGAAAAAAGTTTAACCTCGATGTGCAGGCGGCTTCGTGAAGGGGAAGAGTGTGACTTTGTGGGGAAAATTATATTAGGATTTTGAATTTACGAAAATTCAAATCAGGATTTTGAATTTGAGGCAAATGTTGAAAACATCATTGTTTAAGGTATAATATGCCGACGAAGCATTCCAGCAAACCACGTCAATACGAGATATTAATAAAACAGGGCAAAATTAGAATTTTGACAACTTCAAACTGAAATTGACATTTAAGTGATTTTTTTTTTTAAAGTGACACTTAAGTGATCTAAAAGAAATTTTTAGTAACAAAGAGAGCGTTGCATACAATTTTCTGCATTTCTGGTATACTTACTTAACAACGTTTATTTGCTCCTTGGGATGCAATGATGAAGTCCGACAATTGAAACTTTGCTCTTTCAATGCAAATGTCTTCAAATTATTGATGTCTAAGGGTATGAATGATAATCTTTTGTTTTTGAGAATAATTTTTGGTTAGAAATAGATTTTTCTTTTTCTTTTTCTTTTTCTATTTCCTAAACAAGTTTCTAAGTAGAGATACACATTTGATAACGAGACAATTTTTTTCTTTCCATAACAGAAATCGTACAATAGGCCTTTTTAAATATCTCCCTCCCTTTCTCTTTTTCATTCATAGTGCTTCACTCTTTTGTCAGATAAAACATCCTTAATCAATTAAATTAAAAGCGTTGATGCATAAATCATACAATAATAGGCAGTAGGAGGCAAGTGCAAGTAATGTGAAGAGTTTTTATTTCTGTTTCTGTTAAGTAGAGAATTTCTACTTATTATTTTCATTCCAAATTTATTTTTAGGCTAAAAATTTGTCTCGTAAATTGGAAAAAAAAAATAACATTACCAAATGAATTTTTATTCCAAATCTATTCCTAGAAACAAAAAAAAAATTAAAAAGTAAAGAGACAGAATGATCATGATGCCCGTCCTAAATATTCAAGAGCAGGACTAAAGATGAGTTGGTGACGTCCTTATACACGGCTGCCAATTCTGTCTCCTCTGCCGAACAAGTGTTTGAAAATCGGCCCTTTGATCCGTGCTAAAGCTCCCTTGTAATCTTGAGCTACCACTCCTGCTACAGCCTGCTTCGAATTATCTATCCAGTCATCACTTTATCTGAACATTTTAACGCACTCTTCCTAAGTTGCAGAAACTCCTCTACGGCTCTATTTATCTTTTCAACTATTGCCTCAGGTTCAGAGGATCGCATTTGGTACACTGCAGAGTTCCTCAAATTGAATTCTGGTCTAAGCCTGACAGCAAATCGCGCCTCGAAAATTGCCATTTGGATTATAGGATCTAGAACATAGGACATTTGCCGCAAAAAGAAAACCGTCTTGACTCGATGGAATTAACCGGGCCCCTACGAGATCCCAACACCCTACATCAATCAAGAAAAAGACAAAAATTAAGCACTCTTTTCATCAAGCTGAGAATTCATTATCATGCTGAGTGTACAAAGTTACTTTTAATATTTTGGACAACGTAAGATTTAGCCAAATCAATTGCTTTCGGTGATTGGCAAGCTTGTTAAGTCATTTGCTTCTCGAGCTTCGAAGGGTTCGAGGTTCATGTATCCATGGTGATAAATCCTAAGCATAAAGAAGATGAAGAAGAAATCAAACTCAATCCAAACTAAGGCCTCGGTCACATACTTAATTCTCAATCTGGTTCATAGCTTCACCGTCTACAAGATCTTTAGTGTAATAAACAGCCTCTTCTGAATAGCCGAGCAAGAACCCAATATTGGTAGTTGCATGCGATCATGGCCAATGGCCGAATCGATACAGAGAATCACAAGATAATGTCAAGAGATGATTAAACAGGCAAAGCCTGCTGCTGAGCATGCCATGCCACAACGTCTTTGTATGCCAAGTTGCCCCCGAAAATATCCAAAGCACTTCCTACGGTCACATCCACACGTCCCATGCCGGCCACTTTTATCCTCTCCAGATCTTCCATTACCGTGACACCACCTGCGTAGGTCACCGGAATCTGATGTCCAAAACAGGCTGGTGTCAATATTTGCATGCAGAACATGCATACCCGATGCTCAGCAACCAACAGATAAACAGCAAAGTGAAAAGAAAAGGAATTCTTTTCGGTGATGAAATGGAAAGACACACGTCTTGCTAACAGACTGAGAAAAGAATAGCATTTCCACAGTTTCAAAAATGCACTAGGATGTTCCAAAAAAGAAAAAGGCCATCACTGACTTGCCACGTCTTAAAATCCACTGAGGCCTAGGTGAGGCTCACCACCAGACGAGTCAAGAAACTTCAGTTCTTGGTCTATCTATGCACTAAACATGCAAAATGTTTATCTTTATGGCAAATTGAATGAATTTCTAACATGAGTCTGGAAGGAAACATTATCAACCAAATGATAATTAAACAACATAGATACCAGCAAAGGATCTCGCCAAGTGGTAATTGACGTACTACTTACCGGAGAGTACTTGCCAAGCAAAGCCACAAGCTCTTCATCAATCCCTAATCTGTAGTAAACAAGCATTCAGGGTTAGAATCACAGAGATCAGCACATATAAAATGTAGTGAAACTCAAAGTTGCAAAGCACAAGGGGACAATTCACTCAAAATATAGAGAAAGTTGAAGTTGCAAAGCACAAGGGGACCATTGACATGGACAGCATGGACTCACTGCCCAACGGTAATTAGTTGAGAATCAGTGATAAAATTCCACATTTTACAAACAAATCGTGGAACTATTTTATCAGTACAATCAAAAATAATATTGCAAAGAACATGTCTATGTCCTCGTAAGAGTAAAGAGCATCCATTTGCTTAAGAGATTGGTAAGAGATGGCTCCAGGACTTGTTTAATGTTACTCAAAGATTTCTATGAAGGAAACTCAATGCCATTGACTGAAAAGAGAAATGGGAGTGAAAAATGAACTGAAGTATATTCACATTAAGAAGCTATGAGTCTTGACAACCAAAATCTGAATTTCATGGCAGATTAACAACAAATTAAATGGAAAACATTAGAACAACCAGGAACTTGTTTTCTTTATTTATCAATGAGAAAATCAAATGTGTAGTTGGTTAAGTAGATGTTCTTTATGTAGATTTTCTTTTTTTGCATAAATGGTGAACAAAGAAGAGACTGATTAGCATGTGAGAAGAATGTTTTTCCAGTACCACTCTAGAAGTGCTTTGCAACTTAAAAAGAAAGTACACATTAAGCTCAGAACACCAACAAGGAAAAAATTGATAGCTTCTAGGTCAGTGTGAAGAACAATAATAAAAACATTTATTTTGAAAAAAATCATGTTTATCTTTTGTAAAATATCATGTCTATTGAAATATAATACTTTTTACCAGATTGACTTATTCTTATAATGGGGTCAAAAAACAAAGGCTCAGCATCAAGCACAGAAAACCAAAATTCCTCTTCCACCTATTAGTCCTCCAGCAGTAAGAATAATTAATCATGGTTCAAGGTGACTTAAAACAGTGACACCTAATAACAACTGCTATCTCTTAAAAAATGTTACATATGATAGGTTAATAGCAGTAGACAAAAACAAGACCAAGGCATTAATAGAGGTGGAGTTCTAAAGCAGAGAAGGGTTTTCCCTTTACAATAGGTGGAGAAAGGAATCAAAGGTACATACTTTTTTCCTTCCACGTCAACACCATGGACCAAGAACTCATCAGCATAGCTTGCAAGAAACTCTAATAACTTCTCATCCAGATACACATCACTAAATTTCTGCCATCTGTCAGTGACAATTGCATATTTACCCTCCTGAACATAAACAAGCAGCGGAGATAACATAACTTTAATTAATGAACTCACTGAACCCAAAAAGAAAAAAGCCAGACTGAACATTGGCCTTGATGAAAACTTTGTTCAGCCAGTTTGACACTCCCACATCTCAGCACATGGCACTAACTTTCAGAAAGTTTAAGAAATCAAAAGTTCCTCCAAAGAAGCTATGCCAACTGTTTAAGTCTAATCTCCTTGCAAAAGCTTAAGTTAGACAAAATTTATACAAAAGAAACTATATCAAACCTTCTTCCTGCAGCTAAGATCCAACACCAGACGGTCTTTTCCCACCACATGCACAAGATCCTTGAGCCTTTCAAGGTCCATTCGTCCATTATTGAACACATACTGTAACAAGAATATCAAAAGAAAAGAGCTCAATTGCACTCACTAGTACAGTTTTGATAACATGCGGAAGTATGACAGCTATAATGTTCAATTTCATTCCCATCTATCAGAAATGTGCAAACTTTTATGCTGCAAGTTTGTGAGTGTAAACAATCATGGGAATGATACCATAGAAAAGCTACATCTTGTATGACCAGACAGTTTAAATGAAAATGTTCATGTGAGATCTGGAAACTAATTATCCTTTTGAAAAGCCCATAACTACTGCTCTGCTTATCCCCTGCTTTCACTAAATACCTAGCAATACAGTGAAAGGAAATAAGAACAAGAAAAGGACTGTCATATGAAAAAGGCTGAGCATTTTTTTTCCACAAAAGAGAACAGGAAATACTAAAGTAAAAATGACATACCGATGTTACAATGACATGGCTTGCCCCTTCTTCTATGTAATTCAGACAATTTTCTGAATTGATTCCACCTCCTACTTGCAGACTGCCTAGTATAAGGAAGTCCTCACCATAAGTTCAGCAGAGGAAACATCTGTAAGTTTCAGGCGATAGTATCCACCATAAGATAAGAAGGAATGTAGTCACAGGCTTTTGACCACCAAACCATGATTAATGAAGAGAAACATGCTCAAAAATAGAATGGAACAATATACTTTATCCATGCCTTGCACACGTCAGAAAACAGTCTCTCACTTTTGCATAAAAATAGTCTGCTAATCTAAGGTGGAGAAGTTATTGAGGAGAACAGCCATCAACCTTAGTACCTCATAACCCCAGATTTTCATTTAGAATCACGTGGAAAAGCATGGACATTTTCTATGGCCAGCACTAGCGAAACAAAGGTAGCTGAATTGCAAAACAAGAAACAAGAGGAAAATTCACTTTATAATTTAAGGACAATCTATAAGGATGGAACGGGAAACACCTAATACTCTCTCGATTTTGTATGTGTAGCAAAAACCTTAAGCTACAGTACAAATTGCATATAAGCAACTGTGCAAGTATGTATAATTAATGACAAAAAAAACTCAACCTACCAGGATATGCATGCAATGCTTCAATTGCTGCAGTATTGCTTAGAGGATCTGCTCCAAGCATTATTACATGACCACCTGCTAGCCCATCTTCTTGGTATAATTTTGCGTACTCTGCTGAAGATACGTCTGATTCAAAATTGGTCACAGGAGCAGATTCATTGCCCTTCAAATCACAAAGGGTTGACCCTACAATTTGTTTCACTTTACCCTGATAATAATGCATTAAATTTGATCAACTGGCTGCTACAATGACCAAGTGAAGATGCAGATTGTGTCCATGGAAGACCTCACAACAAATGATGCATCTAACTGAAAGGAACAAGCAACATCCTCCATTCAACCATAGCACTGGCCTTCTTAACCCAATGAAAAACAACAGGCAACAGAACAGGTCAAACAATGATTTAAGCAAAATTGACTTCTGAGGCAACTTAAAGAGGCAAATGGAACTTATTCTCATGGAAGCTCTTGGCATAGATGCAACATATGGAGCAGTCAAAGATGCGAAAATGTGGATGGAACAATTGACCAATGAACTAAGTCAATTCGAAGCGAATAAGGAGAAACAAATTAGCCATTATTGACTCCTAAAATCAGATAACTCAAAAGGAAAAAAATTTACTTCCGGTAACAACAACACCCTTATGCAAAATCAAAGATGCATTTTTGGGACAACCAAGCAGTCTCCAGCTGGGAATTCACCATTCCTGAAGAGCAATGCTAGACCCACCAATACCCATTCAAATTTCGACGCAGCACTTCCGAAACAAATTTCCGAAGCAGTTATTCCTACACCTATTAAGCACCACTACTTGAAAGCTCATAAAGATAGAGACTTCGATAGCAAAACCCCCGCAATGTTTTTCCCCCCCTTTTTCGCCCCTCTTAGAAGAACAGATACTCTGAACACACATGAAGTGCACTAACAACAAACAATCAAAGGAAGCTACTCCATCGAAACTCAAGACCATCATAAGGCCCTTGCCAAAAGGGAGCACCTTGTGTATATCGATGCAAGGACGGAATCGAACGGCGCACCGTACGGACATCCGCGCGGAGGATCCTGGGCGAAAGCAAAAGCAAGAATAAGATAAATAAGGACTTGAGGATTGCGATATGACCCAGAAACGCTCGGCATTCTCGCGCAGCTAGAGACCGTACGTACTCGAAATGGGTAACCTCGGGGTACAACGGCAGCCGTCGCGCGAGCCGATCGAGGAGCAGAAGCCGAGACGGGGCGAGCTGAGATCGGGAACCGAGCTGGCGCGGAGGCTGCTCATCCTCATTCTTGCAGATTATAGATTTGAAACTGGAAAGACGGAAGCTTCTTTTGCCCTCTGTCTGTGTATTTCGATTTCCTCCTTTCGGATTACAAGGTACGATGTCGAACTCGAGCTTTCGAGGTTGTTTTCTTTATTTGCTGTCGGCTTGCTCGTCGGAAGAACCACGACAGGAAACGGGAAGGGAATTCGTAGTCCCAGTCAGTTTTTGTAGCCGCCGCCGCCGATCCGAGCGCCAGTGCGATACTATTTTTCAATTTTCATCCCCTCGTCTGTGGAAAATCTTAGTCTAGCGGAAAGTGTGAAATATTAGTCCTACATTGGCCCCTTCAAATCTCTACTTTCTTTCAATTAAGCCCTTATACCTTTTGAATCGGACCGAGTTCTGTCCCCATAATCAATTTGATTTGTTTCTTACGTGACGATCAACTCGGTTCCAAAGCATATCAGTAAGGCTGCGTTTATTTTTATTTCTTTTTTCTGTTTCTAAACACTTTTTCTGTTTTTTTGTTCCTGAAAATAAAAAATGAACAGAAACACGTTTGTTTGCGTTTTTGTTCCAAAATTATTTTTTTATTCCCAAAAACACATCTGGAACAGAAATAAGAAACAAAAAAAAAGTTGTTTATTGTTTCTGAAACAAAATTTAGAAACATTTTCTATTTTATTCTCTTTTTTTTCTTCTTCTTTTTTCTTTCTTTTTTCTTTGGCCGGTTGCCGGCCTCGGCCAAGGCCAGCGACCTCGCTGGCCCCTGGCAAAGCTCGGCCTCGCCTTGGCTGGGCGAGATCGAGGTGAGTAAGGTTGGGCGACCTCGATCTCGCCCAACCAAGGCGAGGCCGAGCTCGCCCAGCGGCCAGTGAGGCCGGCATCGTTGGGCCACCACCAAGTCGGTCGCCTAGCGGAAGCCCGGCAATGCCGAGCGTCACCGGCCGCTGGGTGAGCTCGGCCTCGCCAGGGGCCGGCGAGCCTTGCCGTGGCTAGGCGAGGCCACCGGCCCTCATCGGCCGGTCGCCAGCCATGGTCGAGGCCGATGACAGGCCAAAAGAAGAAAAAAAAAAAAAAGAAAATAAAATAAGAAAATAAGAAAATAAAATAGAAAAAATAAAATAAAAATATTAAAAAATAAAAGAAATAAAAAATTATACAAATTTACCAAACGTGTTTTGTTCATTTTTTATTAAGAACAGTTTACCAAACGCGTTTTTTTATTCAAAAATTGTTCCCCGAAACAGAAACATTTTTTTCTATTTATGTTTTCTAGAACAATTTTTAAATAGAAACGTTACCAAACGCACCTTAAGTGACCCTCACAGGTCTCAAACAGCACGACCCATGCTCGAGCAACTTCTAGTGAGGGTACATGCTTAATCACGGAGCTACCATCGCCCGAGGATGCGACTCTTGCCCTTACTCACAAGTAAAATGTCGGTGGATGCCGACCGGCTGCACCAAGGGTGCAGGCTAGCGAGGCGAGGGCCATGGGCCCTCCGATGGATGAGCGAAAATTGGATAGCGCAATGCTAACTTGATTAAAAAACCTGAATTCTCGTGAGCATCTAACGCATGAGTGAGAAATGTCAGCGAATAGGGGCTGGAAAGAAACAATGACCATTCACTTGCCCCATGGTCCATTCTGCAGCATGCGTAATTCATGTCTTAGGTTCTATTTGTTAATTGATTCTATCTTTTTTTTCTTTTGAGAGCAAAAACAAAACAACAAAATTCCGTTTGATAATTTTTTTTGTTCGGGAATAGATTTAAAAAAAAATTTATTTTTCTGTTCTTGAGAACAATTCCGAAATCAATCTCAATCTAGTTTTCTTTCTTCTCTTTTCTTTTTTTTTCTTTTCTCCTTCTCTCTTCTTTTTCCTTCCAACCGGTCACCAATCACTGTCAACCGCCGCCACCGTTGCCACTACTGTGGCTGGCAACTGATCACAAAGAAGGAGGAAGAAGAAGAGATAAGGAAAAATAAAAATAAGAATATAATAAAAGTATTAAAAATTTAAGAGTTCTACCAAATGCATTTCTATTCCGAGAATAAAATTTTGGGCAGTTACCAAACGTGTTTAAATACTAAGAAATTATTCATACGAATAGAATAAAAAAAGCAAAACTTATTCTCCCAAACGCATTCTTACAGAACTCACCTCTATCACCATCAATATAGGTAATAAATGTAAATTTCGTTATAAAAAAAAAAAAAAAAAAAGGTTATACAAGCTGTATATATAAAAATAATCCTAAGTTGTTAACCTCAGAGACATACATTGATCCCAATGTTTCGTTTAGAGGTAGGAACATGGTATAACATAGAAGAGTGGCATCTCAAATCGACACCTTTGTTGAAACTTTTAGGGGGCAATTTATACATGTTACCGGCAAGGACTTTCCCGTTGTATCTTTTGCTTTCAATTGGCTGGATCGGAGGCGTTAGCACATCGAAATTTTCACTACCAATCGGTTTTAAGGGAAGACAACCGAAACTATTCCACCACTACTTTTGTCTATGCTTCTGTGGAGAAACAGCACGAGAAATTTGAACATCTAGTGAGTCAAGGTGCTCCACAGGCATTAGGAAAGTAAGAAAATCAACTACAACCAGCTTGTGAAGGGTCGGGCGAAAAAGAGGAGAGCGGCCATCCACTTCATTAACCAAGGTCCTCTGTCAAATATGCTCAGCAGCAAAATGCTTGCCGATGACGTGCCGACATAAATATGCATAGATAAAAATGTATGAAACAGTCTCGAGAAATATTTGCATGTTCTCTTAATTGGGAAAAGAAAAATTATGGATATCAAAGTCTGGCCATGTATGGCGTGTTTGGTAATATTTATATTTAAAAATTGTTCCCAAGAAAAAAAAAAAAAAAAATTATTTCTATTCCAATGAATAATTTTTAAACAGAAAAGAACGCACTTGGTAAACTTATATAATTTGTATTCCTGAAATGGAATGAAAAAAAGAACAGAAACACATTTGATAAACTTGTATAATTTTTTTTTCATTTAATTTTAATATTTTTATCTTATTTTTCCTTTTTCTTTTTCTCTTTGGCTAGTCCGTCGTTGACGACCAACTGGGCGACATTCGGCAAGCTCACCGGAGCCTCGCCAAGCCATCAGCGATGCTCGGCCTTGTTTGGAAACAAGAAACAAATTTTTTCTACTTCTTATTTCTATTCCAAATTTATTCCAGGGAATAAAAGTGTAAATAAACGCATTTCTATTCTTTTTTTGTTCCCCCGGAACAAAAGAACAAAAATTCGTATTTCGAAAAATAGAAACAAAACTTGCCTAACAGAGTTGTAAATGCCGAGAAGTGTAAGTGAGGAAGACTCGGAAAACCATCGATGCATTCCCCCATTATCGTTGCATCCCATGTAACTTATGGACTCCATAGCTACTACCCTCACTCAACATCGAATACGTCTACAGCCCACGAATCATCATTACACGCTCAAAATGGCATATGCGATATATGCAGCTGAAGCCTGAAACTCACAAGATGTTATCCAAGTGCACCCTATCGTCCGATATAAAATTCTAACATGGCAAAACAATCCCAAGCTCAAACTACTAGAATCCTCCCATGATCCACAGCTAATTACTAGCCCCTGAAACCATCAAAATGCAACAAATTGGAGTTTGCCTCAGTAGCCACCATTTTAACATGGAAGGAGGAGATGGGGGTTCGAATCCCCACATTCTCATGAGGATTAGGATAAGGACAATATAGTTTCAGGTGTGGGATTCGAACCCCACGTCCTGCAAAGAGGCAAGACAAAAGTCTGAGATTGAGAGTTAGAATAGGAATAGAATATGACCAACCAAAAAAAAAAACTAAAGAGCATAACCCCAATAAACAACGGAGAAACCTAAAGCTGGTTGCATCTATTAAACCCACAAAAGAAAAAAATAATAATAATAATAATAAAAAGCTGAGTGATGAAAAGCAATAGCATGGCAGAGAAGATCGACAATGTAACACATCAGCCACACAAAAACCAGAGTCCCAGCGAACAAGCAGGAAATGAAGTACCAAGGGCACAAAAAACCAATTATTGGCAATTAGATCATGATGACAACGAATAGAAAGAGTTCTAGAGTTTGTCACCACGCCATTTATCACATGCCAATAGCCCACAACGGCAGATGACCATCTCCATGATCAAAGTACAATAGTCTATCTCTCTTTTGTCACGGGCCAAAAGATGGACGATCCGAGAGGTTCCCCAGAGTCGACCCCAACTCACCCGTAGACCTCCTGCTCTCACTCGGATTCCCACCAAGCTTTCTCCTCGAAGATTGCAAGGGCGGGCGAAACCGTCATTGAACCACATTACAGAAGTTTGTTCCTTTATTTATATCGGTAGATGGTAGTTGAATATTTATGTCGGTAGTTGAGGCGGTGCGATCTCGTCCACCGATAAAATTCTAAATCAACGGATATAATCCGAGGTCCTCAATTATAAAAGAGGTGTCCTCCTTCATTTGTAATCATCCACTACTCCCGCAATACAAAGCTTCTATTTTTCTAGAGCTCTTCTCTCTAGATTCTTTCTCTCTCTCTAGATGCTTTCTCTCTCTACAATCCGGGTAAGGCGAGCGAGTGAGCGTTCGACTGTGCAAGGCTTGGCTTAGGTGCTTCGGCGATCCATTCCGATCATAAAGTGCCCGAGTCACCGCGCGGTCACGATCCCAATCGATCGGCCCGTGACAAGTGGTATCAGAGCTAAAGAGAGATCCATTTCCAAGAGATTGAAGAGCGCCAGCTGTTTGAAAGAATGTCAAGCCATGAAGCGGCTATAGTTGGAGAGGCTGTGCCAGTCAAGAACGCGTGCAACAAAAAGAAAAGAGATACCTTGGTGGATGCTGCGGCCACGTTTGATGAGAAGATCGGGAAGGTTCGGAGTGCCGTGCTCGAACTCATGAAAGGTTTTGACGACGTGCGAGACCGGATCATGGAGGTTGAGAGCTCGCTCCGTGAAGACTTCACGACCGGCATCAACCAAGCCATGGCTCCATTGTTCGACAAGGATGAAGCTCTCGAAGCATCAATCGATAGTTTGAACAAGCGCGTCCAAATAATCGAAGAGGTAAGCCCGTGTAGGGACGAGGTTGAAGTCATGAAGGCGGAGATCCAAGAGCTCAAGACCGAGCTCGCCCTATGCAAGCTAAGCATCACGAACGGTGCGGTGTCTACTCAAACGGTGACCAAGATCGAGGTGCCGAAGCCAAAGGAGTTCAAAGGCAACCGGTCCGCCCAAGAGGTGGACAACTTCGTGTGGAGAATGGAGCAGTACTTCGGCGCCGTCAACATACACGACGAGTCGATCGAGGTACGAACTGCCTCCATGTTCTTGTCTGATATGGTGATGCCGTGGTGGTGTAATAGGTGTGACGAGAGTAAACGCGGTGCTGATCTCGTGAACACGTGGGATGACTTCGTGAGGGAATTCCGCGACTACTTCTTCCCTGAGTTCGCTCAACAAGAAGCCCGAAGCATGCTCCATCGCCTCGAGCAAAGAGGCACGATCCGAGAGTACGTGAAGGAGTTCACGGAGCTCAAACTCCAAATTCGTAACTTAAGTGAAGAAGAGGCTTTCGGAGCGTTCATGGATGGACTGAAGCCATGGGCACAACTTGAGCTGAAGCGGCAAGACATGAGTAGTCTTGCGCGTGCGCTAAGCACGGCCGAGTCTCTCGTTGACCTCACCAAGGTTGAGCCGAGGAACAATCGAGCAAGAGACTAGAGGTTGAATCGACCCGAAGACGACACAAGAAGCACTCCCTGAGGTGCGCATGATCAAGGCGGCCGAGCCAAGACGTGGGGAGAAGGGACTTCTAAGCCATCCTTCCAAAGAGGTCGACCGCAAGTGGACTACGCGAGTAAGTTCAATCAACCTCCACCATCTCCTTGCTTTATTTGCAAAGGTCCGCACTGGACCCAAAAGTGCCCGAAAAGGGGTCGCATGCTCTCCTTGCCATCGAGGAAGAGAAAGAGGTGCCCAAAGAAGATAAGAGGCAGATCCGGATTGGAGCTGTGAGGATGATCAACTCGGTCCAAGCTCGATCGCCGGCCAAAGGAGAAGAAATCACTCCAAACACTGACATGTTCTTCGTGGAGGTCGAAGTGGGCGGCCGAACGCTTAACACTTTGGTCGACACCGACGCATCCAACATGTTCATGTCGACCGAGGTTGCAAAGGCCTTGGGACTTCACGTGGAACCATCTGAGAAGTCATACAAGCCCATCAATTCGGGCGACTTCCATGGCGTAGGAGCAACTCCCAACATGGACATCAAGATTGGTGGATGGACGGGCAAGATGGCGTTCGAGGTAATCCCCCTTGACGACTATAATCTCATACTTGGATGCAATTTTTCCATAGTGTGGGTGCTATGATTGACATGAGGACCAAGTGCATGATGATCCTCGACCAAAAGTGCCCGTCGATGATCCCATGATCAAAGGGGTGGTCAACACCAAGACCATCGCGTCAATCCGACGCCTTGACAAAAGCTTGAAGGCCGTGATGCGCATCAACAAGCTATCCGAGGTGAAGCCGAAGGTCAAGTTGGATCCGACTCCAACTCACGCCATGCCAATCCAAGCATTCTTCCCCGAGGTTGAGTGCGCACCGCTTGCTCCGTCCAAGCCAAAGACCAAGCCACGTGCCAAGTCCGAGTTCATCATCAAAGGTTGTGGCCCTTCGTTCATGAGCGTCCGAGCAAAGAGAAACAAGAACAGGAAAGCTCGTGCCAAAGCCCGCAAGGCTGCCCGTCAAGCTGAGAGCGACGAGGACGTCACTCAATTGAGTGGGGGAGAATGTCACGGGCCAAAAGATGGACGACCCGAGAGGTTCCCCAGAGTCGACCCCAACTCGCCCGTGGACCTCTTGCTCTCACTCGGATTCCCACCAAGCCTTCTCCCCGAAGATTGCAAAGGCGGGCGAAACCGTCATTGAACCACATTACAGAAGTCTATTCATTTATTTATATCGGTAGATGGTAGTTGAATATTTATGTTGGTAGTTGAGGCGGTGCGATCTCGTCCACCGATAGAATTCTAAATCAATGGATGTAATCCGAGACCCTCAACTATAAAAGGGGTGTCCTCCTTCATTTATAATCATCCACTACTTCCGCAATACAAAGCTTCTATCTTTCCAGAGCTCCTCTCTAGATTCTTTCTCTCTACGATCCGGGTAAGACAAGCGAGTGAGCGTTCGACTGTACAAGGCTTGGCTTAGGTGCTTCGGCGATCCATTCCGATCCTAAAGTGCCCGAGTCGCTGCGTGGTCACGATCCCAATCGATCGGCCTCTGACACTTTCATCCAAAGAAATAAGATAAGCTAACTTCTCGATGGAATATACTGACAAGTAGTTAAGGCTAACAAACTGTAGCCAACCCTCAGACTTTTAAACGTAAACATGTGACAGCCAAAAGCTGCACCATACTATCATCTGATGGCCGTCCAGATAGAACAAGAGGCAACTCTAATACCTATAGAAAACGAAATACTACCAACATTTGGCTACATCTCAAACAAAACCTCAAGTCACGTAAGAACTATACACGATTTACAAAACTTAAACCTCTCCTGAAAGGTAAGAAGCGGAAATCGCAAAGGAGGCAACTTTTTTATGGTAATATAAACACATCCTAATGAGATCAAGCTCTTGGAAAGCGTGATCGCCCCTTCTTCTTTAGGAACTCAGGGATCTCCACTGAAGTGCCTTCACCATATGAAGAGGGCCGCCTATTTAGTCCATCTCCTTGTATCTGGCCTGACTGTATTTTCAAAGAAACGAATCGGCTTCAGTACCAAAGCAAACATGTGTAACAAACAAGCACACAAATGGAGATACAAGAAGATAAAGGAACAAAATCTTCAGGTATTAGATGGCTGGGGAGGAAGGTAGAAACCTGAAGCGACCTTCCTTCGCTTTCTTCTTGGCGTTTGAATCCAGTTGCGATTAAGGTAATGCTGACCTGATGCAAAACAAGACAAATGTCCCATCAGAAGGTATTCTTCTCTTCGTTGACATCTGATTGCAAGCAAGAATGACCAATCATACTTTGCTTCTGTGGAATACATTCAGGGGGCAAAAGCATAAGTTACAAGAAAAATAGGGAAGGGACGAACCTGTTTGTGATCTTATTAATGACATACATGCAGGGTTTACCAGTTCTAGGGATAATAATACCTTTGGATGTCACTCCAAAGAACAAGATAATTGCACCGTTAGCCACTATTGTGCCTAAGTGGAATGTTTACCATAAATTTGCTTTCTGTAAGCATATCTTCGTAATAATGCCTCTCTATTAGTGCTCAACAAAATAGTCCCCAAAATGCCCTTACCTGGCCAGACAGTGATGGATCAATCACTGCTCCAAATATCAGATTGGCCGTTGGATCCACTAGGTCATATATGACCTCAGCAGCAGCATTGACCTGTATGATGGCCACATAAGCAACAGGACAAGCGAAAGTCAAGATCAAGATTTAGCAAGCGAGTATTCTACAGCATTGAAAATATCAAGGGACCAAATTGTTGCTCAATGAGGGCCCGACTTTCCAATTTTTCTTGCAACGAAAGAAAAGAGAGACTTGGGAATTTTGGAAAAAGATATACTAATAGGGCCATTGCAACCAAGTTATCACTGAGCTAGAGACTTGGATGCACCCAACCTTCATCAGTTGGATAGACCCAAGAATCAAAAGCCCAAACTGCAGCTAATCCTTCATTCATGATGCATACAGCCCAGATAGAACAGTTGACTTCATATTATAATTTCTTTATGCTGCTACTGAACATGCTTTGCACTGTGCCTTCGAAAATGAAAGTAGAAGCGTCTCGTTATCAAGCATATTGCTCTTGCTAGTAAAGAAATTTAGCAGAAGTCTGTGTCACTTATAACACCTACTGAAAGGCTTAATTAGCAGCAGAAAAATAAATGAAACATATTGGGGACGGAAAAACATTGCATTTCCAGATAAGCTTTCTCACCAAAAAAAAAAAATTGAAAGTCAATAATAACAAATTGCCAGATAATGTGACTCATATATTTAAGTGTCCTTGTGGCCTGAAGAGCCAGGGTTGAGGATAGAAAAGCAAGGGGGAATGCCTCAAACTAAGATGGTAGGGGAATACCTCAAACAAGGTCAGGTCGCTTCCACCAGTTATGTTCCAAACTATTCCAGTAGCCCTCTCAATACCAATATCAAGTAATGGAGATTGGATGGCATTTAATGCAGCATCTCTTGCCCTTGTCTTCCCTGACAAAAAAAAGAAAATGACACCCAAGAATATTAATGAGTTAATCGAGAAAGCAGAAGTGGCTTTATTAAATGACCCCACGAAAAGAAAATCATTCTTTTTCATTTTCATTTATACACGACAAGTTCCATTATCATATACAATTTTGCTAGAACAGTAAGAGAGTCCATGTGGAGCTCTTGTGCACATGAGGATAGGATGATGAGGCCATCTATCACTTAATTCTAATATGCTTTGCATGCAAATTATGCATGAGTCTCTACTTCAAGTTTGTATTGCACAAAACAGTATATAGCTAAGATAGTTGGCTGCACCATTTTTTTTTTTTTTTTTTTTTTTTTTTTGGGGGGGGGTGTTTAAGGGAAAGTTTTTAATTTAAATTCAAAGACCCCCCGGTTTCATAACTAAGTGCAGTTCTACTCACTTACAACAAGACACATCCGGTATAATATGGATTTGTTTGGAATCATGCTCGGCATATCTTAAGATCCTCCTATTGATTCTTGGCAATCAGCAAAACCAGCCATCGGTCAGAACCGCATTGCATTAAAAAGTCTGTATTTTCTTTCTTAGCAATTAATTCTTGGATTATATTGTAAAATAAGTCATCCATTTTATGGATATATATGGCTTCACAACATGGGCAGATATATTGCTTAAGTAATGCTTCATGCAGATTTCATATTCTATGGTCAACTGAAGCTTATGCTTCATGAAAAAGGGTATCCGTCTTCCATATGAAAGTAATATAGTCAACTTTGAGCTTTTTGTGTCATCCTAGTTCTAAGAACTTTACTATCTTCTTGAGAATAATCTCTGAAAGAATAAGTCAGAAACTTTTAGATAGCTAAGTTGAATACTACCTGTTGCAGTCCCTATCCCCATCAATGAAGATCCTGCATTAGCCATTATAGCCCGCACATCAGCAAAATCAACATTGACCAGCCCCGGTATCTGCATGTAAGATGATTCAGCATCATATAGAGTAAAACAACTACGCCAGTCCATAAGAGTGATAATTTCAATGAAAACATTAGTTCATCATCTGAAATGGATGATGCAAAAGGTTTTGCAAAAAAGAACTGTTGATTCGACCAAATCACAGTGGAGGACAAATGAAGTCCTGGTGATTGGAGGCTTAGGATGACCAAAGTCAACACCGACAAAGCAATGCTTAACTTAGCTATAGAATGAAGATGAGCATATACAGCCTTGGGGAAAGAGGAATTAAGTTTAGTTTCTAGCCATCCAAGATTAAAAGAAGGAAATTGTGAAATTGTAAATGCTCCGCGTTAGTGGCTATAACAATATCTTTGTGCTGCTTCTTGTGCACCAGGGTCAGAGAAGCAATTTATGATTACCAATCTTCGCATGATCTTTAAACTGAGCTACAGAGAGATTTGAATCAGAAATGTCTGAGAGAGTGTCCAAGAAAATAAAGAGTAGAAAGGGTCAATTTGCAAGAGCACATTGTTCTATGTATTTACTTGTGGTGAGAGTGAGTAGTCTAACAGCTAAATGTAGTTTTATACAATAAATATGCAATGTGTATAGTAATTGCAAGACAGATATGTTCCGCATAATTTGACATAATTTGGCATGTGCGCATGTTGATTGTCTTATACAATTTTCTTCTTCTACCTCTAATAAGTTGTATCAGAGCCCAAAATACTAAACAAAGTATTCTTGCCACAACCTTTAGCATGAAAGGACTTTTCAAACTTCTCAATAACAGGGACCAAAATCATAAGAGGAATCATTGATCTGACTCCTTAATATGTGTTTAGAAGGAGATCTGAATAGAAGGGTTCATATTCAGTATGTCTTTTCAAGAAAAATGAGACTTGAAGCATCAAGCACATCATGAACATTGACAGCTCTTGGCATATCTCCTCTTCTCGTCTTGCTAGTATGCTTCATCTAAGCGACACTAAGTCTTGAAAGAAGGAATTTCGCCCTAATTATTAAAGAGCTTCCAAAAAGCATCTCATCATGCAGTGGCTGTAACTCAACCTATAATCCCAAACTGTCCGTATTTCTTTTGAAACTTCCGTTTGTCCAGTGCATTACAAAAGAAGAGAAACTAAAGAGTCCTCAAAAGAGGTGGTAGTAGCCTATACCGTGATTATGTCAGAGATTCCCCGAACGCCTTGCCTAAGAATGTCATCAGCCAGATTAAATGCTTCTGTGACCGGGGTCGATGGCGAAACTGCAGTCAATAACTTGTCGTTGGGAATAACAATCAAAGTGTCCACATTGTCTCTCAGAGATGCTATTCCTTCCTGGGCTTGAACAGTTCGCTTTCGTCCTTCAAAAGAAAATGGGGTTGTCACAATACCAACGGTCAATATACCCATTGATTTTGCTACTCCTGCAATTATAGGAGCACCCCCAGTGCCGGTTCCTCCACCCATTCCAGCCTGCACACGATAATTAAGGAACAAGGAAATCAAATAAACATCTACTTCACAATATGGGCCATTGACTAATGATATTTAATTGAAGTGGATATCATTGTTGCAACACTGTTCCTAATCACCATGAAAGGTATAATGGAGGATAAATCAATCCTCGATGATGATGAATAAGCAAAAGGCACAACAGGATGTCAACTATGCTAAGTAGCACATTGGTCCATCCATATTATCACTCTCTATGTGCATTGCCATCCAAATCAACCATATCTTTAAAGTAATTAGTTAGCACGAAGGTCAAGGTAGTTCCACAAAAAATTATGTTTCAAGTGATGATTGATAACCACCATAATATTGGCATATCAAAGACCTGGGTCCTAGATACATCAACGGAGATGGTTCTTCAATGAATGGAAATAGCATTTACTAGCTCTATATATAAAGTTCATCACCATTTATGAATCAGGATGCAACATTTAGAGCCACTTTATAAGTCCTCAACAGAAAGAAACAGCAGGGGAGAAAATTTAAACGACAATTTGAAAACACTCTGCATATACTATCTATAGTAGATTGGAACTGAAACTGCAAGCTGAAAGATAGATTACCATGTAAAGTACAACCTACCGTGACAAAGACCATATCTGAGCCATAAAGTGCCTCTTCTATTGCTTCTTTGCTTTCTTTGGCAGCGTTCATGCCAATTTCAGGGTTCCCCCCTGCTCCAAGACCTCTAGTCAGCTCTTGACCAATCTGCAAACGATTATCAGGAAACACAGGAGACATTCTCATGGCTTGGATATCTGTGTTCACGATCCAAAACTCCACACCCTTCATAGCACTTTCTATCATGCGATTGACTGCATTTGACCCACCACCTCCAACTCCTATAACCTTGATCTTAGCTTCACTGTGATTACTTTGGTTGGATGTGTCTCTTAAGCTTTCCACCACATTTCCACCCAAACCATCATTCTGTTTGTTTGCTGTGTTATTTCCCTCGCCTTTATTCCCTCTAAGCATGGCAACTTCAGGGTGTGAATTCAGAAAGGGATCTTTACTTTGATAAGTGCTAACACTATGAGAGTTGGTCGAACACATAATTTGAGGCAGAACAGACCTCATGTTGGCACCCAGAAAATTATTCTTTGTTCCAATCATCTTCCCGGACTTCACTTCAAACCACCGATTCTCCACCAACACTCTGCCTCCTCTTAAATTCAACACTCCCTTACGGTTTCCACCAACCGATGGTGCAAGATTTGTCGATAAACAGGTCGACATGTCTGAATGGGTACAAGGATGCCCTGGATATGTTAAGGTGGCCAGGAAGTTTCCTCCCAAATTCAACAGACGGAGAGGCTGAAGTTGAAATTGGCTAAATACAGATTTTCAGCAGATACCTGCGTAAAGATAGCATAAAATTAACGACAGAGCAAGAATAATCTCATCAGCGAAGTTATCAGCTCACACAATTCACCAGAAATTACAAAAGAGAGTCCTCTCCAGAGAATCGAGCATTACAGGAGACAAGCAACTGGCTTTAATTCCAACGACCTTTAATGTCCTCTACTCAAAGTCGAAAAGAACAGGAGATAGCTCGAACCGGGCAGCGAATTGCACTAGTTCCCTAAGAATGACCGCCGTTCCTACAATCTAACCCGTGCGCATGCCCCTCCCATCTCCGGAAGCGCTTCTCGTTAAGACGAACCAATCTAGTCCGAACTAAGAACCTACATTAAGGAATAAATAAAATAAAAATAAAAACTAGCCTCCAAATCCGTCCACCACCATTCAAGCAATCGGCGACTCAAGAGAGAACGCCGCGCGCGCATAAAAAGGGAATCGAGAATCGAAGGGCCGCTAACCACGCGCGCTCCTCCAACCGTGCAGCATTGACGAAGGCGAAACGCATTGGTGAACCAGGACAAACGACTGCCGGAGAGAGAGAGAGAGAGAGAGAGACCTGAGGTAGTTGCAGCGCTTAGGCACCGGGGAGAGCAATGCAAAGGGAAATGAGGCTCCGCGGGGCGCCTTCACGAAAGGCAGGGGGCAGCAGCAATCGCCATCGCCGATCAGAAGCGCTCAAAAATGTAGGTAGGAGAGGAGGAGGAGGAGGAAGAAGAAGAAGAAGAAAGTGAGTGGAGGGGGAAAGGGAAGTGACTCCAGAGCGAAAGGAGAGGGGGCGTCTGCTGCTTTGCGCATCCTTGCTCATCCGTTCCTCGGTCGGTCTCGGCCATCGCCAGTCGTTAACCCACAGGGTTTTAGCTGTGGGCCGGGCTTTGGGGAGGGACGTTTTGGGTCGGGCTTCGGAGGGAATGTTTTGGGCCGGGTTAGAAGGGGAATGTTTTTTTCGGAAAATGATACAAATAGTCTCTTAATTTTAATTCCATATGCAATATGATTCATGAACTTTTAATTTATCCAGTACGATCCTTGAACTATAACCAAATGTACAATATGGTCCGTAAACTTTCAATTTGTTCAATATAATGTCTGAACTATACAAAAATGTTCAATGTTATCCCTCAACTTAAATTAATGGAAAAACAATATTGAATATTTTCATACAGTTTGAGAACTAAATTGAACATATATTAAAAGTCTCATTATCGTGTCGAACTAATTAAAAATTTAAGAGTCACATTGCATGTTAGGCTGAAAGTTTATGAATTACATTGAACAAATTAAAAGTTTAAATATCACATTGCACATTTAACCAAAGTTCAAGGGCCATTTATATCACTATCTCACGTTTCTTTTGATCAATGTCATAATTGTGATGTGAAATGACAAGTCATGTTCACGTTTCCGTGTCGGTGTTAGCATTGACTTAACGGCATATTGGTCAATTCAAAACTAACACGTTTCATTAATCATTTCGGGAAAGTTCAACCAGAACACACAATTGTGTTCATTAAATACGCAATACAAACATCCCTAGCATAGCATGTCGAATTCGATAAGTCGAATTTGGCCAATCCAATCCGAACGTGACACTACAACGCAAATAGCATTTTGAGATTAGATTTAGCAGTTAAAATTATTTTTCTCACAAAATTGACGTGTTTAATAAGTTAATATAAATGCTTAAGCACAACTGAATTGATTAAAAAATATCAATAAGATCATGAATGTCTTATTTTGCTTTCAATTACGGAAAAGATCACAATTTTAGTACATTGTCAACCATGATGTGATCAATTTATATTCTTGCACCGTCTCCCCCACACATCCTATTTTGAAGTCTCTTTCGGCCAATGCAAAGAGAGGATCTGCACGCATTGAGGTTAGGCTTTATCATTTGTTGAATGGTTGCTATCCTTGAGTTCTTCTTCGTTTCATTACCAATTTGGTTTTCATCAACACAAAAAAGAAATGTTCAAGCGACAAGTCGACAGTTTGGTCGATAGAAACTTGTCAAAGGTGATGAAGTCAGATGAAATCATGGACAATTTTCAATCATTTGTAGGTGGTGCAAATTTAGGCGATCCACTACCTGTCCCGCTAAATGTTTATGCATGTTACACTTATAATATATGCTCCAAATTTACATGAGATTTTGACATCGCCCACTATATTTATTGCCACCATTCACTTTTTTCCTCGTGAAAGATGGCAAAGTTGTTCAATTCTTTCTTAAATTGCTTGTTTTTTTTAACGGTCATTAAAGATTGTCATTGATCGGAAAGTCGTGCATGTATATTTTCTTTATGATTGATAATGTCCTACTCACCACGTTGCAATGAAAATAAATAAGATCATAACGTAAATAGAAGATATGCAAGTTTATTTAGACATGCTTTCACCCACAGTTACTCGAGTAGACATTAAATGGAAGATGTGACAATAATAGATTACCAAAGCGAAGGGACAAACTGAATGTGAATCCGAGGAATTGGTCCTCTTCCCTTTCGCTTGACT
Organism: Eucalyptus paniculata subsp. matutina; assembly: GCA_017140255.1. Classification (NCBI taxonomy): domain Eukaryota; kingdom Viridiplantae; phylum Streptophyta; class Magnoliopsida; order Myrtales; family Myrtaceae; genus Eucalyptus; species Eucalyptus paniculata. The sequence continues at coordinate 48,743,478 of CM029435.1, forward strand.
AAATGTGACTAAGGGTCTGTTTGTTAACTTGCCCAACAATGAAAATTTCTAATCTTTTGTTTCCGGGAGTAGATTTGGCATAGAAATGCGCTCGGTAAAAATTTTATTCCGAAAAACAAATTTCTATTTTTTCGTTCCCGGAAGTATATTTGGAACAGAATCGAGAAGTTAAAATATTATTTGTTCCCTGAAACAATTCTAGAATCAAACACCTATTTTATCTCTTTTCTTTTCTTTTTTCTTGTTCTTCTTCCCTCTTTCTTCTTCTTCAACTACCATTGCCACTGCTTGTTGCTGTCCATCACCATCTATCATCTGTCGCCCATCGCTATCGGTCGCCAGCGACCGATCTAGCGAGCATTAGAGGCTCATCCAGCCACCAGTGAGGTAGGCCTTGCCAAGGCCTCCCCCAGTCATCAGCGAAGCTTGGCCAACGAGGCATGGCCTCGCTGAGAGCCAGCAATGCTCCAATGAGGTCGCCGGCCCTCATCTGGCTGGTCATCAGTCATCCCAAGGCTGGCACCAACCACCTTGAAGAAGAAGAAGAAGAAGGGGAGAAAGAAAGGAAACAAAATAATAAAATTATTTGAAAACAAAAAAGAGAAGAAAAAAGATTTGAAGTAGAAATTTTGAGGACAGTATCAAAAGCAATTTTATTCCGGGAATCGAAATTTTAGACAGTTACCAAACGGCTTAAAATACTTAAAAATTGTTTCGGAAATAGAATCGGAAATTGTTTCCAGGATAGAAGCATTATCAAACGCACCATAAAAAACCTCCATTGCCTTTCAGCGTCGGACGTGTTGCATTTTGATATTTGCCGAAACTAAAAATTGTCCAAGTGTCGTAGCTTACAGCTTGGACGACAGGAACTTGTTAAAGGTAGTAAATACAATTATCCAGTAGTGGAGTCGACGTCTTTCTGTCGTTTGTACTAAAAATATGTATAAGAACATGTATATTTTCTCGTGACCCAAGATAGGTCCGGCCAATTCTCATAATGTAGTGGACAAACTTTTCCAACTGTATTTGGAAGTGCTGCAAATAGAGGAAAAGAGGTGGAAGAACCAAGCAAGCAGGAATTGGTATAGAAAACACAACCTTTCCACACCGATACTTATTATGAAAATTGTGTTGTTTGGTGTAGAAATAGAACCTTTACAGGGGAGAGAACTACGTTATTTCTTGTCCGCTCTAGAATATTATACACCTCTGAATCGCAGTAAAACGGTATAAGACGCGTATTGGCATGTAGTCAACAGGGTATGGTGCAGAATATATATGCAGACAGTTGATCAGGCTATGATCGATCAGAAGCCGGGGGAGATAAAGCAAAGTGAGGATATGTACAGTGGACAGGTTCAGACTATGTAACGGCGAAGATAATCTACTCGAGCCGGATGCTTGAGCTTCATGAGCGCCTTCACTTCATGCTTGCGGACCATCTCCCTGGATATGTTCAAGTTCCCGGCGATCTCTCCCAACGTTCGGTCACCTTTACCATCGAGCCCGTACCTCTGTCTGATGACTAGACTTTCCTTGGGCTTCAAGGAGTCGAGCTGCAACAAGAAAATATGCAGTCAAAACCATCTCAAATGAGGACCAACAAGCAGAAAATCTTTCAGCCCCATCTAGCGTGCATTGTCAGAAGTGGCCATAAATAGCTACATCGTTCTTCCTACTATCAACGATTCTATATCATTTAACATTAGTTTGAGTGTTGCTTGTTTGTTAGTATAGCCAGAGTTGGATTTAACATGTCACGAATCTAATCAAGTGGTCTGGTGGTATACGTAATTTCTCCGCAGTCAATCTCCAATGTTATACCAGAGTACTTTCACGTCCGAACAAAATCAGAAATCTTATTATGCCACACACTTCCAGATTAATTGAAGAAAAGAGTAGGCAGTGTTGTGCAAGCTTTCTTTGATTACCACATCATCAAGAGCAAGCCTGAGAAGAGCCGGTTGCCTCCTATTGTCTCCTCCAACTCCATCAACATCAGTAATTCCACTAATGAACTCTTCTTGTGTGACCGAGTGCCTAGAATGAAGAGAGACTACGGGCCTTGAGGCCCTCATAACTTCGTGGTACCTCTCAGGTGAGATACCGACTTTATCAATTATCTCTTCCTCTGTTGGCAATCTCTGTAGTTGAAACATCAACTCAAGTTTTGCCCTTTGGATCTCAACTCTGACCTGCAAAATTATCAAACTCATCAAACATTTCAATCATTTCAGATTGGCAAACTTTAGGTGCTCATTCCACTAGTTCCACAAAAGTTTCTTGTCTCTCAAACCGAAAGACAATTGGTCAGAGCCATTACTGAGCCTCCCTCTTTGTGAAAGGCAACATGAGACTTCGAATTTGCAATTCAAACGAAAAACAAGCACCATTTGCAGTCACAGCAACTTCAATCACTTGATATGCTCCATAAGCAAGGTCTGTCAACATATTTTAGTCTTCCATGGTAACAACTGAGACACTGTCTATGATGCATGAGAGATCTCAAACATTAACTTGCCTGAATCTTCTCTCTAGAGGGTACAGACAGCGAGCATGCATGCATGCTCATGAAATACATAAAACTGTTAGCAGTAAAGGAAAACAGACTTACCGACTCAAGGCCAAATGAGACACGTGTGAAGCTAGAAACGGTCATTGAACGTATAATGGCATGCCTGATCCAGAAGAGGCTATAAGTAGATAGCCGGAATCTCCTTTTTGGTTCAAAACGGTCAATAGCTGTGATAAGTCCTTTTACCCCAGCTTGGCAAAGATCTTGAAACTTCGGGCCATTTGCAAAGTCTTGAAAATACTTATTCATAACAAACAGGACAAGCCGAAGATTATGCTGCAATAAATGCTAGAAGTCAATACACTTTACTTAATAAATAGGCATATCGTTCATACTTAAAACTGCAGAGATCAAAGTAAATCTAAAGACAATCCAGCTACTACTTGTGCAGCAAACTATTAAGAAGAACATTGGCACCATCCTTTGACCGGCAAAAGACTACAAGGGAATAATGAGTAAGAGATAACTATGACAGAATGGGACCACAATAAAAACAGAAGAAAATTCTAACATCCTTGGGCAGTTTAAACAAATTGAACTGAATTAAACAAGGTTGTTCAATTTTGGAGCTCCTCAGGAGGGAAGTCAGACATGAACAGGATTCTAAAAAAGTTCCTCGTTTACCAATTTATGCATTGTACCATGCCAAAAAGTTAGGTTTTCCCAGTTTCTTTCTTTTTAATTCACGATAAGCAGATATCCATAAATCAGACGAAACTTACGAATAAGATCCACGGCCAACAAGCCTTGGATACAGGAACCTAGAACTCTAAGATTATCGAGTATACCCATTGTGGAGGATCACATGGTGGAGGATTTTAGCGACAGAAATAGCTCAACACACATTGAAATGTCAACAGTTAATTCCCTCCTGAAGTTCTAATATCCTCACAAGCATCAAAGCATCATCAACTTTCTATAAGAATCCGATCACTTGCATCCAAATTTCAGGGGATACTTAAGATCTAAAGAAGTAAGGAGAAGTATGTACCTTAATAAGTTTGCTTCTGGCAGCATGACCAACCTCCAACTGTCTTCTTAATTGAGCTACGCTCATATTTGTTGCCTCAGCCATTTCAGCTTCTATTGGCTCCCTATCCAAATCATTTCGTAAATTTTCCTTCACTTGAAGAAGAGCCTGAAATTGAGTCAACGCAGATTAGCATGACAGCACTCCAATTTCAATTCACCAAAGGGACAACCAAATCTAAATCAATCTCACCCATGACATGGACCAGGAAGCTTTTAATGTTGTTTTATCATTCAGTTGGACTGCTAAATGATAAAAAGTCTCACCTTCATTGGTTGCATCAACTTGAATAACCAGGCATGTTCCGTAGAAGGAAGAACAGGAGGAATCTTCATCTTCTTCCAGTCCAAGCTGACCAAATCGGTTGAAGCTGAATAGTCCCTAACGAGCTTCTCAATCTTCTCTTCTTCATTCAGAACCTCTCTTTTCCTCTGAACTGAATAGGTCGCTTGTTCTTCCTTTCTCCTTTTTATTGTGATCCTTCCATCCAGGCTCAAACGTTTTGTATTTCTATTCCGGGTACGGACCACTCTTTTACTAGTTTTACTTTCTTCTCCCTTATCAACATCCTTAGTCTTCTTCGTCCTCCGTCTGCGTCTCCTCACACCATGATCAACATTTGCACCATAACAGGTTTCTGCCGCAGGTGTCAGCTTGTATATATTCTCAAGTTTGGCCGCGGCATCATTATAATCAACTTCCAAGGTAGACGGAGAAATTTCATCTGTACAAACAGCCTTTCTCGATGGTTTTCTTGCATTTTTCTGTTTCTTCCGTTGCTCCTTAGTGGTTTCTACAGGATGGTATGTCTGTTCATGATGCGTCAGCAAAGCTGTGTTATTGTTCTTATCTGCTCTGAATGCTATGATCAAGGGTCTTTTTGTTGCAGATCTGCTGGTTGAAAACTTCGCAGTAAATCCAAGTGGTGTGCGAGAAGCTGAGCTTGAGATAGTCACAACTCCCATTCCAAGTTGTCGGAGAGTATATAATTTGATAAATGGAAGCTTTCTCTCTGCAAAAAAATCTGCTCCAGTTAAACACATAAAATGAGGTTTTAATTCCTCAATTGCAGCAAACTTTATGAAGCATCCACACTTGTCCAAAGAGAAAGGCACGCCATGGCAACTATCTAAAGTAAAGGCGCATAAAAACATGTGCAACTAGACATGCGGAAGCATTTTGGCCCCAGAAAAAAGCACATGAAATTCTGTCAATCACTTGGACTCATTTCAGGCAAAAAAAAAAAGTCTTGGGAAGATATGCAGAAAGCGCAAAAGGCAAAACAAACCCGATCCACACTGAATCAAAAATCAGTACTTTTTCATGTGACCATTTTCGGTTGATGTAACCACAAGTCCTTTTGCACATCGAAGAAAGATCAAAAACAGGCCGTTAGTGGGAATCAAACGAGTGTGAGGAGTCCAATTCCAGACAAGGGAAGAAACATGGTGGCGAGAAAAATCAAGTGGACCATGCACGGTGGGGCTGTCTGAATGAAAGGTAAGTTAACTTGGGACTTCTGGAAGGACATGGTTGCGCTTGGAGCAAGTTCAACTGGTTATAGTAAAAAGGAACTTGATTCCGCTGCCAAACTAGGATCATCGTTTCACTTCCCCGAAAATTCCATTTAAGCAAGAGTTGCTACCTGTCGAATTACATCGGAGAACTCCTACACACAACAGCTCCACCATATAACAAAAAAAAAAAAAAAACAGACAATTCGCCCGCTAAACCAGATGCATCAATCCATCAGTCCAACCCGCATCACTGGAAAAAAGCAACCAGCAACACTCGCAAATGGCGAGCAGACCGTGCACTCTCTCCCTCGTCGAGAAAACAGACTGACCCGACAGAAAATAAGTTCACCACTTCCCTCGGAAGTGCGGAATGCGAATGGGACACAGCTAGCGAACCGAAGCGACACAACCGATTCATCCGACGGACGCAAGAATCAACGAAGCAATGCAGAGGAACTACTTCAGATCACGATCACAACAATAACAATAACAACAACAACAACAACAACAACAACAACAACAACAACAAAATAACAACCGAAGATACCTTACAGCGGACGTCTGAATCTTGCTTCGAAAGACAGAAACGTCGAGCTCGAATCGGAGCAGAGAGACACGGGAGAGATTCTCCGGCGAGGGAGATTTTTGGAGTTTAATACCGCACGAAGCAGGAATTCTCGAGATCACCATGTCCACAAAATAAATCGCCGCTCATGAACGAATCGACGGCCGAGATTCATGGCGCGAGAAATCGACGGCAGATGCAATGCACAAGTCAGCGCGGGGGAGAGAGAGAGAGAGAGAGCCAAGAACCTGCGTGGCGAATTTTGGAGGAGGAGAAAAAGATATTTCTTTTTTTTTTCTCCTTTTTTGGGCGTGGAAGCTGGATTATATTTCATGGATTAGATTGATAGACGCGGTTGGCTGCGATTGGTGCCTTCGTGTGTTACACGAGTTTGTGGGTCCCAGGCGCTTGCCATGCGCACGTAGCCTAACACTGGCCACTTGAAAAAGTGGAATTTCTTTTATACATTTTCGAGACCCTTTTTTATTGTTTTAATTCTGGACGGTGCGGTATTGTTTTTCACTCGTTAAATTTTTGGGTTCTGATTTTGAGACTCTCGGCTCAAGGAACCTATAAAATCGTAGCCACTAGAATAAATGTTCGAAACTCGACCATTGAAAAATTATTTGTCGTGGATCTCTTAACTCTGATTAAAAAGAAGACATTTTAAGTGATGCTCCGTCTTGCTTCGTGAATTTAACAATTTTTGAAAAGAAAATAACAATATTTTTCTATGTTTAGCTCAAGTTTAGAAATGAATTGAAATATATTTTTTTTGTCATTTAAAAAGAAAAATATGCTCTTATTTTCCTAAATAAACATGCCTTATTCAACACCTGAGTTACTAGGGCATAGGCAATTAAGAGATCAAGCACGAGCACTAGGAGTCTTGAGCACTATCTCTATGGACTTAGATTGAGAGTTGAGGAGTAGGGCACAAACGCTTGGGCTTGCGACAGTCGAGGCTGGGCTGTGACCATAGAGGCTAGGCTTGGGACCATGGAACCTTAGCCCCAATTCATGAAGGTTGTACCTAGACCCTAGAGAACAAGCCTGAGACTCTAATGCTCGCGTGGAATCAAACTATTCTGATCTAGAGTTTGGACAAACAAGCAATCCTACTAGGAACAATCCTACTAGGCATGTGTCCATGGCATCAAAACAATTCTTCACCATTGATGATATTCCTTATCAAAAATGGCCAGAAAGACTGGAAGAATTTCATACTTAGTTGAATACACAGGCTATCACCAACCATGATATGAATGATGTCCTTTACAACTCCGTTACAAGGTTCACAGGGAGCCTTAAATTTTGGTGGCAATCACTCTCAGAACAAGATCAGATTTTGTTTCTGATGTCACCTAATTTCAGCCATGCCCTTACTTATTTATATCACGTTTTTGTGGGAACACCCGGAGATCTCATAGAGATAAAAAGAAGATAATTTTTCGAGAGAAGATGCTGCTCCTATCGAAAAAAACATCTTGATAAGCATTATCGATTAATGCTTCAGCTCTTTTATCAAATTGGCGTAGATCCAAATCTGAAGCATGTCTTCCTCACATCCATCCCAAAAGAACTATCCCAGATGGTTGAAAGATCTTTCTTTGGAAAGCAAAGAAGGGTACAAGACATTCCCTTGGAAGAAATACAGCAAGAAATCCATCTATGTCTTGAAGAACTATGCTTAAAACGCTAGATGGTCCGTACATACATCACAGATGACAAACGTCTTGAATCAGCTTGTTCCCACCAGAAGTTAAAAATCAAATGCTCCAGGCGAGATTGTGATGGTACATGTGGCCAGTATTCCCGGAAGAAAAAACACTACAAGAAGTATTCGATAAAGAAATTCAAACATGGCTCCAAGCATTTCCGGAAAAAGAAGAAATGGCGATACTTACGTAAGAGGAAGGATCGCACAGGCCATAAGAAATCAAGCCGTTGCTACATTTGCAACAAGAAAGGACACTTTGCCAAAAATTGTCCTCAGGCGAAAAAAGGTCAGAATCATCTGATTGAGAATGAAACAGGTATTTCTCTTGAAAATGATGATATTGAATCTTTATTCTCTGCTGACGAAGAACCAACGGAACAAACTCTTTGTGTCATTCCCTTCTATCAAACTTCCAGTGAAACTGAGTCTAACGAGTCAGAATCTGAAGATATTTTTCACATATCTCCCACATCTTCATAACCAAATCCTAACATATTCTCAAGTCAAACTCACTGTCCTCATTTCCCTGTAAAAATCCTCACCTCGAAGTTTGCCAAGCCCATCAATGTCATTGCTCTCATTGATACTGGGGCAAGTTGTTCAATTAGATACTAAAATTATGCCTGAAGAATTCTGGACTCCCTACATCCGATATTTCAATTCTGCTTCAGGAGATACTTTCTCCACAAATGTCAGAACCACTCCAGTCACCATCCAGTTTTTTCCTCAGTGTTCCATAACCACAAAGATTTTTGGATCAAGCCTTCCCAATAAAGATCTGATAATTGGGTGGGATATTATGACTCAAATCTCTCAACTCAGAATCATTCATGGAAAAGGTCTTAGACATAAAGACCAACTCTCTGAATTTGTCAATATTCAGAGACTCTTTTCCATTCAGATGAGTCTATTAGATCCAATCATGCAAAGGTTGCTAGAATCCTGCTCAGAATCCCATTCAGAATTCGCTCAAAAATGTTCTCATCCTTTATGGGAAAATCCTAAATTCTTTTTTCGCCTCCCTTTCAAAAAGAACGAAGACATCAACCCAACAAAGGCGAGTCATATGGGAATGAAGCCAGAACACTTGGCTTTAGCTCAAAAGGAATGCTCAGAACTATTACAGAAAGGCCTTATTGAAATCTCCAACTCTCAATGGGCTTGTGAAGCTTTTTATGTCAATAAGCGTGCTGAGCAAAACAGAGGAAAAATGATATTGGTAATCAATTATCAACCTCTCAACTTTTTTCTCCAAGATGATAAGTTCCCTCTCCCATCCAGAGATTCTCTCTTTACTGGGTTAACCAAAGCCCACATTTATTCCAAATTCGACCTCAAAGCCGGATTTTGGCAATTGGGTATCCATCCTGAAGACAGATCCAAAACAGGATTCTGTATCCCAAACCAGCACTTCCAGTGGAAAGTTCTTCCTTTTGGTTTAAGGGTAGCACCATCCCTTTTCCAAAAGGCTATGTGTGTATTTTCCAACCAATTAGTTTATTGATCCTCATGGCAGATACCGCCATGTTTGAATTTCTTTATCGAATACTTCTTGTAGTGTTTTTTCTTTCGGGAATACTGGCCACATGTACCATCACAATCTCGCCTGGAGCATTTGATTTTTAACTTCTGGCGGGAACAAGCTGATTCAAGACGTTTGTCATCTGTGATGTATGTACGGACCATCTGGCGCTTTAAGCATAGTTCTTCAAGACATAAATGGATTTCTTGCTGTATTTCTCCCAATGGAATGTCTTGTACCCTTCTTTGCTTTCCAAAGAAAGATCTTTCAACCATCTGGGATAGTTCTTTTGGGATGGATGTGAGGAAGACATGCTTCAGATTTGGATCTGCGTCAATTTGATAAAAGAGCTGAAGCATTAATCGATAATGCTTATCAAGATGTTTTTTCTGATAGGAGCAGCATCTTCTCTCGAAAAAATTCTCTTCTTTTTATCTCTATGAGATCTCCGGGTGTTCCCACAAAAACGTGATATAAATAAGTAAGGGCATGGCTGAAATTGGGTGACATCAGAAACAAAATCTGATCTTGTTCTGAGAGTGATTGCCACCAAAATTTAAGGCTCCCTGTGAACCTTGTAACGAAGTTGTAAAGGACATCATTCATATCATGGTTGGTGATAGCCTGTGTATTCAACCAAGTATGAAATTCTTCTAGTCTTTCTGGCCATTTTTGATAAGGAATATCATCAATGGTGAAGAATTGTTTTGATGCCATGGACACATGCCTAGTAGGATTGTTCCTAGTAGGATTGCTTGTTTGTCCAAACTCTGGATCAGAATAGTTTGATTCCATTTCATAATCTGGAGGGGAATCAGCCATGAATATTTGGGAGGTTAATGGCTTTTCGGAGGGGGAATCAACTGTAGGGATCGAGAAGGATGAATAAGAAGAAAGAGATGCTGAGTCTGATGTAGTAGGAGAAGTTTGTTCAGCTGGAAACAGAATCTGTTTTTCTGGGATGGCAGGATCAGGTTGAGGCTGTTGGGTAGCAGGATCAGGTTCCTGAGTACCCAAATCTTTCAGAAAGGATTCTAATAGATTTGATAGCATCATCTGTTCTGGCTTGTCCCTTATAACAATCGAACTTGATTCTATAGGTGAGCTTTTTTCTTTTCCTTTTTCCTTCTGCAGGGCCTTGAGGCGATTTCGTATTTCTGCCATATCTGGTTCTCTTCTGTAGGGATCTTCTGGAATATTGGCAAAAATAGACGTTTGTGGATGTGGGGGAAATACCCAGTTCTAACAGGAGGTGCCAATGGATCGAAAGATCTGAACATTCCTTCTTCAAGAAGTTGGATCTGCTTCTTGAGCTTTTCTATCTCTGGCTTTGGGCTATCAAGATAATGATACCCAAGATGTTTTCCTAATTCCAAGGCGTGAAGCCTTTTCTGGAACTCAGAAAGTATTTTTTTGGTACCTTCATCATATCTGCGGAGATCTTGTTGCACACTTCCAATCTTGGAATCAATAGCCTTGAAGGCATTGTTTTGTGCCAACAGGGTCTCTGATTGCCAGTTTAGAATAGCTTCAGCAGCAGGGGTTTTCTTTTGTCTCCCATGTTCGTCCACATCTGTGGGGGTAGGAATTTTAGGAACATGGTGATATCTGCCATGAGAATCAATAAACTCTTCTAGGGCAGGGAACGAGAGTTTAGAGTTTTCCTTGACAAGAGGAGGAAAATCAGTGTCTTGGAACATGGCAATAGAAGAAGTGGGTGGTACTTCTGTTGGAACTTCGAGAGGGTAAGAATGTTTCTTAGCCCATTTAAGGATTGGCTTATAGAACGGAGAAAGAGCTTGCTTTCTGAGGAGAAAGTGGAGGTGACTTTGGTGGATCTGGTAAGTTTTTTGATGTAGTACTGGCCTCTGGTGATGGAGGTGGTGCGTAAGAGACCATGAACTGGTATTTGTCACACTCTCCGAGAGTGTCAACGGAGGAGTCTCCATTTAAGTGTATTTGGTACACCTTATCCTTTGGCTTTTTTCGTCGAGGTGGAGATCTTGCATGAGGATCTACCTCGTCTGGAGAATTTGTACAGTAGGAGCATTGACAAAAAGGATCCCAAAAACAATGGCCATAATTGTCTTTATAGTAATGGACAGGATGTCCATCACTGTTGAAATGTCTAACAAGCTTTTTTGGATCTGGCTCGGAAATAGATCGAGGAACACATGGTTCAATCATGAAGAGGGTCTGGAAGATAGAAGGACTTTCTTCCTTTTCCTTGCCAAATTTGATGGAAACAGTTCCATCTCTTTTTCGTACGAACTCTGAGTCCGTGGACTGGAAAGGCTTGTTATGCTGGTGTAGCTTTTCATAGTTGGTGATCCAAGTCTCTGGAAGGAGCTTGGCCAGCGTATCCTTCGGGATCTGTCTAGGGACATGTATGCAGGACACCTGGTCATTCTGCATAGAGATGAACAACGCATCTTCATTACCATTGTTGAAGTTGAGATCGAGAGCATGGTTCTGCACTCGATAAACCATCTAGTAATGTAGGGTTGCAGCAACAGAGTCAGCAGTTTGAAGAGCTCCAGTGAGCTGAACTTGGACTTTCAAGAAAGAAAGAAGTTGAGGATCTGAAAGGGCTATGTTGAAGTTTGGATACAAAGTTACAAAGATTGTTCATGCATTCAGAGTAGTCTGAACAGTACCGATGCAAGCATGCTGGTATTGTAAAAATCTGGTGTCTAATAAAGCAATTCTTGCTACTACTGGCAGACCTTTTCGGCCATGAAAAGTAAGAGCAAGACGAACAGCTCCATAATGGACATGAGAATATCCCTATTGGACCCATTGCCTGGGAAATTCTGGAGGGATCTGAAGAGTAACAAAGTACTCTTTTTCAGTAGCAGGAATAGGATGCTGGTTGAATTTAGAGGATTGGACGTACTCCTTTACTTGCTTTGGGGTATGGTGAATAAGTTGGCGAATGGAGCGGATAGGTGAGAATGAAGAGTTTGGCTTAGCAAAAGCGGAGTAAGGATTCATAAGAGGAAGTTGGGTTTCGGAAATTTTGGTTTCATCACTAAGAGAGACTTCATAAAGATAGTCTATCTTAGAAGCATTGGAAATACGAAATTCTGGAGGGGTTGAGGATGATGAAGAAGGTGCAAGAGAAACTGGTGCTTCAAGGATTTCTGGTTCTGTAGACATGATGAGAACAGATCTTCTCAGCACTGGATTCACCTATCAAGTGCATGGAATGGATAATATCAAAAACGAAACCATGGCTCTGATACCATGAATGGACCTAGACTTAGAACCAGGGAGGGAGAGTAAATTTCCTGCAGGTATGCATCCCACATTGGGTGAACAACTCCCGTTCAAGCCCTTCAGGGACAGCCTCTTGGCAGAAAACCACTCAGCCCTTTAGTTCAGAGCCTGGGAAATTCTGGACCCATGAGTTGGTCCCTGTGTCTGTGCTTGTGACCTCTTATTGCCTATATAAGGCAAGGAGGGTGTATGGTTTTGGGCAGAGTCCCCTGAAATAAAAGTGTGTGCTTTGTGAAAACTCTCCATGGCTTTCTAAATTCCTCTTCTTCTCTAGCCTGGTATGATCCTTTGAGAAATGCAGCTTGGGTAGGTTAGAAACGTTTCCATTCTGAAATTTTTGGGTGTCTCTAGGCTCTGAACTAAATGGCTGAGTGGTTTTCTGCTAAGAGGCTGTCCCTGAAGGGCTTGAACGGGAGTTGTTCGCCCAATGTGGGATGCATACCTGCAGGAAATTTACTCTCCCTCCCTGGTTCTATGTTTAGGTCCATTCATGGTATCAGAGCTTAGGTCCACATCCATCAAGACAAAGACCCAGGTCCATGGAGGCTAGGCTTGGGTCTCCAACGGGCGTTAGGGTTCTTGTGCCTAAGTGTAAAGGGTGTGTTTGTTTGTATTTCTGTTCAAAAATTGTTCAAAGGAATAGAAATAGAAAAAACTATTTATGTTTTTACCAAAAAAAATATATTTTTATTTCAAGGAACAATTTTTGACTAAAAGATGCGTTTGGTAAACTTGTTCCGGGAATAAAATAAAAAAAGAACCAAAACACGTTTGATAAATTTGTGCTCTTTTTTTGTTTCTTTTAATTTTTTAATATTTTTATTTTATTTTTCCTTTTTTTTCTTTTTTTCTTCTTTTGGCCGGTCGCCGGCCTCGGCCATGGCCGGCGATCGGCCGACGAGGGCCGGCGGCCTCGCCTAGCCACCGGTCGCCCGGCAGTGGCCCCGCAAGGCCGAGCCTTGCCAGGGGCCGACGACGCTCAGCCTCGCTGGGGGCCGGTGACGCTCCAGCAAGGTCGCCAGCCCTCGATAGCCGGTCGCCGGTCATGGCCGAGGCCAGCGACCGGCTAAAGAAAAAAGAAGAAAAAAAGAAAAAGAAAAGAAAGAAGAGAGAGAAAATTTGTTTCTCCAAATTGTTCCAGAAATAAGAAACAAGTTTTTTTTTGTTTCTTGTTTCTGTTTCAAATGTATTCCCGGGAACAGAAAAATAGATTTGGAACAAAAATGCAAACAAACACGTTTCTGTTCTTTTTTTGTTTCCCGGTTTAACAAAAAAAAAAAAAAAAAAAACAGAATTTTTGTTCATAAACAGAAAAAAGAAATACAAACATACAGGCCCAAAGTCTATGGACCTAATCCCGATGTTAGGGACTTAGGAATAGGCATTAGGTTTTTTTGTGCCCAAATGTAAAATCTCTGTCCAAGTGTTGATGTCTTGTCATGTTTTAAAAAATGATTTCTAATTTTGAAAAAAGAAAATCATTTTTCCTAAATTTAAGCATTAGTTTTTCATTGACTTATTTTCTTTAGCGATTTAAATATCGAAAAATGAAGAAAATGGTTACCTAAAAAAATCCCATCAAACAAATGGAGTTTAGATTCTTCCTTTGTTTGCTACTATGATAGCTAACATAGAACGAAGGCATGCTCGGCACAAATGTTTACAAGCTTTAAGAATAATTGAAAAAAATTGCTTTTATTTTCTATAAATAACTGTGAAATAAATTTCATCATGGTTATTTGTATGGTTGCTGAATATAATAGGAAAATATCAAAGTTGAGACATCAATTATAGAGCATCAAAATTGAGAGATCTTATTGCATTTCTTAAGTTTTCTTGGTGTTGTAATAGCTGAAGATATACACATACCCTCGTAAGTGAAATCTCTCATCACGAAAAACAGGCATCTTCCAATTTTGAAGAAGAAGGATAAAACATTTTGAAGTGCTCTGGCAAGTCAGATTAATTTTAAACCACAAAGTAACTTTAACACTTAGATTTTCAAGTAGTCTCTTTTTACTTAGAAAATAAACTTTCACTAGTCTAAAGAAAATTTGTGGTTTTTAATCATTATTATATGGGAGAGGATGTTTCCACATCCTAAATTGCTCACACAACCTTTGTAGAGAACCGGAAAAAAATATAACCTTAAAAAATGATTATGTGAATTCAATGACCAAAAAAAAAAAAAAACAAATTCATATCTGTTCTCTCTCATATTTTCAATTTTCACCTTCCTTTCGAAGATTAACCCATCAATAATCCTATGTTTATCTTCCTTTTTCTTTTAACTTTTTTTCCTTTGATAAAAGCTTCTTACCAATTTCACTCTGCAAACATAGGATAGTGACGGAACTTCCATTCGAACATGTATTCATGTCCAAACGACTTTCATCCATGAATTAACATGGTCCACCTTTTTTCAGATACAATTTGTTTTTTAAGGAAAGTTTTAGCAAATATGTCGGGAATAACTGTAATTAAGAAAAGACATTAGAAAATGTGGTTAAGTGGGTGCATGGAAGATTTTCCCAAAGTCGATTTGCTCATTAAAAAATGACCAGTTCGATTTTTCTTAGAATTACACCTTTAACAAATTTACTCTAAACTAGTACATTTGTGACAATTTATCTTTTGTTAGTTTCCGTTAAATTTTACCATCAAATTATTGAGTTGAACGACACGCGACAGTGAACTAATGTATTAGGTTGGGATTTTACTATATACTTGTTATAGTTGCAACATTTTTGTAGTTTTCTGTGTTATTAATCAAATTTAACATATGGTATATTTGTCACAAATATATCAGTTTAAGATTTATGGTGGTCGAACAAATTAATTTAGGGTAAATTTGCCACAAGTGTACCAGTTTATGATTTTTTGTGATCACTTGGGGTAAATTTACCATAAATATCCGATTTAGGGTTTTTCGTGGTCAAAAAATTAATTTGGAGTATATTTGTCACTAGCGTACCAGTTTAGGGTTTTTCAAAATATTAAGCATTTTTCTTATCTTAGGCAAATGAAATTACAAATTGCCTAGTCAGCAATTTAAGGTACCAACTGATCAAACTCACAACCGCATTAAAGGCTAGTTTGGTCGTCTGAATTTCTAACTAGAATAGGATTGTATATGACAAAATATGAAATTAGGAGATTTTACTATATCCTATCTACCGTTTGGTAATTACAGTAATAAAATTGGATATATTCACATCGTATCATATATATTGCTTGGTTAAAATGACATATCAATATAAATTAATCACATATTTTATAGACGAATATAGTAAAAATCTCTCGTAACACTCTTGTCAACTTTATTTTTATTTTATTTTCCTTTATTTTTTATTTCTTTCTTCCCCTTTCATCATTCTCTAATAAAATGTTATTAATTGAAAATTGTACCAATATACCTAAAATACTAAAATACCTATAATACGTAATAGATATAAATATATTTATATTGAATTTTATATTATAAGATAGAAGAACATTTGAATAGATAAATAAAAATAAGATTAAATTAAAAAATATTTTTTTTTATTTTTTTGTTATTTTGAATTTCTTATATTAGAATTCAACTACTAGAGACATGCAAGTCGTCAATGGGAGAAGATAAGGTATGTTTTCATATACCATTTCACAAGAAAAAAACCAGATACTCTCTCGAGACCTTTTGGTGTCACATACCTTCAATCTCGTCCACAGACGCAACTAATGCACTTAATAAAAAGCAAGGGAATTCATCGAACGAGCTGAAGAAAAGCAAGATAGGGTCGTCACCCCTACGCCAAATGACAAGGATCTAACGTTCGGGCGGAGCGACAACGAGAATGTCCAAACCAAAGGGGACACCAACTGCCAACAGTGTAATTGAGCGACTCTAACAATGCAGAGAAAGAATAAATAATGCTGTCGTGCAGGTGGACTCGCTACATAAGCATTATCTAGCCTAGGATGTACGTTTTCATTTAACACCTGGCCATCCATAAGTGGCAAGCTAGCTAGATGTTATAGATGAAGATTCATCTCCATGCAATCAACGTAGCTAAAAGAACTAATCGCAGCGCAAAGACCAAACTCCTTTTATAAGAATAATTGATAATATGAAAAGCCAATGGCATTCATGTAGGAATTGGATCTACCAGAAAAATGAGTGACTTGTGGACAGATTAGACCTGAATTTTGCTTTTGTCTTTCATGGAACAATGGCCCCAGCTCTGGGGAGACTTCCGTGGATGTACAGATTCATTATGATGTCTACGATCAATCGCATGCTCACCGGTCAAAAGGAGAATTTGATAGGCGACGTATAAAGGTAAAAGTAAGATCTCAAATGGTGCACAAACTTAATTTTTTTTTTTTTAGCTCATCTTTGATATCATTGATTCAATGGCATGTTATTTTAGCAGTAGCTGTACAGATATTTAGCAGCAACAAAAGTGGCTTGTGGCAAAAACCATCGTACAATTTATGTATGGCAACATGCTATAACCTTTGGACATCTCTATACCTTCATTTCGAAGAAGGGGTTTTGTGAACCAATCTAGCCTTGCTCCTTAATTCGTGGATTCATGCCCCAATGGCTAAATCATGTATGCCGCAGCAGCAGCAGCAGCAAAAGTGTATATGAGATTCAACACCAAACTAGTGGCATTACGCTGCTTCGAATACGACCATTACTGATTTTGGTAAAGGAGTCTGCTCTTTGCCCTCTGCCTTTTCATTCCACTATCTAAGCAAGGTCATTAATATTTCGTTGGCAACAGGACAATTATAATAAGAACTCAAGCATCTTGGCACATTCATACATACGTACATCCATATAATAACATACATGTACGTATAAATTTCACATGAAGTGTATTCATCCAAAAGAACAAACGGACAATGCTACACATACCAGGGAATCCTACCACTCATCAAATGATGTGGAAATTTCCAATTGGGTGTTTAGAGAAATCCATCATTTAATCTACGAATCTCACTCATTTTAATATTCGATTGAAACTTGACACATCCCTTAAGAAGTAAGCTTTAGTAAGATTGCTTTGTACATCTTAGCATTTCCCACAACAAAAAGAGTGGAATCAAGTACTTGTTTGAAGCCTTGCCCGGCATGATACATCGTTTTAAGAATCATAATCTACAAAGACGGTGTGCGAAATGGTGCTTTTGAAAGAAGAGGATGTAAACTAATATCATGATAAAAGTTGCAGAAGGCTTTGTTAAATTTTTCCTTCGAAAAATAGAAATAATTAGTGGGACAGCTTTCACTTATCATCTTCACCTTCTGATCATAAGATAGGCGAAGGCAATGGCAAGCTTTATGCTTCCATCGTCATGCACAATGCATTTCTGCATCTCTACTTATGCCAGTGTCAGTGGCTCCACCCAGAAGAAAATGATCATGACCAGACAACTTCTAGTGTGTCCCGTTGTCAACATCGTTGCTTTTCGTGGTCCCTAAAGAACCTAAACATTTATTCAGATAATTGTCTGATAACTTGTGGCAGTTTCAAAAAAAATTTCCTCCAACAAATCGGCAAGCTATGGCAAATCCACAAACAAGTAAATGAACTAAAAATGAGAGTAATTGGGAAAATCATGTGGAGGTAACCAAGCTGATGGTAGAATCTCATTACGCGATTACTCAAGAAAGGCATTACACTAATTGCTCAATGAGTACAAGATAAAGACTTACATGCTGGTGAGCGGGTCACAACAAATGCTAAAGTTACGACTGATCTATGATGAGTACTCTAAATGAATGTTAATGAGAGAAGGGTGGTGAAAGGAGCCTTCCCACATTCTTCTTTATTATTAGTAAAAGAGTTTGAGAGAGAGAGAGAGAGAGAGAGAGAGAGAGAGAGCTACGATATTAGGGTTGGGACCGTCGCTAAAACGTCATCACCAGCACATTAGCAGAAGGTTTGCTGTATCTGCTGAGCGAGCTCCTCCGCACTAAGTTGGCATTCGACTCCAATCTGTGGAAGAGGGGAAAAACCAAAACCGCAATCGTTAGCTGTGGGAGTAAATATTGTCATTTCTAGCCAAATGGGCAACGCCCAAGAAAAGACAAATGACGATTCCCTTGCCATAACTAAGACGGGGGATTGTCCTTGCTTTCAGTGAAACATCGTGGTTTCCGAGAGTCATCATGAAGAAATAGACCATGGACATCAGTACCTCTCCCTTGGTACGGCCATGTCAGCGGTCATTCAACTCTATTTAAAAAGGAAACGATTTCGGTGTACCGCGTTAGAACCCGAAGAACAATCACGACACTGTTCACCTTTTTACAATTGTCTGGCTATTGATTTTGCTGTTTATTTTTCAACGGATAGAAGCGAGTCCTGGCATTTTCTTTTCTTTTTCTTTTTCACATTTTCCGTGTGGATGATGTCACGCCCTAGTAACAGATCGTGGAGCATCGACAATTTATGGGGTTGAATGAACCGTGCAGTTATTAGGGCTTCAGGGAAAAAACATGCCTGGTAGGGAAACGAATTTATGAGTTCCCCGCCTTCCCAGCTAACCTAAGGGAATCTAGCTAGGTTTTACTGTTTGTGTATTCAATGAGCGACAAATCAAGGTATGTCTGTCTTCTCACTCTTTTGTCTTCTTTCTCGAAGCCATACATAAGCCAAAACCTTGATCCCCTAATTCCGTTTATGGACAGTCTTGCTATAACCACGTACTCTGAGTGGTTTTAGAAGCTACTGTCTAGGATTCGCGACGATGACTAATGGCTCTACGATGATTCAAAAGGGTAAATATTCAAGTAGGCATGAGATTCTTGCCACTGATTAGTTATGTCCACCGCTTATGTACATGCTAAACCTTGTTTATATTTAAAGTGACATGTACCTAATATCTATTGTACACATCATTGTGAAAAAGTCAAGGATTTTATTGCCGAGCATCTACGGTTCTCGATAGCTTGTTTTGCACGTACTTTATAGAAGGGCTTTCAAGTTCTAAATGTTGATTATGCACTTCACAAACTAACATACTAACCAGCAGCACTCTATAACTAAATCCAAATTTTAAACGAATCACACCCAACTTTTTTTCTGCTCTGAGTAAAACCTAGGTTTTTTTACTCATCGACAAAATTGAACTGTGATGAAATATGATTAGCATCTTTTCTCACAGAAAATAAATGCACACCCAAGTGAATTTTACTCAAGATGAAGAGGAACTCTCTCCAATACACTTTGGTAGAGCAAAGAAACTTACCTTGATGGTGAAGGAATGAACCATTGTGTTCTCATTGACATAACCAATGCTAACGTGGAGGATCTCTAGGGATAAGTCCTCCAGGGCCGACATTATCCTCAGTGCTTGTCCAGGAATCCTAGGAGACACCGTTTTCAAAAGGACATTGGCACCCGAGAACTTCACCTCCACCTCAGCAATGGCGGATTTCGAGTTGGCCACAAGCTCATTGCTGTTGGGGAGGATGCTGTTCTCGATGGATGAGGACGTGGACGAAGTCGGCGACGGAGAGGCGGAGATGAAATTACTGCTCTGGTGCATGTTCTTGGGCTTGTAAGGGCTGGTGGGTTGTGGGGTCCGGGGGCTTATAGGTAAATTCACAAGCGGCCTAGGGCTGAGCGGTGGTTTGTGGGGGCTGAGCACCGACGGTGAAGGCCTCGGGCTCAATACTGAGGACGAGGATGGCCTTGGGCTGCTGATCAGGACTTCGCTGTATGCTTTTCTTTGCTTCTTGGCTTCCAGCGATTGAAGCAATTGTTGTAGCTCGCTTATGTAGTCCACCACACCTCCAATTATGGAGGCTTGGTCTCCCTGAAAATTAAGTTTGCAAATTTCAGTTGACACTTTACAGTTGCTGATGAATTGACCATAAGTGTTCATTTTGGGTGATAATTAAAGGAACTTTTTGTTGCCAAGATTACGGGCCAAAGGAGAGAAATTAAACAATGGCATATTAATTTATTCCTTCAAAGAAGATGATGAAAGTCGGTAAAAATTACCTCCTGGATGTCAATTTTTCAAAAAGAAACGGTGGTCCCTGAAAGTGGTTGATAACTAAGTTCTTAACTTCTTCTCTTCTTATTTCCAAAGACAGAATAAAAACAATTCCCAGATGCAACTCAACGTTTCCTAGAATGAACTTATCTGAGAAAGATTCCAACAAATTGTGCTTGCGATAAACCAAACCGGAGAAAAGCAAAGCAAACAGCAAAGTCTTCATCAGCTTACCCGTTTGACGTAGAAGCAAGGCATTAACGACCGCAAAACAGACAGGTGCTCGTTCATTTGCTTCCGGCGATTACGCTCCACGGTGATGTGGGACATCCGGTTCTGCTGTTGACCGTCTTGCTGATTCTCGTAGTCTGAACAAGAACCGCCGCCATTCATGACCTTCTGTCTCTTGCTCTTGGGCGAAGAAGCTTCGTCACACTCTTTCGAGCCAAACACAGCAGTCTCGTCCAATGCCGGAAGAGGAGGAGGAGGAGGAGGAGGATTAGCCGGCAGGGGGAACTCAGCGTCCAAGCTCTCCAAGATACTGAAGAGATCATCCCCCCCGGCTCCTCCTCCGAAGGTGGTGTCGACAAATTCTGGATCTTCAAAGAACATGCTGTCGCACAACATCTCTCTCTCAAGAAGTAAAACCCTTCGCTGGTTTTTGCTGCCTTCCGAAGAGAATGATACTGAGACTCTGAGAGAGGGTTTGGGCTAGCTAGACAACTTAGGCAGACAGGTAGGAAAGGGATGTGAGAAATAAGGAAAAGGACTGAGATGGGGGCATGAAGATACGTGCGAGATTTTTGTCGAAATCAAGAAAGGGAGATGGGCATGCCAATTGCACTAAATACGAGAGTGACTAAACTATCACCATCAACATCCTCCCTCTCTCTCTCTCCCTCCCCTCTCTCTCTCTCTCTCTCTCTCTCTCTCTCTCTCTCTCTCTCTAATGCTTTCTTTCCTCTTTTTTTTTTTTTTTTTTTTTTTTTTCTTTGAATACTGGGCTTATTATTTACCGTTAGGAGATGAGGGAGTACAAAGGGCAGGGAGTTCTTCGCAGCCTAAACCGCGGAGGCTGCAAAGCGCAGAGGCTGAGGGGAAGGCGGAGCTACTTTTCACGAAAGACCTAGAGTGACAGAGATGGGGACTCGCTAGGGTTTTGTGAGAGAGAGAGAGAGAGAAGCCGAGGGAGGAACATAATTAAAGACTCATATACTTGATAATATCATAGTAATACCATGGGATAAAAACTTTTAGCTATCTCAAGCCACCTTAATTATCGTAGAGCCGTCCGTACGAGGTGTTTAATTCGACCATTGTACCAAGATCTCCATTGATAGTTTTTTTTTTTCCATCTATGGTGTTAGCATAAACATCCATTAAAATTTCAGTTATCTCGACCAACATATACACGAAACAACTACTTTTACAAATCATGTTAGAACATTGATATGTATGCCAATAAAACTTAGAGATCTATGCACTTGTTATTCATTTCTTGGATCTTGAAATTTTTTCATGAAATTATGATTTTCAATGCCGCTAGTTCTTGATGTGGTTCTCAAAATGAGTATGACATTAGTTACTTGAGAGATCCTAATATACCAGATCTCTCGAAATTACGCCGCTTTCTTCCTTTCACGATTGTCAAGTGGCTTGCATGTCAAAAGATTCCAATTTTTCAACATAGCTTTCATGTAAGATAAAGCACGTAGAACCAATATATTGTAACGAAACCTCACAGATTAGTCATAAGATCAAGCATGGTGGCGTATCAATTCGTCGGCCTACTTCACTAAACGAAAAATAACGCGGCATCTCACCAAATCATGCAAGACCATGTTGGACATTAAATGTCCTTGGCGCCGTGATTGGCCCCAATCCTTCTCCTCCAGCATTTAAATGGGATCACACGCAAATCTTTCTAGAGCGAGAGGGGCGAGTAAATGAACAAAGCAGACAGCACCAGCAGTTATGGCGATTCAAATCGGTGTTGCGCATTTGTTTTTATTCATATGCCTCTGATTCTCACCTTTAAAGTCGATGAATGTGGACGCACCGGAATTGAATTTCTGCTGCCTGTTATTGATTGAAATCATGACCCCTTTGCCCAGTAACGTTTGGTCTTTGGTTTTGCTCGTTAGTTAGGGCATACTTATTTTCTCGAACGGCCACAACGTCCTTGAATGTGCGCTTGTCTGCTTTCTGACCACATAGGATGGTCGGGCTTACAACGTTGCAAGAACACAAGAAAAGAAAATTGCATGTTAACATCAATTCAAAAGGTAAAAATACTAAGTGCCGTGCTAAACTCTTGTTAAATGCTGAATATGATTTCAAACTGAATCTCATGAGCTGAAGTTCTCATCCAGTTCTTCTCTTATGTGATTTATAAAGTACTGCATCGTCCATTAATGAATGGATGTATGCAATATTTTTTTTCGTTTTGGCTATATGCATAGACAAGCCTGCAGCCGTTGATCCTAAATGAATGCTCCACTGCGAATTGCAGAATGATGTACAGAAATTTTCATGTACATAACATTCGCTTACTCCTAAAAATTCCTCATTGATGATGCAACCGGAGATTGCAGCCATTCTGGTCCTATTGGAAAGAAACCGATGGAGAAGCCTGCTTACGTTTTGGATTATGTACAATGCTATTAATTGAACTCTTCCGTTGAAGTTATTTTCATGCTGAAAATTATTTGCAAGTGTACTAAGGAAGAAATATCTAGGGTTTTACTTTTCAAGCACAATCAGGGTAACTTTCGACTTGCACAAGTTACTCTAGATATTTTGTGACTGCAATTTTAATTTAAACTAGATTAGTAGGCTTGGCATGGATCCGTCCACAACAATTTTGTGCAAATCCAATTTCTTTAAACCATTTATGTTGTTTATCGGCATTCTCTAAAGTTCATTGTGTCCGTTGTTCTTCCACCATGCATGCAAACCTAGCTAGTTACTGTGATACTTGTACATGATTAACACAGCATCAAAACCAGATTGGATTTATGCCGTGCATAGGAGAAAACTCGTGTATTTAATTAAGGAAACTGATCGAACAAATGTTTTTCTTTAACTTAAAGTTGTGCACATTTTAACTAGATAGAAAAGGGAAGCTCTTTCTATCTTTTTTCAGATAACTACATCATTAGAGGCTCACATCACTTGAATACGAATTTCCAATGAGTTCATATTATCCATGTGCTCTTCTCTGCCAACTAATTCAAATCATTTTTCATTCGAATTTTTTTCAACAATTACATAAGAGAGCGTCAATTCATTGAACCAATTCATAATCCATTGCAATTATTTCAGAAGAACTAATTTCAGCTTGATTACTCTATGATTACAAACCCACTTAGCAAGCATGATAACATTAAATAGAACATGATTTGTGGATATGTAGTCAAAATCGATACTGCCCTTCTGCTTTCTGATCACATCAACGACAAGCCAATTATGTCTTTCTATTCTGGTTCCAATGATGATGCCTAATTATGAGTAATTATAGAAAAAACTGAAATATTCGGTGTCAATGGCTGCTCCCATTCATTTAGAAGGGAACAAGAACTTAAATGGCAGCAGGATAAACGCAATCTTTTACTGTTAAGACTTGTGGCAGTGCAATAACTTTTGGTATGGTGCCCAAGTTCCCATGCAAGATTTGCAGAAAGTAAATATATTTTACTGCAAAAGGCCATGCGACCTTAGCAATGACATTACATACATCAAATTAAAATTTCGGTGACATCAAGGTAATATATATATATAATGCGCTTCTCAGAGCTAGAGCAGAACAGATAGTTGGAGGATGTGTATCGTAGGAATCGTGAACAATCCTCTTTCATAATTAATGACATGAATAACTGAGAATCTTTCCATCTGGAATGCTAGTGATTGAATTATTGTTTGAGTTCTGATAACTAATAAATGTGTAAAATCTTTCTAGATATGGTATTATATAGGACATGTCTCTGGGCCATTGATATTCATGAGATTTTTTCTTTTTCCATTTAATGTGTGTTTGAAAATCTTCCTTTTTAATTGGTTTTGGATGACAACAAAACCGATTTGAGTATTTAATAGATCTGATTGAGTATGGATCATAAAGAGAATATGAAACTATGTACCTGAAGAAATCATTGGCAACCAAGATCTACACATGTATAGGAAGGGATATGTTAATGACTAGATAATGTTGACGCAAATTGTAGAAGCAAATGTAGAAGGATACTCGTCAAACAAGTGGGTCCAATAAAAAATAGTCTCACTTTTAGCAACTTTTCTCCTTAAATTGTTAGCTTTGAAAAATGGGTTTCAACCCGAAGAGTGGGCTACTCCCTTCACCAATTCATCAAGTTAGTGAGGAAGTTCGACGGTCAGGTTATGGACCAAGGCATGAAGGTATTGATGAAAGTTTGGATTTATTCAGAAGTGCAATTCGTCGCAGTAGTATGAAGTTGCAAGCCAAAGGTTAAAGAAAACCTAACAATGGAGGAAGTAGAGCGAACGAATAGAGAAGGTCACAAGTCACAAAATCAAAGAGGGAGAGAGAAGATACTAATCAACGACCAAAGTGGGCTTAGCTTGACTTTTTATTTTTTTATTTTTTTTTTGTCAGTCCTATTCTATTCCTACTCTACACTCACTCGCAGACTTGTGCCCTGCCTCTTGCAAGGCGTGGGAGTCGCAACCCACTCTCGAAACTTACGCGTCCCTATCCCATCGCCCCCTGAGGAGGTGAGGATTTGAACCCCTCACCTCCCCCTTCCATGTTGGAAGGGTGGTTGAGTTGAAAATTGGTCTACAACCGACCCACTAAAACCCATCTATTTTATTCTTTTAACCTTAAAATGCATTATCACTCGTACTTTAAGTTTGAAGTGACACATTGAAATAAATGTAGATTGAAATAAAGATTTGTGATCCATTTTAGTAGCCCTTCCTAAAAGCCATGGAACAATGAATCATAATGACGTAGAGTTTCCATCTGTAGATTCTAACGGTTGGATTGTCAAATCAGAAGACCCAGCTCATATCATGTCCATAGAATATGGACATCCGAGTGTACAGCAGCAATAAATCACGGCCATCTGGAGATCGGCGAACAAATATGCTCGAACCGGTCCGGATTAATTGGACATGGCGGCTTATGGATCCAAGCTTAACGTTCAAATTGGAGGCCTAATACCAAACGACGGGCAGATCTGGGTAAGTCGCTGAGTGCTTGGAACAAGAGAAATCGAAGTATATCGAGTTGTTGAGGTCATGTCATAATTGTATATTTTAGTCTTTGAGTGCATTTCATACTATAAAAGAAAAGTTAATACCAAGAAAAATCTCAAATTCGTATATTTATAACAAATTTACCATAAATTAATTTATTGATCATAAAAAATTTTAAATTAATACATCTATAACAAATTTACCTCAAATTAATTGATCACTAAAAACCCTAAATTAATACGTTTGTGACAAATATATCATCTGTTAATTTCCGTTAAATTGGATTAATACCACGGAAAATCACAAACTAATACACATTTGACAAACATAGGGTAAAACTCCAAACCGGTACACCTATTGACTACCATATGTCATCTAGCTAAGCAATTTGACTTTAAAATTTAAGAAATTGGTAAATTTATCATAAATGTATCGGTTTAAGGTTTTTTGAGGTCAAAAAGTTAGTTTGAGTTAAAACTAAATATATTAGTTGGGTTTTTTGTGGTATTAACCAATAAAAGAATACCTACTCCGACCCTCTAATTCTTGATATAATGATCGTCAACCAATTTTTCACATAGACCATCACAACAATCTCCATTTATGCTTTCAGTCATATCCTGTCGAAAGATCCATTTGAATCAAATGATTCAATACACATGCAAATTGAATTGCATGTACTTTTATTTATTTTTCAGAAGCATTTAAATTGCAAATAACGCTACATTTACTGAAATTGTTTTGTGAAACCCGTGTATCAAATGATATGCTGAACTCTCATTAAATGTGGCATGACTCCCTTACTTACAGGCCCTCTTAAAACCTGACATCACTTAATCCACAAATTTTGTAAATTAATTTCAGTATATCTAACACATAATCCAGCCTTCAGATAATTAAGCTTCTACCATAAGATACTACTCACCTGGTCAACACAGAGCAATATGATGGATTTGCACTACATAAACGAGACGACACATTTGTAGTAGTGTTATGGATCGCAAATATATTTGCAGTAAGTGCTTTTCCTTGAATAGAATACAGTGAGGAAAGATCCATCCTCTGACAATCGAGATGGATGAGGTCATTTTCATGAAAGTTTGACATGTCAAATCTCGATCTCCCCTTGTGAAGACTGGGAGAGTGATAATGCTGATGCAAACCTTTTCTGCTCTCAGTTAGGACCAACACAATAATGCTGCATGGCATGCAGGTGATATATCTAACATGTGATGTGATCTCACGGCTCCACCTGATGCATCGCCCCTTTTGTTTTTCCGCAGATAGAAAAGGTTTGGCGAAGGCTCGTTTTGAAGAGGAAACTAACAAATAAAAATGCGTAACTATATAGAAGAGAAGTCGAATATAGTAACACAAATTGTTTGGTAATCATGTCGCATTTAAGACATAATATTAATACTTTCACTTTCAAATGGATATGACGTGACATAAATTACAAATGCAATCAGGTCATGTTCGTACTAATTGCTCGTTTCAGTGATTATACAATCAGGTACGGAGTAAGGAAATTGTCTGAGTATGTTTAGTCTATTCGGCTGTCCAATTTAATGTCATTAAGAAAGGCAGGTCTTATGCAAACGCTTATATTGCGAGCGAAGAGTGAATTTATGTGGGCTCTCGTTTATGGGTAGGAAGCAGCTCCTTCTAGCTATCCAATATAAATACTTGTCCTTTCTTTTTGCTTTCTTGTCAGCCTATAAGGACTAGGCGCCTCAGGTCTAGGAGACTAGCCACGTCACGCATTAGGCCATCGTCTGTTTGGATGTACTCCATAAATAGATTGTCTGGAAAGGAGGGGAAAAAATGCAAAGTCTTGCAAATAGCCCTACAAGTTACTACGCAAATCCTTGTATGGTAAGGTGGGACAAATTTTGAAGCCATGTTGAGGAAGAAAATTGAATAGAATGGGGTCCTCCAAAGAGGGAGAAAAAGCCAAAAAGCCCTCTCATTCATTCCATTGTAGACCCTCTCTCTCTCTCTCTCTCTCCAGTCAGTCTGTAAACCTCATTCAATTCAACCACGCATTGTATGAGCGGAGGCATTACTGCCAACATCTTGCATGCATGCAGGGAATGCTCCACTTGCCCCTCTCTCTCTCTCTCTCTCTCTCTCTCTCTCTCTCTCTAACGCTATCATATCGTATTTCTGAAATGATGTGATTTGTCAATGTATGGTGTGTACGGTGCGTATAGTATATGTCGATGCCAGAGTTTGTGTGTCGTTCGGCTTGAGGTATCGCCGCTTTGGCTCGCCTGACGTTTTTGTACTGAAAAAAGGGTTTTCGCGCAAGGATAAGCCATGGACACTCGTTCAGAAGTCGCGGTCCTCTTCTTCTCGCTCTCAGTTCATGTCAAAATCATCCTTCATTTTGATATGGTGCGTGTCATGTTTCACATGCAGAGAGCCCATATGAGATGTCCATGGATGATGCCAAATGTTATTGAGTGGGAGCATTTACTGTTAAATGAAAACGTGATTTATTATTTATATTCTAAAACTCTCCCCGTGCATAAGTTGAACTTTGATCTTATCTTGAAAAAGTTCAAACTTAGGATCTCTTACTTTGATATAATGTGAGATTTTATAATATTACTATTGACCGTTTCTAAAAGCTTAAACTTTAAATAAAAATATAATTTATTATTTAAATATTATAATAGCAAGATATCATGAAAAAATGCGTCTTGCCAAAGGCACTCAAGAATGAATGCTTACAGGAAAATTAGTTCAAAAAATATCAACTTCGTCTTTTACACAATACATCATATAGCACGTCTTTATATGATGGGGTGTGAGTAAATTATATATTTATGGTATATATAATTTTTTACAATACCATTCGAGTATATTTTATCAATGGTATAAGTTTGGATTTTTTTTACACAAAAAAAGTTTAGAATATCTTGTATCATACCGAGTAAGTTTAGCGTTTTTGGGACGAAAACAAAATTAGTTATTTGTGTTATAGTGAATATAGTTTAAGATTTTTTTTTATTGTAACATTAACTTAATTGATTAAGGTTTTGGATTATTATTATTATTATTATTATTATTATTATTATTATTATTATTATTATTATTATTTTGAACTCAATATATCACGTCGTACGAGAAGCACGGACGGTCTGTCTGTCTGTGTCTCTCTTTCTCTCCAGTGCTCTCCCAGTTTCTGCCAAACTAATGTGGACCGCACGATGAGAACAGTGAATATTTTCTCGCGAAAACTCTCGTGTTACCGGGGAGGGGCGGGATGTTCGGGCGTCTGGCGGGAGCGATGAGCGGTCGCGATCGGGTGCCCAGGTGGGGTCCGACCGGGCTTGATTGCGCAGGAGATTCGCGGGCCCCGCCGGTTTTATGGGATGTCCCCCGCAACCATCCGGACGATGCTTCCTGCAGCCGTTGTAACTTTGTTGGGTGCGCCCACCTCTGAATCGAACCGAACCGAACCGAACTACCGGTTGCAATCGAGGGGCAATCGAGTACGTCCGTCCGCCCTGATTTAATTATGATTTAGGGTCGGGTCATTGATGGAATGCCCAATGGGCCTCGTGAGTCACGTGGCAGACCAATCACCGATGGGCCTCCTTTGTGGATTCCCGTCGCTTTTCGGGCTTCATGGGCCAACCTATTTTCTCGAATTTGAGGAAAAGTCTAGAGGTTCTTGGAACGGAGCACAAATGAAACGTTCCCGTCTACTTAGATCAATTATCGCGCACTCGAAATTATGAGGAGGGGGGGCCATATTTTTTCCAACACCCTCCAACCACGGGCTCCGATTGGTGAATTACATGCATCGCATGGGTTCGCTCGCATTTGATTTTGGTTAGTTTTGTGTGTTGCCGACGTTCGTGAATTCTAAACCCCCCCATCAGCAGTATGATTCGAGGAAAGTGTTCTCATTTTTATGTTCTTTCGGGATGATGATACTTTGCATAGGGCTGTATATCTTCCCCTATCGCTGGTTAGAGGATGCTTTTGATTTGGGGATACAAATTTCGCACATCACGCATGCTAAACTTTACTAAATATAAGTGAGAGAATTGTTCATAACTTGTCCCCATCAATTATAATTGTTGGATGTTCCCTCCAATCAGTGACGGAGGAAAGCACCTTCCTT
This sequence comes from Eucalyptus paniculata subsp. matutina, assembly GCA_017140255.1. Lineage (NCBI taxonomy): Eukaryota > Viridiplantae > Streptophyta > Magnoliopsida > Myrtales > Myrtaceae > Eucalyptus > Eucalyptus paniculata. The sequence continues at coordinate 48,773,060 of CM029435.1, forward strand.
GTACAATTGGAGTGTTGTGCTCCTGAGCACCTAAAAACCTAACCAAAACATGAGATGGACACAACAATTTCACTGTTCTTTGCTTGCCTATCATCTTAGATTCTGACCCAAAGAAATTGAAATATAGGTTTCTCTAAGATTAAATTTTGTAGCATTACTTTCACTGGCAATTTATATATTAGATGAAATTACTATATAAAATCTAACTTGGTGTACCATAAAAAAGCAAAATGAATGGACGAGAAAGGGAGACGAGGCAGTACACAAGGCATCAAAGTTTTTTAACACAGGCCATAAAACCAGAGTACAATTGTATGTGACCCCAAAATATAGTTACAAAAATAGCAAGAATAAACATTAGTTATCAGTAACATACTTAAAGGTCCATTTATTTCAAGGAAAAGTGATTTTGGGGAAATTGTTCTATAAAAAACTTTCTGGTGTTTGGATGACTGAAAGTTAATCAATCTATAATGGAAAACAACAAACTTAGATGGGGAAAAATGATTTTCCTTCTAATGAAAAGGAAATTACTTTATCTAAGTCACCAAAAAAATGAATATTAAGCATTTCTTTAAAAATAATTTTTAAGAAAAACATTTTCCTTTATCATAAAATTTTCAGTGAAATAAATGTATCCTAAACATCTTTCGCTTCCGTTGGTATAAACCTTAACATGACCAAAAGGATATTAGGCAATAATACAATCGCAACCCTAAGAAATTTCGTTGCGTGAGAGTATTTATGCCAACGCTATTATAACGCCTGATCTAAGCGGCAGTCCAAGGCAACCAAGACGGAAATGTTGCGTTCGACGAAAATCATTCGTAGGTATGGTAAAAGACAAAACTTGCTTATGCCCGTTGCAATTTCTCATAGTTTAAACAACAATTGTAATATGCGTTTTTTTTTTCCTCTTTGGAAGTTCTACGGCAACGCTAGTGTCGAAACCTTATCTTTACTACGACCTTAGACAGCATTTTTTTTTTCCGAAGCGTTACTTTTATAATGATTTCTCGCAAGTGACAAATAATATTATTTCATCACCTATGAAGAGAGTAAAGAAGAAAATATTGATAGAATTGTTTCGAACAAGCTTCAAAGATTCGATTGGTTAATCCTTCTATTTATATTCTTAATTAGAAATTGTAGAATCGAATGAAGAGATAATATATGGCCTGGGGATAAGCCATTCTAGTAATTCTCTCTCCAATTAATTAAAGGTTCAAATCTCGTAATTGGCATCTTCTCTATAATTAACGGTAAAGTTAAGTCATTTTAGACAGCACTTCATGGAAGCGTTGCCTGAAAATCTGAGCACCATTGCTTATGTTGTTCGTTTTACATTGACGAATCGGCAATCGAAGATGATACGCAACGCTAATTACAAGTGCTGCTCATTAAAAACGAAGTGCCGCCTAATGTCGACGAAATCTCGCCCTGTCTTTATGGAGCGGCCGTTTTTTTTTTTGGCTTTTGTTTCTCCGACACGATATGGACATGGTTGAGAAGCAGTTTTCATGCGAGGAATTACGATGAAGGATAAGCAAAGGCCGAAGCATATTCTTATGTTTAATCTAAATATTAAACAGGAATTAAACGGAATATCCATTGAAATACCACGCTCGATTTTCTTGTTGTACCCCCCGACACTTAGGTTTATACGCCCCTCCATCCGATAAGACCGTCAAGTCCCACGTCGGTCGCTTCAATACACATCCTATATAACAAAGCCAACTTTACCACTCGGAGAAACCCCAAGCACACCATCCTTCGCAAACCCCAATAGAGCAAAAGCCATCGTCAATGGCGAACAATCTCGCAGTGCTCCGTGCTCTAGACACCGCTCACACGCAATGGTATCACTTCACTGCGATTGTCATCGCAGGGATGGGGTTTTTCACCGATGCCTACGACCTCTTTTGCATCAGCGCCATTACGAAGCTCTTGGGCCGTCTGTATTACAACGATGGAACCGGTGCACCGGGTAAGCTGCCCCCTAGGGTCAACAACTCCATCACCGGCATGGCCCTGGTCGGCACCCTGATGGGCCAGCTCGTCTTCGGGTACCTTGGAGACAAGCTTGGCCGGAAGCGGGTGTACGGTGTGACCCTAATCCTCATGGCCACCTGCGCCATCTGCTCCGGCCTCTCCTTTGGCTCAACGGCCAAGTCCGTCGTCACGACCCTGTGCTTTTTCCGGTTCTGGCTCGGCTTCGGCATCGGCGGGGACTACCCCTTGTCGGCGACTATCATGTCAGAGTATGCGAACAAGAAGACCCGCGGATCTTTCATCGCAGCAGTCTTCGCCATGCAGGGCGTGGGAATCATCTTTGCGGGGCTCGTCTCAATGACCCTGTCGAGGCTCTTCATGTGGTGGTATCAACACGATCCGCTCGACAAGCCGCCGACTTTCATCGCTCAGCCCGAGGCAGATTTCCTGTGGCGGATCGTGCTCATGCTTGGCGCCTTGCCTGCTGTTCTCACCTTTTACTGGCGGATGAAGATGCCCGAGACCGGTCGTTACACGGCCCTGGTGGAGGGGAACGCCAAGAAGGCCGCAATAGACATGGGTCAAGTCCTCGACATTGAGCTCGAAGAGGAGCAAGAGAAGGTGGCGCAATTCAAGGCGGCTAACGAATACAAAATATTCTCGAGTGCTTTTTGGGATAAACACGGTCTCCACCTCATAGGCACGATGAGCACTTGGTTCTTACTAGACATCGCCTTCTACAGCCAAAACCTGACCCAAAAGGACATGTTCCCAGCAATGGGTCTCATAAGACCGACCCTTCATATGACTGCTCTTGAAGAAGTCTTCGATACCTCGAGAGCCATGTTCCTGGTCGCGCTGCTAGGCACGTTCCCGGGTTACTGGTTCACGGTATTCTTAATCGAGAAACTCGGGCGGTTCAAGATCCAGCTCATCGGCTTCTTCATGATGTCCGTCTTCATGTTCGCAATCGCCCTCAAATACAAGGAACTCAAGGACCCGAACAATCACGAGGGATGGCTGTTCGCAATCTTGTACGGGATGACCTTCTTCTTCGCAAACTTCGGCCCCAACAGCACGACCTTCGTCTTGCCCGCAGAGCTGTTCCCAACCCGGGTCAGGTCCACATGCCACGCTCTAAGCGCAGCAGCAGGGAAGGCGGGCGCTCTAGTCGGTGCCTTTGGGGTCCAGTCATTTACGCTGGACCAGAAAACGAACAAGATCCGCGGCGCCTTGTTCTTCATGGCCTTCACGAACATGCTAGGGTTTTGTTGCACGTTCCTGGTGACGGAGACCAAAGGGCTGTCCTTGGAGGAGATATCGGGTGAAGACGACGGAGAGGACCATACCGAGGAGGGGCACTACTACAAATAAGATAGCACGAGATCGCATGGTGACGATAAGGGTTTTGTGGAAGAAGAAGAAGAAGAGGAGATCGATACGCATGGACCAATAATCGGGAGGAGAAGCCAATAAAAATAGCACGTGTATTAAACGGGTTTGATTTCGTCTTAGGGCGTCCTAAATGTTACCCAATCCTCTATACATAACGCACAATAAGAAACTCAAAATGTATGGACGTTTTGTTTGCTATATGAGAGCTCAATAAAAAAAGGTATTTCATCATTTGCATCGTCTCTTATTCGAGCTAGGGTTTCTTGTTTTCTTGTTTTTAACGGTGGGGTCGCCAGCTTTATCAAGACAGGAATAATTCGCGTACGCAAATGGCGGGCAAAACGACGCATTTGGGTGTAGAATATCTAGAGGAGAGGAGAGATGAGGCTGAAGCTTCTTTTTCATTCAAAACTTTGAAGTCTTTTACAAAGGAAAGTACATAATAGAAATACCACCAAAATAAGATCCATGACAACCCATGATCTGCATAAATCAATTACTCCACTAACTTCTGAAAATTAGGACAACTGACAAACAAATTAGCTAAATGTGCAGACTTGCTAACATGGAGTTTAAAGCCTTAACTGTTTTCAGCATGCAAACACATAGTAACATTTTGAACATGTAGTTTAAAGCCTTAACTGTTTTCAGCATGCAAACACATAGTAACATTTTGAGCTCACAACTTTAAAACGCGTTACACAGGGGCAAAGGGCCATCCCTCAAGCCTTCCCGCTCCCAAGCCATAATATTGTCCGCTTTGGAAGCGTGGCCCACCGGCCCACCCTCCCTCACAACTTTGTTTTCAGCGTGACGGAAGCTTACATGAAACGCATTACACAGATTAGAGGGACTCAAGCCTTTATAAACTAGCCCAGGACTCCCCCCTTAAGCGATGTGGGACTAGAGAAGGACCCCTTCCCCTTCCCTGCGCACGTCGGGGAACTGAGGCACGGACGCACCACCACCCCTCCTCCCCGCGCACCGTTGCTTGGGCTGTCACAGACCAATTATTCCATCATTACTAAGATCTCTCAAGAAATAAAATTTCACATCGATGTGCTTGTTTCTTCTATGTAGCACAAGATTTTTGGACAATTTGATTGCTGAGTTATTGTCATAAAATATTTTAGTAGCTCTTGATCGCTGCATTGCAGCTCCTCAAGAATTCTCCTTAGCCAAATAGCTTGACAAGCACAAGTTGTAGCATCAACAAATTTAGCTTCTATACTTGACAAAGTGACAATTGGTTGCTTCTTGGATGACCATGAAATAGCACATATCACAAACACAAAAGCATAACCCAAAATGCTCCTCCTATTATTTTGATCTCCAGCGTAATCATTAATAGTAAACCCTAACAAATTGAATTTTTCACCCTTCTTATAAAGTAGCCCAAAGTCTCTAGTTACTTCCAAGTAACGAAGGATTCTCTTGGTAGCTAACAAATGCATTTTTGTATGATTCTCCACATATCTACTAATTAAACTCACATAATACATTATATCTAATCTTGTTCCAGTTAGATAGATCAAACTACCCACAATTTGTTTGTAAAGTGTGTCATCAACCTTCTTTCCTTCATGATCTTTGTGTAACTTTAAGCCAAAGTCAATTGAAGTGTTTACAGGAGTACAATCCTTCCTCCGAAATCGGTCCAAAATTTCTCCCACATATTTCTTTTGAGAAATAAAGATCCCATCACCCAATTGTACTACCTCTATGCTAAGAAAGTAATGCATTATACCAAAATCAAACATTTCAAACTCATCCATTATAGACTTCTTGAATTTTTCAAACATGGCATCATAATTTCCAATAAATATAAAATCATCAACATACAAGTAGACAATGAACATTTTCCATTTATCTCCAATCTTAACAAAAAGTGTATACTCATAGAGATATTTCGAAAAACCAACTTTAAGAAAATAAATCTTAATAAGACTATACCAAGCCCGTGGGGCTTGTTTTAGCCCATATAGAGCTTTTTTCAATCTGTAAACTTTACGCTTATTTCCACTCTTGACGTAACTAGGTGGTTGTTCGACAGATACCTATTCATCCAAATACCTATGCAAGAATGTTGATTTAATAGCTAGTTGGTAAATAGGCCTAGAATTCTGTGCCGCCAATGCAACCACCAATCTGATTATGTCATGTCTTGCAACCAGAGAAAAAATTTATGTATAGTCAATCTTGTATTGCTGTTTGTATCCCTTGGCTAACAAGCATGCTTTGTACTTGTCAACTTCATTATTTTCTTTTAGTTTTGTTTTGAAGACCCACTTTATACCAATGGTTTTGTGTCCATTCGAAAGATTGGATCGCTCCCAAGTATCATTTCTTTTAGGGATAAGTGCATTGGAAGTCCTAAAATTTGTCATGAAAATGTAATTAAGTCCTAAAATTTTTAAAAAGTGTAATTAAGTCCTAAAACTTATCACAAAGTGCAATTAAATCATAAAATTTTCAAAAAGTGCAATCAAGTACTAAAACTTATCAAAGTGGTTCAATCTAAGTCATTCCATTAATTGCACTTTTTGAAAGTTTTAGGATTTTGTTGCACTTTTAAAACAAGTGTTAGGACTTTATTAAACAATTTGAAGTTTTAGGACTTGATTGAACTTTCATGACAAGTTTGAGGACTTAATTGCACTTTTGAAAGTTTTATGACTCAATTGCATTTTTATGATAAGTTTTAGGACTTCTAATGCACTTATCCCTTTCTTTTAATAGCATCAATTTCAGCATCCATCGCTTTTTATCATTTTTCTTCTTTGACAACACTCTCAAAAGTTGTAGGGTCATAGTCTTAAAAATAAAACAAAGTTAGTAATTGAATCTTCAATTTCAGTTATCTCATAATCTTCCATCCAAGCAAGCCTTCTTCTAACACGGTGAAGAGATTGAGCTTCTTCTTCATTAACTTTAATGACTGTTGGTGAAGTTCCAGTGGCTATAGAAGTTGTATTTGATGAATTTTCAGGCATACAAGGTACTGAAATATGCTCCAGGTCAACATCATTATCATAAAGGACATGGGTAGGCTGCTACCTATTCCAATCCCGAGTGTTTTCTTCATAAAAAAAAAAAAAAACAACAACATCTCTGTTGGTCACGATCTTCTTTGTTAGTAGACTGAATAATATGTATGCTTTGGATGCTTCACTTGCACTAAGAAAGACAAATTTTTCTGCCTTGTCATCAAGTTTCTTCCTTTTCTCATCCACAACATGGGCATACGCAATGTATCCAAAGATTTTGAAGTGATCTACAGCTGGTCTTCACCCACTTCAAGCCTCTTCTAGTGTCACATTTTGAATAGACTTCTATTCAAAACATGAATGCTCAAATTTTCTGCTTCTAACCAAAAGGTCTTTGGAATTCTTTCTCTTACCAACAAGCTTCTCACCATATCGAGAATGGTTCTATTTTCCCTCTCAAATACACCATTTTGTTGCGGTGTATATGCAGCTATAAGTTCTCTTCGAATGCCATGCTCTACACAAAAAACTTCAAATTCTTTTGAAGAATTTTCGCCACCACGATATGTTCGAAGGGTTTTAATGGTCTTTCCTACTTCATTTTCCACAAAGCTTTCAAGCTTTTAAATGTAGAGAAAGCTTCTAATTTTCCCTATAAAAAATAAACTCAATTTTTCTAGAAAAATCATCAATGAAGGTAAGTAAGTATCTTTTACCTCCATTAGAAGATGGGTTTATGGGACCACAGATGTCCAAATGCACCGGTTGCAAAACATCATTTGCTCTCCATGACTTGCCTTTGGGAAATTGAGAATGATGTTGTTTGCTAACAACAAATTTGTCACAAACTCGAGAATAAGTAGTAATCTGAGGAAGACCCATCACTATGTTTTTCTGTTAGAGGGTCTTCAATCCACCAAAACTCAAGTGGCCATAGCAAAAATGCCAGAGGCATGAGAAATCTTTCATTTTAGCCATCAAACAAGATTAAATATTTTCAATCTTTAATGGAAACAATTTGTTTGAACTCATCTAAATGACTGCAATAGAACTTCTAACAAAATCATAAGTTTCACAAACACCCGTATTAATAGTGACAACATAACTCTTTTCTTATAATTGATCAACACTCAATAAGTTACTTTTCAAGTCAGAAACATACAACACATTAGAGATTATTTCCACAAAATCAATCTTTGGTTCTTATTTTAATATCACTTTTTCACATCACTTTCACAGTAGAATGATCCCCAAAACTCACAGTAAAATGAAAATCTTCATTTAGATAAGAAAAAAAACACTTACTCCCACTCATGTGGTTACTGCAACTTGTATCCACATACCAAATGTCTGACTTGGGTTTCTTTTTTGATATTTCTTCTTCATAGAATCCCAAATATCCTTGGAAGTTTCTTTGCAAAGAATCATTTACAAGATGGGATGATCAATAGCCTGAAAGAGATAATTTTTTTCCTTTAGGTCCTTCAGCTTTCTAGCTTCGAATTCTACTTTCTAGGAATTTGTCAAAGCCGTGCTTGCTGGTGGCTCTTGAATTTCATATTCAATGACTGACCAATAGTTCTTTGATCGTAAAAAAATTCTCCATTAGCATGCTCCAATGACCATAGTGACCATCAAAGCATGGGATGGTTGCTTGCACAAAATTGGAATCTATGGTCATTGGATAGATGGAAAAATAGATGAAAGAAATTTGTTGCTACTTCACGTGTTTTTTGTTCTCAAATCTCAAGGCTCTGATACCACTATAGAATATCTAAAGGAGAGGAGAGATGAGGCCAAAGCTTCTTTTTCATTCAAAACTCTGAAGTCTTTTATAAAGGCAAATACACAATAGAAACACCACTAAAATAGGACCCATAACAACCCATGATCTGCATAAATCAATTACTCCTTTAACTCCTAAAAACTAGGACAATTGACAGCCAAATTAGCTCAACGTGCAAAAAAGAAACAACTATTATTTCAACATTGAGTGCATGGTTGTCTTTCCTTTTGGCCGCCACACAGGCTGTATGGCAGCTTATCTTACATTGCAATCGAGATGAACGAGAATCTTGGCCTTTCATGGTGATTTACGATGAATGATACCGCAAAAGGCTGTGTTTCCATTGCTTATCATATCCGCCTCATATATTAGCTTGTTATATAGACTAAGTATAGATGATTGTATGGTATACGTGAGTCCTCATTCGATCCGAGGTTCTGGACTATGTTCAGAACTAAGTGCTCCTACCAATTTTAACTATGGTAGATTCATCACTTGTCCAATTCCAATCACAACGGCATCCACAATATATCTCACAAAGAGCTAGCGACACAATAATCGCATGATTTTCACTCTCATCATGTTCACTCTCATCAAGTTTTCGACAGTAAAAAGATGAGCATCTCTCTCGAACTGTTGACCTTTGACTTTTTTTCCTTTTTTTAATGTTTTCCAGATTACAGGCTCATCAGGTCCGTCCAATGGCAACAACTAGCCCTCGAGCCTCACATGGCCTATCTCCATTTCTCCGAGCTCGGTTCAAGAAAATGAACGTCTACAGTCTTGGTCCGAAAGAGCTATTCGTAAATGGGCCGGGCCTCTCTTTTAGGTCAATCTCATCTGTCACCCGTCGTTGACTTCCGATTGGACAGAAGATGATGAAACCGTGAAATTACGCACCTCCACAAGTATGAATAATTAAGGTTAAAAAATAAAAACTGGTCTAATAAAACTTACACCATATCACTTATATATTTTTTGGATAATGACACAAATGATCCCTAGACTTCAATGTCATTCATAAACTTTTAATTTATTCAATGTGATTCCCTAACTTTTGGCACAAGTTCAATTTAGTCCATGGACTATATAAAAAGTGTTCAATGTAATATCTAAACTTGAATTAATAGAAGAATAATGTTAACTTTATTCACATGGCTCAAGAGTCAAGTCCAATATGTACTAAAAGTTTCATAACTATATTGAATATATTGAAAATTTTAATATTATCTTGAGCAAATTAAAAGTTCATAGATCATATTACACATTTAGTCACAATTCAAGAATTGTTAGTATCATTATCCCTCTACCTTTTTTTTTTTTTTTTTTTTTTTTGCTATAGCTTAAATGTTATTACCTGAATCGTCCGAATAATCCCAAAAGATTTATGTTACAATCTTGCCAGAGGACAATGTAGACATGTATGTATTGTGTATATCGTTCTACTTATTTCACGATGCTGTTCGATTTGTCCCGAGAAATTTCATTTGAACATATCTTCCACGGTCAATCATGATGTTAAGTAGATTCGTCTTCCCATGCTTTAGTTGTTGGTCGGAGTTGGTGAAGCCGACATTGATTCAAAGAGCGATTTTTCTCCATGGTGGGACCATTGGCCGATGACTACCTCCACATGGACTATGAACACAGCCCACCATAGTTCCACGAAATTTATGGAAAATGTTCTTTATTCCATAAACAAATCGCCGGAAAGGGCCGACGATAGTAGGGATGGCTAGCAAATGATCGGCAAGGGTTGCCAAGCCAATTAACCTTGTCTAGTAGACCATAGGCGATGGTCGCTAGCCCTTTTTGGTGATGGCAGGGTGGCAGCGGCGGCAAGAACATGCATTTTGTCTTCTTTCTTTAAAAAAAAAAGAAGATTAGCTTACGTTTTAATTAATTTAAATAAGATTTGTATTATGAAACATATTTGGATCAAAGTGATGTCGTTTTACTTTTGTATTTCATGTTTTAATTACTCATCGCCACATAAGAGAAAAAATATTAAAAAATTAACGTCAACATTTTTCTACAAACAATCGTTCATATTGTTTGAAATAATAAGTCAATAAAAAATATTTCAGTTTTCGGGAGGACGAAAAAGAATTTGTTCATCAATTTTTGTAAGTAATTCAAATAATTATTTTTTGAAAAAGCATTTTTAAAATTATTTATTTTTCATCAAACAGAACCTTTAAGGTTTTATTGATTAACGACGAGGATCAATGATTATGGACGACATTCAATTTCTAGTAAGATCGAAGTCATCCTTAGACACTCGCACCCAGCCAATGAAGAAGCCCCAATCTTTGAAAAAAGAAAAGGAAAAGGGAAAGAAAAGGAGGGGGCGGGGGAGCGGGTGGGAGAGAAAAGAAGCCGCCTTTCCCAAAAGCACCGCGGGGGGCCCGCATCACCTGCAGCGTCGGTGTCCTAAGTATGATGGACTCGCGGCCCCCATCTCCCTCCACACCCCCTCTTCGAGCGGGGCCCACCCTCCCTACCTCCCTCCATCATCATTCGTCGTCCATCGCTGTCAAACGTGGAAAGAGGAAGGGTCGGAGCTCCGATTGGGTGCGGAGCCACGCACCGTCCCATGCCATACGCTCCCCCTCACGTGCTGCCCCACCTGATGATCTGGGCCCCACGAGAAAAGTCTCTCTTCGCATCATGTGGTGGGAGGAGGGGCGTTGATTAGTCCCCGCGGCCCCCGAAGGCGGATCCTGTGGGCCCCGCCCGTGGATTCTACGGCTAACCGTCTTCTAGACGACGGCTCCGCCGTTTGATTAGTCAACGCTTCCCCTGGCTAGAAAAAAATTTAACAATGATCGCCATGGATTAAGCATGACTTATTATGTGGGAGCATAATTCGCCTGATTTGGGGGTCCCCGGGACGATCTTTTTCTTCCGGTCCTAGGAATTGATAACAAAACGGAATTGAGTTCTCTAATTTTTGACCCACGCCTTTTTAGAAATGTATCCAAAGAGAATTGTAGCGGGTTCCTGGGGGACTTTTCCTATTCCTGTAAAGGCCCACCCGCCAGCCCTTTTTTTCTCAAAAGACGAAGAATAGTTTTGGAATTGCTTTTCATTCACCGAAAAGAAGGTGAGAATGAGTCGGTTACGTAAGTATGCATAAATACGAGTCTTTGTTAGTTTGGGAGGACGATAATATATTTACATAAACTTTGCCATATATCATCGATACTTCATCAAATACTTAGAGTGGCTAGAGGGCTGCACTTGGCTTCACCTGTGCGATTAGAGTGGTTGTCGAGCAACCTGTTTCGTTCAGTTCTTTATCATGGTTCGAAAAATGAACTTCAATCGTCCATGTTTTACACAATGACTACCCATGAGAAGATAGCTCGTTCCTGCATCATGTAGAAAAAAAGAAGAAGAGGGGAATTAAATAGCTATCCAACCATAGCTAGCATTCACATCGAGCTAGGGAGATCTAATCGATCGATAGACTGCTAGAGGGAGTTGGATAGGGGTGGACAGGATAGCTGCGCAATCAATGGGTTGTCTTCCATAACACCATCAAAGCGAAAGAAAACATTCGACAGGAACTGCTAAAAAGCCCACCGACATGGCATGGCAACATTATGGGTGACCTAGTCTCTTTGCATCATCGTCATTATTGTCCTCCTTTGGCTTTGCCGCATTACAACATGAGAGGAAATTTACGCCCACTTTGAATTATGATTGCGCTTGAAGGACCATTAGGTAAGGACATGACAGCCACAATTCTACTGTCAATGAGAATGGTCCAAGTGATCGATTCTCACCTTGGAATCGGGAATCGTCCATCATCGAACTATCGGTTCTCGGGTGAGTCTATGGAACCAATCCCACCAAGCTTTGCACACTCAGTGCAACATTTTCTAACAAGTCAAAGCAAAGCAAAAACCAAATAACTTTCCTTTTCTTAATTGCAAGATTAGTAAAAAGATTAGGATCATATTAGAAGCTAAGAGTCGAGGCCGTAAGTGAGAGATAAAAAAGACAACTCAAACAAGGTAAGAATAAGACGAGACGAATACTCAGTCAATGAGTCTTAAGCTTCAAATTAGGGATTTAAGGGTTTTCATTTTTCTTAATTTTTTTTTGGTCAGAAATTTTTCTTATATATTACTGATCCAGTCCAGATTGGCAGTTCCATGCTTAAAAGTGCCAATTCCGATCCGGTCCAATCCGAGTCTGAGTGGTTCCCAATTCTTTTGCATATTCATAAATTCTACAACTTAAAAAAGCCCTAATTAAGGTCGCGCTGAAGAATCCTATCTTGGGTTTTGGAAAATCTGCTGGTGCGTTGGGACATCATGGCGGCTTATCAGCACACGAATTAAATACGCGAGACATATGATTCAATGACCCCATCAAGAAATCGTGAGCAATTTCGAAATGACACGGGATGGCGAGTCCATACGTAATATCATTGGGCTAGATATCATTTCAGCTTGTCTCTTTCCCCCGAGTTTATACTGATGCTGTCGCCCCCTTTGACACGCTTTTTGCCCATGTGTAGTGCGGTCTTGGGTTTTCTATTGTCACCCATGCATCATGCCTCGATGTGGTAGATGATCAACCTAAAATCATTTCGACATATTGATGAATAAGAGCTAAGGTAATCTTGTTATCTATAATGTGACCCCACATTTTTTAGGGATATGATTTTTAAAATAACAACTTATCCTTAGGCATTAACCCGCTTTTCTCTTTTAAGTAATAATTATCTACATACGATTTCCACATTCATACCCTTTCATAACAGCTGCCCATTTGATAATTGCCTTCATAGGAGGCAATTTATAAGGACGATCGTAAATGATCTAACGGAAACCCTATCATTCGAAAATACACCATCAATATGCGAGATGATTGGGTTAGTAGAGTATGCCCGTAATTGCAATTAAATCTTCATGGATTTCTAACTAACGCAAACTTGAACAATGGCTGAAAGTCAAATTTATTTTTTATCATGTTTTCCACATATGATTATAATTGATACTTGAATTTTGTTTCTCAATGCATAATTGGAATCGTTCGTTTATGTCTAGTAGTTCTGTCTCATTTAAGATTAGGGTTCATTTGTCTGATGCCCTACGATTAGGCGGGGCAATATGGAGCGGCTTTAAAGTAATTGCTAGCTGCATGATGTAAAGGCGTACGAACTTCGTGTGCTGCGCCTTTTTGTTTAGCTTCATCGTGGGTGATTAGCACATGGTTATAACACTATCTATGCCAATTGTTTATTGCAAAGCGTTGTAAATTATTGCCCTGCCAGATCTTCAAGTTAGAATCAAAAACCGACTTGGGTCTTTTTCGATTTGCATCTTCACTTTTCGAAAACCTGCGAGTTGCAGTTCAAGACGAGATATAAAGCTCAAAAGACTCGTTGGCCCCTCTTTCCAAGAGAACACAGGAAGAAAAAGCTACCCCACACCACCTAACTAATCCAAGCTCCATTGTCCCCGAATCCAAAATTAGCCACCATAATCGCGGCCACCAGCGACCTAAAAATGTGGGTGGAGGGGATTGTCGCAAGTACGAGCCACTGGAGATGGCGACTCGAACTAAGAAAGCACCAGCCATGGCAGCTGAGTTAGGTGGTGGCACTTAACTGGACAGGGATTATGGGTGGGAAATTGATATAAGGTGTAAAAGTGAGGATGATAATTGATATTTTCTCTATAAAAAAGTCATTGATTACATAAAAATATTTAAGTTTCACTACTTATTGAAAATCTAACAATTGAATTCATTAAGGTAATTTTATCTGAAAATCGGCGAAGTAGACACTAATTGTCTTATGTGACATGATTAGTGTTAACATTGATAATAAATTTTATTTTTTCGTTTTTTCTCTCCTTTGTTTTTACTTTTTTTTTCCTTTTTGCCTTCACTGGTCTCAAGTGAGGGCCACCCTCACTTGCCTCAGGCAAAGGACACCTTGACCAAGGCTAGCAAGGGTAGCTTGAGGCCGACAAGGTGGAGGATCACTTGAGGCCAACAACAAGGAAGGTCACCCTAGCCCAAGCAAGGGTAGTTGTTCATCACACTAGGCAAGGGCTTGCCCTCGCCAGACCAAATGAGCGTGACCCCCGCCCTAGGCCACTGAGGGCGCACCTTGCCCAATTTGGCGAAGGTGGCCATTGCTGGCCTAGGCTTGACGTCACTGGCCCAAGAGTGGTGAGGGGTGCCCTCGCTTGAGGCCGGTGGAGATGAGGCTTGGCGATGGCCAGCAAAAGGAAAAAGGGAAAAAAATTAAAAAGAAATATTATAAATTATTTACATCAATAATCATCGTACCACATAAAATGGCCAATATCCATTTCAACAATTTTTAGTTAAAAATGATCAAATAGACTCAAGTGACAAAATTTGAAAATATTTAAGACTCAATTGGTAAAATTGAAATTATGACTAAATTAACGAAATTGCAGTAAGTTTAGGACTTCTTGGATAATTTCCCAAGGAAGGCATTATATTCCAGGAAAAGTACAAAAAAAGTATGAAACTTATTACATTAGTATCGATTCAGTCTTAAACATTTTAATTAGACTAATTTAGTTCTAAACATTTTTTTATATTAGTACCAATTCAGTCCATCTAACCAATTTATACCGAAAATCGGTAACATGGACGCTGGGGATCCGACATGGCATCATCGGTGCTAACATTAATATTTTAAAATATTTTTTTACTAATTTTTTATTATATATATTTTATTTTTTTTAATTCCTTTTTTTTTTTTTTTTTTCCCCCTTTCTTTGGACTGTGACCAATACCAACCATGATCAGTGACTTATCACAAGTGGGGCTGGAGAGGGCTTGACCCTTGCCGCCTTAGTCTAGTCTAGTGAGGGCTGCCCTCACCCAGGACGCAAGGGTCTTGCCCTCACCAGATCCAACAAGAGTGACCCTCGCCAACCCTACCTGTGGCCGGTTGTTAACAGTGGCCGATACCAGCCACAGTCCAAAGAAAGGAAAGAAAGGAAGGAAAAGAATTAAAAAGTAATTAAAAAATCTAAAAAAAAGTGAAAAAATCATTTTAAAATGTCCACATCAGTGTCGGCGATGCCATATAGGCTTGCCGAATCGCCGCGTCCATGTCACCGATTTCCGGACTAAACTACTGGATGGACTGAATTAGTATCAATATAAAAATGTTTAGAATTAAATTGATCCAATTAAAAGATTTAGAACTGAATTTGTACCAATGCAATAGTTTAGGACTTTTTTGGTACATTTCCCATTATATTTATGGCACATGACTTCATAAAATTTGGTTTAATAATCATTATAAAAACTCTTCGATCTTTTAATATTCCCTATTCTATACCCTAAGCCCGAGCTCACCTTATTCAAACCTCCAAAAGAACGGTGCTTAAAAAACACGTCCGAGCATCGCAACTGGACACGTTGAAACTTCATGCATGGAAAGGCTCGACGAAACCCTAACGGGACTTCCAATAATCTCGAGACGAAGTCAAGACAGCAAGAAACCATTGAGAAACCTAACCTTCCCTTAAATGGTGGGGGACCAAGAACTTCGAAAAACTAATAGAGAGAGAGAGAGAGAGAGAGAGGAAAAAGAATAAGGGATAGCTGCTTCAAGCATGAATGAAAAAGGGCGCATAAAAAATAGCAGAACGACGAAAGACACAGCGTTGTCGTCGATCATTAAATTTGCATCGCCCCAAGAGGGTGAGCCCCAGTTGCAGAAGACGCAAGAGGGCTCGCGTTTTGAGTCGTTTTCTGCAGATTTTCTTCTTCCCAATTTTAACCTACTCTGAAAGCTGCAGAACCTAGGTAGGCCTCGCATGGTCACATATGCTTATCTTCCACTAAAGTTTGGCGTCTCCTTCATCCCTACATAGCTCGCATTTTACGGTTCTATGCTTCCCAAGTGCTTGATATTTAGCAGAGCGATTCATGTGCATGACGCGCCTATTATAAAAATCCCATGACCTACGCGACTTGCATACTGGCTGTAGATGCACTGTGTGCCGCTCGTAATTTGCAGGATTTGATAAGATAGACTTTAATCATGTCTAGGTAAAATCTAGGTTCTCTAGGATCTAGCAACCGTGATTCATTTGTTTTTAAGTCTTGGAAAAAAGCAAGGTTGGAAATGAACGATGGTCGCGTACGCTAATTGTAAGGTTAAGATGAAATAGGTTCCATGGTGAGAGTTTGTTAGTATAGTGACATTCCTACACAAAACAAAAGGCCCGACCTACATATCAAGAGCTAAGATATCCAATCTTCTTAAATATTACAAACGGGAGAATTATCAAAAAAAGTCATAAACCTTTTGCAGTTATGTCAATTCAGTCATAAACTTATTTTTTTGGCCCATTGAGTCTTAAACATTTTACAATTGTATCAGGTCAATCCATTCCTGCTAACCAAAATTGGCTAGCTGGCATCTAGCGACGGCCACAAATTTTTTAATAATAATTTATTTTTTGAATTATTTTATTAATTTTTTAAATCTTTTTTACATTTTTCTCTTCTTTTTTTTTTTTTCCTCCCTCATCCTTCCTTTTGGCTCCGGCAACCGACTAGTCCTTGCCAGTCGCCAAACTGAGGCGGCTAGGCGAGCTCGCCTCACCATCGTTGGGCGAGGACTCCCTCACAGAGCTCGCCCCATTGAATCTGGCGAGGGCTCACCTCGCCAGATCGAGCAACAGCAAGACTCCTCTCACTAGACCTAGCGAGGGCTTGCCCCACTAATGTCTAGGAGAGCTTGCCCTCACCTAGTGACAACGGGGTGAGCTCGTCTAGTCACCTCAGTCCAAAGACCGGCGAGGGTTGGCCAGTTGCTGGAGCCAATGGAAGAAGGAGAGAGGAGGAAGGAGGAGAGAGAGAGAGAGGGTAAAAAAGATTAAAAAATTAATAAAATAATTTGGAAAAATAAAATATCATTAAAAATTTGTCGCCAACGCCGGCCGACAACCATGTCAACGCCGGCCAGCCAATTTTAGCCGAAATGACTAAACTGACACAATTGTAGAAAATTTAGGACTCAATTGGTCAAAAAAATAAGTTTATGACTAAATTGGCACAATTACAAAAGGTTTAGTACTTTTTTAGTAATTTGCCCCACAACAAACAAAAGATAAAATTTAATTACATCCATTGTCAATAGAAAAAACTGTTTCAACATGTCATATCAAAAGACCCAACAACGCTTAATACTTGAATCGTGTTTAAAGAATGGTCAAATTATAAAATGTGAAAAGCTTTTTTCGAAGCGAACTGAATAATTATGCCAAAAACATGATGGTTTAAGTGATTCTTGAATATGAAATTTCATTCTTCCCCATTCACGGTAGACATCGTAAAAGCAATTTGATTAAACAAGACCAGCTACACCTACATAAGTGATTTAGCATTGATAGGTCATCATGAAACTTTTTCGCAATAAATCCCTATGTGTGCGTGCAGATACAGACGTACATACATACGTGCATAAATACAAACTCGTTAGGGTGAAGCAGTTCTTTCTTATCGGAAGCTTGGAGGGACATAGGATTAGGGTGTTGTTGTCCTGTGGCCTCAACGTGGTATGCGACCAAAAAATCTGTGCCCTCATATCTTCCAACATGCGGACTACTAAACAAAGCTCTGCTACGCATTCCCTACTCGCGCTACGCAAGAATACAATCCCTGTTTCGTCTTCTTCATTTTAAAGCCATGCATGTCTGTCTGTGTATCCGCCAAAAAAGCGGTTTAATTAGTCCTTTGGATGTAGCTGATACAGAAGGTCGTTTGAGGTGCGAGAGACAGTGACGGATGATGGATTTGCTGTTCAACGATCTGATTTCTCACAACTTGTTCTTATTGTCTGGGATACATGCATGTGACCTCGTGTCGGCCAGCTGCGCCGCTCCGGCTCTTCGCCTTTATTCTCCAGTTCTCTGCCGGAGAAAACGAAGGAGGACAGACATTCCGCTTCCGCTTTTTCATAAATGCGATTAGGAAAGGATTTTTCTTAGAAACACCACGGCTAGCTAGCGTGAAATACATAATAATTGAATGAAAGATTTCATTTACTAATGGAATGGATAAGGTTATCAGATTTAACCGAACGTGTGTACATACCATCAATGCCTTAATCGCGCTTGTGGATTAATCTAATGAAAAAGTCGAACAAACACTTAAACGAAGTGGAACGTACTTCCAATAGAGTTTGGGTTTTTTTAATATGGGACTAGCTATATTGGCAGTTGTTCTATAGCGCATACGACACATGATTAAAAAATGTATGCAATGCCATTGTACCCTTTTTCTATCATATAGTTAAGAGGGGGGAAAGTACTAAAAAGGTTTTAAAGATATTGTATTAGTACCAATTCAAATTCAGTTATAAACTTTTAAATTTGATCTAATTAGTCCTAAACATTTGTATTTGTGCTAATTGAACTCATCCGGCCAACTTTGTCCAAAAATTGCTAACGTGAATGCTAACTATCTTACATGGTGCAGCCAGTACTAACATTGACATTTTTTTTAATAATATTTTGAAATTTTTATAATATTTTTACTCTTTTCTTTTATTATTTATTATTTTATTTTCTTTCTTTCTTTTTTCCTTCCATTTTCATTTTGGCCGGCAAGAGTCACGGCCCTTGCATAGGCCCTTACCTAGAGCCAGCCAAGTCACAATGGCCCTAGGGCAAGGCCTTCGGCAGCCAGTGAGGGCCTTGAGCACAACCAATAGCGTCCCACAAGCCCTAAGGGAGGGCCTTCATGTCCTCACTAGTCGTCAGTGAGGTGGCCCTCGCCAGCCAAAGTAAAGTAAATAAAAAATGATTAAAAATTTAATTCTTTTGAAAAAGATTATTAAAATTTATACACGTCGATGACAGTCATGTCATATAGGATAGCTAGCGTCCACACTATGATTTCCAGCAAAAATTGATCAGATATAGTCAATGTACACAAATTCAAAAGATTTAAGACTAAATTGATATAATTTTAAAGTTTAATAGTAAGTCAACGTTGATATAATGGGTTTAACACTTTCTTTTTTTTTAAACCTTTCCCAAGAGATGACTAATGTAAATGTCACGGGGTTCCTTGAGAGTGACTTGAGCAGTGACGATCTCGTGGAGACTTGACGAAACGTGTGATGTTCAGCACGCCTTAAATGTTTCATTCACTCGACCAAAAATCAACATGCCATGAAAAAGATGACAAGGGTCCGGCCAAGTCAAGATCTACTAGCGCAAGTGCTCGATTTGATATTATCCTTTAATTGTACACGTGGAGCGCATGCACAGTTGGAGGAAGCGAAAGTGAACAAACACGGAGAGAAAGTGGAGGCGATCGATTTGCAAGAAGATAGGAGTGGCTGCCGAAGAAAGTGCATTAGTGGAATTCATCAGCAACAATAACGGCGGCTCTTATGGCAAAGATCGTGGGCTGATTTTTCTTAAACAGAATCCTCGACTTTAATAAGTCTGATCTCAATTATGATTCGAATTTATTTTTATAAAAAATAAATAAATAAATAAACTTTCGTTCTTATCTCAAATCCACTCCCACCTCAATAAATCGTAATTGGTTTCTTCAAGATTATTAATATCAGATTGTTGTTGTTTGATATAATAGTGAGAGCATTAATGAAGACATAGAATAATCCCTAGCTTGTCTTGATGTTGATGTTGATAATCTTGAATAAACTTGTGACAAATTTTGGACTAAAATGACAAATTTTGAAATTTTTTTAGATAAAAAGAAATGTTCGGAACAGAATTTAAATTAGACTTAAAAATTTGAGATTTTTTAGAAAATTAGACCCCTTCATCATAAAAGAGAGCTCGACACTTGAAAAAGAGAGCACACACGTGTGAACACTCTTTCTAAGAGCTTTCTATTTTGAAAAATTTCCTTACATTTTTCAACTCCTTGCACTTTACATTTCTATGTACTTTTCCTTTTCATGCACTTCTTTTTCTTCTTTTTGGCCAAATCGTTTTCATGTAATTCAACTCCATACATTTTGACTCAATTTAAATGTTGCTTTCACCGTAATTACTTTCCACCGCACACAAATTTCTAAAACTCAGCCACCATCCAAATTTTGTGCATTTGTCAAAAGTCTGGATTGATCACCGCACATCAAATTTTCGTCAACATTTCTTTTGGTACTCTTGCAAAACGATATCTTGTGTTAGTCTTAAAAACAAACGGTGGGTTCTCCATCACAATTCTAACATTTTAACCCTTTTAATTGGAAAAATGATGAGCTGACAGACTGTCAGTCTTCAAAAATAAATGGTAGGTTCTCCACCACAACTCTTTCCAAGAAATTAGCCGGTTTTCTTGAAAAAAATTGAATTAGAAAGTCTTACTTGGTGCTATCTCCTCAAATCCCACACCCACTAAGTAAGATTCCTTAAAGATGAAGAAAGAAAAGACAAAATAACCAAATATATAATAACAAAGCAAATCAAATACCGAAATATTGATAACCACAAGCAACAAAATGTCATCACTAGCAAAAAGAAAAAAAAAATTGATAATGTCATTAGAGAGATCCATTAAATTTCAAGGATATCTACTTTACCTGTTCCATTAATTATTTTTTTATGAATGACTAGCGACTATTTATAAATCATCATCCTTTGACTCAAAATTATATTTTCCAAAAAAAAAAGGATATTATCCTTAGATATACACTCTGATTATAGAATATAATAGGCAAACATTTGTAAAGCAATAAAGATGGCCAAATGCAAAATGAAACGGGTGGCTTCTTTTGCACTGTTATTGAATGAGAGTAACGGAACAGTTATGCTAGCAAACTCTTTTTTTTTTTTTTTTTTTATTATCCTCGAAAGAGCACGTAAAATATTATAACATGTTATGGTTAGGTGTGCACCTTATATGTCCTTCGACAGCAAGATATCGTTACATCCCACTGAATAACTAGCAGTCCTCTTTGTCTAAATATAAAAATGAAAGAAAATGGTAGTTGGGTGAGCATATTTATAGATATTTTTTTAATAAGACATATGTGTAGACTTCCCAAGATACTTGAAAAGGCGCTTTGACCAATGTTAGGAAGAAACAGGGAGAAATGATCCAACCATTTCAAAACCTTGTACACGAATGCTAAACTTCTTGATTTTGCCAATTCAATTTTAAATATTTATAAAAAAAATTCCAGAATAGTCCTTCTAATCATTTTTTGTCGGGAATCATTGACGTGCCGACGATGACTGGACCGCCACGTCAACAGTTTTCCGACAGAAATTGATTAGAAATGCTACATTAGAACTCGGTGCAAATGTTTAACACTAAAATTGGAAAGTTTAAGATTGAATTGACAACCGTACAATAGATCTAAGATTGATTAAGTAATTTTGCCAAGGGTAGTGAAGGCAATGTAGCTCCAAACTCACAAACATTGTCACATAAAGTAGAGAGATATACATGAACCAAATCCACAAGCACTTAACAAAAAGGTTGAATTGATATATATGGATAATGGTTCTTTGTGGCGTCCATTATTGGATGGACAGCTACTTGTCATCGGCCGTCGCGGAAGAATTTTCCACAGGTCAAGACGAATTAGCAGTGGATTGGAGGGGAGGATTGAAAAGGATGTTCCCTACAGTGGCGAAATTACCCAAAAAGTTGAAAAAAAATTAAGACCATGATGTTCATGTTTCGCAAGCAAACACCGAGCGAGGGCGGCTCCCTTCGTTCCTACTCGTTCGCAAGTGGTGGGTCAACAGGTGATGCAGCCATTGACATGCTGCTGGCCCCCGCCAATCGATCACGGCCATCGCCTTTTCTGATTCGTGATTATCGCGACGACAATAACACTAATATTAATAACGTTAGGATTAGTCTATATTTTATTGTTGTTGTTGTTCTCGCTGTCTGTGCCCCGCAGATGGCTAAGGTATGCATTGATCATTTCAAGAGAGGTGTTTGACTTTACGAAGCGGCGATCATATCAGAGTTGATCGAATCATAATCAGTATAGATTTGAAGTATATAGAGAAACTGTTAGCATGACTTTCAAATTTATTACCAAAAAATTGATACCATCTCACGGGGGAGATGTCCAAAACTGCAAAACTTGCATGGAAGTAAGATCCTAAAAACTCGTAACTATTGGAAAGGACTACTTGTGAGGCAAGAAGGGCATCCACAATCGACCAACAAGCTCAAGATTTTACTTACTTCATCCAAGTTTTCGTTCCAACTCTTTTTTTTTTTTTTTTTTTTGTATTTTGTAGACCCTTGCCTTGCGTGGTTATTTTGAGCTGTGTTGCTCGTTGTTAAGCGCTTGAACACTCATGAGCTTAGTTCATGTTCCCTTTAGGGCCGTAAATTGTCGATATTATAAGGATCACGTAAGTCACGTATTTGCCAATTTTGAGTTCGGTCTTAGCATCCATTCGACGAATTTCAGGGATACACCCGCCAAGCTAAATCTGTCCAGTATCTGTGAATTGGGGATCGAATCTATCATCTTTTTTTCCATAGTGTTCCCTTATTTATTGTTTGAATTATAAAACGTGATTTTTCCGCAAGTCTTCTTTCTCAATTGACTTATCGCTTTAGCGTATTGCTTGCTTTCGAATTTAGGTAGCCCGTTAAACCCAAGGTCAGGGACGAGAATTCTCGTTGACCCCACAAGACAATACATCCATGCACATTACCGGCAACAAAACGTGGCCCGAATAAACAAATGTATACAAAGGATGAAAGCAAAAAGGGGGGAAAGGCATGGGGACGCATGCTTTAGCGTATTAGTCGTGTCGTATTTTCTGCGTCCACCGAAGAAGCCAATACGCACGGGGTTGTCGCATTAGGTCTCGCAGTCACGTGGTCAACTTTGCAGAAAACTAATCGCCCTCCTTTGCCCCGATGACCTTAAAATATATCGAAAGGGCGATTCAACGGTCGATCTTTTGTCCACGGCGTTGTCCTGAATAATGGGGAACGAAGGGGGGGCGGGGGGGGGGAGCAGTAGCAACGGGGACCGCCGTTGAATCGTGTGGCCATTAAGATTCGATGAATCTAGAGCTGTTTTAGTTCCTAATCTCTGTTCCTTTCAGGTTTAATTTACTTCAAGACCCTCAACTTTAGATTTAATCTCAAATTTATCCCAAAATTATTTTTCTATTTAAGAAAAAGTCACAAATTTTCAACATAGCCACACATTAGGCTCTATGCCCAAAAATCGCCGCTAATTGCTTCAGAGCTATTAGTATCGAGGTCAATTAGAAGTTTATTATCAGCTTGCTTCTTCACCAAAATACTCACCTGCAGCCTCTTAATATTGATAATTTTGATAAAAACCAATAGAAATCTTTGGACATGGGGCAGATTTAGGACTAGAAAGTTTGTGATATTTTTAGATTAAAAAAAAATCAGTATAAAATAGGGATTAAACATTAAAATTTTGGATCTTTTGGGGAAGCAGGCCCTTCTTTTTATGGATATTAGAAGTCTAAAATCAGAATATAATACGGTTCAGAAGCAGCTGTCATTCCTCTAATCCCACTCAATTCGCGTCCTAATCACACCGCGCACGCCGACCGGGCGACCATTCCAAGTGTCGCACTTCCCCAATTTCGCCAAAATTGACCAAGAGCCCTCACGAAAGCTGACCCGTCTGCAATGCCCCGCACCCAAAATGCTCACGATCAGAACAGCAACTCAGGCGCTCCCCAATCATGTCTACTAACTCCAATTACGTGGCACTGGCGGGGGACGTTTGGTGCGGAAGAACCATCTCCTTTGCCCTCATCCCATCCCCTCCTCAATTCGAACCCTAAAATATAAAAGAGAGAAAGGGGAAAAAGAAACTTCCGTCTGGCTCCGGACACCATCATGGGGTCGCTCTCAGCGCAAAATTCAAAACTTCTGGTTGGAGTAATGGTCAAGCAAGAAGCAGTGCCTGGTCTTCCCACAGTCTCTCTCGCACGAGATCTAATAATTATAATTTTATCTACGCCAAATCAATGCGACCGCAAGGGAGAAAAAGCAGATTGCCCTTTTGCTGGGAAAAATTTAAAAGAAAAGGACATTCTCGAATCTCGACCGTCGCCCGGATGCTTGCTTTAGACATAAAGGGCGTCGGTTTAATCAAATACTTAAATGGCTAGCGAAAGTAGAGTCTGTCTTAACACACCCCCCATGCAAAGTCAAAAGCCCCCTTTGTCCCAAGGACGGAAAGCGTACCGTTTCGATTCATCGGCATGTTGTTGTTGTTGCATCTTGCTGGTGAGAAACAATGGACCCCTGGGGATATTTGGTAGGTTGAGGTTTCAATGGAGATCCAATCATCACGCCCTTTAATTGCATCTGCCGGAACAGGTTGAAAGTTGGGATCCTTAAGGGGCGTCATTAGTGAGTTCTTGATGATGGGCAGACTTATAATCACCTCAATCATCATCATCGCATTCCGGTTAATGCATAGTTAAAACTCTAATGACAAAAGTTTTTGCTTTTTGATCTTGTGGGGGTGGGGAAATTTGAAAGAAATGAAGAGATGGGCATACGGTCAAAAGGGTCGACGGACTCGTCCAAGATACTGAGAATGGGGCTGGCAGATACGAGTGTGGAGAATGATTCCTGGGATGGTGTTTTATTTGACTTGCCCAGCCAAGTGGGTGGAGATAACGATGTGTTGTTCCCAACCAATCCGGCAAAGAGTGGATGTTCTCCCTCTATTGAAAATTCTTCGGGGCAAAAAAAAAAAAAAAAGAAGATCCATAATTGAAAACAGAAGTAGCTATCGCCGAGTGATAACTATATCAATAGTCCAATTATTCGTCACCCGTCAAACAAGCAATCGTCAAGTGGGCTTGTCGCCTTTTCAATTCCGATTACCCCGTTTGGGAACTATTCATTCTTTTGTTCGAGCTTTTCCATTCTTTCTGAGGACTAATGTGGACGGTCTTTAGATTGGGGGGTAGAAAAGTTTTGAAATCGAATCGAGTGGCTAGAAGAAGGACTCGGGGAGAGCGTTGACAGAGTCAACGTTGATGCGCAACAACGATTTTTCCCCTCATTAGCTTTGTGGTTCAAACACAATTTGGGATGCCGTGTGACTTTTTTTTTCGCCTCGGCGGCAGCAGGAGTCTTCGCAACAGCGCCCCCCACAGACGGCGAAAAGGGGTGGGGGCCAAACGAAGCTTTGCTGTCATCCACTCTCCTCCACCACCAAAGAAGAGATAATTTCTCGCTTGCAGGATAGAGCAGAGCATCCACGTAAGAGCACCACCACGACGAATTCGAGTCGAGTGGAATCGAGGTCAAGTTTTTCGATCGTCTTTCACGCCGAGCAACGGCGGTAATCATGCCTATTCAGTGTTAAATTCATTATGTGGCGGCTATTTAAGTTTTAAATTTTTCAACTGTATCAATTTAGGCTTGAATCTATTCCACGACAATCAATTTAGTCTAAACTTTTTGTAAGATTTTGTAGGATCACTACTAACGATTCTTTTAATTATTCTAATACCTTTCAATGATTGGGTAATGCAATTCTTGTAGGTAATTTTGGCTAGAAATCGTCGAGAGACTACTTTAACAAATCATTAAAAAATATTAATCTAATACGTTTCAACGATTGGGTAATGCAGTTCTTGTGGGTAATTTTGGCTAGAAATCGTTGAAAGACTACTTTAACAAATTATTAAAAAGTTTAAATCTAAATTGGCCATATTCAAAGGGTTTTAGAAAAAAATTGGCACAATTAAAAAAATTATGACTGAATTGACCATTGTACGATAGGCTTAAGATTGAATTGATACAATTAAAAAATTTATGATGAAATTAACTGTCATACACCAAATATACGACTCTTTGGACAATTTCCCTCTGAGCAATGTTCGATGGAGCCCGAGTCAAAGCTTTGGACACGAGTCCGTCGGTTGAGTCGAGCCTAGTAGTCCATGGGGTCGACGTGACTTTATCGACCGGTTGAGGGGGGAAATAGCAAGTATGGACTATAGGAAAGATGAGGAGAAAAAAAGGGGGATCTTTTTGAGAAAACGAAAACGGGACGCCGTTTCATACGAAGTCGCACCGACTTGACCCGATCAAAAAGCTCGGCTCCAACCGCTAATCGCGCCTGCTCGTTTGGTGCGCCTCCTGAAGAAAAGGCTAAAAAAATAATAAAAGCGGGGGAGGTAGGAAAGGAATGCCACTGTGTACACGATTGAACGTAGACACGTAATGGACTTTCCATTCGCCACGAAGGTAATTACGCCGATTAAAAATAAATACATTAATAAAGCCGGAGCGATCCACGTGTGAAAAGCCGGAACAAACGCCAAACGGAAATTACATATATTTTTGCGAAAACGCTGTCCCTCTTTTTTCCCATTGCTCCGTCGGCGTCAACGGTTTTACACTCTTCACAAGACAAAGGCCGCATTACACTTCGACTTTTTATTTTTATTATTATTCTCAGGCGAGAAAATAGTACATAAAATCAAAATCTCGGCAAATACAAAAACCAGCTCCACATCATTCTCACTCTCTCTCTCCTCCGTTAACTTTGACGGAGATCTTTCGAAAACAAATAAATAATTTTAAACAAACGCTAACGCTAATTTTACTGCTGGTACTAATTACTAAGCGAGCCCCGCCGGGGACTTCTCCGCCGCCGGTACAAAATCTGCCAAAATCCGGCAAGTCAACGGCGGCTGTGCTCACTCTCCAAAACAACAGCAACACTGTTGTTGGTCGCGCTTCTCTCGCGCACTCAAAGGACGGCGAAAGGTTCCGACGAGAACCAGTCGCCGATCTCGTCGAAGTAGTTGTCGACCTGGCATATGTCCATCGGCAGCGACCCGAAGTCGTCCGACGAGGTGGCGTCGAGGAAGACGTCGCTCGTGAAGACGTCGCTCGGGTCGTCGCTCAGGCTCAGCATGCTGTTCTCCGGGAGGGCCGCGGTGCGCGTGTCCTCGAACAGCGACGGCTCCAGCGGGGAGTCGAAGTTGTTGTAGAAGTTGTCGAGGAACGGCAAGTCCAGCCGCAGGTACTCGCTCGAATCGGCCAAGCTCGTCTCGCCCTCGCACTCCGGGTAGTCGCGGGCTTCGTCGGCCGGCTCCTGAGGCGGCGGTCCCGCCGGGTCGGCATCAGCGCTGTTGTTGGAGTGAGTCCGGAAGTGGAAGACGGAAGTCGGGGACGAGAGGTTGTGAGACTCCTCTCCGGACTCGTACCCGGAGAGGGAGGAGGCCGCGAGGATCTCGTTCTCCGGGGTGGGCTCTTTGCTCGGCGACGGCGTGGCGAAGTTGGTCTGGGCGTCGGGGCCGCGGAGCTTGAGCGCGGCGTTGTCGTAGACCATGGCGGCCTCCTCCGCCGTGTCGTAGGTGCCCAGCCACAGCCGCACGCGGCGCGTGGGGTCGCGAATCTCCGCGGCCCACTTCCCCCACGGCCGCTGCCGCACGCCGCGGAACTTCTTCCCGCCCGCCGCAGCCGCCGCGGGCGAGACCTTCAGCGAGGGCCGCGTCCTCAGATCGGCCGGGGCCGACTCGCCCCCGGAGCAGCTCCTCCTGCGGCCGCCGCCGCCGCTCGAGCCGCCACCGCTCCTGGAGGAGGCTTCGAACTTGATCTCGCTGACGTAGCGCTTCACGCGCTGGCGGCGGAAGAACGACTCGGCGGCGTCGCCCTCGTCCTCGTCGTCGCTGGACGAGTCCGTGGCGTACGGGTCGGTCACCGATATCCGTACGGTCCGGGGCGGGTTGGGGACGTCGTTCCTGAGTTGCTTGGACAGGAGTTTCCGGGTTAGGCTTCGGTGCTCGGTGTACTTGATGGGGCATAGGATGCTCTGGTCCATTTTTGGCTATGGATTCCCTCTCCGCACTCGCATCAAACTAAGGCAAAAACCCCGAAAAGGAGAGAACAAGAAGAAAGGAGTACAACGGCAAGCTTCGGAATAAAGAGCCCGAAGAGATGGGGTGGGGGCAACAAGCAGAGTAGAGAGAGCAGTGAAACGGAAGCTCTCAAAAGAACCTCGAGGGATATAAGAACGAGAGAGAAAACCCAGCAAAACCTTTGCCAAAACTGAAACGAGAGAAAAGAGGGGGGATAAAGAGGCCCTTTTATTAAGGAGGGGCGGGTAGCTTTTCTCGTGTGTGGAAAGTTCGCAAGGGGAAGGAGGTGGCCTCAAGATTTTTCCAAGATAGCAGCAGCGGCAGATGCTATTTCACTATTGCACATGTATTAAAAACATTATTAGTGCGAAAGCGTCTCGCAGCAGATGACTTTGACGCACCACTTGACGGGGTGGGAAGGGGAAGACGAGCCGGTCCAAACTTTTCTTCTCGGTCGGCAACCTCTCGAGGGGAGGAGGAGGAAAATGCTTTCCAGGTGCGACACACGCGACGCAACAGTAAGTACCGGGAGGGAGGAGATGAGGACGAGGACGATGATGACTCGAAAGGGGGACAAGGGCTTTGTGTTCGTGATGGGTTTAACGGTGATAGACTGAGAATGCACTGAATTCGCTGTTTTATAGCGTCCCTGCACCCGAAACAAGGCGACAGCCCCCCGCCCCATATTTATTATTAACTGAGTTTTCTCTTTTCTTGGAATTTTTTTTTTTCTCCCTCTATCGGTTTGGTGAGAAATTAGGGGGGGGTCACGTCGGGAGGACCGGCCCGGCCCGACCGGGCGGGTCGAGGCAACGACCACGATCGCATCCTGGGTCTCCTCGCCGCATCCCGGCGACCGCTCGCGATCTCGACAAGTGGCGACCCGAGTGGGGCCCGGGGCGAACGGGTCGCCAATGAGAGCGATTCAAGTGGGCGGTGAGTCAGCATAGGGGGAGTGCTTGTCTCGGACACCGTGATGGCAGTCACGTGAGGCCCAAGATACCCGGCCCTGCCCACTGCCCACCACCCGTCAAAAATTTAAAAATAAAAACCGAAAAAAAGGAAAAAAAAGGAAGAATAAGTCGGTCAAATCGTTTTTGGTTACTGCCACATCACTGCTTTGACCGGAACAGTGCTCAGAGGGGGAGTTCACTTCCTTAATTACTCCTTTTATTACCCATTTCAGACCCTTGACAATGGCCAAATGCAGTCCAGTCGCGAGGTCATACCGGTAATTTCAGCGAGCCTAACACTTCAGCTTGAGCTGGCGAGAGCGTGGGTTAACAAGTCGCTTGGTTTTTCACCAGTCTAAAGCGTTGAGCAGCAGACTTTTTTTAAAAATTTTACTTTATTGCGATCAAACTCCCCTGATTGAAAATTTAAAATCTTATTTTCATATTTAATATTTTTCTTTTTTACTTTTTTACAGCTCGGGAGTAACATGGGGAGCAACCTAGAATTTGCCGCCAATATAACTATTCGGCTTTGTACTTCGTCTGGGTTGTTTCTGCTCCAGTGGTTTGTAACACCGAGATATGCGAATATCACGCGCCGATTACCGCCTCCTGCCCCCCACGCGCCGTAAATTTAGCGAGGGACGGGATTTTCACAAATCGTAAAAATTTTATATTATATTGCTTCGTGCTTTGCTGAGGAGAGGACATATTGTTGTATCGGGATGTTATCTATGGCGCTGAAAACCCCAAAAACCGTTTTTTCTCAAAGTTTGAAAAAAAAAAATTAATAATTAGTCATTAGACGTCCGTTAGAGAGGATTATCGAGATGCTAATGAAGACATAATCTTTACCGGTGACACGTGATTAGCGACCCCAGAACTGTACGAAAAAAAAGCGTGGTGAACCGGCCAAGGTAATGGAAGGTAAACAGTAACACCGAGTTAATTATTCAATTTGTGATGTCTTGTAGTTTCATGGGATCTGACTAGCGCATCATTTGTCCACGGATTGAGACTTGTCCGTGAAGGTTTTACCCTTCAACGCCAGTTATGTTCATCATTTCGCAACGTAAAGGTGAACTTTTCATTTTATTTTATTTGGGGGGTTGTTGGTCTAAAATGGCTGTAGAAATTATTCTGGGCTATCATTCATGAATTCGAAAACGCAAACAGCGAATGTAGGTTTTTGGAACTTGCATCATTTTAAAATTTACCTATCTTAATCATACGAAGTTAGAAAAGAGTGTAAGTAATGATATAAGTAGAGTGTGGAAGGTGTGGCTACCTTGTTAATAAATTAATAATATATGTTGACGAATTTGGGGATTGAGAAGAGCCCAAACATTCCCCCTAGTTTATGAAGTATAATCAAATTTTAAACTTTTCAAGTTGAAGGCGGTCATTTGGCTAACTTGAATCACACCGAGTCCCCAAGCTAGGCCTAACTTATTGCTTGTGCTAACCCCTCAACAAATGATACAATATCATTTTTCTTTTTTCGAACCATGTGAGAATTTGTGAAATTATAGTCGATTCTTTTAAAAACTTAAACTACTAGATGAAGGTGCTCTTTAATATTTAATTATTTTAACACTTCCTCTTACGCTTAGTATGGTATTTTTATCTAACACTAAACATAGACATATTTAATTGGGGAGCCAAATGTGTTATGGAAAAATTTGAACTCATGACTTCCAATTCTAATACTATGTAAGATTTTGTGAAATCACATTCGATTGTTCAAAAAGCTTAATTTATTAGATAAATGCGTGATTTAATATTTAATTACTTTAACAAATCGAGTGAGCCTAGGTTAAGCACAATCAGAGTGGGCTAAGCTTTTATCATAAAATGCACGATTGTTCATTTGCCAGGATCGACAACTCATAATTGAGACTACTTTTCAACATATCAAGTGCTAAAATTTTAGTCAAAGATATAGCCGAGTCTTAAACCTTTGCTCGGAATTGAAAATTATTTGCAATCGAATGAGTAATCTAAGATTGCCGCGCGGGTAGTGGCAATTTCCTGCAGAAAATGATAGACACAAATCATTGATTGTGCTTATACATATAGGAAAAAGGAAGAAGAAAAAGAAGATTTGAGGTTCAATTGCATCGATTAGAAAAGACCCATGGCCTAATTGTAAGGGATTGTACATGAATAGGTGAATGTGTCGGTTTTTAACCCCTTTTTTTACCTTTGTAATAAGTCCAAACGTGTTTGCCTCGCGCCTATCACGTTGATTCACATGGCTGCCGCCCATCCATTCCACGCAAGATTTTCACGACGAGATGTGCCAATCAGTGGCTGAAAGCGAAATCGCCATTGCCCATTTTCTGATCTTCCCGTTTCCACATCACCTGGTTAAAGAGCGCGTCACCTGTCCACTGCTGCCCCACCACCACCGTCGCAGTTTCTTTCTTTATTTTTTCAATGTCCATTCAATTTGTATTTTCCTATCTGTAGCTATGTAAATTTCACCGAAGAAAAAAAAATAGAAAGAGGGAAACAAAAATTTAATAAGAGGGGAAATTGAAATAATTGGAATCACCCACCGACTCGCGAGAGCCAGCCGAGTCGCATTTGCTAGTACACGACGCCGCTCCTGAGTGGACTTCGCAGAGGCGGCCTGGGCTGCGCTCCGGTGCGGTCGCGCCCCGCGCTCGCCTGCTGCGCCCGCGCCAGTTGCTTGCCGACAGCTAGCGGTCAACGATGGCGGCGCCCGGGAATCCTCCCGTACGCTCTCGCAGCTTTGGCCAGAATCGTGCGACCCGATGCATGGCCCCCGGTCTTCCGATTTGATTTCAGCCAATGCCATATCTTAGACTGTAACTCCCGAAAAGGAGAAACGAGGCTGGGCAGAGGACGGTACGATCAGATCTCGAAGTCTGCTTGCCAAGGAGACGGGGGGCTGTACCGCCCTCGCCTTATAACCGAAACATGCATCAG
Organism: Eucalyptus paniculata subsp. matutina; assembly: GCA_017140255.1. NCBI lineage: Eukaryota > Viridiplantae > Streptophyta > Magnoliopsida > Myrtales > Myrtaceae > Eucalyptus > Eucalyptus paniculata. Next base: position 48,804,999 of record CM029435.1, read on the forward strand.
TACCAAAAACATAACATCAAATATAAAAAAGCAGAAGTGAATTTACCCAAAAAAAAAAAATCTAAAAATAACCATAAACAAAGAGCAACTGGTTGCACGTCGACATAATTTTAATAATTTATTTTCCCTCATAAAAGGTTTGAACGAGATGTCAACCTACTTCACCCGACATATTATTAGTGGTTTGCCGTTTGAAAAATTTGCAACTGGAATAGGTGTTTTACTAGGTAATTGTTTATCTGTTACTCGGACTATGATTATAGGCTTGTCAATCTGGAACCTTTGAAATTCTAGTAGATGATATTTATGACCCAAATTGGACGTTATTGGTGAGAGAGATAATTGCCACGATGGATAGTTGTGCCTCGTCCTTGTTCCCATCTTTTTAATCCATAAAAACAAAACAAGTATCTTTTCTAGAAGCATGGTATTTCGATGAGCATATTTCGTTGGGTTCAAATTATTTAACATTTCCAATTACGTGAGGTCTAAACAAAGGAAAATGAAGAAGGATGGATCAAATGAGGGATTCCGAAGATGAAATTATGTGTAGCATAGGGAAGGGAACATGGCCAGAAATTTTGTTATAGCATTATCAGCCCCTTATGTAGAGCTTGGTCTTTTACATGTCCTTGTCTTGTATTAAATAGTTCTCTGATAGGTTTTGGTAGCTCAAAATTTAGTTGTGATTGCCAAATTCCATGGATTGGGATGTGCAATTGGGAGTTCTCCGTTATTCCCCAATAAAAAGGGTGATAAAGACCATTATGCTAACATCTCTACAAGAAAACCTTACGGGCGAAGTGAAAGTTATATGCGACGAAACATCTCTAATGGTTAATAATGCAACACGATGAAGCTGTCGTAGTTCTCGAGGCAACAGGGCACGTCCATTTCGCCAATTTGGTTGGTTCTCGATGTCTTGACTATATAAAACCATAGTGTAGCTAGGGCTGCATGTTTTACTACATCCTTTGACTCCGTTGTTGGCATCGACCAACATGCCTCTGCGGCCGGAGGTCTCCAAAGTCCGTGGAAGTAAACACGTAATATAGGGGCAAAAACTAGATTTTTCCTTGGATTACACTCCTGTCCGGCATGTCGAGCGCAGTGCTAAGAAATCCATAACTTTTGAAGCAAACCCATCAGGGGAATTTAATCTCCACGTTAAATTAATTGAGGCGATGAGGAGTAAAACGTAAGGAAGCGCTGGAAATTAACGCGACGTGTGAATGTCTGACCGGTCAATTCCCTTATCTTTGGACACTTGCTTCGAGCTTTTGGCAGGATGATTGTGTATAAAGATACCTCTTATTCCTGCGAACGAATCAATGTACGAGAGCAAATATACTTCGGCAATAATGCCTTATACCGAATCGATCCAGTAAGATACGTGTCAGTCAACGGAAACGTAGGAAATTCTTGGATGCTTCTAGGCCGGACAAATCAGCAAATGGAATGGTTTGGCTCTAACTTGGAAAATTATCCAAAAAATTATAAATCTATTACACTTTTATAATTTAATCTAAATCTTTTAATTTTGTCAATTGAAAAGTACTTTTCACTCTTTCTCAATAAAAAACGAAAAGAAAAAAAGGAAAAAGAATAGATAAATAAAAAAATTAATATTTTTTGAAAAATATGAAAATATTATTTAAAATATCAATATCAGTCTTTGCCATACTATACTACGTAAGATGGCTGATGTTCGCATCAACGATCATTGCCAAAATTGGCCAGATGAACTCAATTGATAAAAAAACAAAAATGTTTATAATTCAATTGATAAAATTAAAATATTTAGAACCGAATTAGTGAAAATGTAATAAGTTCAAGAGTTTTTAAACAATTTTCCTATTCTAACTCGGTTGCGTTATTGTGGAAATCAGGCGTTGATCAAACATTCTTCATACCTCAATTCCGGAGCAATCTCCGTTGCTCCGCAAGATAATATGCGAACGTGAAAGTCGAAGTGAGAGGACGTTTGGGATTTGATGACATACCACACGTCGCACGAGCATCGTGAGTGCGTTAATTCTCTGTTGGGATTCATTTTCAGAAAAATCGAGAGTACTATTATGGTTAAAGATCGATTAGTACAGAACAAGAAGAATTCCTAATGATTTGGTCGATGGGTCTTTCTATGGACATAAAATTCATGGAAAGAAAAGGGGTCAAATGGATCGCATGGACCCAATAACGGAAGACCGCTTTTGTCGCGCACCGAGAAAGGAAGAAGAAAGAAAACCAATGCAATCCACGAAAAAACCTAAGTAAATGCAGCATGTACGTACGCTCGTAGAAGCCTAGCTGATTCAATTCATATCGGAACTTATAGCTTTACCTTGGACTCCGCCCCATCGAGCCAAGCGAAACCAACAACAAGGACGGACGGACGACAGGCTACAAAATAAACTAAAACACTACGCCAAGTTCGACGACGACGGATCGCCAGTTGTCTCTCTCGTTTCACCATTTCCCGGTCGCGAGCACGCTAAGATCAAGAAGCGCCGAGTCCGAAGAGATCCTCCTCGCTAATCATCTGATCAATCATATACGAGAAGATCTACCGCCATATCCTAGAAAGAAAAGCCCCTCGATCCGAGGGCGAACCGGGAAACCCGCGCCCGTCGGACTGTTAGCTGCGTACAAATTTCCAAATCACGGACGGGGGGCAGACGCCCGGCATCGACACGAGTCAAGCGGGACAAGCCAAGTAGCTAACCCAAGTTGACAATAATGGAGCTCCTGTCTTTTTCCTTTTCCTTTTTTTTTTTGGGTGGGGCGCTAAAAGGCAATAATGAGGCTCGAAATATGGACTTATTAGTGACGAAATTTGGAAATTTGCGAAGAGAGATTAAATGTAAAGAAGGAAGGAACGGGCCAAGTCTAACACGACATTGAAGCTTTTTCCGTTGCTGGGGAGGGCAAGATGGGGGACCTTGGGGTCTGCAAGTCTTGCAGCAAAACAAGCGCCTCAGCTCGAACTTTGATGGACGGGAGGCAGATTTATCGAAGTGGGTGTGGGGGGTGGGATTAGAAAAATTCATCCCCCCCCCGAAGCGTCCGTACGCCAAAGATAATTTTTTCTTCTCCTCGCGCGGGCCGGTCTGTCACCGCCAGCGTCTTTTCGAAGCGAGAGATGCGCTCTCTCTCTCTCTCTCTCTCTCCCTCTTTCTCGCACGCTCGCTCACACGCGTACGCATGCACGCACGTCCGTTGATGCTAATCATCGTCGTTGCATTGCATCTATAATAAAGTTAGCAATTTGGAAGTCCATCTAAATTTCTCCTTAAACCTGAAATCTACTCGTCAAGATAAACATTTTAATTTTCGGAACTTGAAATCTAACCTGTCGCATATTCTAAAATTGATCCAAAGGTCTATCCAAATTCCTCTCATATTCTTAATTAAATTATTGTAATAAATCATTACTTTAATGACCACAACTATAATCATATTTATATTAATAAAATAAAAATCTCAGTTATGAATATTGTTGAAAATGGAAACTCAATCTAATGGTTTCAAATTATGTACTTATCATTAGATGTTGTTGAATGATGCAAGATCACATAGAAACATAAATGAAGATAAAAAAAAAACTTATTTTAGATTTTAGGTTTCCATCTATAGAAATAGATTTTATAATTTTTGAAATTGGAACTTGCCTTATATATCCTAAAACCTGAAATCGAATCAATTTCTATCAATCTGATTCTCAAGTTCCGATACCCTAAAAACATACTCACCCCTAATCTCTATAAGTCATAAGTCATGCCTAGATTTTACTAAGCGTGGATCAACCCTTTTGCCCTTTTTGATCATTTGAGCATTCGAAAGTGTCAATTCAAAAATGTTATTTGGTTCGAAGTAAGCATTCCATGGATTAGCACATTAATTTATAGTTTAAATAGTGAATGGTCAAGATAAATAATTTTGCACAGGCGTTAATTCAAAAATATCCCCAAACAACTACATAACTCTAGAGAAATCCTCTCTCACATTGTGGCTTCGAGGCCATCCCTAGACAATCCCAATACGACCGGCACTAATGCGTGGTTTGCTGCCATGCACCGCTACGTTGGAGCGCATGCTCAGTAGCTAGATAATTTGTGAACTTCCTATTTTCGGTCTATGTCATTGTCATCGTATATGCATTTTGAAGAAGGCAAATTATTAAGTAGCATATCTCTATTTAATTAAATAGAGTCCTCGTGAATCATAGCAGGAGTCAAAGACCCCGAAGTCGTGCCGAAATGACTCTAATCGTGTCTGCTCGTGTACTCCGTTCAATGGACAGACAATGTAGTGCGTGACTTATATTTATTAAAACGTCACTGAGATTATGTTTAGGTTTGAATTTTAAAGTGAACCTGGTTTGTAGGGTCCTGTCCATGCCGCCTCCCCCTAGTGGGCACGACCCCATTTAATATATGATTTATTGACTATGCTTGTATATCTACTCTCGAATAAGAAAATAGTTTGGACTGAGATTTGGAAAGAGATGGAGGATTCGACCGCTCGTAAAATACTTGGACGTGGGTACAGCTGACATGGGTCTCGTTGTGTTCCTCATCAAGTCGCTTTCAGCTTTAGTTAAGGTAGTCCAATGGCGTCGGATCGGATCGAGTTGAAAATGATCAGACTCAAACCGATCAATTTAACTCATTTTCATTGATTTATATATGATACAAATTTAATAACTTATACTCAACTACATCAAACCCATATTAACCCATTCGACAATGTTTAGATAACCTATATTTGATCCATCTCATCATATATGTTTTCAACCCATTTTTATACCTCTCGCTTTAGCAAGAGAGAATTCGGTCAACTAGGCTTCAAAACTCTTAAGTTGCTTGTTTTGATAATTAAATTGCGAGGAAATGTTATCCATAACAGCAAGTATGAAAAGTCCACTTCTGAATCTGTAGATTTGAGTGATCTCGTCATTCGAATTTTTATTTATTTATTTATAGTCAATGAAACGACATGAAGTCGATACGCAAACGATCTTTTTTCATTTTAATGAATATGGACGAAGTTATGGTCACTGGTCACCATTTAAGATGCATGCCACGTGTCGAGAAGGAGGCCGCTAGTTTATCTATTCTTGATGGGCGGCGAAAAATTATTACATATAAAAAAAAGAAACTCAGGCGACCACATGTGAATTTGGCATCAGCTTGTCGGGAGTCAAACCGAGTCTTGAACGAAGAACTTATGGACTCAGTTGTGACATGATAGGCCCAGTTCTTTCTGAGCCCATCTTCAACACGGATCATAAAAAGACCAGACCATATTCAATCGGGCCATGGCATGTCCTTGAGAAATGTTTGTAGTTTTGGCAGGCCTACTCGAAAGTTCAAGGGAAGTAGAAATGAGATTGAAATCGAATGGAGTATAGGATCCTTCAATTCCCGTGTTTTGTTTTGATTGAGGTCGAGATGTGAAAATGCAAGAGAAATGACATAAAATTATATGTCACCACCACCTTTAGAAAATATATCGAAAAGAAAATAGTCGGAACACCGAGAAATCATCATCTTCAGGTGCCTTATATACCAAGAGAGGAATGTGCACACTTGTTCTCTATGAGCACTTGAGCCAGCTTTTACGCGCCTAGACAAATCCACCCCTCAAGCAATCTCAGGCATTCCTCTTTTCGATTAAGATGAGCTGTCGTCCCCTCCACAACATTTCCAATCTTAATGCCATAAATAGAATGAGCGAAAGGATCTTAATTTTGTTCACATCGCATATATATATATATATAAATTTATGCGAATATTATTTTCTATAAAAAAAAATATAAGCCTCGAAAGTTGCTTAGAAATTAAAATTCTTGTATAGCATTGCCTCATTGGTTTATATTAATTGGTGTCTCATGCCTCATAAAAATAACTAAATAAAGAAAATTTAATTTTAATCTTTTTCTATAAAAAAAATAAAATATGTGTCATTAACAAAAAACTGTGGAAGATTATCCAAAACTTTAACAACTATGACATATTTACTTTAAACTTACTTATGTAACACATTACTTCAAATTTATATATTATGACATATTTATTCCAAACATTTTTTGTAATATTAAAAATCTCAAACTTGTGTTTCCGTATAACATATTTATCCAAAAATTTGATATCACGGAAAAATTTTGAGATTAAATTTTAGATAAATGTGTCATAACATAATTGACAAAATTGGAGTTTTCAAAAGTAGCTTTTTCCCTCCTATTTTATATGTTTCGTCGAATTAATACGTTCCGCTCACTTGTTGCCAGCTTAGCTGTAGCCTGTCGGTAAGAGAAACAGGGGAGCGCCAGCTCAGCGAACGTGCGCCGGAGAGCACCCCATCCATCCATCCAACCGGGAGGAGCCGCCACCGGGCAAAGCAAGGCAAAGCAATCATTTTCGCTTCTCACCTCCGCCATCTCTCACCCGCCGAAATCCCGAACTCACTGAGTCGAATCCCTCCGCGTCGCCCGACTCAACTCGCTCCCTTCCCTTCCCTTCCCTTCCCTTCCTCCTCAATCCCATGGCTAACCGGTACAGATCGGAGCTGCGAGTCCGGATCGACGAGCCCCCGCCCCCGAAATTCGACGCCGCCGCCGACGACGATTCCCCGGGATCGCGCGGGATCGACGGGGACGACGGCGGCGGCGAGGGGGAGCACAGTGTGCGGTTCAAGCCCTCGGCGAACAACGTGACGGAGGACCAGGAGCCGTTCATGGGGTTCAAGGTCCGGCGGAAGGCCTCCCTCCACCGGGAATACAAGGGCGACTACCTCGACGTGCTGTCGCACCCGTTCCTGATGAAGATTCTGCAGAAGCAAGGTCAGCTCTTCCCGTCGCCGTCGCCGCGGTCGTTCGATTGTTTTGCGTCCCCTTGATTTTTGGAATCGATTGGCTGTGGCGGCTGGATAGCATTTTTAGATTCGCGGATTGGAGTTTGGTGCGTGATTTGAGTTTGGAGGTGAATTGATGAGGTCGATGTTGTCGAATCGCGGCTCGCTGAAAGTCGGGGGTGGTGTCGTTGGTCTATGGTTCTGGCGTGTTATTGTGCTGCTCTCGGGATGTCGGTAGTGAGGTCGGATAGGCGAGTTTGCGCATTAATCGTTGCTATCGGCTGATCGAAATTTTTCTGGCGAAACAAGTGAGAAGTGGCTCTTGGAGGAGTTTGTCGAATGCAGAATTGAGTGCTTGAGAGAGCGACCATAGCTGTGTTCATGTTTCATGCGAATTTACAAAACTGTATTTGAAGTGGTGAGGTTTCTCTCAGGAAGTTGGTAGTGTGGGTTTGGATAGGCAATTCTTTGCCTTAATCATTGCTATCCGGTGGTTGATTTTTTCTGGCAGAACAAGCGAGAAGTGGCTGTTGAGGGAGTATGTCAAATGCGAAATGGAGTTTTCGAGAGAGGGACGATAGCTGTGTTCGTGTTCGTGCAAATTACAAGCCTGTAGTCTGAAATGGCGAGGTTTCTCATTAAAACCACACCTAAACTCAAAAGTTCGTTCGACATTGACTGAAGTTTTTTGATGGTTTGCTCTGAAAAGGGTCCATGTGATAATTCACGGCACATCACCTATTCCTGTAGTTGATTAGTAATGGCATTTATTAAAATTGTTACTTTAGCAAGCATACGTAGTATTGGGGACCATACGAAGAAACCAAAGATGAAAATCATTTTAATGTCCTGCCCTGGACTGAAAAGTTAAAACGTACCTGTAGCAATCACCTGAGTCTGTAAAAACTCGAGCCACTGTTCTTCCTTCTGCTGCTTAATGACTTCCTTTGATGTTAATCTTCGAAGAGATCTTCAAAGATTATTGCCTTTTCTGCACAACCTGGAATAGCTCTTTCTCATTCTTTGTTTTCCTATCCAAAACAGGAATGTTAACTACATATAAGACCCAATTGGTTAGGAAACTTGCTCTTTCCTTATTTTTCTCTTGCAGGATTAACATCCATGAAGTCTCATGTTGGCTAGAAATCAAGACATACTTAACATCTAGGAATGTAGCATGAAAATCACATTTATGATGCTACTGTGTAATATTCATTTGTTTTCTTTGCCTTTTGTTGTTAGTGTGCCTAATGATTTTTTGTTACAATAATCAATAAGCTGAGTGAACAGGCTTAGAAGTAATTTTTCTAATTTAACTTCCAGGAAGATACTAAACCAGGCTGTTTGTGTGACATTGTTAAAGTAGAGCTTAGTTGATCCATGGTGTTTCATATGTTTTCATCCTCTGGGGGGCCAATGGACAGTTTGCTTTTGTGTTAATTTTGTAGTGTTCACAGATTTCTCAGTTCATTTCTTTGTTAATCTTCTCTTTTTCCAGGTGATAAGCAAGTGCTATTTGCTGATAAAGTTTTGAAGTTCACTGGCTCGGGGAAAATGAAACGACGTATTCTTTTGATCACCGACTTTGCCTTATACATAGTTGACCCTGAAACTGATGCCCTCAAACGGCGGATAGCCCTGGCAGCTGTGGAGAAAATGTGCTTGAGTGAACTGAGTGATAACTTCTTTGCGGTTATAGTTCCCACAGAATATGATTTACTCATGGCTAGTACACGGAAAACAGAAATTGTTACTGTGTTAGTTGAAGCCACAAAGAGCGCATCTGACTATGAACTTGAAGTGAATTTTTCCAATAGGTCAGCATTACTCTCTCTCTCTCTCTCTCTCTCTGCACACACTCTTGAGTTATACTGGACAGGTAGAATTTTAATTGGAATACTAGCTATTTGTTGCACCACTTCCACAAAGAATTATATCAGACAGGCATTCAGCCTTGGGACATGGTGTGCCTCAAGTCCTGATGGTTCAGCTGGATTAGGAATCTGATGGGCTCAAATCTTGCTATGCTTTTAAGTACTGTCTAGTTTATATATTCAGATATTTTATCCTATTCAATCTGAATATATAAAATAATCAGCTCAACACGTTTTGCAATCATGAATGGTTCTTAGGTCAATGTCCCCTTGCTTCAGCTACTTAGGCCTAAGCCATTAATTTATAATGTACTTCTGTTTCTATAAATTTTTCATATGGTGAACAGTCGCTTCTTTACGTTTCAAAAGCATATAGCAAAGAGTTTTAGTGAAGATAGAATGTCGGATGGTCTTTCTACTTGTAATATGCATATTAATGTAAAGTTTGTGGAAGCAAAGGAACTGTTGGCTGAGTGGGTCATAATATTAGTAGCAGTTTGGAATGAACTCAGCACAGGGTGTTTAATTTTGTCCAGGTTTGAGTACAATGCAGCTGCCGAACTGGTGAAAGAAGTTCAATTTGCGAAAGTTGAAGGTATGTGGTTAAGTTATTGAGCACTTGGCTGGTCCCGGTGTCTTAACTTTTCTTTTATCTGTGCTGTTTTTTGCGTGCTCAAAAGTCCTGGTGTGTGATTTTCAGGTGGCGTTAAGACAAAAATCACGAGGAAGTAGACTGCATTTGATTCTTTGCACCTATTTACCAACATCCTGCGAATGATCGATGATTTTTGGGCCTAGGCAAATAGTTCGCACGTCACCAAACTGTCTGCATATGATTTTGGTTTGATGTGAGTGGTGGCTTTCGCTGGAGAGCGGGAAATGGGTAGATAACAACGTTGTTTTCAAATTGTAAACCAGCAAATCATCCATGTATACATGTAACTTTGTCGATTAGCTGAGGATGTCGAAAGGAGAGTCAGGCATTGTACAATACGTACTTTTTAGCTCTTAGGTTTTTGCGGAAGTGGTCTCAAGTGGGAAACGACTAGGGTCCACAAGGCCCTGATATTCTTATGCTTCTATTTGTGGAAGTTCTGCTCTCCAACATTGCTTTTTAGGACTACAGTGTGATTTGAAATGGAGGGGCTCGGTCGTTTATAACTTTCACCAACAATTGACAAAGTTCTTGATAATTGCCCTAGAACTCCAAGCGTGACAGGATCCTGTAAACACGAGTCGTTTTTTTCCGGGCGAAAGTTGGAAAACGCAATGACTTTCATGTCTACAAGAGCCGTAAGTTTTTGAAGAGCTTGTGGCGTACTCTTCTTCAATGACAGTTGTATGAAAGTAACGAGAAGTCTTCGCTAGTTACCTCCCAATCCACGGCAAAGACCGAAACGTCAAACGTCTCCATCCAATATGACAGCTCTCAAACGGCAGCGATTTAGCTAATCTTGGTTGTCTCTTAAAACGGGAAAGTTGTCAAGACACTCGGTGAAGCTGGCTTGGCCTGGGTGAGGGCTGGTCTCGCCAAATCTAGCATGGGCAAGGTCGACCCTCGCTGGGCCGTGCCTAGGCGCTGGCTCCCTCGTTGGGGTTACCCTTGCTTGATTGGGCCTCGTCTGTGGTGGGCAAGGACAGTCATTTAGTTGCGGCCGGTGACTGGCCATTGCTTGTGATTGGTGGTTGGCCATTGGCAAAATGAATAGAAAAAAACCAAAATGAAAAAAAAAAAAAAAAAGTATAAAAATATTATTAAAAATTGTTTATATTAATGTCGGCAGTTTTATGTTACACTACCGGTGTTCGCGTCAGCATTTTCCGGTTAAATTTGGTCGAATAAACTCAATTGGCAAGAAGTAACAAAATTTAAGACTGAATTGACAAAATTATAAAGTTTATGATTGAATTAGCAAAAATACAGTGAGTTTAGGATTTTTTGGATAATTTTCCCTTCACAAAACGAATGTCTCAGTAGCCACTCGTTCTCATTGCAGATTCGAGCAATCACCATTGAGTCCAATTGCACGGGAACCATATTCTAACAGATGAACACAATTGCGAGGATCAGATCCTATCTTACAAAATAAACGACTGTGCAAAATGAAGCATGTAATGGAATGTCACAAAAATGGGGAAACGAAAGCTACAACGACAACCTGTGGAAAAAGCTAATAAATGTCACTGTGAGGCAGCAGCAGGAGCTCCTGCTTGAGACTGTGAAGCCGAGGAATCTGCTTGGGACTGCATAGCCGAAGACATCGCAATTTCAGATTGTTGCAGCATAGAAGATTGTCCCATTTCAGCTACTGCGGCCGTTGCGGCAGGTGAAGTGGACCCCTCCGATCTATTCTCCGAGGACGGCCGGTTTGCGGAACTTCCTTGCCGTATGTCCTCCAGCAGCTTTACTACCTCTGGCATCTTGGGTCTCTGCTCAGGCCTCTTGACCACACAGGCCATACCCACCTTCAACATCTCCACCATCTCTTCCTCTATGTTGGGATACCTCAAAAGCTGCACGTCAAAGACTTCGGCGGTCCACTCCTCCCGAACCACGGATTGCACCCACCGAACCAAGTGGATCGACTCGTTTCCGTTGGTCAAATGGAGTGGCGACTTCCCTGTGAGGAGCTCGAGCAACAGAACCCCGAAACTATAGACATCGGATGCTTGAAACACCTTCCTTGTGTCTATTACTTCGGGAGCACGGTAGCCTGCAGCCCTTGTGGATGTAGGTGGGATGGGGTTTATTATTGTTGCTAGACCGATGTCCGAAATACAACCGTAACCTTGCTCATTAAGGAAAACATTCGATGCCTTCAAGTTTCCATGGATAAATTTCCCACGTTTTGCGTGTGGACATACGCGAGACCTCTGGCCGCGCCGATTGCAATCTGCATTCTGATGTCCCAGCCCAAAAGGATTCTCTTTTCCCCTCCCCTACCTGCATAACGATTCGATACAGTGGAAATGAGGGGACATAGAACTATCCTCTCTAAGCACCTCAAAATAAAATGTAGACAGGATTGGCGATTCAGTATTCAGTTGCCATTGTAAGAATTCATTTCAGACACTTGACATTTAATAAGAAAGTATCTTGTATTGGTCCAAAGATAATATTGCAGATTACGACCTATATAATCCACAAATACCAAGTGTTTAAGTCAATCTTTGCACCTGAGGAAACCCCTTTTTCCTTTAAATAAGAAAGTTGAAAACAAACACTTACTATTGCACTTGATATGCGAGTAATGTTTAGCAAAAACCATCTGGGGTCTATTACAGATTGGAGACACTTCAACAACAGAGTGATAGCAGTAAACAGGATACGGCATTATTCAAGGACACGGAAAGTAGTGATGAGATTACCGTGTAATACAGAGGACACGCTCCCTTCAGTGTAGTAATCATATATCAGCAGCTTCTCTTCCTTCGAACAGTAATAACCCCTGAGAGGAGCGATGTTCTCGTGCCTCATTTGGCCAACCGCCTGCATCTGCTGCTCGAACTCCCTTCGAGCCACATTAATATCCTTCAATCTCTTGACTACTACGATAGTCGCATCCTCTAAAGCTGCCTTATACGTTGTCCCAAACGTGCCTTTCCCAAGCACCTCAGCAGATGCCCTTAACAGGTCATCCAGGTCAAATGCATAATTACAACCCTTGGTAAAAGCAATCTTGTTATCCTTCTCTCCGCTTTCAGCTGCAGCCCCATTCTTTTTCAATGAGCCTTCTTTCTTTTGGGACTTTTTGGAGGACGTCTCCTTGTCTTTGTCAGGATTAGAGTAGCAAAAAATGATTACAAGAGCAGATAGTACGAAACCGAGCACACAACCGCCGAGTACAATACCTAGTAAAGCTGATTCGCTTAGTTTAGAGGATTTTTTTGTTGGCTGAGGATTGGGTGGCTCAACTGGGGAAATTGAAGGAGGAGCAATCTCTGATGAAAGATTATTTCCCGCGAATGCCGCGCTTGAAAATCTTTGAAGTGACGGAGGCACCATTCCAGTGAGATGATTGTTGGCTAAATTTAGCCCTTGCAAACTAGGAATGTTGAGGTCAGGAATTTCACCTGAAAGCGAATTATTGGCCAGGTTCAAATATGAAAGATGTGTAAGATTGGACATAGAAGATGGGATACCCCGCTGAATCCATTATTCGATAAATCAAGTACTGCTAGGTTCTTCCAAGCAGAGAAATCCTGTGGCAGCGGACCTGAGAAGCTGTTGAACTGTAGATGCAGCTCTGTCAAATTACTGAGATTCGAAAAATCAGAAGGTAAAGGACCTGAGATATTGTTTAGTCTGAGACTAATAATCTGAATTGCGGATAGGCGACTCAAAGTGTTGGGTGGTATCGGACCTCGGAATCCAACTCCAGGCAATCGAAGGGAAATCACTCTTGAAGAATCAGCATTACACCCCACTGCAGTCCATGATTGGCAAACCGAGGAGTCCTTGTTCCAATTGAGCTTGTGTGCATGAGGAATATTTTGAAGAAAATCCAGCAGAGCTTGCTTGTCTTCAACCAAGTCAGCAACAACACAACCGATAATTGCTTCTAACAAGAGAATTCCCGCAAGTATGAACAATTGCCGACCCATGATTCCCCTCCTAAGCTGAAATACAACTTCCAGAAACTAATTTACTATCAACGATTGAACCTTTCCTGTCAAGTTTAGACCATGTTCTCGTAAATTTTCAGCATATACAAATTGCAATCACAATCACAAAGGCAGAAGTGAATGACCTGTGAACGAGTAGCAGAATTCGTACTTATCTCTCCAGACTTTTCTTTTTCAAGAAATGCATAGTTGATCATCTAGAAATGCTATAGCAGTCAATGACTTCTAAGACCAAAAAAGTTTCCATTCAAAGTCAGAAAAACTACAAGCGTGTAGAATCTGACTTTTTTGTCCGGTCATTAGTTTGAATCTTCTTCTAGATGCCAAGAATAAAGTAACGACTGAAAACTACAATTGACATGACGAAAAGCTAGACCTGAACCGATCCCTTCCTTTGGGTTTATCAAATTCTACAATTATAGCTTAAAGTAAAGCTTTAATTCTGACATACTTTTTAGCAGTATCATCAATAACAGAAAGCATAGTTCCTTGTATGTCATCGTACTACTGTGGAATGGGGTTGTCTAATGTAGCTTATCCAATCCAACAGTCGAAAAACAAGAATTGGAAAACATTTATTTTCACATCAGAACAGGAGCAGAATTGCCAGAACAACAAACAGAGACAAACAACCGAAAATGAACTCAACCCAGAAACGAGTCAACAGGGATTTCGCAGAAAAGCAAGAGCTTCAGAAGAATTAACTCGTTCACTGAATCATCCAATCAAATTCCCATACCTAACATGAGGCTCTTCTCTCTCCCTCGTCTGTACTTTCTTTCTTTTTTATTTTGGCAAGAAGCAGAGAGAGAGAGAGAGAGAGAGAGAGAGAGAGAGAGGGAGAAGGAGGAGGAGAAGATGAAGCAAACGAAGAGTGAGCTGTTTGCTCCCTCCAAAAGAAGCATCACATGCGAGCCCGAACCATCGGGTGATTATAAAAGAGGCTCAACCCGATAAAATATTGCGTATCTTCGTGCGCACGAACAGGGAGCTACATGTGGAGACAAGGAGAGGAGGGACGCCGGGCTTGGGGGGAAGAGAAAATGACGCATCTGCTCTTGGATTCGTGCGATTGCGTGCTCTCGAAAGGCCAAAAATTTATTGCTCGGAAGCAATCTCCCGGCATCCATTCGAAAAAAAGAAGCGATTTTGAATGTTGGGTATTCAACTTTCCCCGATCCCGATCGCTTTCCTAGAGGTTTCCCAGTGAAACTCAACTACTCCCGAGTCTCCCACGTTTGAATAATCTATCAAGATCGTGCAGCGGTGCGGGCGGCGAAGCTATCGTCATGGAATTTCATTATTAAGTGCTTTGGTGGACGGATCTACCATCATCAGCGATGGAGACTTTCGAAAATGCTTCGGTGGGATAAAACAAATTGCGGATCGACTCGGTGGTGGCGTTATCTTTTACGGGGCGCTGAAATTCAAAGCACTGCCCTGCTCTTCTCCTCTTGGGAATTAGGTGGGGTTAGTTGTGTGGCTTGAATTAGTTGGTCCGCCTCCACGCTGTTTCGGTTGGCCGTTCATGTGACCCGACCCCATTCGACAGCACGACCCTCGGTATCTCTTCCTCGGATGCGCACGGTGTCCGATTCAAATCGATCTGGGGGTGATCCGTTGAGGATTTGTTTAGCCGAAGTAGATTACTATCGTTGACTTTGTGTCCCAGAAGAACAGAGAGTTTTGAAGTCACATTTCAAAACCCAATTGCTGCAAGAAAAAACAGATAGGTTTGGGAGTCGTATTTCAAACCTCAATTACTGCAAAAGTAGAAACAACAACGGTGCGATGCGATTCCAAGCAACACCCTCGCGGACCCTACAATCTTATGCTCAAGATCGACATATCTTAGGTGGTTGCTATTGCCGTTGTTATCAGCAACAGCTTTGATTATATACAACAATCAACTTGCACATCTCTTGCTTGGAGAATAAGCACTCAACCTCGTTTTTTTTGAAGTACTAAGCTATGTATAGGGTTGTCAAAATGGGCGACAAACTCATCTTTTAGCTTGTATTTATAGAAGTGGGTCATAAATTGATTATTTCAAACTTAAGATATGGGTCATGATGAGTTTCGCAGGAAAAAAAAAAAACCAAGCTTGATGTGGCTGCAATTGACGGTGCCCCTCCATCATCAATGGCGGTGCCATCTTCCACCTTAGCAAAATCCGCCCTAGACAGGCTCATCGAAAGTGTTTGTTACTTT
The DNA here is from genome assembly GCA_017140255.1 of Eucalyptus paniculata subsp. matutina. Taxonomy (NCBI): domain Eukaryota; kingdom Viridiplantae; phylum Streptophyta; class Magnoliopsida; order Myrtales; family Myrtaceae; genus Eucalyptus; species Eucalyptus paniculata. The sequence goes on from CM029435.1 coordinate 48,820,565, forward strand.
TGGAGTCATATTTCAAACCCCAACTATTGCAAAAGTAGAAATAACCATAATGCGATTGAATTTCCGAGCAATGCCCTCGCGGACCCTACAATCTTCTACTTGAAATCGACAGATCTTAGCTAGTCACTGTTGCCGTTGTTAGCAACAACGGCTTTTGAGATGTAAAACGATTAACTTGCGCATCTCTTATTTGTAGAATAAGCACCAAATCCGATTTCAACCCCGGGTTGTCAAAATAGGTCACAAAACTCATCCTTCAGCTTTTATTTGTAAATGTGGATCATAAATGGATTATTTCTAACTTAAGATATGACTATAATGAGTTTCATAGGGGAAAAAAAATTCCAAGTAGATGTAGGTCTTGGATAGAAAAAAAAACCCATTTTCAATCCATTTCCCACGGTAAAATAGCTCTCTCTTCTTTGACAAAAGGAGAAAGGGCGAAGACCATGACCGATAGTGCCCCTCTACCGTTGGTGGCGGCACCACCTTCCACCTTAGCGAGTCGGACCTTGATAGGCTCATCGAAAGTCTGTCCATATTCTCTAGCAAGGTCTGCCTAAAGGTCTCCACAAGCCAATGGGGGACAACTGTGGCATCAGCTTTGAGAGATTGCCCGAGAAGGTCTCGATGCCTTTGGACCTCGCCAGGACAGAGTCCACGGCTTGTACATTCCACAAAAGGGTGGATCAATGTCAACAAGGAGATGGAGGGGTCTTCATCGGCGCAGTTCCACTTGAATGTGAATGCGGACCTCGACTCTCGGCTTGTGTTCCAAATCAATTGAGAGCCTGAGCGCAACCCTAGGCATTCTAAATGTTGGGTAACATTAGAAACCCTTCTTCACATGTAACCTTAGTGTTCGAGATTAGTCTCTGATTCTTTCTGTTAGGGGGTGAAGGGATTTTCATTTCGCACTTGGTGGAGGAAGGACGGATGGCATCTCTATTTTTTCTTAATTTTCATTTCCCCACTATTCATATTGACCGACCCATAGAAATAATAGCGCTTCCCATTTTCGAAATAATGATAATGCAAAATAATATGTTTTCAATTCTTTTAGTAATGTAGAGGTGCAGCTATTTGGAAGCTTTTCTAATATCATACAAACTCCTTGAATCGGTTAAGTTTAAGATTTTAGAATTAGCAAGTGACTCTAATTTAGAGTGGTTTGCACCCACTTGATGAGATTTGAACAAACATATGGCCTTTATATCTCGCCTTTCAATTTCTTCACATCAATAATCCAGATTCTTATACAAAATTTTCAGGTTTACAGTCCTTCCGGAGCGTTGTCATCAAATATAAATAATCCCCCCATACAACAGAAGGCGAAGGGGAGGGAAGAGCAGTATTTTTCAATAAATAAAAAAACTTGTAGAAGGAGTATCAACAAAATCAGAGTGGCGCAGCGGAAGCGTGGTGGGCCCATAACCCACAGGTCCCAGGATCGAAACCTGGCTCTGATATCTTACTGGAGCAGCTTCCCAAAGTCGTCACCACTTTTTTCTCTCCGTCCTTCTAGGCTCTCCACGACGCCGTTTCCCCCTAGGAAAGTATTCCGATCGGTCCGCCAATGAAGTCGCGAAACGTGTCGGTCCCCGCGATATATCGCCTCAACAGCGGAGTGAGAAAAAAAGAAGAAAGAAGCATTAAAAACGAAAAATACAAAGGCCGTCGATAATTAATCTCCTTCTTCTCCATCTCGTTTATTCGAAGGAGAAAACAGAAAAAAGAAGAAAGAATGATAAGTTCGTGCGCGAAGAAGCGCAAGCACAGAAAACCCTAACCCCCAAAATCTCGCGATAAATTACACGAACACCCGGAATCCCCGCGCGCCTTCCCCCCCTCTTCCTCTCCATCTTCTCTCTGGCGAGCTCGAGAAACTCCTCCGTAAGCTCCTTCTCCCCCTCTTTAATTTCTCGCTCTGCGTTCCTTCTTCCTTTTTCTCAATTTTTCGTTCCCCCCCAATTTTCCCTCCAAGCTTCCGCCATGTCCGTTCGGAGAGCTCGCTCGCCGTTTGAACTTCGTTTCGTCTTCGACCGTCTCGGTTCGATCTCCGCCGTCCGGCCCGAACTCGATCGACGAGCTTCCTCGGAGGGACTGCCGTCGCTCACTCCGCTGCCGCGGAAGTCGCCGGCGGCCGGAACGGACCTCCATGCGAGGGAGGGAGGGAGCGATCGGTTCGGAGAAATGGAGGCGTCTTATGAGGATACGCAGCAAGCACTGAGCTGCGCGTGACTTGGAAGTTAGGGAGGGATTTTCGTTTCTCGTTAGCTTCCGATCCTTCGCGGATGTGAAGTTTCTTTGTGTTTTTCTTGAGAGTTGGTCGCTCGATATGTTTGAATTCGGTTCGTCGTGTTTATTCGCCGCGGGCTTGAAATCGCATTGCTTCTTCCTCGAGGTACTCGTGATTCGACGAATTGTCGCTCTGGTCCGGTCGCTGCGATTGCGGTGTGAAGAACGAGCTGATTTCCTTGAAACATTTCGTCTAAGTTTATCAAAATTGAGCATTTCTTATTTGCTGCTCATTGAAAGATCACCATTTCACCTCTTATCCAGGTTAAATCGCCGACCCAAAGGAAGAAGTTCTCTGCATCATAAGTAAGTTCGATTTTTTTTAATCTGCATAACATCTTCCAATGGTTAAGTTGCTTAGCTCTTCTTTGTTGACTTCTTAATGTGGACCTACGGTTGTACAAGAAAACTGTTTTTTCGAAATGTTTGATGACCGGGAATTAGTTCAATGAGATTGTTTCGTGTTTCATTTACTGACAGTGGTGCGGGAGAAAGATGTTTGCTGGGAGTATGCCGAGAAGTTGGATGGAAACAAGGTAAGATGCAAATTTTGCCTCAGGGTCTTGAACGGGGGCATCAGTAGGTTAAAACATCATCTTTCTCGACTTCCAAGTAAGGGCGTGAACCCGTGTAGCAAAGTGAGGGATGATGTCAGTGACAGAGTGAGATCGATAATTGCGTTGAAAGAGGATGTCAAGGAACCATCTAACTCTAAAAAGCCAAAGTTGGCGGTACCCGAAACTAAGCCTCCAGGGAGTATTTCGGCGAATAAAGTTTTTACGTCAGTGGATGTTTCGCCTCCAATGACGAAGGTCTTCTCTCCAGTCTCACCTATGGGTTCTTCTTGTTTAAGCAACCAAGAAAATGCGGAGAGAAGTATTGCTCTGTTCTTCTTTGAAAATAAGCTGGACTTTGGCGTGGCTCGATCTTCATCCTATCAGTTAATGATTGATGCAGTTGGAAAATGTGGTTCTGGATTTATCCCTCCGTCTGCAGACATGTTGAGAACGACTTGGTTGGGAAAGATCAAGTCTGAAATAAGTCTACAGTCCAAAGATACTGAGAAAGAGTGGTCAACCACAGGTTGCACTATCATTGCAGATACATGGACCGACAATAAGTCAAGAGCATTTATCAACTTTTTAGTTTCATCACCGTCCAGAACCTTTTTCCACAAATCTGTGGATGCGTCCTCTTATTTTAGGAACATCAAATGCCTCACGGACTTGTTTGATTCTGTGATCCAAGATTTTGGCCCAGAAAATGTCGTACAAATAATCATGGACAGTAGTTTAAATTACACCGGCGTGGCCAACCACATCATGCAGAACTATGGGACAATTTTTGTATCTCCCTGTGCTTCTCAATGTATGAATTTAATCCTGGAGGAATTTTCCAGGGTAGATTGGGTGAACAGATGCATCTTACAAGCACAGACTATCTCAAAGTTCGTATACAACAGTGCGATGATGCTAGATCTCTTGAAGAGGTTCACGGGGGGACACGAACTTATTAGGACGGGTATCACAAAGTCCATATCAAACTTCCTTTCATTGCAATCTATACAGAAGCAAAAGACAAAACTGAAGCATATGTTCAACAGTCCTGAGTATTCTATGAACTCGTCATACTCGAATAAACCCCAAAGCATCTCTTGTATTGCCATAGTTGAGGATAATGAATTCTGGAGAGCTGTGGAAGAGAGCGTTGCCATTTCTGAGCCATTCCTTAAAGTGCTGAGAGAAGTTTCTGGAGGAAAACCAGCTGTGGGTTCAATATATGAGCTAATGACCAGGGCTAAGGAATCTATCCGGACGTACTTTATCATGGATGAAAACAAGTGCAAAGTTTTTCTAGATATAGTTGATAGAAAATGGAGGGATCAGCTACATTCACCTCTGCATTCTGCTGCTGCATTTTTAAACCCTAGCATCCAATACAATCCAGAAATCAAGTTTCTTGCATCTATAAAGGAAGACTTCTTTAAGGTTCTAGAGAAGTTGCTTCCAGCGCCTGACATGAGACGCGATATCACCAATCAGATCTTTACCTTCACAAGGGCAAAAGGAATGTTTGGCTGTAGCCTAGCCATGGAGGCAAGAGAGACAGTTGCACCTGGTGAGTATATTTTTCCCCCATTAGAGAATACATTGTGTGTGCATTTAAGTGACTGAGAGAGACGTCATGCCCAGTTATGTTATTCGACTCGGCCATGGGTCCTGTATATGTTGTCCCTGAAGATGACGACACATATTTCTGAGAAATTCAAGCCCATTATTTTTCAAAAGAGCGTCTTGAAGTGATCACTACCTTACTTAGCGTGAAGCTGTTATATTATAATGTAGTTCTTTATTGTCAAACCTATGCATTAGCTGTGTACACTGCTTTTATATTAGTAGAGATCTCTCCAATTATGCTTGCTGCCACATATTACTAACCCTGTCCTGAGTGATTGCAAGGGCAGCCTCTTTCTCACTACAGTATCCACCAGAACAACCTCACAAGAAGTGTCGAGCAATTGAGTGTGAAAATCTGATGCAATAGATAAAATAATCATTCAGGAATCGATGTTTCACATTCGGCAGCTTCTTTATTTTTTTATTAACATTAAATTGGCATGCTATTTTCCTTTGTGCTTTCTCCTGGGTTTTGCATTAATAACTGGTGTAGTGACTTTTGCCTTCTTTATGGATATGGAATCAATCAAACTCAAACAAATACGGGACTCAACATTATGGGCTTGATTTGCAGGACTTTGGTGGGAACAATATGGAGACTCTGCACCGGCACTACAGCGAGTCGCCATAAGGATCCTGAGCCAAGTCTGCAGCACTTTCACATTCGAGAGGAACTGGAGCGCGTTTCAGCAGATCCACTCAGAGAAGCGCAACAAGATTGACAAGGAAACAATGAACGACCTCATCTACATCAACTCCAATCTCAAATTAGCGAGGCAGATGAGATCTCCAGAGGCCGACCCGATTCAATTCGACGACATCGACATGACTTCAGAGTGGGTAGAAGAGAGCGAGAACCCGAGTCCGACTCAGTGGCTCGATCGGTTGAGTTCTGCTCTGGACGGAAACGATTTGAACACTAGACAGTTCAACACGTCGATCTTTAGTGCAAACGACCATATATTTGGATTGTGATATTGTAGCTGTCGTCAGTTTATTGTACATGTAATGTTCGTGTGGTAGCTCTGGCTCTGTATCTTGTTATAGATGGAGGACATTAGTTGACTTTGGCGTTACTGCTCATAACTCAAGCTAAAACTAAAGCTCAAACGTTAGCGCTCATAACTCAAGCTAAAACTAAAGCTCACACGTTAGCGCTCATAACTCAAGCTAAAACTGAAGCTCAAACTAAAATTAAATTTATCTCACGCTCAAAAGGATATTTGGAAAGACAAGCTCTGAATTTTTTAACGTGGGAGCTAATACAAATGAGGGAGGAGGGCTATGCTCAATGGTGGTTATAAATCTCTCCTCGATCATGAGGTAAATATTGCATTACCTAATCACTAGCATTTATTACAAAAGTATATATTTAGAGTGTCGCCTGCCTGTGAGAGTATCCTAAAACACATAAGACAATTATAGGATTTTTTTTTTTTTGGTCTGAAGGACAATTATAGGATTAGTAGCTTTGAGGTCTACCTGTTCATGAATTAGTGATGGTCCTTTATTCAGAAAACTTCTATGCCGAGTGTTTTTTGGGGCTGTGACATGCTCCTCTTGGGAAAAAAAGAAGAACGAATCTAGGAGTAAGAAATTTAAAGAAAAAAATGATAAAATTAGCTGATCTCGAATGAATGCGAAATGTTAAAAATGTTTTCTTTCTTTTCTTTCTTTGGGCCTCGTCCATGGTCGATGAGCCTTTAACCCTTGTTAGATTCAACTTTAGTGAGTCTTGGCAGCCTAGCAGGCGGCCTGGGCGAGGTCGCCCAACCAGGATCGGCAAGGTCCCTTGTCAGTCCTGTTTTTGGTTGGAGGAAGGAGAAAGAAGTGAAGAAAGAAAGAAAGAGAAAGAAAAAAATTAATAAAAAATTCAAATGAAATAAAATAATTAAAAATTTATCCACGTTAGTATCGGCTAGTTGGCGGGCATTCTCGTTAGCGTCGGCCGGTCAAAAATGATCGGATGGATTGACTAAATGAACTGAATTGATTGAAAAAATATTAAGGATCGAATCGAAAAAATTATAATAAATTTAGGATTATTTTGATAATTGTCCCGTCCCCATTTGAGAGGACTGGCCCACATTGGCGGTCCTGGGCCGGGCCCCAGCTAGCTGCCCCGTTGGCCTTTTATACCATCTCCTTCCGGCACGCTTCTCAGAAACTCCTCCATTCCTTCCTCTCCTCCCTCTCGCGCCAAGTCGTCGTCGTCGTCGCCGTCGTCGTCGCCGCCCTCCTCGCCGCCGCCGTCCTCCTCGCCGCCGCCGTGAAGCCAGATTTCCGATGTATCCGAGGATCGGGAGCCACCACGGCAATCCCGCCGTAACGGCGGGCCGTGCTTCCTCTTTCCACCACGCCGCCCCTCCCGCTTCCGCCGCCGGTAAGTTTTTCGAGCTGCTCCTGAGGCGAATTCGTGGTCTTTGGAGCTTGAAGTCTGTCGGTTCGCTCTTGATTGGTGCTAGATTCGATCCGGAATATTGATGCAATCGTTTCCTTTTTCTTCTGATTGGCGATGATATTGCAGCAGGATTGGGCATCAGGGTTGCTGTGAAGCCGGAGTATCGGATAACGCCTCCGGTAAGATCGGTTGTATGAGAATTGTTTTTGTAGTTCATTCCAGCGGCTTCACACGCGAAACGATAGTGGTTTTGATGAATCAATTTAGGCTTGTGCTTGTGGTGCTTCTGATCGTTGAGTTGTCTAGGGCTGGATCATTGAATTCGATTCAATTCGGTGTCTGTGCCTCTTAAATTGATGTTTTTCTGGTACCCAATGAGGAACGTATTGACAGTGGAAGCGGAATCTCGTCAGATTTTCACGTTCTGGCTTGTGTCTTTTGTCATTGTCTTGATCAAGGCTTCTAGCTGCATATTTTCATTGACGAATCATTTCTAAATATGTAATTTTTGTATCTTGAGAGATGTATCGGATGCAATCACTTTTGAAGCCAGCTTTAGAGTAGATCATGTGATACTTTTTGCCTTTCAGTTTCTGAATGGCCCTTCTAATTCAGCTTGGCGATCATTGAGTTGTCTTCAACACTGATCGGTTTCAAAATGTCTTCACAGGGGCTAAGTTTCACTGAAACTATAGTGAAAAATAATGATCAAGAAGACTCCACTTAAACAATCTCATAGTATAAACATCTCTGTCCCCCACTTTTTGCTGATTAATTACATTTACGTAACTCAATTATGTATTGTTGCTAAGTTATAGAGTCAAGGAAGATTCAACTTGCATTTTATAAGAGAAACAAGATTGGTTTATACCTTTCCTGTTGCCCGACAATTCTTGTATATGCAGACGTTTCATAATTCCATCACAGGAATCATGCAATATGTTGCTGACACAACTTTGATCATTCAAATTGTAGCCTCAATTGTTACCACAAATGGGAGATATACCACGGAGCAACTTTCAGTTCGACTTTGATTTTGAGAGGAAAGTTCTAGCTGAATTAGAGAAGGAAAGCCCTGATTGGAGCAGGCTTGGGCTAGAAAATCTTCCATCGAGGAGTTCAGAGGCACCGCCTCCATCAGTATGTTGCTCATTCCAGGAGTCCGCTCCTCTTTTCAGCTTCATTGACTATCAATTTGGTTGTATTCCATTAAATGCTCAGAGGGGTGCATGTTTAGGGTGACATTTTTTTTTTTGGTAAAAATGTTTAGGGTGACATTGCCTTCTATATAATTGATTTTTGTAGCCTTTACAGTAAGAATTAAATGATTAGGGGTAAAATTAGTCTTCTTTGCAAAATAAGATATACAATTTGTGACTTTGTGCCACAAGATCAAGAGTTGCATGTCCATTCACAAAGTTGTGCCACTCTGTCATGATAGTTCATAACAAGTTATCTGTAGCATGGAGAAGTGAGAGGTTGTTGAGTCTATTGAACCTAAAATCCCCATAAATACACCATGTTTAGGCTCCCATTGTCTGATTTTGTCCTTTTCTTTACTTTCAATTTCCCCATATCTGCTGCTGGCTGTGACCAAAATAATTCATATTTGGTTCCTAATTCCAGTCCTGTCTGCAGGTTTAGAATTTTGATTAGCCTTATAGGTGAAATTACTCTCCATACCTGTTGCCAGTACCATGTGATACTTTGTTATCCATGTAAATAAGTTTTTTTTTTTCTTTTGGTAAGTATCCATGTAAATAAGTTGATACAATGGATGTAACATAAAAAGTGTCATCTAGCAGTCAGTATTTTTTAACTTAAGATCAATTAGAAATGATGTGGACGTGCTTGTCTGTACAGGGTCCTGCAGGAGATCCCATAATCAACAAGTACATCTCATCTGGATTAAGCCGAGAAGCTGTTCCTCTTGCAGTGGCAAACTATGGGGATAATCCAACCAAGGTATGTCTGAGCTTTTATTTGTGTTAATTGACCCTCACGAACTTCTTACCGTAGTATCCATTTAGAAGCATCTCCTTATTTTCTTTATTATGTGCACATCCTTGATTCCCTAGAGCACACCAGTATGTTTCCACCAGTGAGTGCAATCCCATCTTACCGCTTTTTTATTTTTGCCGTTATTGAACACTTTGTAATGAAGGAGTGACCAAGTATTAGATGAATTTAGACCTTCCAGAACCTGAAGTCATGGCCTTGCTCTCCAGGCTAAATGTAGTCTAGTTTGATTGCATCATTGTCAGTGGTCATCATTGTTAAAATTTAAGTAATTAAGGAATAATCTGTAGTCATCCTCTCCTTGCATTGGCAAAAGGGTTGTGTTTACTGTAAACTTGATTGGGACTGCATGGTCAGATTCCTTGCGTTCCACTTTTTCCTTACAAATTCAACAGTCCGTGGCAGTCAATGATTGGTAATTTAGGCAATAGTCTGTACCCTCTCCTTACATTGGCAAAAGGGATGTCTTTACCATGAACTTGATTGGGACTGCATGGCCAGATTCCTCGTGCATTCAATTTCTTTCTTACAAATTCAACGGCTCATGGCAGTCAATGACTCTGATCCTTCCTGTAAGAAAAGACTACAAAACAATTGGATTTGGTTTAAAATTAAACTAGGGGACCGCGTGTGGTGTTTTAACATCTCCGCACATGCCCATGTCCACCTGGGGAATATCTTATGTTGGTTGACGAGTAACTGCATACGATCACATTGTTTCCCCGGCACAATCCACTGTGTACTGCTGTCTGTTTACCATTCAAGGGGATGCTTGTTTCTCAAGTATAGGGCGATGGTGTGCTTTTTTACTGGCCTTTAAATGGAACCTCGCTCCTTTTTCAGTTTGGAATGAACCGTCTCTTGTTTCTCTTAACCAGGTTAGGGAATTTGTCAATGGTTATACTCGCCTGCGCGAGATGGGATTTTCTTCAAGCAGTATTGCCGAGGCCTTGGTCAAGAACAACAACAATATGGATGAAGCATTGGCTTACTTTCTAAATAGTTCATCATGAGTAGTCGATAGTGGATGTCTTCATGTAATATAAAAATCTGTAATTGTGGGGACACGCTTCTCTGGAAATAGTTGTGTGACTTTTGTTTGGCTTCTAGCTGGTTCATGTAAATACTGTTTAATACATAGAGGACGGCAGACAATTTTTGTCTGTGGCGAATGGTGACGTGATATTTCTTCCAGGATCCAAAGCAAGTTACTTTGACGATTTCGCAATTTACTTAAAAATTACTAAGCTTTCTAAAGTAGATGAGATTGGATGAGTAGTCTTTGATCTTATCGTTTTGTCAAATGCATCGAATGCTAGATTGCATTGAAGATAATAACATAAAAACCGAATTGCAAAAGTTCTCGCACATCATTTTCTGAACTTTTCCGTTTCTGGAAATTTTTTGGCGCGCCACTGGCATGTACGGTACGGACACGACTCCATATACACAGCAAGAGGACGTACTTTACTGTTTGATGTAACATTTGGGCCCAAAGAGTAAAAATTAAAGAACCTAGCGTTGGGCCAGCGACTAGAGGCTGAACTCAGTCCCTTCCTCAGCCCAAATATACTTCACAAGGTTTTCTTCTTCTCCCTGTTTCCGAAGCCTTCTGCGATTCAAGAGGGGAGAGGGGGGGAAATATAGCATGGATAAATCGAGAGAGAAATCACAATGGTTGGTTTTTTTTTTTTTGTCAATCACAATGATTGGTTGGAAAAGGTCGATTGATGTTGGATTTGCGCTTGATTGGTAAGTGCTTTTCCCTCTAGCTAGTTAGTTTTTGTTTTAGGAGTCAAAATGGTTGCCCTCGCTATGTTTGCTTTGCTAGTGATGCTCCGGTCGAGATTGAGCTGATCAATGGTGATTATCAGTCCCTCACATTTCTCGGAACTAGTAGGATTTTACAGATTGCGATTTGTACCTCGTGTTTGAGAGAGATTTATTTATTTATTCTTATGTTGAAATCCATGGGAAATGCTGCACAGGAACTCAACCAGCGGCATTTTGTGTCCAGTTGTGTCCGTTGCCAACTAGATTTTGGGCCGGCAAAGCTTAAGGTCTTTTTTGGTACTTCAAAAGAGCTTTCTCGTGAGAAATAGACGTGGGTGCCATCAGAGGATCTTTCTGTGGAGGGATTATTGAGAATGAGCTTTTATCTATATATATATATATATATATATATAGATGATATTTGTTGGGTTTAGATAAATTATGAGATGTATATATTCTTTTTGCAAGTTGCAAAAACTCTGCTACTGTAATTAATTCGCTGATTTATCATCCGTATATACATATACATGGAGATATATGTTTTTATATCAAGTCGATATTAGTTTGTGTTTGAGACTGAAACTTTTGGGTGGAGGGACAACCGAATCATTTCCTCATTTTTGTTGGAGCTGGGATGTGATATTTGACAACTATAGGCAGCTAGAGAATGGGGATTGTCCGCTTTAAGCGGTGACACATGGTGATCAACATAATGGATATGAGACCGAACGCAATGTAGAAAATTAAGTCTCGAAGTTGAAGCATTCGGAGCAAGCCGAGCGCACGAACAGTCCGTTTTGGGTCCCGACGAGTGCCGACAACATTGGATCAAGCTGCCGTCCATATAAACAAGTGCTCGTCTTAAGTGCCAAATTTGACGTTTAACGACATGATTACCAGCGACTAACTGTCGGCCGATTCAATCTCACGCGACACGACGCCTGTCTCAGAAATAGCGGAGAGGTGGGAATGCGCGAGCAGAATCTGTGTTGGGCCGAGGTCGGAGTTTCCAACATTAACCGGGGGCCCGTCCGCATCTGCATGAACGAGACGGTTCTGTCTCGGAATGCACGTGTGTACATGCATGGACGGCCGAATTTGCATCCGCGGTCAAAAGTTGGAAAACCATCGGTTCGGACGGAGACTGTATTTTGTGATGCAAAAGTGTCCACAGCCCTTACAATCTGTCTCTTTCTACATTATCTTTTTGGGAATTGAGGTCGAAGTTGAGGCACCGGTTTCGTGGCCCGAGCCATCGTCCCTGTCTTATTGTTGCGTATCGTTTTCTACATCATCTTTCAACCACTACCTCTTCCTTCTTTCATTTTCTTTGTCCCGTAGTAAGTTGTCGTGAACCAGATTGTCGTCTTCTTTTCTTCCTTTCATTTCTTTTCTGCGCCGTGAATTTCATGGAAGCTGCTCGCTCGAACCCTTCGTTACTACCAATATGAAGATAATCGCATTCTCTGTCGATAAAATCGGAGTATTCTCTCCATAAAATCAGAAATGACACGATGAACCGTGGGGCTAATTTGCTCGGCATCAAAATGGGTATATTTGCTTTGGCGTTTATCTAAAGGAACGAAAAAGAGTAATTTTGCCGGCATCAAAAGGATTACTTGGGTGATGCCTTTTTTTTTTTTTTTTTTTGGGGGGGGGGGGGTGGGTGTTATTTTCATTACATGTTTTACAAGGTTATTAATAGGTGATAACCATGAGATCGCCAGATTTGATTGATATATAATCAGTGTCTTCTCACGGCCGACTTGAATTGTTGTTTAGATCCACGAGTTATTTGGGTTACGGTCCAGGTGTTCACTTAGCCTGTGGTTGGCTGTAAAAGCTAGCTGATTAAGGTCAAATCTGTCGCCTGAGCGTGATATCTAGCATTGATTCGTCTCTTGTTGTAGTGTAAAAGGGAAGAGCCACGGGGTCGAGTCCAATAGCGACAGCCACCGATGGCACTCGAAGGCTGTTTCACTTAATTGAGAGGATCCACACGTGGAGTGCCGCTTACATCAATGCATCATTGCCGTCTTTCACACTTATATCATATATTAAATTATTAATCCGAACCAAAGTGTCCCGCCCAACGACTCCCAAGGACATGTTTGTAACAGTTGGAAATAATCACTTAGAGAAGATCTTTTGTCTCATGGTATCTTGCTTCAGAAATAGCATGAAATAACTTCAAAACAAATATCTTCGATCCAATTCAATGCATGTGGAATCGATTCTAATCATGTGTTTGCGGCTAGACTTGGTTAAGTAGAAAAGTTCGACCTAACTTTAATAAGAAATTTTTCAACGGCGTGTTGATTTTAATTTGGTCGAAGTCTCTCTCTATTTTTTTTAAGGCCTCTTCTCAGGCTCGTCAATTTGGCCTTTTGTTGTGGTAGGTATGGAGATCTTGACTAAGCAAGGGATTGTTTGCTTGCCATGCTCAAGGTTAGCAAGGGTTAGCAGTCAGTATTAAGGAAATCATTTTTCCTAAAAGTTTAACCTATTAAGAAACAAATTAACATTATTTTAACAACATGTGTTTAAATAATTCTCTTGGTGTATAAGATGATGTTCTTATGCAAAACGCATGACATAAAATTAACCAAATCAATATAATTGTATAATAGGGCGTTTTGTAAGATTAAAACTTGTGATTTGTGATTTGATACCATGTTAGATAATTATTTTCCTCTAAATTGTTAGGAAACAAGTTAGCCATGTGCTTGTAGCATATATCTTAACAACTAGGATGGAATTATTGTTCTAATTTACACTTCAGTTTCTACTATTAGTGCGAACTTTTTAAGCATTCCATTACATTGATGCAGAATAATGAGCACTTCTTTCATGCTTCGAGAGCATGTGAGTCCATTCGATCTTGACTGTTGAACGATGTTAATCTTTCTCTTTTCGTAGTGCGCCATCACTCTCTGTCTCTCTCTCTCAGTTCTAGTTTGAAGGGATGTTTTTGGACATGTTGTCACTCTTTCTTTTTAATTTCTTGTTCGTCATGAAATAATATAAATTAGTGTCGCCATGAAGGATGTTAATTACAATTTCGGGTTTTGTCGTATGCTCCTCTATTTCTTTCGTTTCATGGCGGGGGAGAGAAGTATACAAGAGCAATCTTGGATGTACAAAGAAAATACACAACTCATACATTGAGTTTACATACACAAAAAAAGCCCAATAGAAAAAATAACAAATGAAGACAATAATGAATTCTATATTGTTAGAATAACATTAAAACAATATTAAGCTGATAGGTGGAATATTACTAATGTGGATGGATGCTCACGCGAAAGTAACAGAATATGTTTTGATATCATATTAGAAAATCCAATCCAAAATCTTAAACTAATAAATGAAGAAAGAACATTTTTGTACAAAGAACATATAAATCCTATCGTCAAGTGACATGAGCTGTTTGAACATGTACGAAAGTTCATATAATGAAATTTTAAATATTACCAACACATTTTAAAAATTACCACCATCACTTAAAATTAGGGAAAAGTACCAAAAAAGTCCTAAACTTATTGCATTTATACCAATTCGGTCCTAAAATTTTCAATTTGACCAATTTAGTTTTAAACTTTTTAATATTAGTATCAATTTAGTCCATCTGGCCAATTTTGGCCGGCCGGCACTGACGTGGATGTCGGCCGGATACTGACGTGGCAAATTTTATGATTTCTTAATGATTTTTTTTAATTTTTTTTGAATTTTTTTATTAAATTTTTTTTTTCCTTTTCTTTTCTGGCGGTGGACGGCGAGGGCCGCAAAGCCCTCACTTGCCATCGGCGAGGGTCGTGTCCCTCGCTCGTGGTTGGCGCAAGGCCATGGCGGCCATCGCTAGGGCAGAGGCGAGGGCCGCGAAGCCCTCGCCAGCTGCCAGTGAGGGTCATGGCCCTCGATCCTCGCCTCCACCCTGGCAATGGCTGCCTTCACTACCAGTGAAGTCGGAAGCGCAGCGCAAAGCTCGGACTTTTCTATCCTGCAAAGCGAACCCGCAAAACCCATTCCTCCTCTCTCTCTCTCTCTCTCTTGAGCGCCTTTGTTGAACCCACCATCTCTCGAGTGACTTTGTTGAACCCACCATCTCCTGTAGAAGCTTCGGGAAACAACGGAAAGCCCCGATCGAATTGAGAGAACTTCCCCCTTCTTCTCGCCACGGATTGGGGGAGAGCGGGTGGTGGTTGCTTGATCGGGGGGAGCAATTGGGGACGCGAATGCCGTGGCTGGCAACCTGGCCCACGCCATTGCCACCGCCTTGGACTGGAGCTCCGCTCTTGACGCTCGCCGAGCTGCCGTCTCTTTCCTTGAATCCGTATGCCCTCTCTCCCCCTCGCTTGGGAGAGGCCGGACAAGGGCCGCGACCCTTGCTAGCCACCGCCGGAAAAGAAAAGGAAAAAGAAAAAAATTAATTAAAAAATTCGAAAAATAATAAAAAATCAAAAAAATTGCCACATCAACGTCCAGGTTGGCTAAAATTAGTCGGATAGATTGAATTGGTACCAATATTAAAAGGTTTAGCACTAAATTTAATGCAATATGTTTATGACTTTTTTGGTACTTTTCCCCTTAAAATTACCAACCATATTTGAATTTTTGCTCCTGGTATTTTAGGATATTCGATTAGAGAGTGGTTTTTATTGGACGACTATGCTTAGTCAATCAAGAGCTAGTCGACTATGCTTAGTCAATCAAGAGCTATCTTACTGAATGCTTAGTCAATCAAGAGCTATCTTACTGGAATGCAAATTCAATTAGCTTTCTAACGAAAGAGATGTCAAGGGGCCCGCGTGTTTTGTACGTTAAATTACAAGGCCTCGTGGCAACGAAGAAAACTTAATCAAAATCTTAGTTTGTGTGCGGCTTTTTATAAATGTTGCTTTGTGTCCTTCGCAATTGACTTAATAATATAAGCGATGCATGGCCATTGAACTTATGTTTTAATAATTCAACGATAAAAAAAAATAAATGATTGACACGAGAAGCAGAGATGTATTCATATACAAGACTGCAAGATCCATTCAAAAGCTTTATGCGCGTTGAGTGCTTGATGATGATAGTTAATTCATGTAAATAATCACGGAAAGAGGGGAGAGACATATAAAAATCCAACGTGTGGGTTCGTGTTGAATATTGAGTTCAACGAGAAATCGACAACCAGTTTACAAGCTTAATCGTTAATACAATCATCTCTATTTATATAATCTATAATCAACACGAAAATTTGTTTCCTTGACCATCAACTCGGATTGGATAGGACCGAGCAAGACATGATTAAGGTAAAATTTGCTAGGTCCTTTAGGTTGGTAACTATGGGTAATTGACGTAGGCGATGAGGAGTTGCCGATAGATGATACAAGAGAAATTATTAAGCGTCGAGCCACAAAGTGTCGATAAGTGAAACTCGCTTCAATCAATAAAAGAATTGAAGTTAAAGTGAAGATCCATGAATTGAGAGAGAGAGATGAGTGTTCAAGTCTTGAAGCATCCAATTGTGGCTGCAATCATAATAATCCATTCAATCGCCACGATCACCAATTAGTAAGAGTCCTGAATCTTGAAAGCCACGAATAATAATGGCCGAGAAACATAGGCTGTTAGCCTGTTATACCTATTAGAAAGAGGGATTGCAAGCTACCAAAGAAACCGTTGACATGGGGCAAGTGATAAGGCCATCATCGTCAAGTAGTGGATTTTTTGGTAACCATTTGTTGCTGGACTCTAGGAGTCACATACAATGTTATTTGCTTTCTTTGTAATCGTTGTCAACCGTTTCCAGTAGGTATAAGTATTAGGATTGTAAATCGAGCAAGGATCCGCCAATCAATCACCAAACACCAATTGTTTAATTTTATCCTCTCCTTTACATTTTAGTATCTTTTTACATGGCTGGTCACAATTGTCTCCGATCTTCATACCTTTAATTTTCTCGTTAATCCGCATTTCCTGTCCAAGAATTAACAAATTACCTTTTACATCCTTTGTTAATATCTAAATCAATCAACATTTTGAAATGTACTTTGTCGACACTTTTTGGCGAAATATCTTGGTGGCGCACCCGATGACGCTTATTTGTTGATTTGAGGAAGTTACTGCGGCGATGGACACCAACAAGAGCTGGACAGTGATGGTGCTCCTGGTAATAACAACCCAGTATCATGAATAGAGAATGAAGTTGCCACATACTTTGGATCTTCAATCGTTAACTGTACAGCTAATGAAGGCTAATGCGAAGGGGCGAATCTTCTCTGACGTCTCACTGAAGAGAAGTTAAGGGAAGTTGCATCGAACCCTCATATAGCGGTCACCATGAGAAGGTTACTTGAGGAGCAGTAGAATAACTTGACTAATCACATCATCAGTTACATGTCCGATGTGATTAAGTTGGTTACGATGCTATAAATGACGCCTTGCCCAAATTGGGAGCATCCAATCTACTAATGTGCGGAAGGGTATGTTCCCAACCCTTCTTCTTATCCTAATGTAGGTTGCGCTAATCAACCCCCCATAAGAATTATGGCAAAGACCTGAGTTCTCAATTAAGGTCCAACAAATGGGAACGATATTGTTCAAGAGAATCATGCTGATAACAAAGGGATCGCAAATCAAATTGGTTGACGGGACAGCTTGGGTCCAATGGGTGATGTTGAAGATGCTAGGCCAACAGTTAATATAGTAGCATCGAATGCTACCGTCCCTGGTAGGTCTAATCTGTGGATCGATATAAATATAGAAAATCCAGTATGACCAACAACACCCCTAGGCCACAAGATGGCCAATTAAGGGTGCGTTTGGGAAGACTTTGGGAAAAAACCCTTGAGAAAATGTAAAGGCCCTTAAGTTAAAATCGTTTTTCAAAATGCAAAGTGTGTTTGGTAAATCGTATTTGTGAAAGTTTATTGTGAAGTATTTTTGGGCAAAATAGTGTTTGGGTAAATTAAATTTGCAAAAGACTATTGTTATTAAAAAAGAAAAGGAAAAAAATGAAAGTTGGCTGGCCAAGGTTTTCGACGGTTATCGCCGGCCAAGGGCTTCGCCCGATTCATCGCCGAGTGAAGGGTAGGCGGTTTGGTGAGGGGGAGGTGGTGCGGTGAAGGGCATCGTTTGGTGACCTCCATGGTGTGGGGGTCGCACAACGACGAGGCGAGGGTTGCGATGACCCAAATCTCGCGATCTGGGTCGCCGCGACCAGATCGAGCGGCACCGGCGACCCTCGCCGCGTTGTCATGCGACCCCTCGCGCTGCGGAGGTCGCCGGACGCCCGCGATTTGGTCGCTGCGACCTAGATTTGCACGACCAGATCTGCACGCAATATAAATTGCCGGTGTCCTCCGCACGGCGACCCTTGTTAGAGGGTTGTGGGACCCTAGCCGGACCACTTGCCTTTCGCCGCATCGCCTGCCTTTCGTCAAAGCACCTACACTTCGACCGCGACCGCGCGTAGATGCTGGTCGTACTCGGTAGAGAGAAGGGGAAGATCAAAGATGATGAACAGTTATCGGGGTAAAGCCGGAAAAATGAAAAATTAATAAAGACAATTTCGGAAAAAATCTATATAACTCCAAAGCCAGCATGTCGAAAAAGCCCAAAGTAGGCCCCAATCTGTCTTGGGCTTTCAGCCTTGGGAAGGCTTGCCTTTGACAAAGGTAAGTCAAAAAAAAATTTGCCAAACACTGAATAAATGACCTAGTGAATATAGCATTAATCGCTGAGGACTTGAAAGGGGGTAATCATGAAGCCTATATACATCAACAACCAACCTCACCTTAGAGGATTCAAAATCCCCGATTCGGAGGCAGAAAAAAGTTAGATGACCCGGTTTCCGTCAATATTGAATTTACTTGGTTTAGCGAGCATGTTAAATTATTTATATTAAAAAATTTATCACGTTTTTTTCGAAAGAGGCAGTCAATCGATGGCTTCTTTTGCACCGAAGTGAGGCGTGACTACAAATGCCAAGAGGCATTTTACACAGGAACCCTGTCGGAATGACGTAAGGCGTGACGACACGAAATGCAGACTCTGTTTGCTTTTGTGGGAAGAAAAAGTGTCGAGAGCAATGATGAGACAAGATGGGGCTATGTCGTATTCCTTTTGCAGTACAATTATATATCAATCGTCAGTGGCGCCCTGCCCAAGCACCATCCCAAAGCCACTTTAGCAATTATTACATGAACTACGTACATCGTGGAATTGGGTGGAAAAACGGCTTTGTCCGATGCGATAGGCATTTGCACGTGATTATAGCTAGACTTGTTTGAGAAAAAAAAAAAAACTACTGAAATTATCACTGCATGCTGACATTTTGATCCGGTAAGTATGGACATCTCAACTCGAGTAATTGAGCCTTTAGCTTATAGTTGGTTGCCATTGCTAAGTAAATTATCTCATGAGCAATGTGAAACAGAGAATTTGCGTGGAAAGGAACGACTTTGATATGATAGGATCCGTGTGGACTCAAGGACTAGGTAGGCATTCGCATGTAATAACAGCTAGGATTACTTTAGTAGAAAAACCGGACCTGACTCGTACTAAAAGTATCGCCGTGTGTTGGCCTTTTGATCTAGTAGATATGGACATCTCAAATTGAGCACGTGGTCCTTTGGCCACCGTGCTTCTAGTTAGTTGCTGGTGCTGAGCAAATTATTTCATGAGCATTATGTACCATAAAATTGGGCGGGAACGACCGACTTTGATCTGAAACGATCCGTGTGGACTTAGGGTCTACGTAGTTGTTCACGCGTAATAATAGCTAGACTTAAATAAGTAGAAAAGCTCGACCTAATTATACTAAAATAACACCGCATGTTGGCCGTTCAATCTAATTAGTATGGATATATTGACTCGAGCACATAGTCCTTCAAGCTATTGCATTTCGTAGTTCGTACTACTAATTGCTAGTGTCAAGTAACTAATTTTTTCCAGTTGTCTAGTCTATTATGAGTCATTTGTCATGAAATATCATGAATTAGTTGAGCGCATCATAGGTATTAATTAGAATTTCCGTTCAATTGCCACTAGTCATTCGCTTATAACGTAATTTGATCTACTAACACTAGATTGATATCTGCCTTATTTCAAGCTCTATAGTTGTATTCTATGATTGCACGTGACACAAAATGGTCATTGAATTTTGGCCTAATGTGCAATAATGATCCCTAAAATTTTAATTTGTTCAACGTGATCTCTCAATTTTAGCTTAATATGTAATAGGGAAAATTTCAAATAATAACCAAAAGTGCAATCATTTTCTCAAAAGAGGACCTGAAGTGAAGTTTGTCTCAAATAAGGACCCAAAGTGCCATCATTTTCTTAAAAGAGGACATGAAATAAAGTTTGTTTCAAAGAAAGACCCAAAGTAGTCATTAATCTTAAAGAAAGACCTAACTCACCAGCCGGTGAATAGATACGTCTTCAATGTATATTCTGGTGGCTTGATTACGATATTTCATCCATATATATATTTCATTTTTGGTTGCCCTGTTCATCGTCTTCTTCGTCCTCTGTTCACTTCTTCTTGCCCAAATCAAGAACACCAAACTTGGGGAAAGGCCAACGAGCGTCGGCCGCTGGTAAGGGCTAGTGAGGGCTCGACGCCCATTGCTGGCAACGAGCGAGGGCTCCACGCCCATCGCTGATAGCGGGCAAGGGCCATCGAGCCCTCGCTGGCCATGGGGGAGGGGGGCCGTCCAAATCGAGACCCTACAAGAAGGTCCTCGGGGGCAAAAAGGGTAGTTGAAGAAGTTGTTGATCTAGGAGCAGTGGTGGGAGGAAGGGATGAAGAAAGCAACGCGGACATCCCAGTTGTAGTCCTAGCAGAAGACGAGGTTGTTGGTGGGGTAGCAAGCGAAGGTGGGGGAGGTCGCCCCTCACGGCCATTAGCGAGGTCACCCCTCATCGGCCCTAGGCGAGGGCTCGCCCACCTCACCGGCCACTGATAAGGGCCGATGAGGGCTTGCAAGCCCTCACCTGCAGCCAGCGAGGGCTCAATGGCCCTCGCTAGCTACAACCAAGGCCACTCTCGCTATATCTGGTGAGGGTAGGCCTACAATCCCTCGCCCACGGCCGGTGAGGGCTTAGTGGCCCTCGCCTACTGCCGACGATGGGCATCCAACCCTCACCGACCCTCACCAACGGCCAGTGCTCGCTAGCCCTTCCCAAGTCCAATGTTCTTGAGAAGAAGACGAATAAGGGACAAAGAAGATGATGAACAGTGCCACCATTGACCCAATAATAATAATAATAATAATAATAATAATAATAATAATAAAGAACAAGACAATTGAAAATTTAAAAAAAAAAATTGGAGAAAAATATTCCTGATCAAGCTATCGGAATATGCATCGGAGATGCATTTATTCACCGGCCAACAAATGAGGTCCTTCTTTGAGATTAAATGATCACTTTGGTCTTATTTGAGAAAACTCCACTTCTAGTAAATGCTTTTGAGAAAATGAAAGCGGCTTTGGGTCCTTATTTGAGATAAACTTCACTTCACGTCCTCTTTTGAGAAAAGGATAGATCTGTAGGTCATTATTTGAAATTTTCCCTATGTAATATTGCGCCATAGTTCAGAAACCATTTTCCTTTTTTTTTCCTTGAAAGTTACAACTTAATTTCCATTAGATTCAACTATCAATCGGCATCTTGATTGTCTTCGGTTTCTTAACTAAATTTATTTTAGTGTCAATCGTGAACTAGTTATCATTGCATGTTGAGAATTGCATTATGGTCATCGTTTGTTTCAGCCATCGACCAGTATTTCTGCTATAGACCACTCGTCGATGGTATAATCACTGAACACCGATTTCTATGTCGGGTCATCTTGGTTAAAAAGATTTTGTCATCTTCAGGTGTTGCCAGCGTAAGGTTCAAGTTGAATATTATGTTTGAACGATGAATTATCAACAAATTTAAAAGTTTAGTCATTGATCGAATCGTCTTTGTTTAAATTATCTAATCAAATGTATCAACCGATCTTGGACAACATTATTGTAGAGCAATCTATCAAGCTTGGCAAGAGGTGGTGGAACTCAAGATCAACACGAAATTGAAAATCTGAAATAAGATGCAGATTGATGAAGATTACGATAGCGTCAGGAAACATCGACCTAATCACTATATATTAGAAATCGATTGCGAGAAATAGGAACCGCACGTCTTATTATATTTCAGCAGAGAAAAAGAAGAAATCGAGCCAGGCCGAACGCGAGAAATTGTCCACTTCCGAGCGACGTGAGCCATGACGTTGTCCGACAGGACCTCTGCTTTGTCCTGCATCCATGCGTTGAATTTAACCATGCCACCATCACGTCCTCCTTCTTCGTTTCATAACGCAGCCGCGACACGCATGGAAAACACGAGAGCCTCCCCTAGTTTGTGATGGAACAAGCGAGAGAGCCACAGACCGCGAAATGAGGTTGCACTGACCTGAAATCCCTCGCTTACCACGGAACGCTTCTCGTTGCCGGTGATTTCGGGTCTCGTGTGGTTTTCCGGTCGGTGTTCACCCTTTTGAATATTCCTCTCCTTTTGGCATATCATCATTAAAAACAATGGATAAAATCTGATAAGGCTTTAAGGCAGGTGAATTCAAGTTGGTTTCGAAGTCTCCTCATCATTGGTGGCGCATCGACTCTGGAAAAACCGGGGTAGACTTAGAGAGAGAGAGAGAGAGAGAGAGAGAAACGTTTCGGGGGAACGCTATGAGCATTTCAACTTCTGCAGCAGCAGAAACGAAACGTTTTCTTTTTTCTCTGGACGAGCTCTTTCAGGGAACTCTTCTATGAAATAAAGGCTAGAAGAAAGGTGTCGCCTTTGGACCATTTAAGGTATGCCCAGTAAAATCGTGCATTGGGTTCTTTTTCTATTTCTGTGTCATTAGGAATGTTAAAGAAAATCTGGGCAACATCTGTTTGCTAAACTTCTGATAAATCCGACAGATGTTGAGGGACTTTTCTTCTTCTTCTTCTTCTTTTAAGGATTTTATGAAACTACAAAGTGCAGACCGGCCACTTTGGTCTTTCCCTCTCTCTGTCTCTTCCGTGTTATGACAAAGTTTCGCATGCATATATAACTAGCGATCCATATATGTACTTGTTTCCGCCAAGAAGAGTGCAATCTGGTATTTTTATGGCTCATTTGGATTAAGGAGGTTTTTATTAGTTTTGCTGTTGTGGCCTTTTTCTTTTTGTAATTTTTCAGATTTCAGTTCCATCAAGATATTGAAATGTTTGTCTCTAATTGAGTGGTCCTTCTTTTGCGCATAACAGTGTCCAAAGGCAGGAAGAGAGGAAGTAGAAGATGATGGGCAATCTATGGGATGTGTTTTGCGGGGAATCTGACTGCACAGATGCAGGCGGAGGAGGTTGCACGCCCAGTTTTTTGTCATTCGGTCATCCTTTCACCTGTATCAACCACATCCTCGTCATTTGCTACACCATTGTTCTATTGGTCTTGCTTTTGTTCAGTATGATCCAGAAGTCATCATCAAAGTCAGTCCATGCTGCACCTCGGTATCTGAGGCTACCGCGATTGCAAATAGCATCGGCCATAGTGAATGGCTCTGTCGGAATAATATACCTAGGTTTGGGCATTTGGATTTTGGAAGAGAAGCTGAGACAAATGCAGACTGCTTTACCCCTCAACCGGTGGTTAACGGCTGTTTTTCAAGGTTTCACGTGGTTGTTAATGGGCTTCATTGGTAGTCTTCAGATGAGACATCTCCCAAGAACACCATTGCGGCTAGTGGCCATTCTCGCCTTCTTGTTTGCAGGTGTACTCTGCATTTTGTCTGTGTTCACCGCGATAACAAGGGAAGAAGTCTCTCTTAGGATAGCTTTGGATGTCCTTTCATTCTTTGGAGCATCTCTGTTGTTATTTTGTGCTTATAAGGGATATGAAGATCTTGATAAGGACAATGCTACAAATGGAGGCGATCTATATACTCCACTGACTGGAGAGGCCAATGGTAGCAACAAAGCCAATGCAATTCCACAAGTTACTCCATTTGCTAAAGCTGGATTCTTCAGCAGAATGTCATTTTGGTGGTGTAACTCTCTGATGAGAAGAGGGAGAGAGAAGACCCTCGAGGAAGAAGATATTCCAAAGTTGCGGGACGTTGATAGAGCAGAAAGTTGTTATGCGTCATTCTTGGAGCAACTGAACAAACAAAAGATAGCAGAACCTTCATCGCAACCATCTATTTTGAGGACCATAATTCTATGCCAGTGGAGAGAGATCATCATATCTGGGTTCTTCGCACTTCTGAAAATTCTCACTGTTTCTGCCGGTCCCCTGCTTCTCAATGCCTTCATTGAGGTTGCTGAGGGAAAAGAAAGCTTTAAGCACGAAGGTTATGTGTTGGCGATCTCTCTCTTTTTTTCAAAGTCTTTGGAATCTTTAGCTCAAAGGCAATGGTACTTCAGGAGCAGACTTATCGGTCTGCAAGTGAGGTCCTTGCTATCAGCAACCGTTTACAGGAAGCAGTTGAGATTGTCCAATGCCGCTCGGCTGATGCATTCGGGAGGTGAGATTATGAATTACGTGAGTGTTGATGCTTATAGAATTGGAGAATTTCCTTTTTGGTTTCATCAGACATGGACAACAAGCCTCCAGCTCTGCATTGCACTTGTAATTCTATTTCGTGCTGTGGGGTTGGCAACAATTGCGTCTTTGGTAGTTATAATTATTACAGTGTTTTGTAATACACCCCTTGCAAAGTTGCAGCATAAGTTCCAAACGAGACTTATGGCAGCACAAGATGAGAGGCTGAAGGCTTGTTCTGAGGCTTTAGTGAACATGAAAGTCCTGAAATTATATGCTTGGGAAGTTCATTTTAAGAATGTCATTGAAAGCTTGAGGATGGTGGAATACAAATGGTTATCAGCTGTGCAGCTACGGAAGGCATATAACGGTCTTCTTTTCTGGTCCTCACCTGTTTTGGTTTCAGCTGCCACATTTGGGGCTTGTTATTTCCTAAACATTCCTCTGCACGCTAGTAATGTTTTCACGTTTGTGGCTACTTTGCGCCTTGTTCAGGACCCAATCCGATCTATTCCTGATGTGATTGTTGTGGTAATTCAAGCAAAGGTTGCATTTACACGAATTGTGAATTTTCTTGAGGCTCCAGAGCTGCAGAATTCAAACGTCAGGCAGAAGAGAAACTTCAAGAAAGTAGACCACACAATCATCATAAAGTCGGCAAATTTCTCTTGGGAAGGGAATTCACCGAATCCCACTCTTAGGAACATCAACCTTGAGGTCAGGCCTGGTGAAAAAGTCGCTATATGTGGAGAAGTCGGTTCAGGAAAATCAACCCTTTTGGCAGCAATTCTAGGAGAAGTTCCAAATACTCAAGGAACTGTAAGTTTTAAATATTCTCCTTATTTTTGATGTGCTCTAAGAACATCCTTTGATGGGCCTTAAAAAGATTAATTCCAATGGCCCCAAGTAGAATTTTATCCCTCGGTAATGTTTCAATCCCAAACGTTCTTAATGCTACCAATTCCCATTTTTCAAGTTGAGTGTTTTCATTTGATGCTAATATACTTGTCCACTTAATTTTCAGATTCATGTTTATGGGAAGATCGCGTATGTTTCTCAGAACGCATGGATCCAGACCGGAAGCATACAAGAAAACATTTTATTTGGTTCTGTAATGGACAGTCGGCGTTACCAAGAGACGCTTGAGAGATGCTCATTAGTGAAAGATCTAGAGTTGCTTCCCTATGGTGACCTCACTGAAATTGGTGAAAGAGGAGTTAATCTCAGTGGTGGCCAGAAGCAGCGGATTCAACTTGCTCGTGCTCTCTACCAAGACGCGGATATATACCTGTTAGATGACCCTTTCAGTGCTGTAGATGCACATACAGCTACCAGCCTATTTAATGTAATTATTTTATATTCCGATTTGCTGCAATATTTGCAATGTCTCAACCATCTGATCAAATCTGTCCTGCATTTTTTTTGCAGGAGTACATTATGAGAGCACTTTCTGGGAAGACAGTCCTACTAGTGACTCATCAAGTTGATTTCCTTCCCACATTTGATTGTGTCCTGGTTAGTATATTTTCATTGTCTCAATCTGAAGCTGTTGACTTCCACTCAAATTATCAGTTGTGATATTTTTCTTTGTTCTTTGTCATTTTTAGACAGTGACTTTTGCATTCTTTCTTGTGCAAAATCAAACTTACCTTTGTAAGTTTGTCGCATACCCATGTGAAGAGACCTTACTAACAATTATCATAATGACAGTTGATGGCAGATGGAGAAATAAAGCGAGTAGCTCCTTACCATGAGTTGCTCTCCTCTAGCCAAGAGTTTCAAGACCTTGTCCATGCCCACAAAGAGACTGCTGGATCTGAAAGACTCGCTGAGGTTACTTCTTCCACAAAACAGGGAGCATCCTTGCAAGAGATTAAGAAGACATACTTAGGGAAACAACAGAAAGCACCAAAAGGCAGTCAATTGATCAAACAAGAGGAAAGGGAGATTGGAGACACGGGGTTTAAACCTTACCTACAATATCTGAATCAGAATAAAGGCTATATATACTTTGCTATGGCCAGTCTTTCTCATGTTATGTTTGTGGCTTGTCAAATATCTCAAAACTCTTGGATGGCGGTGAATGTGGACAATCCTCAAGTTAGCACATTGCGTTTGATTGTGGTTTACTTGGTGATTGGGTTTTCATCCACACTGTTTTTGCTGTCTAGATCGCTCTCTGTTGTTGTTCTTGGCCTTCAGTCGTCAAAATCTCTCTTTTCTCAGCTGCTAAACTCCCTCTTCCGTGCACCAATGTCTTTCTATGACTCAACACCCCTGGGGAGGATACTTAGCAGGGTAAGCATCTCGAAAAGTTATTATGGAGAGTGAAAGGCATTTGCCAAACTCATGTGTATATAAATTCGTCCCCCTCGTGCAGGTCTCCTCTGATCTCAGTATTGTGGATATCGATGTGCCATTCAGTTTCGTTTTTGCTGTGGGAGCAACAACCAATACATATTCTAATCTTGGAGTACTTGCAGTTGTTACGTGGCAAGTCCTTTTTGTGTCGATACCAATGATATATTTTGCAATTCGGTTACAGGTAAACTTATGACTCGGTGACAGTTGCTGCAGTTCTGCAATACTTCAGTTGGCAGTAAAGAATCGTGATAAGAGCAATTAGTTTTGTTTTTCAACTAATGCGGATTGGATACATCTTTGTTGTTCCAGTGGCGTTGTTTGTTCCTAAATATGAGTAAATCCAAAAATAAATTAATGGTATGGTCAGTTAAAAGCCATTGTGGGCAAAGTCATCCAAGAAAGATTTGATTTTGAGAACACTTTCACATCAAGAAAAGAGGGAATCTTCAGTAAAATTTAATAGTTGCCTAAAATGGTCACATAGGAACCTGCATTCTTTTGCAAGCATTTGATTCTTCAACTGAACTTTACAAGATCACAAGTCTGAATACGAATGCTACAAAATAGAAGGAATATTTTGTGGATTCAACATTTTATCACACTGAAGAGATGTGGACTCAGTTCCTAATGCAAGCTGAAGTCTGATTAGGAACTTTGACTTGCTGAGTGAAGTTGTAAATTGATGCTCATCCGACAATGTTCTGCTTTCACATGGTGGCATGACTCCTTTTATGACATTGTCATTTCATGTTGCATATGTTTTTCACTGGATATGTTAAGGTGTGTGCGTGCATTTTTTTCCGTCTGGAACCTAATCGAACTTGAACTTGGTCAACAGAGATACTATTTTTCATCTGCGAAGGAGTTGATGCGACTTGATGGCATAACCAAGTCTTATGTTGCAAATCATCTTGCTGAGTCAGTGGCAGGGGCAATGTCAATTAGAGCTTTTGAAGAGGAGGAAAGGTTCTTCAGAAAGAACCTGAAACTCATTGATGAGAATGCTAGTCCCTTTTTCCACAGTTTTGCAGCCAAAGAATGGTTGATACAGCGTCTAGAAACACTTAGTGCTACCGTTCTGTCCTCTGCCGCACTATGCATGGTTTTGCTTCCTCCAGGAACATTTAGCCCTGGTCAGTAAAAGTCTTTGATCTTTCTTTATTATGAACAAGCATTTATATTTTATGGTTAGTCAATTGGAATTTGACGGAAGATAGATCAATTGACTAAAATTTTGTTGTGGTTGCCCCTATGTTGTAACAGGTTTCATCGGAATGGCATTGTCTTATGGTCTTTCCCTGAACATGTCCCTCGTCTACTCGATTCAAAACCAATGCACTCTAGCGAATCATATAATATCAGTGGAGAGGCTTAACCAGTACATGCACACACCAAGCGAAGCCCCTCTCCTGATAGAAGAAAACCGACCTCCTGCCAACTGGCCATCTTTGGGGAAAGTCGAGATTGTCGATCTGCAGGTAGACTTTTGCTCCCGCTGTTTAGATTATTGAATGAAAACAGTCAGATCACTGAATCTTAATGCAAAACAGATAAGGTATAGGCCCGATACGCCCCTTGTTCTTCGAGGGATCAGTTGCACTTTCGAAGGAGGGCATAAAATCGGCATTGTGGGTCGAACTGGCAGTGGGAAGACGACCTTGATTGGTGCTCTATTCCGTCTAGTGGAGCCTGCAGGAGGGAAAGTTCTTGTAGATGGTGTTGATATCACTAAGATTGGACTTCACGATCTCAGGTCACGGTTCGGGATTATACCTCAAGAGCCCACTCTTTTCAATGGGACAGTGAGATATAACTTGGACCCCTTATCTCAACACACTGACCAAGAAATTTGGGAGGTAAACCCTGTTTCTCTTCGTCCTGGAATACATGTGTTAGAAACTATTGATGTGTCCAACTCGAGGTAATGCACGTAAACAGGTTCTTGGGAAGTGTCAGCTCCGAGAATCGGTTCAGGAAAAACAAGAGGGACTGGACTCCATGGGTAAGGCTCTATGTTGAAGCCATGAACTTGCCTTCTTGATAGTGCTTCGAGTGAAAAACTTATCACGGCCACGCTTCATTTTTCAGTTGTGGAAGATGGGTCGAATTGGAGCATGGGGCAACGGCAATTGTTCTGCTTGGGCCGTGCACTTCTGAGGAGAAGCCGGATACTGGTGCTCGACGAAGCCACTGCATCGATAGACAATGCAACTGACATGATTTTGCAGAGAACCATTCGTGCCGAATTTGCTGATTGCACTGTGATCACCGTGGCTCACAGAATACCGACCGTAATGGACTGCACAAAGGTCCTTGCCATTAGTGATGGTGAGTTCCTCTACCTAAGCTTAGTCTTCACTTAGATTGATCCACTGGAAAACAACGATCCAACATCAATTTTTCGGATAAAAATTTCATATTTCTTCGTTTCATCGAGGCGGTTTCTGGCATTGCAGGCAAGCTAGTGGAGTACGATGAGCCAATGAAGCTAATGAAAAGAGAGGACTCGCTGTTTGGGCAGCTAGTTAGGGAATACTGGTCGCACTCGAACGCTGCGGAGACCCTTTGAAGCAAAATTCGGGTTCCTCGTGAAGCATTCTCTGGTTCCCCTTCTGGGGTGTTTAAGCAATCAGGAGGAGGGACTTTTGACTAGATTGTTCAATTGTACAATAATGCGGGGGTGGAGTAGAAGAGGAGAAACATTAGGTGGATTGATAGTTCTGTCTTGTCTTTTGTGTATCAGGTATCAAGCAACTATGCTCTCTATGAATGAGCAATAGGCAATGGGTAAAGAGTACCCACCGGAAAGTAGCTCTGCAGTGTCCCTAGCTCTCTCTCCCTCTCAGCCAAGAGAAGACACAGATAATCCTCTCGTCCGCCCACGAACACGTCCCATCTTCTGAGTCTCCACCATGAAGTCGCTGGTGGTTGCCCCAAGCAGCATGCATGTGTCAAGGTTCCGGGGTTTTCAAGGCGCAATGTACCGAGAAATAATCCAAGGTAATGGAATTGAACTCCTAAAGCTTAGGGTTCCTTGAAAAGTGTACATCTGTATGCAAGCTATTTTTTGTATTTAATGGGGTAGATTTTACTCTTATGTTTAGGAGGGTAGGCAGTAGGTGAGTGAATTTCCACTGTTTGATCAAGAGATGAACATTGGTAGTAATTAGAAGATACCGCACTTTTATATCTAAACACTTTCTCTTTCTTTGGTCTCGAGTGAGTTAATAAGCGGCCCAATGAACTAATACAAAACCGAATCGCAAAAGTTATAGCACATCATTTTCTCAACATTTCTGCTCCCTTTCTGGAAATTTGTTGGCACCACGCTGGAACGTACGTATGACTCCATTGACATGGCAAGAAACCGCACTCTAAGAATGTGATGTAACATTTGGGCCCAAAGAGTAAAATTAAAGAACCTAGTGGTTGGGCCAGTGACTAGAGGCCCAACTCAGCTCCTCCTCAGGCCCAATAAACTTCAAGAGGTCTCCTTTTTCTTCCTATTTCTGAAGCCTTCATGTGATTCAAGAATAGAAGGAAAAAAAAAACATTGATTGATGCCACAGCACGTCCTTTGCGTGTGATTGGTAAAGTGTTTCTTTGTTGTTTTTGTTAGGGCTAGATAGATCACTTAGAGGGGGTGGTGAATAGGTGAATAAGTAGAATAAAATAAATTCAAACAATTTTGCAACACAACTTCTTACCATGGGCCGAAAAACTATCAAATCTTACCAATGTGCAAATAACCTTAATAAAAATAAAATTTAGAGAGTAAAAAGAATATTGCACATAAACAATTATAGTGATTTGGCTTTGGGAAGCTTACGTCTACTCTCTCATGTCCACTCTCTTGTGTTGATAGCTTGGATTTCACTAGATCAATTTATTATAGGTTATAAGATCTAAGTAATGA
The DNA here is from genome assembly GCA_017140255.1 of Eucalyptus paniculata subsp. matutina. Classification (NCBI taxonomy): domain Eukaryota; kingdom Viridiplantae; phylum Streptophyta; class Magnoliopsida; order Myrtales; family Myrtaceae; genus Eucalyptus; species Eucalyptus paniculata. The sequence goes on from CM029435.1 coordinate 48,851,076, forward strand.
ATACTCAAGTTCATGTGGAAAATTGTCCAAAAAGTCTTAAACCTATTACACTTTTACCAATTTAGTTCTAAACCTTTTAATTTTGCCAATTAAGTTCTAAACATTTTCACTTCTTGCCAATTTAGTCCATCCGGCCAATTTTGGTGGGAAAATCTGACGTGGACGCCGGCGGTGCCACATAGGATTGCCGGAGCTGACGTGGACAATTTTAAATAATTTTTTGAATTTTTTAATTATTTTTTCTATTTTTTCCTTTTTTTTTTTTTTTTTTTTTTTGGCTTTCTTGGCCTTTTCCGAGTGGCTAGCCATCGGTCACGGCTAGCTAGCTGGCCTCGCCCACCACAGGCGAGGCTCAGCCGACCGAGGAGGAGCCCTCGCCGAGGTGCGGCCCGGCGAGGCCGACCCTCACCCAGGCCAGGGTGGCCTTGCCGGGCGTCGGTTGGGCGACGGCGACGCCAAGAGAGGCCGCCCTGGCATGGGCAAGGGCCGGCCTCGCCGGATCCGGGCTGAGGGGAGCTCTCGTTGGGGCTCGCCCTCGCCCAGGCAAGCGTCGGCCTTGCCCAGACCAGATTTGGTGAGGCCGGCCCTTGCCCCTGGCAGGCGATGAGCAAGATGTCGTTGTTTGCTCAATGCAAAATCGTTGTCGTCGCCATTGCTCATCGATGATTCCTGCTCTCGCTCGTCGCCGGCCAGGGGTGAGGGTTGGCCTTGCCAAATCTAGTTTGGGCAAGGCCGACGCTTGCTTGGGCGAGGGCTCCCCTTGCCAGATTTGGCGCTCGTCGGGCCGCGCCTGGGCGAGGGCTCCCTCGCTCGGTTGGGCCTCGCCTTGCCCGGCTGGGCCTCGCCTATGGTGAGCTAGGCCAGCCAGTTGGCCATCGCTTGTGGTTGGTGGCCGGCCACCAAAAAAGGCCAAGAAAGCCAAAAAAAGGGAAAAACAGAAAAAAAAAAATTCAAAAAATTATTTAAAAATTGTCCATGTCAACTTCGGTAGTCTTACGTGGCATCGCCGACGTCCACGTTAGCATTTTTCAGCCAAAATTGGCCGGATGGACTAAATTGGCAAGAAGTGAAAATGTTTAGGACTCAATTGACAAAGTTAAAAGGTTTAGGATTGAATTGCAAAAGTATAATAGGTTTAAAACTTTTTGGACAATTTTCCCCAAGTTCATGTGACGAATTCCTCACACGCTCTCAACCTCTAAAAGATTATAGAGTATAGCTCTCAGAGATGAATGTTTATGATTGAAGATCACTAAAAACTTAGGAATTATAAACTTCAAAATTTCAGCTATATCTTCCTCTCAGCATCTCGACCTTCTTATATAATCATTTGTATCCAAATTGACTGTTGAACATTTCCTTAGAGGATTGCTCAGCCAATCTACCCGTTGGACTTGAACATTGTCAGAAGATCTTATTACTTCAAGGTTGCCGAGATTGAAATCTATTGTTGATTCTGCTGCCCATAAAGCAGACAAAGTTTCCTTAAGATGAGTGCTTCAATTGGAAATAGGATTTTGCCTTTGTGGATTGATTTATCCAAGACTTGCTAAATTCCATCTTGAGAGATCATATTTGATATTCTTTCCTCTTTGGATAGATCTTCTTAATTATAACAAGAAATACACCAATTTTCTGGCCTTTGCACGAGGATTGTCTTCTAGAATAATATCCTGATAACCGAATAAAAAATATATGAATTACTCCAAAGATTTAGAGTTTGATTCTCTAAGTTTGATGAGTAACAGTTTTTCCTTGTGCTAGTTAGTTATTGTTCTAGGAATCAAAACCGTTGCCCTAGCTGTGTTGGCTTCGCCAATGATGCTCCGAACTGAGGTTAAGCTGTTCAATGGTGATAATTAGTCCCTCAAATAGGGTTTTACAGATTGTGATTGAACCTCCTGTTTAAGAGAGATCGATTTTTTTGAAATTACTCATGCTGTACAGTAACCCAACGAAGAGCATTTCGTGCAAAATTTCATCTGTTGTAGATTGGATTTTGGCCTGGTAAAACTTAGTCCTTTTAATATTTAAAAAAGCGCTCTCTTTTTTTTTTACAATGAATTTTTTTGAATCGAAATTCAATAGAGAGAGATACAATATGATAAGTTCATTGGGCAAGTGACTGTTTGTCGCGTGAGTAATTGTACTTGAGATCTTTTGTCAACCTATAATTAACATTTTGACATCAAAATAGCATTGCTTGGTCGAGTTTTGATATTGCTGTTTGTTGATAAGATTTCAATCGGCTTGAGATAACTTTCGTCGTTTGGTGAAGACTTTTTCAGGTGAGAGGCGCTTATCTATTCTATAAATTTGCAAACTTATATCTTGAAAGTAGTAGAGTTTGATATAGTATGAGTTATGAAAGATCATATTTCTTTCATAAGTTGGATCGAATTTTTACTACCATTTTAGTGAGTCGAAAAGGCATTGTAAAGCATTATTTGAAATAATTGAAATAATCATATTTGCGAATGTCTTGACTAAATGCATTGTGAAGGGAATTGCCAAAGGTTACAGATATTGATTTGTGAAATGCCTTAAATTTGATTGTCAGAGTTCATATAATTCAATTTATGAAACCAGTGCATGAGAAGATTTGATTTGTGAGTTATTCGAACATGAGTTTAAGTTTGACACTTATTATTGTTGTATTATGAACCCATCGAGGGGTTTTGTGGGTATGCAAACTATTTTCAGGATAATCTTATGGTTCGAGCCACCGACAATATAAGTGGAGACCTAGCCAACAAGAATCTTGGTAGCCTTTGTCATGGGATATTAAGCATGATGATGGTTAGATATTGAACATTAGATTGATCAATGAAATGGATCATTGATGTATAATTTGATAGAGATTAATCAATGAAATTTATCATTGATGTCTTTTTAATTTAATTTTATTGTTGATTGATCTAATACGTATATACCTTTATCGAAATGATATAACTCTTTTTTTTATATTGTTCCTGTATTGGGATTTGGGATATTGAGTCATGGTATTGACTTTTTAAATGTGTATATTGGATATTTGATTTGCTCAAAAGAGATATGTATTATCTAATAAGTTGTGGTTGCTCATCCTATTCATCTTAAATGTTTCTAAAATTTCTTCTGCTAGTCACAAGCAGAATGAAAACGCTATAAATGGGGAACTTTTGATAGTGGGGTTTCTGGATTGTGTTTGAAGTTACCTTTTTCGGATGGAAAGACGGTGGTGTGATTCCTTGATGTAATATTTGTTTAGTACAAGCAGCTAGTGAATGGTGAGCCTCCGTTTTTAGGTAATGACCATAATGGACATGAGACTGAACCCAACGTGGAAATTTTAAGTCTTGAAGTGAAAGCATTTAGAGCATGCCGAGCGCATGAACAGTCCATTTCGAGTCCCCACGAGTGCCGACAGTATTGGATCAAGCTGTCATCCGCATAAACAAAATAAGTGCTCGTCTTAAGTGCCAGATTTGACGCTTAATGACATGATTATCAGCGAATAATTGTCGGGATCTTCAGCTCGCCAGGTGGCGGATTCAGTCTCCCGTGACACGACGTCTGTCTCAGAAACGGCGGAGAGTGGGGAACGCACGAGCAGCTCTGTTGGGCCGTGGTTGGAGTTGCTTTCCCATCATTTACAGGGTCGTCTGCTTCCGAATGAACGAGACGTCTTTGTCTCGGAATGCATGTGTGCATCTGCGTGAATGGCGGAATATGGAGATGCACATAGAAAATATTCCGCCGGCTCGCTCCGTTCCAATCGCATCCGCGGTCGAGAGTCGGAAAAATCATCAGATCAGATACAATGGGCGCGTTTGGTAACGTTTGTTAAAAAATTGTTAGAAAATTGAAATAGAAAAAAAGTGTTTACGTTAGGGGAACGATTTTTGGCCGAAAAATGCGTTTGATAAACTTATTAGGGAATAAAAAAACGAATAAAAACAGCGTTTGGTAAATTTATATTCTTTTTTTTTTTTTTTTAATTTTTTAATATTTTTATTTTATTTTTCATTTTTTCCTTTCTTTTTTATTTTTTCTTCTTTTCTAGTAGCCTCGCCCAGCCACAGTGAGGCTTGCCGGCTCCCGGCTAGGCCGAGCCTTGCTGTGGTTGGGCGAGGCTCGGCCTCGCCGAATCTGGGCGAGCTCGAGCTCGTCCAGCCAAGACGAGGCCAAGCCTCGCTTGCGTTGGTGACGTTCGACCTCGCCGGGGGCCAGCGATGCTTCGGCGAGGTCGCCGACCCTCGATGGCGTCGCCGACTCCGACGAGGTCACCGACCCTCGATGGTTTCGCTGGCCAAAGAAGAAAAGAAGAAGAAAAGAGGAGAGAAAAAGAAGAAGAAAAAGTGTTTACGGATAAGTGTTTTTAAGCGTTAAACAATTTTTTTTTTTTTTATTTTGTTTTTTTTGTGTTTAACTAAAAATCTAATTTTGAACAAAAATGTAAAGAAACGTGTTTTTTTTTTTGTTAGAACAAAAAAAACAAAATTTCTGTTCATAAAAAAAAAAAAAAGAACGAAAACATGCAAGCCCAATAATTCTCCTGATGCGAAGTCTCCACAGCCCTTCAGATCTGTCTCTTTCTACATTATTTTTTCAACCTCCCACTTTCTCTGGAATTGAGGTCTAGATTGAGCCATCGGTTTCCCGGCCCGACTCATCGCCCGCGTCTTTTGTTGCGTTTCGGTTGGACTGGTATCTTGTTCCTCCTTTCATTTTCTTTGTCCTGCATTAAGCTGTCGTGAATTTTCCATGAAACCTGCTCTCTAAATTTGAAAAATATCTTCTGAAAACGAATTCTTGTATTGCTCACTGAAATGACAAAATATTTTCATCGTCTACATAGATGTTTAAGCATAAATTGTTAACGATAATGAAAATATATTTTATTCTCAGCGATTATTTTAAGAGATTTTTTTTTTAAATCATTTAAAATCATTTATTTTTTGTAAAATCTTCTCCTAGGTTAACGGGGAAGGAGAAAGTTCAGAGCGACGGGCTCGAGAGTCAAATAGCGACGGCCTATGGTGGCCAATGTCGTATGCAACTTTTTGCTTGTTTCTAATTATTAGCACTCGAGATTGTTTCACTTAATTGAGCGGATCCTCATGTGTGCTTACATCAGTGCACCATTGCACTCTTTTACACGTATATTATCATATATTATATTATTAATCCGAACAAAAGTGCCCCGCCCAACAACTCCCATGGACATGTTTGTAATAATTGGAAATGATTGCATTAGAGATACTGCAGAATTACTTGAAAAAAAACGTTTTTGACGCGATTCGATGCATGTGGACTCGATTCTAAGCATGTGTTTGCGGCTAGACTTGATTGAGTAAAAAAGTTTGACCTAACTTTAATATCAAAATTTTCATCGGCGTGTTGATTTTAACTTGATTGATGTTTTGGAGGAATCAAACTCGTATATGTGTCCTTTTGATCTAGTAGGTATGGAGATCTTGACTTGAGCAAGTGATTGTTTACCTACGCGCTCATAGTTAGTAAAGTTTAGCTATCAGTATCAGGGAAATCATTTTTCTTAGAAGTTTAACCTGTTAAGAAACGAATTAACATTATACTCACAACACGTGTACCTATAAGATGATAGCATTCAGCACAACACATGACATATAATTAATCACATCAATGGGATATTTGTAAAATAGGAAAACATGTAAAAATAACAAATAGGAGAAAATTTGAGAGGCTGTTTCGCAAGATGTGAGCATCTGTTTGGACATGTTGGCCCTATTTCTTACAAATTTCTTGTTAGTCCTTCGTCATGAATTAATATGAATTATTGTCGCCATAATAGATATTAATTACAATTTCCCGTTTTGTTGCATGCTCCTCCATTTCTTTTGTTTCGTAGTGAGATAGAGAAGTATACAAGAGTAATCTTGGATGCACAAAGAAAATTCGGAACTTTTACAAAGAGCTTACATACAAAAAGCTCTATAAAAACAATATTGACATCAAGACAATAATGAATTCTGTTAGAACAAATTATAACCATAACATAAAATTAAGCCGATAGGTGGAATTTGATTAATGTGAATGGACGCACAGGTCAAAGGGACAGAATCTGGCTTTGTTACCATATTAAAAAATTCAATTTAAAATTTTAAGTTGATAGGTTTAGAAAGACTATATATAAAAAGAGTATATAAACTCCATTGTCATATGACGTGAGATGTTTTAACATAAATGAAAGTTCGCAAAATGAAATTTTAAATTACTGATGCATTTTAAAAATTACCATCATCACTTAAAATTACCGTACATATTTAAATTTTGCTTATGGCTTTTTAGGATATTCGATTAAAGAGTGATTTTCATTGGACGACTATATGCTTAGTCAATGAAGAGCTATCTTAATGAAAGATAAGTCAAGGGAACTACGTGTTTCGTATGTAAAAATTATAGGGCTTATGACAACCAAGAAAACATAACTGGAGTCTTAGGCCGTGCGCCTCTTTTCCATTTTAGAATGTTAATCTGTATCCTCCGCAATTGACAAACCTAGATGCAAGGCAATTGAACCTATGTTTTAAGGAACATAACTGCGATAATTCATCAATATATAAAAATGTGATTGACAAGAGAAGCAGAGAGATATTCACATACAAGACTGCAACGAAACTCTGTTGTGAAGTGTCGTTCAAAAGCTTCATGCGCATTAGTTGCTTAATGATGATACATAACACATGTAAATAATCACGGAAAGAGGAGAGAGACATAAAAAACCAACGCGTGAGGTTTGTATTGAATATTGTGTAGAAACGGGAAATTGACAGCCGGTCTAAAAGTTTAATCGTTAATACAATTGTCTGTATATAAATTATTTATTACTAACACAAAAAAGTGCCTAAGTCCTTGACCGTCAACTTGGACTGGATAACACCAAGCAAAACATGATTATGGTATTTGTTAAGTCCTTTTGGGAAGTAACTATAGGTGATGGACGAAGGCGATGAGGAACTACCGACATATGATGTAAGAGAAAATTACTGAGTGTCAAGTTACACGGCATTGGTAAGTGAAACTTGGTTTAGTTGAATGAAGAACAAGAGTTAAAGTGAAGATCAATGAATCAAGAACGAGATAAGCGTTCAAGTCTTAAAGCCAACAATTGTGGCTGCAATCATAATGACCCATTCAATCGTGAAGCCAGCACGATCACCGATTAGTAAGAGTCATGAATCTTGAAAGCCAACAATAATAATGACCGAGAAACATAGGCCGTTATATCCGTCGTAAAGAGGGATTGCAAGCTATGGAAGAAATCATTGACATAGGATAAGTGAATAAGGCCATGATCATCAAATACCTGGGTCTTTTGGTAACCATTTATAATTACATGTTGCCGAATTCTAGGAATCATGTGTAATGTTATTGGTTGTAACTGTTGTTAACCGTCACTAGTATTTATAAATGTTAGGATTATAAATTGAGTAAGGAATCATCAATCAATCACCGAACATCAATTGTTCAATTTTTTATCTTCCCATTATCTTTATGTTTCAATATCATTTTACTTGATTGGCCATGATTGCCTTTGATATTTATACCTTTAATTTTCTCGTCAATTGGCGCTTCTTGTCCAAAATCAACAAAGGACCTTTTACATTAATCCACATTTTGAAATGTGCTTTGTTGACGTAATAACAATCCGGCACCACGAATTGGGAATGAAGTTGCAACACGCTCTGAATCCTCAACCATTAACCATACGGCAAAAGAAGGCTGATGCGAAGGGGTGGATCTTCTCCGACATCTCACTGAAGAGCAGTTGAGAAAAGTTGCACCGAATCCTCATAGGATGACCACCATGAGAAAGTTGTTTGAGGAGCGGCAAAATGATTCGGCTAATCATATTGTCGATCAAATGTCCGAGTGATTAAGTCGATGGTCATGATGCTGTAAATGACGCCTTGTCCAAGTTGGAAGCATTCAATTTACCAATAGAAGGAAGTTCTGGGGAGCCAAGGTATGTTCTCAGCTCTTCTTTTTATCGTAATGTAGGCTGTACTAGTCAACACTCCCCATAATAAGTAGGCAAAGACTTAGGTTCTCAAGCCAAAGTCCAACAAATGGAGTAACCCTAGTTAAGAGAATCAAACCTGAGTAAGTTCTTAAAAAGCTCAAAGGGAAAAAAGGGATGGGAAATCCCCTGCAATGTCACTCCCGTATTCCCTATTTTTCGGGAAGATAAAAATATATAGGGAATTTGGAGATCTCACGGTGATGAAGGTAGACACCACGTTAGGATTTCGGTTTTGACTACCGTCGGGTAGACATGTATAATAACCCTCTATGTCGGGGGTAAGTGAGTGTGGGTGAAAGGCTCACGTGCCTAAGGTATTGTCACTGAACCAATAGGCTGGTGTTGTACCCCTGGTTCAGTTACAGTGCCGTCAAGTCGGGTTGATAGACATCCTAATCCAATGCTTGAAGCTAAATATACTAGGCTAGCAATCAATATAGCACCATTAAATGCTACTGCCCCTACTAGACCAAACTCATCAATCATTATAGAAATAGGAAATCCAATAACACCAACATTATTACCCTAGTAGAATAGCACTAATGATCGAAGAATTCAAGCACCATTTAGGACTGAAAGGGTATTGTAAGGCTTGTATACAAGAAACCTTATCTTGAATGAATGAATCGACAACAGACCTACTCTAGAGGATTCAAAATCCTTGATTAGGGCAAACATTATTTAGATGATGTCATTTAGGTCAAATAATATTGCGTTTACTTTGTTGATGAGTCACATTAGACTATTTAAATTAAAAAAAATCACCATGTTAGATTTTTTGGTAATTTTCTATAAAAGTGGTGCTTAATTGATCTATCGGAAATTTTTAATATTGACATAAACCTGCACTCGTAGTGTTATCTTTTTTCAAAAAATTTCCTTAATTAGAAGAACGATTGTGAAGAAAAAGGTGATAGCCTCAACAAATACCACGTGAGATTTGATCCAACAACCTGTCGGAATTGACGTAAGGCGTGATGTCACGAAATCAGGATTAGTCTCCTCTTGTAGGAAGAAAAAAAGAGTGGAGAGCGCCCGGCGTATGATGCAGACAAGACGGCCAGTGTCGTAAATGAGATTTTGTTTGTTTCTATTGATTGGAACTCAGCGACTGTTTCCCCTAAATTTTTTTTTTTTTTTTGTCTTAGACTTCCCTCCCCTAATTGAGAGGACGGACGCAGTTGCATTGATATCAGTCCTTCGTTGCACGTGTTTACGGTACCATCATACATTGATAGTCAAAGCACCCTTCTCAACCACATCTTCTCAACCACATCTTCAGGACATCTTTGTCGTTATTGAAAAAATTAATATTACAAAAAAAATAAATTAATATATCTATAATAAATTAATCTAAAACTTTATATTTATAATATACATTAATTCTCATCAAATTAAATTAATACCATAAGAAACTATAAACCTAAATATTAAATCATGCTTTTATCTAATAGTTTAGGTTTTTAGAGTAGTTAGCAATGGCTTCATTAAATTTTATATGACATCAGAGTAAGAGGTTCTAAGTTCAAATTTTCTAAACCCTTGCTTTATGCTTTTAGAATAATTGGTAGTAACCCTATTAAATCTCACAAAATGGATGATAAAACCTCAAATTTGATTGTCACCTATTATTCAATTCAACAATTTGACGATAAAATTTAATGTAAATTAATGAAAGGTAAATTTATCACAAGTATATTGATTTGAAGTTTTTTATGATAAAAAATTAATATGAAGCAAATTTATCCTAAATTGATATATTCAGAGATTTTGTGACATTAGCTCTTATTGAAAATAATTGCTCTAGGCATGGTGCATGAATTGTCTACCATGATATGAGGTGGGAACGAAGGGCTCCTAACCGATGCGATCCATGTAGGCTCAACTTTTGCACATAATAATAGCTAAAATTATTCGAGTAGAAAAGCTTGGCCTAACTTCAATACTAAAATTATTGCCACGTGTGGGGCTTTTGATGTAGTGGTCATGGACATCTCAACCCGAGCACGTGATCTAGTTACCATGCTCCAATGTTAAGTAAATTATTTCATGAGCTATGTGTGCCATAGAATTAGGTGAAAACAAATGACTTTGATCCGGTACGATCTATGTGGGCTTAAGGTCTTGGTAGACGTTGGCCTATAATAATAGCTAGACTTAATCGAGTAGAAAAGCTTGACCTAAGTTATACTAAAGGTACTGCCTGATGGTCACCATGAGAAAGTTGTTTGAGGAGCGGCGAAATGATTTGGCTAATCATATTGTCGATCAGATGTCCGAGTGATTACGTCGATGGTCATGATGCTGTAAATGATGCCTTGTCCAAGTTGGAAGCATTCAATTTACCAATCGAAGGAAGTTCTTGGGCGCCAAGGTATGTTCTCAGCTCTTCTTTTTATCGTATTGTAGGTTGTACTAGTCATCACTCCCCATAATAAGTAGGCAAAGACTTAGGTTCTCAAGCCAAAGTCCAACAAATGGAGTAGCCCTGGTCAAGAGAATCAAACTAGAGTAAGTCTTTAAAAGGATTAAAGGGAAGAAACGGGCACGAAATCCCCTAAAATGTCACCCCATATTCTCTCTCCGTCGGGAAGATAAAAATAGATAGAGAATTTGGGGGTCTTACGATGATAAATGTAGACACTATGTCAGGACTTCGATTCTAACTACCGTCGAGTAGATAGGTATAGTAACCCTCTATGCTCGGGGTAAGTGAGTGTGGGTGAAAGGCTCATTGCAGAGTCAGCATGCCTAACGGCACCGTCATTGAATCGACAGGTTGGCATTGTACCTAGGCCAGCAATCAATATAGCACCATTAAATGCTATCGCCCGTGCTAGACTAAACTCATCAATCATTATAAATATAGGAAATTCAATAACACCAACATTATTACCTAGAGAGAAAGACGGCCAACCAAATACCCTAGTAGAATAGCACTAATGACTGAAGAATTCGAGCACCATTTAGGATTGAAAGGGTATTGTGAGGCCTGTATACAAGAAACCTTATCTTGAATGAATGAATTGACAACAAACCTACTCTAGAGGATTCAAAATCCTTGATTAGGGCAAACATGATTTAGATGACGTCGCTTAGGTCAAATAATATTGAGTTTACTCTATTGGCGAGTCACGTTAGACTATTTAAATTAGAATAATTATCATGTTAGATTTTTTGGTAATTTTTTTTTTTTATAAAAGTGGTGCTTAATTGATCTATCGGAAATTTTTAATATTGAAATAAACCTGCACTCGTGGTGTTATCTTTTTAAAAAAATTTCCTTAATTAGAAGAACGATTGTGAAGAAAAGGGTGATAGTCTCAACAAATACCACGTGAGATTTGATCCAACAACCTGTCGGAATTGACGTAAGGCATGATGTCATGAAATCAGGATTAGTCTCCTCTTGTAGGAAGAAAAAAAAGAGTGGAGAGGGCCCGGCGCTTGATGTAGACAAGACGGCCAGCGTCATAAATGAGAGTTTGTTTCTTTCTTTTTAGGGTTAATATCTTGAAAAACTCTAAACTAATGCACCTGTAATAAATTTACCTCAAACTATTTTTTTGATCATGAAAAACCTTAAACTAATATACATGTGACGAATTTACCCTGACTAACTATAAAAAAAAACCCTAAAATGGTACATTTATGACAAATTTACTCTAAACTAATTTATTCGACTGTAAAAAACTCTAAACTGGTAAATTTGTGACAAATATACCCTCCACTAAATTGGATCAATACAAAAAAAATTACAAAAATTGTAAATCATGACAAACAGAGCATAAAATCCCAAATTGATATATTAATCGTCCATCATGTCATTAAATTTAAAATTTGACAATAAAATTTAATAAAAACTAACATAGGGTAAATTTGTCAAGTGTACAGGTTTGGGGTTTTTGGTGGTCAAAAAATAGTTTGGGGTAAATTTGTCACAAGTGTACCAGTTTTGAGTTTTTCATGGTACTAACTCTTCTTTCTATTGATTGGAACTTAGCGACTGTCTCCCCTAAATTTTTATTTTTTTTGGTCTTAGATTCTCTCCCCTTATTGAGAAGACGGACGCGGTAGCATTGATATCTGTCCTTCACTGCACTCGTTTTACGGGACAATCATATATCGATAGTCAAAGCACCCTTCCCAACCACATCTTGAGGACATCTTTGTCGTTATTGAAAAAATTAATATTACAAAAAAATTTAAATTAATATATCTATAATAAATTTATCTAAAACTTTAAATTGATATATTTATAAATTTATAATATCCATTAATTCTCATCAAATTAAATTAAGGAAAATTTCAAATAAGGACCCGAAGTTGACCGGATTTCTCAAATAAGGATCCGAAGTGAACTTTTTGTTAGATAAAAGCACAAAAGTGGACCCGTTAATCCGAATAAGGACCCGGAGTGGTTGAATCAATTTCAAATAAAAACATGAGCTTGTTGGTCAGCCAAATATTCACTCGGGGTTGAATCAAGCATGTGACATTTCCGACGACTGGAGTTTGGGCAATTTTGTCCAAAAAAATATAGGGAAAATTAACAAATCCTAAAAAAGAAAAGAAAAAAAAAACCCTAGGTTTTCTACGGTCTCCCCATTTCTTGTACCCATCCTCTACAAAGTCAAAGACCGAAGTTCTCCCATTCCTTGTACCCATCCTCCACAAAGTTGAAAACCCAAATTCTTCGCTGGTTGAGGCATGAATTAAAAAACAAGAAGAAAACTAGATGCTTCTTTCTTTGTTTGCGGAGACCCAAATTCTCCACCGATTGAGCAAGGCGAGGAGTAACGAGAATCGAATCATGATGATGACCGGGCAGTGATTTGGTTGAGGAGCAACGGGGAGAAGAAAGAAGAAAACGTAAACATCTAAATGAATAACCTAAACTTAATTGATTTAGAATTTTCCCTTTTTTTCTAATCACAAATTTCTGACAAAATTGCCCTATTTTAATCGCTGAAAAATGTCTATCGGTGAACTAAGGTCCTCAATAGAGATTAATTTGATCATTTCGGGTCTTTATTTGACACAAAATTCACTTTGGATCCTTATTTAAAATAATGGGTCCACTTCGGGTCCTTATATGACACAAAATTTACTTTGGGTTCTTATTTGAGAAAATAGATTCACTTCGGGTCCTTATTTAGAATTTTCCCTTGAATTAATACCATAAGAAACTAACAAATTATGCTTTCTTCTAACAGTTTAGATTTTTAGAGTAGTCGGCAATTGTTTGGTTAAATCCTATATGATATCAGAGCAAGAGATTCTGAGTTCAAATTTTCTTGACCCTTACTTTAAGCTTAGGCTAAAAACCTGCGTACACATGAGGGAGACTATTAGAATATATTTATCTAATAATTTTAGATTTTAGAAGCTTTTAAAACAATTGACAGTAACCTTATTAAATCTCACAAAATGGATGATAAAACCTCAAATTCGATTGTCACCTATTATCTAACTCTGCAGTTTGAGATAAAATTTAATGTAAATTAACGAAAGGTAAATTTATTAGCAGTATATCGATTTGAATTTTTTATGATAAAAAATTAATATGAGGCAAATTTATCATAAATGGATAGATTCAGAGATTTTGTGACATTAGCTCTTACTGAAAATAATTGCTCTAGGCATGGTGCGTGAACTGTCTACCATGATATGAGGTGGGAATAAATGGCTCCTAACCTATGCGATCCATGTAGGCTCGGCTTTTGCACATAATAATAGTTAAAATTATTCGAGTAGAAAAGCTTGGCCTAACTTCAATACTAAAATTATCGCCACGTGTGGGGCTTTTGATGTAGTGGTTATGGACATCTCAACCTGAGCACGTGATCCTTTAGTTACCATGCTCCAATGTTAAGTAAATTATTTCATGAGCTACGTGTGCCATAGAATTAGGTGAAAACAAATGACTTTGATCCGGTACGATCTATGTGGGCTTAAGGTCTTGGCAGACGTTGGCCTATAATAACAGCTAGACTTACTCAAGTAGAAAAGCTTGACCTAAGTTATACTAAAGGTATCGCCTGTTGGTTGACGTGCGTACCCTTGAAGTGCCTTAACTTTGCACAAAGGGACACTTAAGTGCCATAACTTATGAAAGGTACACTTAAGTGCCAAAATCGAAGTAAAATGAATCACTTGAGTGCCAATCCGGCCAAAATCCGGCCAAAGTCCGGCCAAAACGTCGAAGTGGCATTTTTCCAACGAACCGAGCCCAAAATAACGCCGTTTTGCATGCTGACGTAGCCAAATAATGCAAAAACGGCATCGTTTTAGGTTGACATGATAAAAAAATTAAAAATTAAATTTAGTTAAAATATTAAAAAATAATTTTAAAATTAAATTTAGTTAAAATATTTAAAAATAATAATTTAGTTGAAATATTAAAAAATTAATAATTTAAAATTAAAAAAAGAAAAAGAAATGGGGGAGGTGGCGAGGGATCGCCCATCATTCTTGCTAAGAAGGGCGGCACGGCGGGGGAGGTCGCCGGGGTCGCCGGGCCCTGGCCAGGGCCGACCCTCCCCCACCATCACCGGCCCTTCTGACTGACGACTTCCCACGGCGGTGGCGGCGGCGGCTAAGGACCCTTAGCCGCCTCCCCCTTTCCCTTTTTTTTTTAAATTTAAATTTTTAATATTTAAACTAAATTTAATTTTAAAATTATTATTTTTAAATATTTTAACTAAGTTTAATTAATTTTTTTTAAAATTTTTTTATCACATTAGCCTAAAACGACGTTGTTTTTGCATTATTTGGCCACGTTAGCGTGCAAAACGGCATCGTTTTGGGCTCGGTTTGCCGGAAAAATGCCACGTCGGCGTTTTGGTCAAACTTTGGCCGGAGTAGCACTCAAGTGATCCGTTTTTTTTCGAATGTGGCACTTAAGTGTACCTTTCGTAAGTTATGGCACTTAAGTGTCTCTTTGGGCAAAGTTATGGCACTTGAAGTATTCTTTTGCCCTTGTTGGTCTTTCGATCTACTAGGTAAGGACGACTCGAGCACGTTGTCCTTAAGCTACCGTGTTCTAGGTTAGTTGCTAGTGTTGATTAAATTATTTCACGAGATGTATATACCATAGAATTAGGTGAAACGAATGGCTTGGATCTAATACGAACAATGTGGACCTACGTCTAAGTAGGTGTCTTGCATGTAATAATAGTAAGTAGAAAAGCCTGACCTCACTGATACTAAAATTAACAACGCTTGTCAGCCTTTCGATTTAATAGGTAGGGACATACCGACTCAAGCCTATGGTCCTTCAGGCTACCGTGCTCATTGTTAGTAATAGCTAGTTGACAGTGTTTAAGTCAATAATTTTTCCTAGACGTTTAGACTGTTAGGAGTCATTCGTCTTTAAATAAAATGAATTATTTTTGCGCATAATAGATATTAATTAGAATTTTTCATTCATGTCGCATGCTAAGAAGTATCGACACTATTCGAAAGCTTTCATATCATGTCTGCCACTCTGACACTCTTCCAACACGTTTTGACATGTGGTCAACGAATATCGAAAAATTCGACACGTGGTCAACTCTTCTTGACACATGAGTTTGAAATTCCAACAAGCACGGGTTAATTTTAAAATATTTCAATACTTGAGGGGTCAAAAGATATATGTATGAAAAAAGCGAAAAAAAAGGGGGGGTAGGCCAAGGCTGTTGCCACTATTGCCATGGGAGGGGGACCGACAAGCTGGCAGAGGGATGCGACCCTCGTTGGCTTGAGTGAGGCCCTCACCTGCCAAGCGAGAGCCTATGAGGTTTTGCCACCTCGCTCAAATTTTGGCGATGCCTCAATTGAGGCCGAGGTGAGGCTCACCCAAATTTGGGTGACACCTTGCCCTCACTTGGGCCTTACGAGTGTCACAAGCCCTTGCTTGGGGCCAACGAGGTCTCGCCTAGGGCTAAGGAGGCTTATTAGCCACAAGTGAGGCCCAGCGTCACCCATATCTGGGTGAGCCTCACCGACCCTAGCCGAGGCATCACCTAGATCTGGGCGAGTCTTGCCCGGACCAGTAAGGGCAGCCCCCCATTGCCGCCTAGGGCTGGCAATTCCAACAGTGGCAATGGCAGCAACCTGTCTAGCCAAGCAACTAACCCTGCCCCTTTTTAAGAATTATTTTAGCTTTTTTTAATTTTTTTTACTATTCTTTAAATAAGATATAAAGAAAAAAGTAATAAAAATGCCACATGGGATAAATTAATTAATTTAAAAGTACTACTTCAAAATTTTTCATTAAACAAATTGACGGTGTTAATGGAAAGACTCGATTGTACCAATTTGATAAGTTTTAATATTCAATTATACTTTAATGATAAATTCTAGGACTTATAATGCACATATCCCTAAATTTAATAGTGGAATATGAATTACTTTTTGTTTTTTCCAAATTTTATGGATTATTGCAATGGAAAGTAGCTGAATTTGTCAAATTAAAACAATAAATGATATTAATAAATGTTGGATTAATGTTATTAGTGTAAATTAATTCTATGATCTTTTTATTATTATTTATTTATTTTGTACATTTATATATAAAATATATTTAATATATAAGGTGTTGGAATGTATTAGAATTCTTTATTTTTGAGAAATGAGATGTCGCCGTGTTATATCGTGTCGTGTCGCATGTTGCGTATTCATGTTAGTCCTACATAGCTCAAATGCTCGTACATTCTTTTTCCCTTTGTTTGGAGATAAGTATCCAAGAGTAATCTTATTTACAAAGACTTTTCACAGAACTTTTACGGAGAGCCTTCGTTCAAACATGTTCAGTGATAATAATAATTATAAGAACAACAACAACAACAACAACATCAAGACAATTATGAAAAATGCGAAAGATCGTAAAATGAAATTTTAAATTACTGACCGAATTAAAAAAAATTACTATCAGCACTTAAAATTACCAATCATATTTAAATTTTGCTCGTGGCTTTTTAGGATATTCGAATAAAGCTTAGTTTTCATTGATCGACCATATGCTTAGTCAATCAAGAGTTATCTTACTAGAATCCAAATTCAATTAGCTTTCTAATGAAAGATATGTCAAGGGGATCGTGTGTTTTGTATGTTAAATTGCAAGGGCCCATGACAACCAAGAAAACATCATTGGAGTCTTTGTGTGCGGCTTTTTAATTTAAAATGTTGCTTCCTCTCCTTTTCAATCTACTAAATAATGTAAGTGATGTAAGGCAGTTGAATTTAGGTTGCGTTGGGTCATCTAAATTCGAATTGAGATAGAATGAGACAGGGGGATTAGAAATTCTCTGAATTGTAGAAAATCACATAATATATTTTACTAACCTAAAATAGGATTGAAATTTTTTGAAAATCCTTCCTTGTAACCAGCGACAAGCGGTTCCTAGAAATGACCGCCATTTACACTTGAAATTGAATGTTTTGAGCGTTGCAGGCTGAAATGAAAAACCATATGGGATTTCTTTGAGATATTGTGGTATTAAAATTGGAGTGCGACGATGGCCATTGTTTATCGATACAGAGAACTCCGGAAGCAAGAAAATTTATCTTCAAAATTATGAAGTGCGAGTTGTTATCTTCTAACTCTGTGTTTTGTGCTCTATTCGAATACCAGACGCATATAAACGAAGCCATTATTCGGGAACTTTTAACCTAATAGCTGTGGGCGGAGGCGATGATGATAATCTTTAGACTCCTTTTCATCCTCAATCGTCGAAACATGATTGGCTAACTGACGATGATGATTAGCAATGGTCAGAGGTGATAACCATTGGCAATCGTGATGGTAACCCTATCATTTAACATTATAAGAAAACATGGTTTAAAGTTATTTTTTTCAATTTTCTATATATCTCATCCTTGTCATGGATTTCTTACTCGGCATTTTATATGGATATATGTGGATTTATCCATCAACTCCTATCTGAATTCAAATTCGAACTACCAAATGTGATTTACGCAAGCGAAAGTTATAATATAATTCATCAATGAATATAAATCAATATCCATTGTTCTGATTGCATTGCATCCATCCCACCAAAAGTTTTTATGGTTCATCAATAGATTGGTGAATTTTGTGACCTATCAAGTTATCTAAGGCTGTGTTTGATCATTTATACTTCTAAATTGAATAAGATAAGATATGAAATCTTGAGATTTTGTTAACTTATCCACTATTTAATGAATTGTTGTAATAAAATCAAATATTTTCATATACCATCATGTCTATTATTTGGTATGAACGGCATATTAATGTAAATGAAACTGCACAAATGGAGATATCTTCACTCCAAAAGAAATCAAGAATACACAAACCAAGATAACATCTTTTAATGAATCCATTATTATTGTATGATCTAAATCTTAAAAAGCAAATTGTAGCGTTCCAAAGCCATAAGTTCAACTATGACAAGAAATGTAGACACAAAATAGCAACATCAATGAGGTAGATCAATCAACAATTACTAAATCTAATAAGAGAGATCAATTATAATCATTCATCTTCCCAATTCCAAAAAGTATAGTGTTTTGACTCTCTTGTCACTTTTGTGAAATTTCAACACAAACTACAAAACTATGAAGCTCTTGCTGCCTTTCTGGGCTTTTTACATGAACCAAAGGGATACGGAGAAAAAGAAGTTTAACTTTCTTGCTATTTTGTGAAGTTTTGACATGAACCAAAGAGCTACAGAGGAGTTGTGAAGTTTAAAATGAACTAAAGATATGATGGATAATGAGATGGAGAAGGTAGGCTTTTTTTTTTTTTTTTTTTAAAGAAATTTCATTGTCCCTCATTTTTCGAAAATTAGAAAGATCCTTTTTATGTTTGAATTTGTTCATTTAAAATTTGGATTCTTCTACTTCATTTTTTTTACTTATTTATATTATTACTTTCCATCATTCCTTGATAAAAAAAATTATTAAATAATAAACTATGCTACTATACTTTAAAAATGTAATAAATATGGTACTAAATACACATAATATATATTCTAGAATAGAAATTAATTAAAGCATATAGATAAAGATAGGTATAAATAAAAAATTGTTGTTATTTTGAATTTAATTTTTTATTTTAATGCAACTTTATATTTAATTATCATTTTTATTTTATTAATTTAAGAAGTTTGTTATTCGAGAAAAATAGTTTATAACATAAATATAAGAAATCCTATCCATCCTTATCCTACTTCTTATTCTTATGAAATATTTTTATTCGAGTTATATCTCTTTTATATCTGATATTATCTTGAGCAAGAACTAAATACTTGATATTATAAATTTTATCCTATCCTGATTAATAGATGTAACCTAAGGGTTAAAAAAATAGTATGTGGCCCAGTAGGGAAAGCATCTATCCTTTTGTTTCTCTCCTTTTGCTTTAGGCATAGATTCGAATTTTACCTTAGACAAAACTATGATTGACATGAGAAGCATACGATATTTACGTGACTGCACCTACACTTTGCTAGATTCAATTCAAAAGCTTTGTGCACACTAGCTGTTCCATGGTGATAATAAACGTAAACAATCACGGAAAGAGGAGACGAACAAATAAAAATCTTAAGTGTGTACACTGCCGAGAATTAATCAACATAACGAAATACTGTTCACTAAAAGATGATCAATGTTTTTTTTAATTGAATCGGGTCCGTCGCTTGAACAGGAAGTAGAACACGTAAAAAAGAACTAAAACTCATTACTATAGAGGAAAGGAAACGCAGGAACCCGAAAGTTAAATTATTAAATTAAAAGACACATAATTTGTGTTAGAATACTTTTATAATGATGCGACATGGCCTTGTACAGCCCATCATAAGATGTGACCTCTTACAGGTTGTTAATATTTAAATTAGCAGTTGTAATCATATCTCCACGATTTTAGGCTCCATGATCGCATGTCAAATCTTATTTATAAATGGTTACCACTCCATGGTTGTCATTATATTTAACCATTGATCAATATCTCCATTATCTCAAGCTCAACGATTGTATCTTATGATAGCATGTTCTCTTTATTTTCGATCAGTTACAACTACTTAGCTACCACTAGAATCAACCATCAATCGACATCCTCATTGCATTCGGTTTCCACGTTCAACACTTTACCTAAATATTAGGCATCATTGTATGTCGAACTATACTATGGTCATCATTTGTTTTGACCATTGACAAGTATTTTTGCTATTGATTCACTCGTCAATTGTGTAATTACTTAACACAGATTTTTATGTCAGATCATGTCGGTTAAAAGAATTTGGTCATCTTTGGGGGTCGGTAAATGTCAGGTTGATGGTAAATACTATGTTAAAAAGGTATCAACTTATTTAAAAGTGTAATCATTGGTGGAATCAGTCTCATGTAACCAATCTAAACAAGGGTATCAATGTATATCGGGTTACATCATTTGAAAGCACTCCATGAAGTTTGGCAGGAGGTGGTGGAACTCAAGATCAATACGGCATTGAAAATCGAATATAGACCGACTAAAAAGGTGTAAAATAAGATGCATGTTGATACAGATTACAATAATGCCAGAATAGCTGGAAAAATCACCCTCTTACTATGTTTGGAAATCGAGCGTAAGACATAAGAGCCACGTCTTATTATATTTCGGCAGAGAGAGAAATGAAATAGAGCCACACGAACGCGAAAAACCCGTTCACTTCAGAGCGACGTGAGCAGTGACGCTATCAAGGGCGAGACTCTTCGCCTTTCTACTTCGCCGCGCAAGTCGCGATCACGCGACGCACGACGCTCTCACGGCCTCCTTCTCTCTTTATAACACCGCCGCGCCGCGCAGAGAAAACACCGTGACCCTCCCAAAGTTCTAATAAACCACGCGAGAAAGCGACGGGCCACGAAACAAAGGTGCGCTGACCCGACTTCCTTTCGCTTGCCACGGAACGCTTCTCGTCGGGAGCGATTTCGGGTCTCGTGCGGTTTCCTGGTTGGCGCTCGCCCTTTTGATTTTTTTTCCTGTGCTTCTGGCTTCACGATATAAAAAATGGATGGATAAATTCTGATGCTGTTTCTGGAGTTTCCTGCCAATATTGCTCTTCAAGCGTCGGCGACGTCACCGTCATGGGATTCTTTATTAGCACTTGTAGTTTTCTCGCGGAGACAATCCTTCTTTTCTCTGTATTTTAGGCCTTGCGGCGGTTGAATCCAAGTTGGTTTCGAAGACTTCTCATCATTGTTGGAGCATCGAGTGTGTTGAAAAAGAGGGGAAGACTGAGAGAGAGAGAGAGAGAGAGAGCGAGCGAAACGTTTCGGTGGAACTCACGAGCATTTCGACTTCTGAAGCAGCATAAGCAAAACCTTTTCTTTTTTCTCTGGACGAGCTCTTTCAGGGGAAGAAAGAAACCCTTCTTTGAAATAAAGCCTAGAGGAGAGCTGTCGCCTCTGGACCATTCAAGGTATAACCAGTAAAATCGTGCATTTGGTTCTTTTTCATGTGTCAATGGGAGTGTTTGAGAAAATCTGGACAATATTTGTTTGCCAAACTTTTGATGGATCTCAGCAGATATTGATGGACTTTTTAAAAGAACTTATGACAAAGTTTCACGTGCATATTTATCTTGCGAGATATAAATAATATGTACTTGTTCCCTCAAGAAGAGTGAGAGCTGGTATTTTTTATGGCTCATTTAGATTCAGGAGCTTCTTTTAGTTTTGCTGTTGTGGCCTTTTTTCCTTTTGCAATTTGTCAGATTTCAGTTTTATCAAAGATTCACATCGAAATGTTCCTCTCTAATTGAGTGGTCCTTTTTGGCGCGTGACAGAGTCCAAAGGCAGGAAGAGAGCAAGTAGAAGATGATGGGCAATCTATGGGATGTGTTTTGCGGGGAATCCGACTGCACAGATGCAGACGGAGGAACTTGCACACCCAACATTTTGTCTTTCGGTCATCCTTCTACCTGTATCAACCATATCCTCGTCATTTGCTTCACCATTGTTCTGTTGGTCTTGCTGTTGTTTAGTATGATTCAGAAGTCTGCATCAAAGTCAGTCCGCGCCCCATCTCGGTATTTAAGGCTCTCGCAGTTGCAAATAGCATCGGCCATAGTGAATGGCTTTGTCGGGCTAATCTACTTAGGTTTGGGCATTTGGATTTTGGAAGAGAAGCTGAGACAAATGCAGACTGCTTTACCGCTCACCCGGTGGTTAGCAGCCGTTTTTCAAGGTTTTACGTGGTTGTTCATTGGCTTGATTGGTAGTCTTCGGATGAGAGATCTCCCAAGGATGCCTTTGCGGCTATTGGCCATTCTTGCCTTCTTGTTTGCAGGTGTGCTCTGCGTTTTATCTATGTTCACTGCGATAACAAGCAGAGAAGTCTCTCTTAAGATAGCTTTGGACATTCTTTCATTCCTTGGAGCATCTCTTTTGTTATTTTGTGCTTGTAAGGGATATGAAGATCTTGATAAGGATAATGTTACAAATGGAGGCGATCTGTATATTCCACTGACCAGAGAGGCCAATGGTAGTGGCAAAGCCGATACGGTTGCTGAATTTTCTCCATTTGCCAGAGCTGGATTCTTCAGCAGAATGTCATTTTGGTGGTTGAACTCTCTGATGAAAAGAGGGAGAGAAAAGACTCTCAAGGAAGAAGATGTACCGAAGTTGCGGGAGGCTGATAGAGCAGAAAATTGTTATGCATCATTCTTAGAGCAATTGAACAGAAAAAAGATAGCAGACCCTTCATCACCACCATCTATTTTGAGGACAATAATCATTTGCCAGTGGAGAGAGATCATCATATCTGGGTTCTTTGCACTTCTGAAAATTCTCACTATTTCTGCCGGTCCTCTGCTTCTCAATGCCTTCATTGAGGTTGCCGAGGGAAAAGAAAGCTTTAAGCACGAAGGTTATGTGTTGGCAATCTCTCTCTTTTTTTCAAAGTCTTTGGAATCTTTAGCTCAAAGGCAATGGTACTTCAGGAGCAGACTTATCGGTCTGCAAGTGAGGTCCTTGCTATCAGCAGCCATTTATAGGAAACAGTTGAGATTGTCCAATGCTGCTCGGCTTATGCATTCGGGAGGTGAGATCATGAATTACGTGAGTGTTGATGCTTATAGAATTGGAGAATTTCCTTTTTGGTTTCATCAGACATGGACAACAAGCCTCCAGCTCTGCATCGCACTTGTGATTCTATTTCGTGCTGTGGGGCTGGCAACAATTGCATCTTTGGTAGTTATCATTATTACAGTGCTTTGTAATACACCGCTTGCAAAGTTGCAGCATAAGTTTCAGACTAGACTTATGGCAGCACAAGATGAGAGGCTGAAGGCGTGCACTGAGGCTCTAGTGAACATGAAAGTTTTGAAATTATATGCTTGGGAAGTTCATTTTAAGAGTGTCATTGAAAGCTTGAGGGCAGTGGAATACAAATGGTTATCAGCTGTGCAGCTACGGAAGGCATATAATAGTATTATTTTCTGGTCCTCGCCTGTTCTGGTTTCGGCTGCTACATTTGGGGCATGTTATTTCCTAAACATTCCTCTGCGCGCTAATAACGTCTTTACATTCGTGGCTACGTTGCGCCTTGTTCAGGACCCAATCCGCTCTATTCCTGATGTGATTGGTGTGGTAATCCAAGCGAAGGTCGCATTGACACGGATTGTGAAGTTTCTTGAGGCTCCGGAGCTGCAGAATAGAAATGTCAGGCAGAAGAGAAACTTTGAGAGGGTAGACCATACAATTATCATAAAGTCAGCAAGTTTCTCATGGGAAGGGAAGTCACTGAATCCCACTCTTAGGAATATTAACCTTGAAGTCAGGCCTGGTGAAAAAGTCGCTATATGTGGAGAAGTTGGTTCTGGAAAATCGACCCTTTTGGCAGCAATTCTAGGAGAAGTTCCAAATACTGAAGGAACTGTAAGTTCTGAATTTCCTCCTTGTTTTTGCTGTACTCTGAACTTGTTTGGATGGGCCTAGAAAAGAACTTATTCAAATGGCCCCGAGTAGAATTTGTCCCCTGTTAATTTTTCAGTCACAGACCTTCTTAATGGTAACAATTCCCAGATTTCAAGGTTATTCATTTGATGCTAATTAACTTGTCCACCCAATTTTCAGATTCAAGTCTATGGGAAGATCGCCTATGTTTCTCAGAATGCATGGATCCAGACCGGGAGCATCCAAGAAAACATTTTATTTGGTTCTGCAATGGATAGTTGGCGTTACCAAGAGACGCTTGAGAAATGTTCATTGGTGAAAGATCTAGAGTTGCTTCCCTATGGCGACCTCACTGAAATTGGCGAAAGAGGAGTTAATCTCAGTGGTGGCCAGAAGCAGCGGATTCAACTTGCTCGTGCTCTCTACCAGGACGCTGACATATACCTGTTAGATGACCCTTTCAGTGCTGTAGATGCACATACTGCTACCAGCCTATTTAATGTAATTATTTATATTTTGATATGCTGCAATACTTGCAATGTCTCAACCGTTTGATCAAGTGTGACCTGTCTTTTGCAGGAATACATTGTGGAAGCACTTTCTGGGAAGACAGTCCTACTGGTGACTCATCAAGTTGATTTCCTTCCCGCATTTGATTGTGTCCTGGTTAGTATATTTTCATTGTCTCAATGTGAAGCTGTTGACTTCCACTTAAATTGTCGCGGGTGATATCTTTCTTTGTTTTCTGTCATTTGTAGTCAGCGACTTTTGCATGCTTTCTTGTGCGAACTCAAACATGTGTTTGTAAGTTTGTCACATATTCCTGCGAAGAGACCTTACTAACAATTTTATGACAGTTGATGGCAGATGGAGAAATCCTGCAAGCCGCTCCTTACCATCAGTTACTTGCCTCGAGCCAAGAGTTTCAAGACCTTGTCCATGCGCATAAAGAGACTGCTGGATCTGAAAGACTTGCAGAGGTCACTTCTTCCTCAAAACAGGGAACATCCTTGCAAGAGATTAAGAAGACATACTTAGGGAAACAAGAGAAAGCGCCAATAGGCAGTCAATTGATCAAACAAGAGGAGAGGGAGATTGGAGATACAGGGTTTAAACCATACCTACAATATCTGAATCAGAATAAAGGCTATATATACTTTGCTATGGCCTGTCTTTCTCAAGTTATATTTGTAGCTTGTCAAATATCTCAAAACTCCTGGATGGCAGCAAATGTGGAGAATCCTCAAGTTAGCACATTGCTTTTGATCACAGTTTACTTGGTGATCGGGTTTTCCTCGCTGCTGTTTTTGCTGTCTAGATCGCTCTTTGTAGTTGTTCTTGGCCTTCAGTCGTCAAAATCTCTCTTTTCTGAGCTGCTAAACTCCCTCTTCCGCGCACCAATGTCTTTCTATGATTCAACACCCCTGGGGAGAATACTTAGTAGGGTAAGTGTCTCAAAAGTTATTATGGAGAATGAAAGGCATTTGCCAATATCACGTGTATATAAACTCGTCCTTCTCATGCAGGTCTCTGCTGATCTCAGCATTGTGGATATCGATGTCCCATTCAGTATGGTTTTTGCTGTTGGAGCCACAAGCAATACATATGCTAATCTTGGAGTACTGGCAGTTGTTACGTGGCAAGTCCTTTTTGTGTCGATACCGATGATATATTTCACAATTCAGTTACAGGTAAACTTATGAGTTGGTGACAGTTAGTTGCTGCAGTTCTGCAATACTTCCGGTTAGCAGTAAAGAAACACGATAAGAGGAATTGGTTTTGTTTTTCACCTAATATGGATTGGCTACATCTTTGTTGTTCCTGTGGCATTATTTGGTCCAAAATATAATTAAGTCTAAATATAAATTAACAGCATAATGAGTTACAAGCCATTGTGGGCAAAGTCATCCAAGAAAGATTTGATTGTGAGGACACTTGGACGTCAACAAAAGAGGGAATCTTCAGTAATATTTAATGGTTGCATAAAATATTCAGATTGGTACTTGCACTTTTTTTGCGAACATTTGATTCCATCATTGAACTCTACAAGATCAAAAGTCTGAAACATTTATCACACTGAAGAGATGTGGACTCAGTTCCTAATTCCTAACACAAGCTGAAGTTTGATTAGGAACTTTGTCTCGCTAGTGAAGTTATAAACCGATACTGATTTGACAACAATGTTCTGCTTTCACATGGAAGCATGACTCCTTTATGAAATCCTCATTTTGTCTTGCATATGTTTTTCAGTGGATATGTTTGTGTGCTGTGTTCATTTATTTTCTGTTTAGAACCTAATCGAACTTGAACTTGGTCTACAGAGATACTATTTTTCATCTGCAAAGGAGTTGATGCGACTCAATGGCACGACCAAGTCTTATGTTGCAAATCATCTTGCTGAGTCAGTGGCAGGGGCAGTGTCCATAAGAGCTTTTGAAGAGGAGGAGAGGTTCTTTAGAAAGAACCTGGATCTTATTGATGAGAATGCTAGTCCCTTTTTCCACAGTTTCGCAGCCAATGAATGGTTGATACAGCGTCTAGAAATACTTAGTGCTGCTGTTCTGTCCTCCACGGCACTCTCTATGGTTTTGCTTCCTCAAGGAACATTTAGCCCTGGTCAGTATATGTCTTTTACCTTTCTTGATTATGAAGAGCATTTATATTTTATGGTTAGTCAATTGGAATCTGACGGAAGATAGATCAGCTAACTAAAGCCTTGTTGTGGTTGCCCCTAATTTTGTGACAGGATTCATCGGAATGGCACTATCTTATGGTCTCTCCCTGAATGTATCCCTTGTCTTCTCAATACAAAACCAATGCACTCTAGCGAATCATATTATATCAGTGGAGAGGCTTAACCAGTACATGCACATACCAAGTGAAGCCCCTCTCCTAATAGAAGAAAGCCGACCTCCTACCAACTGGCCATCTGTGGGGAAAGTCGAGATTGTTGATCTGCAGGTAAACGTTTGCTCCCACTGATTAGTTCATGGAATTAGCGCGGTCAGATCACTGAATCTTGATGCAAAACAGATAAGGTATAGGGCCGATACGCCCCTTGTTCTTCGAGGGATCAGTTGCACTTTCGAAGGAGGACACAAGATAGGCATCGTTGGTCGAACTGGCAGTGGGAAGACGACCTTGATTGGGGCTCTATTCCGTCTAGTGGAGCCTGCAGGAGGGAAAGTTCTTGTAGATGGTGTCGATATCACTAAGATTGGGCTTCACGATCTCAGGTCACGGTTTGGGATTATACCTCAAGAGCCCACTCTTTTCAATGGGACAGTGAGATATAACTTGGACCCCTTGTCTCAACACACTGACCAAGAAATTTGGGAGGTAAACCCTTTTTCTCTTCGTCCTGGAATATATGTGTTAGAAACTCTTGATGTTTGCAACTCGAGGTAATGCACATAAACAGGTTCTTGGGAAGTGTCAGCTCCAAGAGGCGGTTCAGGAGAAACAAGAGGGACTCGACTCCATGGGTAAGGATCTATGTTGAAGCCATGAACTTGCTTCTTGATAGTGTTTTAAGTGAAAACTTACGGCGGCCACACTTCATTTTTCAGTTGTGGAAGATGGGTCGAATTGGAGCATGGGGCAACGGCAATTGTTCTGCTTGGGCCGCGCACTTCTGAGGAGAAGCCGGATACTGGTGCTCGATGAAGCAACTGCATCAATAGACAATGCGACCGACTTGATTTTACAGAGAACCATTCGTGCTGAATTTGCTGATTGCACTGTGATCACTGTGGCTCACAGAATACCGACGGTAATGGACTGCACAAAGGTCCTTGCCATTAGTGACGGTGAGTTCCACTCCCGAAGCTCATTCTTCACTTAGATTGATCACTTGAAAACAAGTACCCTGCCACAATATTACGGATCAAAAGTTCAAATCTCCACGTCTTCGTTGATGTCGTTTCTTGTATCGCAGGTAAGCTAGTGGAGTACGACGAGCCAATGAAGCTGGTGAAAAGAGAGGACTCGCTGTTCGGGCAGCTAGTTAAGGAATACTGGTCGCACTCGAATGCTGCGGAGACCCACTGAAGCAAAATCGGGTTCCTCGTGAAGCATTCTCTGGTTCCCTTCTGGGGTGTTTTAGCAATCAGGAGGGGGGATGTGTGACTAGATTGTTCAATTGTACAATAATGCGGGGCGAAGTAGAAGGGGAGAAACATTAGGAGATTGATAGTTCTGCATTGTATCTTTAGGTGTGTCGGTAAGAAGAAACTATGCTCTTTTTGAATGAGCCATAGGCAGTGGGTAAAGAGTAATCGAGAGAAAGAAGGGAGAGAAATGGTGGTGGTTTGTCGGAAAACGTTGATTGATGCCGTAATACGTCTTTTGCATGTGATTGTTGAGTGTTCCTTGTTTTTCCTCTCGCCAGTTAGTTTTTGTTCTAGGAATCAAAACTATTGCCCTAGCTGTGTTGCCTGCGTCAGTGACACTGCGGTCGAGATTTGAGTTGTTCAATGGTGATAATGAGGATTTTCCATATTCCAATCTGTACCTCCTGTTTGAGGGATACTGATTTTTTCGAAATCAGTCATGCTATACAGTAACTCAACTAGCAGCATTTTGTGCTGAGTTTCATCTGTCGTTGACTAGATTTTGGGCCGGCAAATTAACAGTCTTTTAAGTACTTCAAAAACGTTTTTTTTTTTAACAGTAAACTCATATGAACCAAAGTTCGATGACAAAGATACTACGTGACACAGTTTGTAACACGAGTGGTCATTCGTCGTGCGAGTGACTATTTATTGTGTGAGTAGCTTTTCCTAAAATTCTTTGTCAACTTATGACAAACATTTTGACATTGAAATAGCATTGCTTAGTCGAGTGTTGATACTTGTTATTATTTAATTGATAGGATTTCGAGTTCATTGGGTCGAGATAACTTTCATGGTTTGGTATAAACTTTATCAGGTAAGTGGTACTAATCTCTTCCTTGAATTTGCAATCTCATATTTGGAAAGTGATAAAGTTTGATATAGCATGAGTTACAAAAGAGCATATTTATTTCATAAGTTAGATTGAGCTTTTGTTTATTTATTTATTTTTTTTGTAAAGACAAATTGAGCTTTTATTACCTTCTTAGTTAGTTGAAAAGGCATTGGAAAGCATTATTTGAAATAATTTGTAATGACCATTTGTGAATGTCATGATTAAATGCTTTATGAAAGGAATTGCCAAAGGTTATAAATATTGATTTGTGAAATACTTAATAAATGCATTCTATTTGATAAATTGAATTGTTAGGGGTTATATGATTTGGTTTATAAAATCAATTTATGAAATAAATCATGAATTTGATTTGTGAGTTATTGAGATGAGTTTTCGTTTGATTCTCATTCTCGCTATACTTTGAATCCATTGAGGGGATTGTCGGTATGGATACTATTTTCATAATATCCTTGTGAGCCAAGCCACCATCAATATTAGTGAAGACCTAGCTAACAAGAATCTTGATCGTTGTTGTCATGAGAAATTAAGGATGATGATAATTAGATGTTGATTATTAGATTCATCAATGAAATGAACCATTAACATGTGATTGGATAGACATTGATTAATGAAATTGGTCATTGATACTTTTTTTTATATTGTTGATTGATCAAATAAGTATAAACCTCTACTAAAATGATATAACTCGATTTTTTATATTGTGTGTGTATTAAGATTTGGGATATCGAGTTATGGTATTGTTTATATATATGCATAATAGATGTTCTATATGTTTAAAAGAGATTTGTATTATTTATTAAAATGTGGTTGCTCCCATTGTTCATCTTAGATGTTTTTAGGTTCTCCTGCTTGTCACAAGTAAAACGAGAGCGTTGTCAATATAGAATTTTTGGTAGTAGGATATTTTGGTACATATTATTTTTGCAAATTATGAAAATCCTGATAAATCAACTTGTTGACTTATTTTATATTATTATTATCAACTTGTTGACTTATTTTATATTATTATTTTATTATTATTATTATTATATATCGATAACATGTTGTTGATTTGTATTTGAAGCTACGTTTTTTGGACGAAGGGATGACAGCGTTATTTCCTTAATCTTGTTAGAGTCAAGGTGTGACATTTGATGAATACAAGCAACTAGTGAATGGCGAGCCTCCCTTATAAAATGACAACATAAGGTGATGACCATAATGGACACGAGACCGAACCCATAATGCCGACAAGTGCCGGCAGTGTCGGATCAAACTGTTGTCCGTAAATGAGCGAATAAATGCTCAGCTTAAGCGCCAGATTTGACGCTTGATGGCAAGACACTCAGCGTATAATTGTCGGCATCGTCAGCTCGCGAGGTGGCGGATTCGAACGTGACAAGACGTCACTACTCTCGAGACGGCAGAGGGGGGAACGCGCGAGCACGTGCTTTGGGCCGTGATCGGATTTTCCAACGTTAACGGGGTCGTCCCCATCTGAAAGAACGAGAGGTTTTGTCTCGGAATGCAGGTGTGGAATCTGGAGATGCGCGGAGAAATATTCGCAAGCTCGCTACTTCCCAATTTGCATCCCAGGTCAGAAGTTGAAAAACCATCAGTTCAGACAGGATAATTCTCGTGACGCAAAATCTCTTCAGCCCTTCAATCTGTCTCTCTCTACATTATCTCTCAACTACCCCCTTCTCGTCTGCGTCTTTTGTTGCGTCTCGGTTGGGCTGGTTTCTTCGTCCTCCTTTCATTTTTGTCCTATACTAAGCTGTCATTGAACAGATTCTCGTGTTCTTTTCTTCCGTTAATTTTTGGTCTTTGCTGCGTGCGTTTACATTAAAGCTGCTCTTCTCGAAACCTTGGTAGCTATGAATGAGAAGATAATCGTGCATCACGGTAGAAATTGTTGACATAGGGCGAGTGATGAGACCATAATAGTCAAGGAGTGGGTTTTTTTTTGATAATCGTTTATAAATACATGTTGCTGAATTCTAGGGGTCATGTATAATGTTATTTACTTTCTTTGTAACTGTTATTAACTGTCACTAGTAGCTATAAAAATTGGGATTGTAAATCAAGTAAGAGACTGCCAATCCATTTCTAAACAGCAATTGTTGAATTTTATCTTCCTTGTTATTTTTACATTTTTGTATCCTTTTACATAACTGACCATGTTTGTTTTTGGTCTTCGTACCTTTAATTTTCTCGACAATCGTTGTTTCCTATCTAAGAATCAAAATGCACCTTTTACGTCCTTGTTGATTTCTATATCAATCCACATTTTGAAAGGTGCTTTGTTGACACTTTTGGGTATAATATTTTTTTGATGCACCTGTACAACTAGTTTGTTGATAAGAGAAAGTTGCCCGGGCAAGAACTAGAAACCAACAAGAGCCAAACAGTGACAGTGCTCCTTGTAATAACAACCTATGAATTGGGAATATGAAGTTGCCACATACTCTGAATCCTCAACCGTTAACTGTACGGCAGAAGGAAGCCCTATCTTCTCCAACGTCTCACTAAAGAGAAGTCGGAAGAAGTTGCACTAAACCCTCACATGGTGGCCACCATGAGAAGGTTTTTTGAAGAGCAAAACATTAATTTGGCTAATCACATCATCAGTCACATGTCTAACATGTAATTAAGCCAATGGTTATGATGTTGAATCATGCCTTGTTCAAGTCAGGAACATTCAATCTACTAATTATTGACACCTAAATTTTAGTGACCTAGTTAATTATTTATTGCATAAAAATTAGGGATTGATTTTTTGACCCCTGGACAAACTATTAGAGTTAAATTCCATTGTGTATAGTTTTTATGAGCATTCTTCATAGCATATAGATGAGTTCATTCATTACATTAGATTGAATCGACGGTGGCTCGAAGTTTTGAGTTTAATTGATTTATCTAGCTAAACCCGCGGAAGCATGAAATTCAGTCAAACCCATCGATTCCACGTGGCCAAAATCGGTGATCTGAATTGAATTCTAGGAAAGATGCAGCAAATGTGGGATAAATAAATACGTGTTTAATGAGCGAATTAAGGTTTGGCCATCGAGGAGCCCACTCACACGATGGGCTTAAGCAGAATTCAAGTGCTAGACCAATATTTTTGCTGATGGAAGAAACGAATTAAAAATCTTGAGCATATATTCTCTTCCTATGTAATCACGGCATCATATTCGGTTTATGATACAGTAAGGGCAAATGACATTATAAGGAAAGGAAAAAAAAAATTGGTTGAGCCGGTAAGTGCGCGCGTGCGGAAAAGGCAAGTGAACGAAGGGCAGAAGATTTTGGCATGACTCACGGATGGAATTTCAAACTATGATCACAATACACCGTTTTTTTTTTTTTTTTTTTTTTTTGTGACGAGGAGTATACCGGCAACCGAAGCAGTAAACCCAGAGTGATGTTAGCGGAGGACCTACGACCTTGACATCACACTTAAGACACCATCTCCATTGGATTTCGAATCCCTCACCTTTTGGGAATGATCAATGGAGCTCTTATTAAGCGGAGTCACCATGGCCGGGGATGATCACAATACACCGTTTGGTGACAAGGCAACTAAGATCCCCCTTTGACAAGGTCTCCACTTATTATTAGCTAGTGACTCAGTTTACACGGATATATTATACTAATATGCACATACCCACAAACCCCTCACTGGGCTCATAGCAATATTGAATATCAATACCAATCCACAACATCCTTCAATACTCAATACCAATCCACAACATCCTTCAATACTAGAAATCTGATCCATAAACAATCTCAGTTATCAAAATAGATTTTACGAATCAATCATCAATAGCTTTCGCAACTCAACTCATCTGTTAGAAATAATTTTCATAAAACATTCTCAATCATTTCAAGACTTATCTCATAAATCGGTGCTCGAAGAGCTTTTCGTAAAAAGGTTTTCTAAACCTAAAATATATAATATTTCTCAACTTCATTTATCAAACAAAATATATACTTCCACCAAACAATTTTCACACCCTTCACAAATACTAAAATGCAGTAAATGTTCAATCCGAATTTTATGCAACAAATATACTTATTCATAGCTCATAATATATCAATCTTTATCATTTTGAAGACACGAGCTTACAAATTATTAGAAGAGATAGCAATAGCATCACTCACTTTGGAATGCCTACGTTCAAATGACAAAGATTATTTGAACCGTTGAACTTGCAATTCATCAAATAAGCAAGAAACACCATTAAAATTAAGTAACATACTACCTCAATTAAAAAATGGCTATATTACATCTAAATACTAACAAAACAACTCATACGAGCTAATAAATAGCGTACCCAAAGCGATTATTCAAGTCATTTGCAATGCAAAACTTGAGCACGAAACTTAGTCATGTCATAACTTTCTTCACCGAATCTCGTTTCAAACATACTTACAGTCCATAGAAAGCTCTTTCAAAGTACTACGAGAATCCCAACTTGACCATCCAAAAAATCAAGCTGTAAATGGATGAAATACAGCCTCAAAGTCTTGGATGCATACTGTATGTACACACAAAAAACTTCAAAATTTTGTTATGGGCAAACTATAAACTCAAATCAAGCTCTGTAAAATGCTATGACTCCACAACACTCCAAATTATAATTTTTATATATACATAGCTCAATGATTCAAAAATCGGATTTCACCACACGAATCTTCACTAATTCAGAATTTCGAGTCCTAAATCCAAATATACTCCAATTGAACGAACAAGATGTGAGAGCACTTACCAAGCATTGCAATACGCAATCGAATCAACTTGGTGAGGCTTCCGTGATGAAAACACATGAAACCCTTTTTCTTCTTTTCCTTCTCCTTCTCTTTCTTTCTCCTTCTCCTTTCTCTTCTATCTTTTATTTCCCTTCCACAGGCTCTCTGGTCGGGCATCTCTCTCTTTTCCTCCTTTTCCCTTCTTTCTTTTTTTTTTTGTCTCCTTTTTTTTTTTCTTTCATTTTCTTCCTCTCTCCCAAAGGCTCTCAATCTCTCCTCCTCCTCCTTCTTTCTCTTTTTTTTCTTATTCTCTTGACCATTCAACCTTTTTATTTTATTTATTTATTTTTTTTTTTTATCTTAGTTAAAACCCATATTTTACATAGACAAGACCGAGAAAATATTACATGCAACTCTGACTCTAGCGTGGCATTGTCATAGTCCACTCACCGGGCGACATGTGTCGCCTAGGGGTCACGTTGGAACTAGAGTTCATTTATTTTCTTGAGAAAATATTAGGTACGTCTCATGCTCCAGCGTGACAAACAAGAAGGCGGTAGGAAGGCGACATGTGTCCTCGTGGGACCCACAATCTGGAGAGAAAAAGAGGTGCCAATTTGAAAAAAATTTAGTCCTGGTTCGTTAGTTTTCTTTCTTCATGCCTCTCTCTCTCTCTCTCTCTCTACCCTTGCTCTCTCTCCCGACAAACTCCCTCCTCTCTCTCTCTCTCTCGCCCTCGCTTTTTCTGATCGGCGAACCACCGCGAGCAATCGATGAACCAAGAGGATACCTGCAAGACGACGCGAGCAACCGATCGCCATGCGACCTCCCTCTCTCTCTCTCTCTTGTCCCTCTTTTCGACCGATTGGTGTGTGACCTACCTCTCTCTCTCTCTCTCTCTCTCTCTCTCGCCGTCCCTCTTTCCGACTGGCAAACCACCGTGAGCAACCGACGAACCAGGAGGATGCCGGCGAGATGACTGTGAGCAACCAACTAGTGTGCGACCTCCCTCTCTCTCTCTCGCCCTCCCTTTTTCCGACCGACCGGCGTGCAACCTCCCTCTCTCTCTCTGCCCTCCCTCTTTTCGACCGATCGGCATGCACCTCCCTCCCTCTCTCTCTCTCTCTTTATGCCCTCCCTCTTTCCGATAGACCAGCGTGCGACCTCCCTCCCTCTCTCTCTCTCTCTCTCTGCCCTCTCTCTTTTCGATCGGCGAACCACCGCAAGCAACCGACAAACCAGGAGGATACCGGTGAGACAACCACGAGCAACCGATCGACGTGCGACCTCGCTCTCTCTCTCTCCCCTCCCTCTTTCTGATCGATCGGTGTGCGACCTCCCTCTCTCTCTCTCTCTCTCTCTCTCTCTCTCTCTCTCTATGCCCTCCCTTTTTTCGACCAATTGGCGTGCGACCTCCCTCTCTCTCTCTGCCCTCCCTCTTTTCAACCGGCAAACCACCGTGAGCAACCAACGAATTAGAAGGATACCGACAAGACGACCGCGAGCAACCAACCAACGTGCAACCTCCCTCCCTCTCTCTCTACCCTCCCTCTTTCCGATCGAACGGCGTGCAACCTCCCTCTCTTTCTCTGCCCTCCCTCTTTCCGACCGGCAAACCACCGCACCACCCCTCCGGCTTCGGATTTGGCCTCAACTTGTTTGTCCTCTACTCTTTCTCTCCCCTTGCCTCTCTATCTGCCCTCCCTCTCTTTGCGGTGAACCAGCGAGTGACCGGCGAACCATCGCGCCCCCCCTCCGGCTCCAGATCTGACACCGGTTTGTCTTGTATGTTGGAACGTTGGCGCTCGACCGCCTCACACCCATTGGCTTGTTGATCTCCAGTTCCGCCCGCATCACAATCCTACCAGTCGCTCGCCCAACCTCCTTCGTCAAGTCCCCGGCCCTCCTCTCCAATGACCAAGTAATTTCTCTTTTCT
Source organism: Eucalyptus paniculata subsp. matutina (assembly GCA_017140255.1). Classification (NCBI taxonomy): domain Eukaryota; kingdom Viridiplantae; phylum Streptophyta; class Magnoliopsida; order Myrtales; family Myrtaceae; genus Eucalyptus; species Eucalyptus paniculata. Next base: position 48,886,659 of record CM029435.1, read on the forward strand.
CTCTTTTTCTTTGATGGTGTGCATGTTTTCCTTTGATGGGTTTGCGGCGATATTTGGATGTTATATTGTTATGTCAATGATGAGATCTGATTGTCACAAATGTGCGGACTAAGTATATCGTATGTATTTAACGATTGGTTCTAGTTCATTTGAGGGTGGGCTGTTAGCACTCTTTCGTGCATTTAATTTTCAAACAGTAAAACAAAAGAAATCAGCATGCTATGGGATGAATTAATATAATCTTCAATGTGATTTACCAATCAGATGGAAAAATAATTGAACGCAGCTCAATCAAAACAATTTGCTGATGTTTTAGGACTTAGTTGAATTAGGTGGCAGTGGCACAGCTTTGGGGAACAAATGTTACCTAATCTCGTACTCTAGCCTTGAAGCTTTAGAGGCGATGAACTGGTCAATTTTCTAGTTTGGCTAATGCCGGCCACCCGGCTTTTTTTCATGTGATGCAGATCGAAGGGTAGTTGGAGGATGTTGACGGGCTGAAGGCATCTACTGAAAATGAATCAAATTTAGTTTGATTCAGTAATTGGAAGTTAAAGTTCAGTGATCAGATTGTAAGCTTCAATAAAGTACAAATGAGTGTCGATGTAACTTTTTCTCTTACACAGGTGAGTGATTGTGTGCTCCCACGTTTACGTTGAGAAGACCATCTTCACTCTCGCAACTTCAGTTTCTATCCGAAGTTTCTAGTAAGTTGTTGAGGAAGGGTCGAGAGAGATACTACAGATGGTCCTCTTCTAGTCTTTCCTTATTTTCGCATAACGTAGGTAGAATATGTGTTAGCTAATGGGAGAATTGGGGATACATCTTGTGTCTAAACAGTAAAATAAGAGATATTTTGCTATATACACTTGTTGAAGCAAGTATTGGTGTGCAATTTCAAAAAAATATGCAGCAACTTTTAGTAACCAGGGGCTTCTTGATGCATGGACATCTTTAATGATCATCTGTGTCCCCTTTAATGCAGCTGTTTACATGTAGGCTAGACATTTTTCTTAATTCTCATAGTTCAGTTGGAAATGATAATGACTCGGTGGAGCTGAAACTGATGTAAAGTGTAAGGTAGGTTTGGCACTACATATCTCTTAGTGCATGCGAAACCTATCAAGTAATGAACTTTTGAGACCATCACCTTCTTGTGTACTGATTTGGTAGTAATGGTATTTCAATACATTGACTTCACATGCAAGAAATAGTAGTGGACCCAGATAGAGCGTAGGAATGTCGTGCATTTTAGCTCCTTATTTGGAAATTTTCCGATTGTATATGATATTCTACAAATATGTATGCTGCTTTAATTTGGTCTACCCCTACGCAAAAGGCCACCACAAGGGAAGACAAGAAGAATGTTGTACAATCTACCGTTTCTAGCTGAGAGCGTAGGCATGCGAGTAGTCGAGAAGCACTCAATTAACTTAATAAAAAGCACATTGCATCGATGGGTTCAGGCTCGCCTAATGGACAGTTGATGCTTCGATGCCACCTTGAACGAATATTTGGGGGCGATTGAAGCAATTCCCAATGTCACCCAAACCCTTTCTTGACTTGCTAGAAGAACTAAGGAGATACACCGTGTTTATTTAATATGCATTAGCGAGGTTGGAAACGATCCATTTCGTATAGCGAGAAGACAATTACCTACAATTATGACCAAGTTATCCTCAATTATAAGATTACTAGCTATTTTCTCTGACATAGGCAATCAAATTTACGGTGCTTTGCATTTTCCATTTGTATTTCCCTTCCTTTAAAGACGCCCGCGCCCAGAGGTCTCTCTAGTGGAATATAGGAAACAGTCAGACCCAGTGGAACGTCGTTCTCTTAGACAGATTGATGCACCGAACATGGATTTAATAGTAAATACCTCGCCACCGGTGATGAAGCGACACCCTCATGGCAAGACTCAGGTAAGCTGCTCAATCAGCTCACTCGTTTTCGTCAAAGTTTCTCTCGATCATTATATGGATTATTAAAAGGAATAAATGGGCAAACATGAAATAAATATGCCGTTTTGGGATAATCATCCTGCAGCATCATCCCTTCTACAGCGACTTATAATAATATAATCTCGCATGAGCTTCTATGAGCTATTGTGGCCTTAGATAGGGAGTGCAAGAAGATAACCAAAGGAAAAGACAGAGGAGATGAGCATCACTACGCTACAATTTCCAGGATAATCCTCAACCAAGATAGAGAATCGAGACGGGGTTTCTAACCCCTCAGGATGCAATTCCCTGGAGTGCCTAATCCTCGACAGGGACTAAAAGTATAAAACTTTTGCATAGATTAATTCGAATAAACTGGGAACATTTAATTCAAAACAAAACAAAACTTAGAAAATCAGGGCGATCCAAAAAGGCCGGATTGGCACGGATCTCAACTTTTCACAACCTGTTTTAAGCATCGCCTGCTGTGGAAGTTTGGCTTCTTGAGTTTCCTTCTCACAGCTAAACTTTGCGGACCTGAATATTATGTGTGGACTGAAAACGCCAAATAGGCTGTCTACCACTCTGTACGAGTGCGACCTCTTCTCCTTCTTTGACCATTCCTTGCTTCTGAGAATAAAAGCCAGAAATCATAAGCATAAGAAAATAAAAAGGGATATCCACTAAAAAAAGAGAAAAAAAAAAAAACAAAAATCATAAGTCCTGAGAGCCACTCGGAATTAGGATTGATTTAAGAAGAAGATTCAGTATGCATGGCTGCAACTACAGAGTTTCCAAATGAATGCTCACAAGGAGACTTTTTGTGCAAATATCATTGGAACTTTGAAGCGTCTGGCAGCCCAAAATGAAGCCAGCCATCATGCGTTACGAGAGCAGAACACACGTGTGTGCATTAAAATACGTCAGCCTAGGTTTAGCTTGCTAAACATATTATTAAGCAAACAGATGCATTATTCATAGAACCAATTACTAAGAGTAAATGCCCCAGTAAGTTTACCTGCAGCACCGCCAATGCATTAGCAAAGGTTTGTTCAGCATCATCAGAAAACTCCATGTAGATTGGGCACACTCCTTGATATAAAGCCAGTCTCTGCTGTATTCTCTTCCTACATTGTCAATAATGATGCAAATTTATTACCAAAACACAAAGTTGGCAAATCCCATTGCACATAATTTACTTAAATTTAAATGAGTCTCTACAGATATCGCCCCCTTCCACTCGGTAGAGATGGATCATAACAGTAGAGTCTATCATTTTGATTGCATTCCACTGCAACATATAATGGCATTCCTCTACTTACTCATTTGTGAAGGCAAAGATAGTTCCAGAAGGGCGATAATGGCTTAGCAAAATGGCCATGAAACCAGTTCTGGTGAAGACAACAGTAGAGATTCCAAGAGTGTTTGACATCATGGTAGCATGATAGGCAAACATCTCACTCATATGGTTCTACACAGGGAAAAAAAAAAGAACCATGGTCACTGTTTAGGTTTAAATGTCAAACATAAATGAAAAATTAGAGGGTAAGCTCAACAAAAAGCTGCAGACTATATGCAGGACGTGATAAGAGACCTTAAAGGCTTGGCCGAGGTTAGATGGCAATTCACCAGCAGCTATGGTTGCTTCAGTCCTTAATGAGACTGTGTGCATGACTTTCACAGCTTTCAATGGGAACCTACAAGAGGGTGAGATGACATTGTCAGGATGCATGATTTGCCTCTTACCTTATCTTCAAGAGATCTATAATCACCATGTCAATATTTAGAAAGAACCAAACAATACCGAACTCAGCTTTGAGCCTTCCAAGCTTTGAAGTGAATTCAAGTACCAATGCAAATCAAACTCCATAAGAAAACACCCCCTATTTCCCAAACAGCCAATCATACCAGTTGTTTCTTCTCAGGCAGAAAGAATCCTTATAGCAACCAAAAGGCCCATCATTAAACCCATAGTAAGTCAAAAATGGAGTACTGCTTACTTTCCATGAGCAGTCTCGCCAGAAAGCATGACTGCATCAGCACCCTCTCGAACAGCAATAGCAATGTCTGACACTTCAGCCCTAGTTGGCGTTGGATGAACAATCATGCTTTCCAGCATGTTGGTGGCCACAATAACAGCCTTACCCATGCTACGGCACATCTGGATTATTTCTTCCTGCATTGGAAAGAGTACACTAAGATATGCGTATTGCCATTCAACTAGTTGAAAAAATTAACAAAAAATAATCTTCTCTTATCCAATTTGAAAAGGAAAGTACTTGCAAAAGTGGAACTTCTTCAATGGGGAGCTCTGCTCCAAGATCTCCTCTTGCGACCATGGCCTGAAACCCATATTGGCAAACTACTAAGATTAAAGCTACATAGAGCTCAATCGATTCCTTATGATCAGAAAGAGAACAAGGCACCACTTCAGCAATATAAGCTAAGATATGCATACAACCCAGTAAATCAGGTTAGGAAAAATGACTATGGAAAAGGGTGTCTCAATGCAGATATATTGTTCAACGCTGGTGACACCATGCATATTACTTTTACAGACGATAGAACACAAGATTTCTTGTTTAACTTTGCATTCCCCGGTACTGGATAGTTGCAGTAAAAATCAAGTAATATGTCACAGATAAAGTGGGATTTGCAAAAGGAAACCCCTTTGTCATAATTCGGAAAAATAAGCTAATACAGAGAGAGACTCATGTGATGTCAAAAAGTTTGGATCATCACCCCATCAGATGCTGTGATAATTGAATGCAAATTCGGTATGGAGTCAGCACTTTCAATTTTCACAATAACATGAATATCGGCATCACAGCCTGCAAAGTTTAAAGGTAACAGGTAAGAAATGAGATGGAGAAGAACTGGATGTTATTAATTCTCATTGGAAACAAGAAAAGTATTTAAGCAAGTACTAACTTTTCAGGTAGTTTTTCAACTCGTGAACAACTTGTGCATCTTTAACAAAGGAGACGGCATAAAAGTCAACTTTATTCTCCACACCAAACTTGATATCATCCCAGTCCTTCTCTGTATGTGAACAATAAATGTCGTTACATAATGTGTCTAATCAGCAATGTACTCCTGTAGCAAGTAGTCACATGGAACATGATTACAAAAGTATATTATTAATTGACATCCAACCGGTGATGGAAGGCAATGTAGCGCTTTTTCCTCGGACATTTAGATGTCTCCTGGACTTCAGCTCTCCTCCATCAACAACTTCACATTTTACGGAATCCTCCTGTCTTCGACTTAACCGTTAATGACATCATACCACCTAACATTGATACAATGTAAGAGAAGTGCATAATTATTTATAGTGCATGTGTGATAATTTTTCCTTTCTGGCCATGAGAGCGGCATGCATGAATGAAACGTAAACACAGTGTCTTTTGATTAATGAATGTTGACAAAGCATGAATCTTGGCACAACAGGGTTGAAGAAAAAAACCAATTGATGGAATTTGTATCATCAAGAAGCATACAAATGCAATTAGATCTATAACAGTTTCTATAGAACACGTTGGTCATACCATCAACAAGAAGCATGTCACCCACTTCTACATCATTAACAAAATCATCGTAATTAACACTAACACAATCCGCCATTCCAACCCCTCTACGGATTGTGAAGGTGAATTCTTGTCCAGGAGTTAACATGATTGGTTGTGGCAGGTCCCCACTCCTAACCTCAGGGCCCTGAAGTAAAGCAACAAAAACGCCATATTATAGCTAGATAAAGCTACAGAACATAGAATCACCATAGAGAACCTGCTTCCCAGCCTTATGAGGAGATAATGAGAGGAACCTGCCTTAGTATCGAGCATTATGGCGATGACATTATCTTTGGACTGAGCATTGTATTCCTTGACCAGATCAATGACTTTCTGATGAGAAGCATGGTCTCCATGAGACATGTTCATCCTAGCAACATTCATACCAGCTTCAGCCAGCTTCCATATCATTTCCCTTGTGTTGGTGGAAGGACCTATGGTGCAAACGATCTTAGTCTTCCGCCTAACCAGAGGCGTGGACCACATGCCCACTGACGCATCACTAAGATGCTGAACTCCCTGCAATTTGGACAGGAAAAACAATTCTCATCTCTTTTAAAAAAAAAAAAACGGATGGATGCATATCACTTATTTCCCTCGTATAGTGTATTTCATATAATTACAACGTAGGATAACTAAGTTTTCATATAATGACTAGTACCCTAAAATGATTGATCTTTCAAGCTGCTATGTTGCATTTCCCAGTGTAGTTAGCATAAGAGTAATGCTAAGACTACCAAACTGATTTGACAAAATTGCTCACATAGAGGAGCAAACGGTAAGTAGGCATTTGAACAAGTGAATTAAGTTCAACACACGACAATAAACTGCCGCATGAATTTGCAAACCACTATCATAAATCATCCAATGAATCTCTGGCATTATTCTTAGCCTGATCTAACGCTATGCGCTGCCAATAAAAGGTGCACAAAACCTATTACAGAAGCAAATCTCCATCGCTTCCAGGTCCTTAGAATGGGGTCCTGGTCTCATTATGACCTGCACAGTGCGATTGGTTATCACATCCCAGAGAGTCCCCAGACAGGAATCACCCCCATCAGTTGATGAAGTGCCAGTCCAGCTAGTACACTGATCAAATGCCAGTCCTTTCCTTCCTCTCGAGCTAAAATTAGAATCCAGCATCGATTTCATAAACGCAAACGAAACTACTTCCGCACTCGAACCAAACCAACCGCACTTCCTCCCGTCGACAATCCCATCCGCCGACGCCCGCGACGATCCAAACAGTTCAACAAGCCAGAAGCAGAAAGCACCGTTACCTGGAGAACATCCTCGGGCGACACGGGCACGACCTTGGGCTCGGCGTGCGCGGTCCTCCTCGCGGCGATCCTCGCGCCCCTCGGAACCGCCCGCGGGGGGCTTCTCCCGTGGCCGCCGCGTGGCAGCGCTTTGGAGCAGCCGAAGCCGGAAGAAGGCCTCTTCAGCCTCTCCGCCAGGTCCTCCGGGGATCCGCCGCTGCCGCGACGGAGCAGCGAGCTCTGGATCGATCGGTGGCCACCACATCCGCCATCTCGTCGCTGGCGAGGAACAGTTCCCGCGGAGAAGACGATCAGCGGGTACGACGCAATGCGGGATGGAAGGTGCTCGAGCGTGTCGAGGAAGGAGAAGAAGAAGAAGAGGAGGGAAAGCGAGGAAGTTGGAGCTGGACTTGGAAATGCCGCCGCCGAGTTTGGCGGTTTTCGGGGAAGAGGTTTTTTTTGCCTAGTTTGTATCGAAGGCGAAAACTTCGAAGGGAACGGTTGGCTTTTTGGTAATTAATGAAAAGGAAGTGGGGGGAGAGTGGGGCGCTTTCTTGCGGAGGATTTGTTCCTGATTAAAATAATCGTGTTGGTACTGATTAATTTAATCCCACTTCGTATAAAATATTTCTTTTTAAAAATATTAATTCCATATACACATAAAATACTATATTATAAATATTAAAAATTCTATCAATATTTATCCCATCTCCCTCATCGGATAATTTTATTTATATCCCTTCATATCCGACTTTATTTTATCTCGAATAAATAATAAATAGAGAATAAGATAAATTTTATCTTTTACTCTGAATTTTATTTTGATTGTCCAAATTCAGTATATAAATTTGCAATTTTTGTCAATGAGTCAGATAAAAATATCGCTGCGTGTAGAGGCCCGCCACGTAAGCGGTTCTAACATCCGCACCATAGCAAAAGAGCACTCGATCATCCCTCCTTCGCAAATGTCCTGCGCGGGAAAATCTGATAACTTGGCGCCCACCAGCAGGACGGGCAGCCCCCAAAACCTCGGCACTCCATCGCTCCTTTCGATCCTCCGTCACCTTCCTTCCACCCCAGTCCCTCATCCTCGATCCATCTTCTCCACTACCCCGAAGTTCTCCGATCGTTCGATCTCGACTCGGAAGCTCGATCCGTCGGAGCTCACGGCGCGATGGACACGCAGGGCCTCTCCGCGATCTGCGCCGGCCTCGGCATCGTCGAGGAGGACGACGACGGCAACCGCGTCGGTTATTCGAAGGGCGCGCACTGCCTAGGTACGACGATTTTTTTCTAGCGATTTCCCGCCTTTGAAGTGCCGAAGAGAGAGCTACGGATTTCGGTCTCGGCCGAAGTGTTGATGTCGTGCTGCTGCTCCTCGAGACCGTCTGTCGAGTCGATCGACTGTCTACTTTCTCGGTTCCGGCTAGGGTTTACGCCCCCATTGGTTTCTGATCGCCCAAGTTCGATGGTTAACTTAGCTCCCGTCCGTCGCGTCTAATTCTCGCGCATGGCTCATTGGATCGGGTGACCAATGTGGAATATTAGTTCAGGGGCAGGAACGAAGAAATTTTACTTGAACCATCAGAAATTATGTCAGATTGCTACTAAAAATTGTACCAAATCGGGGTTGGTGATATGGAGGCGTCCCCCCGTCAACCGTCTTTTTCTGTTGTTGGATCCTTCTGTCGGTGAAGGACAGGAGACGAGTGTTTTCCGTTCATTTTTGTTTCTGCATCATGAAAAGCAGTTTTGTTTAACACCGTGCATCGTCCTAGACTCCAAATGCTAGAATACTGCAATTTCATAGTTTCACTAATTCTTTTTCATTGATTTCACTTTCCCTAATCGGTCATGAATGTGTTACCTCTTCGTTGAAAAGAAATAATAGACTACCTTTTACTAGAGGGAAGTCCAAATGTCATGTTTTTTGTTATTCTTACTTTAACATGCCATCTCACTAAACTAGGTGATGTATTAGTTATGCACCTGCTGAGATAAACTGCTGTTTGTTGACTCATTACCAGATAATTTAAAGGATCTGCTGAGATTTCTCAGGCGTGATGACCCACAGACGAGAGAGGTTTTCAAGCAAGTCTGCAAATGGAACTGCGTGTCCAAAGACTTGATACCCATTTTAGAGCATTGCCAAGATGACCGCAGCTTGGTTCTGAACACTGGTAAATTGACATCTCAAATGCTGCATTGCAAGTTCATTGAGCTTGTGTCTCAGTAGAAGAGATGATTTATTATTAATTTTTTGTTTTCTATAGTGAAGGTCTTGGTGTTTCTCACAATGCCCATTGAGCCCACCTCCTCTGGTATTCACCTACAGATTGAGTATTTATGGGATCTTAAATCTGCAATTACCATGAGTGACACAGTTGCAGTTATTATTTCGCTGCTTGAGAGCCCACTGGAAAACTTGGAAAGGTGACACGACTCATCCTATTCCATCTGTTTTATTTGTACATTGTCTAAGCACTTAAGATAGAGATGTCGCAGACTCGGTATTGGTTGTAATGCACACAGCTCATTGTCCATATATTCTGGTGTTTCGTGTATTGGAACTGGTAGTAGAGGACTTTAAACGGCTTCCCTCTTTTTACTCCAAGTATACGCGTGCATGTGAGAGAGAGAGAGAGAGAGATTTGGATTGCTTTAGTTTCTGTCATCTGTTACTGACAAATTGTTCTTATTTTTTTCAAACTACATGGATACATTCCAGTGAAGTATTCACAGAGGATGATTGGAAGTTAGTGCAGCTTGTTCTTACTTTATTTCGAAACCTACTGGCCATCCAGGACATTTCAGCACTTCAGAAGGCTGCTGGATTTGCCACTCGAATATTGTCACTTCGAGACAGATTTTTGGAGCTTTTGTTCCGTGAAAATGTGATGGATCTATTCTTACTCGTTGCTCAGCACATTGGTGGGTCTTCTGACTACCTTCATCAAGATAATTGGCTTTTGCTGGAAATCTTTTACTATATATTTAATGGCCAAGATCCTGAGTTGGTTGCAAAAGCACATCTGAATAGTCTCAAGGTGGGTATAACTCTATTATTCTCATCTTTCCAGTTTATGATACATCGGAATATGTAGACGGTAGAGGAGAGTACTTGACTAAATCTTCTGTATTTTCTGAAAAATGACCATTTTATCTTAAAATGATTGGCATGATATTACTGAAACATGAATGGAAGCCACATAGATCATATTTGGTGTCTCAATTTGACTGTGTGCCATGATAAAGAACCTGATAAGTGGTCTTTCTTTTTGTTTAATCTCTTGTTGCTGAGATTTTAGAGTAGACTTCTACTTTGTGTCCTTTACAAATAGTTGATTGACATGCATGTCCCGAATTCATTCACAATAATGTCATGAAGGATGCGGAAGCCAAAACTTCCTTGAGTGGCCTCAAATCGATTATTGAAGAGGAGAAGGACAAAAGGAGGCTTTCCAGGCTACAATATGGCAGCCGCTATTCACATTTTTCAGGGACATTTGAGCGATTTACCATGGTATGAGTTACCTTTTCTTTTACTTGCATATCAATTTTGAGCTTAGTAAACTCTACTTTCTTCTTTCAGGATGGTTCCAAAGCCTTTCTTAAGGGAACTCCTAATTCTGCTTCGCTCGATGTATACTCTAAATCTGATAAGTTCTGTCGGGGTCCAACAAAAAAGATTGTATGGGACCAGGGGAGAATACCGACAACAACTGATAACATTTTAAAGTTGCTTCATGGTTTCTTGAATCAGTTTCTATCTGGGGGTTACAATGGTATTTTTCAAACTAAAAGGATAATTTTTATTGTTTCGTATTAGCACTCTCTGATGCATTGCTGAAACTTATCTGGTCCATGTATCAGTTCTGATGCAGTCAGTTCGCGAGGATATTGAGAGGGAACAACTTAATATTCAGAGAAATGATGTGGTGTACTTCTTTGAGGTTGCTAAATTTGTCACTTCTTTCCAGTATCACAAATTTTCGACATCAAAGGTAAGATTTAAATTTGGAAATTCACATATTTGCTTGTATCCTCTGCGATGTGGAGGATCTTATTGCACTATTTACTCTTAAAATTAGGGTAGGTCATGTTTTGAATTATGTACTTTTGGGAAGTATGAATGCATTTTTTATTTGGGTTTCACTCGGTGAGGTACAGGGTTGATCAGTTATCAATTTTGCTGTTTGTTTTCTCTGGATTGACAGCAATCCCATATGTATGCTGTAGACTTCTTTTGGTATAGGGGAATTTCGAGATGAGGAAATGCCACAAGGAAGAAGATTATGAGAGAAACCTCCTAGAAAGAGGAATAAGTTCTAAGTGAGCAAACGTATGAGGGCATTATTTGAACCTGTGCATTGCACATTGCTTCTTTTTTTATGCTTCCTTAGCTTGAATTTAAAATCTCATTCATAGATTTGAATTCTATAAGGTCGTTCTATCTGTATATATCATTGTGGGAAGATATTGTCACAGAGCTTATGGTCACCCTTCTACAACCTTGGAAAATAATGTTTATGAGCAGTTGACAAAACCCATTACTTCAGTAAAGGTTTGATAGGCATCTTTATACTGTTATTTGTTTGCCTATGCTCCTTAACTTTTTTCATTGTTCTGGTGGGAGTAGTTATGGTTAGTATTTCTTCTTTTGAGTTCTGAAAGAGGGAAGTATACATAAGCTCAGATTTTGTGATCAGTCTCCAGTGACATGTGAGATTTTATATGAATATTTGGTTATATTACAGCCTAATGCAGAGATGGGCAGTTCCCTATCTAGTCGTAGCAATGAAGATGACATCCTATTTAGTGGTGATATATGCGGGCCAATTGCTGCATCAATGAATGAATCTATGTTTCTGATGGTTATTTCGAGGTGGCGTGATTGCTTTGATGGATTAAAGGAAACAAAAGACTACAAGTTTTTATCTGCAGCAGGATCTCTTCTGAAAGCAATGGTAAGTATTTCTTTTTGTCTACCCTCAAAAACGATTCTTGGAGGACAAGTTTTGACCATATGCATCTTCCATGTTGCTCATGTATTGATGGATGCTTGGGTGAATATGTTGAATTTTCACTCAGGTCATGGATTACAATGTTAGGAGAAAGGAACAAGAGATTCGTATTCAAGCTCCTGCAAATTTTATTGCTGATAACTTTTTGGAGCATTGATACTTGGGTCTTTTGCAGTGTTATGAGAGATGTGCATTGGAGATGAAATATTCCATGGTGACAGGGACTTAGGTACATCATAAGAAATGAAAGGAAAGATTCCTACTCAATTGCACAAGTATATAGTTTGAAGGAATTAATAAACTGTGTAATATGATAAGAACATAGTAGGACTGAGTAAATACTAAACATTTAATCTGATAGTGGTCTTCATATATTAATGGAATGGTGGGGTTTTGATATTCAAAATAAGTTGTGGACCACAATTGGTATAAAATTATAAAATTAATCAGTTACTGCAGCACGCAATAGAGAGGTGGTTCATCCTTAATTGGGTTCATTGAGAAGGAATGCTAAATATCTCATTTTATTGTAAGTTTAGTTGGCCTTTCTTTTTCTACTGGGATCATAGGATGAAACAATAGAACTAATCTGCTGTCATGGACTTACTGCAAGACTGTTCATTGTTGTGGTTTTGATTTGTTTTTTGTGCAAAACATGGTTGAGGAACCCCCCTAAGTTTTGTATTTGTACTTCCGATCAACTGTTTTAAACTACATCCTGATGTTGGAGGGGATGTTGTGATGACTTGATGTCTTCCTGCTGATCGTAATGTAAGTGCTGTTATGGAAGGAATTAGCTTTTATACTCACCTAAAAATTTCTTCTTTTGCAGATTCGGACACTAGATTTGGTGCTTAAATTATTGCCAGAAAATTCCAGGGAGCCTCAGACTGCTCGGGTTCTTCTTTACAAGTTATTTTATGATCAGACTGATCAAGGAATGACTCATTTCCTTCTCAATCTTGTCAAATCGTTCGATGTTCACAAGCAACCTAGAAGGTCTTCTACTTCATATGTGCTGTTGTTGTATTACATAGTGAAATTACTACTAGTGCTGGCTTTCTGAATATTTTACCTTAAGCTGGGACATAGTTCTATCATTAAGCAGCAGCTGATAATTTGAAACTTAGATGACATATGTTGCCCATAAAAGTCATATGGTAAAGAAGAGGAGTCTAAGTTCTTACTGACGAGCTACCCACTGAGAAATCACCTGCCTGAGATAACATTACTTTTGCCTCATTTATATGCAAAGTGGATCTACACTACATGAAGTGTGAGAAGAAGTACCTGCCACTAAAATGTTTTCTCTGACTTTTGTCTGCTTTCATTCTATCATCGTAGTTTGCCAGGTGTAAAAAGTCAATGAAATCGATCTGCTTCCAGCAAACTTCTCATGTGTGTATAGCATTATTTCATAATCGAACTTTCCTTCCCTGATTTTCTTTTTTCCTCGTTATCAGTGATCTTGCAGATTTGGTGGAAGTGATTCACACAATCACGCAGTTGATGGAGAGACTTCAAGATCGTGGAACACTAAGGGTATGTGACAATTGTACAAGATGCGAAATATGCACTTTTCTGGCAATTTGGTTGAGGTGATTCGTTGGATAATCTCTGTCGATGGCATTTCACAGTGATACCATGAGGCTTTCTATGATTTAACTTCGTTCTCAGCTAGTGTTTATCCATTTGCCATCTGTAGTATCAGAAGTGGTAAGAAAGGGGAGAATGTAATAATATCTAAGGTTAAAGAGATGAGAACATTAATTTGTGGTTAGGACCATAGACTTTTGCATGCTGCTCATCTCCCTCAAGAACTGATCTTTTACAAGAAAACTCCCATTGAAATCTTTGTACTTAAGTAGCGAACTACAAGCGGCTAATTTCTCGTTGGCTGTCTAGAACTTATGTGGCAAGTAAATTTCAGGTGGACCTATTGATTCTTTGTGCTATACTTTCTTGTAGGAGGAGACAAATTAATGAGTCCTGTCTCATTTGGAATACATAATCAGGTGCAGGCCCTGTTATCCTGTAGAAAATCATTTAATCCTGCAGTAAGAAATGCCTGATAGATGAATACTACAACTGCAGCATATCATACATTGCACCTACACATAAATTTTTGGTCTCTTCATCCACAAGCATCTGCAATGACTCATTCTTTATGCAGTATCAAAGTTGACATACTGTGAGTGCTAGAGTCACCACCTGCCTGAAGCCGGGTCTAATTTAAATTATCTATTTTTCTAGAGAGGAGTCGATGTCTGTCGTTATGTCCATCCATTATTTTTGTCATCTTCTGTCAATGTCTGTTTCTGTTCGTGCTGTATACCTACGATGTGATACTATTGAGGAACGCATCACCACACACCCAAAATCAACATACTGGGACACCAATGCAGAATATTTTGCAGTCATGCATTATGCTTATGTTCCCTTGCACAAGGGACCGGTGATACTGACATAATGGGGTTTGATTATTTCTTGAGCTTGTATTATCAGATGCCAATATGATTTGCCCAATTATGAGGAATGTCATCAGTGAACTTTTTGGAGTAAACTCATGCAGTCTTCATAATCTTGTCAAGCATGTGTGGATTGTTTTTATAGTGCTCACACTGCTGTATCAGATGTTTACAGATTACTTTTCTAATTTCAATAGATTTTATCTTGCAAATGATAGAATGGCCAATTATCTTTCTGGTTTATAAATGCCCTCTATCTAGGTATTATATATTTCTCAACGAACTCATTTTGATAGGTTACTAAAAAATCCAGAAAGAGGAGAATGGGGAAAAGGGTGACCGACAAAGTAGAAGCAGACATGGAACATTCGGCAGATTGTCTTGTTGTTCAGAATGAAATTGCTATACCTAGTAGTGAAAAACAAGCTTCTGGAGACAAGTGTCACCAAGATGGCCAATTAGATACAGATTCTAATGGTGGGAAAACTGGCATTCTTCTTGATGCTGAAATTTCAGAGAATCATGGTGAATCTACCATGGAGCAACAGAAGACTGACAACAATCTGCTATGTTCAAAAAAATCTGATCCTCCCATGATCTTTGTTACAGTACAGGTGATTCATCTGGTGATGAACAAACTGTTCAATATGATGAAGTTGATTTTAAAGTGTCTACCGTAGTATCAGCTTTTGCAAACAATGGTGTCATCCATAATCTGTGTTGGTTATTAAAGTTCTACAAGAGCAACTCTATCAACACAAATCGCTATATAATATCAATTCTGAGGAGGATTGCTGATGATCTGGAGCTCTCTCCAATGCTATATCAGGTCAAGGATGCATTCTTTATTTATGAAATTTGGATACTCACTTATCAAGTTTCTCAATATCTAAAGAGTCCTAAAACATTTTGCAGTTATCACTCTTGACTATATTTCACGAAATATTGGTTGAGCAGAAGTCTTGTCCAAATGAGGAATACTCAGAAATAGTGGACTTTTTGACCAACTTAGTCAGGAAAATGCTACGCAAGATGAAACAACAACCCCTTCTTTTTGTGGAAGTGCTCTTCTGGAAGACCCGCAAAGAGTGTCACTATATTAATGCTGAATATTTATTGCATGAGGTCAGCGAGTTGAAGAAACAGAATGGATATGGAGAAATTGGTTCCATGCATACTACAGGATGGGTTCGTAGGAGCATAGCAGATGCCTTGGGTGAAGATGAAGCTGATGTGGTGATAAGTCATGACTTAGGGTACCAGAAGTAAGAAACCCTAAAATCTTTCATGTGCACTACACATTCTGCAATAATATTATCTGAAACACGAATAATCCAGATAGCCACTTTTTGCTTTTTCATTGTGATTTCCTTATTTTAAGGATTTTGCGATCGCAAGCTTTTGCTACTGTGTCAATATTATATAAATCATGTCCTCCATGTTTCCAGAGACAATGTAGACTCTGATGAATCACCAGAAATGACCAGTTCACTCATTGACATCGATGGGAAAGAGAAACTTGACTGGTACTAGATTTTCTAACTTGAAGAAATAATACTGAATTACCCTTGAATTCCCTGCTTTAAGTGTGGAAATGGCTGTTGCAGTGGAAGTTCCTTGGACCATGACCATGGCAAGGTTTCCAAAAGAAAGAGAAGACTCATTCTTAATGACGAGCTAGACTCCAAAATCAGAGATCTCTATGAAAAGTGAGTGGTATTATTCCTCCTTACTAATAATTTGTGAGTGTCATAGTAATGTTGGATCATTTTCTTTTCTGAAAAAAAGAAAGAGAGAAAGAAAAACTCTTTCAAAAGTGCTTTGATAGTAGTTACATGTTGTTTTGTTGGTCATATGGCTCTAGAACATTATTCATGCCTTACCTAAGGGTCAAGCGATTGTTCATTCATTCTGTTCAGTGTCTTGTGCTGCTTAATTTTGTTATAGGTTCAAAGATGAACAAAAATGCAATCATTTGATTGCGGAGGCTCTAGATCCTGATTGTAAAGTTTCACCTGCTCAAGTTGGGAACAAGCTTAAGCAACTAGGATTGAGAACTGCACGAAGGAACAGAAGGCCTTACAATAAAGAATCAACTTCAAAGCCCAGTCAGCCTGAGGATGGGGAAGATGCACAGGAAAGAGGGAGTTTGTCTCTCGAGTCACAGGATTTGATTGATCATTCAACAAGACTACCTTTGTAAGCACCGATCTGAATGCTTGTGTTGTAAAGAAAAGTTAATTGCCTTATGTATGGACACTTACAGAAAGATTTTTCTTTTCCTGTTTTGTGTACTGCTCAAGTTATTCAGACATTGAGATGCTGGGCCTTGAACAATATGTTGGTCCAGCAAAGAAGTAAACTCTTGTTGCTTCTTTTGTCCAATTGGAAATTGGTACTTTGTTTGTGTGGTCAGTCCACAATAACTCCCTTAGGAAACAAGGAATATATTGTCTATGTTTTGTTAGTACCCATAAATCAATCTTTCCTTAGGAATATGAGGTTGCACAAATCCCCTGTTTCTTCATTTAGAAGATTGTGAAAAACATGAGCATCATAGAAGAGAAGAGATGACATTAATAGGATAAGAGGAATAGTAGCAGGAGTATGCTTTTGCTTTTTCTTATGATAGAGATGAAGTTGCCTTGTTTAATTAAGACTGAAATAGGTTAATTTTTTCTTCTTTAATAGGATTTTATCTTTGCAGCCATGGTACTAACATTGGATGTGCTCATAGAGAACTTTGAGTGTTACGTGAAATGCTGATGCTCTGTTTTGCTTCAGGCATGCAAGAAAAAGAGTACGTGCATTAAGTGAAGATCAGGAGGCAGCTATTAGAACTTTATTGAGAAGTGAGTTTTGTCCAATCATCATCTCTCCACTTTTTTAGGACATTGTCCCTTTCCTTTGCACCACTGATGCTAAAAGTTATGTGGTATGACAGGTTCAAGGATCATAAAAGGTGCAGCTATATGATTGCAAACGCGTTGGATGGTGATAGAATATTCACACCTGCACAAATTGCTCGTAAACTCAAACAGCTAGGTTTACGTGTTCCCCAACAGAAAAAGGCTGAAGCCACCTTGCATTTGAGAGATGAGAATCTTAGTGATCATTCTGCTGATGAAATGCAGGATTCGGACAATGAGACATTGCTATCATTGAGGCTGAGGTAATTTGACTCTACTTATCCCTTCATGCATCCCCAGATGTTAGGTACACAGTGCTTGCCATTCTTAAAGAACAAAACAAGTTTGTTGCAATAGCTATGCTATTTGTTTAATGTATTGTTCGAAACACTGGATTTGACCGGCCAGCTCATACTAGTCCCGGGGAAAGTGGTTCGGTCTCGAGTCTGTTTCAGCCCTTCAAACCATGGTCGGTTGCAGATCTGATCAAAGGCAATTATCTCCCTTCATCTGTATTTGGGGTCTTGAAAACCAATGCATGTACCCTGTTACACCATTAGTCCACTTGAAATCAGTGGTTGGTAGTCATTTTTTATTAATTATATAGGTTTCATTCAGAAGGGGTCTGGCAATTAGGTTTTGGTGGATACATGACTCATCCTTCATCAATTTTGTTACACACGCTCCTTGACATAAACTGCCACCCATTTTGCATTTTCTCAACTTCTGTCATATCTAACATCATTCCACAGCTGGGTGTCATGTTCACAGCTTTGTTTTCTAAGAGGAACGTGCCACATCTTAGTCTTGAATCTTGATCCTCCCTGCCTTATTTTTTTGTATGGCTGGGACATAAGGTTTTTGTCAACTTGAGAAATCTTCCACAGCAATGGATACTTGACATTATCCCAAATTTGTACTTGCCATCAGGGGAAGAAACAAGGAAAATAGAAACCTCTCCAGCAGTAAATTGCAGAGTGCAGAAATTGAAGGAAGATTGTTGGAAGATAATTCTGATGATGAAACATTGAGCTCTGTCCTGAAGTAAGTCTTTTAATGAAAGCTGTAGGCTATGGTTGCTTTAGTCTCAGTTTTAGGCAGTATATAAGATTCTCCTAAGTAGTGCCAGAACTATAGATGTATGATCTTGTCTTTGCAACTTTACAACTTGAAGATGGATGTGGAGCATTCCTTTAGTTTTCTTCAGATTCATGTTCAGTTTCTCCAATTCATTATTTGATAGTACAGTTATTCACAGGCTAAATGGGAAACTGCTTACCAAGTAGTACCTCAGTTATGTAGGCAATTGGAGCACGTAATTGCATGATCATCATGTCATTTACATCTATTTATTTTGACAATCCACTATGATTTACCATAAAAATGTGCATTAAGTTTATTGAAATCTACCCAAAATTAGCATTCTGTAAACTGTTGGCAGTGGATTTTAAATAGCCATTTTCACTCAGTTTAGAAGGAGAATACCCTGAGTGCAGGTCTAATGAGAAAGAGAAAGTTATATACAAGTAATGTGTTTCCATAGACGTGAATCTTTCTAGTTGAATGGCTGCACAATATCTTTCTCATTACTTAGTGTTCTGAACCTTTAGACCCATATTCAAGTTTTAAAGATAAGTAAAACTTGTTCTGCAAATTTGCCTTGTGTTTCTCCTGCAGATATATGGGGACCGTAGGTTTTTGTTATTCTGCATTTGTCATTCTAGATATATGCACACATGCCCACAAATAGACATGCCCCTGACATTCTCTTTGCTCATAGAAGTAGAAAACTCACCGCATCATCAAAGATCAGGAGCTTTGCAAATGAGAGCATCAGAATAACTTCATCAGAGGGGATCTTATTGGACACAGAGAACAACAAGGCAATGGTTGAAAATTCTGCAGAAGGGTATGTTAACTAAAAGAAACTTTTTGCTTGCTAAAAGTACTCTTCTGGCCCTCTTCTACTGTTTATTGATGACTGCAGCCATCAGTTAAAAGGCTTTACTCATCTGCAATAAAATTTATGGATGTGTATGTATGTATGTATGTATGTATGTATGTATGTATGTATGTATATGTGCACGTGCTATGTATGTATGTATGTATGATCTCAAACTATCAATTTCTCTCAGTTAACATGCTGCTGAATATTGACCCATTGAAGTGTCTTGAAACAGAGAAAATGAATGTTTTCTATTACTTTTGTGAGCTCAAATTGCCAATGACATCATATTAATAGTGTAATTTGCATCATATTTTGCATGGATGTGGATTTGCATTGACCCGCTTGGGTCAAATTGGCTTGGATTATTATCTCAAGCAGATTAAACTTGTTTTGCACCAGGGATGAACAAAACTGGCCCATTAATGTTGAAGCCACGGGGGGTCAACACAGTGTTTTCTTGAACAGTTCAAACTCCAAGGGCACTTCTGAAGCTGAAATAACTGGCAGCATCAGTGACAATCTTGGTTCACCCATCGAACAAGCAAATGGTGCACCACTAGAGAAAATGGATAATGAGTTGGCAGATTCAGATGATGAGGTTCCCTCTACTGCTATAGCCCAAAAGGCTATTGGTGGGAGAAGATTGAGGGTCGTGTTTGATGATGATGAGGATTAGCATAATACCAAGGTTCTGTTCCCTGGAACATTGCATTTTTCTATAGGGGCCTTGAATAATTCTTCCAATGATTACGGTTGCCTCACAATGTGAATATTAGTTTGGATTTCTGTACACTTGCAATGCTACTCCACATTTTTTTTTTTTAATTTATCCTTCACTATTACAAGTTGATCGATTGCCTGGTAAACTGAACTGCAACCATGATGAAATCTGAATTATTTATCACATATTTTTGTAGAGAACTTAGAGTCGAATTGAATATGGTCAGGTGGGAATCAGCAAGGCTTGACTATGACCAAGTCCAGGCTTGACAAATGTAATCGTTCTAGCTCTTCCAAATATGAAAATTGTCACATACCAGTCGCTCCCAGGCTTCTGCATGTTCACGGTTTCTTCATCATTCTTATTAAATAGTATGTACATGATCCAGATGGGGGCCAAATGCAATGTCCAATTCTTACAACCGAACAAGAAAACATTATATGGAAGTCTGTTAAATGAGATTAATCTTAGATTTGCTGCTCTGAATAGTTTTCTGTCCTGATGTATTATTATTAACAGATAGAGGCCACAGAACGGGGTAGTATTGTCATTGTAATCAAAATGATACCTCGTGCAGGCCTTGTTTAGAACCTGCATTGATTCCATTATCAGGAAATTATAGTGAATTTCCTAAATAAAGATTGTTACTAACAAAATCTAATCAATATATGGATATGATGCCAGACAAACTAGTTAAATCACTGAACGGATCAGGAGAGCAATCAAAGGAGTTCGATGACGAGTTCTTGTTACACTAGTTCATAAACCATATGGATAAAGGACAAAGATTGTAAGTTTCATTAGGAATGGCTAATTGAGGCAGTGGCACTTCGTGGTTGGCTTTTCTCCGTCTCGGCTAACTAGACATTGTCTGTCATCAAACCGGATTTTATCACCAGAGAGAACAGAGAGAAAAGACGCAAGAATTGCAACTGCGGGACTTGCAAGCTTTCAATACCATGCCTTCCAAGCTAAAGAGCAAGAGGGCATTTTTGTTAATTCCAATGAGAGGTCTTTCTAACATCTATAAAAGAAAGTGCCCTTCAAACTTATGAGCGTATAACCTCCAACATCTTCTCCTTCTAGATAGAAACACCAATCTACATTCTGTCTTCAATAATGGCTTCTAAGTTTTCGGTTTCTCTGGCATTTCTGTGCTAAGATATGCTGAGTTTAGCTATGGGAACTGATGCCAGTGGAGTCACAATATATTGGGGCCAAAATGGGAATGAAGGCACTCTGCCCGATACTTGTGCGACCAGTAAATATGAATTTGTTAACATACCTTTTCTTGCTGTATTTGGAAAAGGCCAAGCTCACGTGATCAACCTCACCAGTAATTGCAACCCGTCTGTCAATGGTTGCACTAAACTGAGTCCTGATATAATCTATTGCTGAGCCGAGGGCATTAAAGTCATGCTTTCCATTGGAGGAAGTGCTGGTAGCTCCACGCTAGCCTCGTCTGATGATCCTAGGAGGGTCACAACTTGTCTCTGGAACAACTTCCTGTGAGGGAAGTCCTCTTCGTGGCCGCTTGGAGATGCGGTTCTGGATGGCATCGATTTCAACATCAAAGGAGGCACGAGCCAGCACTGGGATGAGCATGCGAAGTGCCTTCCGTGTATAGCAGATGCAGTAATAAGAAGCTGTACTTGGCTGCAGCCCGGCAATGTTCTTTCCCTGATGTGGGGATCAGGAATGCCCTTAAGACAGGACTGTTCGACTATGTTTGGGTTCAGATCTATAACAAATGCTGTGTGAGTACATTTCCGGTGATGTGGCCAACCTTGAAGAAGCCTGGAAACAGTGGACTTCAACCATTCCAGCTAGCAAGATTTTCCCGGGATTACTGGTCGTGCCTCAAGCTGCTGGCAGCAGCTTTATCCCTGCTGCCAATCTTACCTCAAAAGTACTTCCAAATCTCAAGGGTTCAAAAAAATACAGCGGCATCATGTTGCGGCCAAAGTACCATGGTGATCTCTCTGATTATAGTGCCTCTATTAAAGGCCACGTTTAAAACTCAAATGACGATCCCATAGTCTTATCTATATGAGGTTTTGAAAGCTACACATCAATGTACCAACGTTTTCTTAACAGATATAAGGTAATTGGTATATCCTTTTAAATTCTTTGTCTTAAGCATTCCGATTGATTGAAGTTTGTGGATAGGCAAAAAGGACACGTGATCATTTGAGGTTACATACGGCTTATCAATGATCTTCTGGAGGATTAGAATCAGATAGATTCCGACAGTTCCATCCTGCCGCTTTGACATTCATTCATACTTGCGAAAACTGCAAAGAATCATTTTCATTCAATTGGGCAGTCTTTCCTTTAATCCTATCTATATTATCTAGGTGACATCGTCGAGTAACTACAAGTAGCATTAGTCGATGGATGACTGGTGATAGTAAAAGAGCTCGAGCGATTATATTCTCTTTTCATTGCCTTGTGGACCTGATCTAGTCCTTCTTCAATTATTTCAAGAACAGTCTGCGGCATTGGAGGCGCGTTGACATCCATCGAGCCTTCTAGCATCCGCACCACGTCCCCCATTGTAGGTCTCATGGACACTTCATCTTGAATACACCAGAATGCGACTCTCAGTGCTCTTATTAGCTCTTCCTCTTGTACGGCCCCTTCCAGTCGTCTATCCGCCACTTTAATTGGTGTTCCTTTCGTCATTTCCTAAGAGGAGGTTGACAGGATTTATAACGAAGCACATGAAAAGAAAGAATGCATCGATCTGCTACAAAAGGAAATGAGAACATTATTACACAGTATAAATTCTCTCGTTCGAGAGGGTACCTTAAAAGCCCAGCCAGGGTAGAAGAAGTCTTCTGCATTGAAAGACATGTCGAGGTTTCTCCGTCCTCCGACGATCTCCAAAAGAAGCATCCCATAACTATAGACATCAGCCTTTACAGTGATAGGCCGGTTACTAACCCATTCCGGAGCTAAGTAGCCTCTAGTTCCTCTAACCATGGTCATGACATGTGAATGCTCTCTCCCCATCAACTTGGCTAGCCCGAAATCTGAAACTTTGGGACAGAAATTCTCATCTAGGAGAATATTTTCTGGCTTAATGTCGCAGTGTATGATCCGGTTCCTACACTGCTCGTGAAAGTAGGCAATCCCTTGTGCCATCCCGATGGCTATTTGGAAGCGGGTTTGCCAATCTAGCAATCTGTCTCGCAAGCTGAACGAAGGGAAAATCCACTTGTCCAAGGACCCGTTTTTCATGAACTCATAAACAAGAAGCCTGTCCATTACCAATCAAAGAATCCAGAAGAATGAAAATGAATAGTAACGTTCATTAGTCAGGATTCTCCCAAATGAAGAATTAAACATACAAAGTCAGATGAGCACACAAGTTCTTTTCGCTAACTGGTATGCGTTATGCACATCAAGCTTTTCATGCCCTCAAAATACTTAATAGGGATGGTTTTTTATACCTGTGTGACTCCTCAGAGCAATAGCCGCATAAACGGACCAAGTTCATGTGATGCATTGAACCGATGGTGTTCACTTCGGTTATGAACTCCTTTTCGCCATGAGGCAAAACCCTGTCAAGCTTCTTTACTGCGACTAGAGTTCCATCTGCAAGGCTTCCCTTGTACACTCTTCCGAATCCCCCTGCAAATAACATGGTATATACTACATCAATAATCTCCTATCTCAAACAGAGTAAAGCTGGTTTACTCTGTGGTTCCTTGGCTCTGTTTTCCTAGGATTAAAAAAAGCTTTGACACTTTTAGCAGTTACCTGTTCCAATCAGCTGCGAGAAGTTGCTGGTGCGAATTTGCAAGTCACGGTAAGTGAAGTTCATTGGTGCACCAGACAAGGTTAGTAATGAACTTTCCATTGCTTTCCTAAGCAACCTCCTCCTGTGGACATTGTAATACAACAATGTACAGAGTAGACCTATGAGAACCACCATGACAAGTACAACTGGGAGAATCACTACTTTCTGGTGGCCAATTCCTGATGAATCCCCCGATTCTCTTGCATTACCTTCAGGTGTTGCCGAACTGTTAGAATTGACTTTCACGAATAAGGTCGAACTGGGGTCCTCAAACCCTCCAAAATCCAAGCTCCTAAGTAGCCAACAGTAAGGCTTTTCCTCATCAAGTCCATAAACGGAAGCAACACATTTACATTCTGATAAACAAGCATCACCACACTTCGAAACCGTAGCTATGTCACTGTAGTTTGCTACGATAGAATAATCAGAGAAATAGTAATTTGTCTGTTGAACTACTGAGATTCTAAACTCGGATGTTTGATTTCTATTTTCTGAACCGCATCTCCCAGTCAGGGAAGAATTTTCTGAGCACAATTCATCAGTGCCGACCTTAGAAGTTCCTGGCAGGCATGCACAAGTAGCATTAGTTTTGCTCCCATTTAAATTGCATATCCCATTTCCACAAATTCCAGTTATATCACAAGGATTTGAAACGGCGGCCCAGTCAGGTACCCATTGGCTAGAACCGTTGACATCGTTATCCCATCGGTATAACCTTAAATTTCCATTTGTCTCGAGAATCAATCTCCGAAGAACCGAAGGCCGAGTTGATCGGTTCACAGCTGAAGACAACCCTTCATCATCGCCATTGTTTTTATACACATACACCGCTCCATTTGCTGAATCACCATACACAATCCCGAAACTTCCCGCCTCATCTAGTACCGCTATCACTTGGCCAGTCACATTGGAGATGTCCGGTCCGGCCCAATAAGAGTAATTAGAGTACAATTCAGGGGAGGAATCATAGCTTCCAGGCAAGTTGTATGTGAGGGCAAGGCTCAGCGATGTTGGCTGTTGAAGCATTTTGAGAGTGTAGTAACTACCATGTGAAGGCGAAGTTGCTGAGGTGAGCTCGAGAGAGGCGGTTAATGGTTGGTTAGGGAGGAGTGTGTCGGTTGGATGTGAAAAGCTCTGCCACACTATGTGGTCGGTGGCATTGTAGAGGATGAAGTTGCCAGTTTCGGACATAGTTGCTGATTGCACACCGGAGTTGGACGTGTTGGAAATCCATACGGCAGTGTCACCTTCATGGAGGACAAGGTTCCCTGTGGTGTCGAGCTCGAGGATCGCGTTTTTGCTGACTGGGAGTTTCTATATGGAGATGATTGTAACACAGAGAATGAAATTGGTTGGCTTTAGTTCATTATATACACCTGCAGAAGCTCTTGTAAAGACTAGAGATGGAGAAAGAAATCCTCGCTTTCTTCCATTAACAAAGTTAGAGACCAGAAACTGAGAACTTTCCAACACAAGTGAAATGCAGTGAATGTACAAAAAGTAGATTTGATATACTAACTCTGATTCTACAACCAGTTAATTAACAAATGAGACATGAATTAGACAAGTCGCTTTCATGGATCAAGAGAATTCTGTGAATCTACGTAACTCTATTATTATGTTGATGTGTGAATTTGAAATGTTAAGGATTCTGAGTAAGTCTTAATGATTAATCCTATAATTCACCGATTCCCTGCTTTCGCTGAACACTTTTCCACCTTCTGATATCTTTCGAAAAGAGTACTCTTCTTCTGTCCCTCTACTTCTAAACCTTAAGTGATCAAGGAAATTCTTCAAGCACCTATATTTGAGAGACCTATCCACCACTGGTTTGTTGAAGTCACTGTAAGAATATCTAGGGGTGATCTATTCCTGATCCAGTCTGATTCCAAGGTGGAACCAAGAACCGGATCGGGAGGATTGGTTCCCAATATCTAATTTGGTCCGGTTTGATCCGATGGAATTGTTCAATTTACTAAAAATTTCACACAATCAACATTTTTGAAAGAAGAAAAGAAGTTGTCTTTCTACAGCAAAATGTGTGGATGGATGAAGATAGGTCATGATCATGTAGTTTCTACTCAAGGAAGACAAATAGAGGGAAATTGAGAAAATTAGTATTTATTAAGAAATTAATAAATAAATAAATATTTATATTGTTGGTCCGGATTGGCAGGCCACCTGTTCAAAAAATAGGAGCTAGAAACCGAACAGTCGTTTGTGGGAACCGCTCGAAACTAGCCGATCTGGTCCCCAATCTAGGTAGTTCCGATTTGGGCGGTTCCCATTGTGCACCTCTAAAAATATTCGACATGACCTAATTTGAAGACTAGCTAGACTTTTTCATCTTTGCCATTGCTAGGTAAGATGTAACAACATATTCAACGAAAAGCTTTGTCTACAATCATCTGTCTTAGAATAAACGGGATGGGTTACATCTTAAGAAACATGCATGCATAATTGACATTCACGTATCGTAGACCTAGTGGACGACTGGTTAAAGGACAATAAGTATGCCAGAAACGGCAACTCTTTAGCATTAGCATTCCTGTGAATTCATGAACAGAAGCAATATATTATGAAAACATTTCATTGCACTAATGCGAAAGGCGTAATGATGATGACTTTCGACTTACTGGTTAGCCGACCAAACTACGGTCCGATCACCGGGAAGCTGAAAGAACCAAACCGCCACCTGAAACCGGTCCTCTCGTCCATTCATAGCAGCAAAACCAAAAGCGAAAGTCCGATTATCCGAAACCCAAGCTCGGTCCTCACTAGCCACCAGTCTCGACCCCAATCCTATCTCACCACCCACGGCCGTGCAGCATCCGAACCAATGCAGAAGCACGACCCACAATGCCAAAACCCATGAACAATAAGAAGAGGCACAAAGCTTCATATTAAGCATGAAGGTAGAAGTTCTCGTTTCACTTGGAAAAAAGCTCCTGTGTCTGGAGACTAGCAAGATACCTCTTCGCTCTATAAGTGGTAAGTTCACGTTCGTGGGCTCATATATACACGCGAAGATATCGTGTGAAGCTGGTCAGTATGGGAAATGGAATGAGAGTTCAACGAGGGAAGGGCCGAAGAGGGAAATCGGGACACGTGCAGGGTGGTGGGTGAGCTAAACTTTGAAAAAATAAGCAGATCAAGTGGTCGGCTTCTGGATAGGATGGGGGACATGTATAGAACTACCAGGGTACGTGTTTGAATCTCTACGGTCTTCACGGAGCGCTGGCGACAAGAGAGAGAGCAAGAACGGCCCATGAAATTCACGTTCTTACTTTGGTCTCCATGAAAATGGTTCGCATAGTTTTATGTTCACACTGAGATTTAGAATAGAGTCTTTGCAGTCAGAGAATTAATGAGATTTCTAACGAGTTGGGACTTTAAAAATTGCTTCAAAATACATTACCTTATAACTCTTTTAAGTAAACAAATATCACCAACCACTAAAATTGTAATTCTTGGGTGATGATATATCATTTAATTTGAAAACATAATTTTTTTTTCATTTTTTTATGAGAACAGAAGATCTGAAATATATACAGGTACTTGAGCGACACATCGCACATCATTTTACCTCAATATATTTATCAAGTTAATACATTTTTTCAGAGAACGTAGCTCATTGACAAAATTGAGGCGACTAATATTAATTGGCCCGTTAGTTTTACTCTTTTCTAAGAGATTGATAATTGTACCGGATGTGTTGTAGATGTTTTCTTTTCCTCTCTCAAAACTCAATAGGGAGCATAGAGATTATATACAAAAATGAAATATGTACATTCAAAAGGTATGCCCATTATTATATTCATATACGTACACATGCAAATTGGAAAGTATTCCAAGCACATAAGTACTAAATCTCTATGATTTTTCCCTTCTTGTACTTGAAAATGGAAAAGCCATATGTATTTATCTTAATTTCACTCCTTCGCATATTTATTTCTTAGAATGAAAAGAGCACGGTGTGGTTTGGAACTATAAATAAAATCTTTTAAAACATTATCTGATTAGTCTCCACGGACCTTTTTTTATACCCATTTCTTATTATTGAAGGAAGTACAGGCAAAGTCATGGTCGGGATCGGTTGTGGGGGAGAAGGAGATCAAGCAAGTAAACCTCAATGATTGAACTTTGACAATTCAGGTCTTTTTCGTGTAGAGACAAGTCACTCTCCTTTGGCCGATTCATATTAAATGACTATGGCATTAATGGTTTGGCATCGTGGCAGCGGAAGGTCCACGCCGTGACATCACTTTGCCAAAGATTTTCTACATTGAAAATGGAATATACATTATATATGTACACAAACACATCAATGCGAGTGTTCATTAATCACTCTAATCTCTCCAATAATCCATCCTATTGACGGTTCTAACGCTTTCTTTTTACCATGTGTACCGAGTTACAAGGAAACGGGGATGTATCGTGTATTAGAATTTTTCTTTGGTAGAGCAAACTCTCGTAACAACAATCGATATCAATGCTTGTTTAGTGAACATTTAAGATAAGATCTAGAAGATTTTTACTCGTATATCAAGTATATGTTCATAGCTTTACAATTCCAGGTTCGGTTCTCTTATAGTAAGTGCGAGAAAAGCAAATTAACATAAATGCTAGGCAATTAGCTTAGAGATGCTGATTTTTGCTACGGGAACTAATGCCGGAGGAATCGGAAATTAATGGGACCAAAACGGGAACGAAGGCTCTCTGGCCGGATCTTGTGCGAACGGTAAATATGCACTTGTTATCATAGATTTTCTTGCTGTATTTGGAAAAGGCCGAATCCTGTCATCAACCTTGCCGTTCATCGTGACCCGTCCGTCAATGTTTGCACTCAGCTGAGTCCCGGAACGAAGTCGTGCCAAGCCAAGGGCATCAAGGTCATGCTTTTCATCATCGGAAGCGCCGGTAGCTATATGCTGGCCTCGTCCGAGGATGCTCGGATGGTTGTGCCTGATCTCTAGAACAACTTCTGGCGAGAAAAGTCCTTTTTGCAGCCGCTTGGAGATGCGGTTCTGGATGGCATCGACTTCGTCGTTGAAGGAGGCATGAGCCAGCACTGGGATGAACTCGTGACGTACCTTTCCGGGTATAGCAGACTCGGTAATAGGAAGGTGTACTTGACACTTGACAGCCGCTCCGCAATGTCCTTTCCCCGATGCATGGGTCCTTTCCCCGATGTGGCCAACCTTGAAGAAGCCTGGAAACAGCTGACTTCGACCATTCTGGCTAGCAAGATTTTCCTCAGTTTACGGGCCGCGCCTCAAGCCGCTGGCGGTGGCTTTATCCCTGCAGCCGAATTTACCTTGAAAATTCTTCCAAATCTCGAGAGTCCAAAGAAATACGGTAGTATCATCTTATGGTCTATGTATCACGATGATTTCTCTGGTTACAGTGCCTCCATCAGCGGCGACGTTTAAAATTTGATGACTTCGCCATAGAGAAATAGCTGTATGAGGTTTTGAGACCTAAACATTAATTTACCTGTTCTTAACGAATGCATGGTACATCTTTTTGAAGTGTTTATCTCTAGCATTTTAATTGATTAAGGTTTGTGGGTAGGAATAAAGGAAACATACTCGATCGTTACAGGTTGGCTATGGGTTATCAATGATCTTCTGGAGAATTAGAATCGGATTGATTCTGACAGTCCCATGCTGCCATTTGACAATCAGTTATACTCGCAAAAGTTGCGATGAATCTATCTCATTTGTTTGGCCGCTCATTCCTCTAATCCTGTCTATCATATCTGGTGACATTGTCGAGTAGCTACGTGTTGATTGGCCACTCATTCCTCTAGTCCTGTCTAAATTATCTGGGCGACATTGTCGAGTAACTACATGTAGCATTAGTCGATAGATGACTGGTGATAGTAGAAGAGCTGAACTGATTATATTCTCTTTTCATTG
Source organism: Eucalyptus paniculata subsp. matutina (assembly GCA_017140255.1). Taxonomy (NCBI): domain Eukaryota; kingdom Viridiplantae; phylum Streptophyta; class Magnoliopsida; order Myrtales; family Myrtaceae; genus Eucalyptus; species Eucalyptus paniculata. The sequence continues at coordinate 48,916,226 of CM029435.1, forward strand.
TCCTGTAGACTTGATCTAGCCCTTCTTCAACTAATTCAAGAACAGTCTGTGGCATTGGAGGCGCGCTGATCTCCATCGAGCCATCTAGCATCCTCACCACTTCCCCCATTGTAGGTCTCATGAACACTTCATCTTGAATGCACCAGAATGCGACTTTCAATGCTCTTATTAGCTCTTCCTCATGCACAGACCCTTTTAGTCGTCTATCCGCCACTTTAATTGGCGTTCCCTTTGTCATTTCCTGCGAAGAGGTCATCAGGATTAATAATAGTGAAAGCATATGAAAAGAAAGAATGCACCAGATCTGCTATAAAAGGAAACGTGAACACTATTAACCGGTATTAATTCTCTCGTTTGAGAGAGGATACCTTAAAAGCCCAGCCAGGGTAGAAGAAGTCATGAGTGTCGAAAGACATGTCCAGGTTTCTCCGTCCTCCGATGATCTCCAAAAGAAGCATCCCATAACTATAGACATCGGCCTTTACTGTGATAGGCCGGTTGCTAACCCATTCTGGAGCCAAGTAGCCTCTAGTTCCTCTCACCATGGTCATGACATGTGAGTGCTCCCTCCTCATCAACTTAGCTAGCCCAAAATCCGAAACTTTGGGACAGAAATTCTCATCCAGTAGAATGTTTTCCGGCTTAATGTCGCAGTGTATGATCCGGTTCCTACACTGCTCATGAAAGTATGCAATCCCTTGTGCCATCCCGATGGCTATATGGAAGCGGGTTTGCCAATCTAGCAATCTGTCTCGTGAGCTGAGCGAAGGGAAAATCCACTTGTCCAAGGACCCATTTTTCATGAACTCGTAAACGAGAAGCCTGTCCATTACCAATCAAGCAATCGAGAAGAAAAAAAATGAAAAGTTCAGTTTATAGTCAGGATTCTCTAGTATGACTAAATTAAATATACAAAGCCAAATGAGCACATGGCTTTTCTCACTGACTGGTATGCAAAGTTATGCAAATCAAGCTTTTTATGCTCCCAAAATACTTCATGGGTATGGTTTTTATACCTGTGTGGCCCATCAGAGCAATATCCGCATAAACGAACCAAGTTCACATGATGCATTGAACCGATAGTGTTCACTTCGGTTATGAACTCTGCCTCACCATGAGGTAAAACCTTGTCAAGCTTCTTCACTGCGATTAGAGTTCCATCTGCCAGGCTTCCCTTATACACACTTCCGAATCCCCCTGCAAATAACACAGTATACACTACATTAATAGTCTCAGATCACAGACTAAAGCTGTTTCCCCTATGCTTCCTTTGCTCTGTTTGGATATGGCACACAAAGTTTAGCACTATCAGCACTTACCTGTTCCAATTAGCTGTGAGAAGTTGCTGGTGCGAATTTGCAAGTCACGGTAAGTGAAATTCATTGGCGCACCAGACAAAGTTAATAAGGAACTTTCCATTGCCTTCCTAAGCAACCTCCTCCTGTTGACAGTGTAGTACAACAATGAACAGAGTAGAACTATGAGAACCACCATGACAAGCACAACCGGAAGAATCACTACTTCATCGCGGTCATTTTTTGCTGAGCCATTGGATGTGACTTTCACGAATAAGGTTGAACTGGGGTCATCAAACCCACCAAAATCCAAGCTCTTAAGTACCCAACAGTAAGGGTTTTCGTTTTCATCATCCAGTCCATAAACAGAAGCAACACATTCACAATCTGATAAACAAGCATCACCGCACTTTGAAATTGTAGCTACATCACTGTAGTTTGCTATGACAGAATGATCGGAGAAATGGTATTTTGTCTGTTGAACCACTGATATTCTAAACTCAGATGTTTGATTTGTATTTTCTGAATTGCATTTCCCAATCTGGGAAGAATTTTCTGAGCACAGTTCATCAGAGCCAACTTTAGAACTTCCTGGCAGGCATGTACAAGTAGCACTGGTTTTGCTTCTGTCCAAATTGCAAATCCCATTTCCACAAATCCCAGCTATAGTGCAAGGATCTGAAATGGCGGCCCAGTCAGGTACCCATTGGCTAGAACCGTTCACATTGTTATCCCATTGGTATAACCTTAAATTTCCATTTGTCTCAAGAACCAATCTCCTAAGAACAGATGGCCGAGTTGATCGGTTAACAGCGGAAGGCAACCCTTCATCATCGCCATTGTTTTGATACACATAGACTGCTCCGTCAGCTGAATCACCATACACAATCCCAAAACTTCCCGCCTCATCTAGTACCACTACCGCTTGGCCTGTCACATTGGATATGTCAGGTCCATGCCAATAAGAGTAGTTAGAGTAAAATTCAGGGGAGGGATCATAGCTTCCAGGCAAGTGGTATGTGAGCATGAGGCTTAGCGATGCCGGTTGTTGAAGCATTTTGAAAGTGTAGTAACCGCCATGTAAGGGAGAAGTCGCCGAGGTGAGCTCGAGAGAGACGGTTAGTGGTTGGTTAGGGAGGAGTGTGTTGGTCGGATGCGAAAAGCTCTGCCATACCATGTGGTCAGTGCCGTTGTGGAGGATGAAGTTGCCAGCTTCAGACATGGTCGCTGATTGCACACCGGAGTTGGAGGTATTGGAAGTCCATACGGTGGTGGTGCTGTCGGAGAGGACAAGGTTCCCTGTGGCGTCGAGCTCGAGGATTGCATTTTGGCTCACTGGGGAGTTTCTATATGGAGAGGATTGTAACAGAGAGAATGAAAATGGCTGACTTAAAATTCATTATATAAACCTGCAGAAGCTCTTGTAAAGACTAGAGATGGAGAAAGAATATTTTGCTTTCTTCCATTAACAAAGTCACAGACCAGACTAAGAACCTTACAAGACAACTGAAATGCAGTGAACGTACAAAAGTAGATTTGACATGCCAACTCTGATTCTACAACCAGTTAAATTACAAATGTAGCATGAATTAGACAAGCCGCTTTCATTGATCAAGAGAATTCTATAAGCCTCTGTAGCTCCTCATTATGTCCATGTCTTGGTTTTCAAAGTTAAGGACTCTTGAGTAAGTCTTAATGATTGATCATTTAACCTCTTTTCCACATTCCAGTATCTTTCGAGAAAAGATTTTCTTCGTCTCTGTCCCTACTGCTCACTTTCCTAAACATCAAGTTATTAAGGAAATTCTTCAAGCACCTGTTCCTTCAAAAACTACCCACCATTGGTCTTGTTGAATTCGCTGTAAGAATATACGACCTGAACTTATGAGAAGACTTTGGCTAGACCCTTTGCTCTTTGCTACTGCTGGGTAAAATTTAAGACATGTTTCACCGAAAAAACTGTCTACAATCATCTGTCGTAGAATGAAACATACAGGTTACATCTCAAGAAACATGGCATGCATAATTGATATTCACATCTTGTAGAACTAGTGGACAAATATTTGAAGGACAAGTGGTCTGCATAAAATGGCAAAATCTTTAAGCATTGGCATTCCTGTGAACTTATGAACAAAGCGATCTATTGCAGAAACATTTCACTACAACCAAGTGACATTTACTAATGGGAAAGGCATAATGATGACGGCTTTCGATTTACCGGTTAGCCGACCAAACTAGGGTCCGGTCACCAGGAAGCTGCGCGAACCAAACTGCCAACTGAAACTGGTCTTGTCGTCCATCCACAGCGGCAAAACCAAAAGCAAAGGTCCCATTATCAGAAACCCAAGCTCGGTCCTGGCTAGCCGCCAATCTCGAGCCCAAGCTTACCTCACCAGCCACGGCCGTGCACCATCCGAACCCATGTAGAAGGACGACCCACAGTGCCAAAACCCACGAACGACAGGGAGAAGCGCAAAGCTTTATATTCCACATGGAGGTTGAAGGTTCTTACGTCAATAGGTAAAGCCTCTGTGTTGGGAGCGAGCGAGGTGCCTCTTCCCTCTGGAGTGGCAAGTTCATGTTCGTGAGCTCAGAAATGCACGCGTATATCTGGGGAAGCTGATAACAATGTGAAACGGAATGATACTTCAAAGAGGGATAGGACAAAAGGGAGGGAAAACAGGACCCGCTTTAGATGGTGGTTGAACTACACTTTGACAAATTAAGCAGATCAAGCGGTCGCTTGTGAAAGATAAAACTTGCTAGGAGGAGCCTGGCAAGAGGAGCTTGGCAAGGGGAATTAGGATTTGTTAACTCCTCTAAAGCACACCGATTCTCTTACGTGCGACTTCTTCCTAACCCAACTTTTTAAAATATAAGTTTGCATGCCGAAAGTGGGTGATTCAGAATGCTACAGATCCTAATAATGTCAGATCATTGGAAGAAAATAGAGTAAATTAGTGTTGCTAAAAATTCAACGAAAAGGTCAGTGTAATGTCTGGATACCATTATAAACTCGTTAAGATGGGCAAAAGGTCAAGATGATCTGGAACGCCTAAACAATTCTACCAGCCTGCTATTAAATGATTGAAACAAGACAAAGTACTTAAATTTCTCAAGAAAGAGAGATGAACAATTTCTTTAAATGACCGCCGGCCGTGATAGCTCTACTGGATAGGCTCCTATCTTTAAAGGGAAAAGTCAGGTGTTCGAAGCTCCTACAATGCAAGTTGTAAGGAGACTGACAGACCATTAGATGTATTACGCGTGGCGCCCTAGTGGTGGGTCCTGGACGAGCGTCACTTAGGGTTTACGTGGCGGCTGTCGGCAAAAGCGGTTCCTCCAACACACAAAAAAAAAAAAAAAATCTTTAAATGTGTAATTAATTATTATATTTTCTTTCTATCATACATGGGCCAGGGATTTCCCTGTCTGTAATAGAGAAGTTTCCCCTCTTAATGATGGAAGTTGAGGCAAAGTCAAGATAGGGATCGATTGTGGGGGAGACAGAGATTAAACAAGTAAACCCTATCAATTGACCTTTGGCAATTTAGGTAATTTTTTGAAGAGATAAATCACCCTTTTCTGGCTGATTTAGAAAATGTAACTTTGACATTAACGGTTTGGACTCTTGGCAGCTAATGGTCCCCTCGACGTGACTTTTGGAAACGAACTGAAAATGACATTGATAGTTCAAAAAATTTTGTCCCATATATTGTTCTTGAATATTTAGTTTATTTAATATGATCTTAAATCATTCGTAAATTTTAATTTAATCATTTTATTTGATCAAACAAGGGAGAAAGTCGTCGCAAGTCTTTAAACTATTGTAAAATGTGCAATTCAATCATAACTATTGCAAAATATGCAATCTAATATTATGAATAAGGCAAAAATTTGAGAAGAAATTGAGAATTGGAGTAAGGCAGACCAAACAAAAAGAAATTCTTAAATTTTAAATATGTTCAATCTAATTCCTCAAATTTTCATAATAAAGTCAAATTAATCTTTCATATTAGTCGCAAGTTTCCATAATTAAACTATTGCTCGAATTTCAGAATATCTTTTCATTTCAATCCATTTTTTATATCAACAAAAAAAAATGCTATATCTTTATTCCATTTTGACTTTTTTGGTCTTTATAATTATTATGATAGCTCCATTTTTAAGTATAATTAAATTTATGAGTTGTATAATTGTAAAAGTAGAACTTCATTTAGAGTCGCATTGGATTTGATAGTATTGCTATTTTAAGAGTAAGTGTGTTTACGAGGATATCTAGAAAAGATATCAATTCATCTATAAATATTCATACTTATATTAATCTTCCTAATCTTTAACATAGATATAAATTTCAAGTTTTTGTGATTCATTTTTTCTTAATTAAGTTTTCTTAAATGTGTGTGCTTTATTTTTGTAAGTGTGTTTTATTTTTGTAAGACTATGAGCCCCTTCTTCTTCCCCTCCTTCTCCTTCTCCTTCTCCTTCTTTCTTCTCCTTCTTCTTCTTTTTCTTCTTCTTCTAAACAAACCAATTCCAATCATCAACAAACAATGGTAGAACAAGTTTGACAAGAGTCTAAACAAAGTAAATCCCAATCTCCCCTTCTTCTTCTTCTAAACAAACCAATTTCAATCATCAATAGGCAACGGCAGAACAAGTTTGACAAGAGTCTAAACAAAGTAAATCTCAAAGGGGTTGAAGAAGTTTGGCAAGCCAACTGGGGAGAAGGGATCTTTTTCGATGGGTTCTTGCGATCCAATAGTAGAACAAGTTTTACAGGAGCCTAAACAAAGTAAATCTCCAAGGAGTTAAAGAAGCTTGGCAAGCTAACTAGGGAGAAGGGATCTTTTTGGATGGGCTCTAACAATAGAACAAGTTTGACAAGAGTCTAAACAAAGTAAATCTCAAAGGGATAGAAGAAGTTTGGCAAGCCAGCTAGGGAGAATGGATCTTTTTCGATGGGTTCTCACGATCCAACTGTAGAACAAGTTTGACAGGAGCCTAAACAAAGTAAATCTCCAAGGAGTTAAAGAAGCTTGGCAAGCTAAATAGGGAGAAGGGATCTTTTTGGATGGGCTCTAGCGATCCAACGATAGAACAAGTTTGACAAGAGTCTAAACAAAGTAAATCACAAAAGAGTTGAAAAAGCTTGGCAAGCCAACTAGGGAGAAGGGATTTTTTCGATGGGCTCTCGTGATCCAATCCATCACTTGATTGTGCCAGCGGGGCGATGAACCAAGGAAGCTCATCTGAAATGGGCTAGCAAGTCTTAGAATTATCCACTAAAATTAGGGCCCATGTGCTGGGTGATAAGCCATTCACTCGAGCTAATTTTCTCTTGCTTTCCAGCGGAGGCGGCAATGAGGCATACGTGATTTCATTTTTATTAATTTTGGATCATTGACTTTAGTGCTTGATAATATACAAATTTAACTATATCCAATCAAGAAAACATGAAATACAAAAACTTAAAATTTGTATCTATCTAAAAAATCGAAAACAAGATTTGGATTAATATAAGTACAAGTATATATAGATAAAGTAATATCATTTCTAGACATCTTTACGGAAACCCAGACTAAAAATAACAAGATTATCAATCTGTTATGACTCGAGGCTTTACTTTTGCTATCATAGAGAGTATTGGCTAAATATGCTTAAATAAAACTATCGTAATTTCTATAAGAACAAGATCAAAAGGAAATCAAAATGGAATTTTCTTTGTTGGCTTAGGAAATGTGTTGAAATATAAAGATATTCTAAAAGGCGGGTAATGGTGTAATTATGCGAGCTTGTGAATAGTATCGAATAATTGATTTGACTTTGTTATGGAAAGTTGAGGAATTAGATTGAATAGAACAAAAGTCGAGGAATTAAATTGCACAATTGAAGATAGTTTATGGATTGGATTGCGCGTATCACAATAGTTTAGGAAGTCAAGGACTTAAAGTGACTTTCTCCCTTATTTGATCAAATAAAAGGACTGCATTGAATACTAAAAAATCGTTCGGGACCACATTAATTTAAAAATTCATGGATAATATTATGCATAGGACCAAAATCTATGGATTATTGATGTTATCCTCCAAAATAAAATATATTTGTATACGTACACACACATCCATGCAAATTTTTTCTTTTCTCTTTACTCGATTCATTGTATTAAGAGCTCACCAATTCTTCTGGGGAAAAGAAAAGCTCGGTACTTATGACCACATGTACGAGTCCCAAGGAAACGGGGACACAAAATAAGGCAATTAATCCAAAGCAAATTGACACAAAATAAGGCAATTAATTAGCTTTAGCTAAGTTATTTCTTGGCAAAATGAATTATAGGAAACAGTAAATGCTCCTACGACACGCCGTTTCAGTGGTAGTGATGAAACGGCCTGCATATCCCCAGTGAGAGAGACTACATTGGAATTGATGGCGGTCAATTTTCGATCCAATCTGGTTTTAAAGTAGGACTAGGAAAATTGATTTTCAAAAATCGAAATTGAGGATGGGATTAGGAATTGGATCGCACCTTCGTCCTTGATCTAGTGGAATCGATCATTTATTTTTTCCATTATTTTTTTTCATTACCTTTTTTTTTTTCAAACTTGAAATTAGATCGAAATAGTGTTTACTTCCCATTTTATTAATTTTTTTAAAAATAATAAAATAAAAATATATATTTAGTCGGTCCGATCCACTTTAATTATTTTTTAAAATCAGGAATTGTATTGTCCGAACACCAATTCTACATTTAGGAATGAGGAGCCAAATCGACATTCTTAAGAGCCGAGCCAAATTAGCCAATTCAGTCTGGTTCGGGCAGTTCCCGATTTAGGCGGCTGGTTTTGCAAACTCCAAATTAGAACCTCGCCGTGTCTCATTTTCGCAACTTGCCACTCGACAACAACAACGACGACGCCGTAGCTGTCACCGGGCCACGACCCCCGCGCCTTCACGGCACCTCCGTGCCCGAACGAACCACCAGCAGCAGCAGCAGCAAGCAGTCGACCAACCGTTCTTCGCCGCCATCCCTCCCTCTCCCCCTCCCTCTCGTGCCGGCCGAATCCGATGCTCGGAGTCGGAGCGTCGCTCCCAATCTGATGCATGCTCCGCCTCGAATCCGCCGGTGCTTGCCTCGATGCCGCGCCCTTGCGTTCCCTGCGCCGCCTCTCGCGCTCCTCCTCCTCCCCTCCTCCTCTCTCCCTCCGCCTCTCGGCTTAGGGTTTTGAGGCGGCGGGGAGCGGCCACTTCCCTCGCCGTCGCTCGCCGCTCGCCCTTCGCTACCTCGCTCCACAAGCCTTCGAAGCAGGTACAGCTCTCCAAAGTTCGGTAATTCCCGTTTCGCGAGTTCGAATTTGCGAGAAAAACGGAGTTGATTTGAGCTGATGGTCTTGGTGGCGGGCGGTTACTGTTGTTGAATCCGCGATTCTTGTAGCTGCGGATGAGCTATGATGAGCTTAGTACTTGTAGACTCGCTGAAGATCGGACCTTGTTTGTTCAGTCAGCTGTTATATATCTTGAATGGCACGGGCGCGGGTTGAAGTTACGGGGTGTTAGTTCCATTATCTGCGGAACTTGCCCAATCTTCAGTACTGAATTAGATGGGTTTTTGCTGTTTAGTGGGTGGTAGGAAGAACTGATGATGATAAGTCGAGCTCGGGACGAGAGTTATGTGGTATTAGTTTCGATAGCTGTGGAACTTGCATGAGCTTCGGTGGAGAATTAGATGGCTTCGTACTGTTTAATTGGTTTTAGGAAGAATTGATAATGATAACCGATGGAAATATGGAAAGATATCAGCTCAATGTTCTGTTGGATATCATCGGAATCAACTATTTTCCTGTCTTTTAGTTTAATTGAAGATGGCCTGATGTGAAGCATTATTGTCATGTTGCACTACCTTTTTTTTCGCCATTTCCATCATTGCACCAAAGGAAGGATTAACTTCATATTAGGCTCAAGCTACTATATGGCTGATTTTTCATAACCCTGAAGGTACTTTACTATAACTTCAAATTTTGGGGTTTTAGAGTTTTCTAGCCTTTACGAGAAAAACTGGAGAAAACAAGAGTAGCTGTAGAGTGTATTTGTTGTTTCATAATTGGACCTCATTAGTGGTTCTTGTTTTGTAGAGGTGGAGATTTTCATGTTTTCGACCTGATGAATTTGCATCAGAAAATCCTGATTCTGAGTCAGTGGAAGACAAGAGGTTGGAAAAGTTAGAGAATCATGAATTTGACCAATCAAATAATGGGAAGAAGAATTGGTTTTCGAGCATCCTTAAGGTAATACTTTTTCTCGATGCAGATATGGAAAGGGCTTCTTCATGGTACTGGTGGTCAATTATTGTTTTTGATGTCAAGGACTATGTTACTTGGGCCAGTGAATGCTGTTCTTGATGGTGTGCATTGCCAATTCAATGGTCTGAGTGACACACATGGCTATGATTATATTCCTGTGCACCCATTTGAGTATGGGATTTGCAGTCATGAGTATCGACTATTGCCTTCTATAGTTTATGATATCCCCATGTGAAGAGCTGCCTGCAGATATGATTAATTTGTTGTTATCAATGGAAATATGATTAATGTTGAAACAATTTCAATGTTACTAAGCTGTGAGTGGCCTATGATTGTGGTCATATTTGCATGATAGCTTAAGTGTTGGAGCTAAGTTGTGCATCTTGACAAAAATGCTTCTCTTTAGGAGGGAAGGCAGATCTGGACAAATATTTTTTGCAACTCCGGTTTTGGAGTAGTTCAAAAGTGATTATAAATCACGTCTTGCGTGTGATATTCAGATGTTCTTTGTATTTCAGGTGAGAGATGCAATTTTCAGAGCAAAACCCTGGACAGTGCCATGGACTGCAGAGACAATTCTGCAGGTTTTCCCTAACTATAGCTAATATTAATTTTATTCGATATATACGTATCTTTGTTACTGTGTAATATTATATGTGATATTTTATATAGAGAATCTGTCTTGGACTTCAACACTTTCATGAATAGTGTCTACAATAGTTTTTTATATTGTAAATGTCTATTATGATTTCTCTGGATGTGGCACAGTTATTTATTGAACAAATCGGCAGTCTTCAACTTAATTGTCGTCTACAAATTACCTTGTTTGAACTTATGAGTTACATTTTATGATCTGTCATTTTTTCTCCTCCAGTGAAAAGCTGCAAACTGTGCAAAAGGATTTTAGCCATTAGCGTTTGGAAAAATTGAATATGACAGCATTTCGTGTTGGATAGGCTGAGTTGATAAATGTGTTTTCAATGAGGGGGCTGTATATTTTAGCACCAACGTAGCACCTTTGGTCCTTTTGCATGTTGTGTTCACAAGCTTTTGGTTTTTCAATGTGCACATGAGCATTTGTGATGCATGTTCTGCTATGAAAGAGACTATGAAAATGAAAGAAAGAAATATTCAATAAGGGCATAGGTGCATGGTCTCTGTCGGATCAACCTTAGTTTTTTTTTTTGGTTCAATGATATTGTGGTGGTTCATGGTAGCCCAAACTGAAGTGGATGTATTTCTTCGTTCTTTCTTTCTTTTTCTGGTTTTTATTTTTGGTATCAATAAGGTACCTGAGGGGTGGGTAGATCATTTACAAGAGATGAAGTCTGCTGGATCCAAAAGTCATGGAACTCTATTTCTCCCGATATTTCAACAATTAAGAAGTGCATGAGCCTTCTGTTACATTTAAGATACTGCCAACCACCCCCCCCCCCTTTTTCTTTCTCTCTCGCTCCCTCCCTCCCTCCTTGCCTCCCTCTCCCCGTGTTTGTCTGTGAGGGGGTTTGAGTGCGCAACTCCAATCTGTGTGTCCAATCAGAGCTTATGCATCAATGTACATAAGATAATGTTCTTCTGTAACTTGGAAATTAATGATATTATAGAATTAAATCAAGACGATAATGGTGGATTGGCTATTTGGTACTGCAGGTAATGCTTCTATGGATTGCATCATTTTGGTTTGTGGGATCTTGGATTATACCTTTCCTGGCTCACATGGGAGGGTTCAGAAAGGAAACCCTAACATACAGAGGCCAAGCACTGTACAGCCTATTGACTGATGTAGTAGAAGGTCTTGCTGGAATTGCAATCCTCCATCGTTGTCTTGCAAGATTCCGTCCCCTTCCATCCGATTGGTTTAGGTTCAGCCTTAAAGGAAAATGGCACTTTGATGTTGGTCTAGGCTGTCTTATGTTTCCGCTTGTAAACCGTTTGTCTCAAGTCAACCTTAATTTGTTGCCTGTTCTTCCCTCTACACCAGTTACAGTCTCCACTGTTGAGCAATCGATAGTTGCACGGGACCCCGTGGCCATGGCCCTTTATGCTGTGGTGGTTTCAATATGTGCCCCAATTTGGGAAGAGATTGTCTTCCGTGGGTTTCTTCTACCTTCCTTGACCAAGTACATGCCAGTATGGTGCTCAATTTTGGTGAGTTCATTGGCTTTTGCTTTGGCTCATTTCAATATGCAGAGGATGCTTCCGCTTATATTCCTAGGAGTGGTGATGGGTGCTGTTTTCACACGATCAAGGAACTTGTTGGCATCGATGGTGTTGCATAGCCTTTGGAATGCATTTGTATTCTTAGATTTGATGAAATAATATCACCTCAAACTGTATATTCTTTGACCAGCTAGTTGAAAATTGCCATCATTTTTTCTAATTACATTGCTTCTCTTGATTTCTTGTTCTGTTTATTTGGGGGTGGGAAGGTCCCAAGTTCTCTTTCTAACTTACCTTCTTCACACCCCCTCTTCCCTTCCCACGTGGACATACAAACACACTGCGTGACATGTCATGCGGAGAAATGGAAAAGAAGGGCTTGTTCAAAGGGAATAATAGCGCTCCTTTAGTAGAGGCTGGAGGACTGAGGATGTTGAACTTAGAAAAATCTTCTTGTAGGATTTTCTTTTCATCCATCAGTAGCAATTCTCCAGAACTCTCTAGTTCTCTTGTCAGATTTCGTTGTTTTTGTGGAATCTTCTTTGGTACTAAGGTGTTGAGATTGATATAGAGATGGGCAGGTCCTGGAATTATTAAAGGAATCTGAGCTTTTTGGAATACTGTCTCTGTGTTATGTGCTCCGTGGAACTAACTTCACTTTATTAACAGAGGATATCGCCGATGGATTCTCTCCGTGATTTTCACTGTTAAGTCACAGTGGTGATGCATCAGTTAAGCTTGTTCATTACCTCATGATTGTGAAGAAATCAAGCACACTCGAGAAAACATTCTGTTTGAAACAGTGCGCTGCTTTCTATTTAGTTTTTTAGATTCTCTTGAAGTTGCTTGGTGTCCTTTAAAGAGAGGGCAGATGGGGCCTATCACCTTTCACGTCTCTTTCCATCTCAAGCTTTTGCCCTCAAAGAAAAATTTGGGTTGATGTCCATGTCATTTGCCGACAACCATGGGACACCCTTTGTCTGCCTTTTTGTCTTGTATTTGTAGTTTGCTAGTGAATGGTATAGTTAGGTTAGCTTACATGATAATGACGGAACTTTTCCCAGCATTTAACTTTGAGAAGATTCCATTCTCATAAACAACACGGCCATTAGTGGATGCAAATGCCTGAGTTTTCCTTGCCACTGAAACTCCCTGATATTTTTATCCCCTAGTTTCTTTCTTCAGGTCTTATGTGTTGGCTAATAATGTCATCTCTCTATTTCTTAAACCGACATCACTTGAGTGTTATATTTCCATTATCTTCCTATGCTTTCTAACTGAAATGCTTATTTTAAAAGTACTCTTAGGCTGGCTACTCTCTATGTCTTAATGATTACATTGTCGTGCTTGTCTGCCCGACAGTTGTGGCTGGGTAGTGTGGAATTCAACCCATTGTCCCAAGTGAAGGGTTTGACCCCTCTGTGAACGCGTACCTGAATCTCACCTGATAATGGCCTGCCTAGGTCGGGTGGTTTAACCCGAGCTATGGATATGTTGACAGGCTTCTCCGAGAAAGTTTGTTACAAAAAAGAACTATAATTCAGTGCCAGCTACCTGATAGGATAAACGAGAACCGAAGAAGACCAAGAGTCGATATCGTATTCCCAGGGTGTTCCGCAAAAAGCATACTTTTGCTGCTTCAACTGTTTGACAGTCTTCTGATGTATTCTGGCTTATCTAGAACCATGATGCTGGCTATCTTGGCATTGCATGCTTTGGTTCTAGCTGAGAAGAATATAAGCACGAGCTGGCATGCCTAATACGTAATGGGTTTAGCATAAACTGTTAGAACGTAACATCAGAAGTCAGGATTATCTTTTCTTGGGTCGGCCATAACCACCCAGGCGCGAAATGGTACTGTGCAGAGCGCAGCATGAAAGGATGATGGGAAAACAAAGGCATGCTAGGCGAAATCAGCAAATTTGTCCACTAGGTAATAAGATATTGATCAATCAGGAGCTTCTGTGGTCATGTAGCTATGGAGGCTTGCTTGAGTAGATTACTGCAGGATGCATGAATCCGTTTCCATCGGGCACAGCTACACATTTTTTATTTCAATCGGTACGAGTTCCGAAGAGACATTAGCAGACACGATCATGGAGGTGCTTAATCTCAATAGTGGCTTTGGTCTGTTGCTGCAGCTTCAAACCTAAGAATCTGTCCTGTTTTACTTTTGATGTGTCCTCTGAACTCTGCTCCCACAATTATATTACTGAGAAAAAGGAAGCATCTTGCTTGGGAAGTCTAAAGAAGAAAATATTTAAATAAGATAAAGTACCATAGTGAAAATTTTTGAGTGATTGTAGGGCTCACTTCTTGCTCCTTTTATCTTCTTTTCAAAACTTTAAATTCATTATCATGCTACCAACCACGCACATACTAATCCTAGTATGACCATTTAAACAGGCGTATGGTTTCGCTATATATATAGCAGAAGGTGGGAGTCAACTAGTTTGCAAGAGGCCTGTGAAATTGTTCATTTCTATATACACATTCCTTTCTCACTTCCTTCTTCGTCTCCAGATAGACTGACCAAAAGGAGGAAATGGAAGCTTCCCAGCCTCTCTCCATTGAGAGCTTTTCCTATAGTTGGCTAGTGAACCGAAATCCCTCTGTAGAAATTACAGACGGTTCCATCAGGACCTCACTTGATGCATCAGAAGAAGCTTATTTCATTGAGATGGACCCCAGATTCCCTTCCTCCAAGAGCTTCCGCAGGAACTCCATCTCTCATGATTTCAAATTTGATTTCCCGACTTCGCAACCTCCGTTGCCTTGTGTTCACGCCGATGATGTCTTTCGCAATGGTTATGTCTTGCCACTTTTCGTTGATCCATTGAAGCTGAAGTCCTGCGAAACCTCCAACCCAACTCCTTCCCCGCCTCCTCCAGTTCATGTGAAGAGAACCGCGATGCCCGAGAGTAAATTGCGTTCTCCATCCTTGAGGCAGTGCCGGCGATTATCACGGCGGATATTCCGGAAGTACTTGCATTTGTTCAGGCCACTCGTTCAAATAATGCGAGGACACGGGACGGGACCTAGAGCAGAGGAAACTCGCAGTGCAAAAAGTCAGGCAATCAAGAACTCTGTCTATCCGGTCGAGTGCTCCCCCAGGATAAGCTCTGCCTACTCTGCAGATGAATGGCGGAGGTCTTGCGATTCAGAAAGCTCCATTTATGAGGCGGTTCTCCACTGTAAAAGATCCATTGGTGAGTACTGAATTCGTGCCGGTTATCCTTCGTCACCCTGTCATCTATGCTTGTGTCCTAGGAGGTCTTCAGGAAATGACCAAAATCAATTCTCGACCTCTTTTTCAGGGAGAAGAGAAGAGGCTAAAATGGCCTCCCAGGAAGGTTCCTCAGAAGAGATGCGATGGACCAAGGTAAAAGATGAAAGACAGTTAAAGGCCAACTGGAGATAAAGAAAGCAGAACGAGATACGTCCGACCAGCTTTAACGGGAGGTCGCCGTGGGAATCTCCAACTCTTGGAGGAAAGAATATGGCTGGAACTTGTACTGTAGTTTTTCCCGATGGAGGAAAAATCTTTGGACTGAACTTAAAAAAGATAATATTCTACTCGCCGTGCCATGTTCTTTAGCAGACTCGTGTTTTACTAATCATGTGTTATTGGTTTCTCTCTAATCTCAGTCGGACTAGTTTGTGAGATTAAATCATGAAAACTTGCTTCATGCCCGTCCCTGCATGAAGCGAAACGCAATGCTCCAAAATTGCCCTTCAGGATGTAGTAATCCAGGTTGCAAAATGAGTGACATGGTTGAATTGAGCGAAAGGCAGAAACTATTCACTCTGTCCGAAACGTAATTCTGATATAAAGCAGTCGTATTGGCTCTTCACGACTTTTAAGTTATCTCCAGCAACAGGACTAGAAAATGCAGATGACGGAATGATTGTCATTTGGTAAGAGAGGTTCTGGATACTTTTGAGTAGTCTGACTGTCCGATTTATCGGGACGAACCGACATATTGTCGATGCTGCTCTGTTGTTTTGATCTCACCCTGTACAAGCAATGCATAATGTTCGCCACGGGTACCAGATGTTCAATATAATGAACTTGCCCTGTCCAACGCAAGCGCCGGACCTGGACAGTGATTAATTCTATTTTGAGCAGCATGAACATCAACATCTCAGTCCTGTGTCAGTAACATTCGATGCTATTCAAGTTAATCACATGTGCCGACATTGCTCTCTGATCTTCGGCGCATTGATCAGAAGAGAAGCACAGGCCAATTTATTCGACCTGTCGACATATCTCGAATTCTCGACGGAAGCGTAAGTCTCAGAAATCCTCCTCCTTCGAGGCAGCATTCAGTCGACTCACCTTTTATTTGTTAATGTCTATTGAAAGAGTCTCCTACACATCTTATGCATTCGATTACAATGTAATGATTGTGCCCACATGAATGTCCATCTTCTGCTAAAGCATTAGGACCGTAGATATTGTCACGCAAGAGCTAGCCCAAGATAGGCAAATGGGATTCTAATCGAACCGTCAGAACTTCTCCCGCAAGGCACGAAGTCGTACGAGACGAAACACCGGAGTACGAACAGAACGAAACCAGCCTGGACCATTCGAAGAGAACATTGACAGCTGATATGGAGTTCTTTTAGTTCTCCTTTGCGACCGACCGACGTTACGCCTTTTTCAACCGACGTCGCGCCTTTGCCGATCACTCGTTTTGGACAAGTGATGATAGAGTCCTTCCACATGTCAAACAGCAAAGATTGAAGGACATGGACAAATTATGTCAGAGGAAGGTGACATTGTTTGATGAGTCCCTTTTCGCGCTCTCTGTCACCTTCCATGGCCTGGTTTCATCGTCTTCTTCAACCTCTGCCAACAAATATGCACCAGCAAGAGTACCTTCATTTTGGGTCCTTCCCTGTTGCCCACGCATCATTATGCAGGGGGGGACCGTCAACCGCGTTCGCTCTACCTGTCGCCAGTCATCACTCTTTGCTCAGCTCCAGATACTAATTGGACTTGGCTCGAGGTTTAACTGGTGCCACGCTCGTTACTCTGCAACACAAAGTTTAGCAGGCGATGATAGAGGCCTTCTAGTCATGGAAACAGCAAATTCGAGAACTAAAAGTATAAGATATAATCTATTTCTTTTATATGACGCATATATCACGTGACATGCTGACATGATATCACGTACCTAATTAAGTATGAGGACCGTCGAAACTAATCAAAATGATTCGCGGCATTCTTGAATCACCGATCAAGTAAGTCGCGCTGCATCGGATAGGAGATTTTTCATGTCATATACGCACGGAGTATGGATTTCCAGCTACCTAACGGTGCCTCTATTTATTTATGTTTTTCTTTTGGTTGGGGAATCCACGCGAGGAAAGAATTTGGGATTGCTCCAGTACAAAATTGCAGCTCGAAGCCCAGCCCAAAATAAGAGGCTCAGCCCACGAAGCAACTTGGACTTAGATCATTAGTCTAGTACCACGGGATTCACGTTACCTTTCTCTCTCCGTCGAAGCCATACCATTCATCCCATATTTGCAATTTTGTAAATCGAGTCTCTCGGTCTCGACCTATCTCCTTTTCTTTACTTCGCAATATCGAGAGGCCCGTGCATTGTACAGGTCTCGAATTACATTTGTCCCCTTATTATAAATGTGACAAAAACACACCTTAAATGGCAAAACTTGATATGGATAGATACTTTAACTCGTTTGATAACATTTATATTTCGAATAACAATTTCTTTTTAGAAATAGCATTTTTTTATTTCTATTCCCTAAAATAATTTTTAAGTAAAATAACGCATTTTGTAACTATGTAAAATTTCTATTCCAAGAATATAAAAAAAATAGGAATGCGTTTAGTTGTAGAATTTCTTTTTAATTTTTTAATGAATTATTTAGAAATTTTTTTCCTCTTTTTTTTTTTTCTTCCCTAGCCCGCAACGGCGGTGGCAAGTAAGAAGAAGAAAAGAAAAAAAATGACTTACGTCTAGAAATTGTTCCCAAAAACAAGAAGTTACTTTTTTCTATTTTAATTTATGTTCCAAACCTATTATTGGTCACTTTTCTACTCTGGAAATAGAAAAATTAATTGACGTTATTGAAATAATTTCTATATTTTATAATTACATAAACAAAAGAACAAAAAAACAAAAGAATATAATTGTTGTCATGCACACCCTTAAGTGCTAAAACTTCCAAAATGTATACCTAAGTGTCACTTTTTTAAAAATTGGATACTTAGGCTGCATTTGTTTTGATTTCTTTTTTTTGTTTTTAAACAAATTTTTTTGTTTTTTTGTTCCTAGGAACAAAAAGTAAATGCGTTTATTTGCGTTTTTATTCCAAAATTATTTTTTTGTTCCCAAAAACACATCTCAGAATGCAAACAAAAAAAAAAAAAAAAGTTGTTTTTATTTGTTTTAAATAAAATTTAGGAACACTTTTTTTCTCTCTTCCATTTTCTTCTCTCTTTTTTCTTATTTTTTTTTTTTTTTTTGGTACCGAGGAACCCGTCCCGCCAGCGGCCGGCGAGTAAACCCTAGGACGACACTAGCGGAGGACCCACCACCCCGACGTCGCGCTTAAGAAACCGGATGTCCCGGCCTCCCTTCAACTTGCGTTGAAGGGGCTTCGAACCCTGGACCTCCCGTTTGGAGGTCTGGAACCTACCCAACAAAGCCACCACGGTCGGTGGTCTCTTTTTTCTTATTCTTTTCTTCTTCTTTTTTCTTTTTTTTTTTCTTTGGCCGGTGGCCATGGCTGGCGACCGGCCAAAGAGGGCCAGTGACGCCGTCGAGAACCGGCAACCTCGCGCCGAGTTGGGCAAGCTTGATCTTGCCCAAATCCGATGAGGTCGAGCTCACTCAGCGGCCAGCGAGGCTCGGCCTCATCAGATTTGGGCGAGCTCGAGCTCGCCCAGCCAAGGCGAGGCCGAGCCTTGCCGGGGGCCGGCAACCCTCGCCGAGGGCCGGCAAGCCTTGTCGTGGCTGTGCGAGGCCGCCGGCCCTTGTTGGCCGGTCACCGGCCATGGTCGAGGCCGCGACCGGCCAAAAAGAAGAAAAAAAAAAAAAGGAAAAATAAGAAAGAAAATATAAAAAAATGGAATAAAAATATTAAAAAATAAAAAAATAATACAAATTTACCAAACGTGTTTCTATTCTTTTTATATTTTTGGAACAAATTTACCAAACGCGTTTTTTTGTTCAAAAATTATTCCTTTGAACATAAACATTTTTTTCTATTTCGTTTCCTAGAATAATTTTTAAACGAAACGTTACCAAACGCACCCCAAGAAATCTAACTCCGATGATATGAAAATCTCAAGTTGTATTATTTTAATAATAAAACTAGTCTATGTGGCTCACTAGATGTCTACTCAACAATGTTTGTTCCAAAATGACGCCATTTTACCCTAAAATTTGATTTTTAATATAAATACTAATTAAATTATTAAAACCATTTAAAAAAAAAAGAAAAGAACAAAGCAACTAATTAGCGAATGCCTTTATAGCCCATGCTGCTACCCTTGACTATCGCTAGAAAGGGTTGGCAAAAGTGGGGCAAGAGATGGTCATATTAGGCCAAGGGATATCGCTAGCTGAGGCATGGTCAGGCATTGGATGAAGCCCGTTGCTAGTCGTCGCCTGCAATCGATTAAGGTGGTTGGCCACCGTCTAGGGCCTAATGCCCCAGTTGACCCTCACCCCACTATTATCAACCATTTTTGGTGATGATGGTGTGGCAGTGGCCCTTCTTATGGCCCTCGTGATTTGCTGGCCTATTTTCTCTCTTTCTCTCTCCCTATGTTTTAATACTTTATTTTTTTTAAAATTTTAGTTTATGATCTAATTTAATTAATATTTATATTAAAAATCAAATTCGAACTAAAACGACGTTATTTTGAGCTATCTAGCTATGTTAGCATTAGGTGAATAATTTTTTTTTAAAGAAATACCACATCATTTAATTAAATTTATTAATATTTAATTTAAAAATCAAATTTCGATGCAAAATCTTGTTTTAGACTTATCTAGCCACATAGATAATTTTTTAAAAATAATTGCCGCGTCAATAAAAAATGTTGTCGGAAAATGCCACATTAGTAGTTTGGTCGAAAATTCTTGTCATTGGTACTTAAGTGTTCATTTTTCTCAAATTTTGACACTTAAGCTTTTAGAAGTTTTGGTATTTAAATGTTCATGCGTAACAAATTTTAATACTTGGGATGTCTAGCACTCTGTAAATGTCGATATTGACGTGAATATTGCATAGGTCTCACGTTACATTTGTCACATTGCTCTAAATATTGATATTGACATGAATTTTCATGAGAGGAATAATTCTCAAAAAGCTGTAATAATGCAACTGTTCGTATCAATTAAACTTGCCGCCGGAGTTCACAAAGAGTATAACTTAAAGTGGATTTCCATCATGCAGGTTTATGCTCCGATGGAAACAAAACACTCAACTCAACATAGAATTGCAACGTGCATCGAATCATCATAGAAGTACGCGGACTATTTCAAGCAAGTAGAACAACACGAAGAGATGAATGGCAGTTTTTTCTCTATCTATGGAAACCCCTACTTTAATGCTGCCGATTTGGTGCGGTAATAGTTCGAAAGTCAATGTGCATAGAATTTTCTTGAGAGTAAAATGGTTTCTTTCTATCTATAAAGAACTAGAAATGATTTCTTCGGGATCACATTCCAAATTCCATATATTTTTCAAATTCCCATTTCGAAGGAAATCCTTTTTCTTTGATGTCCGTATCAATCTGCATTTGTAAAAGAGAGCTGGCCATCATTGCTTAGCCCGAGAAAGCTGGGCTACCCCCGTTCAGGCCCTGCGAAAAAGCCAAAAAAAAAAGAAAAAAAAGAACCCCCCACCACCACCCAACGGGAAAATATTGGGTGGGTTTAACCCAACACGTAGGCATATGGGTAAAACAATCAGCGATCGACACGTGGCTCCACGTAGGCGAGGATGTCAGGCGTTTAAAATTTGCGCGCGCCGCTCGTGGGCCCACCACTCTGACGCTCTCTCTCCTCTGCTCTCCTCTGCGACGCCTGCGCGACCTGTCGATTCGTCCTCTCTCTCCTCTCTCTCTCTCTCTCTCCCTTCTCCGTTCCGTTCCGTTACGGAGGAGAGCAAAAAAGTCGCACACTTCTCTTCCCCTCCTCTGCTCTCTCTCTCCATTCTCGCGCACAGCTGCTTCTCTTCCCCTCCTCTGCTCTCTCTCTCCATTCTCGCCGACGAGCTCTCTCTCTCCATTCTCGACTCCGACGCCCCTCAAGCCGGTTGCCTCCGTCGCCCCCGACGCCGCCTCCTCCTCCGCCCCCGACGCCCTCTCGCGACTCCGACGCCCCCGACTCCGACGCTCCTCAAGGCGGTTGCCTCCGACGCCTCCGACGCCGCCTCCGCCTCCGACGCCGCCTCCGCCTCCGCCTCCGCCCCCGACGCCCTCTCGCGACTCCGACGCGCCCGACTCCGACACTCCTCAAGGCGGTTGCCTCGGACGCCGACGACGCCGCCTCCGCCTCCGCCTCCGCCTCCGCCCCTCAAGGTCGTGTTGCGGGTCCGCCGGTTGCCTCCGTCGTCCCCGACTCCGACGCCCCTCAAGCCGTTGCCTCCGTCGCCCCCGACTCCGACGCCGACGACGCCGCCTCCGCCCCCGACGCCCTTTCGTAATTTTTTTCTTTTTATGCTTCTTTCATTAGTCATACAGTTTATGCATCTAATCTGATGTGGTTAAGTGGTAAATTGTGTTTTGGGTGGCTTGTTAACAAGTGAAGCCTGCTATGTGATGAAACTAGGGCATTAGGGCATTTCTAGAACTGATGCTCTTTTCAATATGATGTGGTTTATAACTTTGAAAAATTCTAGCATTTTTAGGGTCTATCAGGGTCTTGCAAGAGCGTTTGAGGCGTTTGAGCTGTCAAAAATTATGACAAAGGCCATTTTCTCCTAATGATTTCAGCTTTCGAGTTGGTTAAAATGTTGTGTCCCACAAAATGCACTAAACTCAGAATTTACAGCTCACTTAGAAGGTGTGCTTAATACTGACTGTTTTGTTCCATTGGGCGTTTGTAGGTCTTAGTACCAAATATGTTAAAAAAAAAAAAAATTTGGCAACTAGAAGTTCTTATGAAGCTATTCTGCTTTTATCTGTTAATTCTTAAAGTACCAACAACTTCTGTAGAAATCTCTGTTGTGTTTGCATTAGTGGTAGGTGTAGCCAGTCTCTGTTATTGCCAAGCACCAGTGGCATTCAACTCTTTGTTCAACCACAGTCGGATATACATCTTTTGCTTATTAAAAATTTTGTGCGCATGTTGCCTGAACTGTGATGTTTAATGCCCAGAATATGGATCACAGTCTTGACCTTTTTGCTAATGTTTTAAGTATTATCAACTCCAAACTTTCTATGTTGAGGTTTCTCACCTGCTGCTTCTTCAGTAAATGAATTCCACTTTTAGGGTCTGAATATTATTTTCTTCAATTTATTTATCTCTGCAATCTTGATTTCGATGTTCCTTGCAGGGATTTGGAGCTTTTAGCAGTTCTTTTATGCAATATTGCCAAGTTTTTGGGTGAGGAGTGCTATATAGATCACTATGTTCGTGATTTCCCCTATCTGTTCAATAATCTTGGGACGCATAACACTTGGTTGTCCAGAAGATCTCCACCCAATCTGTTCAGATGGCTTGAAAACTGCTTGCTACATGGTTTTAGCTCTGCTGATACCAATGATCTTCCACCTTTAATTTGTAAAGAGGGAAGTTTTGCTGCAAGCCGAGCTAAAAAAATAGTATCTTTTTATAGTTTACTATTCAGTGCCCAGAAGACAGGAGAGAACTGCAAAGTCAAAGTGCACTTTGTGTTTGCAGAAAGGTTTCGAGCAGTGCTCTTTTTGGTGTCTTCTTTTCTATGTGAAAAGATGTCCATGCTTGTTGCTTGTTTGAATTGTTCAAATCCACTAATTCTTTTGGTTGTTGCTTGTTGCTTGTGTCAACTATGCAAATTCACCGATTCTTTTGGGTTTTTAATATGCTTATCCTCTGTAATATTTATGTAAGTTGGGCTAATGTAATACACTGATACTACTTGTCAATTTTGTTTTTGTTGATGTTTATTTTGTTGTGCTCCTACACTTTGAATCCTGAAAGGATTGGTGGAGATTTCAAGGAAGAAGTTCAAGTATACTGCTATTCTAGATCTTGATTTCTTTTGTTGACTATTGTGAGATGCGTATTTTGCTGAATCCGTCCATCATGCTTCTCCTTGCTTACAAAATTTTTGTTGCTTGTTTCCCAGGTGCACAGTGGCTTTTTAAGTGCATATGATTCAGTGAGAATAAGAATTTTATCACTCCTCAAACTGGCAATTGGTTTTGTGTAAGTGCTGTTCCTAGAAAAAAATTATAAACTAATCATGCTTGCTCCTCTTAAAAAACCACCAAAGAATTCGGAGAGTTGTAGGCGTTGACCCCATGAACTTGGTTGATATTCTCCTTGAGCATCGCTGTGTGATGGAGTTGAGGTGTATCTTGCATGAGCTGCATTGTGCTCTTTGCAGTAAGTTTTGTGGGTCTGGAGTCACAAAGCCTCGAGGATTAGTGGTCCTGAAGTTGTGAGTGACACCAAGGAGCCCAGAATAAATTCATGTGGATTGGGACTCACCTGGCTGGTGTGAGTTGAATCCCCGCAGAGGGGGGTATAGTCAGGATATTGAGAGCTGGAAAACAGGCAAGTGGACAACAAAGGAGGGACTCCTTGAAGCTATGTCAAGGTGCAGAGATAGGTGGGCAGACAGTAGCATTGGATGAAGAGTCAGAGGGCTTGATGCACGGAGGTGCTGGCCCCAAGGGAGACGATATGAGTAGCATTTGTTCATGGTCGCTACCCATGAGAGATGACAAAGAACTCAATAAGGAAGCTGTGTTAGCGAGTGAGAGTTAACAACGAAGTCCCATATTTGTTGGTTTTCTCTCTCTTGGTGGATCTGATTCCATGTTTAGTATTTAGGGATTGCTGAAGATACAAAAGGAGAGAACACAAAATACTTGCTTGACTTTATGTTTATAAGTATATTGATGCTTCACTTGCCAAGCCTAGGGAGACAATCTACTTAATACCCAAATCCTTGACTACCTTATTTAGAATTCCCAACACTCGTGTACTAACCATATGTGTCTCAATGTAGACAGATATTCTTCAACAGTTTGTTTGCCCTCCAGGCAATATCTTACTTCAGTGTGAACTTAACTGCTAGGGTTTCTTTCATTTTGTCATATACCAAGGCCATGCATTCAAACAAGTTTTTCTCCATTACTAAATGGCTACCATGCTGTGCTATCACCAAGAGCTGATTGTCTTGTGATAACTTGATGGTAAAATGTTTTCTTGCAGGGACGATGGTTGTGAGCCACAGTACAAGTGGCATGTCTATGTTACTGGTCATAGTTTAGGTGGTGCTCTAGCTACTCTCCATGCTCTTGAGCTTTCATCCAGTCAATTAGCAAAGTGAGTGACATCTTTCATACTAAATATAACTATTATATTTACTTTTCTGCCTCTGATATTTGTCCAGCTGCAAAATGCTGGCATGCATTTGATTGCAGTTATACTTTTAAGTATTTGACACATGTTGTGATCTTCAATGATTAAAAGTTATGGTTAAATTGAATGGACCAATAGTATCACTGGGGGCGGCAGGCATTTGAGGCTGATAAAAGGGGCTGCAATGGTGGTGGAGAAGTTTTTTGGTAGAGTTTAGGAGTCTGAGACATTTTTTGCTATGCATTGACAATCCAAACTAGGACAGTCAACAAGAACGCAGGACTATGTACTGTAGCTCTTTAATGTTTATTATACTCGATAATGCACAGCCGGTAGCAGTTTACTTACTTTTGTCATGCCAGTCTTTCATTTGTTTACAGTCCAGTGTTTTTGCGGACTTTCCGCTTTAAAAGGGGCATGTCTAACTTATATGGATGTGGACCATTTTGCTTTCGATGCTTCCGAAATTATAGCATGCAGTCTTCACTATGATTTTGCTTTTTCTCTCTCCTTACCAATCAGGCATGTGAAAATGCCCTTCTATGTCTACGGAGGTGTGACACTTCTGGCTTAGAAAATTTCACTGGAGATGTCCGGAGTATAGCAAGTCTCAAGGACGTTGCTATTGCATCCACTGGTTCATGCAGAGGTATGTTGTATAGTAAAGCGTTATTCTTATCACTGTCTGTGAATTAAATCATCTTTTGTGATCAGGATTTGGATGTTACTCATACGCTGGTGTTCTCATGTTGCTTTGATGCGCATTTTTAATGTGGACAGTGAAGCCGAAGGCATTTATTATGATGTGCAATTGTTTTGTACACCCCCTACTTATATGATATTCTCAAGTACAAGGTAAAATGAGACAATTCATAGAAAACATTTAATCCACTGGAGGCTAATCTGCAGATTCAGCATCGCCTTTTTGAACTTTGTCCATCTTAGGCAGTTTGGTGGCTTTGTTGCCACTCCTCGCCTCGCCTTGCCTCTTGGTTTATTTGTTCTACAGGTTTATGCATTTACTTCTCCCATTCCGTTCGTGGACCCAGGCGACATGCAATGTAGGAGGTCTGAGTTTACCACTCGCGTTAACGTAATTAATGAATATGGTTCCTTGGCGTCGATTCTTTATACATGAGATTTTATAGAAAAAGGAAAAAATTGTAGGAGCGGGCTGAACACCAAAGAAGACTAAGATTACAGAAGGATTAGGGTATTCTAGACTACAAGACATCTCTTAGGACCAACCTCATTTGTTTCAGTAAAAAGTGCCAACAAGTGCTTTAGCCAACTCCGAAGTAACATTTGCTTTCAATGTCATTTCCAGGAAAAAAAGGTTTCCGAGTGTTGTAATTCTTGTGCCAATCACATTCTCAAGCTGAATGTATATTTCTATTTGTGCTGCTTTTGGAAGGTGCTTCGTGATTCTGAGATGCCCAAATTAGAGCTTTTTTTTTTTATTTTTTATGATAAAGTAAGAATATATTGAGCTATAGCCAAAATGTCGTGATTCTGAGATGCCCAAATTAGAGCTTCTTTTATTTTTTATTTTTTATGATAAGGTAAGAATATATTGAGCTATAGCCAAAATGTACAAAAGATCCGGTGCCCAAATTAGAGCGATTGCTCCTAGAGAAGAAACAAAACCAATTCATCCAAAATTAGTGCTTCTTCACAAGGTCCTTAATCCTTCTTTCTTCCAGGTACTCCAGCTGAGGAAAACAGAGACGTGACGCTGTTAGCATCACGTATCATCCAAAACCAATGCAAATCTTCTCCACCAATTCATAAAAGCAACCGTAAATGAACTCACCTGGTCCTCCTTAAGGAAGAGGGTAATCTTGGTCTCCATGAGATTCTCAACATCCTCTCTAAGGCCTTCAACACCGATTTTCACTATTTCAGGCACCTGACTCTCAATCCAGTTTTTGGAAGGATGAACCCTACATGATAGATATTTATCACCATGATTATATCTAGAGAAGAACAACTGCAACTTCAACTCCAGAATTGCGTATCTGAATAATGTTACCTGCTCCACATGATCATGTTCCGAGCAATAACTCGAAGCATTATGAAGTCAGGCCTCACATATTGCAAATCAAACTGTCTGCAAGGAATTGAAAGCCTAGACAAAATCACCTCGGATTCAGTCTGTTACAGAAATGCAAGAACCCCTTAGAAGATACAAGAGAAAAATAAAGATGTCATGTTGCCACATCCTAGCAACTAGGACTGCTTCTACAACTTAACAGAAAGTACCTTTAAAAACATTAGAGCAAGGGCAACAATAGCCCCAGGCGCAGTCACATCAACATTGAAAGCCGCCGTATCCATCATCTATGAAAACATTAGGAAACAAAAAGAAAAAATAGCTAAGAGGAAGTGATAACAGCATTAGTTATCTTACGACACCACTTTGAGCCTATATAATTGTATCATGAAGGCAGACTCTAATCTAGAGCGTTAACAGCTGAAGTAACCTGCCCAAATCCTCGATTGTGTTCCTCTGTTGAGGGTGTCAACAAATAAGATCTTTCCTGAAATAAGCAAAACATTCAACTACTTATTGGCTAAATCATGGAGAAATATCTTGTGAAATACAAGGATCAAATTCACTGAAGATCTTTATATCCATAATTTTATCTGACCAGTCTACCGCAACAATAAGTAAACATAGGACAAAAGTATGTACATACGCTGTGAAGTTCTTTGCCACCAATATAGTCAAACAGCCTATCAAGCAAAGTTTCCACAAATCCAAGCATGTCCAAGCCACGCCCTTGAATTCAATAATAGAATGTTAGGTGCATGGTGAAACCATCATATGACTGATGTTGCAAAGAAAAAGTAACTTGCTAATTTTGACAGGAGACTGAGACACCACGTACCAAGTGCAACAAGACCCAGTGAAAAACCTGCAGAGACAGCATAACCCTCTCTTTCAAGCACATTATCTCCACCACTTCTTCGACCTATTTCACTCTGCATAATTTATAACAACCAGGTCATGCAATGATAGCAGATGCTTTGAAAGGATTATCTTTTGGTCACTAGCATCATATGACAAAGCTAGGCTGCATTTCATGGATCTTTAACACCCTCATGATAAAATTAGTAATTACAAGGGGCACAATACACACAGCTGCCAGAGCATGAAGGCACACTCATAACTTTAAGTCACAAAATGTCAGGTTACACCCTTGGTGATAAATTATCTGATAGTAACTGCATCA
Source organism: Eucalyptus paniculata subsp. matutina (assembly GCA_017140255.1). Taxonomy (NCBI): domain Eukaryota; kingdom Viridiplantae; phylum Streptophyta; class Magnoliopsida; order Myrtales; family Myrtaceae; genus Eucalyptus; species Eucalyptus paniculata. Next base: position 48,943,780 of record CM029435.1, read on the forward strand.
AGGTGCAAACCTGCAAAAGTGTGGGTAACTCTAACTCAGGAAAAGTTGATGGATGCCGAGCAGGTATATGAACATAAAGAACCTGCAACACAGAACGCCAGTCATATAGAGAATGTACTTAACAGAAAGAAATTTGTGACCTAACAAATGATTGAACTGTAAATATAGGCTTAACAGACTTCTTTCATTGTAAACAGTGTAACTTTGTGATGCAGGAGCATAATCCTATTTTCTAGTATTGATAGTGTTTTTTTTCTTATTTTGTCTTTACATGGACTATTTAGGGTTAATAAGTGGTCACATGGTAGTCATGTGAAATTTAATGAGCTCCAATGGTCAATATCAAAAGTAAATTATGTCAGATCAAGGGTGGAGATTGTCTTACATCTGCATAGGCATTTATTTCACTGTCATTACATTTCCATGTTCAATATATATGATTGGTTCTTATGAACCCCAGAATAAGATTTCTCTGTTCCAGCTTTCTAATGTTCTTTTTGCTATCTTTTACTTTTCCTACTACAGTATCAGAGCCCCTGTTAGGGCTTTCCCAACATCACTTTGACTTTTTCCAAGTATTAAAAGCTCAAACTGCTCTAAAATCTCAAAATATGGGGATGGGAGAAAGACCTCAGAACCACCATGCAGCTACTGGCAACAATAACTCCCAAGGTTGATCGAATACTTAGATTATAAATTCAAGATGAAGATGCACTTCAATGACTCCGATAGACATCGGTATGAGTGATGAAATAAGTGAGCAGCGGTAAAATGGTATAAGGAAGAAGATTTCACCTTTGAAATTGCTGGATGCATTGTCCCTCTATAAGAAGCTGCCAAGCCTATCATTAGTCCCACAGTTGTGCTTTCATGTTCCTACATGCATGAAGCATCACAACAGAAGAGAACTTATTGGAATACATAACCACACAACTACAAATAGACAGATGACAAGGACCAAAGATGACAACGTCAGAAAAGTTGAAAATACAAGACACCTATACCAATATCAATCCTGAAGAAAATCAATTAATACATAGTAGGTGGAACAAGAAAGAGATCAAACTTTTGAATTATAGAAAAAGTAGAGGAATTTCAAGAGAAAATAAACAAAAAAGCCGAAGCCTTCGTAAGCACGAGCAACTTAGGTGACATATACAATTAAGTGCCCTATATAATGGAGGAATCCTAGGCCAGATACTGCCAATCCAAGAATTTCATAGAAAGAGTTGACAAGGTCACTATCATAAGTTAAAGGAGAGACGTCCTACGTGATTGGATGGTTGAAATGCAACCATAAGCACTTTATACTCTCTATACTCCATAATAGAACATTAAATGATCAGCAAAATTGGAGAAAGATGGTTCTGTTTTCTAACTAATTATCAAACAGTTGGAGGAACTAGATAAACCCCCCTACATTGTTCAATTTGGCCACTAAAACTTTCCCAAAGTTTCATTTTGTTAAGTCCAAACCCTTCAAAATGAAACCATTAGTTTCCATTAATTTTACAAATTACTAGTCTGCAGTGTGCCCAAAATAGCCACAGGAAACATTCCACCTTGACCATGCAATAAGTTCCTACAATGAGCTCCTATGAACTTCGAGTTCCTACAATGAGCTCTATGAACTTCGCATGGAAACCTCTATAAGTCAAAAAGCAATGGATCTGGATCAACAACTAGACCACCAAATCAACATTGGAGGCGAATGATTAAGGCAGCTATGACTTCAAGCAGGATGCCTAAATTGACAACTAATTTATGCTAGAAAGGCTTGTCAAGACCGTCATTGACAGGGTGATCCATCTCGGAGCCCGTGATGCCTAATCATGTGGCAGCCTGGACAACCTTCTATCATGGGGAAAGAAGAACTCCACTGGTCTATCTGCTGATTGGCCAGAAAAATGTGAGTCTCAAGGTCAAATTGGCTCCAGGAATTTAACTCGGCCAGAAGTGGCACCACCAGCCTCTAGTTGGTTCTGAAGGCACTAAATGGAGATCAACATGTTTAAAATGTTGTTAAGTTTAACAGGTGTGCACACTAGCCATAAGGGAGAGAAAAAAAAGTAACCAACAAATCTAACTGCATCAGCGTAAGCATCTATAAGCCAAGCCCCGATGAGCATGCAAGTACATGACTCAAATTGATACAGAAAGATGAATTGTTATCAAAGACACAGAAGCAGAAGAGTAAACCCTCAAAATTGAAATTACAGTGGATCATAATGAAGGATGCAGAATATAATATGGAGATGCCCACAAAGGCTAATGTGAAAGTAAAAGCAGTGAATGGCAACACAGCAGCAAGGAACTGATTATGTATGATGATTAATCAGTTTGATGACTAATTTTTGTCTATAAAAACAATTTTGTAACAAAGATTGTTTACCTAGGAAAAAAAAACAATAGATGCTACATGGATCTTCCATACTAAAAAAAGAACAACCATTGAAAAATAGTCAAGTGCTCCAATCCAAAGCAAAATAGGTAACAAGCAGAAGAGTGAATAAATCTCAAGGAGAATGAACCTGTGAAAAATACTGGTATATGTCAGTGATACTTAAAACACGTAGATACCCATGCAGTCCCAAAGCAAGAAGGAGGCCTGCATGTACAGCATTTGGCTCTTCAGGCTTGTTATATATTATCCATGTTCTTGACACTTTTCCCTATTAGAAATAGAATACCCCATATCAGATGCAGTAGAAACATAGACAGCATATTTGTAAAAGAAAAGGGTCAATGATTGCATAGCATTGCAGGACCAAAAAGCAACCTCAGTAATTTAGAGATGCCTCGTAAGCTATTTTAAATTATAAAACATAAAAAGAACTACTAGCTGATGCTTCATAACATATATAAGCAAATAAAATTCAGAGATGGATACCTGAAGCGGTGCCAGCCTTAGACCAGCGGCAACGGCATTATGAAAATCAGGCCAAGATTTAAGTTCTTGTATGTTTCTCGTATTTGGATCTAGATTTACCTACAAAATATAAAAACATGCAAGAAGAGACAGCAGAGGCCAGAAATTCAGACACGTGGCAAGGAAACCAATCAGAAGTTGTCAAAATTTTAACTAGATACATCCTGCCAAAGATTTTTTCCTCCAGTAGGAAGGAAAAGACTTTAAAGCACATCTCATCAAAAGAGTATAACAAGTACATACAGTTGCATTCTGCTGGGCAGGTAATCGACCAGCTAAAACAAGCTTTGGCACTGTAAAGGCCTACAAGAATGGTATAAACTTCTCTGAGGCCCAGCAATTGAAACATTCATAAACTTCAACTGAAGCTGAAAAAAATGGAACATATAGTCGCCAGAAGAAATGTGCTGCACCTCAGTCAAGAGTGTATATATAGTGGCAAGAGTGAATGCACCACGACCAATGGGAAGAGCAGTGGTCCTCTGAGCAAACTGCCATAACTGAACCTTCAATGGGGAAAAAGAGCAGAATATAAGCAATATATCAGACTATCTGCAATTTATGATTTTAGGAGAACATAGATAACCACATTATGAAAGTTCCCCAGACCAAGACATGGTGACATATGTATAGCACAATTTAATGGTAATGATACAGGAAAGCATATAACATGTAAAAATGACTGCTAGGGGTATCCTAGCACCGACATTCAGATCACTCAAGATTGAACACTGGTGCAAACAAGCCAAACAACCAATCAGCCATTTGGGTCCATTTGTTGTTTACTTGGCTTTCAAGTTCAAACTAAACTAGAATAGATTAACAAGCTGTTTATCCCTTAGCCCGATTAAATTCCCAACTCGAGCAAGTCATGAGCCTAAGCAAGCAGGTAGGTTTAGAATATACTTAATCCAAACATCAATGTAGTAAGCAATCTCTTCCTTTATACGCCCCCTTCCCCTCCCTCTCTCCTCACTTCTCAGAAACAAGCACACAGTAGATGAACAAATTATTAACCACTCGAATCCCTTTCATTATTAAGATGCTGATTTACAAGTAATTCCGGCGAATATTTGTTGAAGTATTATCCCACATCACTTTGGGGTCCTAAATGCTCAGTATATTCATGTGGTCTCCCTCCACCTATCAGCTTAAGCTTTTGGGTTGGACTTTCTAACAATATTTTTGCTTGTCTTGTGGATATTTGAACAGGTCGGTGGATCCAAGACAGGGGTTACTTCTTTACTTTGGCAACAAGATTGAGTTTGGTTGAATTCCTTTAGTTCTAAACTCATTTTCGACGCTGGATCATTTTCCTCACATTGTCACTCTCTCTGCAAAGGTCACAGGTTCAATTCAGGGAAATGCCTGTGCAAAGTAGGGAAAAGGCACATACATCTAATCCTTCCCATACCCGAAAATATGTGGGAGCCTCATGATGCCCCTTCTATTGCTCTCTAATGGCATGTTTACTGCCCAGATCAGATAGCCACTGCTTCCTAGATGAGCTTGCATATGAAAGGTTGCTAGATTTGCATTCAAGTAGCCTTAAAGCTGCAGCCCATGTATCTTTAGATTTTGAGTCGAAACCATTTGGATCATTATCTGGATAGTTCAGGAAAACCATGTGTTATTTTTACAGAGGAATTTTGCTCGCATTTGAATGGCCAGTGACTTGACTCAAGCCAATTTGGTCTTTAAAGTATATTGGCCACCCTTTCAAGTCTAGTTCGTATTCTGAAAATGAATCTCAATCAAGATGAAATTGAGTTCTGAGCATTCAAGCATCTAGCTATATCTTTTGTTCCGATTAAATCTCTAATTGATAGTAATAATTCATAAGACATATACAATGCAGAAATACTTCCAAAGAAGAAACAATACCTGTTGGAGGTCCTGATCAGAAGCACTAGGGTTGACAGATGTTTGAATTGCCACAGGTCTTGCAGAGCTGAGAAGACGTCTAACCTGATGGGAATAAAAGAAATATCAAGATCCAATCAAATCTAAGTTCCACCACATCTACAATGGAAATGCCATCCTCGCAAAAACAATTAAAACAAAGAATTGCCAACAAACACTGCGAGAGCAAAGGTGTGATTAATGGATGTGAACATAGCTGTTAGGAGCCATGTCATGTGCTGCCATGCCCCTCTTCCTATATTCTAGACGGAGGACTGCAAGGCAAAGATGAAATGAAAATTCCAGATATGAGCTGGGGCACCTCTGCTTTCCTTTCATTCTTTTAATCTTTTTAGATATGCAGTGACAGCTTATCTGGCACTAGCCTTGCTTGAAATCTTATTTCTCTGTTCTCACATTAGCTCATGATGTTCCTACTTAATGAGCTTATGTACTTATCACATGAAGAAACATATGAGGTGCTCTTATGGGTACTAACAAAAACTACTTGGGATATATCACACAAAAAAAACCCAAAGGATTTTTTTTCTTCTGTTGTTGAATGTAGCCAAGCAGGAAACTACAAAAACACAAATTATATAAATATATACATAAATTGCAAATGGAAGGAAACTAAACCGTCCAACAAATGAGCATTGCCTATAAGACTAGAGGAACGTATTTGAGTTAGAGAAACTATGTCCCACTATTTGTGACTTTAACTGTAGAAATGACTAGCCCTTTTGCCTTCAACTCGAAGGAGAAAAAAGACAGACATACGATTCAACCTAGCTAGGTGACGTGCTTCACAATATTCAAGTAATCAAAGCTATTAATGACAATTCATACAAGAGTCGGGGTAAGCAATACAAATTAACCAATGCCCTGACCCCCCCCCCCCCCCCAAAAAAAACAAAAGGGAAAGAGCAATCACTACCATGTATAAAAATGATGACATTCAAATCAGTGAATTCACAGCAACATTGGCTCAACCACTAAACAAAAAACTAACCTCATTCAGTCGCAAATCTCGGCCATACCGCAACTGAGTGCAAGAAGTAAAGATATGCTCCATACCATCTGTGACAGATCTGTCAATTGAATCTGCATCCTCAAACTTAGCATTTTCCGAACCAAATGAATCAAAAACGACACTTGGAATTGTCACCGGATGCAAATGAAGCATGTAGGGAGTGGACATTTCAATCAAATTCTCGTTTGCCTGTGCTTCTTGTACACTCGTTTTGCAAGGCCGCTCTAAACGGGTAAGAGCGAGATCTTCCCGACCAAGAAGAACATAAGCAGCTGCAGGCCAGTCAGTAGGAGGAGATTCTCGACACTTGTCCAAAGCCTGAAGAGCACAAATTAAACGTCAGGAATCAGGAATGATACATGTCCAGTGAATATGGTCAGTAGAAGTTCAAGGGATGTCAATAAGGACACCATTGTACAGCCCCAAAAGGAGGATGAAGACTTGTTACAAGCAATCAATAAACCAAAAAACTCTACTTCCATCTCACGATTAAATGCAGAAACTAGTGGCAATTGCCCATAGGGAAGAACATCATAAAAATTTCTGATGTTCTTCATTGCAGCTTAGCACCGGGACATTAAAGGACGCTTGCCTGATGAATAACTACACTATTTTCCGCACAGGGTTTTGCAAGAATGTTTGTGTTACGAGATACCATGGAAGATGCACTTAATAATGGAGAAGTGGGAAGTCCTGATGAATAGCTCACATGTTGTAAAGGAAGAGACACGCCGGGAGGTAGGCTATCTAGCTGTTGCAGTCCAAATTTTTCACCAACCATTGCCAAGACGGTATGCTCCTCAGCAGTAGAATAAGATCCCGTAGCAACATTACAGCAAACTCCACAAGGAAGATTCTCTCCTGTCTTCTGGGCACTGAATAGTAAACTATAAAAAGATACTATTTTTTTAGCTCGGCTTGCAGCAAAACTTCCCTCTTTACAAATTAAAGGTGGAAGATCATTGGTATCAGCAGAGCTAAAACCATGTAGCAAGCAGTTTTCAAGCCATCTGAACAGATTGGGTGGAGATCTTCTGGACAACCAAGTGTTATGCGTCCCAAGATTATTGAACAGATAGGGGAAATCACGAACATAGTGATCTATATAGCACTCCTCACCCAAAAACTTGGCAATATTGCATAAAAGAACTGCTAAAAGCTCCAAATCCCTGCAAGGAACATCGAAATCAAGATTGCAGAGATAAATAAATTGAAGAAAATAATATTCAGACCCCAAAAGTGGAATTCATTTACTGAAGAAGCAGCAGGTGAGAAACCTCAACATAGAAAGTTTGGAGTTGATAATACTTAAAACATTAGCAAAAAGGTCAAGACTGTGATCCATATTCTGGGCATTAAACATCACAGTTCAGGCAACATGCGCACAAAATTTTTAATAAGCAAAAGATGTATATCCGACTGTGGTTGAACAAAGAGTTGAATGCCACTGGTGCTTGGCAATAACAGAGACTGGCTACACCTACCACTAATGCAAACACAACAGAGATTTCTACAGAAGCTGTTGGTACTTTAAGAATTAACAGATAAAAGCATAATAGCTTCATAAGAACTTCTAGTTGCCAATTTTTTTTTTTTTTTAACATATTTGGTACTAAGACCTACAAACGCCCAATGGAACAAAACAGTCAGTATTAAGCACACCTTCTAAGTGAGCTGTAAATTCTGAGTTTAGTGCATTTTGTGGGACACAGCATTTTAACCAACTCGAAAGCTGAAATCATTAGGAGAAAATGGCCTTTGTCATAATTTTTGACAGCTCAAACGCCTCAAACGCTCTTGCAAGACCCTGATAGACCCTAAAAATGCTAGAATTTTTCAAAGTTATAAACCACATCATATTGAAAAGAGCATCAGTTCTAGAAATGCCCTAATGCCCTAGTTTCATCACATAGCAGGCTTCACTTGTTAACAAGCCACCCAAAACACAATTTACCACTTAACCACATCAGATTAGATGCATAAACTGTATGACTAATGAAAGAAGCATAAAAAGAAAAAAATTACGAAAGGGCGTCGGGGGCGGAGGCGGCGTCGTCGGCGTCGGAGTCGGGGGCGACGGAGGCAACGGCTTGAGGGGCGTCGGAGTCGGGGACGACGGAGGCAACCGGCGGACCCGCAACACGACCTTGAGGGGCGGAGGCGGAGGCGGAGGCGGAGGCGGCGTCGTCGGCGTCCGAGGCAACCGCCTTGAGGAGTGTCGGAGTCGGGCGCGTCGGAGTCGCGAGAGGGCGTCGGGGGCGGAGGCGGAGGCGGAGGCGGCGTCGGAGGCGGAGGCGGCGTCGGAGGCGTCGGAGGCAACCGCCTTGAGGAGCGTCGGAGTCGGGGGCGGAGGAGGAGGCGGCGTCGGGGGCGACGGAGGCAACCGGCTTGAGGGGCGTCGGAGTCGAGAATGGAGAGAGAGAGCTCGTCGGCGAGAATGGAGAGAGAGAGCAGAGGAGGGGAAGAGAAGCAGCTGTGCGCGAGAATGGAGAGAGAGAGCAGAGGAGGGGAAGAGAAGTGTGCGACTTTTTTGCTCTCCTCCGTAACGGAACGGAACGGAGAAGGGAGAGAGAGAGAGAGAGAGGAGAGAGAGGACGAATCGACAGGTCGCGCAGGCGTCGCAGAGGAGAGCAGAGGAGAGAGAGCGTCAGAGTGGTGGGCCCACGAGCGGTGCGCGCAAATTTTAAACGCCTGACATCCTCGCCTACGTGGAGCCACGTGTCGATCGCTGATTGTTTTACCCATATGCCTACGTGTTGGGTTAAACCCACCCAATATTTTCTCCCACCGAACCCCCCTGGAGCAGGAGCAGGAGCAGGCCAGCAGCCTCGCTTGCGTGCCGCAGCGATGCAATTCAGCTTTCCCCCACATCTCTCCGACGCAGCGCGCCAGCAGCAATCCCTGTCCTTTCCTTTGAATCGCCCTGATTTTATAATATAAAAACTCTTACGTACGAAGCGCTCGAATGTCTCGGATATGTTTCACATGTCGGGAAAGTAGCGATGCATGTCGAAGTGCATGTACTGTTCTAGTCCCAACACCATTTCTCTTTCTATATAAACCCCAAACCCGCTCTCAGATCTTTCGTCGAAGAGCCTCTGCCCCGTTCCTTTCTCCCTTCCTGTAAGCCATGGAAGCTCTCTCTTTCCTTAGGCTCTTGTGGAGACCCGCCACCGCCGCCGTAATGCCGGACGAGACGCGTAGCTCCGCCGCGAGAACGTTCTACGCGTCCGACGACGAGGACGACGAGTTCTTCGAGCTGGAGCTCGCGCACTACGTCACCGACAGCGACTCCGAGGGCGGAACTGACTCCAGCGCTGCCGCTTTAGTTAAGTCCAACAACGGGATGAGACAAACGAGCCCGGCCGACGCGAAGACCCGCGACGCTTCGCGTTATTTCTCGGCTGATAAACCGGCCGTGACTCTGTCCCACCCGCCCACTGCTCCCTTCTCCAAGCGAAAGATCCTTCCCGTGGAATCGGCTTCCCAGCCTCAGTCTCCGATCTCGCTTCTCAAGTCGTCTCCCAGGCTTCGGGTCCTGATGTTCAGGAGGTCCAGGTCCAAGTCCGTGGCCGCCCCTAGCGCCAAGGCAGAGGAAACGGAGGAAACAGAGCTCAAGAAGAGCGCCAGCAGCAGCGTCTTCTTTACTGTCAAACCCAGAGAAGTGCAACCAGCTTCTCCGGCGACCGATGACCCTTCGAATAACCAGAGTAAGAATAAACAAACCACGGGTCCTTCTCGTGGTAAGCTCGTGGAGAGCTTGTTCTCCGACGATTCTAGTTCGAAGCGTCTTTCGAAGGACGGGCTGCAGAAGTACTTGAATCTGGTGAAGCCCCTGTCCGTGGGCATCTCCAGGAGGTACAACGAAACCTTCAAGTTCCCTTCGGCCGAGTCGCCGCTGACGTCGCCCGCGTCGTCTCCGGGGGCGACGGCGGCGGTCTCTTCGCCGAGGTTGGGGAAGGGGTTTCGAGTGAGGCCGAAGCAGATGCTGGGAAAGAGCAAGTCGGCGACTCTGGCGACGGCGAGCGCGACCTCGTCGCCGGCGAGGAGGGATGGCTCGCTGGATCAGCAGCACGATGGGATTCAAGGAGCCATTTTGCATTGCAAGACATCATACTATTCCTCGCGAGGTACATAACAATAATACTGTAGCAGAACGTTTACTTGACATTCAACAGAGGTCTCGTCAAAATGATTCCTTCTTTTTTCTTCTATTGTTAATCCTTCGACCGAAAGAAAATATCTCACTTTGCGTTTGGGGTATTCATTTTTGCAGATGGATCCGTGCTATGGCGGTCAGCAAGCGATCCTTCCTCTCATGGAAAGTCAACAGATTCAGTCTGAGCTTCAACTCCGAAGCTGGCTTGGTGCTAAACTGTACCCCAAAAGACAATACAAGAAGCACGACAGAAGATCAAATAGGAACGATGTTCTGCTCTGTTTCTGAGTCTTCGTTTTCCCTCAGGAGAAACAGAGCTAGCGCGTGTAGGATGCTGTAGTTTCTCAGCTTTTGTAAATGTTCTTGAAAAAGCGGTCAATGTTGTAACTTTGATCGATCATGGTCACGCTGGCTTGTAAATGAGCAGTGTTAATTGTGACGGTTGATCTTTCGGCAGTCAAGATTTGTGCGTCTGCTTTCTCTTGCCCCTTGCACAGGTCTTTCTAATCAGTCCCTAAAATCTTAAATAAAAATCATTGCCTTATGGTAGTAATTTGTGTAATTTTCATACTAGAGGATATGAAAATCTACAAGTATACAGTCATTATTCATCATGATGCGGAACATTAGGATCAGGTCCCGACTGTTCACATCATAAAAAAGTCCGCTGATTTTCTGCATTACTAGCAGCCTTCATGCTGTGCATGTCATTTGGCTTTTCAGCCATTCATAAATCAACTTTGAACTGTTGACCGAGTAAAAGAAAGATAAATCTAAAACATCAGTATTCAAAAGTTCATGTACAGAAGCTTTAGATAAACTTTTGATTTCATCTTTAAAATACTAAAGAAATTAAAAAAGTTAAAAGTGAGAGTACGTCACCGGAGAAAAAGAAAAGAAAAGACGGGCGTTTGATTTCAATGATGTGATGAGATTATTTCGCTGACACAATTACTTCATTACGTTGCAGTCAATGGAGTACAGCTTTGTGTCTGTACCATCCATCCAGTGTCTATCTATTTATCTGCACAAAGGCACTTGTTTTGTTTTTTAGATTTATTTATTTCTTTTACTTTGTTTTCCTGTGAGAAAACCAGCGGCAGAGCGAAAGTTTACATGGCTTAGGCGGCACCTCCCAAAGAAAAACTTCACCCACGTCTACGATCATCCATTTAAAAAATATAAATAATTCATAAATTTTTATTTAATATACAAATCCCTAAAATTTTAATTTATTCAATATAATTTTTTTTTGTCACCGAAGAACCATCTAAGATCACCTTAATTTTTTTAATTTATTCAATATAATTTTGAACTTGAGCTTCATGTATAATATGATATATGTTCAATTTAATCTCTCAATCACATTGAATATTTTCATATGGTTTAAATATTGCGTTGAACATGTACTAAAAATCTATAGATCATATTAAATAAATTAAAGTTTAGAAATTACATTGAATATTAGACTAAAATTCAGGGTTCATATCAAATAAATTAAAAATTTAGCAATCATATTACATATTAAATCAAAATTTATGTATTATTTGTGTCATTATCCTTTTAGAAACGTGTGTAGTATTGGAACTTGAGGATCTAATCTCACGCGATAAGATCAAATTCTGAAACAGCGGTGTCAAAAATTGATAATTTAATTATAGGATTTAGTGCCCGGCATCAACATCTCTCAAAGGCTCGATCCTCTGAGAAGACGACCCAGTAACACTTCCATGAACGAGACCTCAACCTGCGAGAGTTACTTTCATTGGCTGCCAATTATATAAATAACTCATTTACTGATAGGGACCACAACAGGGCAAACCTTAAAACTTGCCAGAAATGCCACCTTACCCCTAAATTAAGTGCCTTCGTTGACCTCGTTCGAGTACATAGTCCATCCATTTTTCAAATACGAATGTAGAAAGCGCAGGGGCAGGAGACCGAGAAGGTTGAGAAAACAAAGAGGTCTCGGGCGCTTCGAGGTGGACGAGGAATGGCGATGATTCACTGCATTGCAGGAACCCACAGGCATGGAGTCTCCCTTTCTGCTTGGGGGTTCCTCAAGATCGAGAGAGAGACGCAGTGCAATGCATCTGATTCAGAGTTCTAACCCAACAAAAGCCCGACCAAAGTTGGCTCTCCTCCGAAGACCATTCGATCTGTTCTGTTCTGTTCCCCACCCCCTGTTCGGATCTTGCGCCTCCATGTCCCAACACTGGCAAATTCCTGTTTTGGGATCTTTCCTGGTTCATTGGACGAGAAGGTGACTTGGAGGCAGTTCAATGGATCTTGCCCTGCTGGGGGAAATTTCTTTTTTTGCGCAATTAATCGTCCTTGAAACATGAAATGTCGGCTTCCAATGATTTATCCTTAGAATGACGAGCTGCGCCTAACAGGCACGGCTGCGTGTAGACTTCGGAGCTTATCTGATTTCGTAATAATCAACCTACCGACCTTTCTTTTTCAGCATCCACACATGTATCGTACAACAAAGTAATATAAAAATGATGCCTTGAACAAGTATTTATTAATTGTTATAATAAAAAGTGGCAACAGTCGCTCTGAGAAGGCGCCCTCGCCCTGCATAGTGCATAGGACGATGGCGAGGCAAGCGGAGGATGATGACCACGATCCCAGCCTCGTGCCTATCCTTATTTTTCTATCTGTTGAATTTTCATAAACACTGAAGATTTTAATAATAATGAGCGGCTGCTTGATCGTTTCTATGACTCAATAGATCACATCGGCATACCATGTGATATCAGTGTTTCGTGAAGTCATAATATGTCTACTCGGACGATCGAATAGGAGATTTGCACCGAAGGTTATTCTTGAGTCCAGAACATTTGAACAGTGCAGAGAGGTCAAATGCAAGTTTCCTCACAGCATAAATGATCCAGGTCCAAAACCACGAGGTTGCCAGTTCCTGGAAACACATTTTCCTTCTCTCTCTGTTTTTCATTTTTCATTTTGCTTTTTACCGATGTCAACTTTTCAGTTTTATAGAGTCATCAATTTTTTCCAGCTGATTTGTCGAATTACCTAATCATTCTAACAGGTACATTTGATTAAGTTTCTTTTTGATTTTGACTTATATTTTCTATGTAAATAGGCCTCTTAAGTGTGGACCGACGATCATGAAGCTGGTAGAACAGCCCATCCCATCCCAGCCCAGCCCAGCCCAGCCCAGCCCAGCTCATCAGAAGATTAAGAAGCCAAGACTCCGCGTAGTATTGGGGCCAAGAGTCACGAAAATAAAAAGAAACAGAAAATTTGTAGTATGGAATATTATAAATTCCATGTTTCGCATTTATTTCTTGACATCATAAGTACCTGAATTATTCTTCGTTTTACAGTCCAATACCTATTTGTTTTTCAGTTGAGTAAGGTAACTTTTTAAATATTATTCATGTAATATTTCTGTTAACTAACTGAAGTGCTATGTTACATCATGTTTACTTAGTTGAATTATACATGAGATCTAAAGAATAACATAAAAAGCCATGTGATTTTTTTATTTTTTTCAAAATTGATGCATAATTTTGTTTTGTCTTCTTTCTTTCCCATTTTAATTTCTTTCCTTTTTCTTGTTACACCCCCAATCAATTGTTGGGGTTGTCTCCTCCATCTACTACCATCATTGCAATGTCGGCATTCTAATGGCCATAACAATCCAGTCACAAATGGCTATTCGAGTTGGAGTTGCATGGACTCTGCACAATAGATCCAGAGGTTGCACAACTTATGGGGGGATCACCGTCCTTGTGATGGTAATTATGGGTGGTGGCAGCGGTGGCGGCGATGGCGGTTGAAGGTGATGACCCTGGCGGTCGTGGAGATGGTGGTCGTGCTTGGTGGCGGTGCCAGCAGTCCCCGGGAGTGGTTGATGATGAATCGATGATGGAGGTACAAGGGCTATGGACGTTGCCGGCTGGCAGTGACGGCCAGTGGTCTTGAAGTCAAGAGATACAGAGAGAGAAGAATGAAGGAAACAAGAGTTGAATGACTTGGCGAACAAGTGGGGGCCACGTCAGCATATCAGACGGTCACTTAACGACATTAGGGCCGCATTAGTGGCTACTAGTGTGTTCTGTGCACGAATTTAACGAAGGGATGAGTGTAATTCGCAAACTCGAGGTATTTGATTGTGAAAAATAGTTTAGATGCTCGATTAAAAATTGGGCAGAAGTCGCCTTTTATCCACATCAATTCCACCACATGCATTTCGACTTTGCTTGATTATGTTCAACTTCAACACAACTTAGGAAATATTCTCTCCACCGACATAAAGTGCATTTGCACACAATTAGCAATAGATGACAATTTTCGAACTCTTTTGCTTGAAAAGAAACTCTCAAATTAGCAAAAGATTGTTTGCGAAAAACTAAAGTCTCTACCCTATTTAGTGAGCACATTAGTTTGATTTGGCACCACGATGATAGTGACCGACTTAAATGGTGAAGGAGTTTGTTCCTCTTCTTGTGGTTTGTGTTCGTGAGATTCATCGGGAGCACTCTAAGAATATAATTCTAATTCTACCGTGCTGATGTCAGGTGCACCTTACAGAACGGTGGATCGGTTGAGTTACGAGAGCAAAATCTTTGTTTGAAGCACAAATAAAGGGAGGAAAAAATAGAGAACTGTCATGAGCATCTACGGATTCAACTTGTGAAGGGATAATTGCTTTGCTGTATGGCAGGGCTTTAGCATCATGGCATGTCGATGTCTGCACTTTTTCGTTTGTCTTTTTTCCATTTTTCTGAACTCCAATACAAGCAAAGCATTTCAGATGCCACTGTCCAGCTAGTGATGATGATAAACCGAAGATTGGCCCCGCTTTCACGTTTTTCCATGTGAATCTGGTCAGGCCAGGTGGGGAACCCAGAAAGACCGACAGTATATGACCATCAACTTGCTTCTTAGATCATTGTCTTCTGATAGATTGATGTGCAGAGATCTTATTAACATTTCTTTGTATACAATAAGATAAAGCATCGCTCCCCGGTCCAGTACTTTCATGGGGAATAACGCTCCCGCTTGGAAATCTTCTTTTGGAATGGAAAAGCAGCATCGTGATATATCTGTTCAAAAGAAAGTTATAACATCTATACCTAACGGTAGCATGTTGCCTTTATTTGCTCTTTTTTTATGTTATGACCTAATAATGACAAAGTTCACGTAGACCAATTAAACGGGTGGGTTGGATCATAAAATGATATTGTTAAAATAGTTTATTTCTAAGAAAACTGATTTCTTTTATGTATATATTTTTTTAAAAATGGAATTGCTAAAATAGTTTTATAGAACAGAAATTTAATGGACAATTTTTATAATTTTTAAAATAATTATTTAAAAAATCGAATTTTAATTATTAATAATTATTATTAATAATTATTTTCATTTTTATTTTTTGAGAATATAATTTTTAATTTTTTTTTTTTCTTTTTGTTCTTCTTCTTCTTTGGCCGGCTGCCAACCATAACGATAGCCAGCAACCAACCATAAGCGAGCCTTGCCAGACGTTGACGAGGCCTTCGTCTCGCCAAATCCGGCGAGCTTGAGCTCGCCCCTCGCCAAATCTGACAAGCATTGAGCCTCGCTCGACGTCAGCGAGCTCGAGCTCGCTTGACGCCGACCATCACCATGCCGGCCATCGAAAGGGAGAAGAAGGAAGAAAAAAAAAAGAAAATTAAAATAAAATAATTATAATTTCGACTTTTATAAAAAAAAATATTTTTGTATAGTTAAAGAGGGAAGGGAGAGATTGTGAGGTTTTGGTTGAAAATGGATTCTAAATCCAACCCATTTAAGACCCACTTAAGGCCCGCCTATCTTAAGTCTTTAATTGTTAAACATATTTAACTAGTTTCTTCAAAAAATAAGTGACCCATTTTGCTACCTCTAAGTTCACGGTATCCCATTACACTAGTTGATGGAAAAGAAATGCAAAGAAGGTGTACTACAGTTTTTCCTTTTCTAAATTAAGAACATATATGCCGCATAAATTGTTGTGCACTTATTGATTGATACAATGAACGAAAAAGTAGCTAATACATGACGTGAGTTGCACAATGTACACATGCATCTAAGTTTAGCATAATCGATGATGCTAATGAATGTTGAAATAGTTCGGTTTGTTTCCTGTGAATCAAACACCCAAAAGAGCCTTGGACCCAAAAAATAAAAAAAAAACTAAAAAAGAGTACTTTAGGCGGTGAGGTTTTGCACAGGAAGTAGATATCGAGCTCAATGCAGAACATTCAAAATGGTCTTTAAAAGCCGAATTCAATCCGATAAGAACAACAAATTCATGTCACGAAAAAAGGATGTGCAAATGAGAGGCCTGTCGACAATATCCCTCTCCACAAACCAAAGAAGCATAGCAAACACTGGCAACAAAAAAAAAAAAAAACCGAAGAATCGAACTGACTTGAAAAATAAAGAAATCAATAAAGAAAAAGTAAATTACAACGAGTATGCATTGTATCCATGTTATTTCACTTGCACTTCAAGTTCTTGATCACTTTGGCTTTAGTATCCACGTCCATTGTGCAATTCATTTCCGCAGATTTCTTCTTCTTGAAAATCTTGAACAGCACAACCTTTCCACTCAACTTGGCATGTCCACTCAACGTCAATGTCCCCGAATGGACGTCGCTCCTAAACTGTGTAGCCGACGAGAATTTTTTAGAGCCAACCGAGGCCGTCACGTTCATCCTTTTTGTGGATCTTGCCTTCGCCTTGGCCTTCGTGATATCGGCAGTTCCGACAGTGGCACCTTGATAGGAGATCGTCGCGCTGGTGCTGTCAAACTTGAAGTGGCCGAAGTTGGTGTTCTTGATGGCGACCTCTGCACGGAGCTGCATGCCGAAGGAAGGCGACGTGGACGAAGTGCTGAGCTTGAGATTTTCGACAGTAGCGGAGCTGAGCCGGACTTTCAGGTTCCGGATACGCATCACCAGGAGCACGAAGAGGAGGATGATGGCAGTCTGTGCTATCACGCCGGCTATGACGTAGGCGACGATCTTTCTCTTCCGGCGAGGGTGAAGCCGGTCGGCCATTGCGCTTTTCTTGGTTTTTGGAGTAACAATTCAAGGGTTTGAGATTGCCTTTGTCGTCTTTCCTTTTTCTCTCTGCTGTGAGCTCTCTGTGATATTGGAGGCAATCCGACAATGCGGGATGAGAAATAGAGAGATTAAAGGGTATGTGACGAGATTTTAAAAGCTTCGAGGGTGTATTTATACGAGGGTTTGTGTATTGGTCCGTTAAGACACTTTTAGTGGAGGGCCTACTTGTGCTTGTGTTGATCGTGAATAGTTGCCTTATCGCTACCCTTTGTTATCCTTTTAACCCTCAAAGTTTGCAATAAAGTATATTTACTTGGGAAATCACCTTGCGGTTTACGTTGTTTTTCGGTAAAAATTAGTAACCCTAGATAGATCGGTACCGTTGGAAAGCCGAGATATCAAGAGGGATAACGTGGAAAAGGAAAATGATTTCGACAAACTCTTTGGACTAAAGCGGGTCGCACAAGTTGGAAATATTCCATGTGGAAAAAGTAGGTTCCTCTAAGAGGTTTCACATTAATTTTCCATTTTGCCTTTTTTGTCACTTTTCTTCTTTAGAGTGTGTGAATCAGAAGATCCGAATGGCTCATAACTTCCAATCGGCGGGTAGTTCAATTGTTGTTATTTATTACTAAGGAGGGAAGAAGAAACAAAGTCCATGAAAAACCAGAATAACATAAAATATGCGAGGCCTGTTTATAAATTAGCATTGCAGCTACTAGCTAAAATATTTGCAATTTCTTTTTCTTGGGTTTTTTGCATATATTTTGTGTACAAAGAAAGACATTTTTAAAAATTGGAGTTCTACACGATAATATATTATATTATATGAAATGAAGCTTTTTGTGCCCATAAATCTCACGTCATTATCAATCTTGACTTGTGTTAAACATATTTCTCTCCTAACTGAGATTAGGGTTTTTCTCAACTTGCAATCTTTCACAAGTTCAATCGCGACCATTGAAAGAGACTTACATCCTCTATCTTGGGTTGATTGATTATGGCCTTTGATTGTATACTTCGTACTCTCAAGCACTCCCACATCAAAACCAAGATTGACTTTGCAACTTCGACTAGTTAGAATTTCACCATTATCAAGCAATGAACTTCATTAGGGCTGATTAAGCTAGGGTACAATACAGAGTTAGATTTCAGCTCCAAGTGTTGGCCCTAGGTACATCCGGTGAAATAATTTCTGCTGATCTAGAAAAAGATGGTCAGCGGTCCACCAACTGGATTCGCATCTTTTCTGTTTTCCTATATCTTCAAACCAAGGTAAGAAATCTTGGAAAGATAGCGTGGCAGAAAAAGGGAGGGTGAACGGTGAAGTAGTTTCCAAGCAAGCATCGTTGATTAAGCAGCATTCAACATGTGGGAGCGGCGAAAAGAAAAAAAATAGTGCGAAAACTTCTTAGGAAGCAATCAATTGCAAGAACTTTGAAGGGAAAGATGATGGTGAATTATAGAGACATCTACTCCAGTTTTGGCAAGGTTGGAGCAATTTTCAAATCGAAACTAAAAATTATTCGGCTTGATAAAAGCTTGAAATTGAGAGAAATAATAGAAAGGTTAATAATGCTGGAAATATGGACCCGAAAAATAACTTATGAATAAAGGTTCTGATTATTAGATAATGATGGGGGAGCCCTAAAACTTGTAGTGATTCTGCATTTTAATCCTAAAAATTTTGTTTTGTTCACTCAAGTCTTAAAATTTACGTACTTTATGCAATTTCTTTCGATCTGCTTTTCTTTTTATGAACGGAAAATCTCGAGTAAAATTTTTATTATTCCTTCGTAAGCGTGGCTTTGTGTTGAATGGATAAAAGAGAAGGTCACCTGGACTTGCCGTCCTAAAAAGACAAAAATAAAAAGCTAAAGTGCTAAATCGGAACGAATGTTAGGACTGAATTGCACGAAGGAAAATTTTAGGACCAAAGTATCGGACCGGCACAGATTTTACGACTCCTGATGTTAAATCCAGTTCAGAACCCCATCCCGAGGTGTGGGCCGTACCGTCTCGGATCCAATCAAAACCCATCTTTGGGATGGAAAATGAACGGGCCCCAGTTCGTTTCCCACGTTCAGTTCTAGGACAAGTCAACATGCTCAACTTCACATTAGCAGGAAAAGCAAACGACGTGTTATTGAATTCAAATCATAGACTAAACTCGACAAGTCATATGGTATTGGACGGAATCGTTCTTCTAAAATTTAAACATCAACCTTTGGAAAAAAATGAGTCATTGCCGAGATGAATTTACTGGAATATATGATGATCTTAGCATGAGCAAATCGAATTAATTTACTATTCTTTGATTAATGACCATAAAACATTCACCGTGGTAAATCATGTGAATCCATGCATAACCTCACAAATGAAATATTAGTTCCTATGCTGACTAGTTACTCAGCCAAATTAAGGGGGAGAAGCATTCAGGCTGATAAATCTAGGGCCAGGAGCAAACTGTCGTTTGGAATTCCCCAGATTTATTGATCAAGTACTTTTGGGTCCTATATTTGATGCCCGCACAGTAAATTCTACGACCAATCCAGAAATTATTGACCTTTCCTATCCTTTTTACTCAAAGAAAAACTCCAAGAAATATTCACAGGCTCATATGGTGAAATATATACTAGAATTTCCAATTATACGGCATTTAATACAATACTGCAAATTTGAATTTCTTAACTTTCAAATTACATTTATTTAAGTTACTTCAGAAACTTGGATTGTCATAAATGCCGATGTCATATTATTCTGATGATAAAGTCACTCCAACGTGACTCTTTTATCAATTTTTGTCAATAAATTGGCCGATGGAACTTAAACAAATGGATTTTGAAAGCTTAGAAACTTAGATGATCGAGTAAAGTTATCACACAAAACTGGGCATGGTACAAAATATTTGAAACTTTCAGCATACTATTTTGGCTTATATGTAAGTTTATAGACGTATATAATAATAGCCGGAAAATGCATATTAGGTTACTAAGTCATAGAGCGCAAAGAAAAACTATTTATGGGAAAAGAAAAGTCATTAAATAATTCATCAAAATGACTTGAAGGAGGCCGATATTAGGTCACTAAGTCAGGAGAAGTCTAATGACAGATACATGAGCGAGAAAAACGTCATTTCATCGGTGTGGGGGCATCCAGCTCGCATCACCTATACGAAGAATAGCATGAGACACATCAAGCCCCCATTAAAATCAAAGATTCAAAGTGCATTTATTTTGTAAAAAATAAATAATTTAAAATATCATTTTTTTAACAATGATTACTAGTATCATTTACAAAAATGAATGAATGAAATATATTTTCATTGTCCATGAAAATATTTCGTAATTAATTATTATCGATAACAAAAACATTGTTCATCAAATAATTATTTCTAGGAGTTCAAGTTATCATCTTTAGAAAAAAGCATTTTTTTTTAAATCATCGATTTTCTTTAAAAAAAGACAAATAAGAAAAACTGCTGTGGGAAAATTGTTTTCCTACTTTTCATTTTTGTGAAGGCTTTACTAGTATGGCAATTTGGGGTAAATTTGTCATAAATGTACCAGTTTATGATTTTTTTATAGTTAGTTAGGGTAAATTCGGTTTAGGTTTTTATGAAAATAACTTAGTTTGGGGTTTTTTTTTTTTTTTAAGGTATTAACCCTTTTTTATTGAGACAAATAAGAAAAATTGTTGTGGGAAAATTGTTTTCCTACTTTTCAGTAAATTTTGTAGACAGTGGATCTATGAAAATAAAATAATTTATAATTATTTGTTATTTGATTATTTTTGATTTGATTTGATTAAGAACATGCTTATTATTTTTTCACAGTAGATTAAATACCGTTATCAAATTATTTTTCTTTATAGTATTTGGATAATGGAAAACTAATAGTTTTATGGGAAACGTTTTTAATGAATTGAAAATAACGAGCTTAGATTGGGGGGAATCGCGACTTCCACTATTGACAAGAAGAAAAATACATTTTTAAACCATCATGCAAACGAAAAATATCTATTTTTTTATTATAAATTTTTAGTGAAACAAATACCGCATCGGACGCATTGTCCAGAATGGTTCATCACCCACTGGGTGAATGCAATCATGTGTATAAGACCTATACTTATCAATGAACATTGGGACCTCCCTCATGTGAACCAAACATAATGTGTAGGGATGTTAGGTCATTTTCTGGGCTTTCGGGCTTAGGATCATCTCTCTTTGTTTTGGTTTTTCTCGAACTCTCTTGTCAAGATTTTCTCTCCTTTTGTTTCCCCAAGAAAACCTCACTGGCTTGGAAGTTTTGTCTCTGTTCGGTCGTTTTTTCCCCGTGTCCAGACGAGGAAGCTTTCGCCCTTTCTTTTCAACTTGTCGACGAATGATGCGACATTCACGGCTAATGGACCGCATCCGAGCATGGACAGGTCACGGATGTGCTACGAACTGATGATAATGTGCCGCTCTCGTGATCAGTGAGAAAGAATATTTCCAATAAAAAATATCGTACGGTATAACCTATCTATATGGCCTATCCAATGAAATATCACCATTTTCAATACATAGTACACAATCGTGTCTCGATCCAATAGTTCACACATCACCATCATTTCATTTGATATGAACATACAAATAGAGTATAAACTAGCGGCTAACAATAATATAACTTACATATGAAGAGCCCGCTTCACTTATTAACTTAAATGATTGAATTGAACCTTTTTGTATGGTGTCATGGCACAGTTCGAAAGTTCAAACCCTAGCATTCTCAAGTTCTCGTGGTGGATTCACAACCTGTTCCCGGAATAAGAGCTTTTATTATTTGAAATGGGCTGTCACATGATTCTTCCTCACTGAGTTGGCTCGAGGCCGCCCCTCTGTCCTCTTGCTGGTTTACCCATCCCGTCTCTCTGGGATCACATTACTCTTCGGATATTTCTCTCTAAGTCCCTGCTGCTGGGCATCCTCAACTAATCTTTGGGCCCGCTGAATCTCAAGCCTCATATTTTATGTGACTAATTAATCCCAATTCGTACGTTTGTGCTGAAGCTTCATGTCAAGAAGAAAATTGCTGAATTTTGGTGCAGAAATGATTCGTTTTTTCTTGTCACGGACCTCAATCAGGACATTGCTCAAATAATTGGATGGCATCATATTACACCCTTTTTTGCAGGCCATCAAATGCATTAAATATTCTCTACTCTCCTTGTGACACCATATGAGATCTCGTACAAATGATGTAGTCTTAAGACCTGCAAGTTTGTCATCTTATAAGCTTCTTCCGATGAACTCTTAAAAATGCATGCACGGAGTCAATCCAAGTTTTTCGACGCTGAATTATCTTGTTCACAGGCATACACTGCAACAGATACGTTCAGTCGAGGAACCAAGGTAAATATTATGTATATAAACGATGGAATTAATAAAAAATCAGAAAATAAAAAAAGTAAATGAGACACTAAATTTGCGTGATTTTGTCAATGCGACCTACTCTACATGGACACTAGGACAATATTCCATTATAGGTTAAGTGATTCTTACGGTTACACAAATACTTTTAAAGTTATATCACTTTTTACATGGTCAAGTCACATGCATCCGGGTGTTTTTCACTTCCATATGATTGGATTTCGTTCGACGGGTTAAACTCAAGACATTATTCTAGCAACGGAACTATTAGGATAATGACATGTCACGTCTGAAATGCAGCGTGACCACAAATCTCGTAATTTTTTTGTTATAAGGTCATATGTCAATTTGAGTTTACGAAATTGAGAGGACACAGGGTGTTCTAGTTCTGTTGGGGAACATGACGATTGTAAATGGCCATAGTCCCAATCATAGATATTTAGTCCTTTAGAGTTATATCCGGCGTGGATACCTTCGAACCTTTTCAATGCCAATCTCTTTCATATCCCCACCAGCATTATACTCCCAAAACACGACACATGGAAATTATTGTCCACAAATCCTCCCCTTTTATCTCTCTCCTTCTCATGTGCCCGCCCCTCCCTCCTTCTCTACCAACTCTTCTCCATGGAAGACCATTCACCTCCACCCTCAACTTCACCACCAGCACCGCCACCGGCTCCTCCGCCTCCATCCACCACACCACCGCCATCACAACCTGCTCTCTACGAGCTAACAGCTTCTTCCATTTCATACAGAAAGTCTAACACTTTCATCACAAACACCCTCCATCATTTCCTAGCCTTCAAACCATGCACAAAACCATCCCCTCCCGCCTACATCCTCCGCGACATCTCCCTCGTCGCCTACCCATCCCAAATCCTTGCGGTGGTCGGCCCAAGCGGGGCGGGGAAGTCCACCCTCCTTGACATTTTGGCGGCTCGAGTGACGCCCACCCGCGGCACCCTCCTCCTCAACTCAACTCCCATCAACCCATCCACGTTCCGCAAACTCTCGGCCTACGTCCCCCAGCACGACGTATGCCTCCCGCTACTCACCGTCTCCGAGACATTCATCTTTGCCGCCCGGCTGCTCATCCCTGACAAATCACAGCTCCTAACAGTCGTGTCCACTCTCC
Organism: Eucalyptus paniculata subsp. matutina; assembly: GCA_017140255.1. Taxonomy (NCBI): domain Eukaryota; kingdom Viridiplantae; phylum Streptophyta; class Magnoliopsida; order Myrtales; family Myrtaceae; genus Eucalyptus; species Eucalyptus paniculata. The sequence continues at coordinate 48,967,418 of CM029435.1, forward strand.
TGACAGAGCTAGGGCTGAGCCACCTGGCTGAGACCCGGCTCGGGAATGCCCTATCGGGAGGTGAGCGGCGGCGTGTCTCGATCGGGCTCAGCCTCCTCCACGATCCGGCGGTGCTCCTCCTTGATGAGCCGACTTCCGGGCTGGATAGCACTTCGGCCTTCAATGTCATGCAGATCCTCAAGAAGATCGCCGTCTCGCGTCACCGGACCGTGATCTTGTCAATCCACCAGCCGAACTTCAAGATTCTCTCCACCATTGACAGAATTCTGTTGCTCTCAAAAGGGTCGGTGGTCCACCATGGAACGCTCTGCGAGCTCCAGAGCTTCTTGCTCTCCATTGGCTTCACTGTGCCACCTCAGCTTAATGCCCTTGAATACGCCATGGAAATACTGAACCGGCTCCAAGAGAACAACAAAACCCTGACGCTCTCACAGTTTCCGCAGTCACTTCCTGCATCACTGGTTCATTGTTCCGAGACTAGTACTCCTTCCGATCATCATCAAAAAATACCAAAGATTAGATACAAGAGCTCGAGGCTCGACGAAATTTTGATACTCTACAACAGGTCGTGGAAGATCATCTACAGGACGAGACAGCTCCTCCTGACCAACACCATCGAAGCCCTCCTCGTAGGGCTCGTCCTCGGCACCATCTACATCAACATAGGGTTCGACAAGGAAGGTATCGAAAAGAGGTTTGGTCTCTTCGCCTTCACGCTCACTTTCCTCCTTTCCTCCACGACCGAAGCCTTACCCGTCTTCATCAACGAAAGGCCCATCCTCTTGCAAGAAACCTCGAGCGGAGTCTATCGACTCTCATCCTACTTGATAGCGAACACGTTCGTTTTCTTGCCCTACTTGCTTGCCGTGGCTATTATATACTCGGCCTCGATGTACTTTCTTGTTGGCCTATGCGCCTCATGGCAAGCCTTCGCCTACTTTGTCCTGGTGATCTGGATCATTAACCTGATGGCGAACTCTTTCGTCTTGTTCTTGAGCTCCATTGCGCCAAACTACATTGCCGGGACGTCTTTAGTGACGGCATTCCTCGGGGCCTTCTTCCTCTTCTCAGGCTACTTCATTTCGAAGCAGAGCATACCCAAGTACTGGCTGTTCATGTACTTCTTCTCCATGTACAAGTACGCACTCGACGCGCTCCTCATCAACGAGTACTCGTGCCTCGTGTCAAGATGCTTGATCTGGTACGAGGAGAACAAGACATGCATGGTGACCGGGAGGGATGTGTTGCAGAAGCGAGGGCTTCACGAGGGCGAGAGGTGGACGAACATTTACATTCTGATCGGGTTCTTCATGTTCTATCGCGTGCTTTGGTTGCTGGTTCTGATGCGAAGGGTTTCGAGATCAAAGAAGTGAAATTTGCGACTCTACTTTACTCATCATCATCATCATCATCTATAGTCTTCAAGAAAAAAATAAGACACTGCCCTTCTTCTTTTCTGTTTCTTATTCGCTCTCCGATTTTACACTGCTATCAGATCTTCATATGCTCCTCTAATTGCTTCCGTTGCTTTATAACTTGTGTCAATTTCCGTTATCGGGGATAAGTTTCTCACTGAAGCTTTTAAGCATCAATCTTACAAAAAACGCTTTGCATGGACCAGATTTATGGAACAAACATAAATCATCATGGCTAGATCAAAGAATCCAGTAGACATGGAAAAGCGAGCAACTTTTAAAACTCAAAAGACAAAGTTAGGTCGATTTTGCATGTTGTAATTTGGTTTATTACGTCGTGTCTGTTGTGCAGTTAGTGAAATTTTACGTGGAACCATCAATATCAATACTCGAGATTCTCCTGGCTCACGATGGATTGGGTCCATGCGAGGACAAACCTCAAGAAATGTCGAGGCTCGAAGAGTATCGTATCATATTGAAAATCTTTTCACCACATAAATATCTGCATGTTGACCCCACAAGCAAATTTGCACCTCGTGGACATGAAAGTGGTGGATCCCAATTAGGTATTAAATTTGTCCAGCAATTATTCCTTTCCTGTGCAAGCCAAGAGCAACTCTGTCAAGACGATCGTGTGGGTCTCGTCCTTTCCCTTTCTCTCTCTCTCTCTCTCTCTCTCTTTAAACTGAAATGATAAGTTCCTATTGGTCAGGTGTTAATTATAAATGACCCAACAATTTATTTATTTTTCCATGATTATAAGAATTTAAAGAATTTGAGGTCACGGGTTCACTATCGATCCACGAAGAGCTAAAGCTATAGCGAAAAAGCCAAGAAGATGTGCAGTCGTCTTCCCCATTCATGATGTTTTTGTCCGAAGGTGAGATTTCCGTCTTTTCTTGATTTGTTGTCTTCCCTGAAATCGATGCACGTTCACGGGTCTCTCTCGCGATGTCGCTCGTGAACTGGTCGTTGGACTGTCTCCAGCGGGTGTCCACTCAGCTCGTACACGCATCATCTCTTTAACTGCAACCCCAATCGCCATGCGAATTTAAGGACTAGCCCATGGATTGAAGGAATCAAAAGGTAAAAGCTTAGATCATAGGCTTGAAAGTCCTAATCGAGGCATAAGCTAGCAACGTCACGTTGTCATACATGTAAACCGAGTCCACAACAGCAAGGGACAACAATTGAAACAAGGGTCTTTACAAATGACTCCGTGCTCAAAACGTCCCATCTGTGGCCACATATAACAAAATGTTTTCACAAACAAATGATGTTTGATAGTGTCATTTTTGTATATATACCAATCAAGACAAAAGGTTTATATGTCATTTTTACGGTGAAATTTTCAAAAAAATCATAAACCTATTGCATTTATGCTAATTCAATTCAAAAACTTTTTGAAAATTTGCCAATTAAGTTCTTTTGACTAATTTTGGCAGGGAATCATTAATATGGACGTCGGTTGTCCTACGTGATACATCCGGTGTTGATGTGCACAAATTTCATAATTTTTTTAAAATTGAAAATTTTAATATAAATTCTTTTTTAAATTTGCCTTTTTTTTTTTTTTTTCTCATTGTGTCAACTAGGGTCACTGGCAACCCTCACCCATTGTGGAGGCCTTGCCTAAACTGTGCATGAAGGCTCTTGCCAGATTTGGGCATTGGCCTCGCCCTTGCTAAGGGCCTTCAAGACCTCGTTGTTTGTAGGAGTGAGCCTCGCCCATGGCCCACTGGCCTACGAGGGTCACCAACCCTTTCTAACCCAAAGAAAAAAATTCAATAAAACATTGCATCATTATATAAGTTATTGACAAATTTTCTTTATAATATATTGTCATGATGATAAGATATCCATTAACTCTTAGCAAGATAAGAGATAGATAATAAATGGTTACAGAAAAGAAAAGAGAGAATGTCGTAAAGAAGGAAAACAAATATTTGACACTAAAAAAATAATATAAACAGAAGGTTTCCTCGTTTTTTCCGCACCAAGCAGATGGCAGTTGAAACTTTTGACAAAATTTGGAAAGCTATTGAGAAAGGGAATTTATGCTATCGTGTTGGTTTATGCTTTCGAGAGTGAGGGGGATTTACCTTCTTATCTTCGTTCTCACTTTGTTGATTCACGTGCTCAAAATATTGCAATTGATTACCTTATAATTCAATAGATATTGTAATTTTATGTCTTTTATCTTCTTTTAATAAGGAATAAACCTACATAATGGTGAGAAATCAATTGATTCGAACATTTATTCTGCTATAGATTATTGCATATTATAATTCTTCTGTTGCAGAAGTTCACGTTGCCACTGATGTTAAGAAATATATGATAAATAACGTTAATTTTCATTTGCAAAACAAATTTTACTTCGGGTCATCAAAAATCCATTCGAACAAAAGAAGCAACAAAAACCCTTATAAATCTTGGTCGATTTCTTGGGCCAACGTCAAACCGCCCCCCAATTCTCCGAACTTGGGCCGACCAAAGTCTTGTTACAGGCCCAAAGTTGCTCGGCCGTCGGGCCTATCACCACCCTCATCAATTTAATCCCTCAGCAAGCTCAGATTGTTTACAAAAATTCGATTCTGAACTTACGTGACAGATCGACCAAAAAAAAAAAAACTTACGTGACAGGCTGGAGTTGACTATTGAACATATTCTTGTTGACTGAAAAGGTCACTGTAACTTGCCACTTGTTAGCATACCTGGCGTTAACAATCTTCATGAGTGATGCAAGTGATGACGTTGTTGTGATTTGTTTAATTGCTTGGACGTGGCAAACTATAAGTTTATGTTATCCTATGGCCTACTTGCCTAATTCTCAATTTGCATTTTCTTCAAGAGTTTGTAAATCACTTCTGATATGAATGTGAGTATGTGCAGCAGCATTACTCTATCCTCATTTTCCATGCATAAGTACAGCAACTGCAAAACCTTGGCTCTTATTGCTGCGTACAAGCAAGAAAAGAAAGGTCCTGTGCAGTGAAATTTTCACCTCAAATATGCGAAAATATCCCTAAAGGGATTCTTAATGAGAATATTATATAAGAATATATCAAGCTAGTTTATAATATAGGTTGCACACACTATAAATGAGTGTTTAGACGAATGAGTCAAATTCAAGTTCCCAACAAGAGAATTGCCACGTTATTTTTGCTTTGTAATTAAGTTTTTTGTATCTATAACTAGTATTAATAGGGCTGTCGAAATGAGTCACAAATCTAAGAAATCTTTGCTTGAGCTTTTTGAACTTAGAGTCAAAACAAGGACTTCAGAACTGCTTGTTCTTTCCTCAATTGCACGTGAGAATTCTTCCTTATGTGCAAGATTTTTCGTCAGCCTAATCAAGAATGGGTGAAGTGAGTGTTTGTGCATTTTCTCTGTGCAGAAATGTGTAGAACTTCATAGCATCGCATGCCAAGGGACATTTGATCTTTTGAACTATCTATGTTAATTTTTTTACTCTCTTCCTTGCCATTTTTAACGTAAAACCTACAAGCAAATTAACTAGTGAGATAGCTAGTATAAGCACCTAGAGGGGGGTGAATAGGTGTAAAAATAGTTTCTCATGATAAGTGAGCAATATTAAATAGACAATAGAAAGGAAGTTCGCATTTTGTTAACAAAACAAATTATGATCAAAGTAAAAGAGAGTAAGGAAGAGAAAATGAACACATAAATTATAGTGGTTCGGCTTATTCCAAGCCTACGTCCACTCTTTTGCACTAACAGCCCACCGGCTGGATTTCACTATGAACAAAAGAGTTGTTACAATAAAGCTCTCCCTTGATTCCACAGTGTAGAGACTCTACAACACTTCCTCAAGGTTTCTCAAAGATATAGACTCTCTTTTGCGTACAAGATTTCGCTCAACAAATGAATTGACTAAGAACAAAAAGCTTCAAACTTTGGAATTCTTCTATCGCGCACACACTCAAAACAACTGGAACGTCTTCCTTATATACTCCTTTATGCCATAATACCCGTTGGCACTTATCAAAGGAATTCTTCCAATCTACCCGTTGGACATAATCAATTAGGAAGATTTTCGAGCTATTTAAGGAACATGACGATAGCTCATCAATCCTGCTCGCCCATACAATCAGGATCTCGGTTTCCATAAGTAGAACCTTCCAAGTATACTTCGCCAATCAACGGATCCACAATCCTTGAATCAATCTTGATTTGAATAATGGATTTCGACATGCTATATCCAGCCAAGAGATTTTCTCTAGTCAATAAAGTCAAATCCTTAACGAAACATCCAGTTTTTGATAAGTCTTCTTCGACGGACTAAAAACTATCAATGAGGATAGACTTTGAGTCTTGAGTCTGGCAGTTCGGAGGTCTTCAGACTTTGATGAAAGAGTCTACAAGTCTTCAGACTAGACTGATGGAAACGCTTTGTCAGCTTCAAAACACTCAAGGAAGATTTCTCCAACAATCTCTCCCTTTTTGATGGTGACAAAACTTTCCTGCAGATTTGGATATCTTTGACCTGCAAAACATTACTCAAGCAAATATGGATATCTCACATAGATAAATAACTTAATAACACTAGAATCTGCATCCACAGAAAGTAGATTAGTTCTTTAAATAAGCAAAGCCATGAGATATCAACAATGCTTAAGATAAACAAACATTCAAACAATCAAACCCAAATCCAGTCCAAATCCAAACAGCCAAACAGAAAAGTCAAGTCAAAACAAAACATCATAATAGTCAAGAGTTCAAAAATTCAAATCAAATCTGCACCACATCTCTCCCCCTTTTTGTCATCATTAAAAAGGTAGAGATGAAAAGAGAATGGAATTTAAGATTGCTTGGGAACACGAACAAGCTGGAAATCTCCCATTGAGTGGACAATGCCTTCCAGCTTTTTCAATTCTTCCTTCAGTTGAGCCACATCTTCACCCTTAGCATTTTCTTGAACCTGAAGAGCAAGGGCTTGGATTTGATCATTCAAAGAAACTGAAGAAGCTTGACCTATAGTTTGCAAGTTCTGTATTTCGCATCTCAGAGCATATATTTGACCCCGCATCTCTAAGAGAACATCAAGAATTCTGCGAAAATCTGCTGAATTAACAGTCTGAGTACTAGCTTCTGCACGATCAGACGGTGTAAAGGCAGATGATGGTAAATCAGCATAGTCACGCAGATTAGGCGATGAAATATCATGTCCCTCCTCAGGAAATTGAGATGCATAGATGTCATCTGGATCTGCTAGAGAGCGGCTTACTCCTTCACTAGTAACAGGGTATGAGGACATTCCTCTTTTCTCAGGATTTCCCCCTGTTTTCATGCCTTCATGTGGAGAAGAGTGTTCCTCATGCTCTGCTTCCGCTTGATCTCCTCTCTCCTCTTCTTCTTCTTCTTCAATTCTTTCCTCCTCTTCATCTTCTTCTTCTGCTTCTCTTTCCTCTGCTTGTCTTTCCTCTGCCTCCAAATTTTCTCTTTCTCCAGTCCTCTATTTTGTCTTATCCGTGTCTTTTTCTTGTCTCTCCGTTGATTCTGAAACAGAACGACTCAAGTTCTTCAATGCCATTGTAGAAATGGTGATATCATCATCATCCTCTTCATCCTCAATGATGAGAGCTCTTCTTTTCTTGGATGAAGCAACCATGGGCTCCTTCCCTTTTCTCTTTGCAGTCGAAGAGATTTGATGAGTCTTGACAAGGGTTTTCTCCTTGAATTTCTCCAACGCCTTGTTGAGTTCCTTCAGACGCATTTTGGAGACGATTTTCAGTCCCACTATCATTTGATCGCATGTTTGAACACAAAGAATTCGGGGAGGCTGAACGTTCAAATGTCTGAATAACTTGGTCACAAGAGCTGGATAAAGAAGTTGACCCTTGTCCTTCACCGCTGCCCTACACATGTGGAACATAATCCTGTGTGGAAGAGAGAACTTTTTCCAAGCATTGATGGCATACATCAGCTTTGTCTCCGAGTTTGAAACGTCAGTCTTTAAAATAGATTTTGGTCTGAGGCAATTAATCACAATCTTGTGAAGCAGAACGTTGGTCGCATTCATTTTCATATAAGAAATCTTTCCCTCTGTCCTTCTATCATGAACAAGCTCCAATGTTGCACGAGCAATAGACACACTAATAGGTTGATATCTCCCTCTTTCAACCCCAATCGCATTAGCCAATATATTCATGTCAATCACATAATCCTGATCTCGAACACTAAAAGAGAATCTATTCGCATCCAATAAACTGAGATTCGAATAGAAATAAGCAGTAAGTTCAGCATACGCTTCGGTAGATTCAGAACAAAACTGTTTAAGTTGAAGAAGACTGAATTTTTCTCGCAGATTGACATTCATAGAGTCAAGAAAATCAAAATCCACACTTCTAGGATTTATTACCCCACGCTTCAGCAACTTAGAGTACAGTTGCTTGTGTTCCTCCGATTGAAACAAGTCTGTCCTTTTGCTCCGAATTTTTGCTGCAACACTCATTCTCGGTTTAAACTGACTGTACAACTTGTCATCATCATTCCCATCTGGTTGATTAAATCCTCCAACCCGTGGATCACTTGGGATATTAGCAAAGGTTTCTTTCGCCGACCCCGCAGGGGCAATTCCCAAACGTTCCATTGTACGTAAAAAGAAAGTTTCAATTCTATACCCTTTGTCTTTTAGAACTTCATCAATGTGGTTCAAAGGAGTACCACCCTTCTTCAAAGCACAATAAAGCTTGTAGGTAAAAGAGGGCTTATGAATTCTTACAAGTTCTGCGTCTTCGATTATTTCTTCCTCTTCTCGATGTACAACATCCTGAGGTCTAAAGGGAGGAGATGGATGCTGCTGAGAATGTTGAGGGCTTTGTTGTTGATTAGGAGATTATTCTTCTTCGACTAGATCGAAGTGCGTAGGCCCTTCACGCATTTGCTGTGGTCCCATGTTCGCAATCCTTGAAGACTTTCTTTGGAAAGACATTTTTCATAGTTTTTGAGAGATTCCAAGCTTGTTTTTCCAAGAAAGATGACAACTTTTCAAGAATTAAACAAGAGAAGAAGACAAAAATGGAAGATCGATGCTCTCTTAGGGTTTTTGAGAGTAAAGCGAAGAGGAACCGACAGTATATAAGACAGTCGAAAAGAGGCATATGGAACGCCATAAAAGAAAGTATAAAGATACTTTTTAAAAATAATTGCCTTTTAAAAAAAAAATAGATAACCGACATTTTAAAAATAACTCATTTTTTCGAAAAGGAAGGATTGCAATAATTACAGAAATTGAAAATAGCAAAAATCAATTATGGATAGATGATCGTACCTTTTCGAGATTTAATCGAGAGAGAATAAAAAAAAAAAAACTTACAAGTCAAAAATCTTGATTGTCCGAGTCCGAGATAGACTTTTACTTCTTCAAACCTCAAGATGTTGAGTCCGGAACGAATAATTTCAAATTGAATTTTCTCCAAAGGCTTTGTAAATATATTCGCTAGTTGATTCTTTGAGTTAACAAACTAAATCGAAACTTTTCCATTTTGAACATGATCTCTAATGAAGTGATGTCGAATCTTTATATGTTTTGCTCTCGAGTGAAAAATTGGATTCTTGGTGAGATTGATTGCGCTGGTGTTGTCACACTTAATCTCCGTACATGAATCTTCAATTTCAAAGTCTCTTAGTTGTTGTTTTATCAACATAATTTGTGAACAACAACTCCCAAGAGCTACATATTCTGCTTCTGTTGTAGAAATAGTTACTGTACTTTGCTTCCTTGAAAACCAAGACACTGTCCTGCTTCCAAGTAGTTGACAGGTACCCGAGGTGCTCTTTCTATCAACTCTGCATCTGGCTAGGTCTGTATCTAAGTATCCAAGTAGAGTACAGTCTCCATTTTTAGGATACCAAAAACCAAAGTCTGAAGTTGATGCAATGTATTTGATAATACGCTTTGCAGCACTTAGATGAGATTCTTTAAGGTCTGCTTGAAATCTGACACAAATGCAAACACTAAAAAAAATGTCAGGTTTAGAAGCAGTAAGATAAATAAGTGAACCAATGATACTCCTGTATAACTTCTGGTCAACTTTCTTTCCCCCTTCATCTTTGTCTATCTTCAAGGAACTTGACATTGATATATCAGTCTTTTTGCAATTTTCCAATCCAAACTTTTTGACAAGATCATTAGCATATTTTTCTTGATGAATAAAAGTTCATTCCTTCAGTTGTTTCACTTGAAGCCCGAGAAAGAAGGTTAGTTCACCCATCATGCTCATTTCAAATTCATCTTGCATATACTTAGAGAATTTCTTGCACAGACTTTCATTAGAGGATCCAAAAATAATATCATTAACATATATTTGAACAAGCATAAAACTTTTGCTTTCTCTTTTGATAAACAATGTAGTGTCTACTTTACCTTTGACAAAGCTGTTTTGAATGAAAAACTTACTCAGCCTGTCGTACCAAGCTCGAGGTGCTTGCTTTAAACCATATAAAGCATTTTTCAGTATGAATACAGAGTCTGGTTTCCTTGGGTCTTCAAACCCAGGTGGTTGTTCCACATAGACTTCCTATGGATAAATCCATTCAGGAAAGCACTTTTGACGTCCATTTGAAATAACCTGAAATTCTTATAACAAACAAAAGCAAGTAATAATTTAATTGCTTCTAACCTCGCTACTGGTACGTAAGTCTCATCATAGTCTATCCCTTCTTCTTGCATATATCCCCTGGCCACGAGTCTTGCTTTGTTTCTTACGACATTTCCTTTCTCGTTCATCTTGTTCCTGAAGACCCATTTAGTTCCAATAATAGATTTACCTTTCGGTTTAGGAGTTAATTCCCAGACATCATTAATACTGAATTGCCTGAGTTCTTCTTGCATAGCTTCAATCCAGCTTTCATCAGATAAAGTTTCTTCTATACTTTTAGGTTCTATTTCAGAAATAAGAGCCACAGCACTAGACTCTTCGTGCCTTTTGGATCTTGTGCGAATTCCTTCATTAATGTTGCCAATAATGAGATCTTTGGGATGATTGGACTTATGCTTCCAGTTGCTAGTTGATTTGTCAGATTGTTGATTTTTTTCTTCATTTGAATCTTTGACAATCATTTGTTGCTGGTCTTTTGAAGTCCGAGCTGCTTCTGGAGATTTGAGACTTTGTAGAGTCTGGAGCAGGTTCAGATTCTTCAAGATAAGTCTGAATAGATTCATTTTGCATAGAATCTTGGAATTTGATATTCATTGATTCTCCACAGATTGAGTCTTCTTGTTGTAGACTCTGTAAGCTTTGCTTGTGGTTGAATATCCAAGGAAGATGCCTTTGTCTGATTTTTCTCCAATGCTCTGAGTTCTGGTTGGTCCAAATAGATCCATATGCAGAAGTTGCAGTACACGGTTAGTTGAAACTTGGTTTATTAGTTTAAATGAGTTTCTTACCTGTTTTCCCAACACGCATGGTGTGCATAGATCAGTCTTTTGGTATGACAGATTGGGTAGACCCCGAACAAGCTTCTTTGTTGAAATTTTGGCTATTTGTTTCATGTTGATGTGCTCGAGTTTTCTATGTTATGAGTTTGCTTCGTCTTGTATTGAGATTAGACATTGGGTTTCATCTGGTTTGACATCCAAGAGGTAGATATTTCCATGTCTTCGACTCATGAATGACTTAGTGGAATCTTTACTGGTTCTTGAACATATTAGTGGAATCTTTACTGGTTCCTGAACATATTTCTTCTTGAAAGTTGATTTTGAAACCGATGTCGCACGGCTGACTGATACTAAGCAAATTGTAGTTGAGTCCGTCCACTAAGGAAACATTGTTGATTGTGAGACTTCCAATCTTTACAGTTCCGAATTCCACAATTCTTCCTTTGCTGTTTTCTCTAAATGAAACTTTTCCACCATTTACTTGAACGAGTTTTATGAAGCAATTTGAATCTCTTGTCATATGTCTTGAGCATCCACTATCCAGATACCATTTTACATTCTTATTAATAGTAACATGCATTTAAGAAAGAGACTCAAGCTTTCTTTGGTACCCATATTTTCTTGGGTCCATTGGCGTTAGTATGAAATGCGGTCTTTGCCCATACTTTCTTAACAGGTTTCCAAACCATAGGACATTCTTTCTCAAAATGATCTGAACTATTGCATTTAGAACATTTAAGAGCATTGTAACCTACTGGTTTTACAAAAACTCTTTGGAAATGATTTTTGTAAGCATCTCTTGTAGGTCTTTGCTTAATTCTTTCCTTTACTTTAGGAAAATCAATTAGAGGAATGATTTCTGCAGACATTCCCAAACTAGATTTATTGAAATAAGGTCTTTGAGTAGAAAGAATTTTTTCCAGTTTCTCAGATCCTATAGAAATTTTTTTAGAAATATTTGAGATGTCATTTTTCAAGAATGCATTTTCTTATGAAAGATTGCCTTCATTTTCTTTCAAGGTAGAAACACTTTTGTCTAAACTTTTAACATTTTCTTTCAAAATATTTTCTTGTTGTTTTAGTGCAGAATTTTCTCTTTTAAGTTTGGAAATCCTTTTAAGAGAAGTTTTGAGACTAAGACACAATTCATCAATGTATCTAGAGACTTTAGTAGGGATTTTCAAATTACTTACCTCGATTTCATTGTCTGAATTTGAGTCTGTCTCGGAGTTTGAATATGAATCCTATTGTGCCATTAGACATATATTGGCATAATTATCATCACTTTCTTCACATTCTGTATCACTCTAAGTTTATGCTTTGAGAGCCTTATGATATTTTTCAGATTTTCCTTTCTTCTTCCTTAGAAGGGGACAGTTGGGGACAGTTGGGTCTGAAGTGTCCATTTTTCTTACATTCAAAGCAGACTACATCTCTATTGGATTCATCATCCTCAACAGATTTAGTCTGTTCCTTTTGAAAACTCTATTTCTTTGGATTGAATATTCTTCCTTTTCTGTTCAGCTTTCTGAATCTTCTTATCATGAGAGCAAGCTTCTCATCATCCATATCGTCTTCAGAATTTGTAACATCATAATCATCATTGGATTTTAATGCAATGGATTTCTTACCTTTAGGATCTTCATCTTCATTGATTCGCTCCACTTTATAAGACTGAAGAGTGCCAACCAACTCATCGACATATAGTGGCATAATTCTTTGTATCTCCCTTATTGAAGTCTTTATGTGATTCCAATCCTTGGAGAGTCCACGCAGTAGCTTGTTTACTTTCATGGGATTAGAAATTGGTTGATCTTGATTTTCAAGACCATTCACGATTTCTGTAAAACGACTAAACATGTCAGTAATAGATTCTCCTGATTTCATTTTGAAGGCTTCGTATTGACCGAGGAGAATGTTGATTCTGGTTTTTTTCACTTGATCAATTCCTTCATAGGTGATGTATAATTTATCCCAAACTTTTTTGGCTGTAACACAAGAAGATATTCTGTTATATTCAGTAGGTGACAAAGCGCAATATAAAGAATAAATTGCTTTTGCATCAAGAGCTTGTCTCTTGGTTATCTCTTCCTGAGTCATTTTACTAGACTCAACAGCTTCTTTTTCTCTCTCTAAGACAAGTGCAGCTTTAGGAATGATTCATTTGTCTACCACGTCCCATTCCAAAGGATCCTTTGATCTTAGGAATGCCTTTATCTTGTTTTTCCATATGTTGTATTCATTTCCATCAAAGTAAGGCGGTCTGGTATTGCTTTGCCCTTCTACCAGCCCTGGAGCCAACATACTAGCCATGGATCTTTAACTCTGAAGTAAAACACTTCAAATTAAGTGAGTACACAGGCTCTAATACCAATTGAGATAACTAGTATAAGCACCTAGAGGGTGGTGAATAGGTGTAAAAATAGTTTCTTGTGATAAGTGAGCAACACTAAATAGACAATAGAAAGGGAGTTCGCCTTTTGTTAACAGAACAAATTATGATTAAAGTAAAAGAGAGTAAGGAAGAGAAAATGAACACAGAAATTATAGTGGTTCGGCTTATTTCAAATCTACGTGCACTCTTCCGCACTGACAACCCACCGGCTGGATTTCACTATGAACAAAAGAGTTGTTACAGTAAAGCTCTCCCTTAATTCCACAGTGTAGAGACTCTACTACACTTCCTTAAGATTTTTCAAAGATATAGACTCTCTTTTGCGTACAAGATTTTGCTCAACAAATGAATTGACTAAGAACAAAGAGTTTCAGATTTTGGAATTCTTCTATCGCGCACACACTCAAAACATCTGGAACGTCTTCCTTATATACTCCTTTATGCTATCATACCCGTTGGCACTTACCAAAGGAATTCTTCCAATCTACCCGTTGGACAGAATCAATTAGGAAGATCTTCGAGCTATTTAAGGAACATGATGATAGCCCATCAATCTTGCTCGCCCATACAATTAGGATCTCGGTTTCCATAAGTAGAACCTTCCAAGTATACTTCACCAATCAACGGATCCACAATCCCTGAATTTATCTTGATTTGAATAATGGATTCCGACATGTTATATATTGCCAATAGATCTTCTCTAGTCGATAAAGTCAAATCCTTAACAAAACATCCAGTTCTGGATAAGTCTTCTTCGATGGACTAAAAACTGTCAATGAGGATAGACTTTGAGTCTTAAGTCTGGCAGTCCGAAGGTCTTCAAACTTTGATGAAAGAGTCTACAAGTCTTCAGACTAGACTGATGGAAACATTTTGTCAACTTTAAAACACTCAAGGAAGATTTCTCCAACAACTAGTCGGTGAATAATAGGCCGTTATTTGGTTTGATAACAGGGAAGGGTTGCCAAAGTATTTGCCTTTATCATTTTAGACACCAGATCTTTGCCTCTATTTGTTGAAATTTAATACGCGAAAACGATGGGATCTTACAATTTACGTTGATGCGAAATCACCAGAGAAATAAACAAGAAATAATAAGGACACCAAAAATTTATGTGATTCGGTCCGAGTATCGGTACCTACGTCCACAATGAGGGTCAGCAGCGAATAATCCATTATAATCGGAGAATCATAGTTTATAATCATTCACACGTTCAAGTGTTTCTTACACTTAGATTTAACCACAAACCCAAAGTGTTTATAAATAAACAACTCACTTGGGTATAAACTCACGGCACAAAAAATACCACTCGTTCACGATGTACGCAAAAAAAAAAAAAAAAAAAGATCTCTAGCTTCCTTTTCTTTCTTTCGTGCAGCTCTTCTCTTGGTGTGGACACGCGGCGTGGACATGTGGCTTTCTTCTACGTAGGGCTTCAGCGGCTTCTTATGAAAAGAAAATAAGACCTGCAAATATTTCTATTTTTATATGTGTGCCCAGGTCAAAGTTTGACCTGGGCCCATCACGTTTTGGCTCCACGTTTAGAGGACTTCATCTTCACGCAAAAGGGTCCTTATACGTGCATGTGCCTAGAGTCAACACTTTGACTCTGGGCCCCTACAATATGATTGCCTTTTTTGGATTCCACAAGCTCCCGCAACAAAGAAGAAACTTTGCTCCTTTTTTTTTTTTTTTTTTAAATTTTTATATTTCCTCTTTTGTAATCTTTCATGGAGTCCAACAAAATTTCTTCTACTTGGAAAATCTTTATCAACGAATTTAGTTTAACAAATCGTTATCAGAATTCAAACTTGAGACATTAATTCAACAATTTTCCACCTTGGCTCAATGTTTGAAGTCAAGTTATAGTGCTTATCATCAGTGCTGTCCTTCCAACATCTCGACGGGTGCTCACTCTCCACAGATGCCAATAGAGCTCAAGCAGAGCTTGAGCTTCGCCAAAGGAACGGACTTAGTCATCATGTCTGCCGGGTTATCTGCTGTAGCAATCTTTTTGACAATAATATTACCCTTAACTAAGACATCTCGGATAAAGTGATACTTGATGTTGATATGCTTCGTTCGCTCGTGATAAACTAGATTATACGCCAAATATATCGCACCTTGGTTATCATAGTGTATATCCACACTTTTCTGTTCTAACCCAAAGTCCGAGAGCAAACTTTGTAACCATATCGCTTCCTTCGCTACAAAGGCTAGTGTCATGTATTTTGTCTCAGTCAAATATAAGGCAATGTGATATTGTAATGACATTTTCCAACTAACTGCACCACCTGCTAGCGTAAATACGTACCTTGTTAAAGATTTGTGATCATCCAAGTCACCGGCGAGATCTGAATCCACAAAACCAGTGGTTTCATTGTCATTGTTGTCCCTCTAGTACACTATACCCATCTTTGTTGTCCCCTTCAAATATCTGAGGATCCACTTCACAGCTTCCCAATGAGTTTTACTAGGACGTTTCTTATAGTGACTAATTGCGATCACGGATTGTGAAATATCAAGCTTAGTGCACGCCATAATATACATAATACTACCCACGGCATTAGAATAAGAAACACGGGACATATGCTCATTCTCCTCATCAGTCTGCGGTCATAATTTATTTGAAAGTTTAAAGTGATTTGCTAAAGGTGTACTTACAAATTTTGCTAATTGCATATTAAAACGTGCCACAATCTTCTTTTCTGAGATAGACGTAAAACTCATGTAATCTTGTCACGCAAAATCTTCATACCAATTTTTTTTTTTTTGTAGCATCTAAATTTTTCATCTCAAATTTAGCATTTAACCGCCTTTTTCAGCACGTCAATATTAGACATATTCTTAACTGTTATCAGCATATCATCAACATACAAAAGTAAATAAATCAAATAACCATTCTCCAATCTACTAAAGTAAACACATCTATCCATTTGACTTTTTGACTAGTCATGAAAATATCAAAGCGTTTATACTACTGCCTAGGAGACTGTTTTAGCCCATACAAGGATTTTTTCAACAAGCAAACATGATCTTTCTTACCCAGAATAGCAAATCCCCCTGGTCGCCTCATGTAAATCCACTTCTCTGACTCATCGTGAAGAAACGCAGTTTTTACATCTAGCTGCTCTAACTCAAGATCCTGCGAAGCAACTAAGATAAGTAAAACACGAATAGAAGTATATCTTATCATATGAGAGAACACCTCATTGTAGTTAATGCCCTCACGTTGTGTATATCCCTTCGCCACAAGTCTCGCTTTATATCTCGTTGCCTCGACACCAGGAATGCCCTCTTTCCATTTGAAGATCCATTTACTTCCGACAATTTTTTGGTTCTTGGGCACTTTGACCAGCTCCCATGTTTGATTTCGATGGAATGATTGATATTGCTAGTATGAGTACCTAGAGGGGGGTGAATAGGTATACAAAGATTTTTCTTGATAATTTCTGTATACTTGCGCAATACTTAGACAGTTGAAAGATAGTTTGCGTTAAGTAATAATCAACGAAAGACTAAGTGAAGGAAAGAGAGAATTAAACACGCGGTTTATAGTGGTTCGGCTTGATCCAAGCCTACGTCCACTTTTTCGCACCGACAGCCAATTTGGCTGGATTTCACTATGAACAAAGAGATGTTACGGTGTTGATCTTCCTTGACTTCTCGGTGTAGATGATCTACCACACTCGCTCAAGGTATCACCAAGTATAGACACTCTCTGTGTATACAATTTCGCTCAGATTGTATCGACTAACAATCAAGGTTCTTCAGACTCTGGAATTTTTCTATCAATCACACGCCAAACAACTAGAACGACTTCCTTTTTATACTCCTTTATGCCATCATACCGTTGGCACTTACCAAAGGAATTCCTCCAATCTACCCGTTGGACGGAATCAATCAAGAAGATCATCCGAGCTATTTAAGGAATCTCGATGATAGCCCATCAATCCCTTCGCCCATACAATCGGGATCTTGGTTTCCAAGAATAGAACATTCCAAGAATATTTCGTCGACCATCGGATCTTCAATCGATCTTAGATAAGAATTAAAGAATCCGAAATGATTATCCAACCAAAGAATCTTTTCCAGAGGATAGGATCGAATCCTCAACCATATACTTCGGCTTTGGATTTCCTCGTCACGGATTAGAAACCGTCGCGAGAATAGTCTTGAGTCTTGAGTCTTGAGTCTCGAGTCTTGAGTCTCGAGAATACAAAGTCTTCAGACTTTAAACCGTCGGTATCCGCACTGGAGGCTGATAGAAATGTTTTGTCAGCTTCAAAATATTATGGAAAGATTTCTCCAACAATGATTCCATATCTTCACTCATAGCCCCTAGCCACTGCAATGACTCCGAACTAGCCATCGCCTCAAAGTAAGACGAAGGCTCATTTGTCTCCACCTCATCACCTACAATCAATACATAAGCAATATTGGTATAACCATAACATACCGGTAATTTAATTTGCATTCTCTGTCTATCGACAACAATAGTGTGTTGTGATTTTGCTAGTTGTTCACTATCACCGACTTCAGGAATTGCGACTTCATATGCAGTCTCAACTTCTGTTACCTTCGAGATCTCCAGAGTCTCGACCTAAAGCTCTACCTCACTAATGACACCATGATCTTTCTTCTCTACTGGTTGTGTTTTATAACTCTTCTATTGAAGCATTGCAGTCTCGTCGAAGATCACATCTTTGCTAATTAGAAAACCGGGTGATCTGGAATCAGTGCATCACAGTTGGTAGCTTTTCACCCCATGTGCATAACCCAGAAATATACACTTCTTCACCTTTGGCTCAAGCTTACCATCACTCGCATAAGCATACGTAGAACATCCGAACATATGTAATCCGTAGTAATCATCAGGTTTCCCCGACCATACTTCCTCATGAGTCTTCCTATGACATCCCAGATTTTCGATTCTGTTTCCTACTGAATAAATCAGGCATTTCATTGACGCGCATATAGGGCTGTTCTTAGAGCTGATCACTCTCGAGATAACTAGACTATCTAGGGAAGTTATTAAGGATTTTAAGGCAAATAGACTTGAGAATTCGATCAGAAATCGGCTTCTCGACTGTGCTCATCTTTAAAGACCATTACGGCACAGTTAAAAATCAAATTGAGATCAGAGATAGGTCGGTTTGATGGAGATATGTGGCTGATCGTGGGTGACTCCACTAAATTGGAAAATTCCCGTCAATCGGTACTAGTTTGATTTCTCTGTCGTTGTAATACCCTATGTTCGTATTTGAATCCTCAAGATTTTCACGACAATTCAGAGTCGCCATTGAGTCGAGTGGGTTCATTGTGACTCGAAGAAAATTGACCATGGGTCATTTGCATTAAAAATCTTTAAAAACTACCAGGTAGTTTAGATCATGTTAAAAACGCGCCGAATGGAAATTAACTGTGAATTCAAGTTTGCTTTCAGAAATTGAAAATTTTGTCATGTCACAATAAATTCTAGGAATGTTAACTCAGTCTTAGAAGATTTTTCTGACAACCGAGACTTTTTGAGAAAAGGTCGTCACAAAGCCGTTTTTATTTAGAAAATGTTAGGGATTGTTTTTGGTCGCAAATTTGGGATGCAAGATGGATTTATGGATGAGGAAAGATGTCAATTGAAGTATTGAGGTGTCAATTGAATTTATTAAGACCAGTTGAGATTTAATTGAGCATGAAATTAAGCCAATTAAAGCCATTTACTTAGAAATTCGTAGCTTCCCCTCCTACTAGCCATTTTGGACCATTTGAGAAGTCATGGGGAGTGTAATGGTGGACCATTGTAAGCCAAGGAAGAAAACTTGGCTAGAAAGCTTAGCTTCAGTACAATATGGTGTATCATCCTTAAGTCCTCGAGGACATGTTAAGAGCTTGTATATTGGACTTCAAAGGAAGTTGGGAAGATCAGCTACACTTGGTGAAATTTGCCTACAACAACAGTTATTAGCAGAGCATCAAGATGACCCATTTTGAAGCATTGAATGACAGAGTGCGCAAAACACCAGTGTATTGGGATGAAATTGGGGAAAAAAAATATTACAGGCCCAAAGTTGGTCCAGCAATCAGTAGAAGCCGTGGCAATAATCATAAACAGATTAAAGACCGCGTAGAGCAGAAAGAAAGGTTACATAGATAAGCGTTGAAAGTCTTTGGAATTCCAAGTTGATGATCACATTTTTCTAAAGGTGTCACCAATGAGGGAAACTTCACGCTTTGGAAAAAAAAGGAAAACTGGGTACGAGGTACGTAGGTCCGTTTGAGATTCTCGAGAGAATCGAGAACCTAGCGTATCGTCTTGCGTTGCCGCTGAGATTGTCGCAAGTGCATGATGTCTTTCACATGTTGATGTTAAGGAAGTATGAGCCTGGCTCGACCCATGTGCTCAATTTCGAGGAATTGGACGTGGATAACCGTGTGTCATACGTTGAAAGCCCGGTTCAGATTGTAGACATAAAAGATCAAGTTCTACATTCAAAGACCATTCCGTTGGTCAAAGTGGTCTGGTAACATCACGGTACTAAATGAGTAATATGGGAGATTAAGGAGTCGATGAGATAGTTGTACCCCCACATTTTTGAGAAAATTTTGCAGAGGTTTAAATTTTGAGGACAAAATTTTTATAAGAGGAGAAGAGTTGTGACATCCTAATTTTTAATTCTGTTTCCTATTGGATAAATCGGGTATTTTATTAACGTGCCTATAGAGTTGTTCTTAGAACTGATCACTCTCGAGATAACTAGACTATCTGGGGAAGCTATTAAGGACTTTAAACCATATAGATTTGAGAATTCGACCAAGAATCGGCTTCTCAACTGTGCTCATCTTTAGAAGCCATTACAGCACAGTTAAAAATCGAATTGAGATCAGAGATATGTCGGCAAAAGAACAGCCCAAGTGCCATAACTTGGCACCGAGGAACACTTAAGTGCCATAATTTCAAAATGGTACACTTGAGTGCCAGTTTTGAAGTTAAATGAGACACTTAAGGGCCACTCCGGCCAAAATCCGGCCAAATGGCTGACGTGGCAATTTTCCGGCGAGTTTAGTCCAAAACGGCGTCGTTTTGCACACTAACGTGGCGGAGAAAACGCAAAAACGTCGCCGTTTCGCGTCGACGTATAAATAATAATATAAAAATTAATTAAATTAAATTTAAACTTAATTTTATTTAAAATATTCAAAAAATTACAAATATTAAGAAAAATTAAAAAAAGGGGGAGATCGAACAGGCAGCTGAGGGCTTTAATTTATTTATTTTCTTAATTTTTTAAAATTTTAAAATTTTTCTTATTTTTTTAATTTTTTGAATATTTTAAATAAAATTAAGTTTAAATTTAATTAAATTAATTTTTATATTATTATTTACACGTCGACGCGAAACGTCATTGTCATGTTTGCATTTTTCCGCCACGTCGCGTCGCGCAAAACGACGCTGTTTTGGACCAAACTCGCCGGAAAATGCCACGTCAGCCATTTGGCCGGATTTTCACGGAGTGGCACTTAAGTGTTCCATTTTACTCCGATATTTGCACTTAAGTATACCATTTTAAAGTTATGGCATTTAAGTGTCCCTCCATGCCAAGTTATGGCACTCCAGGTGTCCCAACCTCGAGATATGTCATTTGGACGGAGATGTGTGGCTGATCATGGGTGACTCCAATAAATTGGAAAATTCTCGTCGACTGGCACTAGTTTGATTTCTCTGTCGTTTTGATACTCTGCGTCCGTATTTGAATCCTCAAGATTTTCACAACAATCGAAAGTTGCCATTAAGTCGAGTAGGTTCATTGTGGCTCGTATAAAATTGAACATGGGTCATTTGTATTAAAAATCTCTGAAAACTACTGGTAGTCTAGGTCAGGCTAAAAACACGCCAAATGGAAATTAACTATGAATTCAAGTCCGATATTAGAAATTGAAAATTCTATCATGTCACAATAAATTCTAGGAATGTCGACTCAGTCTCAGAAGATTTTTCTGACAACCGAGACTTTTTGAGAAAGGTCGTCACAAAGCTATTTTTATTCAGAAAATGCCGGGGATTGTTTTTTGTCGCAAATTTGAGATGCAAGATGGATTCATGGATGATGAAAGATGTCAATTGAAGCATTGAGATGTCAATTGAATTTATTAAAGCCAGTTGAGATTTAATTTAGCATGAAACTAAGCCAATTGAAGCCATTTACTTAGAAATTCGTAACTTCCCCTCCTACTAGCCATTTTGGACAATTTGAGAAGTCATGGAGAGTGTAATGGTGGACTATTGTAAGCCAAGGAAGAAAGCTTGGCTAGGAAAGGCCAAAGGAGATATTTTTTGTGGAAATCTTGATCAAGGGTCCCTCCATCTCTCCCTCATCTTTATCCTCTCCCTCACTCTCTCTCATTCCACTGTCCAAACCCTCTCCACCCTCATTATGCCCTGTGCGACGCTAGCAACCAGAGGAAGAAGAAGCTACAGCCGTTGCACACCAAGCTATCGCCAGAGACTGCTAGTCGCGCCACCACCTCGCCGCGCACTACCCGCGCTCGACCGAGCTGTCGTCCGCAACCCCGCCTCCTGCTCCGTCGTCCAGATGCTCTGCACCATCGTTCCATCCCTGTTCAGCCGTTGCAAAGGGCTGAGAAAGTCCCCGGAGCCGCCGGTTTGGACCCGAGACCACCCTGTTGTCCATCCCCGAGCCTTGCCGCCACTTTAGCTTTGTTTTCCTTCTGTTTTGTAGCAAGAGTAGAGAGTCGAGAAGTGGGTTTCATAGTGGCTTCCAAGCCCGTTTTGAGGTACTTGCAGACCTCGGAGCTTAGGCCTGCTTTTGAGTAAAACGTCCCCTACGGCGTTCCCGACTTTTCAATCCAAGCGGATTGTTAAACGAGTGAGTTTAGCTCACTAATCCTTGCTTAGTTTGCTAATGATTCTTAAGGGTTGATTAGTGTTAATTAAGCATGATTAGGTGGTTAGATTAGTTTAGGACAATTAAATTAGTGACTTAATGATGCATGTTAGGCGATTAGACTTAGTTATTAGCAAGTAATATTTATTAAACGAACCTCGGAATTTTTCCTGATTTGTCTCGGCCTCCAATTAGGCATTATGGGCCTAAATTGGATTTATTGTATTTATTTAATAATTTTTAAAATTATTTCATTAATTATTTTTCGGAAATTAGGCAGAGATAGTCGACGATTGGAATTTTATGCTGATTATCATGATACAGTCCGTTTAATTTATTGAGTGCTAGATTATGCCGAATTGATTTATTGATGATTTTATGATTATTTCCTAAATTAATTAATTTTGAATAATTAATTGAAAAATAACCGGGCGTTGGTTGATAGCGCCAAAAATGTTTTGGTGAACTACAGAAAATGGTGGGATTTGTGGAAAGGAAATTGTTATATTTTGGCTAAGGCCGACCATGTACCCATATAGGATTATTTTATCGGGGATGATAAAAATGACAAATTGATCATATGATCGGAATACAATATTATACTAGCTCGGTAACTCTATATGTCATTTTGGAGAAAGGATGGTATGCAATGTCGGCTCGGTGACTCTATATGTCATTTTAGAGAATGGACGACATGCCATAACGGCTCGGTGACTCAACATGTCATTTTGGAGAATAGACGCTATGATGAATATATTCGGTGACTTATTATGTCATTTCGGAGAATGAATTGTATAAAATACTGGCTCGGTAACCTGATGAGTTATTTTAGAGAATTGACATTATTGATTGAAATATCTAAGAATAGTTTGTTTGACATGTAAATCGACTAGGTCGATTGACCGATGTTTCAATCAGTAGTGTTTGATTTGGGTGCCTATTTGAACTATACTGATTTGCAAGTAAAATCTGAGGCCAAAGTAAATCCTCTGACCCATGCGTGCTTAGGCAGCCCGTATGGCGTATTGGTTTATTAATCGAGTCTTAGGGGGTAGAACTCACCGAGACGTTGTCTTAATAGTTATTGTATAATTATTTCAGGTTCCTAGATAGTAGCACATCCACCTCCTCATCCTCCTATGCATTTCGGTATACCTGAGGAAGTCATCGAGATAGAAACTCACTTTCCGATACACCCTACCCAAAAGGACTAGAGTACGTCTTAAAGTCGACTGTCTGGGTTGACGTAGGAAAAGATGAACTGAGGCCCCATGAGTATCGGTCATGGTAGTGTGAGTATTTTGACGGGTGAAGGGAGGCTCCCTTGCCAGAAGGTGATGTGCCTATGTTCGTTTTGGAGGAAGCATTCAGGAAGGGGATGGCTGATCATAAGGATGGGTCGGTAGTGAATGTAAAAGACCCTAAGCTTGAGAGTGATCACGACTCCCCCTAGCCATCAGCAGCAGAATCTAACTGAAGCATGCCAGAAGAATAAGTCGATCAAGAGAAGGTGTACCCAGAAGAGAACTGGGAGAAGGAACCAGAGGAGGAGCTTGAGGTGAATTTTGAGGAAGAAGAGCTCAAGGACGAACCGGAAGAAGAGGAGAAGGAAGATGACTTTGAGGATGGAGAAGATGAGGAGGATGACCTCGAGAAGGATTCTAAGTATGACACGGATGAAGACTGAGATCCCATCTTATTTACAAACCTAAGTTGTAGACTGATATATGATATATCAGATTTCTATGAATAGTATTGTATTATATACTATGTGGTTTGCTTTGTATAAAAGTGTGGTTGTGATTTTTAGATGTGAAAAATATAACCCTACTTTTCTATCCCAAATGTTTTATTGTTCGAGGATTATTATATGCTTCCGCATGCGCATTAAAATAAAAAGTCGGCAATGTGTCTTGGGACGTCGCTATTAATCGACCATGTGAGGGATGGGCACGCGTTCGAGGATTGAGGCGTAACACTTCCACTCGATAGTAGATGATTGAGATCGATTAACCAGGTAACATGCTAAGTTTATTGTTTTGGCCCAAAATTCATTGCCAAGTCCTGCATGCGAAAGCATGCATTGAGCTCGCTCAATCAAAGTTTTGTTCTTCCATTCTTCCATGACATTCTGTGGTGGTGTCCCAGGTACTGTGCGGTGTCTCACAATACATTCTTTCTCACATAACTCGGTAAAATATTTACCACATAACTCCATGCTATTATCGGTTCTCAAGCACTTGATTTGTTTATTTGATTGCTTCTCAATCAATGCCTTAAATTTTTTGAACCAATCAAACACATCATATTTGTGCTTTAGAAAGTATACCCATACCTTCCTCGAATAATTGTCAATAAATGTCAGCATATATTGGGCATCTCCTTTTGAAGGAACCGATGACGGGCCCCAGACATCTAAATGAATATATTCAACTGGTTGTTTGGTCGAATGAATAGCTATAATAAACTTAACTCGGTGCTGCTTCCCAAGGATGTAGTGCTCACATAAGTCCAGCTTCTCTATCTTTTGACCCTTCAACAATCCCTTTTCACTCAGTATCGTCATACTTGCCTCACTCATGTGCCCTAAGCACATATGACATAACTGAGTCAAGTTAGAGTCTGACTCACCTGATGAAATTACAGTGATTTCGGTCATGATCTCTCCCAGTAGATGATAAAGAGTATTTACTTTCTTCCCTTTCATTATTGTTATGGCACCTCGAGAGATTTTCAGTATTCCATCTTCAGCGGTGTACCTACACTCGATGTCATCGAGTGTTCCCGGAGAAATAAGGTTCTTCTTGAGCTCCGGTACATGCCTCACATTTGCCAATGTGCGCACCACCCCATCGTATATCCGAATTCGAATTGTCCCTATCCCCACAGCCTTAGAGACTGCATTATTCTCGAAAAGAACTCTACCACCATCTGCAGTTTGGTAAGTAGTAAACCAGTTCTTATGAGGCGTCATATGATAAGAACACCCTGAATCTAGAATCCATTCGTCTCCTAACAATATAGTAGTCACACATAAAACAGCTTTCGCATTACTATTGCTCCCCTTGGCAATATTTGCCACACTGCATGTAGCATTTTGCTTATCAGCTTTATTCTTCTGCTTTGGACAATCTCTCATGATGTGCCCCTCCTCATGACACTCAAAGCACTTCACGCGTCCCTTGGACTTTTTATGGCGTGATTTCGATCTACTTTTACCTCTGCTCTTACTAGGACCTCGATGTTGTTTTCTGCCCTGAATCGTCAATGCTTATGCTACTCCTTGTGCCAGACTATCATCTTGCAACATTCTCTACCACTCTTTAAAGAATAAAGCGGACTTTACCTCTTATGAGGTAATTGTAGTACGCCCCTGCAACAGTGAATTAGTAAAGTGCTCCCATGACTTTGGTAAAGAGACTAACAACATTATGCCTTGTTCTTCATCATCAAGTATCTTACCGACGTTCTTCAGATCCAATATGAGTTTGTTAAATTCATCCAGGTGGGTTCTGATAGACGTACCTTCAGTATATCTAAATTGAAACATCTTCTTCAGCATGTACAAGCGATTGTTCAAACCTTTTTTTCACGTAAAGTGCTTGAAGTTTTAACATAATGTTGTGGCATCCTTCTCCTCAGCAACATCTATTAAGATCTCATATGACAAATTTAATAGAATTGTGCTCTTTGCTCTTTCCATTAGCTCTGCCCTCTCAAAGGCTTTCATTATAATAAGCAACTCATCTTCACCATCCAGTGCCTTGGCCAAACCTTGGGTTGTCAATAATGCCCGCATCTTGATGCTCCATAACACAAAATTGTTACTCCCATTAAACTTTTCAATTTCAAATTTCTTCTCAGACATAATTGTAATAACAGAATTTCCAGATAATAATCAGACAAGCAAAAGCTCCAAATCATAATCAAGAAATCCAATCCCAAGCTCCGATACGAATTGTTGGAATATAATACGCGGAAATGACAGGATCTTGTAATTTACGTCAACACGAAATCATCAGAGAAATAAACAAGAAATAATAAGGATACCATAAATTTACGTGGTTCGATCCGAGTATCGGTACCTACGTTCACGGGGAGAGCCAGTACCAAATAATCCATTATAATTGGAGAGTCAGAGTTTACAATTACCCACACGCTCAAGTGTTTCCTATACCTACATTTAACCAAAAACCCAAAGTGTTTACAAATAAACAACTCACTTGGGTATAAACTCACGGCACAAAAAATACCACGCGTTCAAGTCGTACACCAAAAAAAAAAAAAAGATCTCCAGCTTCCTTTTCTTTCTTTCGTGCAACTTTTCTCTTGGCGTGGACATGCGGCGTGGATGCGTGGCTTTCTTCTACGTAGGGATTTGGCGGCTTCTTACGGAAAGAAAAGAAGACCTACAAATATTTCTATTTTTATACGTGTGCCTAGGTCAAAGTTTGACCTGAGCCCACCACATTTTGGCTCTACGTGTGCAAGAGGACTTCATCTTCACGCCAAAGGGTCCTTATACATGCGTGTGTCCAGAGTCAACACTTTGACTCTAGGCCCCCACGATATGATTGCCTTTTTCGGATTCCACAGACTTCCGCATTAAAGAAGAAACTTTGCTCTCTTTTTTATTTTTATTTTTATATTTTCTCTTTTGTAATCCTTCATGGAGTCCAATGAAGTTTCTTCTACTTGGAAAATCTTTATCAACGAATTCGATTTATACGTGTGCCTAGGTCAAAGTTTGACCTGAGCCCACCACATTTTGGCTCTACGTGTGCAAGAGGACTTCATCTTCACGCCAAAGGGTCCTTATACATGCGTGTGTCCAGAGTCAACACTTTGACTCTAGGCCCCCACGATATGATTGCCTTTTTCGGATTCCACAGACTTCCGCATTAAAGAAGAAACTTTGCTCTCTTTTTTATTTTTATTTTTATATTTTCTCTTTTGTAATCCTTCATGGAGTCCAATGAAGTTTCTTCTACTTGGAAAATCTTTATCAACGAATTCGATTTAACAAATCGTCATCCGAATTCAAACTCGAGATATTAATTTAACAATTAATAAAGTTGAAAATTTTAGAAGAAAAAAATGTGTAAGCATATGAATTTCGATAAATATTTCCTTGTATCTTACGCATAAGAAGCACTCAATTTTTAAAAATTCGAATACCGTAGCAGTCTTTGCTTCTATTTAAAATAGAATCTTATCTTGACAAGGAATATACTTTGTCAGCTTTGGATATGCTTAATTAGTTAGAGTCTTTTTTGTCGTCTTTTGACACGCTAGAAACTTTGTTTTACTCGCTTGGACAATCAAATCAAGAAGGTAGTGGTAACAAGATCTAACGTGGGAGGAACCTGTACGTGTAAAGACAATCAAGGAGCGCGAACCCGTCCTGAAATCGTGGACTTGCTAGTTAGTAGTTATAAATCTAATCATCCTTAGTATATATCTATAAAAAAAACAAATTTAAATGAGATTTGACATATTATTGTTATAAAAGTAAATACTACGAACAGGTGCTTTCTGAAAGTAAACAATAATACTGCCTCTTCCATTAAAATAGCATGGATAGAAAGCTTCAGTCAATCCAAGGATACCAAAAGATTCAAAGCTACATACAAGTCTTTTGTATATACGTAAAGTAAACATTTCATATGGCCAATCTTACTCTTAATGTGTATGATTTTCAGATGTCCATGACATGCGTCATTAATATAAATATGTGATTGTGGATCAAAAATATATTATGTCAGTCTATCATGAGCTAAATTATTTCAAACAAAAAAAATTATTTTTTTCTTAATTCTTGCTAATGAGTTTTTATTATGAAGAACTACGAGGTGTGTTCAATATATAGTTTCAAATGACCCCTTCAAAGTTCCACTATATAGATATTTGATAAATTGAGAATGCTCGATAACATTTATAATCAATTTTTTCCAAAATTAAAAAATGTCGCACTTGCCGATAACGAGGAGGGAGATAAAAAAAAAAATACTGTTTTTCTTAGATAAACACTAATATTAAACAGTAAGCAGCATGAGTTTGCGCCACTAGTTGATGCGTAAAATGATGACGTGCTAAACTTGCCCACGAACAGCAACGCAACCACTCTAGTCTCTTGCATCTCCGCCACCGCCTCCTCCTCCGCCCTATCTCCGCCGTCGCATCCGTTACTCTCGACCAACCAAATGGACGGCTCCATCCTTCTCTACCCTTCGCCTGGAAGAGGCCACCTACCCTCCATGGTGGAGCTCGGGAAGCACATCCTCGACCACCACCCTTCCTTCTCCGTCACCGTCCTCCTCCTCTCCACCCCACCTCCGGACACCAACTTCATCTCCGCTGTCTCCGCCACCCACCCGTCCATGACCTTCCACCACCTCCCCGCCATCTCCCTCCCCAACTCCGACCACCTCTCCTTCTCTCCCGCCAACTCGAACCTCTCCGCCTTCGAAATCGTCCTCCTCCACAACCCAACGCTCCACCAAGCTCTCGTCTCTCTCTCCAAGTCCTCCGCCGTCAAAGCTTTCGTCATCGACTTCTTCTGCAACGCTGCCTTCGGCGTCTCCGCCTCCCTCGACATCCCCACCTACTACTACGTAACCTTCGGCGCGAGCGGGTTGGCCGCGTTCCTGTACGTTCCCACTCTCCACGTGAAGTGCCCCGAGAGCTTCACAGACCTAGACGAGCCCATTCAGATCCCTGGCTTCCCTCCAGTCTCGCCCCGAGACATGCCGATGCCCTTCAGCAATCGGAGCCTCAAGGTCTATAACTATTTCTTGGAGACGGCGGTTCAAATGGCAAAATCGACTGGTCTCATCATCAACACGTTCGACTCGTTTGAAGCCAGCGCTCTCAAGGCTCTGAGGGATGGCCTCTGCGTGCCGGACGGAGCCACTCCTCCGACATACTGTGTCGGGCCACTGGTGGCTACCGGCGGGGGAACCAAAGGTGGCGACGAGAGGCAAGAGTGCTTGGTTTGGCTCGACTCGCAGCCGAGCCGGAGCGTGCTGTTCCTGAGCTTTGGGAGCATGGGTGTGTTCTCGACCAGGCAGCTGAAGGAAATGGCGGTGGGGTTGGAGAGGAGCGAAGTGCGGTTCTTGTGGGTGGTGCGGGTCCCGCCGCCTCACGACGAGGCTCGGCGCATGTTAGCCGAGCTCGAGCCGCGCGTCTATTCGTTCCTGCCCGAAGGGTTTGTGGACAGGACAAGAGGGAGGGGGATGATAGTGGAGTCGTGGGCCCCGCAGGTGGAGGTGCTGAGCCACGGCTCCGTGGGCGGGTTCGTGACGCACTGTGGGTGGAACTCCGTGCTTGAGGCGGTGTGCCATGGCGTGCCCATGCTGGCCTGGCCTCTCTACGCGGAGCAGAGGTTGAATAGGGTCTACTTGGTGGAGGAGATAAAGCCGGCTCTGTCCGTGACCGAGTCGGAGGAAGACGATGGGCTCGTCTCGGCGGATGAGCTGGAGGAGCGAGTGAATGAGCTGATGCGATCCGAGAAAGGGAGAGCAATGAGGGATCGAGTCCTAGCCATGCGAGACGCCGCGACGGCCGCACTGAGCGAGGGCGGTTCGTCCCTATCAGCCCTAGCTGAGTTGATCGGGTCGATGAAAGCCGGGTAGAGCGAAGTGGATGTTCCCGACCTGGTCGCGAGCTCCGTGGGAGTTGGCGGCGACGTGGGCAGCGCCACGCCGCCAGCACAGTTACGATCTCCACCCAAACTGTCGTTTTTCTGTAAGTGTCTTGACGTGAAGAAATCTTTCCTAGTAAAGAATCAAAATTCCAGGGAAAGAAGTTTGTGTCCGTGGGGTTTGTCTTCCATTCGTGGAGTAAATAACACCACTAGATATTTTAGGATGTAGTGATAGGTCTTCGATCTTTCTAAATTAAATATTAAACAATTTATTACTAATCTTATATACTTACGTTTTCTTTCAGAATTTAGTTCCTCCTGGCTTTGATGCTCAGGGTTAATCCATT
The DNA here is from genome assembly GCA_017140255.1 of Eucalyptus paniculata subsp. matutina. Lineage (NCBI taxonomy): Eukaryota > Viridiplantae > Streptophyta > Magnoliopsida > Myrtales > Myrtaceae > Eucalyptus > Eucalyptus paniculata. The sequence goes on from CM029435.1 coordinate 48,997,527, forward strand.
GTATTTGCACTCGATTGGCTAGATCCAATCGAGAATGGTATTATCAAGGGAATGGTCTACATGTATGAATTGGCGAGATATGTCCTTGCTTCATAAGCTAGGAATATTATCCGCCCTTTAAGATGGAGAAAATTATTTCGTGTGTTTAGATACAGTAAATATATATTTTTGGTGTGTGATTAGCTTCTCCTAAAAGCATTACAAATTGTCCTTTCATTGCAGAGGATTGAAAAATGATTGCTTATTTGTCTTTAATTTCCTGTAAGAATCACAATTTATTATGGGACTCAATTTTTCAAGAATTTATGGCTCACAATGAATTATTCTACTCACAGTACCCAAAAATTGTTATACTAATAAAGCCTTAGAGAATTTGTGATGATAATTATATGAGAACACACTGAGCGCTAAGCGCTTAAATGTTTCAATTTTATTATCTTGTAATTCCTATTAATCATAGTAAAATGACTCTTTCTCGGCTTGCATTTGTAAGCAAAATAGCCCAGCCAAAGAAATGGTCCCCGATCATATGTTATTTACACGTGAAAACGAGTCGAATTATTGCGTTTGTGCATTCTTTCTTTTTGCAATCGTGTGTCGGAGGGGATATCGGCCTTTTACGCTTCAATTATTGCCCCATGTATTGTGTGGACGGAGTGATGGTGCCATTTCGAGTTTTTAGAAGCCGAATGCTCGAGTAAGTCGGGACACTCAGTAGTCTCAGGCTCGTTTGGAGGAACTCACATCATCGGCTTTTTGAACATCGGAAAAACGGTTTGACGTTTAGGTGGCTTTTCTCGTTTGGAGCAACTCATGCTAACGATGCTATAAAGAAATTCTTTATTATTTAACTATAATTTATTATAAACATTTAATATCATGAAAAATTCTAAACTTGATATGCACGTAATAAATTTACCAAAAACTTTTTTTATCACAAAAATTCCTAAATTAATATATTTGTGATAAATTTACATTCAATTAGTTTTCTTTAAATTGGATTACTACCAAGAATAAACCACAAACTGATAAACTTATGAACAAATGAAGGATAAAATCCTAAATTAGTATCTCTATTAATTATCATGTATCATCAAACTCAGCAATTTGATGATAAAATGTAACAAAAATAAATAAAAGGTAAATTTGTCACAGATGTACTAATTTAGGGTTCTTGTAATATAAAATTAGATATAAATTTATCACAGGCGTGTCAATTTGGAATTTTTCATGATATTAATTCTAATAAAAACAACGAAATATTAATATAACCCATCGTGATCCCAGTATCCATTAGTAAGTTATATGATCAATGATTAAAATTCATATGTTTGCAATTTGAAAGATTTGAGGTTATGTATGAATTTCAAATTCAATTATTAGACACTACATATGTAATTAGTAAAACTTAGTGATGGAAAAATCACCTATGCAATCTCTTCATACTCGGAAATAACAAATAAAATAAAAAGTCACTAGAAACCCTCCTTGTGCTAGGTTGTTTTGCATAATGGAAATTTCTCCAATATATAGGCGCAATTTCTTCTAATGCATGACAAGCTACTAAATGGCTTAGATTTGCATCCTGTAAAAAAATTGGCACTTTAACCACATGAGTTCCATTATAAACTAAAGAAGATTTTGGCCTTGGGACAAAGATTCTTTCGACAACAAACAACATATTATTTCATGGAAATTTTTATAGTCTTTTGGAGGACCGATTCATTGTTCTAAAAACATCATATGCTAATACATTTTTATTGTATGTCTTATACAAAATATCATAAATGGATTTTTGATCTTTCTATGATGCAATGGTCATCGAGTATCGAGAGTCGGGGTCACGGAACTTAGTGAAATGCACTGACTTCAATGGCGTGATTATTTGACTGTAATCAGTCTAGCCTACAGCGGCGAGATGGGGACAAGACCACTATTGAAAGCAATGGATATGGAAATTTTCCACAGGGAGTATGAATGTAGCAATGATAGAGCACCATTCCTTTAGTCATGAAAAGGGACAGGCTTGATTTTCAGAGCTAACCTAACTGATGCATCAATCAAGTATCAGTAAAGAGACAACCTCCTCCATGAGAATAGTGCGATGAGCATCTAGGATCTTGTCATGATGATAAGATATCCATTAACTCTTAACAAAATAAAAGATAGATAATAAATGGTTAAAGAAAAGAAAAGAGAAAAATGTCGTAAGAAGGAAAGTGAAATATATAGAATTGGGAGATCTCATTATTCATAAATAGAGAGGAGAAAATGGATTAAAGAAAAACAAATATTTGACACTAAATTTTTATCAAAAAAAAAAATATTTGACACTAAAAAAATAATATAAACAGAAGGCTTCCTCGTTTTTTCCGCACCATGCAGATGGCAGTTGAAACTTCTGACAAAACGAGGAAAGCTATTGAGAAAGGGAATTTATGCTATCGTGTTAGTTTATGCTTTCGAGAGTGAGGGGGATTTACCTTCTTATCTTCGTTCTCGCTTTATTGATTCACGTGCTCAAAATATTGCAATTGATTACCTTATAATTCAATAGATATTGTAGTTTTATGAAATTTATTTTCTTTTAATAAGGAATAAACCTACATAATGGTGAGAATTCGATTGATTCGAACATTTATTCTGCTATAGATTCTTGCATATTATAATTCTTCTGTTGCGAAAGTTCACGTTGCCACTGATGTTTAGAAATATATGATAAATAACGTTAATTTTCATTTGCAAAACAAATTTTACTTCAGGTCATCAAAATCCATTCGAACAAAAGAAGCAACAAAAACCCTTATAAATCTTGGTCGACTTCTTGGGCCAACGTCAAACCGCCCCCCAATTCTCCGAACTTGGGCCGACCAAAGTCTTGCTACAGGCCCAAAGTTGCTCGAGCCTATCACCACCCTCATCAATTTAATCCCTCAGCATGCTCAGATTGTTTACAAAAATTCGATCCTGAACTTACGTAACAGGCTGGAGTTGACTATCGAACATATTCTTGTTGACTGAAAAGGTCACTGTAACTTGCCACTTGTTATCATACCTAGCATTAACCATCTTCATGAGTGAAGCGAGTGATGACATTGTTGTGATTTGTTTAATTGGTTGGACGTGGCAAACTATAAGTTTATGTTATCCTATGGCCTACTTGCTTAATTCTCAAATTGCATTTTCTTCAAGAGTTTGTAAATCACTTCTGATATGAATTTGAGTATGTGCAGCAGCATTACTCTATCCTCATTTTCCATGCATAAGTACAGCAACTGCAAAACCTTGGCTCTTATTCTTGCGTACAAGCAAGAAAAGGAAGGTCCTGTGTAGTGAAATTTTCACCTCAAATATGCGAAAATATCCCTAAAGGGATTCTTAATGAGAATATTATATAAGGATATATCGAGCTAGTTTATAATATAGGTTGCACACACTACAAATGAGTGTTTAGACGAATGAGTCAAATTCAAGAACCCAACAAGAGAATTGCCACGTTATTTTTGCTTTGTAATTAAGTTTTTTGTATATATAGCTAGTATTAATAAGGCTGTCGAAATGAGTCACAAATCTAAGAAATCTTTGCTTGAACTTTTTGTACTATAGTCAAAACAAGGACTTCAGAACTGCTTGTTCTTTCCTTAATTGCACGCGAGAATTCTTCCTTATAAAAACAAAAAGGCGTGCAAGATTTTTCGTCAGCCTAATCAAGAATGGGTGAAGTGAGTGTTTGTGCGTTTTCTCTGTGCAGACGTGTAGAACTTCATAGCATCGCACGCTAAGGGACATTTGATCTTTTGAGCTATCTATGTTAATTTTTTTACTCTCTTCCTTGCCATTTGTAACGTAAATCCACAAGCATATTAAATAGTCAGTGAATAATAGGCCGTTATTTGGTTTGACGACCGGGGACGGTTGCCAAAGTATTTTCCTTTATCATTTTAGACATCAGATCTTTGCCCCCGTTAATAAAGTTGACAATTTTAGAAGGAAAAAATGTGTAAGCACCCGAATTTCGATAAATATTTTCTTGTGACTTATGCATAAGAAGCACTCAATTTTTAAATACTCGAATACCGTAGCACTCTTTGCTTCTATTTAAAATAGAATCTTATCTTGACAGGGAATATACTTTGTCAGCTTTGGATATGCTTAATTAGTTGGAGTCTTTTTTGTCATCTTTTGACACGTTGGAAACTTTGTTTTAGTCGCTTAAACAATCATATCAAGAAGGTTTGTGCTAACAAGATCTAACGTGGGAGGAACCTGTACGTGTAAAGATAATCAAGAAGCGTGAACCCGTCGCGAAATCGTGGACTTGCTAGTGAGTAGTTATAAATCTAATCATCCTTAGTCTGTATCTAAGAAAAGTACACATTTAAATGAGATTTGACATATTATTGTTACAAAAATAAATACTACGAAGAGGTGCTTTCTGAAAGTAAACAATAATACTGCCTCTTCCATTAAAATAGAATGGATAGAAAACTTCAGTAAATCCAAGGATACCAGACGATTCAAAGCTAAATACAAGCCTTTTGTAAATAGGTGAAAATGTAAACATTTCTTATGGCCAATCTTACTCTTAATGTGTATGATTTTCAGATGTCCGTGGCATGCGTCATTAATATAAATATGTGATTGTGGTTCAAAAATATATTATGTCAATCTATCATGAGCTAAATTATTTCAAACAAAAAAAAATATTTTTTTCTTAATTCTTGCTAAAGAGTTTTTATTATGAAGAACTACAAAACGTGTTCAATATATAGTTTCAAATGACCTCTTCAAAGTTCCACTATATAGATGTTTGATAAATGGGTTAATATCCTGAAAAACCCAAATTGGTATACTTGTGACAAATTTACCATAATCTATTTTTTTGATCACAAAAAACCTCAAACTAGTATACCTTTGACAAATTTACCCTATGTTAGTTTTCGTTAAATTTTACTATCAAATTATTAAGTTAAATGACACATGATAGTTGATTGGTATACCAATTTGGAATTTTACACTCCATTTGTTACAGTTTACAATTTTTGTGATTTTTTTGTGGTATTAATCTAATTTAGCGAAATGTATATTTGTTATAAATTTACCAGTTTTGGACTTTTTGCGGTCGAATAAATTAGTTTGGAGTAAATTTGTCATAAATATATCAATTTAGGGTTTTTTTTATATTATTCGGGATAAACTCATACAAAAGATATCAAGTATGAGGTTTTTCATGATAAAAAAAATAGTTTGGATTAAATTTATTAAAGATATCTTAGTTTAGGGTTTTTTGAAAGTATTAACTCTTGATAAATTGAGCATCCTTGGTAACATTTATAATTAATTTTTTTTTTCAAAAATTAAAATGTCGCTCTTGCCGACATCGAGGTGGGAGAAAAATTAAAAAAAATATGCTTTTTTTATTAGATAAACGTTAATATTAAACTGTAAGCACCATGAGTGGATTTAGTCGTTTTGCGCCACAAGTTGATGGGTAAAATGATGACGGCCCATGTGCTAAACTTGCCCACGAACAGCAACGCAACCACTCTAGTCTCTTGCATCTCTGCCACCGCCTCCTCCTCCGCCCTATCTCTGCTGTCGCATTCGTTACTCTCGACCAAGCAAATGGACGGTTCCATCCTCCTCTACCCTTCACCTGGAAGAGGCCACCTCGCCTCCATGGTGGAGCTCGGGAAGCACATCCTCGACCACCACCCTTCCTTCTCCGTCACCGTCCTCCTCCTCTCCACCCCACCTCCGGACACCCACCTCATCGACTCTGTCTCCGCCACCCACCCGTCCATGACCTTCCATCACCTCCCCGCCATCTCCCTCCCCAACTCCGACCACCTCTCCTCGTCTCCCGCCAACTTCATCCTCTCCACTTTCGAAATCGTCCGCCTCCACAACCCAACGCTCCACGAGAAACTCGTCTCTCTCTCCAAGTCCTCCGCCGTCAAGGCCTTCGTCATCGACTTCTTCTGCAACGCCGCCTTCGGCGTCTCTGCCTCCCTCAACATCCCCACCTACTACTACTTCACCTCCGGCGCGAGCGGGTTGGCCTCGTTCCTCTACATTCCTGCTCTCCACGTGAAGTACCCCGAGAGCTTCAAAGACCCCAACGTGCCCATTCAGATCCCTGGCTTCCCTCCAGTCTCGCCCCGAGACATGCCCATGGCCATCAGCAATCGGAAACTCAAGGTCTATAGCTATTTCTTGGAGACGGCGGTTCAAATGGCTAAATCGACCGGTCTCATCTTGAACACGTTCGACTCGTTCGAAGCCAGCACTCTCAAGGCACTAAGGGATGGCCTCTGCGTGCCGGACGGAGCCACTCCTCCGACATACTGTGTCGGGCCACTGGTGGCTACCGGCGGGGGAACCAAAGATGGCGACGAGAGGCAAGAGTGCTTGGTTTGGCTCGACTCTCAGCCGAGCCGGAGCGTGCTGTTCCTGAGCTTTGGGAGCATGGGTGTGTTCTCGACCAGGCAGCTGAAGGAAATGGCGGTGGGGTTGGAGAGGAGCGAAGTGCGGTTCTTGTGGGTGGTGCGGGTCCCGCCGCCTCACGACGAGGGTCGGCGCATGTTAGCCGAGCTCGAGCCGCGCGTCGCTTCGTTCCTGCCCGATGGGTTTGTGGACAGGACAAGAGGGAGGGGGATGATAGTGGAGTCGTGGGCCCCGCAGGTGGAGGTGCTGAGCCACGGCTCCGTGGGCGGGTTCGTGACGCACTGTGGGTGGAACTCCGTGCTTGAGGCGGTGTGCCATGGCGTGCCCATGCTGGCCTGGCCGCTCTACGCCGAGCAGAGGCTGAACAGGGCCTACTTGGTGGAGGAGATGAAGCTGGCTCTGTCCGTGACCGTGTCGGAGGAAGACGATGGACTCGTCTCGGCGGGTGAGCTGGAGGAGCGAGTGAATGAACTGATGCGATCGGAGAAAGGGAGAGCGATAAGGGATCGAGTCCAGGCCAAGCAAGAAGCCGCGACCGCGGCGCTGAGCGAGGGCGGGTCGTCCCTATCGGCTCTAGCCGAGTTGATCCGGTCGATTAAAGCCAGGTCGAGCGAGGTGGATGTTCCCGACCTGGTCACGAGCTCCGTGGGAGTTGGCGGCGATGTGGGCAGCGCCAGCACAGTTACGATCTCCACCTAAACTGTTGTTTTTCTGTAAGTCTTGACGTGAAGAAATCTTTCCTAGTAAAGAATCAAAATTCGAGGAAAAGAAGTTTTTGTCCGCGGGGTTTGTCTCCCATTCGTGGAGTAAATAACAACACTAGATATTTTAAGATGTAGTGATAGGTCCTCGATCTTTCTAAATTAAATATTAAAAAAATTATTACTATTATTATATACTTACGTTTTCTTTCAGAATTTAGTTCCTCCTGGCTTTGATGCTCAGGGTTAATCCATTGTATTTGCACTCGATTGGCTAGATCCAATCGAGAATGGTATTATCAAGGGAATGGTCTACATGTATGAATTGGCGAGACGTGTCCTTGCTTCATAAGCTAGGAATATTATACGCCCTTTAAGATGGAGAAAATTATTTTGTGTGGTTAGATACAGTAAATAAAATTTTTTGGTGTGTGATTAGCTTCTCCTAAAAGTATTACGAATTGTCCTTTCATCGTAGAAGATTGAAAAATGATGGCGTGTCTATCTTTAATTTACTGTAAGAATCAAAATTTATTTTGGATCACAAAAATTATATAATAAATAATTACAAATTATTGTTGGACTCAATTTTTCAAGAATTTATGATTCATAATGAATTATTATCTCACAGTATCCAAAAATTATTATGCTAATAAAGCCTTAGAGGATTTGTGATGATAATTATGGGAAAACACATAGAGCACTAAGTGGCTAAATGTTTCAATTTGATTATCTTGTAATTCCTATTAATCATAGTAAAACGACTCTTTCTCGGCTTGCATTTGTAAGCAATAGCCTAGCCACAAAAATGGTCCCCAACCATATGTTATTTACACGTGAAAATGAGTTCGAATTATTGCATTTGTGCATTTTTTCTTTTTGCAATCATGTGTCGGAGGGGATTTCGGCCTTTTGCGCTTCAATTATTGCCCCATGTACTGTGTGGACGGAGTGATAGTCGTACCCATTACGACTTTTTAGAAGCCGAATGCTCGACTAAGTCGGGACACTCATTTGTCTCGGGCTCGTTTGGACGAACTCACATCATCGGCTTTTTGAACGTTGGAAAAACGGTTTTGACATTTAGGTGGCTTTTCTCGTTTGGAGCAACTCATGCTGACGATGCTATAAAGAAATTCTATATTATTTAACTATAATTTATTATAAACATTTAATATCATGAAAAATTCTAAGCTTGATATGCACGTGATAAATTTACAATACAAACTGATAAATCTGCGACGAAACATAAGGTAAAATCTTAAATTAGTATTTTTATTAATTACCACAGATCATCAAACTCAAAGAATTTGATAATAAAATGCAACAAAAATAAACGAAAGTTAAATTTATCATAGGTGCAATAATTTCTGGTTCTTGTGATAAAAAATTGGTCTAATATAAATTTATCACAAGTGTATTAATTTGCAGTTTTTCATAATATTAATCCTAATAAATATAGTAAAATATTAATATAACTCATCATGATCCGATATCCGTTAGTAAGTTTTATGATCAATGATTAAAATTCATATGTTTGCAATTTGAAAGACTCGAGGTTCTGTATGAATTCAAATTCAATTATTAGACACTACATATGAATTTAGTAAAACTTAGTGATGGAAAAATCACCTCTGCAGTCTCTTCATGCGCGGGAATAACAAATAAAATAAATAGTCACTAGAAACTCTCTTTGTGCTGGGTTGTTTTGCACAATAGAAATTTCTTCAATATATAGGCGCAATTTCTTCTAATGCATGACACACTACTAAATGGCTTAGATTTGCATCCTGTAAAAAATGGCACTTTAACCACATAAGTTCCATTATAAACTAATGAAGATTTTGGCCTTGGGACAAAGAATTTTTCGACAACAAACAACATATTATTTCACGGAAATGTTGATAGTCTTTTGGAGGACCGATTCATTGTTCTTGAAAACATTGTATGCTAATACATTTTTATTGTATGTCTTATAAAAAAAAAATCATAAATAGATTTTTGATCTTTTTATGATGCAATGGTCATCGAGAATCGAGAGTCGGGGTCACGGAACTTAGTGAAATGCATTGACTTCAATGGCGCGATTATCTGACTATAATCAATCTAGCCTATAGCTGCGAGATGGGGACAAGACCACTATTGAAGGCAATGGATGTGGGGCTTCTACGGGGAGTATGAATGTAGCAATGATAGAGCACCATTCCTTTAGTCATGGAAATGGACAGGCTTGATTTTGAGAGCTAACCTAAGTGATCCGTCAATCGTCAGTAAAGAGACAACCTCCTCCATGAGAATAGTGCGATGAGCATCTAGGATCTCTTGAGGATTGGCCCTAGAGGGAAAAGTGAGATGCCGTACAATACAAAAATGATGATGAGTCTATTTGGGGCGCTTTGGACTATTTTATTAGAGCACAATCATTGAAGTACTGGACGTGATCCCGACGGTCGAACCTTAAGTCTTTCCATGTAAGGATATTTCTCAAGCCTTTAAATTGCCTTTAGAGATCGAGTAGGATGCCCGTCAATCACCTCTACTTAGTGTTGTGTCCTAAGACATCACTATTGCCGTGATAAACACCTCTCATATATTGACAAAATTACATTTTTTTTCTGAAAAATTACTAAATTAGTGTCAATTATGGTAGCGTTTTGATTTAAGCGTAATTTATCATATTACACATTGATCTATCAGTGTGAAGAAATCACATTTTAAATGAGCCTACAATATGAAGGATGTATTCACTATCATTGAATAATACAATAAATAGAGTCGTTGTGCTGCTTAAATAAAATCAAGGATTCTGATCATTTGGGTTGTTATTTTGCTGGTTCTAAAATAATTTTTGTTTTAATAAATAGGTCGTTGTGTTGTGCTTTTATTTATTTTCAGAAATACAACATCTATTCATTACTCTGCCAAAATAAATCTATGAAAATATTTAATTTTTCTAGATCGTTATTCACTCAATTTTATTATTTGCATAAAAAGTAGCTAGCCCGCTAGATCAAATTTTGAAGGAAATCAGTCCGCAAGGACATTAGATAGCTTACAACTAATCGGATTATCCAATTATATGAGGAAAATTATCAAAAAAATCATAAATTTATTGTACAGTAATCAATTCAGTTATATACATTTCAAACTTGTTAATTTAGTTTTAAACTTTGGACGATTTGCTAGTTTTGCCATTTCGGTCAATTTTAATCAAGAATTGCTGAAGTGTAAGTCGGCCCCACTCCTTATGCATATGGACAAACTTAAGTTACTTTTGGTTGTTTCCTTCTTGCTTTGTGAGATTCAATAGGGTTTCTTCTATAAGCAACATCATACCACAGCTCAACATGCTGCGAAAAGGATAACCTAAAAAATTTCAGATGAGCCAACGTCACGTCGAGGGCACGGAATGGCCATAATTTAAGATATACACGCATGTTCCCGCCGGATGGTCTTTCTCCGTTCGATGGTTGCGAGAAAGAGCAGGAAATCTATCGCCTACCGGTCAACCTTGTCCGACTCTGGCCAGCCGAGATTCGAGACGGTGAAAAGCTTCTCTACGCACTCAATATTAGGGTTAAGGTCATGCTTTCAGGCTTCGTTTTCTAACGACTTTTCGGACAAACGACGGCATTAAACAATTACTTAAGCGAGTGAGTGGTAGCAAGACTCTGACGTGGAAGGAAAGTGATTCATGTGTCGTGAAATCGTGGACTTTGCTCGTAGCTTTTTTTTTTTTTTTTTGTTGGTGAAGACTTTGCTCGTAGCTTTGCCACTTTATAAATCTAATATTCAACCGGAGATTTTATATTTAAAAAAAAAAAGAAACTGAAATGAGTTTTTGATATCATATTGGTGCAAGAAGAAAAACTGTGAATGGTAATCTTTTTATCTCCCATTGATACAGCATGGATGTGTCGCCAATTTAAAGATGCCAAATTGTTCAAAACTATATGCAAGTTATCGTGGGTAGGTGAATGTAATACTTCGTATAGGCAGCCTTACTTCTAATGTATACTTTTCCAGAAAAGTTTGTAATTCATGTCATTATTCTAAGGGTTAATACCCTTAAAATCCTTAAACTGGTACATCTGTGACAAATTTACCTCAAACTAATTTTCTTGATCAAGAAAAACCTCAAATTGGTATACCTATGACAAATTTACTCCAAATGACTACAAAAAAACCTCAAATTAGTATATCTATAACAAATTTACACCTATAATTATTTTGATTGCCAAAAACCCCAAATTGATATATTTGTGATAAATTTATCCCTCGTTAAATTCAATTAATACCACAAAAAAAAAATACAAAATCGATACAAATGTGGCAAATAAAGAGTAAAATCCTACACTGGTATATTGATTCATTGTCATGTATCATCTAATTTAGCAACTTGATAGTAAAATTAAACAAAAATTAACATATGGTAAATATATCATAATTGTACTAGTTTGGAGTAAATTTGTTAAAGGTCTACCAGTTTAGGGTTTTTAGTGGTCAAAAATTAGTTTGAAGTAAATTTATCATAAGTGTATCAGATTATGGTCTTTCAGGGTATTAACTCTCATTCTAAATATTCAATATAGTTCGAAGATAATACATTGAGTGAATACCAATCAAGAATTGGACTTATTTTATGTAAGATAAATGAGTGGATAACGGCTCCATCAGTCTCATAAGAGTGATAGAGACGCATCAAGCACCTATTTAAAGCCGGAAACTAGGTCACTTCTTTCACCGATTTCCACTTTCCTAGATTGGCCCAATAACTTGAGGAGAAAGAATACAAATTAATTTTCTTTTGCCACGTTGGCAACTAAATTATTGCCATCATAATTAGTCATTTATCACATGAGAAATTAGGGATTGATCCCAATCCATAAACTAAAGTATCATTAGCATAATTTACATTTGCATTAAAGATATTAAGAACATTTAACAGGTTCCGATGAATTGCACTTTAATCAGTGTGGTTATAAAAATGCATAATGAGTTTACGCAAGGAAGTCCTAAACTATATTTAATTTTCAGGACTAAGACTATAAGGTAAAGAATCTGGCCAAGCCCCAATTCCCTCCATGATGGCCGAAAACCTTAAAAGTTTAGTACTAAATTGACACAATTGTAAGATTTAGGATTGAATTGACAAATTGTCAAAGTTTTAGGACTAAATTGACATAATTGAAAAGTTTAGGACAAAATTGGTCTCTACACAATAGGTTTAGTACTTTTTGGACAATTTGGCCCAATGTTTGTAGAATCCTTATTTCATTGGATGATAAGAAAGCTTTGCCTTTGTTTGCTTGGTGCATCCACGTTCTTTCATCTCTTCAACTAATTTATGTAACGCTTCTTATTATTGGGTGTTGCATCATTGTTTGTGCACTCACATGAGCACCTCTCACACATTAGTGATTTATGATTAAAAACTACTTGCAAAATATTTTCAAATTAATGAGAAATATTAGTGAAAAGGCATTAGATTAATCTAGTTTAATTAAGTCCTCGTATCCATGAATTTCTAGTCCATAGAATTAAATGTAATTTTGCATATTACTTAGGTGTCAAATTGACTCATAAATGATTGGTAGCGCCTCCAAAATAAATTAAATTACATGTTTAATTAAAATCCTAAGTTGCGATTGGTATAAGCTTGTGAGAGTTTGCTAGGCAATAACATCATCTCTTTTCTTTAATAAGTAATCATTTGTACCGCCTAATAATCCATTGGCTATCCTTGGGAAATTCATCTTGAGAAAAATGGCAACAGGCCATAAATCACAAACTTCTTAACTTCAAATTTTTCTAATATGATTTCCAATGTTACTTAGGGCTATTTGTTTTAGTAATAGCAACATCTAATCTACACAGCTTAAAGCATTGATAAATTCAGCTAAAGCCATAACAATCCAATTTAACTTGAAAATCCAAATTAGAATCTAGTGATTAGCCAAAAAGTGAAATTTATTTAAAAATTTAGAGTATATTGAATTTTTTATTAAATTTTTTACCTCATATTTTTCATGACTCTACCTTTTCATCATGCTAGTCAACTTTCATTTCCAAATAACTTAAGTAGATTAGTAGGTATTTTTTCTAAGTTCAACAAATTCCAGAAAGAGACTTATTGCAGTGTACGAATTTTCACTTGTTTGGTATTTTTTTTTAAATCTAATTAAATTAGGTGAAAATTCATGGGCAGTATACTAATTTAATTTCACTATATCCATAATAGGTGTAAATGTTTTTGCAAGTACAAAAGAATTGAGTTTTGCATTTAGATATTTATTCTTTTTTTGGTTTGTCAAATTTTAGGTACTTATTCAAACTGTTAAAAACTTCTGAAGCAGTAATTATATTTCCTTTTTGTTGGTTATCAATTTTTTTTTGAAAAAAAAAGAAATATTATCCAATATCTAGGAATTTTCTATGACGGTTTTTTTTTTCTCTAATTTGCCCCGTGTCTAGATCCATCACGTTGCCAATTCCCTTGTAAAGCTAAAGTGTGGTAAGAAAGGCACCCCCTTAAAAAATCAATTAAGTTTTTAACTTTCTTACTAAAACTTTTTATTTTTATTTTTATTTTGAAAAATCATGTAACATGTTCAGCAATACAAAAATACAAAAATTCAAAAATAAAAGGTCGCTCTTTCCGACAATGAGTGGGAGATCAAATATTATATATTCTTAGATACATGCATAAAAGATCGGAAAATTCCCAAAAAGTCCGAAATTTATTATAACTAGAGTAATCAATTCCCAATTTGATCCAGTTCCATCCAAGCATTAGGAATTGGGCCGGGAGAGGGAAATAACACCATTTATTATCTTAAGATGTAGTGATGGGTCTTCCATTCATGGTTACGACCAAATCCATTGTATTTGCACCCGATTGGCTAGATTATCAAGGGAATGGTCTAGATGTATGAATTGGTGAGATACGTCCTTTCTTTATGAGCTAGGAATATTACGGGCCCTTTAAGATAGAGAAAATTATTTTATGTGTTTAGATACAGTAAATATAAAATTTTTGGTGTGTGATTAGCTTCCCCTAAAAGCATTATGGATTGTTCTTTTACCATAGAGGATTGAGAAATGATTACAGGACAATCTTTAATCTATTATGAAAATCATAGTCTATTTTGAGCTATAAAAAATTAAATAAAAAATAATTATAAATTATTGTGGAATCCATTCATTCAAGAATTCGTGACTCACAACAAATTATTTTCTCACAATACTTAAAAACTATTATGTTAGTAAAGCCCAAGAGAATCGGTAATGACAATTAATAAGAGAACACAGTCAGCGCTAAGTGCTTAAATGTTTCAATTTGAGTCCCTTGTAATTCCCATTAATTATAGTAAAAAGACTCTTTCTCTGCTTGCATTTGTAAACGAACTAGCCTAGCCCAAAAGCGGTCCCGGATCATATATTATTTACACGAAAAAATGAGTTCGCATCATCGCAATTGTGCAATCTTTCTTTTTGCAATCACGTGTCGGGATATCGGCCTTTTGCGCTTCAATTATTGCCATGTACCGTTGTGGACGGGGTGACCGACGTACCCACTTCGAATTTTTAGAAGCCGAATGCTCGAGTAAGTCCGACCACCCAGTCGTCTCGGGCTCGTTTGGAGGAACTCACGTCATCGGCTTGTCCAACATTGGAAAAACGGTTTGACATTTTGGTGGCTTTAGTCGTTTGGAGCAACTCATGCTAATGATGCTGTAAAGAAATTCTTCATTGCTTAACTATAATTTATTAGAAAGAGTCAATATGAAGAAAAGTTCTAAATTGATATGTACATGATTAATTATTAATTTACTCAAAATTGATTTTTTGACCATAAAAAATCCTAAATTTATACATCAGAACAGATTTATTTTTCATTAGTTTTCGTTAAATCGGATTAATACCAACAATAACCATAAATTGATAAACTTGTGAAAAAATGGATGGTAAAAAAATCCTAAGCCGGTATCCTTATTAATTGTTATTAGGAATTTGATAATAAAATGTAATGAAAATGAACAAGACTAAATTTGTTACAGGTATATTAATTTAGGATTTTTTGTGATAATAAAATTAGTTTGAGATAAATTAGTTTCAAGTGTATTAGTTTAAGGTTTTTTGTAATATTAATCCTAATAAATATAGTAAAATATTAATACAACCCATGATGATCCAATATAGGGTAGTAAGTTATATGATCAACGATTAAAATTCATATGTTTGGAATTTGAAACATTTAAGATTTTGTATGAATTCAAATTCAATTATTAGACAGTACATATGTAATTGGTAAAACTTAGTGTTTAAAACGGAAAAATCACACCAACACTCTCTTCATTCGTAGGAATAACAAATAAAATAAGTATTCACTTGAAACTCTCTTTGGGCCAGGTTGTTTTGCACAATAGAAATTCTCCAATATATAGGTGCGATTTCTTCTAATGCATAACAAACTACTAAATGGCTTAGATTTGCATCCTCTAAAAAATTTGACACTTTAACCACATAATTTCCATTATTAACTTATGAAAATTTTGGCCTAAGGACAAAGATTCCTTCGACAACGAGCGGCGTATTACTTCACGGAAAAGTCCATAGCTTTTTGGGGCGATTCATTATTCTAAAAACATCGTTTGCTAATATATTTTTGTCGTATATCTTATACAAAATATCATAAAGAGATTTCCGATCTTTTTATGATGCGATGGTTTTCGAGTCTTGAGAGCCGGGGTCACAAAATTTGTACCAATGCACTAACTCCAATGGTGTGATTATCTGACTATAACCAGTCTAGCCTGTTAGCTGGGTTCACTCCTATTTGGAGGAGGCTCAATGAGTTACAAGCCCAAAAATGGCTTGAGTCCATATAATAAGTTATATGAGGAAATAGAGTTTCTCACTATTTATATAAAAATGTAGCCGCAAAAAAAAAAAGAAAAAAAAAGGAAATAGTAATAAGAAAAAAAGAGAAAACAGAAAATTTGGGGTTTGGGGCAATATCTGATTTACATCAAGCTGGCGTCGGAGGTCGATTCGTGATCCGATTGAGCTGAAATTTTATCAGCATGTTTGTGGCGCAATTTTATCAAATCTGAATGGTTTGATTTTCGTTTGAAGCTCCCTACATTAAGTTTTTCATGGATTGATCAAAACTTGCAATTTTGATCAGATTTATTCTTGATCTCTTGTGAAGTTTATGTGTATTGCCAAGAATTATGTTTTTGAGGTGTTTGCTGCTATGTACATCTAGTATTTGCTAGAGAAGAACAATTTTGTTGATAGTGAAGAATTTTGGGTGGACTCCGGTCCCGTGGTTTTTTATCTCCTCACATCAAGGAGGTTTTTCATGTAAAAATCATTTTGTGTTCAAGTGCTTGGTATTTATTTTATTCTACTATATCGATTCTTATTAGGTTTGCACAAGAGGTGAGATTATTTTATTCAACTGCGTTGATTTGATATTGTTCGAATTGTTATCGTTCTCCCATCAGAGTGGTATCAGAGCATCTGCTTATTGCTTGATTTTTCTGCTTTGTGTTAAACAATTGAAACGAATACAATTAGAATGGTTACATTGAATGGTTCGAATTATCATATTTGGAAAGGAAAGATGGAAGATCTTTTATATGTGAAAATTTTTTATTTGCCTGTATTTGCTGAGGAGAAACCAAAGAATAAAACTGACGTTGAATGGTCTATATTTCATCGTCAAATGTGTGGTTATATCAGGTAGTGGGTAGATGATAATGTTTTGAACCATATTATTGAGGAAACACATGTACGCAGTTTATGGGGTAAGCTCGAGCAGTTATATGCTCGAAAGACTGGGAATAATAAGTTATTTTTGATAAAACATATGATGGCTATGAGATATCATGATGGTACTCATTTGACTGATCATTTAAATTATTTTCAAGGAATTATAAATCAGTTGGCTGTGATGAGAATCGAGTTTGATGATGAAATATAAGCACTATGGTTGCTTGGTACTTTGCTGGACTCCTGGGAGACGTTTCGAACATCTTTGTCTAATTCTGCCTCAGATGGTACAATTACCATGGATTTGAGAGTAGTATTTTGAATGAAAAGATGAAAAGGAAGAGACAAGGATCATCCTCTTCACATTCTGATGCCTTGGTTGTTGAGAAAAGGGGAAGAAGTGAGTCTCGAGATCCGAGAAATAGAGATAAAAGTCGAGAAAAAAGCAGAGGTGAGTATAATAAATTTGCTAATATTGAGTGCCATTATTGTCATCAGAAGGAACATATTCAGAGGTTTTGTTGTCAATTAAAAAGGGAGAAACAAAAGGAGAAAGGTAAAGAGAAGAAAAATGATAATGATAGTGATGACAATCTTGTCGCTACACTTAAAGAAGACTTTCTCACTATTTTTTATGGTGATGTGGTGAATTTTGTATTTCATGAGATCAGTTGGGTAATTGATAATGGTGCATTCGTCCATGTTACGTCTTGTAGGGATTTTTTACATCATACATGTAAGGTGACTTTGGATCTGTGAAGATGGGATATAATGGACTAGCTCAAGCTGTAGGCATCGGTGATGTGTGCCTAGAAACCAGCAATGGCACAAGATTAGTATTGAATAATGTTAAACATATACCTGATATCCGCTTGAATTTGATTTCTATAAGCAAGTTGGATGATAAGCGGTATTGCAGCACCTTCAGTAATGGTCAATGGAAGCTCACTAAAGGTTCTCTTGTTGTGGCTAGAGGTGAAAAATATTCTTTGTTGTACATTATGCGGGCAAAGTTGTCCATAAACAAAATTAATGCAGTAGACAGTGAAGATGCAGCTAAATTATGGCATAAGAGGCTCAATCACATCAATTAGAAGGGTTTGTCAATATTAGCCAAGAAGAAACTCCTTTTAGGATTGAAAAGTTCAGCGCTAAAGAAGTGTGCTCACTGTTTAGTAGGAAAACATAACAGAGTTGCATCTAAAAGCTCCCCTCATTCAAGAAAGTCAGGTATATTGGATTTAGTGCATTATGATGTTTGTGGTCCTATGAAAACAAAATCACTTGGTGGCTCTCTTTATTTTGTTACCTTCATAGATGACTTTTCAAGGAAAATTTGAATTTTTACCTTGAAAACTAAAGATCAAGTGTTAGATGCTTTTAAGCAATTTCAAGCTTCAGTTGAGAGACAGACTGGAAATAAATTGAAATGCATCAAACTGATAATGGGGAGAGTATATTGGACATTTTGATGAATATTGCAAACAACAAGGTATTCGACATCAAAAGACATCTCCCAAGATGCCTCAGTTAAATGGCTTAGCTGAGAGAATGAACAGAACATTGGTTGAAAGGGTAAGATGCTTACTTTCACAATCAAAGCTACCTGGATCCTTTTAGGGTGAGGGTTTAAATACAGTTGTGCATGTATTAAATCTTACTTCATGCGTTCCTTTAGAGTTTGATGTTCTTAACAAAGTTTGGACAGGCAAAAATATTTCTTATGATTATTTGCGTGTCTTTGGGTGCAAAGCATTTATGCATATTCTCAAATATGAGAGATCTAAGCTTGATGTGAAAACACGACAGTGCATATTTATTGGTTATGGACATGATATGCTTAGCTACAAATTTTATGATCCACTTGAAAAGAAAATTGTAAGAAGCAGAGACGTTGTGTTTATGGAAGATCAAACAATAGAGGATATTGAGAAAGCAGAGATGATTTCAGCACCACAGGTTAGTGATAATCTAGTTGATTTGGATCTAGTTCCTCTCACAAATATTCCTATACAGGTTGATGAAGAGCAGCAGGAAGTCAATGTTCCAAATAACGCATATGTTCCCGAAGATGTTGAAATAGATAATACTATTCTTGAACTAGAAGCTCAATTAGATGTTCCACTGGATGTTCCAATTCGGAGATCCATTAGAGACCGACGACCTTCCACCAGGTATTATGAAGATGAGTATGTATTATTGATTGATGCAGGTGAACCAGAGTGCTATGCAGAAGCAATAGAAGATACGTACAAAAGCAATTGGTTTGATGCCATGCGAGATGAGATGTAGTCACTTTATGATAATCATACTTTTGAATTGGTGAAGTTATCTAAAGGTAAAAGAGCTTTGAAGAACAAGTGGGTATATAGGTTGAAGCAAGATGAACATACTTCACAACCATGGTACAAAGCTAGATTGGTTTAAGGGATTCGGTTAGAGAAAGAGTATTGATTTTGATGATATATTTTCTCTAGTAGTGAAAATGTCTTCTATCCGTGTGGTACTAGGCTTGGCAGCTAGCCTATATTTGGAAATTGAGTAAATGGATGTTAAAATAGCCTTCCTACATGGTAACTTGGAGGAAGAGATATACATGGAACAATCTGATTGTTTCAAAGTGAAAGGGAAAGAAGATTATGTGTACAAATTGAAAAAAAGTCTCTAAAGCCTAAAACAAGCACCGAGGCAGTGGTATAAGAAATTTGCGTCAGTTATAACAGAACAAAGCTATAAGAAGACTTCCTCAGATAACTATGTGTTTGTCTAAAAATTTTATGATGACGACTTTATTATTCTCTTGCTTTATGTTGATAATATGCTGATTATTGGCAGAAATGCTTCAAGAATTGAGTTATTGAAGAAACAATTGAGCAAGTCTTTTGCCATGAAAGACTTGGGCTCGGTGAAGTAGATTCTTGGCATTAGAATTACCCGAGACAGAGATGCTAAGAAGTTATTTTTGTCGCAAGAGAAATATATCGAAAAGATCCTTCAGAAATTTTGCATGGACAAGGCTAAAGTGGTTAGTACTCCTCTTGCTGCCCACTTTAAGTTAAATATGAAGCAAAGTTCTACGACTGATAAAGAGAAGAAAGATATGAAAAGTGTTCCACATGTCTCAGATGTAGGAAGCTTAATGTATGCGATGGTATGTACACGCCTAGACTTGGCACATGTAGTTGGCGTTGTTAGTCACTATTTGTCAAATCCAGGTAGAGAGCACTGGAATGCAGTGAAGTGGATTATGAGGTATCTTCGGGGAACTTCAAATTTAAAACTCAGTTTCGGGACCGGAAAACTTGAGTTAGTTGAATACACAGATTCCGACTTGACAGAAGATATTGATACTCGTAAATCTACTTCTAGTTATTTGATTTCCTTTGTGGGTGGAACTGTGTCATGGAAGTCAAGATTGCATAAATGTGTTGCATTTTCTACAACCAAAGCTGAATTTATTGCAGCGACTGAAGTTAGTAAAGAGATGCTATTGATGAAGAAGTTCTTAGAAGAACTTGGGTTCAAACAAAAGAGGTATGTGCTATTTTGTGATAATCAAAGCGCAATTCATCTTGGTAAGAATTCATCTTTTCATTCTAGATCGAAACATATTGATGTTCGATATCATTAGATAAGGGATGTTCTAGATGAAAAATTGTTGAAACTTGAGAAAATTCATATGGATCATAATGGCTCCGATATGATGATGAAAACTTTACCAAGAGAGAAGCTTGAACATTGCCGATTGATAGCAGGGATGGTGAATCCCTCCACATTGTCATGGGGGGAAATTTATTAGCTAGGTTCACTTCTATATAAAGGAGGCCCAATGAGTTGCAAGCCCAAAAAGGGCTTGAGCCCATATAATAAGTTATATGAGTAAATAAGGTTTTTCACTATTTATATAAAAAGGTAGTCTGTAAAAAAAAAAAAAAAAAGGAAACAGTAATAAGAGAAAAAGAGAAAGCAGAAAATTTGGGATTTTGGACAATATCTGATTTACATCAAACTGGCGTCAGAGGTCGATTCGTGGTCCAATTGAGCTAAATTTTGTCAGCATGTTCGTGGCGCAATTTTATCGAATCTAAACGGTTTGATTTTCGTTTGAAGCTCCATACATCAAGTTTTTCGTGGATTGATTAAAACCTGCGGTTTTGGCTAGATTTATCCTTAATCTCTTGTGAAGTTTATGTGTATTGCCAAGAATTATGTTCTTAAGGTGTTTGCTGCTATGTACCTCTAGTATTTGCTAGAGAAGAACAATTTTGTTGATAGTAAAGAATTTTGGGTGGACTCCGGTCCCATGGTTTTTTTATCTCCTCACATCGAGGAGGTTTTCCACGTAAAAATTGTCTTGTGTTTGCATGCTTGGTATTTATTTTACTTTACTATATCGATTCATATTAGGTTTGCACAAGAGGGAAGATTATTTTATTTCGCTGCGTTGATTTGATATTGTTCGAATTATTACCGTTCTCCCATCATAGCCTACATCTACAAGATGAGGACAAGACCACTATTGAAAGCAAAGGATATGGGGCTTCCACGGGGAGTACAAATATAGCACGAGAGAGCACCATCCCTTTAGTCATGGAAAGGGGCAGGCTTGATTTTGAGAGCTTGTGATGATTGGTTCTGATTTGGTCTAGTTCCACCCTAAAATTGAGAATTGGATCGGGAGGAATATATTTTGTCGGCTTTGGATATGCTCAATTATTTGGAGTCTTCTTTTTCTTCTTTTGAGACACTAGAAATTTTGTTTTAGTCACTTAAACCATCAAATCAAGAGGGTTAGTGGTAACAAGATCCAATGCGGGAGGAACCTGTACGTGTAAAGACAATGAAGGAGTGTGAATCTGTTGTGAAATCGTGGACTTGCTAGTTAGTACTTATAAATCTAATCATCCTTAGACCGTGTCTAAAAAAATCACAAACTTAAATGAGATTTGACATATTATTGTTACCAAAACAAATACTACAAACAAGTGCTTTCTGAAAGTAAACAATAATACTGCCTCTTCCATTAAAATAACATGGATAGAAAACTTCAGTAAATCCAAGGATATTAAAGGATTCAAAGCTATATACAAGCCTTTTGTATATGGCCAATCTTACTCTTTATGTGTATGATTTTCAGATGTCCGTAACATGTGTCATTAATATAAATATGTGATTGTGGTTCAAAAATATATTATGTCAATCTATCATGAGCTAAATTATTTCAAAAATAAAAGAAGAAGTAATTGTTCTTGATTTCTTGCTAAAGACTTTTTATTATGAAGAACTACGGAACATGTTCAATATATAGTTTCAAATGACCTCTTCAAAGTTCCACCATATGGATATTTGATAAATTGAGAATGCTTGATAACATTTATAATCAATTATTTTCAAAAATAAAAGGTCGCTCTTGCTGACAACGAGTGGGTGATAAAAAAAATACTTTTTTTTTCTTAGATAAACACGAATATTAAACCGTAGAACTCATGAGTTGATTTAGGCACTATTTGGTAACCATCCAAATAGTGCCTGATTCTAATTTTTTGTTTCCAGAATCAGTTTGGGACGAGAATTGCGTTTGGTAAAATTTTTGTTCATGGAATAGTTTTGGACAAGAATTGAGAATGAAAAAAAAAATGTGATTCTCCGTTTGAGAATCAAAACAATGAAAGTTTCCTTCTTCCCTTTCGTCATCCCATGACTGCCGTCCACCACCACCCACCGCTGTCCGCCCATTCGACAAGCTCACCAAGTCAGGGCTAGGTTTGATGAGCTCACTAGAGGCAAGCCCAACCACCGATGGGGCTGGGTGAGCCTCACTGGCAGCTGGGCGAGCCTCCCCCAGCCCCACTAAAGGCTAGGCCGGATTGGCCACTGGTGAGGCTCGATCGACGAGGGCCGGCCCTCGTCTGGCAAGTCGAACCGGCGACCGACCACATGAAGAAGAAGAAGAAGAATAGGAGAAAAGGGAAAAAAAAAAGGAAAAAGGAAAAAAGAAAAGAAAAAAAGTAAAAAAAAATTAAAAATTAAAAGAAATTGATTTGGAACATAATTAATGAGTACGATATCAAACGCAATTCTATTACAAAATAAAAAAAAATTTGGACAGTTACCAAACGCATTTTTTTATTCATAATCAGTTCTTAGAAACAGAATCATCGCCAAATGCGCCTTTAGTCGTTTTGCACCACTAGTTCATGCATAA
The DNA here is from genome assembly GCA_017140255.1 of Eucalyptus paniculata subsp. matutina. Taxonomy (NCBI): domain Eukaryota; kingdom Viridiplantae; phylum Streptophyta; class Magnoliopsida; order Myrtales; family Myrtaceae; genus Eucalyptus; species Eucalyptus paniculata. The sequence continues at coordinate 49,020,660 of CM029435.1, forward strand.
AATGATGACTGCCCACCACCGCTTTCAGTGGCGCAGCTGGCTCAAGCTTTCTCTCCCTCATGAAGGGAAGAAATTCGAATCCTGGAGGTGTTATTAAAAATTCTTACTTGGAGTATTATGGTGGTGGTTCTTGCAATCGTTCTCCCAAGGTTTGCTCGCCAGTTGTCGGCTTACGAGGTTCCCTAGGTTACCAAAAAAAAAAGTGATGATTGCCCACATTAGCCAACTTGACCATAAAAAGCAACTCGGTTGTCAGCTTATGAGGTTCCTTGAGTTACAAAAAAAAAAAAAAATGATGACTGCCCACATTAGCAAACTTGACCGTAAAAAGCAACCCAACCACTCTAGTCTCTTCCATCTCTGCCACGACCTCCTCCGCCGCCCTATCTCTGCCGTCGCATCCGTTACTCTCGACCGACCGAATGGACGGCTCCATCCTCCTCTACCCTTCACTTGGAAGAGTCCACCTCACCTCCATGGTGGAGCTCGGGAAGCACATCCTCGACCACCACCATTCCTTCACCATTACTATCCTCCTCCTCTCCACCCCACCTTCGGACACCCACCTCATCGACGTTGTCTCCACCACCCACCCGTCCATGACCTTCCACCACCTCCCTGCCATCTCCCTCCCCAACACCGACCACCTCTCCTCGCCTTCCGCCAACTTCATCCCCTCCACCTTCGAAATCGTCCGCCTCCACAACCCAACGCTCCATGAGAACCTCGTCTCTCTCTCCAAGTCTTCTACTGTCAAGGCCTTCGTCATCGACTTCCATTGCAACGCTGCCTTCAGTGTCTCCGCCTCCCTCAACATCCCCACTTACTACTACTTCACCTCCGGTGCGAGCGAGTTGGCCTCGTTCCTCTACATTCCTGCTCTCCAAGTGAAGTACCCCGAGAACTTCAAAGACCTCAACGTGCCCATTCAGATCCCTGGCTTTCCTCCAGTCTCACCCCGAGACATGCCCATGGCCATCAGCAATCGGAAACTTGAGGTCTATAGCTATTTCTTAAAGACGGTGGTTCAAATGGCTAAATCGACTGGTCTCATCGTGAACACATTTGACTCGTTCGAAGCCAGCTTTCTCAAGGCTTTAAGGGATGGCCTGTGCGTGCCGGACGGAGCCACTCCTCCAATAAACTGTGTCGGGCCACTGGTGGCTGCCGGTGGGGGAACCAAAGGTGGCGACGAGAGGCAAGTGTTGGAAGATATGCAGAAGATCTTTGGATACTAATTGATCCGATATTGATTTTATAGAATCAATCTAAAAATTAGATTGATTTAGATTGATCTGTATGATCTTACATTACCTTTTGAGTATAAACCTTGTAGTATAATTATTCAAATGATATACATTGACGATAGACTAAATATACACAAAAAAGAGAAATTCTCCCCAAATCTGTTCTTTGGTCTTTTTCTCTTCCTCGTCCGTACCTTGCTTTGACTTCTAACATGGTATAGAGCTACGGCTCTAAGCTCCAACTTCCGCACCAGATTGCTTTCGTTTGAACTTGCAAGACAGATCCACGTCTTGTTACGAAAGAATCAATTATTGTAAGAAGGGAGAAGAAGCGGAGATGATTTACTTACTATGAACCCAGAAAACCTACCTCCTGTTAGCACTGGAATTCCTTCCGCAGGCGATGTCACACTGACGTTGGAGACACAGGGCCACAACACCGAGATGATACCTGCAAATACCACGACACAGCAACAAATGTAGATTCAATGGCAAATGTTCCCGGCTCAAGTGAATGTGGGGCAGCCCATTCCGGGCCAACCTTACCAATGGGTACCCTATCCATAGTACGTCAGGCAAGGCCCGAATCCATCATTACCGGGGGTAATGAGTTACCAGAGCAGTGTTTAGCTTGATGGGAGTCTACCAACCGCAAGCGGGACAAACTCAGCCACCAAGACAGAACCAAGAAGCGGGTCTAGAGAAGTGGGATCGGGAACAAACCTTCACCCGGGTCTCTTCAATGCAGGGATTTGATGGGTCGGGTACAGGGACGAATGTGACACCCCGAACCCTTCGCAGGTCGTCACCAGCGCCGGTGTTACATCTCTTACCATCTCTATCTCTTGGCTAAATTAAGCCTTGCCAGATTACAGGCATTTTATTTTTTTTTAAAGCGGTCCCATGCGCGACTCATAGCGGAAGCAAAATTCACATCGTCATCTATCCCCCTTCTAACCCATGATACAAATACACACCAGCTACACATCAGGATTTTATATACGAACATCGACACTTTATTTACATATTCTTTTAGGATGGGACTCCTCCTTTCTCGGGTCAATACAAAACAAGAAAAAGTGAGGACTCTGCCATGTCCTGCCTAAAATCTCAAAAAGAAACTATCAACCCTCTACATCAAGCGCACTAGCTCCCATCAAAGGTGTCGATTATCTGCATCAAAAAGCTCGGCTCCTACTCGTCGCGTGAGTCTCACACCCAACCCGGTGCATCGGGTGGTGGCGGCGGCAAAGCATCCCTCGCATAGCACCATCTCGACGGACGTGAACAGAAATGAACTCTTGTATGACGGGGCCCCCCCCAGGCCGATATCATACATAACTAAGCATCGCACTCGGATAAACGTCAATCCGGGCACAGAGGGACAATCTAACTCCGTACACTCCACCTCAACATCAGACGGTAGACCGTAAAATACCCCACGCGAAATAGCAGGTAGCGGCATAGTGCTAATCTGAAATGTTATCCCCAAAAGGGGTAAGTACAGCCACTCAGCAGATAGGGAAATCCAATAACAACTCAGTGCACCATGCATACCATCATACAATGCAGGCATTGCTTACCTTTTTGATGTCAAGCGTATTCATGCATCATCATAGCACATATATATCATCATCATCATGGCATCTCATATGTCATTATCATCACATCATCATTAACCATGCATCACCATGCATATCACATCATCATTAGCCATGCATCACCATGCATATCACATCATCATTAGCCATGCATCACTATGCATATCACATCATCATTAGCCATGCATCACCATGCATATCACATCATATCATCATTAGCCATGCATCACCATGCATATCACATCATCATTAGCCATGCATCACCATGCATATTACATCATATCATCATTAACCATGCATCACCATGCATATCACATCATCATTAGCCATGCATCACCATGCATATTACATCATATCATCATTAACCATGCATCACCATGCATATCACATCATCATTAACCATGCATCACCATGCATATCACATCATATCATCATCATAGATCAATTTCCACTTTTATTTATCAATTGATCCCCACATTATCTTTTCTCAAATTATCAAATTCACCATCATCACCATCCCTTCGAGGCGAGAAACCTCCGACGGGGATCCCGTATCCAGCCATCTCATGGCCACCGGGCTTCCCCCCACATTCCGGGCATCTCGCATCTCAACTAGCATCACGAGGCATTCCCGGGCGAAACCTCCGACGGGGCTTCCGGCCTTTACCCTTCTAACCGGGATCTCGCACCCTAATCCCGGCATCGCGAGTCACTCCCTTCGGCGAAACCTCCGACGGGGCTTCCGGCCCCCACATTCCGGCATCCCGAAACTCCCAGGGAATCTCTGGAATTATGCCACTCGGCCACCAGATATCATCCTCCGCCACAACCTCTTACTCACATACCATTTTCCACTTTTTATCATCCTTTTCATCTTGTTATTTCATGGCATATGATTTACATACATGCATCACAATTCATGATCATTCATGCATCAATGCCATATAACAATGCATCATAATTAATGATCATACATGCATCAATGTCATATAGCAATGCATCATAATTCATGATCATTCATACATCAATGCCATATAACAATACATCATAATTAATGATCATACATGCATCAATGTCATATAGCAATGCATCATAATTCAGTAGGACTCATGGCCAATAAAATAATCCACCTTTTACTTTATTATTATTTTATTATTTTATTATTTTATTATTATATTATTTTATTATTATATTATTATATTTTCATAAATATTATATTTAATATTTATGATTTTCCAAAAATCATAATCTTCAACCAATCATTAAACAAACAATTAGAATCAAGTTTCGCATAAAATCCGTGGCTAATTTGCATTTTACATAATTTCCCAAATTTCCACAAAATACACACAACATTCGGATCATGGTCAGATTGCACAGTTTTCGAATTAATTCAATTAAAATACTCATATGACCTCCGAAAATTCCCAAATTTTACAGGATGATGGCCAACACATTTTCGTGCATTTTTAATGAAGAAATCTAAGCCAAATTATTTATATATTAATTTATATAACTCCACGAAGCTTCTGGAACCTCTACCGTTTCGTCCAGAACGTACATCACCGAAAAACTTAGGTTTGACCCATCAAATCTCTTTCGTTTCTTCTGAAATTAGAGTATGTTATATATCAATGTGTCCTTTGCAAGTTTCATGAATAGATCTAGGTTAAATAACCAAAGTATAATCCTCTTTTAAGTCCTTGAAGTCTCGGGTGTCTCGGTTCACTTCAACAGAACCATCCGTCTCAAAGATCTAACTGGTTAACTAGGCTATACTCATTTTTTTATCCTCAAATTTGATTATGTTGTAGCTCAAGGTGTTTCCTACAACTTTCAAGAAGACAACAAAGTGAGATCTCCAACCGAAATCAACATGCAACCAAGAAATCAACAAAAGGTCAGTAGGAAATTCGCAGATCTGAGGTCTCCGTATAACAAAGCTTTTGACCCCACATATCACCATCGTTTTCCATGAAATTAGAGTATGTCATACTACAAGATGTTAACTTCAACTTTCATGAAGACACCGAAGCCAAAATCGCACTACAAGTACACATGCAAGCTCGAATAAGATACTGTCTACCACCAACCGAACGGAAACAACCACATAACATGAACACATTCAACCCTCACTTCGGTATTTCGCCCAAATCACCCCTCAAACCGAACATGCAACCATCGAAACAACGTGCAAGAGAAGTAAAGGACCCCCCACTTGCCTCCAAAATGAACGAACAGCAAGCACAAGGTCGGACAATGGGCCCAATGGGCCGACTAGCTTGGCCCACCAAGCTCTAGGCTAATGGGTCCAAGGCCCATTTCGAAAATAACCCTATTTCCCCCAAACTTTTTAATTAATATTTCCAAATTTCATTTCCTTGGGATATTTTAATTATTGAAATTTAAATCCCGATTTAAATTTCCACAACACAAGCAAAATTCATCAAATTAAAAGACAAATTGGCCAAAGCATAAGCTATCACCAACCAGGCTCGGTTTTGAACCGGATGGATCCCTACCCAAACCCAAATTTTCCACCCGCGTATCCGTGTTTACCACCGACTGGGGATCCCCAGGTGTTTACCACCGCGACCATCGACTCATCGCCCGCAACTAACCGGGCTGGAAAACTACAGCAAGTGATCACAAGACTTCCGGAGGGCTCTCGCGACAAAGGATAAGGATGGTTTCCTCGACGGAACCGTACCAATCTCGTCGGACGAAAGGCTAGCAAGGCACTGGAGAAAGTGCAACCGCCTGATCCGCACTTGGATCAGCAACTGTGTCTCCCCAGACATCGCAACAAGCCTCCCACCGATGGAAGATTTGAAAACCATGTGGGACAAGATCAAAGAGATGTACGGAAAGTTAGATCGAGCAAAAAAAATTTGTCTCGCGCAGGAACTCACATATCTCAAACAAGGAAACATGTCAATCACGGCGGTGTACAACAAACTCTCATCGCTCTAGAACGAGCTCAAGGCCGCAGAGGAAAAGCTCAAGGGACCCCCAGAAACACTTAGGCAGTACGGATCGATGAAGGAGAGGGAGAAATCCACTCGATTTCTCTTGATTTTGAATGAAACTTACCTAACATTTAGATCGTAGATTTTGGCGATGATCCCGTGCCGCCCCTCAACCGGATCTTCCAGCTGGCCGTCCAAGAGGAGAGCCAGCAACTCACGACTCCGAAGCAGACATGAGGAGGTGACGCCGTAGCCCTCTCCCTTTGCGGAGAATGCCGCGGGAGAGAATTGGGGGCGAAAACCCTAGCTCGGGAGAATCGCGAGGGGCTAGGGTTCGAAATGGCTGAAAGGACCCTTAAAAGGGATGGAAGCTATGGCCAGGATCTGATCAGGCGATCCGACGGCTCAAATCTCTCAAGGAGATCTGATGGCTCCGATTTTCCCGAAGATCTGATGGTCTGCAAAGAGTTAATCTATCCATTGGATCGAACGGTGGAGATAATTCGACAATCAAGGCATCCGACGGCCAAATTTTTTCCATAAGAAATTTCAGCCAAAATTCAAAAGGGAAAGGTAAATTGTACTGTGAACACTGCAAACGTCCGCATCATACCATAGATAATTGCTGGAAATTACATGGAAAACCAAGAGAAAAAGGAAAAAGGAAAGAATACTCTGCAGCTTACTAGGTGACCGGACCTACTGGGACAAGTAGTGACCGACCCATTACTTATGGGCAATATCGGCAATTGATGCAGGCATTGCAGAAAGCAGACATTGGAAATAAAGGGGGAAGCTTCTCAGGTATATCCCACTGCTTGATAAACTCAATTTCAAAAAGGGCATGGATAATTGACTCAGGAGCAAATGATCATATCATTTGTGATATGAGTTTTTTTTTTTTTAAAGGAATAGGAAATTGGAGGCACCTATTTCTGTAGAACTTCCAAATGGAAATATTACTCATGTCACATTGACAGGGACTGTTCAATTAAGCCCCCAAATTGTCCTGCAAAATGTCCTTTATGTCCCACAATTCCAGTTCAACCTCATTTCCGCGTCCAAAGTCTACAAAGAAAACTCCTGTCAAATACTCTTTGATGTTGACACATGTTTTTTTCAGGCCATTTCGACTGGGAAACTGATGGGTTTGGGTAATATTTCTGAAGGTTTATATTTCTGGACTAGCACTTCAAGTCATCACGATTCAATTCCTTTCAATAAAATGTCATTGTGTAACGTCATCGCCAATGATAAAGATTTTATTTTGCATTCACGAATGGGACATAGTGCCTTCTTCCCATACCCTAACTATCATGTTTGCCCTCTAGCAAAACAATCTCATGCAGCTTTCCCTTCCAATGCAAAACGTTCCAATGATGTCCTTTCATTAATTCATGTGGATGTTTGGGGGCCATATCACACAGCACATCGTGACAGTTCACGATATTTTCTCACAATCGTTGATGATCACTCTCAAGCTACATGGGTATTCTTGATGCAATCAAAGGCACAAGTTCCATCTCATTTGAAGACATTCATTATCATGACTAAAAATCAGTTTGGGAAATCAATCTAGCGAATACGGACTGACAATGGGAAGGAGTTTTTTTAGTCATGAATGCAGATCACTCTTCCTGGTTCATGGAATTCTACATGAAAGCTCCTGCGTTTATACTCCACAACAGAATGGAATAGTGGAACGTAAGCATCGTCACTTGCTGGAAGTCGCATGCACCTTAAAGTTTCAGGGATCCATACCAGCAACATATTGGGGAGATTGTGTCCTTACTGCAACCTACCTCATCAACCGTATGCCTACTCGGATATTAACTGGTAAGTCACCTTTTGAGTTACTTTATGGAAAAAAAAAAAAAAAAAACCAGCAGTAGATCATCTACGAGTTTTCGGTTGTTTATGTTATGCTACAACTATGGGACCTCGAGATAAAATGGGTCCATCTGCAAGGAGGGGTATCTTTATGGGTTACCCTAACCTATAGAAGGGGTATTGCGTTTTGGATCCATCGACGGGGGAATTTTTCATGAGCAGGGATGTCATATTTCACGAAACTGTTTTTTCCATTCCAGGAGACTACAAGGGATTTGAATATCTCAAACAGCTCACATCAATCCCCAATTGAGGACAATCTATCTCCTGAATATTTTCTCGCTGCATCACCGGGGCAAGTCATCCCACCATCATTTGATCAGTCACCACAAACAGAGACATTGGAAAGCATACCCACTGCTCCATCTAATATTGAGAATGATTCTGATAATCATGTAGAAAACAATGCTGCAGAAATATCTCCTCCTCCACCACCAACGGACCATCCACGACGTTCGAAGAGAGCCACGAGACCACCAACGTGGACTAAAGATTAAGTCTGTGCCTCGCTTAATGGACCAGGTATTAACTATCCGACATCTTCTTATGTTTCCTTTGAAAGACTTTCGTCAGAACATAAATGTTGCATTAGTCGTATATCCGATGAAAAAGAACCGTTTAGTTATGATGAGGCATCCAAAGACCCACGGTGGCAAAAGGCGATGGCAGCAGAATTACAGGCGTTGGCCGATAATCAAACATGGGAGATAGTTTTTTTTTTTTTGGTAAAGGCAAACATGGGAGATAGTTAATCTTCCTAGGGGATAGGAAATCCATAGGATGCAAGTGGGTCTACAAAATAAAATATAGAGCTGATGGATCCATTGAATGATACAAAGCTCGATTGGTGGCGAAAGGGTATACACAACGAGAAGGTTTCGACTATAATGAAATTTTTTCTCCAGTTGCCAAAGATGTCACTGTTCGATCATTCTTATCCGTTGCAGCAATCCATGATAGGTCGTTACACCAAATGGACATTCACAACGCCTTTCTTCATGGTGATTTGGATGAAGAAATTTACATGGACATTCCTCAAGGCTTATGGAGACAGGGGGAGGATAAAGTATGTCGTCTCCGTAAATCCTTTTATGGGCTGAAACAGGCTTCCAGACAATGGTATGCTAAATTTGCCAATGCTCTCACCAGTGCAAACTTCAAACAATCAAAATATGATTATGCTTTTTTTACATGGACCAAAGGTACGTCATCTATCTACTTGATGATTTATGTAAAAAAATATTTGCATACCACTTTTCATATAAATGATTTGGGATCACCAAAATATTTTCTTGGGATTGAGATCGCACGATCTCACCAAGGAATTTATCTTAGTCAGAAGAAGTTTGTATTGGAGGTTATATCAGAGGCCGGTTTATCAGGGTGCAGGCCAGCTGTCATTCCAATCGAACAGAACATTAGGCTAATTACAGCAGATCATGCTAGGGGAACATCTTAGGATGATCCTATACTACAGGATCCGACGAGTTACCAGAAGCTCATTGGAAAGCTTATATACTTGACTATGACTAGGCCTGATATATCATATGCGGTGCAGAATCTGAGTCAATTCATGCACAAACCGAAAGAATCTCACATGAATGCCGCTCTGAAGGTGGTCAAGTATTTGAAGGGATGTCCAGGACTCGGAATACTTTTATCCAGAAAATGCAACATGGAAATGACAGCATATTGCGATGCGGACTATGCGACATGTCCTATGAGTCGAAGATCCATAACTGGCTTCTGTATTAAGCTTGGAGATTCTCTTCTCTCATGGAAAACCAAGAAGCAAGCAACAGTTTCTCTATCGTCAGCTGAGGCAGAGTATCGGGCCATGGCAAAAACCACATGTGAAGTTGTGTGGATATGAGGTTTGCTCAGTGACCTTGGAGTACAATTGAAAGGTCTGACAAGGTTATACTGCGACAACGAATCGGCCCTGAAACTTGCAGCGAATCCTGTAATGCACGAGAGAACCAAGCACATAAAAGTGAATTGTCATTTCACTCGGGAGAAGATTCAAGAAGGAACAATTGTGACAAGAGGGATTGAAACTGCTAAACAGCCTGCAGATGTGTTTACCAAAGCCTTGTGTCAAAGACAGCATGCATATCTATTAAGCAAACTAGGTGTCTTGGACATTTACAAGCCACCAGCTTGAGGGGGAGTGTTGGAAGATATGCAGAAGATCTTTGGATACTAATTGATCCAATCTTGATTTTATAGAATCAATCTAAAATTTAGATTGATTTAGATTGATCTATATGATATTACATTGCCTTTTGAGTATACACCTTGTAGTATAATTATTCAAATGATGTACATTGACGATAGACTGAATATACACAAAAAAGAGAAATTCTGCCCAAATATGTTCTTTTGTCTTTTTCTCTTCCTCGTCCGTACCTTGCTTAGTCCCTTGCTTCGACTTCTGACAGCAAGAGTGCTTGGTTTGGCTCGACTCGCAACCGAGCCGGAGCGTGCTGTTCCTGAGCTTTGGGAGCATGGGTGTGTTCTCGACTAGGCAGCTGAAGGAAATGGCGATGGGGTTGGAGAGGAGCGAAGTGCGGTTCTTGTGGGTGGTGCAGGTCCCACCGCCTCACGACGAGGCTCGGCGCATGTTAGCTGAGCTCAAGCCGCGCGTCGATTCGTTCCTGCCCAAAGGGTTTGTTGACAGGACAAGAGGGAGGGGGATGATAGTGGAGTCGTGGACCCCGCAGATAGAGGTGCTGAGCCACGGCTCCGTGGGCGGGTTCATGACGCACTGTGGGTGGAACTCCGTGCTTGAGGCGGTGTGCCATGGCGTGCCCATGCTGGCCTGGCCGCTCTACGCCGAGCAGAGGCTGAACAGGGCCTATTTGGTGGAGGAGATGAAGCTGGTTCTGTCCGTGACCGTGTCGGTGGAAGACGATGGGCTTGTCTCGGCGGATGAGCTGGAGCAGCGAGTGAATGAGCTGATGCGATCCGAGAAAGGGAGAGCAATAAGGGATCGAGTCCTAGCCATGCGAGACGCCGCGACTGCCGCACTGAGCGAGGGCGGTTCGTCCCTATCAGCCCTAGCTGAGTTGATCGGGTCGATGAAAGCCGGGTAGAGCGAAGTGGATTCTCCCGACCTGGTCACGAGCTCCGTGGGAGTTGGCGGTGATGTGGGCCGCGCCAGCACAGTTACGATCTCCACCTGAAGTGTTGTTTTCTTGTTGTTTTCCTGCGGGGTTTTGATGTGAAGAAGTCTTTCATAGTAAAGGATCAAATTCGAGGAAAAGAAGTTTGTGTCCCTGGGGTTTGTCTCCCATTCGTGGAGTAAATAACACCACTAGATATTTTAAGATGTAGTGATAGGTCTCCCATTCGTGGTTACGACCAGGTCCATTGTATTTGCACCCAATTGGCTAGATCCAATCGAGAATGATTTTATTAAGGGAATGGCCTTAGTGTATGAGTTGGCGAGATATGTCCTTTCTTTATGAGCTAGGAATATTATAGGCCCTTTAAGAAGGAGAATTATTTTATATTGTTACATACAGTAAATATAATTCTTTTGGTGTGTGATTAGCTTCTCCTAAAATGCATTACGGACTGTTTTTTCACCGTAGAGGATCGGTGCTGAAAATTAATATGAGAACACACTCAGCGCTAAGTGCTTAAATGTTTCAATTTGATTCCCTTGCAAGTCCTATTAATCACAGAAAAACGACTCTCTCTCTCTCTCTCTCTCTCTCTCTCTCTCTCTGTGCTTACATTTGTAAGCGAAATAGCTTAGCCAGAAAAGTGGTCCCCCATCATATATTGGTGCTCTCTGTGCTTGCATTTGTAAGCAAAGTAGCTTAGCCAGAAAAGTGGTCCTTGCATTTGTAAGCGAAATAGCTTAGCCAGAAAAGTGGTCCCCGATCATATCTCTCTCTCTCTCCGATCATATATTGGTGCTCTCTGTGCTTGAATTTGTAAGCAAAATAGCTTAGCCAGAAAAGTGGTCCCCGATCATATCTCTCTCTCTCTCTCTCTCTCTCTCTCTCTCTCTCTCTCTCTCTCTCTGTGCTTGCATTTGTAAGCGAAATAGGTTAGCCAGAAAAGTGGTCCCCGATCATATATTATTTGCATTTGTGGATTTATTAGTTTCCGTTAAAAATCAAATTAATATGAAGAAAAACCACAAACTAATAAATCTATAACAAAACAGAGGATAAAATCCTAAATTGGTACTCTTATAAATTATCATGTGCCATCCAACTTAACAATTTGATGATAAAATGTACCGAAAATGAATAAATGGTACATATGTCTAAGTGCACCAATTTAAGGTTTTTTGTATGAATGATTAAAATTTATATTTTTGGAATTTGAAAGATTCAAGATTTTGTATGAATTCAAATTCAATTATTAGACACTATATATGTAATTGGTAAAACTTAGTGTTTAAATCGGAAAAATCACCCCAACACTCTTAATACGTGGGAATAACGAATAAAATAAATAGTTACTAGAAACTCTCTTTGGGCCGGGTTGTTTTGCATAATAGAAATTTCTCCAATATATAGGCACAATTTCTTCTAATGCATGAAGAACTACTAAATGGCTTAGATGCAACTGTAAAAAATTTGGTACTTTAACCACATGAGTTCCATTATAAACTTGCAGAGATTTTGGCCTTTGGGACGAAGATACCTTCGACAATGAACCGTGTATTACTTTCCCGAAATTTCTATCGCCTTTTGAGAGACCGATTCATCATTCTAAAAACATTGTATGCCAATACATTTTTATTCTATGTCTTACACAAAATATCCTAAATAGATTTTGACCTTTTATGATGCGAGTATCATCGAATCTCGAGAATCGGGGACACGGAATTTGTAAAAATGCACTGACTTCAGTGGTGTGATATAATCAGTCTAGTTTACATCTGCGAGACGGGGACAAGACTACTATTGAAAGCAATGGACGTGGGGCTTCCATGGGGAGTATGAATATACCAACGAGAGAGCACCATTCGTTTAGTCATGGAAAGGGGCAGGCTCGATTTTGAGAGCTAACCTAGCTAATGCATCAATCAAGTATCGGTAAACAGACAACCTCCTCCACGAGAATAGTGCGATGAGCATCTAGAGGGACAAGTGAGATGCCGTACAATACGAAGAGGAGGATGAAGTCTATTTCGTAGCTTTTGACTAGTTTGTTAGAGCATAATCAATGAAGTACTAGAGGTGATCCTGAAAGTAGGACCTAAAGTATCTCTGGAGCTTGGCCCTAATAAGCGTTTAGATCGAAATCTCCAGGCCGATCTTTCCCATGTAACGATATTACCCAGACCTTTCTAACGTCTTTTGAGCCCGAGCAGGATGCCCATCTATCATCTCTACTTAGTGATGTGTCCTCGGATATTACTGTTGCGGTAATAAGCACCTCTCAGATATTTTTTTTAAAAATATATTTTTCTATTACATGATGGTCAATTCAATTCTATACATTTCAAACTTGTCGATCTAGTTTTAAACATTTTGTTAATTTGCCTTTAGCCATTTTGATCAATTTTAATCAAGAATGGCTGACATGGAAGCCGTCCCCACTCCTCATGCATATGGACAAACTTAAATTACGTTTGGTTGTTTCCTTCTTGCTTTGTGAGTTTCAATGGGGTTTCTTCCGAAAGCAACATTCATACCACAGCTCAACATGCTGCGAACAAGATAACCTAAAAAATTTCAGATGAGCCGACGTCATTTCGAGTGCATGGAATGGCCATAAATTAATATATACACGCATGGTCCCGCCGGATGGTCTTTCTCCGTTCGATAGTTGCGAGAAAGAGCAGGAAATCTATCGACTACCGGTCAACCTTGTCGGACTCTGGCCAGCCGACATTCAAGACGGTGAAAAGCTTCTCTACGCATTAGGGTTAAGGTCATGCTTTCAGGCTTCGCTTTTTAACGGTCTGGATGTATCGGACAAACGACGGCATTAATTTGTTTTAGTCACTCAAGCAATTACTTAAGCGAGTGAGTGGCAGCAAGACTCTGACGTGGAGGGAAAGTGACTCATATGTCGTGAAATCGTGGACTTTGCTCCTAGCTTTGCCACTTTGTAAATCTAATGATCAACCATAGATTATACATTAAAAGAAATAAAGAAACTGAAATGAGTTTTTGAGATCATATTGGTGCAAGAAGAGAAACTGTGAATAGTAACCTATTTGTCTCCCATTGATACAGCATGGATGTGTCGCCAATATAAAGATACCAAATTGTTCAAAACTATATGTAAGTTATCGTGTGTAGGTGAATGTAATGCTTCGTATGAGCAGCCTTACTTCTAATGTATACTTTTCCGGAAAAGTTTGTAACTCGTGTTATTATTCTAAATATTCGATATAGTTCAAAGATAATACATTGACTAAATATCAATCAAGAATTGGACTTATTTTGTATGAGATAAACGAGTTGGATAACAGCTCCGTAAGTCTCACAAGAGTGATAGAGACGCATCAACCACCTATTTAAAGCCGTAAGTTGGGTCACTTCTTTCACCGGTTACCACCTTCCTGGATTGGCGCAAAAACTTGAGGAAAAAAATACAGATTTAAATTATTTCTGCCATGTTGGCAACTAAATTATTGCCATCATAATTACTCATTTATCACATGAAAAATTAGGGATCAATCCAGATCCATAAACTAAAGTATCATTAGCATAATTTACATTTGCATTACAGATATTATGAACATTTAACGGGTTCCCATGAATTGCATTTTAATTGGTGTGCTTATAAAAATGCATAATGAGTTTAAGCAGGGAGGTCCTAAACCATATTCAATTCTCAAGACTAAGCCCATAAAGTGAAGAGTCTAGCCAAGCCCCAATTTCCTTCATGATGGTTGAAAACCTTGAGGTTGCGTTTGACAATAAAGATAAAATTCGAAATAAGATAAAATTTATCATATCCTGCATTTAATGTCTGTTCAAGGCAAGATAAAGTTATATATGAGAAATATAGACCTAGGGGTGATTAGGTTTAGGGTGGGTAGATTCTAGACCCAAACCATGTACCCAACCATGTTTGCATTGAATCCTATTTTAGAACCACCGTGTTTTTCCAATCCCATTCCAAGGTCAACCCCATTTCCACTAGAACCTATTTTGCAACCGCTCGATAATCTATACAACTTTGAATTTCACATTAATACGCGTGAAAGTAACATAATCCTCCTCATTTGTACTGAAATATTAAACACATATAATCAATAAGTATATGAACTAAATGAAATTTTGACTATCATAAACAAACATCATAAGGCAAAGAAATCCTATGTGATGGACAATGTCACCATGAGCCGGCGAGGAAGAGGAATGACAAAGGAGGAGCATCGTGGAAAAGGAAAAACACATTTCTAAGATTAGAAATCAAGAGAAAGAAAGACAGGGTTTTGGACTTTTGGGCTTACAAAACCGGTTCCCAAAACCAGTCAATTCAATCCGGTTCTCGAGTGGGTATTCACTTTGGATCGGTTCCCAGACTGATTTCAATGGGAAGTGGCTCTTGGACCTATAATATTATGTGAATATATTTGACTTTATTATTGTAATCACCAAACAGTTGATAAGATATAATAGAATCTCATGAATTTCATATCATATTATATCCAGTCTTATCCTAGTAAAAATTTTGGTTGGCACAATTGCAAGATTTAGGATCAAATTGGCAAATTGTCAAAGTTTTAGGACTAAATTGACAAAATTGAAAAGTTTAAGACTAAATCGGTCTCTACACAATAGGTTTAGGACTTTTTGAATAATTTGGCCCAAAGTTTGTAGAATCCTTATTTCATTGGATGATAAGGAAGCCTTGCCTTTGTTTGCTTGGTGCATCCACGTTCTTTCATCTCTATAACTGATTTATTTAACATTTCTAATTATTAGGTGTTACATAACTATTTGTACACTCGTATGATCTCCCCTCACACATTAGTGATTTATGATTAAAATTGACAAAGACTACTTGCAAAATATTTTCAAAATAATGAGAAAAAGCAATGAAAGGGTGTTAGATTAATAATTAAGTCCTCATATCCATGAATTTCTAGTTCACTGAATTAAATGAACTTCTGCATCTTACTTAGATGTCAAATTGACCCATAAATGATTGGTAGCAACTCCAAACTAAATTGAATGACATTTTTAATTAAAGAGGGGGAGATGAAATATCATATCAAGACAATAAGTCATCAAGAGTCGTGGAGCCGTTTTGCACCAATAGTTCACGGAACATATCGTGGCTCCTTGGGGTTGTTAAACAGCATTCCACCCACTCAAAGACAACCTCTCTAGTCCGCCACCACCGCCTCCTCCTCCTCCGCCGGATCTCCGCCGCTCATCCCTCACTCTCGACCCACCAAAATGGACGGCTCCATCGTCCTCTACCCTTCTCCTGGAAGAGGTCACCTCGCCTCCATGGTAGAGCTCGCGAAGCACATCCTTTGCCACCACCCTTCCTTCTCCGTCACCGTCCTCCTCCTCTCCACCCCACCTCCGGACACCCATTTCATCGCCGCCATCTCCGCCTCCCACCCTTCAATCACCTTCCACCATCTTCCCGCCATCTCCGTCCCCAACTCCGACCACCTCTCCTCTTCCTCTCCCGCCAACTTCATCTACTCCACCTTCGAAATCGTCAGCCTTCTAAACCCGACGCTCCACCAGACTCTCGGCTCTCTCTCCAGGTCCTCCGCCATCAAAGCGTTTGTCATCGACTTCTTTTGCAACGCTGCCTTCGGCGTCTCCGCCTCCCTCAACATCCCGACGTACTACTACTACACCTCTGGCGCGAGCGGGTTGGCTTTATTTCTCTACATTCCCGCTCTCCACAAGAAGTACCCCGAGGGCTTCAAAGACCTCAATGTGCCCATTCAGGTCCCTGGCTTCCCCCCAGTCTCACCCCGAGACATGCCCATGGTCATCAGCGACCGGAGCCTCAGGGTCTACAGCCATTTTTTGGACACGGCGATTCAGATGGCTAACTCAGCCGGCATCATCGTCAACACGTTCGACTCGTTCCAAGCCAGCGCCCTCAAGGCTCTGAGGGACGGCCTCTGCGTGCCGGATGGAGCCACTCCTCCGACATACTGTGTCGGGCCACTGGTGGCGTCCGGTGGAGGAATCGAAGGCGGTAGCGAGAGGCACGAGTGCTTGGGCTGGCTCGACTCACAGCCGTCCCGAAGTGTGCTGTTCCTGAGCTTCGGGAGCCGAGCGCCAAGTCGTTCCTGCCCGAAGGGTTTGTGGATAGGACGAGAGGGAGGGGGATGATAGTGGAGTTGTGGGCCCCACAGGTGGAGGTGCTGAGCCACGGCTCGGTGGGCGGGTTCGTGACTCACTGTGGGTGGAACTCGATTCTAGAGGCGGTGTGCCACGGCGTGCCCATGCTAGCCTGGCCTCTCTACGCGGAGCAGAGGTTGAATAGGGTCTACTTGGTGGAGGAGATGAAGCTGGCTCTGTCCGTCACCGAGTCAGAGGAAGAGGATGGGCTTGTCTCGGCGGATGAGCTGGAGGAGCGAGTGAATGAGCTGATGCGATCGGAGAAAGGGAGAGCAGTAAGGGATCGAGTCCTGGCCATGCGAGAAGCCGGGACCGCCGCGCTGAGCAAGGGCGGGTCTTCCCTATCGGCCCTAGCCAAGTTGATCGGGTCGATCAAGACCGGGTTGAGCGAGGTGGATGTTCACGACCTGGTGACGAGCTCCGTGGGAGTTGGCGGTGATGTGGGCGGCGCCAGCACAGTTACGATCTCCACTTGAAGTATCGTTTTCTTGTGGTTTTAGGATTTCTGAAATAAAGAAATAATTCGAGGGCAAAGAAGCTTGTGCATGTGGGTTGGTCTCCCGTTCGTGGATATACAGCAATCTCTAGAATTTAAATCGGAAGGATCACTGATGGATTTTCGATCTTTAGTAAAGTCAATCTTTTGTTGTCTTCTGGAATTTTTTTCTCTGGTGTTAGCGAGTGTACCGTGCAATGTTTAAGTGCCATTCACCGGGAGTACATGCAACACATATATATCCGGACAGCAAGTCTTCGTTCCGTCGAAGTATCTCAATAATTATTTTCTTGTGGCTTGAGAATAAGCAGTCAAATTTTTGAAACGTGAATACTGGACTACTCTCCGCTTGTATTTGGGAAATTGTCCAAATAGTCCTACACCTATTGTACTTTTATCAATTCAATCCTAAACTTTTCAATTTTATCAATTCAATCCTAAATCGTTTCATTTATTGCTAATCAGTCCCTTCAGCTAATTTTTTCCTCCTTCAAGCCTCGACAACGACACTATCATTTTGTCAATCGCATGACCTGACGCATTGAAACGCATGCTATATTTAAAATTCATCAATCTTGTCCGATAACATGCTACTTCAAAGCAATCAAAAATAAAAAAAAATCAATCAATCATAAAGTTCACTCCCGAGACTATGTTAGTATCCAAACCTATTTGACTACTTTATTAATGCAATGAGATAATATAAGATATAGCCTAAGGCTTTATAATCTCACTATCTTGCATTAAAATTATTTAATAGAATTAAATACCCACATAGAATCACCTTATACCTACCTTGATTAGGACTACGGCCTAAGACACCAAGGGGCACGATTGACGAAGCAATGTTGGTGATGAAATATTAGAATATTGAAATCTATGAGATTTGATGGGATTATTACCAACTGTTCTAAAAACTTAAGCTATGTATGGTTTATTATTTAAATATTCTAACACTACTCCTTACACTTAATTTGATCTTTTTGTCTAATACTAAACGTGGAGATTTTGATTGTGGAGGTAAATGGGCCCAGAGAGATTTGAACTTAGAACCTCCAACTTTAATATCATGTGAGATTTTGGTAAAACCATAGCTAAATTTTTTTAAAATTTAAACTGTTAGATAAATGTATGGTTTATTATTTAAATATTCTAATAAAATCAATTGTTGTTGGATGTTATTTGGTGCTTATAATTTGTACCTGGCACAAGCTCTAACATTGATAAAGACTACTTTTTTGTTGATAATTCGAGGAAAGGATTTGGTTTTATTTGCTTTTGTTGAGGTATTATTGTGTGTGAACGTTAACCAAGCGCATGTTTAAGGTGCTAATGGAATAATATTTCAATGGAGTGGTTTTAAAAAATCGAAACTTGTCTGTAATTCTGTTGTTGTCTGGACAAGGGATTTCTTCTTTCTTTGTGACTTCCTTGTGGTTTTTGGCATTTCTCCATGACTGTTTCAAGGAAGGGGCAGTACGTCTGAGCTTCAATTGCCCTAGAGGATGCTCTCAATTGAACCTAGAGAGGAAGGAAACAGACCGCGAAATGTGTTGGTGGGTGTTTGGAATGGCTGTAAATGTTTTAGGTGTTGTAGCTTCAGAGCTCGGTCGTCCTGTGCATGGCTGCAGTTGTGGCCACGGAGCAGGGATTGAAGGAATAGACGTCAAACTCTCCAATCTCTCCTGCTGATCGCTTTGCCCTGCAGCAATGCACTTTCTTTTTTATGCTCAGGGTCATGATCAATTCCACTGTAATTGCATGCATCCGCATCAGTCAGTCAATTCATGTAGACTTTATTGTCCTAGCCGACAAAAGACGAGGAGTACTTAATTCGTATTTTTCCTGAGGTTATCGCTCATGATTAGATGCACTAAATATGAATACTTTCTTGATTAATGACGAATTTTTCTTCCATAGTAGAGAAACGGTGCCAACCATAAGGATGGGAACATTAAAATTAAATGTTACATTAATCTACAAAATATATGCATGATTTATTCTTTAATCGTAATTATTGCTATTAAGCATTTGGATAGAAGAGAATTTCAATTCAGTTCCGTTGCATTTCTCACATTTGTAAGCAAAATAGCCCCAATCACATAACCAGCCAACCTCGATTGTTAATATAGTTAAACCAAAAGGTGTAGAGAGATTTCATGCAGGCAATAATGATGATGATAGAGATTGTGGTTTTACAACGTTGATGAGTGCCGGGTGTGGCCGACGAAGGATACCTAGAAATGATCTCTTCAATAACTCAAGGTAATCTTTGGTTTCGTAGGGCTCACTCCCGAAGGATCAAAATCTAGATGCGTATGTATTCTTTACCAACTCTTGGGTTGGATGTTTGTCCCCGTGGAAGGGACGAAGATCTGCCGTCACCGGCTAAATCCAGCTTCCCTATATTCAAGAGCTTTCAATGAATCCTTGGATACTGCAAAAGTTTCAATGATTTGAAGTTTTGTGATTCCAAGTTAATCGATTCTCGACCATCGAATCCTCCGAATTTGTTGAAATTCCGGGACTTCAATCTGACTACTGTTGAGAGTAATGGATGTGGGGCATCCACGTGAGTACAAATATAGCAACGAGACTTCACCATTTCTTTGGCCATGCAAAGGGATCGGCTCGAGATGATCCGGAAGATCAGGTCTAAAGTATTGACCAAGTTTAGTCATAACACAAATTTTACAGATAAACATTTGGGTCCGAATTTATTAAGATACACATGTAAGTTATATTAGAAATATTTGGAATTGGAGAATAGATGCGAGAATTCTTTAATAGCTTTTCCCCTTCTTTTTCTTTTCTTTATTTACCATCGCCAAGTATAGGCAAGGGTATCATGGCTCACTTGAAGGACTCACTGGCCACTAGGCAAGGGCTCATGGCCCCTTGCATGCCCTCACTAGATTTGGGCTAGGTGAGGGATGACGAGGGCATCTTAGCCCTTGCCTGTGGTCTACCACCAAAGTAGCAGACTGATGGAGGAAAATAAGAAAAAAGAAAATATTAAGGAAAAAAATTGAAAGTTATTAAAAAATTATAAATATTGTCGACATCAATAGTAGTCATCATGCCACATAGAACTATTGCCAATTATGTTAGTAATTTTCATTGTCAAAACTAGTCGGAAGGATTATATTGACATATCATCAAAATATTTAAGATTGAACCGGTTCAATTGAAGATTTAGAACTAACTTGCCATCCAAACAAAAGATTTACATCTCTTTTGATAATTTTCCCAACTTTATTGGGTACCCAAAGACAAGACCCCACTCCTCAAGCACATGATCGTCTTCAAACATGTTCGGTTGTTTCCCATCGCCTTCGTAAATTACAATCTAATTTCTCCTGAAAGTAACATCATTCCCCAGTTCACACCGGACCGCGATCCTTTATCTCTTGTTCTGAATAAAATAACCAATATAAAAATGGAATGGGCCGATGCTGCGTTGAATTCACGGAATCTCCCTAATAGATCCAACGGGAAAATTAGTGACATTAAAATACAGAGACATCTTTGTTTTCTTGCTTTTGGCTATTTCGCGGACGCCTCATTTAGGCATTTCCTACTGTTATGGTGATTGCGATGAGATTGTTGTTTGCTTTACAAATAATAAAGTCGTGAGAAAGAGCTGGTATTCTGTCGCCTATCTGTCAACTTCGGGGGGAAAGTTGAAGTAAGTTGGGAGGAAAGGTAGCTTTAGAAATACTTTCCCGAGCAAAAAAGAAGGCATGGAGTGAATCTTGTAGGACTCGACCAATAAGCAGCCACACTCTTCATATTAGGGTTCCGGTCTTGAAATTCGATTTGCCCATCGTAAATTTCCATTATTCTACTAATGTGCAACTCAATTTTCCCAGTGGCATGAAACTTTTCAGAACAAGCAGTCGCGTTATCTAGCTTTTAACACATGACAGATGTTAAGCCCATTTGGAAAATTTCAAGAGTTTTCCATCTGAATTAAAATAATCAAGTGCAATGGTTGGAGAGAATGTTAGGTAAATTCGGTGCAAGATGGATAGTTAGGTCTGACTATTGAGGTTTCGGCTTTACATATTGTCCATTCAGCTACGGTCTGGGCCACCACGCCGCCCGCGCTGCCCGCGCCGCCTCGTCCCCACCACCCCTCCAAAAAACCAAATCCAATACAGTGATGCAGCTACATGATCCGAAGAAAACTAATAATTTCCATTCAATGCATATCAGCATGAAGCTAGATCTCTATCAAAGGCCACGGCGCGTGAAGGATATATTACGAAATAATTGTGGATTCACTCCGTCACTTTGATAATGAAATCCATCGTTTTACGTGGTCTTTATTAAATAAGTTTAGTTTGTTTGATGTTTGGACTACGCTTGTTCAGAGAGATATCTCCGAATTTCGTGGCATACTTTATCACTTTGCATATTTCTTAAGCACCTTCGTCTTTTGGGTTAGTTTAATTCAATGCATGATCCACTTTTGTAATTCTGGATAAGTTTCACCACTTGTACGACATAATCCTGGTGTGTGATAATAAGAAATCACAAAATGTCACTTTTAAGTTTGATTTTATTTTATTAAAAAAAAAGACTCTAGCCATTCATAGCTTTAGCGCCTCAAATTTGAGTTTACATACCAATGATGTAACATATTTAATCTAAGATCCTAAGGATTCAATTTAGCTCTTGGGCTAGTTGAGTTTGCCATTGTTAGAGAGCTTGAATTAGGCTTGTCGATTTTACAATCCCATAAAGATGTAATCTAAAATAAGGTTTACAATGGATAACATTCACCTTACTTTGATCTTATGTTTGCTCAACTAAAATAAGATGAGACTAACATGATATTTCTACGGCTATATAATAGATAAGAAAATAATTTATCCAAAAAATTGATTATTTTTTTGGTCGAACAGAAAAATAATAATCAATTTAGAAGAGAGGAAAATAGCAAAATACAAATTGCTAAGCTCCAAACCCAACTCACCTACCCACGAGCACGCTCTTTCCAGCATAGTGGACCTAATAGCCATTTTTCGTGGTCCACGTGACCACTTGCCCGTTATCCATCAACGACGTGTCGTTCGCAACCCTAAAGCAGCAGACCTCGATCCTATGATGAGAGATCTTTAGGTGGATAGTTCGGTCCACATGAGATGATTATAGCTCTCGGAGTAATTGGTGGACATGCGACCCAAAACTACAATAATACATATATATATATATAGCGACAGTTTTGATTTAATAGTGTTACTATAAAGTGCTGTAATTATATATTATTTTTATATATTATGAAACTGTAGTGCATTAGAGTCGAATGAGACGATTTCCGTCGAGGCTAAGTTTTTCTCCACAAGGGTACAGTTTTGGCCTGCAAAATGACCACCCGAAAGTGGAGATACAAGTATAATTCAAGAAAAGATTCAAACATTTCTCGTCCGTCCTTTGGACATTTATTAATTTAGAAGAGACAGATCAAGCACGTGCGACTGTGTTCGTTGTACATCAGTTTCGCCCCCATTGAATACTGCAAAAGACCAAAAAGACGATAATAGAAAAGATTCATCGACGGACGAACGACGCAAACGACGAAGACGAGCCACAAAGTCCGGCGCGTTTCACTCGCGCTTCCACGAATCGACGAGTCCGGCCAGCGCCGACCGAGACGACCCGCCGGGGCTTAGCGCGGCCTTTGCTTCTTCCTTCATGACCAGCGCTCGCTCTCTCACCATCTTGCCCTCCTCACTCTCCATCAACTCTCTGACTCGCTTCTCCACCTCCTCCGAACTCACCCACCCGTCCTCTGACTCGTCCACCGGCAGCGCGATTTTCGTCTCCTGCACCAGCAGCACCCTGTTGTGCCCCTGCTCCGCGTAAAGCGGCCACGCCAGCATCGGCACGCCAGCGCACACCGCCTCGAGCACCGAGTTCCACCCGCAGTGAGTCACGAACCCGCCCACCGAGGGGTGGCTCAGCACCGCCACCTGCGGGGCCCATTTCTTGACCACGAGCCCCCTGTCTTTGGTACGTTCCAGAAAGCCCTCCGGAAGCAGCGACCCCAAGTCCAGGTCGGGCACTTCTGACGTGGCGGCCTTCTGGTTCTTGTCCTTTGTCGGGCTCCGGACCACCCACAAGAACCGCTGACCGCTCCTCTCCAGCCCCGTCGCTATTTCCTTCAGCTGTTCCACCGAGAACACGCCCAAGCTCCCGAAACACAGGAACACGACGCTCCCTCTCGGTTGCGAGTCCAGCCATGTCAGAGACTCTGGTGATCTGCCGTCGTCGCCTCCCATGCTAGAGATCAGCGGCCCGATGCAGTAAAGCGGCGGAGTGGGCCCGCCGGGCACACACTCGCCGTCCCTGATGGCTCCTATGGTTCTTGGCTCGAGCTTCTCGAAGGTGTTGACTAAGATTCCGGCCGAGGTCTGCATCTTCAGGGACGAATCCAAGAAGCCCTTGTAGGCATCGTCATAGCGATCCTGCAACGGCTTCGCAACATCGGAAGGCCGTATCGGCGGTGTACCGGGGACATCTATGGGGGCGTCAAAGTCTTTAACGCTTATGGTGAACTTGTCGTGAAGAGTTGGTAGGTGAAGGAAGAAATTGAGGAAAGAGGCGCCCGAAGTGAAGAAATAGTAGCAGGGGATGTTGAACTCGCGCGCGACGGTGACGGCGGCGGCGCAGAAGAAGTCGATGACGAGGCCGTGAACGACGTGGTCTGTGGAGATAGAGGTGAGGGTGCGGTGGACGTTGGGGTTGTTGAGGCGGAGGAGCTCGAAGGCGAGGGTCTCGTGGTGGGGGGAGGTGGTGGAGAAGTCCGGGGGGAGGGTGGTCGCAGGGGAGAAGTGGAAGGCGATGGAAGGGACGGCGGCGGAGACGGAGGCGATGTAGGCGGTGGTGGGGCCGGCGTCATAAGCTTGGTTGGTGATGAGGATGTGGATGGAGAGGGAAGGGCGGTGGGTGAGGAGGAGTTTGCCGAGCTCCACCGTGGAGATTAGGTGGCCGATGGCCGGCGATGGATACAGCACGATCGCTTCTTTCATTGCTTGGGCTTGTTGATGTTCTTTTCACACGAATTTGAAGCTCTCTGAGGCCGACGGTGTGGGGAGATTGATCTGTTCCATACTCATGACATCGAGGGGGAATCGTACAGTATGGTCCCTCGTAATTCTAAATTTCCAATGCTGTCGGCTGCGTGACGAAATGGCTGACGCAATTTTTTTTTGTGAGGTCAAAGTATGGTATGGGCCCAATATTGTTCGGATCTAGAACGTGGAAAATGGCGGCCCAAGGAAATATGACTGTTGAAAGCCAGTTTGATATATGTATCAGGTTCAATGAATATTTTGGTCTATAGATCATGTGGACTAGGCTCATTCCAAACACTGGCGACGTGGTCCTATAGTAAGACCCATATATATTTAATTGTTAAAATGATATAGAGAAATGATAGCGACAGTATTTAATAGTCTATTTGAACCATAAAAAAATTAATGAGAAATAATTATAAATTATTATGAGCTACACATTTTAAAGAATTTATAGTTCAAAATATGCCGTTACTCTAACAATAACGCAAAAACTATTATGCTAATAAAACCTGATAATATATGATCCTGTGATTTATAGATTACATATGGAATAGCTTCTCGTTAGTTTAGTCTAGCATTTCATTCGAATCTTTTGTAAATTTGGTCATTTCGTCATCATATTTTGAGTGCTATGTTAACGACATTAAGATCTTTTACCTTTTCTTATTTTAAATGATTTGATAAAATTGTAATGATTGTTTAAACTAGTGAGACTCCTCACGATTTTAGAAAGGACATTTTAAAAGCATTGATTGTATTGTGTCAACCAATCTCCATTCTTTAGATGGATGGTGGGGTTGATTCTTGATCGAATGAGGGTGACAAAGAATAGCTGAGCTCATACAACTTCTTTTTGAAAAAAAGAAAGAAAAAGAATCGATGTTTTTGCAATTCCAACACGACAATGCGGTAGATCTCTAATCGTGACCATAATTGTAAAAGCTTGCCCCGAGGGACACAACTTCACCGACCGGGCGAAAGTAGCATTAGGACATCATTAGAGGAAAGACGAGCGATGCATAATCTTTCTTCCCTTGGGGCACTCAGCTTCCCATGGGGAGCGGGAGAGCTGTAAATTGTTGGAAGTGGAATTGCCGCTTCTAACTTAGAACCTGGCTACCGAGAAAATACTATGTAATCGGCTTATTTGACAGCTCAATTCATACTGGGCCAAGCGTGGAAAATCAGGAGTTTTTTCTTTCGATTTATCGATTATACGAACATGTAGATTACATAAACATTGCACCTACTCTCGCCCAAAGGCTGAAATTTCAAATAGTGATTTTAGACATTTGAAAATGCACCGAGTCAATTTAAGAGGTAAAGAACAGGCAAAAGTGCATCCAAACACCATGTGCTTCTTTTCCTTTTCCTTTGTTCCCCTTTCTATTTTGGTTAAACTAGTTGTGCTCCAATTTGTGTATTCCTTTCGATTTCATAGTGTTCGATGTGCGGTCTTTGAATCAAATTGCATCTCTTTAGAATATATATATTAACCAACGCACGCAGTAGTTAGAAAAAGAAAATGATAGAGGATTGTTTATGAAGGGTGTGGTAAAAAAATCAATCATAGTGCTGCCAGATACAAGTTTATATATACGTCAATAATGATGATGAGGATGATGATTATGCGATGGAATGTGTAATTTGTGACGCAATTCCCACATATATATATCAATAATGGCACCTCATTTCTAAGGATGCTTTTGAATTACTTTTTCACCATTCTAGTAGTCAATTGGGGAAAATTGTCAAAAAGTCCTAAATTTATACACTTTTGTCAATTCGGCTATAAATCTTTCAATTTTGCCAATTTAATTCTAAACATTTTTACATTTTCCCAATTGAGTACATCCAACTAATTTTGACTAAAAATTATTAACATGACCAGTCGGCGCTAATGTGGTAGTTCTTAATAATATTTTTAATTTTTAATTTTTGCTTCTTTTTTTTTTACTTTTCTCCTTTTTTTTTGGGGGGGGGGGGGGAGGGTTTGGCATTAGGGTGGGCAAGGTTATTAGCCAACCCTAGCCAAAGTCGAGGGCCAACGACCCTCGCCAGCCATAGGCATGGGTCAGTTAACCCTTATCGGCATTAGGCGAGGGCCGCGGTCACCCTCACTAGATTTGGCCAGGTAAGGATAGCAACCTTACTTGAGGCCCTCACTTGGGGTTGGCGAGGGTCCAGTAGACAAAGTCAAAATGCTTGATCCTTTTCCCCATGGTCAGTCCTAAAAAAAAAAAGAAAAAACAGAGAGAGACAAGTAAAAAAATAAAAATAAAAATAAAAATTATATATATATTATAAAGCACCACGTTAGCGTCGCTAGTCACATGGCAATTTCCGATCAAAATTGGTTACATTGACTCAATTGGTTAAAAGTAAAAATACTTAAAACTGAATTAGCAAAAATGCAATAACTTTCTAGACAATTTTCTGTAGTTAGTCACCATGGACCAAAATCGTTTCTAGTTAAGAGGCCAATTTCGTCATTTTAGATTCTGTAAAATTTCATTATCATGCAAACAATTTTGTTTACTAAAAATAGCTATTCTTATTTAAGCTTTGAGATTAAATTTCCTCATTTAAGATTATGCCAAATTTCACAATCAAGAAGAACCTTTTTCTCATCCAAAGCAATCGTGGATTTTTCAGTCACCTCGCTCGAAAAAAATTATTGGCTTGCCCACTGGAGCGATGGATGTACACGTAAGCGATTTTAAGACTTGCATGCACACACGGTTCGACAACAACAATGTTAATGCTGGAATTATTTATTATTTTGGACAAGTCCTACTGCTTGCGCGACAAAAGCCTGGTGTATCTATATAAGAGATCGCAAGGGGAAGCTTTAAGTCCGATCCTATTTTATTTAAAGATAAGCTCTATTCATCCAAAATTTTAACGCCTTGAACTCGAGTTTACATAGCAATGTGATCTAGGATGCCAAGGATTCAATTAAGCTCGTGGGTTAGTTGATTTCACTATCGCTAGAAAGCTTGAATTCGCCTTGTTGGTTCTACAACCCCTAAAGACTGAATAGAGCTCTTGACTAGCACAACTTAAATAAAGTGTATGATGTGTAATGTTCCCCAGTTAAATGTTCCGTCCTGTCTCAAAAATTAAAAGACCCAAAAGGAGTACAATCGAGCCAAATTACTAAGAAACTAATAATTCATGGTGAATGTACTGTATATCAAAAGCTATATATCATATATAAATATATAATTATAAATATATATATTATATATATATATATATATATATATATATATATATTCTGATTCGATATTGACTTTTCAGGAAAAGAATAGCCAATTACCCCCATCCAGAGCTCCGAACCCACCTCGGACTGCCATTTCTAAAGGCGCAGTGGACTTGCTGGACGTGGCTTGAAACGACGTGTCGTTTTCTTCCAAATAGACTCTTGGGAGAAGCCGCCACTGCCACGTCTTGTTTTTTGGTTAGGACAATTGTTATATGAAAAAAAAAAACCAAAAATGGAGATGGATAATGCAAAACAGAGAATACTTTTGCAGGTTCAATTCAAGAAAAAATTTTCCGAAGAAAAAAAATTCAGGAGATATTTTATTTCATTCAGAAAATAAGGATCTTGTTTCCAAGGGGAGAATCAAAGCACATGCCCGAGGGCCTAGGCCACCGGAGAAAATTCGAATATGCTCCTCCTGTTTACGCTTCCAAAGAAACAAAAACATAAAAAGCACATGCCACATTGTCCGTAACCTAAACGACGAAACGTACGTCAGTTGGCCTCCCTCGAATAATGCAAACCCAAAAGACGACAAAAAAGGTTCAACAAACGGATGGCTGACCGAGACGACCTGCAAAATCCAGAGCATTTCACTCGAGCTTCCACGACTCAGTGAGTCCGGCCAACGCAGACCGAGACGACCCGCCGGGGCTCATAGCAGCCTTAGCTTCTTCCTTCATGGCAAGCACCCGCTCCTTTACTATCTTTCCCTCTTTAGTCCCCAATAACTCTCTGACTCGCTTCTCCACCTCCTTGGAACTCACCGACCCGTCCGCTGACTCGTCCACCGGAAGGGCGATCCTCATTTCCTGTACCAGCAGCACCCTGTTGTGCCGCTGCTCAGCGTAGAGCGGCCACGCCACCATCGGCACGCCAGCGCACACCACCTCAAGCACCGAGTTCCACCCGCAGTGAGTCACGAACCCGCCCACCGAGGGGTGGCTCAGCACCTCCACCTGCGGGGCCCATTTCTTGACGACGAGCCCTCTCTCTTTGGTACGTTCAAGAAAGCCCTCCGGAAGCAGGCACCCCCCGTCCACGTCGGGCACCGCCGACGTAGCGGCCTTTTGGTTCTTGTCCTTCGTCGGGCTACGGACCACCCACAAGAACCGCTGACCGCTCCTCTCCAGCCCCATTGCTATTTCCTTCAACTGCTCCACCGAGAACACGCCCAAGCTCCCGAAACACAGGAACACTACGCTCCCTCTCGGCTGCGAGTCCAGCCACGTCAGAGACTCCGGCGATCTGCCGTCGTTGCCTCCCCTGCTAGAGATCAACGGCCCGATGCAGTAAAGCGGCGGAGTGGGCCCGCCGGGCACACACTCGCCGTCCGTGATGGCTCGTACAGCTCTCGGCTCGAGCTTCTCGAAGGTGTTGACTATGATCCCGGCCGAAGTCTGCATCTTCAGGGACGAATCCAAGAAGCCCTCGTAGGCCTCATCATAGCGATCCTTCAACGGCTTCGCAACATCGGAGGGCGGTATCGGCGGTGTGCCTGGGACATCTATTGGGGCGTCAAAGTCTTTTAAGCTTTTGGCAAACTTGTCGTGAAGAGTTGGAAGGTAAAGAAAGAAGTTGAGGTAGCCAGCGCCGGAAGTGAAGAAGTAGTAGTAGGGAATGTTGAGCTCGCGCGCAACGGTGACGGCAGCAAAGCAGAAGCAGTCGATGATGAGGCCGCAGACGACATGGTTTTCGGAGATGGAGGTGAGGGCGTGGCGGACGTTGGGGTTGTTGAGGCGGAGGAGCTCGAGGGCTAAGGTCTCGTGGTGGGGGGAGGTCGTGGAGAAGTCCGGCGGGAGGGTGGTGGCAGGGAAGAAGTGGAAGGCGATGGAAGGGACGGCAGCGGAGACGGAGGTGATGTAGGCGGTGGTGGGGCCGGCGTCATAAGCTTGGTTGGTGATGAGGATGTGGATGGAGAGGGAAGGGCGGTGGGTGAGGAGGAGCTTGCCGAGCTCCACCATGGAGATGAGGTGGCCGATGGCCGGTGAAGGATACAGCACGATTGCTTCCTTCATTGCTTGGGCTTTGTTGGTGTTGCTGGAACGATGTTTCAGCTATCTGGGACAATGGGTTTTGGTGAGATTGGTTTGTTTCTTTTTGTTCTGGTTTGCAAGTAATCTTCTCGAGGTTGAGGTCTTACCAACTTTGCTGAATGTGTAACTTGTAACGCAATTAGTACGTATATTTATCTAATCTCTAAAGACGCTCTTGAATTGGTTTTTGACCATTTAAGTAGTGAATTGCTATGTAAGTTTAGAAAATAAATATCCTCATTTAAGATTTTGTTAAATGTCATAATCATGAAAGTAACTTTTAATATTGAAAATAGCTATGCATATTGCCAATTTCATTATCATGAAAGTAACTTTCATGATTGAAAATAGCTGTGCACATATATTGGGCTACGGATTGGATGTAGTTGATGGAGATTAAAGACTCCCGCTTGCACACACGTGTTCGACAACAGCGTTAATGCCGGAATCTACCTGCAACACCGTTCTCCCCCGCTTGCCTGTGCATAGAGAGATTACGTAGGCAATTTCGTCGATGTAGAACCTCCGAATGCGACAACCCATGTATTTAACAGTTCATTGGTTGTCTATGTCTATGGCCGCATTGACACCTAATTTTATAAATTTTAGAGAAATAAAGAAAATAAAAATTTCATTTGAATAAATAAAAGAAAAAAATGAAAAAATGGGGAAATTGATTTGATTGATTATGCATGGAAATTTGGAATTCCGATAAATATTCGGATTTTATCAAATGCAGAAGTAATTTGAAAATCAAGTAAATAAATGGCAATACTTTTTATAAAATTGAAGAAATCGGAGCCAAATTGAATTAATTACAAAATCACGCTCCGATTTACAGCCTTGATTTAATGCAATAGAAGATGGAAAACTCGAAAGTTGCTATAAACATGATTATAAAAGGAGCCACAATTTTCGTGACAAAGGGGAGCGATTTTCGAAATATTGAGAGAATTGGTGCGAAGAGGGAATTCGTGCAAAAAAAAAAAGAGAAAGGAAACCCCCTTGTCATCGAAAAGGGCCAGCTTCTCCCTTCTCTTCTGACAAATATTTTCTCAGGAAAGAAAAAGTCAGCAGAGTAGCAGGAGGAGAGACGGGAGGGGACGTGAGAGGAGAGAGAAAAAAAATAGAAAAGGAAGAAAATCGGTCTTCTTCTTCACGAGCTCGCCTCCGCCGTTGCAGCTGGTCCACCCCCCCACGCCGGTGCCTGCGCCAGCCACCGCTGATCGAACCCCCCGAAGCCCGCTTTCCACTGCGCCACCGCGAGCACCGTCTCCTCGCCTTGCCGCCGACGCAGCAACCCCTCGCCACCGCCGCGCCTCTGCACCCGCGACCTACTGCTGCCCAGCCCTACGCCGGAGCTCCGACGAAGCCCGCCGCTCCTGACCTTGCCGAGCGCCACCCGCCACTGCACCAGCGCCCAACGCCCTCTCCGCCTGCTGCCCGAGCGCCGCTCTTCTCTGGTCGTCAGCCGTCGACGCCTCCTTTGCCGTTCGTTGCCGCTGGTCGCAGCGCGAGCGCCTCCCAGCAGCCCGCGCCCGACTCCTCCGCCGCTGCTTCTGTTCCGTGTTCCCTTTGCTGGTCGCAGTGCTGCCCTCCGACTCCCAACAGCCCCCGTTTGCGCTGCCCTCCGCCCGAGCGCTGCCCAACCAACGTCTGCAGATCCGCCGTCCCGCACCTCAGCCCGCGCCGCCTCTGCCCGCGACCTGTTCGCCCACTGACGCTGATCAGCGCGCGGCGCCTTCTCCTGTTGTGTTGAGCCCCTTAGGTAGTTTATTTTTCATTTTTTTTTTATTTCATTGTCATTCATTTATTCATTTTAAATTTTGTTATTATTGCTTAAGTTAGAATATGGTTTGTCAATGTTAATGTTTGTGCATTTTTGTAAGCATTATCCGCTAGGATTTTGTCCGAAATTAATATAATTATTAATTTAATCCGAGAGATATCAGATTATTTTTTTTAATTATATTAATTTTTAGGTTTTTTGGTAGAATTTTAATTATTAAATCATTATAATTATTAATTTGATCCATAAGACTTCAAATCAGATTTTTAATTATTTTGATATCTTTGTCGTGATAATTAGGGTTAGAATAATCGTTAATTTGACCTGTGAAACAACAAGTTATTTTTTCAATTATTTTAATAATTTATTTTGTTGATAGCTTAGATTTAATATTTATTCAATAATTACTTATCTTTTAAAAAAACTAAAAAAAAAAAAAAAAATCAAAATTGTGCATGAGCATATAGATTTAGTAAATCAGACATGTAGGTTAAGTAAATTAGAATTTTTTTCAGGATTACATTTTTAGGATTGCATTTTTAGAAATAAGTTAGGGTTGAACCTAAATAAATTCTCTAGGGTTTTAGATAGTGTTCGCACATTTTAATTACCTCATTTTTCCAAAAAATAGTTTTCTAAGAACGAATAGGGTTTAAGTCAAATTAATCCCTAGAATAAATTAGAAAATTATCCCTTTTTAGATAGATTAATTAGGGTTTTCATAAATTCTGAATTTCAATAAAAAAAAATGCAAAAATACTAGGTGCATGTTAACTAGTTTGCATAATAGAATCATTTAATCAAAATGTGTTTATTAGTGAAATTAGGTCATGAGGTGCATGTTAATAGGCCCTTTTAATTAGATTTTGCATATTAATAAGATTAAGTCATTATGTTAAAAAATGCATATTCATAAAAGAATTCTGATTTTTTTTTAAAAAAAAAAAAACCAAAAAATTGTTTGCTTTGTGTATGATGCAATTTATTTATTAAATGTTTGAGCATCCATATGGTCACTTTTTTAGGTTAAAATAAATTAGTTGTCTGCAGAAAACATTTTTGAAAATTAAAAAGAAATAGTACCGAAATGGCATTAGAAAGATCTAGTATAATCAAGTTCTCGTACCCTTAGTCTTTAGTTCATAGGAGTAAAATAATTTTATCATTATTTTACTTAAGTGTCTAATCGACCTACTGTAAACCGATTAGTGGCGACTCTTAATTAATAATTTTTTGCATGTTAAATATTTAAATCTTAAGTCGCTAATTGGTATAAACTTGAAAGAGTTCGAAGAAAATAACGAGAACATGTCGTGAGGTGCTGCCGAAGAATGGGTAACTGGGTTGTTCTACGGTAAGAGCGCTTCATAGTCGAATGAAATGATTCTTCAAAAGCTGCTGTAACTTAAAGGGCACTGCAACCCTGGTACCAAGATTTTGCGGTCTGCTAGTCCGCCCGAAAATGGAGATAGGTAACACAGAGGGAGAGAATTCTTAAGAGTGTACAGTCCAAGAGAGATTTTATTTCACCCATAAAACAAAGGACTTTATTTGCATGGGGGAAGTCAAAGCGCAGCATACAAGACAAAACTCGACCATACGCACCTTCTGCTTTACGTTTACTGAAAAAAGACGACAATAAAATATCATCAGCAGATGGCCGAACGAGTCAATGAGTCCGGCGCGTTTTACTCGCGCTTCCACGACTCAACGAGTCTGGCCAACGCCAACCGAGATGACCCGCCGGGGCTCAGAGCAGCCTTAGCTTCTTCCTTCATGGCGAGCGTTCGTTCTCTCACCATCTTGCCCTCCTCACTCTCCATCAATTCTCTGACTCGCTTCTCCACCTCCTCCGACCTCACAGACCCGTCCTCTGACTCGTCCACCGGTAGGGCAATCCTCATCTCCTGCACCAGCAGCACCCTGTTGCGCCGCTGCTCCGCATAGAGCGGCCACGCCAGCATCGGTACGCCTACACACACTGCCTTAAGGACTGAGTTCCACCCGCAGTGAGTCACGAACCCGCCCACCGAGGGGTGGCTCAACACGGCCACCTGCGGGGCCCATTTCTTGACCACGAGCCCCCTCTCTTGGGTACGTTCCAAGTGTTGAAGTAGTTAACTTTCAGTTTTTTATGTGTCAATAGTGGAGTCCTAGTCAATAGGAAGTGGCTTGTTTTTAGGAGTTAGTTTCTGCAAATGTTCTGGTTAGTGGGGTATGTTAGTGGGTCTTTGTTGTTGTTGTTCTGTAGCTATTTTCCTGCAAAGTGGTTTGTATGTTCTGCCTATTTTTTAGGCTTTGTTTTGTTGAATATTGTGACGAGAGTTACTGCAGCAACTCTCTTGTGTGTTTTCTCCTCTGAGTTTATTTGAGTAAATTACAACAGTGGTATCGAGCCCGAAAAAAAAAAAAAAAAGTGTTCGAAAGGAGTCTTGAGTGATCAAACACGAGAGTAGTGGTTCTTCTTTGCGCAGCGGTGATGGCCACGAGAGAACTTCGTACAGCCTGCTATACCTCGCTTTGATGGTCATTATGACCATTGGAGTATGTTGATGGAGAATTTCCTCAAGTCTAAGGAGTATTGGGACGTTGTTACATCGGTATTGTCGAACCAGACGAAGGAGCTCGGTTGAAAGACAACGGACAACTCGGAAGCAGCAAAATTGAAGGATCTTAAAGCCAAAAACTATCTGTTTCAGGCTGTTGATAGATCCATCTTGGAGACAATTCTCTGCAAGGACACCTCCAAACATATATGGGATTCCATGAAAAAGAAATATCAAGGCTCGGCAAGGGCAAAAAGGCAGCAACTCCAAATGCTTCGTGGGGAGTTTGAATTGCTAAGAATGAAATCGGGAGAAACAATCACGGATTTCTTTTCCCGGACAATGGCGATTGTCAATAAGATGCGAATCCATGGAGATAAGACGGAAGATGTCACAATAGTGGAGAAGATTCTTCGATCTTTGACACCAAACTTTAACTTTGTTGTCTGTTCTATTCAAGAAGCCAAAGATGTTGAAGAACTCTCAATTGATGAGTTGCAAGGATCGTTGTTGGTCCATGAACAAAATTTCTTACAGCAAGAACCAGAAGAGAAGGCATTGAAGGCCTCAACAGCAAATCATTTTTCATCAACAGCAAGAATGAATAGTGGCGAAGCGAGAGGAAGGGGAACCAATGATCGCCGCAATTTCAATCAAAAATCTGATGGCTATTTTTCTCGTGATTCTCAAGGCAGAGGACGAGGACGTGGAGGTCGACACTCAACAGATTTCAGACCAAGGTCAGTAGACAAATCCAGAGTGGAGTGCTTTAGATGCCACAGGTATGGGCATTACAAATCTGAATGTCGAACTAATTTAAATACACAAAGTATGGAAAGGACTAACTTTGTAGCAGAAAAGAAAGAAGCAGAAATTCTCCTATTGGTGTGTCAGGAAAAGGAGAAAACTTCTTCAAACTTGTGGTATCTTGATACTGGTTGCAGCAACCACATGTGTGGAGACAAGAAAGCATTCTCTACATTAGACGAGTCGTTCCGCACCACGGTAAAATTCGGAGACGACTCTACCGCGCCGAGTCATGGGGAAAGGGACGGTTGCAATTGTTCCTAAAGGGACTTCAAGTACATACCATCAAAGAAGTGTTTTATGTTCCAGAATTAAAAACCAACCTCCTAAGTGTTGGCCAATTACAAGAGAAGGGCTATGAAATTACACTCAAAGGAGGTATTTGTAGAATCCATGATGAGAAATTGGGTCTAATTGCTCAAGTTACAATGACTGCCAATCGGATGTTCCCACTACATCTTCATAGCACTTCCCACTCATGCTTCGCTGCAAGATTAAAAGAGGAAGCTTGGGTATGGCATTTCAGATACGGTCATCTCAGCTTTGGTGGACTACGGACATTACATCAAAAGAAGATGGTGGAGGGACTGCCCCCAATCACTGCTCCATCCGAAATATGTGAAGACTGTGTTGTTAGCAAACAACATCGTGCTCAATTTCCACAAGGAAAAGCATGGAGAGCAAAGAAACCGTTGGCGCTGGTCCATTCAGATATTTGCGGGCCAATATCTCCAGTTTCCAATGGAGGTAAACAATATGTTATCACTTTCATTGATGATTATAGCCGGAAGATTTGGGTTTATTTTTTGCATGAAAAATCTGAAGCTTTTGAAGCATTCAAGAGCTTTAAAACACTTGCTGAAAAAGATAGTGGGAATCCAATAAAAGTCCTTCGCACAGATCGCAGTGGCGAATACAACTCGGGTGCATTTGTAGATTTTTGTGGGAAGCATGGCATTAAGAGACAACTCACTACAGCTTATTCACCACAACAAAATGGAGTTTGTGAACGGAAGAATCGCACTATTTTGAATATGGTGCGGAGTTTATTGACAGCAAGTGGAATTCCAAAGAGCTTCTGGCCCGAAGCTGTTAATTGGAGTATTCGTCTTTTGAACAGAAGCCCGACTCTTGCTGTTTTGAATATGACACCTGAAGAAGCTTGGAGCAGACAAAAACCAGCAGTAGATCACTTCAGAATTTTTGGGTGTATAGCCTATGCTCATGTTCCAGATCAGAAGAGAAAAAAGCTAGATGACAAGGGAGCTAAATGTGTTTTTCTTGGCATTAGTGATCAATCAAAAGCCTACAAGCTTTATGATCCTATAACCAAGAAAATCATCATCAGTCGTGATGTGATATTTGATGAAGAACAATTCTGGCCATGGAGTGAGAAAGGTGTTGAAGGACAAATTCCAATGAACTTTGAAGATGATGAAGTGCCCACAACCAGTCAAACCATCACAGAAAGTTCACAAAGTCAAGATGCTACTGCAGAAATTGAAGAACGGCCACATCGAGTTCGAAAAAGACCCGCTTGGATGAATGATTATGAAGTAACAGGGGTTAACCAATATGAAGATCCACTTACCTATTTTGCTTTATTTTCAGATTGTGATCCTACAACCTATGATGAAGCTGTGCAAAAAGAAAATTGGAGAATTGCTATGGATGCAGAAATCGCAGCCATTGAGAAGAATAATACTTGGGAGTTGACAGAACTTCCAAGAGGACACAAATCAATCGGAGTCAAGTGGGTGTACAAGACGAAGTTGAATAAAGATGGTGAAGTTGACAAGTACAAGGCACGCTTAGTCGCAAAAGGTTACAAGCAAGAATTTGGGGTGGATTATAAAGAGGTGTTTGCTCCCGTGGCAAAACTTGACACAATCAGATTGGTGATTGCATTAGCAGCACATAATTCATGGCCTATCTTCCAATTGGATGTGAAGTCAGCATTCTTGCATGGTGACATCCAAGAAAAGGTATTTGTTGATCAACCTTCTGGTTATGTGAAGCATGGCAGTGAACATAAAGTTTATAGACTGAGAAAGGCACTATATGGGTTAAAACAAGCTCCCCGAGCTTGGTATAGTCGCATTGATGCTTATTTTTTGAAGGAAGGATTTAGAAAATGTCCATATGAGCATACGTTATTTATTAAAGTTGATGATGGTGGAAAACTGCTTCTGGTATGTTTGTATGTGGATGATCTCATCTTCACGGGGAATAATAGTGTCTTGATCAACATATTTAAGAAGTCTATGATGGATGAATTTGAGATGACTGATCTTGGATTGATGCATTATTTTCTGGGCATAGAAGTAATCCAATCTGCAGCTGGAATCTTTCTTTCCCAAAAGAAATATGTTCAAGAAATTTTAGACAAATTTCAAATGAAGAATTGCAACTCTGTGACCACACCAACTGAGGTTAGATTGAAGCTATTGAAAGATTCTGATGGGAAAAAGGTGAATAGCACACTTTTCAAGCAAATTGTTGGAAGTTTAATGTATGTGACAGCAACGAGGCCAGATATCATGCATGGTGTGAGCCTCATAAGCAGGTATATGGAACGTCCAGCGGAAATACACTTGCAAGCTGCAAAGAGAATTTTCGCTACTTGCAAGGGACTGCAACTTTTGGGCTTTTTTACAAAAAAGGAGAAAAATCAGATTTGTTTGGCTTCACGACAGTGATTTTGCTGGAGATATGGATGATCGAAAAAGCACTTCTGGCTATGTGTTTATGTTTGGTTCAGGGGCTGTCTCATGGTCTTCAAAGAAGCAGCCAATTGTTACTCTATCAACAACTGAAGCTGAGTTTGTAGCTGCCACTTCAAGTGCTTGTCATGCTATCGGTTAAGAAAGATTCTTGGAGAACTTCAGTTTAAACAACAAGAAGCGACAACAATATATTGTGACAACAACTCAGCCATTAAACTTTCAAAGAATCCAGTTCTACATGGAAGGAGCAAACATATAGATGTGAAATATCATTTCTTGAGGGATCTCACAAAAGATAAAGTGATAGATCTTGTTTTCTGCAGAAGTGAAGATCAACTTGCTGATTTATTCACCAAGCCTCTCAAAGTGTCTACATTTCAGAAGCTGAGAAAGCTACTTGGTGTTTGTTCGTTAGATGTTCCAGATTAAGGGAGGGTTTGTTTTATTCCTTTAAACTGTTGTCTGCAACATCAGTTTAAGGGAGGGTGTTCAAGTAGTTAACTTTCAGTTTTTTATGTGTCAATAGTGGAGTC
Organism: Eucalyptus paniculata subsp. matutina; assembly: GCA_017140255.1. Taxonomy (NCBI): domain Eukaryota; kingdom Viridiplantae; phylum Streptophyta; class Magnoliopsida; order Myrtales; family Myrtaceae; genus Eucalyptus; species Eucalyptus paniculata. The sequence goes on from CM029435.1 coordinate 49,058,958, forward strand.
CTAGTCAATAGGAAGTGGCTTCTTTTTAGGAGTTAGTTTCTGCAAATGTTCTGGTTAGTGGGGTATGTTAGTGGGTCTTTGTTGTTGTTGTTGTTCTGTAGCTATTTTCCTGCAAAGTGGTTTGTATGTTCTGCCTATTTTTTAGGCTTTGTTCTGTTGAATATTGTGACGAGAGTTACTGCAGCAACTCTCTTGTGTGTGCAACTCTCTTGTGTGTTTTCTCCTCTGAGTTTATTTGAGTAAATTACAACGCCCCCCGGAAGCAGCGAGCCCAAGTCTTGGTCGGGCATCGCAAACATGGAGGCCTTTTGGTTCTTGTCCTCTGATGGGTTACGGACCACCCACAAGAACCGTTGACCGCTCCTCTCCAGCCCCGTCGCTATTTCCTGCAGCTGTTCCACCGAGAAGACGCCCAAGCTCCCGAAACACAAGAACACGACGCTCCCTCTTGGCTGCGAATCCAGCCATGTCAGACAATCTGGAGATCCACCATCGTCGCCTCCTCTGCTCGAGATCAGTGGCCCGATGCAGTAAAGCGGCGGAGTGGGTCCACCGAGCACACACTCGCCATCCATGATGGCTCGTATCGCTCTCTGCTCGAGCTTCTCAAAGGTGTTGACTATGATCCCGGCTGAAGTCTGCATCTTTAAGGATGATTCCAAGAAGCCCTTGTAGGCCTCATCGTAGCGATCCTGCATCGGATCCGCAACATCGAAGGGCAGTATTGGTGATGTGCCGGGGACATCTATGGGGGTGGCAAAGTCTTTTAAGCTTTTGGCAAACTTGTCGCAAAGAGTTGGGATGTATAGGAAGAAGTTGAGGAAACCGGCCCCCGAAGTGAAGAAGTAGTAGCAGGGGATGTTGAGCTCACGCGCGACGACGACAGCAGCGACGCAGAAGAAGTCGATGATGAGGCCGTGAACGACATGGTCCTCGGAGATAGAGGTGAGGGCGCGATGGACGTTGGGGTTGTTGAGGCGGAGGAGCTCGAGGGCGAGGGTCTCACGGTGGGGGGAGGTAGTGGAGAAGTCCGGGGGGAGTGTTGTGGCGGGGAAGTAGTGGAAGGCAATGGAGGGGACAGTGTCGGAGATGGAAGCGATGTAGGTGGTGGTGGAGCCGGCGTCATAAGCTTGGTTGGTGATGAGGATGTGGATGGAGAGGGAAGGGCGGTGGGTGAGGAGGAGCTTCCCGAGCTCCACCATGGAGATGAGGTGGCCGATGGCCGGTGACGGATACAGCACGATTGCTTCCTTCATTGCTTGGGATTGTTGGAATTGCCGGAACGACGATGAAGCTCTCTGACAACGAGGGTTTCGGTGAGATTGGTTTGTTTCTTTTTGTCTGGTTCACAATTTATCTTCTCGAGATTACGTTGATGCATGGGGGAATGACACAATCAGTTGCAAATTTGTTTATGTGAGGTCAAAGTAGTGGCCCAATAGTGCTTGAAACATTGAGAAATTTTGATAAGTGCAATGTCTATAATTTGTTTATGTGAGGTCAAAGTAGTGGCCCAATACTATTGGGCCAATAGTGCTTGAAACATGGAGAAATTTTGATTGGTGCAATGTCTATAATTTGTTTATGTGAGGTCAAAGTAGTGGCCCAATACTATTGGACCTATAGTGCTTGAAACATGGAGAAATTTTGATAAGTGCAATGTCGATAGAAAATTGAATCTGTAACATTGAAAATGATGAGTCGACCAAATCCGAGTGTTTGCATTTAGTTTTGTATAGATCCACATTCGAATGATACTCAGCTTATATTCATGGGACACTTGCTGTAAAACGCGGTGTCCCATTCAAATGAATACTATAGGCTGGTTTAAAAAAAAAAAAAAATTATAGCCTATAGATCATATAGACTAAAGTCATTTTTCTATCGATGATGTAGGCGTTATGGGGAGCCCCATTTATAATTAATTATTAAGACAATATTGATCCACATCATGATGATCTATAAACTCATTGTAAAAGCATTGATCGTGCTCGATCAACCGCTCTCCTTTTGTCAGCCAATAGGTTGACTCTTAGTTCCCAAGGAAGTGGGTTGACAAAGAGTAGCCTAACCAGTATGACGTCAATAAGAATAATAGAATCGGCCTTTCTTAACTTCTCGCACAAAAATGTTGCAGATCTATTTTTAAATGTGATTTTGGTCTCAATTATCAATAATGTTCAGAATTATTTTTAAGAAAAATCTAAAAATCCAAACGTCCAGATTTATATGGCCAGCAGTTGATCGACGCTGATTTGGATGATGCCAACCGCTTCACACGACATCATCAATGCTGACATAAATAATTTTTAATAATGTTTTAATAATTTTTATTTTTTTCTTTCGTTCTTTATTCACTTTCTTTTTCCTCTAGCAAGTTGCTGACTTGTACCCAAAGCCGACAACCAACTGGAGGAAGAAGAGAGTGAAGAATTAAGAAAAAAAAAAGGAAAAGAAATACAAATAAAAATATCAAAATAAATATTAAAAAATAAAAAAATTATTCACGTCGCGCCAATGGCACGTGTCAAGTAAAAATATAAATAACATAAAATTATTAATAGAAAATACTATAAAAAAAACCAATCCCAATATTTTAAGATATGAGTTTATTAATACATTAATGATAATTATTAATTACAATAGGATTGAACGTATAATTTGTAACGTAATTTTTATGTACATATTAATCTAATCTCTAAGGATGCCCATTACTCGAAATGGTCAATCACTACCAACCAAAATCATATTGAAGTTTAGAAGCTAAACATTTTCATTTAAGATTTTCCCAATATTATTGAAAATGGCGATTCTCGTTCATCAGTCATTGTGATGCATTAGCATACAATGGACTAGTTTGGTAATATCACCTGCTGGTTAGGTAGTGCACGTGCGTCTCGGTAAAGCCGAAACAATAGCACGCAACGAATACTCTAGGGCCTCCTTTTTTTTTTTTTTTGCCATTATCAAAAGCAAAAAAAAAAAAATAATTCTTTCCCATCAAAATCGAAATATTATTAAAATGCCAAAATACTATGGAAAAAAAAACATTTGCGCTAATTTACGTGCCAGTAGTTATATACCATGACAATTTCCGATTTTATGAATAAAATCGGAAATTGTATGAAATGCAAGATGTCAATTAAGAAAAAGAAAAGCAAAAAGTTGAACTTGACCCCCCTATATCTTTTACAAAAGAAATAATTGCAGAAAATAACTTCAAGTTTACACTTATGTATCAAAAACCCTCATCACTTTTAAGAATCTTTAGATTGCGTCTCTTCCGAATCAAAAACCCTCAACTTTGACCAGGACAAGATTTGAGGCAATGACCATTACCAGTCTCAAGTCCAAGGTCGGTACGTTAGGGACAGCAAGGGGTAGCTTGAGGAGGCTATGAATATCGATTCTTCAAACATAAATGATTGCGAAGAATGAATGCCAACTCTTCAAACCTTTGATTACTGCAATTTCGAATGAAACACTGGAAAAATAATATGAGGTATTGAAATTTTGATTGTAACATTGTTTGGCAAGGCAATACAAAGCTCTCAAACGACTATTCATATAAGAAAGATGCGTTTCAACATCCAATAAAAATGTATTACGCCAATGTGTACGTGAGTTTTCTTATACTTAAACCTTGCCGTTTGTGTAAATATTAGAAGTATATTTGGATTTACTTTCAAATTCTTTTGTCCAAATTTGAGGTGCACAAATGTTGATTTTTTTACTCAATTTTTTTTATATGTGCTTGTGGGTGAATAACCATGTACATTTGCAAATATGATTTTTGTTATCTTCGTAATGTGGATGATAATTTGATTTTACTGGAAAAAATTTAAAATTCGGGGAAGTAAAAGGGACATCAAATGCACGCTAGTATATTTAAAAGTACAGATTAGTTTGTGAGACAAAATAAATTTCTTTTCTGAAAAAGATAAATTTTCGTCATTGTATTTTAACGTGCTTTTTAAAATTGAAATCCATATATTTAATCCAGCTAAGGTGTCATTGCAAAATTTGTGATAGGACATGGATAAAGTTTTTCCAATATAAACATCCAAATGGCTATTTAGTTGGCTAAGTTTTATCCACGTCATATTCCAATGTTGTCTATGTTATTTAACTATTTTCACAAATGTTCGTGAATTATGTACTCTTTATATACTGTTTTTAAATGCAGCTGCACTTTAAAGTTGAATGAGATATTTATCAAAAGTTATCATAATTTTAGAGGTGTTGTAACTAGTGATATATCGAAATTGCGTAACTCAGATTATTTCCTAATGATACAGTTGCTATCTGCAAAACCACCTGAAAATAGAGATAGATAATCCAAAACGAGAGAACGAATTCAAGAGAGATTTTGTTTCATTCAGAAAATAAAGGATTTTGTTTGCATGTGGAGAATCGATGCATAGGCCACTTTGTTCATAACGTGCGTCGATTCGCCTCCCTCGAATATTGCAAACCCAAAAGACGACAGAAAAATTCATCAACAGACGGCCGACTGAGACAACCTACAAAATCCAGGGCATTTCATTCGCGCTTCCACGACTCAATAAGTCCGGCCAATGCCGATCGAAACGACCCACCGAGGCTCAGAGTAGCTTGAGCTTCTTCCTTCATGGCAAGCACTCGCTCTCTCACCATCTTGCCCTTCTCAGGATGTGTAATGGAAATTGCCTAAACCGGCAATCGCCCGAACTAGACCAGACTAGCTGATTCTAGGCAGCCCTAGGGGGTCTCAGTCTGATTCCCGATTCCTATTTTTGGAATGGGACCACACGAAATTCCCGATTTCAAGGTGGGAACCAGATCAATCGGATCAGACTAATCATTTATAATTTTTTTTTTAAAAAAATTCTGGGCAACCCTATTAACGGGTTTGCACAAAAGGAAAATCGTACGTGCTGCCTACCCAATATCTTTTACAGGGGAAGAAAAGAAATCCTGGAACAAGATGTGACTTGCCATGCAACTGCTCCCTAAACCAAAGAAGGAAAAAGGAAGCTACCTGACATCCTCTCTTTTTACTCCTCTTTCTTTTGTTTTATTTTCAAACTTACATCAAAAGTTGAGAAAAAGCCTCTCTCTCTCTCTCTCTCTCGTCCTCTCTAGAGCAGCATGCTGCCCCTTGCACGCGTAGTCTCCCTTTCGTAGCATCTATCAGACGTCAACGTTTTGTACCCGCAATCATAGCCTCGCCTCACGCCTCACTCCGATTGAGTCGTTCGAGCCTCAACGTCAACGCCTTTCCCTCTCATAGCCTCGCCTCCCACTTAACTCGACGTTGACGCCTTTGCCTCGTGCTAGATGTCGACCCCTTTCAAGGAGTATCACTTTACTTTGTAAACTTTGATTGAAGAGAGCTCTTGATCTGACAGACTAGAGGATGTATATTTATTTATTTATTTCAATATAACAACAAAAAGTGATTTGTTCCATTGGAATCGGACCCGACTAACCAGTTCAGTCCTATTCCTAGTTCTAGGACTAGCCGGTCTAGTCCATAGTAAAATTGGGAACCAGTTCTTCGAATTTGGTTCCTGATTCTTGGATGGAACTTGGTCGGACTGGAAAAGATCACCCTTACAATCCTCACTCTCCATCAATTCTTTGACTCGCTTCTCCACCTCCTCTGACCTCACCAACCCATCCTTTGACTTGTCCACCGGTAGGGCGATTCTCATCTCTTGCACTAGTAGCACCCTATTGTGTCATTGCTCCGCGTAGAGTGGCCACACCAACATAGGCGCACCCGCACACACTGCCTCAAGCACTACGTTCCACTTGCAATGAGTCACGAATCCGCCCACCGAGGGTTGGCTCAACACCTCCACTTGCGGGGCCCATTTCTTGACCACAAGCCCCCTCCCTTTGGTATGTTCCAAAAAGCCCTATGGAAGCAGGGAGGCCTGTAAGAATTTTTCTAATGTTAAATATATTAATTGATATTGTAATTTACCATTTTACGGGGTCGGTATAAGGTGAGATAGAATATTTTTTAATTAGTCTAATATAAGGCTGGCTAGCGTGGACTGAGTTGAGCCTGACCCGTAATGAAAATGCTTGATTTGAAACTCTATAAATAGTGCTAAAGTCTCTCTTCTAATCATAATTCTCACAAGTATCTTCACAAAAAGAACGCTTACCTAATACTAAAGGGTGATGGGCCGTCTCATTAAGCCAGTGATACAAAAAACAATAAAAGAGAATGACTTGTGTGTGGATCATCGATTTTTCGCTTCCACATCAAGAATAATGGATTCCAAAATATGTGTTAATCTTTCTACTTGATTATCTATGCTATTGTTCTCGTTATGGAGATCACGGGATTGCACGTTTTGCATCTTACAAAACCAAGTCCGGGTCGGGTATTATTGACATGGCGGCCTTTTGGTTCTTGTCCTTGGTCGGGAGACGGACCACCCACAAGAACTGTTGACCGCTCCTCTCCAGCCCCGTGGCTATTTCCGTCAACTGTTCCACCGAGAACATGCCCAAGCCCCCGAAACACAGGAACACAACGCTCCCTCTTGGTTGCAAGTCCAGCCACGTGAGAGATCTAGCGATCTGCCATTGTCATCCCTCTTGCTAAGAGATCAGCGGCCCAATGCAGTCAACCCGTGTAGTGGGCCCGCCGGGCACACACCCGCTGTTCAAGATGGCTCGTACAGCTCTGGGCTGCGTGCTTTTCAAAGCCGTTGACTATGATCCCGGCAGAAGTCTGCACCTCCAGGGATGGGTAGGCCTTGTCATAGCGATCCTGCGTTGGCTTCGCAACATCATAGGGCGGTATAGGCGGTGAGCCCGGGACATCTGTGGGGGCGTCGAAGTCTTTAAAGCTCTTGGCAAACTTGTCGTGAAGAGTTGGGACGTAAAGGAAGAAGTTCAGGTAGCCGGCGCCCAAAGTGAAGAATCAGTTGCAGGGGATGTTGAGCTTGCATGTGGTGGCGACGGCAGCGATGCAGAAGAAGTCGATGATGAGGCCGTGAACAGCATGGTTTTCGGAGATAGAGGTGAGGACGCGGCGGACATTGGGGTTGTTGAGGCGGAGGAGCTCGATGGCGAGGGTCTCATAGTTTGGGGGAGGTGGTGGAGAAGTCCGGGGGTAGGGTGGTGGCAGGGAAGTAGTGGAAGGCAATGGAGGGGACAGTGTCGGAGACAGAGGCGATGTCGGCGGTGGTGGAGCCAGCGTCGTAGGCTTGGTTGGTGCTGAGGATGCGGATGGAGAGGGAAGGGCAGGGGGTGAGGAGGAGCTTGCCGAGCTCCACCAAGGCGATGAGGTGGCTGATGGCCGGTGAAAGATACAGCACGATTGCTTCCTTCATTGTTTGGGTTTTGTTGGTGTTGCTGGAACGACGATGGAGCTCCCTGAGACCAAGGGTTTTGGTGAGATTGGTTTGTTTCTTTTTAGTCTGGTTCACAATTAGTCTTCTCGAGATCGAAGTATATTTGATGCGTGAGGGAACGGCTGACACAATCAGTTGAAAATTTACTTATGTGAGGTTAAAGTATCGGCCCGATAGAGCTTGAAACATGGAGAAATTTTGATATGAGTGCAATGTATATAATAAAATTGGATCTGGAATATTGTATATACATAACTATTTTTAATAAAACTTTGAATCAAATAGCATCTCTTTGGAAACATTTATATCGATTGACGCACATGTCGGGTAAAAAGAAAAAATGACTAGGAATTGTTTATATGAAACGTGATAAAGAAAAATCAGTTATAATATTATGAAGTACAAATATATTATTACGTTATTAATGATTATAATGCAATTGAAGATGTAATTTGTAACGCATTTCTTATATATATTGTTTAATTTTTAAGGACACTTATGAATTACTTTTCGGCCAGTTCAATAATCAATCATAGTGAATCATATTTAAGTTTAGAAGCTAAACATCATCATTAAAGATTTTGCCAAATTTTGTAATCATTAAATTAAGAGATAAGTGCATTGGAAAACTTAAAATTTATAACTAGTCTTAAAACTTTCAAAAAATACAATTCAAATCCTAAAACAACTGATAATTGCTGTGATTGGTGCAATCGAGGCATCCATTAACATTTAGACAAATTGACGATCTTACAGAAGGACTCGATTGTACCACTTGATTGTACCAATTCGTTAAATTTTAGGACTTGATTACGTTTTTCGAGTTTTAAAATTCAATTGCACTTTCACGACAAGTTTGAGAACTTTCAATACACTCATCCTTTGATCAAAAGCAAACATTTTTTCTCTTTCTCATCAAAACTTAAAATGTTATTCAAATGTCAAAATGTTATGAAAAATGCATACATTAATTTTTGTGCCAACAATTATATACTATGACGATTTCAAATCTTGTGAATTTAAAAAATATTTAAATTGTGTGAGTTGCAAGATATTGATTAAAAAAGAAAAGAAAATACTAGATGCCCCCATGTCTCTTACAAAAGGGATGATCGTGAACAATATATTCAAGTTTTGTAAAAGATATCTTCAATTTTATATTTAGACTCCATTTATTTAGCAAAAAAGAAAAAGAAGAAGATGATTTGGACACATTTTCTAAAAATAATCACTTATATCGGTTTAAAAAATAAATGAAATCCATCATTTACAAAAATATTTACACATAAATTATTGACATTTTTTATGAGCTAGTTATTTCGAAAAATACAAGAGAACCCCATGTTTTTTGTAACATAAAAGGGGAGGTGATTTAATATTAGTTGCAATCCTCGTGCTTTTTGTAAGTATCCCTTTACAAAATTTGTCTCTATGGCATCTTGTATGCTATGCATGCGCTGACGTAGAGAGATGCCAATAACTTTCTAACATCATATGCAAACTTAGGCTTTGTCCTAATAAATTTCACGTGTGCCTCCATCCCATTCATCAAATTCCACGTGTTATTCTTAATCCGCCTTGCCAATGAGAGGAAATGTAGAAATATATGAGACCCCTTGACTTATGGATTTAATTGAATTACTACTTTTATACATATGGTATCAATTTAAGTTTTCGGATTGGATTTTTTTAACATAAATGATGGTGAAGACTGAACATCGGCTCTTTAAGGCTTTGATTGCTACAATTTCAAATGAATCACTAGAAAAATAATGTGAGAGATTAAAATTTCGGGTATGTTTGTTTGGGAGAAAACTCCATGATAAAAGAATATACTTTTTTGGAAAATTATTAATTGGGAAAATTGTTAGTTCTCCTCTGTTTGATAATATATGATCAAAAATGTTTTCTTTGTTTAGATCTCATTTGCAAAATGAGAAAATGACAATCTCATTAGTCAGCCCATGAACGCGCTCATAACTCGCCCTCGTGGCTCAGCCATGACTTGTCTCCCCCCTTAGCCCATGCCTCTGAGAAAATATTGAGTGCCTTTCATGTGCTAGCATGGCAATGTTGGCACTAAGAAAGCCCTTAAGAGTGCAACACGTGTCGCGTATGGGGCCCAACTTTTAGAGCATTGAGAGGAGAGAGAAGAGTTTTCAATAAATACCCTGACAATTGGAGCCCACGCGCGACATGTGTTGTGCTCTTAAGGATCTTTTTATTTGCCCGGATACATAAAAGGTACCCACTATTTTCTCCATGCCTCTACCTACGCTTAGGGTGAGCGGTTTCCGGTTCCGGTTCGATTCCGTCCAGAACCTAGAACCTACTCTCGGGTACAGATTCTTTATTTTTTGGAATTTGGAATCTATCTGTTAGAACTAAGAACCTAGAACCTACCTTGTTACAGGTTCCAGAGTCGGTTCTAAGTTCCAACAGGTTCTTTTTTTTTTACAACAAAGAATGTGATTACAACTCATAACCTGAGATAGTTTGCCAAAATCATCTCTCCATTGTACCTACTAGGTTCAAAGTTGGTCTCAAGCTCTCTTCCATTCCAAAAAACTGAATAATTTTGTTAGTATCTCGGGCAACAACTTCTGGAAACACAACACTAAATGAAAAAGAACTTATAGGCCAACATTTCCAGATCAACTAGAGAGCGGCATATTGATAAAGCCGTACAAAGTGATGCACTATCCATTCTTTCAATGTTGTACAAGTGCAATCTTCTGAATAATATCCTTGAGGAAAGAAGAAAGGCAAAAATTAGGGGTCAATTGCAGCGTGAGCAACACATGGTCCAAGAAATCATAATCGATATACCCTGTAGCACTACCATCAGCACTCAAAGGGCTTAAGCATGTCCTAGTCGAGATGGATGACTCTTTCCCTTGTCTGGTCTTCTTATCATTCCATGAAAAGTTGGAGACGTCAATGGAACTCCTTATTGTATAGACTAATGGTTGAGAAGATCCAGGTGACATGGTTGGGCCCGGGACTATAACAAGCTTCAATGACCTCAAAGATTTAAGAGAAAATAAAGCAAATTTAGATGGAGAAAAGTAATCTCATTATGCAAAAAAAGAGTACCTTCATTTAAAATATTAAATAAGATCTCTTGAGACTAGATGAAGAATTCACCAATAAACAACAATCACAACACAAAATCGATTGAGAAAATTCTATTATATATTCCACGCAACCTACAAACAGAACCCAAAGGGAAATAAAAGGCAATGGCATTTTTTCAGATCAATCAAATTAAGTAGCAGAGCATACACTGGGTCAAAAAAGTGTTAGCTGGGTTCACTCATATGTGGAGGAAGCCCAATGAGTTGCAAGCTAAAAAAGGGCTTGAGCCCATATAATAAGTTATATGAGGAAATATGGTTTCTCACTATCTATATAAAGATGTAGTAGCAGAAAAGGAAATAGTAACAAGAGAAAAAGAGAAAGCAGAAAATTTGGGGTTTGGGGCAATATCTTATTTACATCAAGCTGGCGTCGGAGGTCGATTCACGGTTCGATTGAGCTGAAATTTTGTCAGCATGTTCGTGGCGCAATTTAATCGAATCTGAACAGTTTGATTTTCGTTTGAAGCTCCATACATCAGGTTTTTCGTGGATTGATCAAAACCTGCGGTTTTGGTCAAATTTATCCTTGATCTCTTGTGAAGTTCATGTGTATTGCCAAGAATCATGTTCTTGAGGTGTTTACTGCTATGTACCTCTAGTATTTGCTAGAGAATAACAATTTTATTGATAGTGAAGATTTTCAGGTGGACTCCGGTCCCGTGGTTTTTTATCTCCTCACATCGAGGAGGTTTTCCACGTAAAAAATCGTCTTGTATTCGCGTGCTTGGTATTTATTTTACTCTACTATATCAATTCCTATTAGGTTTACACAAGAGGGGAGATTATTTTATTCCGCTGCGTTGATTCGATATTGTTCGAATTATTACCGTTCTCCCATCAGAGTGGTATCAGAGCATCAGGTTATTGCTTGATTTTTCTGCCTTGTGTTAAATAATGGAAACGAATACAAGTAGAATGGTTACATTGAATGGTTCGAATTATCATATCTGGAAAGGGAAGATGGAAGATCTTTTATATGTGAAAGATTTTTATTTGCCTGTATTTGCTGAGGAGAAACCAGAGAATAAAACTGACGCTGAATTGTCTATATTTCATCGTCAAGTGTGTGGTTATATCAGGCAATGGGTAGATGATAATGTTTTAAACCATATTATTGAGGAAACACATGCACGCAGTTTATGGGATAAGCTCGAACAGTTATATGCTCGAAAGAGATTGGGAATAATAAGTTATTTTTGATAAAACAGATGATGGCTCTGAGATATCATGATGGTACTCGTTTGACTGATCATTTAAATTCTTTTCAAGGAATTATAAATCAGTTGGCTGCGATGGGAATCAAGTTTGATGATGAGATACAAGCACTATGGTTGCTTGATACTTTGCCGACTCATGGGAGACGTTCGAACATCTTTGTCTAATTCTGCCCCGGATGGTACAATTACCATGGATTTAGCCAATAGTAGTATTTTGAATGAAGAGATGAGAAGGAAGACAGGGATCGTCCTCTTCATATTCCGATGCCTTGGTTGTTGAGAAAAGGGGGAGAAGTGAGTCTCGAGGTCCGAGAAATAGAGATAAAAGTCGAGACAAAAGCAGAGGTAAGTATAATAAATTTGCTAATATTGAGTGCCATTATTGTCATCAGAAGGGACATATTCAGAGGTTTTGTCGCGCGCCGGTTAAAAGGGAGAAACAAAAGGAGAAAGGTAAAGAGAAGAAAAGTGATGATGACAGTGATGACAATCGTGTCGCTGCACTTAAAGAAGACTTTCTCACTATTTTTGATGGTGATGTGGTGAATTTTGTTTCTCATGAGACCAGTTGGGTAATTGATAGTGGTGCATCCGTTCATGCTACATCTCGTAGGGATTTCTTTACATCATACAGTCAGGTGACTTCGGATCGTGAAGATGGGAAACAATGGACTAGCTCAAGCTGTAGGCATCGGTGATGTGTGCCTAGAAACCAGCAATGGCACAAGGTTAGTATTGAATAATGTTAAACATATACCTGATATCCGCTTGAATTTGATTTCTACAGGCAAGTTGGATGATGAGGGGTATTGCAGCACCTTCAGTAATGGTCAATGGAAGCTCACCAAAGGTTCTCTTGTTGTGGGTAGAGGTGAAAAATATTCTTCGTTATACATTATGCAGGCAAAGTTGTCCATAGACAAAATTAATGCAGTAGATAGCGAAGATGCAGCTGAGTTATGGCATAAGAGGCTCAGTCATATCAGTGAGAAGGGTTTGTCAATATTGGCCAAGAAGAAGCTCCTTTCAGGATTGAAAAGTTCAGTACTAAAGAAGTGTGCTCACTGTTTAGCAGGAAAACATAACAGAGTTGCATTTAAAAGCTCCCCTCCTTCAAGAAAGTCAGGTATACTGGATTTAGTGCATTCTGATGTTTGCGGTCCTATGAAAAAAAAAAAATCACTTGGTGGCTCTCTTTATTTTGTTACATTCATAGATGATTTTTCAAGGAAAATTTGGATTTATACCTTGAAAACTAAAAATCAAGTGTTAGATGCTTTTAAGCAATTTCAGGCTTCGGTTGAGAGACAGATTTGGAAAGAAATTGAAATGCATTAGAACGATAACGGGGAGAATATATTGGACCTTTTGATGAATACTGCAGACAACAAGGTATTCGACATCAAAAGACACCTCCCAAGACGCCTCAGTTAAATGGCTTAGCTGAGAGAATGAACAGAACATTGGTTGAAAGGGTAAGATGCTTACTTTCACAGTCAAAGCTACCTGGATCCTTTTGGGGTGACGCTTTAAGTACAGTTGTACATATATTAAATCTTACTCCATGCGTTCCTTTAGAGTTTGATGTTCCTAATAGAGTTTGGACAGGCAAAGAAGTTTCTTATGATTATTTGCGTGTATTTGGGTGCAAAGCATTTGTGCATTTTCCCAAAGATGAGAGGTCTAAACTTGATGTGAAAACACGACAGTGCATATTTATTGGTTATGGACAGGATATGCTTGGCTACAAATTTTATGATCCACTTGAAAAGAAAATTGTAAGAAGCAGAGACGTTGTGTTTATGGAAGATCAAACAATAGAGGATATTGAGAAATCGAAGATGATTTCAGCACCACAGGTTAGTGATAATCTGGTTGATTTAGATCCAGTTCTTCTTACAAATATTCCTACACAGGTTGATGAAGAGCAGCAGGAAGTCAATGTTTCAAATAACGCACATGTTCCTGAACATGTTGAAATAGATAATACTATTCCTGAACCAGAGGCTCAATTAGATGTTCCACTGGATGTTCCAGTCCGGAGATCCTTTAGAGACTGACGACCTTCCACCAGGTATTCTGAAGATGAGTATGTATTATTGACTGATGCAGGTGAACCAGAGTGTTATGCAGAAGCAATAGAAGATGAGTACAAAAGCAATTGGTTCGATGCTATGCGAGATGAGATGCAGTCACTTTATGATAATCATACTTTTGAATTGGTGAAGTTACCTAAAAGTAAAAGAGCTTTGAAGAACAAATGGGTATATAGGTTGAAGCAAGATGAACATACTGCACAACCACGGTTCAAAGCTAGATTGGTTGTTAAGGGATTCGGTCAGAGAAAGGGTATTGATTTTGATGATATATTTTCTCCGGTAGTGAAAATGTCTTCTATCCGTGTGGTACTAGGCTTGACAGCTAGCCTAGATTTAGAAATTGAGCAAATGGATGTTAAAACAGCCTTCTTACATGGTGACTTGAAGGAAGAGATATACATGGAACAACCTGAGGGTTTCAAAGTGAAAGGGAAAGATGACTATGTGTGCAAATTGAAGAAAAGTCTCTATGGCCTAAAACAAGCACCGAGACACTGGTATAAGAAATTTGCGTCAGTTATGACAGAATAGGGCTATAAGAAGACTTCCTCGGATAACTGTGTGTTTGTCCAAAAATTTTCTGATGATGACTTTATTATTCTCTTGCTTTATGTTGATGATATGCTGATTGTTGGCAGGAATGCTTCAAGAATTGAGTTATTGAAGAAACAGTTGAGCAAGTCTTTTGCCATGAAAGACTTGAGCTTGGCGAAGCAGATTCTTGGCATTAGAATTACCCGAGACAGAGATGCTAAGAAGTTATTTGTGCCGCAAGAGAAATATATCGAGAAGATCCTTCAGAAATTTTACATGGACAAGGCTAAAGTGGTTAGTACTCCTCTTGCTGCCCACTTTAAGTTAAATATGATGCAAAATCCTACGACTGATAAAGAGAAGAAAGATATGGAAAGTATTCCATATGCTTCAGCTGTAGGAAGCTTAATGTATGCGATGGTATGTACACGCCCAGACTTGGCGCATGCAGTTAGCGTTGTTAGTCGCTATTTGTCAAATCCAGGTAGAGAGCATTGGAATGTAGTGAAGTGGATTATGAGGTATCTTCGGGGAACTTCAAATTTGAAACTCAGTTTCGGGACCGGGAAACTTGAGTTAGTTGGATACACAAATTCCGACTTGGCAGGAGATATTGATACTCGTAAATCTACTTCTGGTTATTTGATTTCTTTTGCAGGTGGAGCTGTGTCATGGAAGTCAAGATTGCAAAAGTGTGTTGCACTTTCTACAACCGAAGCTGAATTTATTGCAGTGACTGAAGCTAGTAAAGAGATGCTATGGATGAAGAAGTTCTTAGAAGAACTTGGGTTTAAGCAAAAGAGGTATGTGCTATTTTGTGATAATCAAAGCGCAATTCATCTTGGTAAGAATTCATTTTTTCATTCTAGATCAAAACATATTGATGTTAGATATCATTGGATAAGGGATGTTCTAGATGAAAAGTTGTTGGAACTTGAAAAAATTCATATGGATCATAATGGCTCCGATATGATGACGAAGACTCTACCAAGAGAGAAGCTTGAACATTGCCGTTTGATAGCAGGGATGGTGAATCCCTCCACATTGTCGTGAGGGGGAGATTTGTTAGCTGGGTTCACTCCTATGTGGAGGAAGCCCAATGAGTTGGAAGCTCAAAAAGGGCTTGAGCCCATATAATAAGTTATATGAGAAAATATGGTTTCTCACTATCTATATAAAGATGTAGCAGCAGAAAAGGAAATAGTAACAAGAGAAAAAGAGAAAGCAGAAAATCTGGGGTTTGGGGCAATATATGATTTACATCAAGCTGGCGTCGGAGGTCGATTTGCGGTCCGATTGAGCTGAAATTTTGTTAGCATGTTCGTGGCGCAATTTAATCGAATCTGAACGGTTTGATTTTTGTTTGAAGTTCCATACATTAGGTTTTTCGTGGATTGATCAAAACCTGCGGTTTTGGTCAAATTTATCCTTGATCTCTTGTGAAGTTCATGTGTATTGCCAAGAATCATGTTCTTGAGGTGTTTACTGCTATGTACCTCTAGTATTTGCTAGAGAAGAACAATTTTATTGATAGTGAAGATTTTCAGTGGACTCCGGTCCCGTGGTTTTTTATCTCCTCACATCGATGAGGTTTTCCACGTAAAAAATCGTCTTGTGTTCGCGTGCTTGGCATTTATTTTACTCTACTATATCAATTCCTATTAGGTTTACACAAGAGGGGAGATTATTTTATTCCGCTGCGTTGATTCGATATTGTTCGAATTATTACCGTTCTCCCATCAAAAAGGCCTCGGGTTTCTCACTGCTTTAGTTTCATATGGTCTGCAAGGGGAAAAGGGCAGATGTCCCCATATAATGTGTGATGCAAAAGGAGAAAAGTAAGCCATGTAGGCACTACTTATCTCTCGGCCTCAAGCACATTTAATTACATTACAAAGCATCTTTAAAGAACCACATTCAGTTCAACCACTACAACCGCACGGCAAAGTATGTGTACAAATTCTTCCTTTGAAAGATTCTTTATCTGCCAATCTCAACCAAGAAAGAGTCTAAGCCAATCCAGAATGCAAACCAATATGGTGCAATGGCGGAAGTTTAAATCATGCAAAACATCTTACTTGTTTAAAATCATCCTCATAATCACTCAAATTGAAATTTATGTCTGCATCAAGCCCCCTGAATTTTATTGCAGCTTGATCATAGGCTCTGAGTCCAAAAAACCCAATTATGTGATCTTCTTAGATGAATGGAACCTTCTAAAGCTACAAAACTTAATGAGACATGGCGATGTCTTACCTAGTTGCAACATGTGCAGTGTCAAATTCACTGTTGACACCTAAATTTTAATTAGGTTATTAATTTGGCCTTAGTTTCTTTATTTATGTATTTTTTCTTTTTTTTCTTCGAATAAAAAAAAACAAAAAAATCAATAAAAACAAATAAAAAACAAAAGAAACAACCCCCCTTTTCTTCACGTGGGCTCGCACGACCTGGCCCACCCCCCTCTCTCCTTCTTCTTCTTTCTTCTTCTTCCTTCTCCTTCCTTCTTCTTCTCTATGCCTTTGTGCATCACACGCGACGGCCGGTGACGCGCTCAAGGGCAGCCTATGGTAAAGAGGAATGGAGGTAGGCCACCGAAGGAAAGGATGACGCACATGCGCCTTCAATGCGCGACTTTAATGCTGAGATGAGATGCCGGTTCAGTCGGGAGGTTCCGGTCGGCAAGCCAAAGACCGGCGGCCGAGCTCCTCCGTCGACCGGACCCCCTCGCCTATAAATAGCGGAGCACCTCCGTCGACACGAACACAAGGCGAACTCCGAGATCTTCCCTTTGAGAGACTTCAAGGGGGAAATCGAAGAGCAAGCAAAAAGGGTGGAGGATCGGGTCGCAAGCTAAATGACCTCCCATCGAGAGACATCGGGGGAGGCCGGCGGCAAGCGAACCCCAATCCGCGAGCAAGTGAGCTTGAGAGGGAGAGGTTCCATCGGAGAGACACACGAAAGGAGAGAGAGGCAGAGGAGATCGAAGTCGCACCCCTTGGACACCCCATTGAGAGACTTTAGGGGGGCCGAGGGCTTGCGGCTTCGGATCTGGGTCTCGCCGGAGGGAGGAGTAAAGAAGAGGGAGCTCTGGATCTGCGAGATAAGGACTGAGCAAGGAGGAGAGAGGACCGGATCTAGGCGCGAAAGCTCACTATCGTCCCCCCGACGCCGTTGTTGTGACCGAGCATCGCCCCGACGCCCTGTCAAGCCGTGCCCCGACACCATCCAAATTTGAGTGAGTGAAGAGCGGAGGAAGAAGGGTCGAGATTTTGGCGTAGACCTGGAAATCCGCGTGAGAGATGCCGTCGCTCGCCACTGTTGCCTCGCCGAGGCACGCTGTCGAACGCCGCTGTGCTGTCCACCCCCGATGCCATCGACGCTACTCCCCGTTGAACGGCCAGCCGCTGTACCCCAATGCCGTTGAACAACTCGTCGCCGTTGTCATCACCGCCGGCCCGCCTAGCGACGCCTCAACCGCCCTCACTTGCGCCGCGAAGACCCGAGCAGAGAAAGACGCTTGTCGAGTTGAATCGGGTCGGGCGAAACCCCCATCCGGGTAAGGGTGTGCATGGAAACACTCCAAAAAAGTGTTTCCGGAACACTTCTGTACGGAAAGTGTTCCGAGGAACAAAAAAAAGAACAGTAAACACGTTTGGTTGCGTTTAAGGCTTTTTTTTTTTTTTTTTTGTTTCGGAACGAAATAAGAACAAAAAAAAAGAAACAACAATTTTTGTTTTCGCTCCGAAACGTTTCTTGAAGAAACGTTTCTCTCTCTCTTCTTCTTCTCTTTTTCTTTTCTTCTTCTTTTTTTTCCTTCTTTTTTCTTTCGCCGGTCGCCGGCCTCAGCCATGGCCAGCGACCGGCTGTCGAGGCTCGGCCTCGCCCAGATCCAGCGAGGCCGAGCGTCGCCGGATCTGGGCGAGCCCGAGCTCGCCCAGCCAAGGCGAGGCTCGGCGTCGCCGGCGCGGGCGAGGCCGAGCCTCGCCCAACCACGACGAGGCCGAGCGAGGCCGAGCCTCGCCGTGGTTGGGCGAGGCTGCCGGCCCCGTCGGCCGGTCGCCGGAGGCCGGGGACCGGCCGGAAAAAATAAAAAATAAAAAGAAAGGAAAAAATAAAAAATAAAATAAAAATGTTTAAAAAATTAAAAGAAACAAAAATAAAATAAAATTTACCAAACGTGTTTCGTTCATTTTTTATTCCCGGACCAAACGTTACCAAACGCGTTCTTTTGTTCAAAAATTGTTCCGAACGTAAACACTTTTTTTTGTTTTTGTTCCCTAACAAAAAAAGAATAAACGTTACCATTCGCACCCTAAGGTTTTCTCTGTTCGGGCCCTCTAGGCCTGGTTGTATGGGCTGTTTTTATGCATACATGGGCTGAGTTGCATTGGGGTAGAATTTTTGTGAAGTGGGCCAAAAAAAATAGGTATTGGGCTTTTACGCTTAAAAAAAAAAAAAAGACAAAAAAAAATCCGAGTTGGGCCCGCGTTTCGGGCCCGTCCTCGTTCGGGTCGCCGGCCAGGGTCGGACACAACCCGTGGATCCGACCCGGGTCAGTTTTTATATTATTTTAATATAAAATAATATTTTAAATAAATAAATAAATAAATAATAAATAATTTATTTTCGAAAAAGAAATCAAAAAATGTTTTATTCTCGAAAAATATTAAAAAACAGTAAAAATATTTTATTTTCCAAAAATATTGAAAAATATTGAAAAATATTTTATTTTCCGAAAAATCAAAAAAATCAAAAATATTCCATATTTTCCAAAAAATGCCAAAAATCCAAAAAAAGCTAAAAATTCATGAAAAAACCAAAAAAATTCAGAAAAAGCCAAAAAGACTTGTATTTTTCCAAAAAATACCAAAAAATAAAAAAAATCCCTTTTATGTCCAAAAAATTAGAAAATGACTCAAAAAAATGTTTTTCCTCCCAAAAATGCATGGAAAATCCCTCGAACATCCAAAAAAACCTCGGGGTTTAAACAAGATTAGTACCGAAAGGGCATTAGTGATTAACTAGTGTAATCAAGTCCCGATCCTAATTTCTTTGGTTGCGCAGGAGTGAGTATTTCTCCCGATACTTCACTTGGGTTTCTAATCAACCCACCCTAAATCGATTAGTGGCGACTCCATTTTAAAAATTGATTTATAGGTTAAAAATTTAGACTATTAAAGTCGTGAATTGGTGGACTTGGGAGAGTCCGGGCATAACTAATTTTAGCCGAGCCATTAGCCTCCTTAGGTGTTCGTACCCGATTGCGGGCGCTGAAAAAAAAGAGGTCACGACATCCACCTACAAATCGGTCAAAGATTATTAGTGCTGCCAAAGGTGAACTGAAGTCAAGTAAACTTAATTCAAATTTCCCGAGAAAAGACTATGCATACCCAAATACACTTGTTTTCCATAGTCCTTGAATAAAAAATAAGAGAATAAATCTGTAGTCAATAAGTCAAGGGCGAGCACGTGGCGACGGTGGCATGACGGCGATGAAGACACGAGTCTCACGGCACCAACGACGGCACGGATGGCGCGGCGAAGATGGCGGCGGTCATGGCTCAACCCACGGCCAAGGGGGGAAGAGCTCGGTTCTAGCAGAGGCGATGGCGGTTTGAAGCAACGATGGCCCAGACGGCCAAGCGAGCGGTGGCAAGAGGTGGTGACGGTGGCTTGGGGATGGCGGTGATGGCTCACGGCAGCGAGGGGTGGCGCAAACGGTGCGACAACTCGTCGGGCTCAACGGCGAGACGGCTCGTCGAACAAGCGATGGGTGGTGGTGGTGGTTCGGTGGCCAAGAGGTGGTGGTGAGTAGGGCGTGGGGTAGCAGTGTGGTGGTGGGTGAAGCAGCAGCCAGCAACAAGAAGAAGAAGAAGAAGAAGGGGTGGGGTTTCGGCCGAGAGAGGGGGAAAGAGGAGAGAGAGAAGAAAATAATAAAGTTGAGGGGTAGGAAGTGACGTGACGTGAGGAGGAAAAAGTGGAGAAAAGAGAGAGAGAGAGAGAGGGAAAACGAAAGGGGAAGGGGGAAATCACGTAAGTGCTCTAGGTTTTTTTTTTTTTTTAATAAATAATTTAACCGGTTCTGGTTCCGCTGGTTCCCAGAAAAAGGGAACCGGGAACCGGAACCAGTCTTTTAAGAATCGGGAACCAAACCAGACCCTCCGGTTCCCAGTTCTACTCGGGAACCGTGCTCACCCCTACCTCCACCCAACGCCCTTACAGCTACCGCTGCACCTCCAAGCGTTGCAAAGCCGCATCATGTAACTCCATCCAAGCATCAGCGTGACGCCAACCATGGTCCTCACGAAAACTCCGAACATCAACCCCATTTCCTCTCGCTCTTGAACCCAAAAATTCTCCCCTCAAAAAAAGAAAGAAAGAAAGAAAAAGCATAAACATAGTCCAAAAAAAACCACTAGCTTCTTTGAGAAGCCAACATTGTCATGATAAGCTAATCAACCAAAACCGATGAATGGATCAATGATCAGAGCAACAACAACTTAGATTGGATTGATGAAAGAGCATCGACAAAAAGAAGAAGAAGAAAGAAAATGAAGCGATGGCTTCTTTGTTGCTCCACTGTGGACATTGCTCCTTGACTTGTATGATCAAAATGAATGAATTGAGTATAAGACGCAAAAATGCAACCCCAAAATCTCCATAACTAAAATAAAAAATACATATAAACAAGTAAAGAGATTTACGTATTTGATTTGGACCATTGTTTTTTATGCGAAATAGCGATGATCCAAACTCAAGAACTTCTCTTTCGTTGTCTTTTGCATTACTAACTTAATGAAATAGCCTCTCACCCTTAATGAATTAGTAAACGCTCATTTATGAGGATAATTGTGTGTTAAAGTTAGGGGAAAGATTTATAGTTAGGCTTTCTCATTATAAGCTAGATTCAATTTGGCCCACACTAGTAAGCTCAATATTAGAATAATTAAAAAACTTTCTATCTCGTCTTTGACAAATCCCATAAAATGCCATATAATATCAATTAATGCAGTTTACATTAGAAAAACTCTTACATCAAGGTCTTGTCTCCTGTGCTTTGCCATTGCTCATGAAGCTCCTCCGTGGGGTTAGGATTTGCAAGGGAAGAGCAAGATAGGGAGGGAAGGAGATCGGGTTCCACATAAAGAGAAATTCTCATAATGTGTTTTCACATCTTTAGATTGAGGAATTCACTTTTCTAATTTTATGCATAAATATTTTCTTTAATCAAAAAGCATTTTCAGTTAACTAGTAATTTATTGCAAATCAAATAGGGGAAAATCTAAAAATTTAATTTTAAAAAAGTATTTTTAATCAAACAAATACATGCTTTGATTTATTACATTGTTTCGTAAGGTACTACGATAAAACTCTCGGAAGTGTTTAAACATCCAATGAGTATGTATTGCACCAATTTATACGTGAGTTTTGTAAATTAATTCTAATAAGCGACTTTACCAATGATTGCGGAGGTGATTCAGTGGCCTAGACGGGCTCGAGTAAGGCTGCAAAAGGACTAAAAAAGTGACGGGTGCTGGCAATCGTCCATTTATGGTGTCGGAAAATTTGTGATGCGGCGCGAATAAAGTTTTGGAAAATGGCTAGCCTAACCATGATGGAAAACGGACAATCAACTCCTAGCCACACATTTTTCATGAGAGAAATATCTAACATTTTGCTTGCAAATTTCGACACACTTGCGTTGGAGAAAGGAAATTTCGTGGCCATCCTTTTTTTTGGTCAAACGTGGCATCCTTTGACTGTTAGTACAACCCTGAAGTTTTCCAATAAAGACATCCATGTGTCTATAGTTAGCTAAGTTTTATCCACATCTTATATCAACGCCTGTCCACGTTAATTAAAATTTTCCACACTTGCCTACTTTTGTAAATTTGGTCGAATTTAAAGTCACACGGATTTTATAAATAAAATTTTGTAAATGTAAAAGGAGTTATAAAAATTTAAAATTAAGAAAACTTAATTAGAAAAAAAAAAACAAGAGTATGGGGACAAAAGAAAATTTCTTGTGAGGACTTCAGGCATGTACTTTTACGGCCAAGGGACTTTTCAGGATCATCATTCGATCAAGATTACTCATAAACGCGAAATCTATGCTTAGCAAGAATTCCTTAACTTGCTTAAATATCTAAGTAATCATAGCTTGCAATGTTGTAAAGGGGTACATGTCCGTGTACTAGTTGTTGCTATAAAATCACATCCTTTTCACAAAAGCAAAGAGATATCGTATACTAAAATGCATGGTCTTGGATATTCTAGTGCTCTTTACACAAAAAATAATAATAAACAATAGAGTGAATCGTTGATGAAACTAGAAATGAGTTACTCGCACTAAACTCACTGTTTAAGAGCTTGTTTGTTTTCCAATTCAGCTAAAGCAACAAATAATTTTACTTCCACGCCAAATTGAAAAATAATATCCAAATTTCGAAGAAATTACAAAACAACATCACGTGTAAATTTACGTGTCGATATTTATATACTTTGAAAGTTTCGACTATTTTGAGCTAAAAAAGAGTCGACACATGGGTTGAGAAAATTAATTCAGAAACATTTTAAGTCTTTAGTTCTCGATAGAACAATGTTACATGTATCAAGGAACCTTATTAAATCGTCTTACCAAGCGATGAGACACTGATGCTAGAATGGCACGTACTTCGAAACCCAATTTTTTTAAAGGGGTAAAAAACTCTTAATAAATTTTCTTCGTGCAACTACCATTTTTCACCTTATTGATGCAGATGCTGGATGCTATCACGCTACTACATTCCACCTACTCACTTCCGCTTCCACGACTCGACGAGATTACTCAGCTCAACGCTGGACGACCCGCCCGGACTCAGAGCAGCCTTCGCTTCCTCCTTCAAAGACTTCACTCGTTCCCTTATGATCTCACCCTCCTCCGACTCCATCAGCTCCCTGACTCGCTTCTCCACCTCCTCCGAACTCACCAGCCCGCTCTCCGACTCGTTAACTGGCAGGGCGATCTTGATTTCCTCCACCATCAGCCCTTTGTTCTGCCGCTGCTCCGCATAGAGCGGCCACGCCACCATCGGCACGCCGGCGCACACTGCCTCGAGCACCGAGTTCCACCCGCAGTGAGTCACGAACCCGCCCACCGAGCTGTGGTTCAGCACCTCTACCTGCGGCGCCCACGTTTTCACCACCAGGCCCCTCTCCCCTGTCCTCTCCAAGAAGCCCTCTGGCAGAAGCGAGCTCAGTTCCGGGTCAGGCATCGCTGACGTGGCGGTCTTCTGGTCTGCATCTTGTGGCGGGTTGCGGACCACCCACAAGAACCGTTGGCCACTCCTCTCCAACCCTGTCGCTATTTCCTTCAATTGTTCAACCGAGAAAACACCCAAGCTTCCGAAACACAGGAACACGATGCTTCCTTTTGGCTGCGAGTCCAGCCACGTCAGACAATCCGACCTGCCGGCCCTGCTGCCCTCTCTCTTTCCCTCTCCGCTTGTGATCAGCGGCCCGATGCAGTACAGCGGAGGCGTGGGCCCGTCGGGTACGCACTCTCCGTCCCTGATCGCTCGCACCGCCCTGGGCTCGAGCTTCTCGAACGTGTTGATTATGATCCCAGCAGACGTGGCCATGTTCTTGGAGCTCTCGAGGAAGAGCTCATAAGCTCTGTCGTTGCGGTCTTGCACCGGCTTCGCGATGTCGGAGGACGGCAAGGGCGGGGTCCCCGGGACATGAAGAACGGCGTTGAGGTCCTTGTAGCTCTTGGTGTACAGCTTGTGAAGAGTTGGGAAATATAAGAACACGGTCAAGACGCTCGCGCCGGAAGTGAAGAAGTAGTAACAAGGGATGCTGAGCTCACGTGCGACGCTCTGAGCTGAAGCGCAGAAGAAGTCGATGATGAGGCCGTGAATAATGTAGTTCTTGGAGATGGAGGTGAGGGCGGCGTGGACGTTGGGGTTGTTGAGGCGGAGGAGCTCGAGGGCGAGGGTCTCGTGGTGGGGGGAGGTGGTGGAGAAGTCCGGTGGGAGGGAGGTGGGGGAGGTGGTGGAAGGCGATGGAGGGGCAGGCGGTGGAGACGGAGGCGATGTAGGAGGTGGTGGAGCAGGCGTTGTAGGCCTGGCTGGTGATGAGGACGTGGATGGAGAGGGAAGGGCGGTGGGAGAGCAGGAGCTTGCCCAGCTCCACCATGGAGATGAGGTGGCCGATGGCCGGCGATGGATATAGCACCACTGCCTCCTCCATCTGACGCGTACGAGAAAAGCGGTGGAGAGAGAGAGAGAGAGGATTCTTGAAAATGTGTGAGGTGATGCGTTGCACTTATGTGGGAAGGTAGATATAGGATCGGTTGTTTTTCTTTTTGGGCCATCCATGATGTGCGGGGTTAGTTTGAGTTTCACGTCTGCTTTTTCCGAGAAGAATAATCAGTGGGGAAGCACTTCTTTGAATTTTCAGTTACGTCATTTTCTATCTCTACTTTTATTCGGCCCAAAGTAGGACCAGAGTCGGTAGAAGACGATGGTGAGAAATGAGTCATTTTTTGCCTCACATATTTCGCGGAGATGTCTAGAATCCACGGTTGTTGAAGAAGGATGGAGTGTCGGAGTCA
This sequence comes from Eucalyptus paniculata subsp. matutina, assembly GCA_017140255.1. Classification (NCBI taxonomy): domain Eukaryota; kingdom Viridiplantae; phylum Streptophyta; class Magnoliopsida; order Myrtales; family Myrtaceae; genus Eucalyptus; species Eucalyptus paniculata. The sequence goes on from CM029435.1 coordinate 49,083,903, forward strand.
AACTGAGAAGTAGAAAATCTGAAGGGTGGGCCCCCGTACACGTGAATCGACCAGAAGTCGAATGTGAACTGCTTGGCACTTGTCAAGTGTGCAATATTTTCCTGAGAAAATATTACGTGCTTTTGTGTGCACTGCCAGCGTAACCAAAAAGAAAGGACGCAAGCTTCCGACACGTATTCAAGTGGGGCCGAACCTATCATTACGACACTCTCGCAATAGTCAAAAGCCATGACTCACCAATAATCTCCCTCCCTCCCTCCCTCTCGAACAGTATAGGCCAAAAATCGAATCTCGATACAGGTCTCTCTGGTCGGGAATTGGCCGAATCGTGCGCTCGGAAGCTCATCGTGGAGGTTTGCCACACCAAGAACTTGATGCCCAAAGACGGCCAAGGCACCGCGAGCGCCTATGCCGTCGTCAACTTCGACAGCCAGAGGCGGTGGATGAAGACCAAGTTCCGGGACCTAAACTCGCAGTGGGACGAGCGGGTCGAGTTCCCCATCCACGATGCAGAGTCCATGCCCTCAGAGATTCAGGAGATCAATCTCTGCAATGATAAGAAGAACGGCAAGTGCAACAGCCTCCCGGGCAAGGTGAAGATTGCTGGGAGGGGAAGGCCGTGGTCTGTCGATCAGACGAGGGCTTGGTAAGAGAGAGAGAAGCGTGCAGGGGAGTTCACGTACCTTCTTATTTGTTGCGCAATAGTTTCTCATATTTTCATCATAAGGCAAGAGAGTGGAAGAAAGCGACTCCATGTCCTTGCTTCCGACTATGAAAAGTCAATTTGTCTTTTGGGATAGTTTTTGGCTCACCGCAACTGATTTAGATCGTTACCAAACTATATATTATAATATGACTAATCCGTGAATCAATATTGTGAGTGAGTCATCGTACTCGTACACCTAGCATAATTCTTTTTTTTTCAATATAGATTGCCGTACGTATTCGTCTTTTTATAGTTTCACGTGTCCACTGTCATAAAACTTGCCCAGGAAAATGTGAATATAACCCTGTGCAGCTTGTGCGAATTAGATAGGTTCTAGAATAAATGAAAGTGGTTGTCCAATTCAATTTTGATTACCAATGGTTTTAAGTAGGTACTAGGACATTAAAAGTGTCATTCATATGACACTTTAATTCTAAGCATATTGTATATATATCAATTCAATTCTAACATTTTAAGTTGTTTCAAAGTAGTCATAAATTTTGATAATTTGTCAATTTAGTTATTCTTGCCAATTTTGGCAGAAAAAAATGTTTTCTGCATTATGTAAAATTTTTTTCTGAACTTTTTTTTCTTTTTTCTTTTATTCTTTCCTCTTTATTTATTTATTTATTCCAACTATTGGCTAGTGAGGTCGTGAACATAGCTAGCCACAGGTGAGGGCATTGGACCCTTGCCCAAACTTGGCGAGAGCGTCATGGCCCTCATCGACCCTCACGTTGGCTAGCTAGGAGTTGGGAAAAAAGGAAAATAAAAAAGAAAAGATGAAAAAAATAAAATAATAAAGGATAAAAAAAAAAAAATATTCTACATTAGCATCTAATTAAAATTTGTTTTGAAATGAAAATTGACAAATCGTTAAAATGTTTAAAATTAAATTAATAAGATTGAAAGATTTAGAATTTAATTGACAAATCGCAAAAAGATTTATAATCTGACGAATTGACACAAATGTAATAGATTTATGATGTTTGGCGTTTTTTTTTTCCCGGGGCCCCTGGGTTTACCCCCGTCACCCCGCCTATCATTTCTCATCTTTGGATCATTAAAAAAAATAAAAAACAACCGAGAAAGTTAGGTATGATGTAATTGAGTGTACAATCAAGAAACATTAGAGGACATATATAATGTGACCAGAGTACTTCAAACCTAACTACTTGTCACAATTAAAATTGTTAGGTATTGACGTGATTGAGTGTACTCAACCATTCGGCAAATTTTCTTCTTTGGGCTTTCATTCGGTTACGTAAACAAAATTGAATTGAACCCGATGTGCCGTGCAAATCTCTTTCATAGGGGAAGGAGAGTAAGAGTTGTCTTCAAAATAAAGACCCTGGCAGCCCTGCCAACAAGTGAACTACACAGTGTATACATCACACGTAGGAGTCCCCTTCTTTGTTTAGATGACATCGTAAGAGGTGCAACCTTAGATAAAAAAAAGGCCATTGTCTGACGTTAAAAGCTACCACTTCCAAGCCACTAATGCAACCCAGGTCCAAGTTAGTATTTCTTGTTGTATTGGGCCTGAGGGTCGAACAAATGGACTGATGCGTGTGCATTGTGCGAGCGTGTGAGGGTCATTTTGTTTGAGAAAAATAGCCTGGCAAAACCTGCGATAAGTGAACTTACATACCTAAGCATATAAACTCTCAACGACTTGTCTGGGCCACCACGCCGCCGCCGCCGCCCCCCATGGTTAGGTCTGACTATTGAGGTTTCGGCTTTACATATTGTCCATTCAGCGGTGGTCTGGGCCACCACGCCGCCGCCGCGCAACCCCTCCAACCCCCCAACCAAATCCAATACAGTGACGCAGCTACATGATCCGAAGAAAACTCAATGCATATCAGCATGAAGCTAGATCTCTATCAGAGGCTACGGCGCGTGAAGGATATATTATGAAATAATTGCGGATTCACTCCGTCACTTTGATAATGAAATCCATTATTTTATGTGGTCTTTGTTAAATAAGTTTAGTCGGTTTGATGTTTGGACTATGCTCGTTCAGAAAGATATCTTTGAATTCATGGCATACCTTATCACTTTGCATATTTCTTGAGCACCTTCGTCTTCTGAATTAGTTTAATTCAATGCATGATCCACTTTTGTAATTTTGGATAAGTTTCGCCAGTTGTACGGCATAATCCTGGTGTGTGATAATAAGAAATCACAAGACAACACTTTTAAGTCCGATTTTATTTTATTAAAAAAAAAAAAAGACTCTAGCCATTCATAGCTTTAGCGCCTCAAATTTGAGTTTACATACCAATGATGTAACATATTTAATCTAAGATCCTAAGGATTCAATTTAGCTCTTGGGCTAGTTGAGTTCGCCATTGTTAGAGAGCTTGAATTAGGCTTGTCAATTTTACAATCCCATAAACAATGTAATCAAGGCCCAACTAAAATAAGGTTTACAATGGATAACGTTCATCTTACTTTGATCTTATGTTTGCTCAACTAAAATAAGATGAGACTAACATGATATTTCTACGGCTATATAATAGATAAGAAAATAACTGATCCAAAAAATTGATTATTTTTTTGGTCTAACAGAAAAATAATAATCAATTTAGAAGAGAGGAAAATAGCGAAGTACAGAATCCTAAGCTCCAAACCAACTCACCTACCCACGGACATGCTCTTTCCTGCCTAGTGGACCTGATGGCCATTTTTCATGGTCCACGTCACCACTTACCTATTGTCCATCAACGACATGTCGTTCTCAACCCTAACCCTAAAGTAGCAGACCTCAATCTTATGACGAGAGATCCTCAAGTGGATAGGTCGACTTACATGAGATGATTATAGCTCTCGGAGTAATTGGTGGACTTGCGATCAAAAACTACAATATTACATACATACATATATATATATATATATATATATACCAACATTTTCGATTTATTAGTGTTATAAATTATGTTGTAATTGTGCTATAAAGTGCTCTAATTATTTATTATTTTTTTAAAATTTGAAAATGTAGTACATTAGAGTCGAATGAGACGATTTCCGTTGAGGCTAAGGCCCCGTTTGGTAACCATCCAAACAAGGCTAGATTTTGATTCTTTGTTCCCAGAATCAGTTTCGGCCCAGAATCGCGTTTGGTAAATTTTTTGTTCTCGGGAACAAATTTGTTCCCAGAATCAGTTTTGGACAAGAATTTAGAATAAAAAAAAAATATGATTCTTGATTCTGAATAAAAAAAAAAGAATCACAAAAGTGGCTCTCTCTCTCTCTACTCAACGTACCCTCTCCTGCTCCACGTTCTCTCTGTGCGAACCCTTTATTTTTCTTCTCTCTTTTGCTCGACGTTGTCTCTGGTTCGTTCTCTCCACAACAACGGCGACGGCGACTGCTGCTTCTTCATCGTTGAAGCTGCTCGTTCAAGGTGAGTTCCCTTCACTCACAGGTAGCGTCATTGTCGGCTGATCTAGGTGACGGTTTGCTCACCATCACCGTCGTTCATCGTCTACAACGGTTGGCAGGAGCGCCACCGAGCTCCAGTCGGCGGCCGCCCACGCCAATCTGGCCGAGGAGTCGCTCGCCGAGCAACCCCCTAAGCCTGAATCGGCGGGCGCTAGCGCCGATCTGGCCGAGGAGTCGCTCGCCGAGCGACCCCCAGGCCCGAATCGGCGGATGTGAGCGCCCCCCTGGGCGCCCCCCAATGTCTTTCAGTGCCGATTTCTGGGATGATCTTCTTTGAACCCCTCCGGTCCTGTGCGATGATTCGTGGGACTCCCTTGGCTGTCTTGATGTTCTGTTCTTGATGGGTTTTGTTATGTAGTCTTGGAAATTAGCAGACCCGTGTGTGCATCTTCTTAGGAATGTTCTTGTATTACGTTGAAGATCTCGTGTTTCCGTCGACGACGATTTCTTATGTGGACAAGTGCTTGTGTGAAACCCAGACCTTGATGAGCGAATACTCAGAAAAATGGGGCTTTTCTCCCCTTCAATTCATGTTTGGTTTTTCAGAAAATTCTGAGAGGCAATCAAATGGCAAATGCCAAAGGATTTTCTGGGCAACCAAATTGACCGCAGCGTGTTTATGTTCTTTCTTTCGTGTATGTAATTTATCCAATTAGTCTTTAATATCCATGTTGATTGTATTCTTATGCGACCATGATATAGGCGAGGCAGCGATAGGAGGAGGAGGAGCGGGTAAGCAGCAGAAGAAGAACGGCGCAATAGAAGGAAGAAACCACAAAGCCCTCGGCGACATTGACAATCTCGTCACTGTTCGAGGCATCGAGGGCAAGGTGGTCGAGTGTTTTTTCAGTGATGCCTTGACCCTGTTCATGGTGGTCGAGTGCTTTGGTGAAGGCATTGAGGACAGAACATCAAATGGCAAGGGATTACAATATGCCAGAGATTCCATAACTTTATGTTTCCGACTTTTGTAATATTGTTATTAATTATTGACTTATCAAAGCCAATATTTCAAAGTTGAACAATGGACTAAGTTACTTCAATATTCATTTATGGATAAGTTGTAGTGATGAGTTTCTCATTAAAGTCTTTTTGTTGTTTCAAAGAGTCATGTTGGTTTGAAGACTTATTCTTTTAAACGTTGGGTGTTCGGTTTTGGGGAAGGGAATATATATATAGAGCGAGAGAGAGAGAGAGAGAGAGAGAGAGAGAGAGAGAGAGAGAGAGAGAGAGAGAGAGAGAAGAATCTTGGTTAAATTAAAATTAACATCCATCCATATTAAATTCAAAATGGATTAGATATTTAATCATAGAAATGTAAATATTTATTGAAAATAAGAAATCACCATGATAAAAAAAAAATTATTTAAATATAAATAATATTGAAATTCTAATAAGAAAAAGATTAAAATAACAACAATTTTCGTTTTTATTTTTATTTATTTATTTTATTTCTATATTTTATTTTAATTTCCTCCTATTCTAAAATAAATATTTGCTATATATAGAATACATATTTAATTTTGCTTTATAATTTAGTATTTATATTTATTACATATTTTAGGTATATTTAGTATAATTTATACTATGGTTTATTATTAACTATTTAATAAAAATTGATTAGTTAATATTTTTATTACTTAGTATAAATATAATTAATCAATGAAGGGTTTATGAGAATTTAATATCAAATTTATAAAGGTAATTAAAAAGAATTGGAATAGAAATTTTATGCGATTCAAACGTGTTTATTCTTTTCTATTCAGAATCATAAATTTTGTACGATTCTACCAAACAGCGTTCTTTTCTTCGAGAATCGGTTAAGAATAGAATAAAAAAAAATCAGTTCTGATCAGAATCAGCTCCTGAGAACAGAATCATTACTAAACGCGCCCTAAATTTTTCTCCACAAGGGTACAGTTTTGGCCTGCAAAACAACCACCCGAAAGTGGAGATACAAGTACAATTCAAGAAAAGATTCAAACATTTCTCGTCCGTCCTATGGACATTTATTAATTTAGAAGAGACAGATCAAGCACGTGCGACTGTGTTCGTTGTACGTCAGTTTACCGACCAAACAAAAAAAACTGCAAAAGACCAAAAGGACGACAATAGAAAAGATTCATCGACAGACGAACGACGCAAATGACGAAGACGACCCACAAAGTCCGGCGCGTTTCACTTGCGCTTCCACGAATCGACGAGTCCGGCTAGCGCCGACCGAGACGACCCGCCGGGGCTTAGCGCGGCCTTTGCTTCTTCCTTTATGACTAGCACTCGCTCTCTCACCATCTTGCCCTCCTCACTCTCCATCAACTCTCTAACTCGCTTCTCCACCTCCTCCGAACTCACCCACCCGTCCTCTGACTTGTCCACCAGCAACGCGATTTTCGTCTCCTGCACCAGCTGCACCTTGTTGTGCCCCTGCTCCGCGTAAAGCGGCCACGCCAGCATCGGCACGCCAGCGCACACCGCCTCGAGCACCGAGTTCCACCCGCAGTGAGTCACGAACCCGCCCACCGACGGGTGGCTCAGCACCGCCACCTGCGGGGCCCATTTCTCGACCACGAGCCCCCTCTCTTTGGTACGTTCCAGAAAGCCCTCCGTAAGCAGAGACCCCAAGTCCAGGTCGGGCACCTTTAACGTGGCGGCCCTTTGGTCCTCGTCCTTTGTCGGACTCCGGACCACCCACAAGAACCGCTGACCGCTCCTCTCCAGCCCCGTCGCTATTTCCTTCAGCTGTTCCACCGAGAACACGCCCATGCTCCCGAAACACAGGAACACGACGCTCCCTCTCGGCTGCGAGTCCAGCCACGTCAGAGACTCTAGTGATCTGCCGTCGTCGCCTCCCCTGCTAGAGATCAGCGGCCCGATGCAGTAAAGAGGCGGAGTGGGCCTGCCGGGCACACACTCGCCGTCCCTGATGGCTCCTATGGCTCTTCGCTCGAGCTTCTCGAAGGTGTTGACTATGATTCCAGCCGAGGTCTGCATCTTCAGGGACGAATCCAAGGGGCCCTTGTAGGCATCGTCATAGCGATCCTGCAACGACTTCACAACATCGGAGGGCTGTATCGGCGGTGTGCCGGGGACATCTATGGGGGCGTCAAAGTCTTTAACGCTTATGGCGAAGTTGTCGTGAAGAGTTGGGAGGTAAAGGAAGAATGTAAGGAAACAGGCGCCCGAAGTGAAGAAATAGTAGCAGGGGATGTTGAGCTCACGCGCGACGGTACCGGCGGCGGCGCAGAAGAAGTCGATGACGAGGCCGTGAACAACGTGGTCTGTGGAGATAGAGGTGAGGGTGCGGTGGACGTTGGGGTTGTTGAGGCGGAGGAGCTCGAAGGCGGGGGTCTCGTGGTTGGGGGAGGTGGTGGCAGGGAAGAAGTGGAAGGCGATGGAAGGGACGGCGGCGGAGACGGAGGCGATGTAGGCGGTGGTGGGGCCGGCGTCATAAGCTTGGTTGGTGATGAGGATGTGGATGGAGAGGGAAGGGCGGTGGGTGAGGAGGAGCTTGCCGAGCTCCACCATGGAGATTAGGTGGCCGAAGAACGCCGAAGGATACAGCACGATCGCTTCCTTCATTGCTTGGGCTTGTTGATGTTCTTTTCACTCGACGTTGAAGCTCTCTGAGGCCGACGGTTGTGGGGAGATCGGTCTGTTCTATACTCCTCACATCGAGAGGGAATCATAGTATGGTCCATCGAGGGGGGATCATATAGTATGGTCCCTCGTAATTCTAAATATCCAATACCGTCAGATGCATAACGAAATGGCTGACGCAATTTATTTTTGTGAGGTCATAGTATGGTATGGGCCCAATATTGTTCGGATCTAGAACGTGGAAAATGGTGGCCCAAGGAAATATGACTGTTGAAAGCCAGTTTGATATATGTATCAGGTTCAATGAATATTTCAGTCTATAGATCATGTGGACTAGGCTCATTCCAAACACTCGCGACGTGGTCCTATAGTAAGACCCATATATATATTTAATTGTTAAAATGATATAGAGAAATGATAGCGACGGTATTTACTAGTCTCTTCTGAACCATAAAAAAATTAATGAGAAATAATTATAAATTATTATGAGGTATCATGCCGTTAAGAATTTATAGTTCAAAATATGCCGTTACTCTAACAATAACCCAAAAACTATTATGCTAATAAAACCCGATAATATTTTATCCTTGTGATTTATAGACTATATATGGAATAGCTTCTCGTTAGTTTAGGCTAGCATTCCATTTGAATCCTTCGTAAATTTGGTCATTTCGTCGTCATATTTTGAGTGCTATGTTAATGATATTAAGATCTTTTACCTTTTCTTATTTTAAATGATTTGAAATGATTGTTTAAACTAGTGAGACTCCTCACGATTTGAGAGAGGACATTTTAAAAGCATTGATTGTATTGTGTCAACCAATCTCCATTCTTTATATGGATGGTGGGGTTGATTCTTGATCGAGTGAGGGTGACAAAGAATAATTGAGCTCATACAACTTCTTTTTGATAATAAAAAAAAAAAAAGAGAAAAAGAATTGATGTTTTTGCAATTCCAACACGACAATGCGGTAGATCTCTAATCGTTACCATAATTGTAAAAGCTTGCCCGAGAGACACAACTTCACCGACCGGGTGAAAGTAGCATTAGGACATCATTAGAGGAAAGACGAGCGATGCATAATCTTTCTTCCCTTGGGGCACTCAGCTTCCCATGGAGAGCGGGAGAGCTATAAATTGTTGGAAGTGGAATTGCCGCTTCTAACTTAGAACCTGGCTACCGAGAAAATACTATGTAATCGGCTTATTTGACAGCTCAATTCATCTTTGGGCCAAGCGTGGAAAATCGAGAGTCTTTTCTTTCGATCTCGATTTATCGATTATACGAACATGTAAATTATGTGTATGTAGATTACGTAAAATATTGCACATACTCTCGCCCAAAGGCTGAAATTTCAAATAGTGATTTTAGACATTTGAAAATGCACTGAGTCAATTTAAGAGGAAAAGAACATGCAAAAGTGCATCCAAACACCGTGTGCTTCTTTTCCTTTTCCTTTGTTCCCCTTTCTATTTTGGTTAAACTAGTTGTGCTCCAATTTGAGTATTCCTTTAGATTTCATAGTGTTCGATGCACGGTCTTTGAATCAAATTGCATCTCTTCAGAATCATTTATATTGACCGACGCACGCAGTAGGTAGAAAAAAAAATGATAGAGGATTGTTCTAAAAGAAAATGATAGAGGATTGTTCATGAAGAGTGTGGTAAAAAAATCAATCATAGTGCTGCCATATACAAGTTTATATATACGTCAATAATGATGATGAGGATGATGATTATGCGATGGAATGTGTAATTTGTGACGTGATTCCTATATATATATATATCAGTAATGGCACCTCATTTCTAAGGATGCTTTTGAATTATTTTTTCACCATTCTAGTAGTCAATCTGGGAAATTGTCAAAAAGTTCTAAATTTATTACACTTTTATTAATTTAGTCATAAACCTTTCAATTTTACTAATTTAATTCTAAATCTTTTTACCTCTTATCAATTGAGTATATTTGGCTATTTTTTTATTGGAAATTACTAACATGACCAGTCGGCGCTAATGTAGCACTTTTTAATAATATTTTTAAATTTTAAATTTTTTCCTTTTTTTTTTTGGGTTTGGCATTAGGGCGAGCAAGGTTATTGGCCGACCCTAGCCACAGTCGAGGGCCGATGGCCCTCACCAGCCATAGGCATGGGCCGGCTAACCCTCGTCAGCACTAGGACAGGGCCGTCGCTGCCCTCACTAGATTTGGCTAGGCAAGGATAGCAACCTTGCTTGGGGCCCTCACTTAGGGCTGGCGAGGGTTCGGTAGACAAAGTCAAAGTGTTTGATCCTTTGCCCCATGGTCGGCCTTAATGCCAAACTCAAAAAAAAAAAAAAAAAAAGAGAAAATTTAAATTTTAAAATTTTAAAATTTTAAAAATTATTAAAAAGTACTATGTCAATGTCAGCCAACCATGTTAGCAATTATGGTCAAAATTGGCTATATGGACTCAATTGGTAAGAAATAAAAATATTTAAGACTGAATTGATAAAAATACAATAATTTTTTGGACAATTTTTTGTAGTTAGTCGCCATGGACCAAAATCATTTCTAGTTAAGAAGCCGAATATCGTCATTTTAGATTTTGTAAAATTTCATTATCACGCAAACAATTTTGCTTACTAAAAATAGCTATTCTTATTTAAGCTTTGAGGCTAAATATCCTCATTTAAGATTCTGCCAAATCTCACAATCAAGAAGGTTTTTTTTTCTCATTCAAAGCAATCGTGGATTTTTCTGTGACCTCGTTCGAAAAAAAAATCTTGGCTTGCCCACTGGAGCGATGGATGTACATGTAAGCGATATTAAGACTTGCGTGCACACACGGTTCGACAACAGCAATGTTAATGCTGGAATTATTTATTATTTTGTACAAGTCCTACCGCTTGCGCGACAAAAGCCTGGTGTATCTATATAAGAGATCGCAAGGGGAAGCTTCAAATCTGATCCTATTTTATTTAAAGATAAGCTCTATTCATCCAAAATTTTAACACCTTGAACTCGAGTTTACATAGCAGTGTGATCTAGGATGCCAAGGATTCAATTAAGCTTGTGGGTTAGTTGATTTCACTATTGCTAGAAAGCTTGTATTCGCCTTGTTGGTTCTACAACCCATAAAGACTGAATAGAGTTCTTGACTAGCACAACTGAAATAAGGTGTATGATGTATAATGTTCACCACTTAAATGTTCCGTCCTGTCTCAAAAATTAAAAGACCCAAAAGGAGTACAATCGAGCCAAATTACTAAGAAACTAATAATTCACGGTGAATGTACCGTATATCAAAAGCTATAATAATTCATGGTGAATGTATTGTATATCAAAAGCTATATGTTATATAAAAATATATAAATATAAAAATACATTTTGATTCAATATTGAACTTTCAAGAAAAGAATAGCCAATTACCCCATTTAGAGCTCTGAACCTAGTTCACACGGCCATTTCTAAAGGCGCAGTGGACCTAATGGCCTAAAAACAACGTTTTGAGAAAATATTGGATAGTCCCGGAGTGCCAAATCAACGTGCGCCCCAACCAATCAGGAAGTGACGCGTGGCTCCACGTGTGCGTGTATGGCCCCACTAGTTTTTCTGCATAAAATTTATTATGTTCCTTTTTTAATTTAAAAATTTACGGCCATTAATAAGCTACCGCTGCTTTTTTCTCTCTCCTCTAATTTGGAGTAGGCTTGCACGCATTAAATGAATATGCACACTACAACTTCCCTTCCCTCCTTCTTTCCTTTTCAATTCAAAATTTTTGGTAAGAATTTGCTCTCTACGTTGCGGTGCTTCTTTGGCCTCTGCCCCAAAGCTTGTTGCTTCTCGGCATGCGTCGTTGTGCTCCTTCTTTGCCTTGCTTCGGTGTGGTTTCCCTGCACAAGACGACGAGGAATGTTCTTGCTGTAACTCTACGTTGCAGTGCTTCTTCGGCCTCTGCCCCAAAGCTCGTTGCTTCTAGGCTTGTGTAAGATGTTGAGCGGAGCCTCGACACTTGTTGGCAATGTAGAATAACTAAAGGGGAGGAGAGATGAGGCTGAAACTTCATCTTTTTTTACAACAACGAAGTCTTTTTACAAAGACAAATACATAACGTAAAACACGACTAAAATATGACCCATAACTACCCATGTTCTGTATAAAGCATTTACTCCACTAACACTTAAAAATTAGGACAACTAACACACAAATTAGCTAAACGTGACTCCACTAACTCCTAAAGATTAGAATAATTGAAAAACCAAATAAGCAAAAACGTATAGAAAAAATAATTATTATTTCAACAATCCCTCCCTTAAACTAATGTTTACTAACATTCAGTTTAAAGCCTCAACTATTTTCAACGTGCAAACACCTAGTAACCTTCTGAGCTTCACAAATGACTCTATCTTGAGGGCCTTGGTGAATATATCAGCAACTTGATCTTCACTCTTGCAGTAGATTAGATCAATTGTTCCATCATTGCTAAAATCTCTCAAGAAATAAAATTTTACATCAATGTGCTTGCTTCTTCCATGTAGCACAGGATTCTTGGAGATTTTGATTGCTGAGTTGTTGTCACAAAAAATTTTAGTAGCTCCTGATTGCTTGAATTGCAACTCCTCAAGAATTCTTCTTAGCCAAATAACATGACAAGCACTAGCTGCTGCAGCAACAAATTCAACTTTTGTACTTGACAAGGTGACAATTGGTTGCTTCTTGGATGCTCACGAAATAGCACTTGTCTCAAACATAAAAGCATAACTTGAAGTGCTCCTCCTATCATCTTGATCTCCTGCATAGTCGCTATCAGTAAATCCCAACAAATTAGACTTTTCACTATTCTTGTAAAATAGCCCAAAGTCTCTAGTTCCTTGCAAGTAATGAAAGATTCTCTTGATAGCTAACAAATGTATTTTGTAGAATTCTTTAGATATCTATTGATTAAACTCATAGAATACATTATGTCTTGTCTTTATGCAGTTAGATACATTAAACTACCCACAATTTGTTTATAAAGTGTGCTGTCAACTTTCCTCCATTCATGATCTTTGCACAGCTTTTAGCCAAACTCAATTGGAGTGTTTACATGATTACAATCTTTCATTTGAAACCTGTCCATAATTTCTCCCACATATTTCTTTTGAGAAATAAAGATCCCATCATCCTATTGTACCACTTCTATGCCAAGGAAGTAATGCATCATACTAAGATCAGACATTTCAAACTCATCCATCATAGATTTCTTGAATTCTTCAAATATGGCATCACAATTTTCAGTAAATATAAGATCGTCAACATACAAGCAGACAATGAGCATTTTCCCTTTATTTCCAATTTTGACAAAAAAAGTATGCTTATAAGGACATTTTGAAAAACCAGCTTTAAGAAAATAAGTTTCAATACAACTATACCAAGCTTGAGGGGCTTGTTTTAGCCCGTAAAGAGCTTTCTTCAATCTATAAACTTTATGTTCATTTCCAATCTTGACATTATAAGGGGGTTGCTCGACAAATACTTGTTCCTCCAAGTACCCATGCAAGAATGTCGATTTGACATCTAGTAGGAAAATATGCCAAGAATTCTGTGTCACTAATGCAACCACCAATCTAGTCGTGTCATATCTCGCAACTAGAGAAAAAACTTCTGTATAGTCAATCCCATATTGCTGCTTGTATCCCATGGCTACCAAACCTGCCTTGTATTTGTCAATTTCACAATTTTCTTTCAGTTTTGTTTTAAAGACCCACTTTATACCAATGGTTTTTTGTCCATTCGGAAGATCGGATAGCTCCCAAGTATTATTTCTTTCAATGGCAATAATTTCATTATCCATTGCTTTTTGTCATTTTTCTTTTTTGACAGCACTCTCAAAAGTTGTAGGATCATAGTCTGAAAATAAGCCAAAGTGAGTAATTGAATCTCCAATTCCAGTTACATCAGAATCTTCCATCCAAGCAGGCCTTCTTCGAATGCGGTGAAGAGATTGAGCTTCTTCTTTATTTACTTCAACAACTGTTAGTGAAATTCCAGCAACTGTAGAAGTCGTATTTGTCGAATTTTTGGGCATACAAGGTGCTGAAATTTGCTCCTGTTCAGCATTATTGTCATAAAGGATTTGGGTAGGCTGCTACCTATTCCAATCCCAAGTGTTCTCTTCATCAAAAACAACATCCCTACTAGTCAAAATTTTCTTTGTTAGTGGATTGAATAATTTATATGCTTTGGATGCTTCACTTACACCAAGAAAGACACATTTTTCAGCATTGTCATCAAGTTTCTTCCTTTTCTCATCCGGGATATGGGTATATGCGATGCATCAAAAGATTTTGAAGTGATCTACAACCGGTCTTCTCCCATTCTAAGCCTCTTCTGGTGTCATATTTTGAATAGCAAAAGTTAGACTTCTGTTCAAAACATGAATACTCCAATTTACTGCTTCTGGCCAGAAAGTCTTTGGAACTCTTACTCTTGTCAATAAGTTTCTCACTATGTTGAGAATGGTTCTATTTTTCCTCTCAAATACACCATTCTGTTGTGGTGTATATGCGGCTGTAAGCTCTCTTCGAATGCCATGATTTACACAAAAAGTTTCAAATTCTTTTGAGCAATATTCACCACCACGATCTGTTTGAAGGGGTCTTAATGGTTTTACCTACTTCATTTTCCACACGAGCTTTGAAACTTTTAAATATGGAGAAAGCTTCTAATTTTTCCTATATATATAAAACCTAGGTTTTTTTGGAAAAATCATCAATGAAGGTAATTAAATATCTTTTACCTCTATTAGAATATGGGTTTATAGGACAACAAATGTCCGAATGCACCAGCTGTAAGACATCATTTGCTCTCCATGACTTCTTTTTTGAAAATTGAGAACAATATTGTTTGTTAACAACACATTCTTCGCAAACTTGGGAAGGAGTAGTAATTTGAGGAAGACCTGTCACCATGTTTTTTCTATTGGAGGGTCTTCAATCCACCAAAACTTAAGTAACCATAGCGAAAATGCCACAGTCATGAGGGATCTTTCTTTTCAGCCATCAAACAAGATTAAATATTTTCAATCTTTAATGGAAACAATCTATTTGAACTCATGGAACAACTGCAATAGCACCTCTAACAAAATTATAAATTTCACAAACGCCCCTCTGAATGGTGATAACATAACCCTTTTTCTTGTAATTGACTAGCACTCAACAGGTTACTTTTTAGGTCATGAACATACAACACATTAGAGATTGTTACCACAAAACCATTCTTGGTTCTTATCTTAATATCACATTTTCCCATCGTTTTCACAGTAGAATGATCCCCAAAACTCACAGTGGAATGAAAATCTTCATTTAGATAAGAAAAAGAAGATTTACTTCCACTCATGTGGTTACTACAGCTTGTATCCACATACCAAATATCTGACTCGGGCTTCTTTTCATCTTGAACAGCCATCAACGTTTCTACTTCTTTTTCTTCAACAAAATTTGAATTCTCTGCCTTTTCTTTATTATTAGGTAGCCTAATATAACATTCATATGCATAATGACAAATTTATGATATCTAAAACACTATATCTTAGATATGTTAGGTTCTTGTCATTTGCCTTTGCCTTGAAATTGTTCATTATTGACTTTGAAATTCCTACTAACATTTCTATTTCCTAGATCTCCCCTTCCTCTACCTCTACCTCTACCTTTACCCCTTTCTCTGATATTGTTGGAATGAGTATTGGTAGAAGCCTTCAACACTTGTTCCTCTACTGTTGAACTTTTGTTCATTTTCTGTTCATGGACCAATAAGGAGCTTTGTAATTCATCAAGAGAGAGTGCATCTATGTCTTTTGACTCTTCAATTGAGCAGATAACATAATTAAACTTGGTGTCAAGGAACGCAAAAGTATTCTCCACAATGGTGACGTCATCTATCTTCTCACCATGGAATCGTATCTTGTTGTTGATCTCCATTGTTCTGGCACAATAGTTGGTGATAGATTCTCCATCTTTCATCGCTAGTGTCTCAAAATCTCTTCTCAAAGCTTGAAGCTGTGCACGCTTCACTTTAATAGAGCCTTGATATTTCTTCTTCATAGAATCTTAAATATCCTTGGAAGTTTATTTGCAAAGAATAGTCTCCAAGATGGGACGATCAATAGCCTGAAACAAATAATTTGTTGCCTTTAGGTCCTTCAACTTTCTAGCTTCTAATTTTGCTTTATGGGGATTTGTCAAAGCCATGCCTGTTGGTGGCTCTTAAATTCCATATTTGACAACCGACCAATACTCTTTTGACCGTAAAAAATCCTCCATCAACATGCTCCAATGGTCAAAGTGACCATCAAAGCGTGGAATTGCTGGTTGAACAAAATTGTCGATGGCCATTGGAAATATTGTTGCTGCAATTATCTCATGAAAGTATTTCACACCTCTAAACCTTCTTTATCTTTTTTAAAACTCTCTCACTCTTCTCAAGGGTCTAATACCACTGTAGAATAACGAAAGGGGAGGAGAGATGAGGCCGAAACTTCCTCTTTTTTCATAACAACCATGTCTTTTTATAAAGACAAATACATAACGTAAAACACCACTAAAATAAGACCCATAACTACCAATGTTCTTGCATAAAGCATTTATTCCACTAACACTTAAAAACTAGGACAACTAACACACAAATTAGCTAAACGTGACTCCACTAACTCCTAAAGATTAGAATAACTGAAAAACCAAATCAACAAAAACGTGCAGAAAAAACAACTATTATTTCAATAGGCAACTCATTGGATTTCCCAAATTCCACTGACAGAGCCCGAAGTTGTAGTTACATAGGCGTGAGAGTGATCATGAACGAGAAGGTAGAGAACAAGACAGGCAAGACAGAGATTGATGTGGAAATCGAGCCATATCGAGGAGGTGGTGCTAGGGACCCATTGTCTATTCCTACTGGTTCGATTACTCGAGCGTGGGCCAAGCAATTTAGGCAAGCTGTTGGTGTCATGGTTCGTGATCTTTGGCATGGAGATGACCTTGGATCGAATCTTGAAGAATTTTGGAAATCTTGGCGCAATTTGATTATCTGATCACCAAATATTTGACCATGTAAATATATATATATATTCTTGTTTAGGTATATTGTAGAATATGACGCATTAGATTTCTAGGATTGGTTTTAGGGTTTGTGTGGCGGCTAAAAGGCCTATATTAAAGATTGATTGAATTTCTTTGAGGGATATATTTTATTTTTGAGGAAAAGAATTGAGAGATTCTCTTCTACTATTCTTTTGAGGACTTGACCTTATCAAGATTCTCTTGTGGCGGTCGATTCGACTTATCGAATGAGATAGCGAATTCTTTCACTCATGGCGTCTATAACGTTGGTTGGTTGACACGCGTTCGTCAACAGGTCACGTTTATATAAAGATTGCTAATCACAAGTTCGATTGGAGGTCGAGGTTCGTAATTCGCACCATCTGGGCCTTCGTAGAACGATCTTTCCACAACGATTCACATCAGAGTTCGTGGGTAGAGAAGGAGCTAGTCAAGAAGTCGAAGTAGGAGCAGGGATTGCAAGGACCGTGATGGTGGGTAACATCGTAAGAGACATGCACATGGCAACACAAGTCTGAAAAGGCGCGGGCATGAAGATGGCCAAGAAGAGCCAAAGAAGAAGAAAGAGAAGAAGGAAAAGAAGGACGATGGGATAGACCATCCCCACCCAAAGATTGCAGAAGTAAAAAGGTTGCGAGGTTCTCTAGGATTGAAACTGTTGAAGCTCTAGGCATGACGGATGCAAAGACATGTTGATTGAGTGATTACCGATGATGATGCTTAGCCTGATGGAATGTTCAAATTGCTTGTATGCTGTCTTTACTTTATAGATTGAGCGGTGAGCAATCAAATGTGGCTGTCTCTAAACTTTATTTACATTTGACCTTATGCCCCTTGTTTTTACTCTTTGGCACCATAAACTTAAGTCTCCAGAACATTTTGTAGGCTTTCAGTTGGCGTCTAGAGATGGATGATCGAATATATTACCTTCTTATCCTCTTTAATTGCATGGTTGCGAGCTATGGATATGAGTCGCATGGTTTGGGTTCCTTGGATCATTTGAGAACTGATGTAATCGGTCCAGTGTACTTGTGTCCATAAATTGTTCAAGTTTAAGATCTTACAAGACTCTGCTGTTCGTGTCCCTTGTTGAAAACTTGAAACATGAGATCGGTGCCATCAATGTGTTGCAACAATTTACAACTACATACAAACAAGAGATTCAGCATCCATTTTTATGCACGCATTTCGATTTGAAAAAGCAGAATTTGCATGTGATAATGTCGTCTACTACTCATGGCAACATGTTTTCTGACTATAAATTTACAAGCAACTGAATATGGCAAGTCGGAAAAAAGGGTAAATATCTCCAGTCATGGAAGCGACTCTGGCAACAAAATGCCATCATTGTCGTACTGGAGAGTACCAGAATCGTACAGTCGCTTGCACCTCCTTCCCATCAGCATTCTCTTCTTGCACAGCTCTACTTCTTTACATTCCTCCTCTTCATATGTAAGGATGTGGTCATTGCCGTTGCTGTCATCTTCTTCGTTTCATTCTTCTTCTTCTTTGAAAGGGTTGCTCACTTTGTAGCACACGGTCTTCACCTTCATCTTCTGTCGAGCACCCTACAATTTCATCAACACCCAAGCTACAGCTCTAGCTCTTATGGTGGATTGAGGAATAATGCTGGTACACCTTTTTTCAGCACCAATGTCAACATCGTTACCATTGCTCTTCCCGACCTCGACACTGAGAAGTTTCATGTCGAGGTTCTTCTTGAAAACGGCCAACATTCGGAGGATCGCCCTCTGGTGCCGCTTACTCAGCACCATTTGTCCATATGGACTGGCCTTCTCTCCACATCTCTCGCCGTTCTCTACCTTCTCGTTCATGATCCCTCTCATGCCCATGTAACTGCAACTCCAGGCTCTGTCGATGGAATTTGGGAAATTAAATGAGTTGCCAGCAAGTGTCGAGGCTCCGCTCAACATCTTACACAAGCTGAGAAGCAACGAGCTTTGGGGTAGAGGCCAGAGAAGCATCGCAACGTAGAGTCCGCGACTTACAGCAAGAACATTCCTCACCATCTTGTGTAGAGAAACCACACCGGAGCAAGGTGAAGAAGGAACACAACGACGCAGGCCAAGAAGCAACAAGCTTTGGGGCAGAGATCGGAGAAGCACCGCAACTTAGAGAGCCAATTCGTACCCAAAAATTTGCATTAACAAGGAAAGGAAGAGGGAAAAGGAAGCTGTAGCGGGGGTATTCATTCTGCAGAAAGGAGGAGAAAGAAAACGTTATTAATGCATGTAGGCCTACTCCAAAAGAGAAGGAAGAGAAAAGCAGCCGCAGGCCTATTAATGGCAGTAAATTTTTAAATAAAAAAGAAAAAATAATAAATTTTATGCAGAAAAACCAGTGGAGCCACTCATCACTTCTTGATTGGTTGGGGCACACGCTGACTAGACGCTTCGAAATCACCCAATATTTTTTGGCACTGCGACATCTTATCTTTTGGTTAGGATAGTTGTTATATAAAAAAAAAAAAAAACTCGAAAATGGAGATGGATAACCAAAAGAGAGAATACTGTTGCAATTTCAATTCAAGAGAAATTTTTCCGAAGAAAAAAATTCAGGAGATATTTTATTTCATTCAGAAAAGAAGGACCTTGTTTGCAAGGGGAGAATCAAAGCACATGCCCCAGGTCCCAGGCCACCGGAGAAAATTCGACAATGCCCCTCCTGTTTATGTTTCCAAAGAAACAAAAACATAAAAAGCACATGCCACATTGTCTGTAACGTAAACGACGAAACGTACGTCAGTTGGCCTCCCTTAAATAACGTAAACCCAAAAGACGACAAAAAAAGTTCAACAAACAGATGGCTGACCGAGACGACCTGCAAAATCCAGAGCATTTCACTCGCGCTTCCACGACTCAGTGAGTCCGGTCAACGCAGACCGAGACGACCCGCCGGGGCTCATAGCAGCCCTAGCTTCTTCCTTCATGCCAAGCACTCGCTCCTTTACCATCTTTCCCTCTTCACTCTCCATTAACTCTCAGACTCGCTTCTCGACCTCCTCGGAACTCACTCACCCGTCCGCTGACTCGTCCACCGGAAGGGCGATCCTCATTTCCTGTACCAGAAGCACCCTGTTGTGCCGCTGCTCAGCGTAGAGCGGCCACGCCACCATCGGCACGCCAGCGCACACCGCCTCAAGCACCGAGTTCCACCCGCAGTGAGTCACGAACCCACCCACCGAGGGGTGGCTCAGCACCTCCACCTGCGGGGCCCATTTCTTGACCACGAGCCCTCTCTCTTTGGTACGTTCAAGAAAGCCCTCCAGAAGTAGGGACCCCAAGTCCTCGTCGGGCACCGCCGACGTGGCGGCCTTTTGGTTCTTGTCCTGTGTCGAGCTACGGACCACCCACAAGAACCGCTGACCGCTCCTCTCCAGCCCCATTGCTATTTCCTTCAACTGTTCCACCGAGAACACGCCCAAGCTCCTGAAACACAAGAACACGACGCTCCTTCTCAGCTGCGAGTCCAGCCACGTCAGAGACTCCAGCGATCTGCCGTCGTCGCCTCCCCTGCTAGAGATCAGCGGCCCGATGCAATAAAGCGGCGGAGTGGGCCCGCCGAGCACACACTCGCCGTCCGTGATGGCTCGTATAGCTCTTGGCTCGAGCTTCTCAAAGGTGTTGACTATGATACCGGCCGAAGTCTGCATCTTCAAGGACGAATCCAAGAAGCCCTCGTAGGCCTCATCATAGCGATCCTCCAACGGCTTCGCAACATCGGAGGGCGGTATCGGCGGTGTGCCTGGGACATCTATTGGGGCGTCAAAGTCTTTTAAGCTTTTGGCAAACTTGTCGTGAAGAGTTGGAAGGTAAAGAAAGAAGTTGAGGTAGCCAGCGCCGGAAGTGAAGAAGTAGTAGTAGGGAATGTTGAGCTCGCGCGCAACGGTGACGGCAGCAAAGCAGAAGCAGTCGATGATGAGGCCGTAGACACATGGTTTTCGGAGATGGAGGTGAGGGCGTGGCGGACGTTGGGGTTGTTGAGGCGGAGGAGCTTGAGGGCTAGGGTCTCGTGGTGGGGGGAGGTCGTGGAGAAGTCCGGTGGGAGGGTGGTGGCAGGGAAGAAGTGGAAGGCGATGGAAGGGACGGCGGCGGAGACGGAGGCGATGTAGGCGGTGGTGGGGCCGGCATCATAAGTTTGGTTGGTGATGAGGATGTGGATGGAGAGGGAAGGGCGGTGGGTGAGGAGGAGCTTGCCGAGCTCCACCATGGAGATGAGGTGGCCGATGGCCGGTGAAGGATACAGCACGATTGCTTCCTTCATTGCTTGGGCTTTGTTGGTGTTGCTGGAACGACGTTTCAGCTCTCTGGGACAATGGGTTTGGGTGAGATTGGTTTGTTTCTTTTTGTTCTGGTTTGCAAGTAATCTTCTCGAGATTGAGGTCTTACCAACTTTGCTGAGATTGCTCTGTTAATGGCCGACACAATCTTGACAAATTGTGAATTGATTAATGTGAGGTGATAGTATTGCTCATTCTTACTTTAAACACGGAGAAATTTTGATATAACTGCAATTTATTTGCAGAATTGGATGCGGAATTATAGGTTGGTTTAAATAAATATTTTATAGTCTACAAAGATAATGTAGACTGAACTCATTCCAATCATTGATAATGCAGATCCATGGGAGAGACCCATATATAATCAATTGTTAAGATGATATTGATCCACATCATGATCTATAGACTATATGTACAATAGCTTCTCATTGGTTTGGGCTGGCATTTCACTAGATCCTTCATTCATTCTATCATTTCGTTGTAACTGTTTTTTAAAGGGAAATGAAAAGAGGACAGTCGTGTACACCACATATTGTACCAGGGAATACCTGATTCTTTGGAAAAATCATGAATCCCACTTGGTGGGTTTTATAGCCCATCGACTGAGATTTCTTCTAAGAAAGAGAAAAAAATCAGCCAAAATAAAAATAACAGAATAAAAATGAAACTTATTAACATTAGCAGTGTTAGATTATTATTTTTTTATATTAAGTGCAAAAAAGAATGATTGAAACATTTTCATTTCAAAAGAAAATAAATGTAAAATTACTAACAGCATGGATGCAAAATATTTTTCACACTTATGGTTTTTTCAATAAAAAACTTGTCTGTTTTAATGAGAAAATAGAAAAAAAAATTAGTAGTCCAAATTGAACGAACTAAGGCTAGTGAATCAAGTTCCTTTGCTCCCAAACCATAAGTTAGCATTCCAAATTGAGGATTTTTAGAGAATTTATCAATTTGTAGATGGAAAATTCAATAGTAGGTTATTTTATCCCTTAAGTAATTCATGAATTTTTTGGATCTTTTAGAAGTGAGAATATTTTTTTTTCTAATGCATAATCCATGCTTCTTCTTTTTTTTCTTTTGGGATTTGGTTTGAAGCATGATAAGGGAAAATATTTTTAATGCCATTAAACAGAACTATAATATGACCAAAAAAAAAAAGAAAAATAAAAAAAATTCAATTCAATTTTCCAAAATCTTGTCATTCCATGATAGAATAATGATACCACAATTTGCTTTTCTATATTACTGTAGTTATGTTCTTCAAAAAATTTCTCTAATTTCCTTAACTCTTATTGCCAAATCCTCACATATGGGAATTTGTGGTCATTATGGCACCGTTTTTTTATAGTAACGACGGTATGGTTATATTTGCAGGGTCCATTCGTAAATTAGTGGGACTTCTACGCAATTTTGGAGAGGGCTTTTTAAAAAGCATTGATTGTGTTCTATCAACCATTTTCCTTTCTTTGGACCGCCGATGGGTTTGATTCTTGGTCCCAAGGGGAATGGTTTGACAAAGAGCAGGTGAGCCTGTACCACTTCCTTAAGTAAAACAGAACTGGCATTTCTTGACTTTTAGCACAATAATGACGTAGATCTGGTCACGAGCACGATATTAAAGGCTTGTTTGAGCAACACAGCTAACCCGGCTAGGCGAATGTAGCATTCGGGCATTGTTAGAGGAAGGATCCGGAGCAATCCCTAATCCTTGACAATGAGGAATGAAGGCACGATTAGCGTATTCGCCATTTTGAATGCCTCCTTCTCGATTAGCTAAAATTACAATTTGAGCATTGCATCTTATTTGAAAACACCATCGAGAAAACACCATGTAATTTTTTTTTTATTTTTTTTATCTGAAATGCGATTGCTATTGATTTACTTTGCCAAGTTATGAGTAAATACATCCAAAGCATCGGTGCATAATAAGTCTAGTAGAGCGGGCGGGGGATTAGACAACCAATTATATGGAAGATAATTGAAATGACAAGCTTTTGCAAGCCAATCTGCTGACCAGTTTGCGTTTCTGTTGCAATGGGCTAAGGAAATGTGCCGGAACTCCTTCAGTTTGTCTTGGGCTCGGTCCAGAAGAGGTTTCACATGCCAGTTTAGTTTTGTCGAAGACTTGACCCCTTGCACGAGTGGGAGGCAATCAGAATGTACTTGCAGAGAGAGTTTCGCTCGGTTGGAAAGGAGATCTAGGGTTTTGAGGAGAGCAAGAGCTTCCGCCTATGTTGTCGAAGAAGCCTCCATGAGTTTTGCAAAGCCATCAACAAGACAGCCTCTCCATGAGTTTCGCAAAGCCATCAACAAGACAGCCTCTGGAATCCCTGTAGATGCACGCGATTGCTACTCTACTTTCGCCTGGTCGCATTTCTTCTTCAAACTCTGCTTCCGCTTCGTTGTGTTGGGCAAAAGATGCATCTATGTTGATTTTCAGCGTATCAGGAGGTGGAGGTTGCCATCTATCAGGTATAGTTTCACTCTTCCTTTCAATTACTTGTAGATGGCTCGAAGATCTAAGATTGTCATATAAAGCATTCGCCTGAAATAAGGTTTGCTGCGGGTGCAGGGGACGATGGCCGAAGATGTGTTGGTTCCGGTCCTTCCAGATGCTCTAGAGAGTAGCAGCAACCTGGTCGAACTTGGTATGTGTGGGGTTGGTTTTAAGCTTATATAACCAGTCGTCAAGCCGTGTTAACCCAAATCTGGATATTTTAATTTGCAGGGGTGCAGCTCTCCATATCTGAGCTGTCCATGGGTAGAGCAGTAGAATATGTTCAGTGGTTTCAGCTTCCTTTTTGCAAATGGAGCATAAGGGATTAGGTACTATCTTCCTCCTGTATAAATTTTCCCTTGTAGATAGAGCATTGTTACATGCTTGCCAGAGAAATAATCTGATTTTGGATAGGGTTTGAGAATGCCAAATGTATTTCCAGAGAGCTGGATTTGTTTGACGCGATGAGGTTGTTATTGTAGTATGTGTGCTAGTTGAATTCTCTCTTGCTATGAAGTAGCCACTTTTCACTAAATAAGTACCAGATTTAGTATTCATCCAGACCAGCTTGTCTTTTGAAAACTCAATTCTACGTTACCAAATTTTTCAATAAATGAAGTTATATATAAAGTAAATGTGCATATGGCAATTCTCTATTTTTACATGTCATTAGGTGTAAATGATCAATAATGTTCGGAATATATGATGATTTATACTCTAGAGATGCCAAACATGCAAATTCGGCACTGTCTACTCTTTCGATCAATTGATTGTACGGACATGCAAATTATGTGCATGGGCATTACGTTAACATTGCACCTCCTCGAGCTGAGGCCCGAGAAATTTCCAATGGTGATTATAAGACGTACGAATATCCGTGGAGTCGATTTAGGTGAGAGAGAAAACACAAAGGATTATCGGAACATTGCGTGCTTCTTTTCCTTTTCCTTTTCCTTTGTTCCCTTTCTTTTTGGTGCAACTAATTTTGCTTCAATCTGAGTATTCCCTTAGATTTCATTATGCTCGAGTTAGGTAGAAAAAGAAAGCGACAAGAAGCTATACAGAGAAAACGCAATAAAAAAAATTAATCATAGTATTTTTAAGTAAATGTGAGCATGATCCGGATTAAATAAGTCCAACACCAAATCAAGGAACCAACTTGCATGGTATTGGTCCGCAATTTTTGGGACCGAGGACCAACCCTTTTGAGCTTGGGACCAAGTACCAGACTGACCCTATGAGTCTAGTATTAATTGATTATTTTTTTTATTTCACTTTTTGCATTCCTTAAAAAGGACAAGTGTACTAATGCAAATTATAATTGCATCAATAATGTTACATTGAGTAACCAAATTATGGACACAATCACATATTAAATATAAATACAAGAAAAGATAACAACAGAAATTTCATACTTGCTAAAAGAAACAAACCATAAAAATGAACACACGAGGTGAGTGAGAAGAGGCTAGAGGCGAGTGGATAGAGGTGACTGAATCAAGGCGAGTAGGCGAGCAAGGCCAAGGTGAGCAAAGAGGGTTTTTATTTTTTATTTTGGTTGAATTAGGGCTCGGTTTCATTTCACTATCTAATTTATTTGACAAACTGAACTGTGAAGAGGACAGAGCAAGAGGTGTTAAAGGGCAAACAACTTCCGTTCAAGCCCCTCAGGGATAGCCTTTTAGCAGAAAACCACTCAGCCCTTTAGTCCAGAGCCTAGAGACACTCAGAAGATGCCAGGATGGAAACATTTCTAATCTACCCAAGCTGCATTTCTCGGAGGATCCTACCAGGCTGGAGAAGAAGAGGGATTTAGAAAGTCATAGAGAGGTTTTTTCACAAAGCACACTCTTTACTTCAAGGGACTCTGCCCAAAACGATACACCAACAATGCCTTATATAGGCAAAGAAAGGTTACAAGGACACACACAGGGACCAACTCACGGGTCCAGATACAAACAACGGCACCAGAAACTTCCGGGAGGGAATTTCGCACACTATGAACAGTAACTGTACTGTGAACAGTACTTTCCCTAGTCTAGTGCTACAATAAAAGTGAATAGTGTTTTTGCTACAGTGAAATTGTACGGACTCAACGATCTCATCCGTCAAGAGCATTGTAGCTACATACTGAGTCATCATCTGAGCTGTCTTCTAGAAGATGTGCCTCATATTTCTACTGGAGAGCTTCAAGGTCTTGAGGCGAAAGGATTTGGTTCAGCCTTTGAGATGAGGATACTTCATGAGCCCAATGGGATGCTTCTTCTTCTGCCCAGTTTGTATTTTCACTTGTAGTGTTGGCAGGAATGCTTGGCATGCTTGGCTGAGGCCAATTGGATGGCTGTGCATAAAAGGATGTGTCCATGTTTTGGAATGAGGACGAAGATCCCTGTTCATAGGGATTCTAAGACAGAGGACCTCCAAAGCGTGCGTAGGGGTCTTGAGTAGATTGGACAATGTCATCTTCGCTTGTCATTTCATGCTCTTGGGACGATGCAGCTTGTCTGTATTGCCTGAGTGCTTCCTTAGCTTCTGGTGCTAGGTCATAATGATCCCACGTAGTGGGTGCATTATTCCAGACATCTTCAGGAATAGTTTTGTTTTCTTGGCATAAGATTCTCTGGAGTTCTTAGTATTCATTTTCACAAAATCTAACAGATCTTGGATAAGATTTGTGAATTCGGGCTTCTCGGCTGTTCAAGTGAGGTTTATAGGCTATGGTTCCTATTTTGAGTGGTGCATCGAGAATACTACCATTGTTTTTACAAAAATTCCATGGATGTCGGAAAAACAGGATGGTGTGGACCTCAGGATTCGGTGTCATGGTTCTCAGTTCTTTTTCCAAGTCTTGTTTCCAACATGTAGGGTGATAGAACCAATTAAGAAAGTCTAAGAGGTTTTTGTCGCTTTCTTTTTCCACATTTCTTTCGAGTAAGAATATTCTGGTGAGATTGGCAATGAACCTTCTAGTGGGAATTTCAATAGCTATTAAGTACTTATTGGTTAAGTACCATAACAGCGTCTTGAGCTGGTCAGGGAAATCGTCTTCTTTCCAGATAAGAGGATGAATGGAAGGATAATTCAAATTTAACCCAAAAGGATAAAGAATCGAACCTCCATTGAATCTGAAAAGGTCTGTGTGGCATTGCCACATGAGGTTCTCCATGTTCTCAGTAAGACTGTCGTTCTGGATTTGCTGAATAATCTCCTGGGGATATTTCTGGCTTGGCAAATCTTTGATCTTCTCAATCTTGTATTTTACTCCATGATTGAGCATATGAAAAGCAAGCCTTTTGATGTACATGTTGATTTTGGCTGGTGCTTTTGGTCTTGACAAGAAATCAGCAAGTACATTCTTCTTTCCAGGAATATGTTTGATTTCAAAAAAGTATTTTGAAAACCATTCAGCCCATCGAAGCAGTTGAGAGTTTGGAATATGTTTCTCTTTGAACTTGGTCATCTGGGGGAAAGATGCCATGTCTAATTCTACCAAAAAGTGATGGCCGATGAGATGAAACTCAAATTTTTTGATTCCATTTTTTACTGCTAGGATTTCCTTGAAAGTGGAATGGTAATGTGTTTCTGCTTGAGAAAACTTTCCACTTTTGTGAGCACAGATGTGTCTTTTACCATCAATTTCTTCGAACAGGATGGCCGCCCAGTATTCATCATTGGCATCGGTTTGAAGAATTCTTTTTCCTGTTGATGGTATTTGTAATGGTGGGAGATTCTGCATAATCTCCTTAAGCTCAGCGACTGCTTTAGTTTGAGTTTTCCCCCAAGGTGGGGAATTCTTTTTCAGCATGGATTGCAAAGGAATCAACAACTTTGCAATGTGTGGGACAAAACCCTTGAGATAATTGATTATCCCAAGAAATTATTGAAATTGTTTTGTCGTGAAGTTTTCTATAGGAAACTTCAATAATTCTTGAGCTATATGTGGCCCTGGATAGTATGTACCTTTGTTGAGGTGCATACCAAGAAATTTGATTTCTGTCTAGGCAATATTCATTTTCCTTTGAGAAAGCATAATACCATGCTTTTTCACGATTTCTGCAAATTGTTCAAGGAGTTGACAGTGTGACTGCTCATCAGGACTGTAGAGCAGAATATCGTCGATGTATACAGCTGCAGTAGACAAGATTGGTTGGAAAATACGACATATAGCCTTTTGGAAAAGGGATGGTGCTACCTTTAGGCCGAAAGGAAGGACTTTCCACTGAAAGTGCTGGTTCGGGATATAGAATCCTGTTTTGGATCTGTCTTTAGGATGGATGCCCAATTGCCAAAATCTGTCTTTGAGGTCGAATTTGGAATAGATATAGACCTTGGTTAGACCAATAAAAAGAGAATCTTTGGATGGTAAAGGGAACTTATCATCTTGGAGAAAAAGATTGAGAGGTTGATAGTTGATCACCAGTCTCATTTTTCCTCTGTTCTGCTCGGCGCGCTTATTGACATAAAAGGCTTCACAAGCCCATTGAGAATCAAAAACTTCAATAAGGCCTTGTTGCAATAATTCTGAGCATTCCCTTTGAGCTAAAGCCAAGTGTTCTGGCGTCATTCCCATATGACTCACCTTTGTTGGGTTGATGTCTTCATTTTTTTTTTTAAAGGGAGACGAACAAAGAATTCGGGATTTTCCCATAAGGGATGAGAACATTTTTGGGTGAATTCTGAATGGGATTCCGAACAAAATTCTAGCAATTTTTGCATGATTGGATCTAATAGACTCATCTGAATGGAAATGAGTCTACGAATATTGACAAACTCGAGAAGCTGGTCTTTGTATCTAAGACCTTTTCCGGGAATGATGCGAAGTTGAGAGATTTGAGTCATGATGTCCCACCCAATTATCGATCTTTATTGGGGAGGTTTGATCCAAAGATTTTTGCATTTATGGAACACTCGGGGAAAGAAGCTGAACATTAACCGGAATGGTTCGACATTTGTGGAGAAAGTATCTCCGGAGGTAGAGTTGAAATATCGGATATGAGGAGTCCAATATTCTTCAGGCAAAACTTTAGTATCTAGAATGGAGCAACTTGCTCCGGTATCAATGAGAGCAATGACATTGATAGGTTTGGCAAACTTCGAGGTGAGAATTTTTACAGGGAAATGGGGACAGTGAGTTTGACTTGAAAATATGTCAAGATTTGGTTCTGAAGCTGTGGGAGATATGTGAAAAATGTCTTCAGATTCTGATTCTGACTCAGTCTCACTAGAAGTTTGGTAAGAGGAGATGACACAAAGTGTTTGGTCAGATGGTTCTTCATCAGCAGAGAATAAGGATTCAATATCATCATTTTCAAGAGAAATACCTGTTTCATTCTCAATTAGATGATTCTGACCTTTCTTCGCTTGAGGACAATTTTTGGCAAAATGTCCTTTTTTGTTGCAAATGTAGCAACGATTTGATTTCTTATGGCCTGTGCGATCCTTTCTTTTGCATAGGTATCGCCATTTCTTCTTTTTCCTGAAATGCTTGGAGCCATGTTTGGACTTCTTTATCGAATACTTCTTGTAATGCTTTTTCTTCTGGGAATACTGGCCACAAGTACCATCACAGTCTTGCTTGGAGCATTTGATCTTTAACTTCTGGCGAGAACAAGCCGATTCAAGGCGCTTGTCATCTATGATGTAGGTACGGACCATCTGGCGCTTTAAGCATAACTCTTCAAGGCATAGATGGATTTCTTGTTGGATTTCTCCCAAGGGAATATCTTGTACTCTCCTTTGTTTTCCAAAGAAAGATCTTTCAACCTTCTGGGATAGCTCTTTTGGGATGGATGTAAGGAAGACATGCTTCAGATTTGGATCTGCGCTAATTTGGTAAAAGAGCTGAAGCATTAGTCGATAATGCTTATCAAGGTGCTTTTCCTGAAGGGAGCAACATCTTCTTTCAAAAAATTCTCTTCTTTTTATCTCTATGAGATCTCCGGGTTTTCCCACAAAAACATGATATAAGTAAGTAATGGCATGGCTGAAATTGGGTGACATCAGAAACAAAAGCTGGTCTTGTTCTGAAATTGATTGCCACCAGAGTTTAAGGCTTCCTGTGAACATTGTAACAAAGTTGTATAGGACATCATTCATATCATGGTTGGTGATGGATTGTGTATTCAACCAAGTATGAAATTCTTCAAGTCTTTCTGGCCATTTTGGATAAGGAATATCATCGATGGTGAAGAATTGCTTTGATGCCATGGATACATGCCTAGTAGGAGTAGGATTGCTTGTTTGACAAATATCTGGATCAGAATAGTTTGATTCAATTTCATAACGGAGGATCAGCCATGAATATTTGAATTCTTGGCGCAATTGGGGGGGATCAAGCGTAGGGATTGAGAAGGATGAGGAAGAAGAAAGAGATGCTGAATCTGATTTGGTATCAGGAGAAGTTTGTTAAGCTAGAAACAGAATTTGTTTTTCTGGAATGGCAAGGTCAGACTCAGGCTGTTGGATAACAGGATCAGGTTCTTGAGTGCCCAAATCCTTTAGAAAAGATTCTAATGGATTTGATAACATCATCTGTTATACCTGTCTCTTATAACTATCGAACTTGATTCTGTAGGTGAGCTTTTTTCTTTTCCTTTTTCCTTCTGCAAGGCCTTGAGGTGATTTCATATTTTTGCCATATCTGGTTCCCTTCTGGAGGGATCTTCTGGAATGGTGGCAAAAATAGACGTCTGTGGATGTGGGGGTAAATACCCAGTTCTAACAGGAGGTGCTAATGGGTCAAAGGGCCTGAATCTTCCTTCTTCAAGAAGTTGGATTTGCTTCTTGAGCTTTTCTATTTCTAGCTTTGGACTTTCAAGATAGTGATGCCCAAGATGTTGTCCTGATTCCAAGGCGTGAAGCCTTTTCTGGAACTCAGAAAGTATCTTTTTGGTGCTTTCATCATACCTTCGGAGATCTTGTTGCACATTTCCGATTTTGGAATCAATTGCTTTGAAGGCATTGTTTTGTGCCAACGGGGTCTCTGATTGCCAGTTTAGAACGGCTTCAGCAGCAGGGGTTTTTTTCTGTCTCCCATGTTCATCCACATCAGTGGGGGTAGGAATTTTGGGAACATGGCAATATCTACCATGTGGATCAATAAACTCTTCTGAAGCAGGAAACGAGAGTTTAAAACTTTCCTTAACAAGAGGGGGAAAGTCAGTATCTTGGAACATGGCAATGGAAGAAGTGGGTGGTACTTCTGTTGGGACTTCAAGCGGGTAAGAATGTTTCTTAGCCCATTTGAGGATTGGCTTATAAAATGGAGAGAGAACTTGCTTTTTTCGAGGAGGAGAGGGTGGAGGTGACTTTGGTGGATCTGGTAAGACTTGGGATGTAGTACTGGACTCTGGTGGTGGAGGTGGTGCATAAGAAACCATAAACTAGTATTTGTCACACTCACCAAGAGTATCAACAGAGGAATCTCCGTCTAAGTACCTTTGGTATACCTTATCCTTGGACTTTTTCCGTCGAGGTGGATGTCTTACAAGAACGTCTACCTCGTTAGGAGAATTTGTACAGTAGGAACATTGGCAAAAAGGATCCCAAAAATAATGACCATACTTGTCTTTATAGTAATGAACAGGATGTCCATCACCGTCGAAGTGTCGAACATGCTTTTTTGGATCTAGTTCGGAAATAGATTCAGGAACACATGGTTCAATCGTGAGGATGGTCTGGAAGATAGAAGGACTTTCTTCCTTTTCCTTGCCAAATTTGATGGAAACAGTTCCATCTTTTTTCCGTACGAATTCTGAGTCCGTTGATTGGAAAGGCTTGTTATGCTGGTGTAGCTTTTCATAGTTGGTGATCCAGGTTTCTGGAAGGAGCTTGGCTAACGTATCCTTTGGAATTTTTCTGGGAACATGGATGCAAGATGCCTGGTCATTCTGCATAGAGATGAACAACGCATCTTCATTACCATTGTTGAAGTTGAGGTCGAGAGCATGGTTCTGCACTCGATAAACCATCTAGTAATGTAGGGTTGCAGCTACAGAGTCAGCAGTTTGAAGGGCTCTAGTGAGCTGAACTTGGACTTTCAAGAAAGAAAGTACCTGGGGATCTGAAAGGGCGATGTTGAAGTTTGGATACAAAGTCACAAAGACTGTTCCGGCATTCAGAGTGGTTTGAACAGTGCCGATGCAAGCGTGCTGGTATTGTAAAAACCTGGTATCTAGTAACGCGATTCTTGCCACGACTGGCAAACCTTTTCGACCATGGAAAGTGAGAGCAAGACGAACAGCTCCATAATGGACATGAGAATATCCCTGTTGAACCCATTGTCTGGGAAATTCTGGAAGGATCTGGAGAGTAACAAAGTACTCTTTTTCAGTAGCAGGAATGGGATGCTGGTCGAACTTGGAGGACTGAACGTACTCCTTTACTTGCTTTGGGGTTTGGTGAATAAGTTGACAAATGGAGCGGATAGGTGAGAATGATGAGGTGGGTTTAGCAAAAGCAGAGTATGGGTTCATAAGAGGAAGCTGAGTTTCTGAGATCTTGGTTTCATCGCTAAGAGAGACTTCATAGAGATAATCTATCTTAGAAGTATTGGAAACACGAAATTCTGGAGGAGTTGAAGATGATGAAGAAGGAACAAGAGAAATGGGTGCTTCAAGGATTTGTGGTTCTGTAGTCATGATGAAGTCTCTCTTAGCGATGAAACCAAGATCTTAGAAACTCAACTTCCTCTTATGAACCCATACTCAGCATCCCATTCCTGCTATCCTAGATGGTTGAAAGATCTTTCTTTGGAAAACAAAGGAGGGTACAAGATATTCCCTTGGGAGAAATCCAACAAGAAATCCATCTATGCCTTGAAGAGTTATGCTTAAAGCGCCAGATGGTCCGTACCTACATCACAGATGACAAGCGCCTTGAATCGGCTTGTTCTCGCCAGAATTAAAGATCAAATGCTCCAAGTAAGACTGTGATGGTACTTGTGGCCAGTATTCCCGGAAGAAAAAGCATTACAAGAAGTATTCGATAAAGGAGTCCAAACATGGCTCTAAGCATTTCAGGAAAAAGAAGAAATGGCGATACCTATGCAAAAGAAAGGATCGCACATGCCATAAGAAATCAAATCGTTGCTTCATTTGCAACAAAAAATGACATTTTGCCAAAAATTGTCCTCAAGCGAAGAAAGGTCAGAATCATCTAATTGAGAATGAAACAGGTATTTCTCTTGAAAATGATGATATTGAATCTTTATTCTCTGCTGATGAAGAACCATCTGACCAAACACTTTGTGTCATCCCCTCTTACCAAACTTCTAGTGAGACTGAGTCAGAATCAGAATCTGAAGACATTTTTCACATATCTCCCACAGCTTCAGAACCAAATCTTGACATATTTTCAAGTCAAACTCACTGTCCCCATTTCCCTATAAAAATTCTCACCTCGAAGTTTGCCAAACCTATCAATGTCATTGCTCTCATTGATACCGGAGCAAGTTGCTCCATTCTAGATACTAAAGTTCTGCCTGAAAAATATTGGACTCCTCATATCCGATATTTCAACTTTGCCTCTGGAGATACTTTCTCCACAAATGTCAAAACCATTCCAGTTAATGTTCAGTTCTTTCCCCAGTGTTCCATAAATGCAAAAATCTTTGGATCAAACCTCCCCAATAAAGATCTGATAATTGGGTGGGACATCATGACTCAAATCTCTCAACTTCGCATCATTCTTGAAAAAGGTCTTAGATACAAAGACCAGTTCTCTGAGTTTGTCAATATTCAGAGACTCTTTTCCATTCAGATTAGTCTATTAGATCCAATCATGCAAAAGTTGCTAGAATCTTGTTCGGAATCCCATTCAGAATTCGCCCAAAAATGTTCTCATCCCTTATGGGAAAATCTCGAATTCTTTGTTCGTCTCGCAGAAGTCCTAAAACTTGTCAAGAAAATGTAATTGAGTCCTAAAACTTACAAAAAATGCAATCAAGTCCTAAAACTTGTCAAGTTGGTTCAATTAAGTCCTAAAGTTAACACCGTCAAGAAAGTTAACAGAATTGATGACGTGGCGCTGACATAATATTTTAAATGAATTTTTTATTTTATATATGGCCTTTTAAAATGATTTTTTATTCAAAATATTTAAAAATAAGATAAAAAAATTAAAAAGGAAAAGCTAAATTTATTTAAAAAACAAAATATTAAAAAAAAAAAAAAGGCTGCCGGTGGAGCTTCCGCCATCGCCCATCCCCAAAGGGGTCGGCGACGGCCGTCGGAGGGGACGGTGACGGTCGCCGGCCCTGGGCGGGGTGGTCGGCCCTCGCCTGAGAGAGGTCTCATTGGCCCCAGGTGAGGGCCGGCCACCCCCGCCAGGTCGGGCGAGAACGCCCAAATCTGGGCACGCCGTTGGCCCCCCGCGAGGGCCGGCGACCATCAGCCTGGGGTCGGCAATGCTCGCCCAAATCTGGGCTAGCAGGCGTCGTCGGACGAGGCCCTATCGGATGGGTCCGAGAGGGAGGAGCAGCCGCAGCTTGATGAGCCTGCCAACGAGGAGGACAAGGAGGAGCTTAAGGCCATTGCTCGCTCCGCCAGCTCCGTCGACGAGGACGACGCCGCCCCTGCTGCCGACAACGACGAGAATGGCGAGGCCAAGGAGGAGGACCATAAGGTTCGGTTACTCGATGCTCAGATCTAGGCAAGCATCGCCGACCCCAGGCGAGGGCCGGCGAGGCCTCGCCTAGGGCGGGCGATGGTTGCCGGCCCCTCGCGAGGGCCGACGAGACCTCACCCGCGGTGTGCCCAGATCTGGGCGTCCTCGCCCGACCTAACGGGGGTGGCCGGCCCTCACTTGGGGCCGGTAAGGCCTCGCCTAGGCGAGGACCGGCCACCCGCCCAGGGCCGGCAACTGTCACCGGCCCGTCCGGCGGCCGTCACCGGCCCCTCCGGCGATGGGCAGCAGCGGAAGCTCCACGAGCAGCCTTTTTTTTTTTTTAATAGTTTTATTTTTTAAATAAATTTAGCTTTTTTTTTTAGCTTTTTTATCTAATTTTTAAAGATTTTGAATAAAAAATAATTTTAAAAAGCCATATATAAAATAAAAAAATCATTTAAAATATGACGTCAGCGTCACGTCAACAATTTCTATTAACTTTTTTGACGTTGTTAACTTTAGGACTCAATTGAACAAAATTAACAAGTTTTAGGACTTGATTGCACTTTTTGTAAGTTTTAGGACTCAATTGCACTTTCTTAACAAGTTTTAGGACTTCTACTAAACATATCCCTAATATATAATATATCTAATACATATTATACTTGATAAATATCTATTACATTATAAAATATATATAGGGTTGGTCGGAGTTGGACTAACTCTAAACCTCCAGGACAGAGAATTAACTCGCACAATGCGGGGTTCGGGGATTCTAGGACTAAGGACCGACCTAGTCTCCATGGGAACCAAACTAGGACTGGTTAGGTTAGACTGGTTCGATTGACTCTGGACCGATGCTTAGCCCTAATTTTAAGTCACGGGTTTATTAATACGTTAATGATAAATATAATATGATCGAATGTGTAACTTGTAACGCAATCAATACATATATTTATCTAATCTCTAAAGACATTTGTCGCGACCTACCCCCGGGGGGAGAGAACACGTTTAGGGGTATTGCCTAAAGGACGGGCCTAAGGCCCATGATTAGGTGTGGGCTCTCCCAAGACCATACCCTGCATGACATTGAGATATTATTTAGGAATTTTTGTATAAAAAGGAGTCACTACTAGCCTATTGGGGTCGGCTAAAAACCAAGTGAGATATGGAAATGTACCTCATTTCCTATGCAACTAGAGAATCTAGAGTTGGGGACTTGATTACACTAATTGACCAATTAATATCCTTTCGGTACCTAATCTTGTTCATTTTAACAAAATATTTTTTTTACAAGCAATTTGGATTGATTTTATACCTATCCACTAACACGTGAGATGATCATGCGGGTGCGCAATCATTAAAGTAACAATAATAGTGATCAAGATCCTAATTGCAGTAAAATTAACACATGCCACTAAGCAATTGCAAACATATTTAAACAGGTAAATTAAACATGCAATATAATCAATATACGAGCAATTAAAGGCCTAAATACACTATAAAGACAATACATGGTCATTTCCAATCAAAGCCTACATTTTTTGGATTTTTGAAATTTTTTTTAACTTTTTTTAATTAATTTTTTTCAAATAATTAATTTTTAATTTTTTTTAAAGAAGGTCGAATTTTTTAACGTTTTCA
The DNA here is from genome assembly GCA_017140255.1 of Eucalyptus paniculata subsp. matutina. Lineage (NCBI taxonomy): Eukaryota > Viridiplantae > Streptophyta > Magnoliopsida > Myrtales > Myrtaceae > Eucalyptus > Eucalyptus paniculata. The sequence goes on from CM029435.1 coordinate 49,119,786, forward strand.
GAGTTTTTGAATTTTCAGAAATTTTTTTTGAAATTTTCTTCTTTTTCCTTTTTCTTCGAAATTTTTTATTTTCTTTATTTTCGAAAATTTTTGAATTTTTGAATTTTTAATATATTTTTAATATTTAATATTTTTATACTTCACGAAAATGGGTTCGGACCGGGTAAACCCAATCCGGCCCGTGGACCCAACCCAAAATCGGATCCAACCCAGCCGGATTAAAAAAAAAACATTTTTTTTCATTTTTTCTTTTGCAGCCTTTTTTAATGATTTTTTTTCCATTACTTTTTTTGATATTTTCCTCACTTCATCCTTTCCCCCCGCACGTTCTGCCCGACTGTCCTTCCCGAGGCCAACTTTTGCCGTTTTAGTTTTCTATTTTTTTATTTTGCTTTTCCTTTTTTTTCTTGATTTTTCTCGTTTTTTTATTTTTTTTATTTTTGGTTTTTCTTTTCCTTTTTTTTTTTTTTTATTTCTTTCCCTCCTCCCTTTTGACCTTCTTCTTCACGAGACCAACGTTTTCCTTTCTTTTTCAATATTTTGTTTTACTTTTTCACTTTTTCCATACTTTTCTTTTTCTCTTGTTTTTTATTATTTTTTTCCTCTTTTGGTCTTCTTCTCCTTCGTGCTTGGCCCCCCTGCACGCCTTCAACCCTCCCGAAGGCTGTCTTCTCCTTCCTCGCGAAATTCCCCACCAAAATTTGTTTCTTTACCAAAACTCATTCGAACAACAACAATAACCAAAGCACCTAGCATCCCTTCTAACACCAAACCACCCCGACCTACACAAATCCCATCTAACTCCAAGGGCTGCTACACCATTTTCGGATGCAAACACCCCCGGCTCAAACGCACATGATTACTTCACGAAAATCGCATGAAATCACGATGAAAACATAAAAGACAGGCATGGTCCAACATATATATGAACAAGCGCAAATCAGACTGAGTTTGAACACAGGTTGCTTCTCGGTTCTCTTTGAGACATTTTGTCAAACATTGGGTCTGCAGCAGCTAAAAGGGGCATACGGGCTCACTCGAGGCTCGGATCCGAGTAAAGATCAACACAATATGCACAAGCAACACTCAAGATCCACTAAGGGACATATATCACACTCGAACATATGTGAACACAGTAGCTATTTTCAGCCACAACATACTCACAGACTCGAATCTCTTTCAAACATTTCATCAACCGGGTAGCATACACAACATAAACGAAGGATCTTCGGACTGGTATGGACTCAAGCACAAGCCTGGACGTGTATTGACATGCACTAGGACATCTATGAGCTTTCATGGAGGACTGGTGTAGCCGAGGCTTGTGTGAACTGGTCGGCCGTGAGCTCCGGTCCGAGACCTTGAAGTGAAGCGGGAAGCCTACCTAGTTTGGATGGCGAGCAACGGTCGTACTTCAGGCGACGGCAAAGCGTTCTCTCCCCGATCGTCTCTCTCTCTCAAGCTCACCCTCTGCTCTCTCAGCTCTCTCTCGACCCCAAAGACCAGCCGTCCACCCCCTTCCTCTCTTTGCTCTCTTCCTTTTAAGCTCGGCCAACGACAGGCGCGCATGGCTTCTGCCACCGCCAGCCTGTCGCAGTCGCTTGATCTCCGACCCTGGGATCACGCCGTCCTCTGACCTCGCCCCTGGTTTGTACGTTTCTCTTTTCTTCTTCTTTTGCAGGAGTGTGGTTGGCGTGGGGGAAGGAAGAAGGCTCACGCACAGGCTGGGTTGAAATAAAAGGAGATGGGTCAACCCAAGTGCAAAAGAAAGAAAAGGAAAAGAGATAGGTCAATGAGCCCACAGACGAAGAAAAGCCCTTTACTTGGCCTCATTTGATTCTCTTATACCTTTTAATAATTTTTTTCCTTTTTCTTTTTTCTTTTTTTTCTTCTTCTTTTCTTTTTTTTTCTTCTTCTCTTTTTTTTTTTTATTTTTTTTTAAATTTCGAAATTTTTTTATTTAAATTTTTTGTAAAATTTCTTTGCGCTCTTAATGTCTATATGTGATGCAATTTTAACGAAAATTTTTTGTTAAGGGGTTAGAAATTAATCTATAATTATCCGCTACAATTAATAAACACTTAAATAAATCGCCAAAATTTAGGTGTCAACAACACTCTTGAATTGGTTTTTGACCATTTCAGTAGTGAATCCCTATGTAAGTTTAGCAAATAAATATTGTCATTTAAGATTTTGTCAAATGTCATAATCATGAAAGTAACTTTTAATATTGAAAATTGCTATGCATGTTTTTATTGCCAATTTCATTATCATGAAAACTTTCATAATTGAAAATGGCTGTGCACATATATTGGGCTATGGATGTAGTTGATGGAGATTAAAGACTCCCGCTTGCACACACGTGTTCGACAATAGCGTTAATGCCGGAATCTGCCTACAACACCGTCCTCCTCCCCCACGTGCCCGTGCATAGAGAGATTACGTAGGCAATTTCGTCCGATGTAGACCCTTCGAATATGACAACCTGTATATTTAACAGTTCATTGGTTGTCTATGTTTATCGCTAAAAAGAAAAGAAAATAACCAGAACATGTCCTGAGGTGCTGCCGATGAATGGGTAACTGGGTTGTTCTACTGTAAGAGCGCTTAATAGCCGAATGAAATGATTCCTCAAAAGCTGCCATAACTTAGAGAGCACTGCAACCTTGTACCAAGATTTGGAACCGTTGCGGTCTGCAAATCCGCCCGAAAATTAAGATAGGTAACACAGAGGGAGAGAACGATTTGGAGTGTACAGTCCAAGAGAGATATTATTTCACCCATAAAACAAAGGACTTTATTTGCACGGGGGGAATCAAAGCGCAGCATACAAGACGAAACTCGACCATGCACACGTTCTGTTTACGTTTACTGATAAACCGATGCATAGAAAGAACACGCCACTTCGTCTGTGACGTCCGTCCTTTCGCCTCCCTCGAATGTTGCCTACCTAAAAGACGACGAGAAAATATCACCAGCGGACGGCCGAACGAGCCAATGAGTCCGGCGCGTTTCACTCGCGCTTCCACGACTCGACGAGTCTGGCCAACGCCAACCGAGACGACCTGCCGAGGCTCAAAGCAACCTTAGCTTCTTCCTTCATGGCGAGCGTTCGTTCTCTTACCATCTTGCCCTCCTCACTCTCCATCAATTCTCTGACTCGCTTCTCCACCTCCTCCGACCTCACCGACCCGTCCTCTGACTCGTCCACCGGTAGGGCGATCCTCATCTCCTGCACCAGCAGCACCCTGTTGTGCCGCTGCTCCGCATAGAGCGGCCACGCCAGCATCGGTATGCCTACACACACTGCCTCAAGGACTGAGTTCCACCCGCAGTGAGTCACGAACCCGCCCACCGAGGGGTGGCTCAACACGGCCACCTGCTGCGGCCCATTTCTTGACCACGAGCCCCCTCTCTTGGGTACGTTCCAAGAAGCCCCCCGGAAGCAGCGAGCCCAAGTCTGGGTCGGGCATCGCAAACATGGAGGTGTTGGAGAAATCTTTCCAGAATATTTTGAAGCTGACAAAACGTTTCTATCAGTCTAGTCTGGATATTTGCAGACCGTCTAGTTTAAAGTCTGAAGACTTTCTAATCACCAGACTCAAGACTCAAGACTCAAGACTATTCTCATTGATTGTCTTTCGATCCGTGTGAAGGAAATCCGAGCCAAAGTATATGGTTGAGGATTTAATCCTATCCTCTGGAGAAGATCTCTTGGTTGGATAAATATAACGGATTCTTTTGTTCGTATCTAGATCAATTGAAGATCCGGTGGTCGACGAAATATTCTTGGAATGTTCTATTCTTGGAAACCAAGATCCTGATTGTATGGGCGAACATGATTGATGGGCTATCGTCAGGTTCCTTTAATAGCTCGAATGATCTTCTTAATTGATTCCGTCCAACGGGTAGATTGGAGGAATTCCTTTGGAAAGTGCCAACGGGTATGATGGCATAAAGGAGTATAAAAAGGAAGACGTTCTAGTTGTTTGAGTGTGTGATCGATAGAGAAATTCCAGAGTCTGAAGTACCTTGATTATTAGTTGATACATTTTGAGAGAAATTGTATACACAGAGAGTGTCTATACTTGGTGATACCTTGAGCGAGTGTAGTAGATCATCTACACCTAGAAATCAAGGAAGATCAACGCTGTAACATCTCTTTGTTCATAGTGGAATCCAGCCAATTGGCTGTCAGTGCAGAAGAGTGGACGTAGGCTTGAATCAAGCTGAACCACTATAAACTGCGTGTTCAATTCTCTCTTTTCTTTACTCAGTCTTACGTTGATTATTATTTGTCGCAAATCCTTTAACTGTCTAAGTATTGCGCAATTATCAAGAAAAATATTTTATATACCTATTCACCCCCCTCTAGGTACTCGTACTAGCTATATCAATTGGTATCAAGCCCGTGTTCTTACTTTATTTGAAGTGTTTTACTTCAGAGTAAAAGATCCATGGCTAGTATGCTAGCACCAGGGCTGGTGGAAGGGCAAAGCAATACCAGACCACCCTACTTTGATGGAAAGGATTATAACATCTGGAAGAACAAGATGAAAGCTTTCCTACGATCAAAGGATCCTCTGGAATGGGACGTTATGGAAAGAGGAATAACTCCTACTGCTGCATCAGTCTCTGAAAGAGGAAAAGAAATTGTTGAAACCAGCGGAATGACTTAGGAAGAGATAAACAAGAGACAAGCACTCGATGCAAAAGCAATTTACTCTTTATATTGTGCTTTGTCACCAACTGAATATAACAGAATATCTTCTTGTGTTACAGCAAAAGAAGTATGGGACAGATTACATATCACCTATGAAGGAACAGATCGAGTGAAGGAGACCAGAATTAACATTCTCCTCGGTCAATATGAAGCCTTCAAAATGAAACCAGGAGAATCTATAACTGACATGTTTAGTCGTTTTACAGATATTGTCAATGGTCTTGAGAACCAATGACAAAAAATTTCTGATCCCATGAAGGTGAATAAGCTACTGCGTGGACTCTCCAAGGATTGGAATCATATAAAGACTTCAATAAGAGAGACGCAAAGAATTATGCCACTATATGTCGACGAGCTGATTGGAACTCTTCAGTCTTATGAAATGGAACGAATTAATGAAGATGAAGATCCAAGAGATAAAAAATCCATTGCATTAAAATCAAATGATGATTCTGATGATACAGATTCTGAAGATGATATGGACGACGAGGAGCTTGCTCTCATGATAAGAAGATTCAGAAAACTGAATAGGAAAGGTAGAAGGTTCAACTCAAAGAAACAAAGTTTCCAGAGACAGCAGACCAAGTCTGTTGATAATGAGGAACCAAATAAAGATGTAGTCTGCTTCGAATGTAAGAAAAAGGGACACATTAGACCTAACTGTTCTCTTCTAAAGAAGAAAAGAGGAAAAGCTGAAAAGTTTCGAAAAGCTCTCAAAGCCGAAACCTGGAGTGATACAGAGTGTGAAGAAAGTGATAATGAATATGCCAACATATGTCTGATGGCACATTCAGACTCAGACTCAGATTCTGGATCAGACTCAGATAGTGAATTTGAGGTAAGTGATTTTAAAATTCCTGTCAAAGTCTCTAAATACATTGATGAACTGTGTTTTAGTCTTAAGACTTCTCTCAAAAGAATTTCCGAACTTAAAAAGGAAAACTCAGCTCTAAAACAAAAGGAAAACATTTTAGAAGAAAGAGTTAAAAGTTTAGACTTGAATATTTCTACTCTTAAAGAAAAAGAAGATAATCTTTTCAAAGAAAATGTCTTTTTAAAAACTGACTTATCAAATATTTCAAAGAAATTTTCGATAGGATCCGAAAAACTTGAAAAAGTTCTTTCAGTCCAAAGACCTTACTTCAATAAGTCTGGTCTAGGTATGACAGCAGAAACAATTCCTTTGATTGATTTTCCTAAAGTAAAAGAAAGAATTAAGAAAAGACTGTCAAGAGAGGCTTACAAAAATCATTTCAAGAAAGTTTTTGTAAAGACCGTCAAGAGAGGCTTACAAAAATCATTTCAAGAAAGTTTTTGTAAAGTCTATAGGTCGAAATGCTCTCAGGTGTTCAAAGTGTAACAGTCGGGATCACTTTGAAAAAGAGTGTCCAATGGTTTGGAAACCTGTTAAGAGAGTATGGCCTAATAATGTTTATCCTACTAACACCAAAGGACCCAAGAAAATTTGGGTACCAAAGAAAGCTTGAAACTCTCTTTTAAATGCAGGTCTCCGTCAAGAAAAATGTAAAGTGGTATCTTGACAGTGGATGTTCAAGACACATGACAGGAGACTCAAATTGCTTCATAAAGTTTGTTCAAGTAAATGGTGGAAAAGTTTCATTTGGAGGAAATGGCAAAGGAAGCATTGTGGGATTTGGAACTGTGAAAATTGGAAATCTCACAATAAGCAATGTTTCTCTAGTGGAAGGACTCAACTATAACCTTCTCAGCATTAGCCAATTGTGTGATACTGGTTTCAAGATCTCCTTTCAAGAAGGAATATGCTCTGGAATCAGTAAAGACTCTACTCAATCTTTCATGGGTCGAAGACATGGAAATATCTACCTCTTAGACATGAAATTAAATGAATCACAATGCCTAATCTCAATTCAAGATGAAGCAAGCTTATGGCACAGAAAGCTTGGTCATGTCAACATGAAGCAATTAGCCAAAATCTCATCAAAGCAGCTTGTTCGAGGTCTACCCAAATTACCATACCAAAAGTCCGATCCATGCACACCATGTATTCTGGGAAAGCAGGTAAGAAATTCATTTAAGCCAATAAATCATGTCTCTACTAATCATGTACTACAGTTGTTGCATATGGATCTCTTCGGACCAACCAGAACCCAGTATTGGAGGTAAGAAATATTGCCTAGTAATTGTGGACGATTACTCCGCTTTACTTGGGTATATTTCCTTGCAAGTAAGTCGAAACCTTCTCGTATTTTGAAAAATTTGCTAAAAAGGTTCAAAAATGAAAACGGATGTGTTATCTCTAGTATAAGAACAAATCATGGAGGTGAATTTGAAAATCAAGATTTTACAAAATTGTGTGATGAATCTGGATTTAAGCATGTGTTCTCCTCTCCATATACTCCTCAGCAAAATGGAGTTGTGGAAAGAAAGAATAGATCTCTTCAAAATTTCTTCAAAGAAAGAATATAACTCTTTTAATTGAAAGTAAAATTTCTTCACGATTTTGGGCTGAAGCTGTTTCAACAGCATGCTATATCATCAATAAAGTTTTCCTAAGACCTATTTTAGAAAAAACCCCTTATGAATTATTCAAAGGTAAGAAGCCCATTGTTTCATACTTTCATGCGTTTGGTTGCAAATGCTTTATATTGAAAAATGCAAAAGATCGAGTTGGTAAGTTTGAAGAAATATCAGATGAAGGCATCTTCCTTGGATATTCTACATCAAGCAAAGCCTACAGAGTCTATAACAAGAAAAGCCAGTCGGTGGAGGAGTCAATGAATGTCAAATTTCAAGACTCTACGCAAGATGAATCCAGTCAGACTCAGTATGAAAAGTCTGAACCTGCTCCAGACCTTCCAAAGCTTACAACTCAAGAAATATCTCAGACTCTGGAAGACCAGCATCAAGATGTTCATGAAGATTCAAATAAAGAAAGAGATCATCATCCGGATAAATCAACCAGTAACTGGAAGCATAAGTCCAGTCATCCCAAAGATCTCATTATCGGCGAAATTAATGAAGGAATTCGCACCAAATCCAAAAGACGTGAAAAGTCTAGTGCTGTGGCTCTCTTTTCCGAAATTGAACCAAAAAGCATAGAAGAAGCTTTATCTGATGAAAGCTGGATCGAAGCTATGCAAGAAGAGCTCAGACAGTTCAACATTAATGATGTCTGGGAATTGACATCTAAACCAAAAGGTAAAACTATTATTGGAGCCAAATGGGTGTTCAGAAACAAGATGAATGAAAAAGGAAAAGTCGTACGAAATAAAGCAAGACTTGTGGCCAAAGGATACACGCAAGAAGAAGGAATAGACTATGATGAGACTTACGCTCCTGTAGTAAGGTTAGAAGCTATTCGACTATTACTTGCGTTTGCTTGTTATAAAAATTTCAGGTTATTCCAAATGGACGTCAAAAGTGCCTTCCTAAATGGATTTATCCAAGAGGAAGTTTATGTGGAACAACCACCTGGGTTTGAAGACCCAAAGAAGCCAGACTCAGTCTTCAGACTGAAAAAGGCCTTGTATGGTTTAAAGCAAGCACCTCGAGTTTGGTACGACAGACTAAGTAAGTTCTTATTACAGAATGGTTTTGTCAAAGGTAAAGTAGATACTACTTTATTTATCAAAAAGGAAAACAAAAGCTTTTTACTTGTTCAAATATATGTGGATGATATTATTTTTGGATCCTTTAATGAAAGTCTATGCAAGAAATTTTCTAAGTCTATGCAGGATGAGTTTGAAATGAGTATGATGGGAGAATTAACATTCTTTCTTGGTCTTCAAGTAAAGCAATTGAAGGAAGGAACTTTCATTTACCAAGAAAAATATGCTAATGATCTTGTCAAAAGGTTTGGATTGGAAAATTGCAAAAAGACTGATATACCAATGTCAAGTTCTTTGAAGATAGACAAAGATGAAGAATGGAAGAAAGTCGATCAAAAGCTATACGGGAGCATCATTGGTTCACTTCTTTATCTTACTGCTTCTAGACATGACATTTTGTTGTGTGTTTGCATTTGTGCTAGGTTTCAATCAGATCCTAAAGAATCCCATCTCAGTGCTGCAAAACATATTATTAAATACGTTGCTTCATCTTCAAGCATCGGTCTTTGGAATTCTAAGAAGGGAGACTTTAATCTTCTGGGATATTCAGACGCAGATCTGGCCGGCTGCAGAGTCGATAGAAAGAGTACTTTAGGAACATGCCAGTTGCTTGGAAGCAGGACAGTGTCTTGGTTTTCAAGGAAACAAAGCACTGTAGCTCTCTCAACAACAGAAGCAGAGTATGTAGCCCTTGGAAGCTGCTATTCGCAAATTTTATGGATAAAACAATAGCTACAAGACTTTGAGATTGAAGATTCATGCACAGAAATCAAATGTGACAATACCAGCGCAATCAATCTCACCAAAAATCCAATTCTTCATTCAAGAGCAAAGCATATAGAGATTCGACATCACTTCATTAGAGATCATATTCAAAATGGAGAAATCTCGATTCAATTTGTTGATTCAAAAAGTCAACTAGCGGATATATTCACAAAGCCTTTGGAGAAAAATCAATTCGATTTTATCCGTTCCAGACTCAACATTTTGAAGCTTGAAGAAGTTAAAGTCTAGAGACTCACCAACCCTCAGACTCTAAACTCTCAGACTCTAAATCCTCAGACTCAGACATTCATGGATATAGACTGTAAGTTGCTATTTTATCTAAACTCGAAAAGGTACGATCTTTCGTTCAGTTATTTTATAGTCTCCGTGAAAAACGAAATCTTGTCTTTTCAAAAGGATTAATTTTGGCAGTTAATGATTTTAAAAAAAAGAAGTGTTCGTACACTTTCCTTGTGCCGATTGAACTTCCCTTTTTCAAAACTGAGTTATATATACAGATTTCTTTTTCACCCAATCTTCAAAACCCTAAAAAGCATTCTCCTCCCAATCTGGTTTCTACTTCGTGTTCATCTTCGAGAAAGTTGTCATCTTTTCTTGGGAAAGCAAGTAAAGGAATCTTTCAGCGACAAGGAAGGATGTCTTCTTCGAGGAAGTCTTCAAGAATCGCGAACAGGGGACCACAGAGAATGAAGGAGGGACCTACCCATTTCGATCTCACCGAAGAGGAAGAATTATCAAGTCAGCAACAGAGCCCGATTCACTCTCCACCATGTCACTCAACGCCATCTACCCCACAAGGTGCAGGTCAACAACCGGAGGAAGAGATAATCGAGGACGCAGGCCCTGTAAGAGTCCAAAAACCCTCTTATATTTACAAACTCTACCATGCGTTGAAAAGTACTGGGACTCCGTTGAACTACGTGGATGATTTTCTTAAAGATAAGAATTATGGGAATGAGTATATCTTTTTGAGAAAAATGGAGGATTTGGGAATTGCTCCCAAGGGAAAGGCTGAGGAAGCACTTGCGAACATTCCAAGTGACCCTCGTATGTCGGGACCAAATTCGACTGACGGGAATGATGATGATAAAATGTTCAGTGATTTTCAACCTAGAATGGGTGTTGCTGCGAAGGTGAAGGGAAAAAGGATGGAGTTGTTTAAATCGAAGGAACAGGAGAATCTGTTCTTCAGACTGCTGAAACGAGAGGTAATAAACCCTAGGAGTGTTGATTTCAATTTCTTGGATGCCGTTAATGTGAACTTAAGGGAGAAGTTCAATCTGCTTCAACTTGAGCAATTTTGCACCGATACCATAGACGGTTATGCGCAATTGACAGCATACTTCTATTCGAATCTCAGCTTTTTAGACGCGAATAAAATATCATTCAGTGTTCGAGACCAGGACTATGTGGTAGACGTGGACATGTTGGCGGACATAATTGGAGTTGAACGAGGACGTTATCAACCAATCAAAGTCTCAGTTGCTCGTGCCTCATTGGAACTTGTCAAAGATAGAGATGTAGAAGGAAGAATCATCTATTCAAGGATGCGTGCCATCAATATCGTTCTGCACAAAATTGTGATCAATTGCATCAGGCCCAAGTCTACATTAAAGACTGATGTGTCTAATTCCGAGGCAAAATTGATGTACGCAATCAACTCAGGGAAGAAGTTCTCTCTCCCTCACACTATTCTCTTTCACATGTACAGAGTAATGTCGAAGGACAAGGGACAATTGCCTTACCCAGATCTAGTGACCAAAATCTTCAGACACATGAATATTGAACCGCCACATTCACTTTGTGTTCAATCGTGTGATAAGATGGTGGTGGGTTTGAAGATGTTGACAAAGATGCGTCTGAAAGAACTTTCCAAGGCAATGGAAAAATTCAGAGTGAAGACTCCAGTTCCGTCTGCTTCAAAGAGAAAAGGGAAGGAGGCCATTGGTGCCTCATCCAAAAAGAAGAGAACTCTCATCTTGGAGGATGAAGATGAGGAGGAAGATCTCACAATCACTGCCTTGATAAGGACCAGACGTTCTGTACCTCAATCACAGAACATCAGAAGAAACAAATAGAAGAAGAGGAGCAAACCAAGAACAGAGAAGAAGAAGAGCAGCGAGAGAAGGAGAAAGAAGCTGAAGAAGAAGGAGAAGAAGAGAAAGAAAAGTCTGCAGCTGAATCTGGAGAGAAGGGGAATCAAGATACAGAAGAGCATGATCATCACTCTTCCCCTTTTGATGTCCTAGAGACAGGGGGAGTTGGCGAGCAAGAAAGGTCCACACCTCATGCTGCAAATAGTGAAGGTCTAAGACAATCTCCAGCAGATCCAGAAGAGATTCAGGCTTCTCAATTGCCTGAAGAAGGACACGATACGTCAACACCAAATCTGCAAGATTATACAGAAGCGCCATCGTCTGCATTCAATCCATCTGAGAAAGCAAATGCAAGTACACAGACGGACAATTCAGCAGATTTTCGTCGTATTCTTGATGTTCTTCTGGAAATGTGGGGCCAAATCTATGCTCTGGACTATGAAATTCAAGCCATAAAAAATGCTGGACAAGCATCTTCGGTTACCCTGGAGGACAAAATGAAAGACCTCGCTCTACAACTTCAAGCCAATGCCAAAGGAGAGGAGGTAGCTCAGCTAAGGGAAGACTTGAAAAGGCTAGAAGGCATAGTCTAGTCCATGGGAGACTTCCAGATCATGCGCATTCCCAAGCAGACCTGACTCCTTTCTCACCTTTTTTAATGATGACAAAAAGGGGGAGAAGCAATTTGAACCAACCAACCAACCAACTTTAAACTTTGACTTTAAATTTGTTTTTGTGGCTATGTTTTTTTTTTTTACTTGAGGGAACTTGGGTGTGAACTTGAATTTGACTGAATTGATTGTGGATTTTGATGCTTGACTGTTTGCATTTATATCAAGTGTTGTTATATGGTATTACTCATGAAAGACTAACCAATTTTCTGTGGATGCAGAGTCTGGTTGTTTTATTAATCTTTATGAGATAGCCATATTGCTTGAGAAATGTTTTTGCAGGTCAAAGTTGTTCAAATTTACAGGAAAGTTTTGTCACCATCAAAAAGGGGGAGATTGTTGGAGAAATCTTTCCAGAATATTTTGAAGCTGACAAAACGTTTCTATTAGTCTAGTCTGGATATTTGCAGACCGTCTAGTTTAAAGTCTGAAGACTTTCTGATCACCAGACTCAAGACTCAAGACTCAAGACTCAAGACTATTCTCATTGACAGTCTTTCTGATCCAGTGACGAAGGAAATCCAGAGCCGAAGTATATGGTTGAGGATTTAATCCTATCCTCTGGAGAAGATCTCTTGGTTGGATAAATATAACGGATTCTTTTGTTCGTATCTAAATCAATTGAAGATCCGATGGTCGACGAAATATTCTTGGAATGTTCTATTCTTGGAAACCAAGATCCTGATTATATGGACGAACAGGATTGATGGGCTATCGTCAGGTTCCTTTAATAGCTCGAATGATCTTCTTAATTGATTCCGTCCAACGGGTAGATTGGAGGAATTCCTTTGGAAAGTGCCAACGGGTATGATGGCATAAAGGAGTATAAAAAGGAAGACGTTCTAGTTGTTTGAGTGTGTGATCGATAGAGAAATTCCAAAGTCTGAAGTACCTTGATTATTAGTCGATACATTTTGAGCGAAATTGTATACACAGAGAGTGTCTGTACTTGGTGATACCTTGAGCGAGTGTAGTAGATCATCTACACCTAGAAATCAAGGAAGATCAACGCTGTAACATCTCTTTGTTCATAGTGGAATCCAGCTAATTGGCTGTCAGTGCAGAAGAGTGGATGTAGGCTTGAATCAAGCCGAACCACTATAAACCGCGTGTTCAATTCTCTCTTTTCTTTACTCAATCTTACGTTGATTATTATTTGTCGCAAATCCTTTAACTGTCTAAGTATTGCGCAATTATCAAGAAAAATCTTTTATATACCTATTCACCCCCCTCTAGGTACTCGTACTAGCTATATCAGGAGGCATTTTGGTTCTTGTCCTCTGATGGGTTACGGACCACCCACAAGAACCGTTGACCGCTCCTCTTCAGCCCCGTCGCTATTTCCTGCAGCTGTTCCACCGAGAAGACGCCCAAGCTCCCGAAACACAAGAACACGACGCTCCCTCTTGGCTGTGAGTCCAGCCATGTCAGACAATCTGGAGATCCACCGTCGTCGCCTCCTCTGCTCGAGATCAGTGGCTCGATGCAGTAAAGCGGCGGAGTGGGTCCACCGGGCACACACTCGCCATCCATGATGGCTCGTATCGCTCTCTGCTCGAGCTTCCCAAAGGTGTTGACAATGATCCCGGCTGAAGTCTGCATCTTTAAGGACGATTCCAAGAAGCCCTTGTAGGCCTCATCGTAGCGATCCTGCATCGGATCCGCAACATCGGAGGGCGGTATTGGTGGTGTGCCAGGGACATCTATGGGGGTGGCAAAGTCTTTTAAGCTTTTGGCAAACTTGTCGTGAAGAGTTGGGATGTATAGGAAGAAGTTGAGGAAACCGGTTCCCGAAATGAAGAAGTAGTAGCAGGGGATGTTGAGCTCATGCGTGACGGCGACAGCGGCGATGCAGAAGAAGTCGATGATGAGGCCGTGAACGACATGGTTCTCGGAGATAGAGGTGAGGGCGCGATGGACGTTGGGGTTGTTGAGGCGGAGGAGCTCGAGGGCGAGGGTCTCACGGTGGGGGGAGGTGGTGGAGAAGTCCGGGGGAGTGTTGTGGCGGGGAAGTAGTGGAAGGCAATGGAGGGGACAGTGTCGGAGATGGAAGCGATGTAGGTGGTGGTGGAGCCGACGTCGTAAGCTTGGTTGGTGATGAGGATGTGGATGGAGAGGGAAGGGCGGTGGGTGAGGAGGAGCTTCCTGAGCTCCACCATGGAGATGAGGTGGCCAATGGCCGGTGGCGGATACAGCACGATTGCTTCCTTCATTGCTTGGGATTGTTGGAATTGTCGGAACAGCGATGAAGCTCTCTGACAACGAGGGTTTCGGTGAGATTGGTTTGTTTCTTTTTGTCTGGTTCACAATTTATCTTCTCGAGATTATGTTGATGCATGGGGGAATGACACAATAGTTGCAAATTTGTTTATGTGAGGTCAAAGTAGTGGCCCAATACTATTGGGCCAATAGTGCTTGAAACATGGAGAAATTTTGATAAGTGCAATGTCTATAATTTGTTTATGGGAGGTCAAAGTAGTGGCCTAATACTATTGGGCCAATAGTGCTTGAAACATGGAGAAATTTTGATTGGTGCAATGTCTATAATTTGTTTATGTGAGGTCAAAGTAGTGGCCCAATACTATTGGACCTATAGTGCTTGAAACATGGAGAAATTTTGATAAGTCCAATGTCGATAGAAAATTGAATCTGTAACATTGAAAATGATGGGTCGACCAAATCCGAGCGTTTGCGTTTAGTTTTGTATAGATCCACATTCGAATGAATACTCAACTTATATTCATGGGACACTTGCTGTAAAACGTGGTGTCCCATTCAAATGAATAACTATAGGCTGGTTTAAAAAAAAAAATTATAGCCTATGATCATATAGACTAAAGTCATTTTTCTATCGATGATGTAGGCGTTATGGGGAGCCCCATTTATAATTAATTATTAAGACAATATTGATCCACATCATGATGATCTATAAACTCATTGTAAAAGCATTGATCATGCTCGATCAACCGCTCTCCTTCTTTTGTCAGCCAATAGGTTGACTCTTAGTTCCCAAGGAAGTGGGTTGACAAAGAGCAGCCTAACCAGTATGACGTCAATAAGAATAATAGAATCAACCTTTCTTAACTCCTGGCACAAAAATGTTGTAGATATATTTTTAAATGTGATTTGGTCTCAATTATCAATAATGTTCAGAATTATTTTTAAAAATATATAAAAATGCCAAACGTCTAGATTTATATGGCCAGCAGTTGATCGACGCTGATTTGGATGACGCCAACCGCTTCACATGACATCATCAACGCCGACATAAATAATTTTTAATAATATTTTAATAATATTTACTTTTTTCTTTCGTTCTTTATTCATTTTCTTCTTCCTCTAGTAGGTTGCCGACTTGTACCCAAAGCCGACAACCAACTGGAGGAAGAAGAGAGCGAAGAATTAAGAAAAAAAAAGAAAAAGTAAAAGAGATACAAATAAAAATATCAAAATAAATATTAAAAAGTTAAAAAAATTATCCACGTCAGCCAGTGGCACGTGTCAAGTAAAAAAAGAAATAACATAAATTATCTATAGAAAATACTGTATAAAAAACCAATCCCAATATTTTAAGATACGAGTTTATTAATACATTAATAATAATTATTAATTACAACAGGATTAAACGTATAATTTGTAACGTAATTTTTATGTACATATTAATCTAATCTCTAAGGATGCCCATTACTCGAAATGGTCAATCACTACCAACCAAAATCATATTGAAGTTTAGAAGCTAAACATTTTCATTTAAGATTTTCCCAATATTATTGAAAATGGCGATTCTCGTTCATCAGTCGTTGTGATGCATTAGCATACAATGGACTAGTTTGGTAATATCACCTGCTGGTTAGGTAGTGCACGTGCGTCTCGGTAAAACTGAAACAATAGCATGCAACGAATACTCTGGGGCCTCCTCTTTTTTTCGCCATCATCAAAAGCAATATATATATATATATTTTTCCCATCAAAATCAAAATATTATTAAAATGCCAAAATACTATGAAAAAAAACATTTGCGCTAATTTACATGCCAGTAGTTATATACCATGACAATTTCCGATTTTATGAATAAAAAATTCAAATTATATGAAATGCAAGATGTCAATTAAGAAAAAGAAAAGCAAAAAGTTGAACTTGACCCCCTATATCTTTTACAAAATAAATAATTGCAGAAAATAACTTCAAGTTTACACTTATTTATCAAAAACCCTCATCACTTTTAAGAATCTTTAGATTGCGTCTCTTCCGAATCAAAAACCCTCAACTTTGACCAGGACAAGATTTGAGGCAATGACCATTACCAGTCTCAAGTCCAAGGTCGGCACGTTAGGGACAGCAAGGGGTAGCTTGAGGAGGCTATGAAAATCGATTCTTCAAACATAAATGATTGCGAAGAATGAATGCCAACTCTTCAAACCTTTGATTACTGCAATTTCGAATGAAACACTGGGAAAATAATATGAGGTATTGAAATTTTGATTGTAACATTGTTTGGCAAGGCAATACAATCAAGCTCTCAAACGACTATTCATATAAGAAAGATGCGTTTCAACATCCAATAAAAATGTATTACGCCAATGTGTACGTGAGTTTTCTTATACTTAAACCTTGCCGTTTGTGTAAATATTAGAAGTATATTTGGATTTACTTTCAAATTCTTTTGTCCAAATTTGAGGTGCACAAATGTTGATTTTTTTACTCGATTTTTTTTATATTTGCTTGTGGGTGAATAACCATGTACATTTGCAAATATGATTTTTGTTATCTTCGTAATGTGGGTGATAATTTCATTTTACTGGAAAAAATTTAAAATTTGGGGAAGTAAATGGAACATCAAATGCACGCTAGTATTTTTAAAAGCACAGATTAGTTTGTGAGACAAAATAAATTTCTTTTCTAAAAAAGATAAATTTTCGTCGTTGTATTTTAACGTGCTTTTTAAAATTGAAATCCATATATTAAATCCAGCTAAGGTGTCATTGCAAAATTTGTGATGAGACATGGATAAAGTTTTTCCAATATAAACATCCAAATGGCTATTTAGTTGGCTAAGTTTTATCCACGTCATATTCCAATGTTGTCTATGTTATTTAACTATTTTCACAAATGTTTGTGAATTATGTATTCTTTATATACTGTTTTTAAATGCAGCTGCACTTTAAAGTTGAATGAGATATTTTTCAAAAGTTATCATAATTTAAGAGGTGCTGTAACTGGTGATATATCGAAATTGCGTAACTCAGATTATTTCCTAATGATACAGTTGCTATTTGCAAAACCACCTAAAAATGGAGATAGATAATCCAAAACGAATTCAAGAGAGATTTTGTTTCATTCATAAAATAAAGGATTTTGTTTGCACGTGGAGAATCGATGCACAGGCCACTTTGTTTGTAACGCGCGTCGATTCGCCTCCCTCGAATATTGCAAACCCAAAAGACGACAGAAAAATTCATCAACAGACGGCCGATTGAGACGACCTACAAAATCCAAGGCATTTCATTCGCGCTTCCACGACTCAATAAGTCCAGCCAATGTCGACTGAAACGACCCACCGAGGCTTAGAGCAGCCTAAGCTTCTTCCTTCATGGCAAGCACTCGCTCTCTCACCATCTTGCCCTTCTCAGGGTGTGCAATGGAAATCGCCTAAATTGGAAATCGCCCGAACTAGATCAGAGTAGTTGGTTCTAGGCAGCCCTAGGGGTTCTCGGTCTAATTCCCAGTTCCTATTTTTGGAATGGGTGACCACACGGTCCAATTCCCGGTTTCAAGGCGGGAACTAGACCAATCGGACCAAACTAATCATTTATAATTTTTTTTTTTAAATTTCCGGGCAACCCTATTAACGGGTTTGCACAAAAGGAAAATCGTAAGTGCTGCCTACCCAATAATCTTTTACGGGGGAAGAAAAGAAATCCTGGAACAAGATGTGACTTGCCATGCAACCGCTCCCTAAACCAAAGAAGAAGGAAAAAGGAAGCTACCTGACTTCCTCTCTTTTTACTCCCCTTTCTTTTGTTTTATTTTCAAACTTACATCAAAATTTGAGAAAAAGCCTCTCTCTCTCTCTCTCTCTCTCTCTCTCTCTCTCTCTCTCTCTCTCTCTCGTCCTCTCTAGAGCAGCATGCTGCCCCTTGCACGTGTGCTCACCCTTGCACGCGTAGTCTCCCTTTCGTAGCATCTATCAGACGTCAACGTTTTGTACCCGCAGTCATAGCCTCGCCTCACGCCTCACTCCGATTGAGTCGTTCGAGCCTCAACGTCAACGCCTTTTCCTATCATAGCCTCGCCTCCCACTTAACTTGATGTTGATGCCTTTGCCTCATGCTAGATGTCGACGCCTTTCAAGGAGTATCACCTTACTTTGTAAACTTTGATTGAAGAGAGCTCTTGATCTGAAAGACTAGTAGAGGATGTATATTTATTTATTTATTTCAATGTAACAACAAAAAGTGATTTGTTCCATTAGAACCGGACCCGACTAACCAGTCCAATCCTATTCCTAGTTCTAGGACTAGCCAGTCTAGTCCATAGTAAAAATTGGGAACCGGTTCTTCGGGTCTGGTTCCTGATTCTTGGATGGAACTTGGTCGGACCTAAAAAGATCACCCCTACAATCCTCACTCTCCATCAATTCTTTGACTCGCTTCTCCACCTTCTCTGACCTCACCAACCCATCCTTTGACTGGTCCACTGGTAGGGCGATCCTCATCTCCTGCTCTAGTAGCACCCTATTGTGTCGTTGCTCCGCGTAGAGTGGCCACACCAACATAGGCACACCCGCGCACACTACCTCAAGCACTAAGTTCCACTTGTAGTGAGTCACGAATCCGCCCACCGAGGGTTGGCTCAACACCTCCACTTGCGGGGCCCATTTCTTGACCACAAGCTCCCTCCCTTTGGTATGTTCCAAAAAGCCCTATGGAAGCAGGGAGGCCTGTAAGAGTTTTTCTAATGTTAAATATATTAATTGATATTGTAATTTACCATTTTACAGGGTTGGTATAAGGTGAGATAGAATGTTTTTTAATTAGTCTAATATGAGGCTGGCTAGTGTGGGCTGAGTTGAGCCTGGCCCGTAATGAAAAGGCTTGGTTGGAAACTCCATAAATAGTACTCAAGTCTCTCTTCTAATCATAATTCTCACAAGTATCTTCACAAAAAGAGCGTTTACCTAATACTAAAGGGTGATGGGCCGTCTCATTGAGCCAGTGATATAAAAAACAATAAAGGAGAATGACTTGTGTGTGGATCATCGCTTTTTCTCTTCCATATCAAGAATAATGGATTCCAAAATATGTGTTAATCTTTCTACTTGATTATCTGTGCTATTGTTCTCATTATGGAGATCATGGGATTGCACGTTTTGCATCTTACAAAACCAAGTCTGGGTTGGGTATTATCAACGTGGCGGCCTTTTGGTTCTTGTCCTTGGTCGGGTGAAGGACCACCCACAAGAACCGTTGACCGCTCCTCTCCAGCCCCGTGGCTATTTCCGTCAACTGTTCCACCGAGAACATGCCCAAGCCCCCAAAACACAGGAACACAACGCTCCCTCTTGGCTGCAAGTCCAGCCACGTGAGAGATCTAGCGATCTGCCATTGTCATCCCTCTTGCTAAGAGATCAGCGGCCCGATGCAGTAAAGCCGTGTAGTGGGCCCGCCGGGCACACACCCGCCGTTCAAGATGGCTCGTATAGCTCTGGGCTGCGTGCTTTCCAAAGTCATTGACTATGATTCCGGCAGAAAGTCTGCACCTCCAGGGATGAGTAGGCCTTGTCATAGCGATCCTGCATTGGCTTTGCAACATCATAGGGAGGTATAGGTGGTGAGCCCGGGACATCTGTGGGGGTGTCGAAGTCTTTAAAGCTCTTGGCAAACTTGTCGTGAAGAGTTGGGATGTAAAGGAAGAAGTTTAGGGAGCCGGTGCCCGAAGTGAAGAATCAGTTGCAGGAGATGTTGAGCTTGCATGTGGTGGCGACGGCAGCGATGCAGAAGAAGTCGATGATGAGGCCGTGAACAACATGGTTTTCGGAGATAGAGGTGAGGACGCGGCGGACATTGGGGTTGTTGAGGCGGAGGAGCTCGATGGCGAGGGTCTCATAATTGGGGGAGGTGGTGGAGAAGTCCGGGGGTAGGGTGGTGGCAGGGAAGTAGTGGAAGGCAATGGAGGGGACAGTGTCAGAGACAGAGGTGTTAGGAATAACGGATCCCCGAAAACTAGATTCGACACTGAATCGAACCCCAAAATTAATGCGGAAGACGAAGCCCGGGAATAACACGTATCACCGATCGTAAAGCACACCATGGATTCGAGCGTACCTTGTTAGCCACAGATTAGACACCGACGCCGATAGAGGAAGAGAAACTGGCCCTGTTCGATCCTGTTCGATCCAACGACGCCTTGAAGGGGAGAAAACAGTGGCCTTGTGCTTACTGTTCTTTTTGGAGGAAGAGAGAGCGTTGGAGAGGACGTACGTACGTTATGAGCCAAAGGGTGTGTCCTCTCTCTCTCTCTCTCTCATCCCTTTTATACATTCCCCCATCCACGGGCCCTATTCCCGTGGGCCAGGCCTTTTGGGCCCAGCATGGGCGGACGGGCCTTAAGCCCATCACCAATTAAAACCATCATCTCCCACTCGCACATGGTGGGCTGAACAGGATTCTCTTTACCCCTCTTCAACATTCATACTGGTGAATAATCCGTGCGACCAGCATACTTTGAGAGTTCGTTGCTATACATCTGTTAGGAATATATATCAGCTCATAATGGGCGTCACACTCCGAGTAGATTTAGTATGCAGTACCCTAGATCGATCGATCACATTTATATCTCTCTTGATCTCTTTTAAACAATGATATATATATATATATATATATATATATATATTGTATTCACAATTATGATTATCCCAAATACAGTCATAATTGGTTAACCGGTGAATACAAAACTACAATGTGATTCTCCAAAATCGATCTTTCTCTTTCCTTCAAACTCTCAATTTCAGTTCAGCTTGCTTTTCTAGAAATGCCCCATTAGATCAAATCAAACTCATGACCATTGGCAACATCCTAAGATAGCAAACACTAAATAGAAATCTTGAGAATAAGTAAGAGTTGTGAGGGGACTAAAATAGAGGAACTCTTTTCCTCAAGAGTCTCACACGGCATAAAAGTTGAGATCAAACTTTTGCCACTTTTATTGATCGTCTTATGCATACGTAGTATAAAATACGTATTACGGTATTAACTCATTTCCCATTGAGCGTATGTCTACACCTTTTATACCGTACAGATGATAGTTCAGACATACCCAATGTCTAACTTGAGTTCACGTATCTACTCATTCACAAAATTCATCAGAACTCACATCTGGCATCTTAGACAGATAAAGTAAAATATGTGGGGTATTTTACTTTCGGACATAGTAAGTATTATGTCCTCATCTTAACACTCAGTTAAGGCGACATACGTGTTTTAAGCACGAGCTCTCGATTATCACCTAGATAATAAGCTTAAAAACAGTCTCATCTTTATTGTTGACACCTAATTTTTTTTACCTAAAATAGTTAAATGTTAGGAATTAATCACAAAAGAAAATTTTAAAAAAATATATATTATTTAATTATAATAAATAAAAAAAACGGTCGGGTCGGGCCGAATCCAGCCTTAGCCCGACCTGCCCCTTTCCTTTTCTTTTTTCCCTACGCTAGGCCCAGCCCAGTCGACTTCCTCCTTCAGCCCAGCCCGCGAGAGAGCTGGTCGTCTCCCCCAACCGGTCTTCGCTGCAAGACTTGCACAGGAAAAACTAGAAGCAGAGCAGCGACAGAGGGAGCAAGGGGATCGGTGTGGCAGGGGCGTGGCATGATCCGCGGGTCGGGAGCAGCCGACCGGCAACTGGCTCGACCGTAGTCTTCGCGCAAGTTCCTGCAGGAAAAAAAGAAGAAAAAGAGAGAGAGAGAGAGAGAGAGAGAGAGAGAGAGAGAGAGAACAAAAGGGAAAGAAACGGGAAGATGAAGAGGAGGCGAGGCGGAGGATCGGCATGGCAGGGCTTTCGGCGCGATCCGCGGGTCGAGGAAGCAGAGCGATCAACCAGCTGGCACGGCAGGGGGTCTTCGCTCAGGATACCTGCAGGAAGTATAAGAACACAGAGGGGAAATCGAGAGAAGGAGGAGAACACGGGTCTGGACGGGTTCTTTGGTGGAGAGAGAACAAAGAGCTCGAGAGAGGGAGAGACGATCAGAGGGAGTTCGAGCGAGAGCAACCTAGAGAGCGAGAGGGTTGAAACTTAGCCCCGGGTGGGTGTCGTTCAGCTGTCCCCAGCGCAAACCGGTGCAACAGAGCTCGCGCTTCCCCCATTTCCATGTCCTCCGACGTTGGTTTTGATCGAGAGGGACCAACAACAGCAACACAGGGGGGGATTTTTGGCCGAGAGAGATTGGAGAGGGCCTTTGGTGAGAGAGCTTGAAGGAAGGAGAGGGGTAGAAGCGGAGAGTGACCGAGAAGGAGGCCCGGAATCCACCTCAGCCGAACATCGCTCAGCCACCCCCGACGCGAGCTTACGCCTCCAAGCCAGAACCACCAAGCCGCGGCTTCCCTTTCCTTGAATTCAAGTTTTCACGGTGAGTTTCCCTGGTTTTTGGTTCAGCTCGTGCCGATTTCCCAAGGATTCTGGCTCGGGGGCATGCGAGGCGAACGGACATTGTTCAATCTATCGATCTCGCCCGCCATTCGCCACCCTCTAGCCAAGTAGGGACCTCCGCAGACATTTTTCTCTTTGTGCCTTGCTTTTGTCATGTTCCCTCATATTTTTTTTATTTTTTTTGCATGGTTTACTGAGTTGGGACGTGAGTTTCGAGTTCGCTTACGCTGTCTTTCGTTGATATTGAGCATTCCCTGCCATTCTCATTGAACGTGGTCCAGTTTTGAGTCTTGTTGTTGTCCGTGGCTGCCTCGAGTCGATGCATCCTAAATGTTTGATAAAATGCCCTTGAAACGCTTCGGGAAAATAGCCACTACCTTTTGCCATTTCCGAAGTTCGTGTATAGTCGTTTTGATCGCTAGTTACTGAGGTCGTCTTGCATGAAGCCTTAACTCGTTGATCGTAGGTAGTGGTTAGCGAGGTTGAGCAGTGGCATTTCTTCAAGAAAGATCTTGGCAATGGTGTTGTTCTCGGCAAAGAGGAGAACGTTGAAAAGGGAGCTTCAGCGAGAAAGGAAATCACGCCCAGTTAAGGGAAAATTAAATAAAGAAAACAAAACAAGAGGAACAAACAAAGAGGAATGAAAAGAGAGATAACATCACACGTAAGCCATTTTAAGCGTGTGGGCTGGAGGGACTTTAGGAGTGTATGTGTCATTTTCAAAGGGTAACATTTGTCTTCTTTTGTCCATTTTCGCATGCATTTTGCGGATATCCGAACTTGTGGCCGTAGGTTGTACTTCACTTCCATCGGCACTTTGCATTTTATATAAATTCGAGTATGTTGGATAGTGGCGCATGCTGTTCTCGGCTTGGTATGGAATACATACGCGTCAAGATCATGGTTTTGGCGCTTTTAGGTTGGGGTTGAGTCCATGAGAAATTCTGGGTTTAATGGAAGCTTCGGGTGGAGGGGGCAAGCACGAAGGAGAAGAAGACCAAGAAAAAAAAAGAGAATAAAAGAAAGAGAAAAAGGAAAATATGGAAAAAATGAAAAAGTAAAACAAAATATTAAAAAGAAAGGAAAAGTTGGTCTTGGGAAGGAGGAGTCGCAGAAGGGAAAGAAATTAAAAAAAAAAAAAAAAAAAAAAAGGGGGAAAAGAAAAACCAAGAAAAATCAGGAAAAAAAAAGAAAAGCAAAATAAATAAAAAATAGAAAACTAAAACGGCAAAGCTGGCCTCGGGAAGGACCATTGGGCAGAGCGTGCAGGGGAAAGAATGAAGTGGGAAAAGATAAAAAAAATTACAAAAAGAATCTTTTTAAAAAAAGGCTGTAAAAAAAAATGTTTCTTTTAACCCAAAAAATGTTGGATCCGGGTTTGGGTTGGGTCCACGGGCCGGATTGGGTTTACCCGGTCCGAACCCATTTTATTGAAGTATGATAATATTAAATATTAAAAATTCAAAAAATTCAAAAAAAAAAAAAATTCAAAAAAAAAAAATCAAAAATTTCGAAAAAAATAATAAAAACTCAAAAAATTCAAAAAATTTTCCGAAATTTCAAAAAACTCAGGAAACTTTAAAAATTCGACTTTCCTTTTAAAAAAAAATTAATTAAAATTTTTTAAAAATTAATTTGATTAAAAAAAAAAAAAAAAACAAAAAAACAAAAAATTTCGAAAATCCGAGAACGATAGGGTTTGGTTAGGAATTACTATGTATTGCCGCTTTAGTATAATTAATCCTTTATTTTCTTGTATGTTGTTTTTATCGTATGTTTAATTTGCGTGTTTTGTGTTTAATTTGCACGTGTTTAATTTTAGGGCAAATAGGACCTCGGTAGGTATAATTATTACTTCATTGATTGCGCACCTGCATGTTCACTTCCTATGTTAGTGGATAGATATGAAATCGATCTAAACTGCCTGATGAAAATCATTTTGTTAAAATGAACAAGATTAGGTACCGAAAGGGCACTAATTAGTCAATTAGTGTAATTAAGTCTCCGACCCTAGATTTTCCGGTTGCGTAGGAAGTGAGGTACACTCCCATGTCTTACTTGGCTTTTAGCCGACCCCAACAGGCTAGTGGCGACTCCATTTGTGCAAAATTCCAAAATATCCTAATGTCACGCGGGGTATGGGCTTGGGAGAGCCCGCGCTTAATCATGGGCCTTAGGCCCATACTTTAGGCAATACTCCTAAACCTGTTCCCTCCCCCCGAGGGGTAGGTCGCGACAGCTTGGCGACTCCGCTGGGGACTTGGTTTTAAACCTTAGAGGACTTAGGCCAAAATTAATCTTGTTCAAAAATATTTTTATTTGGCAGCGAAGATATTATGTGCATCCAGAGCACGTTGAATGTTGATTGTTTATGGGAGTTATAAAGGGTGGTGATTTCTAACATTTGTTTTGTAGGCGGCGCAAGAGTGAATGGTTTATTTATGTTTGAAGTGCTGATTGTTTTTTTAAACTGTCATGCATGAGTCTTCTGCATTGCACTACACCATAGCACACACAACCTGCCGCCGGACCTGGGCCGCATAGGATCACCTAGGATGGTGTTGAGGTGGATACCACTCCGACTACAACCGCGTAGTACGAGTCACCCACCTTAACCCCGAAATTTCTTTCTTCACGTTGAAGGTACCCACCCCAGTCTGCAACCGCGCGACACGGGTTGGTTCTTTGATGAAGCCGGAGTCATGGGTAACCCGACCTAGCCGCAACCTTGCTGGTTCAGTCCGGTGATCCCATGGCTCCATTTTGAGCCATTTAGAGTAGAAATTGAACCACCGTCCATGCGTATGTCTATGTCATTGGCTTTGCTACTCAATGAGTTGGGTAAGATTTTCAAATTCTCTCCTTCGTAATTTACTTATTCGCTTTCTTTTTGGTTGGTTCATGGCAAATTAGGTTGATTGTAATCGTGAGTAGAATACGATGGGGATACCCGAGCTTCACATCATTGCTACCCCGAAAGCCGAGCTTCGCTCATGGTGGGATAGACTAGACCCGACTGGCCATGATTGGGTTCGATCCTACGTCGGACGATTACTTCCCCTTTTAGAAATAGAAACTCATTATGGTGTTGTACGAGCGTTGGCGCATGCCTGGTGTCCCGAGACTTGCACATTCATGTTCGGTGACCACGAGCTCACTCCAACCCTGGAAGAATACAGTGTCGCCATGGGAAAGCCTTTGGTTTCGGAGTTAATTGGCCCACCTGTAGGGACTGAGCATGCGTCGACCTTATCTGATTTCCTTAGAGTTAAGGAGGATGACGTGAGGAAAGTTTTGAAAGCTAATCGCAAGACCTGCCCGTTTTCATTCCTAAATGAGCTTTTTCAAAATGCCCCATCTTTTCAAAAGAATAGGATCTTCCTGCTAGCTTTCTTCGGGTTTGTGTTATTCCCACATTGTAGGAATGCTATTAACCCTTCCGTGGCATGGGTAGTTCGTGAGGCATGTATGGGAAAGGGTTTTGTTAACGCCATCCTGACTGAAACTTTTCTTTTCCTTACTCGTTTCAAAGAAAACAAAAACAAAATTTTCCATGCTCCTCCTGAACTCTTGCAAATTTGGTTTTTCTCTCACGTTAAAGGGTTTGGTAGCTTAATAACTGTGAACGACATCTCTGACTCTAGCCACCCTATCCTGAAGTTTAAAGATAGAAAGGCGTTTGCCCCTGATTATCATTATTCTGAGTGGTTAGCTTTCATGACCAACCCTGGACCCGAAGATTTCCAATGGCACGCCAAATGGCTCCGAGTTCGAGAAGCGCGGTTCGTGTGTGGGCTTACTGGACCTGTTCCTTTGTTGGGAATTACCGGAGTCACTGAGTATCACCCAACCCGAGTCGCTCGCCAGTTCCAAGAAGTTCAACAACTTCCACCAACGATTGAAGAAGACCCGCTCAGAATAGACTTCCCTGACGGATGCCAAGATCACGAAGACTCCGTTGCGTTAGTCAAGTCGATGTGGGATATGTGCCATCCCCGGAAGTTGATATGGCCCGAAGAGGAGTTGGAAGGACAAGAGAAGACCTACTATGCCTCAATGGAATACATCCTGAAGCATAAAATCCCAGAGAGCCTACGCCCGAAGATTCCTGACATGCCATTAAAGACCACCCACCGAGCCGAGATTAAGCGCCTCAAAAGGAAGCTTGAAGAAACCGAGGAGCGTGCCTCGAAGTTGACTCGAGTTAGTGGAGCGGTCACAAGCGGGAGTTGTCCTCATTAGTTAGATCGAGTCAAGTGCGATATGTAATGGGTCAATGCTCACATATGTTACAATGTTAAAGAATCTATCTCGAGTCGCGTTATCGAGAGATAAGATTCATGATTAGCTTCGTTGTTTAGGGGCTCTTCCTCATGTCTTTTCCTGCGTTATGTAACAACCTTGTTTTCAATAAAACGGGTAAATTGGGGCGATTAGATCTTTGTCATGGACCGACCGCCTAATCATTACTCCATGCTTACACATGCTTATCTATCCTTATTTAGGTACTAGCCGATTGATTATCTTTTACCAATCGTCGACACGGCCAAGCGAAGATCCCCAATTCGCACGCGCGCGAAAGTCAGAATGGAGAACGAGGACACCAACGTACGCATGGCCAAGATGGAGGACCAGTTGGCCCAACTCACCGCAATGATGCTTGAAATAAGCGAAAAGCTCAAGGAGCCCCCCACTGTGGCTGTCACTAGAACATCCACTCTGGTGTCGACAGAAGGCATACACGTTGCTGATCCCCCTGGGAAAGAAGCTGCTGGGGAGGCTCCTTCTATCACGCCAATCGTTGTCAATTTGGATCCCTCTCCGAAGGAAAACCTAACGCCCCGTCTAAGTGAAGAGAGTGAAAAACGCTTAGCAAAGATGGAAGAGCGACTGTGTGCCTTGCAAGGTTACGAACTGAAAGGAGCTGATAGGTTATCTCCATACACCAAGACGAACTTCCCTGAAAATTTCCAAGAACCTGAGTTCACAAGAAAATATGACGGAACGGGATGTCCCAAGACTCACCTCAAATATTACATGAGGAAAATGGCTCACTATGCTGACAACGTGCCATTTCTCATACACACATTTCAAGATAGCTTGGAAGGCATTACTCTGACGTGGTTCATTGCACTGGACATTAAAGAACTCACTAGTTGGGAAGATTTAACCAACGAGTTCTTGCAGTAATACCGGTTTAATACTGAGCTCGCCCCCACGAGAGAAGAATTGACCCGTATTGAGAAGAAGAGGAACGAGTCATTTAAGGCCTTTGCGCAAAGGTGGAGGACCATGGCCTCACAAGTGAAACCAGCCTTGAATGAGAGGGAGATGAAACAACTGTTCCTCAAGACATTACCCCCTGAATACTTCCAAGGGTTAGTGTTCTCAGGTTACCAGACATTTTCGCAGCTAGTTAAGGTAGGTGAAGGAGTCGAATGGGCAATGGTCGAGGGAAAGATTTCAACCGGAGGCACGAAGAAATTCCTGGCAAGAAAAGATAAGGAGGCCGCAGTTGAAGTAGCACTTGTGCAAGAGCCGCCTTTCCCTCGACCATCCTCAACACCTGCGCATAAGCCTATAGTGGTCCAAGGCAGCTTGTCACGAGCATATGATAACGGCAAGAGGCCTTTTCGAAAGGATTTTTCTCCACTGCCACGCCCGCTGTCAAAGCTGTTGCCCATGCTCCTCGAAAAGAGGATGGTCGCGAAAGAAGTGCCGAGAGACAATCCCCCGAGGTTCGCCGGGTTCGATATGAACAAGACCTGTGAATACCACATGGGAGAGAGGGGGCATGATGTAGATGATTGTAACGTGCTGAGATATAAAGTTCAACAGCTTCTAGACAAGAAGATCTTGACTTTCAAGGAGGCCCAACCTAATGTGCAACAGAACCCTCTACCAAATCATGCAGGGGGAGTGAACTCAATTTCCAAGGAGACGCGGGCGAGTCAACCTCCTCTAGTGGTGGATGCTTCCAGGTTATACAACTCCTTAGTCCAAGCGGGATATTACGAAGGTCAGGATGATGTGACTCCAGAAGAGAAGTTGAACCGCGTTCGCAAGATGGTAGCCATAGGGGTAATTCGACGCGGAGAAGAGGAGGAGGGGGTCGTGTCTATGATAATGCCATCATCATTCCGCTCTTCTTTCTGTAAGTTTGCTTGTATATCTCGGGCAAAGAAGGTTATGCCTGGAATTTCAAAAACCCCAGCTTTGTATGAGGACGGGGTGATAACTATGATAACCCCAACGGTGATTGAACTACCTGATGAGGAGCCCGCTGATGATATTAAGATGGAAATCACTGAACCCATGGTGATCGACCTTATGGTCGAGGAGATGTCGGCAATTGAATTCACGGGAGAGAACGCAACGCCAGTTACAATAGAATTGCCACCTTGTGAGAAAGATGGAGTGATAGTGTTGGAGAATCCTCCCAAATTTGATCCCAAAGCTGTACCTTGGGACTATGGAACAACTGAGGTGGACGCTGTCACGCGATCAGGCCGCTATTACGCCCCTGATAAAGGAGTGGAAAAGAAGGCCGTGACCGAGGAGGAGGCAAAACAATTCTTGGCCGTAGTAAAGTCTAGCGAGTTCAATGTGGTGGATCAACTGCGGAAGCTGCCGGCTCAAATCTCCCTCCTAGAATTATTCAAATCTTCTAAGAAACATAGGGACATTTTGCTTAAAGTTCTTAATGAAGTGCATGTGCCAGAATCAATCGATGAAGTCCAATTGGAAGAGTTTGTTGGGGCCGTTCTATTGAAAGACCAAATCTCCTTTACTGATGAAGATCTCCCCCCTGAGGGCCCTAATCATACCAAAGCGCTACACATTTCGGTGAAGCATGAGAGCACTCTTGTTTGCAGAGTGTTGATCGATAATGGTTCAACACTCAATATATGCCCGTTGGCTACGCTCCACCATCTTGGCGTTGATCTTGGAAGAATTCATACTGGCAAGTCAACTGTGCGGGCTTTTGACGGGATGAAGAAGGAGGTGATAGGGGAAATTGAACTTGAGCTGCTGATTGGCCCTGTACTTTTCCAAATCCCATTCCAAGTGCTAGATATACCAAGCACTTTTAATTTTCTACTAGGGAGGTCATGGATCCACACGGCAGGTGCTGTTGCCTCCAGCCTTCATCAGAAAGTACGATTTGTGGTGGACAACAGGCTTGTCACAGTCCATGGAGAGTCTGACTTCAAGATCTACCACGAGACAGCCATCCCTTATGTGGAGCCCGAATGTACTGAGGAATCCAGCTTTCAAACATTAGAGCTGGTGTCTGTGATTCATGTGCCTACATGCTCTTTTACAAGGGCTCCCGAATTATCTAGGCCAGCTATAGCTGCGGGAAAAATCATGCTGGCAAGCGGATATAATCCTGGGGAGGGCCTTGGATCGCATGGCTAGGGTGTGCGAAAACCCATTGAAGCTTGTAAAAACTTCAAAAGAAAAGGCCTGGGATATGTCGAGAAGCGGGGAGGCTATAACAACCGAGGAGGCCGTGGAAGGCATAGAGGCCGAGGTGCCCGAGGAGGCCGAGGCGGGTACAGAGACCAGAGTGAACGCGTTGCCCAGACTGAAGAGGACGAGGGCTATCAAAGCCCCCTTTCCCCGTTGCTGGAGGAGACGTTTCCAGGACCCCCAAGGATGTTGTTCGAGGAAGAGGAAGATATCTATGGTGTGACCAAGCTATTCGAGGAGGACGACATATGCACCATCCTAGCGTGCGAGGAAGTCGAGTCATCTGAAGTCGTGGCTGTCCCTCCAGAGTAGGGCGGCTCTCGTTTAGCCTAGTCTTTCGTTTTATGTCTTCTCCCCTGCGCGGGATCTCGTACTTGTTCTTTCTTTATTTCCTGTTTTTGTCATTTGTAACGTGAACTTTAGTCAACCCCGATCTTGAGCCGTTGATCGAGGGTGGTGTGTGTTAAAATACGGCCTTATCTTTCTTCATTCAATAAAATAGACACATGTTTTGTTAAGGACATGTGGAAGCACGTCAAACTAGTCCTATGATGGTCGCTGAGGCCTAGGCCTCCACATGCTCCCTTATTTGACTGTTTTGCAAGAACGAGGAAATCCGAGGATATGAGGACGAGTTCTTGAAATTTTTACAAAAATACTTCGAAAGCTTTTTGAGAACGACATGCATTGTCTTTGTTGTTGACATTATTCTAACTCATCTCATCGCATCTCAGGCATTACATTATGCATAATCATGATAAGGACACATGTGACTCAGATGTGCATGAAGAAAGTCCCTCAGGTTCCGATGACACCGACGACAACGATCAGAAGGGGATCGAGCGCGAATGGAATCGACACGAAGAATCGAAGCCGTTGACTGAAGAACGAACAATCACCATAAATCTGGGTGATGCAGAAAATGTCAAGGAAGTAAAAATCGAGGCATTTCTCTCAGAGTCAGAAGCGGAAAGGATGACTAATCTCCTGAAAGAGTATCAAGATGTGTTCGCCTGGACATATGCCGACATGCCGAGATTGGATCCTGAAATTGTGGAACATGCTTTACCAACGGATCCCAATGTGCCGCCCAAGAAGCAAAGACTCAGGAGAACTAAACCAGAGTTGTCCAAGAAGATTGAAGAAGAAGTGATGAAACTACTGAAAGTAGACTTTATCGAAGTGACTCGTTACCCTGATTGGGTAGCAAATATCGTGCCCGTAATGAAGAAAGATGGGCGAATCAGGGTGTGTGTTGACTATCGCGACTTGAATCGAGCGAGTCCCAAGGATGACTTTCCGCTCCCACATATCGATGTCTTAGTTGATAGTACAGCGGGATTTGAGTTATTCTCCTTCATGGATGGCTTTTCCGGATATAACCAAATCCGTATGAAGGAGGAAGACAGAAGCAAAACATCATTCATAACTCCTTGGGGAACTTTCTGTTACAAGGTGATGCCTTTTGGTCTAAAGAATGCTGGGGCAACATATCAGAGGGCTATGGTCACGTTGTTCCATGACATGATGCACAAGGAAATTGAAGTATACGTCGATGACATGATTGCGAAATCGAGACGTGGTGAAGATCATGTTAAAGTCTTGCGAAGGTTGTTTGAACGTCTTCGGAAGTTCAAGTTGCGCCTCAATCCCGCAAAATACGTTTTTGGAGCGAAATCTGGGAAACTATTAGGATTCATGGTTAGTAGTAGGGGCATAGAGATTGATCCGTCGAAAGTTAAAGCCATTTGCGACTTACGACCCCCGACTACCGTCAAAGAAGTCTGCAGCCTAATGGGACGACTTAATTATGTGGCAAGATTCATTTGTCAGTTGTCTGAAACGGCGAAGCCATTCTTCAAGCTCATGAAAAAGAATGCAAAGATTGAGTGGAATGCGGAGTGCCGGGATGCCTTTGAGAAGATAAAACATTATCTCACTCATGCACTAGTCTTAGTGCCCCCACTCCCTAAAATTCCCCTGATTTTGTACTTAACCGTACATGACGAGTCATTGGGAGCTATGTTAGCCCAGAAGAGACCAAATGACGGGAGAGAATGCGCAATATACTACTTGAGCAAGAAGTTCACTGTTTCCGAGATGAACTATACAGAAGTTGAGAGAACTTGTGTGGCTTTAATTTGGGTCTTGCATAGGCTACGGCAATATACACTTCATCACCGAATCTTGTTGGTGACCGAAAATGACCCTATCAGGTATCTCTTAAAGAAGCTGGCTTTGGTTGGCAAGTTGGCCAAGTGACAAATCTTAATTTCTGAGTTTGATGTTCAAAGCTTAGGACAAAAGTCTGTTAAAGGTCGAGCCGTAGCAGACATGCTGGCAGAAAATTCCGAAAGGTCTAGAGCATCTGATGAGGATAGTGATGCAGAAGAGCGAATTTTACTTGTATCAAGCGACAAATGGACGATGTACTTTGATGGTGCGGTTAACTTAGCCGGGTCGGGTACTGGGGCAGTTCTTATCTCCCCGGATGGACAACATTACCCCGTCGCTGCTAAATTGACATTCCCTTGCACGAATAACATCGCCGAATACGAAGCATGCATTCTTGGCCTCCAGGCCGCTATTGACATGAAAATTCGGAAGCTGCAAGTTTATGGCGATTCAACCCTTATCATCTTACAGATTGAGGGCAAATGGCGAACACATGATTCTAAATTGATTCCGTATCATGAGTTCCTGGGAGCGTTGACGGAAGAATTCCAAGAAATATCATTCGAATACTTACCAAGGTCTCAAAATCAGTTCGCTGATGCCCTGGCTACCTTGTCTTCGATGTTGCAAGTAGTTGGAGGCTTGGACATTGAACCACTGAGAATTGAAATCCTTCGGCGCCCGGCTTATTGTATGACAATTGAAGAGGAACCGGATGGACAACCTTGGTATCACGACATCTTGAAGTATCTACAAAAGGGTGAATTTCCCGAAGGAAGTGAAGCAGCAGACAGAAAGCATTTGATAAAACTAGCATCGAAATGTTTCATCAGTGGAGATGTCCTCTACAAAAGGTCCTTTGACTCAATATTGCTAAGGTGTGTCGATGCTAAAGAAGCCGATCGTTTGATGAAAGAGATACATGAAGGGGAATGCGGCCCCCATATGAATGGACACTTCTTGGTGAGAAAGATCATGCGACTTGGTTATTATTGGCTGACCATGGAGTCTGACTGCATTCAGCACGTACGACGGTGTCACCAGTGCCAGATTTATAGAGACAGGATAAATGCCCCTCCAATTGAACTTCACCAAATGTCTCAACCCTGGCCCTTTTCAATGTGGGGAATTGACGTGATCGGGCCCATTAACCCCAAAGTTTCAAATGGGCATCGATTTATCTTGGTGGCGATAGACTATTTTACCAAGTGGATCGAGGCCAACTCATATGTTAATGTTATTGCCAAGAATGTGGCAAAGTTCATTCGTCGTGACATTATCGCTCGTTACGGGGTGCCGGAGGCTATCATTACCGACAACGGCACTAATTTGAATAACAAAGTCGTAGATTGTTTGTTCAGTGAGTTTCGAATTAAGCATTTGAACTCGTCACCGTACCGTCCTCAGATGAATGGAGAAGTGGAGGCGGCGAACAAGAATATAAAGAAAATCTTATCAAAGACTACTGAAAATTATCGTGATTGGCACGATAGGCTCCCTTACGCGCTAATGGCATACTGAACTTCTATCCGAACCTCCACGGGGGCAACTCCTTTCTCACTCATGTATGGAATGGAGGCAGTCTTGCCCGTTGAAGTTGAAGTCCCTTCTTTAAGGGTCCTTTCCCAATCTACGCTCGATGAGACTAAGTGGATGCAGCAGAGGCACGAGCAGTTAAACATGATTGATGAGAGGAGATTGCAAGCTATGTGTCATGGTCAGTGCTATCAGAGACGAGTTGCAAAAGCCTTCAACCGAAAGGTGCGTCCCAGACACTTCGAAGTCAACGAGCTGGTGTTAAGGAAGGTGCTTCCGATCATACCAGATCCTCGTGGCAAATTCACCCCAAACTACGAAGGGCCATATGTCATTAAGAAGATTCTTCCTGGTGGTGCCATGATTTTAGTTGAAATGGATGGCAGTGAATTGCCTAGACCTGTAAATGCTGATGCAGTCAAGAAGTACTTTCCATGAATGAAATCAAGGCCGAGGGGTCACTTCATGCACAATTCAAGTCGCATAGCATCATGCATAGCATTGTAGATATCGTGCATATGTTGCATACATGCGTGTCTATTTGTGTTTCAGGCACCCTACCGTCTAATGAGGAAATGGCAGGAGAAAAACTGACTCAACAATCCATCAAGTCTTCGCACAACAGGTTGAATGTCTCTTTTGAGAGGTTAGTTGAGACGATAAAAAACGGGGGCAAAACAAACAAACAAAAGAATAAGGACAAAAATAAAAATGCATGACATGATTCGCATGACTTATTCTTTGGTATCACTACGCACGCTTCACGTTGCGACCCTCAAGCAAATGGCTCGTAAAAATGACTTTATTTGGGCAAAAGAGTGAAAGGTTAACCATGCCAAACAAGAAGTGCTTAGGATGAAGAAAGGCAAGCTCATTTCCAAACATATCCTCTAAACACTTTTGAGAGTTGAGCATTATTCAAACACTTTTGAGAGTTGAGTGAAAAGAGACATTCTCTTAGGACGAATGATTCATTCGCATTGAGCGCAAAGATAGAAATGATAAAGGCGTTGCCTTCATCAATCCCAAGCATTGCACTGATCTCTTGTTACCCCTTTAGGCTGAAAAAAAAGAAAAAAAAAGAGATGATACTTCAAAGTACCATTGTCAAGAACAACCCTACATTAGGGGCAGCATAGGAGGTTATGATCATGTTGTAGAACGAAAGATTGAGAAAGATTCTATTACTCTCACTTGCATTAATCTTCTGGTGATATCTTTAAAGGAATTCTCATTAGAGTTTGACTCATCCCAAAGTGAAGAAGAGCATTTCCTTCTCTACCCAAACACTGATATCCATTGTTTTAACCAATTTGGGCCTGATTATTCATTTCTGAACCTCGAGCGGTGATCATCTCCCTTCACTGGGGCAAGGCATAAGAATTGACCAAACACAATTGACAGTCACGAGAAAATGTGAAAAGTATCTCGAAAGTCATAAGAGCTATAAAAGTTCAAAAAAAAAAAAGTTCGATAAAATAGGGGGCATGAAAAAGCAGTGTACCTGGCAAAAGCAAGGTCAATGCCCGTCAAAAAAAAAAAAAGAAGAAGAAGAGAAAGCCAAAAGGCTGCATCTTATGTGAAAAAAAATTATTATCAAAGTCCAAGTGTCTGAGTAAAAAAAATCATAGCAAGTGCAAAGGAAGTTAGAGAGGAGCAAACCTCCATACAGAAACGGTTAATCAAGGGACTTTCGAGATGCGCTCTGTTTCAAAAGCCAAGTGACTTCGTAAGATCGAATGACACGGTCATGATGCTATGATGATCACTGACTCTTAAAAACCCCCTTGAGAATTTTAAGCCTTTCAAGCCTTTCCCGAGCCAACATTACAATCCTCTTCCGAAGTCTCTTCTGATTGGGATGGTTCGAGTGAAAATGAGAATGCCACAAAGAAGTTATTGCTTGAAGAAGTGGAAGTGATCCTATCTTGTCTTATCTTTCAAGTTCTCGACTTGTAAACCCGACGAAGATAGCAACAAATATTCCCCTACTGGCCTCAAAGCAATAATTCATTTGTTTAAGCCCTAAACGAGCCTATATTGCGGTCCTTTCAAAAGACCTTTTTGATCAATCATATTGTGCTCATCGCGAATGTTTCTGAAAGCCTTTGATATGGGTTATGTGAGATACCCTCAGCAACCAGTTATCTCCCACATGAATGGATGGGATCAAGCAGCTATTTTACCGAAAGTGCGTGAGAAGCCCTTTCTGACTAAGAAGCTCTAGTTTGGCATGCTTAATGAACCTTTTTCATGAGTCGTGACCATCTTGATAAGAGCTTGACTCCTAGAGAATTTGATGATTAATGGTATACCCACGAGCAAGATGACAATTTTGCGCCACATGATGTTGATTGAAATCAAATGTTTTTCCAAAACAGTCGGACTTAGCTTGGTTAGCTTGTTCAATTAATGCTACAATATTGCCAATACGTCTCTTGATGACGTCTCTAATGACATTCACTCGAGTTGAGTTTGACAGGATTCCTCAGTGAAGCCATGCGGTTTTTAAAGGGGTTAAAGGGTTGCCTCCCTAAAAATCAAGAGTTCATGGTCAGCCTTAAACCATGCCATCTCTAAAGGTTCATGGTCAACCTTAAACCATGTTATCTCCAAAGGTTCATGGTCAACCTTAAACCATGTCATTTTCTTATGACCTAGTGGGCTTTCCGTAGCCCGGAGTCCTTCAATCCCCTTCTTATGACCCAATGGGCTTTCCGTAGCCCGGAGTCCTTCAATCCCCTTCTTAGGACCCGGTGGGCTTTTCGTAACCCGGAGTCCTTCAATCCCCTTCTTATGACCCGGTGGGGTGGGTCCTTCACCCCCTTCTTCCGTGGGCTTTCCGGAGTCCTTCAACCCCTTCTTATGACCCGGTGGGTCCTTCAACCCCATTCTTATTCCGTGGGCCGGAGTCCTTCAGTCCCCTTCTTATGACCCGGTGGGCTTTCCGTAGCCCGGAGTCCTTCAATCCCCTTCTTATGACCCGGTGGGCTTTGTAGCCCGGAGTCTTTCTTCCTTTTATTGACAAGACGAGCTTTCATAATTATAAGTCCTTTCCACCGACCTGATACGTGCATATACGCCTAGGGTCTCTCTACCGCCGAAATAATTTAGGTGTCTTCTGTCTTTGAATGCAACCTCTTCGAGGCTATATTCAAAGAGGGGCAGCTGTTGACACCTAATTTTTTTTTACCTAAAATAGTTAAATGTTAGGAATTAATCACAAAAGAAAATTTTAAAAAATATATATTATTTAATTATAAAAAAAACGGTCGGGTCGGGCCGAATCCAGCCTTGGCTCGACTGCCCCTTTCCTTTTCTTTTTTTTTTCCCTACGCTAGGCCCACCCAGTCGACTTCCTCCTTCAGCCCAGCCCGCGAGAGAGCTGGTCGTCTCCCCCAACCGGTCTTCGCTGCAAGATTTGCACAGGAAATACCAGAAGCAGAGCAGCGATAGAGGGAGCAAAGGGATCGGTGTGGCAGGGGCGCGGCATGATCCGCGGGTCGGGAGCAGCCGACCAGCAACCGGCTCGACCGTAGTCTCGACCGTAGTCTTCGGGAAACGAACAAAAAGAGAAGTTCCTAGAGAGAAAAAAAGAAGAAAAAGAGAGAGAGAGAGAGAGAGAACAAAAGGGAAAGAAACGGGAAGATGAAGAGGAGGCGAGGCGGAGGATCGGCATGGCAGGGCTTTCGGCGCGATCCGCGGGTCGAGGAAGCAGAGCAATCAACCAGCTGGCACGGCAGGGGGTCTTCGCTCAGGATACCTGCAGGAAGTATAAGAACACAGAGGGGAAATCGAGAGAAGGAGGAGAACACGGGTCTGGACGGGTTCTTTGGTGGAGAGAGAACAAAGAGCTCGAGAAAGGGAGAGACGATCAGAGGAAGTTCAAGCGAGAGCAACCTAGAGAGCGAGAGAGTTGAAACTTAGCCCCGGGTGGGTGTCGTTCAGCTGTCCCCAGCGCAAACCGTTGCAACAGAGCTCGCGCTTCCCCCATTTTCATGTCCTCTGACGTTGGTTTTGACCGAGAGGGACCAACAACAGCAACACAGGGGGGGATTTTTGGCCGAGAGAGATTGGAGAGGGCCTTTGGTGAGAGAGCTTGAAGGAAGGAGAGGGGTAGAAGCGGAGAGTGACCGAGAAGAAGGAGGCCCGGAATCCACCTCAGCCAAACATCGCTCAGCCACCCCCGACGCGAGCTTACGCCTCCAAGCCGGAACCACCAAGCCGCGGCTTCCCTTTCCTTGAATTCAAGTTTTCACGGTGAGTTTCCTTGGTTTTTGGTTCAGCTCGTGCCGATTTCCCAAGGATTCTGGCTCGGGGGCATGCGAGGCGAACGGACATTGTTCGATCTATCGATCTCGCCCGCCATTCGCCACCCTCGAGCCGGGTAGGGACCTCCGCAGACATTTTTCTCTTTGTGCCTTGCTTTTGTCATGTTCCCTCATATTTTTTGCATATATATATATATATATATATATATATATATATTTTTTGCATGGTTTACTGAGTTGGGACGTGAGTTTCGAGTTCGCTTACGCTGTCTTTCGTTGATATTGAGCATTCCCTGCCATTCTCGTTGAACGTGGTCCAGTTTTGAGTCTTGTTGTTGTCCGTGGCTGCCTCGAGTCGATGCACCCTAAGTGTTTGATAAAATGCCCTTGAAACGCTTCGGGAAAATAGCCACTACCTTTTGCCGTTTCCGAAGTTCGTGTATAGTCGTTTTGATCGCTAGCTATTGATGTCGTCTTGCATGAATTCTTAACTCGTTGATCGTGGGTAGTGGTTAGTGAGGTTGAGCAATGTCATTTCTTCAAGAAAGATCTTGACGATGGGGTTGTTCTCGGCAATGAAGAGAACGTTGAAAAGGGAGCTTCAGTGAGAAAGAAAATCACGCCTAGTTAAGGGATAATTAAATAAAGAGAAGAAAACAAGAGAAACAAACAAAGAGTAATGAAAAGAGAGATAACATCAATATGAAAGCCATTTTAAGCGTGTAGGCTGGATGGAGTGCCTGTGTCATCTTCAAAAGGTAATATTTGTCTTCTTTTGTCCATTTTCGCATGCATTTTGCGGATATCCGAACTTGTGGCCGTAGGTTGTACTTCACTTCCATCTGGCACTTTGCATTTTATATAAATTCGAGTATGTTGGATAGTGGCGCATGCTGTTCTTGGCTTGGTATGGAATACATACGCGTCAAGATCATGGTTTTGGCGCTTTTAGGTTGGGGTTGATTCCATGAGAAATTCTGGGTTTAATGGAAGCTTCGGGTGGAGGGGGCAAGCACGAAGAAGAAGAAGACCAAGAAAAAAAAGAGAATAAAAGAAAGAGAAAAATGAAAATATGGAAAAAGTGAAAAAGTAAAACAAAATATTAAAAAGAAAGGAAAAGTTGGTCTTGGGAAGGAGGAGTCGCAGGAGGGAAAGAAATTAAAAAAAAAAAAAAAGGGAAAAAAGAAAAACCAAGAAAAATCAGGAAAAAATAGAAAAATAAAACGGCAAAGCTGGCCTCGGGAAGGACCATTGTGCAGAGCGTGCAGGGGAAAGAATGAAGTGGGAAAAGATAAAAAAAATTACAAAAAGAATCTTTTAAAAAAAGGCTGTAAAAAAAATGTTTCTTTTAACCCAAAAAATGTTGGATTCGGGTTTGGGTTGGGTCCACGGGCCGGATTGGGTTTACCCGGTCCGAACCCATTTTATTGAAGTATGATAATATTAAATATTAAAAATTCAAAAAATTCAAAAAAAATCAAAAATTCAAAAAAAAAATCAAAAATTTCGAAAAAATAATAAAAACTCAAAAAATTCAAAAAATTTTCCGAAATTTCAAAAAACTCAGGAAACTTTAAAAATTCGACTTTCCTTTTTAAAAAAAATTAATTAAAATTTTTTAAAAATTAATTTAATTAAAAAAACAAAAAAACAAAAAATTTCGAAAATCCAAGAACGATAGGGTTTGGTTAGGAATTACTATGTATTGCCGCTTTAGTATAATTAATCCTTTATTTTCTTGTATGTTGTTTTTATCGTATGTTTAATTTGCGTGTTTTGTGTTTAATTTGCACGTGTTTAATTTTAGGGCAAATAGGACCTCGGTAGGTATAATTATTACTTCATTTATTGCGCACCTGCATGTTCACTTCCTATGTTAGTGGATAGATATGAAATCGATCTAAACTGCCTGATGAAAATCATTTTGTTAAAATGAACAAGATTAGGTACCGAAAGGGCACTAATTAGTCAATTAGTGTAATTAAGTCCCTGACCCTAGATTTTCCGATTGCGTAGGAAGTGAGGTACACTCACATGCCTTACTTGGTTTCTAGCCGACCCCAACAGGCTAGTGGCGACTCCATTTGTGCAAAATTCCAAAATATCCCAATGTCACGCGGGGTATGGGCTTGGGAGAGCCCGTGCTTAATCATGGGCCTTAGGCCTATACTTTAGGCAATACTCCTAAACCTATTCCCTCCCCCCGAGGGGTAGGTCGCGACATCTATTTATCACACAGTAAATAGAGGCGATTACCCGTGTGAGTGGGCTAATCTTATATCTGTCCGACATACTTTCTCAACTTAAAATAATGCACTAAGCATTAAGATGCATAAAGATCAAACAAAGATTCATAGGCATTAATGATGAAAACACAAATTCATCAAATGTGAACACGTAGGGAAAATACAATATTCAGTACATCAGTCTCTACGCAATCCTAGAGATTTCATATGGCCACAAAACACATCTCTAGGTATTGGTTTTGTCATAGGATCTGCTACCATTCTATGCGTAGTATGTACTTTAAGTTCACATCCTTTCGTGCAATCATATCCTATACAAAATTATACTTTGTATCTATGTGTTCGGTCTTGCCATGATATTTTGGATCTTTAGTGTACGCTTTTGCTGCTTGGCTATCACAGTTAACCAATAATGAATCTGCAGAACTTCCAATAACACCTAAATGATCCAAAAAATCTCTTAAGCCAAACATCTTCTTATACTGCTGCTGATAATACCACGAACTCAACTTCTATCGTGGACAAGGCTATACACTTTTGTTTCTTACTGCTCCAACATATGGTGCCATTATTCGGTAAGAAAACAAACCCAGAGGTAGATTTTCTTTCATCTAAATCTCCTCCCCAATCAATATCACAATAGCCCTTGAGTTGCAGATCCTTTCCTTAATAACTCAGCGTATAATCAGCAGTCCCCTTTAGATACCTTAGTATTCTTTTAACAGCTTTCCAATGTGCTTGACCTGGATTGGATTGGTATCTGCTCACCATTCCAACTGCAAAACATATGTCAGGTCTTGTACACATCATAATGTACATCAAGCTTCCAACAGCACTAGCATAAGGAACATATTCCGTTTGTTCCTTCTCTTGTGGAGTCCTTGGACACAGACTATGGCTCAATCCTTCACCTTTTTGCAATATGAGTGTCTATGGGTTTACAATCTTGAAATCTTAATTCCAAGAATGTATGCAACATCACCCATGTCTTTCATCTCAAAGTTGGAAGACAACGAATTCTTCACAGTATTAACAAACTCCATATTACTTCCGACAATTAGTATATCATCAATATATAATGATATGATCACAAATTGATCATTGGATCTTTTGATATATACATAATGATCCTCGTCAATCATTGCAAAATCATATGCCATTATGGCATTATGAAAACGTATATACCATTGTCTCGACGACTGCTTAAGGCCATATATCGACCCCCAAAGTCGACATACATTTTCTTCTTGGCCTTTCACTATGAAACCAGCAGGTTGTTCCATATATATTTCTTCCTCTAATTCTCCATTGAGGAAAGCAGTCTTTACATCCATTTGATGTAACTCAAGATCTATACTAACCACTATTGCCAGAATAATGCGAATCGAGGCAAATCTCACTACAGGAGAAAATGTATCTTCATAATCAATTTCTTCCTGTTGATTATGCCCCTTCGTCACAAGGCGAGCCTTATGCCTTTCTATCGAGCCA
This sequence comes from Eucalyptus paniculata subsp. matutina, assembly GCA_017140255.1. Taxonomy (NCBI): domain Eukaryota; kingdom Viridiplantae; phylum Streptophyta; class Magnoliopsida; order Myrtales; family Myrtaceae; genus Eucalyptus; species Eucalyptus paniculata. Next base: position 49,161,491 of record CM029435.1, read on the forward strand.
TCAGCCTTTCGCTTTATTTTGAAAACCCACTTGTTCCCAATAGCTTTGTGTCATTTTTGGAAGATCAACCAGTTCCCAGACTTGGTTTGATTTCATTGACTCAATTTCCTCTTCCATTGCATGAATCCATTTTTCCTTACTAGGGCAATTCAGAGCCTCATTAATATTTTCTTGGCTCATCCTCATCTTGTGGAGCAACAATAAAAGTTTCCCTTTCAATGTCAAAACATCGACGGGGAATACTTTGGCGACTTGTTCACCGTATGGGAGATTGTACACTTAGCACATCATTCTCCATTATGCTTCCACTTGAATTAGATAATGATGATGTCATCTCGTCATGTGGTTGCAATTGAGAATGAGTTGAATTCAATTCAACACTTCTCATATTACTCCCACTTGGACGAACTCCACTGACATCATTATCTTGATCCAAGGTTTCAAATAGGGAGTAATTTTCCCTTATTTCGCCCCTCTTAGGAAATTCATCCACTAAGGATGTGACATCCCGTGATTCAAATTTAGTCATACTCCCACTTTCCTGCTCATCCATGAACACATACCCTTTTGAGTGTTCGCAGTATCTCATGAAAATGCTCTTATTTTCTTTGGGACCCAATTTCTCAAACTTGTGAGAGGACTCATGAATATAGGCAGCACAACCCCATGGCTTAAGAAAACTTAAGTCCGGTTTTCTAACTGTCCATAACTCATATGAAGTGGAAATAATTGATTTGGAAGGCATCCGGTTAAGTATATTGGTAGCAGTTAACAACGCATCACTCCAAAAAGTGATAGGTAAGTTAGCATGCGCCATCTTGGACCTAACCATTCCAGTAGGGTTCTGTTTATTCTCTCTACAAGACCATTTTGTTGAGGAGTATATGGAATAGACAACTATCTTTCTATTCCTTTTTTATCACATAATTTTCTGAACTTATTAGATAAATATTCTCAACCTCGATCGAATCCAAATACCTTTATTTTCTTGTCTAATTGATTTTCTGCCAGGTTCATAAACCTTCTGAGACAACTTATGCTTCAGATTTATGAGAAATCAAATAGACATATCCGACTCGAGTATAATCATCTATAAAAAAAAAAGTGATGAAATAAACAGCCCCTTGCCTTCCTCTCACATTCATTGAACCACAGACGCCCAAATGGATTAAATGTAGAGGAAATTAAGCTCTTTTACCTTTTCCAAATGGTTTCCTTGTCATTTTCCCTACTAGGCAATGCTTACATATGAACAAATCGACTTTTTCAATATTGCCCAACAAGCCCTCTTTGGCTAGTCTATTCATATGTTGTTGGCCCATATGACCAAGTCTAGCATGCCACCATATTCACATCATTATCATATAAGGTAGAAGATGTGAAACAAGGGAATAATATATTGACATCACCACAGTCAACATTTAGTACAATAAAACCATCCAGAAAGTGACCACAACCATAGTAGTTTGTATCCAAATACAAATCTACACATTTATTATGGAAGTTCACACTAAAACCAAGCTTAACCAACACCAAAACAGACATTAAATTTCGACGAATCTCTGGAGCATATGGAACATCATGTAGGAACAAGGTGCGTCCACCACGCATGTTTAATTGGCAGGTGTCAATCCCTTTAACTTCATCTCTAAAGTTATATCCCACATAGATCCACTTAGTTCCAGTTGGTATCGTCGGAATTCCATGAATGATCCTTTATCTTTCGCTACATGGTCTGTCGCTCCTGAATCTACAGTCCACAAAGGATTGGATTCAACCAATAATTCAGAACTTGACACATAATCAAAGTTCTCAAATGTACAAGAGGTGTTTACCTTTTTTCGGCTCACAACAGTTGCGAGCATAGTGACATTTTCTTGTCACAATTGTAACACCTCACACTTGACTTTTTCTTCACTTGAGGACGTTTTCCTCTTTTGTGTTGGTTAACTCTTGATTTCTTGTAATAAGGACTTGATCATTTGCATTCTCACATATTGAATGAATCAATACGCTTGCGCTTAGAATACAAAGCCCTTTCTGAGCTAGAACCAGCATTGAAAATATCTATTTTCGGCTCAAATGCCGTCAAGCGGGTCCTCTACCAGCTCAAGGTGGCGCACAGCATCCTCAAGATCTTCCATAACATGGTCAAGAGCTTCTAGTGCTTCTTGCTTTTTCAGCACATATTGAATCTTCATATTCAATATTTCACAATTGTTGCCATTCATATCAGCAATTACATTCTTAGTTGCTGAACCATCGTTCTGAACACATCAGACATACATGCACGAATAATTAATGCCTATCATTTATGCATCCCTATTTGCATAGACCCATCATATTAATGAATAATTTCAAGTAAGGCTTCAGAATCAAAAGGTCACTATGTTTTCAATCATCCTCCAAAAACCTAACTTAAAACTATCATTAATATGATTGTCATATGCAAAATCAATTCTATGAAGTTACAAAAACTTCTATTACTACCCACAGCTAATTACCCACAGCAACCAGTAATAACAGAAAGCAAATAAAATCTAACATCCAATAAAATAATAATGCTTTCACATGATACAACTAACATATCGGTTGCTACATCAACAACAATCAGGTAGTAAACATTACATAATTAATCAAAGAAATAAATAGGGAATGTCACTTCTAATCTATCAATCAAAATATCTGAGAAATTTGAAGGCACATTTGCCAACCATGGAAAAAGTTTTGGAGAGCTTTCATGTCGCCTCCAAGGCGCATTCATTCGGCGCCATGTGGCGTTCAATCTAAGGGTTGAAGTTTTAGATAACTCAATCCTATAGTACTCTCTTACAAAAGCTTCCACTAGCTTCCTATAACCCGGGACCACGTTGACCTCCCATAGCCGATCCAACACTACTTGCCATTCAGGTGGAAGAGTATTCATCAAAGCCGGCACCTTCTCAAAATCCGGCATAAGATAACCATTCCAGATGATTTCTTGTATCATCTGATTGACCCTGACCACATGTGATACTAAATCACCATCATGCCACCGATAATTAGCTAATTCCGAATCAGCCTTTTAAATCTTGCATTTCCCTCATCCGTTCTCGAGATTGCAGGTATCCGTGCATAACGCATCATAGTTCCTGCAACAAATGCAGAACTAAAATGGATCACTTATAATCCATAATAAACATAAGGGAAAATACATAATTTTCCAAAATTCATGCAACAAATGCAGAATTAAAAATGGATTACTTATAACCCACATAGGCATGATTAAAAAAAATTCTTTTTTTTTTTTTTTTCGGGTCAACGGTCAACGATCGGTCAACGGTCAGTCAACAGTCAACGGTCGTCGGACCGGTCGGACCGCTCACGCGGACCGAAGCACGTGCCGCGCGCGTGCGCGGGCTGACGTCACGCAGACGTCAGCCGACACGTGCCTCGCGCGTGCCTGCGTCCGCGGGTCGGGTCGGGTTGGTTCGTCGTCGGGTCGGGTCGCCGGCTGATGACCGACCGGCCAACCGTCGTCGGCGATGACGTCATCAGTGACGTCATCCCGGCGGTTACCGACTGTTGGTGACGTCACGATGACGTCAGCGCGTGACGTACCGACCGGCGCGTGCTGTTTCGCCGGTCGCCGGCGCGCACATGCCGGTTCGCCGACCGACGCGTGTAGCGCACGCGCTGGCCATTGCCAGCGCTTTGGGCGCGTCGCGCCCATGCGCAGCGGCTTCCAGCCGATGTGTGGGCGCATGCGGCGTCGTCCGGCGGCACACGACATGTCGCCGGACTCGTCTCGACGACCTCTTTCACCCAGTGCGTTCAGAATTCGATTTTGACTTACAAAAACTCGAAAAAAATGGCCGAACAGCGCTCGTGTGTCGGGATTTCTCGCCCCAATCCGTACGGCCGAATTTCTTTCGCCAAAAATCAATCAAAAACATCAAAACAGGTCGGGAAAACGTGAACTAGCGCTCTGATACCAATGTTGGGAATAACGGATCCCCGAAAACTAGATTCGACACTGAATCGAACCCCTAAATCAATGCGGAAGACGAAGCCCGGGAATAACACGTACCACCTATCGTAAAGCACACCACGGATTCGAGCGTACCTTGTTAACCACAGATTAGACACCGACGCCGATAGAGGAAGAGAAACTGGCCCTGTTCGATCCTGTTCTATCCGACGACGCCTTGAAGGGGAGAAAACAGTGGCCTTGTGCTTACTGTTCTTTTTGGAGGGAGAGAGAGCATTGGAGAGGACGTACGTACGTTATGCGCCAAAGGGTGTGTCCTCTCTCTCTCTCATCCCTTTTATACGTTCCCCCATCCACGGGCCCTATTCCCGTGGGCCGGGCCTTTTGGGCCCAGCATGGGCGGATGGGCCTTAAGCCCATCACCAATTAAAACCATCAAGAGGCGATGTCGGCGGTGGTGGAGCCGACGTAGTAGGCTTGGTTGGTGCTGAGGATATGGATGGAGAGGGAAGGGCAGGGGGTAAGGAGGAGCTTGCCGAGCTCCACCAAGGCGATGAGGTGGCTGATGGCCGGTAGAGGATACAGCACGATTGCTTCCTTCATTGTTTGGGTTTTGTTGGTGTTGCTGGAACGACAATGGAGCTCCCTGAGACCAAGGGTTTTGGTGAGATTGGTTTGTTTCTTTTTAGTCTGGTCCACAATTAGTCTTCTCGAGATCGAAGTATATTTGATGCGTGAGGGAACGGCTGACACAATCAGTTGAAAATTTACTTATGTGAGGTTAAAGTATCGGCCCGATAGAGCTTGAAACATGGAGAAATTTTGATATGAGTGCAATGTATATAATAAAATTGGATCTAGAATATTATTGGACCTGGAGTTGGTCAAGGTACTGCTGCGGGCCAAGCTGTAGAAGGTATTGCAAGATAGCCCGAGGCGGAGGGAAAAATACGAGGTACTTTATTGCTCGGTTTGGCTTTTATGGAAGCGTTAACAATTTATGGATTGGTTGTAGCCTTAGCGCTTTTATTTGCAAATCCCTTTGTGGAATCCAAAAAATATATATAAAAAAATACGTATTTTTTTTTTTTTTTTATGGCCGGGGCTTGCTCCTTGTTTTTCGAATTATATCAATATTTCACTCCTACAATTACTTATTCGATGGGACACTAACCCCTGGGAAGGACGAATTTGAGGATGAGAAATTAGCATACCGATTCGCTTTCTTCCTTCCCGTTCTTAGCAAAGGAAACTCTTTTTTTTTTTTAGAGAGTGTTCCAACAAACGAAGTATTCTCCAATTGAGATGAAACTTGGTCCCTAATTCTAATCAGTATTATTCTTATTAGGAATTTCCTATTGAAAAAAATTCATTTCAAAATCAACTATATTTTTTTATTCTATTTAGAAACAAGGAAATTTAATAAATAATAATTCAATATATATCATTGTGCATCTTGATCAATTAGATCGTTTCTTTGTGGATTCCTATACGAAGTGTTTGTAGATGTGTTTCCGGGTATTCTTTTATCATTCCGTCCAAGAGTAAGAGTTCTTCCAATTCTATGAATTTTTCTAGAATACTCTTTTCTTGAAAAACAGTCAAAAAAGTTTTGGATTGCCTAGTATTCCACCAATTACTAATCCAAAATTCAAGACTACATAACTATTTTCAATAAAACTTTGAATCAAATAGCATCCCTTTGGAAACATTTATATCGATTGACGCACATATCGGGTAAAAAGAGAAAATGATTGGGAATTGTTTATATGAAATGTGATAAAGAAAAATCAGTTATAATATTATGAAGTACAAATATGTTATTACGTTATTAATGATTATAATGCAATTGAAGATGTAATTTGTAACGCATTTCTTATATATATTATTTAATTTCTAAGGACACTTATGAATTACTTTTCGGCCAGTTCAATAATCAATCATAGTGAATCATATTTAAGTTTAGAAGCTAATAAAGATTTTGCCAAATTTCGTAATCATTAAAGTAAGAGATAAGTGCATTGGAAAACTTAAAATTATAACTAGTCTTAAAACTTTCAAAAAATACAAATCAAATCCTAAAACAACTGATAATTGCTGTGATTGGTGAAATCGAGGCATCCATTAACATTTAGACAAATTGACGGTGTTACTGAAGGACTCGATTGTACCACTTGATTGTACCAATTCGTTAAATTTTAGGACTTGATTACATTTTTCAAATTTTAAAATTCAATTGCACTTTCGCAAGAAGTTTGAGAACTTTCAATACACTCATCCTTTGATCAAAAGCAAACATTTTTTCTCTTTCTCATCAAAACTTAAGATGTTATTCAAATGTCAAAATGTTATGAAAAATGCATACATTAATTTTTGTGCCAACAATTATATACTATGACGATTTCAAATCTTGTGAATTAAAAAAACATTTAAATTGTCTGAGTTGCAAGATATTGATTAAAAAAGAAAAGAAAATACTAGATGCCCCCATGTCTCTTACAAAAGGGATGATCATGAACAATATATTCAAGTTTTGTAAAAGATATCTTCAATTTTATATTTAGGCTCCATTTATTTAGCCAAAAAAAAAAAGAAAAAGAAAGATGATTTGGACACATTTTCTAAAAATAATCACTTATATCGGTTTAAAAAATAAATGAACGAAAAATATTTCCATCATTTACAAAAATATTTACACATAAATTACTGACATTTTTTATCAACTAGTTATTTCAAAAAATTCAAGAGAACCCCATGTTTTTGTAACATAAAAGGGGAGGTGATTTAATATTAGTTGCAATCCTCGTGCTTTTTGTAATTATCCCTTTACAAAATTTGTCTCTATGGCATCTTGTATGCTATGCATGCGCTAACGTAGAGAGATGCCAATAACTTTCTAACATCATATGCAAACTTAGGCTTTGTTCTAATAAATTTCACGTGTGTCTCCATCCCATTCATCAAATTCCACGTGTTATTCTTAATCCACCTTGCCAATGAGAGGGAATGTAGAAATATATGAGACCCCTTGACTTACGGATTTAATTGAATTACTACTTTTATACATATGATATCAATTTAAGTTTTTGGATTGGATTTTTTAACATAAATGATGGTGAAGACTGAACATCGGCTCTTTAAGGCTTTGATTGCTACAATTTCAAATGAATCACTAGAAAAATAATGCGAGGGATTAAAATTTCGGGTATGTTTGTTTGGGAGAAAACTCCATGATAAAAGAATATACTTTTTTGGAAAATTATTAATTGGAAAAATTGTTAGTTCTCCTCTGTTTGATGATATATGATCAAATGTTTTCTTTGTTTAGATCTCATTTGGAAAATGAGAAAATGACAATCTCATTAGTCAGCCCATGAACACGCTCATAACTCGCCCTCCTGGCTCAGCCATGACTTGTCTCCCCCCTTAGCCCATGCCTCTGAGAAAATATTGAGTGCCTTTCATGTGCTAGCATGGCAATGCTGGCACTAAGAAAGCCCTTAAGAGTGTAACACGTGTCGCGTATGGGGCCTAACTTTTAGAGCATTGAGAGGAGAGAGAAGAGTTTTCGATAAATACCCTGACAATTGGAGCCCACGCGCGACAGGTGTTGTGCTCTTAAGGATCTTTTTATTTGCCCTGGTACATAAAAGGTACCCACTATTTTCTCCATGCCTCTACCTCCGCCCAACGCCCTTACAGCCACCGCTGCACCTCCAAGTGTTGCAAAGCCGCATCATGTAACTCCATCCAAGCATCAGCGCAACGCCAACCATGGTCCTCGCGAAAACTCCGGACATCAACCCCATTTCCTCTCGCTCTTGAACCCAAAAATTCTCCCCTCACAAAAAAAAAAAAAAGGAAAGAAAGAAAAAACATAAACATCGTCCAAAAAAAAACCACTAGCTTCTTTGAGAAGCCAACGTTGTCATGATAAGCTAATCAACCAAAACCGATGAATGGATCGATGATCAGAGCAACAACAACTTGGATTGGATTGATGAAAGAGCATCAACAAAAAGACGAAGAAGAAAGAAAATGAAGCGATGGCTTCTTTGTCGCTCCACTGTGGACATTGCTCCTTGACTTGTATGATCAAAATGAATGAATTGAGTATAAGATGCAAAAATGCAACCGAAAAATCTCCATAACTAAAATAAAAAATGCATATAAACATGTAAAGAGATTTACGTATTTGATTTGGACCACTATTTTTTATGCGAAATAGCGACGATCCAAACTCAAGAACTTCTCTTTCGTTGTCTTTTGCATTATTAACTTAATGAAATAGCCTCTCACCCTTTATGAATTAGTAAACGCTCATTTATGAGAATAATTGTGTGTGTTAAAGTTAGAGGAAAGATTTCTAGTCAGGCTTTCTCATTATAAGCTAGATTCAACTTGATCCACACTAGTCAGCTCCATATTAAAATAATTAAAAAACTTTCTATCTCATCTTTTTGACAAATCCCATAAAATAGTATATAATATCAATTAATGCAGTTCACATTAAAAAAACTCATATATCGAGGTCTTGTCTCCTGTGCTTTGCCATTGCTCATGAAGCTCCTCCGTGGGGTTAGGATTTGCGAGGGAAGAGCAAGATAGGGAGGGAAGGAGATCGGGTTCCACATAAAGAGAAATTCTTATAATGTGTTTTTACATCTTTAGATTGAGGAATTCGCTTTTCTAATTTTATGCATAAATATTTTCTTTAATCAAAAAGCGTTTTCAGTTAACTAGTAATTTATTGCAAATCAAATAGGGGAAAATCTAAAAATTTAATTTTAAAAAAGTATTTTCAATCAAACAAATACATGTTTTGATTTATTACACTGTTTCGTAAGGTACTACGATAAAACTCTCGGACGTTTGCAATCATAAGTATGATGTGTTTAAACATCCAATGAGTATGTATTGCACCAATTTATACGTGAGTTTTGTAAACTAATTCTAATAAGTGACTTTACTAATGATTGCGGAGGTTATTCAGTGGACTAGACGGGCTAGAGTAAGGCTGCAAAAGGGCTAAAAAAGTGACGGGTGCTGGCAATCGTCCATTTATGGTGTCGGAAAATTTGTGATGTGACGCGAATAAAGTTTTGGAAAATGGCTAGCCTAATCATGATGGAAAACGGACAATTAACTCCCAGCCACACATTTTTCATGAGAGAAATATCTAACATTTTGCTTGCAAATTTCGACACACTTGCGTTGGAGAAAGGAAATTTCGTGGCCATCCTTTTTTTTTGGTCAAACGTGGCATCCTTTGACTGTTAGTACAACCCTGAAGTTTTCCAATAAAGACATCCATGTGTCTACAGTTAGCTAAGTTTTATCCACATCTTATATCAACGCCTGTCCACGTTAATTAAAATTTTCCACACTTGCCTACTTTTGTAAATTTGGTCGAATTTAAAGTCACACGGATTTTATAAAATAAAATTTTGTAAATGTAAAAGGAGTTATAAAAATTTAAAATTAAGAAAACTTAATTAGAAAAAAAAAACAAGAGTATGGGGACAAAAGAAAATTTCTTGTGAGGACTTCGGGCATGTACTTTTACGGCCAAGGGACTTTTCAGGATCATCATTCGATCAAAGATTACTCATAAACGCGAAATCTATGCTTAGCAAGAATTCGTTAACTTGCTTAAATATCTAAGTAATCATAGCTTGCAATGTTGTAAAGGGGTACATGTCCGTGTACTAGTTGTTGCTATAAAATCACGTCCTTTTCACAAAAGCAAAGAGATATCGTATACTAAAATGCTTGGTCTTGGATATTCTAGTGATCTTTACACAAAAAATAATAATAAATAATAGAGTGAATAGTTGATGAAACTAGAAATGAGTTACTCGCACTAAACTCACCGTTTAAGAGCTTGTTTGTTTTCCAATTCAGCTAAAGCAACAAATAATTTTACTTCCACGCCAGATTGAAAAATAATATTCAAATTTTGAAGATATTACAAAACAATATCATGTGTAAATTTACGTGTCGATATTTATATATTTTGAAAGTTTCGACTGTTTTGCTAAAAAAAAAGTCGACAGATGGGTTGAGAAAATTAATTTTTAAACATTTTAAGTCTTTAGTTTTTGATAGAACAATGTTACATGTATCAAGGAACCTTATTAAATTGTCTTACCAAGCGATAAGACACTGATACTAGAGTGGCACGTACTTCAAAACCCAGTTTTTTTAAAGGGGTAAAAAACTCTTCATAAATTTTCTTCGTCCAACTACCATTTTTCACCTTATTGATGCAGATGCTGGATGCTATCACGCTACTACATTCCACCTACTCACTTCCGCTTCCACGACTCGACGAGATTACTCAGCTCAACGCTGGACGACCCGCCCGGACTCAGAGCAGCCTTCGCTTCCTCCTTCAAAGACTTCACTCGTTCCCTTATGATCTCACCCTCCTCCGACTCCATCAGCTCCCTGACTCGCTTCTCCACCTCCTCCGAACTCACCAGCCCGCTCTCCGACTCGTTAACTGGGAGGGCGATCTTAATTTCCTCCACCATCAGCCCTTTGTTCTGCCGCTGCTCCGCATAGAGCGGCCACGCCACCATCGGCACGCCGGCGCACACTGCCTCGAGCACCGAGTTCCACCCGCAGTGAGTCACGAACCCGCCCACCGAGCTGTGGTTCAGCACCTCCACCTGCGGCGCCCACGTTTTCACCACCAGGCCCCTCTCCCCTGTCCGCTCCAAGAAGCCCTCTGGCAGAAGCGAGCTCAGTTCCGGGTCGGGCGTCGCTGACGTGGCGGTCTTCTGGTCTGCATCTTGTGGCGGGTTGCGGACCACCCACAAGAACCGTTGGCCACTCCTCTCCAACCCTGTCGCTATTTCCTTCAATTGTTCAACCGAGAAAACACCCAAGCTTCCGAAACACAGGAACACGATGCTTCCTTTTGGCTGCGAGTCCAGCCACGTCAGACAATCCGACCTGCCGGCCCTGCTGCCCTCTCTCTTTCCCTCTCCGCTTGTGATCAGCGGCCCGATGCAGTACAGCGGAGGCGTGGGCCCGTCGGGTACGCACTCTCCGTCCCTGATCGCTCGCACCGCCCTGGGCTCGAGCTTCTCGAACGTGTTGATTATGATCCCAGCAGACGTGGCCATGTTCTTGGAGCTCTCGAGGAAGAGCTCATAAGCTCTGTCGTTGTGGTCTTGCACCGGCTTCGCTATGTCAGAGGACGGCAAGGGCGGGGTCCCCGGGACATGAAGAACGGCGTTGAGGTCCTTGTAGCTCTTGGTGTACAGCTTGTGAAGAGTTGGGAAATATAAGAACACGGTCAAGACGCTCGCGCCGGAAGTGAAGAAGTAGTAACAAGGGATGCCGAGCTCACGTGCGACGCTCAGAGCTGAAGCGCAGAAGAAGTCGATGATGAGGCCGTGAACGATGTGGTTCTTGGAGATGGAGGTGAGGGCGGCGTGGACTTTGGGGTTGTTGAGGCGGAGGAGCTCGAGGGCGAGGGTCTCGTGGTGGGGGAGGTGGTGGAGAAGTCCGGTGGGAGGGAGGTGGGGGGAGGTGGTGGAAGGCGATGGAGGGGCAGGCGGTGGAGACGGAGGCAATGTAGGAGGTGGTGGAGCCGGCGTTGTAGGCCTGGCTGGTGATGAGGACGTGGATGGAGAGGGAAGGGCGGTGGGAGAGCAGGAGCTTGCCCAGCTCCACCATGGAGATGAGGTGGCCGATGGCCGGCGATGGATATAGCACCACTGCCTCCTCCATCTGACGCGTACGAGAAAAGCGGTGGAGAGAGAGAGAGAGAGAGGATTCTTGAAAATGTGTGAGGTGATGCGTTGCACTTATGTGGGAAGGTAGATATAGGATCGGTTGTTTTTCTTTTTGGGCCATCCATGATGTGTGGGGTTAGTTTGAGTTTCACGTCTGCTTTTTCCGAGAAGAATAATCAGTGGGGAAGCACTTCTTTGAATTTTCAGTTACGTCATTTTCTATCTCTACTTTTACTCGGCCCAAAGTAGGACCAGAGTCGGTAGAAGGCGATGGAAAGAAATGAGTCATTTTTTGCCTTACATATTTCGCGGAGATGTCTAGAATCCACGGTTGTTGAAGAAGGATGGAGTGTCGGAGTCAAACTGAGAAGTAGAAAATCTGAAGGGTGGGTCCCCGTACACGTGAATCGACCAGAAGTCGAATGTGAACTGGTTGGCACTTGTCAAGTGTGCAATATTTTCCTGAGAAAATATTACGTGCATTTGTGTGCACTACCAGCGTAACCAAAAAGAAAGGACGCAAGCTTCCGACACGTATTCAAGTGGGGCCGAAACTATAATTACAGCACTCTCGCAATAGTCAAAAGCCATGACTCACCAATAATCTCCCTCCCTCCCTCCCTCTCGAACAGTATAGGCCAAAAATTGAATCTCGATACAGGTCTCTCTGGTCGAGAATTGGCCGAATCGTGCGCTCGGAAGCTCATCGTGGAGGTTTGTTGGAGAAATCTTTCTAGAATATTTTAAAGCTGACAAAACATTTCCTTCAAATGCAGGTATCCGCAGATCGTCTAGTTTAAAGTCTAAAGACTGCTTCTACCAGACTCAAGATTCAAGACTTCAAGATTTGAGACTCAAGACTAAAAACTCAAGACTATTCTCATGATGATCTTTCGATCCGTGACGAAGGAAATCAGGCAGAAGAAGTATATGGTTGAGGATTTAATCCTATCATCTGGAGAATATCTTTTTTGGTTGGATAAATATAACGGATTCTTTTGTTCGTATCTAGATCAATTGAAGATCCGACGGTCGCCGACGAAGTATTCTTGGAATGTTCTATTCTTGGAAACCAAGATCCTGATTGTATGTAATGAACGATTGATGGGTTATCGTCGAGTTCCTTTTATAACTCGAATGATCTTCTTGATTGATTCCGTCCAACGGGTAGATTGGAGGAATTCCTTTGGTAAGTGTCAACGGTATGATGGCATAAAGGAGTATAAAAAGGAAGTCGTTCTAGTTGTTTGAGAGCGTGATTGATAGAAAAATTCCAGAGTCTGAAGCACCTTGATTATTAGTCGATACAGTCTTAACGAAATTGTATACACAGAGAGTGTCAATACTTGGTGATACCTTGATCGAGTGTGGTAGATCATCTACACCGAGAAATCAAGGAAGATCAACTTGTAACATCTCTTTGTTCATAGTGGAATCCAGCCAAATTGGCTGTCGATTGAGAAAGAATGGACGTAGGCTTGGATCAAGCGAACCACTATAAACCGCGTGTTTAATTCTCTCTTTCCTTACTCAGTCTTACGTTGATTATTACTTAACGCAAATCCTTCAACTGTCTAAGTATTGTGCAAGTATACAGAAATTATCAAGAAAAATCTTTGTATACCTATTCACCCCCTCTAGGTACTCATACTAGCAATATCAATTGGCAGATCGAGCCCGTGTTCTTACTTTGTTTGAAGTGTTTTACTTCGAGTAAAAGATCCATGGCTAGTATGCTAGCACCAGGGCTGATGGAAGGGCAAAGCAATACAAGACCACCCTACTTTGACGGAAAGGATTACAACATCCGGAAGAACAAGATGAAAGCCTTCCTACGATCCAAGGATCTCTCGGAATGGGATGTTGTGGAAAGAGGAATTACTCCTCTTACCGCTGCATCAATCTCTCGAAAGAGGAAAAGAAACTGTTGATGCCAAAGTGGAATGACTCAGGAAGAGATAAACAAGAGACAAGCACTCGATGCAAAAAGCAATTTATTCTTTATATTGTGCCTTATCTCCAACCGAATATAACAGAATATCTTCTTGTGTTACAGCAAAAGAAGTATGGGATAGATTACACATCACCTATGAAGGGACAGATCGAGTGAAGGAGACCAGAATTAACATTCTCCTCGGTCAATATGAAGCCTTCAAAATGAAACCAGGAGAATCTATAACTGACATGTTTAGTCGTTTTACGATATATTGTCAATGGTCTTGAGAACCAAGGACAAAAAATTTCTGATCCCATGAAGGTGAACAAGCTATTGCGTGGACTCTCCAAGGAGTGGAATCATATAAAGACTTCAATAAGAGAAACGCAAAGAATTATGCCTTTATCTGTCGACGAGTTGATTGGAACTCTTCAATCATATGAAGTGGAACGAATTAATAAAGAAGAAGATCCAAGAGGTAAGAAATCTATTGCATTAAAATCAAATGATGACTCGATGATGCAGATTCGAAGATGATATGGACGATGAGGAGCTCGCCCTCATGATAAGAAGATTCGAAAACCGAATAGAAAAGGCAAGAAAGGTTCAACTCAAAGAAACAAAGTTTCCGAGACAGCAGACCAAGTCTCGTTGATGATGAGGAACCAAACAAAGATGTAGTCACTTCGAATGTAAGAAGGGACACATCGACCCTAACCGTCCTCTTCTCGAAGAAGAAAATAGGAAAAGCCGAGAAGTTTCGAAAAGCTCTCAAAGCCGAAACCCGGAGTGATACGAATGTGAAGAAAGTGATAATGAATATGCCAACATATGTTTGATGGCACATTCGACCGGACTCAGATATTGGATCGACGACTCGCAGATGAATTTGAGGTAAGTGATTTTAAAATTCCTGTCAAAGTCTCTAAATATATTGATGAACTGTGTTTCAGTCTTAAGACTTCTCTTAAAAGGATTTCCGAACTTAAAAAGGAAAACTCAGCTCTAAAACAAAAGGAAGTCATTTTAGAAGAAAGAGTTAAAAGTCTAGACCTAAATGTTTCTGCTCTTAAAGAAAAAGAAGATGATCTTTCGAAAGAAAATGTTTTCTTAAAAACGGACTTATCAAATATTTCAAAGAAGTTTTCGATAGGATCCGAAAAGCTTGAAAAAGTTATTTCAGTTCAAAGACCTTACTTCAATAAGTCTGGTTTAGGCATGACAGCGGAAACAATTCCCTTGATTGATTTTCCTAAAGTTAAAGAAAGAATTAAGAAAAGACCGTCGAGAGAGGCTTACAAAAATCATTTCAAGAAAGTTTTTGTAAAGTCTCGTTGGTCGAAATGCTCTAAGGTGTTCAAAGTGTAACAAGTAAGGATCACTTTGAAAAAGAATGTCCTATGGTTTGGAAACATGTTAAAAAAGTATGGCCTAATAATGCTTATCCTACTAACACCAAAGGACCCAAGAAAATTTGGGTACCAAAGAAAACTTGAGATTCTCTTTTAAATGCAGGTCTCCGTCAAGAAAAAGATAAAATGGTATCTTGACAGCGGATGTTCAAGACACATGACAGGAGACTCAAAGTGCTTCGTAAAGCTTGTTCAAGTAAACGATGGAAATGTTTCATTTAGAGGAAACGGCAAAGGAAGCATCGTGGGATTTGGAACTGTGAAAATTGGAAATCTCACAATAAGCAATGTTTCTCTAGTGGAAGGACTCAACTATAACCTTCTCAGCATTAGCCAATTGTGTGATACTGGTTTCAAGATCTCCTTTCAAGAAGGAATTTGCTATGGAATTAGTAAAGACTCTACTCAGTCTTTCATGGGTCGAAGACATGGAAACATCTACCTCTTAGACATGAAATTGAATGAATCTCAATGTCTAATTTCAATCCAAGATGAAGCAAGCTTATGGCACAGAAAGCTTGGCCATGTCAATATGAAGCAATTAGCCAAAATCTCATCAAAGCAGCTTGTTCGAGGTCTACCCAAATTACCATATCAAAAGTCCGATCCATGCACACCCTGTATTCTGGGAAAACAGGTAAGAAATTCATTTAAGCCAATAAATCATGTCTCTACTAATCATGTACTACGATTCGCATATGGATCTCTTCGGACCAACCGGACCTCGAGTATTGGAGGTAAGAAATATTGCCTAGTAATTGTGGATGATTTCTCTCGCTTTACTTGGGTATATTTCCTTGCAAGTAAGTCGAAACATTTTCCTATTTTGAAAAATTTGCTAAAAAGGTTCAAAATGAGAAAGGATGTGTTATCTCATGTATAAAAACAGATCATGGAGGTGAATTTGAAAATCAAGATTTCACAAAATTGTGTGATGAATCTGGTTTTAAACATGTATTCTCTTCTCCATACACTCCTCAGCAAAATGGAGTTGTGGAAAGAAAGAATAGATCTCTTCAAGAAATGGCTAGAACACTTTTAATTGAAAGCAAAATTTCTTCACGATTTTGGGCTGAAACTTTTTCAACAGCATGCTATATCATCAATAGAGTCTTCCTAAGACCTATTCTTGAGAAAACCCCTTATGAATTATTCAAAGGTAAGAAGCCTATTGTTTCATACTTTCATGTGTTCAGTTGCAAATGCTTTATATTGAAAAATGCAAAAGATCGAGTTGGTAAGTTTGAAGAAAGATCAGATGAAGGCATCTTTCTTGGATATTCTACATCAAGCAAAGCCTACAGAGTCTACAATAAGAAGAGCCAATCTGTGGAGGAGTCAATGAATGTCAAATTTCAAGACTCTACGCAAGATGAACCCAGTCAGACTCAGTATGAAGAGTCTGAACCTGCTCCAGACCTTCCAAAGCTTACAACTCACGAATGTCTCGACTGGAAGACCGGCGTCAAGATGTTCATGAAGATTCAAATAAAGAAAGAGATCATCATCCAGAAAAATCAACCAAGAATCGGAAACACAAGTCCAGTCATCCTAAAGATCTCATTATCGGCGAAATTAATGAAGGAATTCGCACCGGATCCAAAAGACGTGAAGAGTCTAGTCTTGTGGCTCTCATCTCTCGAAATTGAACCAAAAAGCATAGAAGAATCTTTATCTCGATGAAAGCTGGATCGAAGCTATGCAAGAAGAGCTCGACAGTTCAACATTAACGATGTCCGGGAATTGACATCTAAACCAAAAGGTAAAACCGTTATTGGAGCCAAATGGGTGTTCGAAACAAGATGAACGAAAAAGGAAAAGTCGTACGGAATAAAGCAAGACTCGTGGCCAAGGGATACACGCAAGAAGAAGGAATAGACTATGATGAGACTTACGCTCCTGTAGCAAGGTTAGAAGCTATTCGTCTATTACTTGTGTTTGCTTGTTACAAAAATTTCAGGTTATTCCAAATGGACATCAAAAGTGCTTTCCTAAATGGATTTATCCAAGAGGAAGTTTATGTGGAACAACCGCCTGGATTTGAAGACCCAAAGAAGCCAGACTCAGTCTTCAGACTGAAAAAGGCTCTGTATGGTCTAAAGCAAGCACCTCGAGCTTGGTACGACAGACTAAGTAAGTTCTTATTACAGAACGGCTTTGTTAAAGGTAAAGTAGATACTACTCTATTCATCAAAAAGGAAAACAAAAGCTTTTTACTCGTTCAAATATATGTGGATGACATTATTTTTGGATCCTCTAATGAAAGTCTATGTAAGAAATTTTCTAAGTCTATGCAGGATGAGTTTGAAATGAGTATGATGGGAGAATTAACATTCTTTCTTGGCCTTCAAATAAAGCAATTGAAGGAAGGAACTTTCATTTACCAAGAAAAATATGCTAATGATCTTGTCAAAAGATTTGGATTGGAAAATTGCAAGAAGATTGATATACCAATGTCAAGTTCTTTGAAGATAGACAAAGATGAGGAAGGGAAGAAAGTTGATCAAAAGCTGCGGGAGCATCATCGGTTCACTTCTTTATCTTACCGCTTCTAGACCCGACATTTTGTTGAGTGTTTGTATACGTACTAGGTTTCAATCAGATCCTAGAGAATCTCATCTCGGTGCTGCAAAACGTATCATTAAATACGTTGCTTCATCTTCAAGCATGGGTCTTTGGTATCCTAAGAAGGGAGACTTTAATCTTTCGGGATATTGAGACGCGCATCCGCCGGCTACGTGAGTCGATAGAAAGAGTACTTCAGGAACTTGCCGGTTGCTTGGAAGCGGGGACAGTGTCTTGGTTTTCAAGGAAACAAAGCACCGTAGCTCTCTCAACAACAAGGTGAGTATGTTGCCCTTGGAAGCTCGCTGTTCACAAATTCTATGGATAAAACAACAGCTACAAGACTTTGGAATTGAAGACTCATGCACGAAATCAAATGTGACAACACCAACGCAATCAATCTCACCAAAAATCCAATTCTTCATTCAAGAGCAAAGCATATAGAAATTCGACATCACTTCATTAGAGATCATATTCAAAATGGAGAAATCTCGATTCAATTTGTTGATTCAAAAAGTCAACTAGCGGATATATTCACAAAGCCTTTGGAGAAAAATCATTTTGATTTTATTCGCTCCAGACTCAACATTTTGAAGCTCGAAGAAGTTAAAGTCTAGAGACTCTTCAACCTTCAGACTCAGAAAGTTGATGACCGTCAGACTCAAATCTCTCAGACTCAAATCTCTCAGACGTTGATGACTATAGACTGTAAGTTGTTACTTTATCTAAACTCGAAAAGGTATGATCTTTCGTTTAGTTATTTTGTAGTCTCCGTGAAAATCGAAAAACTTATCTTTTCAAAAGGATTAATTTTGGCAGTTATTGATTTCGAAAAGAGGTATTCGTACACTTTCCTTGTACCGATTGAACTTCCCTTTTTCAAAACTGAGTTATATATACACAGTTTTCTCTTTCAATCTTCAAAACCCTAAAAGCATTCTACTCTCAATCCGGTTTCTACTTCGAATTCATCCTCGAAAAAGTTGTCATCTTTTCTTGGGAAAGCAAGCAAAGGAATCTCTCAGCGACAAGAAGAATGTCTTCTTCGAGGAAGTCTTCAAGAATCGCGACAAGGGGACCACAGAAGATGAAGGAGGGACCTACCCACTTCGATCTCACAGAAGAGGAAGAATTATCGAGTCAGCATCAGAACCCGACTCATTCTCCACCACGTCATTCAACGCCTTCTACCCCACAAGGTGCGGGTCAACATCCGGAGGAAGAGGTAATCGAGGACGCAGACCCTGTAAGAGTCCAAAAACCCTCTTATATTTACAACTCTACCGTGCATTGAAAAGTACTGGGACTCCGATGAAATATGTGGATGATTTTCTTAAAGAAAAGAACTATGGGAATGAGTACATTTTTCTGAAAAAAAATGGAGGATTTGGGAATTGCTCCCAAAGGTAAAGCAGAGGAAGCGCTTGCAAATATTCCGAGTGACCCTCGGATGTCGGGCCCAAATTTGATTGATGGGAACGACGATGACAAAATGTTCACTGATTTTCAACCGAGATTGGGTGTTGCTGCGAAGGTGAAGGGAAAGAGGATGGAGTTATTTAAATCGAAGGAACAGGAAACTTTGTTCTTCAAACTGCTGAAGCGAGGGGTGATAAACCCTAGGAGTGTCGACTTCGATTTCCTGGATGCTGTAAATGTGAACTTGAGAGAAAAGTTCAGTCTGCTTCAACTGGAACGTTTTTGCACTAACACCACGGACGGATATGCACAACTGACTGCATATTTCTATTCAAATCTTAGCTTTACCGATGCGAATAGAATATCTTTCAGTGTTCGAGATCAGGATTATGTGTTGGATGTGGACATGTTGGCGGACATACTTGGAGTTGAACGGGCACGATATCAACCAGTCAAAGTCTCAGTTGCTCGTGCCACAATGGACCTTGTCGAAGATAGAAATATTGAGGGAAAAATCATCTATTCAAGGATGCGTGCCATCAACATTGTGTTGCACAAAATTGTTATCAATTGCATTAGGCCGAAGTCTACATCAAAGACGATGTGTCTAATTCTGAAGCAAAATTGATGTACGCAATCAACTCGGGAAGAAGTTCTCTCTCCCTCACACTATTCTCTTTCACATGTACGAGCAATGTCGAAAGACAAGGGACAATTGCCTTATCCAGTGTCCGGTGACCAGGATCTTCGACACATGAATATTGAACCGCCACACACTCTCTCGTGTTCGACCGTGCGATAAGATGGTGGTAGGTTTAAAGATGTTGACAAAGATGCGTCTCGAAAGAACTTTCTAAGGCAATGGAGAAATTCAGAGTGAAGACTCCAGTTCCGTCTCGCTTCAAAAAGAAAGGAAAGGAAGCCATTGGTGCCCCATCCAAAAAGAAAAGAACTCTCATCTTGGAGGATGAAGATGAGGAGGAAGATCTCACAATCACTGCCTTGATAAGAACAAGACGTTCTGTTTCCCAATCAACGAACAAAGGAAGAAACAGAGAAGAAGAAGAAGAAGACAAGAACAGAGAAGAAGAAGAGCAGAGAAAGAAGGAGACGAAGCTGAAGAAGAAGGAGAAGAAGAGCAAGAAAAGTCTGCAGCTGAATCGGGAGAGAAGAATCTGTAAGAGCATGATCATCACTCTTCTCCTCTTGATGTCCTAGAGACAGGGGAGTTGGCGAGCAAGAGAGGTCCTCACCGCATGCTGCCAATAGTGAAGGTCTGCGACAATCTCCAGCAGCCGCGGGAAGAATTTCAGGCTTCTCAATTGCCCGAAGAAGGTCACGATACGTCGTAACCAAATCTGCAAGACTTTCGAAGCGCCATAAATCGCATTCACTCCATCCGAGAAAGCCAATGCTAGTACACGAGACGGACAATTCTGCAGATTTTCGTCGTATCATGGATATTCTTCTCGGAAATGCGTGGCCAAATCTATGCTCGACCGTGAAATTCAAGCCTTGAAGAATGCTGGACAAGCATCTTCAGTTACCCTGGAGGATAAAATGAAAGACCTCGCTCTGCAACTTCAAGCCAATGCCAAGGGAGAAGAGGTAACTCAACTGAGGGAAGACTTGAAGAAGCTTGAAGGAGTAGTCCAGTCCATGGGAGATTTCCAGATTGTGTGCATTCCCAAGCAGACATGACATCTTTCTCACCTTTTTAATGTTGACAAAAAGGGGGAGAAGCAATTTGAACCAAACCATATATCTTTCAAATTTCTTTGACTTTACTTTCTTTGATTTTAAGTGTTGAGCAATCTTGGTGTGAACTTGAACTTGATCTTGACTGAATTGACTGTGGATTTAGATGCTTGACTGTTTGCATTTATTTCAAGTGTTGTTATATGATATTACTCATGAAAGATTAACCAATTTTCTGTGGATGCAGAGTCTGGTTGTTTTGTTAATCTTTATGAGATAGCCATATTGCTTGAGAAATGTTTTTGCAGGTCAAAGTGGTTCAAATCTACGGGGAAAGTTTTGTCACCATCAAAAAGGGGAGATTGTTGGAGAAATCTTTCCGAATATTTTGAAGCCGACAAAACGTTTCCTTCAAATCTAGTCTCGGGTATCGGCAGATCGTCTAGTTTAAAGTCTCGAAGACTCTCTGTCTACTGGACTCAAGATTCAAGACTCAAGATTTGAGACTCAAGACTCAAAACTCAAGACTATTCTCATTGACGGTCTTTCCGATCCAAAGTGACGAAGGAAATCGAGCCGAAGTATATGGTTGAGGATTTAATCCTATCATCGGAGAAGATCTTTTTTGATTGGATAAATATAACGGATTCTTTTGTTCGTATCTAGATCAATTGAAGATCCGATGGTCGACGAAGTATTCTTGGAATGTTCTATTCTTGGAAACCAAGATCGATTGTATGGGCGAACAGATTGATGGGCTATCGTCGGAGTTCCTTTTATAGCTCGAATGATCTTCTTGATTGATTCCGTCCAACGGGTAGATTGGAGGAATTCCTTTGGTAAGTGCCAACGGTATGATGGCATAAAGGAGTATAAAAAGGAAGTCGTTCTAGTTGTTTGAGAGCGTGATTGATAGAAAAATTCCAGAGTCTGAAGCACCTTGATTATTAGTCGATACAGTCTTAGCGAAATTGTATACACAGAGAGTGTCAATACTTGGTGATACCTTGAGCGAGTGTGGTAGATCATCTACACCGAGAAATCAAGGAAGATCAACACTGTAACATCTCTTTGTTCATAGTGGAATCCAGCCAAATTGGCTGTCAGTGCAGAAGAGTGGACGTAGGCTTGGATCAAGCCGAACCACTATAAACCGCGTGTTTAATTCTCTCTTTCCTTACTCAGTCTTACGTTGATTATTACTTAACGCAAATCCTTCAACTGTCTAAGTATTGCGCAAGTATACAGAAATTATCAAGAAAAATCTTTGTATACCTATTCACCCCCTCTCTAGGTACTCATACTAGCAATATCATGCCACACCAAGAACTTGATGCCCAAAGACGGCCAAGGCACCGCGAGTGCCTATGCCATCGTCAACTTCAACAGCCAGAGGCGGTGGATGAAGACCAAGTTCTGGGACCTAAACTCGCAGTGGGACAAGCGGGTCGAGTTCCCCGTCCACGATGAAGAGTCCATGCCCTCAGAGATAGCTTTTGGCTCACCGCAACTGATTTAGATCATTACCAAACTATATATTATAATATGACTAATCCATGAATCAATATTGTGAGTGAGTCACGGTACTCGTACACCTAGCATAATTCTTTTTTTCACTATAGATTGCCGTGTGTATGTCTTTTTATAGTTGCACGTGTCCACTGTTATAAAACTTGCCCGGGAAAATGTGAATATAACCCGGTGCAGCTTGTGCGAACTAGATAGGTTCTAGAATAAATGAAATTGGTTGTCTGATTCAATTTTGATTACCAATGGTTTTGAGTAGGTACTAGGACATTAAAAGTGTCATTCATATGACACTCACTTTAATTCTAAGCATATTGTATATATATCAATTCAATTCTAAAAGTTTAAGTTGTTTCAAATCGTTAAAATGTTGAAGATTAAATTGATAGGATTGAAAGATTTAGAATTTAATTGGCAAATCGCAAAAAGATTTACAACTTAATTGACACAAATGTAATAGATTTATGATTTTTTTTTTTTTTTGGCATTTCTCATCTTTGGGTGTACTAAAACAATTGACAAAGTTAGGTATGATGTAATTGAGTGTACAATCAAGAAACATTAGAGGACGTATATAATGTGACCAGATTACTTCAAACCTAACTACTTGTCACAATTAAAATTGTTAGGTATTGATGTAATTGAGTGTACTCAACCATTCAGCAAATTTTCTTCTTTGGGCTTTCATTCGGTTACGTAAACAAAATTGAATCGAACCCGATGTGCCGTGCAAATCTCTTTCATAGGCGAAGGAGAGTAGGAGTTGTCTTCAAAATAAAGACCCTGGCAGCCCTGCCAACAAGTGAACTGCACAGTGTATACATCACATGTAGGAGTCTCCCCTTCTTTGCTTAGATGACATCGTAAGAGGTGCAACCTCAGATAAAAAAGGCCATCGTCTGACGTTAAAAGCTACCACTTCCAAGCCACTAATGCAACCCAGGTCCAAGTTAGTATTTCTTGTTGGATTGGGCCTGAGGGTCGAACAAATGGACTGATGCGTGTGCATTGTGCGAGCGTGTGAGGGTCATTTTGTTTTGAGAAAAATAGCCTGGCTAAACCTGTGATAAGTGAACTTACATACCTAAGCATATAAACTCTCAACGACTTGTCTGGGCCACCACGCCGCCGCCGCCGCCCCCCATGGTTAGGTCTGACTATTGAGGTTTCGGCTTTACATATTGTCCATTCAGCGGCGGTCTGGGCCACCACGCCGCCGCCGCACACCCCCCCCACGCCCCCCCCCACGCCAACCCCCCAACCAAATCCAATACAGTGACGCAGCTACATGATCCGAAGAAAACTCAATGCATATCAGCATGAAGCTAGATCTCTATCAGAGGCCACGGCGCGTGAAGGATATATTATGAAATAATTGCGGATTCACTCCGTCACTTCGATAATGAAATCCATTATTTTATGTGGTCTTTGTTAAATAAGTTTAGTCGGTTTGATGTTTGGATTATGCTCGTTCAGAAAGATATCTTTGAATTCATGGCATACCTTATCACTTTGCATATTTCTTGAGTACCTTTGTCTTATGGATTAGTTTAATTCAATGCATGATCTACTTTTGTAATTCTAGATAAGTTTCGCCACTTGTACGACATAATCCTAGTGTGTGATAATAAGAAATCACAAGACGACACTTTTAAGTCCGATTTTATTTTATTAAAAAAAAAAGACTCTAGCCATTCATAGCTTTAGCGCCTCAAATTTGAGTTTACATACCAATGATGTAACATATTTAATCTAAGATCCTAAGGATTCAATTTAGCTCTTGGGCTAGTTGAGTTTGCCATTGTTAGAGAGCTTGAATTAGGCTTGTCAATTTTACAATCCCATAAACAATGTAATCAAGGCCCAACTAAAATAAGGTTTACAATGGATAACGTTCATCTTACTTTGATCTTATGTTTGCTCAACTAAAATAAGATGAGACTAACATGATATTTCTATGGCTATATAATAGATAAGAAAATAACTGATCCAAAAAATTTATTATTTTTTTTGGTCTAATAGAAAAATAATAATCAATTTAGAAGAGAGGAAAATAGCGAAGTACAGAATCCTAAGCTCCAAACCAACTCACCTACCCGCGGGCATGCTCTTTCTAGCCTAGTGGACCTGATGGCCATTTTCCGTGGTCCACGTCACCACTTACCTATTGTCCATCAACGATGTGTCGTTCTCAACCCTAAAGTAGCAGACCTCGATCCTATGACGAGAGATCCTCGAGTGGATAGATCGACTCACATGAGATGATTATGGCTCTAAGAGTAATGGATGGATTTGCGATTCAAAACTACAATATTACATACATACATATATATATCTATATATATACCGACAGTTTCGATTTATTAGTGTTATCAATTAGGTTGTAATTGTGCTATAAAGTGCTGTAATTATTTATTTATTTTTTAATTTTAAAACTGTAGTACATTAGAGTCGAATGAGACGATTTCCGTTGAGGCTAAGTTTTTCTCCACAAGGGTACAGTTTTGGCCTGCAAAACGACCACCCGAAAGTGGAGATACAAGTACAATTCAAGAAAAGATTCAAACATTTCCCGTCCGTCCCGTGGACATTTATTAATTTAGAAGAGACAGATCAAGCACGTGCGACTGTGTTCGTTGTACGTCAGTTTACCGACCAAAAAAAAAAAAAATACTGCAAAAGACCAAAAGGACGATAATAGAAAAGATTCATCGACAGACGAACGACGCTAACGACGAAGACGACCCACAAAGTCCGGCGCGTTTCACTCGCGCTTCCACGAATCGACGAGTCCGGCCAGCGCCGACCGAGACGACCCGCCGGGGCTTAGCGCGGCCTTTGCTTCTTCCTTTATGACCAGCACGCGCTCTCTCACCATCTTGCCCTCCTCACTCTCCATCAACTCTCTGACTCGCTTCTCGACCTCCTCCGAACTCACCCACCCGTCCTCTGACTCGTCCACCGGCAGCGCGATTTTCGTCTCTTGCACCAGCTGCACCCTGTTGTGCCCCTGCTCCGCGTAAAGCGGCCACGCCAGCATCGGCACGCCAGTGCACACCGCCTCGAGCACCGAGTTCCACCCGCAGTGAGTCACGAACCCGCCCACCGACGGGTGGCTCAGCACCGCCACCTGCGGGGCCCATTTCTTGACCACAAGCCCCTTGTCTTTGGTACGTTCCAGAAAGCCCTCTGTAAGCAGAGACCCCAATTCCAGGTCGGGCACCTCTAACGTGGCGGCCTTTTGGTCCTTGTCCTTTGTCGGACTCCGGACCACCCACAAGAACCGCTGACCGCTCCTCTCCAGCCCCGTCGCTATTTCCTTCAGCTGTTCCACTGAGAACACGCCCATGCTCCCGAAACACAGGAACACGACGCTCCCTCTCGGCTGCGAGTCCAGCCACGTCAGAGACTCTGGTGATCTGCCGTCGTCGCCTCCCCTGCTAGAGATCAGCGGACCGATGCAGTAAAGCGGCGGAGTGGGCCTGCCGAGCACACACTCGTCGTCCCTGATGGCTCCTATGGCTCTTGGCTCGAGCTTCTCGAAGGTGTTGACTATGATTCCAGCCGAGGTCTGCATCTTCAGGGACGAATCCAAGAAGCCCTTGTAGGCATCGTCATAGCGATCCTGCAACGGCTTCACAACATCGGAGGGTTGTATCGGCGGTGTGCCGGGGACATCTATGGGGGCGTCAAAGTCTTTAACGCTTATGGCGAAGTTGTCATGAAGAGTTGGGAGGTAAAGGAAGAATGTAAGGAAGCAGGCGCCCGAAGTGAAGAAATAGTAGCAGGGGATGTTGAGCTCACGCGCGACGGTATCAGCGGTGGCGCAGAAGAAGTCGATGACGAGGCCGTGAACGAGGTGGTCTGTGGAGATAGAGGTGAGGGTGCGGTGGACGTTGGGGTTGTTGAGGCGGAGGAGCTCGAAGGCGAGGGTCTCGTGGTTGGGGGAGGTGGTGGAGAAGTCCGGGGGGAGGGTGGTGGCAGGGAAGAAGTGGAAGGCGATGGAAGGGACGGTGGCGGAGACGGAGGCGATGTAGGTGGTGGTGGGGCCGGCGTCATATGCTTGGTTGGTGATGAGGATGTGGATAGAGAGGGAAGGGCGGTGGGTGAGGAGGAGCTTGCCGAGCTCCACCATGGAGATTAGGTGGCCGAAGAACGCCGCTGGATACAGCACGATCGCTTCCTTCATTGCTTGGGCTTGTTGATGTTCTTTTCACACGACGTTGAAGCTCTCTGAGGCCGACGATTGTGGGGAGATTGGTCTGTTCTATACTCCTGACATCGAGGGGGAATCATGCAGTATGGTCCCTCGTAATTCTAAATTTCCAATACTGTCAGATGCATAACGAAATGGCTGACGCAATTTATTTTTGTGAGGTCAAAGTATGGTATGGGCCCAATATTGTTCGGATCTAGAATGTGGAAAATGGCGGCCCAAGGAAATATGACTGTTGAAAGCCAATTTGATATATGTATCAGGTTAACCATTGGGGTTTACTCCATTGGCCACCCTTCCAACATGTATCAGGTTGAGATGGAGACGAATTAATTTCAGGAGTGGGTTTCGACTCTTACGCCCTGCAATGAGGTAGGGTAAAAGTCTGAGAGTGAGAGTTTAAATAGGAGTAGAGTAGGACCGACAAAAATAAAAAATAAAAGATATGTATTGGGTTCAATGAATATTTTGGTCTATAAATCATGTGGACTAGGCTCATTCCAAACGCTAGCGACGTGGTCCTATAGTAAGACCCATATATATTTAATTGTTAAAATGATATAGAGAAATGATAGTGATAATATTTAATAGTCTATTCTAAACCATAAAAAAAATTAAGCAACACGGCCAATCTGGCTAGGCGAATGTAGCATTCGGGCATTGTTAGAGGAAGGATTAGGAGCAATCCCTAATCCTTGACAATGAGGAATGAAGGCACGATTAGTGTATTTGCCATTTTGAATGCCTCCTTCTTGATTAGCTAAAATTACAATTTGAGCATTGCATCTTATTTGAAAACACCCTCGAGAAAACACCATGTAATTGACTTATTTGAAAACTCAATTCTACGTTATCAAATCTTTCAATAAATGAAGTTATATATAAAGTACATGTGCATATGGCAATCTCTATTTTTACATGTCATTAGGTGTAAATTATCAATAATGTTAGGAATATATGATGATTTATAATTTTTCTGTGTTAAGGTATAGTCTAGAGATGCCAAACGCGCAAATTCAGCACTGTCTATTCTTTCAATCTATTGATTGTACGGACATGAAAATTATGTGCATGGGCATTACGTTAACATTGCACCTCCTCGAGCCAAGGCCCGAGAAATTTCCAATGGTGATTATAAGATATACGAAAATTCGTGGAGTCGATTTAGGTGAGAGAGAAAACACAAAGGATTATCGGAACATTGCGTGCTCCTTTTCCTTTTCCTTTTCCTTTGTTCCCTTTCTTTTTGGTGCAACTAATTTTGCTTCAATCTGAGTATTCCCTTAGATTTCATTGTACTCGAGTTAGGTAGAAATAGAAAACGACAGGAAGCTGTTAAGAGAAAACGCATTAAGAAAAATTAATCATAATATTTTAAGTAAAGGTGAGCATGATCCGGATTGGATAGGTCCAGCACCAAATCTAGGAACTGACTTGCACAGTATTGGTCCCTAATTTTTGGGACTGAGAACCAACCCTTTTGAGCTTGGGACTGAATATGAGACTGACCCTATGAGTCTAGTACTAACTGATTATTTTTTTTATTTCACTTTTTGTATTCCTTAAAAGGACAAGTATACTATTGCAAATGATATATGCATCAATAATGCGACATTGAGTAACCAAATTATGGATATAATCACATATCAAATATAAATACAAGAAAATATAACAACATAAATTTCATACTTGCTAAAAGAAACAAACCATAAAAATGAACACATGAGGTGAGTGAGAAGAGGCTAGAGGCGAGTGGACAGAGGTGATTGAATCAAGGCGAGTAGGCGAGTAGGCGAGCAAGGCCGAGGTGAGCAAAGAGGGTTTTTATTTTTTATTTTGGTTGAATTAGGGCTCGGTTTCTCTTCACTTTCTAATTTATGTGACAAATTGAACTGTGAAGATGACAGAGCAAGAGGTGTTAGAATTTAGAATAGACAAAAATTTATAATATATAATATATCTAATACATATTATACATGATATATATCTATTAATATATATAGGGTTGGTCAGAGTTGGACAAACTCTAAATCTCCAGGACAGAGAATTAACCTGCACGGTGCACGGTTCGAGGATCCTAGGACTAAGGACCGACTTAGTCTCCATGGGAATTGGACTAGGACTGGTTAGGTTAGGCTGGTTCAGTTGACTCTAGACCGATGCTTAGCCCTAATTTTAAGTTACGGGTTTATTAATACGTTAATGATAAATATAATATGATCGGATGTGTAACTTGTAATGCAATTAGTACGTATATTTATCTAATCTCTAAAGACACTCTTGAATTGGTTTTTGACCATTTCAGTGGTGAATCGCTATGTAAGTTTAGAAAATAAATATCGTCATTTAAGATTTTGTGAAATGTCATAATCATGAAAGTAACTTTTAACATTGAAAATAGCTATGTATGTTTTTATTGCCAATTTCATTATCATGAAAGTAACTTTCATAATTGAAAATAGCTGTGCACATATATTGGGCTATGGATGTAGTTGATGGAGATTAAAGACTCCCGCTTGCACACACGTGTTCGACAATAGCGTTAATGCCGGAATCTGCCTGCAACACCGTCTTCCCCTGCGTGGCTGTGCACAGAGAGATTACGTAGGCAATTTCGTCCGATATAGAACCTCCGAATGCGACAACCCATGTATTTAACAGTTCATTGGTTGTCTAAGTCTATGGCCGAAAAGAAAATAACCAGAACATGTCGTGAGGTGCTGCCGACGAATGGGTAACTGGGTTGTTCTACAGTAAGAGCGCTTCATAGCCGAATGAAATGATTCCTCAAAAGCTGCTGTAACTTAGAGAGTACTGCAACCCTGGTACCAAGATTTTGTAGCATTGCGGTCTGCTAACCCGCCCGAAAATGGAGATAGGTAACACAGAGGGAGAGAATGATTTGGAGTGTACAGTCCAAGAGAGATTTTATTTCACCCATAAAACAAAGGACTTTGTTTGCACGGGGGGAATCGAAGCGCAGCATACAAGACAAAACTCAACCATGCGCACGTTCTGCTTACGTTCACTGATAAAGCCGATGCATAGAAAGAACACGCCACTTCGTCTGAGACGTCCGTCCATTCGCCTCCCTCGAATGTTGCCTACCTAAAAGACGATGAGAAAATATCATCAGCAGATGGCCGAACGAGTCAATGAGTACGGCGCGTTTCACTCGCGCTTCCACGACTCAATGAGTCTGGCCAACGCCGACCAAGATGACCCGCCGGGGCTCAAAGTAGCCTTAGCTTCTTCCTTCATGGCGAGCGTTCCTTCTCTCACCATCTTGCCCTCCTCACTCTCCATCTATTCTCTGACTCGCTTCTCCACCTCCTCCGACCTCACCGACCCGTCCTCTGACTCGTCCACTGGTAGTGTGATCCTCATCTCCTGCACCAGCAGCACCCTGTTGTGCCGCTGCTCCGCATAGAGTGGCCACGCCAGCATCGGTATGCCTGCACACACCGCCTCAAGGACTAAGTTCCACCCGCAATGAGTCACAAACCCGCCCACCGAGGGGTGTCTTAACATGGCCACCTGTGGGGCCCATTTCTTGACCATGAGCCCCCCTCTCCTGGGTAAATTCCAAGAAGCCCTTCGGAAGTAGCGAGCCCAAGTCTAGGTCGGGCGTCGCTGATGGGTTATGGACCACCCCACAAGAACCGTTGACTGCTCCTCTCTAGCCCCGTCGCTATTTCCCGTAGCTATTCCACCGAGAAGACGCCCAAGCTCCTGAAACACAAGAACACGACGCTCTCTCTTGGCTGTGAGTCCAGCCATGTCAGACAATCTGGAGATCCACCTGTTGGACACAAATTGCGCAACTCCAAGATCTCCATAACTAGAATAAGAACATGTATAATTGATTAGAAAGATTAACGTACTTGTCTTGGGATCCATCATTCTTAAAGTGAAAGCGAAAACACAATGTTCCACGCTCAAATCCTTCTCTTCTATTGCCCTTCGTATCATTGGCTCAATGAGGTGGCCCCCCTCACGTTTAGCATTAGGTAAACACTCTTTATGTGAGGATACATGTGAAAATTAAGGTTAAAGGAGAGACTTGAGCACTATTTATAAAGTTTCCAACTAGGCCCCCTCATTACGAGCCAAACTCAACTTAGCCTACACTAGCCAACCTCATATTAGACTAATTAAGAAACTTTCTATCTCACATTAGACCAACCTTGTTTTACAGTAACCGTAAAAACAGTAAATTACAATATCAATTAATGTAGTCTACATTAGGAAAACTCTTACATTCTCCCACTTGGACTATATTAATTGAAATCATATTGTATGTGCGCACATTGGTCCAGAGATGATTCTTAATAGTCAACCATATCCCATAAAGTCTTAAACACCGAATCATGGCAGTAATTGCATGTATACACACAGAGCCTTCCATGGTCACGAGTGCTCTCAACTTTATTGATATGGATTCAATATGATAGTGTGTCAAATGAATAACATCTCTCATAGAAAGATCCCATTTGTCAGTCACTATTCTCTTATCTTAAGCGTTACAAAAACTCGTGCCATTAGAGAATGTTTTATGGTTTCAATGAACCCACATATGTCTTGTCTTTACGGTTAACTTTTCTTTATGTATAACAAGACATATGTACAAGGTTAATAACCGGATGTCCCTAGCCTTTACTCAAGGTTTATACAGTATCTTGAGATTTTATTAATATGTATTCAACATAATAACAACATATTCAAAAATATTTTATTAAATGCAAAAGTTGATATATATATCAAACCATTACAAAATGTAACGAACATAGATAAAACATTTATCAAAGTAAAGCCAAAATAGCTCTCACTAAATAATAGCATTTTATGATGCTCCTAGGCCCATGTTAATGACATGTTGCTCAAATACACATGGGCGTAGGCCTTTAATTAGTGAATCTGTAACCATATCATCTATGAAAATATGTTATATTATTATGTCACATTTATGTACCATTTCCTTTTGGTCAAAATTTTTGACCGTCATATATTTAGACCCCTCGAGACCTCTGTAGTAAATAAATAATACTACAAATTTGTTATCTCAATACAACCGTATAGATCTATCCATAAAGTTAAAACGATAAACTCCTTCATGAGATTCTGGAGCCTAATAGCCCAAGTAACAGCCTAAAAAGAATGTTACTAACACTACTTACATAATAGAAGATGACATATAACTTTATTTACTGAACTTCCTGCTAATATAAATATGTATTCAGTTATTCATCACATGTCATCTTAATAGTTAGCAAAGTTTACATCCGAATACCCTACTAGTTGCAAGAATTGAACATGCCGGTAAATTATCATATAATATTTTGTCATCTTTAAGTATCTTAAAACTTTCTTGGCAACAACCCAGTGATCACGTTTTGGATTTGACTGATATCTACCTAGAAGTTTCGTCGCAAAGACAATATTTATTATAGTGCAAATTTGAGTATACATTATACTTTTAAGTGTACTAACACAAGGCACACCATTTAATTAGATTTTCTTAATATCTAAATAAGAACAATGTGATAGATTCAATCTATCACCCTTAACAACAGGAGCAATTCCTAGCTTGCAGTAATGTATATTGTATACTTCCAAAATACGATCAGTAAATGTCCTATGAGAAAATCTAATATAATATGGTGAAAACAATCCTTATGGACCTTAGTACAAAGAATAAAAGATGTCTCAAGATCACTACTTGTAAACAAAATATGATGTACATAGTGTATGAAAAAAATAAATTTTCTCCCACTGACCTTGTAGTATATTGAATTAGTTTATTCTCAATTGAACAAAATAACAACACTATGAAATTTTAATAATATTATCTGAAAATTTGCTTAAAATCATGAATAAGACTTTTCAGTCTACACACAAGTTTATTTGAATCTGCTGCAAAATTTTCCAATTGCACTTATAGATTTTGTATTTATTTAACGTAACTTCAAATAAAAAAGAGCTATTAATGCCACGTTCACTCTAAAAAGATATTTAAAGAAATAATTATTTCTTCACTATAAAATATCCACCCCTCTTTCAGAGTGAAAACTTTATCATCTTTTATGACATCTAATCACATACTTGATTGAGGATAAGAAACAACATGCATTTATGTCGCTAAATCAACTATGTAGTGGATATTGCAGTCATTCTCTCACAAATAGACTATATAGTCTAATGGAATAATTGGTCATCTTTTCCTAAAAAATTTCATGAGTAAAGTTACAACCACTTCATTCTATACTTAAGAGGTTTGAAAAAATTTCATCATAACTATATCAAGAACAGTACCTTGAACCTCAACAAGTTTAGTCTATGGTATAGGAGATTCTACAATTGTCTGTACCACAATTGTCTATATAGGCAAAAACAAAGATACAGTGATCTTCCATCGCACTATTATCCTTAATAGTCTGAGAGCAGCTATCATCTACAATTACGTCAAACTGTAGAAACTTTATAGTATTTGATTCCATAATTCTTGTACCTTCTTTAGGATCATAAAATTAATACCCCTTTGAACAATCTGAGTAAGATACAAAATAATTCTAAGTAGATCTAAATTCCAATACACTTAATATTGAATTAGATAGCCTACCTCTAAATTTAATATGATTCAAGTAATTTATGTTTAGTCTATAACTTAAAAGAAGTTTATGAAATAACTTTGATAAGAAACACCTTTTGTATATGAAAAGGTTGCTTTCAAAATATCAGCCCACAGAAGACCGGATAAACTAGTCTTACTAATCATACTCATCACCATGTTCAATATGATGCATTTAAGCCTTTCGGCCAAATTTTTTTGTCAAGATTTTCAAGCATGGTAATTAAGTTACCACCCCAGAATCTACCAAGTATTTGACAAATGACCATTTAAGCTATTTCGCATTGTCATACTCGCCAAAATACTCACGGCCACTATTAAGCCTGACAACCTTTTAAGACTAATTGTAATTGTTTTATTCTTTATTTCGGTAATTTTACTTCCACAATAATCTATAGAAGTCTTTAGATAACCGTTAAGAGTAAATAGAATATCAACATTGTCAACTTTTCTACTCTTCCTTTAGGCATGTGTGAGATTATTCCTTGAATAGAAAATTTTTGGAAACAACCTTTTCAACCATATACGAGATGTATATGCCATTAAAACTTAAACACAATTTTTGCAGATGTGTCATAATTTCGGTATTAAATAAAACATAACTTCAAGCCATTAAAGTTTTTATCATCTTTTAGCAGTGCAGTTAGTAGACAAGCCATTTTT
Source organism: Eucalyptus paniculata subsp. matutina (assembly GCA_017140255.1). Classification (NCBI taxonomy): domain Eukaryota; kingdom Viridiplantae; phylum Streptophyta; class Magnoliopsida; order Myrtales; family Myrtaceae; genus Eucalyptus; species Eucalyptus paniculata. The sequence goes on from CM029435.1 coordinate 49,195,273, forward strand.
TAAGTGTTCCAGAATGGAACGCTTCATGGACAATAAACAAATTCTATTGTTTTTTTTTTCAAGCAACAAATCATATGTTCACAACTTAAAATTTGAAGTAGTAAAAACCTTAATAATAGTGGAGTTTATTAATTATAAAAAATGTGACTGGAAAACAAGTAATGTATATAATTAGCATAAAGTGAGCACCGTGTAACTTGACGTACAAGTATACATCCAAAGAGTTACACACATAATCATATAATTACATTTGGACATAATACATGACATGCACTTATACACTCCCCACATGATAGCGGTTATAAGAATATATTCCAATCTTCATGAATTCATCATATTTGGGCATATAAACTGTTGGAGAAATCTTTCCAAAATATTTTGAAGCTGACAAAACGTTTCTATCAGTCTAGTCTGGATATTTGCAGACCGTCTAGTTTAAAGTCTGAAGACTTTCTGTTCACCAGACTCAAGACTCAAGACTATTCTCATTGACAGTCTTTCTGATCTAGTGACGAAGGAAATCCAGAGCCGAAGTATATGGTTGAGGATTTAATCCTATCCTCACGGAGAAGATCTCTTGGTTGGATAAATATAACGGATTCTTTTGTTCGTATCTAGATCAATTGAAGATCCGGTGGTCGACGAAATATTCTTGGAATGTTCTATTCTTGGAAACCAAGATCCTAATTGTATGGGCGAACAGGATTGATGGGCTATCGTCAGGTTCCTTTAATAGCTCGAATGATCTTCTTAATTGATTCCGTCCAACGGGTAGATTGGAGGAATTCCTTTGGAAAGTGCCAACGGATATGATGGCATAAAGGAGTATAAAAAGGAAGACGTTCTAGTTGTTTGAGTATGTGATCGATAGAGAAATTCCAGAGTCTGAAGTACCTTGATTATTAGTCGATACATTGTAAGCGAAATTATATACACAGAGAGTGTCTATACTTGGTGATACCTTGAGCGAGTGTGGTAGATCATCTATACCTAGAAATCAAGGAAGATCAATGCTGTAACATCTCTTTGTTCATAGTGGAATCCAGCCAATCGGCTGTCAGTGCAGAAGAGTGGACGTAGGCTTGAATCAAGCCGAACCACTATAAACCGCGTGTTCAATTCTCTCTTTTCTTTACTCAGTCTTACATTGATTATTATTTATCGCAAATCCTTCAACTGTCTAAGTATTGCGCAATTATCAAGAAAAATCTTTTATATACCTATTCACCCCCCTCTAGGTACTCGTACTAGCTATATCAATTGGTATCAGAGTCCGTGTTCTTACTTTATTTGAAGTGTTTTACTTCAAAGTAAAAGATCCATGGCTAGTATGCTAGCACCAGGGCTGGTGGAAGGGCAAAGCAATACCAGACCACCCTACTTTGATGGAAAGGATTATAACATCTGGAAGAACAAGATGAAAGCTTTCCTACGATCAAAGGATCCTCCTCGGAATGGGACGTTATGGAAAGAGGAATAACTCCTCTTGCTGCATCGTCTACGAAGAGGAAAAGAAATTGTTGAAACCAGCGGAATGACTTAGGAAGAGATAAACAAGAGACAAGCACTCGATGCAAAAGCAATTTACTCTTTATATTGTGCTTTGTCACCAACTGAATATAACAGAATATCTTCTTGTATTACAACAAAAGAAGTATGGGACAGATTACATATCACCTATGAAGGAACAGATCGAGTGAAGGAGACCAGAATTAACATTCTCCTCGGTCAATATGAAGCTTTCAAAATGAAACCAGGAGAATCTATAACTGACATGTTTAGTCGTTTTACAGATATTGTCAATGGTCTTGAGAACCAAGGACAAAAAATTTCTGATCCCATGAAGGTGAACAAGCTACTGCGTAGACTCTCCAAGGATTGGAATCATATAAAGACTTCAATAAGAGAGACGCAAAGAATTATGCCACTATCTGTCGACGAGCTGATTGGAACTCTTCAGTCTTATGAAATGGAACGAATTAATGAAGATGAAGATCCAAGAGGTAAAAAATCCATTGCATTAAAATCAAATGATGATTCTGATGATACAGATTCTGAAGATGATATGGACGACGAGGAGCTTGCTCTCATGATAAGAAGATTCAGAAAACTGAATAGGAAAGGTAGAAGGTTCAACTCAAAGAAACAAAGTTTCCAGATACAGCAGACCAAGTCTGTTGATAATGAGGAACCAAATAAAGATGTAGTCTGCTTCGAATGTAAGAAAAATGGACACATTAGACCCAACTGTTCTCTTCTGAAGAAGAAAAGAGGAAAAGCTGAAAAGTTTCGAAAAGCTCTCAAAGCCGAAATGCGGAGTGATACGAGTGTGAAGAAAGTGATAATGAATATGCCAACATATGTCTGATGGCACATTCAGACTCAGACTCAGATTCTGGATCAGACTCAGATAGTGAATTTGAGGTAAGTGATTTTAAAATTCCTGTCAAAGTCTCTAAATACATTGATGAACTGTGTTTTAGTCTTAAGACTTCTCTCAAAAGAATTTCCGAACTTAAAAAGGAAAACTCAGCTCTAAAACAAAAGGAAAACATTTTAGAAGAAAGAGTTAAAAGTTTAGACTTGAATGTTTCTACTCTTAAAGAAAAAGAAGATAATCTTTTCAAAGAAAATGCTTTTTAAAAACTGAATTATCAAATATTTCAAAGAAATTTTCGATAGGATCCGAAAAACTTGAAAAAGTTCTTTCAGTTCAAAGACCTTACTTCAATAAGTCTCGGTCTAGGTATGACAGCAGAAACAATTCCCTTAATTGATTTTCCTAAAGTAAAAGAAAGAATTAAGAAAAGACCGTCAAGAGAGGCTTACAAAAATCATTTCAAGAAAGTTTTTGTAAAGTACGTAGGTCGAAATGCTCTCAGTGTTCAAAGTGTAACAAATCGGGATCACTTTGAAAAAGAGTGTCCAATGGTTTGGAAACCTATTAAGAAAGTATGGCCTAATAATGTTTATCCTACTAACACCAAAGGACCCAAGAAAATTTGGGTACCAAAGAAAGCTTGAGACTCTCTTTTAAATGCGAGGTCTCCGTCAAGAAAAAGGTAAAGTGGTATCTTGACAGTGGATGTTCAAGACACATGACAGGAGACTCAAATTGCTTCATAAAGCTTGTTCAAGTAAATGGTGGAAAAGTTTCATTTGGAGGAAACGGCAAAGCATTATAGGATTTGGAACTGTGAAAATTGGAAATCTCACAATAAGCAATGTTTCTCTAGTGGAAGGACTCAACTATAACCTTCTCAGCATTAGCCAATTGTGTGATACTGGTTTCAAGATCTCCTTTCAAGAAGGAATATGCTCTGGAATCAGTAAAGACTCTACTCAATCTTTCATGGGTCGAAGACATGGAAATATCTACCTCTTAGACATGAAATTAAATGAATCACAATGCCTAATCTCAATTCAAGATGAATCAAGCTTATGGCACAGAAAGCTTGGTCATGTCAACATGAAGCAATTAGTCAAAATCTCATCAAAGCAGCTTGTTCGAGGTCTACCCAAATTACCATACCAAAAGTCCGATCCATGCATACCATGTATTCTGGGAAAGCAGGTAAGAAATTCATTTAAGCCAATAAATCATGTCTCTACTAATCATGTACTACAGTTGCTGCATATGGATCTCTTTGGACCAACCAGAACCCAGAGTATTGGAGGTAAGAAATATTGCCTAGTAATTGTGGACAATTACTCATGTTTTACTTGGGTATATTTCCTTACAAGTAAGTCAGAAACCTTCTCGTATTTTGAAAAATTTGCTAAAAAAGTTCAAAATGAAAAAGGATGTGTTATCTCTAGTATAAGAACAGATCATGGAGGTGAATTTGAAAATCAAGATTTTACAAAATTATGTGATGAATCTAGATTTAAGCATGTGTTCTCCTCTCCATATACTCCTCAGCAAAATGGAGTTGTGGAAAGAAAGAATAGATCTCTTCAAGAAATGGTTAGAACTCTTTTAATTGAAAGTAAAATTTCTTCACGATTTTGGGCTAAAGCTGTTTCAACAACATGCTATATCATCAATAGAGTCTTCCTAAGACCTATTTTAGAAAAAACCCCTTATGAATTATTCAAAGGTAAGAAGCCCATTGTTTCATACTTTCATGTGTTCGGTTGCAAATGCTTTATATTGAAAAATGCAAAAGATCACGTTGGTAAGTTTGAAGAAAGATCAGATGAAGGCATCTTCCTTGGATATTCTACATCAAGAAAAGCCTACAGAGTCTATAACAAGAAGAGCCAGTCGGTGGAGGAGTCAATGAATGTCAAATTTCAAGACTCTACGCAAGATGAATCCAGTCAGACTCAGTATAAAGAGTCTGAACCTGCTTCAGACCTTCCAAAGCTTACAACTCAAGAAATATCTCAAACTTTGGAAGACCAGCATCAAGATGTTCATGAAGATTCAAATAAAGAAAGAGATCATCATCCAGATAAATCAACCAGTAACTGGAAGCATAAGTCCAGTCATCCCAAAGATCTCATTATCGGCGAAATTAATGAAAGAATTCGCACCAGATCCAAAAGACGTGAAGAGTCTAGTGCTGTGGCTCTCTTTTCCGAAATTGAACCAAAAAGCATAGAATAAGCTTTATCTGATGAAAGCTGGATCGAAGCTATGCAAGAATAGCTCAGATAGTTCAACATTAATGATGTCTGGGAATTGACATCTAAACCAAAAGGTAAAACTGTTATTGGAGCCAAATGGGTGTTCAGAAACAAGATTAATGAAAAAGGAAAAGTCGTACGAAATAAAGCAAGACTCGTGGCCAAAGGATACACGCAAGAAGAAGGAATAGACTATGATGAGACTTACACTCATGTAGCAAGGTTAGAAGCTATTCGACTATTACTTGCGTTTGCTTGTTATAAAAATTTCAGGTTATTCCAAATGGACGTCAAAAGTGCCTTCCTAAATGGATTTATCCAAGAGAAAGTTTATGTGGAACAACCACCTGGGTTTGAAGACCCAAAGAAGCCAGACTCAGTCTTCAGATTGAAAAAGGCCTTGTATGGTTTAAAGCAAGCACCTCGAGCTTGGTACGACAGATTTGAGTAAGTTCTTATTACGAGAATGGTTTTGTCAAAGGTAAAGTAGATACTACTTTATTTATCAAAAAGGAAAACAAAAGCTTTTTACTTGTTCAAATATATGTGGATGATATTATTTTTGGATCCTCTAATGAAAGTCTATGCAAGAAATTTTCTAAGTCTATACAGGATGAGTTTGAATTGAGTATGATGGGAGAATTAACATTCTTTCTTGGTCTTCAAGTAAAGCAATTGAAGGAAGGAACTTTCATTTACCAAGAAAAATATGCTAATGATCTTGTCAAAAGGTTTGGATTGGAAAATTGCAAAAAGACTGATATACCAATGTCAAGTTCTTTGAAGATAGACAAAGATGAAGAATGGAAGAAAGTTGATCAAAAGCTGTACAGGAGCATCATTGGTTCACTTCTTTATCTTACTGCTTCTAGACTTGACATTTTGTTGAGTGTTTGCATCTGTGCTAGGTTTCAATCAGATCCTAGAGAATCCCATCTCAGTGCTGTAAAACGCATTATTAAATACGTTGCTTCATCTTCAAGCATCGGTCTTTGGTATCCTAAGAAGGGAGACTTCAATCTTCTGGGATATTCAGACGCAGATTTGGCCGGCTGCAGAGTCGATAGAAAGAGTACTTCGGGAACTTGCCGGTTGCTTGGAACGGGACGGTGTCTTGGTTTTCAAGGAAACAAAGCAACGTAGCTCTCTCAACAACGAAGCAGAGTATGTAGCCCTTGGAAGCTGCTTGTTCACAAATTCTATGGATAAAACAACAGCTACAAGACTTTGGGATTGAAGACTCATGCACATAAATCAAATGTGACAACACCAGCGCAATCAATCTCACCAAAAATCCAATTCTTCATTCAAGAGTAAAGCATATAGAGATTCGACATCACTTCATTAGAGATCATATTCAAAATGGAGAAATCTCGATTCAATTTGTTGATTCAAAAAGTCAACTAGCGGATATATTCACAAAGCCTTTGGAGAAAAATCAATTCGATTTTATCCGTTCCGAGACTTAACATTTTGAAGCTTGAAGAAGTTAAAGTCTAGAGACTCACCAACCCTCGAGACTCTAAACTCTCGGACTCTAAATCCTCGGACTCGAGACATTCATGGATATAGACTGTAAGTTGCTATTTTATCTAAACTTGAAAAGGTACGATCTTTCGTTCAGTTATTTTATAATCTCCGTGAAAAACAAAATCTTGTCTTTTCAAAAGGATTAATTTTGGCAGTTAATGATTTTAAAAAGAAGTGTCCGTACACTTTCCTTGTGCCAATTGAACTTCCATTTTTCAAAACTGAGTTATATATACAGTTTTCTTTTTCACCCAATCTTCAAAACCCTAAAAGGCATTCTCCTCCCAATCCGGTTTCTACTTCGTGTTCATCTTCGAGAAAGTTGTCATCTTTTCTTGGGAAAGCAAGTAAAGGAATCTTTCGGCGACAAGGAAGGATGTCTTCTTCGAGGAAGTCTTCAAGAATCGCGAACGGGGGACCACGAGAGAATGAAGGAGGGACCTACCCATTTCGATCTCACCGAAGAGGAAGAATTATCAAGTCGCAATAGAGCCCGATTTACTCTCCACCACGTCACTCAACGCCATCTACCCCACAAGGTGCGGGTCAACAACCGGAGGAAGAGATAATCGAGGACGCGAGACTCGTAAGAGTCCAAAAACCCTCTTATATTTACAAACTCTACCGTGCGATGAAAAGTACTGGGACTCCGTTGAACTACGTGGATGATTTTCTTAAAGATAAGAATTATGGGAATGAGTATATCTTTCTAAGAAAAATGGAGGATTTGGGAATTGCTCCCAAGGGAAAGGCTGAGTAAGCACTTGCGAACATTCCAAGTGACCCTCGTGAGTCGGGACCAAATTCGACTGACGGGAACGATGATGATAAAATGTTCAGTGATTTTCAACCTAGGATGGGTGTTGCTGCGAAGGTGAAGGGAAAAAGGATGGAGTTGTTTAAATCGAAGGAACAGGAGAACCTGTTCTTCGGGACCGCCTTTGAAACGAGGGGTGATAAACCCTAGGAGTGTTGATTTCGATTTCTTGGATGCCGTTAATGTGAACTTAAGGGAGAAGTTCAATCTGCTTCAACTTGAGCAATTTTGCACCGATACCACAGACGGTTATGCGCAATTGACAGCATACTTCTATTCAAATCTCAGCTTTTTAGATGCGAATAGAATATCATTCAATGTTCGAGACCAGGACTATGTGGTAGGCGTGGACATGTTGGCAGACATAATTGGAGTTGAACGAGGACGTTATCAACCAATCAAAGTCTCAGTTGCTCGTGCCTCATTGGAACTTGTCAAAGACAGAGATAAAGAAGGAAGAATCATCTATTCAAGGATGCGTGCCATCAATATCGTGCTGCACAAAATTGTGATCAATTGCTTCAGGCCCAAGTCTACATCAAAGACTGATGTGTCTAATTCCGAGGCAAAATTGATGTACGCAATCAACTCAGGGAAGAAGTTCTCTCTCCCTCACACTATTCTCTTTCACATGTACAGAGCAATGTCGAAGGACAAGGGACAATTGCCTTACCCAGGTCTGGTGACCAAAATCTTCAGACACATGAATATTGAACCGCCACATACACTTTGTGTTCAACCGTGCGATAAGATGGTGGTAGGTTTGAAGATGTTGACGAAGATGCGTCGAAAGAACTTTCCAAGGCAATGGAGAAATTCAGAGTGAAGACTCCGAGTTCAAAATCTCGCTTCAAAGAGAAAAGGGAAGGAGGCCATTGGTGCCTCATCCAAAAAGAAGAGAACTCTCATCTTGGAGGATGAAGATGAGGAGGAAGATCTCACAATCGCTGCCTTGATAAGGACCAGACGTTCTGTACCTCAATCGACAGAACATCAGAAGAAACAGAGAGAAGAAGAGGAGCAAACCAAGAACGAGAGAAGAAGAAGAGCGGCGAGAGAAGGAGAAAGAAGCTGAAGAGGAAGGAGAAGAAGAGAAAGAAAAGTCTGCAGCTGAATCGGAGAGAAGGGGAATCAAGATACGGAAGAGCATGATCATCACTCTTCCCCTTTTGATGTCCTAGAGACGGGGGAGTTGGCGAGCAAGAAAGGTCCACACTTCATGCGCCAATAGTGAAGGTCTAAGACAATCTCCAGCGAGATCCGAGAAGAGTTTCGGGCTTCTCAATTGCACGAAGAAAGACACGATACATCAACACCAAATCTGCAAGATTATACGAAGCGCCATCGTCTGCATTCAATCCATCTGAGAAAGCAAATGCAAGTACACAGACGGACAATTCAGCAGATTTTCATCGTATTCTTGATGTTCTTCTAGAAATGCGGGGCCAAATCTATGCTCTGGACTATGAAATTCAAGCCATAAAGAATGCTGGACAAGCATCTTCGGTTACCCTGGAAGACAAAATGAAAGACCTCGCTCTACAACTTCAAGCCAATGCCAAAGGAGAGGAGGTAGCTCAGCTAAGGGAAGACTTGAAGAGGCTAGAAGGCATAGTCCAGTCCATGGGAGATTTCCAGATCGTGCGCATTCCCAAGCAGACCTGACTTCTTTCTCACCTTTTTTAATGATGACAAAAAGGGGGAGAAGCAATTTGAACCAACCAACTTTAAACTTTGACTTTAAATTTGTTTTTGTGGCTATATGTTTGTTTTTTGAGTATGACTTGAGTGAACTTGGGTATGAACTTGAATTTTACTGAATTGGCTGTGGATTTTGATGCTTGACTGTTTGCATTTATATCAAGTGTTGTTATATGGTATTACTCATGAAAGACTAACCAATTTTCTGTGGATACAGAGTCTGGTTGTTTTATTAATCTTTATGAGATAGCCATATTGCTTGAGAAATGTTTTTGCAGGTCAAAGTTGTTCAAATCTACAGGAAAGTTTTGTCACCATCAAAAATGAGGAGATTGTTGGAGAAATCTTTCCAGAATATTTTGAAGTTGACAAAACGTTTCTATCAGTCTAGTCTGGATATTTGCAGACCGTCTAGTTTAAAGTCTGAAGACTTTCTGTTCACCAGACTCAAGACTCAAGACTCAAGACTATTCTCATTGACAGTCTTTCTGATCCAGTGACGAAGGAAATCCAGAGCTGAAGTATATGGTTGAGGATTTAATCCTATCCTCTGGAGAAGATCTCTTGGTTGGATAAATATAACGGATTCTTTTGTTCGTATCTAGATCAATTGAAGATCCGGTGGTCGACGAAATATTCTTGGAATGTTCTATTCTTGGAAACCAAGATCCTAATTGTATGGGCGAACAGGATTGATGGGCTATCGTCAGGTTCCTTTAATAGCTCGAATGATCTTCTTAATTGATTCCGTCCAACGGGTAGATTGGAGGTATTCCTTTGGAAAGTGCCAACGGGTATGATGGCATAAAGGAGTATAAAAATGAAGATGTTCTAGTTGTTTGAGTATGTGATCGATAGAGAAATTCCAGAGTCTGAAGTACCTTGATTATTAGTCGATACATTATGAGTGAAATTGTATACACAGAGAGTGTCTATACTTGGTGATACCTTGAGCGAGTGTGGTAGATCATCTACACCTAGAAATTAAGGAAGATCAACGCTGTAACATCTCTTTGTTCATAGTGGAATCCAGCCAATCGGCTATCAGTGCAGAAGAGTGGACGTAGGCTTGAATCAAGCCGAACCACTATAAACCGCGTGTTCAATTCTCTCTTTTCTTTACTCAGTCTTACGTTGATTATTATTTGTCGCAAATCCTTCAACTGTCTAAGTATTGCGCAATTATCAAGAAAAATCTTTTATATACCTATTCACCCCCCTCTAGGTACTCGTACTAGCTATATCATAAACCACTAGGATCAATCATTCCTCCAAAACACCATCATGTATCACTCCATGAACTAATACACAATCACATCCTTTGGGAGTATGACCATGCATTAGACTAGGAAACATCCTAATCAGTATACGAGATCGAAATTTCTTAAACCCAATCAAGCATGCCACTTTGGCGGTCACTACTCTCATACCAGGGATATAAACTTTACTTCTCACATACACCATATATATGTGATTTTAACTTTAATGACAGGGGTAGTAAATCACTAAAATCACATATTATACTAATTACATTACTTTATTCATTAATAAAAATTAATCATATATATATATCGAACCTGAAAGACAGATTCTAATGAGATCACTAATCACAGCAATACAAGAAACTTCTTATAACAGAGAATAAAACATCTCTTATGCACCCCGATTACAGATTACTAGAACAACATAAAAAGAATGTTGTTGACACCTATTTTAAAATTTAATTTATTTTTTAGAAAATAATAATAGAGCATTTGGTTGTGGAAGGAATTTTTTAAAAAAAAAATTTGAACCAAATTTCAAAATTTTTAAAAAGTTCGAAAATCGTGTGATTTTGGAGCTGCTAATTTGTTGAACGGTTGAGTGAATATCTCACCTACAAAAACAAATTGGAGTTTTTCTCTATAAATAGAGAAAAGGGAGCTTCGGTTCATGGGGGGGCGAATTCAAAAAAAATCGACAAGAAAAATTCAAAAAAAAAAAAGGTTCTTCCTTCGGGAGCTTCTTTTTCCTTCATTCCTTTGAAAATCTGCACAAAAGAAGAATGAGGAAAAAAGCTTTTTGAATGTTATTTTATTGATTGTGCACCTACATAACCACCATTTGCATGTTAGTAGCTTAGATTAAAATTAATCAACATTGTCTGCTGAATATTTTTGAAATTAAAATAAAAGGTACCGAAAGGGCGTTAGACTAATCTAGCGTAATCATGTCCCTGGATTTATTGAATCTCTGGTTCGTAAAAATAAAGTATTCTCTCATACTTTATTTGGGTTTCTAATCAAACCCTAATTGATTAGTGGCGGCTCCAAATTGAATTGAAATTGCATGTTTAAATGAGTTAATTTCTATCAAGTCGCGATTGGTAGGACTTGGGAGGGTCCGTGCCAAGTTTTCGGACTTAGTAATCCATTAACCTAAACTTTAGGATTGCCCTGAAAATTTAGGTCGCGACAGCTTGGCAACTCCACTGGGGACAGAGTTAAAACTCATAGTGGACATAGGCCTGTTTCTTTTTTAAAAAAAAAATAAATATATTTGTTTGGCAGCATGGATACCAAGTATGTCCCTGATTTAAGTGTTAAATGTTTTTGCAGATGGGAGGTATAAGGGGAGTAGTTTTTGCTAACCCTTGTTTTGCAGGTTGGAGTTAAGGATGAATGGTTGAACTATAGAAGTGTTGTTTGCAATTAAATTGTTGTGTATGTTTTATTGTTTTTAGCACTACACTATTGCACACACAACCTGCTGCCGGACCTGGGCTGCGATAAGATTCTTAGGATGGTGTTGAGAAGGATACTTCCTCTAAAGCGAGACTGCTATATAGAGGTTGACCTTCTCTTCCCCGAAAGTTCTTCATGGTGTCAAATGTGTTTATCCATATCCGCAAGACTACGTGATTATTGGGTATTCCATTCGACTGAGCCGGGGTTAGGAGGACCTGACACGTTAATGCGAGACTGCAACGGTCAAATCATCCTCTTAGCTCCACTTTGTTAAGCCGTCTAGACAGAAATCGAGCCTCACTTTTTATGCGTGTGTCTATGTGATTGTCATCTATTTCCAGTGAAAGTAAGTTGTTTAAATTTTTCGCAATTTATTTATTGCAATTTCGTTGGTCCATGACAATAGGTTTCGTCGTCGGTCTTATTTTATATGCAATGGGGAGATCCGATGTTCAATTCATTCCAACTCCCAAGATTGAGCTCAGAGGGTGGTGGAACAATTTAAGTAAAGAATGTCAAGATTATGTGGAGTCGATACTGGGATGGCTCATCCCCCTTTTGGATATCGGAGTCCATAGTGGTGTTTTGCAAGCTATATCGCACTTTTGGTGTCCCGAGACGGCTACATTTATTTTTGGTAAGAACGAGCTAACTCCAACACTGGAAGAGTATAGCGTCATCATAGGAATGCCTCTTGAGACTGAACTTGTTAGGCCACCTCTTTGTATGGAACCCACATCAATTTTATCTCAATTTCTAAGAATTAAAACTGATGAGGTTAAGAAAGTTTTGAAAGCTAATTGTAATGCATGCCCTTTCTCCTTTTTGGCTAATCATTTTTTAAATCAATCTTCAATGCGCCAAAAGGGTAGGATATTCATCTTAGCATTCTTTGGACTTATAATATTTCCTCATCGAAAAATGCTATTGATCCTCGATTGCATGGGTGGTCGACAAGCATGCGCTGGCATGAACTTTATAAACATGATTTTCTGAGACATTTTTGTCCCTCAACCGTTTTAAACAAAATGGAGAAAAAATCATGAATGCCTCTCCCGAGCTTTTATAGATTTGGTTTCTTTCTCACATGAAGGAGTTTGGTCATTTCATGCTCGAGGTGAAATTGATCACCCAATAAAAAGATTTTCAATCTTAGAAAAAAAATATACCGGAAAATCATTTTCGGATTGGGTGACTTTTCTTAAAGATCCAGATCTCAAGGGCTTCCTATGGTATGCTAAATGGTTCCATGTTAGCGTGGCTCGTTTCTCTCACAAGACAGATAATCCAATTCCACTGATGGGAATTACTGGTGCAACATCTTACTATCCTTATAGAGTGGCCCGCCAGTATCGAATGCTCCAAGATATCCCACCTCCTCTCCGAATGGATCTATTTCAAGCCTGCTTCGTGCACAAGGATCACAAATACCTCGATGAGATCGAGCATCTTGAAAATGCATGGAAGGAATGCCATCCGGAAAAAATTGTGGTGCCTAGAAGATTGAAAGGAAATGAGATGATTTTTCATGCCTCGGATTATTATATCCACCATCACGAGATCCTTCAAGCTCTACTGCCCGTGATACCTGAAGTGACCATGAAGCCCACTCGTAAAGCACAAATTGAAAATCTTGAAGAAACGGTGGAAAGGAAAGAAGCTCGTATTTCTGAGTTGGTTCGACAGAACAAGAAGCTTCGAAAGACGTGATCTCCCAATTGTATATAGAAAAGAGTCGCTAGATTTAGGAGTTTAATTCTGGCTTTATGATGTTATTTCAATTTCTTAGATTGATGTTTTAGGAATTTAATTTCCTAGGGAGTTATTTTAACATTTTAAGTTGATGTCTTTGGAATTTGATTTCACTTAATCAAATAAGCGATTGACCGTTGTCATGGACTAATCTCATTTGTTATGATACTTACTGTATTATTTTACATTATTAGGTGACAACGCGGCTCACCCAAGATCGCCAATCCGTACCCGTTTAAGAGCAACAATGGCTGATAACACCGAACAAATGCATGTTGCTGAACAAGCTCGCATTACTGCCCTTGAATCGGAGATGAAGCAAGTCCTGAATGTTCTTGAGTAGCTCTCTAAGCAGATCAATTCTCTCCAAGCAAACACTGCTCCACCAACTTCGCAAGATGAAGTGGTGTTACCACAACATGTTCCCATGGCCGATCCGAGAGATAAAGGCAAGAATATATCCACAAGTGGCCCATCAAGCTCTAAGGATGTCTCCAAGGAAAAAATTACTGACGTGCCTCAAATAGTTGTTGATGATGAGGTACAAGTGATATCTTCAGCTGTACCAAAAACTGAGCAGGAAAAACGCTTGATAAAAATCGAGGAGAAACTTAAGTAGTTGCAGGGTTCGTTTACCCAAGACCCAACTGATCTGTCTCATTATGCAAAGATCAAGATGCCAAAGAAGTTCAAAATGCCAGACTTTGAGAAGTATGATGGCACCTCTTGCCCGAAGATCCATCTACAGACTTATGTGGTCAGGATGACCCAATATGTTGATAACATCCCCTTGATGATCCAACAATTTCAAGCAAGCCTGACAGGACCGTCGCTGCAATGGTACATCATGAAAAAGATTAATCTGCTAGAGACTTGAGAGGATTTGACTGATGCATTCTTCAAGCAATATAAGTATAATATTTATGTCACCCCATCTCGAGAAGATTTACTTCGCATTGAGAAGAAGAGGACTGAATCTTTCAAGGCATACGTCATGAGATGGAGGACCGTAGCTGCTCAAATTACTCCAGAGCCGACAAAAAAAGAGTTGATGGATTTGTTCATGAAGACACTCCCGCTTGAATATTGAAATCGGATGTTAGGATCGACTGCTAAGTCATTCAATCAACTAATCCCTATTGGCGAACGAATTGAAGTAGCATTGCGTGATGGATGGGTGTCTGATCAAACCAGCTCATATGGGAGAGTCTCAACCAAGAAGGATAAAGAACTTGTAGCGGAGGTTAATGCAGCTTATGTGCAACCACCTCGCCCTACCCCGAACACCCATCAGGGAGGAGCACGACCATTCTTTGGCCAGCAGAAAAACTCTTCCAGGTGTCAATTTACGCCTCTTCCTAAGCCATTGTCAAAGATCTTGCCAACCCTTCAGAAGAAAGGATTACTCGCTAAGGAGCCTAAGCGACCTAATCCCGAGCGTTTCCCCAACTATGATTCTTCTAAGACATGTGCTTATCATATGGGAGAGGTAGGGCATTCTGTTGACGATTGCTATACGCTGCAACATAAAATCCAAAATCTTTTGGACGCTAAGGTGGTCTCATTCCGCGATGCACAGCCGAACATCCAGAATAACCCACTCTTTGATCACCCAGAAGCTGTGAATGCCATTTTCAGTTTTGATGCTGAGCCAACCATGTTTAAGATGATGCATGAGGAAGCAGAAGTTATGGACACCCTGGGGCAACCAAGTGGCAAATTCGATTACTATGTAAAGTATTCGGCTCCTCCCAGCTCTTACTTCGACCCACGGGATATCATCCCAGATGGATGGGGTGGCATAGATGATCCCGCACCTCCAAAGATTGAGAGCTCTGATGACGCACTCGAAGGAATGACTGAATTATTCAAAGAGAATTTAGTGTTTGCCATCGACAAAGCTCAAGAGTAGGAAAATTTTAATTATTTGCACACTCCTCTGTGCAGGAGTCTTTATTACTTTCCATATTTGCATATTTGCATTTTTAATTCTAGGATTTCCTTCATTTCAATAATGTAATTTGTTTTTCATCGAATAAAATACATGGAGATTTTCGTGTTTTAAGGGCATGTTGAAGTACACCAAACTAGCCCTGTGATGAAATCATACCTAAAAAAAAACGGCAAGAAGCTAATTCTGAAGGCTGGACTTCTTCATGTTCCCTTGAAATTTTTTTCAAAATAAAATCATCTTCCAGCATGCATCTAATTTACCTTATTTGTTTCTTTTAATTATTTTCTTTATGTTTCAGGTGCAGCCCTACGCACATTTAAGGAACCTCTATGAGCTCCCTTGCAAAGAGGGGCAAGACATAGACACTTAACAGTTTTGACTTTATGATTTGATAGAGCATTGCCTTTTTATCATTTCAGAATGTTTTCACATGATGTGCAATTCGTCAATTTCACTTGAAATTTATCAAAATGGATAATTCAGTGAAAGATGTCAAGTTACTCGAACATGCTAAATGAGATGTGAAAGGCAAGCCTAATCCCATACACAGTCCCCTGTCTATACATTGTGAGGTGAGTATAGAAACGTTTTGTGTTTCAAGATGAAGAGTTTTCTTGCATGAAGTATGACAATTAAAATGACGAGGGGCAGTTCATTTCTCTATTGTTAACCCTTGTTTAACCCTTCTTTGAGCCTAAATACTTGAAGAACTTCTTTCATACTACCCCTGTCAAGAACCAACCCACATCGGGGCAAATGGAGGTAAGTTGACATTGAAGGAGAGTGAAATGGATGGAAATTTTCTTGCTCTCACTTGCATCAATCTTCAAGTTATACTTTTACATTGAATTCATGTGGTAATTTAAGTGCCTTAGGATGACGAAGAGCATTTCTTTCACTATCCTACACACTTATATCATTTGCATAGCCCACTTGAGCCTGTGATTTCGTTTCTTTTAAACCCAGTTGATGATCATCCCCCACACTGGGGCAAGGCAAGAGACAAATGAAGACCCTTGAAGATTCGAGTGTCATTTAAGGTATACTTGACACATGCATGTGCATAAGAACTAAAATCAAAATAGAACTAAGGGGCATGAAAAAGCAGTGTGCCTGGTAAAATCAAGGCCAATGCCCATGAAAAAAAAAAGAGAAATGACTGATGTATTGGGGGGCATGAAAAAAAGCGGTGTGCCTGATTGATGCCCATCATCAAAGAAAATGATTTTAAAAGAAAAAATGTTGAGAAAAGATCTCCAGTTGAACAATCATTGGCATCAGTGATAAACTCTTGAGCCGATAAAGAAATTTGTCAAGAAGAAAATCCGTGGCGAAGAAAACTGGTGGTAATGTCAAGATGATCATCAACTCTTACCCATTACACACATCTTTGAGCCTAACGATCCTTTCGTTTCTCAAACCCAAGAACCAAGCCTATGTTACGTCCCTTACAAAGTCTCTTCAGATTAGGGCACTTGAATTAATATAGGAATTCATATGTTTTAAGCATTGCTCGAAGAAGTGCGAGCAAGATTATTTTTTTTTCATTTTGCAGGGTTCTTGACTTGTAAACCCGGAGATGATTACAGAATGGTTCTTTCAATAACCTTGACTCAAAGAGTCCCTTTTACTAAGCCATTGACCAAACCCACATTACAATCCTTGTCAAAGATCTCTTAGATTGGTAAGGTCGTACTGATTGTAAGAAAATTCGAACTCTTGTCGACAAGATGATGATAAGATTGAGTGATATATTCCCACATCAATGGTCGGGACAAATAACCCCTTCTAAATGAGAGCGAGTGAAAAAGCCTTTTTCACACCAAAAGTGTCTCGTTTAGCATGTTCAAGAAATTCACAGCTTAGTGAAAATTGTCTTAATGATAATTTTTCCAGTGGAAGTTTGAAAAAAGAAAAATAAAAATAAAAAGCCATCATGTATGGACCTTCATTGAATTAAAAAAAATGAAAAAAAAAATGAATGAATTTTTTCTCAAAGACCAAAGGATTTGTCTTTGAAACCCTGAGTTTGTTCAGTCATCTTAGTGCTTGATGAGAATTCCAAGTACCCATTTATAAAATGTTTTCAAATGTCTAGTTTGAGTTCCAGATGTTTGAACCTTTAAACATTTGATGTGATACCAAGTGTTTGTCCTTCCAAACGTCTAATGTGACTTCCAGATGTTTAGTAAATATTTTCAAATATCTAGTGTGAACCCCAGATATTTGAACGCTTAAACGCTTGATGTGATACCAAGTGTTTGTCCTTCCAAATGTCTGATGTGACTTCCAGATGTTTAGTAAATATTTTCAAATGTCTAGTGTGAACCCCAGATATTTGAACCCTTAAACGCTTGATGTGATACCAAGTGTTTGGTAAATGTTTTCAAATGTCCAGCATGAATTCCAGATATTTGAATCTTTAAATGCTTGATGTGACTTCCAAGTATTTGTATTTTCAAACATCTCAATGTGATTTCCAAGTGCTTGGGATCTGATGAGAGTTCCAGATCTCTAAAGACTTTTGAGCCTTTCAATTATCTGAAGAGATTTCCAGATGTTTGTCAGGTCTTGTAGGAATCATTTCTGAATCTCCAGATAAGTATGTCAGGTACGTATTCTTCTTTGCATTTGCATTCCATTAAGCAAGAACACATAGAAATATATGTTCTTGATCGAATCATTGCATTTACATGGCATTCTCTATTGCATGACATTGCATTTATTTGAGTCCATTTCTTTTTTTAAAAAAAAAGTCATTACAATTAACATTTGCATATGCATTTCATATTCATTTTGCATTCATTCCGCATGGTCTAAATTTAGGTGTCATTTATCTTTGAAGGAAACCTCTACGAGCTTCCCTTCAAAGAGGGGCAAGCTGTTGACACATATTTTAAAATTTAATTTATTTTTTAGAAAATAATAATAGAGCATTTGGTTGTGGAAGGAATTTTTTAAAAAAAATTTGAACAAAATTTCAAAATTTAAAAAAGTTCGAAAATCATGTGATTTTGGAGCTGCTAATTTGTTGAACGGTTGAGTGAATATGTCACCTGCAAAAACAAATTGGAGTTTTTTCTCTATAAATAGAGAAAAGGGAGCTTCGGTTCATGGGGGCGAATTCAGAAAAAATCGACAAGAAAATTTTTTTTTAAAAAAAAGGTTCTTCCTTCGGGAGCTTCTTTTTCCTTCGTTCCTTTGAAAATCTGCACAAAAGAAGAATGAGGAAAAAGCTTTTGAGGTAAAAAAGAAAGTTGCAGCAAGAGTCAAGGGGGAAAATAGCAGAAAAGAGGAGAAAAGTAAAAAGTCTCTTGCAGAAAGTACACAGGGCAGAGGGAGAGTGACGTGAGGGAGAGAGAAAAAACAAAAAATAAAGAAAAAAGTTGTGCACTGTTCATCTTCCTCGTGGATTCCTCCTCCGCGAAGCCCCACGCCGCTGTTGCTTCCACGACCACGACCACCGCCGTCCGCGAAGCCCCACACCGCTACCGCTCCGGCGCCCCACATCACCGCCGATCCGAGATCTCCACCAGCACACCTTGCGCCAGTCACCGCCGCCCGTGAAGCTTTCGGTACTGCTCACTCCGCCGCTGCTCCAGCATCACTCAACACCGGCGGACCTCCATCGCAGCAGCCCGCTCCTCGCGACACTACTCCGAGCACCATCACGCCTTCGCCATCGTTGCTTCGCCAGACTTTCCATTGACGCGCAGTAGCACAGCCACCAACGCTCATGCTCCTGCCGTCCACCGCCGCACCGAAGCCCTGCTGCTCCACCTGCACCAGTATCTGAGGCTTGCTTCACTGCGACCTCCTGCTTACTCGCGCATCCGCAGCACCGCTGCCACTACCACAGCTCGCATCCTCACCCTGCAGTAATCGACGCCAGCTCCACGCCCGAACAGGACCATTTGCTGCCTCCTCTGTTTTGCTACAGGTCTGGTTACTGCCGAACCTCGCCGGAGCTCCGACAGATAGCCCCAGCTCCGACCACCAGGACCCATCACCCTTGGCGAACCACCATCATAGCTCGGTCACCATTGCTCCCTCACCATTCCTCAAGGCGGTTGTGAGTTAGACTAGGTAAATTTTTAGATTAAATTTAGTTCGAGTATTCGAACTCATAGTTTCTTTTTTATTCTAACTTGATTTGCTTTGATTTATTTTTATCATTAGGAAATTTGTCATATTAAGTTATGATAATCAAAAATATTGACCCGCGAGACGTTGGGTTAGATTTTTGATTATTTCGACTTTTTATGGCGAAATTCATGAATTACTTCGCATCATTGATTCATATTAAAATGCCATTGATTTACATGGATGGATTTTTATTTTAGCGTGTTATTATTATTTGCTCATCACATATCATGCATCAAATGTCATATCTAGAATTTAGATATTTAGGTCCATATGCATTTCATATTTAAAACTTCGCATTCTAGTTTTTTCTAAGATTCATGTAGAATTAGGATGATTTTCCTTTAATAAAACCAAAACAAAAAATGTTATTTAGGTTATATAGATTTCATAATGTGCACATTACATATTGCGTTTTAATTAGTGGGTTATAAGTTAATGTTTTAACATTCTCATTATGTAGTTTTTTTTAAATATATATATAAAAAATGCCAAAAAATTAACATTGTATCATTACGTTACTTTCTTTTTAATAAAAATTACTAGGTCATTTCAAATAAAAAAGAAAACACAAAAGTCTTTTATTTGGTTAGTTAATAGGTTAGCTCATAATCAATCTCATTTCATGTCATCATTGTTAGTGTGGGTTGCATATGTGTAATAAAAAAAATCATTAAAAAATCATAAAAAGAACATGCATATAGAATTACGACGTCATACATCTCATATCATACATCATATGCATATTTAGGGTTATGTAAATTAGATTGCATACATATTGTAATGATTTAAATTATGTCACATGAATTGCATCTCATATGTCATTAAAGTAAAATTCATGCATATTAAGTTTAAATTAAGATTGCATATAATTAATATTTTTTAAAAGAAAAAGAAAAAGTAGGTGTCCTGTCATTTAGAAATCATGTTTAGGACATGCATTTTATTAGCATTTTTTATTTATTTATTTGAATGTTATTTTATTGATTGTGCACCTGCATGACCACCATTTGCATGTTAGTAGCTTAGATTAAAATTAATCAACATTGTCTGCTGAATATTTTTGAAATTAAAATAAAAGGTACCGAAAGGGTGTTAGACTAATCTAGCGTAATCATGTCCCCGGATTTATTGAATCTCTGGTTTGTAAAAATAAAGTATTCTCCCATACTTTATTTGGGTTTATAATCAAACCCTAATTGATTAGTGGCGGCTTCAAATTGAATTCAAATTGCATGTTTAAATGAGTTAATTTCTATCAAGTTGCGATTGGTAGGACTTGGGAGGGTCCGTGCCAAGTTTTCGGACTTAATAATCCATTAACCTAAACTTTAGGATTGCCCTGAAAATTTAGGTCGCGACAAATGTTGATCTAAAATATCTCTTACAAATTAACATCAATAGTAATACATGGTATACCAAATTGACAAGCCTGACAGTCAATCAATTCTCACTCATGAGTTTCATGAGGCAAAAAATGACTCTAAGGTTAATAACTGATTTATTAGCCAATTTTTTTAATTAACAAATTATCATTGTAATCAACCAGTGGCCTATTAATTGAGTTAAACTAGAGAACCGAATATCTAAACTTTAATAGTAGATATTATTGCTCTACGTAAATGTTGTCATACTCTTAACTATAAAATAATATTCAATTTAATGGACATTAACCGGTGACTAGATGAGTTTAAGTACAATATGCAATGACTTAACTGACATGCATTACCCAAATTCAGCAGATGTGTTAATTAGTACAATCAGTTTGGTCACAGGTTCTTAAAACATCCATCATTCAAAGGTTACTAGCATGTAAAGGAGTATGCATTAGCAACAAAAGTTTCATAACCTTTTACTGTTTCTCATAACCTCAATACATAATTCAATTACTATCCTATAATGATTGTATCTCATTAAGCCAGCTTCAGTTTACAATAAAGTTTAATTTTTATTAATGAATTATACCACTATAATGTTTATGTGATAACATACCTGTAACCCGATACTTGTATTTCCAAAATCACAGAAAATACAAAAAAAATACGCAAATATACACTAAAAATACACGCATTTAGGGTTTTGTATGTATTTTCACATCCATAAAATCATCAAACATATCAAATAAATACACCACAATATAAAGAATGAACATACGAATCCAACGTCGCCAGCCACATGCCAATCCGATGCTTCACGCGCTCACATGCGCCGCCTAAGTGAGCGGCGCGTGGAGCCAACGCGTGGGCGTAACTTGACCGGTTCTCAGTCTGACCGGTTGACCGGTTCCCGGTCCGATTGGTTGACCGGTCTGGTTGTCCGATCCGATCAACCATTGACCAGGTCGAGTTGGTCAATGGGTCAGGTCGGGTAGGTCAACGGGTCAACGGTCTCGGGTTGAGTTAACTGATCGGTTTGGGTTCGGTTGTTGATGTCATTGTGACGTTAACAAGGCGCGTGCGTCACACGCGCAAGCCGCACCATGTGTGTGGTGGCGCATGAGGCGCGTCTTCGATGCCCAAGTGATGCGTGGCCGCGCGTGGGGACGCGTGCGGCCTCCTCCGGTGATGTGTTGCCCATGATTCTGCTCGTCTCATCGAGCCCATTCGAATTTGTGATTTAATTTTATTTTTATTGAACAAAATCACGAAAATCACAAATTAGGGCAAAATCTTATGCGTTCGAGTTCTAGGGTTATGGTTGCTCTGATACTACATGTTGGATGTAAATTGCACAACCCCAAGATCTCCATAACTAGAATAAGAACATGCATAATTGAGTAGAAAGATTAACGCACCTGTTTTGAGATCCATCGTTCTTGAAGTGGAAGCGGAAATACAATGTTCCATGCGCAAATCCTTCTCCTCTATTGCCCTCCATATCACTGGCTCAATGAGGCGGCCCCCGTCACATTTAGCATTAGGTAAACGCTCCTTAGGTGAGGATACATGTGAAAATTAGGGTTAGAAGAGAGACTTGAGCACTATTTATAGAGTTTCTAGCCATGCTCTCTCATTACGAGCCGGGCTTAACTCGGCCCACACTAGCCAGCCCTATATTAGACTAATTAAAAAACCTTTTATCTCATCTTAGACCAACCTTGTTTTATAGTAACCGTAAAAACAGTAAATCACAATATCAATTAATGTAGTAAATATTAGGAAAACTCTTACACCACCATCGTCGCCTCCTCTGCTTGAGATCAGTGGCCCTTGTAGGCCTCATTGTAGCGATCCTGCATCGGATCTGCAACATCGGAGGGCAGTATTGGCAGTGTGCCGGGGACATCTATGGGGGTGGCAAAGTCTTTTAAGCTTTTGGCAAACTTGTCGTGAAGAGTTGGGATGTATCGGAAGAAGTTGAGGAAATTGGCCCCCGAAGTGAAGAGTAGTAGCAAGGGATGTTGAGCTCATGCGCGACGGGGACAACAGCAACATGGAAGAATTAGATGATGAGGCCATGAATGACATGGTTCTCGGAGATAGAGGTGAGGGCACGATGGATGTTGGGATTGTTGAGGCGGAGGAGCTCGAGGGCGAGGGTCTCACAGTGGGGGGAGATGGTGGAGAAGTCCGAGGGAGTGTTGTGGGCGAGAAGTAATGGAAGGCAATGGAGGGGACAGTGTCGGAGATGGAAGCGATGTAGGTGGCGGTGGAGCCGGCATCGTAAGCTTGGTTGGTGATGAGGATGTGGATGGAGAGGGAAGGGCGGTGGGTGAGGAGGAGCTTCCCGAGCTCCACCATGGAGATTAGGTGGCCGATGGCTGGTGACAGATACAGCACGATTGCTTCCTTCATTGCTTGGGATTGTTGGAATTGCCGGAATGACGATGAAGCTCTATGACAACAAGGGTTTCGTTGAGATTGGTTTTTTTTTTTTTTTCTAGTTCACAATTTATCTTCTCAAGATGACGTTGATGCGTGGGGGAATGACACAATCAGTTGCAAATTTGTTTATGTGAGGTCAAAGTAGTGGCCCGATACTATAGGGCCAATAGTGCTTGAAACATGGAGAAATTTTGATAAGTACAATGTCTATAATTTGTTTATGTGAGGTCAAAGTAGTGGCCCGATACTATTGGGCCAATAGTGCCTGAAACATGGAGAAATTTTGATTGGTGCAATGTTTATAATTTGTTTATGTGAGGTCAAAGTAGTGGCCCAATACTATTGGGCCTATAGTGCTTGAAACATGGAGAAATTTTGATAAGTGCAATGTCGATAGAAAATTGAATCGTAACATTGAAAATGATGTGTCGACCAAATGCAAGCGTTTACATTTAGTTTTGTATAGATCCACATTGGAATGAATACTCAACTTATATTCATGGGACACTTACTCTAAAAATTGGTGTCCCATTCAAATGAATACTATAGGCTGGTTTAGAAAAAATGTTTTATAGCCTAGACTAAAGTCTTTTTTTTTCTTTTTTATCGATGATGTAGGATTGTTAAGAAAATATTGATCCACATCATCATGATCTATAAACTCATTGTAAAAGCATTGATCGTGCTCGATCAACTACTCTCCTTTAGTCAGCCAATAGGTTGACTCTTAGTTCCCAAGGAAGTGGGTTGAGAAAGAGTAGCCTAACCAGTATGACGTCAATAAGAACAATAGAATCAACCTTTCTTAACTTCTCGCAAAATAATGTTGTAGATCTATTTTTAAATGTGATTTGGTTTGGTTATTATTAATGTTCAGAATTATTTAAAAAAATTTCTAGAGATGCCAAACATGCAGATTTATATGGCCGACAGTTGATTGGTGCTGATTTAGATGTCAATCATTTCACATGACGTCATCAACGTTGATGTAAATATTTTTTAATAATATTTTAATTTTTAATTTTTAATTTTTAATTTTTCTTTCGTTCTTTGTTCACTTTCTTCATCCTCTAGCCAATCACCGACTCGTAGCCAGAGGTAGGGCTGGCGTAAGACCTTGCTGGCCTTGCCTAGTCGGCTACAAGCCGACAATCGACTGGAGGAAGAAGAGAGTGAAGAATTAAGAAAGAAAAATAAATACAAATACAAATAAAAGCATCAAAATAAACATTAAAATATTAAAAAAAATTATCCATGTCAGTGCTAGTGACACGCATCAAGTAAAAAAAGAAATAACATAAAATTATCTATAGAAAATGCTATAAAAAAAACCAACCCCAATATTTTAAGATATGAGTTTATTAATACATTAATGATAATTACAATAGAATTGAACGTGTAATTTGTAACGTAATTTTTATGTACATATTAATCTAATCTCTAAGGACGCCCATTACTTGAAATGGTCAATCACTATCAACCAAAATCATATTGAAGTTTAGAAGCTAAACATTTTCATTTAATATTTTCCCAATATTATTGAAAATGGCGATTCTCGTTCATAAGTCGTTGTGATGCATTAGCATACGATGGACTAGTTTGGTAATATCACCTACTGCTTAGTGAAAGGAAATGCAGTTCGATGGAGGAAAAGCTATTATGTATATTCATTGTATCAAATGTACAAGAAAGTGCCGGTATTTGTATTACAAGAGAAAAGAAAAAACAAATCAGAAAGAATATACACACTATTTGTTTTTTCTAAAAATATTCTATGTCTATGATTTGCTATATCAATTACAAGATTGTAATCTAAACAGACAAGATCAGATTTTTCCTCCAACACTCCCCCTCAAGCTGGCAGTCTATAAATGTCAAAGGCATCAAGCTTGCTCAACAAATATCTATGTTGTCTCTAGCATAACGGCTTAATGAAGATGTCTACTAGCTGTTCTACAGTTCCAATTCCTCGAGTTGTAACAACACATTCTTGAATTTTTTTTCTCAAGTAAAATGGCAATCAACTTCAATATGCTTCGTTCTCTCGTGAAAAAAAATTCTTTTACTCCATTGACTTGCACACCAAGATCTGAAAATAATCCTTGTATCCAAACTATCTCGCAAACAGTTTTTGCCATGGCTCGATATTATGATTCTACCGATGACAATGAAATTGTTGACTGTTTTTTCGTTTTCCATGAAATCAAGGACTTTCCTAGCTTGATGCAAAAACCAATAATGGATCTTCTTGTCATAGGACAAGTAGCATAATATGTGTCACAGTATGCTGTCATCTTCATGTTGTAGTCACGAAATAGTAGAATTCTAAGTCCTGTACATCCCTTCAAGTACTTTACAACCTATAACGCTGCATTCATATGTGATTGCTTTGGGTTGTGGATAAATTGACTAAGTATTTGTATTGCATAACATATATCAGGCCTGGTCATGGTGAGATAGATTAATTTGTCAACAAGTCATTGATATCCCGATGGATCCTTAAGTAGTGGATCTTCATTTGGAGAAGAAGAACTTACATCATATCCATATGTCGTCAACTTGATATTCTACGCAATAGGTACAATAGCTGGTTTGCACCTCGATAATCCTGCATCTGATATGATTTCCAGGACGAATTTTCGCTGACTAAGACAAATTCCCTCACTGAATCAAGCTATTTCGATGCCAAGAAAATATTTTGGAGGACCCAAATCTTTAATATGGAAGGTCGAGTGCAAGTATCCTTTGAACTTTTGAATTGCAACATCATCATTTCCCATAATAAGTATATAATTTAACATAAATCAATAAGTAGATCGATGAAGTACCTTTGGTCCATGTGAACAATGCATAATCATGCTTCGAGTGTTGAAAACCCACATTTGTAAATTTTGCAGTAAATTTTGCATACCACTATCGAGAGGATTATTTAAGTCCGTATAGGGATTTGCGGAGACGGCACACTCGAGACTCGCCTTGTCTATGTAATCCATGTGGAAGCTCTATGTAATTTCTTCATCAAGGTCTCCATGAAGGAAGGCATTGTTGACATCCATTTGATGTAAGTCCCAATTATCTAATGCAGCAATTGCCATAAAATAGTGAACAATGACCTCTTTAGCAAATGGAGAAAAAGTCTCATGATAATCAAAGCCTTCACGTTGCGTGAATTTTTTAGCGACAAGTTGAGCCTTGTATCGCTCAATTGAACCAGCTGCCTTATATTTTATTTTACAAGCCCATTTGCAGCCAATGGGCCTTCTGTGGGAAGGCGGAGGAATAATGTCCCAAGTATTATTCTCTGTGAGAGCAGCAATTTCTTCTTTCATGGCCCTTTGCCAACGAATATCACGCCCTACTTCCTCATAAGAAGACGGTTCTTGTTCTTCAAATATCCGACTGATGCAACACGTGTTTCAGCAACAATCGATCGAAGGAAACATGGGAGGATACCGGATATTGCATACCTAGATTCCTCAAGGTAGAACATATATAGTCCTTGGTCCATGTTGGAGGACAAACCTGTCGTCTTGAGTGTTTAGGCCTGTCAACTGCTAGTGATGATGGTCCACTATGATGTTGCTGTGACAAAGGGGACCCATTATTGCTTTGCCTTGTTGGAGATTTGTTTACTTCAGAAGAAGAATTAGAGGACCTAGTAGTGAGAGCAGGAGATTTTGGGGGCATGTCGTCGCAGAACATGGATTGGAAAATGATTGATTTGGTGTAATCAAGACATATTGTGGCTACATAGAAATATCCTCCACTAATAAAAATTATCGATGACTTGATTTCGCCATGGGTGCTTCATGTGAAGATGCCATTTCTTGGAAGGGAAATGTATCATTGTGGAATATAACATCACGACTAACAAAGAAATGACCTATAGATATCTCCATAACTCGATAACCTTTTGTAGGGTGGTATATCCCATAAAGACGCATCAAAGAGCACGAGGATTCAGTTTATGTCAATATCGAACATTCGTCATGTAGCAAAGACAGCTAAAGACTCGGAGATGACTAATGTCTGGTTGGTTTCCAAAGAGCATTTCAAATGGGGTGCAACCTTGTAATATTCTAGTTGGCATGTGATTAATTAAATAGGCTGTTGTGATCACACAATCTCCCCAAAAAGATTTAGGAATGGAAGCTTGATATTTTAGTGAGCAAGCAACTTCTAGAAGGTGTTGATGTTTACGTTCAACAATTCCATTCGGTTGCGGAGTGTAAGCACAAGAACTCTCATGGAGAATTCCTTGTGAGGACAGAAGAGATTGGTACTCAATTGAAAAAAATTCACTTCCATTGACTGTACAAATTCTTTGAACATGTTTATCAAACTGATTTTTAACCATGGATAAGAATTTCAACAGACATGAAAAAGCTTGACTTTTGGACTATATGAGAAATATCCAAGTGGCACGAGAATAATCATCCACGATGGTAAGAAAGAATCGAGATCCATCATGATGTGGTGTATGATAAGAGCCCCAAATGTCCATATATACTAATGAGAAAATACTAGTGGCTCGAGATACACTAGTTGGGAATGGATGTCTTGTTTGTTTTGCCAGAGGGCATACTTTACGATCAGGACAAGGGAAACAAGCACTATGACCCAGACTCTTATGAGAAAGTGAAATTTTATTTCTAGCAACATCATTACAAGAAATGCCTTTATTCAAAGAGGAAAGATCAAAATCTCTGGGGAAATTGATCCAAAATTACAGCCCTTGTTCCATTCTACCCAAGCCCATCAGTTTCCCAGTTGAAAGGTCATGAAAGGAACAATTTTCATAGTTGAAATTAGCTCAACAATGATTGTCCTCATAGACTTTGGAAAAAGCTATGAGATTGAATTCAAATTCCGGAATTTAGAGAACATTTTTAAGGATAATATTTGGGCTAAGGTGAACAATACCACATCAGTAATATTTCCATTTGGAAGTCAAATGGATATGGAATTAGACTTTGTAGAGGTACTAGAAAACAAATATTCATTGCAAATTATGTGATCATTGGCACCCGAATCAATAATCCATGCATTAACTGAAATATTATTAGTCTTACTTGATGAAGTACCTGAGAAATTTGCAATTTTGTCAACCGTCTTTAACTGATTTAACGCCTTCATGATGTTATGATATTGATCCTGGGTAATGGGCTGATGAGCTTTGTCATTTCCTTATGCTGACACCTGATAAGTAGAAAATTCTTTTCCTTTCTTTTCTTTGTCAGTGGGCTTACCATGTAATTTCCAACATGTTTCAATGGTATGATGGGGACGCCGACAATATTCACAATATTTACCTTTAAATTTATAATTTTGGCCTCCTCCCTTCTGTGATGACGTGGCATTATAATGACCACTAGATTTGGCCCCATATGAGATTAAATGAGAGCCGCCAGATCCGTGGCCTCTCCGCTGATCCATGCCGTTCGATCGGGTGAAATTGGAGCCGTCAGATTCACACCCCTGTTTATCTCTACGTCGATTCTGCTAGGTGAATAAGGACCATCTAATCCAAGCTTCTAATCTAGGCCGTTCATTCGGTAAGCCCTAAAATTAGGGTTGTCTTCATCTTCTTCATTCTTGATGAAAGACCGAGGGTTTCCTCCCGAGGCTGCTGCTCGCTGTGACGCGTAGAGGCCACCATGAGAGCGAATCGAAGCCCTTACCGGCGCAATGAGGGCCATGCTTTCTCCTCCCTATTCAAGTTCGGTAGTAGCTATTTGCTGATTCTCCTCTTAGACTGCTAGCTAGAATATGCGGCCTAGTGACGAGATGGGCTCCATGGCGAGGATCTACGAGTGGAAAGGTACATAGCTTTCATTTAAGGCTAATAGGAACCGAGTCACCTTCTCACGTTCTTTGATTTCTTTGTACTGCTTGAGTGTCAACTCCGATCCTTCAAGCTGCTCCTCGGCCGCCTCGAGCTCGTTTCAGAGTGCCGAGAGCCGGTTGAAACAGGTGGAAGCCGAGAGGTTTCCTTGTTTCAACTCGGTGAGGCCTTGAGTGAGCGAAAAAGCCTTAACCCAGTCGAGCTTCCCATACATTTCCTTGATGTTGTTCCACATCCTTTTTGCATCTTCAGTCAAAGGAAGCCCAACCGCAACCTCTAGCATTAGACAATTCCCAATCCATGTACGCACTAATTGGTTGCATTTACGCCAATGGCACTGCATGCGTTCATCGGTCGGGAAAGGGACGGATCCGTCGAGAAATCATCCTTATCCTTAGTCACGAGGGCCCGCTGGAAATCCCTCGCCCACGTCGAGTAATGATCTAGTCCAATGAGTTGAAGAGTAATCAGTCGTAGCTCCGGGCCGTCGGCTGGTGACGTATACAGCGCTTCGACTAGGTTTTGGACAGTCGGTGATGGGCGAAAAGGCTAGCAGCGCAAACCCAGTGGGAAACTCAGGTAGGGATTCATTCCCGACCCACCCAAGTTCAATTCAGGTCTATGACTCGAAGTTGAATGGGTCTCCATTTGGGCCATAATTGGCCCACTATTGATTTGGCCCGGTGGCCCATTGTCCTTGAACCAGAACCCACGGTACATACGGCCATGAAGCTGGAGTAGGAAATTGTTTCGTGATTGAAGCAGAAGTAGATGGGCGTTGAGCAAGTTGCTCAACTCTGTTCTGAGATTTGGTCAGACGATTCTGGGTCTTGAATTTCTCTATTGCTGGGGTTCTGCATATTGAGTAAAAAAGGTTGAATTCCTCTTTTCAATGTGCTGATTTTGTTCTGCAGGTAGTAATTTGCAGCAACAAAAAAAAATTGGAGGTAATTCAGAAAATTTGGTGCGGAAGGTGGGTCAGAAACTCTGCTTTGATACCATGAAAGGAAATGCAGTTCGATGGAGGAAAGACTATTCAGTATATTTCATTGTATCAAATGTACAAGAAAGTACCGCTATTTGTAGTACAAGAGAAAAGAAAAACAAATCAGAAAGAATATACACACAATTTGTTTTTCCTAAAAATATTCTATATCTATGATCTGCTATATCAATTACAAGATTATAATCTAAACAGATAAGATCAGATTTTTCCTCCACCAGTTAGGTAGTGAGAGTGCGTCCCGGTAAAACCGAAACAATAGAACGCAACGAATACTTTAGGGCCTCCCTTTTTTTTGCCATTATCAAAAGCAAAATATATATAAATTATTTCTTTCCCATCAAAATTGAAATATTATTAAAATGCCAAAATACTATGAAAAAACCATTTGCACAAATTTACGTGCCAGTAGTTATATACCATGACAATTTCCGATTTTATGAATAAGAAAAATTCAAATTATATGAAATGCAAGATGTCAATTAAGAAAAACAAAAACAAAAAGTTGAACTTGACCCCCCTATATCTTTTACAAAAGAAATAATTGTAGAAAATAACTTTAAGTTTACACTTATGTATCAAAAACCCTCATCACTTTTAAGAATCTTTAGATTGCATCTCTTCCGAATCAAAAACCCCCAACTTTGACCAGGACAAGATTTGAGGCAATGACCATTACCAGTCTGGTAAATGATTGCGAATCAACTCTTAAATGATTGCGAATCAACTCTTAAATGAAACACATCTTTCTTATATGAATGCGAAGAATGAATACCAACTCTTCAAACATAAATGATTGCGAAGAATGAATACCAACTCTCCAAACCTTTGATTACTACAATTTCGAATGAAACACCGGAAAAATAATGAGGTACTGAAATTTTGATTGTAACATTGCTTGGCAAGGCAATACGATCGAGCTCTCAAACGACTATTCATATAAGAAAGATGTGTTTCAACATCCAATAAAAATGTATTACGCCAATGTGTACGCGAGTTTTCTTTTACTTAAACCTTGCCGTTGTGTAAACGTTAGAAGTATGTTTGGATTTACTTTCAAATTCTTTTGTCCAAATTTGAGGTGCACACGTTGATTTTTTTACTCAAATTTTTTTATATGTGCTTGTGGGTGAATAATCATGTACATTTGCAAATATGATTTTTGTTATCTTCGTAATGTGGATGATAATTTGATTTTACTGGAAAAAATTTAAAATTTGGAAGTAAAAGGAACATCAAATGCATGGTAGTATTTTTAAAAGTACAGATTAGTTTGTGAGACAAAATAAATTTCTTTTTTACAAAAGATAAATTCTCGTCATTGTATTTTAACATGCTTTTTAAAAATGAAATCCATATATTAAATCCAGCCAGGTGTCACTGCAAAATTTGCGATGAGACATGGATAAAGTTTTTCCAATATGAACATTCACATGGCTATTTAGTTGGCTAAGTTTTATCCACATCATATTCCAATGTTGTCTACGTTAGTTAACTATTTCCACAAATGTCCGTAAATTATGTATTCTTAATAAATTGTTTTAAAATGCAGCTGCACTTTAAAGTTGAATGAGATATTTTTCAAAAGTTATCATAATTTTAGAGGTGTTGTAACCGGTGATATATTGAAATAGCATAACTCAGATTATTTCCTAATGATACAGTTGCTGTCTACAAAACCACCCAAAAATGGAGATAGATAATCCAAAACGAGAGAACGAAATCAAGAGAGATTTTATTTCATTCAGAAAATAAAGGATTTTGTTTGCACGTGGAGAATTAAAGCACAGGCCACTTTGTTCGTAACACCCGTCGATTCGCTTCCCTAGAATATTGCAAACCCAAAAGACGACAGAAAAATTCATCAACGGACAGCCGACCGAGATGACCTACAAAATCCAAGGCATTTCATTAGCGCTTCCACGACTCAATAAGTCCGGCCAACGCCAACCAAAACGACCCACCAAGGCTCAAAGCAACCTGAGCTTCTTCCTTCATGGCAAGCACTCACTCTCTCACCATCTTGCCCTCCCCAAGGCATGCAATGGAAACCGCCTAGATTGGGAATCGCCCAGACCGGACCGAACTAACTGGTTATAGGCAGCTTTAGGGAGTCTTGGTCTAGTCCCCGGTTCCTATTTTTGGAACGAGTGACCGAACGGTCCGATTTTCAGTTTCAAGGTGGGAACTGGATCAATCGGATTAGACTGATCATTTATAAAAAAAAATTAAAAAAATTTCTGGGCAACCCTATTAACGGATTTGCACAAAAGGAAAGTCAAAAGTGGTGCCTACCCAATATCTTTTACGGTGAAGAAAATAAATCTTGGAGCAAGATGTGACTTGCCAAGCAGCTGCTCCCTGACCAAAGAAGAAGGAAAAAGGAAGCTGTCTGACATCCTCTCTTTTTACTCCACTTCTTTTGTTTTATTTTCAAGCTTACATCAGAAGTTGAGAAAGAGCCTCCCTTTCAAGTTGCTTTTTGGAATCTCTCTCTCTCTCTCTCTCTCTCTCTCTCTCTCTCTCTCGTCCTCTCTAGAGCAGCATGCTTTCCCTTGCGCGCGTGCTCTCCCATGCCTGCGTAGCCTCCCTTTCGTATCGTCGATGAATCTTCATTACCCTTCATCTCAATCGTTCATTTGCAGTCTTTTCTTTCGACTGATATCAGCCACTTCTCCCCTTTTTGCTTGTATCAGTAATTACTTGCTTTTGTTCTTTTATCAGCTTCAGCAGCGTCAGCATCAGCATCCGTTGATTTCTTTTGTTGATATATCTTAACATTCCCCCTCAAATTGGGAACGGGTGGAGAACCAAGTCCCAATTTGGTGCGTAGTTGACAATGTGAAAAACGTGAGAGAGACTTGGTGAAAATATCAGCAAGTTGCAAATTGCTTGGGACATATTGGACATGAATTGATCATGAGGAGACTTTTTCCTGAACAAAGTGGAAATCCACCTTGATGTGTTTTATTCGAGCATGTAATACAAGATTGGCAGTGAGAGCAATGGCTGATTTATTATCACAGAACAGATGTGTAGGATTAGTGAGAACACATCCTATGTCTCGTAAGACAAAACTGATCCAAGTGAGTTCCGGCGGAGGTGGAAACGCGCACGATACTTTCATAGCCAGAAGATCCTTAATTACTATGGTAACGCTTCTTGGCTGCCCGAGAAATAAGGTTGGAGCCAATATAAGTACAAAACTGTAGTTGATCTTCGTGTTTGAGAACATCCTGCATCCGCATCCCGGGTCAAATACAGCACGGATGTGAAGAACTTTGAGAGTGAATGAATAGGCCAAGGTGATAGTGCCTTTGATGTCCCTTGAGAACCCTTTTAAGTCTATAGAGATCTGCAATAGTTGGTGTTTGTAATTTCTGACAGAGTAAGTTGGTGTCAAAGTGAGATACTGAAGGGCACCTACTAGGCTGCGATACTCAGTAGGATTGCACAAAGAGATAGAATCGTGTTGCATAATAAGTGGCCTTAGTGACAAAGGAGTAGAAATTGGTTTACATTCAGACATTTGAGCTCGAGTGAGAAATCACTAACATATTTGGTCTGACACAAAAATAAATGATCATAATTTTGTTTGACTTCGATGCCGAGGAAGTAATGCAGTGGGCCAAGATCTTTCATGTGAAACTCGAGACTGAGGGAGTTAATCAAAACAGAGAGTAGTTGAAAGGAACTTCCAGTTAAGACAATGTCATCAACATATACTTGATGAAAAGAATGGTATCTTTGATGATGATATATGAATAAAGATGGATACGTGGGCTCTACGAAAGAATCCATATGCAAGTAAAAAATCACTGAACTTATCAAACCATGCTCGAGGAGCTTGTGAAGACCATAGAGTGACTTTACGAGTAAACATACATGATAAGGTTTACGTGGATCTTGAAAGCCGGAGGCTGCTCCATGTAAGCTTGTTTCATTAAGTGTGCCATGTATAAATGCATTTTTAACATCAAGTTGATGAATAGGCCCTTGTCTTATCTTTGCTCGAGATAGAAGCTTATTCTAATTGTGGCATGCTTGATTACTAGGCCCGAAAGTCTCTATGAAGTCAATGCCTTCTTCTTTGATGAAAGCCTTTAGCAATAAGCGAGCTTTCAATGCAGAGCTACCATCGGGGCAAGTTTTGTTTTTTCGACAATTACATTCACGATGAGTTAAGCCTAATGCATCCATTTCTTCTGTCATTGCTTTATGCCAACCTTCATGTCACTTTGGTGCCTTATAGACAGCAAGACATCTTGGGATTAGGTTTGATAATTCCGGCTACCATCTTGTAAGTTGTTTCTTGTGGGCAAGTTTTGTTTTAAAGACTCAATACTTGTATTATTGGGTATTGCGGTAACGGATATGTCTTGATGTTTACATTCATGTGTTGTTGTTGTAGTGACATATTCTTGTGTTCTTGTTTGTAATGATTGATTTAAGTCCCGGGTTTTATTTTGATATAATGCATCCAAGTATAAGGTATAGTAGAAGCTGTTTCTTGCTGACTCATTGCTTTATGCCCAGACCTTCACTTGTGAAAGGGAAAAACTTCTCATCAAACTTCAATGTTGATTTAATTGACTTTGGTTTAGAAGGATACTTGTGTGCTGAGCATAGGGTCGAAAACATATAGCATGACAAATACCACAAGACATGCTTGGTGATACACTTGGGCATTATTTTGGTGTTGGGTTTGATAATTCCCGTGGACTTGCCATGATATAACATGGCAAGACCTAATTCAACAATATGTCGATGTTTTCAGAGATGCCATTTTGAACAGGTGTATAAGTTGTTTCTTGTGTTGAGTGACTAGAAATGATCCTACTTGCTTTTGGAACAGAACAAAAATCTTATGACTTCAATTTCAATGGATACATCCAACTAAAGAGAGAAGGATATCTTGAAGTTTGAAGTCACGGAGTGATGGACCCACTATATCACAATATTTTCTTGTATTATTCAGATAATGGAAATGGTAAACTCTTGACCTTAGCAATCGCTACATACATTCAGCATTCTACTACTACACTAAATGAGCTTTGATGTTGATATTCAAATTGGTGTGTGAGTCTTTGATGCCATGTGTCCTCTTCTATTGATCTTGTGTCTTTGACCTAGAAAGGCTTCATCATACACCAAATTTGTCAAAAACAAATGATAATCATCATTAACTTGGATCTTGACGAAGATTTTCTTTATATCAGGGACAATTAGAACATCATTTTGTTGTTGTAGAAATGACATATTCTTGTGTTGCCACTTCTTGATATCTCGTATAGGGACAGAAATCGAGGTGAAACCGAGTCGGAAGAATTTTGATAGGTTTGGTTCTCTGATTCTCTTGCATATAAGCGGGTATTGCTGGTAATGTTACAAAACCTGAATTTTGATATTAGTATCTAGAATAAGGGTGCAATTACCTCATCATACTCGGGTTGAGGCTTTAGACAATGTAGCTTTCAATTTGTTGTGAAACGGTTCAAAAGTGTCTGCCATACTTCATGAGATGTTTCTAAACCAATTATTAAGCTCAATATATTCTCAAAGACAGCCCCACTTATCCATGAAGATACTAGCTGATCTGTTTTTGTCTAGTCAATATAGTCTGGATTCTGACATTCACCTCCTTCAACTATACTACCGTAGTATTCGAGGAGGTGGTGTAATATCACCATTGATCTTAAATTTTCCAGAAACTTGTGGATCTGAGCAATTGTCTTCGGCAAGTTTAATTGTGACAAAGTTTGAGATATTCACATGTATAGGAAGAGATGAACTAACACAGAATTACATTTGATGCAGAATGAATAACTACAACTTCTTCTTTCTCGATCTAAAGAGTAGCTATTGAATGGATCCTTTTGGTAGATTTGATCGTGTCTTGGAGAACTGAGATGTAGAGAGAACAAGCGAGAAACAAGAAGATGAATTGAAAAGTTTGAAGATTGATACTTTGTATTCTTCTTATTTCAATAAGAAATCTTCATCTCGTATAGTAGAAGCTGTTCCGCCAATCCGTGTCAATCTTGTTCACAAATTCACCTTGCAGGTCTACCTGACGTCAACGTTTTGTACTCCCGCATTCGTAGCCTCGCCTCACACCTCACTTTGATTGAGTCGCTCGAGCCTCAACGTCAATGCGTTTCCTTCTCGCAGCCTTGCCTCCCGCCTCACTCGACATTGATGCCTTTGCCTCATGCTAGATGTCGACGCCTTTCAAGGAGTATCGCATTACTTTGTAAACTTTAATCGAAGAGAGCTCTTGATCTGGAAGACTAGAGGATGTATATTTATTTATTTATTTCAATGTGACGACAAAAAGTGATTTGCTCCGTTGGAACTGGATCCGACCAACCAGTCTAGTCCAATTCCTAGTTCTAGGACTAGCCGGTCCAGTCCTTAGTAAAATTGTGAACTCATTCTCCGGGTCCGATTCCTGGTTCTTGGGTGGAGCTTGGTTGAACCGGAAAACAATCACCCCTGCGATCCTCACTATACATCAATTCTCCGACTTGCTTCTCCACCGACCCATCATCCGACTCATCCACTGGCAGGGCAATCCTCATCTCCTGCACCAGCAGCACCCTGTTGTGCCACTGCTCCGCGTAGAGTGGCCACGCCAGCATGGGCACACCCGTGCAGACCACCTCACGCACCGAGTTCCACCTGTAGTGAGTCACGAATCCGCCCACTTAGGGTTGGCTCAGCACCTCCACCTGCGGGGCCCATTTCTTGACCACGAGCCCCCTCCCATTGGTATGTTCCAAAAAGCCCTCCGGAAGTAGGGAGGCCAAGTCCGGGTCGGACATTGTCTAAGAGTGTCCAAAACACCTGACCCGACCTTATCCGAACATGACCCGAATACGAAACAAGTATGGTACATGTTTTGGGTCTTAATATTGCTCGGATAACAGATATAAAACAGGCAGAATACATGTTTCAGGTTGAGTCAGGGTTGGAACATTGTTCAACCCTCGACACGTCACTTATGTGAAACCCGAACACGTCGCTTATGTGAAACTCAGACACGTTCCTCATTCCCAACGTCACAAACATTCGAGAAACAGAGAGTGACTGAAACTTCAGAGCTCTTCCCTCAACTCCGCCACCATTGACGGCTCTTCCTCCTCCTTGTTGAATCTCCTTGGCCTCTTCTCGTCCCTTGCGTCCAACCGACGCTAGGGTTTGCAGATTCGCCCAAATCCCCTACTGCCCAGCAACGGCCCTCTTTCAGCCTCCGTCGCTGACATTTGCAGAGGAGAAAAGTTTTGATCTTTCTCGAGGTGGGTCGATAGAAAAAAGGGACAAACTTGGGTTGATTTTTCCTGGAGCCGGATAAGGTGGCTCTTGATATCCATCGCCACTTGCAGAGCATCGGAGTCTTCAAGACTAGCCACCAGAAAGTGATGATAACCGTTGCGTTGCCTTTCTTTTTGTACCCTTTGTTTTTGGTGTTTCCATTTCGACTACGTGATGAAGAAGAAAGTGAAAGGGTCGGTTTTTATTTTTGTTTTTTTCGTCGATTTTGCTTCTTTAGGTGAGCCCGATAATAAGAATAGGAAACGACGATTTGGGTCTGCTGTGGCTGAAGCCAATGATCTGGGCGAGCTATTTCGTGACTTGGAAATAACCCAAATGGCTTATTTCTGCTTGTCTAACTGTCTTTTCGTTGTTCTTTCCAAATTCCAGAATAGGTTTATAAGAAGCTCTTGTTTTAATCTTGATTGATTACGTAATGATGTGAGGATAATACTACTTTCCAATCATTGCTGAATTTTTGTCATGGCAAATTAAATATGTTTGATTAATAGATTTTTCTGTGATTAGTGCCTTCACAATTGTCTTGGAACATATGCCAATGGATGATTTTCACAGGTTGAAGAAAAAGAGAATAGGCGCGATGACTGCGTTTGAGATTAGGACTTGTCAGTTCAAGATTAGGTGTAACTATTGGAGAGAATATGGATTGTTACATGGAGGTCTTTAGGTGACACAAACCTTTGATTTTTTTGAAGCAAGATTGATGACAGACCCTGCATGGAGTACCTCGTTTGCTACAGAAAACAGAACATTAACAAACTTTCTAGTCTAAGGACATGAGTACTAATTCTTTTTACCAAATTTGTTGCATTAGAAATTATATTTGCTTGTTTGAGAGCATAGCCAATGCTGGTATTATTTAAATTTGTATGCTTCATTCTTGTCTGGAATTTTACCTCTTTCTTTGATAGAAACCATTGTCCTGAACATGTTTACATTATGATTGTAGTGTGCGAATTTAACAAAGTTCTTATCTTATTGCCTACAGTTGGGCTTTTGTCTCCTCATATTCAAGCTACAGTTTGTCAGGAGTTTCCACCTCTTTGGTATGTATTCAGCAGTTTGTCAGGAGTTAGAAAGAAAAAATTTGCTTTCTTCTCAGATAGTGCGTTTGGTTGGACTTTTGGGGAAAGTCTTTGGGAAAATGCAAAGGACTTTGAGGTTAAGGAGTTTTCTAAAATGCAAATTATGTTTGGTAAATTGTAATCTAAAAGTCCCTTGTAAAGTACCTTTAAGCAAAATGGTGTTTGGAAAAATTTACATTTACAAAGGACTTTTATAAAAAAAAATTAAAAAGAAAAAATAAATGGTTGGCCAACAAAGGGTAGGGGCTGCCGCCGATCGAAATTGTTGCCAGCAGCTGAGGTCTCAAGTTGCAAGACCTCACGCGGCCGCCGGAGACCACAAGTCCTCCTTCATCTTCCGCTCCATCCACTGCCGTCAAGTCTCACCCCTACCCCCACCTCACCGACGCTGCCCTCACCGTCATTGTCGTCGCTTGTGGGAACGCCTTCCTCTCCCTCGACCTCTCCGGACTCAGACGACCCAGATCTGGTTCGCCAGAGGTCGGGCGACCCAGATCTAGGTCGCGGTCACTTAGACAACCCAGATCTGGGTCTCAGTGACTCAGGCGACCCAAAGTCGGAGGTTGCACGACCTCACCGCGACCGAGATCTGGGTTGCCCAAGTCGCTGCAACCCAGATCTGGGTCGCGCGACCTCCGGCAACCCAGATCTGTGTCGCCGGAGGTTACGCGAACTCACCACGACCTAAAGGTCGCGGCAACGCGACTCCCAGGGGTCACCGAGGTCATGCCACTGGCTGGCGACGGTTGCCATGACCACACCAGCCTCACGCCGACCTCCGTTGAGCCCGTCGTCGAGCACGTTGTCAGCCCCTCGCAATCTTGCTCGCCAATCTCAACGAAGAAGAAGGTGAACAATTACGAGGGCAAAACCGGAAAAATGAAATATTAGTAAGGATATTTATGGAAGAAAATTTATCACTTATTGGCCTCTCAGCATTCCGAGAAGGCTAAATGCCCAAGGCAGCCTCCTACCTGCCTTGGGCTTTTAGCCTTCTAAAGGCTTGCTTTGCCTCAATCATCTTTGTAAAATAATTTCCCAAACGCCAAATTTTAGCCCAAAGGGCTTTGAGTGCCCAAAGTGGCTTGGCAAAGCCACTCCCATACGCACCCAGTGTCTCTTTAGTTGGGAATGCTACTCCCCGTGTTAGACATTTTTCTACAATTTGTTAATTTTAGGATGAAGCCTCAGTTATCTATGATTTATGGTGGATTGCTCGCCTATGGGTAAGTCCGTATTCAATTTCTGCTTAAGGCAAAATTTCCTAAAGCCTTAAGGCTGAAGGTACCATCTTTCGGATTTGTTGTTCCTCAAAAGTTAAATGGCCTTTTACTTCAAAAAATCTTACTAGAGAAAGGGAGGGAAAAAGTGAAAACCCATAACCCGACCTAGACCGATCCGACCCGAATTTTCAATTTCAGCTCTAATGTGTTTTGGGTCGGATAACATCAAAACCCAACCCAACCCATTGACACCCCTAGCATTGTCGACTGGCGGCCTTTTGGTTCTTGTCCTTGGTCGGGTGACGGACCACCCACAAGAACCGTTGACCGCTCCTCTCCAGCCCCGTGGCTATTTCCGTCAACTGTTCCACCGAGACCAAGCCCAAGCCCCCGAAACACAGGAACACGACGCTCCCTCTTGGCTGCGAGTCCAGCCACATGAGAGATCTAGCGATCTGCCATTGTCATGTCCCTTGCTAGAGATCAGCGGCCCGATGCAGTAAAGCCGTGCAGTAGGGCCACCGGGCACACACTCGCCGTTCAAGATGGCTCGGATAGCTCTGGGCTCGTGCTTTTCGAAGGTGTTGACAATGATGCTGGCAGAAGTCTGCATCTCCAAGGATGAATCCAAGAAGCCCTTGTAGGCCTTGTCATAGCGATCCTGCATTGGCTTCGCAACATCAGAGGGCGGCATAGGCGGTGAGCCGTGGACATCTGTGGGGGCGTCAAAGTCTTTAAAGCTCTTGACAAACTTGTCGTGAAGAGTTGGGACGTAAAGGAAGAAGTTTAGGTAGCCGGTGCCCGAAGTGAAGAATCAGTTACAGGGGATGCTGAGCTTGCGTGTGATGGCGACAGCAGCGACGCAGGAAAAGTCGATGATGAGACCGTGAACGATATGGTTTTCGGAGATAGAGGTGAGGACGCGGCGGACATTGGGGTTGTTGAGGCGGAGGAGCTCGCTGGCGAGGGTCTTATAGTTGGGGGAGTTGGTGGAGAAATCGGGGGTAGGGTGGTGGCAGGGAAGTAGTGGAAGGCAATGGAGGGGACGGTGTCGGAGACAGAGGCGATGTAGGCAGTGGTGGAGCCGGTGTCGTACGCTTGGTTGGTGCCGAGGATGTGGATGGAGAGGGAAGGGCGGTGGGTGAGGAGGAGCTTGCCGAGCTCCACCAAGGCGATGAGGTGGCTGATGGCCGGTGAAGGATAAAGCACGATTGCTTCCATCATTGTTTGGGTTTTGTTGGTGTCGCTGGAATGACGATGGAGCTCCCTGAGACCGAGGGTTTTGGTGAGATTAGTTTGTTTCTTTTTAGTCTGGTTCAGAATTAGTCTTCTCGAGATCGAAGTATATTTGATGCGTGAGGGAACGGCTGACACAATCAGTTGAAAATTTACTTATGTGAGGTTAAAGTATCGGCACGATAGAGCTTTAAACATGGACAAATTTTGATATGAGTGCAATGTATATAATAAAATTGGATCTGGAATATTGTATATGCATAACTATTTTCAATAAAACTTTGAATCAAATAGCATCTCTTTGGAAACATTTATATGGATTGACAGACATGCCGGGTAAAAAGGGAAAATGACTGGGAATTGTTTATATGAAATGTGATAAAGAAAAATCAGTTATAATATTATGAAGTACAAATATGTTATTACGTTATTAATGATTATAATGCAATTGAAGATGTAATTTGTAACACATTTCTTATATATATTCTTTAATTTCTAGGAACACTTATGAATTACTTTTCGCCAGTTCAATAATCAATCATAGTGAATCATATTTAAGTTTAGAAGCTAAACATAATCATTAAAGATTTTGCCAAATTTCGTAATCATTAAAGTAAGAGATAAGTGCATTGGAAAACTTAAAATTTATAACTAGTTTTAAAACTTTCAAAAAATACAAATCAAATCCTAAAACAATTGATAATTGCTATGATTGGTGCAATCGAGGCATCCATTAACATTTAGACAAATTGACGATGTTACAGAAGGACTAGATTGTACCACTTGATTGTACCAATTCATTAAATTTTAGGACTTGATTATGTTTTTCGAGTTTTAAAATTCAATTGTACTTTCATGACAAGTTTGAGAACTTTCAATACACTCATCCTTTGATCAAAAGCAAACATTTTTTTCTCTTTCTCATCAAAACTTAAAATGTTATTCAAATGTCAAAATGTTATGAAAAATGCATAGATTTATTTTTGTGCCAACAATTATATACTATGACGATTTCAAATCTTGTGAATTAAAAAAAGTATTTAAATTGTGTGAGTTGCAAGATATTGATTAAAAAAGAAAATAAAATACTAGATGCCCCCATGTCTCTTACAAAAGGGATGATCGTGAACAATATATTCAAGTTTTGTAAAAGATATCTTCAATTTTATATTTAGGCTCCATTTATTTAGCAAAAAAAAAAAAAAAATAGATGATTTGGACACATTTTCTAAAAATAATCACTTATATCGGTTTAAAAAATAAATGAACGAAAAATATTTCCACCATTTACAAAAATATTTACACATAAATTATTGACATTTTTTATGAGCTAGTTATTTCGAAAAATACAAGAGAACCCCATGTCTTTTGTAACATAAAAGGGGAGGTGATTTAATATTAGTTGCGATCCTCGTGCTTTTTGTAATTATCCCTTTACAAAATTTGTCTCTATGGCATCTTGTATGCTATGCATGCGCTGACGTAGAGAGATGCCAATAACTTTCTAACATCATATGCAAACTTAGGCTTTGTCCTAATAAATTTCACGTGTGCCTCCATCCCATTCATCAAATTCCACGTGTTATTCTTAATCCACCTTGCCAATGAGAGGGAATGTAGAAATATATGAGATCCATTGACTTACGGATTTAATTGAATTACTACTTTTATACATATGGTATCAATTTAAGTTTTTGGATTGGATTTTTTAACATAAATGATTGTGAAGACTGAACATTGGCTCTTTAAGGCTTTGATTGCTACAATTTCAAATGAATCACCAGAAAAATAATGCGAGGGATTAAAATTTCGGGTATGTTTGTTTGGGAGAAAACTCCATAATAAAAGAATATGCTTTTTTGGAAAATTATTAATTGGGAAAGTTGTTAGTTCTCCTCTATTTGATGATATATTATCAAATGTTTTTTCGTTTAGATCTCATTTGGAAAATGAGAAAATGACAATCTCATTAGTCAGCCCATGAACGCGCTCATAACTCGCCCTCCTGGCTCAGCCATGACTTGTCTCCCCCCTTAGCCCATGCCTCTGAGAAAAAATTGAGTGCCTTCCATGTGCTAGCATGGCAATGTTGGCACTAAGAAAGCCCTTAAGAGTGCAACACGTGTTGCGTATGGGGCCCAACTTTTAGAGCATTGAGAGGAGAGAGAAGAGTTTTCAATAAATACCCTGACAATTGGAGCCCACGCGCGACAGGTGTTGTGCTGTTAAGGATCTTTTTATTTGCCCTGGTACATAAAAGGTATCCACTATTTTCTCCATGCCTCTACCTCCGCCCAACGCCCTTACAGCCACCACTGCACCTCCAAGTGTTGCAAAGCCGCATCATGTAACTCCATCCAAGCATCAGCGCGACGCCAACCATGGTCCTCACGAAAACTCCGGACGTCAACCCCATTTCTTCTCGCTCTTGAACCCAAAAATTCTCCCCTCACAAAAAAAGAAAGAAAGAAAGAAAGAAAAAACATAAACATCATCCAAAATAAACCACTAGCTTTTTTGAAAAGCCAACATTGTCATAATAAGCTAATCAACCAAACCCGATGAATGGATCGATGATCAGAGCAACAACAACTTGGATTGGATTGATGAAAGAGCATCGAAAATGAAGTGATGGCTTCTTTGTTGCTCCATTGTGGACATTGCTCCTTGACTTGTATGATCAAAATGAATGAATTGAGTATAAGACGCAAAAATACAACCCCAAAATCTCCATAACTAGAATAAAAAATA
Source organism: Eucalyptus paniculata subsp. matutina (assembly GCA_017140255.1). Taxonomy (NCBI): domain Eukaryota; kingdom Viridiplantae; phylum Streptophyta; class Magnoliopsida; order Myrtales; family Myrtaceae; genus Eucalyptus; species Eucalyptus paniculata. Next base: position 49,238,830 of record CM029435.1, read on the forward strand.
CATATAAACAAGTAAAGAGATTTACGTATTTGATTTGGACCATTGTTTTTTATGTGAAATAGCAACGATTCAAACTCGAGAACTTCTTCGACTAAAAAAATAAAAAAATAAAACTCAAGAACTTCTCTTTCATTGTCCTTTGCATTACTAACTTAATGAAATAGCCTCTCATCCTTAATGAATTAGTAAACGCTCATTTACGAGGATAATTGTGTGTGTTAAAGTTAGAGGAAAGATTTCCAGTAAGACTTTCTCATTATAAGCTAGATTCAACTTGGCCCACACTAGTCAACTCCATATTAGAATAATTAAAAAACTTCATATCTCATCTTTGACAAATCCCATAAAATGCTATATAATATCAATTAATGCAGTTCACATTAGAAAAACTCATACATCAAGGTCTTGTCTCCTGTGCTTTGCCATTGCTCATGAAGCTCCTCCATGGGGTTAAGATTTGTGAGGGATAAGCAAGACAGGGAGGGAAGGAGATCGGGTTCCACATAAAGAGAAATTCGCATAATGTGTTTTCACATCTTTAGATCGAGGAATTCACTTTTCTAATTTTATGCATAAATATTTTCTTTAATCAAAAAGCATTTTCAGTTAACTAGTAATTTATTGCAAATCAAATAGGGGAAAATCTAAAAAATTAATTTTAAAAAAGTATTTTCAATCAAACAAATACATGTTTTGATTTATTACATTGTTTCGTAAGGTACTACGATAAAACTCTCGGACATCTGCTATTATAAGTATGATGTGTTTAAACATCCAATGAGTATGTATTGCACCAATTTATACGTGAGTTTTGTAAATTAAGGCTCCGTTCGTTTCGCGGAAAATAACTTCCAGAAAAATATTTTCCGAAATTTCCGGTGTTCAGGTGGGCGGAAAATCACGATCAAGGAAAACATTTTCCGGTCAACGGAAAATTCCTTCTTAACATCTTGGAAAATGATTTCCTCTTTTGAAAAGAGGAAATCATTTTCCATGCCTCTCGCCTCTCGCACGAGCTCTCTTCCTTCGTGTTCTCTCTCTCTCTCTCTCTCTCTTGCTCTCCCTGCTGCGAAGCCGGCTTTGACGACGTCCTTCTCCAGGATCACCCTCCGCCCTCCCCGGCCGCTCCGGCCGGGGCGCCACCGCCGCCGCCGCCTTGCTCCGCTTCCTCGGCGGCTCGAAGCCGCTCGGGAGGATCCGGCTCAAGAGGGAGCACCGCGGCGGCGCCGGGAGGCTCGCGGGGAGCCCACCGTCCAGGCCGCTCGTCGTGTGATGGCGAGCCGTGAACTCGTCGGATCTGGTGGCGGAGCTCACGGCTCGCCGGATCTAGCGGCAGAGCTCGGGCTCCCAATCCAGGCGAGCTCGAGCTTTGTCGCCAGATCCGGCGAGCTCGAGTGAGATCGGCCGAGCCTCGAGCTCGCCGGATCTGGCAGCAGAGCTCGCGGCTCGCCGGATCCAGGCGAGCTAGAGCTCTATCGCCAGATCCGACAAGCTTGGGTGAGATCGGCCGAGCCTCGAGCTCGCCGGATTTGGCCACCGGGTCTTAGTCGGCCACTGGGCAGCCGGCCATCGTCAGGCAGGAAGGAGGTGGCGGCGGTGGAAGGAGGAGGAAGAAGGAGGAGGAAGGAGGCGACGGCGGAGGAAGGAGGAGGAAGGAGGAGGAAGAAGGAGGAGGAAAAGAAAAATAAATAATAAATAATAAATAATATTTCGATTTTTAAAAATATAAATAATTAAAAAATCATTTAAAAATATAAATAAATAAAATAAATTTTGTGGTCAATTAAAAATATTAAAAATTAATTTTTGATAATTTTTTCTAAACAATTAAATGAGCTAATGAACGGCGGAAAATATTTTCCACTCAAATTTTAGATTTTGGCCGAACACCGGAAAATAGAGTCATTTTCCAGGAAAATGACTTCCAAGAAAATGTTTTCCGGAAACATGATATTTTCCGCGAAACGAACGAAGCCTAATTCTAATAAACGACTTTACCAATGATTGCGGAGGTGATTTAGTGGCCTAGACGGGCTTGAGTAAGGCTGCAAAAGGACTAAAAAAGTGACGGGTGCTAGCAATGAGAAAATATTGGCTGGGTTTTACCTTCCACGTAGGCGGTGGGTAAGACCACTCAGGAGTCGACACGTGGCTCCACGTAGGCGACGGTGTCAAACGTTCAAAAGCGCTCCTGGGGCCCACCACTCTAACGCCCCTCCATCTTCTGCGCTTCTATCTCTCTCCTCTCTCTTCTCGCTCTCTCCGAAATAAATGGCTGGTGGCTCGGCTCGGCTCGGCTGGTAGAAGATAGGATGGATCATAAGGGTAATGAATGCGCTGCGCTCCTGCTTAAATTTTCTCTCTCCTCACTTGAATCTTTTTGGGTTTTGTGTCTCTCTCTCTTCGTCGAAGAGCAGACAGAGAACGAGTCGCACTTCCCTCTCAGCGCATCCCACCCCTCCGCCTCCGCCTCCACCTCGCCGGTCATCTACCTCTGGCACGTCGCCTCCTCCAAGAGCCCCGCCTGTCGCAGCTGGTTCCCGACCGCCTTCACCTCCCACTGTTTCCAACGCGTAAAGTTTGTGCTCGCGTTGGTCTCTCGACAACTTCTGGGCCTCCGTCCGATTTCCTCCCACCGACGAACTCGTCATCAACTCCGACTCCGAGCCACCGCCGCTGCCGAAATCCACGCACTATTCTGGAGGTCGAAGAAGTCTCTGGAGCCTCGCGAGACCGTCGATCTTTCCCTCGGCTATTATGCTATGACGGTGCCGAGCGTTGAGGTTTGTTCTTAGTCACATTCGCGATGGTTCTGTTTCCGGGATGTACGGAATGAATAGATTCGTGTTTTGTCGCACAGGATGTCGCAGCGGCAGAGTTGAGGCCGAAGAACATATCGCCCTCGGACGTGAGCCGAATCGGGTTCACGGATGAGTACGTGGGGGAGATAGAGCCTCGGTTCCAGGCCGCGTTCAGGGTGATGGAGGAGTTGGGGAAGGGTGCGATCGCAAACCCTGCCCAGACGAGGGCTGCATGGTCGAGCACTACTGGTTGAGGAAGTCGGAACTCGCGCCAGCCCGGTTCCTGAAGGTGCAGATTGAGAGCACGCTTGACACCGTCTGCAATTTCGCTGCCGACGTGGTGAGTGGTAAGGTCAGTTCTGGAATTCCGGTCGTTGTTGCTCTGTGTGGTAAGAGAGTCTGTAGTTCCCTTCGTTTTTTTTTTCTTGGGAATCAGTTTGCTATTGTAGATGCTTGTGTCTGTTTTTTAGTAAATGCCAGCATTGTCTTAGTCGCTCGAGGAAGCGCGAGCCGAGAATAAATTGAATCAGTTTCTGGTCAAAGAGATGGAGAGCTCGTTTACATATTATTCACTTGAAATGACCATGTATGGAAATTTTAGACTCCAAGATGTAGTAATTTCAAAATTTTCTTCAGGTTTTCTGATTAATGTCATCATGAAATTCAGTTTTTGATCGTTGGTTTTCGTTTAGTGTGCTTAACTGATTGCATTGGACACGGAAGGATTGATTGACTTGATTATGTTTGACGCTTAATTTGCAGATTAAGCCCCCTTCTACTTCTCCCGTGGATCGCTTTACTCAAGTACCTTCAGTTGGAATTAGATGTTCAGCTCTTGGGCCACGGTTTGTTGTAGAGGCATTGGCCAAGTGTAAGGAGTGCTACAAGACCAGGAAGATCTTTGTTTCTGTATGTGTTTGCCTCTTTGTACTTGGGCTAACATTTTAGTCTGACAATCATGGATGTTGAGTACACTAAGGATTGCAGTTGTGTCTGAAGAATCTATACTGGGTAAATGTGTTGATGCTAAGTGGCAACTGGGCAGGTTGAGTTGCGATAAACTGCTTGTGATGTTAAATTAACAGATTGATCTTTGTTCTCTTGTGATAGGAAGCAAGATGCATGGCTTTTCTATTTATCTAGTTTAATTATGTTGTGTTGCTGATGCTTCATGACCCTTTACTATTGATTAAATAAGGTTTTGTCTTTTCTTCTTGTCAACTCGATAAGCTTAGTGACACACAATGCCAGCCAAAGTCACAGTTGAAGTTCATCATAGAGGCCTGGCAACAGATTTTATTACTTAATTCAACTTAAATATGATTTATGTGATTTTCGGTTTGGAATGTAAATACAGCTGTTATATATGTTAAAATCTGATGGAGTGTTTTTTATTTATTATCCTGACCTGCTTCTGTGAAACTAAATTAGGCTCCTTTGATGTTTGCAGATAGTTGAGTGTAGGCGAGTGCTCAAGTGGACATATGCATATGGTTATTATCTACCAGAATATGATCATGCTAAGAAACAATTTGAGTATTTGCAAGGTTTGTATTGGAGAGTAGGATTGTGGATAGACAATGGCCATGCATATTTTTGGAATGTGTTATTGCACGTCACATGTAAATATAGACTTCCCAGTAAAATATCTCTATGGTCGTCACCTTATAGGATATTGCTCACTTTAGGCCTGATATGAAGTTGCTTATTTTAAGTGCCAAACTAGATGCAGAGAAGTTCAGTGATTTTTTTCACTCCACCCTGATATTTAGATATGCAGTAAGGCGGTATCCAATTGAAATTCTTCACACCAGTGCACCTGAAGCAGATTACTTGGATGCAGCTATTCAAAGTGTAAATAAGACAAGTGTACTTTTTATTTATTATAAGACAAATGCACTTTGGCCAATCAACTAACACTATTTTACCTTCATATCATTTCAATTTGGGTGCATCTAAAACAGGTTCATTTCCTTTTTATTTTTTTTGTTTCTGACTTGAATCGCTGCACAATATTGTTAGGCTCTGTCATCTAGAGAATATGTTGGAAAGAATGACAGCATGTATCTGCCTTTTTCTTTTTCTTTTCCATAGGTATAGCAGCATGTATCCATTAGACTAGTTATTGAAGAAAGCATGTATCTGTTGGCCTGTGCTTATGCTTACCAGTCATCCCTTCAAATTATCAAATACTCTACAAAACCATCTGTTGTCCCTTTCATTTGCTGAGTGGCCATCCCTTATTCTTCTGTTTACTTCTTGTCATTTATTGCTGTCCATCGGATTCTCATCGTGAGAGTATAAAAGTTCACATTTGTAATACAGTTGACCCCAGTCAAGCTACTGGAAGTTGTACTTAGCTTTTTGTTTGTTTCTGCATGTTGGTTGTGCAACCGTTGGATGAATTCATTAGGAATGTAACCTTGAAGAAATCTCCGATGATGATGAACCCCCAATAAAAGGTTCCAAGGATAAAAAATCAAATGGTCCAGACTCTGGAAAAGGACCTGGTCTTGTCTTCAAGATAACTAGCAAGGTTCCTTACAAGACAGTACTAAAAGGTACTTATTCTTTCATACATTATGTCTTTTATCTTTAGGATTTTGACTATCCCTTCAAACTGCCAATTGGATGTCCTGCTTCCATGTTGTAGCTCACGGTGCGGTGGTATTGAAAGCTGAGACTATGGCAGAGAAGGTTGAGTGGTTGAACAAATTAAGAAATGTTGTCCTGCCTTCTACTGGAGGTCAAATGAAGGGAGAATCTGGGCTCCCCCTCCGGCAAAGCCTCTCTGATGGTTCTCTGGTGAGTCATCTAATGGTATTGCTTGGTAACAAATTCCCTTCCTTTCCCTTCTTCCGCAAGGGGGAAAAAAGAAACAACCATCAACCCCTAAAGGGAGATAGAAAATCAATGGGTTTGTTTTATCTTTAGCGACTGCAAGCAAGATCCATCTGTTTCACTTTCCACTCTTCCAACTGTCCAGTGTTCCTGTAGGAGTTCTTTGAAGATAGAACTTCGGTGGATGTCCCAAGAAGTTCGTGGTTATGTCGAAGCAGTTCTCAACAGCCTTGGTGCTAACGTTCCAAAAGTCAGTTTTCTTTACTTGGTGCCGTTGTTCTTATGTTTGCTGAGACGGTGGCATTGCTTTTTATTTCACTAGCTTCTTATGTCCCTGAGCAGGCCGTGGTACTTTGCCAAGTAGAGAAAGCCAAAGAGGACACGCTCAATCAATTATACAGTTCGATCAGGTTAGCATGAAGATCACATTGATTGTTTGTGTTTTTGGTGAATCGATTTTTTTTTTCTTTTGAATTTTTCATAGTATGCTCGTGTTCCTTACTACAAGGTGCAAATGCAAGGTATTCGAAGCATTCCTTTTTGGAGTGGTGGTTTGTTAAGACCACTGCAAGTAGCATCTATTGCATCTGAGCATATGTTGTTGGAAATGGTTCCCTATAATGAAAACATATATTAGAATATTGCATTGACCACATATCTATTGTGTTTTGTTTTGTAGCTACAGTTTCCAATTCTACAGCACTAATATGCTTCATATGTAACCTTTTTTACACTATTCTATATCATTAATGAAGGTTTATTCTTGAATGATTAGTCATCCTTTTTTGTTTACATTGGATTGTAGTGCTCAAAGCACAGCAAGAATTGAAGAACTGCTTCTAGAGGATTAGAATGTAAAACGTAAGAGGGAAAAATGCCAGAAACAGGCCTCCCTCCTATCGAAACTCACAAGACAACTCAGCATTCACGATAATCGAGCATCTGCTGCCTCTAGCTGGTCTGATAGCAGCAGTCCTGCAGGTAATAGCTAGTGCGGTTTTAGTTAAATGTGCAGTGCATTTTAAAATCTGAACAGCTTATGGAGTAGGACTTGTGTGCCATGGCAGTATAATTCTTATAAGTTGTGTCTGAAGGGTTAAGAAAACTAATTTCTTAAAGGACTTTCTATTTCCAAATTGATTTCTCTCTGCTAGTATGCCTTTGGCTGTTGCTTATGCTGTAAAGTTCAGTGGAGCTTACCCTTTGGGAGAAGTTCTTTTTTTTTCTTCCCTGGTTTATAGTGATAAAATGGTGTGCCCAATGCTTCAGAATTTAATCTCCAACTGGCAGTCTCAAGTGGTTTAAATGCTGAAAGTTTCTCAAATCTTATGTTTCTGGAAATGCGGAATTGTGATGTTAGAAATCATTGACTGGTAAAAGCCTCTCCAATCAGCATAAAACTTCAAATTGGGAATGGAAAAGGATACTGGTCTTTATTGTGATTTAAATGGCGAAAATTTCTTGAATCTAATAATTTCTCTGTATGTGGAAGAATGGTGTTGTGATTTTAGAAAAGGTAAGCTTTTGCAATTTGCATCAAAATTCAAATTGGGAACTGAGAAAACGTTAGCTGCGGACTAAAGTGCAGTTTAAATTAGGTTTCTTGAATCTGAATTTTCACGTATTTATCTTGGAAAAGCGAATTTGTGATTTTGGAAACCATTGGTTGGTAGAGTCCTTCCCATGATCATTTAGTACTTTGTGACGTGAACCTCTTCCTCTTCCTCTTTGAGATGTTTTCATAGAAGACCTCTTGATTGATTCTCGATTTACTACCAGAGACTTGACTGCAATGCTTCCTATATTGCACTTATTTCCTGGTAATTGAAAAAAGAAGGAAGAAAAATCTACCTCAGCTGCTGAGTTTATCCATATCTATATTGCGCAGAAAGCCCAAGAAGTAATGGACCCTCATCTGGTGATGACTGGAGGAGCGCATTCGATGCGGCCTCCAATGGACACACTGATTATCTCGGTTTGGGACGAGCCACAGTCGGTGGAACAGTGACCCTGCTCAAAATGGTGATGTCAACTCGGCATCAAATCCCGGTGACATGTTTTGGGCGCTGCGGGGGCAGGGTAGGGATAGGTTACAATTTTTGCTCGCAGTGACATGTTTTGGATGGAGGATTGTATACCATGTTTTGCTGGTGAAGTGCATTATCCGCTTCGGAGTACAGACCTATTATTCTGAAATATAAGCTTCTGAGTTTCAATTAAAGTGATGCTCATGCCTTTTTTAACTTTTATCGTCTTCACTGACTAAATCAAACGTGTCCATGGAGTTTGAGCCTTTTTAATCTAGACTTCTTGTTACCTCGAAATTGTAAGCCCAATTTGCGTCATTTTCCATATCTTCTTATTTAAAATTTTGAAAAGGTTGTAATATTATGGATGCAAAATTTCATAATATCATAATAGCAAAATTATGTATCATTGAATGATTCCTTTTTTTTTTTCTTTTTCTTTTTTCTCAAAGAAACTATGTAGTTGATCTATCCGTTCTATTGTATAACGCCAATCTTTTCAAGGGCTATGGTACAATGTAATACTACAACTCATTTGTTCAGGAAGCTTGAAATATATATTTTTTGTATCATTTATAAAAATAAATAAATAAAAATATTTTTATTATTCACGAAAACATTTAAATATAAATTATAATGAATAATTATAAAAATTATCTACTAATTAATAAAAGGGGTAAAAAAAATTACTATTAAGAAAGTATTTATGATCATTTATCTTTACCAAAATAAATGCAACTTAAATATACAATCCATTTATTTTTATCTTATTTGGGAACTTTACATTAGCAATTGCAATCCTTTGTTGGCATCAATTTTTTCCGTTGGAGGCACCCATGTATGGGGCAAACCTTATTTTTAACAAGTCAAGTAGAGAACAATCCAAGTGAAGAAATGGCCGATCGTCAGCCTTCCGCAATTGGAGAACTTTGGAGGCCTGGCTGACGATTTGATGATATATGTTTTCACTGATGATGTCATGCACTGATGATGTTATGCCACTTTAAGATCATCAGGAGCTTCGAGATCAAGTAGGGAGGGTCTCCATATCGACATCACACCAAGGCGGCCAGATCGCAAAAACCCACAAGCATTGTTTCTATAGCGACTCTTTTACTAGAATGAAATGGTCGACTAACGGATCTGTACATTAGAAATGGATAGATCTTTCCTTCATCAAGATGTACATACCACAACCATACAGACATGGACTTCCTACCTGCATGTGTCTACTGTATGCCTTCTTTAAAGGGTCCAGAATCGCGGATCAAATTCATCACAAGTTTGACCTGTAGATAAGGCAAATGTTCTGATTACGCTGACAGGAAATTTCAGATCATACGTGGTTTAATGTTCCTTTTATTTTAACTAAGAGTTAGAGGTGATATCCAATATAGTGGCACAATGGAGTTATCCGCTATACAGGAAGAAGAAACTCCTTTTCGAAAAGCAAACCTAAGTCCTAAAACATTGTCCAACTTCACTGCTGGGACCTTCCTTATATCTACTTTGCTAAAATGCATTAGGGAATGAAGTGCGGTGGAACAGATAACGAAAATAAGAAGGCAAGGGTTCGGCATCAACAGTGATCATCTACGACACAGATAGTTCAGTTGAATACAATGTCTACTGCTACCTCCTTTGTGACTGCATCACTGGGCCAACCACACAATAAACATAGGAAGAGAAAAATGTTCTTGCGTTCGCAACATATGAGAAGGATCGAATGTTCACCACAACACGATGATAGTGCTATTAATAAATGAGTTGTTCTCGCCTGATGACATTTTAGTAACATACCTGAGTTGCCTCGCGCACTACAAATTCTTCTATGGCCTTGCCGAATTCCTCATCCAGAAGGTAGTGGTAGCTATAAGTGGGTACAGGCATATAACCTTGCTAAATTTTATGCTCACCCTGAGCCCCTGCCTCCACTGTTTTCAAATTAAGCTCTATAGCAGCTTCTATTGCTTGCTATGTAGATAAAAGTAAATAGTTATATTGTTCCAAACATGACAAGCGCATGCTTCCATATCACAAGAACTATTATCCTCACATAGCAAATCTGATTTTCGCTAATATTAGTTGATCTACCACTTCCTCTTTCCTCTTTGTTTCTGCAACTCCACTGCAAATTCCTTGATGGGAAATTTTTCATTAGCATATGAGGACTATTATAATGTAGAGAAAAGCTTTGTCAACTTCTGGAATGACATTTCTAGATATGCCCATGCCTTTACAGCAGCTAAAGTCCCCATTTAGAGCGGAAGATAATCATGGTAGTAGGCCTGAACAATGACATTTATCTTAGCTGCTGTACCTGTCACATAGACCCATGGATAATCATCACCTAACGCTACCCTTTTATTACAACAAAATAGGTCCCCAATTCTTCAGAGAACAAAATTATACGCAAGCAGATTCCAAAACCAAATGAATGATATTTACTTCATGATTTGAAGTATATTCACACATTCTAGTATTCTTACTTGGGAAGAATTTACATAATCTTAGAGAATCGGTTGCCACTTTAAATTGACAATCTCTTCCTCTATTTAGCTTGCACTTACATTTGATATCTTGTTCACGCTTTTACTATACTGAAGTCTCAAGGTACAACACATGGGTTAGCAAATCCATACCATGCAATTAAGTCCATTAGTTCACCCTTGTCAACATAAGGTTAAACGAATCTCACTTTTTAAAATAGGCAATAAGCACCCAAGAAAGAACTTCCATATCAAGTATATAGCGAACTCACAGGAGTTTTGCATGTTAAATAGAGACAAACCTGGTAATAACAAGCTTCAAAATGTAAGTTGGGATAATAAGCTTTTGGGTGACAGCCCCAAAGGCGCCCATATATAGTATCTCCGCCTATAAGATTAAGGGCTCCTGCAACAAGTTCATCCCCTTCTTCAGCTACAACCAGTAACACTTGGTCTCCCATTTTTGATCCCATGTTATGAAAAAACTCTCTTGTCAAATAAGGGCTGCCCCACCTAAATAAACATAAGCAGCAAGACATGATCTACTTAAAGCTCTCATATCAAATAAAGATGCCTTTGAATATACACAAGAGGCAGGCAAAACAATCAACAATATCATATTTTCTCCAAAGGAAATACACAACCAGTCACTGGACCCATACTTGTTATCGGTGGTGTTCCTGTAGAACGTATAGAAAGAACCCCAGTGCTTAGCCTGCACACACAATCAAAACCAAGAAGCTCAAGTCCTTCATGTTTCACAAAGTGAAGGTATTAATTTAGGAGTAAGTTGTAAGAGAACAGGAGTCACATGTGGATGATCACATCTAAGGACTACTCATCTAAAAGCTCAAACCAGTGGACAGAAAGTTGCTACTAGCATCTAAATTCAAATTAATAGTATTACTGGGAAGTTGCGACTTGATATACTTATTTATACTTCTCTGTACAGTTAACCAACTAGTCTCTATTCACATTGATATCAAATTGAACCGGCTGGATTACATATATTATTAAACCTCATATTTTGGGTAGGATTGGCTTAAAATCTTCCCCAAGACACTTTTGCCATGATATTTGTACTCATTACCTTTATTTCATTCCCTCGAAGCCGCTTCATTGTCAAGTTTTGGGCAGAAATCTGCAGAAAGGATTCGATCCAATGAGTAAAAGCTTGTGTGCCCAAAAAGATGCAATGTAAACTGGCACCATGAGACTATAAGATGCAACAGATAAAAATGCAAACTGATTTTTGATAAGATACCATAGTGCACCAGCAATGAATTCTGATAACTTAATGGGGAATTTAATATTCTGTCTGTGCTATTAGCAAAATTGATTTTAACAGGCAAAAAGGAAATTAGTACTACATGAAAGTTTATGTGTGTGTTTTTTTCCCCATTAGTATAGGTACAAATACAGTTGATACACTGCCACTGATATATTTGCATTAAACATTTGTAGAACGTAACAGTGATAGGCATTTGTAAAGATCAGTTCATATAATACTTCCCCATAACTCATGTCATCATAAAGAACGACCAATTCGTTACTCAACTGTTCATATTTTACTGCTTTGAAGCATCTTCAGCAATTAGTCAGTTTTCCAGTTGTCCAATAAGCTCAACTACCAGTATAACACTTTACTTCAGCAGAGTGAATTTCAGCAAATGCATAAGGTCAGTCAGCATTATATCCGAAATTGGGAATGCAATCCCCATGAAGCATCAGTCTCAGAGTGTTAGTAAAAAGTTCTACGAGCATTTAGTGAAGATTGCAGTGACATATATCGTTCCATAATAACTACTTTCTTCATTTCCCCTGTGACAAGCATATGTATCAACACAATTTACTAAAAAAATTTATCAAAATTTCAACCATATATTTAAGGAATAAAGAACTAAGAGCAAGATTTAAAAGAATTTCTAGGTGGGAGTATCTTCCCAAAATAAAGGAAATTCCCAAATAAAATAACATTTGGAAAAACTAACCTTCTTGCGCTCCTGACGTATATTTTTCCTTTTGTTCTGCTTCATGTCCATCAAAAAGTCATCAAAACTGTGGCACAGACAGTGAAACTTGAAGCATGTACCTTTTGCATGCAAGATAAACACAAGAAACGTAAAAAGATCAAAAGTTGGCAATCCAAGTAAATTTAAGACACCACTCATTCAGAGAAGTAATGCTGCAATCATATGCTAACTGGCAGGACTATTGCAAAGGAAACTGATGCACGCACAATATCAAATGGAGAAAATTGACAGCAGCATTACATCCAAGTATATTTTTAAGCAAAAGCTGCATTTGACCTAGATAACATTGTGAGGCATATACCCCTTGACATGCTATCTAGATCAAAAAGAGACAACTCCATTCAACTCCCAAATACTTTCAACCCTCACTGACAATCAAGAAAAGGGGTCAAAGGTGTATGATAGCTATGATGTAATTGAGTGAGTCTTATGAAATTTCAAACTTGGTCAAATAATACTTTGACTGAGAACCTAGAAATATCACAGATGCCCATTTTCATTAACATTGAGTCTAAAGTTTCAGCACTTGTCTGCTTAATGCTTTACTTGATGTGTCTTTGTTTCCCTACTCCTATTATGAAAGAAGATATAATCAAATACTTATCATGACCATTAAGAAATAAGCAAATTGCTAGAGGTTTGTCACCATGTTATATGATTTTTACTTCAGATGGCTTTGGCTGGAGCCCACAAGGAGCTCAATCATGAAAGTCTAGGACTCATTGCATTAAACAGGGCATAAAGTACTCCCAAGGTTTTGTTAAATTGTAAAATCACCCTTCAGAACCTTTTCTGAATCTACTAATACACTTCAGATGGAGATGAGTCTCCTGGGTTGTTTTACTGCTGAAGGGGAAAGTGAATAGGGAAAAACCAAAAGTTATTGTCAATGTATCCAGCAGCAGTAACATCAGGCCTAACTGTAATTTCAGCACTCATTTTGCCACTCACCATGTATAGTTTCGATTGGTCCAATGGTACTGCATTCCTATCCTCTGTAGAAAACCCTTGTCCTTGTGGTTTTGCCATTCATTCTCAGAAGAAAATGTGATGTGGACTGACAAAACCTGGGACTGTTGTCAAGGATATAAAGCAAATTCAGAACTACTGCAAATTGAAACATCAGATTCACAGTTCAAGAATTTTCATCTTTAAGTAAGCCACAGCTAGCCACAACTTCCCCACTTGTTTGGAGAATAACCAAGTTATTTCTCGTTTTCCATGAGACCATACATATAGAGATCAGCCCTGAAAACATTTTAACTCTACTGCAACTCCAGCCAAGGGAAAAGGTCCAAACAATTGATGGAGTGTAAAAAAAAGCCCAATGATGAAAGAAAAGTGTGATAAAATTCTGGCTATTTCATGGATGTAGCATCATATTCACTATGGACAGTCACACATCTGTTATCACGTACCTTAGCTTTCAAAATTTTCTTAAGGCATCTACTACAATGTCAAAAACTTGATCCTTATATAAGGAATCACGAAGTAGAATCCGAGGACCAGTTACGGGGGTAAAAGGCACACAACACTAGTACTTTGGATAGTATCTTGAACCATAACTGTAGTAAGCGTCCGCCCAAGAATGGTCAAAGACAAATTCACCATACAAGTGACTGCACATCAACATGAAAAATGAGTGAAACCATCTCCATAAAGCTCCTCGAAGATTGTAAAAATTGCTCAATATATAGCTATTTACGAGGAGCATAGAAGAAACTATCTATTTGAAGTTTTAGAGAAAATAAATCTAATCCTAAGAACAAAGAAGAGGATAAACCTTTTCAGATAAAGTGGAACAACACCTACAACAGTCCCAGATTCATCCTTAGCACCAATGTGCTGCGGCATCCATCCTGTTTCCTAAAAGCAATTAAATAGATCAACGGAGTATCCAAGAGAAGCTATTCAGCTTAGCAGCATAGTAAAACTGAAAGAACTCCGTTCAGGAACAATAGGAAGAGAAGCCAAAACCTAAAGGTACCGAGAGGGCGCCAATCCATTAAAAAAACTACTTCACTAGGTAGCCATCAAATTCTACAAAACTCAATAGTCCTTCTTCATTCAAAGAGAAACTTCGCGGCATATACCAGAAATAAAAGGAACTTATTTTTTCCCTGTCTGTTAGAGCATCAGAAGGAGAGACATCTCTCTAGAGACAGAAACCTATCGGGCCGACAAGCTGTCGGACGTAAAAGCATCAGGGACACCCCACAAGCAGCAGTGTGCAACCAACTTATCAGTGAAAGCTTATGCACGAAGGAACCAAGGGATAATTATGCCAAGGACTCCAATATCAATGAAGCAAATACCAATCATCCAATCCTCCTCTCATAAGAACGCAAAAATTACGTTGATGAACGACAATCTCAACCCCTAGAACGCGAAATCTCACCTTCACAGCAGAATTAGACTCCTCCAAACTCGAAAGGAACCCGTGCGAGAGAAACGGATTATACTTCTCAGGGCCAGTAGCATCAATAGCACACGCATCCCAATCATCCGCCGAAACCTTGGAGATGGAATTAACAACCGAGGGCGATATGTGCTTCGGCCTCGACTCCGCCGCCACGACATCCTGCCCGACAGAACACGAACCTATTCATTCCGTACATCCCGGAAACAGAACCATCGCGAACGTGACTAAGAACAAACCTCGGCGCCCGGCGCCGTCAGAGCATAATAGCTAAGGGAAAGATCGACGGTCTCGCGAGGCTCCAGAGACTTCTTCGACCTCCAGAACAGCGCGCGGATTCCGGCGGCGGCGGTGGCTCAGAGTCGGAGTTGATGACGAGTTCGTTGGAGGGAGGAAATCGGACGGAGGCCCAGAAGTTGCCGGGAGACCAACGCGAGCACAAACCTTACGCGTTGGAAACAGTGGGAGGCGAAGGTGGTCGGGAACCAGCTGCGACTGGCGGGGCTCTTGGAGGAGGCGATGTGCCAGAGGTAGATGACCGGCGAGGTGGAGGCGGAGGTGGAGGGGTGGGATGCGCTGAGAAGGAAGTGCAGCTCGTTCTTTGTTGCTCTTCGACGAAGAGAGAGAGACAAAACCCAAAAAAATTCAAGTGAGGAGAGAGAAAATTTAAGCGGGAGCATAGCGCATTCAGTACCCTTCTGATCCGTCATTTCTTCTGCCAGCCGAGCCGAGCCGAGCCACCAGCCATTTATTTCGGAGAGAGCGAGAAGAGAGAGGAGAGAGACAGAAGCGCAGAAGATGGAGGGGCGTCAGAGTGGTGGGCCCCAGGAGCGCTTTTGAACGTCTGACGTCGTCACCTACGTGGAGCCACGTGTCGACTCCTGAGTGGTCTTACCCACCGCCTACGTGGAGGGTAAAACTCAGCCAATATTTTCTCGCTAGCAATCGTCCATTTATGGTGTCGGAAAATTTGTGATGTGACGCGAATAAAGTTTTGGAAAATGGCTAGCCTAATCATCGAAAACGGACAATCAACTCCTAGCCACACATTTTTCATGAGAGAAATATCTAACGTTTTGCTTGCAAATTTCGACACGCTTGCGTTGGAGAAAGGAAATTTCGTGGCCATCCTTTTTCTTGGTCAAACGTGGCATCCTTTGACTGTTAGTACAACCCTGAAGTTTTCCAATAAAGACATCCATGTGTCTATAGTTAGCTAAGTTTTATCCACATCTTATATCAACGCCTGTCTACGTTAGTTAAAATTTTCCACACTTGCCTACTTTTGTAAATTTGGTCGAATTTAAAGTCACACGGATTTTATAAAATAAAATTTTGTAAATGTAAAAGGAGTTATAAAAATTTAAAATTAAGAAAACTTAATTAGAAAAAAAAAAAAAACAAGAGTATGGGGACAAAAGAAAATTTATTGTGAGGACTTCGGGCATGTACTTTTACGGCCAAGGGACTTTTCAGGATCATCATTCGATCAAGATTACTCATAAACGTGAAATTTGTGCTTAGCAAGAATTCCTTAACTTGCTTAAATATGTAAGTAATCATAGCTTGCAATGTTGTAAAGGGGTACATGTCCGTGTACTAGTTGTTGCTATAAAATCACGTCCTTTTCACAAAAGCAAAGAGATATCGTATACTAAAATGCATGGTCTTGGATATTCTAGTGCTCTTTACACAAAAAATAATAATAAATAATAGGGTGAATCGAAACTAGAAACGAGTTACTTGCACTAAACTCACCGTTTAAGAGCTTGTTTGTTTTCCAATTCAGCTAAAGCAACAAATAGTTTTACTTCCGCGCCAAATTGAAAAATAATATCCAAATTTGGAAGAAATTACAAAACAATATCACGTGTAAATTTACATGTCGATATTTATATACTTTGAAAGTTTCGACTGTTTTGAGCTAAAAAAGAGTCGACACATGGGTTGAGAAAATTAATTCAGAAACATTTTAAATTTTTAGTTCTTGATAGAACAATGTTACATGTATCAAGGAACCTTATTAAATCGTCTTACCAAGCGATGAGACACTGATGCTAGAATGGCACATACTTCGAAACCCAATTTTTTTAAATGGGTAAAAAACTCTTAATAAATTTTCTTCGTGTAACTACCACTTTTCACCTTATTGATGCAGATGCTGGATGCTATCGCGCTACTACATTCCACCTCCTCACTTCCGCTTCCACGACTCGACGAGATTACTCAGCTCAACGCTGGATGACCCGCCCGGACTCAGAGCAGCCTTCGCTTCCTCCTTCAAAGACTTCACTCGTTCCCTTATGATCTCACCCTCCTCCGACTCCATCAGCTCCCTGACTCGCTTCTCCACCTCCTCCGAACTCACCAGCCCGCTCTCCGACTCGTTAACTGGCAGGGCGATCTTGATTTCCTCCACCATCAGCCCTTTGTTCTGCCGCTGCTCCGCGTAGAGCGGCCATGCCACCATCGGCACGTCGGCGCACACTGCCGATGGTGGCGTGGCCGATGAATGGATCGATGATCGGAGCAACAACAACTTGGATTGGATTGATGAAAGAGCATCGACACAAGAAGAAGAAGAAAGAAAGAAAGAAAGAAAGTAAATGAAGCGATGGCTTCTTTGTCGCTCCACTGTGGACTCTACTTCTTGACTTGTATGAACGGAATGAATGAATTGAGTATAAGATGCGAAAACGCAACTTTGTCGCTCCACTATGAACTCTGCTTCTTGACTTGTATGAACAGAATGAATGAATTGAGTATAAGATGCGAAAACGCAACCCCAAAATCTCTATAACTAGAATAAAAAACACATATAAACAAGTAAAGAGATTTACGTAGCTAATTTGGACTATTGTTCTTGATGTGAAATAGCGACGATCTAAACTCAAGAACTTCTCTTTCATTGTCCTTTGTATACCTTAATGAAATAGCCTCTCACACTTAATAAATTAGTATACGCTCCTTTATGAGGATAATTGTGTGTGTTAAAGTTAGAGGAAAAATTTCCAATTAGGCCTTCTCATTATTAGTTAGGTTTAAGTCGGCCCACACTAGTCAGCTCCATATTAGAATAATTAAAAAACATTCCATCTCATATTTGATCAATCCCATAAAATGGTAAATTATAATATCAATTACTGTTGCTCACATTAAAAAAAACTCTTACATCGAGGTCTTGTCTTTTGTGCTTTGCCATTGCTCATGAAGCTCCTCCGTGGGGTTAGGATTTGTGGGGGAAGAGCAAGATGGGAAGGGAAGGAGGTTGGGTTCCACGTAAAGAGAAATTCTCATAATGTGTTTTCACATCTTTAGATTGAGGAATTCACTTTTCCAATTTTATGCATAAATGTTTTCTTTAATCAAAAAGCGTTTTCAATTAACTAGTAATTTATTGCAAACCAAATAGGTGAAAATCTAAAAAATTAACTTTTAAAAAGTATTTTCAATCAAACAAATACACGTTATGATTTATTACATTGTTTTGTAAGGTACTATGATAAAACTCTTGGACGTCTGCAATTATAAGTATGATGTGTTTAAACATCCAATAAGCTAAGTAGCACAAATCCTAACACGCGATACGCGATGACGATACGACACACGACGATATGTGACACACATCATTTCTCAAAAAATAGAGAATTTTGACATGTTATGACACATTGTATATTAAATATTTATATGTGTATATATACATAATAAATTATTATTTTTACAATTATTTCAATCAAATTAATTTGATTCAAATTCAAAAATAAACAAATAAATAAAAACCTAGAATTAATTTACACTAAAAGATATTAATCCACCATTTATTAATATCATCTATTATTTCCATTTGACAAATTTAACTCCATTTTAATAATTCATAAAACTTGGAAAAAAAAAACAAGTAATTCACATTTTAGACTCATGTGTCAAACATATCAGAAGAAAAGAGAAAAAAAAAACTTAGGAGTTGAAATATGTATCACAAAAAGTGAAAGTCCGAAGAAAAGAGAAGATTCAAATTTTCTTTTTTCCTTGTTCATTAATTATTATTATTATTTTTATTTTTTTATATATATATTTTGATCCCTCATTTATTGAAATTTTTTTTTAAAATTAACCTCACGTGCCCAGAACTCACATGTCAGGAACTAAAATGTTGAAATTTCGATTCGAATGTCGAAGAATGTCGATAAAATTGATTAGGTATAGGATTTTTTATACATGTGTTGATCGAATGTCACAGAATGTCGGAAAATGTTAGATATGTATTGGAGTGTCTGACACGACGCGATAACTTTCAAAAAATGTCGGTGCTTCTTAGTCAACCAATATATGTTGCATCGATTTATACGTGAGTTCTGTAAATTAATTCAAATAAGTGATTTTCACCAATGATTGCCGGGGTGATTTAGTGGCCTGGACGGGCTCGAGTAAGGCTGCCAAAGGAAAAAGGTTACGGGTGTTGGCAAATCGTCCACTTGTGTTGTCTGAAAATTCGTGATGTGACACGAATAAAGTTGTGGAAAATGGTTGGCCTAATCATGATGGAAAACGGACAATCAACTGCTAGCCACACATTTTTCATGAATTTTGCTTGGAAATTTCGACACCCTTTCGGTGGTGGAGAAAGGACATTTCGTGGCCATCCTTTTTTGGTCGAACGTGGCATCCTTTGACTGTTAGTACAACCCTAAATTATTCCAATATAGACATGCATGTGTTTATAGTTAGCTAAGTTTTATCCACATCTTATATCAACGTCTGTCTACGTTAATTAAAATTTTCCACACTTGCCTAATTTTGTAAACTTAGTCGAATTTGAAGTCACACGGATTTTATAAAATAAAATTTGTAAATGTAAAAGGAGTTATAAAAAAATAAAATTAAGAAAAAGTAATTAGAAAAAAATAAGAGTATGGGGACAAAAAAAAAAAATTCTTGTGAGGACTTCGGACATGTACTTTTACGGCTGAGGGACTGTTCAAGATTACTCATAAACGCGAAATCCGTGCTTAGCAAGAATTCCTTAACTTGCTCAAATATCTAAGAATCATAGCTTGCAATGCTGTAAATGGGTACGTGCCCGCACACTAGTTGTTGTTATAAAATCACGCCCTTTTCACAAATGCAAAGAGATACAGTATAATATATTGCATGGTCTTGAATATTCTAGTGCTCTTTACGCACAAAATGATAATAATAAACAATAGAGTGAATCGTCGATGAAACTAGAAACGAGTTACTCGTACTAAACTCACCGTTTAAGAGCTTGTTTGTTTTTCAATTCAGCTAAAGCAACAAATAATTTTACTTCCATGTTAAATTGAAAAATAATATCCAAATTTCGAAGAAATTACAAAACAATATCACATATAAATTTACGTGTCGATATTTATATTTTGAAAGTTTCGACTGTTTTGAGCTAAAAAAGAGTTGATACATGAGTTCCGTGAGATTTAGATTAAATAGGTTGAGAAAATTAATTCAGGCACATTTTAAGTAGTTCTTGATAGAATAATGTTACATGTATCAAGGAACCTTATTAAATCGTCTTACCAAGCGACAGGACACTGATGCTAGAATGGCACGTACTTCAAAACCCAATTTTTAAAGGGGCAAAAAACTCTTAATAAATTTTCTTGGTGCAACTACCACTTTTCACCTTATTGATGCAGATGCTGGATGCTATCGCGCTACTACATTCCACCTACTCACTTCCGCTTCCACGACTCGACGAGATTACTCAGCTCAACGCTGGACGACCCGCCCGGACTCAGAGCAGCCTTCGCTTCCTCCTTCAAAGACTTCACTCGTTCCCTTATGATCTCACCCTCCTCCGACTCCATCAGCTCCCTGACTCGCTTCTCCACCTCCTCCGAACTCACCAGCCCGCTCTCCGACTCGTTAACTGGCAGGGCGATCTTGATTTCCTCCACCATTAGCCCTTTGTTCTGCCGCTGCTCCGCGTAGAGCGGCCACGCCACCATCGGCACGCCGGCGCACACTGCCTCGAGCACCGAGTTCCACCCGCAGTGAGTCACGAACCCGCCCACCGAGCTGTGGTTCAGCACCTCCACCTGCGGCGCCCACGTTTTCACCACCAGGCCCCTCTCTCCTGTCCGCTCCAAGAAGCCCTCTGGCAGAAGCGAGCTCAGTTCCGGGTCGGGCATCGCTGACGTGGCGGTCTTCTGGTCTGCATCATGTGGGGGGTTGCGGACCACCCACAAGAACCGCTGGCCACTCCTCTCCAACCCTGTCGCTATTTCCTTCAATTGTTCAACCGAGAAAACACCCAAGCTTCCGAAACACAGGAACACGATGCTTCCTTTTGGCTGCGAGTCCAGCCACGTCAGACAATCCGACCTGCCGGTGCTGCTGCCCTCTTTCTTTCCCTCTCCGCTTGTGATCAGCGGCCCGATGCAGTACAGCGGAGGCGTGGGCCCGTCCGGCACGCACTCTCCGTCCCTGATCGCTCGCACCGCCCTGGGCTCGAGCTTCTCGAACGTGTTGATTATGATCCCGGCAGACGTGGCCATGTTCTTGGAGCTCTCGAGGAAGAGCTCATAAGCCCTGTCGTTGCGGTCTTGAACCGGCTTCGCGACGTCGGAGGACGGCAAGGGCGGGGTCCCCGGGACATGAAGAACGGTGTTGAGGTCCTTGTAGCTCTTGGTGTACAGCTTGTGAAGAGTTGGGAAATATAAGAATGCGGTCAATACGCTCGCGCCGGAAGTGAAGAAGTAGTAACAAGGGATGCTGAGCTCACGTGCGACGCTCAGAGCTGAAGCGCAGAAGAAGTCGATGATGAGGCCGTGAACGATGTGGTTCTTGGAGATGGAGGTGAGGGCGGCGTGGACTTTGGGGTTGTTGAGGCGGAGGAGCTCGAGGGCGAGGGTCTCGTGGTGGGGGGAGGTGGTGGAGAAGTCCGGTGGGAGGGAGGTGGGGGAGGTGGTGGAAGGCGATGGAGGGGCAGGCGGTGGAGACGGAGGCGATGTAGGAGGTGGTGGAGCCGGCGTTGTAGGCCTGGCTGGTGATGAGGACGTGGATGGAGAGGGAAGGGCGGTGGGAGAGCAGGAGCTTGCCCAGCTCCACCATGGAGATGAGGTGGCCGATGGCCGGCGATGGATATAGCACCACTGCCTCCTCCATCTGACGCGTACGAGAAAAGCGTGGAGAGAGAGAGAGAGAGAGAGTGAGAGGATTCTTGAAAATGTGTGAGGTGATGCGTTGCACTTATGTGGGAAGGTAGATATAGGATCGGTTGTTTTTCTTTTTGGGCCATCCATGATGTGTGGGGTTAGTTTGAGTTTCACGTCAGCACTTCTTTGAATTTTCAGTCATTTTCTATCTCTACTTTTACTCGGCCCAAAGTAGGACCAGAGTCGGTAGAAGGCGACTGAGAAATGAGTCATTTTTTGCCTCAAATATTTCGCGGAGATGTCTAGACTCCACGGTTGTTGAAGAAGGATGGAGTGTTGGAGTCAAACTGAGAAGTAGAAAATCTGAAGGGTGGGCCCCCTGTACACGTGAATCGACCAGAAGTCGAATGTGAACTGCTTGGCACTTGTCAAGTGTGCAATATTTTCCTGAGAAAATATTACGTGCATTTATGTGCACTGCCAGCGTAACCAAAAAGAAAGGACGCAAGCTTCCAACACGTATTCAAGTGGGGCCGAAACTATCATTACAACACTCTCGCAACAGTCAAAAGCCATGACTCATATTTGCGTTCGGTACGGCATTTGAAAAGCTTATTGAGAAAATGCAAAGCAGTTTAGTCTAAAAAGCTTTGGAGGAAATACAAAGACTGTTTGGTAAATTCTGCTTTAAAAAGTAGTTGAAAAAAATGCTGTTTGGTAGAAAACATATTTGCAAAGCCCATTTAGTGATTAATCTAAATATTTTATTTTTTATTTGTTTAAAATTAAAAAAATAATGTTTGTAACTTTTTTAATTTATATTTGACAATAATGTTAAAGATGTTGTGTAAATAATTTTATTAAAATTAAAATTCCTTTTTTTTTTTTTTTGCTAAAAAACATCAAATGGAATTGCACATAATTTCTAGTGTATATCAATGCACAAAGCAGCAAGGCTTGATTCAATACAAATTAATGACCCTAATGCCCCGAGGCCTCCTGTGTTTTTTCCGTGAAAATTTATGGACACCTTATGCTGTTTCGCTCTGTTCTAGCTCGAGCAGAATACTTGATGGGTTCGTGATATAACACAATATATAACACGTTGATATATACTCTTCCCTCAAAATTCGAACATTTTGCTGGTGTATTTCGTAATTTCGCCAAAGTACAACTGCTGCATCAACTTCTCCCAAAGTTAACAGCAAGTTACTCGTCCAAAGTACAACTGCTGCATCAACTTCTCCCAAAGTTAACAGCAAGTTACTCGTCCTCTAGAATGCAACCAATCGCCGTCCTCTAGAATGCAACCAATCGCCTTCACAGGAAAGAGATCGCCGGAAGTGATCTACTTCATGTACGTTTATTATAAAGCACAAGCGGAAGTTACATCCTTACAGATGATTCCATCATTATTCTGAAGTTAAACTACAGCATCCTACACTCAACATAATTAGACAAAAATGGGAGACTGAGTAAAGTCGATAATTTTGGGACATATGGTTGGAACCCTTCTCCTCTTACCCGTAGAAGATGTATGATTCGGCGATGGGGTGAAGAGTTCTACGATCTCAATTTCCTCGGATGCAATAAATCTACTGGTCTCTTGGCTGTTATTAGCAATCGACGCTGTCTCGGGCAATTTTTCTTCTAACTGCTTGTTTAACTCGGCACTCCTCCCTTCATCTGAGGAAAAGGAGCTGGGGTTGACAGAAGATCGTCCACCAACCGGCAACAAGCTGACACCATAATCTTGTCCATAAATGGGCTGGTGTACCCGTGGTTCATCATCCCACGAATTCTGAATCGTGTCATCTCTTACCGAGTGTTCCTCCGATCTGTGAGCATCACAATCGTCGTCGTCAAGCTCTGCCTCGCCTTCCCATTCATTGTCTGGCATCGAAACTTCAATTCCGTCAGAATAGCGCGGGAGCTCATCCATTGGGCAAATCTGAACCTTCATGTGCCCAGGCAAACCTGGGCAACCACCAG
This sequence comes from Eucalyptus paniculata subsp. matutina, assembly GCA_017140255.1. Classification (NCBI taxonomy): domain Eukaryota; kingdom Viridiplantae; phylum Streptophyta; class Magnoliopsida; order Myrtales; family Myrtaceae; genus Eucalyptus; species Eucalyptus paniculata. The sequence goes on from CM029435.1 coordinate 49,262,565, forward strand.
CATGCTTTGTGTACTTTGTTGAAAAGTAGTTCACTCTGATGTTGAAACTAGTTTCCAGGGAAAGAATGTGTCAGTTCCGGGCAGACCGTTCTCAACCCTAACAACCGGCACAGTCCGACACAGGTAAATTAACGAGGAAAAAGGGAAAGCCAGTAAATACCTTTGCCAGGATGAGAGATTAAGCATGGTGTACGCCAGTTTAAGTCTGATATTGGACTAGCAGTACATATGTTTCTACCAACTGAAGCAACATTCTTTATCTGTGTTCCAGCAAACCATTTGAGCTGTTCAATGAAGGCTTTACGTGTTGAGGTTTCATGATAAGCTCGCTCTGTCACAACCTTTCTGAAAACAGTCAAAAGATCGGACAATCTTACTGCAGCACCAATCTCCACTCCATCATCCTTCACATTCAACACATTTAATTTAGGAACATGCATAGTAGATCGAACAGACCCCATGCTGGTTTCTAAGTTCTTGATAAAAGTGAAACCTTTATGAAAATGGAAAAAATCTGGAAATGACAAAAGGTGATACATAAATTGTCATCTGTTTTTCCTTGTCGTGCTTGATGAGCTAGTTGGTTATCTATCACACACAGCTCCCACAGAGTCTCTACCCCTATCCTCGTTCAATCACACAACAAAGTCATTGACAGAATGGCCTATTATGTTTTTTGCTAAAAGAAAGACCCACAACTGAGTGATTGGTAGCTTAAGATTACAATAGTGACAAAACAGTTTTCATCAGTTCTCCCTCTAAATTTTAAATAAGAAATTATCAATGAATTGTTCCATATTGACCCACAGAGACAAATCCTCACTTCAGATGATATATCCAATACTTAAAATAGAATCCACAGATTGAGAAAGAATTGGAAATGCATTTAGAAATCTCATAACTATCGAGGTCAGATCATAAGGAGCAGCAAAACTACTCTATTCATTCTTAGAAGGTCCCAGAATAATGGCATTGCTTGCAGACAATGACAATATTAGGGTAGAACTCCTTTCATATGAGACCAGCCAAAGACACTAATTGAACGAAGAGGAAAAACAGCATGCTTAGTGCAAAACAAACAAAAACCATGCGTAAATTACTTGAACTGGGTGCAGGCCATGCATTCGATTTCCAATTCCCTCCACTGTGATCACATGCATTCCTTCAACTGAATATAGCGGAGCCAAGCATGCATTGACGGCATAATGGCTGTAAGAAGTAGACGAATAACTAATTCAGTAATTTTGAGTACAGACAGAAGTCTAAATCCTCAATTCATGAAAACAGTCCGAGAAAGCGATCGATTGACTCGTGCTCTGCAGAACGAACTTCGAAAAAATTGCTATTGAAATTGTTCTTTCAATTTCTCAACCTGAAGAGCGGAGACATGGGAGGGGAAGCCGTAGACGCAGAAGACCATTTCCCAAGGTCGCTTTCGCTTGGTCCTCCACGCTCCGCACATCAATTCCCCGTTGTGTTGCCTGATTCGCCGTCTAGGGTTCACCGTGAACCTGTCCGAGATAGACACAGAAATCACGCCGCCGGTTTCAAGATCAGCTCGCCGTCGACAAGAGATGCGCAAGAGAGCCAAACCCGTCGCCGGATCACGATCGGCGACGGGAAGTGAACGGTGATCAGAGCCCAAACAAGGAAGGGGAGGAGAGATGGTTACCCGATGTAGGTTTTGACCCTTGTGGCGAGGGCTGAGGGAGACCAAGAGGTAGCACGCGAAGAACTTTCCATTCCCATCTCCATCTCCAACTCCTTTTCCTCCTCCTCCTCCTCCTTCTTCGATCTCCGTCGCGGAGATTCCGGATCCGGCAAAAACAGCAAAAGATGGGGAGAGAGACAGACAGAGACAGAGGGGACAACCTGCGCTTCGGAACGGCAGATGGGTTCGAACTGAACTCGACGGCGAAGGAAAGAGATCGCGGGTGGCGGAAGGGATGACAGCAAAAGCTCGGCTATAGAAAAAGGCAGAGCGATGGAAGGGGGGAGAACCAGATGTGTAAAAGTGGTTTTTCAGTAAAATTTTAAGGGTAAAATAGACAACTTGCTATTTTCATTAAAAAAGCCCTTCACACCAAGAACTTGATGCCCAAAGACGGCCAAGGCACCGCGAGCGCCTATGCCATCGTCATCTTCGACAGCCAGAGGCGGTGGACGAAGACCAAGTTCCGGGACCTAAACTCGCAGTGGGACGAGCGGGTCGAGTTCCCCGTCCACGATGCAGAGTCCATGCCCTCAGAGATTCAGGAGATCAATCTCTGCAATGATAAGAAGACCGGCAAGTGCAACAGCTTCCCGGGCAAGGTGAAGATTGCTGGGAGGGGAAGGCGCCGTGGTTTGTCGATCAGACAAGGGCTTGGTAAGAGAGAGAGAAGCGTGCAGGGGAGGAAAGTAACATTTAGGCCCACTTAGACACGCGTTGGAAGTTCATGTACCTTCTTATTTGTTGTGCTAGCACATGAGGTGCATGCAATAGTTTCTCATATTTTCATCATAAGGCAAGAGAGTGGGAGAAAGCGACTCCATGTCCTTGCTTCCGACTATGAAAAGTCGATTTGTCTTTTGGGATAACTTTTGGCTCACCTGCAACTGATTTAGATCATTACCAAATTATATATTATAATATGACTAATCCATGAATCAATATTGTGAGTGAGTCATGGTACTCGTACACCTAGCATAATTCTTTTTTTCACTATAGATTGCCGTGTGTATTTGTCTTTTTATAGTTGCACGTGTCCACTGTCATAAAACTTGCCTGGGAAAATGTGAATATAACCCGGTGCAGCTTGTGCGAACTAGATAGGTTCTAGAATAAATGAAAGTGGTTGTCTGATTCAATTTTGATTACCAATGGTTTTAAGTAGGTACTAGGACATTAAAAGTGTCATTCATATGACACTCACTTTAATTCTTAGCATATTGTATATGTATTAATTCAATTCTAAAATTTTAAGTTGTTTCAAATCGTTAAAATTAATTTTGTTGAATAATTTTCTGCATTATTTAAAACTTTTTTTCTTTATTATTTTTTTCTTTCTTTTTTTATTTTTATTTTTATTTTTTATTAAATTGATAGGATTGCCACAGCGAAAGCATTGGACCCTTGCCCAAACCTGGCGAGAGCGTCATGGCCCTCATCGACCTTCACGTTTGGCTAGCTAGGGAGTTGGAAAAAAAGGAAAATATAAAAGAAAAGATGAACAAATAAAATGATAAAGGATAAAAAATATATATATATATTGTCTACGTTAGCGTCTAGTTAAAATTTGTTGAAATGAAAATTAACAAATCGTTAAAATATTTAAGATTAAATTAATAGGATTGAAAGGTTTACAACTGAATTGACGCAAATGTAATAGATTTATGATTTTTTTTTTTTCGGCATTCCTCATCTTTGGGTGTACTAAAGCAACTGAGAAAGTTAGGTATGATGTAATTGAGTGTACAATCAAGAAACATTAGAGGACGTATATAATGTGACCAGATTACTTCAAACCTAACTACTTGTCACAATTAAAATTGTTAGGTATTGATGTAATTGAGTGTACTCAACCATTCAGCAAATTTTCTTCTTTGGGCTTTCATTCGGTTACGTAAACAAAATTGAATCGAACCCGATGTGCCGTGCAAATCTCTTTCATAGGCGAAGGAGAGTAGGAGTTGTCTTCAAAATAAAGACCCTGGCAGCCCTGCCAACAAGTGAACTACACAGTGTATACATCACATGTAGGAGTCTCCCCTTCTTTGCTTAGATGACATCGTAAGAGGTGCAACCTCAGATAAAAAAGGCCATCGTCTGACGTTAAAAGCTACCACTTCCAAGCCACTAATGCAACCCAGGTCCAAGTTAGTATTTCTTGTTGGATTGGGCCTGAGGGTCGAACAAATGGACTGGTGCGTGTGCATTGTGCGATCGTGTGAGGGTCATTTTGTTTTGAGAAAAATAGCCTGGCAAAACCTGTGATAAGTGAACTGTGAACTTACATACCTAAGCATATAAACTCTCAACGACTTGTCTGGGCCACCACGCCGCCGCCGCCGCCCCCCATGGTTAGGTCTGATTATTGAGGTTTCGGCTCTACATATCTGGGCCACCACGCCGTCCCCCCAACCCCCCACCCCCCCCCAACCAAATCCAATACAGTGACGCAGCTACATGATCCGAAGAAAACTACTAATTTCCATTCAATGCATATCAGCATGAAGCTAGATCTCTATCAGAGGCCACGGCGCGTGAATGATATATTATGAAATAATTGCGGATTCACTCCGTCACTTTGATAATAAAATCCATCGTTTTACGTGGTCTTTGTTAAATAAGTTTAGTCGGTTTGATATTTGGACTACGCTCGTTCAGAGAGATATCTCTGAATTCATGGCATACCTTATCACTTTGCATATTTCTTGAGCACCTTCATCTTCTGGGTTAGTTTAATTCAATGCATGATCCACTTTCGTAATTCTGGATAAGTTTCCCCACTTGTACGACATAATCCTGATGTGTGATAATAAAAAATCGCAAGATGACACTTTTAAGTCCGATTTTATTTTATTAAAAAAAAAACTCTAGCCATTCATAGCTTTAGCACCTCAAATTTGATTTTACATAACAATGATGTAACATATTTAATCTAAGATCCTAAGGATTCAATTTAGCTCTTGGGCTAGTTGAGTTCGCCATTGTTAGAGAGCTTGAATTAGGCTTGTCCATTTTACAATCCCATAAAAGATGTAATAAGGCCCAACTAAAATAAGGTTTACAATGGATAACGTTCATTTTACTTTGATCTTATGTTTGCTCGACTAAAATAAGATGAGGCTAACATGATATTTCTACAGCTATATAATAGATAAGAAAACAACTGATCCAAAAAATTGATTATTTTTTTGGTTGAACAGAAAAATAATAATCAATTTAGAAGAGAGGAAAATAGCAAAGTACAGAATCCTAAACTCCAAACCCAACTCACCGACCCACGGGCATGCTCTTTCCAATCCAATGGACCTAATGGCCATTTTCCGTGGTCCACGTCACCACTTGCCTGTTGTCCATCAACGACGCATCGTTCTTGACCCAAAAGCATATCTCGATCCTATGACGAGAGATCCTTGGGTGGATAGGTCGGCCCGCATGAAATGATTATAGCCCTCATAAGTGGACATGCAACCCAAAACTACAATAATATATACATAAATATATATATATAGCGACAGTTTCAATTTAATAGTTATCAGTTATGTTGTAATTGTGTTATAAAGTGCTGTAATTATTTATTATTTTTATAGCCCTGCATGGTAATGTTCTTTTTTTCTTGTTTATGAAAAAAAAAATTGTTTTTTTGTTCTCGGGGAAAAAAAAAAATGTAAACGCGTTTGATTGCGTTTTTGTTGAAAATCATTTTTTTGTTCGGAATAAAATTGGAACGGAAATGAGAAAAAAAAGTTTTTTTTTTTTGTTAGTAAACACTTTTGAAGAACATTTGTTTTCTCTCTTCTCTTTTCTTCTTCCTTTTTCTTTGGCCGGTGACGCCGTCGAGGGTCGGCGACCTCGCTAGATTTGGGCGAGCCCGAGCTCGCCCGGCCAAGCGAGGCCGAGCCTCGCCCAACCATGGCGAGGCCGGCGATCAGCCAAAAGAAGAAAAAATGAAAAAATAAAGGAAAAAAAGGAAAATTAAAATTAAAAAATTAAAAGAAATAAAAAAAGAATATAAATTTACCAAACGTGTTTTTATTCATTTTTTATTAGAACAAGTTTACCAAATATGTATTTCGATAAAAAATTGTTACATTTACTTTTTAACAATTTTTTAACGAAACGTTCAAACACGCCATATATTTTGAAATTGTAGTACATTAGCGTTGAATGAGACGATTTCCGTTGAGGCTAAGTTTTTCTCCACAAGGGTACAGTTTTGGCCTGCAAAACGACCACCCGAAAGTGGAGATACAAGTACAATTCAAGAAAAGATTCAAACATTGCTCGTCCGTCCTGTGAACATTTATTATTTTAGAAGAGACAGATCAAGCACGTGCGACTGTGTTCGTTGTGCGTCAGTTTCGCCCCCATTGAATACTGCAAAAGACCAAAAAGACGATAATAGAAAAGATTCATCGACGGACGAACGACGCAAACGACGAAGACGAGCCACAAAGTCCGGCGCGTTTCACTCGCGCTTCCACGAATCGACGAGTCCGGCCAGCGCCGACCGAGACGACCCGCCGGGGCTTAGCGCGGCCTTTGCTTCTTCCTTCATGACCCGCACTCGCTCTCTCACCATCTTGCCCTCCTCACTCTCCATCAATTCTCTGACTCGCTTCTCCACCTCCTCCGAACTCACCCACCCGTCCTCTGACTTGTCCACCGGCAGCGCGATTTTCGTCTCCTGCACCAGCACCACCCTGGTGTGCCCCTGCTCCGCGTAAAGCGGCCACGCCAGCATCGGCACGCCAGCGCACACCGCCTCGAGCACCGAGTTCCACCCGCAGTGAGTCACGAACCCGCCCACCGACGGGTGGCTCAGCACCGCCACCTGCGGGGCCCATTTCTTGACCACGAGCCCCCTGTCTTTGGTACGTTCCAGAAAGCCCTCCGGAAGCAGCGACCCCAAGTCCAAGTCGGGCACCTCTGACGTGGCGGCCTTTTGGTTCTTGTCCTTTGTCGGGCTCCGGACCACCCACAAGAACCGCTGACCGCTCCTCTCCAGCCCCGTCGCTATTTCCTTCAGCTGTTCCACCGAGAACTCGCCCATGCTCCCGAAACACAGGAACACGACGCTCCCTCTCGGCTGCGAGTCCAGCCACGTCAGAGACTCTGGTGATCTACCGTCGTGGCCTCCCATGCTAGAGATCAGCGGCCCGATGCAGTAAAGCGGCGGAGTGGGCCCGCCGGGCACACACTCGCCGTCCCTGATGGCTCCTATTGCTCTTCGCTCGAGCTTCTCGAAGGTGTTAACTATGATTCCAGCCGAGGCCTGCATCTTCAGGGACGAATCCAAGAAGCCCTTGTAGGCATCGTCATAGCGATCCTGCAACGGCTTCAAAACATCGGAGGGCTGTATCGGCGGTGTGCCGGGGACATCTATGGGGGCGTCAAAGTCTTTAACGCTTATGGCGAAGTTGTCGTGAAGAGTTGGGAGGTAAAGGAAGAAGTTAAGGAAACAGGCGCCCGAAGTGAAGAAATAGTAGCGGGGGATGTTGAGCTCACGCGCGACGGTATCGGCGGTGGCGCAGAAGAAGTCGATGACGAGGCCGTGAACGACGTGGTCTGTGGAGATAGAGGTGAGGGTGCGGTGGACGTTGGGGTTGTTGAGGCGGAGGAGCTCGAAGGCGAGGATCTCGTGGTTGGGGGAGGTGGTGGAGAAGTCCGGGGGGAGGGTGGTGGCAGGGAAGAAGTGGAAGGCGATGGAAGGGACAGCGGCGGAGACGGAGGCGATGTAGGCGGTGGTGGGGCCGGCGTCATTACCTTGGTTGGTGATGAGGATGTGGATGGAGAGGGAAGGGCGGTGGGTGAGGAGGAGCTTGCCGAGCTCCACCGTGGAGATTATGTGGCCGATGGCCGGCGCTGGATACAGCACGATCGCTTCCTTCATTGCTTGGGCTTGTTGATGTTCTTTTCACACGACGTTGAAGCTCTCTGAGGCCGACGGTTGTGGGGAGATTGGTCTGTTCTATACTCCTGACATCGAGGGGGAATCATACAGTATGGTCCATCATGGAGATTAGGTGGCCGATGGCCGGCGCTAGGTACAGCACGATCGCTTCCTTCATTGCTTGGGCTTGTTGATGTTCTTTTCTAGTATGGTCCATCGAGGGGGAATCATACAGTATGGTCCCTCGTAATTCTAAATCTCCAATACTGTCAGATGCATGACGAAATGGCTGACACAATTTATTTTTGTGAGGTCAAAGTATGGTATGGGCCCAATATTGTTCGGATCTAGAACGTGGAAAATGGCGGCCCAAGGAAATATGACTGTTGAAAGCCAGTTTGATATATGTATCAGGTTCAATGAATATTTTGGTCTATAGATCATGTGGAGTAGGCTCATTCCAAACACTGGCGACGTGGTCCTATCGTAAGACCCATATATATTTAATTGTTAAAATGATATAGAGAAATGATAGCAACAGTATTTAATAGTCTATTCTGAACCATAAAAAAATTAATGAGAAATAATTATAAATTATTATGAGGTGCACATTTTTAAGAACTTATAGTTCAAAATATGCCGTTACTCTAACAATAACCCAAAAACTATTATGCTTATAAAACTCAATAATATATGATCCTCGTGATTTATAGACTATATATGGAATAGCTTCTCGTTAGTTTAGGCTAGCATTTCATTCGAATCCTTCGTAAATTTGGTCATTTCGTCATCATATTTTGAGTGCTATGTTAACGATATTAAGATCTTTTACCTTTTCTTATTTTAAATGATTTGATAAAATTGTAATGATTGTTTAAACTAGCGAGACTCCTCACGATTTTAGAAAGGACATTTTAAAAGCATTAATTGTATTGTGTCAACCAATCTCAATTCTTTAGATGGATGGTGGGGTTGATTCTTGATTGAGTGAGGGTGACAAAGAATAGCTGAGCTCATACAACTTCTTTTTGAAAAAGAGAAAGGAAAAGAATCGATGTTTTTGCAATTCCAACACGACAATGCGGTAGATCTCTAATCGTGACCATAATTGTAAAAGCTTGCCCGAGGGACACAGCTTCACCGACCAGGCGAAAGTAGCAGTAGGACATCATTAGAGGAAAGACAAGAGTGATGCATAATCTTTCTTCCCTTGGGGCACTCAGCTTCCCATGGAGAGCGGGAGAGATGTAAATTGTTGGAAGTGGAATTGCCGTTTCTAACTTAGAACCTGGCTACCGAAAAATACTACGTAATGGACTTATTTGACAGCTCAATTCATACTGGGCCAAGCGTGGAAAATCAAGTATTTTCTTTCGATTTATCGATTATACGGACAGTGTAAATTATGTGCATGTGGATTACGTAAACATTGCACCTACTCTCACCCAAAGGTTGAAATTTCAAATAGTGATTTTAGACATTTGAAAATGCATCGAGTCAATTTAAGAGGAGAAGAACATGCAAAAGTGCATCCAAACACTGTGTACTTCTTTTCCTTTTCCTTTGTTCCCCTTCTATTTTGGTTAAACTAGTTGTGCTCCAATTTGAGTATTCCTTTAGATTTCATAGTGTTCGATGCGTGGTCTTTGAATCAAATTGCATCTCTTTAGAATCATTTATATTGACCGATGCACGCAGTAGGTAGAAAAAGAAAATGATAGAGGATTGTTCATGAAGAGTGTGGTAAAAAAATCAATCATAGTGCTACCAAATACAAGTTTATATATACGTCAATAATGATGACGAGGATGATGATTATGCGATGGAATGTGTAATTTGTGATGCAATTCCTATATATATCAATAATGGCACCTCAAATTCTAAGGATGCTTTTGAATTACTTTTTCACCATTCTAGTAGTTAATCAGGGAAAATTGTCAAAAAGTTCTAAATTTATTACACTTTTGTCAATTCAGTTTTAAACATTTTTACTTTTCAATTTTGCCAATTTAGTTTTAAACATTTTTACCTCTTGCCAATTGAGTGCATACGGCTAATTTTGACTGGAAATTACTAACATGACTAGTCGGTGCTAATGTGGCACTTTTTAATAATACTTTAATAATATTTAAATTTTAAAATTTTTTCCTTTTTTTTTTTTTTTTTTTTTACTTTTCTCCTTTTTTTTTTTTTTTTTGGGTTTGGCATTAAGGCGTGCAAGGTTATTGGCCGATTGCAGCCACAGTTAAGGGCCGACGGCCCTCACCAACCATAGGCGTGGGTTGGCTAACCCTCGTCGGCACTGGGCGAGGGCTGTCACCACCCTCACTAGATTTTGGTAAGGATAGCAACCTTGCTTGGGGCCCTCACCTAGGGCTGGCGAGGGTCCGGTAGACAAAGTCAAAGCATTTGACCTTTGCCCCATGGTCGGCCCTAAAGCCAAACCCAAAAAAGAAAATTAAATTAAATTAAAAAAATTATTAAAAAGCACCATTTCGCTTGCCACTACTATGGGAATTGCTTTTGCTGTCAGCCCATCATATTGACAATTTCCGGTCAAAATTGGCTATACGGACTCAATTGATAAGAAGTAAAAATATTTAAGACCGAATTGGTAAAAGTGCAATAACTTTTTAGACAATTTTCCATAGTTAGTCACCATGGACCAAAATCATTTCTAGTTAAGAAGCCGAATATCATCATTTTAGATTCTGTAAATTTTCATTATCATGCAAAAAAATTTGCTTACTAAAAATAGCTATTCTTATTTAAGTTTTGAGGTTAAATATCCTCATTTAAGATTCTGCCAAGTTTCACAATCAAGAAAGTACTTTTTCTCATCCAAAGCAATCGTGGATTTTTCAGTGACCTCGCTCGAAAAACAATCTTGGCTTGCCCACTGGAGCGATGGATGTACATGTAAGTGATTTTAAGACTTGCATGCACACACGGTTCGACAACAGCAATGATAATGCTGGAATTATTTATTATTTTGGACAAGTCCTATCGCTTGCGCGACAAAAGCCTGGTGTATCTATATAAGAGATTGCAAGGGGAAGCTTTAATCTATTTTATTTAAAGATAAGCTCTATTCATCCAAAATTTTAACACCTTGAACTCGAGTTTACATAGCAATGTGATCTAGGATGCTAAGGATTCAATTAAGCTTGTGGGTTAGTTGATTTCACTATTGCTAGAAAGCTTGAATTCGCCCTGTTGGTTCTACAACCCATAAAGATTGAATAGAGTTCTTGACTAGCACAACTTAAATAAGGTGTATGATGTATAATGTTCACCACTTAAATGTTTCATCCTGTCTCAAAAATTAAAAGACCCAAAAGGAGTACAATCGAGCCAAATTACTAAGAAACTAATAATTCATGGTGAATTATTTGTATATCAAAAGCTATATGTCATATATAAATATATAAATATAAAAATACATTATGATTCAATATTGACTTTTCAGGAAAAGAATAGCCAATTACCCCATCCAGAGCTCCGAACCCAGTTCAGACGGCCATTTCTAAAGGCGCAGTGGACCTAATGGCCCAAAAACAGCGTTTCGAGAAAATATTGGGTAGTCCCAGAGTGCCAAATCAGTGTGCGCCCTAACCAATCGGGAAGTGACGCGTGGCTCCACGTGTGCCTGTATGGCCCCACTAGTTTTTCCACATAAAATTTATTATGTTCCTTTTTTAATTTAAAAATTTACGGCCATTAATAGGCTGCCGCTGATTTTTTCTCTCTCCTCTAATTTGAAGTAGGCCTGCATGCATTAAATGAATATGCACACTATAGCTTCCCTTCCCTCCTTCTTTCCTTTTCATTTCAAAATTTTTGGTAAGAATTTGCTCTCTATGTTGCGGTGCTTCTCCGGCCTCTGCCCCAAAGCTCGTTGCTTCTTGGCTTGCGTCGTTGTGTTCCTTCTTTGCCTTGCTTTGGTGTGGTTTCCCCGCACAAGACGGCGATGAATGTTCTTGATGTAAGTTGTGGACTCTACGTTGCGGTGCTTCTTCGGCCTCTGCCCCAAAGCTTGTTGCTTCTAGGCTTGTGTAAGATGTTGAGCAGAGCCTCGACACTTGTTAACAATGTAGAATAACTAAAGGGGAGGAGAGATGAGGCTGAAACTTCCTCTTTTTTCAGAACAACGAAGTCTTTTTACAAAAACAAATACATAATGTAAAACATGACTAAAATTGGACCCATAACTACCCATGTTTTGCATAAAGCATTTACTCCACTAACACCTAAAAACTAGGACAACTAACACACAAACTAGCTAAATGTGACTCCACTAACTCCTAAAGATTAGAATAACTGAAAAACCAAATTAGCAAAAACATGCAGAAAAAATAATTATTACTTCAACAATCCCTCCCTTAAACTAATGTTTACTAACATTCAGTTTAAAGTCTTGACTATTTTCAACGTGCAAACACCCAGTAACCTTCTAAGCTTCACAAATGACTCAATCTTGAGGGCCTTGGTGAATATATCAGAAACTTGATCTTCACTCCTGCAGTAGATTAGATCAATTGTTCTGTCATTGTTAAGATCTTTCAAGCAATAAAACTTCACATCAATGTGCTTGCTTCTTCCATGTAGCACAGGATTCTTGGAGATTTTGATTGCTGAGTTGTTGTCACAAAAAATTTTAGTAACTCCTGGTTGCTTGAATTGCAACTCCTCAAAAATTCTCCTTAACCAAATAGCTTGGCAAGCACTTGCTATTGCAGCAACAAATTCAACTTCTGTACTTGACAATGTGGCAATCTATGTAGCACGGACACTCTTCGGAAGCCTTTGTGTTGTGTCCGACACGTTTCGACACATCCCGGCACGCTCCAACACGTGGTCAACGAGTGTCGAAAAATCCGACACATGGTCAACTCTCTTCGACATGCGAGTCCAGAATTCCGACACGCACGGGGTCAATTTTAAAAATTTCTAATACTTGAGAGGTCAAAATATAAATATACACAAAAGAAGTAATAAAAGAAGTAATAAAATTACTATAAATATACACGCACGGGATCAATTTTTTTTTTTTTTTTTCAGTTTTGGTTTTTTAGAATCGTTTTATTTTTTAAAAGTCTTTTACTATGAAAGAAGTAATAAAAAATGCTATATATGATAAATAAATAAATTTAAAAATATCATTTCAGCATTTTTCTTTAAACAATGTTTTTTTTCCTCTAAGTTTTGTGTATTATTGTAACAAATTAAAATAATTAATGATATTATTTAATATTTTTCGTGTAAATTAATTCTAGGCTATTATTATTATTATTATTATTATTATTATTATTATTATTATTATTATTTATGTATTTATATATAAAAATATATTTAATATATAATGTGTCGAAATGTGTTGAAATTCTCTATTTTTAAGAAATGACGTGTCGGCGTGTCGTGTCGTGTCGTGTCGAGTGTCACGTGTCCATGTCAGTGCTACATAGGTGGCAATTGATTGTTTCTTGGATGACCACGAAATAGCACTTGTCCCAAACATAAAAGCATAACCTGAAGTGCTCCTCCTATCATCTTGATCTTCTGCATAGTCACAATTAGTAAATCCCACCAAATTAGACTTTTCACCATTCTTGTAAAATAACCCAAAGTCTCTAGTTTCTTGCAAGTAACGAATGATTCTCTTGGCAGCTAACAAATGCAGTTTTGTAAGATTCTCCATATATCTACTTGTTGACACCTAAATTTTGGAGACTTGTTTATTCATTTATCGCATTAAAAATTATGGATTAATTTTAACCCCTAAAAAATATTAGTTAATTAATTAATTACATAGCATATATATTTAGGTGCATGTGCATTTTCTTGCATTTATTGGACCGGTGGCGGATGGAATTAGTGGTTCTGAGCTTTAAATTGATAGGTTGGACTAAGCCAACGAAGCGAGCAAATTGGCTTAGGCCCTTTTTTTAAAATCTCGTGAAAAATAGGAATTTGAAATTTTTCCAGGATATGATGAATTTTTTGGATAGGGCAGATGTGAAAAGCAAATATTGCGTTTTGAAAAAGAATCTTTGTGGATATAAATTTGGAAAAAATTAAAATCCTAATCGTCGTCCTATAAATAAGTTGTTTGCATAGGGTTTCGGGAGGTCACACAAATTGAAAACACAGCCACATTGAAGGGGGGCCTTTCTCGAGTTTTAGGTTAAAAAAAATTCTAGCACGAGAAAGAGAAGAAAAGCTTTGGGTTTTCTTCATTCGTTCCTTGGAAAAAAAAGTTTCTTGGCGAAAGTGGAGAAAAGTCAAAAGCAAAAGCTGAGAGAGTATGCGACAAAGAGCAAAGGGAGAAGTGATGTAAGAGCAAAGAGAGAAAGGAAAAAAAGAGGAAAAAACAACACAATCATCGTTCATCTTCTACCTCTGTCCACGTTGACCTTCGAGCAGCACTAGCACTGCCGTCGGAGCCACAGCCGTGACCCATCTCCTCACAACGACCCAAAGTTCCACCAGAGCCCACATCGTTGGTCTACTGCCCCGTCGGACGCCGTGCCGATCCCTGTCACCGTGACCCTCCTCCGCCCGATGCTCAGCAAATCTGCTATGATGCCCAGCAGATCCCCCTTCGACTCTGTTCCACTAGCCTGGTGAAGTTGCCTCTGTGTCGATCCGCAACAACCCCGACACTGCTCGTGGTCCGTTCGTCGCCGGTTCACCTGCCACCGTCCTTGACGCAAGCTTCGCGCCCCCTGCAGCGCCCGAGTTCCCCTGCAACAGCCGAGGCCCGAGCCCTCGCTCCGACCCGCGATGCCGCTTCTGCTCTTGCTCCGCCCCGTCTGCCTAGAAGTCGCGACTCCACTGTCCTCCTTTGCTGCTGTCTCTGCCTTTGCTCCGACGTCGTTGCTGCCGACCTGACGCCAGCAACCGCGACGCCTGACGCCGTTGCCCCGAAGACCAGTGACCGACGTCCCTACTTAGAGTCCGGCGTCCGCTCCGCCTCTGCTCCGACGTCGTTGCTACCCTTGTGACGCCCCCTTGCCAGTGCCCTGCTCTGCCGGAGTCCTTTGTCGGCGTCTATCCTTGCTGCGTGCGCTGAACGAGCTGCTCGTTGTTCCGGAGCTTCGAACGATGTCCGAGATTTCTTTTTTAGGAAAAAACAGAAAAAAAAAATCAAATTAGGTATATTTGCTTTATTTTATTAGGCAAGTTTATCTTATTTTTTTATTTTATTTCTTGTTTACTTATTTGATTTTTTTTTTTGCTGGAGGAACCGCTTTGGTCGACAGTCGCCACGTAAACCCCCAGGTATTGCTAGCGGGGAAACCACCATCCCGACGCCACGCATCAATCACCTAATAGCCCGCCAACCTCCTTGTCACTTGCGTCACAAGGGCTTCGAACTCCTGACCTTCTCTTAAAGGACTGAAGCCTACCCAACGGAGCCACTACGGCCGGTGGTACTTATTTGAAATATTTCTCCATGCATAATTGGAAATTCTGACATACCAGCTGATTCGCAACCGCGTCTGGGTTCTTTATTTCATCTATAAGGCTTTAAATGAAATAATTAATCAAGCGAAAATAAAATTGATATTTTGATATTTATGTCTTGTCTTATTGCAGTTAGATACATCAAACCGCCCACAATTTGTTTATAAAGTGTGCAATCAACTTTCCTCCATTCATGATCTTTGTACAGCTTTAAGCCAAACTCAATTGGAGTGTTTACATGATTACAATCCTTCATTTGAAATATGTCCAAAATTTCTCCCACATATTTCTTTTAAGAAATAAAGATCCCATCATCCGATTGTACCACTTCTATGTCAAGGAAATAATGCATCATACCAAGATCAGACATTTCAAACTCATCCATCACATCACAATTTCAAGTAAAATAATATCGTCAACATACAAGCAGACAATGAGCATTTTCCCTTTATCTCCAATCTTGTGAAAAAACGTATGCTTATAAGGACATTTTGAAAACCCAGCTTTAAGAGAATAAGTTTCAATACGACTATATCAAGCTCGAGGGGCTTGTTTTAGCTTATAAAGAGCTTTCTTCAATCTATAAACTTTATGCTCATTTCCAATCTTGACATAACAATGGGGTTACTTGACAAATACATGTTCCTCCAAGTACCCATACAAGAATGCCGATTTGACATATAGCTGGAAAATATGCCAAGAATTATGTGCCGCCAATGCAACCACCAATCTAATCGTGTCATGTCTCGCAACTAGAGAAAAAACTTATGTATAGTCAAATCCCATATTGC
This sequence comes from Eucalyptus paniculata subsp. matutina, assembly GCA_017140255.1. NCBI lineage: Eukaryota > Viridiplantae > Streptophyta > Magnoliopsida > Myrtales > Myrtaceae > Eucalyptus > Eucalyptus paniculata. The sequence continues at coordinate 49,278,424 of CM029435.1, forward strand.
TGCTTGTATCCCTTGGCTACCAAATGTGCCTTATATTTGTCAACTCATCATTTTCTTTTAGTTTTGTTTTGAAGACCCACTTTATACCAATAGTTTTTTGTCCATTCGGAAGATCGAATAGCTCCCAAGTATCATTTTTTTCAATAGCATTAATTTCATTATCCATCGCTTTTTGTCATTTTTTTTCTTTGACAGCACTCTCAAAAGTTGTAGGGTCATAGTTTGAAAATAAGGCAAAGTGGGTAATTGAATCTCCAATTCCAGTTACCTCATAATCTTCAATTCAAGCAGGCCTTCTTCGAACGCAGCAAAGAGATTGAGCTTCTTCTTCATTTACTTCAACAACTGTTGGTGAAATTCCAGCAGCTGTAGAAGTCATATTTGATGAATTTTTTGGCATACAAGGTGTTGAAATTTGCTCATGTTTAGCATCATTGTCATAAAGGATTTGGGTAGGCTGCTACCTATTCCAATCCCAAGTGTTCTCTTCATTAAAAACAACATCCTTGCTAGTTACAATTTTCTTTGTTAGTGGATTGAATAATTTATATGCTTTGGATGCTTCACTTACACCAAGAAAGACACATTTTTCAGCCTTGTTATCAAGTTTCTTCCTTTTCTCATCCGAGACATGGGCATATGTGATGCATCCAAAGATTCTCTAGTGATCTACAACCGGTCTTCTCCCACTCCAAGCTTCTTCTAGTGTCATATTTTGAACAACAAAAGTTGAACTTCTGTTCAAAACATGAATACTCCAATTTACTACTTCTAGTCAGAAAGTTTTTGGAACTATTTCTTTTACCAATAAGCTTCTCACCATGTTGAGAATGTTTCTATTTTTCCTCTCAGATACACCATTCTATCGTGGTGTATATGCGGCTGTAAACTCTCTTCGAATGCTATGATCTACACAAAAAGTTTCAAATTCTTTTAAGCAATATTCAGCACCACGATTTGTTTGAATGGTGTTAATGGTTTTTCCTGCTTCATTTTCCACACGAGCTTTGAAGCTTTTAAATGTGGAGAAATGTTCTAATTTTTCTTGTAAAAAATAAACCAAGGCTTTTATGAAAAAATCATCATGAAGGTAATTAAATATCTTTTACTTCCATTAGAAGATGGGTTTATAGGACCACAAATGTCTGAATGCACCAGCTGCAAAACATCCTTTGCTCTCCATGACTTCTCTTTTAAAAATTGAGAACGATGTTGTTTGCTAACAACACATTCTTTGCAGACTTGGGAAGGAGTAGTAATTTAAGGAAGACTTGTCACCATGTTTTTCTGTTGGAGGGTCTTCAATCCACCAAAACTCAAGTGACCATAGCGAAAATGCCACATCCATGCTCAAGTGACCATAGCGAAAATGCCACATCCATGAGGGATCTTTCTTTTCAGCCATAAAAAAAGATTGAATATTTTCAATCTTTAATAGAAACAATCTATTTGAACTCATAGGAACAACTGTAATAGCACCTCTAATGGAATTATAAATTTCACAAGCACCCCTCTATAATAGCACTCAACAGGTTACTTTTTAAGTCAAGAACATACAACACATTAGAGATTATTTCCACAAAACCATTCTTGGTTTTTATCTTAATATCACATTTTCCCATCACTTTCACAGTAGAATGATCCTCAAAACTTGGAATGAAAATCTTCATTTAGATAAGTAAAAGAAGACTTACTTCCACTCATGTGGTTACTGCAACCTGTATCCACATACCAAGTATATGACTCGGGCTTCTTTTCATCTTGAGCAGCCATCTACAACGTTTCTGCTTCCTTTTCTTCAACAAAATTTAAACTCTCTACATTTTCTTTATTATTAGGTAGCCTAGTATAACATTCAGATGTATAATGACCAAATTTATGACATCTAAAACATTCTATCTTGGATTTGTTAGGTTCCCCGTCCTTTGCCTTTGCCTTGAAATTGTTCATTATTGGCTTTGAAATTCCTGCTAACATCTCTTTTTCCTCGATCTCCCATTCCTTTATCTCTATCTCTACCCCTTTCTCTGAAATTGTTGGAATGAGTATTGGTAGAAGCCTTCAACACTTGCTCATCTACTGTTAAACTTCTGCTCATTTTCTGTTCATGGACCAATAAGGAGCTTTGTAATTCATCAAGAGAGAGTGCATCTATGTATTTCGACTCTTTAATTGAGCATATAACATAATTAAACTTTGGTATCAGGGAACGCAAAATCTTCTCCACAATGGTGACATTGTCTATCTTCTCACCATGGAATCGCATCTTATTGCTGATCTCTATTGTTTTGGCACAATAGCTAGTGATGGATTTTCCATCTTTTATCGCTAGTGTCTCAAAATCTCTTCTCAAGGCTTGAAGCTGTGCACGCTTCACTCTAACAAAGCCTTGATATTTCTTCTTCATAGAATCCCAAATATCATTGGAAGTTTATTTGCAAAAAATAGTCTCCAAAATGAGACGATCAATAGCAAAGAGATAATTTTTTGCCTTCAGGTCCTTCAACTTTCTAGCTTCCAATTTTTCTTTTTGGGGATATGTCAAAACAATGCATGCTGGTGGCTCTTGAATTTCATATTCGACAACCGACCAATACTCCTTTGACCGTAAAAAATTCTCCATCAGCATGCTCCAATGGTCATATTGACCATCAAAGCGTGGAATTGCTAGTTGATTAAAATTGTCAGTGGCCATTGGAAATATTATTGCTACAATTATCTCACGAAAGTATCTCACACCTCTAAACCTTCTTTATCTTTTTTAAAAACTCTCTCACTCTTCTCAAGGCTTTAATACCACTGTAGAATAACTAAAGAGGAGGAGAGATGAGGCTAAAACTTCCTCTTTTTTTCAGAACAACGGAGTCTTTTTACAAAGTCAAATACATAATGTAAAACACCACTAAGATAGGATCCATAACTACCAATGTTCTGCATAAAGCATTTATTCCACTAACACCTAAAAACTAGGACAACTAACACACAAATTAGCTAAACGTGACTCCACTAACTCCTAAAGATTAGAATAATTGAAAAACCAAATCAGCAAAAACGTGCATAAAAAACAATTATTATTTCAACAGGCAACTCATTGGATTTCCCAAATTCCACCAACAAAGCCCGAAGTTGCAGTTACATGGGCGCGAGAGCGATCATGAACGACAAGGTAGAGAACGAGATAGGCGAGACAAAGATCGTGGGTAGAGAAGGAGCCAATCAAGAAGTCGAAGTAGGAGCAGGGACTGCAAGGACGGTGATGGTGGGGAACGCCGTAAGAGACATGCACATGGCAACACAAGTCTGAAAAGGCTCGGGCATGAAGATGGCCAAGAAGAGCCAAAGAAGAAGAAAGAGAAGAAGGAAAAGTAGGATGATGGGACAGACCATCCCGACCCAAAGATTGCAGAAGAAAAAAGGTTGCGAGGTTCTCTGGGATTGAAACCGTTGAAGCTCTAGGTATGACGATTGCAAAGACATGTTGATTGAGTGATTACCGATGATGATGCTTAGCCTGATGAAATGTTCAAATTGCTTGTATGCTGTCTTTACTGTATAGATTGAGCGGTGAGCAATCAAATGTGGTTGTCTTTGAACTTTATTTACATTTGACCTTATGCCCATTGTTTTTACTCTTTGGCACCATAAACTTAAGTCTCCAGAACATTTTGTAGGCTTTTAGTTGGCGTCTAGAGATGGATGATCAAATATATTACCGTCTTATCCTCTTTAATTGCATGGTTGCGAGCTATAGATGTGAGTCACATGGCTTGGGTTCCTTGGATCATTTGAGAACTGATGTAATCAGTCTAGTGTACTTGTGTCCACAAACTGTTCAAGTTTAGGATCTTACAAGACTGCTGTTCGTGTCCCTTATTGAAAACTTGAAACACGAGATCGGTGCCATCAATGTGTCGTAACAATTTAAAAAGGGATAAGTGCACTAGGAATCCTAAAATTTGTCATGAAAGTGCATTTGAGTCCTAAAACTTGCAAAAAGTACATTTAAGTCCTAAAACTTGTCAAAATGTTTCAAACGAGTCCTAAAATCGACGCCATCTAATTTCTTAATGAAAAAAGCTGACGTAGCCCCCGCGTGGCTTTTTTTTTAATCGTTTTTCTCTCCTCCATTGCGAATTGATTAAAAAAAAATGCCACACACTCAAAACGACGTTGTGTTCTCCTTTCTTTTTCACCTTTGTCTTCTTCACCATCGTCTTCCCTCTCCCCCCTCCATCTCTACGTTTGCTTTCGCTATTCTGAGCGAACCCTAAGCCCCAAATCAAATTCGTCCAAACCCTAAGCCCCAAATTGAATTCGTCCGAACTGCAGTTCTCTTGCGATTTGGGTCCTCATCGACCTCAAGTTCGACGCTCATCATGAGTTCGTGTTCTTTCCTTTGACAACTGCGAGTTCGTGCGAAGATCTCTCTTGTGGGAGTCTCGACATCTTGGCAACGAAGCGATTGGCGTCGAGGATGATGATAGGGTCAGCAATGGCGATGGCAACTCCTCCTCACGCAGGTATCGTTCTCTGTATTATAACATTTTGTTGTTTTTCATTCTAATATATTTCTATTAGGTTCCTATAATACGAAGCCCAGAAGAATGATGGCGCCAACATCTAAATCAAGTGGCGTAACTCTTAATGAGGTCAACTCGGAGCCAACATGTTATTGTGGTCTTCAATGGCCAATTTTTATGGCAAAGACAAGGAAAAATGCAGGAAGAAGGTTCTATGGATGTGCTAAGTTTAATAGTCCAAGTTGCTGCGATTTCTTCATGTGGGTAGATCCAAAGATACCAGATCATGTGAGGGACATGATAATTGACCTACTTGAAAGAAATCAAGCATTGTGTGAATCAAGCCAATCGAGGCGTGACGAAGTCGATGTGAGCTCATTGTTAGCTGAAATGAAGACTCAAAAGGCGAAAAATAGACGTTTAAAGGAGGAGCTCGCACGAGTAAAGAAAGGGAAGATGCTATATCAATCGACATTAATTGTATGCATGTGTTATATTGCATTATTGGCTATGTGTAATGTGAAAGTTGGTGGGAATTTTCTAAGTCTTCCATAGTACCTTATTTCTAAGTTTGTAAGTTTGAACACTAGTTGTGGATAATTGAGATGGGAATAAAATCTGATGTGAGTTTGTAGCTTGCAAGACTGGTTGCTTGCCATGCGAGAAATTACTTTCGCATTGAAAAATGTTGCTTGATTTGTGTGCTTGTCAATAGCACCATATGAGCTATTGCCACCAGAATAATTTTGGAACCTATTAACAATCCTATTAACAATAAATGGGAAATAAGATGACAAAAGTATTGGAAGAATGAAAATTCTTCATGGACAATTTCAGTAATCACCTATTAACAATCTTGAAAAGCAACCACTTTCGTGCATTATTCGAACCAAAACCAAGCCTCCCACATAACTCGTTGAAACACGATTCATTGACAAAGCAACATGCTTACATTTTCAGTTTTCAGTGCACAAAAGGTTCTTTTCAACAAAATATGCACTTTCAGTGCACAAAAGGTTCTATGTACAAATGCTACATGACTCATACATAAAACCAGTTAATGATTGACATAAATTCACCTAACAACACTAATTTCAGCAAACATATCAATCCACTATGATGGTCTCCAGTGGTCCAGTAAGTTCAACCTTCACTTGATTCATAATTCTGGCGCTTTTCCTTACATATGGTCTCGTAGTGATAGGCTTTGGAGGAGTTGTTGTAGCTTGAGATGACTGAGCCTACAATAGTGGCTTCGGCTTCATCGCAATGTGTCTTTGAGGAGCTGCCTGGGGTTGTGATGGTGCCTTTCCCTTTAAACCAAGATGCTTTTGAGCTATTGTAGCCTAAGATGACTGAGCCTGGGAACTGGCCTCAGGTTGCGATAGTGGCTTTGGCTTCATCGCAACATGCTTTGGAGGAGCTAATGTTGCACGGGATGATTGAAGTTGGGAACTTGCCTTGGGTTGTGATTGTGCCTTTCGCTTTAAACCAAGATGCTTTTGAGCTCTTGTAGCTTGAGATGACTGAGCTTGGGAACTAGCCTCAGGTTGCGATAGTGCCTTTGGCTTCATTGCAATGTGTTTTGGAGGAGCTACTGTTGCATGAGATAATTGAGGTTGGGAACTGGCCTTGGGTTATAATGGTGGCTTCGGCTTCACCGCAATTTGTTTTCAAGGAGCTGCTGATACATGATATGACTGAGATTGTGCACTGACTTGGGAATGCACCTTTACTGTTGATGTAGCTCTTGAAACTACCCCTTTATCCGGTAGGTTAAAGATTCTTGCACCAATTGTATTAGGCTACATAAGAATGAGCATGTTTTTAACTTAAGAAGATAAGCAATTGCTATTAGAAAATTTTAAAAATATTACTCACCTTAATAATATGAAGGTTTGTTATAGGATTTGCGTCAACACCCAACCCTACCATTTTCATCCTCTTGGCCTGTGATTCTCTTTGTATCATATTATTTTCAATGGCAGGTCTTTTAATCTGAAATAATAAAAAATTCATTGTACATGAGAATGTAGTCACAATACATGTATGCTTGGGAATTGAGGTATTACTCACTGGAAGTTTTTCAAGTCTATGCTTAGCTATTATATTGGCCGGTGCACAATAAATACCTTCCCCTTGATCAGAACGAACTTCACCAACAGCATTGGCCGCACCAGTACATCCTCTAACATTAGCACTAGCCTGAGCAGAAGCAGTGGCAGTACATTGTCTTACATTTGCATGAGCACTATACCCTCTTACATATGCACTAGCCTGAGCAGAAGCATTAACATGCTCACTATTGTCTCATATTAAATTGGCACTTGCAGAAGCATTGGCATGGCTTTCGAATCCTCCTCCAGTTACGCTTGTCGTTGCTTTAACTTTAGCCTGAATATATATTTATAATTACTAAATTGGAACCTTGACATATAAAAATTACAATAATTGTTAGATGACAACTTACTTGTCTTTTTCCGAGCCTTGGTCCAGTGGAATTAGCTTGAGATTGAGCATGAGCTTCAGCTGTACTTGCACTGGCACGAGCATTGGATGTACATACATTGGCTTGAGCATTGGCCTGAGAAGCACATATTAAGCATTGATTAACAACATGTTAAAGTGACATGCCCAGCATTAAGATGATCAATTAGTTGAGGAAATACATTTTTTAAAGAACATCCCTTGCAGTTATGTCCAACCACATTGCAAGCAGAACAAGTCATTTGGTTACCCTCTTTAGTCATTCTATCACCTCTTACAAACTCAATCGGTTGCTTTCTTCTACTCCTTCTTAGCCTACTAGGCATGTTCTTCATTGGTGGGGGTTGATGAGCTTATTTATTAGTTTTATTTCAAAATTTCTGTCATCTCATTGTAGATATCATGAATTGATAAGCACTTAGATACTTTGCCTTGTTGAAGCACTCAGCTAGATAGTCAGTCGGGTCATTTCTCTTATGGTGTATTGCACAAATGGCATGGCAACATGGAATTCTACGAAGTTCCCAAGCTCTACAAGAACAAGTTTTTAAATTCAAATCAACAACATATTTGTCACCACCTTCCGTAATCTCATATCCTTCATCTCCATTTCATATCAAATGGCAATACCTACTAGCAGTTGTATTCTCATGTAACTTATGCAGAATCCTTGGACCATAATTTTTAGTCCACCTAGCACATCCATCCCTCTGAGTATGCATTCTATTCATAACTATGATTCTAATATCCTTCAGCATACTCACAATGGCCTTGCACCTAGCTTCCACACACCTGCCATTAAAAGCCTCACTAAGATTATTATTAACGACATCACATTTAATGTTGGTGTCAAAGAAGGCGTTGCACCAATGTTTTGGCTCAATACGGAATAAATCATCATGACCTTCCTGAGTCATTTCCTTCAACCTCTATCTATGCATCTCGAAATTTGACATATTATTACTCTCGACACATCTCATCAACTATTTTCCTTTATATTTTTTACCTCAGTTGGAATATATGTGCCTTGCACACATCCTATGCTCTGCATTTGGCAAAAGTTCAGCTACAGATTGGACGAGACCCTGACAATTACCCAAAAAAAGAAAATATATATGAAAACAAAAAGAAAAGCATTGTAATGTCACAATCAATTTACAAATGAAAACAAAAAGAAAAGCAGATCTTTTGTTGGTCACTTATCAAAGCTCATTCGTCACCATTACACATATCGAGGTCTAACTTCAACAATTCAATAAACCAAGTCCATATGTCCTTATTCTCGATTCTTACCACTACCCATGCCATTGGATACATTTAATTGTTGTCATCCCTTCCTACGGCACATAACAACTCGCATTTGATCAAACCCTTCAAAAAAACATCAATCTAATCCAATGATCTTCCTACATCCAGCCAAAAAAACCTTTCTTGCAAGCATCAAAGTAAATGTAAGCCCTATCAAATAATGGTAGAGAATTTGGCAATGGCCTTTCAACTTTCAATTTAAAATTGCTTGAAAGGCTTGCAGTGTAAAGCTATCCAAAGTAGTTGTACATCTGTGCATATTCCTTCTTGTAATTGCCTTGTAATTCCTTCAATACTTTCAGCTTTGTTCTCCTACACTGACTGAAAGCGACATTTACTCCCAGTTGTTCTCTGACTAATTTTTTTAACTCTGGTGCTTTGATTTTAGGCATTACAGCAATCAGAATCATGAAGTGCTTAGCTAAATAATTACTAGACACTCTCTTATTCTTGAAAGTGGTACGTATATATGCTGATTTATATACTTTCTCAAATGAAATGACCCAGTTTTGCTATCAATAGCACCATAAATCATCTACTTACAATTTTCCTGGGCACACCTATCTCTTACAAAGCTTTTTGTGCTCTTAGTGTATTTGATTGCTCTTTGTTCAGCCACAAAATACTTCAAAATTGCATTTTTGAACTTAGTTGCATCCTCAAATGTCATGTCAACAATAAATACTGGATTTGTACCACTTTGATCATATGATGGGAACCTACTTCTCCTCCTTGAGATAACATCAACCTCTTCGTTACCCTTATCATTTAAAATTGATTGAAGACTGTCTTCCTCATCTGAATTAGCATACTCTGTTTTGTACCCAGAATCATCTAATGATTGAGCCTCATCCACAATCAGTGGTTGGGAAGTACCAGTTGCCTCACTATAATTGCCAATTTTGAGCCTATGTCTTGCTGAAAATTCCTTTAATTTTTTCCTTGCATCAACCAGTTCAAAATCATCATTATCACTCGACTATTCCACATCCACCAAATTATGTGCATCATCATCCTCTTCCTCATCTAGATCCCTATTGGCATCGTCATTATCAATATTCTCAATCACATTAGACATACTTCCAGTTTCCATCTCAACACCCCAATCTCAGCTCCTTTCTTTTTTTCATCAACATGCTCAACATATAGCTTAATATTTTCAGAGCATAGATGATGATAAAATTGATCCATCACATCAGAGTTATTCCATAAATACCTAAGAGTTATGCTGTTTACAAGAGTCGTACTTCCAGGAACTCTGTAAAAGAGTTTCTCTATTTTGCACACACCCAAAGCCTCAATAGCTTCAATTATACTAGATAGTGAACTCTTACTTAAACTTATTTCAGCAACATCAGCTCTTCCACCTATGTATTCCAATGGTGGGCCAACTTTAAATTTACCTCCATAGCGAACAGTGACATAAACTTTATTCTCGACCATTGGACTTACAAAGGAACAGAAACAAAGAGCAAAGCACTTTCAATCATCAAATTATTGAAGCAATGTTCAAGTTAAGAGACTAACAATCAATACAGAAACATCAAATTAGCATAATATGCTTTACAATCACAATGCAACTACATGATCAATAGTGAGAACAAGGGACCTATTGTTGCATTTTGGTAGGCGATGTTCTAATTTGCAGCAATGTTCTAATTTATCGCAACAATTGGAAAATGCAAAACAACCATAATGCAAAGAGTAAAACGCCCTTGCAAAACAAAAACAAAAATCGTAATATTACCATGACATACCCAAATGCTGCAATGTAGAGAGTGATACTTGCGTGAGGAGTTGCCATCGCCGTCCTTGATGCCGCTCACTCCGCTGTTGAGACGCCGAGATGCCCGCAAGACACGTCTTTGCACGAACTCGCAATCGTCAAAGAAGATAACATAAAGTCGATGTGTGTCAAACTCAAGTTCTCTAAACTCCAAATAATGAATAAATGAGGATGCCAATTGACGTCGTTTTGCATAATGCAGAGATTAAAGCACCTTTGCAAAACAAAAGAAATCGTAGCATGAAATACCCAAAATGCTATAATGCAGAGAGCGATACCTGCGTGAGGAGGAGTCACCATCGCCGTCGCTGACCCTGTCGTCATCCTCGACGCCAATTACTTCATTGCTGAGATGTCGAGACTCCCACAAGAGAGGTCTTCGCACGAACTCGCAATCGTCAAAGGAAAAAACACGAACTCACGACAAGCGTCGAACTCGAGATCGATGAGGACCCAAATCGCAAGAGAACTGCAGTTCGGACGAATTCGATTTGGGGCTTAGGATTTGGACAAATTCGATTTGGGGCTTAGGGTTTGAACGAATTCAATTTGGGGCTTAGGGTTCGCTCGGAATAGCAAAAGTAGACGTAGAGACGGAGGGGGTAGAGGGAAGACGATGGTGAAGAAGACGTACAGACGGAGGGAAGATAACACGATGGTGAAAAAGAATGGAGAATACGATGTCGTTTTGAGTGCGTGTCATTTTTTTTTAATCTATTCGCAACGGAGGAAAGAGAAACGATTAAAAAAAGCCACGCGAGGGCCACGTCAGCTTTTTCCATTAAGAAATTAGACGGCATCGATTTTAGGACTCGTTTGAAATATTTTGACAAGTTTTAGGACTTAAATGCATTTTTTGCAAGTTTTAGGATTCGAATGCACTTTCGTGACAAGTTTTAGGACTCCTAGTGCACTTCTCCCATTTACAAATACATACAAAAAAGAGATTCAGCATCCATTTTTATGCACACATTTCGGTTTGAAAAGGCAGAATTTGGATGTGATAATGTCTTCTACTGCTCATGGCAACATTCTTTCCGACTATAAATTTACAAGCAATTGAATATGGCAAGTCGGAAAAAAGGGTAAATATCTCTAGTCATGGATGCGATTCTGGCAACAAAATGCCATCATTGTCGTACTGGACAGTACCAGAGCAGTACAGTTGCTTGCACCTCCTTCCCATCAGAATTCTCTTCTTGCACAGCTCTACTTCTTCACATTCCTCCTCTTCATACGTAAGGATGTCATCATTGTCGTTGCTGTCTTCTTCTTCGTTTCGTTCTTCTTCTTTGAAAGGGTTGCTCACTTTGTAGCACACGGTCTTCACCTTCATCTTCTGTCGAGCACCCTGCAATTTCATCAACACCCAAGCTACAGCTCTAGCTCTTATGGTGGATTGAGGAATACTGCCGATACACCTTTTTTCAGTACCCATGTCAACATCGTTACCATTGCTCTTCCCGACCTCGAAACTGAGAAGTTTCATGTTGGGATTCTTCTTGAAGATGGCGGACATTCGGAGGACCGCCCTCTGGTGCCGCTTACTCAGCACCATTTGTCCATATGGACTAGCCTTCTCTCCGCATCTCTTGCCATTCTCTACCTTCTCATTCATGATCCCTCTCATGCCCATGTAATTGCAACTCCAAGCTCTGTTAGTGGAATTTGGGAAATTAAATGAGTTGCCAACTGAGAAGCAACGAGCTTTGGGGTAGAGGCCAGAGAAGCATCGCAACGTAGAGTCTGTGACTTGCAGCATGAACATTCCTCACTGTCTTGTGCAGAGAAACCACACCGGAGCACGGCGAAGAAGGAACACAATGACGCAGGCCAAGAAGCAACAAGCTTTGGGGCAGAGACCGGAGAAGCACCGCAACGTAGAGAGCCAATTCTTACCCAAAATTTTGCATTAAGAAGGAAAGGAAGGGGGAAAAGGAAGCCGTAGCGTGGGTATTCATTCTGCAGAAAGGAGGAGAAAGAAAACGTTATTAATGCATGTAGGCCTACTCCGAAAGAGAAGAGAGAGAAAAGTAGCCGCAGGCCTATTAATGGCAATAAATTTTTAAATAAAAAAAGAAAACATAATAAATTTTATGCAGAAAAACCAGTGGAGCCACGCCCACCCACGTGGAGCCACTCATCACTTCTTGATTGGTTGGGGCACATGCTGACTTGACGCTCCGAAATCACCCAATATTTTCTCACGCGACTGCGACATCTTATCTTTTGGTTAGGACAGTTGTATATGAAAAAAAAATAAAAAAATCCGAAAATGGAGATGGATAACCCAAAAGAGAGGATACTGTTGCAATTTCAATTCAAGAGAAATTTTTCCGAAGAAAAAAATTCAGGAGATATTTTATTTCATTCAGAAAAGAAGGATCTTGTTTGCAAGGGGAGAATCAAAGCACATGCCCCAGGGCCCAGGCCACCGGAGAAAATTCGACTACGCTCCTCCTGTTTACGTTTCCAGAGAAACAAAAACATAAAAAGCACATGCCACATTGTTCGTAACGTAAACGACGAAACGTACGTCAGTTGGCCTCCCTCGAATAACGCAAACCCAAAAGACGACAAAAAAAGTTCAACAAACGGATGGCTGACCGAGACGACCTGCAAAATCCAGAGCATTTCACTCGCGCTTCCACGACTCAGTGAGTCTGGTCAACGCAGACTGAGACGACCCGCCGGGGCTCATAGCAGCCCTAGCTTCTTCCTTCATGGCAAGCACTCGCTCCTTTACCATTTTTCCCTCTTCACTCTCCATTAACTCTCTGACTCGCTTCTCGACCTCCTCGGAACTCACCCACCCGTCCGCTGACTCGTCCACCGGAAGGGCGATCCTCATTTCCTGTACCAGAAGCACCCTGTTGTGCTGCTGCTCAGCGTAGAGCGGCCACGCCACCATCGGCACGCCAGCGCACACCGCCTCAAGCACCGAGTTCCACCCGCAGTGAGTCACGAACCCGCCCACCGAGGGGTGGCTCAGCACCTCCACCTGCGAGGCCCATTTCTTGACCACGAGCCCTCTCTCTTTGGTACGTTCAAGAAAGCCCTCCGGAAGCAGGGACCCCAAGTCCTCGCCGGGCACCGCCGACGTGGCGGCCTTTTGGTTCTTGTCCTGTGTCGTGCTACGAACCACCCACAAGAACCGCTGACCGCTCCTCTCCAGCCCCATTGCTATTTCCTTCAGCTGTTCCACTGAGAACACGCCCAAGCTCCCGAAACACAGGAACACGACGCTCCCTCTCGGCTGCGAGTCCAGCCACGTTAGAGACTCCGGCGATCTGCCGTCGTCGCCTCCCCTGCTAGAGATCAGCGGCCCGATGCAGTAAAGCGGCGGAGTGGGCCCGCCGGGCACACACTCGCCGTCCGTGATGGCTCGTACCGCTCTCGGCTCGAGCTTCTCGAAGGTGTTGACTATGATACCGGCCGAAGTCTGCATCTTCAGGGACGAATCCAAGAAGCCCTTGTAGGCCTCATCATAGCGATCCTCCAACGGCTTCGCAACATCGGAGGGCAGTATCGGCGGTGTGCCTGGGACATCTATTGGGGCGTCAAAGTCTTTTAAGCTTTTGGCAAACTTGTCGTGAAGAGTTGGAAGGTAAAGAAAGAAGTTGAGGTAGCCAGCGCCGGAAGTGAAGAAGTAGTAGTAGGGAATGTTGAGCTCGCGCGCAACAGTGACGGCAGCAAAGCAGAAGCAGTCGATGATGAGGCCGTAGACGACATGGTTTTCGGAGATGGAGGTGAGGGCGTGGCGGACGTTGGGGTTGTTGAGGCGGAGGAGCTCGAGGGCTAGGGTCTCGTGGTGGGGGGAGGTCGTGGAGAAGTCCGGCGGGAGGGTGGTGGCAGGGAAGAAGTGGAAGGCGATGGAAGGGACGGCGGCGGAGACGGAGGCGATGTAGGTGGTGGTGGGGCCGGCGTCATAAGCTTGGTTGGTGATGAGGATGTGGATGGAGAGGGAAGGGCGGTGGGTGAGGAGGAGCTTGCCGAGCTCCACCATGGAGATGAGGTGGCCGATGGCCGGTGAAGGATACAGCACGATTGCTTCCTTCATTGCTTGGGCTTTGTTGGTGTTGCTGGAACGACGTTTCAGCTCTCTGGGACAATGGGTTTTGGTGAGATTGGTTTGTTTCTTTTTGTTCTGGTTTGCAAGTAATCTTCTCGAGATTGAGGTCTTACCAACTTTGCTGAGATTGCTCTGTTAATGGCCGACACAATCATGACAAATTGTGAATTGATTAATGTGAGGTGATAGTATTGCTCATTTTTACTTCAGAAAATGTCACAAATGGTCCCTATACTATTACTTAATACGCAATTTGGTCTTTGAACTTTCGATCTAGCTCAATTTAATTTCGAACTATTGATAAATGCCCGATTTGGTCCATTGAATTTTCAATCTACCAATTTGATCCATGAACTATTGATAAATGTCGATTTAGTCTTCGTTACTATTTTTCTTTTTTTTTTTTTTTCTTATAGTAACGAAATTGAAAAAAAAATAATAACGAAAAAAAGAAGAAAAAATAGTAACGAAAAAAAGAAAAAAATATTAACGAAAAAAAGAAAAAAAAAGAGGAAAAAATAGTAACCAAAAAAAAAGAAAAAATAGTAACAAAAAAAAAAGAAAAATAGTAACCAAAAAAAAGAAGAAAAAAATAGTAACAAAAAGGAAAAAAATAGTAACGAAAAAAAGAAAATAAAAAGAAAAGTTCAATAGTAATGAAAAAAAAAGAAAAAAAAAAAGAAAAGGAAAAATAGTAACGAAGGACTAAATCGGACATTTATCAATAGTTCATGGACCAAATTGAGCCGATCAAAAGTTCATGGACCAAATTGGGCATTTATCGATAGTTCAATGATCAAATTGAGTGATCAAAAGTTCGAGATCAAATTACACATTAAATAATAGTATATGGACCATTTGTGACATTTTCCCTTCTTACTTTAAACACGGAGAAATTTTGATATAATTGCAATTTATTTGCAGAATTGGATGCGGAATTATAGGTTGGTTTAAATAAATATTTTATAGTCTACAAAGATAATGTAGACTGAACTCATTCCAATCATTGATAATGCAGGTCCATGGGAGAGACCCATATATAATCAATTCTTGTTGGTTTGGGCTGGCATTTCACTAGATCCTTCATTCATTCTATCATTTCGTTGTAACTGTTTTTTAAAGGGAAATGAAAGGAGGACAGTCGTGTACACCACATATTTTACCAGGGAATACCTGATTCTTTGGAAAAATCATGAATCCCACTCGGTGGGTTTTATAGCCCATCGACTGAGATTTCTTCTAAGAGAAAAAAATCAGCCAAAATAAAAATAACGGAATAAAAATGAAACTTATTAACATCATCAGTGTTAGATTATTATTATTTTTATATTAAGTGCAAAAAAGAATGAAACAATTTCATTTCGAAAGAAAATAAATGTAGAATTACTAACAGCATGGATGCAAAATATTTTTCACACTTGTGGTTTTTTCAATAAAAAACTTGTCTGTTTTAATGAGAAAATAGAAAAAAAAATTAGTAGTCCAAATTGAACGAACTAAGGCTAGTGAATTTTTAGAGAATTTATCAATTTGTAGATGGAAAATTCAATAGTAGGTTATTTTATCCCTTAAGTAATTCATGAATTTTTTGGATCTTTTAGAAGTGAGAATATTTTTTTTCCAGTTCATAATCCATGCTTCTTTTTTTCTTTTGGGATTTGGTTTGAAGCATGATAAGGGAAAATATTTTTAATGCCATTAAACAGAAATATAATATGACAAAAAAAAAGAACAATAAAAAAATTAAATTCAATTTTCCAAAATCTTGTCATTCCATGATAGAATAATGATACCACAATTTGCTTTTCTATATTACTGTAGTTATGTTCTTCAAAAAAATTCTCTAATTTCCTTAACTCTTATTGCCAAATCCTCACATATGGGAATTTGTGGTCATTATGGCACCGTTTTTTATAGTAACGACGGTATGGTTATATTTGCAGGGTCGATTCGTAAATCAGTGGGACTTCTACGCAATTTTGGAGAGGGCTTTTTAAAAAGCATTGATTGTGTTCTATCAACCAGTTTCCTTTCTTTGGACCGCCGATGGGTTTGATTCTTGGTCCCAAAGGGAATGGTTTGACAAAGAGCAGGTGAGCCTGTACCACTTCCTTAAGTAAAACAGAACTGGCATTTCTTGACTTTTAGCACAATAATGACGTAGATCTGGTCACGAGCACGATATTAAAGGCTTGTTTGAGCAACACAGCTAACCGGGCTAGGCGAATGTAGCATTCGGGAATTGTTAGAGGAAGGATCCGGAGCAATCCCTAATCCTTGGCAATGAGGAATGAAGGCACGATTAGCGTATTCGCCATTTTGAATGCCTTCTTCTCAATTAGCTAAAATTACAATTTGAGCATTGCATCTTATTTGAAAACACCATCGAGAAAACACCATGTAATTTTTTTTTTTAATCTGAAATGCGATTGCTATTTGATTTACTTTGCCAAGTTTTGAGTAAATACATTAAAAGCATCGGTGCATAATAAGTCTAGTAGAGCGGGCGGGGGATTAGACAACCGATTATAGGGAAGATAATTGAAACGACAAGCTTTTGCAAGCCAATCTACTGACTGGTTTGCATTTCTGTTGCAATGGGCCAAGGAAATGTTCTGGAACTCCTTCAGTTTGTCTTGGGCCCGGTCCAGAAGAGGTTTCACGTGCTAGTTTAGTTCTGTCGAAGACTTTACCCCTTGCATGAGTGGGAGGCAGTCAGAATGTACTTGCAGAGAGAGTTTCGCTCGGTTGGAAAGGAGATCTAGGGTTTCGAGGAGAGCAAGAGCTTCCGCCTGTGTTGCCGCAGAAGCCTCCATGAGTTTCGCAAAGCCATCAACAAGACAGCCTCTGGAATCCCTGCAGATGCACGCGATTGCTGCTCTGCTTTCGCCCAGTTGCATTTCTTCTTCGAACTCTACTTCCGCTTCGCTGTGTTGGGCGAAAGATGCATCTATGTTGATTTTGAGCGTATCAGGAGGTGGAGGTTGCCATCTATTAGGTATAGTTTCACTCTTCTTTTCAATTACTTGTAGATGGCTCGAAGATCTAAGATTGTCATATAGAGCATTTGCCTGGAATAAGGTTTGCTGCGGGTGTAGGGGACGATGGCCAAAGATCTACTGGTTCCGGTCCTTCCAGATGCTCCAAAGAGTAGCAGCAACCTGGTCGAACTTCTTGGTATGTGTGGGGTTGGTTTTAAGCTTATATAACCAATCGTCAAGCCGTGTTAACCCAAATCTGGATATTTTAATTTGCAGGGGTGCGGCTCTCCATATCTGAGCTGTTCATAGGCAGAGCAATAGAATATGTTCAGTGGTTTCAGCTTCCTTTTTGCAAATGGAGCATAAGGGATCAAGTACTATCTTGCTCCTGTATAAATTTTCCCTTGTAGGTAGAGCATTGTGACATACTTGTCAGAGAAATAATCTGATTTTGGGTAGGGTTTGAGAATGCCAAATGTATTTCGAGAGAGCTGGATTTTTTTGATGTGATGAGGTTGCTGTTGTAGTATGTGTGCTAGTTGGATTCTCTCTTGCTGTGAAGTAGCCACTTTTCAATGAATAAGTACCAGATTTAGTATTCATCCAGATCAGCTTGTCTTTTGAAAACTCAATTCTACGTTATCAAATCTTTCAATAAATGAAGTTATATATAAAGTAAATGTGCATATGGCAATTCTCTATTTTTACATGTCATTAGGTGTAAATTATAAATAATGTTCGGAATATATGATGATTTATAGTCTAGAGATGCCAAACGTGCAAATTCGGCAATGTCTATTCTTTCGATCAATTGATTGTACGGACATGCAAATTATGTGCATGGGCATTACGTTAACATTGCACCTCCTCGAGCTGAGGCCCGAGAAATTTCCAATGGTGATTATAAGACATACGAAAATCCGTGGAGTCGATTTAGGTGAGAGAGAAAACACAAAGGATTATCGGAACATTGCGTGCTTCTTTTCCTTTTCCTTTGTTCCGTTTCTTTTTGGTGCAACTAATTTTGCTTCAATCTAAGTATTCCCTTAGATTTCATTGTGCTCAAGTTAGGTAGAAAAAGAAAGCGACAGGAAGCTATATAGAGAAAACGCAATAAAAAAATTAATCATAGTATTTTTAAGTAAATATGAGCATGATCCGGATTAAATAAGTCCAGCACCAAATCTAGGAACCAACTTGCACAGTATTGGTCCGCAATTTTTGGGACTGAGGACCAACCCTTTTGAGCTTGGGACCAAGTACCAGACTGACCCTATGAATCTAGTACTAATTGATTTTTTTTTTATTTCACTTTTTGCATTCCTTAAAAGGACAAGTGTACTATTGCAAATTATAATTGCATCAACAATGTGACATTGAGTAACCAAATTATGGACACAATCACATATCAAATATAAATATAAGAAAAGATAACAATAGAAATTTCATACTTGCTAAAAGAAACAAACCATAAAAATGAACACACGAGGTGAGTGAGAAGAGGCTAGAGGTGAGTGGATAGAGGTGACTGAATCAAGGCGAGTAGGCGAGCAAGGCCGAGGTGAGCAAAGAGGGTTTTTATTTTTTATTTTGGTTGAATTAGGGCTCGGTTTCATTTCACTATCTAATTTATGTGACAAACTAAATTGTGAAGAGGACAGAGCAAGAGGTGTTAAAATTTAGAATAGACAAAAGTTTATAATATATAATATATCTAATACATATTATACTTGATAAATATCTATTATATTATAAAATATATATAGGGTTGGTCGGAGTTGGACTAACTCTAAACCTTCAGGACAGAGAATTAATTCACACAGTGCAGGGTTCGGGGATCCTAGGACTAAGGATCGACCTAGTCTCCATGGGAACCGGACTAGGACTGGCTAGGTTAGACCGGTTCGGTTGACTCTTAATCGATGCTTAGCCCTAATTTTAAGTTACGGGTTTATTAATACGTTAATGATACATATAATATGATTGAATGTGTAACTTGTAACACAATCAATACATATATTTATCTAATCTCTAAAGACACTCTTGAATTGGTTTTTGACCATTTCAGTAGTGAATCCCTATGTAAGTTTAGAAAATAAATATCGTCATTTAAGATTTTGTCAAATGTCATAATCATGAAAGTAACTTTTAATATTGAAAATAGCTATGTATGTTTTTATTGCCAATTTCATTATCATGAAAGTAACTTTCATAATTGAAAATGGCATTGCACATATATTGGGCTATGGATGTAGTTGATGGAGATTAAAGACTCCCGCTTGCACACACGTGTTCGACAATAGCGTTAACGCCGGAATCTGCCTGCAACACCGTCCTCCTCCCCCCGCGTGCCCGTGCATAGAGAGATTACGTAGGCAATTTCGTCCGATGTAGACCCTTCGAATACGACAACCTGTATATTTAACAGTTCATTGGTTGTCTATGTCTATCGCTGAAAAGAAAAGAAAATAACCAGAACATGTCCTGAGGTGCTGCCGACGAATGGGTAACTGGGTTGTTCTACTGTAAGAGCGCTTCATAGCCGAATGAAATGATTCCTCAAAAGCTGCCATAACTTAGAGAGCACTGCAACCTTGTACCAAGATTTGGAACCGTTGCGGTCTGCAAATCCGCCCGAAAATTAAGATAGGTAACACAGAGGGAGAGAACGATTTGGAGTGCACAGTCCAAGAGAGAGATTATTTCACCCATAAAACAAAGGACTTTATTTGCACGGGGGGAATCAAAGCGCAGCATACAAGACGAAACTCGACCATGCGCACGTTCTGCTTACGTTCACTGATAAAACCGATGCATAGAAAGAACACGCCACTTCGCCTGTGACGTCCGTCCTTTCGCCTCCCTCGAATGTTGCCTACCTAAAAGACGACGAGAAAATATCACCAGCGGACGGCCGAACGAGCCAATGAGTCCGGCGCGTTTCACTCGCGCTTCCACGACTCGACGAGTCTGGCCAACGCCAACCGAGACGACCCGCCGGGGCTCAGAGCAGCCTTAGCTTCTTCCTTCATGGCGAGCGTTCGTTCTCTCACCATCTTGCCCTCCTCACTCTCCATCAATTCTCTGACTCGCTTCTCCACCTCCTCCGACCTTACCGACCCGTCCTCTGACTCGTCCACCGGTAGGGCGATCCTCATCTCCTGCACCAGCAGCACCCTGTTGTGCCGCTGCTCCGCATAGAGCGGCCACGCCAGCATCGGTATGCCTGCACACACCGCCTCAAGGACTGAGTTCCACCCGCAGTGAGTCACGAACCCGCCCACCGAGGGGTGGCTCAACACGGCCACCTGCGGGGCCCATTTCTTGACCACGAGCCCCCTCTCTTGGGTACGTTCCAAGAAGCCCCCCGGAAGCAGCGAGCCCAATTCTGGGTCGGGCATCGCAAACATGGAGGCCTTTTGGTTCTTGTCCTCTGATGGGTTACGGACCACCCACAAGAACCGTTGACCGCTCCTCTCCAGCCCCGTCGCTATTTCCTGCAGCTGTTCCACCGAGAAGACGCCCAAGCTCCCGAAACACAAGAACACGACGCTCCCTCTTGGCTGCGAGTCCAGCCATGTCAGACAATCTGGAGATCCACCATCGTCGCCTCCTCTGCTCGAGATCAGTGGCCCGATGCAGTAAAGCGGCGGAGTGGGTCCACCGGGCACACACTGGCCGTCCATGATGGCTCGTATCGCTCTCCGCTCGAGCTTCTCGAAGGTGTTGACTATGATCCCGGCTGAAGTCTGCATCTTCAAGGACGATTCCAAGAAGCCCTTGTAGGCCTCATCGTAGCGATCCTGTATCGGATCCGCAACATCGGAGGGCGGTATTGGCGGTGTTCCGGGGACATCTATGGGGGTGGCAAAGTCTTTTAAGCTTTTGGCAAACTTGTCGTGAAGAGTTGGGATGTATAGGAAGAAGTTGAGGAAACCGGCGCCCGAAGTGAAGAAGTAGTAGCAGGGGATGTTGAGCTCACGCGCGACGGCAACAGCAGCGACACAGAAGAAGTCGATGATGAGGCCGTGAACGACATAATTCTCGGAGATAGAGGTGAGGGCGCGATGGACATTGGGGTTGTTGAGGCGGAGGAGCTCGAGGGCGAGGGTCTCACGGTGGGGGGAGGTGGTGGAGAAGTCCGGGGGGAGTGTTGTGGCGGGAAAGTAGTGGAAGGCAATGGAGGGGACAGTGTCGGAGATGGAAGCGATGTAGGTGGTGGTGGAGCCGGCGTCGTAAGCTTGGTTGGTGATGAGGATGTGGATGGAGAGGGAAGGGCGGTGGGTAAGGAGGAGCTTCCCGAGCTCCACCATGGAGATGAGGTGGCCGATGGCCGGTGACGGATACAGCACGATTGCTTCCTTCATTGCTTGGGATTGTTGGAATTGCCGGAACGACGATGAAGCTCTCTGACAACAAGGGTTTCGGTGAGATTGGTTTGTTTCTTTTTTGTCTGGTTCACAATTTATCTTCTCGAGATGACGTTGATGCGTGGGGGAATGACACCATCAGTTGCAAATTTGTTTATGTGAGGTCAAAGTAGTGGCCCAATACCATTGGGCCAATAGTGCTTGAAACATGGAGAAATTTTGATAAGTGCAATATCTATAATTTGTTTATGTGAGGTCAAAGCAGTGGCCCAATACTATTGGGCCAATAGTGCTTGAAACATGGAGAAATTTTGATTGGTGCAATGTCTATAATTTGTTTATGTGAGGTCAAAGTAGTGGCCCAATACTATTGGGCCTATAGTGCTTGAAACATGGAGAAATTTTGATAGGAGCAATGTCGATAGAAAATTGAATCTGTAACATTGAAAATGATGAGACACATTCGAATGAATACTCAGCATATATTCATGGGACACTTGCTCTAAAACGTGGTGTCCCATTCAAATGAATACTATAGGCTGGTTTAGAAAAAAAAAATTATAGCCTATAGATCATATAGACTAAAGTAATTTTTTTTATCGATGATGTAGGCGTTATGGGGAGCCCCATTAATAATTCATTTTTAAGACAATATTGATCCACATCATGATGATCTATAAACTCAATGTAAAAGCATTGATCGTGCTTGATCAACCGCTCTCCTTCTTTTGTCAGCAAATAGGTTGACAAAGAGCAGCCTAACTAGTATGACATCAATAAAAATAATAGAATCGACCTTTCTTAACTTCTCACACAAAAATGTTGTAGATCTATTTGTATATGTGATTTGGTCTCGGTTATCAATAATGTTCAGAATTATTTTTAAAAAAATTCTAGAGATGCCAAACGTCTAGATTTATATGGCCGGCAGTTGATCGATGCTGATTTGGATGCCAAACGTTTCACATGACGTCATCAACACCGACATAAATATTTTTTAATTTTTTAATAATTTTTCTTTTTTCTTTCGTTCTTTATTCACTTTCTTCTTCCTCTAGCAAGTCGCCGACTTGTACCAAGAGCCGACAACCAACCGGAGGAAGAAGAGAGTGAAGAATTAAGAAAGAAAAAGAAATACAAATACAAATACAAATACAAATACAAATACAAATATCAAAATAAATATTAAAATATTAAAAAATTATCTACGTTAACACCAGTGGCACATGTCAAGTAAAAAAAGAAATAACATAAAATTATCTATAGAAAATGCTATAAAAAAACCAATTCCAATATTTTAAGATACAAGTTTATTAATACATTAATGATAATTACAACAGGATTGAACGTATAATTTGTAACGTAATTTTTATGTACATATTAATCTAATCTCTAAGGACGCCCATTACTTGAAATGGTCAATATCCCAATATCATATTGAAGTTTAGAAGCTAAACATTTTCATTTAAGAATTTCCCAATATTATTGAAAATGGCGATTCTCGTTCATCAGTCGTTGTGATGCATTGGCATACAATGGACTAGTTTGGTAATATCACCTGCTGGTTAGGTAGTGTACGTGCGTCTCGGTAAAGCTGAAACAATAGCATGCAACGAATACTCCGGGGCCTCCTCTTTTTTTCGCCATTATCAAAAGCAAAAATAAATAAATTATTTCTTTCCCATCAAAATCGAAATATTATTAAAATGTCAAAATACTATGAAAAAAAATTGCGCTAATTTACGTGCCAGTAGTTATATACCATGACAATTTCCGATTTTATGAATTAAAAATTCAAATTATATGAAATGCAAGATGTCAATTAAGAAAAAGAAAAGCAAAAAGTTGAACTTGACCCCTCTATATCTTTTACAAAAGAAACAATTGCAGAAAATAACTTCAAGTTTACACTTATGTATCAAAAACCCTCATCACTTTTAAGAATCTTTAGATTGCGTCTCTTCCGAATCAAAAACCCTCAACTTTGACCAGGACAAGATTTGAGGCAATGACCATTACCAGTCTCAGGTCCAAGGTCGGCACGTTAGGGACAGCAAGGGGTAGCTTGAGGAGGCTATGAATATCGATTCTTCAAACATAAATGATTGCGAAGAATGAATGCCAACTCTTCAAACCTTTGATTACTGCAATTTCGAATGAAACACTGGAAAAATAATATGAGGTATTGAAATTTTGATTGTAACATTGTTTGGCAAGGCAATACGATCAAGCTCTCAAACAACTATTCATATAAGAAAGATGCGTTTCAACATCCAATAAAAATGTATTACGCCAATGTGTACGTGAGTTTTCTTATACTTAAACCTTGCCGTTGTGTAAATATTAGAAGTATATTTGGATTTACTTTCAAATTCTTTTGTCCAAATTTGAGGTGCATAAATGTTGATTTTTTTACTCAATTTTTTTTATATGTGCTTGTGGGTGAATAACCATGTACATTTGCAAATATGATTTTTGGTATCTTTGTAATGTGGATGATAATTTGATTTTACCGGAAAAAATTTAAAATTCGGGGAAGTAAAAGGAACATCAAATGCACGCTAGTATATTTAAAAGTACAGATTAGTTTGTGAGACAAAATACATTTCTTTTCTAAAAAAGATAATTTTTCATCATTGTATTTTAACGTGCTTTTTTAAATTGAAATCCATATATTAAATCCAGCCAAGGTGTCATTGTCAAATTTGTGATGAGACATGGATAAAGTTTTTCCAATATGAACATCCAAATGGCTATTTAGTTGGCTAAGTTTTATCCACGTCATATTCCAATGTTGTCTACGTTATTTGACTATTTCCACAAATGTTCATGAATTATGTACTCTTTATATGTTGTTTTTAAATGCAGCTGCACTTTAAAGTTGAATGAGATATTTTTCAATAGTTATCATAATTTTAGAGGTGTTGTAACCGGTGATATATCAAAATCGCGTAAACTCAGATTATTTCCTAATGATACAGTTGCTGTTTGCAAAACCACTCGAAAATGAAGATAGATAATCCAAAACGAGAGAATGAATTCAAGAGAGATTTTGTTTCATTTAGAAAATAAAGGATTTTGTTTGCTCGTGGAGAATCAAAGCACAGGCCACTTTGTTCGTAATGCATGTCAATTCCCCTCCCTTGAATATTGCAAACCCAAAAGATGACAGAAAAATTCATCAACGGACGGCCAACTGAGACAACCTACAAAATTCAGGACATTTCATTTGCAGTTCCACGACTCAATAAGTCCAGCCAATGCCGACTAAAACGATCGGCCGAGGCTCAGAGCAGCCTGAGCTTCTTCCTTCATGGCAAGCACTCGCTCTCTCACCATCTTGCCCTTCTCAGGGTGTGCAACGAAAATCGCGTAAATTGGAAATCTCCTGAACCAGACCGTTCTAGGCGACTCTAGGGGGTCCTGGTCTGATTCTCGGTTCCTATTTTTAGAATGGGTGACCAGATGGTTCAATTCCCGGTTTCAAGGCGGGAGGCAGACCAACTGGACCAGACCAATCATTTATAATTTTTTAAAAAAAAATTCTAGGCAACCTTATTAACGGGTTTGCACAAAAGGAAAATTGTAAGTGCTGCCTACCCAATATATTTTACGGGGGAAGAAAAGAAATCCTGGAACAAGATGTGACTTGCCATGCAACTGCTCCCTAAACCAAAGAAAAGAAGGAAAAGGGAAGCTACCTGACATCCTCTCTTTTACTCCTCTTTCTTTTGTTTTATTTTCAAACTTACATCAAAGGTTGAGAAAAAGCCTCTCTCTCTCTCTCTCTCTCTCTCTCTCTCTCTCTCTCTCTCTCTCTCGTCCTCTCTAGAGCAGCATGCTGCCCCTTGCAGGTGTGCTCTCCCTTGCACGCGTAGTCTCCCTTTCGTAGCATCTATCAGACGTCAACGCAATCATAGCCTCGCCTCACGCCTCACTCCGATTGAGTCGTTCGAGCCTCAGCGTCAACGACTTTCCCTCTCATAGCCTTGCCTCCCACTTAACTCGACGTTGATGCCTTTGCCTCGTGCTAGATGTCAACGCCTTTCAAGGAGTATCACTTTACTTTGTAAACTTATTTGTCGAGCTCTTGACTTGAACGACTAGAGGATGTATATTTATTTGTTTTTTTTTTTTTTTTTTTTTCAATGTAACGACAAAAAGTGATTTGCTCCATTGGAACCGGACACGACCAACTAGTCCAGTCCTATTCCTAGTTCTAGGACTAGCTGGTCCGGTCCACAGTAAAATTGGGAACCGATTCTTCGAGTCCCGTTCTTGCTTCTTGGATGGAACTTGGTTGGACCGGGAAAGATCACCCCTACAATCCTCACTCTCCATCAATTCTTTGACTCACTTCTCCACCTCTTCTGACCTCACCGACCCATGCTCCGACTTGTCCACCGGTAGGGCGATCCTTATCTCCTACACCAGCAGCACCCTATTGTGCCGTTGCTTCGCGTAGAGTGGCCACACCAGCATTGGCACACCCGCGCACACCGCCTCAAGCACCAAGTTCCACCTGCAGTTAGTCATGAATCCGTCCACCGAGGGTTGGCTCAACACCTCCACCTACAGGGCCCATTTCTTGACCTCGAGCCCCCTCCCTTTGGTATGTTCCAAAAAGCTCTATGGAAGCAGGGAGGCCTGTAAGAGTTTTCCTAATGTGAACAATATTAATTGATATTATAATTTACTATTTTATGGGGTTTGTCTAAGGTGAGATGGAATATTTTTTAATTAATCTACTATGAGACTGGCTAGTGTAGGCTGAGTTAAGCTTGACCTATAATGAAAGGGCTTGGTTGGAAACTTTATAAATAGTGCTCAAGTCTTTTTTCTAACTATAATTCTCTCACAAGTATCCTCACAAAAAGAGTGTTTACCTTAAATGGTGATGGACCATCTCATTGAACCAGTGATACAGAAAGCAATAGAGAAAAAAGGCTTGTGCATGAATTATCGCTTTTTCGCTTCCGCATCAAGAACAATCGATTTCAAAACATATGCGTTAATCTTTCTACTCGATTATCTGTGCTCTTGTTCTAATTATTGAGATTATGGGATTGCACATTTTGCAAGACCAAGTCTGGATCGGGTATTATCGACGTGGCGGCCTTTTGGTTCTTGTCCTTGGTTGGGTGACGGACCACCCACAAAACCGTTGACCGCCCCTCTCCAGCCTTCCGTCAACTGTTCCACCGAGAACACGCCCAAGCCCCCGAAACACAGGAACACGACGGTCCCTCTTGGCTGCGAGTCCAGCCACGTTAGAGATCTAGCGATCTAGCATTGTCATCTCCCTTGCTAGAGATCAGCGGCCCGATGCAGTAAAGCCGTGCAGTGGGCCCGCCGGGCACACACTCGCCGTTCAAGATGGCTCGTTTAGCTCTAGGCTGCGTGCTTTTCGAAGTCGTTGACTATGATCACGGCAGAAGTCTGCATCTCCAGGGATGAGTAGGCCTTGTCATAGCGATCCTGCATTGGCTTCGCAACATCAGAGGGCGGTATAGGCGGTGAGCCCGGGACATCTGTGGGGGCGTCAAAGTCTTTAAAGCTCTTGGCAAACTTGTCGTGGAGAGTTGGGACGTAAAGGAAGATGTTTAGGTAGCCGGCGCCCGAAGTGAAGAATCAGTTGCAGGGGATGTTGAGCTTGCGTGTGGTGGCGACGGCAGCGGCGCAGAAGAAGTCAACGATGAGGCCGTGAACGACATGGTTTTCGGAGATAGAGGTGAGGACGCGGCGGACATTGGGGTTGTTGAGGTGGAGGAGCTCGCTGGCGAGGGTCTTATAGTTGGGGGAGTTGGTGGAGAAGTCGGGGGTAGGGTGGTGGCAGGGAAGTAGTGGAAGGCAATGGAGGGGACAGTGTCAGAGACAGAGGCGATGTAGGCGGTGGTGGAGCCGGTGTCGTACGCTTGGTTGGTGCCGAGGATGTGGATGGAGAGGGAAGGGCGGTGGGTGAGGAGGAGCTTGCCGAGCTCCACCAAGGCGATGAGGTGGCTGATGGCCGGTGAAGGATAAAGCACGATTGCTTCCTTCATTGTTTGGGTTTTGTTGGTGTTGCTGGAAAGACGATGGAGCTCCCTGAGACTGAGGGTTTTGGCGAGATTGGTTTGTTTCTTTTTAGTCTGGTTCACAATTAGGCTTCTCGAGATCGAAGTATATTTGATGCGTGAGGGAACGGCTGACACAATCAGTTGAAAATTTACTTACGTGAGGTTAAAGTATCGGCCCGATAGAGCTTTAAACATGGTGAAATTTTGATATGAGTGCAATGTGTATAATAAAATTGGATCTGGAATATTGTAAATATATAACTATTTTCAATAAAACTTTGAATCAAATAGCATCTCTTTGGAAACATTTATATCGATTGACAGACATGTTGGGTAAAAAGAGAAAATGACTGGGAATTGTTTATATGAAATGTGATAAAGAAAGTCAGTCATAATATTATGAAATACAAATACATTATTACGTTAATGATAATTATAATGCAACTGAAGATGTAATTTGTAACGCATTTCTTATATATATTATTTAATTTCTAAGGACACTTATGAATTACTTTTCGGACAGTTCAATAATCAATCATAGTGAATCATATTTAAGTTTAGAAGCTAAACATCATCATTAAACATTTTGCCAAATTTCATAATCATTAAAGTAAGAGATAAGTGCACTAAAAATCTTAAAATTTGTAACTAGTCCTAAAACTTTTAAAAAATATAATCAAATCCTAAAACAGCTGATAATTGCTATGATTGGTGCAATCGAGGCATCTATTAACATTTAGACAAATTGACGATGTTACAGAAGGACTCAATTGTACCAATTTGTCAAGTTTTAGAACTTGATTGCGTTTTTCGGAAATTTTAAAATTCAATTATACTTTTACGACAAGTTTGAGAACTTTCAATACACTCATCCTTTAATCAAAAGCAAACATTTTTTTCTCTTTCTCATCAAAACTTAAAATGTTATTTAAATGTCAAAATGTTATGAAAAATGCATACATTAATTTTCGTGCCAACAATTATATACTATGACGACTTCAAATCTTGTGAATTAAAAAAATATTCAAATTGTGTGAGTTGCAAGATATTGATTAAAAAAGAAAAGAAAATACTAGATGCCCCCATATCTCTTACAAAAGGGATGATCGTGAACAATATATTCAAGTTTTGTAAAAGATATCTTCAATTTTACATTTAGGCTCTATTTATTTAGTGAAAAAATAGATGATTTGGACACATTTTCTAAAAATAATCACTTATATCGGTTTAAAAAATAAATGAACAAGAAATGTTTCCATCGTTTACAAAAAATTTTACACGTAAATTATTGACATTTTTTATCGGCTAGTTATTTCAAAAAATACAAGAGAACCCCATGCTTTTTGTAACATAAAAGGGGAGGTGATTTAATATTAGTCGCAATCCTCATGCTTTTTGTAATTATCCCTTAACAAAATTTGTCTCTATGGCATCTTGTATGCTATGCATGCGCTGACGTAGAGAGATGCTAATAACTTTCTAACATCATATGAAAACTTAGGCTTTGTCCTAGTAAATTTTGCGTGTGCCTCCATCCCATTCATAAAATTCCATGTGTCATTCTTAATCCTCCTTGCTTGTGAGAGGGAATGTAGAAATATATGAGACCCCTTGACTTACAGATTTAATTGAATTACTACTTTTATACATATGGTATCAATTTAAGTTTTTGGATTGGACTCGGCTTTTTAAGGCTTTGATTGCTGCAATTTCAAATGAAGCACTGGAAAAATAATGTGAGGGATTAAAATTTTGGGTATGTTTGTTTGGGAGAAAACTCTATGATAAAATGTTGACATCTAAATTTTGGCGACTCGTTTAGTCATTTATCGCATTAAAAAATTATGGGTTAATTTTATCCCTGAAAAAATAGTTAATCGCATAGCATATAATTTTAGGTGCATTTATTTTTAATTTGCATTTACATTGGGCTGGTGATGGATGGGTTCGAATTGACGGTTCAGTAACTTTAATTTGATGGGTCAAGCTAAGCCCACGAAGAGCACAAATTGGCCCAAGCCCGTATTCTCGGGGAGATTTTATGGATTTATATTTGTGAGATTTCAATTCAAAAGCAAATATTGCGATTTGAAAAGAAATCTTCGTGGATATGAATTTGGAAATTTAAAAACCCTAATCCGTGGCCTATAAATAAATTAAAAAAAAAACGCATAGAGTTTTGGAGGAGGCCACATTTATTGAATACACGGCCACAATTGAGAGCATAGAGAGAGAAGAAATTGTGAGGGGATCGGCCATGATCCACAATTGAGAAACGGCACATTGAGAGAGCTTCAAATCCACTAGTTCTAGACGAGCTCCAAATCCCATCGAGATGGCTGCTTGCTGGCCTCAAAGTGTCGTCTCTTTTGCTTGCTGTCCCGAAACATCAGTGGCTCTATTTTGTCTCGGACAACGCCTTTAGCTCCTGGTCCTGTGGCACCTCACGCCGAGATCTTCAAGCAGTTCCAGATTCGCAGCTTATCCGACGGATGCATACTTTAGCCAAATTGATTCTGTGTTTACGGATTAGTAGGAGTTGATCCATCGTTGGTTGAATCACATTATTGCCTCTCCACGGTGCCGTTCCGTCAGTTGTCCAGCGAGTGCAATTCACCCAACGCTAGTCCAGTGTTGACGCAATCGAGATACTCCTCCAAGCGAAGTCCAACTTGCTGATACCCTTGCCGAATTTCCCATCATGGTTGCTGTTGCCTCTTCATCGTGAGCTCTCGACGATAATCACCCGGTGGCTACCGAGAGCTCCTTGCACTGCCGTGATCAAGACCCTTTCATGTTCGTGAGCAACCCCTCACCCGTCGATCAACATGCCGCAAGCCACGAAATTCACATTTTTACGGCAACAAATTGAAGAATTCTTGGCAAAGGAAGAACACGTGGACTTGGTCAAAAGCACCACGTCAGTTTGGAGTCCAGGAGTCTTCCTGAACCAACCCCATCTCTTGAAACTTTAGGCATCCATCAAAATTCATGCCTTGCGCGCACGCACGCCCTTGTTCATGTTTGGGTTTTGCTGCCACGCGTTGCCACTTTGCCCACTATTACGATTCAACGTCCCAAGCGAATCCCGGAGTTTCTTGGCCATGAGTCATCGCAAGCAACCAACCACCAGCGGTGCAGAGCTTCACTACGTAGCTCCAATATTTCTCTGCCCAGCAAGCCTCCCAATGAATTACCTAAGTTTTCAATAGTTTTGCAGGTTTCTTGGTGTCCCGTACGATAGCCCATCGAACTTGTCGTGGCCTTGTCGAGCCACGCCGAGCCACCGCCACGGTTGCCCATCCTCGAGCTACCCGAGTCTCCATCGTTGGTCCATTCTACTGATTGGATTTTTGGAAATGTTTCAAATTTAGGTAGAGATTTGTTTTATTAGATTGATTTTATTTTATTAGGTAGATTTATTTTATCTTATTTTAGTTTTTGATATTTTATCTCTTTATTTGAAACATTTTCCAATGCATGATTGAAATTCCTTGATGTAGCATCCAAATCGTAACCGCACGAATTTTTATTCTATTTATAAGACTTTAGATGGAATAATTATTCACGATATCTTGATCTTTAAGGCTTAAGATCAATTTATCGATTTTATTAGCGAAATAATCAAGTTTGAATTTCAATTCGATTGATGGATAACATTTTTGATGACCATAGATGATTTAGTGTTTATCTTTTAATTGTTCTGCTTATCCCGAAAATGCAAAAAAATTGCATTTGCATTCCATGTAGATTAGAATTGATTGTATGATAGATTAGTTAGATTTTTTTTTTTTTTTAAATGCATGTTTAGAAGGTATCTAGAATAGATAATATATCACTTTAGTTAGATTTTTTGTTAGTAATTTTTAATTACGAATTTTCATAAAAAATACAAAAAAATCATGCGCATGTCATATAAAATTAGGTTCATAAAATGCACGTCTTTTAGTGATTTTTGTTAGGTTCATTTAATTAGAAATTGCCCGTCATAAGAATTAGGTCATTTGGTTAATTTAGACTGCACATTTAATAGTTGCATTTCTTTAGGAATTACTTTATTCTTGTCATATAGTTTAAGTCATATTGTCATGCCATGTCATTACATGTTAGATTAGTAAAGGTTCTCATTAAATAAAGTGAAAACAAAAATTGAGTGATTGCGTGTTAATTAGAAATTATATCTAGGATTGTCGATGTGAATTCTAATCTAACAATGCGGATGTTTTCATTGCTATGAGGTAAGTCTTGCAATTTATTCATTTTCTTTATTGAGTGTTAAATTGGTGGTTTGCGCACCCGCATGGTCACCTCACATGTTAGAGAATTAAAATCAATTCAAGCTGCCCACCAAACATTTTTTTAAAATAAAAGAGAAATGTAACAAAAGGGCGTTAGAGAAATCTAGCGTAACTAAGTCCCCGAACTCAAAAAGTCTCTGGTTCGTAGAAGTAAAATAAATCTCATGTTATTTTACTCAGGTGTCTAATCGACCTACCATAAACTGATTAATGGTAACTCCTAGATAAAATTCATTTGTATGTTAAGAAATTTAAACCTAAGTCGCGAATTGGTATGCTCTTGAGAGAGCCCGAGCTAAGTTAGACTTAATAATCCATTAGCCTAATTTTAGGTGATGCATCCGAAATTTAAGTCGCGACATAAAAGAAAATACTTTTTAGAAAATTATTTATTGGGAAAATGATTAGTTCTCCTTTGTTGGATGATATATGATCAAAAAAATTTCTTTGTTTAGATCTCATTTGGAAAATGAGAAAATGACAATCTCATTAGTCTGCCCGTGAACGCGCTCATAACTTGCCCTCCTGGCTCAGCAATGACTTGTCTCCCCCCTTAGCCCATGCCTCTGAGAAAATATTGAGTGCCTTTCTTGTGCCAATGTGGCAAATAAGAAGGCCTTTAAGAGTGCGACACGTGTCGCATATGGGGCCAATTTTCAGGGCATTGAAAGCTCCTCTCTCTCTCTCTCTCTGTCTCTCTCTCTGTTTGCCCCCTACATTGCACACTCTCTATCTCACCCATGTTGAAGCAGAGGCGAAGGTCGCCCGGTTGTTCGTCATGCGAGCCATTGTGCCCTCGCAGATCTTCGAACCATTGTACCCAACCAATGAACTGCGCGGTGACGGAAGAGGCAACCTTTTGAGGTGGGGGTGGAGATGTGTAATGGTTCGTCAAACAAGCCACTACACTCAACCGACGAACTTTGCGACGGTGGAGGCAACTTCAAGGCAGAGCCGTGCGGTGATGAGCTACCGCACCCTCATCCGATTAACAAGCCATAGTGCCGCCCCTCTAGCTCCGCCGTCGCCGAGTTGCTGCCCCCTCCTAGCTACTCTCTTTCTCTCTTTCTAAGTCATGACCGAACCCTCGTCCGGCAAACCACCGCGTGGCCCCCGCTTCTGCCGTCATGAAGTTCGTTGGTCGGCCATGGTGGTTTGTCGGTCAGACAAGGGCTCCGTGGGAACGAGAGGAGGCAGTGAAAGAGAGAGAGAGAGAGAGAGAGAGAGAGAGAGTCAAATGAAACAGAGTGTGAGAGGAGAGAGAGTGTGAAGGGGAGGCAAAAGAGAGAGAAAAGCGTGCACTGCAGGGGGGTGAATAGAGAGAGAGAGAGAGAGCGCATGCAAAGAGGAGAGAGGTGAGAGAAGAGTTTTCAATGCCCTAACAATTGGAGCTCACATGCGATAGGTGTTGTACTCTTAAGGGTCTTTTTATTTGCCATGCTGGCACATAAAATGTATCCAATATTTTCTAAATGCTCTACCTCCGCCCAACGCCCTTGCAGCCACTGCTGCGAAGCCGCATCATGTAACTCCATTCGAGCATCAACGCGACACTGACCATGGTCCTCATGAAAACTCCGGATGTCAAACACCATTTCCTCTTGTTCTCGAACCCAAAAATTCTCCCCTCACCAAAAAAAAAAAAAAAAAACATAAACATTGTCCAAGAAAAACCACTAGCTTCTTCGAGAAGCCAACGTTGTCATGAGAAGCTAATCAACCAAAACCGATGAATGGATCGATGATTGGAGCAACAACAACTTGGATTGGATTGATGAAAGAGCATTGACACAAAAAGAAGAAGAAGAAAGAAAGAAAATGAAGTGATGGCTTCTTTGTCGCTCCACTATGGACTCTGCTTCTTGACTTGTATGAATAGAATGAATGAATTGAGTATAAGATGCAAAAACACAACCCCAAAATCTCAATAACTAGAATAAAAAACACATATAAACAAGTAAAGAGATTTACGTACCTAATTTGGACTATTGTTCTTGATGCGAAATAGCGACGATCCAAACTCAAGAACTTCTCTTTCATTGTCCTTTGTATAGCTTAATGAAATAGCCTCTCACCCTTAATGAATTAGTAAACGCTCATTTATGAGGATAATTGTGTGTGTTAAAGTTAAAGGGAAGATTTCCAGTTAAGCCTTCTCATTACAAGTTAGGTTTAACTCGGCCCACATTAGCTAGCTTCATATTAGAATAATTAAAAAACATTCCATCTCATCTTTGATCAATCTCATAAAACGGTTAATTATAATATCAATTATTACAGTTCACATTAGAAAAACTCTTACATCGAGGTCTTGTCTTTTGTGCTTCGCCATTGCTCGTGAAGCTCCTCAATGGGGTTAGGATTTGTGGGGGAAGAGCAAGATGGGGAGGGAAGGAGGTTGGGTTCCATGTAAAGAGAAATTCTCATAATGTGTTTTCGCGTCTTTAGATTGAGGAATTCACTTTTCTAATTTTATGCATAAATGTTTTCTTTAATCAAAAAGCATTTTCAATTAACTAGTAATTTACTGCAAACCAAATAGGTGAAAATCTAAAAAATTAACTTTTAAAAAGTATTTTCAATCAAACAAATACACGTTTTGATTTATTACATTGTTTCGTAAGGTACTATGATAAAACTCTCAGACGTCTACAATTATAAGTATGATGTGTTTAAATATCTAATAAGCTAAGTAGCACTGATACCGACACGTGACACGCGACATAACACAACAAGATATGATATGCTAACACATCGTTTATAAAAATAGAGAATTCTGACACATTAGGACACGTTGTATATTAAATATATATTTTTATATATACATAATAAATTATTATTTTTACGATTATTTCAATCAAATTCATAAACAAATAAATAAAAACCTAGAATTAATTTATACTAAAAAATATTAATCCACAATTTATTAATATCATATATTATTTCCATTTGACAAGTTTAACTCCATTTTAATAATTCATAAAACTTGGAAAAAAAAAAAAAACAAGCAATCCGCATTCTAGGCACGTGTGTCAAACGTATCGAAAGAAAAGAGAGAAAAAAAAACCTAAGAGTTGAATTATGTATCACAAAAAGTGAAAGTCCGAAGAGAAGAAAAGATTATTATTTTTTCCTATTTATTATTTTTATTATTATTTTTTCATTTATATGTATATATATATACATTGTGACTAATCATTTATTGAAAATTTTTAAAATTAACCTCACATGTCAGGAACTCAAATGTTGAAATTCCGATTCGAGTGTCGAAGAGTGTTGGGAAAATTTATTAGGTGTAGAATTTTTCGACACGTGTTAATCGAGTGTCGCAGAGTATCAGATACGTATCGGAGTATCTGACACAACACGATAACTCTCGAAAAGTGTAGGTGCTTCTTAGCCCATATGTATTGCACCAATTTATACGTGAGTTTTGTAAATTAATTCAAATAAGTGACTTTCACCAATGATTGCGGGGGTGATTTAGTGGCCCGGACGGGCTCGAGTAAGGCTGCCAAAGGAAAAAGGTAACGGGTGCTGGCAATCGTCCACTTATGTTGCGGGAAAATTTGTGATGTGACGCGAAGAAAGTTGTGGAAAATGGTTGGCCTAATCACGATGGAAAACGGACAATCAACTGCTAGCCACACATTTTTCATGAATTTTGCTTGCAAATTTCGACCCCTTGCGTTGGAGAAAGGACATTTCGTGGCCATCCTTTGACTGTTAGTAATACCCTAAAGTTTTCAATATAGACATGCATGTGTCTATAGTTAGCTAAGTTTTATCCACGTATTATATCAACGTCTGTCTACGTTAATTAAAATTTTCCACACTTGCCTACTTTTGTAAACTTGGTCGAATTTGAAGTCACACGGATTTTGTAAATAAAATTTGTAAATGTAAAAGGAGTTATAAAAAAATAAAATTAAGAAAACTTAATTAAAAAAAATGAAAGTATGGGGACAAAAAAATATTCTCGTGGGGACTTCGGCCATGTACTTTTACAGCCAAGGGACCATTCAAGATTACTCATAAACGCGAAATCCGTGCTTAGCAAGAATTCCTTAACTTGCTAAAATATCTAAGAATCATAGCTTGCAATGTTGTAAACGGGTACGTGGCCCCGTACTAGTTGTTATAAAATCACGTCTTTTTCACAAATGCAAAGAGATATCGTATAATATATTGCATGGTGGTGGATATTCTAGTGCTCTTTACACATAATAATAATAATAATAATAATAATAATAATAATAATAATAATAATAATAATAATAATAATAATAGAGTGAATCGTTGATGAAACTAAAAACGAGTTACTCGCACTAAACTCACCGTTTAAGAGCTAGTTTGTTTTCCAATTCAGCTAAAGCAGCAAATAATTTTACTTCCACACCAAATTGAAAAATAATATCCAAATTTTGAAGAAATTATCAAAAAAAAAAATATTACTTGTAAATCTACGTGTCGATATTTATATAATTTGGAAGTTTTGACCGTTTGGAGCTAAAAAAAGAGTCGATACATGAGCTCCATGAGATTTAGATTAAATAGGTTGAGAAAATTAATTCAAACACGTGTTCAGTCTTTAGTTCTTGATCGAACAATGTTACACGTATCAAGGAACCTTATTAAATCGTCTTATCAAGCGACGAGACACTGATGCCAGAATGGCACATACTTCAAAACCCAATTTTTAAAGGGGTAAAAAACTCTTAATAAAGTTTCTTCGTGCAACCACCATTTTTCACCTTATTGATGCAGATGCTGGATGCTACTACATTCCACCTACTCACTTCCGCTTCCACGACTCGACGAGATTAGTCAGCTCAACGCTGGACGACCCGCCTGCACTCAGAGCAGCCTTCGCTTCCTCCTTCAAAGACTTCATTCGTTCCCTTATGATCTCACCCTCCTCCGACTCCATCAGCTCCCTGACTCGCTTCTCCACCTCCTCCGAACTCACCAGCCCGCTCTCCGACTCGTTAACTGGCAGGGCGATCTTGATTTCCTCCACCATCAGCCCTTTGTTCTGCCGCTGCTCCGCGTAGAGCGGCCACGCCACCATCGGCACGCCGGCGCACACTGCCTCGAGCACCGAGTTCCACCCGCAGTGAGTCACGAACCCGCCCACCGAGCTGTGGTTCAGCACCTCCACCTGCGGCGCCCACGTTTTCACCACCAGGCCCCTCTCCCCTGTCCGCTCCAAGAAGCCCTCTGGCAGAAGCGAGCTCAGTTCCGGGTCGGGCATCGCTGACGTGACGGTCTTCTGGTCTGCATCATGTGGGGGGTTGCGGACCACCCACAAGAACCGCTGGCCACTCCTCTCCAACCCCGTCGCTATTTCCTTCAATTGTTCAACCGAGAAAACACCCAAGCTTCCGAAACACAAGAACACGATGCTTCCTTTTGGCTGCGAGTCCAGCCACGTCAGACAATCCGACCTGCCGGTGCTGCTGCCCTCTTTCTTTCCCTCTCCGCTTGTGATCAGCGGCCCGATGCAGTACAGCGGAGGCGTGGGCCCGTCGGGCACGCACTCTCCGTCCCTGATCGCTCGCACCGCCCTGGGCTCGAGCTTCTCGAACGTGTTGATTATGATCCCGGCAGACGTGGCCATGTTCTTGGAGCTCTCGAGGAAGAGCTCATAAGCCCTGTCGTTGCGGTCTTGCACCGGCTTCGCGAGGTCGGAGGACGGCAAGGGCGGGGTCCCCGGGACATGAAGAACGGCGTTGAGGTCCTTGTAGCTCTTGGTGTACAGCTTGTGAAGAGTTGGGAAATATAAGAACGCGGTCAAGCCGCTCGCGCCGGAAGTGAAGAAGTAGTAACAAGGGATGCTGAGCTCACGTGCGACGCTCAGAGCTGAAGCGCAGAAGAAGTCGATGATGAGGCCGTGAACGATGTGGTTCTTGGAGATGGAGGTGAGGGCGGCGTGGACGTTGGGGTTGTTGAGGCGGAGGAGCTCGAGGGCGAGGGTCTCGTGGTGGGGGGAGGGGGTGGAGAAGTCCGGTGGGAGGGAGGTGGGGGGGAGGTGGTGGAAGGCGATGGAGGGGCAGGCGGTGGAGACGGAGGCGATGTAGGAGGTGGTGGAGCCGGCGTTGTAGGCCTGGCTGGTGATGAGGACGTGGATGGAGAGGGAAGGGCGGTGGGAGAGCAGGAGCTTGCCCAGCTCCACCATGGAGATGAGGTGGCCGATGGCCGGCGATGGATACAGCACCACTGCCTCCTCCATCTGATGTGTACGAGAAAAGCGGTGTAGAGAGAGAGAGCGAGGGGGAGAGGGAGAGGGAGAGGATTCTTGAAAATGTGGGTGATGCGTTGCACTTATGTGGGAAAGTAGGTATAGGATCGGTTATTTTTCTTTTTGGGCCATCCACGATGTGGAATTAGTTTGAGTTTCACATCTGCCTTTTCCGAGAAGAATATTCAGTGGGGAAGCACTTCTTTAAATTTTCAGTTAGTCATTTTCTATCCTTACTTTTACTCGGCCAAAAGTAGGACTAGAGTAGGTAGAAAATAGAAATAGGGGTGTGCAAAAGAATTGGGACCTGCTTGAACCGGACCGGAATTGCCCGGAATCGATGATTCTTGAGGGAACCGGTGGGTACTAGTCTAATTCCCGGTTCCATAGGCAAATTCATCCACTTGCCCACCCGAACTAGACCAATTATATTAGAATAATATGATAATTTTTAATATTAAAAAAATGAAATTACAAATTAATAAACCAAATCAAATAATTAAAAAAATTAATTAAAGTGGGAAAAAAGTCCAAAGCGCACCAAATGGAGAGGCGCTGAAACTAAAAAGTCCAAAGTGCACCTTGACAAAACATCGAGCAATTGGTGGGCAAAAAGAAAGCATGTGAAGAAGCATTTGTATGAGGAGGAAAAGAATAATAGGTTAGGCAGCGAAAAACCAACAATTTTGGTAGAAAACCAAAGTTGTTTCCCGTCTAGATCGGAACTTTCGAGAAAATGATATTATTATTATTGTGAGATCTGTTCCATGGATCTACCTGGGAACCAGACCGGATCGACGGTCCGGTTCCTGAGTGGATCCATATAACTAACAGATGGATTCCGATTCCAATTTTTCGGAATCGGTTCTTAACAGGCAGTTCCCAGTTCTAGGTTAGGAATCGCTCGTCTAGACCATGCACATCCCTAGATAGAAGGCGATGGTGAGAAATGAGTCATTTTTTGCCTCACATATTTCACGGAGATGTCTAGAATCCACCATTGTTGAAGAAGGATGGAGTGTTAAAGTCAAACTAAGAAGGGGAAAATCTGAAGGGTGGGTCCCTATACACGTGAATCCACAAGTGAAGTCAAATGTGAATTGCTTGACACTTGTCAAGTGTGCAATATTTTCCTGAGAAAAGATTACGTACATTTGTCTGCTAGCGTAACAAATAAGAAAGGACGTAAGATTCAAACACATATTCAAGTGGGGCTGAAACTATCATTACAACACTCACAACAATCAAAAGCCATGACTCACCAAGAATCCCCCTCCCTCTCTCCCTCCCTCCCTCTCGAACAGTGTAGGCCAAAAATCAAATCTTGATACATGTCTCTCTGGTCGAGAAATGTCCAAATCGTGCGCTCGGAAGCTCATTGTGGAGGTTTGCCACACCAAGAACGTGATGCCTTAAGACGGCGAAGGCACCGCAAACGCCTATGCCATCGTTGACTTCGATAGCCAATAGCGGCGGTCGAAGACCAAGTTCCTGTTGGATATATTATTAATATAGTTCAAAATAGTATATTTACATACAAACCCAATAGGTGAAAGTATAGTTATTTGGGTCCATATAGGCTGGAGCCCAATAACTTTCATATAAAAACTCTAGGATTCCCATACGTTGAAGGTAACACTATTGAGCGTTCCAAACTTGACGTCTCTTGGTATAATACTTCAAGTAACCATTTCTTCTCTCTTAAATCTATAACCTCCAACAATCTCGAAGTATTATGTTCGTGTGTCGGATTTGAGCAAGTAAGGTGTCTTCTTGAAACTCACGGGTGTAATTTACTTTCGATTTCGACAGTGGTATTGGCAAGATTTGAGTTTGAAGATTCGGGTGACCGAAATCTTTGATTCAAAAATCCAAAAATTATAGCCAATTTTAAAGGATGAAACAACTTGAGCTTTGTTCTACTCGTTGATATGAACGTTTTGAGTGGTTACTCGTGTCGATCAGAGGTTGGATGAAGAAGTTACGACATACAGAAATTTCCATTCGAATTTCCAGCGAATTTCAGTGACGAAATTTCCAGCAAATTTCAACGACAAAAATTTCCAATGAGTTTCAACGACAAGTGTAGTCCATCTTAAGGTTTTTGGGTGCTCCAAATCTGTTTTTGGGGTTTGTTTTGGCAAATTCTATCTCTACAGAGCAGTTTGATTAAGGTTAGGGGAGTTATTCGACTTTGTGACTCCAAGGACTCCAATGTGCACTCTTTCTAACACTTTGCTCTGATTAAAATGGCAAAGCGTAATTCCTATGATATTATAAAGTTACAATCATTTGATGTTACTGAAATTTATGGTTGAAAATTACATGTTCAATTTGGCATGAAAGAACGCGACATATTATATATTGTATTAAGTGATTTTGCATCTACCACTAAATATGTAGATGAATATCAATGGAATGAAGATGAAGATTTTTGTAGAGATTACTTGTTGAATTCTCTAAATCATAATCTGGCTATGACTTATAGTGAGTATAAGACAGCGAAAGAGATATGACATCATTTGAACGCTCAGTTCCACAAACAAGAGGGCTCTCTAAAACTCTCTTAGCAGAGAAATTCTTTGACTTTAAATTCACTATGAATTCAAGCACTGCCTCTCAGTTAGTTGAATTTGAAAACATGAGGAACAAGTTGAAAGATAATAACTCTGATATGTATGATAATCTTTCTGTCAGTCTTGTGTTGAGCAAACTACCAACTGAATAGAGTTCTTTCAAGACTAAAATGCACAGATGGGACCGGATGAATTAAAGAGGTATATTCACATTGAGGATCAAAACATTACTAGAAAAAGTTTGGAACAAGTAGGATCCAACTTAGTTTCACACTCCAATAAACCTCAGAAAATGTCCAAGTCACCAAAAGGTAAATCCTCTTTATAGTTAAAGGCCAAAAAGACTATCTCAAAAAAAAAAAAAAAAAAAAAAAAAAAGCAAGTGTCATAAATGTGGAAAGTGGGGTCATTAGACAGCAGAGTGTAAGTTTCCAAAGAAGCCAAAAAATGACACACAACAAAATAAGGTCCATATGCTAATTAGAGAATCTGAGTCTTGAGCCTTCGTTGGAATGATGAAGAATGGAAATGCTAGCGTCTCTTCTAAGTGGTAGTTGGACAGTAGCGGTACTTGTCATGCTACAAATGACAAG
Source organism: Eucalyptus paniculata subsp. matutina (assembly GCA_017140255.1). Lineage (NCBI taxonomy): Eukaryota > Viridiplantae > Streptophyta > Magnoliopsida > Myrtales > Myrtaceae > Eucalyptus > Eucalyptus paniculata. Next base: position 49,319,712 of record CM029435.1, read on the forward strand.
AACTTACTCACTGAGGTCACAGAAGTGAAAGACCTTGTGGAAAATTGCAATGATGGTGAGGCAAAGGTGACTCATACTGGAACTACGAATTTGGTGCTTTCTTCAGGCAAATTACTAACTCTGAAACATGTTAGAGTAATACATTTACTTAAAAAGAATTTGATATTTATGAGTTTACTTGATAAAGCCGGTATGTCTTTTTCAACTATGAATGATAAAGTAACTTTATTAGTTAACTCATGTTATTTCGGTTGTGCATTCATGGTTAATGGTATGTATAGATTGAGTTTAAATACTGACAGCATAAATCATGTGAATTCTACTTTGATTGATCCAAAATTGCTACACAATAGACTTGGACATGTGAATTACAGGAAAATACAACATCTAACTAAAACTCATAACATTCCATTAGATACTTATATTCGATTTGACAAATGTGAAGTGTGTGTACATGTTACGATCACTAGAAAACCCTTTAAGTTAGTTTCTAAAAACACACAACTTCTTGAGCTAATACATTCTGACATTTGTGACTTTAGAAATTACATTATTAAATGTGGTCGGAAGTATCTAATAATATTCATAGATTATTTTTCTAGATATTGTCATGTCTATTTGTTGAAATCGAAAGATGAGGTTTTTGAAAATTTTAAGATTTTCAAATCTAAAGTTGAAAATCAACTCAACTTGAAAATTAAGAGGTTTAGAAGTGATAGAGGAAGAGAATACACAAAGACAAAATTCAAGGAATTTTGCGTTTCATAAGGTATAATACTTGAAACCACTACTCATTATTCACCCCAATCAAATGATGTTTCCGAGCATAAGAATAGAACGTTAACTGAAATCTTAAATTCTATATTACTTACAGCCGGCATATCTTCCTCCTACTAGAGAGAAGCAATTTTAACTACTAATCACATTTTGAACAGATTGCCACATTCTAAGTTGTCTATGACACCCTATGAGATATGTCATAAGCACCCTTGTAAATATGATACTCTTAAGACTTAGGGTTGTATTGCTTATATAAACGTACTAAATCTTAACAGATCTAATATGGGACCTAGAACTATTACTTGTGTATATCTAGGTAATGCAGAAGATAGTGCTGCAAATAAGTTTTTAGATCTATCTACTAACACAGTATTAGAATTTAGAGATGTTGTGTTATTCAAAAACAAGTTTCTCATATATCAATGCTTGAATGTTTCTGGATCTACATATATGATTTCAAAATCTCCCGTAGAATCTAAAGCAGGCCCTTCTAACATTAATTCCACACAACTGGCTATTGAACCATTTCCAATTGGAGTATCTACAAGAGAAAGAGTTCCCAAAAATTTTTATGATGACTTTGTTATTTACCATCTTGAGAATGATCCATTCTTTTATCAAGAAGCAATGAAATCTAAGGAGTCTATATTGTGGGTAGAAGCCATAGATGATGAAATAAGCTCTCTGTTACAGAACCACACTTGACAGCTAGTAAATTTACCAAAATGGGCTAAGGCTATAAGCTATAAATGGATATTTAAGAAGAAACTGAATAGCGATGAATCAATAGTTAGATGCAAAACACGTTTAGTAGCTAAAGGCTATAAACAACATAGTGGAATAGATTATTTTGATATCTATTCATCTGTGTGTCATCTATCAACTATAAGAATTCTTCTTGCTTTAGCATTCATTGAACACTTTGTAATACATCAAATGAATGTAAAAACAACTTTTTTAAATGGGGAGTTAAATGAGAAAATTTACATGAAACAACTGGAAGGATATGTTATGAAAAGTTTTGAGGACAAAGTTTGTAAATTGAATAAATCTTTATATGGTCTTAAACAATCACTTAAGATGTGTCATCTTAAATTTGACAAAATGGTAAAGAGTTATGGCTTTCAATCTAGTTATTCAGATAAATGCTTTTACCATCGTTCTATGTCAAATAAGATAGTCTTTATTTGCCTGTATGTTAATGACATGTTAATTCTTGGTTCCGATCATTCTGTAGTGAGTAACGTGAAAGCTACTTTAGTTAAAAAATTTGATATGAAATATTTTGGTATTACTAATACCATTCTTGGTATGAAAGTAAGCTTGAAATGGCAAGTCATGTTCCTTAGTCAGATTCATTATATTGAGCAACTACTTTCTACTTAGTGATACGATAAGTGTAAACCAAGTGAGATATCATGTGATTATAATAACAAACTGAGTCCTGATGAAGGAACCGGCGTGGATCAATTAAAGTACTCAAAACTACTTAGTAGTCTCATATATGCTATGAGTTACACTAGATTCGACATAGTCTTTATAGTTGGCATGCTGAGTCGTTTTACTAGTAATCCTAGTAAACAGCATTGAGATACCCTCAATAGGCTAATGAGATACCTTAAAGGTATTAAAGATTATGCTCTCTATTATTCTGGTTATCCTCCAACCGTGGATGGATATTCTGATGCTTCATGGTGCTCAGATATTGAAAATAGTAAGTTCACTAGTGGATATATATTCATTTAGGATGGAGCTGCTATTACTTGGAAATCCAAACAACAGACTTGTCTTGCATTATTGTCTATGGAATCAGAACTTTTTGCTTTAGCCCCAGCCAGCAAAGAGGCCGAGTGGATAAAGAATCTAATTAAGGATATTTCTTTAATTCGGCTAAAGATTAATTCTTTAAGCATATTTTGTGATAATCAAGTAGCCATTCAAGTCATCAAGAATGCTCTCTTTAATTCAAAGAGAAGACATGTGAGACTGAGACATGCGTTGTTGAATTATCTGAGAGAATAATGGGTTATCACCTTGATCAATGTGAGATCGAATGATAACATAGTCAATACTCTCACCAAAGGTATGCCTAAAGATCGATTATTCAAAACAGTGAAGGAAATTGGGTTAAAGACTATATAGGCAAGTCTTAACTACCATTTACTTATCTTCTAATTATGTGTTTTGAATTATCAAATCTTCCTTTATTGGCTACAATGATGAGCACAATTTATATGTTTCATCGATGTTCGTAGTTACTAACTAATTTGAAGAGGGTGAGTTGTCTCATTCCAAACTTGATGCCAGATTATTTGACTTTAATGAATCAATAATTGGCATTCCAAATTGAAACATATAAACAATTGTTTATATAAAAAGCCCGCTAGTCTTGTTCTTAATTGAAACTTGATATTACATGACTAAGTTATTGTAAATGACTTGACTATTGGTCTAGTTCTTTAAAACTAGACAATAGTTATTCTTCTACAAATAAACTTAAGTTGATAGCTTTTTGTAAATCACATTGTTTAGGTCTTGTTCATAATATATGAAACTAGATCGATGCTTATGAACATGATATTATGATGCTTTATGACATAAATATATGTTCTTCTCTACTTGATGGAATGGTGCTAAATTTTTATTCAAATGATTGAATTCATGATAATATGAAATTCATATTTGACATTCTATAGAGGATGGTAAAGACAGAGAAGAGCTTAATGAGTGGGATCCTGACCATGATGACCTACTTGATGAATGAATATATATAATTTAGAGCGTGTGGGGACTTGATTGTTTACCTGCTATTGCCTACTATGGTGGGGTCCATTTATTTGATACTTGCATTTTGCTATTTCTATTTTGTAAATATTATCATGATTGTTTCTTATATTTGTAAGGTCTTGGACTATTTTGTTTGGCCTACTTATACTTGACTATTATGCATATATTAATTGTGAACTGAGTCTGAGATTTATTTTGGGATTTGGATGAATTTAGACTGAATCTAAAACTCCTAATACTTATTTTGATTTGTTGATCTCATAATAGATTCATGATAAGAATGAATCACTTATTTAGATTGTAAATAATGATTAAGTTTTATACTTTACTGCTAAAAAACTCCTTAACCAATCCGAGTTGATTGTCTTGGACTGAATGTGAATGATTCCTGTTTGTTTGAACATTACATTGACCACCTTATTTGATTGTGCTGTATGGTGAACATATGAAGAGATTGTTGAATATATTGTTAATATAGTCCAAAATAATATATTTACATACAAGCCAAATGGGTGAAAAATACGGTTATTTGAGTCCATATGGGTCTGAGCTCAATAACTTTCATATAAAAACTCTAGGGTTTTCCTGCGCTAGAGGTAACACTATTAAGCGTTCCAAACTTGACGTTTCTTGATGTAATACTTCAAGCAACCACTTCTTCTCTTTCAAACCTATAACCTCCAACAGTTCTGGGACCTAAACTTGTAGTGGGATGAGTGGGTCGAGTTCCCCGTCCACGATGCGAAATCCATGCCCTTAGAGATTTAGGAGATTAATCTCTGAAATGATAAGAAGACCGACAAGTGCAACACCTTCCCAGGCAAGGAGAAGATTGTTGGGAGGGGAAGGCGTGGTGGTTCGTCAATCAGACGAGGGCTTGGTAAGAGAGAGAGCGAAGAGAGAGAGAGAGAGAGAGTCGGGTGAAGAGAGAAGCGTGCAGGGGAGGAAAGAAAAGATTAAAGTGACTGCTGAATTCAAAAATCTCTAACATTTGGGTCCACTTGGACACATGTTGAAAGCTCATGCACCTTTTTATTTGTTGTGTTTGACACATAAGGTACACGCAATAGTTTCTCATATTTTCATCGTAAGGCAAGAGAGTGGGAGAAAGCGACTCAGTGTCCTTGCTTCCGACTATGAAAAGTCGATTTGTCTTTTGGGATAGCTTTTGGCTCACTGCAACCAATTTAGATCGTTACCAAAGTATATATTATAATATGACTAATCCATGAATCAATATCGTGAGTCATCGCACTTGTACGCCTAGCATAATTCTTTTTTTCACTATAGATTGCCGTGCGCATTCGTCTTTTATAAGTTGCACGGGTCCACTGTCATGAAACTTGCCCGGGAAAATGTGAATATAACCCTGTGCAGCTTGTGCAAACTAGATAGGTTCTAGAATAAATGAAAGTGGCTTTCCGATTCAATTTTGATCACCCATGGTTTTAAGTAGGTACTAGGACATTAAAAGTGCCATTTATATGACACTCACTTCAATTCTAAACCTATTGTGTATATATATATCAATTCAATTCTAAAATTTTAAATTATTTTAATGTAATCATAAACTTTTAATGATTTGTCAATTTAGTTATTTTCATCAATTTTGACAAAAAAAAATGCTAGCACAAACAATTTTCTGCATTATTTAAAACTTTTTTTCTGAACTTTTATTCTTTTTTCTTTTATTCTTTCCTCTTTTCTTTAAAAAAAAAAATTCCAACTCTTGGCTAGTGAGGTCACAAAGATAGCTAGCCACAGGTGAGGGCGTTGGACCCTTGCCCAAACTTGGCAAGAGTGTAATGGCCCTCATCGACCTTCGCGTGTGGCTAGCTAGGGAGTTGGAAAAAAAGGAAAAAAAGAAGAAGATGAAAATAATAAAATAATAAAGGATAAAAAATAAAAACAAATACAAAAAATTGTCTACGTTAACGTCTAGTTAAAATTTGTTGGAATGAAAATTAACAAATCGTCAAAATATTTAAGATTAAAGTAATAGTATTGAAAGATTTAGAACTTAATTGGCAAATCACAAAAAGATTTAGAACTAAATTAACACAAATGTAATAGGTTTATGACCTTTTTTTTTTTGAGGTAATTTCCCCTCTTTGGGTGTACTAAAACAACCGAGAAAGTTAGGTATGATGTAATTGAGTATACAATCAAGAAACATTAGAGGACGTATATAATGTGGCCAGATTACTTAAAACCTAACTACTTGTCACAATTAAAATTGTTAGGTATTGATGTAATTGAGTGTACTCAACCATTCAGCAAATTTTCTTCTTTGGGCTTTCATTCGGTTACGTAAACAAAATTGAATCGAACCCGATGTGCCGTGCAAATCTCTTTCATAGGCGAAGGAGAGTAAGAGTTGTCTTCAAAATAAAGACCCTGGCAGCCCTGCCGACAAGTGAACTACACAGTGTATACATCACATGTAGGAGTCTCCCCTTCTTTGCTTAGATGACGTCGTAAGAGGTGCAACCTCAGATAAAAAAAGGCCATTGTCTCACGTTAAAAGCTACCACTTCCAACCCACTAATGCAATCCAGGTCCAAGTTAGTATTTCTTGTAGGACTGAGCCTGAGGGTCGAACAAATGGACCGGTGCGTGTGCATTGTGCGAGCGTGAGGGTCATTTTGTTTTGAGAAAAATAGGCTGGCTAAACCTGTGATAAGTGAACTTACGTACCTAAGCATATATAATCTCAACGATCCAATAAAAATTTATCATATTAGGGGTGTCAAAACCATGCCGAAACATAATATGTCGCTTACAGCTTCACCTTAAAATTTCCAAACCCTAAACTTCAAATGCCGCTTATCCTCTCCTTCAAGTCGATTCCTCCGATATGATATTCAATTCGTACTCGATGAGACAAGAACACTACTTCTCATCTCCTTCAAATCCCAGGTTCAATGTCTCCTTCATCCTCCCCCCTTCATAATTTTTATGAAATTGAGACTGACCTTGAGGAAGACCCATTAAATGGGTGGGTCAGATAAAAAATGATCCAATCCATATGAGCCCATTTAACCCATTTCGACTCATATTTATGTAGTATAAATTTAATGACTCATGCCCGACCCAATTCATATTATTAAAACCCATTAATATTTGAGGCACATCCACTTTAAGCTCTATACTAATTGGATAAAAACTTCAAATCAAATTAGAAAATAGTAAATAAAATAAAAAAATTTAAAAAAACCTGTAAATAGAATTTGACCAATAAAATATATATTTATAAAGAACTTAGGGCTGATAAACCCATTTGGCAACTTGGACTTAATGAGCCCAATTTCATGTGGGTAGCTCTTTTATTTATAAATGGGTTACAAATGATACAAGTTAGAATAAAAAAAATTAAAATTAAAAAAAAAAAAAAGCAGGGAAACGATGAATTAAGAAAAGAAAAAGAAAAAGAGGAAAAAAACGTCAAATCAGAGAAAGAATCGAAGTGCGTTCGTTTCTTTGCCGGCCTACACCCCCCTCCTCCTCCATCGCCACCATCACCGCCACCACCGCCGCCGTTCCCATCCCTTCTTGACCTCCGCAATCTCGAGTTTTGCCAGCTGCCCCAACCTTTAAGGGCGCATTTGGTAATGATTCTGTTTTCAATAGTAAATTCTAATTAGAAATTATTTTTTTTATTCTGTTCCCGAGAACAGATTCTAAACATTTTAAGCCGTTTGGTAACTATCCAAAAAATTTTATTCTGGAATAGAATTGTGTTTGGTACCGTGCTCATTGATTTTGTTCCAAATCAATTTCTTTTAATTTTTAAATAATATTTATACTTTTTTCATTTTTTTTCATTTCTTTTTTTCCTTTTTTTTTTTTTTCTTTTTTCTCCTATTCTTCTTCTTCTTTAGGCCGGTTGCTAGACTAGCAACTAACCAGACGAGGGCCGGTGACCTCACCAGAGTGTCGCCGCCCCTCGTTGGCCGAGCCTCATCGATGGCCAAGCCGGCCTCGCCGAGGCTGGGTGAGCCTCGTGGTGGCCAGGCAAGCCTCGTAGGGGCTGGGCGAGACCAGCTCAGCCACCGGCGAGGCTTACCTGGCCACCAGTGGGGCTGGGCGAGCCTCATCGGGGCCAGGCGAGCCTCGCCCAACCCCACCTCGTCGATGGCTAGGCTTGCCTCCATCGAGCTCGCTTGGCCAGGGCGAGGTCCGACAACCTCACTGGAGTCTCGCCGACGACCGGCAGTGGTAGCGGCGGTGGATGGCGGTGGCAGCTAGTAGATGACGGCGGTGGCGAACAACGGTGGTAGCGATGGACGGTAGTGAACGGCGGCAGACAAGGCAGTCGATGAAGAAGAAGAAAAGAGAAGAATAAGAAGAAGATAAAATGAAAGAAGAAGAGTTGTTTTGATTCTTAGATTTGTTCCTGGAACAAGAATCTACTTTTTTTTTTTTTATTCTTAATTCTGTTCCAAATCTACTTCCAGGAATAAAAAATTTACCAAACGTGATTCTGTTCCCAAACTATTCCCAGGAACAAAGAATCAGAATTTGGCATTGTTTGAATGGTTACCAAACAGGTCTAATTCCCTTTTGGGTCTTAGCCCCGGGGGCGGGGGAGGCCTCGAGATGAAATGCCCCCTCATCGCCGACAAGGACGCCAAGGCCAAGAAGAAGAAGCTCCAGCCCAACCAGTATGAGGAGTAGCCGCCCCCAAGGGGAATAGCGCAGCCCCACTGGCCGAGTTTGCCCACCTCAATGAGGACCCGCTATTCAAGGTGCTCAAGCACCTGGACGCTCGCACGCTCACGGTGGAGGGGGCGGCAGAGGCGGCTTTGAGGTGAGTGGTAGAGGTGGGCAGCGAAGTGTTGCGGTTAGGTCTATTGTATGAGTTGAATAAATTATGTGTTAGGTTACCCACTTACTGTTGAAATAGATCGAAAATGGATTAGGATTTTGACCCATATAATTCAACTTAAAAATTTTTGAACCTATTTTAAATAGGCCTTTATATAATTATGATACATATGCAATCCATTAACACAAAATATGATTCAGAAAATGGGTCATTGACCCATTTCAACACCTCTACACTAAACGACTTAATAGCACATTGTATCATATGATTATAAATATATATTTTTTATTCCTTAACTATAATCAAATATGTGAACGAGTCATCAATTTTTTATTTTTTATTTTTAAATTGAGTCCCTTGACGGCATGGTGCGCATCGAACCATCGAATAGTTTTGTTAGATACTTGTAATATTGTTTATATGTCAATAATAATATAGTATTAAATTAAATTGCATATTAAGCTATGCTTGTGGTATGCCCCATTCTTTTCTTTTTCTTGTTATAAATACGAAAGCAGAGAGGGAAGAGAATGTTGTCAATACTCATTGGATATTGAAGAGGGCCAATGGACCATCTTCAGGTGCTGGTTAGTGCCATTGGGAAAGGGCTAGTGAGCCCTCACCGGAGACGAATGAGATCTGTCAGCCCTTGCCGCTAGCAAGTGAACTGGCTGGAACCGGACCGATACAAAATAGAAATTTTTAGGTATTCTTTATTTGGATAAAAGACGAAAAAATTGGTTATTGTAACCGTTTCAATTCGGTTCGGTTTTAGATGTGCCCAAACCGAAACACCTTCTCCAAGATTTGGAAAATTGAAATACAGCACCTTCGCCCAAATCTAGAAAAACCTCATTTAGGTCTTGAGCCCGTTTGACTAGTTTGCCTCCAACTTCTCCACCAACACATTCCCAACCGAAGCCCTCACCGAGACTTGATTGAGGAGTAGTGAGTGCGTAGTCATGGTGAGATGTTTGCAGCTGTTGGGATTGTCGGATTCCTTGAAACCGAATTCGACACTAAATCGAACCCCTAAACTTGTGCGGAAGATGAGCCCGAGAAAGACACATGCATCACCGATCCTAAGGCACATCACAGAATCGAACATACCTTGTTAGCCACAGATTAAACATCAACGCCGATACGAGGAAGATAAACTGATTCCGTTCGATCCGATGACGTCAATTGGCCTTGAAGGGAAGAGAGTGTCGTCTCTTTTGTCTTTGTTCTTTCTTTTGGAGGGAGAGAGGGAGGAGGAACGTACGTACTGCCAAAAGGTACGTTCCTCCCTCTTTATTTCCCCCTTATATACGTCCCCTCAAAAAAGAAACGTGTCCTTTCATCACATCCTTCTATCCATGGGCCCTAATATTGTGGGCCGGGCTTTTAGGCCCAAAATGGGCGGACAGGCCAACTTAGACCCATCACAATAATTAATAAAACCATCATCTCCCACTTACACATGGTGGGCTGAACATGATTCTCTTTATCTCTCTTCAACATTCATACCAGTGAATAATCCGTGCGACCAGCATACTTTGAGAGCTCATTGCTATACATCTGTTAGGAATATATAGCAGCTCATAATGGGCATCACACTCTGAGTAGATTTAGTATGTAGTACCCTAGATCGATCGATCACATTTATATCTCTCTTGATCTCTTTTAAACAATATATATTGTATTCACAATTATGATTATCCCAAAGACAATCATAATTGGTCGACCAGTGAATACAAAAACTACAATATGATTCTCCAAATTCGATCTTCCTCTTTCCTTCAAACTCTCAATTTCAATTTAGTTTGCTTTTTTAGAAATTTCCCATTAGATCGAATCAACTCATGACCATTGGCAACATCTTAAGATAGCAAACACTAAATAAAAATTTTGAGAATAAATAAAAGTCAAGAGGGCACTCAAATTGAGGAACTCTTTTCCTCAAGAGTCTCATACGGCATAAAAGTTAAGATCAAACTTTTGTCACTCGTATTGGTCGTCTCATACATACGTAATATGAAATACGTATTACGGTATTAACTCATTTCCCATGGAGCGTATATCTACACCTTCAATGCTGTACAGATGATAGTTTAGATATACCCAATGTCTAACTTGAGTTCACGTATCTAATCATTCACAAAATTCATCAAAACTCACATCTGGCATCTTAGACAGATAAAGTAAAATATGTGGGTTATTTTACTTTCGGACATAGTAAATATTATGTCCTCATCTTAACACCCAGTTAAGGCGACAAATATATTTTAAGCTTGAGCTCTCAATTATCACCTAGATAATAAGCTTAAAAACCGTCTCATCTCTATTTATCACATAGTAAATAGAGGCGATTACTCGTATGAGTGGGCCAATCTTATATCTATCCGACATACTTTCTCAACTTAAAGTAATGCACTGAGTATTAAGATGCATAAAGATCAAATAAAGATTTATAGGCATTAATAATGAAAAACACAAGTTCATAAATGTGAACAACTCAGGGAAATTACAATATCCAGTACATCAGACTCTACGCAATCCTAGAGATTTTACATGACCACAAAACACATTTCTAGGTATTGGCTTTGTCATAGGATCTACTACCATTATATGCGTAGTTATGTACTGTAAGTTCACATCTTTTCGTGCAGTCATATCTTTGACAAAGTTATACTTGGTACCTATATGTTTGGTCTTGCCATGATATTTTGGATCTTTGATGTACGCTATAGCTACTTGGCTATCACAGTTAACCAATAATGGATTTGCAGCTTTCTCAATAACACCTAAATGATCCAAAAATCTCTTAAACCAAACTCATTCTTGTACCGTTGCTGATAATGCCACGAACTCAGCTTCCATCGTGGACAAGGCTATACACGTTTGCTTCTTACTGCTCCATGATATGGCACCATTATTCAGTTAGAAAGCAAATCTAGAGGTAGATTTCTTTTCATCTAAATCTCCTCCCCAATTAGCATCTAAATAGCTTTCAAGTCGCAGATCCTTTCCTTGATAATTCAGCTTGTAATCAGGAATTCCCTTCAGATACCTTAGTATTCTCTTAACGGCTTTCCAATGTGCTTGACCTGGATTGGATTGGTATCTACTCACCATTCCAACTGCAAAACATATGTCAAGTCTTGTACACATCATAGCGTACATCAAGCTCCCAACAACACTAGCATAAGGAACATGTTTCATTTGTTCCTTCTCTTGTGGAGTCCTTGGACACAGTCTATGGCTCAATCCTTCACCTTTTGCAATAGGAGTGTCTATGGGTTTACAATCTTGCATACGAAATCGTTCAATAACCTTATTTATATATGTTTCTTGCAAAAGAGATAACGATCTCTTCGAACGATCTCTTGAAATCTTAACTCCAGGAATGTATGCAGCATCACCCATATCTTTCATCTCAAAGTTGGAAGATAACTAACTCTTCACAGTATTTACAAACTCCATATTGCTTCCAACAATTAGTATATCATCAACATATAATGATATGATCACAAATTGATTTTTGGATCTTTTGATATATACACAATGATCCACATCTATCATTGTAAAATCATATGCCATTATGGCATTATGAAAACGTATATACCATTGTCTCGATGACTGCTTAAGGCCGTGTATCGATCTCAAAAGTCGACATACATTTTCTTCTTGGCCTTTTGTAATGAAACCAACAGGTTGTTCCATATATATTTCTTCTTCTAATTCTCCATTGAGGAAAACATTCTTTACATCCATTTGATGTAACTCATGATCCATACTAGCTACTATTGCCAGAATAATGCGAATCGAGGTAAATCTCACTACAGGGGAAAATGTTTCTTCATAATCAATTACTTCCTGTTGGTTATACCCCTTTGCCACAAGGCGAGCATTATATCTTTCTATCGAGCCATCAGCTTTACACTTTATTTTAAGAACCCACTTGTTCCCAATAGCTTTGCGTCCTTTTAGAAGATCAACCAGTTCCCAAACTTGATTTGACTTCATTGACTCAATCTCCTCTTCCATTGCATGAATCCATTTTTTCTTACTAGGACAATTTAGAGCCTGATTAATGTTTCTTGGCTCATCCTCATCTTGTGGAACAATCATAAAAGTTTCCCCTTCAATGTCAAAACGTCGACGGGGAATACTTTTGCGATTTGTTCGCCGTATGGGAGATTATACACTGTGCACATTATTCCACATTATGCTCCTACTATGATTAGATAATGATGATGTCGTCTCATCATGTGGTTGTAATTGAGAATGAGTTGAATTTAATTCATCGTTTCTCATATTACTCCTACTTGGACGAACTCCACTAATATCATTATTTTGATCTAAGGTTTCAAATAGGGAGTAATTTTCACCTATTTCGCCCTTCTTATGAAATTCATTATCTAAGAATGTGACATCTCGTGATTCAAATTCAGTTATACTCCCACTTTCCTGCTCACCTATGAACACATACCTTTTCAAGTATTCAGAGTATCTTATGAAAATACTCTTCTTTCCTCTAGGACCCAATTTCCCAAACTTGTGAGAGGGTTTATGAGTATAGGCAGCACAACCCCATGGCTTAAGAAAATTTAAGTACGGTTTTCTACCTGTCCATAACTCATATAGAGTGGAAGTAACTAATTTGGAAGGCACTCGGTTAAGTATATATGCAGCAGTTAACAACGCATCACTTCAAAAAGTGATAGGTAAGTTAGCAAGCGCCATCATGGACCTAACCATTTCCAGTAGGGTTCTGTTTCTTCTCTTAGCAACACCATTTTGTTGAGGAGTATATGGAATAAACAATTGTCTTTCTATTCCTTTTTCATCACATAATTTTCTGAACTCATTAGATAAATATTCTCGACCTTGATCGGATCTCAATGCTTTTGTTTTCTTGTCTAATTGATTTTCTACCAAGTTCATAAACCTTTTGAAACAACTTAATCTTTAGATTTATGAGAAATCAAATAGACATATCCGAATCGAGTATAATCATCTATAAAAGTGATGAAATAAACAGCCCCATGCCTTCCTTTCACATTCATTGGACCACAGACGTTAGAATGGATTAAATGTAGAGGAAATTCAGCTCTTTTACATTTTCCAAATGGTTTTCTTGTCGTTTTCTCTACTAGGCAATGCTCACATATGGGCAAATCGACTTTTTTAATGTTGCCCAACAAGCCCTATTTGGCTAGTCTATTTATACGTTATTGGCCAATATGACCAAGTCTAGCATGCCACACATTTACATCATTATTATATGAATTAAGAGACGTGAAAAGGGAATAACAAACATTTGCATTAATATAGTCAATATATAATACAATGAAACCATCCAGAAAATAACCACAACCATAAAAATTTGTATCCAAAAACAAATCCACACCTCTATTATGGAAGTTCATATTAAAACCTAGTTTGACCAACACTAAAACAGACACTAGATTCTGACGAATCTCCGGAGCATACAATACATCATGTAGGAACAAAGTGTGTCCACCACGCATGTTTAGTTGGCAGGTGTCAATTCCTTTTACTTCAGCTCTGGAGTTGTTTCCCACATAAATCCACTTAGTTCCAATTGGTATTCGTCGGAATTCCATGAAGGATCCTCTATCCTTCGCTACATGGTATGTTGCTCTTGAATTCACAGTCCACAAAGGATTAGACTCAGTTAAGAATACAGAACTCAACATATAAGCAAAGTTCTGAAAAGTACAAGGGATGTATACCTTCTTTGGCTCACGACAGTCGCGAGTATAGTGACCATTCTTGTCACAATTGTAACACTTCACCCTTGTAAGCTTCTTCATTCGAGGACGCTTTCCTCTTTCATGTTGATTAAGCTTAGGTTTCTTCCCCGAATGACCTACTTCCTTGCCTTTCCTTTTATTGAACCAATTAGGACGTTTGCGCTTAGAGCTCGAAGCTCCATATGAGCTAGAACCAGCATGATAGATTTCAGCTTCCGGCTTAGCTGCCAAGAGGCGGTCTTTTTCCAGCTCAAGATGACGCACTACATCCTCAAAGGTTTTGATATTCTCATTATGGGTCAGGTGCATCTTCATATGCTCCCAACTTTGAGGCAATAAACGAATCACTGCTTGCACTTGCTGCTCATCAGTCAAGACATGGTCAATATCTTTCAGCTCATTAATCATGTTTGACATCTTTCTAAGGTGTTGCTTCATGGTCTGACCATGAGGTTTCTTATAAGAGTCAAACCTAATAGTGAGTTGTCTCAATTTAGTCACCGAAGTATGACCAAACCTTGCTGCCAACGTTTCCCACATTTCCTTGGCATTCTCAAAACGCCTGAACTCTCGCATGATGTCATTTTCCTTGCTACTCAGCAACATAATGCGAGTAAGAGAGTTCTTTCTTTTCCATGCAACAAATGCTTCCTTATCTCTCTTGTGCTGTGCAGTGTTTCCTTCTTCAAGTTCTACCATGGTCAGATTAAGAGCTTCTAGTGCCTCTTGCTCTTCTAGCACATATTGGATTTTCATGTGCAAGATTTCATAGTTGTCGCCATTGAGCTTTTCACCTTTGTTCAGCTCGGCAACTATGCTCTTTTTGTGGCTGAAGCCATTAATCTGAACATATTAGACATATATACACGAATAATTAATGCTTATTATTTATGCATCCATTTTGCACAAACCCATCATATTAATGAACAATTTCAAGTAAGGTTTTAGAATCAAAATGTTACTTTGTTTCCAATCATCCTCCAAAAATCCTAACTTAAAACTATCATTAATATAATTGTCCATGCAAAATAAATTCTACGAAGCTACAAAAACTTCTATGAACTACCCACAGTAGTCAACAATAACATAAAGCAAATAGTATTTGACATCCAATAGAATAATAATGCTTTCACATAATACAACTAACATATAAGTTGCCACACCAACAATAACTAGGTAGAAAAACATTACATACGATGTCCACAAAGCACACTGAACAAAGACCAGCCAATATATCTAACACCAAGTCAATACGCGAACTGGGAAAGATCCTCTTTTGTTCAATTTCTTGATCTTTTCCCTTGTAACAATCCAGTAATAATTATCTATAAAATCCATCACAATTTTCGTATATGAAGCGGTTTTGTTGACATCCCATATGCAATTCAACACTCCTTGCCAAGGAAGCGGTTTTCTGGTAGAAAAGTGTTAATAAAAAATCGCACCATCTCAGACTATGGCAAGGGACGACCATTCCATATGACCTTTTGAATTTTCCCGTTGACTTCAAGGACGTGATCAATTAAGTCACCACTCTCCCATCGATGATCAGTCAGGTTAGCTATAAACTTAGAAAGTCTTTCCTTTTGTTCATCGGTAATTGTGCGAATAGGTGTGCGCAACTTTAGGGGAGGCATTGTTCCTACAACAAATGCAGAACAAATAAGGGATCACATATAATCCACATAAACTTAATTGGAAAAAGAAACACATTCTTTTCCTCTCTCTCTCCTTTTTTTTTTTGGTCAACCGTCGTCAACGGTCAACAGTCGCCAACGATCAACGGTCGTCAACGGTCAACCGGGTTGGGTCGGGTCGAGTCGGACCGGTCGGACCGGTCGGGCAAATCAACCGGCACGTGTAGCACGCACGAGTAGCTGATGTCATGATGACGTCAGCTGGCGTGTGCCTCGCACACGCCAGCGACAGCACACGCACATGTGCGTCGTCACTTGCGCGCGTCGGCCGCGCACGCGCGTGCGTGCGATGCACATGCCTGCCCCTGCGAATCGGCTTGTGCGCCGGTTTGTTCCGGCTGCGCATAGGGGCGCATTCGGCGTCCTTTGGCAGCGTTCCACCACTTGTCGCGCTCGTCTTGACGAGACCTTCCATCTAATGCCATCAGAAATGGATTTCGACTTACAGAAACTCAAAAAAAAAAAAAAATGAATGAACAGTGCTCGGGTGTCGGGATTTTTCCGCCCCAATCGGTGTCGGCCGATTAATTTCACAAAAAATAAATAAGAAATCATCCATAAACACAAAAGGGGTCGGGAAAAACATGGAAAAGGATTGGGAAACAAGAACTACGGCTCTGATACCAATGTTGCGATTGTCGGATTCCCTGAAACCGGATTCGACACTAAATCGAACCTCTAAACTTGTGCGGAAGATGAGCCCAGGAAAAACACATGCATCACCGATCCTAAGGCACATCACAGAATCGAACATACCTTGTTAGCCACAGATTAAACATCAACGCCGATACGAGGAAGATAAACTGATTCCGTTCGATCCGATGACGTCAATTGGCCTTGAAGGGAAGAGAGTGTCGTCTCTTTTGTCTTTGTTCTTTCTTTTGGAGGGAGAGAGGGAGGAGGAACGTACGTACTGCCAAAAGGTACGTTCCTCCCTCTTTATTTCCCCCTTATATACGTCCCCTCCAAAAATAAACGTATCCTTTCATCACATCTCTCTATCCATGGGCCCTAATATTGTGGGCCAAGCTTTTAGGCCCAACATGGGCGGACGGGCCAACTTAGGCTCATCACAATAATTAATAAAACCATCAGCAGCATTGAGCTTATTTATATGAATACTAGAAAAGATGGCTGCCTTAATATGAATTGGTGTAAAATTAAAGCAACTGATATATATATATATATATATTTTGGCTTGAGTTCATCTTAGAGATTTCGTAATTAGTGGAAGCACCAGAGAAGAGAGCAGACATGGGTATGACTGTGCGCAAGGAGAAGCACAAACAGAAAATCTGAACTAAATCGAATTGTTTATTTGATAGGATTTTATTGGGTTCGGATATCAACAAAAATAAATTTTACCTGTTCGGATTAGGTTGGGTATTGCGGCAACCCAACTTGGCCTAAACTATTGAGCAATAACGGCCCTCGTCTTCCTTCTCCTCCATTTTAATTTTTCACATTGATGATATATCGGACCTCCTAGGTAAGTCCCTAAAAGGCCCAAAGAGGAAACAGGTGGGAGATGATGTCCTTCATATTTCCTTTATGTCGAGAAGACAAAGATAGACGGGGAATTAGGGAGCTCTACGGTAAAGAAGGTAGACTTCATGTCAGGGTGTGCTTGCACACTCTAGCTACCGCCGAGTAAGCTGGTATAGTAACCACCCACGCTTGGGGTGAGTAGAAGTGGGTGAAATGCCCACTGGGAAGCTAGCACGCCTTACGGCACTACACGCAACATTGATGATATGACTTGTTCCAAGACATGGTATTATATATATAGCAATATTGATTAGTAAAAGAACCAACAGTGAAATTCAATCTCACATTTAACGAAAGTAAGAAGGCTCAGCCGCACTATAAGAAGGGTTAGAGGAATTAAATAATGTGATTAGTGTATTAAAACCTACATTTTCGGTTATGCTCACAAAAAAGTTGAGGATGAAGTAATCGAGTGTAGTAAAACGATCGAGAAAGTTAGTGATGATGTAATTAGTGTAACCATGAAAATAACAAGATTTATATAATCTAACCTATCCTTTTAATCACAATCAAGAGAGTTAGGGATGATGTAATTGATTGTACTGAAACATCGGGTCCTTGTCACAGGGAGAGCCACTCAAATTATCCAATTTTCACCTAGCGAGGACTATAGTTGTCCTCAATGAAAAAGAAAAAGGGAAAATATTTTATTAACAGTCCATGTCCAGCGCGACTAGTGGATCACCTAACATTCACCCTTCTGTCCGCAATTCATCAATCATCAACATTAGGAATTTCGAGACTTACCTTATCAGGCAATTGCAAAATGTTACTCAACAATTTCAATAGGTTCACTCCCAAATTGAGCAAAAGATGACAATCTAATACTCCGCTACCGTCTTACTCTTGTGAGATCAAAGTTTAAGTGCAATACCGACATCACATGTTACCATCTATTGATATTGTGGGTTTAATGCGAGTCCCATGAAATTCAATGACTAGGATACTGAACTCAGATGTATCTCATTCATGTGTAGATTCTTGTATTTTGGGAAATTCATTTGAAACACGCCGCCTCCATTATTGTAGAGAGTTCTCAGATCGAGAAGTCAAAAGCCTAGAAGAGAAGGTTGGGGGCGGGGGGGGGGGGGGGGGGGGGAGATTGTTAGTTAAACATCACAGTTTTGAAGAAACTTTTGCATGAAACATGAGGCATATCAATATCATAACTAGCATTGCACGTCACCAATCCTCGGAACATTTCTAGAATGAGGTGTTGAAAATGAA
Source organism: Eucalyptus paniculata subsp. matutina (assembly GCA_017140255.1). Lineage (NCBI taxonomy): Eukaryota > Viridiplantae > Streptophyta > Magnoliopsida > Myrtales > Myrtaceae > Eucalyptus > Eucalyptus paniculata. The sequence goes on from CM029435.1 coordinate 49,338,341, forward strand.
AATATCTGAATGAATGCGTCCTAACTACCATTCTAGAGAAATTTTCGCATGAAACATGAAGTATGAGGCATATCAATGTTATAACTAGTTATCGCACATCACCAATTGTTATTTTAAGAACGAGGTGATAGAAGGGAAGATATTTAAATGAATGCCTCCTAATTGCAATGATATAGTCACATGGAATATCCGTGCTTATTAGTTAGCACTACATCAACCTGCAACGAAGTTCGAAAGCAAAAGATGCACACGATTTGTAACCTACCAATTAAAGAAGGCTGAGGAATTTTCCTCCAATTACGAGCGAAAAATAATCATGACTTTCGAAGAAATATTGGATAAGACTGAATTGTTGTCATTATGTCACCATGGACTGGTGGCTGAATCTTACAAGGCTTCCCAGTGATGCTGTCTGGTCGTGGACTCGGTCCAAATTAGCCTTTTCTTGTTAGCCATATCATATTTAAACAAGAATAGGAACGATGCATTTGTTGATCTTCCTCCTCGTGGACAGAGATTTACGATAATCGCCGTGACAGTTTTTTTGTTCTACATATTCTTCTTAGAAAAGTAGATCATATACATAAAGAGGGCATTAAATTTTACAAGCGATCTTATCTAATGCTTATTTTGAGAATTATCGACGATATATAAAACCCTTAATATAAAATATTATTTACACCAGATAATTGTTACTCATCTTCTCACATCATTCCGCTTTTAAACGAGTCCACCAACTTCGCCATCGCCACTCGCGACGACCCTCCCTCGCTCAACGCCTCCCTCGCCGCGTTCCTCATCTCCGCCACTCGCTCCCTCACCTCTCTCCCTTCCTCCAAGCACATCAGCTCCGCGATCCGCCCTGCCAACTCTTCCGTCGACACGAACCCGCCTTCCGACTCGGCCACCGACAGTACCAGCTTCATCTCGCCGGCTAGGTACGCCCTGATCAGCTTGTGCTCTGCGTAGAACGGCCAGACTATCATGGGCACACCGGCGCACACCGCCTCCATCACCGAGTTCCACCCGCAGTGGCTCACGAACCCGCCTACCGAGTCGTGGCTCAGCACCGCCACCTGCGGGGCCCATGACTTCACCACCAGCCCTCTGTCTTTAGTTCTCTCCGTGAACCCACTCGGAAGGATCGCATCCATGCCTGAAGAGAGAAAGGAATTTGTTGGGTGTACTAACAAATCTTTGTAAAACTTGTGATTGAGAGCTCATGAACTGAATTATTTGACTTTTGACCGTGATTCGGAGTCCCTCGTATTATTCTCGTACCACTTGATGGAAACATACCTGGATCATCTTCTGGTTTAATAGCTAAGTTGCGCCAGATTTCATCGTCCGGTGGTGGGTTACGCACCACCCACAAGAACCTGAGCCCACTCCCCTCTAGCGCCTGAGCGATCTCTCTCAGCTGCTTGGACGAGAACACCCCCATGCTTCCGAAGGTCATAAACAAGACGCTTCGGCTCGGCTGCGAGTCGAGCCAGCTTAGGCAATCCCGCTTACTGATGTGATCGTCGACTGCCACGAGCGGCCCGATGCAGTACACCGGCGGAGTTCGGCCGTCCGGCACGCACAGTCCCTCCGATATCGCTTTCACGGCCCTCAGCTCGAGCGCCTCGAACGTGTTGCTTATGAGCCCGGCAGATTCCGCCAACCGCATGGACGTTTCCAAGAAGTGGCCGTAGATTCTGCTGCTGCGGTCCAGCATTCTCGTCGGCATGTGCTTCGCCGGAATGGGCGGTACGCCCGGGATGTCGACGTTGCCGTCCAGGTCTTTGAAGCTGGTGTTGGTGAGCTTGTGTAGGGTGGGGAGGTAGAGAAATGCCGCCAGAGGATTCGCGCCGGAAGGGAAGTAATAGTACGCAGGGAGACGGAGCGCAGCAGCGACCTCGGCGCCGGAACCGTAGAAGAAGTCGACGACGAGGGCTCTGGGCTTCTGTGACGGCTGGGAGGCGGAGAGCAGCTCAGACAAGGTTTGGTGGAGGTTGGGACTGTTGAGGCGGGCGTACTCAAAGTACATGGCCGGGTCGTCGGAGAAGGCGGTGGGGGCGGAGGAGAGAGAGGAGGGGAGGGAGACGGAGGGGAGGTGGCGGAAGGCGATGGAAGGGGTGGCGGAGGAGACGGAGGAGACGTAAGGGGTGATGGAAGGGAGGAGGTGGGGAGGGGAGGAGATGAGGACGGTGACGGAGAGGGAGGAGTGGTGGCGGAGGAGGAACTGGGCGAGCTCCACCAGGGACATGAGGTGGCCTCTTCCCGGTGACGGGTACATGACGATGTGACATTTGTCTGCCTTCTCCATCTCCATCGTGGGTTGCACGCTTCTGAGTAATTGGATCTGGTGCCCCTGCGCTTGTGAGGCGGCCTCTTCCGCGGTGGCTTTATGGCCTCGGTCGGGACGCAAGCGGTGGAGTAACGAGAGCAAGACTGGTTGATGGAAGAGTCGGATGATTCGAGAAAATATTAGGCAGGTGAAATCTCTCCTGTATCTCTCTTCAAAAACCCAGGCCCATCACTGCAGCTGCTCTGACCTGACGCTCTCTCTCTCCCCTCTCCCCTCTCCCCGTTAAACTCCGTTCTGTTGTGGAGCCAAAAAAATTTCCCTTCATTTATTAAACCTGGTTCAAAATGATTCCCCGCTCTCTCTCTCTCTCTCTCCTCCGCCTCCGCGCTTAATCAATCCACTCCCCCACTCTCTGAAACTGCTAGCGAACCACCACGCCTCCGGTTCCGCCGGTTGCCTCCGCCGTCGCGCCCCCAGCCGCCGCGTCGACGGCTCTGCCTGCGGCTCCGCAGTGAAGCAATATGCTCTCTTTCTCTTACGTGAAGTGCTAAATCTGCCAGCGAACCACGATGCCGACGCGCCTCTGCCGGTTGCCTCCACCGTCGTCTCCTGAGCCATCGTGTCGACGCAATCTGCTAGCGAACCATGACGCTGACGCTCCTCTGCCTCCACCGTCGCCTCCCGAGCCGCCGCGCCTCCGCCTCCGCCTCTGCGCCGAATCAATCTGCTCTCTCTCTCTCCTCCGCGAAGCGCTGAATCTGCTAGCGAACGTTGACGTCGACGCCGACGCGCCTTCACCTCGGCCGTCGCCTCCCCGACCCGCCGTTGTGTTTTTCCCTCACCGTCGCGCCCTCCGCTCTGTTCTCTCTTTCTTTCCTCCGCGAAGCGCCACTGCTCATGAACCCCGACGCCATCGACGCCGCCAACGCTGTCGCCTCCCAAGCCCCGCCGTGGCCTGTCTCTTTCTTCTGATTACAGTATTGTTGAATGCTCGTTTTTTGCAATTATAATCATCATGGCGTCTTATTAGCTTTGGGGACTATGATGCTCTCCACTCCAGCCAAGGATTCTTGCCTATTTGTGTATCATTGGCCCTTCGCTACAACGGCTGGTCGAAGCCAACCACTCCCTTTCTATATGTTTGGAAAAAAGTGTAGATCTTGCATAAGGTTTTAAAAAGATTGATACAATTTCTTTCACAATGGTTTCTTGTGTTCGGTAAAAGATTCTCGTGAAGGAAAAGAAAAGGGAGGGCATCACCAACTTCTATTTAACGGAAAAATTAACCAATGAGTCCTAAACTTATTGGGGAGATGTCAACTCGGTGTTAGATTTTTTCTAATTTTATCAATTTAATCTCAAATCTTGGCATGAAATTTTAATGTAATTCTTCCGATCCATTTCTATCAGAAATCACCGACATTACAATGCAGTCATTACCGACTATCTTATGTAGCACACCGTCGTGTCAATGATTTTCGATGGAAATTGAGGCACGCAAAGATTTAAAACTCAATTAGCAAATTTGAAAAATTTATGACTAAATTGGCATATACAATAAGATTATGACTGATTGAACAATTTCCCCACTGTTCACCACTAGCATGTCTTTTCAAGGAGATAAATACCCAACTAAAATCTTGTGCAATTAGCTCATTCAATGTTTTTGTTTTCCTTCTATAGTACTAACTGCATTTGAATTATCGACAACCATTTGTTATAAATTGATCCTAATGAACATCTAAAAATAATAATTTATCTTCGTTTTATGCTTTTTTGCATAAAAGGTTGAAAGGATGAAATGTTAGAGAACGTTTTCCTTTCATATGTTCAGTACATTGTCCACATTTCTAGGTTTCCTTTTTCTTTTTCTTTTTCTTTTTTCTTTTTTTTTTTGGCACAATGAACATAAGATATGTCATGAATAATTAACTATCCACTCTTGAAAGGAAACCATGGGACATCAAGGAAAATTGAACTCAAAATGGTCAAGACCATTTCTTGAGATAAAAAGTTCTAAACCTTATTACATTGATATCAATTCGATCAAAAATATTTTAATTTGATCAAATTAATCATAAATATTTTCACATTGATACAAATTCAGTTTATCTGGCCAATTTAGGCCAAAAGTCGCCCACATGGATGCCGGTCATCCTAAACAACACGGTTAGCACTAATGTGGACATTTTTAATGATAATTTAATAATTTCTTTTTTATTTTTTTAATATTTCTTTCTTTCTTTTCCTTTCGCTTTTCTTTCCCTTTCTTTTTGCCGGTGGCTAGTCGCCAGCCATGGCTGGCGAGGGTTGGCGTCACTAACTTTTGTTTAAAGGGAAAATTAATCGATCAATCCTAAACTTACTGGATATGTGCCAATTCAATTCTAAATTTTTTAATTTTTCCATTTAATCATAAATTTTTAAACGAAAGTGCAACTAAGTCTTAATACTTTCAAAAAATATAATCAAATCCTAAAACTTTCAAAGTATACAATCAATTAAAGGACTTGAATAGATCAATTAAATAATTTGTTGCATTTTTGAAAAAATTTTAAGATTTAATTGTATTTTTTGAAAGTTTTAAACTTAATTGCGTATTTGTAATAAGTTCAAGGGTTTGATTACACTTTTGAAAAAATTATAACTTAATTACACCAATATTTAATATTACCAATGGATTTATCCCAAATATTATTTACACGGATTTTGCTAGTATAACAGCTTTTGGGTTACTACGAGAATAACATTGTATTTTGAATCATAAATTTTTAAAGAAATGAATCCCACAATAATATATAATTATTTAAAATTTGATTTTTTATAATCTAGAGTAGACTGTTATTTTCACTATACATTAAAGACCATCATACAAACTTTTCTATATTGAGAATACACTGTACAATTACTCTTCTTCTCACATCATTCCTTTTTTAAACGAGTCCACCAACTTTGCCATCGCCACCCGCGACGACCCACCCTCGCTCAAGGCCTGCCTCGCTTCATTCCTCATCTCCGCCGCTCGCCCCCTCACTTCTCTCCCTTTCTCCGACAACATCAATTCACTGACTCGCTCCGCCAACTCATCTGTCGTCACGAAGCCCCCTTCCGACTCGGCCACAGCCAGGACCAGCTTCAAATCCCAGGCCAGGTACGCCCTGTTCAGCTTCTGCTCCGCGTAGAGCGGCCAGACTATCATGGGCACCCCCGCGAACACCGCCTCCATCACCGAGTTCCACCCGCAGTGGCTCAAGAACCCGCCCACCGAGTCGTGGCTCAGCACCGCCACCTGCGGGGCCCACGACTTCAGCACCAGTCCCCTGTCCTTGGTTCTCTCCGTGAACCCACTCGGAAGGATCTCATCTATACCTGAAGAGAAAGGAAAGTGGCGTGTATAATAAGAAATCTTGACTCAACTCGCGTGGAGAGCTCATGAAGATCATTTTTCTGACCGTGATTTGAAGTCCCGCGCGTTATTCTTATGCCGCTTGTTGTAGACAATACACAGAAATATACCTGGATCATCTTCTGGTTTGATAGCTAAGTTGCGCCAGATTTCATCGTGCGGTGGTGGGTTACGGACCACCCACAAGAACCTGACCCCACTCTTCTCGAGAGCGTGAGCGATCTCTCTCAGCTGCTTCGAGGAGAACACCCCCATGCTCCCGAAGCTCATAAACAAGACGCTTTGGCTCGGCTGTGAGTCGAGCCAGCTCAGGCATTCGTGCTTGCTGATGTGATCGTCAGCCGCCACGAGCGGCCCAATGCAGTACACCGGCGGAGTTCGGCCGTCTGGCACGCACAGTCCCTCGGATATCGCTTTGAGGGCCCTCGGCTCGAGCGCCTCAAACGTGTTGCTTATGAGGCCGGCGGATTCTGCCAGCCGCGTCGACGTTTCCAAGAAATGGCCGTAGATTCTGCTGGTCCGGTCCAGCATTCTCGACGGCATGTGCTTCGCCGGAATCGGCGGTACGCCCGGGATGTCGACGTTGCCGTCCAGGTCTTTGAAACTGGATGTGGTGAGCTTGTGTAGGGTGGGGAGGTAGAGAAACGCCGCGAGAGGGTTCGCGCCGGCGGGGAGGAAAAAGTACGTGGGGAGGCGGAGGGCGGCGGCGACCTCGGCGGCGACGCTGTAGAAGAAGTCGATAACGAGGGCTTTGGGCTTCTGTGACGGCTGGGAGTCGGAAAGCAGCTCAGACAAGTCATGGTAAAGGTTGGGGTTGTTGAGCCGGGCGTACTCAAAGTACATGGCCGGGTCGTCAGAGAAGGCGGTGGGGGCGGAGGAGAGAGAGGGGGAGGGAGACGGAGGGGAGGTGGCGGAAGGCGATGGAAGGGGTGGCGGAGGAGACAGAGGAGAGGTAAGGGGTGATAGAAGGGAGGAGGTGGGGAGGGGAGGAGATGAGGACGGTGATGGCGAGGGAGGGGTGGCGGCGGAGGAGGGACTGGGCGAGCTCCACCAGGGACATGAGGTGGCCTCTTCCCGGTGATGGGTACATGACGATGTGACATATGTCTGCCTTCTCCATCATGAAAGAGGTGGCTTCTGAGTAATTGGATCTCTTCCGCGGTGGCTTTATGGCCTCGTTCGTGACGCAAGCAGTGGATTGACGAGCGAGACTGGTTGATGGAAGAGTCGGATGATTTATTGTTTAATTCTGGTGTTAGTTGAAATACGGTTCACCAATGTCCCGACAAATTATTAGGTACGTCTCATTTGCCAGCGTGGCAATTAAGAAGAGCTTTGAGAACGCGAAACGTGTCGCGGTGGGCCCAAATTGTAAGGCGAACTCTTCTCTTTCTTCTGTCCTCTCTCCTGCTTCCTGCACGTTCTCTTTCCTCTCTCTTCTCTGGCCCCGCTTCTCTCTTCTTCTGTCCCATTTCTGTCTCCTGCCTAATGCACGTTCTCTCCTTTCTCTCCTCTCTCCCCTGTACACCTCACTCTCTCCATCAAAAAGAACTCCAACATCACCCAACGAACAAGAAGAGACGAACAAAAATAATCATCTCTATTCCTATCTAAAACTCGATCGATTTCCGTTTCGACTCCAATCGCCGGTTTTTTGTGTGTGTGGGTTTCTGTGCATTTTCGATCCGACCCATTTGAGGCTGCTTTTGTCTTCATTGGCGCTAGGAATCGGGGCTTCTTGGAGGGGTGTAGCTGCCGGAGACCACGAACCGGGTGGAGAACTCCGAGAGTGCTGGGATGTTTAGATCGAAGTTGCCCCTGGCTCTGCGTGAGTGGACCCCACGCCCTCCGAGATGCTCACCCCGTTGGCAGTCGAGGCGACGGCGACGGCGGCGGCCGAGGAGGCAGGAGTGAGGGCCTTGTTGTGGCACCGCTTGTGCCCGCCGAGAGCTTGGCTGGTGGGGAAGCTCTTGTGGCAGATCGAGCATTCGTGCACCTTCCCGGACATGTCGGAGGAGGTGCTCGCCGTGGAGGTTGAGGTGGTCGGTTGGTCGTCCATGCCGGCGAAGAGAAAGTGTGCTGGGAAGAGAGAAGAGAGAGGAGAGAGAGAGCGTGCAAGGAGGCAAAAGAGAGAGAGAGAGAGAGAGAGAGGAGAAGAGAGAGAAAAATGGGGAGAGAGAAGAGAGAAGAGAGAGAGCGCGTGCAAGGACGCGAGAGAGAGAGAGGAGAGAAGAGAGAAAATTGGGGACAGAGAAGAGAGAGGAGAGAGAACGTGTAGGAGGTAGAAGAGAGCGCGTGCAGAGAGGAGAGAGAGAGTGGAAAGAAGATAGAGAAGAGTTCGCTGACAATTTGGGCCCACCTCGACACGTGTCGCGTTTTAGAGGCCTTTTTTATTTTCCACGTTGACAAATGAGACGTACCTAATATTTTCTCGTCTCTTTCTTCTGATTACAGTGTTGCTGACTGCACGTTTCGTGCAATTATAATCATCATGGCGTCTTATCAGCTTTGGGGACTATGATGCTCTCTATCCAGTCCTGCCAAGTATTCTTGCCCATTTGTGTATCATTGGCCCTTTTGCTTAAAGGGCAGATGGATAGCCAACCACTCCTTTTCTATATGTTTGGGAAAAGTGTAGATACTTGCTCACGGCTATTAAGTAGATTAGTACATGAAAGAATTTGAGTATAATGTAGTCGAATAGAGAAGATGGAAATTTTGCTTTGTATTCACTGCATATTCAATGTACATTGTGTTCTGTATATAATACAATATGTGTACAAGGAAAAGGTAAGTAAATATTCTATAATTGGAATTACAATCGGAATCCAATTGGATCCGATATTGAATGATCTTGAGAGATGCCGTGTATCTTCCAACACTCCCCCTCAAGCTGGTGGCTTGTATATGTCCAAGACGCCTAGCTTGCTCAGAAGATACGCGTGCTGGTTTTGACATAAAGGCTTGGTGAATATGTCCGCTGGCTGTTCTTCTGTTCGGATCCCCAGTGTTTCAATTATCCCTTGTTGGATCTTCTCTCGTGTAAAATGGCAATCCACTTCTATGTGTTTCGTTCTTTCGTGGACTATCGGATTTGAGGCAAGCTTTATGGCTGCATCGTTATCACAAAACAATCTGGTTGGTCCTTCAAGCTGCACTCCAAGATCTCGAAGCAATCCACGTAACCACACTACTTCACACGTTGTTTTTGCCATAGCTCGATATTCTGCTTCTGCTGAGGATAACGAAACAGTCGGTTGTTTCTTCGTCTTCCATGAGAGTAAAGAATCCCCTAACTTGATACAGAAACCTGTGATCGACCTTCTGCTCATCGGACATGTCGCATAATCTGCATCACAGTATGCAGTCATCTTCATATCACATTTCTTGGAAAGAAGAATCCCAAGGCCTGGGCATTTCTTCAAATATTTGACCACTTTGAGTGCTGCATTCATGTGGGACTGCTTCGGATTGTGCATGAACTGGCTAAGTGTCTGCACAGCATAACTGATGTCCGGCCTGGTCATGGTCAAATAAATAAGTTTCCCAACAAGTTTTTGATAACTCATTGGATCTCTTAGTGTAGGGTCAGCTTCTTGAGAGATTCCAGCGTCATACTCTGCCGTGGTCAATTTGGTGTTTTGCTCGATTGGAATTACAGCTGGCCTACACCCTGATAATCCAGCTTCTGATATGATTTCCAAGGCAAATTTTCTCTGGCTAAGAGATACTCCCTAGCTTGAACGAGCAATTTCTATTCCAAGGAAATATTTTGGTGACCCTAAATCTTTAATGTGAAAAGTAGAGTGCAAGTATAGCTTGAAACTATTGATAGCTGCCTCATCATTTCCCATGATCAATATATCATCTACATATATCATTAAATATATAGATGACGTACCTTTGGTCCATGTGAAGACAGCATAATCGAACTTTGATTGTCGAAACCCGGCAGCGATCAAGGACTCAGAGAATTTTGCATACCATTGTCTAGATGCTTGTTTGAGCCCATATAAGGATTTGCAGAGACGACACACTTTATCCTCCCCCTGTCTCCGTAAACCTGGTGGTATGTCCATATAGATTTCTTCATCCAGATCTCCATGTAAGAAAGCGTTGTGGACATCCATTTGGTGTAGTGGCCATTCTTGATAAGCTGCAACCGAAAGAAATGACCGGACCGTAGCAGCTTTGGCAACTGGGGAGAAGGTCTCGTGATAATCAAAACATTCCTTCTGTGTAAAGCCCTTTGCCACTAACCGTGCCTTGTACCTTTCAACAGAGCCATCAGCTCGGTATTTGATTTTGTATACCCACTTGCATCCTATAGGCTTGCGATGTGGAGGCAAACTGACAAGATCCCATGTCTGGTTATTTATCAGTGCTTGTAATTCGGATGCCATAGCCTTTTGCCATCGTGGATCAGTGCTTGCTTCATGATAGGTTGAAGGTTCTCGTTCTTCAGAAATCCGAGCAATGCAACATCGATGCTCCTCAGATAAGCGGTCGAAGGAGACATAAGAAGAAATAGGAAAGAGAATACCTGGTGAATTCCTTACTCCACATACGTAATCCTTGGTCCAGGTTGGGGGACGCGTGGCTCGCCCTGATCTTCTTGGCTGGATAGCCTCAGAAGGGGATGGAAGTGCTGGTGTTTCCATCAGATTTGCAGAAGGAGATTCTGATGCAATCTCTTCTCCCAGGTGTTGATCCATGTCTTCTTCTAAGGGTGTTGTGCCCATGGCATCAGTCCCTGTACTTTCTAGATAAGGAACCAGAAAATATCCTTGATCACTATGTGGCTCTTCCATATGAGGAGTATCAGAATGTCGATATCTCTGCGCATCTGATTCCTGAATAGAGAAAGGAAACGAATCTTCTTGAAATTGAACATCTCTGCTGACGAAGAAGTCGTTTGTGGATGGATCAAATACTCGATATCCTTTTTGTAGAGTCGCATACCCCATGAATATGCAACGGCGAGCCCGTGGACCCATCTTATCCTTGGGTCCAACTATAGAAGCGTAACACAGACATCCAAAAATTCTTAGATGATCAAGATATGGCTTCTTCCCAAAAAGAAGCTCGAAAGGACTTCGACCATTAAGAACCTTAGTCGGCATACGGTTAATTAGATATGCTGCAGTCAATACACATTCTCCCCAAAAAATATCTGGAATAGAACCCTGAAATTTAAGGGCCCGGGCAACTTCCAACAAGTGACGATGTTTCCTTTCCACCACTCCATTTTGTTGTGGTGTGTAAGTACAAGAGCTCTCATGTAGGATTCCTTGAGATGTCAGCAAGGACGTACACTCATAATTGAAGAACTCTCTTCCATTATCTGTCCTAATTTTTTTGACAGATTTTCCAAATTGAGTTTTTGCCAGGGAAAGAAAAGTCTTTAAATGGGACGCAACTTGACTTTTAAATTGCATAAGGAAAATCCATGTAGCTCTCGAATGATCATCGACAATGGTGAGAAAGAAGCGGGAGCCATCATGATTCGGTGTATGATATGGTCCCCAAACATCGATGTGAATCAAGGAGAGAATGTCGGCCGCACGATTCTTACTTAATGGAAAAGAATTGCGTGATTGTTTGGCAAGGGGACAAATGTGACATTGAGGATATGGGAAAAAAGAACTATGACCCAATCTGGAATGGGAAATGAAATTTTTATCACTGGTAGTTAAATTACACAATGATTTATTATAAGGAAAAACATCTAAATTCTTGGCCGAACTTCTCCAGAAAAATAGTCCTTCAGATAGATCACCCCATCCTATCAATTTCCCAGTCAAAGGGGCCTGAAAATGACAACCATGAACATTGAAGGAAATTTGACATGAATTTTCCTTACAGGCTCTAAACACAGATATAAGATTGAACTGGAATTCAGGGATATAAAGGACATTTGTGAGAGTGATGTCAAGGCTAAGATTGATTGTCCCAGTTACAGTGACTTTAGCAATGCTCCCATTTGGTAATTGCACTATAATAGGACTATCCAACTTATCATTAACAGTAGCAAATAATCCCTTCTCACATGCAATATGATCACTAGCTCCAGAATCAACTATCCAAGTACTTCTCGATATATTATTCAATTGGCAATGAGAAATACCTGTAAAGCTGCTTCCTTTCTTTTGAACATCCAATTTTTGCAGCGCTTGCATCAATTGCTCATATTCTCCATGAGTGATGGGTTGATTTGGACCACCTTGTCCAGTAAGCTGATATGCTGCCGCTGAAATTTCCTTTCCCTTTTTTTCTCCAGGTCTCCCATGTAATTTCCAGCAATTTTCCACAGTGTGATGGGGACGTCTGCAAAATTCACAATATAATTTTCCTTTGCCCTTTGAATTTGGCCCAAAAGAATTAGGCCCATAATTACTCGGCCCATACGAATTTAATCCGTAGTTCTTCGAAGCAAGCCCAAAAGAATTAGGCCCATGTTGAGTCAGCCCATGAGGCTTTGAAAAATCTCCTCCGTTGGATCCTTTAATGAAGAGTCCATCGTCACCGTCAATATCTCCATAGGTTCGCGCGCCTTTTGGACCGTCCGATCGTTGCATGCGATCGTGGCCGTCCGTTGCAATCCCTTTATAGGGCTTCTGTTCCGCAAACCCTAGGGTTGATTCGCGTCTCCTTTGTGATCCCCTTTCTGCTCTTGCGGCAAGAGCTAGGGTTTCCGCCCCCTTTCCCTCCATCGATGCGAGCCTCTGGTTTTCTTCTTGCACAGCGAGTTGAAAAATACGCCCGATTGAAGGCGCAGGCTCCATCGCGAGAATTTGTGACCTGAAATGGAGGTAAGAATCGTTGAGAATAAGTAGAAAACGAGTCGCCTTCTCTCTGTCTCTCATCTCCTTGTACTGTTGAAGGGTGGCCTCGGTTCCATTGAGTTTTTCCTCCGCTGCCTCAAGCTCATTCCAGAGAGCCGACAGCTTGTTGAAGCACGTTGTCACCGACGTGTTTCCTTGCTTCAGTTCGGATAGGGCTTGATGGAGCGAAAAAATTTTCGCCCGATCCAGTTTTCCGTACATCTCTCTTATATTATCCCAAAACGTTTTGGAATCTTCTGTTGGAGGTAACCCAGCTGCTATTTCTAGGCTGACGCAGTTGCCGATCCACGTTCTTACCAACTGGTTGCATTTTTTCCATTGTCGCGCTAATCTTTCCTCTGTTGGAACCGGGACGGTTCCGTCAATGAATCCCTCCTTATCCTTGGTTATGAGGGCTCGACGGAATTCCCGTGCCCAATTCGAGTAATTTTCAGGTCCTGTGAGAGGGTGGCTGATCAGCCGCAACTTAGGTCCGTCGGTGTTGGAGACGTACAGCGCGTCGCCGGGTTCTGGGCGACCCATGGCGGCCGCGAACGGAAAGGGTACAAATCCTGTTGGAAAGCCTGGATTATTTGAGGACTGACCCATATTCGCACTTCCTAATCCGCCCGTCTGCTCAAGGCCGGTGGCTGAGCCTGCTCCGGTTTCGGTAGGTAGGCCTCCATCGACCCGCACGCCTTGGTAGCCCGGCTGTGATGTACCTGGGTTTAGTCCCTGGATCCAAGGGTAAGGCATCCACTGATAAGGATACCCCGAAAGAGGTAGCCCTGGATTGAACTGAGCCGGAATCTGTTGCCTCGGCGTGTGTCCAGACATGGAGGTGACCACGGATGGGTCTGATGGTGCTGCGTTCCTTTTCGATTGATCTTCAGTGGGCGAGGTAATCTCTTATGGGTCTGTCATGATGAATTCTGTTTTGCAGATGAATACAGAAGAGAATTCCTTCCAGACGTTGTTCTGTTTTGCGAATGTCGCAGCAACAAGAACAGAAAAAATTGGAAGGCAATTCGATCAACAATGCGGAAGCTAGATTGGGATCAGAAGCTGCTCTGATACCATGAAAGAATTTGAGTATAATGTAGTCGAATAGAGAAGATGGAAATTTTACTTTGTATTCACTGCATATTCAATGTACATTGTGTTCTGTATATAATACAATCTATGTACAAGGAAAAGGTAAGTAAATATTCTATAATTGGAATTACAATCGGAATCCAATTGGATCCGATATTGAATGATCTTGAGAGATGCCGTGTATCTTCCAACAGTACAATTTCTTTTGCAATAGTTTCTTATGTTTGGTAAAAGATTCTCGTGAATTAATAAAAAAAAATGGGGAAGGCATCATCAACTTCCGTTTGCAAAAATTATTAAATAAGTAAAGATATCAATTTAGTTCTAAATTTTATAATTTTGCCAATTTAATGATGTTACGGTCTAGTTGTCATCAATCATCCTATGTAATACGTCGCCACATCAGCAATTTTAGGTAGAAATTGAGGGAAACGTAAAGATTAAATTTCTCGCAAAGATTACAAACTCAACTGGCAAATTTAAAAAATTGATGATTGTACTGATCTCTGTACAATAATGTTATGACTGATTGGACAATTTTTTCATCATTCACCAATAACATGTCTTTTCAAGGAGATAAATACCCAACTGAAATCTTTTATAGTTAACTTGTTCAATGTTTTTCTTTTCCTTATATAGTACTAGGTACATTCGAATTATTGGCAAGCATTTTTTATAAATTAATCCTAATCAACATCTAATATTAATTTTTCACTTCATCTATCCACATTTCATGAATCAATCTCAACATATTTGGCATTTCTCTTCGTTTTATTTGTTGTATAAAAGGTTGAAAGGATGAAATTTAGGACATTGTCCACATTTGTAGTTTTTTGTCTTCACGGTGAACATAACACATGTCATGAATAAATAAGCTTACCATAACCTCTTATTGACCATGGGGACATCAACGAGAATTGAAATCAAAATGATCAAAGACCAATTCTCAAGAAAAGTACCAAAAAAAAAAGTTTCTAACCTATTACATTGATAACAACTTAGTCATAAACCTCTCAATTTGATCAAAATAATCAAAGGCTTTTTTATATTGATATCAATTCAATCAATTTTGCTAATTTAAACCAAATGTCATTTACATAGATGTCAATCATTATAAATGACACGATTGGTACTAGCGCAAACATTTTTAATAATAAATTTATTTATTATTTTTTTTGGATCAGTGGCCAATCCCCAATCATAGTCCATAAGCCATGGTCTATTTAATAGAAAAATTAATTAATTAATTTCAAACTTATTGGACAAAAGGAAAGGACAGCAGGTGTAAGAGGCAAAAAAGTCTTAAGGTTCTACTTCGAAATGACAAGTCCTCGTACACCTCTCATCACATCACGAAAAAGAAGAAAAGATGGCCTACTTGACACATTTTTCACCACGGCGGCGAGACCAGCACCTTCGCTTTTCCTTGGGGCCGATATCTAAAGAACGTACGAAAGAGAGCGGGAAAAAGGATGGCCCTTCCTGGATCAACGCATTTTTCTGTCTCATGAAAAGACCAACCAACTAACGTTCACATGAAAAGACCAACCAACTAACGTTCAGAGCTGCTGGAGAAAAGGAAGAAGATGAACCTCCCAGCCTCACAAGAGCGAGATTGAGAATCCGCACTACATTTTCCTGTCTCATGGAAAGACAGACCAACTAACGTTCAGAGTTGCCGAAGAAAAGGCAGAAGATGAAGCTCCCAGCGTCCCAAGAGAGAGAGCTTGAGAATCCAAACTATTCATCATGATAAAGATCGTGAAGGATAGCTTTCACATCACGTCACATGAATGAGTCGCGATCGTGGAGTTGATTACCAATATGACACCGACTTTGCTCAAAAGTCAGAACGGCATTTGCTGAACTGCCCGTTTCGGATCATTTTAAGGTGCATCTACTAGTCTATAACATGGTGACCTCGTCAACAAGAAGAAAAGATGGTTTACTTGACACTTTTTTTCATCCCAGCGAGACCCACAATGCCTTGGCCTTCTCCTGGGCCAGTATCTAAGGAACGCACGAAAGAGAGTGGGAAAAAGGACAGCCTTTCGCTGGACCAACACATTTTTTTCTTTTTCTTTTATCAATGGAAGTGTTGCAAATTGTGATTCATTTTCAGCAAAATCTGAAAACTACTCGCTTAATCATGAAGAAATAAGAGTCGAGATCGTGAACAACAACTAGTTAATATCTAGAGAAGCCTAGAGAATGTGCAGCAAATCTCTAGCTTGGAGGTTGTATGTGTGATGCAAGAAAAGCTAGCTTAATCAAGAAATAAAATGCTCTTGTCTAGAATTGTTGAGAATGGCGGTTGTTAGCTGAACCTTGAAGACATACGTGGGAATGCAAGCAAGCAATAGCAAAAGAAACAGTAAGCAGAAGTCCAAGCCAATGGTCAAAGTCAAGAGTAGTCTAGGTCCTTCATTGTTGACCAATAGCTAGCTGTAACGTGTACAAGTCTAGCTATTGGTTGAGTTGGTTGTCAGCTTATATAAAGGAGCAAGTGCTCCCTAGTTTTTTGCGTGGGGAGATGAGCTTAAAACTCCGTATCAAGATGCACCTCCATTGTCACCTCTATCAAAACTAGTTTTGTCCATCTAATGAAACTATTTTCCCTTTATCCCAAGACTTTTATCTTTGAACTATCCTACCTTGTTCCTTATCTATCCTCTACAAGTTATACCATACACATACATTTGCACACATTAAACCAAAAACTAATATCAAAATCATGCTTCCGTGCACATCCAAATTTTTAACAGGATGCTGTGAGGGCTTTTAACTAGAAGAAGCATAAAAACTACAAAAGGATAACTAATGATAAGCTGCAAACTTCCAGAGTCCAGAATGCCTGGCACCATTATGATTTTGAAAGTAACGGAATGAAAGTGCAGCTCATGTACAATTGATCCGAAACAATTTCTTCATTATTAAGCATAAGGCGTGTGACCTGTATTTCGGTTTGACATTCAACTGTGAAGTCGCCTGATTGGGAACCTCATTCACAATCTGACCACTTTCCTGATCACCTTCCGTGGGTACCATTTGGGTTGAGGTCTTTTCAAATGGGTGGTCAAGTGAATCGCCAGATTCCTCTAAAACATAATTCCACAGAGCAGTTGATCATTAAGAAGTCAATCGATTTCCACAGTGTGAAACAAATCATCCACGAAGATCAGTATAAACATGCACACTCATGCATGAAACTAGATTACGTGAGAAGGTTGGCCCGATCTAGGAAAATAACAACGAACTCAGCGTACTTACGCAACTAATTTAGATTCTAGTTTAAGTGAACTTTGGGCTGCTGTTGAATTAAGCTTAGTTTGCTTTTAGATTGGGCTTATGTCATTTTTAAAATGGATTTAATATAAAAGCCCAGAAATGTCAATGGCCCAAGCGTGAGACTCCGAGTTTAGTTCATTTCCGGATTGGGCCCCAGCCCAGTGTCCCTTTCCAATTAAAAAAAAATTAGAAATTATTTTTAAGAATATTTTTCAAAATCAGAAAAATTGAAAAAATTTCCTAAAAAAATTATTTTTAGGGAAAAGCTTAAATATTACTTTTCGAGTAGTTTTTTTTTCTTAAAATATGTAAAAATCCTTGAAACTCAAAAATTGAACATGCTCATAAAGCTTTACAATATAGTGTTGTTTGTCTTTAGAGATAGATGTTAGGTTGTTGTGATTATGCGTTTCCATGTCAATTATTATTTAATTGCGCACTTTCAAAACATTGATTTTTGTTTTCCTTTAGCCTAGTTTGGGATAGAACCTTATGACTCCTAATTAGTAAGAAGAATTCCTGAATATTATGGTTGGTAATTGAACAAGATAGGTCCTAAAATTGTACTAATTGAATGATTAGCGTAAATAAGTCCCTGCACATAGATTTTCCGGTTGCATAGGAAGTAAGTTAAACTTCCATGCCTCTAGTTGAGCCCGATAGGTTAACGGCAACTCATTAGAAAATCTGCATTGTGCCAATTTGACTTAACAACAAGTATCACAATATTGCGCAAGATATAAGCTTGGGAGGATGCATGCTTAAATGAGGGTTGTGGACTTGCTTTTTAGGCGATACCCCTAAACCCATAAGCTCTTGCCCTTTCGGACGGAAAAAGTAGGTTGTGACATACCCCACTCGTCAATCGTATTAAATCTGTTAAGTTTTGATGTGTCGAAATACTTTATATAGGAACTACGAACAAATGCTTGTGATCACAATGAATTTAATTTTCCACTCAAATTTTAGGTTTTGGCCAAACACCGAAAAATAAAAATATTTTCCGGAAATATGATATTTTCCGTGAAAGGAACGGACCCTTAGTTTCCTCTTGTAGTACTATGTACATTCGGATTATTGGCAAACATATGTTATAAATGGATCAAATTCAATACGTAATAACAATTTGTCACCTCACGTATACTATTAGTTGAATCAATCTCAAATTGTACAGCATTTTTCTTTGTTTTGTGATTTGCACTAGTACAAAAAGTCTTGCGGAATGGAATGTAAGATATTTTCTTTCCTTTAATCTTTGAAGATTCTCCGCATTTGTAGTTCTTTTTTTGTCACAATGAACATAGCATGTGTTTCCTAATAATCAACTCTTCAAAGGCAACCATGGGGGAATTGGCAAGAATTGAACTCCAAATTTATTTATTTAAAAAAAAAAAAAAAAAACTACGCTTATAAGTTGTGAAAGTGTAAGTTGTCCTCCTTACCTTACCACAAAGGCCATCATAAAAGAGGGCTAATAGACATCATAAAGGATGTTTTGCCCACTAAATGATAATGCGAGTAAACCTCACTCATCAATCATCAGATCTTTTATGGACAAAAAAATCATAAAATCTTTGAAATTTTTATGTGTTGCCACGTTTCATATAGGAGTTACAAGCAAATGCATGTGATCACAATGAATTTAAGATCGAATCTATTACGTAGAAGACCATAAAAGCCCCCAGTCAACGCATACCTCACCAAATACCTTGTATCTGGCTATCAAAATTTTATTTACGTTAAAAATTTCTACCCACTAGTACTTCTATGTAATTTCACAGAAACATCTCTGTATGGTAGCGTACTCAAATGAGAAGTGAAGATGGACTCTTGAACTATGTAGTGGAGTCCGAGTTACTGATTTGCATTATTATTGTGGAACATGACTGTCGTCCACGGAAATTGATATAATACCTGGGTAGACAACGACTATGGACATTTAATTCATGTAAAACTCAACTACGGGTCCATCAAATGTGTTCAAGCATGTGGCTCATCTGTTTAATTAGTGCCGCTGTCGAGCATGACTCAATTGACCAAATGAGTAGTTCCCGTAAGCTTCTCCAGTAGAGAATATGGTCTAACAGCGAGACCTACACCCTAGCCTTTCCCCGGGGCCAGTATCCGAGGAATGCACGAAAGAGAGTGGGAAAAGGACAGCCTTTCCCTGGATCAACACATTTTTTTCTGGCTCATGGAAAGACAGATCAACTACCTTTCAGTGCCGCTGAAGAAAATGAAGAAGAAGATGAAGCTCCCCACATCACAACGGAGAGCTCGAGATTCCACACTATTCACCAGGGTAGCGTAGGGTTCGTGAAGGATTGCTTTCGCACTACGTCACAAGAATGAGTAGCGACCGTGGAGGTGAATATCAATATAATAACATAGACTTTGCTCAAAGGTCAGAGCGGCGCTTATGGAACTGGACTAGACCCGTTAAACGGGTGGGTCGGGTCGGGTTTGGGTCGGGTCATAAATGGTCCGACCCAAATCGACCAATTTAACCCGTTTATTGCAATGCAAAAATGTTGATCCATACCCGACCCGACCCATACCCGACCCATTTAATTAAATTTAATTTATTATATATATATATATATATATATATATATATATAAATAGATATATATATTTAAAAAATGGTATTGTTAAAATAATTTTATACAACACAAATTTAATGGACAATTTTTAAAATTTTTAAAATAATTATTTTAAAAATGGAATTTTAATTATTTTTTAAAAATAAAATTTTAATTTTTTTAATTTTTTAAATATAACTTTTCTTTTTCTTTTTTCTTTTTCTTCTTCTTTTTTTCTTTGGCCGGCCGCCGGCCACGATGACGGCCGGCCACGGGCGAGCCTCGAGCTCGCCCGACGCCGGCGAGCTCGAGGTTCGCCGGCGTCAGCGAGGCCTCCGCCTCGCCGGATCCAAGGAGCTCAAGGCTCGCCGGTGTCGAGCGAGGCTCGAGGTCGCCTGGCCGTCGCCGGCCATCACCGTGCCGGCGACCAAAGGAAGAGGAAAGAAAAAAGAAGAAAGAAAAATAAAAAAAGAAAAGAAAAATAAATGGGTTGCACAACCCATCTTTAAACTTTAATGGGTTTGTAAATGGGTCTTAAATGGTGTACCCATTTAAGACCAATTTATTTTAGTTCTTTTATTTTTAAAACCCATCAGGTACCTTATTTCTCAGCGCCCGACCCATTAACGACCCATTTATCTTAAATGGGTCCATAAATGGGTTGCACAACCCATTTTTTAAATATATATAGATATATATATTTAAAAAATGGTATTGTTAAAATAATTTTATACAACACAAATTTAATGGACAATTTTTAAAATTTTTAAAATAATTATTTTAAAAATGGAATTTTAATTATTTTTTAAAAATAAAATTTTAATTTTTTTAATTTTTTAAATATAACTTTTCTTTTTCTTTTTTCTTTCTTCTTCTTCTTTTTCTTTGGCCGGCCGCCGGCCACGATGACGGCCGGCCACAGGCGAGCCTCGAGCTCGCCCGACGCCGGCGAGCTCGAGGTTCGCCGGCGTCAAGCGAGGCCTCCGCCTCGCCAGATCCAAGGAGCTCAAGGCTCGCCGACGTCGAGCGAGGCTCGAGGTCGCCTGGCCAGTCGCCGGCCATCACCGTGCCGGCGACCAAAGGAAGAGGAAAGAAAAAAAGAAGAAAGAAAAAAAAATAAAAAAAGAAAAGAAAAATAAATGGGTTGCACAACCCATCTTTAAACTTTAATGGGTTTGTAAATGGGTCTTAAATGGGTACCCATTTAAGACCAATTTATTTTAGTTCTTTTATTTTTAAAACCCATCAGGGTACCTTATTTCTCAAGGCCTGACCCATTAACGACCCATTTATGCTTAAATGGGTCCATAAATGGGTTGCACAACCCATTTAACACCTCTAAACTGGACCACCCCCCCCTTTTCAGATCATCGTAAGGTGCATCCGCTAGTCAATAAAATGATGACCTCGTCAACAAGAAGAAAAGATGGTCTACAGGACACATTTTTCCATCCCAGCGAGACCACCACTTGGCCTTTTCCTGGGCCAGTAACGAAGGAAAGTACGAAAGAGAGTGGGAAAAAGGACAGCCTTTCCCTGGACCAACGCATTTTTCCAGTTTCTTGGAAAGACAGATCAACTAACATTCAGAGCTGTCGAAGAGAAGGAAGAAGATGAAGCTCCAGTATCACAAAGCATAACAACCGAGAGCTTGAGAATCCACGCTGTTCATCAGGGTACGGTTCACGAAGGATTGCTTTCACGCTACGTCACAAGAATGGGTAGAGATCACGAAGGTGCTACTCAATATAACATGGACTTTGCTCAAGTCAGAACGACATTTACTGAACCGGCCCCCCTTCCAGATCATTTCCAGTTGCATCTGCTAGTCTGACATGATGACCTCGTGAATAAGAGTCCTTCAAAAAAATTGCATCTAATAACACTTATTCTTCTCAAATCAAACTATGAACTATCATTGGATTCACAAAATTATAAAGAACGCAGAAAATTACATATATTACCAGCTTTATTATATTTCTGAAAATATTCTCGGTAGATCTTTGAAGAACTTGGACACCATTATCATGTGCGGCAGCATTGTAACGTCAGTCAAATGTGTGCAACCATCAGCAAATAAAACGGGTAAAGAGCCAGACCAGAAGCCAGAGCTCTATTACATCTCAATTTGAAATTCACGATCAGCAACTTCATTAACAACAGTACATGTATTACCACCAAGCTGGGTTTTTCTATGGTAAGGTATTTCTACAAGATTCAGACACAATCCATTCATGAAACTAGAACAGCAGCCAAAATGTAAACAGCCAAGACCTCATCGCAAAGTTACAAAGGACCACGAGCCTAGTACTCCCATTTCTTCACCTCCATACCTTCAGGAGGACTTCCTTCTACCTTCTTCGTCCCCACTTCTTTCCAATTTGTGGACAGGACTGTTCCATTTGACTCCACCTGTTAAATGCATCACTACAAGTATGAGCAAAATCTAGCTAAAGCAATTGCATTTAAGGCTGTATCAAACCTTTGCTGAAAGGTTCCCAGTGAGGACAAGAAGCAACGTAAAAGAAGAGGACATTTGCATGCTCATCGTGAAAGAACCAAACATACACAAAAATCATGCCATGCGTAAGCTACAGCTATGAAAGATAATGCAAGAGCCTTCAGTCTTACAAATGATTTTCTCATTGCTCTCCTCGTGTCATCATCGGCATCCTTGTAAATATCTTGGAAAAATCTGTTCAAAGCTGCATCCCCATCCAACTTTTCTTCTTTCTCCTGAAATGCAACAAGCAAGAAGACAACTCTGGTCAAAATGCAACTATCCACTACATACTCTTGCAAAAACAAACTCTACACCCTAGCTCGAGATAGAGAATCGAGAGATGAGGCTGATGACAAACCTCCTTCTTTACTTGAGCTTCCAGCTTATCCCAGTCTACCCTTTTTGGTTTTGATGATGGATATGAGGGCCTTTGAGATCCAGATACAGTGCCAGATACAGTGCCTGTGAGTTTCATTTGACATGCTCATCAATAGTTAAATCTCCCAGAATATTCATCAGTATAAGAGGAGATAATCCTTCTTCCGGACAGCCATTCTCAAACATGGTGGATAAATCATGTACAACCGTCAATGGTCCAACGACCAAAAGCAGTCTGTCCGTGCATTAAATAAAATTGTTACTAGACTACATAAGTTGCGATGTTCCAGATATGCATAAGCTTCTTGTTTTAAATGAATGTTTGTAATATACTTTGAAGTGGTATATCTTATACCAAGCACCAGATAGATAAGGAATTTCCCCTAACAATTCCATCTCCCTGGAGTCCAAGGCATCATTTAATTGAGACAAATTAGTAGCTATTTATGTATCTCAGTCTAACAACTAATGGCACTTTCAGAATGAGTTAAGTAACAATGTGTACCTTCAGAAAGTAACAGTGTGTACCTTCAGAAATTTCATAAAAGTTAGCAAATCTAATGTTGCAAGACATCAGATATGAGTCAACAAATTCAAGAGGGTAACATTTGATTTTTTATTTTATTTTATTTTATTTTTATTTTTATTTTGGGGGGTGGGGGAAAGAATTCCAGGAGGTTTGACACGCTAAATACAAGCAAGAATTAAAATGTGGAGCACTTGCACTATAGGGATGAAAGAAAAGCAGAACATGTACCTGAGACTACATGAATTTTTTGAGGAACTGTGCTGTCCTTGCTAAATTCAAGAGAAGTCCAGTTTAATGGCTCAGCTTTTGCAAGCCGGACTTCGATTTTGCTTGGCAAGACTTGATATCTGCACTTCTCCGGTGCTATCTGTTACAAATGGAATCCAAACGAAGCAGAAAGCAGACAAGAAAACTGGTAAAAAGGCCAGTAGAAAGTGCATTCGCTAGACCCCACTTGGTACTCGAGGAAAACTATAAATCCCTATTGATCCTATTTGAAGCTCTCGAAATAGAATCCTGTCTTGAGAAATTTAACCCAAGAAAATCAAATTATTAATGCATAATTAGTGCCTTTTTGTACATGTGATAAGACCGATCACACAATGACCAACCCACACATGTCAAACTTATCGGCCACCTTGCCTACATTTGAAACAATTAATTTTTGAACATTTTAGTTTCCTTCCAAAATTTTTAAAATTGAAAAAAAAAAATCTAGCTTAAAAAATTAAGAAAAATTACGTATTTGAAAGGTCTCCTCAATATGTCAACTTACAAAACACACAAGATTTTATGAAAAAACAGTTTAATGTATAAGTCACTACAAACAAACCTATTATAAGCTGCTCTATTACAAATTGCTGGGTTACACACCTTTCCGAATAGGCGGGGTTGAAAATGATATGCATCCTCACCAGGGATATCAATGATAACGCTAAGCTGCAAAGGGCATCAATCAAGTCAGTGTCCATCCTATTTTTTAAAAAGAAAAATGAGCAACAAGTCCAACATTGATAAGCACAAAATCCTATGTGATTAAAACCTTACAATTTGTTCACCAAAATCAACAGCAACATTTTGAGCTGGTATGCCTTTTGCAAATATAGTTATAACCACTTCCTCAGGCTTCTGGTAGAATTCATGTCTGCACTCACAAAAGATCAGCTGTCAAATTACTGATAAGCCTGCTTAATTATGGAAAGGCCATGCATTCTAAGATCTTTTTTTAATGGATGCTATAAAGGCTTTTAACTGGTAGAAGCATAACAGCTGCGAAAGCATAACTAATGATAAGCTGCAAACTTCCAAAGCCCAGACTCCGTCATACCATGATGATTTTCAAACTGACAGAACAAAAGTGCAGCTCATATACAATTGATCTGAAACAAATTCTTCATTATTAAGCATACGGACCTGTATTTCGGTTTGACATTCAACTGTGAAGTCGCCTGATTGGGAACCTCATTCACAATCTGACCACCTTCCTCATCACCTTCCACAGGTACCACCTGGGTTGAGGCCTTTTCAAATGGCTGGTCAAGTGAATCACCAGATTCCTCTAAAACATAATTCCACGGAGCAGTTGATCATTAAGAAGTCATTCAATTTCCACAATGTGCAATAAATCATCCACAAAGATCAGTCTTAAACATGTACACTTATACATGAAAAGTGCCTAGATCACACAAGAAGGTTGGCCTGTTATAGGGGAATAACAATGAGCTCCGCTTAGTCATGCAGCTGATATAGATTCTCATCAAGTTCAAGTAGCTCCGTAACTAATTATATTAATTTCCATCCTCAAGCAGGGGTGAGCACAAGCTAGGCCAGTCCACCCCTAACCTTAGGACTAACCCGCACAGTGATGATCCTCAATTTTTTAGGACAATAACCGACCCTATTGAGCCTAGAATTGAGGACCAAACCGATTCAATGGGTTTGGCCCGATTTAAGGGTCAACCTATGACCAATTAATAATTTTTTTGATTCATTTTTTGTACTCCCTAACAAG
The DNA here is from genome assembly GCA_017140255.1 of Eucalyptus paniculata subsp. matutina. NCBI lineage: Eukaryota > Viridiplantae > Streptophyta > Magnoliopsida > Myrtales > Myrtaceae > Eucalyptus > Eucalyptus paniculata. The sequence goes on from CM029435.1 coordinate 49,363,250, forward strand.
GCAAACCTATCATTTCAAATTACATATTCATTGACAATGCAGCATTGTGCAATCAAACTATAAATACCAATACACATTCAACAAATTTAAGATAAGACAACAATAGAAATTTTTTTTTTTGGTAATAGGTAAGAACAACAATAGAAATTTCACACCTGCTAAAAGCAAAAAACCATAAAAATGATTCAGACCGCTCATAGAGATATAGGACAAGATGAGAATTTAAGCAACGATCAGGGAAGTTGTTTCTTTCGATCTTGGCAAATTGAAGACTAACAAGACAAAGAAATAGAAGAGAACGAATACTGGAAAAGGGCGCCGTGAGGTGCCGTTTAATTATGCCATTTATAACTCCATGAGAAGCCGTTTAATGGTGCTGACACCGTTTGACTTAAGGTTCTCTTTAGAATATATTAAAAAAAAATTATAAATAATTGGATTGACCCTAAACTCCTAAGACCGAGGACCAACCCACAGTGCCAAAGATCCCAAGACCAAAGACCAACCCAATCCTCCTGGGAATTGGACTGGACTAGCAGGGTTGGGCCGGTCCAAAGTTAACCCCGAACCAATGCTCGCCCCTAAGAAAAACTCGAGCAGCTTGAGCACCTAATCAAATGATTGTTTTATAAAAAAAGTTTAAATAGATTGTACAAATTTCAGCATGACGAAAAACTCGAGCAGCTTGAGCACCTAATCAAATGATTGTTTTATAATTTTTTTTTAAATAGATTGTACAAATTTCAGCATGACAAATTACTATCACACTGCTTCTCACTAGTATAACAAATTGAGAACCCAAGTTTAAGCTCAACTCAAGCTCATATTAATTGATTGGACACAAAATGAGCTTCAGCATATTGAGTATCTTACAAAATGAAATGCAAGAGGACAAAATAAGCTTAATTTAACTCGATTCAGGTACCAGCTTTTATTTCTCAAGTAGAGAGATTGATTCATCATAAAGAGATTTAGCTAGTCTAATACCTGCAATACGCTTGTCGCACTTTTTGATTAAATTGGTGAATCTTGCATCCTCAGGATCCAGAGAAGAACCTAATTCAAATGCTGCTTTGGCAGTCTGATACTCTTCAAGCTCATAACAGGCATTGCTGAGAGAGAGCAAACAAGTGAATATCAGTTCCATATGCCCTCAACAAATAGCTTTACATAAATGAACAAAAATGATCCAAGCGCAAGTTCTAGAGCTTCACGGTGACAGCAAGCTTACATGTATTACTATGTAGGGAGGAAAGTAGCGCTATATTACATTGCATATGTGAGATAAGATACACCTATCTTTTTATCCCACACATGTAGATGACCTTCTAAACATCAAAGTGAACAAGCAATATAGCATGAAAATTAAAGACAACGAATAGTCACAATGTATCAATTACATACAGAAGTCTTGACCATTTTTCAAAAGAGAATCATCTAGGTTTCATCTGATTTGTCACTATGACATTACCACGATCCAAAATAACAAGTTTCCACACACCACTGTCACAATTAGCTGATGCAAGGTCAAAATTTAGAAAAGGAATCAAGTGATACTAACCCCTTGCGAATGTATGCTTTAGTCATTGAAGGATCTAACTCGATTGCTCTGTTTGCATCAGCAACAGCCTCTAAAGAGGGGGAAAATCAGGAAAAACACCAGATAAGTCAAAACAGATTGGCATAATTTGTAAGAAGGTAGGGCTATGCCGTATTCCAAACAAGATGCGTAGATTAACCGCTATGACCTAGCTAACAGAAAATCAGAGCAAATCAGCGCAAGGTCTCTCTTTTTCTCCGCCCTTTCTTTACTTCACGCCTGTTATCCCCGAAACAACTCCAACTGGCACAAGAAAAAAAATATGGCCAGATAGAAAAGATCACTGCCGCTCTGAGATCTTCCATTCTCCAACCAGCCTAGTTTGATCATCGTGATTTAACAAAGTTCAATATCGAGAAAACAAGCGATCTCAGACCGATGTACTAGCTCTATACAAACCCTACAATCATGAATTTCACATCCTGACAATAAATTGCATGTAAAGCCCCAAAACAGCGGCCCAAGACGCGCGTGATACAACACCAACGGGTTTCTCAACTTACTTAGACATGAAGACAATTAAACCGAAGAACCGACAAAAGGAGTATAGAGAGGGAGCAGAAGTGTACCGGTGAAGTTGGAGAGTTTGAGATTGGCCTGAGCGCGGTCGGCGAAGAGCTCGGCGTTGTTAGGGCTGAGGGCGATTGCCTGGGTGTAGAGGTCGACGGCGAGCTCGAAGTGGTCGTCGATGAACGCCTCCTTCGCCTTGATCTCGAGATCGGACGCCATGGCCGGGAGGATCTGAGGCGAGCAGAAGGTTCTAGAATCGAAGCAGAAGCGAGATGAGAGGAGGAGGGCGAGGCAATGGAAGAGAGCGTGAAAAAAGGGTACCGGACGAGGATTGACTCCGATAGGTTGTGATTTATTTGTAAATGCCACTAAATATGCGTTGATTATTCCCAGAGTAGTTTATACGAGGACCCAAGTCGGGCTAAATTGCAGGCTGAAATGGTAATTTCCTTGCTGTGAAATCGGTGATCTGAAATGGGAAAAATAATTAAAAATAGAAATCTCTTCGAATAAACTCTCTGTAAAATCTTTTTGGAAAGGATTTAGCTTCCAATTTCCTCTTCCTAACAATTTAAGATTGTTCTTGTTTAGCCAAAAGAAATATTCGTTGTCCTCTCTTGTTTTATGTTTTGCCCCTTCGATTTATCCTGTCCCATCTAATTTTGTAATACGCCAAAATTGATTATTTGGTGTGGCTTTTTAATTACCACAAATTAGTTTTTTTAAAAAGGTCTATGTATTTTTAAAACATTTTCTTTACATCACATACCGATACCAAGATAACAAATCCTAAAAATGGATCAAGAAGGCACTTAAATGCATCTTCAAGCCAAGATTTATATTATATATTAAAATATTTCACAACCCTTAACTATGAAATTTATTTTTATATATAATATACGAATGATCTTATTCACCAAAACTATTGGGTTGAATTTATTGAAGTTAGTTTTTATCCCTTTTGTAGATAGACTAGTCAAATTTCATGTGTCACTCTTAATCTAGTTTATATGTGGTAAAAGTATTAAAATATTTCGTTATTTATATATTCTTTATGTACTATTGCCCGGGGGATTATGCCAGTCACGTCCACGTTTCCAAGGAGCGGTCGTAAATTCTGCTGCTCCGCTCCAACATTCTCGTTCGCATGTGCATTTTTCAGAAACGTAGAAGAACTCGACGAGAGAGCTCTGGACTCCCGGGACGGCTTGATGGTGGAGAGCAGCTCAGAAAACGCTTGGTGGAGGCTCGGGCTTCGAGGCCGGCATACTCAAAGCGCATAGCCAGTTTGTCAGAGAACGCCGCCACGGTGGCTGCGGCGGCGGCGGCGGCAAAAGAGAAGGGCGGAGAGGGAGACAGGGGGAAGTTGGTGGAAGGCCATGGATAGGGTGGAGGAGGAGACGGAGGAGATGTAAGAGGTGATGAAGGGGAGGAAGTGGGGACGGGAGGAGATGACGCAGAGGCGAGAGTGGTGACGGAGGGCGAGCTCCACCAGGCGGCACTTAAACTGAACCTTATGTTCGCGAAAAAGCTGGTAATGTGACCGGGAGAGAACACATCCATGAGAACAAAGAACTTCGAAAAAGTTTTATGCACATGCACTTGAATAATACCAGCCCAGTTCTTTTATTTTTCTTTCATAGTTCCAGGTACATTCAAATTATTGGCAAACATTTGTTATAAATGGAAATTGTGTATACCAATTTCATGAACCAATTAAAACATGAAGGATATTTCTATTTGTCCTATGACTTTTTTGTTATAGAAAAGGTTTTATGAGATGGAACGTTAGAGATTTTTTTTTTACTTTAATGTAGACATTGTCCGCAATGGTAGGTTTTTTTTCCACAATGGACATAAAATATATCATGAAGAGTCGAATTTACCATAACCTGCGGTCAACACTTGAAAGGCAACCATGGGGGCATCGGCAAGAATTGAAGTCGTCAGCTGTGATCGTGTGGTTCCGTCCTGTATATCTTACCAGTAGGACCATCATAAAGAGAGCTAGTACTCCATAGTAAATCTTTTAAATTCATATATTGAGACACTTGAGGAGTTTACGAACTAATGCAAGTGGTCACAACGGATTCATGACCACGGAACGATTACTTAGGAGACCAGGGTAGCTCCCCAGTCTAGTGACTTACTATACACGACAGAGCATGATTTAATTAAACAATGACAAGTTCTCGCACACTTAACATAATCGGTGTATTTAACACTTTCTTCATCACAGGAGAGTCCGAGACCAACACCTCGGCCTTTCCTTCGGGCCAGTAGATGAGGAGAGGAAACAGATCAACTAACCTGGAGAGCTGCAGAAGTAAGTGAAGATGAAACTATTTGCATACAAGCGAGAGAGCTTGAGAATCCACACCTTTCATCGAGGCACGACTCTTGATGGATAGCTTTCACCTTACATCATGAGAACGTGTAGCGACTGTGAAGGTGACTATCAGTATAAGATGGACTTTGCCTAAAAAGTCGTAAAGGGTTCGCTGAACTTGAGCAAAGTATCGAAAAAGTCACAAACTTATTACACATATACCAATTAAATTCTAGACTTTTACATTTTGTCAATTGAATCCATTTAGCCAATTTTAGCGAGATATGACGTGGATACTAATTGTTCTACATGGCACGACCGACGCTAATATAAACATTTTAAATAATACAACCGAGAGCTAGCAAGGGTCCAGTGCTAGCGGTGGGCAAGGGCGTCGCGGCCCTTATCCAATGCCCTTGCTAGCCATAGTGAGGGCGTCATGGCCCTTGCCCAAATTAGGGCCAAGCAAAGCAAGTGTTAGGACACCCTCACAAGCCAAAGTGAGAGAACATAGCCCTTGGCCCAAATCTAGCAAAGGCGTCACGACCCTCACTAACACTTAGTACCCAAAATAATAATAATAATAATAATAATAATAATAATAATAATAATGAAAAATAAAATAAAATATTTTTTAAAATATTATTAAAATTTGTTTGAATTAGCATCAACCATGCTATGTAGGAGGGCATCATCCACATTCGTGATTTTCAACCAAAGTTGACTAGATTGACTCAATTGGCAAAATATAAAAATATTTAAGATTCAATTGGAGCAATTTTGACAAAAAAAATTAGTGTAATTACAAGGTTTAAAATTAAATTGATACAAATGCAATAAGTTCAATACTTTTTTTTTTTTGTACTTCTGCACTAATAGGAGCATTTGCTAGTCTACAACATGAGGACCTCGCTAATAAGAGTCCTTCAAATATTCCAAAATGATGCATTTCCTAATGCATATGCTATACAAATAAAACCATCAACTTCATTATATTTGCAAAAAATATTTTCCACATATCTTTCAAGAAATTGGATCCCATCACAATGTGTGGCAACATTGCTATGTCAATCATGTTCGCAAACAACAGAAAACACAAAAGAAGAAAATTACCAAAAAAATCACAAACATATTGTAATTATTTCAATTCAATTCCAAACTTATTTTTTGACCAATTAATTCTAATTTTTTTTTTTTGTAATTGTGACAGTTTAGTCCAACTTGCCAAAATTAGCCAGTGCTGGCCACTACTGACGACAATTTGTTAATAATATTTTACTTTTTCGAATTATTTTATTAAATTTTAAATCTTTTTCTCCTCCCTCCTTCTTCCTTCTTCCTTCTTCCTTTGGTTTTGACAACCGACTAGAAGGGAGGACTGGCCAATCGTCAAATTGAGGTGGTCGGGCAAGCTCACCTCGTTGTCATTGGGCAAAGGTGAGCTTCGCCCAGCCAGTAGCAGGGTGGGTCCCCGCCAGATCTGGCATGGGCTCGCCTTGCCCAACCGCCTCAATATGACGACCAGCCAACCCTCCCTCTGGCTGGTTGCTGGAGCCAAAGGAAGATTGAGAGAGGAGGGTGAAAAAAAGGAAAAAAAGATTTAAAAAATAATAAAATAACAAATTATCACGGCACCGATTGGTAGCCACGTTAGTGCCAATCTGCCAAATTTGATTGAATGGACTAAATTAGCACAATTGCAAAAGGTTTAAAACTTAGTTGGCCAAAAAAATATGTTTAAGACTGTATTGACATAATTATAGTAAGATTAGGACTCTATTGCTTCTCAATTCAAAATTTCCGACCAGCAACTTTATAACAAACAATATATGTATTACCAACAACTAGGACCTTTCTATTGAGAAAGTATATCTACTAGATTCGGACACAATCAATGAAGCATAGTTCATGAATCTAGAATAGAAGCAGCTAAAATATGATTGAAACCTCTCCAATAGAGTTTCTAGGGTTTCTTGAGTTCTTTAGAATGTTCTTGGGGATGGGTAATATGGGAAATGTATCACATTATAGAGAGTTTTTTTTTTTTTTTTTTGACTAATGCAAGTAGCTAGTAGATGGGAAGAAAGATAGTACCTCCACCATTAGATTGTGCGAAAATGTGCGGTTGTAATTAGAGGGGTACTTTTATAAATAGGGATCTCCTCTCTCATTTGTATCATCGCACAAATAATAGAAATTTTAGAGTTTTTCTAAGAGTTCCTATCTCTAAAGATGCTTCAGAGTGTGGTGACTGGAGCCTTACTTGAAAGAAATTAAGAGAAACACTAGTTTAGGACTACGAACCTAATACCTTCTTTGACCTTTTCTACCCCTTATTTCGTATTGGATGGGACTGTTTCATTTGACTCCACCCATCACATGCATCATCACAAGTATGAACAAAATCTATTAATCACACTTGTATTTAAGGCGATTCCAAAAACTTCTGCTGGAAGCCTCCTCAATGAGCCAAAATAATGCAAAATCAAATATGAAGAAAAGACGACCTTCACAAAATTTAGTCCAAAGCCGCATCTCCATCCAAATTTTTTCTTTATTCTAAAATTCAACTAGACACTTCAAGTCAAAATGCAATTTTCCAGGTCAATTTGTTGTGACAGAGAAACAAGACAACAAATCCCTTCTTTGTTTGACCTGCAAGTTTTTCAAAGTCTACACTTTTTCGTTTTAAAGATGAGCTTTTGTTTGACCAGCAAAGTTTTCAGAGTATATGCTTTTTTGTTTTAAAGATAAGCATGAGGGCCTCTAAAATCCAGTGCCTGTATGTTTTATTTGGCATGCCCACTGATAATTGAATCCATCTACATTAACAGTATAAGAGGGGGTAATCTTTGTTCTAGACAACCACACTCAAAATAAATCATGTAATTATGGCAATTGCGAGACTTCAAAGGTTGCCATGTCCTAGTGACGCATAAGCTTCCTCATTAGATGAATTTGTTGTTTGTAATATACTTTGAATTGATATATCCTCTACCAAGCACCAATAAAAGCACCAGAAACTGGTATATTTGTGACAAATGGAGAGTAAAATCCAAATTGATATACTGGTCAATTATTACATGTGATTAAACTCATAAATTTGATTATAAAATTTAATATAAATAAATAGAGGGTAAATTTATCACCAGTATATCAATTTAGGGTTTTTCATGATATTAACTTTAAAGAAAAATATAATTAGAGAAAATCAAGAATTTATTTTATTTAATCGTAAAGTTGGGCAGCTTGACTGTATTAAATTTCATGGGGGGACAAAACGAACCACGTGCCCCTACGAAATTAAAACCGATTGAGATGCTCCTCTACTTCTCATATTTCGGAATTATTCATTTCAATTACGAAAAGTCATGTCTAAAGGCTACGTTTCTTGAGTTTCAAACTTCATATATAATTTATCCATTTGCTTACTGTCGGGGTAGACGGACATTAGGGTCGAAAATAGAATATGGATTTTGCATAGAAAAGAAACATTAAAGCAGCAAAAGAACGATGCAAACTTTGGACAAATTTCCTGAAAAAGAATTATGGATGATGATAATTCATAAAGTAACGATCCACAATTGAGAAGTTCCATAAGACCCCATTTACTTCGCAGGAAAAGTGAAATTTTATAAAAAAAAAAATGCTTTTCAAAAGTCAATTTCCAAAAAGATCATGATATTATTCGATATTTGGCTGAAACATGAAAATGAAAAAGGAAAAAAAATTTTTTTGGTCATTCAGTAAAAAAAATTGATTTAATTTTCTTAAATAGTCATACACTATTCAGGCATTAGTGCCTCACGCATGGACAATTAGGGAAGAGGCACCAAGGTCCTCCATTTGGCCTTGATGGACCTCAATCCAGGTGTCAAGGACATGAGCATGGACACTTAAGTTCAAAGCCCAAGAACCTTGTGCCTATGCCTAACTCTTTGGTGCCTTGGCTTGGGTCTAAAGAGGCTAGGTCAAGGACCCAATGCCCATGCTTGAATCCCCAGTGCCTATGCTTGGGTTCTCGAAGTCCATTGAGGCTAGGCTTGGGCCTCATACTAGGGTTCTCGATCCAATCTCAATGGACTTGTGTGTAGACATTGGGGTGTCGGGCACTGAGGCCTTGAGCACAAATACCAAAGACCTAAGCACGGCCTCAAAGGACCTACCATGAGCTTTAGGTCCCTGGTTTGGCCTTGATAGATTGAGACGTGAACGCCAAGGTCTTGAACATGACCTCGATGGACCTAAGCATTTGCATCGGAGCCCCAAGCTTTGGCCTTGATGATCCTGGGCTTTGGCATGGGAGATCCAAGCGTAGCCTTGATGGACTTGGGCACAAGCGTCAAGGACCTAGGCACAAGCGTCGAGGACCCAAGCATAGGCACTAGGGTTTCGAACACAAGCACCAGGGTCCCAAGCCTCAACCTCACACTTGCTCGAGCACCAAGGACTCGAGCTTGAGTGCCCGAGTGTTAGGGACTTGAGCTCGAGCTTTGGGGACCCAAACACAACCTTTGTGGGCAAGGGCCCAAATGCTGGGCATCAAGTTGAGAGGTAAGCACTGGGGACTTGGGCCCCATGTATGGACCCGATACTAGATGTCAAGGACCCAAAATCTAACGTTGGGTTCCCATGCCCAAGCATAAATTTTCTAGTCTAAGTGCAAATTTCTAGTCATATTTTGAAAAATTATATCCGATTTGTTAAAGGAGATCATTTTTTAGAATTTCAATTGATTAAGAAAATATTTTCCGTTCAATTATTTTCCTAAGCCATTCATTCAATCATCAAGAAACGAAGATAATAATATTTGGAATATATTTTTTTACGAAACCAACTGAGTTTAATTGAAAAAAATCAAAAAGTCTTTTAGCACTAGAATATTTAATTAATTTAGTACAAATATTAAATTCAATCTGGATCCAATTCAGTAAATACGCTACCCTCAAATGATAGCTTCTCGTGTAATACAGTGCCATCCCCTGCTTCGACAACTGCGGACGTTCCGTCTTGACTTTAGTTGAGGCCCGACGTACAGAGCCAGAGAGATGCACGAATTATGTACGCAAGTCGAAATATGAGGTCTTCGAATACTTCTCGCCATGCGGAATGTGGATAGCTCATTCTCGAGTTGCTTCATGGGTTCTATCGTCGGAGATCTTCCATGCAATGATCGAAGCGCGTTACAAATCGTAACTTGATCTCGAAGAACATCAATCTCGTGGCTATGTTCCATTTCTAAAGCCATCGCTCTCAGCGTCCGATATTCATAGTTCGTACAGCTGGAGAGAGAAACATGTCACGCCAGACCCTATATGCACTCTTCAGTGAAAACCCATCATCACGTTTCAGAGATATTTGCTCACGGATATTGATTTTTTGCAACTCACGATCTCTTAGAGATGGTATATGCGTTCACGGCCCAGTTATCAAGTTGGGCTTCGAGGATGATCTGTACTTGAACAACAACCTCTTGTGCCTTTATTCGAAATGTTGCGGTCTTGAGCAAGCACGCCAGTTTTTTGATGAAATGCCACAGAGGGACGTGGTGTCTTGGACGGGGCTTTTGTCTGCTTATGTTAAAAGTGGGAATCATGAGAATGCCCTGCAGTTATTTTATTCAATGTTGACGTCAGGGCAGAGCCCGAATGAGTTTACTCTTTCAAGTGTTTTGCGGTCGTGTTCTGCACTAGAAGAATTTGACCGTGGATCTAGTATCCATACTTATATTGTAAAGAAGGGGATGGAGTCAAATCCAATCCTTGGTAGTAATTTAATTGATCTATACTACAAATGTGGTTATAGAGAGCAAGCCTGTAATATGCTTATGCATATGGAAAATAGTGATGCAATTGCTTGGACAACAATGATATCGTCATTCCTTGAAGACCGGAAATGGAACTTAGCATTACATCTATACCTTCGGATGGTTGAGGCCAAGGTTCCTCCAAATGAGTACACGTTTGTTAAGCTTCTTGCTGCATCGAGCTTTCTTGGTTTGAAATATGGAATGCTTATTCATGCCCATTTGATAATGTGGGGAATTCAGTTGAATTTGATATTGAAGACAGCTTTAGTGGACATGTACTCAAGATTTCACAAGATGGAAGATGCCATCAAGATCTTCTCTCTAACGCCAGATGTTGATGTATTCTTATGGACTACAATCATTTCTGGATATGTGCAGAGTTCAAAAGTCAGGGAGGCCATCAAGGCGTTTCTTCTGATGGAAGTATCTGGGGTTACAGCAAATAATTTTACATACTCGAGCCTCTTGACTGCTTGCACATCAATTCTGTCTCTGGAACTGGGACAACAGCTCCACTCAAGGGTAATCTTAGTTGGCCTGGATAAAGACGTATCTGCTGGAAACGCACTTATAGACATGTATATGAAATGCTCATGCACAGTGGAAAATGCCTTTCAAGTATTTAGATACATATACTCACCAAATGTCATCTCTTGGACCACCTTGATTGCCGGTCTTGCTGCACATAACTATTTAAGGGAATCTTTCCAGTTCTTCCAGGAAATGCGAGAAGCTGGAGTTGAGCCAAATTCCTTCACTCTCTCTAGCATTCTTAGGGCTTTGGTACGAAAGAATATCCTACTCATGCTATGCAGCTTCATGGGTTTATAATCAAAAGTAAGGCAGACCATGACATAACAGTTGGCAATGCACTTGTTGATGCTTATGCCGGACTGGAATTGTTTGATGATGCATGGGGCGTTCTAAGCATGATGGACCACAGAGATGCCATCACATACACAACTTTGGCTACAAGAATGAATCATGCGGGTCATCATGGTATGGCATTGAAAATGATTAGATATATGGTAAAGGAAGAAGTCATGATGGATGAATTTAGTCTGGCCTGTTTCTTGTCTGCATCAGCAGGGATGAATGAAATGATTTCCGGGGGCAACTTCACTGTTATTCCGTAAAATCAGGCCTTGGCAGATGGATTTCAGTCTCAAATGCCCTAATTGATTTGTATACAAAATGTCAGTGTATGAAAGATGCACACAAAACTTTTGAAGAAATACCTGAACCAAATACTGTGTCCTGGAATGGGTTGATCAGTGGATTGGTATCGACAGGGAATATTTCTCCTGCTTTCTCCATGTTTGAAGATATGAGGTTGTCAGGCGTCAAGCCCGATTCTGTGACACTCTTGTTAGTGCTTTCTGCTTGCAGTCGTGGGGGTTTGGTTGATCTTGGTCTAGAGTATTTTCATTCTGTTAAAGAAGCATACGATATAGCACCAGAATTGTATCACTATAATTGTCTGGTCAATCTCCTAGGCCAAGCAGGGCGTCTAGATGAAGCCAGAGATATGATAGAGAACATGCCATTAAAACAAAATGCAATGATCTACAAAACGTTGCTCAGTGCCTGTAGATTACATAAGAATGTACCTTTGGGTGAAGAGATGGCAAGAAAAGGAATGGAACTCGACCCATTTGATCTTACATTCTATCTTTTACTTGCAAAGCTGTATGATGCTTCTGGCAGATCTGATCTGGGTGATGGGACTCGCCAAATGATGAGAGATTTGGATTTGAGGACTTTCCCTCGGCTGAATCAACATGTCTCTTCTGCTGGAAATAGGTTCAATATGCAGATGTAAGATCTATGGAGGTTCATCAGATTGGATCTTGCCTCCTGGATGATATATTTGTAAGGATAATTGCGATTTTTCTGAGATTTAGCCACCTCCTGTTGCAGAGCTCAGAGATCTCACTTCTGTTAGCGGCTCAATTGTTTGACTGGTCAATCTAGTGAGATTATGGGCAATGTGACCTCAGGTTCTCAGGAGATGTAGTGTATCACAAAAGTCTAATCTGCGGCAATGACCACCGGTGAAGAAATTTCTAATCACCTCAAGCTTCTGTCATGTCTGAAAATCTAATCACACAGTACTCATCACTTGGTCATTTCATGGTTAGTCAAACTTTGCAAGGCGAAGCAATTTTTCCCTAAGTCTCCAACCATCTTAAATGCAGAAAGCGCCCAGGCCGAGTATGGAGCGTCAGAGTATCAGAGCTGAGATCCACAGACTACAAAATAGTCAATGATGCACGCGTGGGCAAGGGAGTCTCAAATGCGAGTCTGTTGATTTTGAATTATTACAACTTATGGCATTTACCGATCAGTGATGATCAGTATGCTCAGTGGATGTAGAGTTCCCTCAGAAGAAAATGCAAAGAAAGTTAGCATTACGCCTACCATACATTTTATCTGATCCATCAGGCTTATTTCTTTCTCATGCAATGAGTGAAGATGCACTAATTCCATATCCTTGAAGTCTCAGATTAAGAGGAAGACGTTATGATATTGCTCTAGTACCATTTCATTTTACAATACGTCTTCTCGTAGTAGCATGCATAGGCTCTTCCTAGCTTCATCAGCAGGAAAAGGAAAGATGTAGACTTTTGGAACGGAAGCAGAACATATTTTGTTCCAAAAGGAGAAGATAGTGTCAGGATATCTCTTACCCTTCTCGTTAATCAAGGCCAAGTAAAATTTCAAAACTACCAACATGTTTATCTTCTCTCGCCACTCAGATAGAAAGACTATGACAGGCTGATTGACAACTTTCGCCACAATCAAAGAACAAAATATATTCTTGCTAGTGGAGAAACAGTTCCTTTCTGTCACACATGTAGTTTTCTCCAAGAAAATGACGAACACATTATGAAAATCTCATTTTTCATTGAGTATGAAACAAAGCTTTAAATCCCTCCCATGGCACAGAAATCAATTGAAAAACCTTGAGATTACATGCTGAATGCTTCAAAATGAGTCCCATGGTGCAAACTAGTGCATCTAGAAGAAGGGCTTATTACAGAATAACACATCAAAGAGAAAATGGAAATCACATTCAGCCTTTGCAATTCAGTCAGATATCAAGTGCCAGCAGCTCATCATGCCTTCGACTGAGATTCGCCAGAGGTCACTTCAGGCTTACTTTCCTTCTGGCCTATACTAATAGTCTCCAGCGTCTTGTAGAACTCCTCAGGCAGTGGCCCTGGTCGGTGTTGGGGGACATGCTTTGGAATAGGAGCATCATTCTCAATAACCTCACACTCAAAGTCATCAGGGACGCCCCACGGATCCCACTCTGCAAAATCACAATGTCCACGATAAGCACTGTTTATGCATGAACGACATCAGGAAACACATCAGTAGAATGTGAAACAGAACTGAGAGTTTGGTTATACACTAAACAGTAACTAACAACCCGAGACTTTTGAAATTTCAACTCTCCTGAAGAGATACTAAGAACTCGACAGACTCAATGAAGATAATGGGAGTTCTATTCATTAAGCTTCCATGCTAATATTCACTGCAACGCACCATCTCTAGAGTTGCCGCTTCCTGCGAAACCAAAGTCAAGATGCCTTGCAACTGATACAATAGAGTACTCACAACCAGGAGGGTTAATCAAGTAGAGAGAGCAATGCAAGAACTTCCTTCAAGGCTCACATCCAAGAAGAAGCCGTATGTGAAAAAATCCTAGTGCAACAACCCTCTTACATCGGAAGCAAAAGCCTACACTAAAGCATTCACCGGCACACAGGGTTTGCCAAACATATGACTTATTTAATGAACACAAACGGATATGACAATCTCAACCAATGACACATACTTCCTTCCAAACCACAACTAATGCAATCTCAAGGGAGGTGGAGCTATCAGATTCTTCAGGTCTCTAAAGCCCAACACTTCATTGGAGGCTTTCAATTAGCAATTTCCACGACATTCATTCTCATTTGCTCCAGATTCATCAGAAAGACTTCATCATTGTCTAGCGATAGCTAAATAAATCGGCAACACACCACTCTACCCATCATAGCGAAACCTAGCAGCGCAATTCCAAGGATGCACAAAACTAATCCTTCATCTATCTTAGTAGATTATGCATAATCTAAATGAGCATATATAAGAACATGTAAATCACTGACACAAAACCGCTTCGACAACGCAAACCAATTCGCCCCCATCCATCCATCCATCGAAATACCAGTGCACCACCAGAACCGGTCGACACAACACAATGCAATCAAAAGCGGTTTTCGAATCAACGGACCGATCATTTTGGAGATGAGGGTGAGCTCGTCGCGCGCCTCCTCGACGAGCTCCTCCACCTGGCCGCACCCGAGCCGCTTCTCGATCGCCTCCCAGTCCTCCTCCTCCCGGCACACCTTCAACCGGTGCCTCGTGAAGCTCTCCACCGCCTTCCGGTATCCCTCGTCCTCGGGGACCGCCTGGATCTCCTTTAGGGTTTTGCTGTACAGCTCGATCAGCACCTCCCTCGCGTTCGGGACCACGTCCAGCCCCACGATCCCCGTCGTCTGCTTCACCTTGGCCATCAGCGGCCGTCCGATCGCTCGCAGAAACATCTCTGCCGCCGGCGTAGCTTCGCAAGGCACTGGATCGATCACTCTCTCTCTCTCTCTCTCTCTCTGAGAAGCTGGTTCGAGCTTCAGGAGAAATGGAGGAGGCACTGAAGCTTGCGTCCGCGAAGCGGATTCTTGGGCTCCGATTGGCAGGACCCAAGTTCGATTAAATGGGCCGAAAATCAAATCCGCGGGCTTTATTTATGGGCCCTTGCCTCTAGTTTCTTGCCAATTGAATGATGAATGTGTTCTCTCTTTAATATGGTAATTAGTGCGTATGAATAATCTAGCTTGAGTAAAAAATCATCTCCTTAAACCAAAAATCTATGCTTTTCATGCTGGGTAAATAATTTCGTGCACACCACGTGGCAAGGATGCGATAAAATCTCTACAATACCCGATGTCTGACTCGGGTTTTCGGCGTAAATTGCGTGTCTGGTGTGATTTAATGTCACCGACCAAGACTAAACGGAACACCCTCTCTTTCCTCGAAACTTCCACCCTAATCGCGTATAAGATCTGATCGAGGACGAGTCTCGCTTCCTCGGGGCGGAGGAGGCAGAAGGGAAGGAGAGTCATAGCTACCTGCTTGTGGTCGCTCGGAGATATCCATGGTCAGGGAGCAGCAAGATGCCTCCGGCGAATGAAATTGTCATGCGAAGGCTACAAAAAGGGTGTCGAGGCAAGGAGTTTCAATTTGACAGAGCTATAATTTTAAGGTTTGCTGATTCACATCTACGCTTTAAGCTTGCAAAGAAGGTCTTTTCATAGGAATTCTTGACAAAAAAATTCACGAGAAAAGTGGTCGTGGATCTTTTCTTCTCCATGCTATTTTTGCTAAATCCAATGTCGCCCGTCTCCATTCAGAGAAATTTGAGGACGCACGATAGTGCTCATGGGCCAAGCCGGACTTCATGACTCGCCGCCCCCCCACCACCCACCACCCCCCCCCCCCGGGGCGAAAAAAGCGCGCAAGATCACGAAATCGGTCCAAGATTGACCCGGTCCGGCCCATCCACGAAAGGTACGCGTAATGTTGTAAAGCATGGTCTTGCACGTCTTTTTAGTATATAATTGTTTCATGTACAAGCTGATTTCAATATTAATTTTACGGTCCGTGATAGATCGTTCCCGATTCTTTTCTTCTTGTATATAGTCGTATATTAAGTTTGTTACTTGAAAGCAACATCCATGCCGTCCATCTATTTTTTTATCATTAAAATACGATCTACAAGCTGCCGTACAACCCATTAAATAAACATAAAAACATATATATAATATATATTTTTTGGAGATTGGTTGTCACTCTCAAGGCTGATTTTTTTTTTTTTTTTTTTTGGATTTGTTCGCTGAAGAAATCCAAATGTGGACCAAAGTTTTTAAAGTTCTTTTAGATGGAAATTATCCAAAAGAAATAAGAAGAGAAAAGAGGTCATACATAATTAATTTTTTCATTTATTTTGTGGGTTATTGATATTAGCTGCAACAATTCGAAGCTTGAAAAGTTATTAGCAATCGAGACAAGATCTCCGAAGAAAGCAAAAGACATAATTGAATTCCTTACATAAAATAAGATTAAATCATCATCAACTTGCATTTGCGAATTTCCATCATGAGATTCCATACAACCTCATATGGGCGATGCATGTTTTCGAGGATGCTCGCCTTGATATCAACAGCCCCATTTGATTATAGAAGCCCATCATTATTGTCATCATGGAAAATGATTATTCTAATGGCAATTTACAGAGATACATTTGTTTTTTCCATATATTATTTCTCCCCCGTTCAGAACGGTGAGGAGATAAGCATAAAGAAATGGATGAATAAAATAGGTTTGACCGGCTAGTCCAAATAAGAATAAGAAATATTTGACCAGAGAAAAACAATTTGATGAATTTAAATAAATTAAAATAAAATGGGGCATTAGCGTGAGTGTGTGAAAAGACAAAAAGGGATCTTGCGTTTGTCTCGTGATAAAGGCGACTGGAGCGGAGCCGGTCACGCTCTCCAGCCTCCCTTACAGGGAACCGACAACTGTCATGCACCCACTTGCCTTTCCCTCTATATATCCGTTTGGAAAAAAAAATTCTAAAGAAATATAAACTCGATTTTTCCTTAATTTTCTTTATTTTTACTTAGAATTTATCCATCTTCAGCTCCAGTTGACCCTCCTCCAGATGATGATGAATCCCTTATGTTTTTTACATGGAGCAATCGTGCCTTTCAATGATATGAACCTTAAAACTTATCGAGATGAGAATAATAAAAAGTAACCGAGAATGATCATATGCAATCATGCAATGATACTTACACGCATATTCGATAGAAATTAAAAAAAAAAAGAAGTAAAAATAAATGGAAACTTTTTGAGAGACATCATTCACTGACTGAATATTTACAGACGAACACCTAGCATAAAAAAAAAGAAAAAAAGCAGGAACATATGTAAGTTTGTGATCTCATCAAAGCGAATTTCTTTGTAGTTTTACATGCTGTGGGTGGATTGATTCTCTAGCAGCATGCGCCGGATGGGTGATTCGATATGCATATGAAAGATATATGACGTCGGGTATTATGCAGAGGAAGGAATCGAATCGGCCAAAACCCCAAAAGAAGAAGGTGGTGGCATCACGAAAAGGTCGAGGCAAGGGGAAGCTAGTGACGAAAGAGTGCACAAGATGAACACGATAAGCCCACCAACCAAGCATCGAGAAAAATGGACAGACGGTGGAAGAAAGATGTGAGAGAGAGAGAGAGAGAGAGAGGTCTGAAGAAGCAAGCTGCTAAACTCAAGTTCACTTTGATATTCCACGCACGGGAGATCATGGACATCCTAGAATTGTTGCTGTACATACAAAACTGAAGGTAAAGACTCGAAGGCGAAAGTTTTGAAAAAGAAGAAAAAGACAGGCGCAAAAACAGGTGAAAGAGAGAGGAGAGAACCCTGGATATGGTGGCGGACGGAAGAGAGATTCTTCCCATCTAATCGCTTTCTGTACCTAACTGGCGGTGGACGAAGATCTTGTCAAGAAAGAAAAAAGAAAAGAGAGAGCTTTCATATACGAAACGATCCAACTCTATCTATATATATCCACGTCAAGCCTTGGACTTTTTCTTCTTTTTTTCCGGGCGGTTCAAGGGCCCCGGCCAGCGCCGGCAGCGGCGGAGCTGAACCGGGTGAAGTCCGCCCGGCCGGGACCCGAAGAGAAGTTGTCTCCGGAAGCCGGGCTCTGGCCGAGCTCGCGGAACCCCATGAAGATCTCCTCGCTCATGGCCGCCACGTTGGGAATCAGCAGGTCGTCCTCGCCTTCCTCCTCCTCCGGGCGGTCGTCGTTGTCTTCATAGTCTCCGACCAAGTCCTCGCTGTCCTTGTCCATGCCCAGGTCCTCGCTCGTCAGGAGAGCGCAGGGATGGGCCACGTCCTCGTCGATCGGAGCTGTCAGGGGGGTCGTCGGGGAGAGGCTGGCGGCGTTGGAGGAGGTGGAGCACGGGGCGGCGGGAGCGGAATGGGCCGGGCAGATCGAGTCGGGTTTCTGGAGGGAGGAGGAGGTGCTGTACTTGTTGCGGGTGCTGCCGGCGAGGGAGTTGCGGTGGGTGGGACGGGGGTGGGTGTGGTCGCCCGTATAGGTGATGACGAAGATGTTCGGGTCGGCGTTGCTCCGCTCCACTTGCTTCCTCGCCGAACAACCTTTGGAGCTACTGCATCTGTAGTAGTTCCTGTTCATCATTTTTCATTCAAAATAAAAAAAGAAGGAATGAGACTGATTGACGAGTTGTGTGAACTCCATCAAAGGAGCGAAAGTTCAAGGAATCGTTGTGGACCTCGGGAATGGAGAGCCTTTGATGGGTTTTTGACCGTATTTACGCCAAGCCCATGGATCGGACGACAGATTCTCCGCCGTCACATGGCAAACCGACTTCTTCTGCTGGCTCTTCCTGCCACAGGAAAAAAGAAACAAAAGAAAAAGGAAATTAGAAATCTCTTCTGATGATTCGGTGGAACTGTTCGGCGATACGCGAAAGCTGTTACCTTTTTCTGGATCTTGGTGTCTGAGCCTGCATGGCGGGCAGAGGGAACGGAGAAGAAACAGGCTGCTGAGCGGGAAGCACTTTCCGGTCAAGGCCCTGGTGTCGTGCCGCCCGTTGCGGCTGCTGCTGAGGAGCTTGGAGGGCTCCAATGGGGGAAGCCGAGGAAGCGCGGTCGAAGCGGGGGACGGCGGTGGCCTCCGGCGAGACCGGCGCGCGGGAGCCACTAGCGGGCGCGAAATCGGAAGCGCGGGAGAGGGAACGGTCGGCGTCGGGGTAAAAGGGTCTGTACAGTTCTCGGAGCTCATCGAGAGCTCCATTCCGGGGCGCGGCAAGGTTGGGGAAGCCAAACGGGTCCTCGTCGTCGTCCTCGAAAGTCAACGAGGCCAAGCAAGCCAGCGGGTTCTCGCCTTCCGGCGGGGCCGCAGCGGTGGAGGAGGCGGACGCGGACGCGGAGGCGGCGGAGGAGGAGGAGCAGCTCCTGACCAGGGCGCTCAGATCCCAGTCTTCGGCCATTCAGGGGAAAAAGAATGGCGGCCTGGGGACAGCCCGGTGTCTGAACTAGGGTTCCGCTTTCTGGGTGCAATGCTTCTTCCTGCTGCTCTGGTTCATGCAATTGGGCGATTGGAATGGCGGGGGAGGGAGGCACAGGACGGCGCTGACTTTTGGACAGAAGGCAAGGAACGGTGGAGAGAGAACGAGTGAGGAGGGGGCGGGGGAAAATAGGTGGAGCACTTGACTTGGTAAAAATTGTTAATTTATTTATACGCGAGGGAAAGGACACGGAAAGGGGGAGGGAGAGGAGGAAGGAGAGGAGGAGGGGCAGGGGCGTTTTCGTCTTTTCGATTTTTTATCGATTTTTTTTTCTTTTTTTTTTGTGGGGGGGTCCGGTGGGGGACCACCGGGAGGGGTGGGGGGTGTGTGGGTGGGTGGTTTCCGGGTGTTTGTGTAGTGTCCAAAAGTGGCTTTTACATTGACTTTGCGAAATGTCAAAATGGAGACAGCGCAAATTGCCGAGTGTGGGAATGGAAGGCTCCGATGCTCCCTCCTCTCCTCCAAAAAAAAAAAGAAAAAAAAAAAAGGAACAGAGAAAAGATGCTCTCGTCTCGGTCTTGGCAGAAGAATCCGTGGCGACTCACTAATTTCCGTACTCGAGCTCTCATTGGAACTCTCTCTCTCTCTCTCTCTCTCCGTGAAATCGTGAAAATTCCGGGGGGAAAAGAAAGAGAGAGAAGGGAATCCTCAGTCCCACCCGCGTGGGTGCACTCTCCGATTTAGATGATTCTTTATAGTAAAGAGAAAGTTCATTGAAATTAGTATAATTTAAACTCATCAAAACATGTGGTGGGTCGATATTTTTCTTTTCAAATTAGCTCATTTAATATGTTTTAACTAATTTTCATGTAATTTAAATAAAATTATTTATACCTGACTTAATCAATTATCGACTCAACCCGTATTGTCAAAATCATTTTGTGTTTGATCAAATTTTAGAGAATTCATAATATCAAAATTAAGGCGAAAACACAGAATGAACAAATACAATAATGAGCAAAGAAAGAGTTATAGAGATAGGTTAAGTCTAAATAAGTGATAAACCTAATTAACACTCCTATTATTTGGATTTTAACATTTAATACTTATTCATCAAATGTGACTAATTTATATAACAACCCAACTCATCAAGTATTGGTTAAGAATCAAGTTATGACAAGTTCATTAAACTTTCAGATCATGAAATAGTCCGTAACTTTATGAATTAGATTAAATATGACTAAAAAGTTCAATCATTTGCATTTTTACGGCGTGCGGCTCTTCCTAAAAGTTTAGGAGAAACATCAGTCGGGATCACATCATGCCCGAGCTCGGAACATATTGGATCCAAGCCAAAAGATGTGCCTGGGCCGCCGACGAAATTGACGGATGAATTTTCACTTTATGCGGTGAAAATACAAGGGGCGCACGAGGGAAGTGGTCGCGACGCGCCGTGCGAGACTAGGATGATCTCGCTTCCGCGCGTGCTGAAGGCGAATACAAAACACGAGCGCATCGCGGAGAAGCTCTGCTTCGCCTGCCAACGTCCCGCCTCCCGATACGCGCGCGTGTGGCCTGTTAAAGGACGCGCATCGGGATGGGCCCGATTTTCATTAAACTCGCTCGATCTCGATCTCGACGTCGACGTCGACGTCGATGTCGATGGATTCCAAAAGGCGATGTTAGGCGTTGCTGCAAAGAGTGATGCGCGGGGGCGCGTGAGCGAAGAAGATGCGCACGGAGGGCGGACCAAATTCGTCGCTGCTGCGTTCCAGCGAAATACGTAGGTTCGAGTGCGTTCGATTGAATTCGCATCTTTTTTCCAAATCAACGGCTCGGCTCATTTTTTCAAATGGACGGTAAAAGTGTCGGCTCTTTCATTCGACCCTTTGGATCCCAGCACCACGCGTTTAATTAAAACAAGTATAACACGGAGCAACCGTGTCAATGTGATGCGAGCCAACGTGTTTACATGTCCCTTTCGGTGCGTCAATAGGCGTTCAAGCATTTTTCCCACGCGTGCTATCAAAATGTTCATATTCAACGATCCTCGTCATGTTATGTGCCGTTAAGCTCGTTTGATGATCACGCCGTGTTTTGTGTTTTGAAAATACGATGCAAATTGACAAGCTTGCCGTGATCCGATGGGATTTAAATTTAACATACGGTGTGATTATGACATAAAGATGTAAATTAGCAAGGCCAATGCACTTTTCGGGAGGAAAAAGATGTGAGTGGCTTTTTACATGGAAGGTGTTAAAGATTTGTCTTTTCATGAATGTCAATATTATCCCTTTCAAAAACAAAGGATCAAATAAATTGTTTTTTTTTTTGGTAAAGGAGGATCAAATAAATTGTTTTCGGGTTAAAATTTTGAAAAAAAAAAGAAATTTGGAGACAAAAAGAAAAAAATTCCTCTTTCACCATAGGCATAGTATCTATATATATTCACTTTGTCTATTCAAATTTTCATTTGTACTTAAAGACACATTGAATTTGATAACCTAGGGATAAGAGTGTAGAGCCCCGATTATCCAAAACCTTGTGTAGGACCCTGCAAATTTTATAAATTTTAACATTTTTCTTTACGATTCTCACAAAAATAGATAGATAACTTCAAAGGGTTTTTTCCCCCTTTTTTGGCACGATGTGTTTACGGCCGGGAGAGGAGGTAAAAGGTAATCAAGGGATAAGAGCACGGATCCCGACTATCTAAAATGCCCTGCAAGCCTCGTGAATTTTAACCTTTCTCCTTTTCATTTCCCATGAAAACAGGCACGTAGCATCAAAGGGTTCTTTTTTCTGTTTTGGCCCATTGTCTTTCTCGCCGGAAGGGGAGGTAAAAGGGATAGGTGTCCTAAGAGGATCACCATCTGTCACCAGTCCCGACTGCTCGAGCTCGAGCGTTTTTCTGGACATGGAAAACAGACACATTGGACGGTCCTCACATGGGACGTATATGCATGTGGAAGAGAGGAGGCATTACTTAATGGCGAAATCCGCAGATTCCTCAAAAGCACCGCAAACGGCAACTCGCATTTACGAGCCCTTTGGATTTTGCCATTAATGGGCTTCTCGATCTCCGGCGAGGGAATCAGTCCGTTTCGAATGGAAATCACTTTGATTACTGCCGGTGCCACTGGTGTTGAGATCGACTGAAAATGGGTTGCCAGACATTTTCAATTTTGGCGCTTGAAGTTTATGATGCTTTAGTTGATTTGCTAGGTCAATATATATTGATATAGCACTTGCAACTACTACGCATTACTATTTCAAGTGTATATCTAAACTGTTGGCAACAAGGAGAGACTAGTAGCAATGTAGAGATCAATGATGATAAAATCATCAAACAAGATCTAAATTTATTACACTCTAACCAATTCTATCATAAACATTTCACTTGTGTCAATTAAGTTTTAAATATTTTCATATTTGGTCAATTGAATTTATTCGGTCAATTTTAATCAAAAATCATTGACGTTGATGTCAACAGTATCATATAGGATGATTGGCGCTAACTTTGATAATTTTTTATAATTTATTTTTTCTTTCTATCTTTTCCTTTTATCTTCTACCAAGTCCAGCGAAGGCTGACCACAAACGAGGGCTGGCAACTCTCACTAGCCATTGAGCTAGGTCCAACAACCCTTGCTCGGCTTGGAAGAAGAAAGAAAGTAAAAGAATAAAAATTCAGAAATATTTTTAAAAAACTATCTATATTAATGCCGTCTTGTGCCATGTAGAACACTTGCGTCTACATCAATGATTTCCGGTTAAAATTATCTATATGGATCAATTGGTAAAATATGAAAATGTTTAGGACTTTATTGGTAATATTGAAAAATTTATGACTAGATTAGTCAAAATGCAATTGATTTAAAACTTTTTGAATAGTTTTCCACATTGATAACTTATTAGTCCTCGAAAATGATTTGCCACCGGGGCTTGTCCTAACTCAAATTGATTACAAAGAAGGTCTCATCTCGTCCACTTATAAAGTAGTTTACTCTAGCTTAGTTTTCATTTACAATTTTTAATTGCTGCTATACGGTTCATTTGAGAAACTTCATTTCTATTTGCCATCAAAAATTAATATGAAGAAATTAGATACAGACTTCTCACATCTAAAATGCCATCAAAAAGCAATGTTTTCCACCAATTATGGCCAAGGGATTAATTGAGTTAATCGTGCGATTAGGATGCGCGCCTAAAAGGAGCGCGACCAAAGTTCGGTCCAAGCAGGAGGTGGAATTAGTCAAATGCATAACAGATGATTGGAGATGTCACATAATCCCAGCACTCCAAGTAAAACTTCTCCTTTTTTTTCGGTCAAACTCTAAGTAAAACTGATCTGGTAGCAAAGTCAACAAAGTGCGTAATTAGTGCTTCAAATCATGTTGATGGCAGCACCATCCCACAAAGCATTGTTATAAAGGCACATGACATGTGCATAGACTTCGTCTCATAGAAAGTAAGAGTGCATTTGACCAAATACCTCACCAAGATATCATTCTGATCATCCTAACTTCAAGGGTCAGCCATTTTAGGACACGTGTTTGAGGTCCAAACTTTACGAGCTTTTTGAAGATATGAGAATCAAGAAAGGATAAAGGATCTTTCCTTCTTCTTCTTCTTCTTCTACTTCTACTGTACGAATAATAAGAAAGTCGTGCGCGCCTCAATGTGTCCACAAGGATAGTGGGGGGTCAACGGCGTTCTGGTGGAGTCAACGAATAGAGAAGTCAGAGGGGAAAATCGAGGGGAGGGCGATCGGCGACAGTGGTCACTTGAGGAGATCGAAGCTCTGGTTGGCCCTCTCACCGCTTTGGATAAGGGTCGGAGAGGGACATACATGGGATGCACTGCACGTAGGAGGGGGGGCCTTGAAAAGCTGAATGAGATGACATTGATGTCTGTCGCTCTCGCATGAAAGTGTGTGTACAGAGAGAGAGAGAGATGGGGGCGTTTTTGGGTTTGGCAACTATCACACATAAAAGAGTGTAGGCGGGGGGAGGGGTCCTGGTGTTACAGGAATGGATAATAAAAAAGACGAGCAACTTTTTCAGTGTTGTCAAGACAAGGAAAGATTGCAATCTTGAATCTAACTAAAAACCCTGTTCCCACTTCTTTTGATTTTACCCCTCCCTAGCCCTCTTTCTCGACAAGCCCACTTCGCCTTTTCTTCTCAAATTTCCTCTAATTTTCTCGAGGTACTAATGTAAGCTTTTGGATTGGTGGAGACATCGAATTAGTGCTTTTCACGGTCGTGGAAATAAAGGTGACCTTTCGAAGAGGTTCCACGTATTCTACTCTTTTTCAGACATAAGTTTAGTACGGGACAGGCTCGCTCTTTAGCTTCTCCGTGCTTGGAGGGGACAGAGAGAGGGGTAGGGGACTGGCCAGTGGCCACCATTAGACGACGCAGGGGTGAGAAAAGTGCCCATGATGCTAGGAGATGCTAAACGATGCCCCCACAACACCTCGAAAGGCGCTGCGGGAGAAGATAGTGCCAAAACACAGGCGGAGACGGAGATGGCAGAGAGCCACGTGTTTAATTTGACTGCAGCTGAGCAAATTTCTGAGTTGAATATAAGCCCCCCGCCCCACCCCCCCAACGCAGAGCGATTTTGGCCCTTGTTGGTGCCTCTGTCCATCATTATATTCGTATGCTATTGCTATGCGCCTTCACTGCCGGAAATGGTAATGGGAGTCCATCACTGATTGCGCTCCAGTGACCGAGTGTGTGCTCTCTAGTGTGGTCACACGATGTGGGGCAAAGGCTTAAGTAACATGCTGAGGTTTGGGAACGGAAGATTGCTGTTCATCTTCCGTGAGAGAGGGATTTCCCAGCAAAAACATTACAGGATCACTTGAGTGGAAAACAAATAGCACAGAGACAACGCAAGCCCCGATAGGCTGATACAGGCAAAATATCTTCGACCCGAATTTACCAACTTCCACCTTGAAAAAGAGGGAGAAAGTAAAGGCGGGACCCCTAACATTGATTTGGTCAGATATCCAATAAGCGACAACTCAAGGTTTATACCAACGAAGAAAAAGAGTAAGAAATTATTATTTTGGCATGCCGCATCTGCAGCAAACATCTTTTAAAGTCATCCCAAGTGAGTAACCTGGGCATCTGCATGTTCATGCATACACAGAAGCATTCAGATTGCATATCGGGGGATGGAGAGAGAGAGAGAGAGAGAGAGAGAGAGAGAGAGACTAATCATCTTTCATGGACATCAGGAGATATTTGGCACATTAAAATTACAATCATTCCATCATTTTACAAACTGAACCTAATAATATCATGAGCTAGAGAAAACAGCACGTACATTATTGTCTCTGTTGAAGGAAATATACAAGATCGGTTGGCGTCACCAAAACCATGTTATTGCTGCTTTTTAGCTTCACTTCTTCGAATCAATCTAGTTGATCCTGTCTTAGCCAATCCTGAATAGTAATCACCGACGTTTGCCACAAATAGTGGATCCCTGTCCTCACTAACATCAGCGATGTTACCAGCAGTATTTCCATGATCAGTCTGCTCTAATTCTCTCGTTAAATCTTCCATTGTCTTCTTTAAAGTGGCTTTGCTGGCCTGTCCTGCCTCGCCCATTGAAATACCAACCATGGTAATTTTTGGAAGAAAAGGATTAGGTTGCAATTTTTGCTTCACAGGTTCACCAGTCAAGCTTTCTAATCTGTGTCTGACACATGAGAATAACATAGTAAGATGCCATAAAGTTCATCACATTTCATTGAAATGAATGTGCTACTAGGAGACTACCTTGCACCAACTTCTTTCTGCAGCTTCTGTTGCTCCTTCAACCAAGGATGTCTAAGCCAATCTCCAAATGGGAAGCGGAAATCTGCCTTTTGTCCTAGGTCAACATGGTGGTTTTCTTCTAAGGCAAGCTTGTCTGTTGACTCTTGAGAAGATTCATCCGTTTTCATTCCACGATCACCAAGATAGTGGGTTAAATCAGAAGCTCTAACTAAAGATGCTGCAGTCCTGAAGAAAAAGGAACTTCAGTGAAAATATAATGGAAAGATCCAGAGCTAAACTGTCTTGAGAAGGCAAAGAAGTACTTAAGTAATCTTAAAGCAGTGACAACAAACAAAGAAGTTGTAAAATTTCGGACTGTTGGACACAAATAGAAAGAGGCCCATTATCAGGAAGAGAACAGAATTGGTGTTATGAGTGCATCACCTAATTATGTTGTGAAAACTTTCCCAATTCAATACAGAAAACTACAAGATTCCCCAACTCACAGAATAAGTGTAATCCCAGATCAATGGTTCACATGTCATGTTACTTTACCTAATTCATCTGAAGTTTCTAGTGGTCAGAGCATATGGAAAACAAGATATTTGTCCCGGCAACATCAGTGTTCTCCTTTTATTAGAAGTACATACCTTCGCTCAAATGAGTCGACTATATAAGGAAATTTTGGTTGAATCCCAGTGGCCTTGCGCAACCATCGATTTCCCAGGATCACTCTGTCAACGGCATAGAGTAGCTGCATCTCAGCAGCCTTTGAAATGACACTTAAAGGTATACCAGGATGCCCCATCTCTTCCAAAACTTCTTGAACCTTTCCGACAAAAAAAACTGCCATCAACTAAAACTTCGATTATATTATATCATGCCAAAGAAAATCATAATTGATTTTAAGAACACTATTGCCCCCTTGGCGGCTAAGATGAATGGACAATCAGCACATCATAAAACATTGAATCTCCAGCAACTAGCTTCCTGGTCGCTAGATAGCAAAGGCAAACTGCTTGCAGGCTGGAATATGGTTAGTCCACACATCAAACCTTCCGTATCGTGCAGCAAAAAATGTTGGATTGTAGTTTTTCTTCCTTTCCATCCTTGTCTTTGGGTAGGGTTGTCAACTTGGGATTCGGTGTTTTCTTTTCTTTTTTCAGTCTGTTGTTTATATTTGAGTCAGAGGATTTTGGGAATTGTTTAAGAGGTAAATTAGAAGCTGTACCTCTGGAGGCTCCCATAGACTATCTCCCACATCATCAGCAACTTCGGTCAGGTTATCATCAATCACATCTCGACGCCGCTGCATGTGCCGAGTTTGAATCAAAGAATGGAAATGCTGCTCAACAGATTCTTCAAGAATGTTGTCAAGCATGTTTTTATCAAAAAAATAAGGAGTATACCTGATAAAGAGAAGATGAGGAAGTGGCTGTTAGATACAGCAAAAGACACTAATCAAACATAGTACCAGAAAATTGAGAAACAACTTCTGCATGTATAATTTGCAGGTAAGAATATAATGAAGAAATTGAGAATTAACAATGAAAAGAAGCGTCACCAATCCAACTAATCAAATCCAATATCAAATATCTGACTACATAAATTAGGCAGACCAATTTAGAAAAGAATTAAAAATTTAGGACTAGACTCCTGCCCAAGTGATCTAATGAGAACTTTTTTATTTTTTATTTTGGGGGGCGGGGGGGGAGATGCTTGAACAGGGGACGAACAGAAAGGAAGGAAGAAAAGAGCTCATGACATTTGATGAAGAGATTGATCCAAGTGTAAAGTGCTAACCCAGCCAGAGAACCGCTAACAGGAAATGTCAAGTTCTTAATCAATAAATTGACCAAATAAAAGTGAGATGCCGCAGCACATTTGAATCTCAAATCGATGAAAAGAGACGTGTGTCAAAGACCTTACCATTTAATACCATCTGAAGTAGCTATTGCAATGTCTAAATTTTGGGCACTAAATACGGGCACACCATAAATCGATGAAAAGAGACGTGTGTCAAAGACCTTACCATTTAATACCATCTGAAGTAGCTATTGCAATGTCTAAATTTTGGGCACTAAATACGGGCACACCATCAATTTGTCTATTTCCATTTCCCTGAGATATTGTCTTCAGAAGTTTATTGGCTGCCTTGACCTTCAAAGAAAAAGGGAAAAGCTTAGACATCCATAAATTTGCATGCGCATTGAGTAAGATGGTCTTGCCAGATACCTGTTTCTCGTTAGGAACAAACTGGAACAAGTGAGGTTTCTCCTGCATAAAGATTAAATCAAAAGATAAGTCACTATTTATTAGTGGGAGGTAAAAACTTATTCAGATATCTCAAACAGGAATCTATGAGTTTCCTGAAAAAGTAGCATAAGTATTGTCGGCCATTTTCAGCTGAAACCCCAGACTTACATATTCTCTGAAAAACTTCACAGTTCTCTCAGCTTACACTACTTTCTACAATCCCACGAGACAATTTCTTATCTATAGGGTAACTTGGAGGTTAACCCTCACATTTTAATGAACCACCATCCCGATATTAAAAATTGTACTGAACATGGAAATGGTAAAGCTTAAACAGAGATTTTCAATGAAACATAGAATCAATCATATTGACTAACAGGAAAGAGGGAGTGACATATATCCACAACACGCGCTATATATACTACTACATATTTATTGAGGTCAGATCTCAGCCGAACAAATTTTGCCAACCTCAAACTTGCCTGCCGCACCTCTCAAAAAGAACTTCCCAAATTGTACAAACTTCTTCCAAAGCATATGGCTAGGATTTTCAGCACTCATTGAATTGTGATAGAAACAACAGAACTAACAGAAGATGGCCAATAAAGTAGAGAAGGCAATTGACTGTGATGGGTATAACAAGCACCACGCAAGAAAAGAAAACTTCCATGGCAATAGGATTCAAGGATGCATCACGGGCTGGGAATTGGAGTACCTTGAAATGCTCATATGCTAGATCCAGTCGACAAGCACCCACGACGCCACTTGGGATGTTCAACCGCTTAACGTAAGTAACTACAGAGAATACATCAGATCAGAGTTTGAGTCATGCATATACATGCATATAGAGTGAGAGTGTCAGTTCAGAAAGGAACATGCACTCGGTTGAGCTTGATCTGTAAAACATCCCCTGGTGTAATTATTCATTTCGTGTATACCAATAAGAGCAGACATCTTCCATCAATTTCACTGAGAATAGGAGGCTTTACAGAGAGAATTGAATGATTTCTAAAGACACAACTATGATCATACAGAACAGGTCATTAGCCACACAGCAATGGTTGGCAATGCCCTGGAATATAGTGAAGAGGTTCATCCTTAAGAAGCTAAGAGTGAGAAGCATGCCCATTTAATAAAAGCAAAACCATACCTGCGTCGCCTAAATCCATGAAGAACCGGAAGACAGGGCCATTCCTCTCGCTCTTAGTAATCGAAGCGAACACCTTCTTCAGCCACTCCGGCGTTCTGCACGTCAGTTAAGTAGCGACAAGAAAACCCTAAGAACTTCAACCATCGCAACGAAGCAAATCAATGGAACAAGGAAAGCACAATTGCACAGCAAAACAAACCGCTTCGAAAGGAAGGGAACATCGAAGTGCGTGGACACGGCCATGAGGCCCGTCCCCGAGAGGTCGCACATGCTGAACACCTGCCCGACGAAGGCCGGCCCGCGGCCCTTGCCGTTAGATTTGATCGCCGAAATCCGCACCGTCGACGGGAACGCTCCGGCGGCGGCGCCCGGCTCGGCCGGAGCCTTGACCTCCGGCGCCGGCTTGAGCGGCGTCGGATGAGGCGGCGCCGGGGCCGGCGGCGAGTCGGAGGGCGAGGCGATCGACAGGGCCGGCGGAAGGCGGACCGGGAGGAGGAGCTTGGGAGGCGGAGGCGGGGAGGCCTTGTGATTGGGGATGAGAGGGAGGAGAGTGGAGTTGAGGAGGTGGGAGAGGGGGTTGGGGTGGTGACGGTGCTTGCGCGGCGGCTCGGGGGAGACGGCCATGGCGGAGGGGAGCGGAGCTCCGGCGGTCGGGTGCGACGGTGGGAAGCCTGGAGAAAGGAGGAGGAAACGAGGGATAAGGAAGGCCGAAGCTTCTTTGCTCTCTCTCTCTCTCCCTCACCGGGCTTCTTCTAGATAGACCGTCCGTGCCATTCGACCGGCTCACGCGCGGTGGCGGTGGCGCGGGTTCTATCCTATGTAGCACGAACACTCTCCGGAAGCCTTCGTGTCGTGTCTGACACTCCGACACGTGTCCGACATGCTCCGACACGTCCCGACACGTTCCGACACGCGGTCAACGAGTGTCGAAAAATCCGACACGTGGTCAACTCTCTCCGACGCTTTCCGACACGCGAATTCCGACACGTGATTCCGACACGCACGGCCAATTTTAAAATTTCTAATACTTGAGGTCAAGATATAAAATACACAAAAGAAGTAATAAAAAAGTAATAAAATTGCTATAAATATACACACATGGTCAATTTTTTTTTTTCAGTTTTGTTTTTTTTAGAATTGTTTTATTTTTTTAAAGTCTTTTACCATGAAAGAAGTAATAAAAAAAATGCTATATATGATAAATAAATAAATTTAAAAATATCATTTTACCATTCTTCTAAACAATGTTTTTTTCCTCTAAGTTTTGTGTATTATTATAACAAAATAAAATAATAAATGATATTATTTAATAATTTTCGTGCAAATTAATTCTAGGCTATTTTTATTATTATTTAATAAAAATATATTTAATATATAACGTGTCGAAATTTTCTATTTTTAAAAATGACGTGTCGGCGTGTCGTGTCGTGTTGTGTCGTGTCGCGTGTCGCGTGTCCGTGTCGGTGCTACATAGGTTCTATCAGTGCCTCGTAGCTAATGAGAATGACACGATCAGCTAAAGCCGAAGGGCGCCTATGACATATATACATAATATATAATGTATATGTGAAAATATTGCTTTTTTTTTTTTCCTAATTTAAAGAGAAATTTTTGTCAAAAACCAGAGAATACTGATTAGACATGTTGGTTCTAATTACCATATGAAGCATATGTCTAATTAGCAGGAAGCAAGCTTTTGAAAAAGCTTACGGCACTAGTCTAGTAATCCAAAACTCAACTTAAATATATTCATTATTTTAATATATCAATATCCGCGTGTTTTGTTCCCTAATTTCCCTTGCTTCTGAAAACATTTCCGAATTTTATATCTTGGAGTTCAGACAAATTATGACATACTCAAATCCAAACTTGGAGACCTGTGCAAGCAAGTGGTTCTTAACATTTATATCTTTCATAATTATATGTGGCATTGGCAAAAAAGAAACCGTAAATTCAGGGCATTTTTCCGAATTCAATCCTGCTCTTCAACTCATATTTTATGTACGGATTTATAGATTTTCAGTAACGCATCATGTATCTCACCATTTTAATTAAGTTCATGTAAAAAAAAAAAAATTTATCCCTAAAATCTGAACCGCCTCTTTAATCTTGTGAGTCAAACCAGCTCGTTTTAAAAATTCACTAAGGCGAGAAGGCCGTCCCGGCCTAACAGGGGCCCCAAAAACCGAAGCCGGTTCGATCTGAGCTAATCCGGGTTTTGGGGCCTCCGAGCTATTCCTTCACCCCGGATTAGGGGCCCTTCGTGGAGAGAGGAGTGGCAGAGGAAGGCTCGGGAACAGAACTAGGGCTGGAAAGACCACGGCTGTATAGGAAAAGAAGAGGACAGTTTTCATAATTTTAGTTTGTGGAACTTTATTATGACTTCTTTTTACGGCAAACTTTTTTATAGATCCTATACCCGGGTCACCTTGGATCAATTCAAACCAAGAGACAAGGAGGGAAGAATTCATATTTCCGTGAGCTATCTCTCTAAATATAACATCGGTGCCACAGCATACGAGAATGAGCTTGACACAGGTCGAGCCGGCAAAATCAAGAGTATGACTGTAGTCATTCGACCCCAGCTCGTGCAAACTGGTACGGCTAAAAGTATGCCATCATCGAACAATCTGTTTAGCAGGTGAACAAAATCAAAACGATTTGCACAGGGCACAATTCAAAAGTATAGTGTTGTTCCTCGCACGGGTACCCTTATCAGAAATCTCTGAGCAGCAGTGCTCTCCCCCTTCCTGGAAAATCCAGAAAACAACACCATAATCATATTGCCAATGCCTTCCTCACACCATCATGTGAACCATGAGTCTCCCCTCTATACAAAGGATCCTTCACTCAGGCCACAAAACAAACATTCGAGCACATTATCTGGTGCCATGGAAGAGATAAACTGAACACATTCTCTCTCTGAACTGCTATAGAGGCCACTCTCAAGAACTTTACATACATTAGAGATCAATCGGATTCATAAACCCCATCTGTGTCTGGAATTGTTTCATCGGCATCAGTTGTGTTCCCTTCCAATGGACTATCAGACTCATTCAATTGCTTAGTGTCTTCAATAATCTCATCACCATTCATGCTGCTGCTTTCGTTAACAGCATTGAATTCATTCAGACGCTTTGCTGATATTTTAACACGCTTCCCTTTGATGTATCGGTACTCCCATTTTGGTGGTGGGTATTTCTTTGTTAGTTTCTCATATTTGTCCATCATACCTAGCTGTTGGAAGACATTGCCCACCATTGAAACAATTGAAACATTGGGTTTAACTCCAAGTTCCTCCATGTCAGCAAATACCTAAAAAGAAAGTATGAGGGAAAACGAAGAATCTTAAGATATAGTCGATAGTGGGCCATGAAAATAAATGGAGTCCAATCATGCATCAAGATGGTCTAAACGGCAAAAAAGAAAGGTGGCAGTTGAAAACATAGGTACCTTAGATAAGCACAAATACATCCTTATAGATGATGAATAGTGAAAACCATATGAGCATGTGCATGGTGCATTTCCCAATAATTTTTTATTGAATCGAGCATGTTTTCAGATGCTTGAAATTTCACTCTGTAATGAAGAGCTAAACCACAAAGCAGAGCAGTGCAAGCACGACTAACAGAATTATTCGAAAGTCAATCCGTCATGCCTATATCCAATAAGATTAAATAACCAATAGCATCTTTTGTTCTCATAGCTCAAGAAAATGACATAAACTTTAGTAAGACCAAAGAAGAGTACCTCAAACATCTTGTCATGCATGCCTCTCTTATAATATATCGATATCACTTTGTTGAAGAATTTACGAGGTGTGCCTTCCAGATTCTGAGAAAATATAGTTGTCCACAGTTCCTCAGCTTCGTCAAGCCTGCCATCTTCTGCTAATGCATTAAGCAATGTAAAGTAACTTCCCATCGTTCTTCCTTGACCTTTGCTTAACATCCACTTAGAGACCTATGGCACCAACAAGATTTACTTGATTTTATAGTGAAATTCCAGGCAACTATGCAAGAGATAAGAACATAGAAAGCGGAGGAGCACAGAGGATAAAGAAGTGGCACCTGTATTATTCTCTTCCATTCCTTTTCGTTCTCAAGTGTCTTCAAGGCTTTCTTGACTGTGATCAGGGGAAACTCTAGTTCCCAAGCAATAAATGAATCAAGTGCCCCATAGACTTCCTCTTTTACATTTGACAATCCCTTCACCTGAAAAGAGAGATTGTTAACCCAAAAAAAGCTTTTCAAAGATGCAAAGAAGCAATATATCTTATGAAACAAATAATTTCAGAAAATTCAATGCCCTAATACTGGTTATATACTTTTATTAGGCTCCTATAAAGTACAGATAAAGGAATGAGATGAGTTTGCAAGCATACACAGTCAACAAGCTTTGCAGACTTGGAGATTGTCCCAATTTTCTTCTGTGATTTCCATACTCGAGGATATCTAGGCCGGGGACCTTTCGCTCCACACACCTAATAATTGCCAAAAACCTCGTTGTAAGAGGAGGAATTCCCATCTTATGATCGCACTAAAGGAAACAAGTAGACAACTTATTTTCGCGATAGAAAACACACAACTTCGATCACAAAACAGTAATTGCTAATGCATCATTAGGGCGAAATTCCCGTAATCATTCACTCCCTCATTTGCAGGTTAGCGCTAAGCAGTGAACCATGTGGAAAAAGCTTGTTCAAATATAATGCATCCACAAGCTATTCTTCAGTGGCGATTCTTATCTTACCACAATAGTTCTAATATTTCTGCAGATTTGACTCGATTCAAATCTTCTCGGTATAACCGGGAGAGAATACTTGAAACTAAGCATCCTGAAAAAAAAAAAAAAACACACAGAATCGGTAAACGCAGCAGAATTAAGCTCAACAAAAACCAAGTTACGTAGCAGAGAACCACAAAAACGATTCATGGTCTAACGACCCAATTCCTGGAATTACTCTAAAATTCAACCTTGCAAAAGCAAATATATGAATTTCAAATTAGCTCCCACTTTGTCCTCGAGGTGCCACCAACTGCGGACATTACCATGCTCCTATCTAGTAAGATATAATCCTAAAACAAATGGTCTTCCGACAGCTTCCAATCGAAACGAAACCAAACGCAAAGGCAAGAGCCACTGAATTAGCCGAGAGACGCATTGACAGATGGGGCGGCGCCACAGATAGACGCCGTTCGCACTGAAACTTCACTCAACTCTCTGGCCGAAAGTAAAGGAAGGGGTAGTAACCGGACGACCGTGCAAAGTCCCGACTCGACATCATCTCCGCAACGACGTAACCGCAGCGCTCGTTCGCGGGAAGAAAGGCCAGAAAAACTTACCGTTCGATGATTTCCTCCTTATCTTCGCTGAAAATCCCTTTCACCGTTGAGAACTCTCTCTCCCCCTCGCCTGCAAATTTCTATCACCATGAAGGCAGCGGAAAGAGAAAATCTGTCGCAGTCGAGTCCGAACTCCGAACTGAATCGCAACGGTGGGCTTCGGTTTTGGGCTCGAAGGATGGGCTTCTGTTGGCCCTAAAATTCGCCGCTCAGAAATAAACGGGCCCATAAAAATTGACAGCCAGCAGTAAAAGCTTCCTCTAGATTTTGACTTTTTTCTTTTTAGCTGTCAATTGCAAAGAGATAATAACCATGAAATACTGAATTTTATTTTCCCTTTAAAAGGAAATTGGGATTAAAAATTGGGATTATTCATGAAATTTGTTGTAGATTCTTTTTAATGTTTTAATAAATTGCATATTTTTAGCGAAAACCACCTAAATAAATATTTATGTATAATTGCACGAGCAGCTCATCCGTTGCTTGTTGCGTGGAGCGCTGGTTCTTGGGCCCGTGCATTGGAGGGTAGAGTCGCCTATAGCTCCTTCTTTGTTCCTCCAAGCCATTCCTCATGACTTAATAAGGACGGTCTCTTTTCTACCTTCGGAACTTTACTCCTTCCCTCCCCGTTTGGTCTCATTTCTTGGCCCCCATTGGTGCATACTCTTTCCTACTCTTTTTAAAACATATATTAGCATTTTTATTTATCACTAAAGATTTCAAACATGAAAAGGTGGTATATTTATGATAAATTTACTCCAAACCGCCGTTCCAGTGTGGATTAGGTTGAAAAACCTTCCGCTTGATCTATGATCGGCTCCGGCTATTGGGGGAATTGCTAGTGCCGTTGGTAAACCTCTCTATGTTAACCAACGCACAGAGTAAGGGAAGATGCTCTCTTTTCCGAGGGTTTGTGTTGAGATCTATGCAAATCAACTGAGGTGTTCCTCCGTAGATGTTGTTTTGAATGGAGTTACGCGCTCGGTTGCAATTGATTTTGAATGGAAACCTGCTAAATGCCCCTCCTGTGGTACATTCGGGCATAGATGCGAGACTCCAGTTGTTGTGGCGGTCGAAGAAGAAGCGGGGAGACCGCCTCAACCCTCCATTGAACCTGTTGCCCTTGTGCAAGCGTTCGAACCTACCCTGGTTGTTGATGGCAACCCTGAGGAGCCGCAACTTCGCAGGTATGAGGTGAAGGGGAAGAAGAAAAAGGCAGTGAAGGAAGGCTCCTCTTTCTGTTTTCTCTCCTCCTCCGAAAGGGGAAGCCCGCCTCCCCTCAAGGAATCCACCTCGGAGAAGGATATGCCCCCGACCACAGCACACAAGGCGTTGAGGAGTGTCAAGGGGTCGAAGTTGGTATCCCACCCTCCTAGCCCTATTGAGGAGGACCCCAACTCGGTTCTGGAGACTCCCACTCCTCCTGAGGAGGTGTTGGATCAAGTCGAAGCCTCTAACTTTAGTTTGCTTAGGGCTACTAGAGAATTGGAAGTCTCAGGTAACTACTCCGAGGATGATTTGTTCTCGCTTCCGCCTTCCCTAAGAGCCCCTCCCTCTTCAATGAAGGTGGAGACTATCTAGGAGAAGCTTGCTGCCCTTGATCCAGCTCCCCCTTCATCTAAGGCTTTGGTGGTTCCGGTGGCCAACCGGCCGAAGAAGCCGCATAAGCGGAGGTAGGCCTCCGCTCCTCTTTCAGCTCGGCTGCTTCTTTATATATATATATATATATATGTTTTTTGGTTTTTGGAATGTGAGGGGTCTTATGGATCCTCTTAGGCAAGTTGAGGTTAGAAACTTTGTATCTACTAAAAAGTTTTATTTGGCTGGTTTGTTGGAAACCAAAGTTCCCGATACTCTCTTTGGTTCCATTTCTAATAGACTAGTCTCTAGTTGGAATTTGGTGGCCAATTATAAATTCTCTCATAGGGGTAGAATTTGGATTGGTTAGAACCCTTCTTTAGTGACCTTTGAAGTGATTTTTTCCAATAGTCAGGTGATACATGACAGGTTGAGATTTCTTATGATTAACATTTGTTGCTATGTCTCTATGATATATGTTGAGCATACTTTTGTAGCTCATAGGCCTCTATGGGCAGACCTAATACAATGGAGTTCTGTGTTCCAGGGATCCGCTTGGCTAGTGGCAGGAGATTTCAATGCTATCAAAGATCCTTCTGATTGGATTGGGGGTTCCGGTACCTGGATTCCTAGTTTTGATGACTTCAATCAATGTTTGTTTCAATCTGAGCTAGAAGATCTTCGGTATATTAGCTTTCGCTTTACTTGGTCTATTTCCATTTGGCATTTACAGAAGCTTCTTTCCTTACGCTAGGTATTTCTGATCACACGCCTATGGTGGTTAGAGTGATGCGACCGGTGTTTTCTAGAAGATCTTTTAAGTTTTTTGACTTCTAAACCAAACACCCATCTTACCACAACATTGTCTCACAAGTTTGGAAGACCCCGTGTGTTGGTGTTCCTATGTTTAGGCTAGTGAGTAAAATGAAGATTCTTAAGGGCCGTTTAAAATAGCTTAACAGAGTCTTTCTCTAATATCTCTGAAAGGGTTACAGCAGCAAGAAGTGCTCTTAGGCTAGCCCAGATTGGCCTGCAGCATGATCCATCTAGCGAACTTCTTGCTGATTTGGAGAAGATTCATCAGAGGACTTTTTTGGAGTTGAGGAGCCAGGAAGAGTTTTTCTTTAGGCAAAAGTGCAGGATCAGGTGGCTCAGGGAAGGTGATTGAGGGTGCGAATGGTAACGTTTCTGTTCTTTTTTGTTTAGGAAACAAAAAAAGTGTTTTGTTCGGGGAACAATTTTTGAACAAAAAAACGCGTTTGGTAACGTTTGTTCGGGAATAAAAAATGAATAAAACACGTTTGGTAAATTTTATTCTTCTTTTGTTTCTTTTAATTTTTTAAACATTTTTATTTCATTTTTCATTTTTTCCTTTCTTTTTATTTTTTTTTCTTTTTTCGGCCGGTCACCGGCCTCCGCCGGGGGGCGACGGGGCCGCGGCCTCGCCCAGCCACGGCGAGCCTCGCCGTGGTTGGACGAGGCTCGGCGTCGCCAGATCTGGGCGAGCTCGAGCTCGCCTAGCCAAGGCGAGGCTCCGGCGAGGTCGCCGGCCCTCGACGGCCGGTCGCCGGCTATGGCCGAGGCCGGCGACCGGCGAAAGAAAAAAGAAGAAGAGAAGAAGAAGAGAAGAGAAACGTTTCTTCATTTTTGTTTTCGGAACAAGAAACAACAATTTGTTGTTTCTTTTTTTGTTCTTATTTTGTTCGGGAACAAAAAAACAAAAAAAAAAAACAGAAAAAAAGAACAAGAACATTACCATGCACACCCCGAAATACCAAATTCTTTCACTATTCCGTTAATAGGAGACAACTAAAAAACATGATTCTTTCTGTTATGGACACTTCCGGGAATATTATCTCTGAGCCGAGTTTAGTACAGTAGACTTTTGTCTCTCATTTTCAAGAGCTCTTAGGACCGGAACCCTTGTCTTCCAGCCCCTCCTTGCGGGATATTCGGGAGGTCATACGATCCCCTCTCAAGGATGATCAGATCAACTTCCTCTCCCGTCAATTTACTGATGTGGAGATTCATGACACTTTGTTCTCCGTG
The DNA here is from genome assembly GCA_017140255.1 of Eucalyptus paniculata subsp. matutina. Classification (NCBI taxonomy): domain Eukaryota; kingdom Viridiplantae; phylum Streptophyta; class Magnoliopsida; order Myrtales; family Myrtaceae; genus Eucalyptus; species Eucalyptus paniculata. Next base: position 49,401,806 of record CM029435.1, read on the forward strand.
CCTCACGGGAAGGCTCCAGGGCCGAATGGTTTTGGTGTCGAGTTCTTTAAGCATAATTAGGAGTTGGTAGGACCTTTAGTCACCGAAGCGGTCAAGGATTTTCTTACTACAGGGAGACTTCTTAAGGAAATTAATAATACTATTCTGGTGTTGATCCCGAAAGTTCCGAATGCAACGTCAGTCAATGATTACAGGCCTATTGCCTGTTGCAACACCTTATACAAGTGCATTACCAAAGTCTTAGCTAACCAAATTGCTGCAGTCCTTAATGATATTATTAGTCCGTATCAAAATGCTTTCATTAAAGGTAGGCGTATTAGAGATAATATACTTCTTGCTCAGGAGTTATTTGCTGGCTTCCATTTTGATTCATACGAGCCCAAGTGTGCGGTGAAGGCAGACTTTCGGAAAGCTTATGACACAGTAGACTGGACTTTCTTGAGTTGGTCCTTCATGCTTTTGGTTTTCCGAATCATTTTATTCGGATTATCATGATCTGTGTTCACACTCCCAAGTTTTCAATCTCCTTAAATGGAGAACTTCATGGGTTCTTTCCTAGTGGCAGGGGCCTTCGCCAAGAAGATCTGATATCCCCCTACTTATTCACCTTGGTTATGGAAGTATTTTCTGGAATCTTAAGTGCGTGAGCCAGGGAACCAGGGTTCGAATTCTTCTGGAGATGCAAGACTTTGGGTCTCTCCCACCTCTTCTTTGTGGATGATGTTTTCCTATTTTGCAGTGCCAACTTGCCTTCCATATCTCTCTTGAAGGATGGTTTGGATACATTCTCTGCATGGAGCGGTCTCAGGCCCAATTCAAATAAGAGTGAGGTCTTTCTTTCTGGAGGAACGTCAGATCTGCATAGAAAGATCATCCTTGCTCTTGGCTTCATTGAGGGAACTCTGCCAGTGCAGTACTTAGGAGTTCCTATTATCTCCTCCCGGCTCGAAAATGCGGATTGTGTCTCCCTGGTTGATCGTATAACCAATAAGGTTCAATCATGGACTCAGCGTTTCCTCTCCTTTGTTGGTCGTCTTCAGCTTATTAGGTCAGTTCTGCATGCAATCCAAGCCTATTGGGCAAGTGTTTTTACTATCCCTGTTGCTGTGCTAGATCGCATTGAGCAAATCTTGAGACAGTTCCTCTGGAAGGGCCCTGGACTAAGGAGGGGTGGTGCCAAGGTCCCCTGGGATGATGTTTGCCTTCCAAATGAGGAAGGTGGTTTAGGGATTCATCGGTTGAGGGATTACAATAAAGCGGCTTTGTTGAAACACATTTGGATCCTGTTTACGGACAAGGAATCCTTGTGGTGTAGGTGGATCCATTCGACATTTCTAAAAAGGAAGAGTTTCTGAATGGTTAAACAACCCACCTCTTGCTTTTGGGAGTGGAAAAGAATCCTCCATCTTAGGATGGAGTTTCGGCGTTCTTTTCGCTGGAGCATAGGGGATGGCCGTTCTGTGTCCTTCTGGTTCGACAATTGGCACCCGAGAGGCCCCCTCAACCTTTTATTTTCAGACTCATTGATCTATAGTTTTGGTTTACCCAGGCTCGCTATGGTGAAGGGTCTTTTCTCGCTAGCTAGTCAGTCCATTCGAGCAGTACTAGAGTCTTAGGAGCAGCCTCTCCCTTTTTATCACAAGTACCGAATTGCTTTACTTGGGTAGGAAGTACTTCCGATTTATTTTCGGTGGCGTCAACATGGCACCTAATTAGGAAGAAGAAACCTTGAGTCAAGTGGGCTTCTTTGATATGGAATAATGCTATTACCCCAAGATATCAGTTCAATCTCTGGCTTATCACCAAGAATCGGCTCCCCACCCAAGCCCTTCTTTTATCTTATGGCAAGACTAGTGATGCGGTTTGTGCTTTTTGCAAATTGACGCCAGATTCGATTGATCATTTGTTTTTCGATTGTAGCATTACAGCCAGTTATGCATTTCTTTGGGCGGCTCGATGCAACCTTCCTTGGCGTAATAGCAGTTGGGCCGACAACCTTCGCTGGGCTTTGAAATTTTTACCCGGAAAGGATCACTCAATTGCATGGTTTTCCTTTGGAGCGTTGTGCCATCTTATTTGAAAATACAGGAATGAGATCCTTTTTAGGAACCTTACTAGCATGGTCTTGGTCTTGAAGAATCACCTCATTAAGGTGGTCAAGGATAAGGCCTTGACTTTTACAAATGTGGAGGACAATCCAAGAAATAGAAGAATTCAACGTAGATGGGGGATTGACCCTTGCATCTTTCATTCATCATTGGTGGTTCCTTAGGAGTCCTACTACGGAGTGTTTACTATATGGGATTATTCTCTTCCTCTGGCTGCATCCTGCCTTGTTCTTGGTTGCCGTTTTGGGCTCTAATGTTTTATGTTGGGTTTTGGGCTTAGGTTGCCATTGTTTGGTTGGTTGGTCGCCTTCTTCTATTTTGGTTCTTTAGGAGGTGGCCGTCTTTGTGCTGTTTGTGCCTTCTAACTTTTGCCTTGTTGGCTTTTCTTTTATTTTGGCACCCTTCCACTCATTATGCTTTGTTCGTATTGAGTGTAAGCCGATGCTGTTGCTTGTACATATTGGCTTAGCTTAATACAATTACCGTTCAAAAAAAAAAAAAAAAAAAACAACAAACAAATTTACCTCACCAAAAAAAAAAAACAAAATGTTACATTTATAACAAATAGATCATTCGTTAAATTGAATTAATACCATAAAATCACAAAATTGACATAACTGTAAAAATCATACACCAATCCAACTGTCACATGTTACCCAGCACAATGATTTAACAGTAAAATTTAACCGAAACTAAAATAAATAAATTTATCACAACAAATATATCAGTTTGTGGTAAATTTGTCAAATGTGTACTAAATTTGGGCTTTTAATGGTCAAAAAATTAGTTTTAGGTAAAAATTTTACGGGTGTATCGGTTTGGGGATTTCGTGACATTAACATCATATAATACATTTATTCCCTTTTGTTATTGAAAGGAAGAAATTTGCTAAAATCACTTGCTCTCAGATCCTCCGCCACATCCATCTTTCTCTTGAACTTTTGGAGATGGAACCCAAGAGGTGGGGGTTTCATTTTTTTGTAACATTTTTGGATGTATTAATTCCGACCTTTAATGGTGGGTGACTCATAGAGATAAGTGTGGACTATCGCCCATGAACGAGCAAGATGAAGAGAAGGAAGAGGACGCCATGGGGGCATGAATAGTATGTGTTCTTCAATGGTCTTGTCTCATTTTTTTTTTTTTTTTTTTCTTTTTGATCTTGGAGCTTTGCTTTCAGAGATGGAACCTAAGAGTTGAAGTAGGTTTCATTTTTCTGTAACTTTTTTGGATGTATTGATGCTAATCTTTTATGGTGGGTGACTCATAGGGACAAGGCTGGACTTCATGGATTTATTGCCTATGAACAGGACAAAGAGAAGGAAGAGGACGCCATGCCGGCATGAAGAGGACGCACCGTCGGCATGAATGGTATGTGTTCTTCAATGGTTTCGTCTTCATTTCTTCTTTTTCTTCTTCTTCTTGGATCTTCTAACTAGTTCAATTTCATACTCTAACATAGGACGGGGGCTCAAGCAATTCCCAGTCGCCCAAGAGTTGCCATTGGAGGGCCTCATAATCCGAGCGTTGCCGCAGGAGTAGGGGCTCAACCAATTCTCAGTCGCCCAAGAGCCTAAGCCAGAGAATGCAGTAAGGCTTTGCTTTCCCTTGCACTCTCACACTCAAGGAAAAGAATTTCTAGAGAGAGAAAGTAGAGAGAGAAGCTCTAAAAAATACTTGTACTTCTTAAATGGAGTGGATGATATAAATAAGGGAAGACTCGTCTATTTATACAAAAATTTAATTATGACCATTGATCTTCTACATGATCTAATGTTAGAGAATCTCCATCCTCGTCTAATCGATCCCACGGTGAATATGTACTTGATCCAATGGTGGAGGATTTTTATCCCCATCACATTAGTCCAACAATGGAGATTGATCTCGTTGAGATTGTCAATCCTCATCAAACGATTATGAGGGTAAAGAAAAGTCAAGAGTAAAAGGTAAGGGAAAGTTTGGATCAACAAAGTTTGAACTATAGTTTACCAAATTCGATTTAAATTTCTTTCCTTATACAGTGCCCACGGACTTCTCCTATGACCGATCAAGCAGAGGATTATACTTTTTTCGTGTGTTGACTTTGTTGGCCGTATATATAAGATATATATCCTCTCTTGGTCAGAGAACATTAAAACGCTAATTTTTGTGTGCCGTGGTTGCTATATCATGAGGAAGTGCTAAAGTGCTAGGTAGTGGGTCTTTTTATCGTTCGTGCATCAAAACTTATTCGTAAATTACATTCAAGAAGTATTAGTGTTCAATCCAATTAAATTTTGTGAGTTTAAAATTTATTTAATTTTTTTGTGAAATTGAGAAATCATTTAATGAGGAATTATCAAATAAAATACTGCGTGGGTATAATTAAGGTTTGAGTGTTTGAGTGACTAGAGTCGGTTTTTTATTTAATTGTGTCCTCCCAAAGAGAAAACCGTTTGTTAGCGTCTAGAGTTCTTGAATTGTTTGACCATTTGAAAATTTCTTTATCAAGTATGAGGAAGAACAAAAATTGTTTCCACGATCACCATTCACTTTTTAATTGGAAAAAAAAAAAGAAAAGAAAAGAAGTGGGAGAGAGGCTTCTCGTAATCTATAAAATTATTTGAGTAAATGGAATTTTTTTTGCAAAAAATATTATAATTCGGAAGCTAAAGTAATATTATTGAAAATTTTCGTGAAAAGTGGATATTCTTTCGGATCCAACGTGATATCCTATCGATAAAAAAAGAAAAGAAAAAGAGAGGGAGAGAGAAGATAAAGTCCAACGCGATGTCCCGATCCAGATCTCCAATTTGGATTTTTTGGGCCGAGCCCGGGATCGAGCTAAAAACGTGGCGCGTTTTTGCAGCGAGCGGCGACGTCTAAGCGGGGTTGCGTTTTGGGCGAACGCGAGACGATGACGTCACCTCATCCGCTTCGCTTCTTTTTTCGGCTCGCAACGAACTCAGAGAGTGATAGAGAGAGAGAGAGAGAGAGAGAGAAGCGCTTGCGCAGCGCATGATCTCTCGCCACCTCGCGCCTTGATTCTCCGTCCAGCCGAAGCAGCCTCTCCTCCGCCGGGACGGGACGATGATCGAGTCGGCCATGGCGGTCCGGTTCGCCGCCGGTCCGAGCTTCTCCTCCTCCTCCGCCCCCGCCATAACCTGTAACTCCGTTGCTTCCTCTTCTGTTGCTTCCCTCTGCCTTCTTTGCCGAGAAAATGGCGATGCGACCGTTCGCCTCCGTTCGTTTTTCATGCTAGATTTTTTCAGTAAACATCGAACGCCAGCTCATTTCTGCTCGTTTGTTGAGATTTTTCTTGTGATTTTCGTTCATTTTCTTATTCACTCGAGAGAGGCATAATGTTGGCCGCTCGATGGAGCAAATTTAGATTCTCTTCTTTCTTTCGAAGGTTACCGTTCGTTCTGGAGCTCGGACGAGTGCCCCGGCGCGCACGCGAGCTCTCGCCGGATTTCGCACTCCGGCAGCTTCGACATTCCGTGGTGAGTGCTCGACGCTTAGGCTTGTTTTGATGAATAAAAGCTGTTTTCGGAATTGATTTGGATTTGGAAGCAATGAGATCGGTTGACTGCTACAGTTACCAGAGGTTCAATGGCAGCTCTCTATTGAAAAAGAAGAATGCCGCGAGGAACAAGGTTAGAGCTACTGCGGAGCATTTAGGCTCCGCTTCTGATCCGGCGAAGTGCAATGGAAGGGCTGGATATCATCCGTTTGAGGATATCGCTGAGTTAGCATCTGGCGGGGATGCGACACTTACTGCCGCAGAAACCACGAGGACGATTGTCGAGGTATCTTTACTGTATATCACAGGCCGGATGTTCATATCGAAGCTTTTGCTTTTATTCATGTGGCTTTACGTTTGATTGAAGTGTTGTTCTTGGTTATGTAGCTGATGCTTCTGTTAGTGTGTTGAGTACAGGTTAACACCAAAGCGACCCTGTTGTTTTCTGGTGTGATTGAGGATGAAATATACGAGAACATTCTTTGCCCAGATTTGCGTTACACGACTGATGAACAGGGAAGTGAGTATACAAAGTCCACTTTGTTCAAATTTTATAATCCTGGTTATACTTCCCCGAGCCACATGAAAAAAGAAAAAAAATATGAGAATATATTCTCTCTGCTTTGGCGTTTTGCAGATATTTACTTTCAGGTGAACAATGATGAGGAGACTATTCAAACACTAGCTTCAGGGAATCATGTTGTGGTATGCCCTTTTTCCACTAGAAATATGTTTTTGCACAGTATTTAAGTTTATATAATTTGAAGTCTTGTTTCTTGAGCAGTGGCATAGTGTATTGACTGGCAATAGTTGTGTATCAAACACAACTTCTTTTTTAAACAAAATAACATGATGCTTTTGCAATTCATTCTGCAAGAATTGCTTGAAGATGCTTCTGTTGTCATCATAGTTAATGTGTGTGATATAAAATGCAGCAAGTGATAATAGGCCTGGATACCAAGGAGATGCTCGATGAGATGGAGATATCAGGTCCAGCAGATATTCAGTATGGGATCGAGGAGATTGGGGAGGAAGATAGTGACATTGACGAGGATGAGGATGAGGATGAGGATGAGGATGGTGAAGACGATGATTATGGAGAGGTATACATACTTTCAGATACAAAGGAGCCTTGCAATAATGTTGTATAATGTCATATTCTCGACTTTAGTTCTCTCCTTACTTTTGTGCCCAGTATCCGCTTACTAAGATTTAGAATTCCCTTTGTTTTGTTTTATTTGTGGTGTCTTTACTCTTTATACTCTTGTTTTCTGCAATAAAATTTATCTATATGTTATCTGGTGTTAGTTGGTCAACTCCTTGTATGCAGATATCTGTAAATGAGGGAGACATACTTCTATTTTACATGTTTGAATATTACTTTGGCTTCTCAATTAATTTCCTTTTTTCTGTCACAGTACATTCATTCAGATGAGGACAACGTTTATATTAGTTTGTATTTGGTGTAATTATTGTGTACGAGTGTCTTACCTTCCCCCTCTGTTAATTTTAAGTAAATTTTGTTATTCTTATAACTGTAAGTGAGGTAAAATTTTGAGTTTGCTTAAACTCAATGAAGGAAAATTTTACTGTGATTCTAACTCATCTTGATTATTGGTATAGTCTATCATTTCACATTCAATAACCAAAGTCCATTTGTTTGGAGGCCAGAGAATTGCAATTTTGTTTATTTTAGCATTTTTCATGTGAAGTTACAATAGCAATGTGTTGTACTTTCCCTCATAGAAAAAAGAGAAATCTTGGCACAGGGCAAAAATGGCTAGACCTCTGAACTAGTTTATCACCTGTGATAGGACTGGGTTTCTGTACTTGACGATGAGGATGATGAGGACCAATCTGATGGAGATCCAGGAGATTGGGCAAAATTGGAGACAATGAGATCTTCTCACCCAATGTACTTTGCCGAAAAGGTGGCTGAGGTAAATGAGTACTGCTCAAGTTTTGGTCCTGGATAATTAGATACCATGAAAACCGTTAGAATATTTAAACAACAAACCACGCATTAATCTAACGGCTTAAGCTTTTAAAAGAGTTGGCAATGGTTCCACAAAATTTCTCATGGTAGCTGGAGGTCTAGTGTTCAATTCTTTTCAGGCTCCAATTGTCTCCCCAATTAAATTTCCATGCTTAGCACTAGGCAAAAAGACTAAACTAAGCATGAGGGGGAATGTTAGAATATTTAAATAATAAACCACGCTTTTATCTAATAGCTAAAAGCTTTTAGAACAGTTGGCAGTGATTCTACGAAATCTCACAAAAACAAAAATCAAGAATGATTTAAGCTGGATGCGCCAAAAACTTTCGATGTTTCATAGTATTGTACCTCATAAAATAAAAACAAATGTGGCATTATCTATCTTTTAATTCGGTTTTCACTTTCACTCGAATTCTTATTTCAGGTTGCTTCAGATGGCCCTATTGATTGGATGGAACGGCCTCCTGTTGGCATTGCCATACAAGGCCTTTTAAGCCCTGCACTTCTCGAAGAAAACTCCATCAATCAGAGACACCTATCTAGTCCTCATACTGGTGCCAAAGTAGATCACACTAGAACTATCCTTGAAGACAAACAAGTAGATTCTAGTAGCACTGATGCTGATGGACAAGATCATTCACTTGAAGATGGCCCCAGTCGGGCAGAGGAAGTGGGCAAGAATGGAAGCCCCAGGAGTGGGAAGTCCCTTTACAAGCTCGAGATGATCAATATTCAGCTGCTTTCGGTACATGGTCCTCCGGTATGTTCTCAAGATTTTACTCTGTGCTTAAGATCCCGGTGTACTTTGTGAGTATGAATCTGTAACTCATCTCTTTGTGTGGCAGGATCATGCGTTTTCACCACACATATGTACACATTTTCACATTCTAAACCATTCTGTACCACATATTTCTCTTTACTGTAGTTGAGTCATTACAATAATTCAGCAAAAAGAGGAGGTTTGCATGATGCCCAAATTGATCCAGACATTGTTGGACTTGTATCTATTTAGTTGTTCCCATTCCTATTTCTGTACTGTTGTCCTCCCACCCCTTAAAGAAGGGAACACAAGTTGGCTAGCTTCAAATTATTGGCCATCATCTGGTTTGTCATTCTAAATACTACATTTTGGCTTAAGGAAAGGAAGAGGTGATTAACTTCAGAGCTAAAAGGCCTAAATACCTGCTTTCTTAGCTCAAATGGAATGCTTTCATTAGCTGTTTTTTGATTTTGAAAAATCACGTGTGATTTCCTCTTGTAGAATAACAGCTTAAAACTGTTGAGTTGTTTATATATGACTTTGCTTGTTGAATTGTGATGATTTTATGTAGCAATTATCTAATTTTCTCCCTTCAACCCTATGCAGCACACTGTTGAGGTAGAAGATTTCAGGAAAGCACAACCAGATGCTATTGCTCACTCAGCCGCCAAGATCATCTCCCAGTTGAAAGCTGGCAAAGAGAAAACTATACAAGCCCTCAAGTCCCTCTGCTGGAGATGCAAGGGGATTCAAGTGGAGGTGAGATACAGACTGGTAGTTAGAAGTTGTTGTGGTGCTTAAGCTGCATGCTTGTACCCCTGCTGTTGCAGTAGTTGAGCTGCATTCCTGTATCACTAATGCCGGGGAAGGAATTTTCTCAGTTGATTTAAAAAGTTCTCATTGCTTGTTATGCATCAATTCAAAATGTTTTGTACTTTTTGCAATTTTGAGGATACAGCATGAATTGGTATTTTGACTCAAATTACTTGATCATTCTCAACCCTGAAAAAAATTATTGCCATTTTGCGAAATCTGTTTCCTAATGTGAATTATTACTGTAATTAATCATTATGACACTTCTCTTGAGTTCAGATGTCCTGCCCTATGATAGTAAGAGTGATATTTATGTCCTTTCTGACAGGAAGCTATGATAACTGGCGTTGATGCTCTTGGCTTCGATGTAAGAATCTGCTCAGGAACACAAATTCAAACATTGCGCTTTGCATTTGAAACAAGGGTATGCTGTTTCTGTGCCAAAAAGCATTTCTCTGGGCTTCTTTAGTCGATATAAATCTTGAATTTCCTTTTCTCAAGTTTATGGTTTGTCTGCTTCAGCAAAACTCCCTTCGGGAGCTATGAGCTAACACGAGAGAAAAAAAAAAAAAAAAACCCTTAGGAGTTCCTCTCTTTTTTTTCTTTTCCCTTGCTTGAATTATTTAGAGCTTAATCCTTTTGAGAACGTCAGTGAGATGCATAAGTGTGGTCCTTTTCTATTAAAAGATATCAGGGTAAAGCGATTCTGGCAAACATTGACAAATTTTTATAAGCTATCCTTTTTGGTGAGTTCACCGAGTCCTGACTTATATTCATTTATGGACAGTTAAAATCACTTTTTTGCCATTGCTTCTATGTTTAACTTGCCAAAATTCGAAATGCGTTTTCTGGAGTCGCTATTTCATTCTTCTGACTATTGTCTTTGCAGGCCACTTCAGAGCAAAGTGCTGAGAGACAGGTTAATAATCTACTATTCCCAAGGGTCCTGCGCAAGCCACATAAGAAGGCTCATTAAAAGCGAAACGTTTCATTTTAGGTTTCAACACGAGTGCAGAATTGTTTGTTGTATCGCTCTCAATTGATTAATTTAGCACCTCCAGTGCAAAAGCGAAAAAGAATAAAAAAAAAAAAAAAGGGAATGAAGAAGGAAAAGATGGAGAGAAAAACACAGGATGAGTTCTGTACATGTATTTTGTGCAAGCAATGGATTTCATTCTTCTTCAGAGCCATTTATCACCCGACCCTTGGCTATCTGTCATGTTACTTTTTCCATACGTGGTTGGTTCACTGAAACGATCTTGGAGGTGAGCGGGTTGATTAGGCCTGTGAAAGTTTCTGATCGATTCCCAACCAGATCGTGCAAAAACCATGGCACAACCAGATATAAACACGGACCATACAGATTCAAGATCCAAGAGTTGGACAACAGATAGTCCGAGAATGAAAAAAGCACATGGCTTCGGAAATTATTTTGAACTATACACAAGGGCAAAAATGCACCATTAATCAGAGAGCTTTGCTCTGTACTACCGTAAGAGCTATGATAAAAACATCAAGACGCCTCGATATATATTGCACAAAATTGAAGAGCTTAAATATAGCTTCCACTCAGATTAATGATCATCAGGTGAAGCGAACCCGAAATTGTGAGCAAGCCTTGCTCACGCCCTATAAATACCATGACTTTTCCATAAAAACCATCTGCGAGTGGTTGGAATAATTTCTCAGCCTGATGTTTCAACTTTGAATAGCATAACTCTTCTGAGATGCTATCTGGCAAGGAAATTATTGCCAAAGTAAATATCAGAGCTCAGAGTACTTTCCTTAGTAACCCCATCTTTACGGCAATTACTTTTAGTCTTCCGCTCTTTTCCTCGTGGGATTGAATTGAAAGGATACATAAAGTGCTACCCTTGTTCAAGTCTTGCAAGCAGGACTGGGTTTCCTCCCGAATAATTGCAACTATGAGCCACTGGAATGGTTAACCTCAAGCTCAACCTGAGGTATATCCGTTTCTACATCCACCCACCAATCCTCGTCTTCATCCACACAGTAGTTCTCCTGCAAGATGTGCATCATACTATGAACAATTTGACCAGCCTTCTCCTCCAGCAACAAAGCAGCTCTCTCTCTCTCTCTCTCTCTCTCTTCTCGCTCGCTGCTCTCTCTCTCAGCAGTCATTTAAGTAAAAATGTAGGGTTTAGTATTACCTCTCTTGAAGATCCCAAGATATTTACACAAATAAGTAAAGTGGATGACTAACCTCGTTGTCGTAATCCATGACCTGTTGGTTTTCTATAGCATTTGCGACTCTTATAGCTTCGAGCCACCAAGCATCCATAGGGGAGCAATTTGCTGTATTTTCATCATTGTCAAGCACATTATTCGTTACATCAGGAGGATTTGCCATCTGCACCGAATCAAAGAATGCTGATAGATCAGGCACACTATCCTCCGGGATCAGGCGCAAGGGAGAGCGGTAACCTGGGCCATTACTAAGCTCGCTTTACCTTCACTTTCACACACAAAAAAAGGTTTCGAATGGATAAATGTGGGACATGACTTTTCTGTACCTTTGCAATCAGGATCATGACATTTCTGGTAATATGCAGCCCAATTCAGATCAACAACGTAGATAACTGGCCGCTCACAGTAGGGAAATGATGAGATTGTTTTTCCCAAAGGTAAACTTAAAAAGTATGAATCAACATAAGTAATTTTTTATTAAAAAGACATAGCATATACCGTGATTGCTTTTATGCTCTCTGCCTATCCACTCACAGAACCTGTTCCTCAGCATGTTGTAAACCATGAGTCCATGCTCTGAGAACCAGTACCAGCTTCGAATTTTACCTATATCGCAACAGAATCATCAGCATTACAGCAGAAAAGGAGAAGAAAAGGATAGGCCCTGCGATAGATCGCCTTTTGACACTATTGCGCCTGAAGGAGAAAGTGCTATTCAATGATTTGCTTTCAAATCAGAGATATTAATTGAATTAAAATTTCTTTCAGTCTGTTGCTTTAAAGAAACCTAGAGATAACTTTTTGTCTTCCATGGAAAAAAGTTAGCAATTTTATTATCATCTACAGTCTCAACTTATCTATGAACTATGTATGAAGCAATTAAAATTACTCATCACTCTGTTTTCTCGAAAAAAAACAATAGCAATCACCTGATACAGTTCCAATTGAGGCCACAGATTCAATGAATTTGTCCAACATCGGGAAAGGTGACTTGCCAATGAAGTAATTCGCCGAATTATCACTAGGTAAAGAGTTGAAATTACGCTCTTGCAAAGCAAGATTGTATCTTCCAATGTCAGCATTCACCTGCGTAAGGGAGAAAAAAATCCATCATGTGAGAGACCACCACAGAGTTCTAGCACGTTAGACCACCTAGGCTAAAATTTTTCCAGATCTCAGCTCCACCCACTCAAGACCATGAGTTTGTAGCTGATAATGAAAAGTCCGGCATATCATGCGCATATAGTTGATGAAGGGCCCTACACAAATACTAATTCAAACTTGTACCTACCTCAGTCTCGAACTGAAGTGTCTTTGCACAATCTAACTCCATTTTGCAGATTAAGAGCTTCTCACAATTAACATCCATATTGCAGATCAAAGAGGCCATGAACACGTCTTCCTCACACTGTTAGGAGAGAGTGCATTTTGGGTGTCAAGAAATGCACGAACCTTTAAAAAGCAACTGTGAAAGAGAGATACTACTGTTTCAAACACTGTCACATTTAATCCCCTTTTCTGTGTGCATATGCACATCTTCTCATGTCTTAATCTAACCCTCTCAAATAGATAGAGGCACAAAAAACCCTTTGTTGGTAGTTTTGCAAAACATTTTGAGCAAACTAGGAACAGATCAACACAACCATGTTCCGAAGATGCCTCACAAGTCACTAGATCTCACGAACAAGGAGTAACATACCATGTCCTTGCATTTGAAACGCCCAGTTGGCAGAAGTACGGAACTCTTGCCCGCCTTGGACGATAAAGCCAAACGAAAGCATCTATTCCTCGAATAAACAGCAATGTCCACAAAAATTTGACATGTCGATGTGCTGGAATCTTTCTTGACAAACAACTTCTCATATCTTTTGTCTGTCTCCCTTGCACTAGAAATCCGCGAGCATACCTGTCAAATGGTCATAACAATATCATGGCCACATGCAATGTTACATTTCTCCAAAATGGTGTGCATGCAAGAACAGATTAAATTGCAATTGTCTCTTGCACACAATAACTAATGCTTCTCGCTGGAGCATACCTCTGAAACAAATGCCCCCACATGAGAGTTGTCCTTAAAAGCAGTCTTTGGTATCCTCAGAATCAAATGGCGGGAAAATTTTTCTGCAGACAAGCAGTGCTGTCATTGATATTGCAACAAACTTGTTATGTTCTATGAAAAGATTTAACATATACAAGGGGGAAAAGGATTCACATGAGATATTCCTAGCGTTTCATAGGAAGATGTAGGAATCAGAAGGCACATACAGACTGATCAAGTCACAGACTCTTCTGTGCCTGAATCTCTAATTCACTCCAAGTGTGACAAAGGGTTCTAGCCTACAATGCGTAAATCCTATTAGCTGTGCCATTAACATCACTCAACCATAACTTTCTAGTGACCCAGCTTTCCTTCACGCTTAGTCTGGTCTTTTTGCTTAGTACTAAGTGTGAACATAATTGAAAGGAGAGGCAAATGGAGCCTAGAAAGATTTGAACTCAAACCATGTGAGAGATTTTGTGGAAGAAGCATCAACTGTACTAAAAGTTTAAGCTGTTAGATGAAGACCGGTTTATTATTTAGATATTCTAACAATGAGCAAGGAAAAGATGCAAACAAACTTTGCTCCAATAAAATCCAGTTCGTCAAGCATTCACAGTTAACCAGCCTTTCAAGGGCCCCTCCCCTCTGATGTATGTCTTAAAATTGTGACTCAAGGTAGGATATTTGGGTTCAAACAGGGAAAAAAAGATCACTGCTGCAAGAAAACATCTAAGGTAAAGTCCCATGTAGCTCCAACACTTGATGCTTCTTCAAAATAGGCATCATATTGAGCTCATCCCTTAATGAAAAAGTCAACATCTATATAGTTCAATCTAAGATAACCATGCCCTGCAATATATTCCCAGTCAATCCTGTCCATGCAATCAATGGTGTCTCAACTTCCAAAAGAGGTATATCATTAAAAGTTCCAAAGCATCATTTGATTTCCATCTTCATAACTGCTTTTAAGTGCAATGTTCCTAAAAAATGACATGTTAAACTAAGTCATTGCTCAAACAAAGATGGACCTAACAAGTGCCAGAGATCTCATTCAAAGCTTCTTTTCTTCAATAAACCTAACATAGTTCTCCCACATCAAATATGAAAGGTCTCCACAAGAATAATAGAAAAATGTAGGTGGAAGGCACCGTGAAAAAGAACAAGACAGCCTTTGGCTCAACAGTGTGTCTATATGATTTTATGTCGATATAAATATTCAGCGATGGAGATGTAGCTCATAATATGTAATTGAACATTGCATGCACCATTCATGACTAATGATGCAATAATAGCTAATAGAAGAAGGAAAATTCAAAGTCAGCATACCTTCAGTTGAAGAATCGAGCTCAACTACCCATTCCTCGTTTCCTTGGATTGAGTACTTGTCAAGCAACACTTCCAAAACAACTAATATCAGAAGATCAACCATCTCTTCTCCATTTTTATCAACATTTTCCCTCTTATTGAACTCCAAATCAAAGTATAAGTGACAAGGCAGGCCCTGGCAAAACATTTGTTGATGGTAGAGCCAAACTTAGATTTTGAAAACCCAAATGATGAGCAACTTACAGTTACATCGTGCATTAGATAAAACTTCTAAACTAACGTCACCAAATGCTTCTTTCAAGTACTAGTGCTATAATGCACTCAATGAAATTACATACAACACTGTTTTCGCCACCTTGTCCTTAGTACTTCCTACTTCTACTTGTGTCTTTTGATTCAGTTTATTGCTTGACACATAAAAACAATCAAGAGCTAGAAGCAGAAGATGGAACTAGGAATTGGTAACAGATAAAAAGAAATAAAGGAGAAAATCCTAAACCATCCCAATGAGACTCTTAATTGACAAATCATGTGGCGAGATGCTTTCTCTTTAAAGTCCATTCTATACTTTGCAAATCCACTCATAGCATCCAAATGAAGCATGAAAGCAAAGAGGTTCTCACCTCCTGAATTACTTCATAATGGTGGCGTAACTTTGGATCCATATTGTTGTACCTAATTGAAAAATAACCACAATACGGAGTTACGTAGAACACCAATACCAACCATGGGCAGCCTAAGACAGCAAAGAAAAGATGACCACCTCTTCCAGAACTCCTGGTAAGAAGACACAAGAAATCTTCTCTGGCCATTACAATGGTCTTGGTAACTGAACACACGAACCTCAGGATGAGCCTTAGCAAACTTCATTGCTTCATCTTGCCTTGGAAACGTTGTCCATATTTCCTTCCTAATGTTGAAAAGGAACGGAAACTGGTGATTCAATTATCAAATGCAAACATAGCAAACACACAGGTTGTCCAGTAAAATCGTGAAAATTCTCATGGAAATGCAAGGAAGACACAAAGCCAGATATCTTAAAGGAAGAGCCACTGGAAATAAAGCAGACTGCATGCAGAGGGAAAATGTGAAAACATCCAAGGACCTTAGCTTTGATGAATTTTGTGCTGCAAGGTCAACCCGTATTTCATTCAGCAATCGCAGCAAACTAGATGGTCTTTTTGGAGGCACGCCATTAGGAGACCCGTAGAACACCACTGGAGAAATATGCACCCCTCTCTTTTGGCTGAACTTGCGTGCTCTAATTGTTGTTGAACCAAGCTGACAAGTTACAAATGGAAACTCAATCAGCATTCGCCATGACAAACACTAGATTTAGAGCCTGAGCGCTATGGCAAAAGAAAAACATAGAATAAAGTGATCCTTTCAATAATCCATTGGGAACTCGATAAATCAACCTTCCTCGACAGCAGCCTTGGTTACTTCTTAGATGCCAACAAAACAGCTCGTTTATGAAGACACAGAAATGAATTCATCCGTTGACCCAAAATTTAACCGTAGCAAGAAATAACTAACAAGCTAACATCCCATACTTTCTCGGTGAAAAGCTGTATGTCCGTTGCCTCATCGTGCCTCTGTCCTGATGATCCTGGACTGAGGGCGCTCGATGCAGAGCCTTCATGTACGGAGCTTCCCTCCTGCCATTTCCTTTTAGATCTCTTCCTCTCTCTCACGGCCGATTCTGATAAATATCGAAAAAACAAACTGTCACGAAGAGAGCACGGAACAGGCACAACAGAATCAACCGCAGCATTTTGCTTTAAAGCACACCACACGCTGAACGAAGTAACAGACATTTCAGACCTAAAATCCCCCACGCGCCGTTCGAAAATTCACTCGGATTCTCCATTCGGGGACGCAACTAGCAAATCGAATCGAGAAAAAAAAAAAAGGAAAGAAACAAAGCGCGAATGAAGCGAATGCACCGGGAACGGGATCGAGGAAGGGAGGAAAGTACCGGGAGGGGAGATGCCGCACTTGAAGCACTTGAACAATCTGTCCACGTCGTCCATTGGAGAGGGGCGGCCTCGAGCTCCTTCGAACGGGAGGAGACGGCGGTCGCCCTTACATCCGAGGCGTTCCGGTGGAAGACGATCGTCTTCTTCCTGAAGCTTCTGAAGAGCAGACAGTTCAGAGAAGGCGGGATCGATTTTGCGAAAGCGAATCGATTCAAGAGCGCGACCGAATTTGGAAGAAATGGAGGGAAAGGAGGATTTCTCGAGCGTTGGGGCCCGTTTCTTGGGTCATCACGGGTGGCTACTGGCTTCTACTTGTCGGCCAGTTTTAGATGTGATTTGGGCCTGACACATGGGCCTGGACCATAAAGTGGGCCGAGCCCGCTACATCGCCAGGCGAGATGGGCCACGGGAGCTGGCCGACCCATTAATTTTTCTATCCCGCGTTCCGAATCCACACAAGAAAAGATGCCACATTTACAACCACGGAATATTTTCTCGTCACCGACCCAAAAAAAAAAAACATTTAGTCAAGACAAATAGTGAGCGTGTTTGATTAGGCCAACAAATCTCACGTCTGGTAAAAATTAAATCTATATTCAAAATTTTTCACGTTAATCAAATTGAAGGTTCAAATCCCTTTAAAAGAATTTGTATTTTTGGATATGAAATGCCAATAGACTGGCATCTAATTTGAGTTTCTTTCTGAGTAATTTTGATGCACATCGCCTTGTCCTTTCTTTTAGGGGGTCGAATCCAATTTGGTTTTATCCTCTCGATTCTAGTGGAAGTGTTTGATCATCAGCCACTAGCCATCAATCGGCTTCTCCAAAACTTCCTTTCTTACTACAAGGTAGGACGATGATGTTTGATGAACCGATTAAATTGACTTTTCCGAATCAGAGCTTTGCATGAAAGAGATTGTCTTAATATCAAATTGAATAGTACAAGACGACTTACCTAAGTATACCGACCTAAGGACAATATGCTACCATATGAGGCTCATGTACGTTAAAGCACAGCAGGAGTTGTTAGGCAAAGTTAAAAATTTTAAGCTATTAAATATGGTTTAATATTTAAATATTTTAAAAATCTACTCACAAATAAAGACATTTTGCTTTGATACCATCAAGTATAGAGATTTAAAAAGATTTGAACTTAAAACATTTTACTATGATATTATCACATGTTGAAGTTTGAAAAGATTTGAATTTAAATGATCCCACTCTAATATCATGTGGGATTTGATGAAATCACCACCAATTATTATAAAATTTTAAGTTATTAGATGAAAACATAATTTAATATTTATTGTTAACACGTGAAATCGCCAATCCCTCCAAAAAAAAAGCTGTTGAACCCGTAGAAGGTTGACGAGTCCAATGTCATGTCTCCCGATTGCTGTATCTAATATTAATAAATTCGGGGATGAGACAAAAGTCCAGATTATTCGACGTCATAACGAGGCCAGGCAAGCATAAGTTGCTACAAAGTCATATTCTACTGCTTTTTACTCGAAGCTTCTGTCAGCACTAGCAGCACCCACGCGTGGAAACCGTCCCCGTTTACCAAACCCCCCAAAATAAAGCAAAGAATTGAACGTGTGTTTCTCAGCATGGCGATCTTGGAGCATGCCAGATCGAGGGCATATAATATATTCTTGGTGACGAGTATCTGAAGCTTGAGTCTTACAGATTACCTGGCAATGGCATGCATATACTTTAATAACCTGCCACCATCTACCTCCAAAAAAAAAAACGTTTCCTCGTGAAGCTTCTTGCCTGGTTCTTTCTGGCTTTTTCTTGACCTAATACGTTCTTGGACCTATGGAAGCAACTGCTTTTAGTAGTTGAGCACCGTCTCAAGTAAGTATATGTCCAAAAAATAGAAACCAAAAGCCAAAAAGACAGTTGGTGACCACTTAGATAATGTTCAGAATATTTCTAGAGATTCCCAAGTTATTGTGCGATAATCTCACTGAACTAATCACGTTGAGAATTGATTGCTCGTGCATTGTCCATCCTCACCTAATCCAAAAGGAAGTACTCCAGAAGCAAGTCCACCTTGAGTTTTTAGCAGGCCACGATTAATTTAACATTCTGAAATAAGACTGCGACGCGTAACGTGTCTAGGGATTCTGGAATCTCAAGGTAAATGCAGATACTAGCCACCCCAGTCGGTCACGAGGCAGGTTGATAACTTGATAATGCATAAGGACTTGCTTGGGTAATGTGTCTAGAAGGTGCTTTTGCTTCTCCTTCTGGGGTCGCAATCTTATTTCAGTAGCTATAAGACGAGTTCGGTGAAATCTAGTCAGTGCATTGGCTTAACGTGTGTGGCCAAAACGCCAGTCTCATTCATTCAATAGAGACTCATATTTAGAATCCGCTTCCTTAGCCCAAACGTGAGATTTTATTTGATTTTTATTGCTCAGTTATTTGTTGCAGAAAGCTACTTCTTTTTGCGAAATCAGCAGAAAGCAACTCCTTTGGCATTTCTGTGTCCCAGATTCTGGGGGGAGGAGCCTCTTGAATTTTTGGCCGAGCTTGCTTCATCTCAAACTTCTAGTCTTTTCTCATTGTTTCACGTATAGCTCCCGTTCTTGACAGTTCCTGACCAGGCTTCTTTACAATCGCTTCAACATCATCGCAAGTAGCACTACAATTCAGGTCCCGTTTCTATTTGGCGCTGTAAGAGTGCGTTCAGCACGGTGAAAATGAGAGAGGACGATGTACTGTGTTGCGAGCCAGAGTTCTGGTTGTTTCTAGTTATATGTTTGGCTCTAGTGATATTTGCTGGCCTCACTTCCGGGCTTGCTTTGGGACTCCTCTCTTTTAGCCAAGTTGATCTCGAGGTCCTAATGAAGGCTGGTCAGCCTCAAGAAAGGAAAGATGCAGGTTCTTGTGCATTATACCTTCTCTTGGCAAATCTATGCTGGTCCTTGTTAACATTGTGCTTTTTCTTTTTTTCTTTTTTGTACTTATTGTATTTATTACTTCTGCCTTGGGTTGTCGATATTTAGCCAGGATTTTACCGCTCGTAAAGAATGAGCATTTGCTTTTGTGTACCCTTCTTGTGGGGAAATCACTGGCAATGGAGGTATGTGCACTTCTTTTCTCTACTTTTGGGTCTAGCAAGAAAGCTTATGACTGCTAATCCGTAACTATTTATTCTTGGTCATGAAAGGCACTTCCCATTTTCCTGGATTCGATTCTCCCATCATGGGCAGCGATTCTAATGTCAGTCACCCTAGTGCTTGCCTTTGCAGAGGTAAACCTGTTGAACGAGTCTATGTTTCTGGTTTGTTTTTATGTATTAATAGTCTATTAAGCACTTTTATTATGTGGATTGGTTGCTGTACGTGTGAAGTTAGTGGGGTGTGGTGGTTATTTGTTTTTTGTAAAGCCTATATAAAGGCTATGGTGTCAGTTTTTTTTAGTGCGTGGATGTAAAACAAGACGTTCCTCTGTTTTTGTGCATATCAGAAAATTTCCTCTGTTTTCCTCTGTTTTTAACGCTGTTTTTGTGCACATCTGCATATCTGCATCTCCTCTGGTTTTTAACATTGGTATCAGAGCGGAGGTTAGGAAGAAAAGTGTGTGTTTGAGTGCTGTAAAAAGGTGAGAACCAAAAGAGAGTTTTTATTGCAGCAAGTACTTTCATTTGCAGCAGTCAAGGGAGAGTATTGCAGCAGGTTATTTTCGTTTGTAGCAGCAGCAGGTTGTTTTTGTGGTGGTTCTATTTTGCAGCAGCAGTAATGGCCTCAGAAACATTTGTACAACCTGCTATTCCACACTTTGATGGTCATTATGATCATTGGAGCATGCTAATGGAGAATTTTCTTAAGTCCAAGGAGTATTGGGATGTTGTTTCTTCGGGAATTGCCGAACCTGATGAAGGAGTTGTGTTAACGGCAGCGCAAAGAACGGTTTTGGATGCGTTAAAATTGAAGGATCTCAAGGCCAAAAATTATCTTTTCCAAGCAATTGACAGATCCATTTTGGAGACAATTCTTTGCAAGGATACCTCCAAGGAAATATGGGATTCCATGAAGAAAAAGTATCAAGGCTCAGCAAGAGCAAAGAGGCAGCAGCTTCAAACGTTTCGTTCGGAGTTTAAAATGCTACGAATGAAGTCGGGAGAGACAATAACAGATTTCTTCTCTCGGACAATGGCAATAGTTAATAAGATGCGGATTCATGGCGACAAGACGGAGGATGTCATCATCGTTGAAAAGATTCTTCGATCGTTGACACCAAAATTCAACTTTATTGTTTGTTCCATAGAAGAAGCCAAGGACATTGAAGAACTTTCCATTGATGAGTTGCAAGGATCCTTGTTAGTTCATGAACAAAAACTCCTACAACAAGAGACGGAAGAGCAAGCTTTGAAGGTCTCAACTGGAGATCATTCTTCATCAGCAGCAAGGGTGAACAAAGGAAGAGGCAGAGGAAGGGAGAACAACGATCGCAGTGGCTTCAGCTTTGATCAAAAGTCTGAAAGCTATTCCTATCGTGATTTCGATCAAAAGTCTGAAAGCTATTCCTATCGTGATTTCCAAAGGAGAGGAAGAGGTCGTGGAGGACGACATTCAACTGGTTTTAGGCCAAGGTTAGCAGATAAATCCAAAGTGGAGTGTTTTAGATGCCACAGGTATGGGCATTACAAATCTGAATGTCGAACTAATTTGAATAAACAAAGAGTTGAAAGAACTAACTTTGCTGAAAAAGAAGAAGAAGTATCTCTTTTGATGGTGTGCCATGAGAAGGAAGAAACTCAACCAAACATGTGGTATCTCGACACTGGTTGTAGCAATCACATGTGTGGAGACAAGAATATGTTTTTTGATCTAGACGAAACGTACAACAACACCGTAAAGTTTGGTGATAATTCCATTGTGTCGGTGATGGGGAAAGGAACAGTGGCAATTCATCCAAAAGGGACTTCGGTACAAACTATCTCAAATGTATTGTATGTCCCTGAATTGAAGACTAATCTGTTAAGTGCTGGTCAGCTGCAAGAGAAGGGATATGAAATCTCTATTAAAGGTGGGATTTGTAGAATCCAAGATGAGAAGTTGGGTTTAATTGCTGAAGTCAAAATGACGGGCAATCGGATGTTTCCATTGTATCTCCACAACACTACAAATTCATGTTTCTCTGCAAGATTGAAGGAGGAAGCCTGGTTATGGCATTTTCGCTATGGGCATCTTAATTTCGGTGGGTTGCGAACACTATATAAAAAAGAGATGGTGGAGGGTCTTCCTCAAATCTGCTCCTTTGGAAATTTGTGAAGATTGTGTTGTTAGCAAGCAACATCGTGCTCAATTTCCACAAAGAAAATCGTGGAGAGCAAAAAGTCCGTTGGCGTTGGTTCATTCAGATATTTGCGGACCAATATCTCCAATTTCCAATGGAGGTAAACGGTATATCATTACCTTCATCGATGATTTTAGCCGGAAAATTTGGGTGTATTTTTTGCAAGAAAAATCTGAAGCTTTTGCGGCTTTCAAGAACTTCAAAGCACTTGTTGAAAAAGATGGAGGAAATCAAATAAAGGTCCTTCGCACGGATCGTGGTGGAGAGTACAACTCGCTTGAGTTTACAGATTTTTGTATGAAGCATGGGATCAAGAGACAACTTACAGCAGCCTATACACCATAGCAAAATGGCGTATGTGAGAGGAAGAATCGTACCATTCTGAATATGGTGTGAAGTCTCTTAAGGGGAAGTGGAATTCCAAAAAATTTTGGCCTAAAGTAGTCAATTGGAGCATTCATATTTTAAATAGAAGTCCCACTCTAGCTGTTCAAAATATGACACCGGAAGAAGCATGGAGCGGCCAAAGACCTGCAGTAGATCACTTCAGGATTTTTGGGTGTATTGCCTACGCCCATGTTCCTGACCAAAAGAGGAAGAAGCTAGATGACAGGGGAGTCAAATGTGTTTTTCTTGGCATTAGTGATCAATCAAAAGCCTATAAACTTTATAATCCTATGACCAAGAAAATCATTATCAGCCGTGATGTGATATTTGATGAAGAACAAACTTGGCCGTGGGGTGAACAAGGTGTTGGTAAGCAAATTCCAACGAATTTTGAAGATGAAAATGGGCTGGTGCAGCAATCCACAACAACCCAAATCGCCACAGGCGTGTCCAAAGTACAGCGGCGCAGAACTGAAGAACGGCCTCATCGTGTTCGACGGAGGCCTGCATGGATGAGTGATTATGAAGTAACAGGAGTTGATCAATATGAAGATCCACTTATCCATTTTGCTTTGTTTTCAGATTGTGATCCAACAACTTTTGATGAAGCAGTACAAAAAGAAAATTGGAGGATAGCAATGGATGAAGAAATTGCAGCTATTGAGAGGAATAATACTTGGGAGTTAACAGATCTTCCAAAAGGGTACAAAACAATCGGAGTCAAGTGGGTGTACAAGACAAAATTGAACAAGAATGGTGAAGTTGATAAGTATAAGGCGCGCTTGGTGGCTAAAGGCTACAAGCAGGAATTTGGAGTGGATTACAAAGAAGTATTTGCACCTGTAGCAAGACATGACACAATCAGATTGGTAATTGCATTAGCAGCGCATAATTCATGGTCTATCTTCCAATTGGATGTGAAGTCAGCATTCTTGCATGGTGATCTTCAAGAAAAGGTATTTGTTGATCAACCTTCTGGTTATGTGAAGCTCGGTAGTGAACATAAAGTTTATAAATTAAAAAAGGCCTTTGTATGGGTTAAAACAAGCCCCGAGCTTGGTATAGTCGCATTGATGCCTATTTCTTGAAGAAAGGTTTTAGAAAATGTCCATATGAGCATACACTCTTTATTAAAATTGGTGATGGTGGAAAGTTGCTTCTTGTATGCTTATATGTGGATGATCTTATTTTTACTGGGAGTGATAGTGCTATGTTTGACAAATTCAAGGAGTCTATGATGGATGAATTTGAGATGACTGATCTTGGATTGATGCATTATTTTCTGGGCATAGAAGTTATTCAATCTGCAGCTGGAATCTTTATGTCTCAAAAGAAGTATGTTCAAGAGATTTTGGACAGGTTTCAAATGAATAATTGTAACCCCGTGACTACTCCAACTGAAGTTGGATTGAAGCTCTTGAAAGATCCTTATGGAAGCAAGGTGGATAGCACTCTCTACAAGCAGATTGTTGGAAGCCTGATGTATTTGACGGGGACAAGACCAAATATCATGTATGCTGTGAGTCTTATAAGCAGGTATATGGAGCACCCAACAGAGTTACATTTACAAGCTGCAAAAAGGATTTTTCGCTATTTGCAAGGAACTAAAAATTTTGGGTTGTTCTATAAAAAGGGAGAAAAGTCAGATTTGTTTGGGTTTACAGATAGCGATTATGCTGGAGATGTTGATGATAGAAGAAGTACTTCAGGGTATGTATTCATGCTTAGTTCAGGGGCGGTTTCATGGTCTTCAAAGAAGCAATCAATTGTTACTTTATCAACAACTGAAGCAGAATTTGTTGCTGCAACTTCATGCGCTTGTCAAGCCATATGGTTACGGAAGATTCTTGAAGAGCTTCAGTTCAAACAGCAAAAAGCAACTATAATCTATTGTGACAACAGCTCAGCTATCAAGCTGTCCAAAAATCCAGTTCTACATGGGAGGAGCAAGCATATAGATGTGAAGTACCACTTCTTAAGAGATCTTACAAAGGATGAAGTAGTTGAGCTAGTTTTCTGTAGAAGTGAAGATCAAGTGGCTGATATATTCACCAAGCCCCTAAAGTTGTCCATGTTTCAGAAGTTGAGAAAGCTCCTTGGTGTTCGTTTGTTGGATATTCCAAATTGAGAGAGGGTCCTTTAAATTGATTGTTTGCAACATCAGTTTAAGGGAGGGAATGTTGAACGAGTCTATGTTTCTGGTTTGTTTTTATGTATTAATAGTCTATTAAGCACTTTTATTATGTGGATTGGTTGCTGTACGTGTGAAGTTAGTGGGGTGTGGTGGTTATTTGTTTTTGTAAAGCCTATATAAAGGCTATGGTGTCAGTTTTTTTTAGTGCGTGGATGTAAAACAAGACGTTCCTCTGTTTTTGTGCATATCAGAAAATTTCCTCTGTTTTCCTCTGTTTTTAACGCTGTTTTTGTGCACATCTGCATATCTGCATCTCCTCTGGTTTTTAACAAAACCTCTACTAGTTCTTGCTATTTTGTAGACCAAAAAACTACAGAGAAACAAGTTTATTTACCTGCTTTCATTTGTTTAAACTCCAGATCATCCCACAGGCTGTGTGTTCTCGCTATGGACTCAGTCTTGGTGCTAGATTATCAGTTTTCGTTCGGTTGCTTCTCTTGGTCTTCCTCCCCATATCATACCCAACAAGCAAGGTAAGCTTTTGCTTTATATTATCGACATTTGGTTTAGTAATTAGGCCATGAAGCCCGTAGATCTGCATAAAGTCCCAGAATTCTGCACGCGCTCGACAGGAAATTAAGTGGACTAAGCAACGTAGGGCCAGTGGTTTAAATGAACTTTTCAACTCCCCAAGAGCTTGTTGGTTCAAAAGAAAATGGAAGAATGTTGATTATTTATTCTGGTTATAAAACTCAGTTGATATAATCTGAAGCCAAAGCAATTTGTGCGGTTAAATCTCCGAGAACTCGTATGGTAGCCTCCTCACGGTTTTTTGGGACGGTAAAAACTATAGTTTCTCATCCAATTTTAGAGCAGGATCTGTTGCGAGAAAAAGAGCGACTCTGATATACTGCGAACTGTCTTTTATTTTGTCGATCTCCCCACTACAGATGTTGGACTGGCTTCTCGGAAGGGCACATTCGGCATTATATAGGCGAGCAGAGCTGAAGACTTTGGTGGATCTGCATGCAAACAAGGTTGGCTTCCTTTGCTCCATCTGCCACCATATCAATCATAACAGCCATTTTTTCCTGTTTCTAGTGCCGATTAGCAAGCTCGATCTTCTGATAGGTGATGATCATCCTTTAGGCAGGAAAAGGAGGAGACTTGTCACATCACGAAACAAGCATAATCACAGGTGCTTTGGACTTGACACAGAAAACTGCAAAAGATGCAATGACTCCAATGTCCAAAATATTTTCGCTTGATATAAACTCCAAACTCGACATGTATGTTCTTCGGCCTTTTTATTAACCCGATTATTAAATTCACATAATGCTTTCATGATGATTACATAAGTGTTTTCATTTTAGGCACACGATGGGAGTCACTATGAGCAAAGGCCACAGCAGGATACCTGTGTACTCAGGGACCCCAACGAATATAATCGGCTTAATACTGGTAAGCATATGTGAATAGACTTTATATCTGGTTCAACGATGCTCTATCTGCATTTAGTTTTATTGAAGTTGCAAGGTTAGGATGCATAAAACGGGAGAAGCTTAACTGAACTCCAACTTTAACCATCTAGAGCAGTGAGAGTAGCAGAATCTTAAGTAGCATCTTAATGATAGCTTCAAAGGCGCATAAATGGTATCATTGAACAGGTTAAGCAAGGCGAAGGAATGCAGATTTTCTTCACCTTTGTTCACAGTAAAAAAGCACAAATATATGATCGTAAAATCTTTCTTCTTTGAAGTATTCACTTTGGTAAATATCTGTTTTTAATCTAGTTTATCTGGCATTCTTGTTTAATAGGTGAAAAATTTGATCTTCTGTCGCCCTGAAGACAAGACCCCAGTCAAGCTTATGACTATTAGGAGGATTCCTAGGTAGAATCCTTGTGCCCTTTTTGATTCTTCATTTGCCCAACATCTTTCTTTCCAATGAAAAAATTCTTTGCTGATCTTATTTGATAATTAACGCATAATTCTTTCCTTCTTCTGCAATAGGGTGCGGGAGGATTGGCCATTGTATGACATACTTACTCTATTCCGGAAGGGTCACAGCCACATGGCTATTGTCCTTAAGAGCAAAGAGGGTGCCAAAGACATGGAAGACATTTCTAACGAACCTGCAACTACCATGGCAAATACCTATTTGAACTCGAAACAGAATCAAGAAGTGAAGAAAGGCAACAACACTTGCTCCTCCTATAAAAAATCAGATTCTGGCTAAAGTTCAACTTTTACATGAAATTTTCTTACAGAAATGCTGAAGTTATGGCATTTTATCTGCAGGAGGACTCTGTTCTCCCTTAAATTGCAGGGAGGGAATCGACATCTCTGCAGTCACATCTCCTTTATATTCCACCTACTCTGAATCTCTGAGCCCCGCTTTGGCAGATGTTATAGAGATGTACAAAGATGTGCCTTCACGGTTCAGAAGGGCGGGAAACAAAGATGCAACCATCTCATTGGAAGATTTAGAATCTCTACCAGGTAACTTAGATGAGGAGGTCATTGGCATAATAACCATGGAGGATGTCATGGAGGAACTCCTACAGGTACGCTCTGGGCAACAATGCAACACTCAACATACGCAGTTTTTTTCTCTCAATCAGTGTGTATCAAATGAGGTAATGACGTTTCTTGTGCTTTTTAAGGAAGAAATTTTGGACGAAACTGATGAATATGTTGACCTCCATCACAAGTGAGTATTATCACCTTTCTTTTTGCAGCATCATCCCAGCCTGAGTGTCATTTTCAACTTTTTAGCATCCAAGACACAAATTGGTGATTATTCCGCATTCTTCTGTCTTTGTTTTATTCAGGATCAGGATCAATCTGCCATCTTCAAGAGCCTCTTTAGGATCACCTGGAAGGGCGTCAATCTCTCGCATCCATTGGAGAACTCCTGAGGCATCTCCTCCATATCCTGCCATACTGAATTCACCAATTTCCCCATACATACGGCCACCGCTTGCAAGACCAGTTCTATATGCCTCTCCTGGTGCTTCAGTCAATTCATCAGCCAGCTCTACATTGCCAATTCGCAACTCTCCCTTCTCTCTCAAGGTATGAAAAGTAACTTGGCCTCGGTCTTTTCCAAAAGTAGAAGCACTCCCTATTTGGTGCTAGTGAGTCTAGTTGAAGTTTTCCTTAATCTTGTGAGGGTATGCAGAGCGCACTTGAGCCACTTTAGCCCACTGGTAAATTTCAAGAGGGAAGAGAACTACTGTTGAATTGCACTTGGATAAACGAACTTCTTGATTGAATAGAAACTTACCAATTCATCAGTCTGATGCTGACCTGCAGTAAAATGGAATAAGCTGTGTGTAACTGGCCAATACATGCTTGCATTATATCCATGTAGGACCGAGCAATTATTGCTGTCTGCTATGCCTTCTGTCATTCTGTGGCGAAGGTTTTGGGAGTTATAGAAGACAAAATTATCTAAAGAATGTGCTCCAGGATCCAATTAGCAATGAGAATTGCCACTTCATAGCTTGAGAATGACCACTTCATCAACATGTTCTGCTCGGCATTGTTGAAATAGCCTTCACCTGAGGACAAGGAGGAGGAAATCGACCCTTTTCCTTGAGTAGTTCAGTTGTGCATCCAAGCCAGCTTCACCATCTCTCCGTCTAGCGTATATAGTTCTAGAGTCACCATCGTCACATGGATACTCATGATCATATACTGATGCGATGAGAATTCGGGTTCAAAAAACATTCATTAAATCTCTTTCTGTTGGCAGATCTCAAGGAAGTCATATGAGAAGCTGGACCGTCCTGCCCGTTAATGAGGATCTCGCTGGTGCAACGTTCACATAACCACCAATAATACAAGTCTTGATCTCCAAATCGCCCCAGAGAAGTATGATGGCATGTATTAGTTAGCGATATTCTTCTCGTTGCAGTGCAACCAATGTAAATTTGTTAGAGGCATCGTGTGAGGCAACTGTGGAGTGGGCGCAATGCATCGCAGAAGATTAAGCAAGCTTCCTCTGCTGCACAATTGGGACGATATTACAAAGCTATGCAACCCAATCAGCCGTCAAGCTGAACATATCAATGTCAAATATCTTCTGTAAATTTAGAGGGAAAAAAAATACTCAGATTCAACATTCCGAGATCTCCACAGGGACGGCAAGTCAATTTGATGGTATGAATTGCTAATCTAGTACTGATTTCCTGTCAACAAAACTGAACTCAACACTATAATTTCAATATAGGATGGACATTTATAAATAAGAAAATGACACCAAATGGTTCATGAACTTTTAATTTATTCAATATAATCCTAAACTATAGCCTTAATATGAATGTGGTTTATGAATTTTTAAATTGTTCAATATGATCTTTGGACTTATAGTATATGTTTAGTTTTTGAATTATATGAAAATGTTCAACGTTATTCATCAAGTTGAATTAATAGAAATACAATATTAAATATTGTCATATAATTCAAAAACTAAGTTGAACAAATTAAAAAATTCAAAGATCACGTTGCACGTTTGACTAAAATTTAGAGACTACTTGAATAAATTAAAAGTCCAAGAATCACATTACATATTAAGTCAAGGTTTAACAACTATTTGTATTATTATTCCTATATAAATAACATATTCAAAGTTATAACTTGTAATCCACACTCCCAACACTAGGAGATATCGGTTCACGGCCAACTTGCTTAAAGCATATGAAAGCCGAAGTCCAAGGCGAAGATATTTATGCTATAATCTGTACATTTTGAAGGTTCACTTTATGGTTAATGCCATTCACAGCCTCCAAATAGAATGTCTTCTCAAGAAATATCTTTAGCAATTAGAGGGGAAAAGAATCTCAGCAGAAAGTAACAAAACAACCTATAAAAAAGAGTAAAAATGCAGACTCTGTCTGTCCACTGATTTTTCTGGATAAGGATCAATACGATATTGTCGTGTAACAGCAAGCCACCGTGGAAGCTTTCCTCTTTTACCTCAAAACCACCATTACTCTCCACGAAACACTCCACCATGGAAGCTCTCCTCTTTACCTCAAAACTACCATTGCTCTCTACGAAACACTCCTCGTCGAATTCGCAACCATATCTCCCATCCACGCACTCCTCCCCAATCTCTCCAAACCGTCGCCACCCTCCGCCGCTCAAGCCATGGAAGCTCCACGCCAACGCCAAGGGCTTCGCCGGCCCGCCGCCGCCCGGGAGAGCCCGTCCCACCGCCGGAAGACCCGACACGACCAAAAGCAACTCCGGCGGCGGTGAAGACGACGACGACGACGACCAGATCCCGCAGGTGGTGTTCGAGAGGATGACAGGGCGGATTCTGGCGTTCGTGGGCGTCCCGATGGCGGCGGGCATCGCGCTGCTTTACGTCATGGGGGCGATCAAGGAGCGAGAGCTGCTGGACGTCCCTCGGTGGCTGCCGTTCCTGACGACGTTGCTGTGTTTCGGCGCGTCGGCGCTGGGGATCGCGTACGGGACGCTGTCGAGCAGCTGGGACCCGGATAAGTCCGGGTCGGCTCTCGGGTTGGATGAGGCCCAGAGGAATTGGGCCGAGATCTGGAAAGATGAAGGGCAAGCGTAGGCACTTGGGAGCCCACTATTTGCAGTTGCGCCGTCAAGCTATGGAAAGTATGTGAAACCACGTGATTTTGTACGAACTATAGTGAAATTAATTTTTTCCACTACGTACCCATTTTACATACCAAGTTGCTTTGCATAATAGAAAGGTAACTAGTTAGGTCATATTACTGATAGATTAGTATAGTAAGAATTAATTTATACGCAAAACTTGATACTCATGAAAATATCTCAACAAGTACCTTTAGTAGGCCATTTCAAAAATAACTTTTTTCACAGCAATTACTATATTTAGGATGTACATATTTTTAGCTAGCAACTGTATTAATCGGCTTGAACTATCGTATGTTTCTTTAGATTAATCAGATCCAACCGCAAATAGTCTTCCATTTAAATACTATGATTGAAGATTCTCTCATATAGATTTCTGCTCAATGGATATCGAAATATAGAAATAAACGTGATCGCTATACTCCTTGTTGTGTCACATCAGTTAGTAATAGTGTCGCTTTTTCACCTTATCAATTATTTAGGCTCTAGCGACGTCATTTATCTTTAGACAAACTTCCGAATGAGGACAAACATATTCTAGAATTTTTACCGATTTACCAAGAAGATATATTAATTTATTTCCTTATTTTTATCTCAACTTTCTTGTGTCCCTATTTCATCACGTCATCACCTGTTTTATTCATGTGTCGTGGCACACCGTGAGGCCTTTAAACATCCTAACACGACTTTTTCTAACGCTTTGTTACCTCGACCATGATGGGTCGGGACGGGACGCATGAAGGGGACAAGAGAGGGAATATCTGAATGGGAAAAGACGAAAAGGTGCGCCCGTATCCAATGGGATGGCATGGTCATCTAGCGGACAGTGCTTTGTATCAGGTCACGACATTTTGAAAACCTCCATCCCTTCGAGGATGGCAAGAGCTACCCAAATTCCAAATTATTAATTATTTACGGGGGCCATCATCACCATGAAATGAATTTGATGGACTAACAACGATCGCGACCTGATGTAATAGCGGACGACAAGATCTTTGTGTCTATCTGTGCAAACCAGCTGGTCCAGGGGAGGAGATTTTCCAAAAACTAGGATAGCGAACTCGAGATTAGGATGGGGCCAGATGAAGTAAAATTACCATGGGATTAAATCAATCCAATAGTGATGCTATAAAACACATTTAGCTTTAGCTCAAAAATTGTACGAGTCATTAGAGTCGAAGATTTAGGGCTCAATTACACGCACCCTTTTTTCACTCGATTTCAAGGTTTCATGTTTAATTTAAGTCTTTTATGTACTAAAACTGTGTGACATGATAGGTTATAGCTTTATGATTGATGGAAAAGAGTGATGCGATGTGATGATTATTCGATATATGTATGATATTTTCACTTTTTTCAGTTCTTATTACTCTTTTGGATTTAACTTTTCTCGAATCCAAAACATCTAGATTAGTGCTTGTACTAATACCTTGACATAGACTTTTCATAATTTTTTAAATTTAAATCTTTTATTGGTTTAAAAAGTGGAGGGAAATATATATATAAATTAAAAGGTACGACTATCAAGCACTGAAAAGGGTAGAAATATAAAAAGAAAAAGGGAACACAAAAGCTTTCGGGAAGACTTTTGGTGTAGTTGATTCATGACTTCATCCCAATCCACGAGCACTGGCGCGCGACCAAATCTGATGACAATCTCCGGGCTTTTTCTGTCATGAAGAACTTTAAAACTACGAACAGAAAAAAAATTTAACCAAATTTTCATTAGTGCACATGATAGAAATATTAAGTTACGAGGCGGACCAAAACCGGCCGTGTAAATTAGCTGGCAATTATCGGCTGCATTTGGTTCGCCTCACATCAACATCAGGCATTTGACCGAGAGGTTGGGTGCTTAATTCGAATGAATAAAATCATGTATTCAAATCACAATGTTTTCACCACTTGAGTGGAGTCTTATGTAATAAAACAGAACCAGAATTTACAGGCACTTGCTGAGCCAAACCAAAAGAATTTGTGCAGCAACAGCTCCCATTGATAAAATTGCGAGTTTGTAGAGCAGGGAGACTCTCAAGTTGAAAAGTCGTGTTACTTTCGGCAATGCTTATCCTTGCCGTAGGACATCAGCAGATTTGTTTGAACGCCACCTAAGTGATTTGGGCTCTCATAGACGTCCTTCTGGAAACTAGCTTTCAAATAAGATTAGAATTTTAGGAATTCTTGGGTTGGAAAGTTTAAGAAGATTGATTGCATCCTTAAATAGTTGGTTTAAATCGGGCAAATTTTATATTCAAATCATAATGTCGCTAGCTCGCTCATATTAACCTTGGGGCCACTCTTGCCACTTATGCATGGGGCCTTGCCTGATCCACATAGATGGTTGTTTGCATGTGCTGGTGGGAATTAGTGGGGAAAAGAATCTCAGCATAAAGTAACATAACAACCTATGAAAAAGAGTCTTGATAAAAAAAAAAAATAGTTAATACCTTGAAAAACCTCAAACTGGTACACTTGTGGCAAATTTACCCAAAATTATTTTGTTTTACTATGAAAAATCTCAAACTGGTATATCTGTTACAAATTTATCCCGACTAACTATAAAAAAACCTTAAACTGGTATATTTATGACAAATTTACCCCAAATTAATTTATTCGATTAAAAAAACCAAAAATGGTAAATTTGTGACAAATATACCTTATCTTTAAATTGGATTAATACCACAAAAAAATCATAAAAATTGTAAACGGTGACAAACGGAGGCGTAAAAATCCAAATTGGTATATAAGGTTAAGCGTCGCGTGTCATTTAACTTAATAATTAGAGAATAAAATTTAACAAAAACTAACAGAGGGTAAATTTGTCACAAGTGTACCAGTTTGGGGTTTTTCAGGGTATCAATCCTTAAAAAACCTAAGAAAAATAGCAAAAAAGTAGGCTCTGTCTGTCCACTGATTTTTCTAGATAAGGCATCAATCCATATGATATTGTCGTGTCACTAGAACAAATGTAATCTTGAAGTGGCAAGCCACCATGGAAGCTCTCCTCTTTACCTCAAAACCACCATCGCTCTCCACGAAACACTCCTCGTCGAATTCGCAACCATATCTCCATCCACGCACTCCTCCCCAATCTTTCCAAATTGACGCCACCCTTCGCTGCTCATGCCATGGAGCTCCACGCCAACGCCAAAGGCTTCGCCGGCCAGCCACTGCCCGGGAAAGCCTGTCCCACCGCCGGAAGACCTGACACGACCAAAAGCAACTACGGCTGCGGTGAAGACGACGGCGACGACGACCGGATCCCACAGGTGGTGTTCGAGAGGATGATCGGGCGGATTCTAGTGTTCGTGGGCGTTCTGATGGCGGCGGGCATCACGCTGCTTTACGTCATGGGGGCAATCAAGGAGCGAGAGCTGCTGGACGTCCCTCGGTGGCTGCCGTTCCTGACGACATTGGTGTGCTTCGGGGCGTCGGCGGTGGGGATTGCGTACGGGACGCTGTCGAGCAGCTGGGACCCGGATAAGTCCAGGTCGGTTCTCGGGTTGGATGAGGCCTAGAGGAATTGGGCCAAGATCTGGAAAGATGAAGGGCAAGCGTAGGAAGTTGGGAGCCCACTAATCGCAGTTGCGTTGTCACTTGTCATGCTATGGAAAGTATGTCAAACCACATGATTTTTTTTTTTTTTGGTAAAGGTAAGAGATATATTAACTATTGCAAAACGATATACAACTGTATAGCAAGGGGGCCTGGCACCAGCTTGCATTTAGAGAGGAAATCGCAATGAGTGAAGGGGTGCTGAGGGGGGGGAGGGGGAAGAAAAACACCACATGATTTTGTACGAACTATAGTAAGAAAAACACCAAGTTGCTTTGCGTAATAGAAAAGGTAACTAGTTTGGTCTAATATTACTAATAGATTAGTACAATAAGAATTAATTTTATACACAAAACTTGATACTCATGAAAATATCACGACAAGTACCTTTAGTAGGCCATTCCAAAATAACTGTTTTCGTTGCAATTGCTATCTTTAGGATGTACATATTTTTAGCTAGCAACTGATAAACTTATTAATCATCTTGAACTATCATATGTTTCTTTAGGGTAATCAAATCCAACCGCACATAATCTTCCATTTAAATACTATGATTAAAGATTCTCTTATATAGATTTTTCGCTCAAAGGACATCGAAACATAGAAAAAACACGATCACTAGACTCCTTGTTGCATCACGTCAACAAGTAACAATGTCGCTTTTTTCCCGATCAATTATTTAGGCTTCAGCGATATCACTTATCTTTAGACCAACTTCAGAATAAACATAAATACATTCTAGAATTTTTACCAATTTATGAAGAAGATATATTAATTTAATTCCTTGTTTGTATCTCAACTTTGTCGTGATACATCCATGTCCCCATTTCATCACGTCATCACCTGTTTTATTCATGTGTCGTGGAACACCGTGAGGCCATTAAACATCCTATCACTTCGTTTAGGAAGTTTCTTAATTTATTTCCTTATTTTTATCTCAACTTTGTCGCTTTTTCTAACGCTCCGCTACCTCGATCATGACAGGTTCGGGACGTCATGAAAGGGACGAGAGAGAGAATATATGAATGGTAGAAAGACGAAAACGTGCACCCGTATCGAATGGGATGGAGGATCATCTAGCGCAAAGTGATTTTATCAGGTCACGTCAAGTTGAAAACCTGCATGCCCTTCGAGGACAGCAACAGCCGCTCGAATTTCAAATGTCGATAATTTGCAGAGCCATCCTCGCCATGAAAAAGAATTTGATGGACTAACAATGATCGCGACGCGACGTTAGCGGACGACAAGATCTTCGTGTCTATCTCTGCAAACCAGCTGGTCCGGAAGAGGAGATTTTCCAAAAGCTAGGATATCGAACTCGAGATTAGGATGGGGCCAGATGAAGAAAAATTACTATGGAATCAAATCAATCCAATTGTACTAGCTTAACTTAAAAATTGTATGACCCGCTGGAATTGAAGGGTTTGATTACGTGCACCCCCTTTCACTTGATTTCCGATTTTCATGTTTTAATTAAGCCTTCGGCATAGTGAAACATTTTTAAAATGATAGGCTATGACTTCATGACTAGTGTGAAACAGTGTGCTTCAATGCATCTTTACTATTTTGGCTTTTTTTTTTCTATTCTT
Source organism: Eucalyptus paniculata subsp. matutina (assembly GCA_017140255.1). Classification (NCBI taxonomy): domain Eukaryota; kingdom Viridiplantae; phylum Streptophyta; class Magnoliopsida; order Myrtales; family Myrtaceae; genus Eucalyptus; species Eucalyptus paniculata. The sequence goes on from CM029435.1 coordinate 49,437,155, forward strand.
ATTGCTCTTTCGGATTTAACTTTTCTCGAACCTAAAACATCTATATTAGCGCTTGTACTAATCTCTCAACATAGACTTTTCATAATTTTGTGAAAGTTAAACTTGTTATTGATTTCAAAAGTGGAGGGAAATATAATATAAATTAGAAGGTGCGACTATCAAGCACTGAAAAGGGAAGAATTATAAAATGAAAAAGGGAACACAAAAGCTTTCTGGAAGACTTTTGGTGCTGTTGATTCATGACTTCATCCCAATCCAGGAGCACTAGCGCGTGACCCAATCTGATGATCCTCTGGGGGTTTTTTCTGTCATGAAGAACTTTAAAACTACCAACGGAGAAAATTTTTAACCAATCTTTTATTGATGCCATTTTGTAAACTACTGCACAAAATAGAAATATTAAGTTACAAGAAGGACCAAAACCGGCCGTCTAAATCAGCTGGCAATTATCCGCCGTGTTTGGTCCGCTTCACATCAATTTCAGGCATTTGACTGAGGGTTGGGCGCTTAATTGGAACGAGAGGAATCTTGTATTCAAATCACGATGTTTTCTTCACGTGAGTGGGGTCTTATCCAATAAATCTGAACTGGGATTTACCAGCATCTGCAGAGTCGAACCAAAAGAAATTGCGGAGCAACAGCTCCAATTGAAAAATTCGTGGGTTTGTAGAGCAGCGAGACTGTCAAGTTGAAAAGTCGTGTTACTTTCGGCAATGCTTATCCTTGCTGTAGGACATCAGCAGATTTGTTAGGACACTACCTAAATGATTTGGGCTCTCATAGACGTCCTTCTAGAAACTAGCTTTCAAATAAGATGAGAATTTTCGGAATTGTTGGGTTGGAAAGGTTAAGGAGATTGATTGCGTCCTTAAACATTTGGTTTACAGCGAGCAGATTTTGTGTTCAAATCATAGTGTCGCTAGCTTTCTTGTATTAACCTTGAGACCACTCTTGCCACTTACGCATGGGGCCTTGCCCGGTACGCATGGATGGTTGTTTGTTTGTGCTCGTGAGAAATAGATGAACAGCAAACTTTCGATATCACATCTCATCAAAGAATAAAGAAAGTATAGGGTCAATTATGACTTACAAGATTTATTTTTTCAAGGGAAAGCAACAAGGTACAAGTCAATAGTATACCATCCATCATCAAATTAATTACGCCTTCCCAATTTAGAACTTTCATGATAATTATGTAAATAATATAAAAAAAAATGATCGACTAGATGATTATAAATATTTCCTTCTTTTATTTGGCTATTGTCAGATATCTCAGGTTGGTCAAGCCCTTAAAATGAGGATTGAACTCCCTACCTCCCAGTCCAAATTGGATGGGTAACAAAAGGGCTGATCATTTAGATTACTTTAGCAAGCTGGTGATGACATAAACTATTTTTTCTTTGTCGCGGTTCTGATAAAAAACCTAAGTTATAGGATACTAATAAGTAAGAATCTGTAAAATGCGATTTGCAAGACAATGGAATATTCACAACTGGACATTTGAATACAAATTTGTGTTTGGAACTATTGATTCAAGCATCCCAATACTATATCATACATAGGATTTTTCAAAGCTCCAACCTTGATTGCGTCCAATTATTCCACTATCTTATTGGTTAAACAGAGATATGTCAAACCGTCCATATTGTCATCAAACGCTGGATTTTTCTGACCATCTAGGTTTTTCTAAGAAGCTTTGTGTAATCTCCAAAATATCTCGCCCAGCGCTTGGCTTGGTTTGACCAAAAAAAGGAAAATCTTGATATCTCCCCTTGTTATTCTAACGAAAACAACATATTTACTATTGAGTTCTCCGACTTCTTCTTCTTCTTCTTCTTTTCTTACCTATTTTGGTATCATTTGTTATATTTCTTAGTCAAATTCTCAAACCTAATTGATTATTGACTAGGGCAGAACCAAGACATTGGCAATGATGACCATGTTGAACTCTATCATATCAATTCCAAGCATTCGACTGGGAGGTTGAGTGTTGATTCGCATGATTAAGATCCCATATTCAAATCATGATATCTCTGATATTTAAGTGGAGTCTTATCTAATAAATGTGCACGACCTTACATGCATCTATGGAGTTAGAACCGAAACAATTTGTGCAAAAACAGCTCCAATTCCAAAATTGTGAGTTTGTAGGGCAGTGAGACCCTCAAATTGAAAGTCCGGTCGGCATGCTTATCCATGCCAGTGGAGCAGGTTTGTTTGGACAATGCCCTAAATGATGTGGGCTCTCATGGACGTCTTTCTAGCTTTCAAAGATTAAACGAGATGAGAATGATTGGAAGTGTCGGGTGGGAACCCAAAGGGATTAGCTGAGTGGCTAAAGGTTTGGTTTAGATGGGGCAAATTCTATGTTCAAATCATAGCGTCGTTCATTCATATCAGCCTTACGAAGCCATGCCTGCCAATTGCTGGTTGAGTCGTACCTAAGGCAAGTGGGCAGGTGATTTGTATGTATCCTAGGGAATTAGTCGAAGGGTAAAATTTGGATATTCTATGCTATTAAAAAAAAAAATGAAGGACCAAGGTATCAAGTCAGTTATAACGTACATGATTTATCTTTTCAAAGGAAAGGGACGAAGCAAAAATCGATAGTATACCATCCATCATCATATTAATCAAGGCTCTCAAAATTTTAAAGTTTTTATGTCAATAATGTAAGTAAAATAGAGACGTGTGATTGACCAGGCGACAATTAATATTTCATTTTTTTTTTTTTGGTGCTGTTGCTAGCTATCACTGGCAACTAGCCCCACTCCCGACCCTAAAGATGGGCGTCGAATTCCCTACCTCCTCCATCCAAATTGAATTCGCCACCAGTAGCTAATAATTTAAATTACGTTATCACGCTAGTGGCGGCATAAACTGATTTTTTCTCTATTATGATTCTATCAGAAAGTTAAGCTTTAGGATAATGACAAGCATTCTCGGTATAATTCCATTCACAAAAATGTAATATTTTTTGGTCGGATAATCGTTTTGGGTTTGGAGCAATTGATCCAAACAACCAGATACTATTGTACATAGCATTTTTCAAAGCTCCAACCCTGATTACGGAAGCTTAGATGGCGAAAGCATTGTGACATTCCAGCTAAACACAAAGGAGCTATTTTCAGGCGTGACTCCGATTATTCCACTATTTTATTGCTTGGGTAGAAAAATGTCAAGCCGTCCATAAAATTATCTCGTGCAACATTTTCAAATGAGCTTGCGTAATCTTTGAAATACCTCGCGCAGTGCCTGGCAATTTGAGTCGTGCTTTCCCCGTTCCGACAAAAGGAGACAGTCGAGTTGTGTTACGTGTCGGAACTTGGTTTGACCCAAAAATGAAAATCTAGGAACGGCAAGTTCTCTGTGGCTCAGATTTTTTGTTTAATTTCTAATTTTTCTGGGGCACATGCTCGAACTCAAGCGACCACCGAATTGGGCAGAACCGAGACATCGCCAATGATGACAAATGTTCGAGTGGAGCATCGATGCCTGGTTGTAACTTAGGTTACGTCTGGCTTGCGGGGAGTCAGATCTGAGAACGTGGAATTTGTGTTCTTTGGTCACTGCCCTGTCGCCCTTTGTCAGGAGCGAGAGAGATTCGAGTGAAAAACCCTTTGCCTTTTTCATATTGGGGAGGAGGAGGGCTCGCAGCAGTTTCTTCTTCTTTCTTTTTTTTTTGTCCGGTTCGCACGGTTACAAGATCCCAACTCTCGATCCGATGCGCACTGATTGATTCACAGGAAAGATGGAAATTAACTTATGCGAAGAAAATTCTGCCCGTCCTAAGCATCGAATCTAATAATTTAAAGAATCAAATCACGACCGCCTCTGCATGCTCTATCACTGTATAGCGAGTCTTTGGAAGAGTACAAAAGAGCCGGTGAGCTCCAAGTCCCCAGCAAAGCAAAAGAAGAAGAAAGATTGAATCGAGAGAAGCATATTCCTTGAAAGCAAAATCCGAGATCACTCAAGATACTCGATTATACATAAAAGAAGACCAACCCCAGAATTTCACACACCTATGTACAGAACGAACTTTAAGCTATAATAATCTTCAGCAGAAGCGGTGAAGATGACTATCGGACACTTGACCCGATTTCAGTATGTTCTCTCTTGCCAAATCTACTCATTTTATGCAGAAGATCTGAGCAAAACGTCGAATCAGCAGATGACGCAGCTATTTGGATCCTCTTCTGCGCCAAAGTTTCGATAGTAGTACGGGTGTGGTGGAGGAGGCGGATAATAGACGTATGGAAGCGGGACGACCTTTGCCGAGTCTTTGCCGCCCTTGTCACCTTCCTTCTTGTCGCCGTCCTTCTTCTGAGCATCTTTGGCCGGTCCGACCGAGATTATGTCCGTCATAAACACCTTCCTCAGCTTCGCCACGAGCTCCACCGCATCCACAGTTCCCGCCACCGTCAGCTTCTGATCCTTCAAGTTTATGTCGATCGAATCGACCCCTGCACATATGCAGCGAAATTCAGATCCCGTTTCGACTCGGATTTCTCAACTGCAGAAAGTTAAGACGTTCTTTTTGTAAAAGTAGAGCTACAGGGGTGAGAAGAAAGCTTGGTCTGATTGATACCTCCAAATCCGGAGACTATCTTCATGGCCTTCCTCTTGTCCTTGTTGTTGTGCACATCCAGCTTCAACACCGCTTTCTGACTCTGTCATCAAAACAAGAAGCAGAGTAACGTAAAGATGAATCCCTTTTAGCCCAACAAGGACCGTTTTCTCTACAACCAGTATAAGCAAAAGCGCTAAATCGCAAACGGAAGGTTGAAGGGAATAGAAATTAGATACTCGATCGAGAATACACTACGGAAACGCCTGAAGGCGAGAGCTCACCTGCATGGTTCTGTAAGTGTGTTGAATTTGACAGGGCTGATGTTCGTATCTTTCAAGAAAATGGAAAGCTCAAAGAGAAAGGGCTCAGAATTCTGCTGGCTTTTTCTCTTATCTTTTCGTATAATTAGAGAGAGAAAGAGAAGTGAAGAAGTCGAGCAGGGGAAGGCGCGACTGAGTGTGAATGATGAGAAATCTGGGGGCAACGATGCGGAGTTCGAGTGGTTATATAGGGGTGGAGTCAACCCAAGTCAACTTCGCCTTGGTCAAAGGTACGCAACTGAGCATTAAGGCTCGCGGTCTGAACGCCGTCGTTTCAATCCCATTTTGTCCCTCTTTCGCAGGTTTCGGAGAAGCTGCCTGGAGCCAAACATCGCCCCGGGGTCCACCGTGGAGAGACGTGGCTCAGGGGGCACGAATCCCCAGTCGATGTCAAAGTGGGGTCGGGGGCGTTTGAAAAAAAACAGGAGTGCGCTGTTTTGATGGGCCAGCGAAGATTCGATGGAAAAACGGTACAAGGAAGCTCTTGGGTTTGGTTCGGATGGGGGATTTTGATTGCGGCAACCCACCTTCCGGCGCTTGCACCGTCGTTCCAAGCTCCAAACGCCATGGCTAGGGGTGAACATGGTCACGGAATTGGGCTGGTCCCCTAGCTTGGCTCCGCTCGCTCACTCACTATGATTCGCGTTGAATGTTCCTTACAGATCGAGATTCGAAAAATTTGAGCTTGGAGGGTTCATGGTCCATTAGATCCACCATCCCTTAAAATGGATTGGAAGGAGCTATTTCTATTGTTCAAAGACTTATAACGAGCACCTCTTTATTAGGAAATATTGTAAAAGTAGAATGCTTTAATGCCCTCTAGGTAAAGCAAAATGTTGAGGTGACGTGTGAAAGAGTTGACGCATGACTTTAATTTTCCTGTATGGATGTACTAACATGTAATATGGACTGGTATAATCTTTGGATCATTTTAATTGGATTTTAGGATTATAGGACTTCTTGGTCTTATTTCGTGATTACAAGAGTTTTGTTGATATTGGACTATGATGACCCTCGCCCAAAAAAAAAAAAACTTGGCATATTTGGTGAAATCATATGAGACTCGACTTGTTCTTAGTTACTTTAGTTATGTTTAGTTGATTACGAATAATATATAAATGGGCAATTTTTGTTGATATTGGGCAATTTTTGGCTTATTTGACTATCTGTTCAAATCTTTTCGATTTTGGTTGGGTGGGCTGAGAGATTATGTGGGATTATTATAAATTGTTCTAAAAATTTCACTTATTAAATAAATGGGTGATTTAATATATAAATATCCTAACCCAATCGGATCCAATCTCTTTTGCTTTTGACCTTTCACAAAGGTCGCTTTCATGGTGCAAAAGGATTCGTCTCCACTAACAACGGCTGACGCTTGGTCTTGCCGCTTTATAAGGATGATCATTGAAGTTCCCCCCCTCCCGTCTAGTCTTTCAAAGGATGCGCCTCCTTTTGAAAAATACTGCCTTGGGCTTCAAGTTTTGGAGTTACATTATGTATCTTTCGTATAAACGACGACGGAATCATTACTTCATACGACGACAATCAGATAAAGACTAAGATCAAGTAGGTCCATGCATTCGTGTTTATCTATCTATCCATCATAGGAGTAGACATATATTTTATCTAACATTTTGTCAATGTAAGAAAGAAGTTCCAATTATTTGTAAGGCCAACTGTATCCGCATATGATAGGCGAAAGTACCAATAAAATCTAAATTTTTTTACATTGATATCAATTCAGTTATAATCCTTCAAATTGGATGAATTTAATCCTAAACTTTTTGTTTTTTTGCTAATTGATATTGGTGGCAATCGCCGACAAAGATGTCAATAGTCTTTACGTACATGCAACCAAGTCTTAATGTAGACAAAATATTTAGAACCAAATTGATTTTATTAAAATGTCTAAGATTGAATTGATAATAAAACAATAGGTGTATAAATTTTAGTACTTTTTCTGTATATGATATTATCCATAAGTCAAGCGGGTTGGGTATATTATTTACTCAAACATGATTCACTGTCGAGTTGGTCAGTAGTTATCCATAATTAGTCCGTAGTCCATGCACGTTTCATGAGTAGGCAACTTGGTCATAGTTCGAAGTTGCTGGATGGTGGATCCCGTGCCACGTGTAGGCTCTATCTCTCTCGATCCGGTAGCAAATTTGAACTACCCAAGAGATGGAGAAGCAATGAAAACGCCTCGCGTGGTAGAAGATTGTCACCCGATGCTAGTTCCAGAAGAGAGACTTAGAGAATAGTAGCACGTCACGGGACCTGATTTTTTTTTGCGCAAGGGAAAATGACATGAATCATAGAATAAGCCTAACTTGCTCCCACCATCCCGAGCCAAATTGTTGATTTGTGTACCGGTGGGGAAAACTACATTTCCATCTATCATAAAATGACACGGGCGCACCTAAACCAAAGTGAATCACGTTTAGAATTGAATCTCACACGTGCATCATGAGAGCTTTACTCTCCAAAATCGGAACTTTTCCCAATAAAAATCCATTTTAGCAAATTGGTCAGAGGTCTCAGTTCCCCCCTTATGTACTCCAACTCTCTCTTTGTTTGGCGAGGAAGGTGTGTCGGTCCTTTTTGACCTGTTAGAATTAGGAAATTCGGCCTCCACGACAATAATTAACACAATCTAGAATACCGGGTCACACACGATGTCTAAAATTTCAACATTTTCGTAACCCAAAAGCTAAAGACTGAAAGAAAACGTCACATTTTTCTCAGTGGATCAATCAAACACGAGTGAGGTCGTTGACCCATCACACGTCATCAATTTCTCGAGCGGGCTCATCGATATTTTATATTAGAACTTAAGAATTGAACCCGCACTACCACATTCATATTAATTTCTCTTAGCTTTTAATTTTATCACTGTACATAGCTTCCATACTATTGGGGTATGATTTATACTATCTATCGACAGAAAAGCATGAACATGCAAGGTCCAAGAGCCACCCCAATGGGGATCTTGGGGGGCAGTGCTCCTGAAATGCTAGGGAATTTTTATAGTTTGGACCGTATTTTATTGGTAATTTAAACTTAGGTTCATGAATAACTATCTTAGTATATATAATCTTTTTTTTTTTTTTTTTTTGTAATTGAGAGTTGCAATGAGAGGTAAGATATACTGATTGTAGTGAAATCCTCTACAAAATGTAATCCTAATTTAAAGGAGAACCAAGATAAACCTTACATTTTATATATCTTTCTCGCCTTAACCTTCTATTTCGGCGTTTGTGTAGCTCATCCTAATACAGACATGAACGAGATAAGGTAGAATCTTAGGATTGTGGGTGAGCATGAAGACAAAAAAGGAAATGTGTATCGACGGCTATTGCCAAGAGCTTTCCTAGGTCAATTTCATATACCAACACTGCCCTGAAGGACATGGCATAACCCTAATGTTTTTCCAAATCTCAACTCTATGATTGGACTTTGATGAGACAAAATTCTAATTTGGTCCATCCATGTGATATAGCAATGGAAGTGATAATCAGCTCATGAACATTTGCATGAGATACCACCTTTTTCATATGTGGAAAAATAGACGTTGTTTTGAAGGGAGAAGGGGTGAATTGTCAAATGAATCCGAAAGGTGCCAAGAGTATCCAGAGATTTGCTATCTTTGATAACTTAAATGTTTCAGGATGTCCAGAGTAACTCACCATCTTTTTTGGACGTTTACCTTTGAACTATTCTCGTCTAATTTGGACATGAATTGTCTATAGATAAAGATCCTCTACTCCCGTTGGTATCTCCATCCGTTCCATATCGACCGAAATCATTAAGTACTTGCAAAATGATCGAGAGCTATTGAGACACTGATGGAGACACTCAGTGGGGGCAAAGAATTCCTTACTTAGGTATATCTAGGACCGGTTCATCTCTTGGTTAGCGATGCGTGGTACACTTTCTACAGAAAATAGATTAATCAAATGGCATACGCAAGTCTCTCCTATCATTTGTCGTGCGATGCGGGGCTGGAAGATAAGAGACCGCTGTTGTGTTGCAGTTGACCTTAATGCTCGAAGACCTGTTGACTGGACTTCTGAAGTGTCCTGAGCTGTTTCTGCTTCTAAACGTGCTTAAGCTTCCAAGTACGCAAATATTTATACATCTATCTCATGCATAAACTTTTCATAATTTTTTGTTAGGACTTTTTTATACTTTTCCCAACTAATCTGATGACCATCACAGGTGTGTTTCTCTAATGAAGAACTTTAAAATTATGAGCAGAGAAAATTTTTGTAATTGTTTAATTTATTCGTTTTATAGATTTCTGCGCAAAATGGAATTATTAACAAGAAGGGCCAAAACTGGTCATGTAAAATCAGTTCGTACTACTAGCCAATCGAAGTATATCATATCAATTTCGAGCGTTTGACTGAGAGGTTAAGTACTTAATTAGAAAGAGAAGGATCATATATTCAAATCACATCGTCTCTCTCTAGTAAGTGAAGTCTCATCTAATAGACATTAACATAGGTTTGCGTGCGTCCATGGAGTTGAATTAGAAGAATTTGTGCAACAACATCTCTAATTGGAATACTATAACTTCGTAGTGTAGCAAGACATTATAGTTGAAAATTCCTGTTACTTCCCGGCATGTTATTCATGCGATTGGTAGACCTGTTACACATGTGCGCCGGGTCGGGTTTGGGTGGGGTCATACATGGTTCGACCCATATCAACCCATTTATGACCTAATTATTGTAGTGCAAAATTTTTTATCCATACCCGACTCAACTCATATTTGACTCATACCCGACTTATTTAACTAAACCTAAGAAAGTTTATTTCTTATTTTTTTTTTAAAAAAATGGTATTAGTAAAATAGTTTTATGCAATATGAATTTAATGGACAATTTTTATAATTTTTAAAATTGAATTTTTAATTGTTTTTATTTAAAAAAAATCGAATTTTAATTATTTTTATTTTTCCTCTTCTTTAGCAGGTTGTTCGACCGGTTGCCATGACGATGGTCGGCGACCGGCCATAGGCAAGCCTCCAGCTTGTTGGGCTCACTCGACGCTAGTGAGCTTGAGCTCCCCTAACACTGGCGAGCTCGGCAAGCTCGAGGCTCACTAGATCGGCGAGGCTCAAGCCTCGCCCGATGCTTGCAAGCTCAAGTCTCACCAGACATCGGCGAGGCCTTTGCCTTGTTAGATCCAGCCAACTCGAGCTCGCCCGACCCAGCAGCCTTGAGCCTCGCCTGGTCGGTCGCCAATTGTTGTCGTGCCGGCCACCAGTTAAGGAACGAGGAAGAAGAAAGAAAGAAAAAAAAAGGAAAGAAAAAAAAAAAGAAAAGAAAATTGAAATATAAAAAATAAATATAATTTTGATTTTTATAAAATATATATATATATTTTTTTTTTTTTAGAAAGTTAAAGAGGTAAGAGAGAGACTGTGAGGTTTTAGTTGAAAATGAATTTAAGTTCAACCCATTTAAGACCTATTTATCTTAAATCTTCAGTTTTTAAACTCATTTAACTAATGTTTTTTTTTTTTTTTTAAATAAGTGATCCATACATGACCCCATTTATGATTTAAATGGGCCATATATGGGTCTAAGACCCATTTTGCCACCTTGGCAGCTAGACATTTGTTTGGACACTACCTAAATGATTTGGGCTCCCATAGACGTCCTTCTAGAAGCTACTTTTGGATGGGTAACCAGCTGGCTAATTATTTAGATTAAGTTAGCATGCTAGTGGCGGCATAAACTCTTTTTATTTTTATTTTTTATTATAGCTCTAATCAGAAAGCTTAGCTCCAAGATAATGATAGGTAGATATGATCGGTAAAATTTGGTTTACGAAACGAGTGTAATATTCAGCGATAGACGTTTGAACAGGCATCATTTTGCGTTTGGAGCTATTGATCCAAACAACCAAATACCATCACACATAGCATTGATCAAGGCCCCAACACTAAATACAGAAGCTAGATGGCGAAAGCATCATGACATTCCAGCAAAATACAAAGGAGACATATTCTAATAGAAGCAAATCGCGTCCTATTATTCCTCTTTCTTGTTGCTTGAATATGTCAAACCGTCCATATGGTTATCTCGTGCTATATTTTCAAAGAAGCTTGAGAAATCTTGGAAACATCTTGCTCTGTGCTTGGCCATTTAAGTCATGCTTTGCCTATCAATAGCAAGAAGATAGGCGTGTTTCCTTACACGCTGGTTTGACAAATGAAGAAATCTCGAATTCTCCTGTAATTTGTAACTTGCTATCCTTTTACCTAATAGGCAAAATTTATCTCCGTTGAAAGAATGATTCATTCATATCAACATAAGAGTTCAATTCATTGCAGGAATTTATCTTATATATTTATATTTAAAAGAAAGAGGTTGATCTCCTTACTCATAATACAATCTTCTTCCTACTCAGTCCCCTTTATACTAACGAAATCAACATGACTATATTTTAAGTCAATTTCTGTTGAAGCCCCAATTTTCCCGTTTTATTTATTTATTCATTTATTTCTTTGTCACATGCTCAAACTCAAGTGACCATTGACTTCGGCAGAACCAAGCCATCGGCAGTGATGACAGCGTTCAACTGAGCATGATGACCAGATATAACCTAGGTTGCATCTGCTCTGCGGGGAAACCCATCTTTTAACGCAGGATTACACGTTTTTTTTTTTCACTGTATTCTCGCGTAGCATGGACTACAGGCCAATTAGCAATATGTGGCCCTTTTAATCGGGAGCGAGAGATTCAAGTAAAAAAAGCCTTCTTTTTGATATTGGGAAGAGGAGTGCCCGCAGCAAATTTCTTTTTGTTTTTGGCCCAATTTGCACGGTTTTAAGATTCCAACTCTCGATCCAACGCACTGATTGATTCACTGAATGATGGAAATTAGTTTATGCGAAAGCTCTGCCCGTCCTAATCATGAGATATAATTACTCAAAATAACAAATCGTGACTGCTTTTGTCTGCTGTATAACTGTAATGTACAGCGAGTCTTTGGAGTCCAAACCTGCGGGTGAGCCCCTAGTCCCCGAAGAAGAAGGAGAAGAAGGAGGACAGATTGCAACGAGAAAAGGGTATTCCTTTGAAAAATCACAGTACACTCAAAATTCTCAGTTAAACATCAAAGGACAATCAGGCCTAGATTTTGATATGCTTATGTACACGCAAGGACTCTAAGCCGTAATAATTTTTAGCTGAAGCGGTAAAGAATAGTTATCGGAGACTTGACCCAGATTTCAAGCTCTTCTCTTCTGCCAAATCTACTTATTCCATGCAAAAGATCTGAGCAAAACGTCCAGTCAGCAGATGACGCAGCCATTTGGATCCTCTTCTATGCTTACGTATCCTCCACAGTAGTACATGGGTGGCGGGGGAAGAGGGTGATGATACACGGGGAAGTACGAGGATGGTGGAGCAAGATGTCTATAAAAACCGTGCTGAAACGGGTAGACTATGGGCTGATCAGGCGTGGGGTCTTTCGGCTTGCTCTTGTCATCGTCCTTCTTCTCGTCCGGATTGCCTTTCTTGCTTTCGTCCTTCTTTGGAGGCTCTTTGGCAGGTCCGACCGAGACTATCTCCGCAGAAAACTGCTTCCTCAGCTTCTCCGCGAGCTTCACCGGATCCATAGCTCCGGCCACCGTCAGCTTCTGGTCCTTCATGTTCATGTCGATCGACTCGACCCCTGCACATAAGCAGCGAGGTTCACACTCTGTTTTGACTGGGTTAACTGCAGAATTCAAGATCTGGGTTTTGTTGTTTTTGTAGAAATAGAAAGACAGGTGAGGAAAAAGGTTGACCTGATTGATACCTGTTAATCCAGAGGCTATTCTCATGGCCTTCTGCTTCTCCTTGTCATTGTGCAACAAATGCAGCTTGAACACCGCTTTCTGACTCTGTCATTAAAACAAAAAGCAGAGCAACGTAAAAACGAACTCTTTTTAGCCCAACAAGGACCGCTTTCTCTTCAACCAGTATAAGCAGAAGCGCTAAATCGCAGAAGGAAGGTTAAAGGGAATAGAAATTAGATACTCGATCGAGAATATAGTACGGAAACGCCCGACGGCGAGAGCTCACCTGCATGGTTTTGCAAGTGTGTTGAATTTCACAAAACGGATTCTTGTATCTTTCAAGAAAATGGAAATCTCAAAGAGAAAGGGCTCAGAACCCTGCTGGCTTTTTCTCTTCTCTTCTCGTATAATTAGAGAGAGAAGAGAAGTGAAGAAGTCGAGCAAAGGAAGACGCAAATGAGTGTGAATGATGAGAAATCTCGGGGGAACGATGCTGGTTATATAGGGGCGGAGTCAACCTAAGTCAACCTCGCCTCAGTCAAAGGTACCCAAATGAGCACTAAGGTTCGCGGTCTGAACCCATCTTAGCCGACGGTCTGTGTGGTCCGTAAAGGCAAAAGAAGTTGGCCTTTTTCGCAGGCTTCGGAGAAGCTGCCTGTAGAAAAACATCGCCCCAGGGCGCCGGGCGGTACGTGGAGAGACGTGGCTCACGTGGTCGGAAGCCCACCCGAGTCAATGTCGTGTGGGGTCGGGGTGTACTGAAAAAATGGTACGAGGAAGCTCTTAGGGTTGGTCTGATGGGGGATTTTGATTGCCTCGCCCCACCCTCGGGCACTTGCACCATCGTTCCAAGCTCCAAACCCCGTGGCTAGGGGTGAGCATGGACCGACCAGTCCACAAGCCCTGTCTCCGCTCGCTCGCTGCTATGATTCGCATTGGATATTCATTACTGATCGAGACTTATTGACATGAACTCAATTTTTATTGTTTTGTTTCGTCGGTTTTGTTTCCCGCAATTTTTTTTTTCACCAAACAATGCATTTTGGTTTTATCATAGAAGACTAGGTTCGGTGTTAAATCTGGAAATAGAATGTTACATCAAAGGATAAATTTTATTCTCAACTTGTATATACAACTCCAACAATTAATACTTAGATGGCTCAAAGACCGATGGCTTCCAGGCACAAATTACATTGGAATTTAATCAACGATGTAATCTGAACACAAGTTGCTAGGTAACCTACACTTTAGGCTCAAATTATGTTGGTATTTAATCTACGCAATAGCTTGTTCTAGACGTGTAGATGGACTTTAATCAATAGTAATACCTCTAGATAAAAAATACAATGCCGGAATTTAATTGACAACGTTGAGCTTCTAGAATAATACTGGAATTTAATCAACAATGCTAAACCAGATAAAGACACATGCCGAAAACTACAACTAAAATGCGATAAAGTAAAGATAAAATAAAGATAGTTATATCATTTGGGGGCCTCTTCGTTGAACATGTTGCAATATTTATAGGGTGAATTGGTAGCCATCAGTTGGTTACTTCTCCTTGGGCGCCACATTTAGCATTCCTCACGTTTTCCCTTTTTTTTGGCAATCGTATCCATAAGCCGTTGTTTCATGACTTGTCGACGAAGCACACAAAACTTGCCGATCAAGTAAATAACGACTTTTCCTATTTTTATGTGCATTTTGTGCGGCAACTATTCTTGCGCGAGCTTCAATGCTAATTCCACTTAAACTCCAAGTTTAATGCATCGCTCTCATAGCCTGACACGTGGCAATTTATTACCTTACTGTCAACTTAGGTATACCTGTCTAGAATCTTGTCGACACTTAGCTCAAATACCTTCATAAACATTGGCTGCCCTAAGCTTTTGCAAACAAAATGAGGCGTACTACTCTTTTTATTACCCTCATAGCCAGCACATGACAATAAGGATAATTTTGGATGTTAGCATGTTCAAAACCTTATGATGGCCATTTTTTATTAGGGAATATCGTAAAAGTAGAATGCTTTAATACCCTCTAGATAAAGCAAAATGCTAAGGTGATGTGTGAAAGAGTTGACGCATGATTTCAATTTTCCTATATGGATATATTTACATGTAATATGCATTGGTACAATCTTTGGATCATTTTAATTGAATTTTAGGATTATAGGACTTCATGGTCTTATGTCGTGATTACACCAGTTTTGTTGATATCGAGCTATGATGACCCCCACCCAAAAAAATAAATTAATTAACTTGACCTATTCAATGGAATCATATGAGACTTGACTTGTTCCTAGTTTCTTTGGCTACGTTTGGTCGTCCGGATTTCTAATCGGGATAGGACTGAATAAAATAGGATATGAAATCCTAAGATTTTTTTTATATCCTGTCAATTGTTTGGTGAATCACAGTATTAAAGTCAGATATGTTCGTATCATATCATATACATTTTTTTTTATATAAACGACATATCATTATAAATGAACCTAAATGTTCATAAATTTTAATTGTGAAAACTCTTGTAACACTATCCCTGAATTTATTTTTATTTTATTTTTCCTCTTTTTTATATTATTTTCTTTATTATTTCTTTTTTCCCCTTTCATAATTCTTTAAGAAAATTTTATCAAATAGTAAACTGTACTAACATACCTAAAATATAAAAATACCTAAAATATATAATACATATAAATATTTAATTTATAGATTGAATGTTTATTATAAGATAGAATTAAAGTTGAATATATAAATTAAAATATGATTAATTAAAAATAAATTTTTATTTTTAATTTTTAATTCCTTAAATTAGAATTCAAATATCATTTATATTGAAATATAATTTCAATTTTGTTATTCGAGAAAAATAACTTTCCTATTATGAGCATCGGAAATCATATTCACCTTTATCCTACCCCTTATAAGATAATTTTATCATATCTATATCCCCATTATATCCGACTTTATCCTGTCCTAAGTGACCACCAAACGTAAGATAGGATAAATCATATCATATCCCAAATTTTATCCCGACTGCCAAACGCAGCCTTTAAGTATGCTTAGTTGATTACGGATAATAGATTTTTAGGGAAAAAAAGGGCTTCAAATGACACAAGACAAAGAACATTGGCAACTTTTTGCTCGTTTGACTATTGGTTTGGATCCTTTCGATTTTGGTCAAGTTGAGAGATTCCGTGAGATTATTATTAATTGTTCTAAAATTTTTAAATGGGTGATTCAGATTTAATATACAAATATCCTATCTAACCAAATCGGATCCAACCTCTTTGGCTTTTTTACCTTTCACAAAGGTTGCTTTCTATGGCCCCAAAAAGTGAATTAATTAGGAAAAAAAAGGTCACTTTCTTGAGCGCAGGCTTCGTCTCCACTAACAACGGCTGACGCTTGTTCTTATCGCTTTATAAGGATGATCATTGAAGTTTTCCCCCCTCCCGTTTTTTTAAGTGGGTGCACCGTTCTTTCAAAAATACTGCCTAGGGCTTCACGAATCAGAGTTACATTACGCATCTTTCGCATAAATGACGACGGGATCATTACTTCATACGACGACAAATTGTAGGAGTACACATATATCTTAAGAATATGTTCATTAAAAATCCTAAAACTTATTACAAAAATGCAATCGAATCCTAAAAGTTACAAAAAGTACAATTAAATCTTAAAACTTATCAAATTATTACAATCAAGTTATTCCATTAATATTGTCAATTTGACTAATGAAAAATGCTGACGTGTCATTTTTAATTTAATTTATATTTCCTACAAGGCATTTATTATTATTTTTATTCAATTCTTATCTAAGTTACATTAATAAACTAAAAAATGAAAAGTAAAAAATTTATAATAATTTGAAAAAAAAAAAAAAAAAAGGAGAGAGGATGGCAAGCTTGGGTGCTTCTGCCACCCCTTGCTGGAAGGTGTTCGACCATTGCTCAAGCAAGGCGAGGCCTTGTCGGCTCCAGGCAAGGGTCGGTGACCCTTGCTAGGCTCAAGCAAGGGTGACACCAACAGTTGTTCGGGGCTGGCGAGGGTTGACGAGGCCTTGCCCAAGCCTTGCAAGGGTTGCTAGCCCTTGCCTAGGGTTGGTGAGGCCTTGCCTAGCGTGGGCAATGGTCGTCGACCTCAAGGGAGGGCCAGCATCACTTAGATATGGTTGCCCTTGCCCAAGCTTGATGAGGGTCTCTGGCCTTCGCTTGGGGCTGATGAGGCCATCCTCAAGCCGGGTAAGAGCGGGCGACCTCCACCAGCCCTCTAATGATGGACGGTGGTAGCGAAAGTGCTCACTAGGGAGCTCTACTATTTTCTTCTTCTTCTTTTTCTAGTTTTGTTTTTTAAATAAAATTTAAGCATTTCTGTTTTAGTTTTAAAATTAATTTTTAAATATGTATTTGAATTTTTTGGTCGGTAATATTTATTTGAATAAAAAATAACAATAAATGCCACATGTGAAAGAGATATTAATTTTAAAATGCCACGTAGGAATTAGTAATTAAATTAAAAATGCCACGTCAACATTTTCCATTATTCAAATTCACTGTGTTAACATAATGACTTGATTGCATCAATTTGATGGGTTTTAGGACTTGATTGCACTTTTTGTAAGTTTTAGGCTTTAATTGCACTTTCGCCATAAGTTTTAGAACTTATAGTAAAAATATCCCTATATTTTATCTTAACAATATGTCAATGTAAGAAAGAAGTTTCAATTATTTGTTAGGTCGACTGTATTTGTATATGATATGTGAACGTACCAACACAATCTAAAACCTATGAAATTGCTACCAATTTAGTCCTAAAAATTTTGTTTGTTTTTTTTTTCCAATTGATATTGGTAGGAAATCATTGACAACCGACGTGAACAAAATTTATAATTTTTTAATAATAATATCAATTTTCAATTATTGTCATTTTCTTTTTATTTTTATTTTTTGTTGTGGCCGATGAGGGTTCGCGGCCCTCGCCTAGGCTATAGCCAACAGCAAATGAGGGCTCGACCCTTGCAATCAAGTGAGGGCTTAGTGGCTAGCAATGGCCACCACCCTCACTAGTGGCTAGTGAGCTACAATGAAAAAAAGAAAAGAAAAAATATTTAAAATTAATAAATTTGTCTATGTCAGTGTTAGTTGGGCCATATAGGATAGCTATGATCCATGTTAGTGATTTCCGGCCAAAATTAGCCCAATAACTCAGTTGTCACAAATATAAAAGATTTAGAACTAAATTAATTCAATTGAAATATTTAAGATTGAATTAATAACAATACAATATGTTTATAATTTTTTTTGATACTTTCCCTGTATATGATATTATATAGGGTTAATATCCAAAAAAAGCCCAAATTGGTACTTTATCCCAAACTAATTTTTTTAACAATGAAAAATCTGAAACCGGTACATCTATGACAAATTTACCCCAAGTGACCACAAAAAAACCAAATCGTTATACTTGTGACAAATTTACACTACAAACCCCCCAAACCAATACATTCGTGTCGCGACCTATATTTCGGGTGCACTACCTAAAACTAGGTTAATGGACTGCTAAGCTTTTACACTTAGCTTGGGAGAAGAATTGTTTTGATGCCATGGACACATGACTGGCAGAATTGGTTCTAATGGGATTACTTGTCTGTCCCAATTCTGGATCAGAATAGTTTGATTCCATTTCATAGTCATAGTCTGGAGGAGTATCAGCCATGAATATTTGTGAAGTTGGTGAGACAACAGGGAGAGAAGTTGGTGGCAATCACTCACAGAACAGGACCAGCTTACGTTCTTGTTATCACCCAGTTACTATCATGCCCTTAATTTTCTATACCATGTTTTTGTGGGAACACCAGGTGATCTCAAAGAGCTCAAAAAGAAGAGAATTCTTTGAAAGAAGATGCTGCTCCCTTTGAAAAAGCATCTTGATAAGCATTACCGATTAATGCTTCAGCTCTTTTATCAAATTGGAGCAGATCCAAATTTAAAGCATGTCTTCCTTACCTCTATTCCTAAGGAGCTATCACAGATGGTTGAAAGATCTTTCTTTGGAAAACAAAGAAGGATACAAGACGTTCCCATGGGAGAAATCCAGCAAGAAGTCCATCTATGCCTTGAAGAATTATGCTTAAAGCGCCGAATGGTCCAAACATACATCACAGATGACAAGCGACTTGAATCAGCTTGTTCCCATCAGAAGCTAAAAATCAAATGCTCCAGAAAAGATTGTGATGGTACTTGTGGCCAGTATTCCCGGAAGAAAAAGCACTACAAAAAGTATTCCATAAAGAAATCCAGACATGGCTCCAAGCATTTCCGGAAAAAGAAGAAATGGCGATACCTACGCAAAAGGAAGGATCACACAGGCCATAAGAAGTCAAGCCGTTGCTACATTTGCAACAAGAAAGGACACTTCGCCAAAAATTGTCCTCAGGCAAAAAAAGGTCAGAATCATCTAATAGAGAATGAAACAGGTTTTTCGCTTGAAAATGATGATATTGAATCTTTATTCTCTGCTGATGATGAACCAACTGAACAAACACTTTGTGTCATTCCATTTTACCAAACTTCCAGTGAAACTGAGTCTGACTCAGAATCTGAAGACATCTTTCACATATCCCCTACATCTTCAGAGATAAATCCTGACATATTCTCAAGTCAAACTCACTTTGCCCTCATTTTCCTGTTAAAATCCTCACCTCGAAGTTTGCCAAGCCTATCAACGTCATTGCTCTTATTGACACGGGAGCAAGTTGTTCATTCTCGATACAAAAGTACTACCGAAGAATTCTGGACCCCTTATATTCGATACTTCAGTGCGCCGGGAGATACCTTTCTCCACAAATGTCGAACCGCACCGATTCATTTGTCCAGTTTTTCCTCGGTGTTCTATAACCACAAAGATTTTTGGATCAAGCCTCCCCAATAAAGATTTGATAATTGGGTGGGATATCATGACTCAAATCTCTCAACTTCGAATCATTCCCGGAAAGGGTCTTAAATTCAAAGACCGATTCTCTGAGTTCGTTAATATTCAGAGACTCTTTTCCATTGAAATGAGTCTATTAGATCCAATCATGCAAAAGTTGCTAGAATCTTGTTCAGAATCTCATTCAGAATTTGCCCAGAAATGTTCTCATCCTTTATGGAAAAATCCTGAGTTCTTTGTTCGTCTTCCCTTCAAGAAGAATGAAGATATCAATCCTACCGGGGCAAGTCATACGGGAATGAACCCGGAACATTTGGCTCTAGCTCAAAGGAATGCTCGAATTATTACAACAAGACCTTATTGAAATTTCAGATTCTCAATGGGCTTGTGAAGCTTTTTATGTCAATAAGCGTGCTTTGAGCAAAACGAGAGGAAAAATGAGATTGGTAATTAATTATCAGCCTCTCAACCTTTTCCTCCAAGATGACAAATTCCCCTTACCATCCGAGAGATTCTCTCTTTGTTGGTTTAACTAAAGCCCACATTTATTCCAAATTCGACCTCAAAGCCGGATTTTGGCAACTGGGTATTCATCCGAAGACGAGATCCAAGACGGGATTCGTATTCCGAATCAGCACTTCCAGTGGAAAGTTCTTCCTTTTGGTCTAAAAGTAGCACCATCCCTTTTCCAAAAGGCCATGTGTCGTATTTTCCAGCCAATCTTGGCAAGTGCGGCCATATACATCGACGATATTCTGCTCTATAGCCCTGATGAACAGAGCCATTGTCAACTCCTTGAGAAATTTGCGGAAATTGTAAAGCAACATGGAATTATGCTTTCTCAAAGGAAAATGAATATCGCCCAGACAGAAATTGAATTTCTTGGTATGCACCTAAACAAGGGTACATACTATCCAGGGCCACATATTGCTCAAGAATTATTGAAGTTTCCTGAAGATAACTTCACAACAAAACAAGTTCAGCAATTTCTGGGGATAATCAACTATCTCAGAGATTTTGTCCCAAATATTGCAAAGCTTTTGAGTCCTTTGCAATCCATGCTGAAGAAGAATTCCCCACCTTGGGGAAAAACTCAAACTAAAGCGATTCTTGAGCTTAAGGAGATTATGCAGAATCTCCCACCACTTCAAATACCATCGACGGGTAAAAGAATTCTTCAAAGCGACGCCGGTGATGAATCTTTGGGCAGTTGTTCTATTTGAAGAAATTAATGGTAAGAGACTCATTTGTGCTCATAAAAGTGGAAAGTTTTCTCAAGCCGAAATGCATTACCATTCCACTTTCAAAGAAATCCTAGCGGTAAAAAATGGAATCAAGAAGTTTGAATTTCATCTCATCGGCCATCACTTCTTGGTAGAATTAGACATGGCATCTTTTCCTCGGATGACCAAGTTTAAACGAAACAGATTCCTAACCCTCAAGCGCTTCGATGGTCGAATGGTTTTCAAAATACTCTTTTGAAACCAAACACATTCCTGGAAAAAAGAATGTGCTTGCTGACTTTTTGTCAAGACCTAAGGCACCAGCGAGAGATCAACATGTACATCAAGAGACTCGCATTCCATATGCTCCATCACGGTGTCAAGTACAAGATTGAGAAGATCAAAGACTTGCCAAGCTGGAAATTTCCTCAGAAATTATTCAGCAAATCCGAGAATGATGATCTTTGCGAAAACATGGAGAGCCTCATGTGGCAATGCCACACAAACCTTTCGAGATTCAACGGAGGTTCGATTCTTTATCCTTTCGGGCTCAATTACAATTATCCTTTTATTCATCCTCTTATCGGAAGGAAGATGATTTTCCGATCGGCTCAAAACGCTATTATGGTACTTAACCAATAAGTACTTAATAGCCATTGAAATTCCTACCGGAAGATTCATTGCCAATCTCACCGGGATATTCATGCTCGGAAGAAATGTCGAAAAAGAATGTGATAAGAATCTTTTAGAATTTCTAAATTGGTTCTATCATCCTACATGTTGGAAACAAGACTTGGAAAAGAATTGAGAACCATGACACCAAACCACGAAGTTCACACCATCCTGTTTTTAGACGTCCATGGAATTTCTTCGGAAATAATGACGGTATTCTCGACGCACCACTCGAAATAGGAACCACTGACCTATAAACCCCATCTGAACAATCGAGAAGCTCGGATTCACAAATCTTATCCAAGATCTGTTAGATTTTGTGAACATGAATACCGAGAACTCCGAGAGAATCCTATGCCAAGAAAACAAGACCATTCCGAAGATGTCTCGGAATAATGCACCTACTACGTGGGATCATTATGACCTAGCACCAGAGGCTAAGGAAGCACTCGACCAGTACAGACAAGCCGCATCGACCCAAGAGCATGAAATGACAAGCGAAGACGACATTGTCCAATCGACTCAAGACCCCTATGCACGATTTGGAGGACCTCTGTCCCAGAATCCCTACGACCAGGAACCTTCGTCTTCATCCCAACATATGAATACATCCTACTATGCACAACCCTCAAGCGCGCGCCAAGCTTTCCGACAACACCGCGATGAAAACACGGGTAGGCGCGAAGAAGCATCCCATTGGGCTCATGAAGCATCCTCATCCCAAAGGCTGAATCAGATCCTTTCACCTCAAGATCTTGAAGCTCTCCAGCAGAAGTATGAAGCACACCTCCTAGAAGACAGCTCAGATGAAGATTCAGTATGTAGCTACAATGCCCGTGACGGACGAGACCGTTGAGTCCGTACAATTTCACTGTAGCAAAGTACTGTTCACTTTTACTGTAGCACTAGGCTAGGGAATGTACTGTTCACAGTACAGTTACTGTTCATAGTGTGCGAATAATTCCCTCCCGAAGGCTTTCGGCGTCTCTGTTTGTTTCTAGACCCGTGAGTTGGTCCCTATGTGTCCTTGTCTACCTTTTTTGCCTATATAAGGCTTGGTTGTTGTATCGTTTTGGGCAGAGTCCCTTGAAGTAAAGTGTGTGCTTTGTGAAATTCTCTTTATGGCTTTCTAAAATTCCTCTTCTTCTCTAGCCTGGTATGATCCTTCGAGAAATGCAGCTTGGGTAGATTAGAAACGTTTCCATCCCGGCATCCTCGAGTGTCTCTAGGCTCGAACTAAAGGGCTGAGTGGTTTTTTCGCTAAAAGGCTGTCCCCGAAGGGCTTGAACGGGGTTGTTCGCCCAATGTGGAATGCATACTGCAGGAAATTTACTCTCCTTCCTTGGTTCTAAGTCTAGGCCCATTCATGGTATCAGAGCCACGGTTTCGTTTTTGATATTATCCATTCCATGCGCTTGATAGGTGAATCCGGTCTTTGAGAAGATCCTCACACACCATGTCCAGATCCAGAAATTCTCGAAGCACCAGTTTCTCTTGCATCCTCTTCTTCATCCTCATCTCTCTCAGAATTTCGTGTTTCAAATGCCTCTAAGATAGATTATCTTTATGAAGTCTCTCTTAGTGATGAAACCAAGATCTCTGAAACCCAGCTTCCTCTTATGAATCCTTATTCGGCTTTTGCAAAACCCACCTCATCATTCTCACCTATCCGCTCTATTCGACAACTCATCCACCAAACTCCAAAGCAAGTAAAGGAGTATGTTCAGTCCTCCAAGTTCGACCAGCATCCTATCCCTGCGAGAAGGAGTACTTTGTTACTCTTCAGATCCCTCCAGAATTTCCTAGACAATGGGTACAACAAGGATATTCGCATGTCCACTATGGAGCTGTTCGTCTTGCTCTTACTTTCCATGGTCGTAAAGGTTTACCAGTTGTGGCAAGAATAGCGTTGTTAGACACCAGGTTTTTACAATACCAGCACGCTTGCATTGGTACTGTTCAAACCACTCTAAATGCAGGAACAGTCTTTGTAACTCTGTATCCAAACTTCAACATCGCTCTATCGGACCCCAACTTACTTTCTTTTTGAAAGTCCAAGTCCGCTCACTTTGGAGCCCCTCGAGCTGCTGAATCGGTAGCCGCGACCTTACATTACCGGATGGTCTATCGAGTGCGAATCATGCCCTCGACCTTAATTTCAACAATGGAAACGAAGATGCGTTGTTCATCTCCATGCGAGAATGACCGGGCGTCCCGCATTCATGTCCCTAGACAGATCCCGAAGGACACGTTGTCCAAGCTCCTTCCAGAGACTTGGATCACCAACTATGAAAAGCTACACCAGCATAACAAGCCTTTCCGGTCTGAGACTCGAGTTTATAAGGAAAAAAGATGGAAGCTGTTTCCATCAAATTTGGCAAGGAAAAGGAAGAAAGCCCTTCTATCTTCCGGACTCTCTTCATGATTGAACCTTGTGTTCCGAATCTATTACGAACCGAGACCCAAAAAACCATGTTAGGCACTTCAACAGTGATGGACATCCTGTTCATTACTATAAAGACAATCATGGTCATTGTTTTTGGGACCCTTTTTGCCAATGTTCCTACTGTCTAAACTCTCCAGACGAGGTAAATCCACATGCAAAATCTCCACCTCGAAGAAAAAAGTCAAAGGATAAGGTGTACCAGAGGTACTTGGACGGAGATTCCTCCGTCGATACTCTTGGTGAGTGTGATAAATACCAGTTCATGGTATCTTATGCACCACCTCCACCACCAGAATATAGTACCACATCCCAAGTCTCACCAGATCTACCAAAATCACCTCCACCTTCTCCTCCCCAGAAAAAGCAAGCTCTTTCTCCATTTTACAAACCAATACTCAAATGGGCTAAGAAACATTCTTACCCCCTTGAAGTCCCACCAGAAACACCACCCACTTCTTCCATTGCCATGTTCCAAGATCGACTTTCCTCCTCTTGTCAAGGAAAGTTCTAAACTCTCGTTCCGCTACGGAAGAGTTTATTGATCCATATGGCGAGGTACCGCCATGTTCCCAAAATACCTACCCCCACCGATGTAGACGAACATGGAAGGCGAAGAAAACTCCTGCTCTTTGAAGCCGTTTAAGCGGCAATCGAGACTTTGTTAGCACAAAACAATGCCTTCAAAGCCATTGATTCCAAGATCGGAAATGTGCAACAAGATCTCCAAAGGTATAATCAGAGTACCAAGAAGATACTTTCTGAATTCCAGAAAAGGCTTCATGCTTTGGAATCAGGACAACATCTTGGGTACCATTACCTTGAAAGTCCAAAGCCAGAAATAGAGAAACTCAAGAAGCAAATTCAACTTCTTGAAGAAGGAAGGTTTCGACCTTTCGATCCATTGGCACCTCCTGTTCAAACCGGGTATGTATCCCCAACACCTCAAGTGTCTGTTTTTGCCAATATCCCAGAAGATCTCTCTAAAAGAGAAACAGATTTGCGAAGTCGTCTCAAAGCCTTGAAGAAGGAAAAGGGAAAAGAAAAGACACCACCTACAGAATCAAGTTCAATTGTTATAAGAGAAAGGCCAGACCAGATGATGTTATCAAATCCATTAGAATCCTTCTTGAAGGATTTGGCTACTCAAGATCCTAGTATCCAACAGCCCGAGCTCCGATTCTTATTATCCCAAAAAGCGATTCTATCCGCTTTGAACAAATTTCTTCAACCACATCAGACTCAGCATCCCTTTCCTCTTTCTCATCCTTTTCAGATGATTCTCCCCCTGTTGTCTCACCAACTTCTCTCCCTGTTGTCTCACCAACTTCACAAAGCACACACTTTACTTCAAGGGACTCTGCCCAAAACGATACAACAACCAAGCCTTATATAGGCAAAAGGGAAACAGATTTGCGAAGTCGTCTCAAAGCCTTGAAGAAGGAAAAGGGAAAAGAAAAGACACCACCTACAGAATCAAGTTCAATTGTTATAAGAGAAAGGCCAGACCAGATGATGTTATCAAATCCATTAGAATCCTTCTTGAAGGATTTGGCTACTCAAGATCCTAGTATCCAACAGCCTGAGCCTGATTCTGTTATCCCAAAAAAGCAGATTCTATCTGCTGAACAAATTTCTTCAACCACATCAGACTCAGCATCCCTTTCCTCTTTCTCATCCTTTTCAGATGATTCTCCCCCTGTTGTCTCACCAACTTCTCTCCCTGTTGTCTCACCAACTTCTCTCCCTGTTGTCTCACCAACTTCACAAATATTCATGGCTGATACTCCTCCAGACTATGACTATGAAATGGAATCAAACTATTCTGATCCAGAATTGGGACAGACAAGTAATCCCATTAGAACCAATTCTGCCAGTCATGTGTCCATGGCATCAAAACAATTCTTCTCCATTGATGATATTCCCTATTCAAAATGGCCACACAGACTTGAAGAATTTCATACGTGGTTGAGCACACAGTCCATCACCAACCATGATATGAATGATGTCCTTTACAATTTTGTTACAAGGTTCACAGGGAGCCTTAAATTTTGGTGGCAATCACTCACAGAACAGGACCAGCTTACGTTCTTGTTATCACCCAGTTACTATCATGCCCTTAATTTTCTATACCATGTTTTTGTGGGAACACCAGGAGATCTCAAAGAGCTAAAAAGAAGAGAATTCTTTGAAAGAAGATCTTTGCTCCCTTGAGAAAAAGCATCTTGATAAGCATTACCGGCTAATGCTTCAGCTCTTTTATCAAATTGGAGCAGATCCAAATTTAAAGCATGTCTTCCTCACCTCTATTCCTAAGGAGCTATCACAGATGGTTGAAAGATCTTTCTTTGGAAAACAAAGAAGGATACAAGACGTTCCCATGGGAGAAATCCAGCAAGAAGTCCATCTATGCCTTGAAGAATTATGCTTAAAGCGCCGAATGGTCCAAACATACATCACAGATGACAAGCGACTTGAATCAGCTTGTTCCCATCAGAAGCTAAAAATCAAATGCTCCGAAAAGATTGTGATGGTACTTGTGGCCGTATTCCGGAAGAAAAAGCACTACAAAAAGTATTCCATAAAGAAATCCAGACATGGCTCCAAGCATTTCCGGAAAAAGAAGAAATGGCGATACCTACGCAAAAGGAAGGATCGCACAGGCCATAAGAAGTCAAGCCGTTGCTACATTTGCAACAAGAAAGGACACTTCGCCAAAAATTGTCCTCAGGCAAAAAAAGGTCAGAATCATCTAATAGAGAATGAAACAGGTTTTTCGCTTGAAAATGATGATATTGAATCTTTATTCTCTGCTGATGATGAACCAACTGAACAAACACTTTGTGTCATTCCATTTTACCAAACTTCCAGTGGCGAGTCGACTCGGAATCGAAGACATCTTTCACATATCCCCTACATCTTGAGAGATAAATCGACATATTCTCAAGTCAAACTCACTTTGCCCTCATTTTCCTGTTAAAATCCTCACCTCGAAGTTTGCCAAGCCTATCAACGTCATTGCTCTTATTGACACGGGAGCAAGTTGTTCCATTCTCGATACAAAAGTACTACCGAAGAATTCTGGACCCCTTACATTCGATACTTCAATTTCGCCGGGAGATACTTTCTCCACAAATGTCGAACCGCACCGATTCTTGTCCAGTTTTTTCCTCAGTGTTCTATAACCACGAAGATTTTTGGATCAAGCCTCCCCAATAAAGATTTGATAATTGGGTGGGATATCATGACTCAAATCTCTCAACTTCGAATCATTCCCGGAAAGGGTCTTAAATTCAAAGACCGATTCTCTGAGTTCGTTAATATTCAGAGACTCTTTTCCATTGAGATGAGTCTATTAGATCCAATCATGCAAAAGTTGCTAGAATCTTGTTCAGAATCCCATTCAGAATTTGCCCGAAATGTTCTCATCCTTTATGGAAAAATCCTGAGTTCTTTGTTCGTCTTCCCTTCAAGAAGAATGAAGATATCAATCCGACCGGGGCAAGTCATACGGGAATGAACCCTAGAACATTGGCTCTAGCTCAAAGGAATGCTCGAATTATTA
Source organism: Eucalyptus paniculata subsp. matutina (assembly GCA_017140255.1). Classification (NCBI taxonomy): domain Eukaryota; kingdom Viridiplantae; phylum Streptophyta; class Magnoliopsida; order Myrtales; family Myrtaceae; genus Eucalyptus; species Eucalyptus paniculata. The sequence goes on from CM029435.1 coordinate 49,464,690, forward strand.
CAAGCAAGGCCTTATTGAAATTTCAGATTCTCAATGGGCTTGTGAAGCTTTTTATGTCAATAAGCGTCTTTGAGCAAAACAGAGGAAAAATGAGATTGGTAATTAATTATCAGCCTCTCAACCTTTTTCTCCAAGATGACAAATTCCCCTACCATCCGAGAGATTCTCTCTTTGTTGGTTTAACTAAAGCCCACATTTATTCCAAATTCGACCTCAAAGCCGGATTTTGGCAATCGGGTATTCATCCGAAGACGGATCCAAGACAGGATTACGTATTCCGAATCGGCACTTCCGGTGGAAAGTTCTTCCTTTTGGTCTAAAAGTAGCACCATCCCTTTTCCAAAAGGCCATGTGTCGTATTTTCCAGCCAATCTTGGCAAGTGCGGCCATATACATCGACGATATTCTTCTCTATAGCCCCGATGAAGCAGAGCCATTGTCAACTCCTTGAGAAATTTGCGGAAATTGTAAAGCAACATGGAATTATGCTTTCTCAAAGGAAAATGAATATCGCCCAGACAGAAATTGAATTTCTTGGTATGCACCTAAACAAGGGTACATACTATCCAGGGCCACATATTGCTCAAGAATTATTGAAGTTTCTGAAGATAACTTCACAACAAAACAAGTTCAGCAATTTTGGGGATAATCAACTATCTCGAGAGATTTTGTCCCAATATTGCAAAGCTTTTGAGTCCTTTGCAATCCATGCTGAAGAAGAATTCCCCACCTTGGGGAAAAACTCAAACTAAAGCGATTCTTGAGCTTAAGGAGATTATGCAGAATCTCCCACCACTTCAAATACCATCGACAGGTAAAAGAATTCTTCAAACTGACGCCAGTGATGAATACTGGGCAGCTGTTCTATTTGAAGAAATTAATGGTAAGAGACTCATTTGTGCTCATAAAAGTGGAAAGTTTTCTCAAGCCGAAATGCATTACCATTCCACTTTCAAAGAAATCCTAGCAGTAAAAAATGGAATCAAGAAGTTTGAATTTCATCTCATCGGCCATCACTTCTTGGTAGAATTAGACATGGCATCTTTTCCTCAGATGACCAAGTTTAAACAGAAGCAGATTCCTAACCCTCAACTGCTTCGATGGTCGAATGGTTTTCAAAATACTCTTTTGAAACCAAACACATTCCTGGAAAAAAGAATGTGCTTGCTGATTTTTTGTCAAGACCTAAGGCACCAGCGAGAGATCAACATGTACATCAAGAGACCGCATTCCATATGCTCCATCACGGTGTCAAGTACAAGATTGAGAAGATCAAAGACCTGCCAAGCTGGAAATTTCCTCAGGAAATTATTCAGCAAATCCAAAATAATGATCTTCTGCGAAAACATGGAGAGCCTCATGTGGCAATGCCACACGGACCTTTTCGAGATTCAACGGAGGTTCGATTCTTTATCCTTTCGGGCTCAATTACAATTATCCTTTTATTCATCCTCTTATACGGAAGGAAGATGATTTTCCTGATCAGCTCAAAACGCTATTATGGTACTTAACCAATAAGTACTTAATAGCCATTGAAATTCCTACCAGAAGATTCATTGCCAATCTCACCAGGATATTCATGCTCGGAAGAAATGTCGAAAAAGAATGTGATAAGAATCTTTTAGAATTTCTAAATTGGTTCTATCATCCTACATGTTGGAAACAAGACTTGGAAAGAGAATTGAGAACCATGACACCAAACCCTGAAGTTCACACCATCCTGTTTTTTAGACGTCCATGGAATTTCTTCGAGAAATAATGACAGTATTCTCGACGCACCACTCGAAATAGGAACCACAGCCTATAAACCCCATTTGAACAATCGAGAAGCTCGGATTCACAGATCTTATCCAAGATCTGTTAGATTTTGTGAACATGAATACCGAGAACTCCGAGAGAATCCTATGCCAAGAAAACAAGACCATTCCCGAAGATGCGGAATAATGCACCTACTACGTGGGATCATTATGACCTAGCACCAGAGGCTAAGGAAGCACTCGACCAGTACAGACAAGCCGCATCGACCCAAGAGCATGAAATGACAAGCGAAGACGACATTGTCCAATCGACTCAAGACCCCTATGCACGATTTGGAGGACCTCTGTCCCAGAATCCCTACGACCAGGAACCTTCGTCTTCATCCCAACATATGAATACATCCTACTATGCACAACCCTCAAACTGGCCGCAGCCAAGCTTTCCTAACAACACTCTTTGATGAAAACACGGGGGGCGCGAAGAAGCATCCCATTGGGCTCATGAAGCATCCTCATCCCAAAGGCTGAATCAGATCCTTTCACCTCAAGATCTTGAAGCTCTACAGCAGAAGTATGAAGCACATCTCCTAGAAGACAGTTCAGAAGAAGATTCAGTATGTAGCTACAATGCCCGTGACGGACGAGACCATTGAATCCGTACAAATTCACTGTAGCAAAGTACTGTTCACTTTCACTGTAGCACTAGGCTAGGGAAAGTCTTGTTCACGTACGATTCTTCACATTCATAGTGTGCGAATAATTCCCTCCCGAAGGCTTTCGGCGCCTCTGTTTGTTTCTAGACCCGTGAGTTGGTCCCTATGTGTCCTTGTCTACCTTTTTTGCCTATATAAGGCTTGGTTGTTGTATCGTTTTGGGCAGAGTCCCTTGAAGTAAAGTGTGTGCTTTGTGAAATTCTCTCTATGGCTTTCTAAAATTCCTCTTCTTCTCTAGCCTGGTATGATCCTTCGAGAAATGCAGCTTGGGTAGATTAGAAACGTTTCCATCTGGCATCCTACGAGTGTCTCTAGGCTCGAACTAAAGGGGTGAGTGGTTTTTACGCTAAAAGGCTGTCCTGAAGGGCTTGAACGGGAGTTGTTCGCCCAATGTGGAATGCATACCTGCAGGAAATTTACTCTCCTTCCTTGGTTCTAAGTCTAGGCCCAAGCCCATACCAATTCGCGACTTAAGGTTTAAGTTTTTTAATATGCAAGAGGTTATTAACTAGGAGTCGCCACTAATCGGTTTACGGTAGGTCGATTAGACACATAAGTAAAATAATGAGAGAATTATTTTACTCCTATGAACTAGAGACTAAGGGTATGGGGACTTGGTTACACTAAATATCTCTAATACTATTTTGGTACCATTTCTTTTTAATTTTTCAAAAATGTTTTTTGCAGGCAGCTAATTTATTTTAACCTAAATTACTATCATGCAAAAAGTGACCACACAGATGCTTAAACATTCAATAAATAAATTGCATCACACAAATCAAACAATTTTTTTTTTTTAGGTTTTCTTGAAAATTAGAATTCTTTTATAAAAATGCATTTTTTAACTAAATGACTTAATCTTATTAATATGCAAATTCTAATTAAATAGGCATATTATGCAAACTCGCTATTATACACCTCATGACCTAACTTCACTAATGATCAAATTCTGATTAAATGATCATATTATGCGAACTAGTTAACATGCACCTAGTATTTTTGTATTTTTCTATTGAAATTCATAATTAATAAAAATCCTAATTAAATTATCTAAAAAGAAATAATTTTCTAATTCATTTTGGGATTAATTTGACTTAAACCCTATTCTATCTTAGAAAACTATTTTTTATTTTAAAAAGAGGATGAGAATATGAAAATGTGCCAATTATATCTAGGACTCTAAAAAAGCCATTTAAGTCTAATCCTAACTTATTTAAAATATATATATATATCTAAAAATGCAGTCCTAAAAATATTATCTAAAAATGCAATACTAGAAATATAATCCTAAAAATTTGATTAATTAAACCTACGTGTCTATTATATTAAACCCTAATGTCCTATATGCTCATGCAATTTTTTGAATATTTTGATTTTTTTGATTTTTTAGTTTCTTTTTAGCTTTTTTTATTCTGAATAATTGTTAAATTAGGGTTAAATCTAAACAATTAATATAATCACTAAATAAAGGATCAAAATAATTGAAAAAATAACATGTCATTTCACAGGTTAAATTAATAATTATTCTAATCCTAATCATCACAACAACTCAAAATAATTAAAAAATCTAGTCCAAAGTTTTACGGACCAAATTAAATAATTATTATGATTTAACAATTGAGATTCTACCTAGAAAGCCCAAAAATTAAAAATAATTAAAAAAATAATTCGATGTCTCGGATCAAATTAATAATTATATTAATTTTGGACAAAATCCATACGGATAATGCATACTAAATTCACAAATATTAACATCCACCATTACAAATTAAATACCTAAACTAAAAATGCTATCAAATGAACTAAAAAAATGATAGAACAAATGAACAGAATAAAATAAACTAACTTATAAAAAGGTAAAAAGTAAAAAAATAATGGAAAGCTACCTAAGATGAGTAACAGAGACAGGGGGGTTGACGCCGGGGGAAGGCAGGCGGTCGGCTGGCGGCGCTGGGACTCCGGCAAGGGCTGAACAGCGCCGGGACTGCTGGTCGTCGGCGACGAGGCGGTGCACGGGCTCCGGTGGTGCTGGAGTCGCGATCTGCAGCGGCGGGCGAGGGTGATCGCGGTCCGGTGCGGGCGGAGGCGGATAGGCGAGCGTTGGAGCGGCGGCTGTGCGGGTCGGGGCTGCGGCGTCGCGGTGGTCTCGCTGTGGCGGCTCCGGGTCGCAGACGGCGCGGGTCCAGGCGCGGGGAGGGTAAGGCGGCGACAGCGGTTGCACGATGGTGGCTCCGAATCGCAGGGGGGCTCGGGTCCAGGCGCGGGGGGTGTTGGCTGCAGATCCGGCGGTGTTGACGGTTGCGGTGGTGGACGCGAGGGTGCCTGCGGCTGTGGAGACACCGTCGTCGGAATTCAAGGGCGTTTGTTTTCACTGGTGTAGACACGGCAGAGGTGGCGTGGCGACTGAATGGGGCTCGGGCGGAGGTACAGGCGGAGGCGAGCGACGTCTGCAGAAGCGGAGGCGCGGGTAAAGGCGCTGTGACCGGCGGGCGGGTTGCTGCGGGTGTGATGCTCGCAAGTCGCCGAGGCGCGGCGTCGGGTGGAGACGAGCTCAGATCTGCAGGTGTCGGCACTCAAGCGGCGAGATCGGGTTCAGCAGCGAGGGGGGGGCTCGCGGGGCTGGCTGCTGTTGGTGTCGCAGGGGAGGTCAAGCGGCGGTGACGGAGGCGCGGTGGCCGGCGCGAGGCGGTGTGGGCGCAGTCAACAGCAGCGGAGTGGCGTGTGGCTTCACGGAGAAGGAATCCACGAAGAAGAAGCACAGTGCACACGTCTTTTTCTTTTTCTTTTTTTTTTTTGGTTTTTCTCTCTCTCACCTCACGTCTATTCTCTGTACGAATTCTTTCTTCCCCTCTGTTTCTTTTTCTGCTTTTTCCACAGAAGGAAAAGCTGACTTTGTTTTCTTTTTTCTCTCAAAGCTTTTTTGTGCGAACTTCTCTCTGGAACTTTTTCCTCTCAATTTCTTCGAAAATTTCTCCCCCGAGTTACGAAAATGAAAACTCTCTTTTATACTAATTCCGAACGGCCGCTTTGAATGGTATTTTTCGAGTTTATCTTCTGTTGCATTAAATCAAAGCTAAATCAAAGTGAGATTTACGATCAATTTCGATTTTACTCGATTTATTTCGTTTTATAAAAATTCTTGCTTTGTTCACCTAATTTTTAATTGTTTCTACATTTATCAAAATCTAAATATCCATCAGAATTTCAAATTTCCATGCATAATCAATCAAATCGATTTCATCCATTTTTTATTTTTTCATTTTATTTGTTCAAAAATGCAATTTTATTTTTCCAAAATTAGGTGTCAACAATTTATAACAAATATATCATCCGTTAAATTTGATTATTAACACAAAAAATATAAAAATGGTACAATTGTGACAAACATATAGTAAAATTCTAAATTAGTACACTAGTACACAGTCATATGTCATTCAACTTAGTAATTTAATAGTAAAATTCAACAGAAACTATCAGCTTTATTTTAACTTTTAATTTGTTCGCAAAAAAGCTCTCGTGTATGCGAGGTTCTCTCTACCCTCTGGTAGGATGTCTAAACCAAAAACCCTAGAACTCGGCTAAATCTCGTTTTCCGTTCCAGTTTTTGTCCCTGTTACAAATCATTTCATTCAAAAAACAAAAATCCTAAAAAATGTTTCACTCGCTTTGCGTTGGATGAATGCGGTGGCTTTCTCCGGTAGGAGAACTGGCGTACAAGGCTTGAATCAGAAAAACACTTGAGATGATCTGTGAAAATCTTTCGACTAGGGGAGGAGCACTGGCTTATGAGACTTGATTTAAGGTTGGATTTCTCCCTCCTTTTTCTTCATGTTGGTGGAGTGCTTGGAATCCATGAAGTAGCTGATAGTGAGAATACGAATCTGTTGGTGAGGTGATCTCGGGTTGGACTTCTGGAAGGAAATCAGGGTAGAGGTTCTGTGAAAAGCCTCCGATCAGAGTATGGATACAGCTTGCACAAAAAAGATCTACAGAAAATAGTGTCCAGTTTTCTGTAAGCATGATGTTTGAAAAAATGCTCAAGAGGAAACTCAGCCCAATATAGAAGTATTGCCTGTTCTTTCTAGGTTCCTAAGTCTGCCAATCTAGTCAGAAAGAATGGATGGTAAAGAGGAAAATGAATTACGTGTAGCAGCATTATGCAAACGATTAGGACATTTATGGGCTGAGGAAGACGTGGTTGAAGTAAATCCGGAAATATCTTTACAAAAAAGAGAGGAATGCAACAAAACAATATTGGGTAAACGCTACTCAAAACCCAATGTAAATTTTCCAGCATTCTTCACAACTATAAAGAAAGCATGGAAAACAGAAGCAGTAGAATGTGCTAAAAAAGGAACAGGGCCCTTTACCTTTGTGTTTCAATCAGAGGTTGAAAATGATAGAATCCTCAAATCTTCACCCTGGTCTTACTCCAGTAATTTGCTTGTGCTAAAACAATGCAATCCTAAAATTCCAGAACATTGTTATGACTTTTCTAAAGCAGCGTTCTGGGTCAGAATCGGAGGTATTCCCCCTGGTTGGAGGGTGGAAACAGTTTACCATGATTTTGGGAGGAAGTTAGGCCAGGTTCAGGAAGTTCAGCTCGAAACTATGGGAAATCTGCAGCAAAGAGGAGGAAGAGTTAGAGTGGAAGTAGACTTATCTAATCCGCTAAAAGCCGAAACCATTTTAGATATCGGCAAGAAATGGCTGTGGGTCGAATTTAAATACGAGAGATTACCCCATTACTGCTATTCCTGTGGAAGGATAGGCCATTACGCACAAGATTGTCCTGAAATTCCTTACGTAGAATCCCCATGGGCAGTTGACAAAATAGGGTCCTACGGACCATGGCTGAAAGCAGAAGTCAGTGATCATAGTCCCTATTGGGAGGCTTTTTATGGAAATATTGAAGTAGACATTATTGTAGAAGAAACCATACCTGTAGAACATTCACCAAGTAGAGAGCAGGCACTAATCATAAGAGAGAAAGACCCAGAAATGCGTCTTGAAGCCTGCAGCAAAAAAAGAGCTGAAAGTTCCGTGGAGCCGGAGAGAATGGAACTCCCTGTTACAAATCAGAACGTCAATAAAGATTATGGAAAATAGATCATCTGCTCAGATACTCTCACACAGAATCCTCTTAAAATAGGAAAGAGCAGCAAGAAGAACATGAAAGTGCAGAAAGCTAAGAAGCAGAAGTGCTTACCTGAACCTATACCTATCCTTATTGATGATTTAGGCATGACAAAGACTCCAGTGAAGTTTCTTAATGATAGAACAGACTGGGCTTTGGTGGCTAGCCCTAATAAGCCACCAAAGACGACATGAAAATCATTAGCTGGAATTGTCAGGGGCTGGGCAATCCCCTGACAATCCAAGAGCTAAGAGCATTAATTGCTCTTGAAAGGCCCAGTATAGTCTTTCTAATGGAGACTAAAAACAAAGCAACAATGGTGGAAAGCATATGCAAGAAACTCCAATTTCAGCACTTATTTCTCGAAAATCCAACGGGTATAGTAGGGGGATTGGCGCTAATGTGGAATGAGGAAGTAACATTGAAAGTGCAAAGCAGTTCCAAAAACTTTATTGATGTTAAGTGTATTGATTCAGCCAGGAAATTAAGCATGCAGATAACGTTTATTCATGCGTCCACAAATTTTGGTGAAAGGATACAATTATGGCAGCAATTGAAGACATTGAAGCCTCACAGCTCAAATCCCTGGATATGCATGGGGGATTTTAACGAAATTTTATATGTATGAGAGAAGGCGGGAAAAAGGGAAGCAGACAATCAAAGAATAGCAGCTTTCAGAAATATGCTTAATGAGTTATCTCTAATGGACATGGAAAGCCAAGGCTGTGCATTTACGTGGGCAAATAACAGAGAAGGGGAGGATCTTGTTAAAAAACGACTAGACAGAGTTTTATGTACCTTGGAATGGCGAGTAATATTCCATGAGGCAGAAGTTCATGCACTTCCAGCAATTGGCTCGGACCACAGTCCTCTGGTTCTGAGGCTACACCCTGCACAAAGGAAGAGAAGAAGAGAATTTAAAATGGAGGCCTTCTGGTTGGAGAATGAAGAATATCATGAAGTTATTAACCACGCATGGACCTTCACAGCCTTTCCACAGACCACTTTTTCAGCCAAAAAACTGACACAATGGAGTCAAAAACAATTTGCACATGCACCTAGAAGGATAAAAGAGTTAACTCAGGCCCTAACAGCAATAACCAATCAACCACAGCAGAATTCAAGTAGACAGGAAGTGAAGAGCATTATCCATCAGATCGATACATTAAGAAAACAGGAAGAACAATATTGGGGACTGAGATCGAGAATCAAATGGCTACAGTGGGGAGACAAAAATACAAGCTTCTTTCATGCAACAACAGTTCAAAGGAGGCGTAGGAACCATATCACAATGTTGCAAGTGGAAGATAGTAGATGGTGTAGGGATCCAGGAGAAATCAGACATCACGTCTATGACTATTACAGCAATGTATACAAAACAGCAGGGGAAAAAAATTATCAGCCGGTCTTAAACCAATGCAAATCTCCTATTGATGATCATATAAATGCATCCCTGGTTGCTAATCCCACGATGGAGGAAATTAAAACAACAATTTTTCAGTTGGGAGCTATGAAAGCGCCAGGTCCTGATGGATTCAACGGCCTATTTTATCAAAACAGTTGGGAAATTATTCAGACTGACCTGTTTCAATTGGTGCAGGATTTCTTCAACACAGGAGTTTTGGATCCTCATTTAAATCAAACCTATATTGCCTTGATCCCCAAAGTGAAAAATCCTGAGACAATTAGCCAATTTAGACCCATTAGTCTTTGCAACTTCAGTTATAAAATTATCTCAAAACTACTTGCAAATAGATTGAAGCATTGGTTGCCAGAGATAATAGAACCTGAACAGAGTGCCTTCGTTAAGGGGCGTCAGATACAGGATAACATCTTGATTGTGCAGGAAGTGCTACACCAGCTGCGCATCACCAAAAGACAGAGAAAACATCAAGCAGTACTCAAACTAGATATGCAAAAAGCATATGACAGGATTGAATGGGATTTTGTTCGGGATTGCATGCTGAAAATGGGCTTTTCTGAGAAATGGGTGACTATAATAATGCAATGCATCACCACAGTAACCTTCAGCGTAAAGCTTAATGGAGAACCTACCTCGTTTTTCAGTCCATCCAGAGGCCTAAGGCAAGGAGATTCCCTGTCACCATATTTGTTCATCCTAATCACAAATGTATTAACGTGGTTAATGGAGAAAGCAGTAGAGGAAGGCAGCATACAAGGCATACAGCTTAACAGGTCTTGTCCTAAGCTCTCTCACCTTATGTTTGCAGATGATGTTATTTTCTTCTTGGATGGCACTCTAAAGGAATGTCAGAACCTGTCATTAACAATTAATCAGTACTGTTATGCAACGGGGCAAGCGGTTAACCTAAATAAGTCAGGAGTTTCTTTTAGTAAGAACTGTCCCATACCACTCAAAAGAAACATGGCTCACGAGCTGAGAGTGCCTGTGATTGACAAGACAGGCAAATACTTAGGTATCCCTACAGAATGGGGACAATCTAAGAAAGAATTATTTGCTTGGATATTAACCAGAGTAAACTCCAAGTTGGAAGGCTGGAAGGAGAAATTACTCACCAAAGCAGGAAAGGAAGTCTTGATCAAGAGTGTGGTGCAGGCTATACCAACATACGCCATGTCGATCTTCAAACTGCCAGTCTCCATCTGCAGAGCAATTGAAAGGCGCATAGCTTCATTCTGGTGGCAGAAAGGAGATACAAAACAGGGAATCCATTGGAAGAATTGGGCTGCTATGAAGAAAAGAAAGGATGAAGGAGGGATGGGATTCAAAGACTTAATTACCTTCAATTGTGCGATGCTGGGTAAACAAGTCTGGAGGCTGCACATGTCCCAGGATGCACTCTGGAGTAAAGTTCTGAAGAGTATATACTTCCCTCATGGGGACATTTGGAATGCACAGAAGGGCCGACAATCATCTTGGGGCTGGAAAAGTATGCTGGTGGGGCGCGATTCTATTAAACCAGATATCAAATGGTTAGTCGGGGATGGCAAATTAATCAGAATCAGGGAGGATAAATGGTTATCACAGGAGTTAAATGGCCGAACAATAAATCCAGCAGAACCAATTAGGGTGGAAGGATTGATTAATGAAGAATCCCGAACATGGAAGCAAACCCTTATTCATCAGTATTTTGAGGAGAAAATAGCAAATGAGATTCTAGCTATTCCCTTGAGTACAGATCCCAAACCCGACAGCCGAATATGGACAGGTAACAGCACAGGGGAATTCACGGTCAAAAGCGGTTATAACATAACACAGACATGGAATACCAAACACAACTCACAGAAAGCCTCTTGTTCTTACCAAACCCCACGATCCTTCTGGACACAGATTTGGAGCCTCTCCGTTCCACCGAAAATCCGAACCTTCCTGTGGAGCATTTGTCAAAATGCCGTTCCCACCAGAGAGAACCTCTACAAAAAAAAAAAGATCAGTCCAGACCCTCTCTGTTAGATGTGTCATATGGAAATCGAAACAACCGAACATGTTTTCCTATTGTGCAGATGGACTAAAGAGATCTGGAGAGATAATCGACTACAGGACATGAATATAATGAAACAAATCCGAAGAATCGATCAATGGCTTCTGACAGCATTCGAATCAAGAAGGACCTCACCTGAGCGCGAGTTCATCGCATGGGTGCTATGGCAGATCTGGAAAGCTCGGAACGCACGGATCTTCCAAGATAAAACTCCAAACTCAGCGGAAGTAATCGACCTCGCCAATACCCAAAATCAAGCCTTCAGTAGAGGAACGAAGCAAAACCTAAACCGAACTAAAAATCGGCACTTACTAGAGAAATGGACACCACCCGGAGATTGTGAGTTGAAATTGAACGTGGATGCTTCATGGGTACCAGGAGAATTTCTCTGTGCCGTAGCCGGCCTCGTCAGAAATAAAGAGGGATTAGTCGTCGACGGATTTGCAGCGAAGGCTAGGGTTTTTTCAGCAGAACAAGCAGAAGCAGAAGCTCTTTTACACGGCCTCCGCTTTATCTTGAACTGGCCGACGTCTCACGTGCAGGAGCCTCCAAGTCAAACAGTTCGCTTCTTTTGCGAAAGTGATAGTTCAGTGGTCGTGGACTATGTTCTGGGCCGGGCCGAGATACCATGGAACTTGCGTAGTATTATACAACGATGCCAATAGGAGCTTCGAATGGGCCGCCATGTCTCCGTATCTTACTGTCCTCGGGAGGCAAATCAAGCCGCTGATTGGCTGGTACGAGCACATCGCTTAAAGCAACTTCCTTTAGATTGGGTGCATAGACCCCCTCTATCCTTTTGGAATATTTTAATTTCTGAATGTAACGCCCCGTCGTATTCCAAGACTTCTTAAGCTAATATATCGGTAGCTTTTTCGACCAAAAAAAAAAAACAGAAACTATCAGAGGATAAATTTGTCACGACCGTATCAATTTGAGGTAAATTTGTCAAATATGTACCGGTTTGGAGTTTTTTTATGGTAAAAAAATTGGTTTTTGGTAAATTTGTCATAGGTATACCAATTTGATATTTTTCATAGTATTAACTTTATTATATGTAAGTCAAGCAGGATGGGTCAATTACTTGCCCAGATTCAATATAATGACGAGTTAGTTCGTAGTCCATGTAGATAGCAAATTCTAACTACCCAAGAGATGGAGAAGCAATGAAAACACCAAGCGTGGTAGAAGATTGTCACCCGATGTTCGTTCCAAAACAAAGACTTAGAGAATGGCAACACGTCACGGGACCTAATTTTGCATTGCGCGAGTAAAAATGACATGAATCATCGAATAGGCCTAACTTGCTCCCACGATTCAATTTCATCCCAAACCAGATTGGTCAGAGGGCTCAGTTCCCCTTCTGTACTCCAACTCTCTCTTTTTGGGGGAGAGGAAGGTGGGTCAGTCCTTTTTAACCTGTTGCAATTAGGAAATTCGGCCTCCACGGCTATAATTAACACGATCTTGAATACCGGGTCACGCACATTGTCTGAAATTTCAACAATTTCGTAACCCAAAAGCGAAAAGTAGAAAACAGAAACCTCACATTTTTCTTAGTGGATCAATCAAACACGTATGGGTTTGTTTTCCCATCACCAGTCACCAATTTCTTGAGGGGGCTTATCGATATTTCATATTAAATCTTTAGAATTGAACCGGCACTAACACCTTGATATTAATTTCTCTTAGCCTTGTCGTCATACGCAGCATCCGGACGTGAACAAGATGAGGTTGAAACTTAGAATTGTGGGCGGACATAAAGACGAAAAAGGAACTGTGTCGATGGCTAGTGCCAAGAGCTTTCAGGAGGTCGAAAATTTCATATACTAACACTGCCTTTAAGGACACGGCATAACCCTAATGTTTTTTCCAATCTCAACTCTATGATTGGACTTCGATGAGGCATGGTCCTAATATGGTCGATACATATGATATAGCAATGGAAGTGATAATCAGCTCGTGAACCTTTTGCTTGAGATACCATCCTTTTTCAAATGTGGAAAAGGAGATGTTTTATCGAGGGAGGAGGGATGAATTGTCAAATGAATGTGAAGGGCGTCTCTCAGGATGATCGTGTTAATTTTCCCCTTTTTTGAACCTATGATTCCCATTGCTTTGTGAAAAAGAAAAATAGGAAAATTGGTGTAGAAGTCATACATGCAAGTGCCAAGAGTATCCAAAGATTTGCCATCTTTGATAACTTAAATGTTTCACAATGTCAAGAGCAACTCACCAACTTTTTAGACATTTAAAATCAACCCACATCATTAAGTAATTGCGGAACGATCAAGAGCTGTCGAGACACTGATGGAAACACTCAGTTGGGGCAGAGAATTCCTTATTTAGATATATCTAGGAACGGTTCATCTTTTGGTTAGCAATGCGTGATACGCTTGCCACCGGAGATAGATTAATCAAATGGCGTACGCCAATCTCTCCTAACTTTTGTCGTGCGATGCGGTGCTGATAGATAGAGGCTGCTGTTGTGCAGTTGACCTTTGATTCTCGAAGACCTGTTGACTGGACTTCTGAAGTGTCCTGAGCTGTTTTTGCTTCTAAACTTGCTTAAGCTTTCATGGAATTACTCGGAACAGATATAATCATGATTCTTCTTCCATTTTAATTACTGGTAGGATTATACAGAGAATTAAAACAACTATTAGGGGGAGGTAACAAGATTGTCTTGAGGTTAGGAAGTGGGTGAATGGTGATAACTGTGAAAATCTTTATTATAAGGGTTAATACCACGAAAAATTCTAACTAGTACACATGCAACAAATTTGCCATAAACCAAAAACAAAAAAAAAAGTGATGTTTGTAACAATTTTACCCTAAGTTAATTTCTATTAAATTAAATTAATATTATGAAAAATCACAAATTGATAAACGTGTGACAAATGGAGAGTAAACTCCAAATCAATACACCTATCAAATGTTATGTGTTGTTTGACTTAACAGTTTGATAATAAAATTTTAACAGAAACTAATGGAAGATAAATTTGTCATAAATGTAGTGGTTTGGAGTTTTTGATGGTAAAAAATTTATTTGAAATAAATTCTTTATAGGTATATTAGTTTAGAGGTTTTTCATGATATTAACTCTTATTATAATTAAGATTTGGCTAACCAGTGTTTAGCTTCTTAAGCATGTAGCTAGCTGCTCACATGCTTCCTTGCAATGGACTAAATTTAGTGTGAAAGAGTGTATAAGGCTGATGGATTAGATTTCAACTCATGCATGATGGTTTACGCGTGTCGCCGGGGTGGTGGTTTCCCGCTATTGACACCAGGGGTTTATAGATTGACGGTAGCGGATAAAGCTGATATTAGATTTCAACTCATGCATGGTGGTTTAGTTCATAGATTGAGGCTCGTTCGTTTGCAAAAAATAATTTACAGGAAAATAATTTCCGGATTTTCCGACATTTGTTTTACGGAAAATGAGTTCCTTGGGAAAAACATTTTCCATGAAATGAAAAAACTCTTCTAAATTAAGGAAAAATGTTTTCCACTTTTGAAAAGTGAAAAACATTTTCCTCACTTGATCTCTCTTATCTCACACCTCTACAAATTTTCACTTACTATTCCCCTTTCTTTTTCTTCTTTTCTTTTTTGTTTGAATTTTTTTTTAATTTTATTTTTCTTTTTTAATTCAAATTATTTTTAATTTCCTTTTTTTTTTGTTTCCCTTCTTATTCTTTCTTGGCTAGTTGTTAGCTGTTGCCAGGCGAACCTCGAATTCATCGATGTCAAGCTCGCGCTCTACACCCTTGCTTATTCTTTTCTTTATTTATTCTTCCCTGCAGTTGTACATTGCTATTGTTCAAGCAAATGGCTCTACATGCTTTGCTTCTTTTTTCTTTAAGACGTAGGGGGAAACCACCGCTTTGGTGGCCGTGTTGACTCGAGCTCCCTCCCTCTCATGAAAGGGGATGAGTTTAAATTCGAGCTTAGTTACTTGGGGTCTTAAGCGTAACGTCGTGGTGGTGGGTTTTGCGCTAGCGTCACCCCGGCTCATATAAAAACAACAAGTACGCATCTATTGTATTAATTCAAAAAAGTTGCCCTTGCAAATTGTCAAATTGAAGTCAAAAGTTACGTATGGCCATTAATCAATTCGAAAATCAGCAAAAGAAGTGGATGTGATCAAACAAAAAAGAAAGAGAAAGAGAAAAACCTTGGCACGTCACCTTGGGCTCATATAAAAACAACAGGTACGCACCTATTGTATTAATTCAAAAAGTTACCCTTGCAAATTGTCAAATTGAAGTCAAAAGTTACGTATGGCCATTAATCAATTCGAAAATCAGCAAAAAGAAGTGGATGTGATCAAACAAAAAAAGAAAGAGAAAGAGAAAAATCTTGGCGTGTCACTCCGGGTTTATGTCGCCTACTGTCAGCTTAAGGCTACTCAATTGGAAGATTCTCATGAGGGCTATACATGCTTTGCTTCTTTTCTCTTTTATTTCTTTTTAAAATCCATACAAACATTTTTTAGAATAAATGAGCGTTTGACAACAATGATGGAACAAAAATATAAAATAAGTTTGCTTGGATTTAAAGGCAAGTTCATATTTGATGAATTTATAGGTTGGTAAGTGATGCATGCCTAAGTGGTGAAAGTCTTAGAAAATATTTTCCTTACCGAACATTGAAAAATATTTTCTAAAACATTTTTAGGTTTTAGCTGAACACCAGAAAATATTATCATTTTCCTGGAAAATGACTTTTGAAAAAATATTTTCTGAAAATGACAAATTTTCCACAAAACGAATGGATTCTGAATTAGCTATTCAACTTCACTCGTGTCTATTTAGAGTGAAATTATTTCTAAGGTTTCAACTTTTTTTTTTCTCTATTCTTATTTCTCTCTCGATTTGACTTATGTTTGATTCAAAATATTTAAAACCTTTCCAAGTATGCAAAATTCAGTAATAGTCTTATTAATTCCAGTTTGTAGATTTCTGCACAGTATAGAAATATTAACGAGAAGGGCCAAAACCGGTCATGTGAAATCCATTCATAATTACCATCCAATAGATGTCTATTACATCAATTTCAAGCGTTTGACTGAGAGGTTGAGTACTTAACTTGAACGCGAAGGATCGTATGTTCAAATCACATTGTTTCTCACCCATAAGTGAAGTCTTATCTAATTGATGTGAACAAGGGTTTGCATATCATAAGAATTTGTGCAACCACAGCTCTAATTGGAATACTATAACTCCGTAGTGCACCAAGACACTCTAGTTGAAATGTCCTGTTTTTTTTTTTTTGGTCGGAGAAATGTCCTGTTACTTTCCGGCATGTTTTCCATGCGGCTGGCGTCAGTATATTTGTTTGGACACTACCTGAATGATTTGGGCTCTCGTAGACGTCCTGCTGGAACCTACTTTTGGATGGGTAACCAGCTGGCTGATCATTTGGATTAAGTTAGCATGCTAGTGGTGGCATAAACTATTTTTTCTTTATTATGGCTCTAATAAGAAAAGCTAAGCTCTAGGATAATGATTGGTAGGTATGATCCGTAAAATTTGGTTCACGAAACAAACGCAATATTCACTGATGGACATTTGAACGGGCACCATTTTGCGTTTGGAGCTATTGATCCAAACAACCAAATACTGTGTTAAAAGCTACATCACTTAATACAGAAGCTCAATGGTGAAAGCATCATGACATTCCACCAAAATACGAAGGAGACATATTAAAAAAGAAGCAAATCGCATCAAATTATTCTACTATCCTATTGCTTGAATAGCGATACGTCAATCCGTCCAAATAGTTATGTCATGCCAGATTTCCAAAGAAAGATTCCGAAATCTTTGAAATATCTTGCGCTATGCTTGGCGATTTCAGTCGTGCTTTGCCTACCCCACAGCAAGAGGGGAACCGTGTTCTCTTACATGCGGGTTTGACCAAACGAAGAAAATCTCAAGCTCTCCCGTAGTTTATACTTATGAAATCAACATGGTCATATTTTAGGCCAGTTTCTCTTAAGGCTCAATTTTCTTGTTTCATTTATTTTTTTTTATTAATTTTTGTCACATTGCCGAAACTCAAGTGACCATTGACTTCGGCAGAACCAAGACATCAGCAGTGGTGACAACGTTCAACTGTGCATTGATGACCAGATGTAACTTAGGTTGCGTCTGCTCTGCGGGGAAACCATCTTTTAACGTAGAATTACATGATTTTTTTTCACTGCATTGTCGCGTAACATGGGCTACTAGCGACTTAGCCATGTTGCCCTTTATCAGGGGCGAGAGATTCAAGTAACAAAGCCTTCTTTTTGATATTGGGGAGAGGAGGGCCTGCAGCAGTTTCTTTTTTTTTGGCCTTTTTTGCCCAATTTGCGCGGTTTTAAGATTCCATCTCTCGATCCAATGCACTGACTGATTCACTGAATGATAGAAATTAGTTTATGCGAAAGCTCTGCCCGTCCTAAGCACCAGGTATAATTAATCAAAATATCAAATCACGACTGCTTTTATCTGCTGTATCACTGTACTGTACAGCGAGTCTTTGGAGTCCAAACCAGGCGGCGAGCCCCAATTCCCCAACAAAGGAGGAGGAGGAAGAGGAAAGATTGCAACGAGAAAACGTACTCTTTGGGAGGAAAATCAGAGTACACTCAAAATTCTCAATTAAGCATCAAAGAACAATCAGCCCCAGACTTTGATATGCTTATTATGCACACGCAAGGACACTAAGCCGTAATAATTTTTTGGTGAAGCGGTAAAGATTAGTTATCAGACACTTGACCCCGATTTCAAGATCTTCTCTTTTGCCAAATCTACTTCTCCCATCCAAAAGATCTGAGCAAAACGTCGAATCAGCAGATGACGCAGGCATTTGGATCCTCTTCTACGCTTACGCATCTTCCATAATAGTACGTGGGGGGTGGTGGAGGAGGTTGATAATGCCCGGGGTAGTAGAGGGGTTGTGGAGGAGGAAGTCTATAGGCCCCGTGTGGAAAGTAGACAACGGACGGATCAGGCTGTTTGTCTTTCGGCTGCTCGTTCTTGTTGCCCTTGTTGTCGTCCTTCTTCTTGTCCGGATTGTCTTTCTTGTTGTCGTCCTTCTTCGGAGCCTCTTTGGCCGGGCCGACCGAGACTATCTCCGCGGGGAACAGCTTCCTTAGCTTCTCCACCAGATTCACCGGATCCATAGTTCCGACGACCGTCAGCTTCTTGTCCTTCATGTCCATGGTGATCGACTCGACCCCTGCACATAAGCAGCGAGGTTCACTTAACTGCAGAAATTAAGATCTGGGTTTTGTTCTTTTTGTAGAAATAGAGAGACGGGTGAGGAGAAAGGTTGATCCGATTGATACCTGTAAATCCAGAAGCTTTCTTCATGACCTTCTTCTTCTCCTTGTCATCGTGTAAATCCAGCTTCAACACCGCTTTCTGCCATCAAAACAAAAAGCAGAGCAACGTAAAAATAAACCCCTTTTTAGACCAACAGGGGCCACTTTCTCTTCAACCAGTATAAGCAGAAGCGCAAAATCGCAAAAGGAGGGTTAGAGGAAATAGAAGTTAGATACTGAATTGAGAATATACAACGGAAACACCAGAGGGCGAGAGCCTACCTGCATGTTTGTGTTGGTGTGTTGAATTTGACAGAGCTGATGTTTTTATCTTTCAATAGAAAATGTAAATCTGAAAGAGAGAGGGCTGAGAATCCTGCCGGCTTTTTCTCTCCTCTTCTCGTATGATTAGAGAGAGAAAGAGCAGTGAAGAAGTCGAGCAGAGGAAGAAGCGAATGAGTGTGTGCGACGAGTGTCCTGGGTTTTATCCTAAATCTGGTCAATCAGAGTCAATTTCGAGCCCCATACGTAGATATGCAACCAGTGGTAGGCGGGTAGTGGAAGGATCCTCGCACGAGCGAGCAGCGACCGAGCATGAGAGCTCGCAGTCTCAGCTAAAACGCCATCGTTTCGAGCCACTTGGAATTGGCCTAATATCCTAAAAACCTCCGATTTTAACTCATATCCTTGTTTTACCTTTTGTCTCATAAAAAACATATGACTTTAAGTCTAATCTCAATTCTATCATAAACTTTTTCTTTGTCTCATGAAAAATCCTCCATTTTAGATTTGGTATTAATTCTACCATAAACTTCTTTTTTGTCTTACAAAAAAATCTCAACTTTAGGTCTAGTTTTAATTTCACTCTACTTTTTTGTCACATAAAAGATTACTAACTTTTACTTGAGTCATAAATCTGCCTCTATTAACTCGTCGTCAAAATCGCCCTTGGGGATCTTGTGCTTTGTCTTCGATCACTCATGCTTGAGAATGTTTAGAGCTCATGCATGAGAAGCTCTAATAGTTTGTGTTTGGGAGTTTTCCATCTCTTGATTACCAACGAGAAATTTTGGATGAATGGTTAATGAGAGCAAATTGGGCAATCAAATTAAAAGTTTGTGATTTTTTACGAGACTAAAAATATTTTAGGGTAAAATTTGGAACTAGACAGTAAAAATTGGGACAAAGACCTAAAGTTCAAGATTTTTTATAGTTATGATTTTGGGATAGAAAAGTTTAGAAGGAAAATTGCAACATGACTTAAAATTGGGGAGCTTAAGATACAATTGAGACTGGATTTAAATTTGGAAGTTTTTTATAAGATAAAAAATAAAATTGATAAAAGATTTAAAAGGTAGAGGTTTTTTCAGGATATTAATTTTTGAAGAGAGAGAATTCCAAAAAGAAGTTGTCTTTTTTTTTCCCGTATTTCAGAGAAGCTTCCTGAAGCAGGCACAGAGGGTACGGAGCACAGCAGAGTCAAGGTCAACTTGAGCGGGCGTCAGATGTGTCGGAAAAAAGAACAGGAGTATTTTGAGATCACGCGTCAAGGAAGGACCTGAAACTGGATCAGTGGGAAAACGGTAGGAAGAAGCCCTCGGCGTTGGTCAGATGGCGAATTTGATTTCGCCACGCCCACCCTCGCCACTGCTTCCCAGCATTTATTCGCAGATGTACCAAGTATAATAATCAGATCATTTAATTTTTTTTTTTATCGGTCCTACTTTAATCCTACTCTAATACTCATTCTCAGACTTTTGTCTTACCTTCTTACAGGACGTGAGAATCGAAACTCATCCCTAAAATAAAATCGTCATCACCCCAATTCCCTTGAGAATGTGGGGATTTGAACCCCCTGCCTCCCCCTTCCAAATTAGAAATGTGACAATTAGGGCGAACCCCCAGTGGTTAGATCATCTTAGTTAAGACCGTAGGATTATAGGATTTAATTGGTCTTGTTTTGTGATTGCCCGAGTTTTGCTGAAATTAAACTACAAGACTCGACTTAGTATGGGCTATTCGGTCAAATTGTATGAGACTTTGACTTGCTTCTTGCAAAAATAAGCTCTCCGCTTGATGTTGTATTGATAGTGCTTCACTGCAATGCGAAGGAATGCACAGTTAACAATTCATTACTAAAGTTGCAATGCTTTAAAATTAAGTAAATGATTACTATCACAAAAAACTCCAAATTAGTATATATTTGATAAATTTACTATGGATTAAATTTCTTACTACTAAAACCCATAAACTAATACATTTGTGATAAATTTATCCTTTGTTAATTTCCGTTAAATTTTACCGTCAAATTATGAGTTGGGTGACTCATAATAGTTGATAGATGTACTAGTTTACAAATGTACTAGTTTGTGGTTTTTTTTTTTGTGATATTAATCCAATTTAGTAAAAACTAACGAATAATAGATTTATCAAAAATATACTAGTTTGGAGTTTTTGATGATTAAAAAAATTAATTTGGGATAAATTTGTTCTTAGTATACCAATTTGAGATTTTTTGTAATAAAAAAATTAGTTTAGAATAAATTTGTCATAAGTATACAAACTTGTGATTTTTCATGGAATCAACCCTTATCTGCTTATATCTTGGCCAAAAATATAAATAAATAAACGTCACTCACGTGAACCTTTAAACTGACTAGACTAAGTTACTTATGTCACTAAAGCTTTCTTGATCAAATATGGGTAATGGATCCTTCGAGAAAAAAGGGTTTGAAATGGCATAGAACGATGAGAATGGGTAACTTTTGGATTAGTTACCAATAATCGATCGCTTTCTTGAGTAAAAATGGCTTCATCTCCACTGACCACGGCCCACGGCTTGTTCTCACCACTTTATATAGACTAAAAAGACAGGTAATCATTGAAAGTTTTTGTCCCTCCCGTTTAATCTTTTTAGCCAATGCTCCCTTCTTTCAAATCAGAGTTATATAAGGCACATTTGATATGAATTCCATGAGTAGGCAACTTGGTTTTTGGTTGATGTTGCGGGGTATTGATCCCTCAATGTGCACGGCATTTCTCTCGATCCGTAGGCAAATTTCAATATATATATATGGGGCAATTTTTAACTTGCGGTTCACAAGAGATGGAGAAGCAAAACACTTGACATGTTGCAATTGCTGATATATGAAAATGAATTTGTTTTTAACAGTTGAGATTGGTCCAGACACCAACGAAAACGTCATATGCAGTAGAAGATTTTGATCCGAGTTTGGTACCAAACACCAACACAAAGACACGGGAATGGCAACCTCTTATGTCACGGAACATAATTTTGGATTGTGCAAGGAAAAACGACATGAAGCATCGAACAATCACTAATCTGCTTCCCCAAGAATTCAATTTCATCCCAAACCAGATTTTAGAGTTGCATACCGGTAGGGAAAACAAGATTTTCATGATAAAAATGACACATATGCACCTAAACCAAAGTCAATCGCGTCACCTTCCAAAATTAAAATTGAATCTCACACATGCATAATACGAACGTCGCTCGTCTAGATCATTATTTTCCTGATAGAAATCCTCTTCAATAATTGTTCAGGGGTCTCAATTCCTCTTCCGTATTCCAGTTGCTAACCTCTTCAATAATTGCTCAGGGGTCTCAATTCCTCTTCCGTATTCCAGTTACTAATGTCCCCTCTCTTTCCAACTGTCTTTCTTTTTGGGGGCGAGGAAGGTGCGTACTTCCTTTTCGACGTGTTTCAATCGGAAATTCGGCCTCCACGACATTAATTAAATCAAACCTAGATACTTAGGTCCCATGGAGTGTCTGAAATTTCAACTATGGACAGAAACGAAAGCATCAGATGTCGTAACCCGAAGGCGAAAAAGAGAAAGCAAGCCTAATTTTTTTCTCGGTGGATCAATGAAACGCCCGTGTGTCGGTTTCCGACCACAGGTCATCAATATCTTGAGTGGGCGAAAAGAGAGGGAAGAAGGTCATCACTTGCTCGTCGATGCTACATATTCAAACTTAAGGATCGCAAACAAGTCATCAAATCCTTAATATAAATTTCTTTTTGGCGTTTGATCTTATCAACTTACGTAGGACTGGGACATGAATGAGATGAGGAGGGACCTTAGATTCGTGGGAGGACATAGAGACAAAAAGGAGAACTGTTTCGCTAAGTGCGAAGTGCTTTTGGTATGTCGACATTCCAACTGCTGACAGCGCCTTTAAGGACACGGCAACGAGTATAACCCTAATTTTTTATGAATGGATTCTGATGAGATATTTGATATGGTCGAGACATGTCATGTAGCAATGGAAGTGATAGGCTTAAAAGTATCAAGATTTCAAGAGAAACTTGCCAACTTTCTGGACATTTTACCTTTGCAAATATTGGAGCCTGATTTGGACATGGACTGTATCCAGATGAGATTCTTAGTCCTACTGGAGCCTCCATGGGTTTCATATCAACATAAACCAACAAGTAATTGTGAAATGATCAAGATTTGTCGACAGACCAATGGAGACACTGCATAGTGCAGAGAATGCTTATCCCCTTCTATCTAGCACCGCTTTATCTCTCTGTTAGCATTGCGTGATAGGCTTGCTACCAAACATAGATTAATCAAACGGCATGTGCAAGTCTCTCCTATCTGTTGTCTGTACAACGTGGAATTGGAAGACAGGGACCACTTGGATTTAGGTTGTTCTGTTCCAGCAAAAGTATGGACCGCTGTGTTGGAGTTGACCCTTATTTCTCGAAGACCTGTTGACTGGAATTCCTGAGGTGGCTTGAGCTGTTTCTGCTTCGAAAGGAAATTCATTCCCTTTGTTTCGTGCTTAAGCTTTCATGGAATGCGTATCTGCATCACATTTAAATGTCTAGGAACAAGTACATGCAGGATTCTTCTATCATTGTAATTACTTATAGGGCTGTACAGAGAGGAGTGTAGGGAAAAAGCACCGCCTCTCTCTCTTGAGTTCTCCTGATCTCTCTTTCTTTACTCGTCCAGATTTCTCTCTCTCTCGCTCTAGATAATTCCTCAGCCGCAATTATTGACAAATAGGTCAACAAGTTACAATAAAATAATAAGTATAAGAGATATTTCGTGTGGAGAGTCGGTGAATGTGCCGACTTTAGACCCTATAAATAGGGGATCTTGCCTCTTGTGTGCGTGTAAAAAGAGAGTTATATAAAGTGTGCAAGAGTGTTGTGTGATGTGAGGTGTGGTGTGCGGCGGGAGTAAATGAGATAAAAGAGAAGAGAAGTCCATCCGTGAGGGTGAGAAAGATAAAGTCGTTGGAGTCAGTGTACTCCGAGTATTGTAGGAGCTAATTAGCTCCGAATATTGTATGTGATGTGAAAAAATATTATAATAATAAGTCATATTTTGTAAATTATATTTATATTACGTTTTCGCAAAATTCAACAAGGAGGAGGTAACACGATTGCCTTGAGATTAGAAAGAAGGTAAATGGCGATACTTATAGAAATCCTCATTGTAATTGGAGATCTGGCCTACCGGAGTTTATCTTATTGAGCACATAGCTGGCTGCTCACGCTCCTTTTGCTTATTTGCAATAAACAAAAGCTTTCTAAGAAATATTACGTAAGATTGATTTATGACGTGAGAGCTGACGACCTCATAGCCATAATCGAGACAAGTACTAAACCAGAAGAAGTCGTGTCCAATTCCAATAATGAGTCCAACCTAACTATTTGCTCCCACCAAGATGTCAAAAGAACGTGCCTTCTTCCTCTACTATGACCGTGAAAGAGGCTTGCTTCTTTTCTTTTATTAACAGGTTGAGAATAAATCACCATGGCTGTACTGGCGGAATGATACCAAGCATATCCTTCGCTATCATGCATCCTAAAAGGCGCAACAAGAAAGCCTTTGAGGTCCAAACCTCGATTGTCATGCTTATTAAGTCGACGTCGAAGATAACTAAAACGATGCATCACAGAGCACGACAAAACACAAGTCTTTCAAATGTTCATCAGAATACATTTCGTTCCAGGAACACTGTGAACGAAAATCTAGAAACGTTAATAATACCATGGCGGCGGATAATAGTAAGATGGAGATGGGTATGGGTATGGGTATGGGTATGGGTATGGCTGGTTATAGGGGTAAGCGACATGATCCGTGTCGGTGTTGGGCTCTTCAGTTTTGGGCTTCGGAGTCTCTTTCGGTCCCACGTACTCGATGACCGTGCTAAATCGCTTCCTCAAGTGTTCAGCTAGCTGTACCGGGTCCATGTTCCCAATCACCGTCACCTTCTTGGTGTCCATGTCCACGGCCACCGATTGTATCCCTTCAAGCAACTTAAGATTAGCTAAATGCGAACACTGCAGAGTATAAAAGTATGCTGGTAAAGAGCTACGCTTCTTATTGAACCCTCAACCCTAGTTTCAACCACGCAGCTCGAGATCTGAGATCACCGTTTCACAGTTTTGTGGGTACCTTCATATGCAGAGACTATCTTCAAGGCCCTCTTCCTTTCTTTTTCGTTGCCCCATTCCACCCTCAGAACAGCTTTCTGCTCAAGACAAAAAAACCAGGATGACGTATAAATCTAATGATGTTCTTGTTCTTCCTTGGCGTCCCCATGGAGAAAAGGTACCAGGAACGCAACGTGGGAATAGAGATCCTGACCTGCATTCTTTGGCCGAGAGCGTGAAGCGGATTAAAGAAGTGAAAATGGGAGGGAGTTGAGTGGAAGAAGAGTGTGAATACTGAATAGAATTGATAGGAATCTTGGGAAAGCGATGGGGTTACAACTTGCAATTAAAGAGGACCCCAACGGACCCGAGTCAAGCAAAAAATATTAGTCAAATTAATGGACTTGTACCACGAATTTCAAATCAGCTCAGTCTAGTTCGCGTCCGTCAGTGGCCAAGACAGACAGGAGTCCAACAAGTTGCTTAATGCATACTAAAGAAGCGTTAATACTTCGCTATTTTTTTAAAATATAGTTCAGTTGTAATTTTGATTATACTGATTTTTAGAATTTAAGGTTCCAATTTTGAGTGTATAATAGTTGATTAAGTTGCCTTGCAATTTCAAAATATTCTTCTCATATGTCAAAATATCCAACGTGGTTTGATTTTAAAGTTTTTACGCTGTTCATTTACATGCAATCTCACTCTATTTATTAATTCATGCTTTCGGTTGCGCTTTTTAACTGTGGGATCTGCTTAAGTTTTCTATTGGCTAATGAATAAAGACAATTGATTCTTAGGATTCTCTCTTGTCGATTTTAATTGGTTTTCAGTTATAGATAAATGGTTTTTTAAAAAGGAGTAGACGACAAAGATACTCGAACGGCGGAGTCTGTGAATGCACCTTCGACGAAGCTTCCTCCAGATGCATGCCATTTGGAACATTTTCCGTAAGACTAGGCTTTTTGACCCTCACATGCAGCTCCTTTAAATTACGGTATTTCCCGAAGCAACGTGTCGGAGCTGCCAATCTGGCTTGGAGACCGGGACCGCTTCTGGGTACTTAATTGATAATGTATTCTTGCTTTCCATCGAGTAATTTATCAAGTAAACACGTGGTCGCTTGAAGAGCATGAACTTAGGTGGGGCTTAACATTCAAACCCTAGAGTAGAGCCATGCTAATAAAGGCCAGGGTGAGCCAGTAGAGTCAAAGACAATTAGTGTGCCTAGACAGGCCGATCTTAGCAAGCCAATCACTTCACGATTATATCTTGCTCAGCAGTGTGTGATTGGCTTGGTACTAAAGAGAAGATTACTTCAATGGCGTATTTAAGTCTCTCCTATCTGTTGTTGTCTGTGTGTAACGTGGGGCTGGAAGACAAAGACCACTTGTTTTATTGGTTGTTCTGTTCCAACAACAAAAAAGTGTGGACTATTGTTTGCAATAAACTAAAACTTAATTTGACCATAGAGCATTCGCAATGTGCTGAATCCAATACCCCTAAATTGGGTTGTGAGGAACCAAGTTCCTAACGTAAGACGCTCCTTTTTATTTTATTTATTATTAAGCAATATTATAAAGTAGAATACTTAATGCTCTATAGGTAAAGCAAAATGCCGAGATGATGAATGGAGTGAGCTCATGCTTGATTTTGATATTCATGTATAGTGAACAAATATATAATCTGGATTAGTACAATCTTTGAATTATCTTAATATTATAGGGCTACTTGGTCTTGTTTTGTGATTACATGAGTTTTGTCCCGTAAAAGAACACAATTTGGCCAACTCAGATAAATCATGAGACTCTCCTTGTTCCTAGTTAATTTAACTTGCTTTATTAATTATGGGTAATAGATCCTTCGGGAAAAAAAAAGGATTTGAGATGGCATAAAACGATGAGAATGGGCAATTTTTGGTTGTTTGACTCTCAAGTCGGATCCTTTTAGCTTCTGATCGAGTGAATTAGATCCAATCTCTTTTAAATTTTTGCCTTTCATAAAAAAGGTTGCTTTCTTTGGCCAAAATATAAGCGACTTAATTAGAAATAATCGGTCACTTGCTTGCGTAGATGGCTTCTTCTCCACTAACAACAGTCCATGCATGTTCTTAACTCTTCATCTAAACTAAAAAATGTAGTCATTATCAATTTTTTTTCATCTCATTTAGTTTTTTAGTGAATTATATATCCGGCTCACAAGAAATGAAGAAACAAAATACGTGACGTGGATATTGTAACCTCGATATATGTAAATGAATTTGATATCAACGGATGAAATTTGTTGAGATACTAACGAAAATCCATGATAACAAAGATTCTGATCTGACGTTGGTTCCAACATATGTCATGAAACATATTTTTGCATTGTGCTAGGAAATATGACATGCAGCGGAGAATAGTCCTAATCTGCGCTAAGGATTCAATTTCATGTTGAATCAGATTGTTGCTTTGTCCACCGGCAGGGAAAACAACATTTTCAGGATACAATGACGCGTGTGCGCCTAACGTGTGCACCTAAACCGAAGCAAATCACGTCTCCTCCCAAACCTAAGATTGAATCTCACACATGCACAGTAAGAGCCTTGCTCGTCGAGATCAGAAGAATTTTCTCAACCGAAGATCCTGCCCAGTAATTGGTCTGTAGTCCACTAATCAACGTGCCCTCCTTTTCCAACCGCCTTTCTTCCTTTTTGACCAATTCCAATCGGTTAGTCGGCCTCCTCCACGATGATCAATATAATCTAAAATACTGGGTCACGCAATCTTTAGAATTTCAACGGAATCTAACGCTTTCGTTAAACCCAAAAGCCAAAAACGAAAAGAAAACCTCAACTTTTTCCTTAATGGATCGATCAAACACGCGAGGATCGTTTTCCCATCACGAGTCATCAAAATTTCGTGCGGCCTTTGATCTTATCAACTTACGTAGGATTCAGACGTAAAGGAGATGACGAAGAGCCTTGGGCTTGTGGTTGGTCATGAAGACAAAAAGAGGAGCTTTTTCTAGTGTGTCGTTGGCTAGTGCCAGGTGCTTTTTAGTCAAAATTCCAAACGCTAGCAGAGTGCCTTTAAGGGCACGGCAATAACCCTAGTGCTTTCATGAAAGACGCCACTCACCACGCGCCATCTATGAATGGATTCCGATGAGATAGGATCCTAACATGGTCGAGACATGTGGTATAGCAATGGAAGTGATAATCAGCTCATAAACATTGGCGTGAGATACCTTCTGTTCTTTATACTTGGAAAAAGAGATGCTTTGCGGTGTTATTGAGCCTAATCCCTGTGATCCTGATAGAGTTTCTTAGAAGCTGACTGCCTCAGGGAACTTCTCAGTTGGCAGTGCATGGAACGCTTTGAGACCTGAAGGCGTGAAGGTACCTTGGTGTGTAGATTGATTTGGTGCAGCCCTAGTACACCAAAGCACCGAGTTTATCTCTTACTTAGTAATGCATGATATGTTGGAAATTTTCTATAATATTGACTTATATTAAATAATTAATTTTCTATTTTAAATAATCGGGTTAATGGATATTCAAATATTTGTTGAATCCTATAGTGATCTGATTAAATTGGATATTAGCATCTATTGATAACGGGTCTAGTTGAGCAGCAAAGTGTAAATAATTGTGTTTAATTGAAGCCCGAAATGGGAATGGCCCAATTAACACGCTGTTGATTAGGGTTTACTAGGTCTTCTTCTAGCCTATAAAAGGGTAAATTATACCAATTAGTAGTGAAAGCTGTTATACTGAAATAGGTTATAGAGATGAAGAACTGGCATTCCAATAAATCTCTGATTATCAGGTTGATCTATTTTTCTTCAAGTGAAGCAATGGCCCAAACATGTACGTTTTATTCCGTTTTGCTTATCGATTTTGGTGTTTTACAGTCATATATGGATCAAATTATTCTTTATTAATAAGTTGTTTATATGGATAATTTTCTAATGAACCACATGTAGATAGTAAAATCCCAAACTATTATATTAGTCCATTGTCGTGTGTTATTCAACTCAGTAATTTGACAGTAAAATTTAATGGAAACTAACAAATGGTAAGTTTATCAAAAATATATCAGTTTGGGGTAAATTTGTCAAAGGTGCATTGGTTTGGGTTTTTTGGTGGTTAAAAAATTAGTTTTTGGTAAATTTTTCACAAGTATACCGGTTTGAAGTTTTTGAAAATATTAACCCTATTATATAAAAGTCAATTAGGTTAGGTCAATTACTTGCCCATATACGATATAATGATGAGTTAGTCATTAGTGCATGTAGATTTCATGAGTAGGCAACTTGGTTATCATTCAATGTTGCTAGATGGTGGATCCCTTGCCACGCTACTGTCTCTCTTGTTTGGATAGCAAATTCTAACTACCCAAGAGAAGGAGAAGCAATGAAAACACCTAGCATGGTAGAAGATTGTCACCCGATGTTAGTTCCAAAACAGAGACTTAGAGAATGGCAACACGTCACGGGACCTAATTTTGCATTGCGCGAGTAAAAATGACATGTATCATCGAATAGGCCTAACTTGCTCCCACGATTCGATTTCATCCCAAACCAGATTGGTCGGAGGCCTCAGTTTCCCTTCCGTACTCCAACTCTCTTTTTTGGGGTGAGGAAGGTGGGTCCCTCCTTTTTAACCTGTTGCAATTCGGAAATTCGGCCTCCACGACAATAATTAAAGCAATCTAGGATACTTGGTCGCGCACATTGTCTGAAATTTCAACAATTTCGTAACCCAAAAGCGAAAACAGAAAAAGAAACCTCGCATTTTTCTTGGTGGATCAATCAAACACGTATGGGTTCCAGATGCATGCCATTTGGAACATTTTCCGTAACACTAGGCTTTTTGACTTTCACATGCAGCTCTTTTAAATTACAGTATTTCCCGGAGCAACTTGTCGGAGCTGCCAATCTGGCTTGGAGACCGAGACCGCTTCTGGGTACTTAATTGATAATGTATTCTTGCTTTCCATCGAGTAATTTATCAAGTAAACACGTGGTCACTTGAAGAGCATGAACTTAGGTGGGGCTTAACATTCAAACCCTAGAGTAGAGCCATGCTAATAAAGGCCAGGGTGAGCCAGTAGATTCAAAGACAATTAGTTTGCCGAGACAGGCCGATCTTACCAAACTAATCACTTCATTATTATATCTTGCTCAGCAGTGTGTGATTGGCTTGGTACCAAAGATAAGATTACTCCAATGGCATATTTAAGTCTCTCCTATCTGTTGTTGTCTGTGTGCAACGTGGGGCTGGAAGACAAAGACCACTTGTTTTATTGGTTGTTTTGTTCCTAAAAAAAAAAGTGTGGACTGTTGGTTGCAATAAACTAAAACTTAATTTGACCACAGAGCACTCGCAATGTGCTGAATCCAATACCCCTAAATTGGGTTGTAAGGAACTCAGTTCCTAACGGAAGACGCTCCTTTTATTTTATTTTATTTTAGGCGATATTATAAAGTAGAATACTTGATGCTCTCTAGGTAAAGCGAAAAGCCGAGATGATGTATGGAGTGAGCTCATGCTTGATTTTGATATTCATGTATAGTGAATAAATATATAATCTGGATTAGTACAATCTTTAAATTCTCTTAATATTATAGGGCTACTTGGTCTTGTTTTGTGATTACATGATTTTTGTCCCGTAAAAAAACACATTTGGCCAACTCTGATAAATCATGAGACTCTCCTTGTTCCATGTTACTTTAACTTGCTTCATTAATTATGGGTAACAGATCCTTCAGAAAAAAAAATGATTTGAGATGGCATAAAACGATGAGAATGGGCAACTTTAGGTTGTTTGACTCTCAAGTCGGATCCTTTTAGCTTATGGTCGAGTGAATTAAATCCAATCTCTTTTAAGGTTTTGCCTTTCAGAAAAAAGGTCCCTTTCTTTGGCCAAAATATAAGTGAATTAATTAGAAATAATTGGTCGCTTGCTTGCGTAGACGGCTTCTTCTCCACTAACAACGGCCCACGCTTTTTCTTATCTCTTTATCTAAACTAAAAAATGTAGTTATTATTAAATCTTTTCCTCTCTCATTTAGTTTTTTAGTGAATTATATATCCGGCTCACGAGAAATGAAGAAGCAAAATACGTGATGTGGGTGTTGTAACCTTGATATATGTAAATGAATTTGATATCAACAGATGAAATGTGTTGAAATACTAACAAAAAACCCTACATAACAAAGAAGATTCTAATCTGACATGAAACATATTTTTGCATTGAGCTAGGAGATATGACGTGGAGCGTAGAATAGTCCTAATGATTCAATTTCATGTTAAATTTGATAGTTGCTTTGTCTACCGGCAGGGAAAACAACATTTTCAGGATAGAATGACACGTGTGCACCTAAAGTGTGCACCTAAACCAAAGTAAATCACGTCTCCTCCCAAACTTAAGATTGAATCTCACACTTGCACAGTAAGAGCTTTGCTCGTCGAGATCAGAAGAATTTTCTCAACAGAAAATCCTACCCAGTAATTGGTCTGTAGTCCACTAAACAACGTGCCCTCCTTTTCCGACCGCCTTTCTTCCTTTTTGACCAATTCCAATCGGGTAGTCGGCCTCCTCCGGGACAGTTAATATAATTTAGAATACTGGGTCACGCAATCTTTAGAATTTCAACTGAATCTAACGCTTTCGTTAAACCCAAAAGCCAAAAAGGAAAACAAAACCTCAACGTTTTCCTTAATGGATCGATCAAACACGGAACATTTTCCCATCACAAGTCATCAAAATTTCGTGCAGCCTTTGATCTTATCAACTTACGTAGGATTCAGACGTAAAGAAGATGACGAAGAGCCTTGGGTTTGTGGTTGGTCATGAGGACAAAAAGAGGAGCTTTTCTTGTGTCGTTGGCTAGTGCCAGGTGCTTTTTAGTCAAAATTCCAGACGCTAGCAAAGTGCCTTTAGGGGCACGGCATTAACCCCAGTGCTTTCGTTAAAGACGCCACTCGCCACACACCATCTATGAATGGATTCCAATGAGATAAGATCCTAACATGGTCGAGACATGTGTTATAGCAATGGAAGTGATAATCAGCTCATGAACATCGTCATGAGATACCTTCTGTTCTTTATAAGTAGAAAAGGAGATGCTTTGCGGTGTTATCGAGCCTAATCTCTGTGGTCCTGATATACTTTCTTGGAAGCTGACTGCCTCGGGGGACTTCTCAGTTGGTAGTGCATGGAATGCTTTGAGAACTAAGGGCGTGAAGGTGCCTTGGTGTTGATTGATTTGATGCAGCCCTAGTATACCAAAACGCCAACTTTATCTCTTGGTCAGTAATGCATGATAGGCTTGCTACCGTAGACAGATTAATCAGATGGCATATGCAAGTCTGTCCTATCCGTTGCCTATGCATATTGTGGGGCTGGAAGATAGAGACCACTTGTTTTTTCGGTTGTTCCGTCTTTATACAACAGCGAGCTGTTATGTTGCAATTGTACCTTATTATTGACTAGAAACACAATTATGACTCTTCTTTCATTACAAATACTGATACAATGGTATTAAGGATTAAAATAGCTGTTATGGTGAGGCAACGTTATTGTCTTGTGTTCAAGACGAAGGCAAATGGTGATACTCCTTGGGATCTAACTTACTGGTGTCTGGCTTCTTGAGCATGTAGCTGGCTGCTCCTGCGTTCTTGTCCCTTTCCGATAAACTATAACTTATTGCACAAAAAAATCGTAAAACAGCGGGGCTGAATGTTTGCTATTAGAAGCTAGACAGATGCTTGGATGAGAGGCAAACATAATCCCGTACTTCAAAGTTAACGCAACCGCCTACGCAAGCTTGATGACATTGGAGTTTATGACCTCAAAGCGATAACCGAGACAACTAGAAGAAGTCGTGTCCAATTCTAATAATGAATCCAACCTAACTACTTGCCCTACCAAGATGTCAGAAGAACGTGCCTTCTTCCTCTGCTATGACCATGAAAGAGGCTTGCGACTTTGCTACTCTGGTCGAGAGAAAATCGCCTTAGCTACTCTGGCCGAATGATACCGAGCATATTCCTTCCCATCCGTACATACTAAAAGACGCAACAAGAAGCCTTGAAGGTCCAAACTTCGCTTTGTCACCCTCATAAAGTCGACATGGAAGATAAACAAAAAGATGCGTCACGACAATTTTGAGCAACATTAAACATAAGGCTTTTACCGTTTCACATGTTCATCAGAAAGCACTTCGTTCCAGGATGAACCCTCTTAAAAGGGACTTTATTAATAATGATTTGAGGGATAATAAGAAGATACGGTGTGCGGTAGGGGTAATTATAAGCTACTCCCCAGTAATAATTGTTCGGACTGTCGATGTTGCTGTCAGTGCTAGGCTCCAGTTCTGGGATCTCGCCTGATCTGGGTCTCTTTCCGTCCCACTTACTCGATGCCCGTCTCAAATCGCTTCCTCAAGTTTTGAACTAGCTGTACCGAGTCCATGTCCCCAATCACCGCCGCCTTCTTGTTGTTCACGTCCACGGCCGCCAATTGTATTTCTTCAAGCCACTTGAGATTAGTTAAACGCGAACATGGTAGGGTGCAAAATATGCTGGTAAAGAGCTACGCGTTCTTATTTGTACATTCAACCCTAGTTTCAACCCCCGCAAACTCGAGATCTGAGATTATCGTTTTGCAATTTTGTGGGGTACCTTCAAATGCAGAGACCATCTTCGTGGCCCTCTTCCTTCCCAAAGGAGGAAAGGTACAGAGAACACAGAAAGGAAGGCACGTGGGCATAAAGATCCTGACCGGCACGGTTTGGCCGGATTCGTGAAATAGGTTAAAGAAGCAAAACGCGCTTTTGCTCTTTGCAAGAAGAGAAATGGAGTGAGTTTGAGTAGAAGAAGAGAAGTGGGAGTAGAATAGCTAGGAATCATTGGGAAAGCGATGGGGTTGCGAGTTGCAATTATAGAGGGCCCCAGTTAACTATATTATATATATATATATATATATATATATATATATATATATATATATATTCAAATTAATGGAATTATACCACGATTTTCAAATTCTCTTAGTCTAGCTCGCGTGCGTCAGGGTTCCACCCACATAGGAGTCGAACAAGTTGCTTGATCCATACAAAAGAAGCGTACGTGTCCGCCCCCTTTTGCAATTAATAAGAAATTAATTCAAGTAGGTATCCGAAGTGCAATCTATTAACTAACGGATTAAAATACAGATAAACATCGGCTCTTAATGATCCCTCATTAGACCCCCCAAAAAAAAAAAAAAAAAAATGATCCCTCAGACAGCGGCTCAGTTTGTGTAAGAACCTCCGAAGAAGCTACCTCCGATGCATGCCAGACATTTGGAACATTTCCCGTAATGCTAGTTAATATAATCTTTGCTAGACAGGCCGATCACACCAAATCAGACGATACATTAACATCCATGCGAACTTACAAAGTGTAGGGTAGAGCGATACAAGTGAAAGGTTGTATAGAGTAGAATCAAAGCACTTGCGAAGTCCACGTAGCCGTTGACATATTGGATACAGCCCTACTGAGGAGGATAGTAACCATTGTAACCCCCATACGGTGGATAGCCCCCATACGGTGGATAGCCATTGTAACCCCCGTACGGGGGATAGCCATTGTGAGGATTGGGGTAATATGGGTGTCCATAGGGTGGATGAGGTTCCTGCGGTGGTGCCGGGGTCGTTGTTGAGACTGGGGTCTCGCTTTTCAGGTTAACAATTTGCGTCATCGGGAATTCCTTTCTCATCTTTTTGACGAGCGATACGGCATCCATGTCCCCATCGAATGTTAGTTGCTTCTTCTCGTCGTCCACTGAAAATGATTCTACATCTACACAGCCGCATGAAAAAAAAAGGATGTACTCAGAACATTTACTTATTTTCATTTAGAATGGACAATATTCAAGCCAAGGTACCTTTATTTTCGGAGACCAGCTTGATGGCCTTCTTCTTTTTCTTCTCGTTGGACCAATCCACCTGGATAATAACTTTCTGCATCGGAACAAAAACCACATCGATGTAACAAAGACCGTACATACAAAATTGAACGTACTTCGTTTCTCATATCAAAGTACCCACGTCACGTCTTAGAACCTAAAATTGTCAATTTCATCTTTTACAGCTAACTTCAAGAAGCATCTCTCACTCATGAAAGCATAATTTTTTCCAAACAAAATTTTGCCAAAACGAGTTCGGACAACAAATTAGGCTCGACCCAACCCTCCTATTTCTCAAAGAAGGGCACTGTACCTGCGTGCTCATTTTCCAGAGTTTTGAAGTAGATAGACGAGAATGCCGCCGGCTCTTCCCCACCCGAGTAAGCTTTGGACAGAGCACGAGAATTCTCAAGTTTGGTGGGAATGTGTTGGAAGATGATTGAGAGGCCTTTAAATAGAGACCTAAGTCCACCGGAGTCAAGCGGACGATACAAATGAAAAGGAAGAAATTGGGTGCCAAAAATTGCAAAATCCAGTCAGCCTCGCTCACGGATCCCACAGTGTCGTCTTACGTAATGGAGCGTGACCTCACTCGGTGACGTCATCGCACGTCTCACGGGGCTCGTTTATTAGTAGAAATTATGCGTGGAAGGGAAGTAATACACGGTGGATTTGCTTCTAGAAGGTGTGGTTGCTACCTACTGGTGTTTGCACAAAAGAAAGTAGCACCTATATAAGAAAGCATGTCAAGATAGAGAGTTATTAGAAATATTAATCGTATTTTCTTCATCTTTGTATTATCTAATTGGGCAATTTGACGAGAAAACCCACTTCTCGGCTTTATATTATAGACTGATTCGCATGTCTCAAAATACGAAGGATAATATGAGGCATATAGTAATTTCATAGAAATGGATGGTTATTTGATAAAGCAATGAGAGGAAAAGAAACATCAAATTACGATGAGTTAACTTCGTGTATTTAGCCTTTTATTTAGATCAAAAAGAATCTTGAAAAGTGAGACTGAAATTCATGTTTTTTCAAGTGGTGTATTAGATTGCTAATGTTATCTCGTATTAGGAAGTAAAGATGGTCAAAGATTCCCTCCAGGACTTTCTAGAGGAGGGTTCTGTTTGGTCGGTCGGGGTTAGTGGAGAGAGCACTATGACCGGAGAAAATTTCTTCAAGCACGTGCTCCCCTTGGTGGCCCCATATTCGACATTAGATTGGAGATGATAAAGCAGCCTCTTTTTCTAAGCAATGGTAGTTATCAGCCTTCTAGATGTTTTCAGCCGATGCATACCCTCAAAGAGTCGTGTATGACTCTCCTATAGGCAATTGTAGCAAAGTCGAGGGCACGAGACACTTGTCCTGTCTTTAGAGGCGATCGATGGCCAGGTGGACTATCATCTAGGCCTGAGAGGCGAGGCATAAGGCGGGGAGGTCCGGATAATGTCCTTACGCGCGGAAAACCCGGCCAGCCCAAGTTTGGTCGGGGGCTAAAAGTTCAAATGTAATTTTAAGGGAAATTTGTCCAAACTTTTTATTAATTTAATTTTAAATATTTTTAATTGTGTTAATTGAATTCTAAATCTGACACCTATTTTAATAATATTTTAATATTTTATAGAATTTTTTAAATTTTTGTTCATGTCATTTCAATCTTTACTTTTTTTCTCCTTCATTTTTTGCCCTTTTCCCTCTGTCAAACATGGTTAGGCTTGTTGATGGTCGACAAAAATCGACATCCTCAATTGAGGGTCACCCTCCCTTAGGAGGGCATAGGCCGAGAGCAGCCCTTGCCTGAGGTCAACAAGAGCGGCCCTTGCCTAAAGTCGTCGATAGAGGGAAAAAGGGACGAAGAGAAAATGAATTAAAAAAAAATAAAAAGATTCACACAAAAATTTGAAAAAAAAAAATTATTCATGTTAATACTGGTCATACCACGTAAGATGGTAGTATACCAATCAGTGATTTTCAGCCAAAATTGATTGGACTCAATTGAAAAAACATGAAAATATTTAAAACTTAATTAATACAGTTAAAAAATTTACGACTGAATTGAAAAAAATAATATAATAAGTTTAAGACTTTCAGGACAATTTCCCTATAATTTCTATGTCATGGGCAGGTTGCGCAACTCATTAGGCCTGACCTTTGTTTAAATAATGCAGCAGTGGCAATACTTTTCTGGTTATGGATAGTGAACGGATGCTATTGAAACCTATGTAACATCGACACGGACACGCGACACGACATGACGCAACACGCCGACACGTCATTTCTTAAAAATAGAGAATTTCGACACGTTCCGACACGTTTTATATATATATATATATATATATATATATATATATATATATAAATAATAATAATAGCCTAAAATTAATTTACACAAAAAATTGATTTGAGGGATAATAGGGAAATGGGTATTGTGTGTAGTAGGGGTAATAAGCTACTCCCGAGTAACTATTGTTTGGGCTATTGATATTGCTGTAGATGCTAGGCTCTTCTGTTCTGGGATCTCGCCTAGTCTGAGTCTCTTCGGCCCCACGTACTCGATGACCGTCTCAAATCGCTTTCCTCAAGTTTTCAACAAGCTGTGCCTGGTCTATGTCCTCAATCACCGTCGCCTTCTTGTTGTCCATGTCCACAGCCACCGGTTGTATCCCTTCGAGCCACTTGAGATTAGTTAAACGCGAACATGGCATTGAGATCACGACGACTTATCGTTCTCAATAATGTTCTTGTTTATTTGTGAGATAGCTAGTATAAGCACTTAGAGGGGGGTGAATAGGTGTAAAAACAATTTCTCGAAATATCACAGCGATACTAGGCAGATGATAGAAAGGAAGTTCTCTTTTGATTAACAAAATGAATTACGATCAAAGTAAAGTAAAGAGTAAGGAAGAGAAAATTAAACACAAGGTTTATAGTGATTCGGCTTATCCCAAGCCTACGTCCACTCTTCCGCACTGACAGCCCACTGGCTGGATTTCACTATGAATAAAAGAGATGTTACAGCACAGTTCTTCCTTGATTCCACAGTGTAGATATTCTACCACACTTCCTCAAGGTTTCTCACGAATATAAACACTCTTTTGCGTACAAGATTTCGCTCAAATGAATTTACTAAAAAAACAAGGAGTTTCAGACTTTGGAATTATTCTATCATGCACACTCTCGAACAACTAGAACGTCTTCCTTATATACTCATTTATGCCATCATACCCGTTGGCACTTACCAAAGGAATTCTTCCAATCTTCCCGTTGGACAGAATCAATTAGAAAGATCATTCGAGCTATTAAAGGAACATGTCGATAGCCCATCAATCATGTTCGCCCATACAATCAGGATCTCAGTTTCCATAAGTAGAACATTCCAAGAATATTTCGCCAATAATCGGATCCTTAATCTCCAAATCAATCACGATCAAATAAAGGATTCTGTTATGTCATATCCAGCCAAGAGATCTTTTCCAGTCAATAAGGTCACATCCTTAGTGAAACATCCAGTTCTGGATAGCCTTTCTTCAACGGATTAGAAACTGTCAATGAGAATAGACTTTGAGTCTTGAGTTTGGCTGTCCGGAGGTCTTCAGACTTTAAACAGCAGAGTTTGCAAACCTTCAGACTAGACTGATGAAAACGTTTTGTCAGCTTCAAAATATTTCAAGAAGATTTCTCCAACAATCTCCCCATTTTTTATGGTGACAAAAATTTCCTGCAGATTTGGATAACTTTGACCTGCAAAACATTTCTCAAACAAATATGCATATCTTATAAAGTTAAATGGCTAAATGAATAATAACACTAGAATCTGCAACCACAGAAGATAGGTTAGTCTTGTATGTGATAAAACCATCCATAAGATATCAATAGCAGTCAAATCCAAATTCAAATTCAGTTCTCATCCAGACACAAAAGTAAAGACAAACATCAAAACAATCCAAGTCAAACAATCCAAATGATTAAAAATTCAAAGTTTGTTTCAAATCTTGCATTTCTCCCCCTTTTTGTCAGCATAAAAAAGGTTGAGATGAAAATGGAATAGAGTCAAGATTGCTTGGGAACACGAACAAGCTGGAAATCTCCCATGGACTGAACAATCCCTTCCAGCCTTTTTAAGTCTTCCTTCAGTTGTGCAACCTCCTCACCCTTAGCATTAGCCTGAATCTGAACAAAAAGGGCTTGGATCTATTTAAGGAACCTGAAGAAGCTTGACCTGCATTCTGCAAGTTCTGAACTTCGCATCCCAGAGCATATATTTGATTGTGCATTTCCAAGAGAATATCTAGAATTCTGCGAAAATCTGCTGAATTATCGGTCTATGTACTGGCTTCGGCACGATCTGATGGAGTAAATGTAGACGATGGCAGATCAGCATAATCACGCAGATTTGGAGATGAAGCATCATGTTCTTCCTCAGGAAAATGAGAGGCATTAATATCTTCTGGATCTGCTGGAGAGCGGCTGACTCCCTCACTGGTAGCAAGATATGAGGACATTCAGGTGGAGAAGAGTGTTTTTCAGGCTCTCATTCTTCTTGATTTTCTCTCTCTTCTTCTTCTTCTTCAAACCTTTCCTCCCCTGCTTCTTTTTCTCCAGCTTCTCTTTCTTCTTCTTCTTTCTCTTTTTCTTCTTCTTTTTCTTGTCCTTCTCTCTCCTCTGCTTCTTTCTCCCGTCGTTCCATTGATTCTGGAACAGGACGACTTAGCTTCTTCAATGCTATAGCAGAAATGGTAAGGTCTTCATCATCATCTTCATCTTCAACGATGAGAGCTCTTCTTTTCTTGAATGGAGCAATCATGGGCTCCTTCCCTTTTCTTTTTGCTGCAGAAGAGATTTGATGAGTTTTGACAGGAGTCTTCTCCTTGAATTTCTCCAACGCCTTGCTTAGTTCCTTCAGACGCATTTTAGTCACCATTTTCAGTCCTACCACCATATGATCACACGATCTAACACAGAGAATTTGTGGAGATTGAATATTCAGATGTCTGAATAATTTCGTCACAAGACTTGGATAAGGAAATTGATCTCTATCCTTCGCCACTGCTCTATACATGTGGAACATAACAGTGTGAGGAAGAGAAAACTTTTTCCCATTAATGATGGCATACATCAGCTTTGCCTATGAACTTGAAATATCAGTCTTGGAAGTTGATTTCGGTCTGAGGCAATTGATCACAATCTTGTGAAGCAGAATGTTAAATGCACTCATCCTCAAGTAGGAAATCTTTTCCTCTGTTCTTCTATCCTTAACAAGCTCCAATGTGGCACGAGCAGTAGAAACATTGATTGGTTGATATCTTCCTCTCTCAACCCCAATCACATCCGCCAGCATATTCACATCAACCACAAAGGCCTGATCTCGGACACTAAAAGATATTCTATTCGCATCCAAGAAACTAAGATTTGAATAGAAATATGCAGTTAATTGAGTATAGGCCTCTGTGGTGTCAGAACAGAACTTTTCTAGTTGAAGAAAACTGAACTTTTTCCTCAAGTTCTCATTCACAGCATCCAGAAAATCAAAATCCACACTCCTAGGGTTTATCACCCCACGCTTCAGCAATTTTGAGTATAAAGCCTTATGTTCCTTTGATCTAAACAACTCTCCCATTTTACCTCGAATTTTCGTTGCAACACCCATTCTCGATTGAAATTGGCTGTACAATTTGTCATCATCATTTTCATCTATTGGATTAAATCCCCCAACACGCGAATCACTTGGGATATTTGCAAGGGTTTCTTCTGCCACCCCTTTAGGAGCAATTCCCAAACGTTCCATTTTTCGCAAAAAGATGTATTCATTCCCATATCCTTTGTCCTTAAGAAACTCATCGACGTAGTTCAATGGAGTACCAGTCTTCTTTAAAGCACGGTAAAGCTTATAATTAAAAGAGGGCCTTTGAATTCTTACAAGATCTGCGTCTTTAACGATTTCTTCCTCTTGTTGATGACCAACACCCTGTGTTATAGTTGATGGAGAATGACGCTACTGAGAATGTTGTGGGTTCTGTTGCTGATTTGGAGACTCTTCTTCCTCGGTGAGATCGAAGTGCGTAGGCCCCTCACTCATTCGCCGTGGTCCCTTGCTTGCGATTTTCGAAGACTTTCTTGAATACGACATCTTTCTCAGTCTTTGAAAGATTCCTTACTTGACTTTCCCAAGAAAGTTGACAACTTTTTCGAAGATTAAACAAGGGAAGAAAACAGGAATGGAAGATCG
This sequence comes from Eucalyptus paniculata subsp. matutina, assembly GCA_017140255.1. Taxonomy (NCBI): domain Eukaryota; kingdom Viridiplantae; phylum Streptophyta; class Magnoliopsida; order Myrtales; family Myrtaceae; genus Eucalyptus; species Eucalyptus paniculata. The sequence goes on from CM029435.1 coordinate 49,505,665, forward strand.
GTGCTTTCTTAGGGTTTTTGGAGAGTAAAGCGAAGAAGAAACAATAGTGTATAACCAGTTAAAAGGAGGTATACAGAACGTCATAAAAGTAAATAAAAATATGCCTTTTCAAAAAAAAAAATAACTGCCTTTTTCGAGAAAATAGTCATTTAAAAAAAAAACTTCTTTTTCGAAAAGGAAACGTTGTAATAATGACGTCAATTAAAGATAGCAATAATCAAACACGGTTGATAATCGTACCTTTTCAAGATGAGATTCGAGAGAGAGAATAACTTATAGTCAAAGTCTTGTTTGTCTGAGTTTGAGGGTCTCTAGATTTTAACTTCTTCAAATCTCAAAATGTTGAGTCTGAAACGGATAATTTCAAATTGATTTTTCTCCAAAGGCATTGTAAATATATCCGCCAGTTGGTTCTTTGAGTCAACAAACTGAATCGAAACTTTTCCATTTTGAACATGATCTCTAATGAAGTGATGTCGAATCTCTATATGCTTTGCTCTTGAGTAAAGAATTGGATTTTTAGTAAGATTAATTGCACTGGTGTTGTCGCAATTAATCTCCGTGCATGAATCTTCAATTCCAAAGTCTCTTAACTGTTGTTTTATCCACAAAATTTGTGAACAACAACTTCTGAGAGCTACATACTCTGCTTCTGCTGTAGAAAGAGCTACTGTAGTTTGCTTCCTTGAAAACCAAGACATTGTTCTGCCTCCAAGTAGTTGACAAGTACCTGAGGTGCTCTTTCTATTAACTCTGCATCCGGCTAGATCTGCGTCTGAGTATCCAAGAAGAGTAAAGTCTCCATTTTTAGGATACTAAAGGCCAATACTTGAAGTTGAAGTAATGTATTTGATAATCCGCTTTGCAGCATTTAAATGAGATTCTTTAGGGTCTACTTGAAATCTGGCACAAATGCAAACACTAAACAAAATGTCAGGTCTAGAAACAGTAAGATAAAGAAGTGAGCCAATGATACTCATGTATAACTTCTGGTCGACTTTCTTTCCTCCTTCATCTTTGTTTATCTTCAAGGAACTTGACATTGGTATTTTAGCCTTTTTGCAGTTGTTCAGTCCAAACTTTTTGATGAGATCATTAGCATATTTTTCTTGATGAATAAAAGTTCATTCCTTCAGTTGTTTCACTTGAAGCCCGAGAAAGAAGGTTAACTCACCCATCATGCTCATTTCAAATTCATCTTACATAGTGTTAGAGAATTTCTTGCACAGACTTTCATTAGGAGATCCGAATATAATATCATCGACATATATTTGAACTAGCACAAAACTTTTGTTTTCTCTTTTGATAAACAGAGTAATGTCTACTTTACCGTTCACAAAACCATTTTGAATTAAAAACTTACTCAGCCTGTCGTACCAAGCTCGAGGTGCTTGTTTTAAACCATATAAGGCCTTTTTGAGTCTGAATACTGAGTCTGATTTCCTTGGGTCTTCAAACCCAGGTAGTTGTTCCACATAGACTTCCTCATGGATGAATCCATTTAGGAAAGCACTTTTGGCGTCCATTTGGAATAACCTGAAATTCTTATGACAAGCAAATGCAAGTAATAAACGAATTGCTTCTAACCTTGCTACTGGTGCGTAAGTCTCGTCATAGTCTATCCCTTCTTCTTGCGTATATCCTTTGGCCACGAGTCTTGCTTTGTTTCTTATGACTTTTCCTTTTTCGTCCATCTTGTTCCTGAAAACCCATTTAGCACCAATAATAGATTTACCTTTTGGTTTAAGAGTTAACTCCCAAACATCATTAATGCTGAATTGCCTGAGTTCCTTTTGCATAGCTTCAATCCAACTTTCATCAGTCAAAGCTTCTTCTATGCTTTTGGGTTCTATTTCAGAAATAAGAGCCACAGCACTAGATTCTTCACGCCTTTTAGATCTTGTGCGAATTCCTTCATTGATGTCGCCAATAATAAGATCTTTGGGATGACTGGACTTATGCTTCCAATTGCTGGTTAATTTGTCAGATTGATGGTCACTTCCTTCACTTGAATCTTCAACAGTCACTTGTTGTTGGTCCTTCAAAGTCTGAGCTGCTTCTTGAGATTTAGACTTTGTAGAGTCTGGAGCAGGTTCAGGCTCTTCAAGATGAGTCTGAATAGATTCATTTTGCATAGAATCTTGGAATTTGACATTCATTGATTCCTCCACAGATTGACTCTTCTTGTTATAGACTCTGTATGTTTTGCTTGAGGTTGAATATCCAAGGAAGATGCCTTCATCTGATTTTTCTTCAAACTTGCCAACTCGATCATTTGTATTTTTCAATATAAAACATTTGCATCCGAACACATGAAAATATGAAACAATAGGCTTCTTTTCTTTGAATAATTCATAGGGGTTTTTTCTAGAATAAGCCTTAGAAAAACTCTATTGATAATATAACAAGCTGTAGAAACTGCTTTAGCCCAAAATCGTGAAGAGATGTTGCTTTCAATTAAAAGAGTTCTAACCATTTCTTGAAGCGATCTATTCTTTCTTTCCACAACTCCATTTTGCTCTGGAGTATATGGAGAAGAGAACACATGCTGAAAACCAGAGTCATCACAAAATTTTGTAAACTCTTGATTTTCAAATTCACCTCCATGGTTTGTTCTTATACTTGAAATAACATACCATTTTTCATTTTGAACATTTTTAGCAAATTTTTCAAAATAAGAGAAGGTTTCAGACTTACTTGCTAGGAAATATACCCAAGTAAATCGTGAGTAGTCATCAACAATTACTAGGCAATATTTCTTACCTCCAATGCTCTGTGTTCTGGTTGGTCCAAAAAGATCCAAATGCAGAAGTTGCAGTATACGGTTAGTGGAAACTTGATTTATTAGTTTAAAGGAATTTCTTACTTGTTTTCCTAATATACATGGTGTACATAGATCAGACTTTTGGTATGATAAATTGGGTAGACCACGAACAAGCTTCTTTGCTGAGATTTTGGCTATATGTTTCATATTAATGTGCCCAAGCCTTTTGTGCCATAAGCTTGCTTCGTCTTGGATTAAGATTAGACATTGCGATTCATCTGGTTTCACATCCAAGAGGTAGATATTTCCATGTCTTCGACCCATGAATGACTGAGTAGAGTCTTTACTGGTTCCTGTACATATTCTCTCTTGAAAGTAGATTTTGAAACCGGTATCACACAGCTGACTGACACTAAGCAGATTGTAGTTGAGTCCTTCAACTAAAGAAACATTGCTTATTGTGAGGTTTCCAATCTTTACAGTTCCAAATCCCACTATTCTTCCTTTGCTATTTCCTCCAAATGAGACTTTTCCACGATTCACTTGAACAAGCTTTATGAAGCAATTTGAATCTCCTGTCATATGTCTTGAGCATCCACTATCCATATACCATTTTACCTTTTTCTTTATAGTGACATGCATTTAAAAAGAGACTCAAACTTTCTTTGGTACCCATATTTTCTTGGGTCCATTGGAGTTAGTATGATATGCGGTTTTTGCCCATACTTTCTTAACAGGTTTTCAAACCATAGGACATTCTTTTTCAAAATGATCTGCACTATTGCACTTTGAACATCTGAGAGCATTGCGACTTACTGGTTTACAAAGATCTTTTTAAAATGATTTTTGTAAGTATCTCTTGTCGGTCTTTGCTTAATTCTTTCTTTCACCTTTGGAAAATCAATTAAATGAATGGTTTTCGCAGTCATTCCCAAACCAGATTTGTTAAAATAAGGTATTTGAACAGAAAGAATTTTTTCCTGTTTTTCAGATCCTATAGAAAATTTTTTAGAAATATTTGAGATATCATTTTTCAATAGAGCATTTTCTTTCGAAAGATTATCTTCACTTTCTCTAAGAGAAGAAACATTCATGTCTAAACATTTCACATTTTCTTTCAAAATATTTTCTTGTTATTTTAAAGCAGAATTTTCTCTTTTGAGTTCGGAAATTTTTTTAAGAGAAGTTTTAAGACTAAAACACAACTCATCAATATATTTAGAAACTTTAATAGGGATTTTGAAGTTACTCACCTCAAATTCACTGTCTGAATCTGATTCGGTCTCGGAGTTTGAATTTGAATCTGATTGTGCCATTAGACATATATTAGCATAATCATCATCACTTTCTTCACAGTCTGTATCACTCCAGGTTTCTATTTTAAGAGCCTTTCGATACTTTTCAGCTTTTCCTTTCTTCTTCCTCAGAAGAGGACAGTTAGGTCTGATGTGTCTCTTTTTTCTTACATTCAAAGCAGACTACATCTTTGTTTGATTCATCATCCTCAACAGACTTAATCTGTTGCTTTTGAAAATTTTGTCTCTTTGGATTGAATCTTCTTCCTTTTTTGTTCAGCTTTCTGAATCTTCTTATCATGAGAGCAAGCTCCTCATCATCCATATCGTCTTCAGAATCTGTAACGTCAGAATCATCATTGGATTTTAATGCAATGGATTTCTTACCTTTAGGGTCTTCGTCTTCATTGATTCGTTCCATTTCATAAGACTGAAGAGTCCCAACCAACTCATCAACAGATAGTGGCATGATTCTTTGGGTCTCTCTGATTGAGGTCTTTATGTGATTCCAATCCTTGGAGAGTCCACGCAGTAGCTTATTTACCTTCATGAGATCAAAAATTGGTTGACATTGATTTTCAAGACCATTCACGATTTCTGTAAAACGACTAAACATGTCAGTTATAGATTCTCCCGATTTCATTCTGAAGGCTTCATATTGACCGAGGAGAATGTTGATTCTAGTCTCTTTCACTCGATCGGTTCCTTCATACGTAATATGTAATCTATCCTAGACTTCTTTAGCTGTAACACAAAAAGATATTCTATTATATTCAGTAGGAGATAAAGCATAATATAAAGAATAAATTGCTTTTACATCAAGAGCTTGTCTCTTGATTATCTCTTCCTGAGTCATTTCACTAGACTCTACAGTATCTTTTCCTCTCTCTGAAACAAGTGCAGCTTTAGGAATGATTCATTTTTCTACAACGTCCCATTCCAGATGATCATTTGATCTTAGGAACGCCTTCATCTTATTTTTCCATATGTTGTAATCCATTTCATCAAAGTAAGGTGGTCGGTATTGTTTTGCCCTTCTACCAGCCTTGGAGCCAACATACTAGCCATGGATCTTTAACTTTGAAGTAAAACACTTCAAACAAAGTGAGTACACAAGCTCTGATACCAATTGAGATAGCTAGTATAAGCACCTAGAGGGGGGTGAATAGGTGTAAAAATGATTTCTCGAGATACCACAGTGATACTAGGCAGATGATAAAAAGGAAGTTCTCTTTTGATTAACAAAATGAATTACGATCAAAGTAAAGTAAAGAGTATGGAAGAGAAAATTAAACACAAGGTTTATAGTAGTTCGGCTTATCCCAAGCCTACGTCCATTCTTCTACACTGACAGCCCACCGGCTGGATTTCACTATGAACAAAACAGATGTTACGGCACATTTCTTCCTTGATTCCACAGTGTAGATATTCTACCACACTTCTTCAAGGTTTCTCACGAATATAAACACTCTTTTGCGTACAAGTTTTCGCTCAAATGAATTGACTAAAAAAAATAAGAAGCTTCAAACTTTGGAATTCTTCTATCGTGTACACTCTCGAACAATTAGAACGTCTTCCTTATATACTCCTTTATGCCATCATACCCGTTGGCACTTACCAAAGGAATTCTTCCAATCTTCCCGTTGGACAGAATCAATTAGGAAGATCATTCGAGCTATTAAAGGAACATGCCGATAGCCCATTAATCATGTTCGCCCATACAATCAGGATCTCGGTTTCCATAAGTAGAACCTTCCAAGAATATTTCGCCAATCATCGGATCCTTAATCTCCGAATCAATCACAATCAAATAAAGGATTCCGTTATGTCATATCCAACCAATAGATCTTTTCCAGTCGATAAGGTCACATCCTTAGTGAAACATCAAGTTCTGGATAGTCTTTCTTCAACGGATTAGAAACTGTCAATGAGAATAGACTTTAAGTCTTGAGTCTGGCTGTCCGGAGGTCTTTAAACTTTAAATAGCAGAGTCTGCAAACCTTTAGACTAGACTGATGGAAACATTTTGTCAGCTTCAAAACATTTTAAGAAAATTTCTCCAATAATTTGTTCCGGACCCCACAAAGAAAAGGTACGACTCAAGCTTGAGAGGCGACGTGGACATTAAGATCCCTGACCGGCACCATTTGGCGGGATTTGTGAACAAGGAGAATGAAGCAAAACGTGTTTTTGCTCTTTGCAAGGAGGGAAGTAGAGTGAGCTGAGTAGAAGAAGAGAAGTGTGAATAGAATAGCTAGGAATCTTGCGAATGCGGTGGGATGCAACTTGCAATTATAGAGGGCCCCAGTTGACCCGAGTCAAGCAAAAAAATATTAGTCCAATGAATGGAATTATACCATGATTTTCAAACTCTCTCTGTCTGATTCACATCTATACATGGTCCACTTACATAGGATTCGAGCAAGTTGCCTAATGCATACAAAAGAAGCCAAAAAAATGGCTTATTTCTAATTATGAGTATACCAATCTAGAGATTTCACATTCCAATTTCAAGAATAAGGTTATCGATTAAGTTGTTGTGCAATTTAAAAAAGTATTGAATAATCCCATGTCACTTGAATTTAGAATTTATATACTCTTTATATATATATAGTCTCCTTTTATCTGTTAATTTTTTTAAAAAGTTTTTTGGTCACACATTTAAATACGATATCCAGTCAAGTTTTGTTGAGTTTATTTTGCATAAGTTTTCAATTAATGAGAAATTAATCCAAGTGGGTATTGTGCGTGCACGATCTATTAGCTAATGGATTAAAGTATTGAGAAGGGGCGGCTCTTAATGACTCCTCAAACGGCGGCTCAGTTTGTGTAAGAACCTTTGAGGAAGCTGCCTCCGATGCATGCCAGGCATTTGGAACATTTCCCGTGACGCTAGCTAGGTCGCTCGTTAGGTTTTTTTTTTTTTTTTTTTTTTCTAACACCTTGTTTATATCACTTCACATGCAGCTCTTCTAAAATTCCAATGTCTTCCGAAGCTGCTCGACTGATGATGTGACCTTTGCTAACCAGGCCGAGATCACACCAAACCAAACGTTATATTAACATCCATGCAAAATTACAAAGGGCAGGGCAGAGCAATACAGATGACATGCCGCACAAAATAGGACTGGAGCATTTGACGAAGTCCACATAGCCGCGAGCATATTCCTACTGAAAAGGACGGTGAATATTGTGACCCCCGTACAGTGGCGGCACGGAAGGCTGCCCCCAATTGGAATAACTGGGGTACTGCGGTTGTCCATAGGGTGGATGAAATTGAGGATAATGGTAACCATCATTGCCCCGGTACGGTGGCGCGAGCAGCTGAGGATTAGGGTAGGGGTGAGTATCGGTCCAGGGTCAACCCTGGACCGACTCTGGACCGGCCCAACCCTGTCGGTCCTGGTCGGCTCAACCCTGCCGGTCCTGATCCGGTTCCCAAGAAGATTAGGTCAGTCATTGGTCCTAAAATTCCTGGACCAACACTGTGCAGATCGGTCCTTGATCCTAAGCATTCCAGGTTGGTCCAATCCAGACCAACCCTGAATATAATTTTTTATATAGAGAAAACCTTAAAATAAATGGCGTCAACAACATTAAACAGCTTTTTAGTGAGTAGTTCAAGTAATTTTATATTATTCTTTAATAACTTAGAATTTTAATGTTTTTTACGACGTCAATAGTGATAATTTACGAAGAAGAAAAATGTTTTTATGAGGTGTCCTCATGGCGTCCAAAAGGTATAAATAACTCATTATAGCATCATCCTTTAGTATTCATTCTCTTATGTCTTATTTGTCCTCTTAGTCTTCAATATGCCAAAATCAAAAGAAATAACTTTTCTGCTTGCCATTCAACACTCATCTTGCTTGCTTTAGGTCACTCATGTCGCTCATCGCTCGATGCTCGCTTGGCTTGTTGCTCTCCACTCGACATTCGATACTCATTCTATTCGACACTTACTCCACTTGACCCTCACGGCTTGCCAATCTTAGTTGACTTCGTTCATCATCGAACCCATTGGATCAGTACGGTTTTTGGTTGCTTTTTCAAGGAGTACAAAAAATGAAATAAAAAATGATTAGTTAGTCCCGGGTTGATCTTGAAACCGAACCAAACCCATTGGGTCAATTCAATCATCAATTACTTTTTTAATGAATACAAAAAATGAAATAAAAAATTATTAGTTGGTCCTGAGTTGACCTTAGAATTGGACTAAGCCCATTGGGTCGATCCGGTCCTCGGTCCCAAACTCAAAATGGTTGGTTCTCAATCCATAAAATTGAGGACCAGTACTGTGCGGGTTAATCTTAAGGTTAGGGGATAGACCGGCCCAATCCGAACCATGCTGACCCCTAGATTGGGGTAATATGGGGTTTTAGGGGATGGACGAGGCTGTTGTGGTTGTGCCTCGGCTGAGATCTGGGTCATGGCAATAACCTATGTTGGAAATTCCTTTCTCATCTTTTTCACAAGTGGTACAGGATCTATCTCCCCTTCCAGGGTTAGCTGCTTCTTCTCGTCGTTCACGGAAAATGATTCTACGTCTACATATCATATATATATATATACTTACTCAAAATATTTACTTATTTTCATGTAGAATGGATGATATTCAAGTCATAGCACCTTGGTTTTTGGAGACCATCTTGATGGCCTTCTTCTTGCTCTTCTCGCTGTCCCAATCCACCTGGATGATAACTCTCTGCGCCAAAACCATAACCTCATCAACGTGACACGCACCCTAGATGAAAATTTACCATACTTCACTTCCCACGTCAAATTACCCTCCTCGCATTTCGAAACCTACAGTTATCATTCTCATCTTTTGTAGCTAAATTCAAAATGCATCTCTCACTGATCCACGCATAATTTTATAGGACGGAATTTCATCACGAATTAGTTCAGAAACAAATTAGGCTTGACTTGATCCTCCTATTTCTCAACGAAGGGAAGTGTACCTGCATAGTTTTTGCCGGAGTTTTGAAGTAGATAGAAGAGAATTCTGCCGGCTCTTTCCCCCGCTCAAGTAAGCTTTGGACAGAGCGCGTGAATTCTCAAGTTTGATGGGAATGTGTTGGAAGACGAGGCCCTTAATAAAGAGACCTAAGTCCACCCCGAGTCAATCGGAAAATACTAATGAAAAAAAGAAATTGGGTGCCATAATAAGCAAAATCCACTCAGCCACGCTCACGGATCCCACGTCAAGGGTAGATCGTCTTACGTATGCAGCGTGATCTCAGTCGGTAACGTCATCGCATGTCGCATGGGCTCAATTATTTGTAGAAAAAATGTGTGGAAGGGTATTAATACACGATTGACGTGCTTCTAGAAGGTGCAGTGGCTGCCTACTGGTGTTTGCAGAAAAAGAAAATAGCACCTATATAAGAGAAGTGTTGAAGATAGAGAGTTATTGGAAATACTAATCGTAATTTCATCATCCTTCTTACACTTAACTGGTTAATTCGAGAAAATCAGTAAGAGCGAGAGAAAACCCACTTTTTGGCTTTGTATTATAGACTGATTCACAGAAGTATGAAGGATGAAAATAGTGAAGTCATTAAATACGAGAGTGGATAGCAATTCTATAGAAACGGATGATTATTTGATGGAGTGATGAGAGGAAAATAAAAACCAAATTATGATTATCAACTGTGTATTTATCTTTTTATGTGGACCAAAAAGAATCTTGAAAAGTGAGACCGAAATTCATGTTTTTTCTCCAGTGGGATATTAGATTTGCTAATGTTATCTCGTATTAGGAAGGAAGCAAAGATGGTCAAAGGCTCCCTCCAGCACTTTCTAAAGAAAGGTCCTCTTTAGTCATCGGGCACACTGGAGAGCGCACTGATGACCGGAGAAAATTTCTCCAAGCATGTGCTCCCATTGAGGCCCCATATTTGACATTTGATTGGACATGATCAAGAAACCTAATTTTCTAAGTTATCATAGTCAGTAGCCTTTCGGGTGTTTTAGCCGATGCATAACCTTAAAGAGTCGTGTATGACTCTCCTATAGGCAATTGTACCAAAGTTGAAGGACGCAAGACACTTGTCATGTCTTTACAGGTGATCGACTGCCAGGTGGGCTAATGCCTAGGCTTGAGAGGCAAAACGTGGGTTCGAATAGGATCATTACGGGAGAAGCGCCCGACCAGCCAAGTTCGGTCATGGGTGAGAAATTCATTTATAATTTTTTGGGAAAATTGCCTAAAAAATTTTAAGCCTATAGAAATTTTGTCAATTTAATTTTAAATCTATTAATTATACTAATTAAGTCGTAAATATTTTTACGTTTTATCAATTAAGTCAATTCAACAAATTTTGACGAAAATTATTAATGTGAATGTTTATTGTCCTACATATGCATTCTTATTGAACCTTCAACCCTAGTTTCAACCACACAAGCTCGAGATTTGATATTATCATTTCACAATTTTGTGGGGTACCTTCATATGCATTGACAATCTTCATGGCCGTCTTCCTTTCCCTTTCGTTGCCCCCATTCCAGCCTCAGAAGCTCCAAGACAAAAGATCACGACGACATATGAATCTCAATGATGTTCTTGTTTATTCATTCCGGACCCCATGGAGAAAAAGCACGACTCAAGCCTGAGAGGCGATGCGGTTATTAATATCCCTGAGTGGCACCGTTTGGCCGGATTCTTGAAGTGGGTTAAAGAAACAAAACGTGCTTTTGCTTTTTGCAAGAAGAGAACTAGAGTGAGCTGAGTAGAAGAAGAGAAGTGCGAATAGGATAGCTAAGAATCTTGGGAAAGCAATGGGGTCGCAACTTGCAATTATAGAGGACCCCAGGTTGACCCGAGTCAAGCAAAATAATATTAGTCAAATTAATGGAATTATACCGTGATTTTCAAATTCCCTCAGTCTAGTTCGCGTCCGTAAGTGGTCCGCCCACATAGGAGTCGAGTAAGTTACCTAATGCATACAAAATGAGCATTAAAAAAACATTGTTTATTTCATGATTATACCGGTCTAGAGATTTTCACGTTCCAATTTCAAGAATAAGACTGCCAATTAAGTTGCCATGCAATTTGAAAATACGTTGAACCATCCCACGTCACTTAACCGAGGGGTTTATGTGCTCTTAATATAATATGATTTCTCTTCATCTATTAACTTTTTTAATTTAAATTTCTCGATTGTAAGTTCAAACATAATATTGGAACCATATTCCGTCGAGTTTTATTTAGCATATGCGTCCACACCTTTTTTTTTTAATTAATAAGAAATTAATTCAAGTGGTTATTGTGCGTGATCTATTAGCTAACGGATTAAGGTATAGACAAGCGGCGGCTCTTAATTCCTCAAACAGCGGCGGCTCAGTTTGTGTAAGAACCTCCGAGGAAGCTGCCTCCGATGCATGCCAGGCATTTGGAACATAGGTCGCTCATTAGTTTTTTTCCTTTTTTTTTCTTAACGCCTTGTTTATATCAATTCATGTGGAGCTCTTTTAAAATTCCAATATATCTACCGAAGCTACTCAACAGATGATGTAACCTTTGCTAGCGAGGCCGAGATCACACCAAACCAAACGGTACATTAACATCCATGCAAACTTACAAAGGATAGGGCAGAGCGACACAGGTGAAAAGTTGTACAAAGTAGAATCAAAGGACTTGTGAAGTCCACATAGCCGTGAGAATATTCCCACTGAGGAGGATATTAACCATGGTAACCCGGGAACGGCGGTGCGGACGGCCCCCAATTGTAAGGATTGTGGTCATGTGGGTATCCGTAGGCTTGAGAAGGGCCGAAACCATAGTTATGATTATTATAGGGAGCGGCATGGTAGCCATGGTCCAAATTATTATAGGGATTATGGTGATAGCCATGATTCAAATTACTAGAGGGATCAATGTAATAGCCATGACTTGTATTATTATAGAGATCAGGGTGGTAGCCATTGTTAGGATTGTTATGGTTACGGGGGTTACGCTCCCTTTGTGAGGCCTCAAGCATTCTTGAGGCCTCACTCTCCATGTAAACAATATCCGCTGTCGGGAATTTCTTTCTCATACTTTTCATGAGCGCTACGGTATCCATGCCTCCATTCACCGTAAGCTGCTTGTTCTCATCGTCCACATTGAATGATTGTACTTCTACACAGCCACATGAAAAACTAACTCAAGATGTTTACTTATTTTTATGAATGGACATATTAAAGTCACAAGTCCCAATACCTTCATTTTTGGAGACTATCTCAATGGCCTTCTTCTTGTGCTTCTCGCTGGACCAATCAACCTTAATAATAACCGTCTGTGCCAAAAGCAAAACCACATCCACATAACAAAAAACCTAGTTAAAAATTTACCCTACTTAACTTTTCATATCAAAATACATTCCTCACATTTCAAAACCTGCAATTATCATCCTCATCATTTAAAACGAACTTCAAGATGCATCTCTTGCCCACCCCACGCATAATTTTATACAGATGGAGTTCGTCATGAGCGAGCTCGGACAACAAACTAGGCTCCGACCGGACCATCCTATGACTCTCTAAGAAGGGCCCCATACCTGCATGGTTTTTGCCGGAGTTTCAAAGTAGATAGAAGAGAATTCTACCGACGCTTCCCCCGCTCGAGTAGGCTTGGACAGAGCGCGTGAATTCTCAAGTTTGATGAAAATGTGTTGGAAGATGAGGCCTTTAATAGAGGCCTGAGTCCCCCCCGAGTCATGGGGAAAATACTAATGAAATGAAGGAATTGGGTGCCCAAAAAAAAAGCCAAAATCCCCACTCAGCCTCGCTCTCGGATCCCACGTCAAGGTGGGATCGTCTTACGTATGCAGCGTGACGTAGGAGGGCTGATGTATTACTAGAAATTATGTGTGGAAGGGAATAAATGCACGATGGATGTGCTTCTAGATGGTGTGGCTGCTACCAACTGATGTTTGCACTAAAGAAAGTAGCACCTAATATCACAGAGTTTGAAAATAGAGAGTTATCAGGAATACTAACAGTACGTCCGCCACTTTTCTTCTTTTTGACTGGAAAATTCAAAAAAGTCAGTAAAAGCAAGAGAAAATCCACTTTTTTCGGCTTTATTTTATAGATTGGTTCACGGGTCTTGAAGAATGAACAATGAAAATAGTGGGGTCATTCAATATTAGAGCAGATATTAATTTCATAGAAGTAGATGATTATTTGATAAAGCGATGAGAAGAAAAGAAAATTTAAATTATGATTATCTAACTTTCTGTATTTGCCTTTCTATGTAGACCAAAAAGAGTCTTGAAAAGTAAGACCAAAATTCATGTTTTTTTTTTTTTTTTTTTTTTTTTTTTCAGTGGTACATTAGATTGTTAATGTTATCCCGTACCAGGAAGCAAAGACGGACAAGGATTCCCTCCGGCACTTTATAAAGAACGGTTCTATTTGGTCGGTCGGACTAATTGGAGGGAGCACTAATGGCCCTCCCCTTGGAGGCCCCATATTCTCCATTTTGATTGGAGCTGATAAAGCAAACTCTCTTTCTAATCGATGCATATCCTCAAAGAGTCGTGTATGACTCTCCTATAGGCATTTGTACCAAAGTCGAGGGACGCGGGACACCTGTCATGTCTTTAGAAGCTATCGACGGATGGGTGGACTAATGTCTAGGCCTAAGAGGCAAAACGCAGATTTGGATTAGATCCTTATGGGAGGAGGACCCGACCAGCCCAAGTTTGGTCATGGGCAAGAAGTTCATTTTAAAATTTTAGGGAAAATTATTTGAAAAATCTTAAGCCTATTAAAATTTTATCAATTCAATCTTAAACTTATTAATTGTGTTAATTAGGTCATAAACATTCTTACCCTTTGCTAGTTAAGTTCATCCGGCTAAATTTGACCTAAAATCATTAACGTAAACATTAATCGTCTTACATGGTACAATTGACACTGACATGGACACTTTTAATAATATTTTAATATATTTTTGGATTCAGGAGGATAGATGGGGCGATTCAGGTAAGATTTTTCCCTTTGCCAACAATCATCGGGGCTTGTCGATGGCCAGTAGAGGTCATCGGTCTCAATCAAGGGTCGCTCTCACTTGGCAAAGCATAGCCCACCCTCGTCACCCTCACTCGAGGCTAACCAGGGCAACCCTCACCTAAGGTCGTCAACCATTGACAGTGCTTGAAAAAGGGAAAAAAGAAAAGGAAAAGAATAAATAAAAAGATTTAAATTTTTTTAAAATGTTAAATAAAAATTATCCACGTATCAATACCGGTCATACCACGTAAAATGACTAGCGTCCACATAAGCAATTTTTATCCAAAATTAATTGACTAGACTCAATTGACAAATCAAAAAAAAAAAAAAATCAAGACTGAATTGACAACAGTATAATAGATTTATGGCTTTAAAGACAATTTTCTGGTAATTTCCATGTGATGGGCGGGCGTCGTCGAAGTCAAAGGGTAACTCGCTAGCCTTCAATGGACCTTCCCAGGCGAGGAAACTAACTTCTGGTTGGGCCTGGAAGTTGATTCAAGCCCACATACTTTCGCAACGCATCGTGTGAAGCCCGAGACTTACTTTTGCCCTGATGATAGAAAGCGCCAAAGCCTCTGCCCGAAAGGAAATGGATTCGCAATGAGACTGCTCAATCAGCTTTATCGAACCAGCAATCTTGACTTGATCTCTTCGAATATCTATCGCAAGCAGCCCGGTAGGCCCAAATGGAGCAGTGGCACTGGCAACGCATTTCTGGCCATGAATTGAGAATGAATGCTTATTGAAACACGCACTTTCTTTGCCCGCCATTCATCCAAGAAATTGCCATCTCAAAATAAAATTGATTCTCATGATCGTCGAATGGGTGATTGATTTGAGTAGATGGAAAATGGACCGAGGGGATGGCAAAAGGAACACAGGAAGGAAGGCTGAAGCTCGAGAGGCGACATGGACATAGAGATCCTTGACCGCCACCGTTTGGCCGGACTCGTGAAGTAGGTTAAAGAAGCAAAACGTGCTTTTGCTCTTTGCAAGAAGAGAAGTCGAGTAATTCCTTTTCTTATTATTTTTTGTCATAAAGACTATTTCATTCATTATCGCAAAACATCAAAACACAATATATGAGTTTTAGAACACAACATATCCTAGAGAGGCGAAGGGGGATAACATAACCTATTAGGAATGAGGGTTTCCCATAATAGGCTTTACCTACCCAATCGACTAGCTAGTTGGCCTCGCGTGGACAATAATTTACTAGCATATCTTTCATCTAGGCTAAGTACATCTGGCAATCTTCAATCACATTTTGCAGGGCCCATGAGCTTTGGCTTTCTCTTGAAATGAACAGCGCACTAAGGGTCCGTTCGTTTCCCAGAAAATGAGCCATTTCTGGAAAATATTTTTCCATAAGTCATTTTTTAGGAAAATGACAATATTTTCTGGTGTTCGGCTAAAACCTGAAAATGTTTCGGAAAATATTTTCTAATGTTCGGTAAGGAAAATATTTTCCGCTTACCAGATTGGCAAGCGCGAGTGTCAAGCTTGAGGCTCGCCAGATCGATGAGCGCGAGTTTGAGATCGACGAGCTTGAGGTTCGCTTAATCCGAGAACTAGCCAAGAAAGAAGAAAATGGGAAACAAAGAAAAGAAAAAGAAAAATAATCAAAAATAAAAATAATTCGAATTAAAAAAAAAGAAAATTAAAAATAATTCGAATAAAAAAAAAAAGAAGAATAAAGGGGAGGAAGAAATGGGGATTTGTAAATGTGTGAGATAGGAGAAATCAAGTGAGGAAAATGTTTTCTACTTTTGAAAAGTGGAAAACATTTTCCCTTACTTTAGAAGACTTTTTCTCTTTGATGGAAAACATTTTCCCTAAGGAATTCATTTTCCATGAAATGAACGCCGAAAAATTTGGAAAACATTTTCCCGGAAATTATTTTCCGCGAAACGAATGGAGCCTAAATAAGTTATCACTTTCCATCTCCACATTCTTATCTTAAAGACTCCATAGATCAGTCCTACCCTTCAAGTACAAGAGTCCTTCAACAGCTAA
Source organism: Eucalyptus paniculata subsp. matutina (assembly GCA_017140255.1). NCBI lineage: Eukaryota > Viridiplantae > Streptophyta > Magnoliopsida > Myrtales > Myrtaceae > Eucalyptus > Eucalyptus paniculata. The sequence goes on from CM029435.1 coordinate 49,521,742, forward strand.
ATCTTCGATTTGGCTTGTAGAAGCCACATGCATTGTTTTTGCAAAACTAGCAATCAATTATCAGTTCTGATCTCTACATACTCTAGGTACCGATCCTTCGCCACTTCCTTCTACCCAAGAGCTGTCGATGTTGAGCTCGATGGATTTACTTGCCAATGAAATCCATCGAATTGGCCGAGGAGATAATTTTTTCATTTCCCTTTTTTTTCTTCTTGATTTGGGGTTCCACATTTGATAATTCATGTTGATTACAAGTGCGGTATCAGTAATCGAGCTGGGAGCCTGTGAATGCACCTTCGAGGAAGCTGCTTCCAGATGCATGCCATTTGGAACATTTTCCGTAACACTAGGCTTTTTGACCCTCGCATGCAGCTCCTTTAAATTGCTGTATTTCCCGAAGCAACTTGTCGGGGCTGCCAATCTGGCTTGGAGACCGGGACCGCTTTTGGGTACTTAATTGATAATGTATTCTCTCTTTCCATCGAGTAATTTATCAAGTAAACACGGGGTCACTTGAAGAGCCTGAACTTAGGTGGGGCTTAACATTCACACCCTAGGGTAGAGCCAAGCTAATAAAGGCCAGGGTGAGCCAGTAGAGTCAAAGACAATCAGTGTGCCTAGACAGGCCGATCTTAGCAAGCCAATCACTTTATGATTATATCTTGCTCAGCAGTGTGTGATTGGCTTGGTACCAAAGATAAGATTACTCCAATGGCGTATTTAAGTCTCTCCTATCTGTTGTTGTCTGTGTGCAACGTGGGGCTGGAAGACAAAGACCACTTGTTTATTGGTTGTTTTGTTCCAAAAATAGAGTGTGGACTGTTGTTTGCAATAAACTAAAACTTAATTTGACCGTAGAGCATTCGCAATGTGCTGAATCCAATACCCCTAAATTGGGTTGTAAGGAACTTAGTTCCTAACGTAAGACGCTCCTTTTTTTTAGGCAATATTATAAAGTAGAATACTTAATGCTCTCTAGGTAAAGCGAAATGCCGAGATGATGTATGGAGTGAGCTCATGTTTGATTTTGATATTCATGTATAGTGAACAAATATATAATTTGGATTAGTACAATCTTTGAATTCTCTTAATATTATAGGGCTACTTGGTCTTGTTTTGTGATTACATGATTTTTGTCCCGTAAAAGAACACAATTTGGCCAACTCAGATAAATCGTGAGACTCTCCTTGTTCCTTGTTAGTTTAACTCGCTTCATTAATTATGGGTAATAGATCCTTCGGGAAAAAAAAAGGATTTGAGATGGCATAAAACGATGAGAATGGGCAACTTTTGGTTGTTTGACTCTCAAGTTGGATACTTTTAGCTTCTGGTCAAGTGAATTAGATCCAATCTCTTTTAAGTTTTTGCCTTTCAGAAAAAAGGTCGCTTTCTTTGGCCAAAATATAAGTGAATTAATTAGAAATAATAGGTCGCTTGCTTGCGTAGATGGCTTCTGCTCCACTAACAATGGCCCACACTTTTTCTTACCTCTTTATCTAAACAAAAAAAATGTAGTTATTAAATTTTTTCCTCTCATTTAGTTTTTTAGTGAATTATATACCCAGCTCACGAGAAATCAAGAAGCAAAATACGTGACGTGGGTGGTGTAACCTTGATATATGTAAATGAATTTGATATCAAATGAAATTTGTTGAAATACTAACAAAAAACCCTAAATAACAAAGAAGATTCTGATCTGATGTTGGTTCCGACATATGTCATGAAGCATATTTTTGCATTGTGCTAGGAGATATGACGTGGAGCATAGAATAGTCCTAATCTACGCTGAGGATTCAATTTCATGTTAAATCTGATAGTTGCTTTGTCTACCGGCAGGGAAAACAACATTTTCAGGATAGAATGACACGTGTGAACCTAATGTGTGCACCTAAACCAAAGTAAATCACGTCTCCTCCCAAACCTAAGATTGAATCTCACACGTGCACAGTAAGAGCATTGCTCGTCGAGATTAGAAGAATTTTCTCAGCAGAATCCTGCCCAGTAATTGGTCTGTAGTCCACTAAACAACGTGCGCTCCTTTTCCGACCGCCTTTCTTCCTTTTTGACCTATTCCAATCGGGTAGTCGGCCTCCTCCACGACGATTAATATGATCTAGAATACTGGGTCACGCAATCTTTAGAATTTCAACTGAATCTAACGCTTTCGTTAAACCCAAAAGCCAAAAAGGAAAACAAAACCTCAACGTTTTCCTTAATGGATCGATCAAACACGTGACGTTTTCCCATCACAAGTCATCAAAATTTCGTGCAGCCTTTGATCTTATCAACTTACGTAGGATTCAGACGTAAAGAAGATGACGAAGAGCCTTGGGTTTGTGGTTGGTCATGAGGACAAAAAGAGGAGCGTTCTAGTGTCGTTGGCTAGTGCCAGGTGCTTTTTAGTCAAAATTCCAGACGCCAGCAAAGTGCCTTTAGGGGCACGGCAATAACCCTAGTGCTTTCGTTAAAGACGCCACTCGCCACACACCATCTATGAAGGGATTCCAATGAGATAAGATCCTAACATGGTCGAGACATGTGTTATAGCAATTTAAGTGATAATCAGCTCATGACCATCGTCATGAGATACCTTCTGTTCTTTATACGTAGAAAAGGAGATGCTTTGTGGTGTTATCGAGCCTAATCCCTGTGGTCCTGATATACTTTCTTGGAAGCTGACTGCCTCGGGGGACTTCTCAGTTGGTAGTGCATGGAATGCTTTGGGAACTAAGGGCGTGAAGGTGCCTTGGTGTTGATTGATTTGATGCAGCCCTAGTATACCAAAACGCCAACTTTACCTCTTGGTCAGTAATGCATGATAGGCTTGCTACAGTAGACAAGTCTGTCCTATTTGTTGCCTATGCAAATTGTGGGGCTGGAAAATATGGGAGAATTACCAAAAAAGTCCTAAACCTATTGCAATTGTGTCAATTCAATTCTAAACTTTTTTTTTTGTCAACTTAATCCTAAACATTTTACAATTGCGTCAATTCAGTCCATTTGGTCAAAATTAACCGATTCGGCATTGACGTGGACATCAGCGGGAGACAACTGGCCAGCAAATGTTAATTTTATTTTCAAAATTTTAAATATTTTTTTAAATTTTTTAATTCTTTTTTTTTCCCACCTTCTTCTTCCTTTGGCTGGCGAGGTCAACCTTGCTAGCCACTGGCGAGACTCGCCCCCACTAGCCAAAAGCAAGGGCCGGTGAGGTTAGCCTTGCTGGCCACTGGCGAGGGCGAGGCCCCACTAGATCCAGCGAGCTCAGCCCTCGCCAAGGTTGGGCAAGGCTGAGCCTCGGCAAATTTGACAAGGCATCGCCCAACCAAGGCGAGGGTCGACCTCACCAGTGGCCGGCGAGGCTCCTCGCTGCCATTGTCGCTGAGGCCCGAGGAGGAAGAAATCATGGTTGAGAGAGAGATATGGAGAAAAGAGACTTCTCGAGCGAGAGAACTAGCTCGATCGCCGTGCTAGGTGGGGACACCTCCGGCCATCCTTTGCTTCTTTCTTTTCATGGTTCACTCGGCCTTTTCTTTTGTTCATATTATGGGACTCTCGTTGCCGCCATAGTCGTGGTCGTGTGGTTAGGGAGGCCAGAGGCTAGTAGCACCGCTGTCTCGGCCAGCTGGATCGCTGAAAGTAGAGGGCAAAGAGGGAGAGAAATCGGGAGGCTGAGCCGTGTCTCGGTTGACGGTTGGCCACGATTTCCAACACCCAACCCTCTGGGAGTTGTCTGCCCCTATTTCATCTTCGCTCTGCAAAATCAGCTCCGATGGCTTACCGTGCACCGCTGACCAAGAAAACCCTAGCGGCCTCCTTAGGCCTCGGTGGCAATGGCGGCGAGGAGCCTCGCCGGCCACTGGTGAGGTCGACCCTCGCCTTGGCTGGGCAAGGCCCTGTCAGATCTGGCGAGGGTCAAGCTCGCCAACACCCTCACTAGTGGCCAGTGAGGCTGACCTCACCAGCTAGAGGAAGAAGAAGGTGGGGAAAAAAAGAATTAAAAAATTAAAAAATATGTATATTTAAAAACTCGATTTAAAAAAAATATTTAAAAATTACCACATCAGCGTTGCCAGCTGGCTGTCGGCATCCACATCGCGCCGGCCAGTTAATTTTGACTGAATGAACTGAATTGGCACAATTGTAAAAGATTTAAGACTAAATTGGCAAAAAAAAAAGTTTAAAACTAAATTTGCACAATTACAATAGGTTTAAGACTTTTTTGGTAATTCTCTCGGAAGATAGAGACCACTTGTTTTTTCGGTTGTTCCGTCTCAATAAAACAGTGGACTGTTATGTTGCAATTGTACCTTATTATTGACTAGAAACACAATTATATGGCTCTTCTTTCATCACAAATACTGATACGATGGTATTAAGGATTAAAATAGCTGTTATGGTGAGGCAACGTTATTGTCTTGTGGCAAATGGTGATACTCCTTGGGATCTTACTTACTGGTGTCTAGCTCCTTAAGCATGTAGCTGGCTGCTCCTCCGTTCTTGTCCCTTTCCAATAAACTAAAACTTATTGAATAAAAAAATCATAAAACATCGAGGTTGAATGTTTGCGATTAGAAGCTAGACAGATGCTCGGATGAGAGGCAAACATAATTGCGTACTTGAAAGTTAACACAACCGCCTACGCAAGCTTGATAACACGAGAGCTTATGACCTCAAAGCAATAACCGAGACAACTAGAGGAAGTCTTGTCCAATTCCAATAATGAATCCAACCTAACTACTTGCCCTACCAAGATGTCAAAAGAACGTGCCTTCTTCCTCTGCTATGTGTTGGACGCAAATTGCGTAATCCCAAGATCTCCATAACTAGAACAAGAACATACATCCAAAGAGTAAAAGATTAACGCACCTGGGATCTATTGTTCTTGAAGCGGAAGCGGAAATACAATGTTTCACGCGCAAGTCCTTCTCCTCTATTACCCTCCGTATCACTGGCTCAATGAGGCAGCCCCCCTCATGTTTAGCGTTAGGTAAACACCTCTTAGGTGAGGATACATGTGAGAATTAGGGTTAAATGAGAGACTTGAGCACTATTTATAGAGTTTCCAGCCAGTCCCTCTCATTATGGGCCAGGCTCAACTCGGCCCACACTAGCCAGCCCATATTAGACTAATTAAGAAACCTTCTATCTCACCTTAGACTAACCCTGTTTTACAGTAACCGTAAAAACAGTAAATTACAATATCAATTAATTTAGTCCACATTAGAAAAACTCTAACATTCTCCCACTTTGACTATATTAATTGAAATCGTACTGTATGTGCGCACATTTGGTTCAGAGATAATTCTCAATAGTCAATCATATCCCATAAAGTCTTAAACATCGAATCATGGCGGTAACTGCATGTATACACACAGAGCCTTCCATGGTCACGAATGATCTCAATTTTATTGATATGGATTCAATATGATAGTGTGTCAAATGGATAACATCTCTCATAGAGAGATCTCATTTGTCAGTCACCATTCTCTTACCTTAGGTGTCACAAAAAACTTGTGCCACTAGAGAATGCTTTATGGTTCCAATGAACCCACATATGTCTTGTCCTTATGGTTAACATTTCTTTATGTATCACAAGACACATGCACAAGGCTAATAACCGGATGCCCCTAGCCTTCACTCAAGGTCTATACAATCCCTTGAGACTTTATCAATATGTATTCAACATAATAACAACACATTCAAAATATTTTATTGAATGCAAAAGTTGATACATATCAAACCGTTACTAAGTGTAACGAACCATAGATGTGAACTTTATCAGAGTAAAGCCAAAATAGCTCTCACTAAACAACAGTATCCGAAGATACTCCTAGGCCCATGTTAACGATATGTTACTAAAATACACATGGGCGTAGGCTTTTAGTTAGTGGATCTACAACCACATCATTTGTGAAAATATGTTATATTATAATTCACCTTTCTGTACCGTTTCTTTATGGTCAAAAATATCTTACCACCATATATGTAGACCCCTTGAGACCTCTGTAGTAAATAAATAATACTACAAATTTGTTATCTCAATACAACCGTATGGGTCTATCCATCAAGTTAAAACGATCAATTCCGTTATGAGGTTTTGGAGCCTAATAGCCCAAGTAACAACCTAAAAGAATGTTACTAACACTGCATACATAGTAGAAGATAACAAAGAACTTTATTTACTACACTTCCTACTAACATAAATCTGTATTCCGTTATTGATTGCATGTCATCAGAACAGCCAGCAAAATTTACATTTAAATACTCTACTAACTGCAAGAATTGAACATGTCTATAAATTAGCATATAATCTCTTGTCTTCTTTAAGTACCTTAAAATCTTCTTGACAGCAACCCAGTGATCATATCATGGATTTGACCGATATCTGCCTAGAAGTCCCGTCACAAAGACAACATTTAGTCTAGTGCAAATTCGAGCATACATTATACTTTTAAGTGCACTGACACAAGGTACACCATTTAATTAGATTTTCTCAATATCTAAATAAGGACAATGTGATAGATTTAGTCTATCACCCTTAACAACAGGAGCAATTCCTACCTTGCAAATGTCCTCCGAGAAAATCTAATATAATATCGCAAAAACAATCATTACAGACCTTAGTACAAAGGATATATGATGTTTCAAGATCACAACTTGTAAGCAAAATATTATGTACATAAAATATAAGAAAAAATAAATTTCCTCCCACTAACCTTACAGTATATTGAATTATTTTGTTCCCAATTGAACAAAATAACAACACTATGAAACTTTAATAATATTGTCTGGAAACTTGCTTAAGACCATGAATTAGAACTTTTCAGTCTACACACAAGTTTACTTGAATCTGCTGCAAAATCATCCAGTTGCACAATATATATTTTGTATATATTTGGCGTAACTTTATATCAAAATAAATTATTAATGCCACGTTCACTCTAAAAGAATATTTAAAGAAATAATTATTTCTTCACTATAAACAATCCACCCATCTTTCAGAGTTAAAACTTTAGTTACCAATTTGGCTTTAAATTCCACAATCTTTCTTTGAAATTCTTTTAGTTTTGTACGCCAATTTGCAACTAATGAACTTATGATCTTTAGGCAAGTAAGTTAGTTTCCAAACACTATGATATTTCATAGATTGTATACCGCATTTTATGACATCTAATCACATACTTAATTGAGAACAAGAAACGACATTTATATAAGTTGCTAAAACAACCACGTAGTGGATATTGTAATTATGTTCTCACAAATAGACTATATAGTATGATGATATAACTGATCGTCTTTCCCTAACAAATCTCCTTAATAAAGCTGCAACCACTTCATTCTGCACTTGAGAGATTTAAGAAATTTCATTATAAACTATATCAAGAATAGTACATTGAACCTCAACAAGTTTACTCTATGGTACAAGAGATTCCATAATTATTTGTATAGGTAAAAACAAAAACATAGTAACCTCCATCATACAATTATCTTTAATAGTCTAAGAGCAATTATCCTTTACAATTACGTCAATTTTTAAAAACTTTAAAGTATGTGATTCCATAATTCTTGTACCTTCTTTAGGGTCATAAAATCAATACCCCTTTTCTATATGAAAAAATTGATTTCATAATATCAGCCCACAAAAGATCAGATAAATTAGTCTTACTAATCATACTCATCACCATGTTCAATATGGTGCATTTATGCCTTTCGACCAAATCTTTTTGTCAGAATTTTCAGGTATAGTAATTAAATTACCACATCAGAATCTACCAAGTATTTGACAAATAACTATTTAAGCTATTTCGCATTGTCATACTTGTCAAAATATTAACGGCCACTGTTAAACCTGACAACCTTTTAAGACATTTATCTCGGTCATTTTCCTTAAATAAAAAAAAAACTTTTGGAAACAACCTTTTAATCATATACGAGATGTATATGTCATTAGGACTTAAACACAATCTTTGCAGATGTGTCCTAATTTCAATATCAGACAAGACATAATTTCAAGCAACTAAGGCTTCCATCATCTTATAGCAGTGCAGTCCGCAGGCAAACCTCTTTTTAAGTGTTCCAGAATGGAACGCTTCATAGACAGTAAGCAAATTCAATTGCTCTTTTCTCAAGTAACAAATTATATGTCCACAACTTAAAATTTGAAGCAGTAAAAACCTCAATGGTGACGGAATTACCATTTACAGAAAATGTGACTGAAAAACAAGCAGAATATAATTAGCATAATGTGAGTATTGTGTAACTTGACGTACAAGTACACATCCAGAGAGTTACATGCAAAATCACATAATCACCTTTTGGCAGAATACATGACATGCAATTGTACACTCCCCACATGATAAGGGTTATGAGAATATATTCTAATCTTTGTGAATTCATCACATTTGGGCATATGAATCATTAGGATCAGTCACTCCTCCACCACACTATCATGTATCCCTCCATGAACTAATACACAATCACCTCCTTTGAGAGTATAACTATGCATTAGACCAGGAGACATCCCAATCAAATATACGAGATCGAAATTTCTCAAACCCAATCAAGTGTGCCACTTTGGCGGTAACAACTCAATTGAATTCTTGAAATTCTCTCATACCAGGGATATAATCTTTACTACTCACATACATCATATACATGTGATTTTAACTTTAGTGATGGGGGCATGTTATCACTAAAATCACATATCATGCTAATTACATTGCTTTATCCATAATAAAAATTAATCATACATATATATAAATATATATACAGTGAACCTGTTAGACAGATTCCAATGAGATCATTGATCACAGTAACACAAGAAACTTCTCATAACAGAGAATAAAACATCTCTTATGCACCCCAATTACATATTACCAGAACAACATAAAAAGAATGCTGATCTAAAATATCTCTCACAAATTAACATCAATAGTAATACATGGTACACTAAATCGACAAACTTGACAGCTGATCCATTATCACTCATGAGTTCATAAGGCAAAAATGACTCCAAGGCCAACAACTGATTTATTAATCAATTTTAGGTAACAAATATCATTACTTCAACCAGTGGCCTATAAATTGAGTCAAACCACATAACTAAATATCTAAACTATAACAGTAGATACTATTGCTTTGCATAAATATTGTCATACTCCTTAACCATAAAAATATTTAACTTGATAGACATTACCAAGTGACTAGATGAATTCATGTACAATATGCAGTAACTTAATCGACATGCATTACCACATACAGCAGATATGTAAATCAGTACAATCAGTTTGGTCACGAGTTCTTAAGACATCCATCATTCAAAGATTACTAGCGTGTCAAGGAGTATGCATGAGCAACAAAAGTTTCATAACCTTTACTGTTTCTCATCAGCTCAATACATAGCTCAATTACTATTCCATAATGGTTGTATCTCATTAAGCCAGCTTCAGTTCACAATAAAGTTTGATTTTTATTGATGAATCACACATTTATAATGATTATGTGATAATATACCTATAACCTAACACTTGTATTTCCAAAATCACAGAAAAATACAAGGAAAAATACGCAAATATTCATTTAAAATACACGTATTTAGGATTTCATATGTAATTTCACATCAATAAAACCATAAAAATATAAAATAAATATACCACGAGATAGGAAATTACCATACGAGTCCAATGCCGCCAGACACACGCCGATCGGAGCCTCCACGCGCCCACACGCGCCGCCTGACTGCGCGGCGCGTGGAGCTCACGCGTGGCGCGCGTTCGACGCCTAGGCGGCGCGTGTCCGCGCATGGGGGCGCGTGCGGCATCCTCCAGCGACGCGACGCCGACTGTCTTGCTCGTCTCGTCGAGACCAATCCGAATTTGTGATTTAATTTTATTTTTATTGAACAAAAATTCTCAAAAATCACAAATTATGGCAAGATCCGTACTAATTAGGGCTAATCCGTACAAATTAGGGCAAAACCTTTATGCGTTCAAGTTCTAGGGTTATGGTTGCTCTGATACCACATGTTGGACGCAAATTATGTAATCCCAAGATCTTCATAACTAGAACAAGAACATACATTCAAAGAGTAAAAGATTAACGCACCTGGGATCCATTGTTCTTGAAGCGGAAGCGGAAACACAATGTTGCACGCGCAAGTCATTCTCCTCTATTGCCTTCCGTATCACTGGCTCAATGAGGCGGCCCCCCTCACGTTTAGCGTTAGGTAAACGCCCTTAGGTGAGGATATATGTGAGAATTAGGGTTAGAGGAGAGACTTGAGCACTATTTATAGAGTTTCCAGCCAGTCCTCTCATTACTGGGCTGTGCTTAACTCGCCCACACTAGCCAGCCCATATTAGACTAATTAAGAAACATTCTATCTCACCTTAGACCAACCTTGTTTTACGGTAACCGTAAAAACAGTAAATTACAATATCAATTAATTTAGTCCACATTAGAAAAACTCTAACATTCTCTCACTTGGACTATATTAATTGAAATCGTACTGTATGTGTGCACATTTGGTCCAGAGATAATTCTTAATAGTCAATCCTATCCCATAAAGTCTTAAACACCGAATCATGGCGGTAACTGCATGTATACACACAGAGCCTTCCATGGTCACGAATGATCTCAATTTTATTGATATGGATTCAATACGGTAGTGTGTCAAATGGATAACATCTTTCATAGAGAGATATCATTTGTCAGTCACCATTCTCTTACCTTAGGTGTCACAAAAAAACTTATGCCACTAGAGAATGCTTTATGGTTCCAATGACCCACATATGTCTTGTCCTTATGGTTAACCTTTCTTTATGTATCACAAGACATATGTACAAAGCTAATAACCGGATGCTCGGATGCCCCTAGCCTTCACTCAAGGTCTATACAATCCATTGAGACTTTATCAATATGTATTCAACATAATAACAACACATTCAAAATATTTTATTGAATGCAAAAGTTGATACATATCAAACCGTTACTAAGTGTAACGAACCATAGATGTGAACTTTATCAGAGTAAAGCCAAAATAGCTCTCACTAAACAACAGTATCCGAAGATACTCCTAGGCCTATGTTATGGGCGTAAGCTTTTAGTTAGTGGATCTGCAACCACATCATCTGTGAAAATATGTTATATTATAAGTCACCTTTCTGTACTGTTTCTTTATGGTCAAAAATATCTGACCACCATATATTTAGATCCCTTGAGACCTCTGTAGTAAATAAATAATACTACAAATTTGTTATCTCAATATAACCGTATGGGTCTATCCATCAAGTTAAAACGATCAATTCCGTCATGAGGTTTTGGAGCCTAATAGCCCAAGTAACAACCTAAAAGAATGTTACTAACACTGCATACATAGTAGAAGATAACAAAGAACTTTATTAATAGGTCGAGAGAAAAACTCTAACACTATGACCATGAAAGAGGCTTGCGACTTTTCTTTTATTAGTAGGTCGAGAGAAAATCGCCAAAGCTACTCTGGCCGAATGATACCGAGCATATTCCTTCCCATCCGTACATACTAAAAGACGCAACAAGAAGCCTTGAAGGTCCAAACTCCGCTTTGTCACCCTCATAAAGTCGACATGGAAGATAAACAAAAAGATACGTCATGACAATTTTGAGCAACATTAAACATAAGGCTTTTACTGTTTCACATGTTCATCAAAAAGCACTTCGTTCGAGGATGAACCCTCTTAAAAGGGATTCTATTAATAATGATTTGAGGGATAATAAGAAGTTATGGTGTGCGGTAAGGGTGATTATAAGCTACTCCCGAGTAATAATTGTTTGGAATGTCGATGTTGTTGTCGGTGCTAGGCTCCAGTTCTGGGATCTCACCTGATTTGAGTCTCTTTCGGTCCCACTTACACGATGACCGTCTCAAATCGCTTCCTCAAGTTTTGTGACGACCCAAACTTGAGGCAATACGGAGGGACGAACTAAGATCGTCTCGGCAGTACGCAGATGAGGCTAAAGGCATGTCTCTCGTCCCATATCGCTTAAGGGGAGAATCCTGAGCTAACTTATAAGACTTGGGTGTGTTCAACTGTATATACGCGTTTTCTTGAGATAATATGGGCTACCCCGATAAGAACAAAATCGTGAGGACTTACCAAGTCCTCACAAGTTTTGAACTAGCTGTACCAGGTCCATGTCCCCAATCACCATCGCCAGTTTTATCCCTTAGAGGCACTTGAGAATTGAGATTAGTTAAACAGGAACATGGTAGCATAAAAAATATGCCGGTAAAGATCTACGCATTGTTATTGGATCTTCAACCCTAGTTTCAACCGCGCAAGCTTGAGATCTTAGATTATCGTATTGCAATTTGTGGGGTACCTTCGTATGCAGAGACAGTCTTCATAGCCCTCTTTCTTCCCCTTTCGTTGCCCCATTCCAGCCTCAGAACAGCTTTCTGCTCCAAGACAAAGATCACAACGACGTACCGTTCTCAATAATGTTCGTGTTTATTTGTTCCGGACCCCGTGGAGAAAAGGCACGACTCAAGCTTGAGACTCGACATGGTCATAAAGATCCTGGCCTGGATCGTTTGGCCGGGTTCGTGAAGTAGGTTTAAAAGTCAAAACGTGCCTTCGCTCTTTGCAAGAATAGAAACGGAGGGAGTTTTGAGTAGAAGAAGAGAAGTGCGAATAGATTAGATAAGAATCTTGGGAACGCGATGGGGTCGCAACTTGCAATTATAGAGGGCCCCAGTTGACCTGAGTCAAGCAAGAAAATGTTAGTCCCGTGAATGGAATTATGCCACGATTTTCAAATTCCCTCAGTCTAATTCGCGTCCGTACATGGTCCACCCACCCACATAGGAGTCGAGCAAGTTGCCTAATGCATACAAAAGCAGCGTTAAAAAAACATTATTTATTTCTAATTAGAATTATACTGGTATAGAGACTTTTGCGTTCCAATTTTAAAGGTACGACTATTGACTATCGATCAAGTTGCCGTGCAATCTGAAAATATATTAAATCATCTCACCTCACTTGATTTTGGGATTTATATACTTTTTATATATACATGATTTCTCATCTTCCATAACTTTTTAAGTTTCTTAATGCACATTCAAACGTGATATCAAAACCAAATTCCGTTGAGTTTATTTCGCACATGCCGCCCCTTTTTTAATTAATAAGAAATTAATTCAAGTGGGTATTGTGCGAGCGCAATCTATTAGCTAACGGATTCAAATATAGACAAGCAGCGCCTCTTAATGATTCCTCAAACGGCGGCTCAGTTTGTGTAAGAACCTCCGAGGAAGCTGCCTCCCATACATGCCAAGCATTGGAACATTTCCCATTACGCTAGCTAGGTCGCTCTTTAGGTTTTATTTTTCTAACACCTCGTTTGAATCAATTCACGTGCAGCTCTTTTAAAATTCCAATATATCACTCGAAGCTACTCAACTGATGATGAAACCTTTACTAGTCAGGCCGATCAACACCAGACCAAACCAAACAGTTTATTAACATCTATGCAAACTTACAAAGGGTAGGGCATAGCGATACAAACGAAAGGCTGTGTCCAAACTAGAACCGGAGCACTTGCGAAGTCCACATAGCCGTGAACATATTCCTACTGAAAAGGATAGTTATTATCGTAACCCCCGTACAACGGCGGTGTGGACGGCTCTTGTGGCGGTGCCTCGGCCGCCCTTTGGTTCATGGCAACAATCTACGTCGTCGGGAATTTCTTTCTTATCTTAATCACCAGCGATACTGGATCCATCCTCCCATTCAGCATTAGCTGCTTCTTCTTGTCGTCCACGGAAAATGATTCCATGTCCACACTACCACATGAAAATATATATACACACGCACACATACATACTCAATCAAAAGGTTTACTTATTTTCATTCAAAATGGACAATATCTCAAGTCACCGCACCGCCTTGGTTTTTGGAGACCATCTCGATTGCCTTCTTCTTGCTCTTCTCACTGGGCCAATCCATCTGGATAATAACATCTGTGCCAAAACCAATACCACATCAACATAATGCAACGCACCCTAGATAAAAATTCACCATACTTTACTTCCCATGTCAATCTACCCTCCTCACGTTTCGAAACCTATGAATTATCATTCTCATCTTTAGCAGCTCACTTCAAAATGCAACTCTCACCCACTAACACATAACTTTATATGAACAGAATTCCATCACGAACGAGTTCAAAGAATAAATTAGGCTCGACCCGATCCTCCTATTTGTAAAAGGGCATTGCACCTGCATGGTTTTTGCCGGAGTTTCGAAGTAGATAGAAGAGAATACTGCCGGCTCTTCCCCAGCTCGAGTAAGCTCGGACAGAGCACGTGAATTTCCGAGTTTCGTGGGAATGTATTGGAAGATGTTGGCAGGCCTTTAATAGAGACCTAAGTCCACCGCAGTCAATTGGAAAATACAAATTGAAAGAAGAAATTGGTTGCCAAAAGAAGCAAAATCCTTTCAGGCTTCAGCCTCGCTCATGGGTCCCTCGTCAGAGTGATGTCATTTGGTGACGTCATCGTATGTCACAACGGGATCTTTTATTAGTAGAAAATAGTGATATATCTATTGGAAGTCTTAAAATTTATCACAAAAGTATAATTAAATTCTAAAACTTGCAAAAAAAAAAAAAAAGCAATTAAGGCTCCATTCATTTTACGAAAAATAATTTCTGGAAAAACGTTTTCCGAATTTTCTGGCATTCATTTAACGGAAAATGAATTCCTTAGAGAAAATGTTTTCTATGAAAGGAAAAAGGTCTTCTAAATTAAGGGAAAATGTTTTCCACTCACTTGATCTCTCTTATCTCACACCTCTACAAATCCTCACTTCCTTCTCCCTTTCTTCTTCTTCTTTTCTTTTTATATTAGAATTATTTTTTAATTTTAATTTTCTTTTTTAATTTGAATTATTTTTAATTTCCTTTTCTTTTTTCTTTTTCTTTTCTTTGTTTCCCATCTTCTTCTTTCTTAGCTAATCGTCGGTCGTTGCTAGGCGAACCTCAAGCTCGTCAATCTCAAGCTCGTGCTCTACACTCTTGCTTATCATTTTCTTTATTTACTCTACCCCGCAGTTGTATATTATTCAAGCAAAGGGCTCTACATGCTTTGCTTCTTTTTTCTTTTGTTTATTATAACACAAAAGACACAGAGGGACAGCAGGCCACTCAACTGAAAGATTCTCATTAGGGCTGTATATGTTTTGTTTTGTTTTTTTTTTTTTTTTTCTCTTTTGCTTCTTTTTAAAATCCATATGAACGTTTTTTAGAGCATATGAGCGTTTGGCGATAATGAGGGAACAAAGATATAAATCAAGTTTGCCTGAATTTAAAGGCAAATTCATATTTGATGGATTTATAAGTCAGTAAGTGATGCATGCCTAAGTGGTGAAGTTTTAGAAAATGTTTGTTTTTACCAAACATCGGAAAATATTTTCCAAAACATTTTCAGATTTTAACCGAACACCAGAAAATGTTGTCATTTTCCTGGAAAATGACTTTTAGGAAAATATTTTCCAGAGATAGCTCATTTTCCACGAAACGAATGGACCCTAAGTCTTAAAATTTGTTAAATTGGTTCAATCAAATCATTTCATTAACACCATCTAATTTGACTAATGAAAAATACTCGACGTGACTTTTTTAATATTATCTTTCTTTAATGTGGTGATGACGTGGCTAAATCATAAAATATAAGACTTAAACAATGTTGTTTGGTCTAAGTCCAATTTTTAATATTGATGTTATTTAAATTAAAATTTTAAAGAATAAGCTTAATTCAGAGAGAGAGAGAGAGAGAGAGAGAGAGAGAGAAGTCAGGCAGGTATGGTTGCAAGCCCTTGCCGACTGGGGAGGGGCCGGTGATGGCTTGCAGCCCTACCTGCCTGATTTCTCCTCTTTTTTTTTTTTTTTTTTTTTTTTAATTTAGCTTATTTGTTAAAAACTTAATTTAAATAAATCAATATTAAAAATAGGAAGGTGTTCCCGGACAAACACTCTTAAACGGGTTTCTATAGATAATGATGTGAGGGATAATAAGAAGATGGGTATGGTGTGTGGTGGGGGTAATTATAAGCTACTCCCGTCTAATAATTGCTTGGACTGCTGATGTTGCCGTCGGCGCTAGGTTCTTTAGTTCTGGGATTTCGCCTGGTGTGAGTCTCTGTCGGTGCCCATCTCAAATCATTTCCTCAAGTTTTCAACTAGCTGCATCGGGTCCATGTCCCCAATCACCGTCGCCTTCCTGTTGTCCCTGTCCACGGCCACCAGTTGTAGCCACTTGAGATTGGTTAAACGCGAACACGGTAGGGTATAAAATATACTGGTAAAGAGCTACGCATTCTTATTGAACCTTCAACCCTAGTTTCAACCACACAAGCTCGAGATTTGAGATTATCGTTTCACAATTTTGTGCGGCACCTTCATATGCGTAGACAATCTTCATGGCCCTCTTCCTTTCCCTTTCGTTGTCCCATTCCAGCCTCAGAAGCTCTAAGACAAAAGATCACGACGACGTATGAACCTCAATAACGTTCTTGATTTTTTTGTTCCGGACCCCCTGGGGAAAAGGTACGACTCAAGCCTGAAAGGCGATGTGGTTATCAATATCCCTGACTGGCACCGTTTGGCCGGATTCGTGAAGTGGGTTAAAGAAGCAAAACGTGCTTTTGCTCTTTGCAAGAAGAGAAATAGAGTGAGCTGAGTAGAAGAAGAGAAGTGCGAATAGAATAGCTAGGAATCTTGGGGAAGCAATGGGGTCATAACCCCAGGCTGACCCGAGTCAAGCGAAGAAATACTAGTCAAATTAATGGAATTATACCATGATTTTTAAATTCCCTCAGTCTAGTTCCGTCCGTAAGTGGTCCGCCCGCATTGGAGTCGAGCAAGTTGGCTAATACATACAAAAGAAACGTTAAAAAAACATGGTTTATTTCTAATTATGATTATACCGGTCTAAAGACTTTCACGTTCCAATTTCAAGAATAAGATTGTCGATCAAGTTGCCGTGCAATTTGAAAATACATTGAATTATCCCACGTCACTTGACCGAGGGGTTTATGTGCTCTTAATATAACACGATTTCTCTTCATTTGTTAACCTTTTTAGTTTAAGTTTCTTGGTTTTAAGTTCAAACATAATATCGGAATCATATTCCGTCAAGTTTTATTTTGCGTATGCATCCGTCCCTTTTTTTAATTAATAAGAAATTAATTCAAGTGGGTATTATGTGTGATCTATTAGCTAACGGATTAAGGGATAGATAAGCAGCGGCTCCTAATTTCTCAAACAGCGGCAGCTCAGTTTGTGTAAGAATCTCCGAGGAAGCTGCCTCCGATGCATGCCAGGCATTTGGAACATTTCCCGTAACGCTAGCTAGGTCGCTCATTAGTTTTTTTTTTTTTTCTTTTTTAACGCCTTGTTTATATCCATTCATGTGGAGCTCTTTTAAATTCCAATATATCTACCGAAGCTACTCAACGGATGATGTAACCTTTGCTAGCCAGGCCGAGATCACACCAAACCAAACGGTACATCAACATCCATGCAAACTTACAAAGGATAGGGCAGAGCGACACAGGTGAAAAGTTGTACAAAGTAGAATCAAAGGACTTGTGAAGTCCACATAGCCGTGAGCATATTCCCACCGAGGAGGATATTAACGAAGATAACCCGGGAGCGGTGGCGCGGACGGCTCCCAATTACGGGGGTTACTCTGCCTTTGTGAGGCCTCAAGCATCCTTGAGGCCTCACTCTCCATGTAAACAATATCTGCTGTCGGGACTTTCTTTCTCATCTTTTTCAAGAGCGATATGGGATCCATGCCCCCATTCACCGTAAGCTGCTTGTTCTTGTCGTCCACATTGAATGATTGTACTTCTACACAGCCATACGAAAAAATAACTCCAAATTTTTACTTATTTTCTTTACAAATGGACATATTAAAGTCGCAAGTCCCATACCTTCATTTTTGGAGACTAACTCGATCACCTTCTTCTTGTGCTTCTCGCTGGACCAATCAACTTTAACAATAACCGTCTGTGCCAAAACCAAAACCACATCCACATAACAAAAGCCCTAGTTAAAAATGTACCCTACTTAACTTCTCACATCAAAATACCTTTCTCACATTTCAAAACCTACAATTATCATCCTCATCTTTTACAACTAACTTCAAGATGCATCTCTTGCCCACCCCACGCATAATTTTTACAAATGGAGTTCGTCAGGAGTGAGCTTGGACAACAAACTAGGCTCCGACCAGACCATCCTATGACTCTCTAAGATGGGCCCCATACCTGCATTGTTTTTGCCGGAGTTTCAAAGTAGATAGAAGAGAATTCTGCCGACGCTTCCCCCGCTCGAGTAGGCTTGGACAGCGCGTGAATTCTCAAGTTCGATGGAAATGTGTTGGAAGATGAGGCCTTTTAATAGAGACCTGAGTCCCCCCCCCCCCGCGGGAGTCATGGGGAAAATACTAATGAAATGAAGGAATTGGGTGCCCAAAAAAAAGCCAAAATCCCCACTCAGCCTCGCACTCGGATCCCACGTCAAGGTGGGATCATCATACTTTTGCAGCACGACGTCAAGAAGGGCTGATATATTACTAGAAATTATGTGTGGAAGGGAATAAATGCACGATGGATGTGCTTCTAGAAGGTGTGGCTGCTACCAACTGATGTTTGCACTAAAGAAAGTAGCACCTAATATCACAGAGTATGAAAATAGAGGGTTATCAGGAATACTAACAGTATGTCCGCCACTTTTCTTCTGTTTGACTGGAAAATTCAAAAAAGTCAGTAAAAGCAAGAGAAAATCCACTTTTTTGCGCTTTATATTATAGATTGATTTGCGGGTCTTGAAGTATGAACAATGAAAATAGTGAGGTCATTAAATATGAGAGCAGATATTAATTCCATAGAAGTGGATGATTATTTAATAAATCGATGAAAAGAAAAGAAAAATTAAATTATGATTATCTAACTTTGTGTATTTACCTTTCTATGTAGACCAAAAAGAATTTTGAAAAGTAAGACCAAAATTCATGTTTTTTTTTTTCTAGAGGTATATTAGATTGTTAATGTTATCTCGTATTAGGAAGCAAAGACGGTCAAAGATTCCCTCCGGCATTTTCTAAAGAACGGTTCTTTTTGGTCGGTCGGCCTCATTGGAGGGAGCACTAATGGCCGGAGAAAATTTCTTCAAGCATGTGCTCCCCTTGGAGGTCCCCTATTCGACAATTTGATTGGAGCTGACAAAGCAAAACCCTCTTTCTAATCGATGCATATCCTCAAAGAGCCGTGTACGACTCTCCTAGGGACGCGAGACACTTGTCATGTCTTTAGAGGCTATCGATGGACGGGTGGGCTAATGTCTAGGCCTAAGAGGCAAAACGCAAGTTTGGATTAGATCCTTATGGGAGGAGGGCCCGACCAGCCCAAGTTTTGGTCATGGGCAAGAAGTTCATTTAAAATTTTTAGGGAAAATTGTTTGAAAAATCTTAAGCCTATTGCAATTTTATCAATTCAGTCTAAATCTATTAATTATATTAATTAGGTCATAAAAATTCTTACGTTTTGTTAGTCAAGTTTGATAAAAAAATCATTGACATTAACGTCAATTGTCTTACATAGTACGATTAATACTAACGTGGATATTTTTAACTATTTTTAATATGTTTTTGGATTTTTTATTTTTCCCTTTGCCAAAAATCATTGGGGTTGTTGATGGCCAGCAGAGGTCATAAGCCTAAATCAAGGGTTACCCTCACTTGGGAGAGCATAGCCCACCCTCATCAGCCTTGCTCAAGGCTGACAAGGGCAGCCCTCACCTGAGGTCGTTAACCATCGATAGTGCATGAAAAAGGGAAAACATAAAAGGAAAATAACAAATAAAAGATTCAAAGAAATATTTAAAACTATATAAAAATTATCCACGTCAATACTAGTTGTGCCACGTAAAATAATTAGTGTTCACGTAAGCGATTTTTATTCAAAATTAGTTGAACAGACTCAATTAGCAAATCAAAAAAATATTTAAGACTGAATTGATAAAAATGCAATAGATTTATGACTTTTAAGATAATTTTCTCGTAATTTCCACATGATGGGCGGGTTCCCCAACTCATTAGGCCCGACCTATGTCGAAGTCAAAGGGTAATTGGCCAGCCTTCAATGGGCCTTCCTAGGTAAGGAAACTAACCTCTAGTTGGGCCTGGAAGTTGATTCAAGCCCACATACTTTCGCAACGCATCGTGTGAAGCCCGAGACTTACTTTTTTCCTGATGATAGAAAGCGCCAGAACCTCTACCTGAAGGGAAATGGATTTGCAATGAGACCACTCAATCAGCTTTATCGAACCAGCAATCTCGACTCGATCTCTTCGAATATCTATCGCGAGTAGCCCGGTTGGCCCAAATGGAGCAGTGGCAATGCATTTCTGGCTATGGATTGAGAATGAATGCTTATCAAAAACACACACTTTCTTTGCCCGCCATTCATCCAAGCCAATTACCATGCCCGAAATAAAATTGATTCTCATGATCGCCGAATGGGTGATTGATTTGAGTAGATGGAAAATGGACCGAGGGGATGGTGACAGGAACACAGGAAGGAAGGCTGAAGCTCGAGAGGCGACATGGACATAGAGATCCTTGACCGCCACCGTTTGGCCGGATTTGTGAAGTAGGTTAAAGAAGCAAAACTTGCTTTTGCTCTTTGCAAGAAGAGGAGTCGAGTAATTTGATTTTATTTTTGTTGAAAAGACTATTTCATTCAATATTGCAAAATATCGAAACACAATAGATGAATCTCAGAACACAACATATCCCAGAGGGGTGAAAGGGGATAACATAACCAATTAGGAATGAGGATTTCCAAGAAGAGGAGTCGAGTAATTTTATTTTATTTTTGTCGAAAAGACTATTTCATTCATTTTGCAAAACCACAATAGATGAATCAAAACTAGTAGTTGGCCTCGCATGGACAATAACTTACTCGCACATCTTTCATTTGGCCTAAGTACAACCGAAATATGTAAAATGGCTGACATCCACGCGAGCGATTTCCAACTAAAATTGGTTGATAGACTTAATTAGCAAAATTAAAAAACGTTTAAGATTAAATTGATAAAAATGCGAGGGGTTTATAACGTTTAAGACAATTTTCCTGTAATTTCTATGTGATGGGCGGGCTGCGCGACTCATTAGGCCCGGCCTTTGTCGAAGTCAAAGGGTAACTGGCCAGCCTTTAATGGGCCTTACCCCCAAGTGAAGAAACTAACTTCTAGTTGGGCATGGAAGTTGGTTCAAGCCCACATAAATTTCGCAACGCATCGTGCGAAGCACCGGACTTTACTTTTGCCCTGAAAATAGAGGGCTCCAAAGCCACTGCCTGAAAGTAAATGGATTCGCAACGAGACCGCTCAATCTGCTTTATCAGAACAGCAATCTTTACTCGATCTGTTCGAATATCCATCGCGAGCACCTCAGTTGGCCCAAATGGAGCAGTGGCAACACTTTTCTGGCTATGGATCCTGAACGAATGCTTATCAAAACACGCACTTTCTCTGCCCACCATTCATCCAAGTCAATTGCCATGCCCAAAATACAATGGATTCTCATGATCGCGGGGATGGGCGATTGATTTGAGTAAATGGAAAATGCACCGAGGGGATGGCAAAAGGAAGGCTGAAGCTTGAGACGCGACGTGGACATACAGATCCCTGATCAACACTGTTTGGCCGGTTCGTAAAGTAGGTTAAGAAGCAACCGTGCTTTTGCTCTTTGCAAGAAGACAAAAGGAGCAATTTTTTTTTTTTGTCAAAAAAACTATTCCATTCATTGTTGTAAAACATCGGAACATGATAGATGGGTCTCAGAATACAACATATCCAAGAGAGGCGAAGGGGGATTATATAATTTAATAATGAATGAGGGGTTTCCTACTATAATTTTTAGCAACCCAATTGACTAGCTGGGTGGCCTCACGTGAACAATAATTCACTCACACATCTTTCTTCTTGGCTAAGTACATCCAATTGTCTTCAATCACATTTTGTAGGGTCCATGGGCTTTGGCTTTCTCCTGAAATGAACACCGCAATTAATAAGGTATCACTTTCCATCTCCACACTTTTATCTTTAAGGCTCCACAGATCATTTATGCCCTTCGAGTACAAAAGATCCTTCTTCAATTGCAAAATCTTCGATTTGGCTTGTAGAAGCCACATGCACTGTTTCTGCAAAACCAGTAATCAATAATATGTTCTGATCTCTACATATTCTAGCTATCAAGGGCACATTTAGTAATGATTTTGTTTCCGGAAACAATTTCTAATCATAAATTATTCTAAAAAATTGTTCTTTTTTATTCTATTATCGGGAATAATTTTAAACATTTTAAGTAGTTTAATAATCTGTCAAAATTTCGATTCTGGAATATAATTGCGTTTGATACCATGCTCAAAATTTCTATTCCAAATCATTTTCTTTTAATTTTTAAATAATTTTATTACTTTTTTCCTTTTTTCTTCTTTTCTTTTTTTCCTTTCTCCATCATATTCTTCTTCTTTAAGTGGCTGGTCATCGCTTCGGCGACTGGCCAGATGAGGGTCAACGACCTCATCGGAGTGTCACTGGCCCTTGGCGAGGCCGGCCCTCGTCGGCCAAGTCTCACTGGTGGCCAGGTAGGCCTCGTCGGTGGCCAGGCGAGCCTCACTGGGGCTAGGTGAGGCCTACCTGGCCACTGGCGGGGCTAAACAAGGCCCACCTGGCCACCGGCGAGGCTGAGGCGGTAGTGCCGGGCCTCGGCGAGCGAAATCGGATGGTTGTTGTCGGTGACGGCGACGGTGGGTGAAGAAAGAAGAATCAAGAAGATGGCGGTAGATGAAGAAGAAGAAAATGGCTTAATTCTTAGATTTGTTCCCAGGAACAAAAATCAAAATTTTTTTTTATTCTTGATTTTGTCTAAATCTATTTTCAATAAAAAAAAATAGAAATTTTGTTCCTAAGAATAAAAATTTTACCAAACACGATTTTGTTCCAAAACTTTTGGCATTTGTTGGGATGGTTACAAACATGCCCTAATCCTTCAACACTTCCTCCTCCCCAAGAGCTGTCAACGTTGAGCTTGATGGATTTACTTGCTAGTGGAATCCATCGAATCCGTCGAGGAGGTAAGTTTTCATTTCTTTGTTTTTTCCGCCTCGATTTAGGGTTCCGCATATGGTCATTCGTGTTAATTGCAAGTGTGATATCAACAATCGAGTAGGGATCCGGAGAAAAAGGAATTCCGAGATTTCCAGCTTTGCCATGGGACACCGACGATGAGCTCCCAAAAAGGTTTAGTCTTATTCATATCAAAAAATTTCAACAACCATTTGTCCATTCAAGTAATATTTCACGAGCATATACTAATTTTCAATCTTTGATCAGCCTAGATTTCGCTTGTCCACATACATAGGAAAATCATATGTTCAGTCGTCTTTAGGGCTTAAGAGCAAAATGGGCACAAAGAAGCAGGTAGCTTCTTTCTTTTATATACATTTTCACAAGTAGTGAGGGCATTTTGACATATACTCCACATGAAGTTTCATATTTTGGGAGGAGAGTGTAGCAATCGGATTTGTGTCCGTAGTGATTTTGGTGGCTAAAATGATAATGAGGCTTGGTTTGTGGGATACTATTGTTCTGTGGTATATATGTTGTGGAGCCATTTTTCACATTATAACCTCTTGTTTTAGCACCCTTCCAAATAAGCTTATCATCCCTCGAGGTTGAATTGATTGAGATGGTGAGTATTTCCTTTGCTATATCCTAATCAAAGAGTTCATTCAATTTCTATTCATTCCATTGGTTTGATTCTAATTCAATAAGGTAAACCACAGTTTCAGAGTCTTCTCTTTGTGAACTTTGATCGATTTTCCATTTCCCACCAACCACACCATTTTTGGATATATCACGTCTCTTCCCATCAATATTCTTTGTCGGCCCTATGAAGGCCAGGAACCTTTTCCTACATTCCAGAAATCCCCTTTGGGGAAATAGATGCCTTTCATGACTTGACTTCAATGGGATGTCGGAGATTATGCTAATCTCTAAGCTTTTTGCTTAACATGGCTTGTTAAAGGAGATAAGGTATCTAAAGTCAAGTCCGCCATTGTCTTTTTGATTTTTAAGATACCCTACTTCTTCCAAAGAATTATGGCTTTGCCTTATTTTTGTTTCATCAAAAGAATGCAATTTTCTGCTCAATAGCTCCAAACGAAGTGAGTATAAGTAAAGGAAGAGGGGTGCGAATAGAATAGTTAGGAATCTTGCGAAAGTGATGGGGATATAGAGGACCCCAGTTGACCCAAGTCAAGCAAAAAATATAAGTCTAATTAAAGGAATTATACCACGACTTTCAAATTCCCTCGATCTAATTCGTGTCCGTAAGTGGTCCACCCACATAGCAGTCAAGCGAGTTGCTTAATGCATTCAAAAGAATGTGTTAAAAAATATGGTTTATTTCTAATTATGATCATACCGATCCACAAATTTCAACATTCCAATCTTTAAGACCAAATTGTCAATCAAGTTGCCATGCAATTTAAAAATACATGGAATCATCCCATGTCATTTGACCGTGGGGTTTATATGCTCTTTATATTCATATGGTCACCCTCCATATGTTGACAAGTTATATTTGATGATATTAGAGCCAAATTTCACTGAGTTTATTTTGCACACATGTCCGCCCCTTTTTCAATTAATAAGAAATTGATTCAAGTGGGTATCGTGTATGCAATCCATCAGCTAATGGATTAAAATACAGATGAACAGCGGCTCTTATTGATTCCTCAAACGGCTGCTCGGTTTGTGTATGAACCTCCGAGGAAGTTGCCTCCGATGCATGCCGGGCACTTGGAACATTTCCCATGACGCTAGCTAATATAATCTTTGTTAGACTGGACGCTCACACCAAACCAAACAATACATTAACATCCATGCGAACTTATGAAGTGTAGGGTAGAGCGATACAGGCGAAATGTTGTATAGAGTAGAATCAAAGCACTTGGGAAGTCTCCGTGAACACGTTCCTACTAAGGACGACAGTAACCATGGTAACCCTCAACAGCGGCGGTGCCGACGGCTCCCATAAAAATGGCGGATGATGATCATAAAATTTCGGTGGGGCGTTGACCGATGGCGGGGTCTCGAGCTTCGTGGCGACAATATCCGTAGGGAACTGCTTTCGCATCTTTTTCACAAGCATTATGGGATCCATGTCACCATACATGGTCAGTTGCTTGTTCTGGTCGTCCACTTCAAATGATTGTACGTCTACTCAGGCACATGAAAAAGTATACTGAAAACGTTTGCTTATTTTCTTTCCAAATGGACATATTCAAGTCGCAAGTTGTGATGCCTTCATTTTCAGAGACCATCTTGATGGCTTTCTACTTGCGCTTCTCGCTGGACCAATCCACCTTGACGATGACTTTCTGCACCAAAACCAAAACCAAAACCACGTTGACGTTATACGAATCATGGATAAAAATTTATCGTACTTTACTTTTCATATCAAAGTACCCTCCTCACGTCTCAAAACTTACATCCTCATCTTGTGCAGCTAATTTCAAGATGCATCTCTCGTCTATGCACACATAATTTTACACAGACAAAATTTCGTCAAGAACGATTTCGGACAATAAATTAGGCTCGACCCAACCCTCCTATTTCTCGAAGAAGGACAGTGTACCTGCATGGTTTTTGCCGGAGTTTCGAAGTAGATAGAAGAGAATTCTGCCGGCTCTTCCCCCGCTCGAGTAAGCTCGGACAGTGCTCGTGAATTCTCAAGTTTGGTGGGAATGTGTTGGAAGATGAAGCCTTTAACAGAGAACTAAGTCCACCCGCGTCGAGCGGTAAATGCAAAGGAAAGAAGAAATTGGGTGCGTGGAAGGTAAGCCTGGAGCTTGACCTCAATCGGTGCACATCGCGTGGCGCTCGTTTATTAGTAGAAACTATGCGTGGAGGGGAAGTAATACGCGGTGGATTTGCTTCTAGAAGGTGTGGTTGCTACCAATCGGTGTTTGCACAGAAGTAGCGCCTGTATAAGAAAGCGTTTCAAGATACAGAGTTATCAGAAATACTAACCGTATTTTCGTCATCTTTCTTATATTTAGCGAGAAAGCTGGGTAAAAGCGAGAGAAAACCTGCTTTTGGCTTCATATTATAGGTTGATCCGCATGTCTCGAAATACGAAGGGTGAAAATTGTGGGGTCGTTGGATATGAGAGCAGATAGGAATTCCATAGAAATAGATGGTTATTTCACTACAGCACTTTCTAAAAAGAAGGGTTCTAACTTCTATCGTGTCGGTGGGGCGGGATGGAGAGAGAGCGATGATGGCCAAAGAAAATTTCTTCAAGCCCGTGATCCCCTTGGAGGCCCCATATTCGACATTCGATTGGAGATTATGAAGAAGCCTCTTTTTCTAAGTCATGATTAGCAGAATCTTTGATGTGTTTTAGTCGATGCATATCGTCAAAGAGCCGTGTATGACCTATAGGCAATTGTAGCGAAGTCGAGGCACGCGAGACGCTTGCCGTGTCTCTAGAAGCGATCGAGGGCCGGGTGGGCTAATATCTAGGCTTGAGAGGCGAAACGCGGGTTCGGATAACGTCTTTACACGAAGAAGGCTATAAATTAATATGTAATTTCAAGGAAAATTGTCCAAAGGTCTTAAGTCTAATGATTTTCACTCAATTTAATCATAAACTTTTTAATTGTACTAATTGAATCGTAAACATTTTTACATTTTGTTAATTGAGTCCATCTTTGCCAAGTTTTGGCGGACACGCCAATTGTCTTATGTGATAAAGCGATGTTGATGTGAATATTTTTAATAATATTTAAATATATCTTTGAATTTTCTTTATTTTTCTCTTTTCCTTCTTCACTTTTTTTTTCTTTTTCCCTTTTTCCCTCCACCAGCCATCACTAAGGCTTGTCGATGGCCAACGAAGGTTGCTAGCCTTAGTTGATGGTCGCCCTCACTTGGGAGGGCATAGACCACCCTTGCTTGAGGCTAGTGATAATGGCCGTCATCTAAGGTCATAGACCATCAATGATGCTTGGCCATGACCACCAAAGGGAAAAAGAGAAAAAATGAAAATGAAAAGATTATAAATAATAATAAAAAATTTGTCCACATCAAATCAAACGTGTCAATCAGCATTTATGTCACCGATTTTCGGTCAAAATTGGTTGGATTAACTCAATCGGTAAAACAAATAAATATTTAAGATTCAATTAGCACAGTTATTCGACCAAGAAAAATTAGTACAACTAAAAGGTGTATGACTAAATTTATAAAAGTGCGATAGATTCATGGCTTTTAGGATAATTTTCCCGTAATTTTTATGTCATGGGCGGGTTGCGCGATTCATTAGGCCCGACCTTTGTCGAAGTGAAAGGGTAACTGGCCAACCTTCAATGGCCCTTCCCCAAGTGAGGAAACAAACTTCTAGTTGGGCCTGGAAGTTGGTCCAGGCCCACGTAACTTTTGCAACGCATCGTGCGAAGCACGGGACTCTACTTTTTGCCCTGAAAATGGAAAGCTCCAAAGCCTCTGCCGGAAAGAAAATGGATTCGCAACGAGACCGCTCAATCTGCTTTATCAGAACCAAAAATCTTGACTCGATCTCTTAGAATATCCATCGCGAGCGCCCCAGTTGGCCCAAATGCAGCAGCGGCCACACTTTTTTGGCTACTGATCGTGAACGAATGCCTATCGAAACACGCTCTTCTTTACCTGCTATCTATCAATGCTCAAAATACAATGGATTCTCATGATCGCAGAATGGATGATTGATCTGAGTAGATGAAAAACGCACTAAGATGATGGCAAAAGGAAATACTTGCTTAAATCAAATGTCTTCAAAATTGAAACTGTCTGCTCAACCCAATCTCTCAACTTTTCTTTCATTTCGATTTGAGCAGGTTTAACTTGATTTTACCCCGCATCGTTTTTCAATATCTGGATATAAGTGCTTCATTTTAAAAACTAGCCTTGGGCTCCTGCACAAACATCAACATGATTAACTCGGTGAATGAAGGATTGATCCCAAAAGGCAGGCATTTTTGTCAACGGGAGAAAAGGGGTTTTTATGAATCTTTGAAGACGCGAAAACCGTCGAATTAATAAAAAAGTCATCTTGATTAGTTAATTGAAAATGTTCTATGCTTTTAAATATTGTGACATTTTGCATAAGAATTTTGGAAAAAATGACATAAGGATTTTTTAACTTTAATATAATATGTAATGTAATTTATCGACATTTAATTTGTTTAATGTGGTATTTGAATTGTAATCTCAAATAATAGTGAATCACTTGAACAAAAATATGATGAATATTGTGGCAAATGTGAGGGGTTCAAGAGGAAGCATCCTTGCTAGATAAGAACTTTGCTGATTTTTGTCCAAATGTGAGGGGTTCGAAACTTAGTGGAGACGTTTGATCTTACGTGAGATGTCGGGTAATGGATTTACATTCCGCGTTTTTCTTCGGTTTTTCGGATTCCTTTATCATAAAAAATAATATATTTTTATCATAAAAAATATAATAAAAAAGTTTAAGGACTATTATATTCAACAATTTAAAAATTACATATTAAGTTAGAATTTATTGATAATTTATAATATTATTCTTAAAAAGATCGAGCTCGGTTGATTGTGATCGAGCAAGGGTCGGGGGACCGATCTTTCCGGTGCCGGGGAACCTAAAGCGAGAAACGAGGGAAATAAAAAATATCTGGCCCTTTAGGCTCTGTTTATGGCAACTAACAACAGTAATAATTCCCGATTTTTTGTTAAAGAATCGAGTTTGGGATAACGCGTTTGTAGCTTTTTTGTTACTTGATCAGCCTCGCCGGTGGCTGGGCGAAAAAAAATAATAATAATAGTTTAGCCGGCCTCGCCGAGGCTGGGCGAGGACTATTATATTCAACAATTTAAAAATTACATATTAAGTTAGAAATTATTTAAAATTTATTGATAATTTATAATATTATTTCTTAAAAAGATTTAGCTCGGTTGATTGTGATCGAGCAAGGGTCGGGGGACCGATCTTTCCGGTGCCGGGGGGAACATAAAGCGAGAAACGAGGGAAATAAAAAATATCTGGCCCTTTACACTCGGAGTAGGCCCCATGGAAAATATCTAAGAGGAGATTGTGGCGTTCGGGGACGGGAGGGGCCACCGCGTGGCGGTTCTTTACGGGCTACGCAAAATGTGCGTGGAGACACGATCGGGGCCGAAGGGTTGGGATGTCCGCCACGTATCCGCCTCCGATTGGGCTTGAGTGGCGAACTTCACTTCACTCTGCTCCTCCCGTTTCAGCCTCTTTTCCGTTACCCACCCGACCTTGCTTCGGAGGTTTGATCACCTGCTTCCCTACCCACACTACTCCCTCGTGCTGCTTTTCGTTAGGGTCTAATTTCAATTTTTGCATATCTCTATCTATCAACACAACATAATACCCCTGAGAACCATTTATTCATTCATTTATTTATTTTTAAATAGTAAAAATAATTGTCTTTAAAAAAATATTTTCCAAATCGTTCATTTACTATAAAACAAATACATCAAGAATTGATGTTGTTATTAAATTTAAATGACTTTCTTGCATGTCGAAAGAAGTCTCTCCATTTTGATTTCATTTTTCGCTTGCCTTTGATATGTTCATATCAGGTAATATTAGCACTTCCTTTTCGTAACCATGAAATACATCAAGCATTTTGACTCATTTCTAAGTTTGCATGACTTTGACTGTAAATATTTTGCATTTTTTTTTATACTAAAGCTGATATGCAAGAAAAAAAAAACACAGTGAAAAACTCCACAGGGGGTTTGTAGCTTGAATTTGCTCATAAATTTCCTCTTTTTTTTTCCATTTGTTTTTATGTATGAATTTTGTGCATATCTTTAGAAAGTAGCCTTTCCATAGAACAAATGACTAACGAGTCATAGCTAGATAGCTTCTATTTGTTGTATTGGATGATCAACGGATTGCAATCCTCACGCTTAGATATTCACAGCAAGCGTGTTAATTAACACACAATTCTAAAAAAAATTATTGGATGAAACTTTGTAATAGCAATGTATAGGATTAAATGTGACGAATATATTGCATCTTCAATTTCACTAATAAATTCAGGATGTTTACCTCCAAATATCCTAATAACCTAAATTGCGTACTTCTTGCGCGGTTACTCCGATTTTCACTGAAAATATCAGCGACTAAAAAAGGTCTTCCCTCGTAAAAAAATATCCTCGTTTTTCACTGCGCCTCCATCGGAAACGGGGGAGCAAAAACGCTCGAAAAGATGCGACGAGATGGAGCGGAAGTACGAGGATTTTATAAAGGGCGTTATGTTCCCGCGCCTCAGATCACCCCCGCAGAAACCGTGGCGACCTCTGGTTGGGCCACGTGTGGCGGACTACCCAACGCCGGACCGCAGCGGAGACCAGCCCGGGCCCTCCCTATATAAGCTCCTCGCGTTACGCCTCTGCAACGAGCCGCAAAATTTTCCATTTCTCCCTCCTTTCAAAAAAGTCCCCACTGAAGATTCCGTTTCTCATGGTGTCCAAGAACCCGAGCCCGGCCGAGGGATTCTACCTGGATCCGAACGGAATGGCGCTCCCGGGCTTCGGGCCGTTCTCGGCGGCGAATGCGGCGGCGGCGGGCGGCGGCGGCGGCGGCGGCGGCGTCCCCCACCTCGGCGTCGTCGGAGGATCTGGCGAAGAAGGTCCGGAAACCCTACACCATCACCAAGTCCCGGGAGAGCTGGACGGAGCCGGAGCACGACAAGTTCCTCGAGGCGCTTCAGCTGTAAGTCCGATTTCCGAATTGCGCGCGCGCGCACGCGCGTCCTCCCCTCGGCGATAGGGTTTCGGCGCGTGAGAGCGCGTGGTGGTGTTTGGGGGGCGGGTAGCTTGAGCTGTTTCGCGGGTTGGTTCCGAGGTGCTCTTGTAGTTGATGCTAATTGGGCGGGTGTGGTCGAATGTATTTGAGCTTATTAGTAAGATAATTGACTTGTGGAGCGATGCGATGCCTTGTAATGAGTGCGAGAGTTGTGTCGTGTTGATCTGGACTTGAGGAATGGCGGTGCCTGGCTTGATTTTCGCATGTGCTGTTGTCTGTTGTCCAGGAATGGATGGAAACCGAGTGGGGAGAGAATTTTCATTTTCTGTCTGTTGTTAAGGGTCGATTGTTGTTTCCGGTTCAGAGGAGAAAGATCTGCCCTTCCTCAGAATGTGAACGTGGCTGGCATGTGGCAATTAGATTACCTTATATGGAAATTGCTATTTTGTGGATTTTGAGCCGATTTGCCTACATATCAGATGACTAAAACCGAACTTTGTGTGCTTGTTAATTGAAAATGAATCCATGTGTATGGAGAGTTGTGGAGGAAGTGGGATGTGACTTGTGAGTGGCTTGAAAAATCATCCATCTTACGTGCATGATTGTAGATCTACTTTACGAATCTCTGGGTTGATGACGATGTTCAAATGTCTATGGTACGTGAAGGTATACTTTTAAGAAGACTTAAACATGCATTTCTCAAGAACGCATTGCTTTATCGGCTTGTTGATGCTACTTAGAGACTGCTTTGTTAAGGTCGAGACTCGTTTGATTATCTGGAAGACCCATCTACTCTTATGATTATCCTGGTGTATAGGCTAAGACTCATATTCTCTTTCAATGCTTTTACAGCTTTGACCGTGACTGGAAAAAGATTGAAGCCTTTGTTGGGTCAAAGACAGTCATCCAGGTAGTGCTCAGTGCATTTACTGCTTCAGTGTATGAGAATATTCATGAGATTATTGGTCTAATTTCAGAAAAGTAAGGTGTTTGGTGGCATATCTAACATTATCACAATGATATTCTGAATCATAGCCTTGCATCTCATCAGTCTTCTGTTAATTGTTGATATGACCCCTATGGATCTATTCATGAGTCTAATGGAGAGTGATGGTTTTGTGATTGCTGACCTTTTGGTTGTGAAAAGACTTACAAGATATCAATATTAAAAGTTGCTCTGATCCATGTTTACATGTTGGGTGCAGATACGCAGTCATGCTCAGAAGTACTTTCTGAAAGTGCAGAAGAGTGGCACAAATGAACACCTACCTCCCCCTCGACCAAAAAGGAAGGCTGCTCATCCATATCCTCAAAAAGCGTCAAAAAATGGTTAGATTAATAGATTGATGCTGAGTTGAAAGCAGAAAGAGCTTTTACTTATTTTTGCCTAGACTAACGAGCCATATATGGCAGTTTCGGTTCCAACACAAGCCGCAGGGGCTTTTCATGCTTCGCCTGCACTGCTTGAATCTGGATATGTTCTTCGGCCTGATTCCTCTTCAGTTCTCAGAAATCCTGTTAATAATGCTCCAGTATCTTCCTGGACAAATAAGACAGTGCAGACTGTCAGTTTCTCCCGCCCAACAAAAGGTTTGTGCATCAAATATGCTTGTCCAAAGCAGACTCCATCGTCCAAGGAAGTGACCTTGGCAACTTTCTGTGTTATATAAAAAGCTCTTGCATTATATTTCCATCAATAATGATGTGTGTTATCAGGCACGAATGTGATCAATAACTCCTGTAGCAGCACTGACAGCACTCCGAGAACACGGCCGAGTTGTGAAACAACTGACCAAGGTCATAATGCTCCTGCACTGAGAGGTACGGAATCCATCTCTTCATCCCTTCTGACCCTTCTTGACTAAAAATTGCTTCAGGCTAATTTCAATACTTTGGGTACTTCCAACTTACTTGTAGAGGTACTAGTTGGCAACTCAGTTGATCTGTATGATGTAGCTCTCAGTTGTTGACAGTCATCTTAATTTAACGTCATGCAAGTTCTAGATGAAACTAAATCAATTTTTTCTTTTAAATCAGCTGTCTGTGTGCATATCATGTGGATTTGCAACAGTTGTCCCTCTTCTCTTTTTAGCTCAGTTAGTAGCCCCTGCCAAATGCCTAGTCTTGCTGATTGTTGATTGCTGATTTGTGTGAGCTTCTTGGACATTCAGCTGTATGGCTGCATCATCATTTACTGACTTTTGGTTCTATTTTCTTTTCATTTTCTAAGAGTCATTTTAACTACCCCCAAATTCTCCTCTTCCATACACATCAATTCTGTTACTATTGGAAGAAATATGTTTGCACCAAATTTATGTTCTGGATTGACTTAGTTTCATTAAGAAAGTCGAAGGGTTGGCGCTAAAATTTAAAATTTTAAAGCTGCTGCTGAGTGGCTATAGGATTGTCATGTAACAAATTGCTGTCATATGTTAATTCAGTTTCGAAGTAGGATGTGGTGCACCATTCTGGACTCTGCATATTTTTCCTTCTTGTTTGGTTTTGACTTTTCACAAGTTGGTGCTTGTGCTGGCGTAATCATGTTGCATGTACCATAGAATTATTCTTCCCCAGTTGATTAGGTGAATCATCTTTTGTTGGGAGTTTCATTCATCTGCATTTATACTAACTAGTAACATATTTTTCTTTGTATGTGGTGCAGTTTTACCTGATTTCGCTCAGGTATACAGTTTCATTGGCAGTGTCTTGACCCGAAGACCTCTGGTCATGTGCAGAAACTGAAAAAAATGGATCCTATTGACGTTGAAACAGTATGTTCCCTTCTGCTCTTCCAAATTTGTGAAACTCTTTTTTTGGTCACTTCCTCAACCAGGGGTTACAGCTCTGTTAGTAATGTCATGTCTGTATGTATTAGAATTAGTGTCTTAATTACTCATTGGATGGTTTCTGAGTTTCATATGAACTATAAGATCTCTAAAATTTAGTGAGAAACAGCGAAACTGTCAAGGTTAAAGAGTGACTTTGTGTTTTGTTTGAATGTGTGAAATGGATTAGTTCAAGGCTTATGGAGTGTAGAATAAAATGTTGGGGGGGGGGCATCAGTATGGGAATTTTAGTTTCTGGTATCAGCAGTTCTTGAATTGAGAAAACAGAAACAGCTTATCAGTTTATGGTCAGGATCCTCACCCTAACTGGTCTGTCTTTGAGCTTCTTATCCTGGAGTACTCATTACTTTCAATATTGTCTTTTGGTTTCAAAGATTTGGACTGAGCAGCTGTATGCATAGCTATATCATTTATGCAGTTTTGCTTTTGCCCAAACAAATGAAAACAATAGCAATATTTTTAGTTTCTATAGGATTCTTTTGCTCTTTAAGTTCATGGGAGAAATTTCTTTTCCCAAAACTGCTCATGCCTCCCATGCTTTTCAAACTTATGTTGTCACTTACTTTGTTACAGGTGCTTCTGTTGATGAGAAACCTATCCATTAATCTGACAAGCCCAGATTTTGAGGATCACGTGAGTAGAACCTCTCTCTTCCTCTATCCCACATGCGCACAGGGCACACAGAACAGGCACAGACAGTTGACTATATTGTTTTTCTCTTGCCTGGGGTAGTTACTGATGAATGATTGTACTGTTTCATTTTTTATTTTTCTGGAACTCATGAGGTGAAATTCTCTTTTTCTATTAAAAAGCCTCTTGGGGGGTGGGGGTGGGATGGTTAATGGTACCGATGAGTTTTATGAACTGTATGCCTTCTGTTGGCATAAGATTTTGGCTTACCTCTGTTCATTGAATTGTTTCAGAGGAAGTTGCTTTCAACTTATGAGATAGATACGCCAACTGGCGGTGGAGCACACACTCGTAATGATCGACCCAACAATGTCATGTAATTATGGTAGAGAGATGTGAAAAGAGAGCAATTGGTTCTTGTTGGTGGTGGATCGCCAGTCGCTTCATACCCATGGCCTCAAAATCAAAAGCGTCGATTCTCAGGCTATAAGATTGTTGGGGCAGTCTTTCTTTTGTCATGGGGCTAGATAAAGTTAATCCCAAGGTGGCCTGTCGCGGTCATTGTCTATTTATATACAAGGTCTGCTGGGTATATATTACCGGAAGGAAATAACTTGGGGTTGTATAGTCGCCAGATGGGCAGTGCTTTGTGCAGGAGTCCCCAATTCTTGGCCGAGTTTTACTGATTGAACAGGAGCTAAGTGTAAGTTTGTACAGTTGTAGGTATCTGTGTATTTGTATTTTAAGTTTTGCTTCCTTGATCATTAAGGTTATCAATCGCTGTCATTGCCACTGCTCATACCCTAACCGGGCTCGTTCTGGTCCGGATATTCTTACTTTGGTCCAAGTTATTAATCCTGAAGAGCTCGAGCGAAGTAAAGAGGTGACGAAAACAGATAGCTTCATGGAACGATGACACATCAACCGTTCATAATTATTTTGCCAATTGTATGTGTTCATTTAGTATCTAAGATTATGCCAGAATCTTAAAAGATTAAGCTGGCGATTCTATTGACGTGATAACAAACGATTAGTCACATCCTCAGGCAAACAAGCGGAGGGAACTTGGCGGTACTTGAGTTATTATGCCACTAAACGTTTTTTTTTGGCAAATGCACTACTAATTCACAAGGTGGAAGACAGGTAGAACATCAGACAGACGGTCTTTATCATGCATTACACCACTCGTTCGAAAGGAACACACACTTATAGGAATACCTCACCATGAAACATCGGCTGACGCCACCTAAACTATTACGAGAGGGAAACCGACAAAAAATGTGCAGACCAAACTTTCATGAACCGTGTTTCACTTTGAAGGCCAACTCAGTCCACTTCCTCCATCTTGCTCTCCTCGGCAACAGCCTCCTCCAACGGAGGCATGTCAGCATCATCGCCTTCCGCTTCCCCCTCCTCAATGCTAAGACCCAATTTCAACATCCGGTGAATCCTGGCTGCAAAAGTGTTGGGATCGTCGAGGCTGAAACCTGAGGTCAAGAGTGCAGTCTCGAAGAGCAACATTGTAAGATCCTTCACCGACTTGTCATTCTTGTCAGCCTCAGCTCTCTTCCTCAGCTCCTCCATGATTCCATTGTCAGGGTTAATCTCCATGGTCTTCTTGCTAGACATGTAGGAGCCCATGCTGTTGTCCCTGAGGGCCTGAGCCTTCATGATTCTTTCCATGTTTGCCGTCCAGCCATACTCTCCCGTCACCAGGCAGCAAGGCGAGTCCACAATCCTGTCAGACACAACAACCTTCTCCACCCTGTCGCCAAGGATGTCCTTGATGGTCTTGCACAGGTTCTCGAAGGACTGTCTTTTCTCTTCTTTCTTTTTCTTCTCCTCTTCGGTCTCTTCATCGAGTTTTAGTCCCTCCTTGGTGGCAGAGACCAGCTTCTTCCCGTCATATTCCTTCAACTGCCCAACAGCATACTCATCAATGGCATCAACCATGAACAGCACTTCATAACCCTTCTTCTTGAGTCTCTCCAAGAACGGTGAGTTCTCAACAGCTTTCTTGCTTTCACCAGTAATGTAGTAAATATCCTTTTGGCCCTCCTTCATTCTGGTGACATAGTCCTTCAAGCTGGTCACCTCATCGCCACTCTTGGTTGAGTGGTAGCGGAGCAGGTCAGCCAATTTGGCTCTGTTCTGGCTGTCCTCATGGATACCCAACTTCAGGTTCTTGGAGAAAGCCTCGTAGAACTTGTTGTAATCCTCCTTGTTCTCTGCAATCTCATTGAACATCTCGATGCACTTCTTCACAAGGTTCTTCCTGATAACCTTCAGAATCTTGTTCTGCTGCAGCATCTCACGGGAAATGTTGAGTGGCAAGTCATCGGAGTCCACAACTCCCTTCACAAAGCCAAGGTACTCAGGGATAAGTTCCTCGCAGTTGTCCATGATGAACACCCTCCTGACATAGAGTTTGATATTGTTATTCTTCTTCCTGGTGTCGAAGAGATCAAATGGAGCTCTCTTTGGAACAAAGAGTATCGCTTTGAATTCGAGCTGGCCTTCAACAGAGAAGTGCTTGACTGCAAGGTGCTCTTCCCAGTCGTTGGTCAAGCTCTTGTAGAAGGCAGCGTACTCCTCCTTGGTGATCTCCTCCGGCTTTCGCAGCCATATGGGTTTCTGCTTGTTGATGAGTTGCCACTCGTGAGACACCTCCTTTATCTTTTTCTTCTTCCCTTTCTTATCTTCTTTGTCCTCATCAACCTCCTCAACTTCTCCCTCCGCTTCCTTCTTGCCTTCATCTTCATCTTCATCATCGCTGATTTCCTTCTCAGTTGTTTTCTCCGTCCAGAGGTAGATGGGGTAACTGATGAATTCGGAATGCTTCTTCACAAGGTCCTTGATCCTCCTCTCCTCCAAGTACTCCAACTGTCAACAGAAAGCCAAACATCAGCAACCATAATCAGTGACCAGTTCAGTCCATTACCAACAGATAAAGTAGACTCTCCGAAATGAACACAAATGCAGAATGATCCAGTTGGAAGTCGAAAAGTATCCTACCTGATCCTCCTTGAGGAACAGTGTGATTTTGGTTCCTCTTCCAAGTTGCTCACCACTGACGTCCCTTGTGACAGTGAAGGAACCTCCAGCCTGTGATTCCCAGATGTATTGCTCATCGTCATTGTGCTTCGTGGTCACGATAACTTTCTCAGCCACGAGGTAAGCTGAGTAAAACCCAACACCGAATTGGCCAATCATGCTAACATCAGCACCAGCTTGCAATGCCTCCATGAATTCCTTGGTCCCAGACCTCGCGATGGTACCCAGGTTATTCACAAGATCTACTCAGAACAAAGAGCCGAAATTAGACTCTGTCCAAAGCAAATCATCTTGATAAAAAAGAATCGCAGGGGAACTCGTTAGGCAAGTAAATCTCACCTGCTTTGGTCATGCCAATACCACTGTCGATGATCGACAGGGTTTTGTGAGTCTTGTCCGGAACAAGCCTGATGAAAAGCTCGGGCTGCCCATCGAGTTTGCTCTTGTCCGTGAGACCCTCGTAACGGATTTTGTCCAAAGCCTGCATTATTTTCGCGACAAAGCCAATTTCAGTTCTGTTCCGACAGTTACCGGTCATATTCCACAACAGACGGACATATCAAACCATCCAAATCAACCCCCTGAACCTTCTGTTACTACATATTATTAAGAGATCATTCAAGGCCTAGTATAAGAACAGCCTTCAAAGTACTAGCCGATAGCTACATAACAACTCGGAGATTAGCTCAACGGCTCGAAGATGCAGGGGACAACTGTGTCTTAGTCTATTACTGTGCCAAAATATTTAAATTAATAAATATTGCATAAAGCAGAAAACTTTTAATTCGAATACCTATAGATCAGAAGATTCTGAGTTTGAATTTTTCCAAACAAAAATTGGATCTGATAGCTTACTCTTAAAATTTTGTCCCAAGCCCGCATTTGTCAAAGAGTACCAGTTTTGAGTATTCAGCAGCACGAAGATGCAGGGGACAACCGTGTTTTGGTCTATAATTGAATATAACGGCCTCCCAGCATCAATGCAAGTGAATCAAACCGATAGCGAAATTGACCGATCTACAAGCCATCTATTCTAGGCATAACCATTTCGCCATCTTTCAGCCTTTTAACTCGTTCCATACCACGCGTCTCGTTCCCTAAGCGAGCACGACGGGATGCAAGCAGCCCACACACAATCGCGGACAAACACTCGCAAAACAAACAGGGGGAAGCAGAGAGAGACGTACGTCGGACGAGTTGCTGATGAGCTCCCGGAGGAAGATCTCCTTGTTGCTGTAGAAGGTGTTGATGATCAGGCTCAGGAGCTGATTGATCTCCGCCTGGAACGCGAAGGTCTCCGCGTCGGCCATCTGCACATCCGCCATTCTCCGCACACGCTAGGCGAGGAAGCACGAACGAACGAACGAACGATCGGCGAAACGAGAGCGCTAAAGAAGATGAAAACAATGCAGAAGATCGTATCGAGTGCAAGCGATCAGTACCCTGCTTCGGAGAGGAGAACTCGAAGCATTATTTATTGGCGCGAAGCAGAGGGACCGCGTGGGTTCTGGAGAGTTCCATGCAACAACGTCGTTGACGAAGACGGAGATGCCTTAACCCGATGCGAAGTCGTCGTCATCTTTCGTGGTTTGGACTGTGGAGAGCGGGAATCGAGAATGTTCGTCCAGGTCACGAGTCTCGAATGTTCTTGTCAGGTCTCTGCCCGTTGACTGTGACTCCGCACCGGGCCGAGCGGTTCGACAGGCCTGGCCCAGGCCCAAATTCAGGAGCTAGGTGGGCCCGTACTGGCCCGCTCGAGCTTGGGCCTAAGCATGCTCGGCCCGCCCACGGTCAAAATGCGAGGTCCAGACCAAGACTACGACGACAGGAAGTCTATGAACAAATTACTTGAATAACGATAATGAAAAATCACGAGGCGATAAGATGATTGCATCTAAATTAAATCGTCACGGTTTAAATCTTACCAGCTTTTTAGTGAAACAAGACTTCTTCGAAGGTATGTGAGAAGTCATGGCTAATGGGAAAACAATTAAATTCTAAATCGACAACCGGATCGATAAAGTCGATTCTTTAGTCCATCAAACGTTACCATTTATTATAGTTCTAGATCTCGATTGCCTTGTTCTTGATTATTTACAACATATAATGGAATTTGACAAGTCTAGCACTTAGTTGATTTTGATGTGGATTCAATCTATAATTCTACCTTTAGATTATGGTGGTGGTGATATGCTGGTTTATGACAAAAAATTTAGCGATTCTTTTATTGTTAAAGAGAGCTTATGAACTGATTTCGCATGACATAAATTGCCTACTAATGAATGGTGAAGTTTAGTGTGCAAATGGGATGGGTTGCAAAAAATCAAAAGCCTTTTGTGGTTAGTTTCTCATGGACGCCTATTTACTAATTATGATAGATTTCAACGTAAAAAATAATGGATTCCTTTTACACTTCTCATCCTTTTGATGTGCACAAGCGATTGTTGGCAAATCTATCTACTTCAACAACTCTATTAAAAGAAACTAACTAGTCACTAGATTTTGGTGTGGCTTGTCAGCATTTTGGAATTGGAGGAACAAGAGATTAGTTTAGAGTTCATATAGATTTATCTATTCTCAGTATACTTGTGAATCGGAATATAGATTGACTTCTTAGAAAGAGAAAAGAGATAAGCTTATGGGCTGGACCATCTCTCATTTTGATTGGCTCAAGCTTAATCCCGACGGGGCCTCTAAATGCAATTGGGGTTTAACTTCTGTCTGTGGGCTTCTCTGTAATTAATTGGGCAACTAGGATGCTAATTGCTAGGTACGTGCAAACTGTGTAAATGCGTTTTTCACTCAAAGCAAAACTTTGGGAAATATTTTTATTTTTTGAGAAATGAAAGCACTTTAAGGGAGAAAACTGATGTACAGATTTATTACTAATTAGGTCATTCGATCCTGTGTAATCGAGCACCGTTATGAGACAAATGGTGTCAACCTCGGCCTTGTCCCCCTTCTCCCTGTTCAGAAGTCAAAAGACGATCAACCCCTAGATCACGGCGAAAGCTTCCCCGGCCGACGAGCCTCCCGGCGCCGCCAACTCTCGGCTCGCGATCGGCTTCCTTCCCTCCTGGTTTCCCGATGAGATCCGCAGCGCATGGCGGCTAACAAGAAGGTCACCAGCAGACGACCGCCCAAGCTCAAGCCCGACGGCGGCGGCGGCGTCGCCTCCCCCATGCCTCATCCGCAGCGCCCCGATTCCGGATACCGGCGGAGGATCGCCCTCCTGCTCCCGGCGTTCCTGCTCTTGTTCCTCGTTGGCTTCGCGAGCGTTTACCGGAACAGGTCGGGAAGTTTCCCGGTCGACGAGGTGTCCCCGGCCGTGTACTCGATCGAAGTGGTGCGCGAGTTCCCTCACGATCCCCAAGCCTTCACTCAGGTGATCATACTGATTTCTCGCTGGATTCTTTTCCGGCATTTTCTTCGTCATCGAATTCTCCATTCGCTGCCTTTTCATTACGTGAATTTTTCAGTGTTCGCTTGTCGTTCTGATTTTCTTGACATAAATAAACTGCAATTTATTTATTTTATCGCGATTTAGTTGACGACTGCGGGTCATTGCTTAATTTCGTTATGCAATTTTAGTTCTTTGCGCAATGAAGAACTCCTTGTTACTGATGACAAGTTTATGCACATCTTCTTACGTTGCATGTTGCGGATTTGGGGGTTGTTTTGTTTTTACCTCCTTTTCAATGCTATATTGCGTGCTGTTTGTTTATGTCAAAGCGTAAAGTGGGTAGGATAGAAGTCCTGATGTGAATTTAATGTTGCAATATGAATGAATTTGCTTCCTTTTGCAAATTGTGATTATGCTTCTGATTTGGGAATTTCAGGGGCTTCTTTACGCGGGAAATGATACTTTGTTTGAGTCGACTGGTCTCCATGGGCAGGTAAGTCTACCGTCTTAGGACATAAATCAATGGGATTCTCCTTCACTTTTGTTCTCACTTTCTTCCATCACATATAAGTTATGCAACTCTGTAGTTTTGGCATATGTTTCATCTCTCAACTGTTTGCTTTCGTTCCAGTCATCAGTTCGAAAGGTGGCTCTCCAAAGTGGGAAGGTATGTTGCTATGCTATTTCTCTTTGACTGCCTGAATTTTACTTTAGTGTGCAGCTCTTTGAGTTAGATACAATTGAGAGTCTATGAAATATCAGTGACAATTTCATGGAGATTATTATAATGAAATGAACAAGGTAGTTTGAAAGATCAAAGCTTTCTTCAGTTATATTACAGAATTTCCATGAGTATGTTGCATGGAGTAGATTGCTAATTATGATGTTCTTATGCCTTCCTCAGCACTTCTTAGATTGAATCTGGCTTCACCAGTCCATTTGTCCAAAAATTTTTATAGGTTGAGGCAATACAAAATATGGATCAGTCTTACTTTGGGGAAGGTTTGACTCTTCTTGATGAAAGGTATGTCAAAATGTCAGTAGCATTAGTGTTATGCATGAGCAAAATCAGCAAGGTAAAGTTGATGTTGGTGTGTGAGTATTGGCATTA
Source organism: Eucalyptus paniculata subsp. matutina (assembly GCA_017140255.1). Taxonomy (NCBI): domain Eukaryota; kingdom Viridiplantae; phylum Streptophyta; class Magnoliopsida; order Myrtales; family Myrtaceae; genus Eucalyptus; species Eucalyptus paniculata. The sequence continues at coordinate 49,563,708 of CM029435.1, forward strand.
TGTTGAGTATAGAAGGAACTCGAACTTATGTATGAGTATCTTTTTGGCTGAGCAAATCACCGAAAGGGATATACATTGTCCTATAAAACAATGGGAATCATTTGGACTTTCCAAGACATGCAGCTTAAAAGATTGTGCTAGTGCCACTGTGAATGTATACTTTTGATTGATTTAAAATGGCACCTCTTCCAATCGAAGAGTCTTCTAGTTATAAAATTCAGGAATTCAACCTTTTCTTGAAAATAATATAGAGATGGAAGTTGCATTTTAATAGGATATGAAAATTAACTATGGTTATTTTTAATCTTCTTTTTAATGAAAGTTTTTTCCTCTTGATATCACAAAAACTAAAGGTTAAGACATGCGTGGATTGTGCATACAGAAACAAAGAAATAATGTCATCAGAAAATATCATAAGCAATTGAACGGAGAACACCAGCATTTATATATCAAAGTAATAAGATATAGAATCGAGGGATGTTAGGAGTAGCAAATTATGAAATTCGAAAGCTTAACAAAATAGAATGAGGGATGTTAGGAGTAGAAACTTATGAAAGTTGAAAGCTTAACAATATGACTATTTGAACCTAAAGTATGACCTAGATTTACTCTTCGTAACATTTCCTTATTCTGAGAAAGCAGAAAATTGGTTTGTTGCACTGAATTAGATAGTTAATAATCTGGAGGGAGATCAGTTTTAAGACTTCCCTTCTAGTCTCATAAGTGCATGTTTAGATTTTTTAGTCATTGAACTACTTGGAAAATTACCGGAGTGGTCTAGCAGGATCCTGTTTAATGAAATATTTAAAAAAAGAAAAAAGAAAAAAGAAAATCACTAGAAAATTGTTTGTGTCAGGAATGTGGGCTTTTTCCCAACATGATTCAGCCAGTCTTTGCTTTTAACTGAATTGCTGTTGCTATTTCTCATGTTTCCATTTTTCTTTGTTATTTGAACTGCTCTTACTTCAAAGATCCTACTCTGCATGCTAATTTTGTACCTTTCATCCTTTTGTGTAGGCTGTTTCAAGTAACTTGGTTGCAGAAAACTGGTTTCATATATGACAGAAATAATTTAAGCAAAGTTCGTCTCTTACTTTTACATAGTTCCGACGATTAAGTTTATTGTTGCTGGTATATTTAAATAAGTTTTCTTTAAGAAGTGAGCTCTCTGAAATGCTCATGTGCATTAGTGTTCTTCTGATTGTCATTAATATCAATCTGTGTACTGGGTTCTTCTCAAATTAAGAAATAGCTCATTCCTGTTTACAGGCTATTCTGTACACCCAAGGTCTGTAATAGAAGGATAGCCATATGCTCAAAGTTTCTCATCAAGACATGTAACCATTCAAAAGTTGCATGACCACTACTGCCTTTGTGCAGCTGCTTGTATGCAGTTGTGAATTTTATGTAGATACTGCAGTTATTGAGAAGATTATGAAATATAAGATGGCATCTGAATGGAAGATAAGGCATAGTGCTAATATGAATCTAGATTGTTGAATTTGACTTAACAGAGTCTACACTCTTAAAATAATGAATTTTGGCAAAAATACTTCCTCTTTGCAGTTACAGTGAAAAAATAACTTCTCTTGTTTTCCCATTGCATCCAGCCCTTTCAGATTCACTTTCCCAGAAGATTTAGTTTTAGTTGGTTATCATTATTGTTGCATAGACTCTTGTATTAGGTGATGTTAGCTTTCAACTTGTGATGTTTTATTGTGCTCTCTCTCTCCCTCTCTCGCCTACTGCCTTGGTGGCCGGTCATTGCCATTGCCATCTCTCTCTATCTTGCCTTGCTTATTCGTGGTATGCCATTGGAGCTATTGATTGGGGTTCTTCCTGGATACCAACTCATTCATCATTTTTTGCTCAGTGCAGTTTGAAGAATTCACTCATGAGATGCAAGATGGTTGGGGACTAGCAACTGATGGCAAAGTATTGTTTGGAAGTGATGGAACTTCAACATTGTATCAAATTGATCCTCATAATTTCAGAGGTGGTCTCACTCGCCCTTTCTTCCACCCAGCCTCCGCCGTCATTGGGACCTTTTCCTTTAACAGAGAGGGTTTTTATACTGATAGGTGGCAATCTTTGTTGCAGTCATTGATAAACAGGTTGTCAGATACGGGACTCATGAAGTTCACAACCTTAATGAGCTGGAGTATATTAATGGGGAAATTTGGGCAAACATATGGCAGGTAAACATTCAATTCTTGGAGTATTGTAGGCGGGGAGAGATCCTGACATTGGAATATGGCAATCTTACCTGGCATGACAAATTTCCTCTCTGCTTCACCAATTTCTAGGGAAGAACAGTCACGGTTTGAGTTCCAAATGTTTGAATACTGTTATTCTTTCACTCATAGCAAAGCTAATATGGGTGCAAAATGCTATCTGTTACATTGTTAGAATATCATAAGTTGATGATTCTACTATTATCATTCTGCCCAAATGAAGAGATTGTCCTTAAAACCATGGCCTCATATCTCTTGGATTATCCTTTGTGTATTGTGCAGAGTGACTGCATTGCGAGAATCTCTTATAAAGATGGCAAAGTAATTGGCTGGATACTTCTTCCAAATTTGAGGTGTCAATTCTTTCCTTGTAAATGAGCCTTGGATGCTTTTTCATAAGCTGGAAGTAGTTGAATTTGCTCATAACATTATTAACTTGCTGCATTTGTCTCTATTCTGCAGGGAAGGACTGTTAACAGCAGGATATAAAGTAAGCTATAGAGATGAAACGGTTGTATCCAATTTTATTGAATTTTGCCAGCTTTGATACTGTACACGCTCTATGTGGAGAATTCCAATAATGCTTGGCCAGGCAAGCATGAATGCTTGTGTCTGAATGAGATGACCTTTTGTAAATCTGATAGTGTATTTGGTCCATGACCTGCACGGGTTAAGTCATTTTTTTGCGACAAGGGATGCCTATCCACAACATTTCATCTAAAAGTACCCTCGTTTTTGGCTGTATGAAAATTAATTATTTTGTCCGTACTCTTATTTTATGAGAAGTTATTGTCTATTTAACTTGTCTAATACATGTGGGCATTTTGTGTTCTACCAGCGAATTGATGTATTAAACGGCATAGCTTGGGATAGCGAAGAGAAGCGCCTATTTGGTGAGCTCTCATCTTCGACCTGCATTTTCCAGCATGTATTCTTCATAGCCTCAATTTTTTATTTCTATGAGCCGCTCATTTGGTGATCATTTACTGAAAAGGTTGGATGCTCTTCTGTCGTGGATGGGTGTTCACAGGCAATGCTTTGAGATGAGGCTTTGTGATAGTTTTCTGCCCTGGTTTATGGTGTTGCGACACACTAATCTGTATTTTCTGTAGCAAAAGTGCTGTGGTCAAAATGCTGGTCTCGAGCATACTTGAGGTCATGCTTCTTTATAGGCCACACTATTTATTTGTCGATGTTTTGTGTGCAGTAACTGGAAAATATTGGCCAAACCTATATGAGATCCAGTTGCATCCTGTAGAAAGGCGGTTTGACGATGGAGTCATCGAGCAACTATGTCTGCGGATGCCTTTCAATTTTGGAAATCCATAGTCTGACGGAGGAGTCATTTACGGCATGGTTATGGTTAGTTGTGCTACAAACAAGGCGGCATGATTGGGATTATGATGTTCGGATATACTGTGCCCATTGCTGAGAAGCATACAATCATGGAAGGGAAGAAATAAAGTGGCACAAAGTTGAAAGAAAATGAAAGACCTTTCCACGTTGATAAATTTGATCTCTTTCCGTCTCTCTGTGTGATGCGTTTTGTTGAGTCTCGTCTCGTCTCTTCCATATTCCATCTCGTGCGGCTCACCAGGAGTTCACATAAAAGGACTGTACATATTCATGGGCACAAATCTTTCTTTGAGTTAAATGGATTTGAATGGATGGAAGCCCACCTTTAGAAAATAGTAACAAGTGGAAAATTTATATAGACAAATTACGCTTTTATTGCTTTATTCGTTCTGGGAAAAATCAATTATAGAGTAGATACTTCTAAATGTCAGAAAAATAGTCTAAAAAGTCCAAGATATATTGTACTTTTATCAATTAAGTTCTAAAACTTTCAATTTTGTCACCTTAGTCTTAAATTATTTCACTTCTTGCCAATTGTTGGCTGGCCGGAATTTGTTGATGTGGATGGCGTTGATGAGACACATTTTTAATAATATTTTATTGATATTTAAAATTTTTTGGATTTTTTATGTTTTTTTTTGTTTTTTTTTTTTTTGTCTATTTTTTTTTTGGGGTGGAGCCTGTGGAGGGGGAGTGGGTTTGGAGTTTGGCTGGTGAGGTGGCAGGTTGATCCTTGTACGCCCTAGCTAAAAAAAAAAACCATAAAAAAATCAAAATATTATTAAAAATTATTACGTTATTATCGACCATACACATTAGTAATTTTCAATTAAAATTATTCGGATGAATTTAATTGGTAAAGAAGTGAAAAAACTTATGATGGAATTGGAAAAATTGAAAAGTTTAGAACGAATTAATAAAAATATAATAGGTTTAAGATTTTAATAATTTTCCCTCTAAATGTTTAGATTGGCTTAGACTGTTTCATCTCCCACTGAAGATTGATTTCTATCTCCTACTATGAGCTGTGAAATTATATAATCGCAATAAATAAATTTAACAACAATTATTTTTTTAGGGTCATTATTACAAAAAAAAATCCTTAATTGATACATGTGACAAATTTACTAAAAATCTCATATTTGTACACTTGATGAATTTACTTACCATTAGTTTTCATTAAATTTTACGGTTAAATTATTGAGTTAGATAATATGTGGTAGTTGATAAATATATTAATTTAGAATTTTACCTTCTATTTATTATATGTATATCAATTTATGATTTTTGGTAGTACTAATCTTATCTAACGAAAACTTAAAAATGATAAATTTGTAACAAAATATAAGTTTAGGATTTTTTGTTGTTAAAAAATTAGTTTGAAGTAAATTTATCACGGATTACCGATTTGGAATTTTTTGTGGTAAAAAAATTAGTTTTAGATAAATTTATCATAGATATACTAGTTTAAGATTTTCTACGATAATAACCCTTATCAAGTGAGTTTCATTGTTTAAAAGGTATGGAGACCCTGTTTTCGCATACGGAATGCCTAGCAGTAATCTGTTATATGGTGCTATTGCCGTCGAATATGAAGCATGGCCCCCCCTCATAGCCCTATTTGAATATGAAACTTAATGGTTCGCCCTCCTTAACCGCCGTGAATTTTCTACGAATTATTATCATATTTTCATAATTGGCTCCGGATTGCTACTTTTCCGTCGTTGATGCTCCTGCAATTCGGTTCACCAAACGCGTCCTGTCAAAAGGACGGATAAGCTCCGTCCTATGAATTCGTTCCCGTACGATGATGAACCACCGAACACTAAACGACAACAGTCTCCGAGGTCAGCGACACCTCAGCGGCCGTTGGAAAAAGAACCGGTCTTCTCCGAGATGATCGGGAACGAAGATTTCATTAAAGTACCAGAATCTCGCCCGCTGAAAAGCAAATTAACGAACCAACAACGTTTGAACTTCAATCTGTCTCTCCACTTCAACTTCAAGCTCTGTTCATCTCCCTCTCTTTCTCTTGACGCCGCAGTCAAGTCATGCCATCAAACTCGTCTCATTCTTCCGCTGATCAGTTCTCGAATCACGCCTCGCCGCTCTTCGGAACCCGGTTATGGATTCAAATACTGGCGTTCTCGGCCACCGTCGTGGTTTTGTTCCTGCTTCCCATCCTCTTCATTTGCTGCTACCGCAGAAAGCCGTCTGCGCCTCCCTCCCGGCTGTCGAACCCTGCTGCTGCCAGGAGTTGTTTCGGTCCAAGAGCTTCGTCGTTGGATCACAGACTTCTGTCTTCGTTCCACCTCTCTGACGTTGAGATGGAAGCCGTCCTGTTCAATCAGTTGAGGGCGGCTCCGGCTGGTGAGAGCGGGGTGTTCCGGACAAGCCTCGTGGCTGATCCGGAATCAGTTGTGGGGAAGACAAGGTTAGCACTCGATGAGATTAGATTTGCGACGAATGGATTTGCCTGCGAAAATGTGATTGGATGCGGAGACCATGCAGTTGTTTACCGGGGGGTTTTGCTGAACAATGTAAGAGTGGCAGTGAAGAGATTGCTGTGCAGCAGGTACTAAACAACTTTTGTAGCTGGATACATCTAGGCACTCCTGAGAAATTAGCTTAAATTGAATCTATGCGACGATCAATGGTAGGCCTCAGAAATAGATATTGGAAATTAGTAGCGTCAGAGCGTTGCCTCATGATTAAATTAGTAACCGTGGGAACTGATTTAAAGTCCGGATGAACACGTTCATTTTGATTCTGTGGAGATTGGGCTTTGTTACTAAGGCTTCTGTGGTTCCTCAGTCTGGAAGATGAGGAATTCAAGCGAGAAGTGGAGGTTATATCGCACGTTAGACACAAGAATCTCGTGAAGCTGCTTGGATACTGTGCCGAAGGAGATTACAGGTAACATCTAGGTATACGCTCGTCAAATATTGCTTTCAATATAATGTTGAAATGTTGAGTTAAATCATCATTATATCAGGGCGCTTGTCTATGAGTATGTTGATAATGGCAATCTGCATCAGTGGCTCCATGACTGTAGTGGGAAGGCCAGTCCTCTAACATGGGGTCAAAGGATAAATATTATCCGAGGAACGGCAAAAGGGTGCGTTTGCTGAACTTAAACTCGATTTTATGTAATTTATAATTGATCTCTTGAGGGGCAAGTTCTTGCAGATTGGCCTACATTCACGAGGACACTGAACCGAAGGTTGTCCATTGCAATATCAAATCTAGCAACATACTTCTTGATCATCAGTGGAATCCAAAAATTTCTGATATAGGGTCAGCCGAGTTCTATGAACTGGAGCCAAGTCACTCTTCAAGCGAACAATCGAGGTAAAACAGTTTACTGATCAAGGATGGGTTTTTGATCTAGTGAATTCATGAAACTCAGTTATTAATATGACTGACCGAAATTCCTCGGGTCCTCAGTTATGCAGCACCAGATTATGACGTCTATTGCTTCGGAGTACTCGTTATGGAGATAGTAACAGGGAGGCTTCCTGTAGATGAAAGTCGACCCCAGGTAAGGCCTATGGAACTGCAGATCAATTACGTCTCCAACTGGGACAGATGGTAAGATCAAAGGATGCACTGACTTAAAATTTGATTTCTGCTGACAGGCACATTTGATTGATTGGTTGAAGTTCATGATTGCAAATCAGAGAACCGTACAGGTGGTTGATTCTAATATACCTGAAAGGCCTTCTTCAAAGGAACTCAAGCGCGTTCTTCTGATTGCTCTAAGATGCGTCGATCCGGATTTAAATCACAGGCCTAGAATGGGGGATGTAGTTCACATGCTAGAGACGAGGGATTTGCTAATTGGAGATGTTAGATTATTCGCAGATTAACTGTGAAACATTATGTTTTTGTGTTTGCAAATTATCCGTTAACTCAATCATGTAGCCCCCATTTGGTTCGGTTTGATCTAGAAGCAAGGCATCGGCAGAAGGCAATTTCTTGTCCTCATGCAGAAAACATTCAGAGTTTTGCTGGATCATATAAAAGTCTTTGCCTTATTCCAAAAGGGGAAAACACCATCATGTACCAGAAAATGACACCAAATCAACACGATGATCATGCAGAGATGGATAGAGCGAACATGATTTCAGGTCTTAAATGATTAAGCTTAGATAAAGTTTTCCATCTCCATGGTACTTTTTCATCCTGAAATCTCTTAGTTCTTGGCTCTATAGTTTTATTTTCATTCTCATCCAATCTTATATGAGAAAATGAGCATTGTGGAAGACGAAGACTTACTGTTCCATCCTTTCAAAAGAACATTGTCCTGTTTCTTATTGGTGGTTACTAGGTAAAGAGACAAATTATCCTGCTACAATCTTCCGGTAGATAATATCTTTTATGATACTGCATAATTGCACAGATCAAAGGAAGACGGAAAAAAAACAGAAATTCAAGATTGTAGCAATTCCAGCGCATTGACAGAGTTTCTTGGAAGCATCGCTCTTAAAACTCGACAACCACTAGTGAACATAGTTTTAAGGAACTGGACACGTCTTCAACTCCACGTTCTCAATTGGCAGCGTATCCTTAGGAAAAGGGCAGTCTATTGCTGGTTCCTTCACGGGCAACAGATCACAAGCCACAGGAGTCACGTTGCTTGTAACTCCTGCTATGTCCGTGCAGTTCCACTGTATTTTTTCTGGCTTTGGGCTCAATCCGATATGGACATTCGAAATGCAGATCCCAGTAAAAGGATGTCCTTTTATTCCTTCAAGTCTAGCCGAATAAGTCACATTTTCAGCCACCATGTCTCTGTAATTTATTCCTTGAATCACAGGTAGCGCCTTGGGATCGTACCCAGGGTCGGGGTGGATATTAAAGCCGCCACTTGTCCAAAACATGGAATTCATGGTCTTCATGATCATCGACCTCATGAAAATGTCCTTGATATACCCTCCCCTTCCAGGAGCGGTTTTGATTCTGATACCCGATTGGGTGTTGATGGGCACAACATTCTCGGCTCTTATGTCCTGGATTCCACCAGACATCTGGCTGCCGAGAGCTATTGCGGCACCGTTCGGAGAAGTGCACGTAATCCGTCTTATAATGACATGTTGTGTCGGCATTCCGAATGCAATCCCATACTGGTTCCAGCCACTCTTGATTGCGACACAGTCGTCTCCAGACACTATATAGCAATCCTCAATCCGGACGTTTGTGCATGAATCTGAGGATTGGAATTGACCCGCAATTAATCAGCTTATATTAAGGAGACTGAAGGTTCACTGATAAGAAGTAAACTAATAGCTAAGAACTTATGAGCTGCATTCGGAAACAAGATAATTTCCAAGTTGTTCTCCGTCTAAGAGCAGCTACTGTAAACCGGCACTTGATAAGCATCAAGAAAGAACATAGCAATTAGTTATGGAGTAATAAAACCAGAAGGCTAACCAGGGTCTACTCCATCAGTACTGGGAGAATCAACTGGTGCGAGAATGGTTAGCCTTTGAACCAAAATATTGCTGCAATCATCACTATAATAGTCAATAGCAGTCTCAAACTAACAAAAGATTAAAACACATTTTAAAAATTAATATCGCAGTTCCAAGCATGACATAGAAGCGGGCAAACCTGCTGTAAATTGGATGAACGAACCACGACGGAGAATCAACCAAAGTAAGATCAGATATCTGGACCCAATCTGAGTACATGATTTCGATAAGGTAAGGTAGAGTCCAGTTCAGCTCTTCTTTCCTGAACTTGTCCCACCAGGAAGCACCCTGTCCGTGAATGGTACCGTTGTTTCCTGCAAAATCATCATTCAGAAAAGTTCTCGACCAGAAATGTGTATCAAAATCAGATGATTAGACCTTACCTATATGTGAACTCAATTACAGTAACAAGCTGAAGGGGAGAAAAGCCGAATCTTGACTAAATATATATATATACCTGTGATCACTACGTCAGTGAGATTTATACCAAAGAATAGACTGCTGAACCGTCTGCCCAGAGCGTTTCTTCCTGCCCCGTATGACGGCAAGATAGCCACTTGAGGCCATTCCGATTCATCCTGTACGACAATATAATACACGTATCCCATACTTATCCGCCACGGTGCATGCGCACATTAAAATATTCAAAGTACATTGTGTGCACAGACACAGACAAACGCAAGTACAAATGCCTAAAAATTTACAGTAGCAAAACCAGCTGTTAAGGATAGGAAACTCTTTTCGTGTTTGAATCTAAGAAGAGACATCACAAGCAGATGGAACAGAGGCTTTTCGTTACTTATCAGGTTCCAACAGTAGACTTTGTCAAAAAACATGAGATGAATCATGTTTTTCTTTATGTTCCAGCTTGGATGCTCTGCTTTACGAAAGACATAATCTATCCTCAGACCATCTCATGAAGAATCGGACGTGAGACCTTGCGGTCGGCGAAGTGATTCCACGGATAAACCACTCAAAGAGAACGACGTTGTCTTTTGTGCTTTGTAAAGCGTTACCACCCACACAAGCGTGTACCTGGGATGCGAGAATAGTGGCGTTTCGGTCGAGGTAGAGCGTGAAGTGGCTGGTGAGATTGAAACTCCCCGTCAACCACTTCCCCGCCGGCACCACCAGCTGCGCCCCGCCGTCCAGCGCGTACTCGCTCAGGTTCGCGACTGCCCGCCTGAACGCCTCCGTGTTCGACGTCCTCCCGTCCCCGACGCCTCCAAAATCCACCAGCGACGCGGTGTGCTTCCGGCAATTGATCGCCTGGTAGGATTCTCCTCCTCTCGCCGAGAGCAGGGACAAAAGGAGGAGCAGCAACGCCGAGCGACCCGGCAACCGCACGGTCATCTGTTTCGAAACAAGGTAGACAAAGAAAAGGAAGAACGCAGAAGATGGTTTAGGCCAAACGAAAAAAAAAAAAAAAAAAAAGAATCACGAATGAGCAGTGATCGAGAAGATTATCGCGTGAAACTAAAAACAGACGGGAAGACAGAGTACAACGAACGAAGCAATGAACCTTAGAACTCAAGGGTTGCCTCTTCATCGTCAGGATGATGATGATGATGATGATGATGATGATGATGGTGATGGGAGTGATTGAAGATGGTTTTTTAACTTTCCAAATGGATATGCATTTAAGTTCTTGGTTACCATAATGGAATCAAATCTGGGACTGCATCTTCTCTCCAGGATTCTTGATTGGGGTCTCGAGTTCAGGTTCTCTTCTGTCGGTCTTTTGGTCAGGAATCAGACGTGACGTTCTGAGGAACTGGAAGTAAAGACCAACCTCTTGCACGACGGATCGCATGCAACACCATTTATGGGTAGGTATTCAAGCTTTGCTCCGCATATGCGAAGAACATGGAAACCTTAGATTGTGCAGTCAAGTTATTGCTAGATTTTACAGCGACTGCTCTCTTACTTTCCGTTTTCTTTTCACCCTAAAATAGGAAAGGCGACTCCCTTCCATCCAAGCACCATCTGGTATTGCTCCTATAAATTTTCCTAGATTAGCGTTCCAAATTCCATGCGCGAATTTGGAAACTCTGGGTATGGACATACGATTTTGCTGCTTGGCTGAGGGGAAAATCACCCAAAAAAAAAGTGTCCTAAACATATTGCGTTTTCACCGATTTAGTCCCATCAGTTGAGTTCAAACATTTTCATGTTTTGTCTAATTGAGTCTCTCTTTTTTTTTTTTTTGGTCGGTCCTACTATATTCCTACTCTAACTCTCACTCTCAGATTCTTGCCCCGCTTCCTTTGAACCCCTCCTAAAACTAAATCGTCCTCACCCTAACTCCCTAAGAAAGTGGGGATTCGAACACCTCACCTCCCCCTTTTATGTTGGAATGGTGACCGTTGGGGCAAACCCAGTGATTGTCTAATTGAGTATATCCGGCCAATTTTCTTTTATATTTTAATTGGATAAGTCGACGACAATTTTCAATTGGACCATGTCAACTAGTACTTCCCAAAGTACTTCCCAAAATTTATCTAAACCCACTTGAATTACTACGTGCAATCTATATATATCGACTGCATATGAGCCTATCTACACCACATGTGGCGGAGAATATTAGGCTCCTATTTTGAGGGAGGCTCCACCGTTAAGAAGTTATGGAGACGCTGCTTTCGTATACTGAATGCCTAGCAATAGCCTGGTGCATGGTGCTATTGCTGCGCAAGGTGCCACCAAAGCCAACACGTGCTCGCTGGCCGATGAAGACATGGCCAGGCGACATTGAAAACTTTTGAGAACAGGGGGACTCGTCGGCGAAAATGTGATAGGATGCAGAGACTATGCAGTTGTTTAGCTGGGGGTTTTGCTGAATAATGTAAGAGTGGCAGTAAAGAGATTGCTGTGCAGATGTTACTAAACAACTTTTGTAGCTGGATACATTTAGGAACTCCTGAGAAATTAGTTTAAATTGAATATATGCGGTGGTTAATGGTAGGCCTCGGAAATGGATATCGAAAACTAAAAGCTTCAGAGCATTGCCATGCTATAAAGACCATGAGTAAGTTGGTAACTACTGGAACTAATTTAAAGTCCGGATGAACTCAGTTCGTTTTGGCTGGTCAATGGCAAAAAAGTGGTGTCTGGGCTTTTATTACTAAAGCTTCTGTCGTCCCTCAGTCTGGAAGAAGAGAAATTCAAGCGAGAAGTGGAGGTGATATCGCATGTTAGACGCAAGAATCTGGTGAAGCTGCTCGGGTACTGTGCCGAAGGAGATTACGGGTGACATCTAGGCACACGCTTGTCAATTATTGCTTTCAACAGAACGTTGAAATGTTCTGTTAAATCATCATTATGTCAGTCTGCTTGTCTATGACTATGTTGATAATGGCAATCTGCATCAGGGGCTTCATGACTGTAGTGGAATGGCCAGTCCCCTAACATGGGGTCAAAGGATAAATATTATCCGAGGAACGGTGAAAGGGTGTGTTTGCTGAACTTAAACTAGATTTCATGTCATTGATAATCGCTATCCTGAGGAGCAAGTTCTTGCGACACTGAACCGAAGGTTGTCCATTGCAATATCAAATCTAGCAACATACTGCTCGATCATCAGTGGAATCCAAGGATCTCTGATAATGAGTTGGCCGAGCTCTATAACTGGAGCAGTCACATGTCAAGCGAACAATCGAGGTAAAGCAGTTTGCTGATCAAGGATGGGTTTTTGATCTAGTGAATTAAATTCCTTGAATCCTCAGTTATGCAGCACCAGGTTATGATGTCTATTGCTTCGGAGTACTTGTCATCGAGATAGTCACAGGGAGGCTTCCTGTAGATGTAAGTGAACCCCAGGTAAGGCCAATGGAATGGCAAATCAATTACATCTCCGACTGTGACAGACGGTAAGATCAAACAATACATCGACTTAAAAAATTTGATATCTGCTGACAGGCACATTTAAATGATTCATTGAAGTTCATAATTGCAAATCAGAGAACTGTACACATGGTCGAATTTAAAATACCCGAAAGGCCTTCTTCAAAGTAACTCAAGTGGGTTCTTCTGATTGCTCTAGTATGTGTTGATCTGGATCTAAATCACAGGCCTAGAATGGGGATGTAGTTCAAATGCTAGAGACGAGGGATTTGCTAATCAGAGATGTTATATTGTTTGCAGATTAACCACGAAACATTATGTTTTTGCGTTTGCAAATTCTCTGTTATTTCATTTATCTAGCCCCCATTTGGTTCGGTTTGATCTAAAAGCAAGGCATCAGCGAAAGGCGACCTCTTGTACTTATGCAGAAAACATTCATGAGTTTTGCTGAATCATATCAAAGTCTTTGCCTTATTCCAAAAGAGGAAAACACCATCACGTACCTGAAAATGACACTAAATTAACACGATGATCATGCAGAGATTGATAGAGCGAACATGATTTCAGGTCTTAAATGATTATGCTTCCATAAAGTTTTCCATCTCCACGGTACTTTTTTATCCTGAAATCTCTTAATTCTTTGCTCTATAGCCTTCTTCGTTCTCATCCAATCCTGAAATGAGAAAATGAGCATTGCGGAAGACAGACTTCTTATTCCATCCTCCCAAAAGAACATTGTTCTGTTTCTTATTGGTGATTACTAGGTGAAGAGACAAATTATCCTGCTACAATCTTCCTGTAGATAAATATTATTTATGACACTGCACAATTGCTCGGTTTCTAGTGAAGCATCGCTCTTAAAACTCGACAAACACTAGTGAGCATAGTTTTAAGGAACAGGACACATCTTCAACTCCACATCCTCAATTGGCAGCTTCTCCGTAGGGAAAGGACAGTCTATTGCCGGTTCCTTCTTGGGCAACAGATCACAAGCCACAGGAGTCACGTTGCTTGTAACTCCCTCTATGTCCGTGCAGTTCCACTGTAGTTTTTTCGGGTTTTTGCTCAATTCAATCTGGACATTCGAGATGCAGATCCCAGTAAAAGGATCTCCTTTTATTCCATCAAGCCTAGCTGAATAAGTCACATTTTCAACCACTATGTCTCTGTAATTTATTCCTTGAATCACAGGTAGCGCCTTGGGATCGTACCCCGTGTCGGGGTGGGAATTATAGCTACCAGTCATCCAAAACGCATACTTCATGGTCTTCATGATCATCCCCTTCACGAAAATGTCCTTGACATAGCCTCCTCTTCCGGGAGCGGTTTTGATTCTGACACCTGATTGGGTGTTGATTGCCACTATAGTCTCGGCTCTAACGTCTTGGATTCCACCAGACATCTCGCTGCCCAGAGCTATTGCAGCACTGTCTGGAGAAATGCAAGTAAGCCGTCTTATGCTCACGTGTTCCGTCGGTTTTCCGAACTTAATCCCGTACTGGTCCCAGCCACTCTTGATTGCGATGCAGTCATCACCGGACACTATGTAGCTATCCTCAATTCGGACATTACTGCTTGAATCTGAGGATCGGAATTAGCAAGCGATTTATTAGCTCATATTATGGAGACTGAAGGGTCAACAATAAGAATTAAACTAAAGCTAGAAACTTATGAGCTGCATTAGAAAACAAGATAATTTTCCAGTTGTACTCAGTCTACGAGCAGCTACTGTAAACTGGCACTTGGTAAGCAGCAACGAAGAACATAGCAGTTAATTATGGAGTAATAAAACTAGAAGGCTAACCAGGGTCTATTCCATCAGTGTTCGGTGAATCAATTGGTGCGAGGATGGTTACCCCTTGAACGAAAATGTTGCTGCAATCGTCACTTTAATTTTCAGTAGCAGTCTCAAACTGACAAAAGATTCAAACACATTTTAAGATAAATTTTTGCAGTTCCAAGTGTGACATAGAAGTGGGCAAACCTGCTGTAAATTGGATGAACAAACCAGGACGGAGAATCGACCAAAGTAATATAAGCTATCTGGACCTGATCCGAGTACAAAAATTCGATAAGGTAAGGTCGAGTCAGGTTCAGTTCTTCTTTCTTGAACTTGTCCCACCAATAAGCACCCTGTCCGTCTATGGTACCGTTATTTCCTGCAAAATCACCATTAAGAAAAGTTCTCGACCAGAAATGTCTATCAAAATCAGCTGATTAGACCTATCTACACGTGAACACATTTACAGTAACAAGCTGAAGGGGAGAAAAGCCAAATCTTGGCTAAATATTTATACCTGTGATCACTACGTCAGTGAGATTCGTACCAGAAATTAGACTGCTGAACCGTCCGCCAGGAGCATCTCTTCCTCTCCCATACGACGGCAAGATAGCCACTTGTGGCCATTCCGATTCATCCTGCACGATGATATAATGCATATATCCCATGCTTATCCAGGGCGCATATGCACATTTGATATTCAAAGTACATTGTGTGCACAGACACAAGACACAGACGAAGAGTTACGCACAAATGCTTAATAATCTACAACAGCAAAACCAGCAGCTAAGAATACGAAACCCTTTTCTTGTTTGAATCTAAGAAGAGACACCACAAGCAGATGGAACAGAAGCTGTTGGTTGATTATCATGTTCCAATCCAAGAATAGACTTTTTCCAAAAACGTGAAATGAATCATGTTTTTCTATATGTTCCAGCTTGGATCCTCTGCTTTAGGAAAGATATGATGGAATTAGTCTGTGGACTCTATGTATCCTCAGGCCTTACTCATGAAGAATCGGACGTGAGACCTTGCGGTCAGCGACGTGATTCCACGGACAAACCGTGCAAAACAAACGACGTTGTCTTCTATGCTTTGTAAAGCGTTACCACCCACGCGGGCATGTACCTGGGATGCGAGAATAGTGGCGTTTCCGTCGAGGTAGAGCGTGAAGTGGCTGGTGAGATTAAAACTCCCCGTCAACCACTTCCCCGCTGGCACCACCAGCTGCGCCCCACCATCTGCGGCGTAACCGCTCAGGTTCGCGATGGCCCGCCTGAACGCCTCCGTGTTTGACATCTTCCCATCCCCAACGCCTCCGAAATCCACCAGCGACTTGGTGTGCTTCCGGCAACTGATCGCCGCGTAGGATTCTCCTCCTCTCACCGAGAGCAGGGACAAAAGGAGGAGGAGCAGCAACGCCAAGAGAACCGGCAACCGCATGATCATCTGTTTCGAAACAAGATAAAAAGAAAAGGAAGAACGCAGAAGATGGTTTATGCCGAAAAATAAAAGGAAACACAAGCGAGCAGGATCGAGAAGATTATCGCCTGGAACGAAAAACAACGGGAAGACGAAGAGGATAAGGAATGAAGCAATAAACCTTAGAAATCAAGAGCTGCATCATCGTCAACATCACGATGCGGGGGAATGAAGATGGTTTTCGAAGTTATAAATGGATGTGCATTTAAGTTCTTGGTTATTGTTATGGAATCAAATCTGGCTTTGCATCTTCTCTCCAGGATCATTAAATCGGATATGTTCAGATCCTCTTGATTTGTTCTTTTGGTCAGCAATCGAATGTAACGGTCTAAACGTGTCCGTACATGGAAGTAAAGATCGACCGCTTGCACGAGGGATTGCATTTGCAGAGATGCAGCAACACTTTATGGTAGGTATCCAGCTCCGTATATCAAGAAGAGAATATGGAAACCTCGGATTTTCCTGTCGAAGTATTTCTAGGAGTTAGATCAATTGCTTTATAACTCACCTTTTTTCTTTTCCCCCCAAAATAGGAACGTGACACCGTTTTATCCAAGCACTATCTTCTATTGCACCTATTTTTTTCTTTTCTATTGCACCTATTCGCACGTGGGAATTTGCTCGACGGAAAACTATTTCAGGAAAATAAAATTCTGACTTTTTGGTGTTCAAACGATACAAAACTGATCGATTTATATAAAATTATTTTCCTTCAACCAAAAATAACAAGTTTAGATTGGGAAAAAATAACTTCTTCAAGTACGGAGGAAAACACTCTCCCTTAAGCAAATGAAAAAGAATCGTTTTGCTAAAAAGTGATTTTTATGATAAATATTTTCTTTTATCATGAAATTTTTAGTAAAATAAAAACAACTAAGCATGTTATGAAGTCTACTGGATTTTTTACAAAAAAAAGAAAAAAAGAGAGAAATGTCATCGAGTTATCTCTTACCTTACCAAAAAAAAAAAAATGTCATCGAGTTATCTCATCTTTGAGATCATTATTCATCATAAGATATAAATAGCGTCGACACCAGCTATAGAGGCAAAGATTTAGGTTGAGGAGGTCGAGGCAAGTCAAGGAGACGACGAAAGTTATTCTTAATTTTCTCTTTAGCGATCGGAATTGAAGAGACGACCACCATCATACCTCTTAGATCCGACAATCGATCGAGATATTCAATCCAAGACTAGTTCCATCCATTGATAGCATGCCTTCGCGTATCTTGAACCATCAAGCAATCTTTTGGGCATAATTACATAGACCTTGATGTTGCTTTGGCATTGTCTAACCGATCGATCCTCATTCGACAATGACGTGGCACTACACACACATTTACCATATCTAACTTATGTTTACATGTGTCAAAATTGGTCATAATCATATTTCTTAATCCATATTTGATGGTTTGGATTAATAAATAGATTAGTCATATTCAATAAATGAGTCACAAAATTTAAAATGATAAGGCTCAAAACAATATGAGTATTAAGCCCCATTTGGTTCAGCATTCCCAAGGAGCTTTGAGCCCCAAAGCCCATGTTTGGTTCAGCATTTTGAGATGTCATTTGCCCAATGCCAGCATTTTCAAAATGCTAAATAAGGGTTTAATGATTTTTTTTTTCCTTTCAATATTGCCCTCACTGATAATTGTGTTTTCCTCTTTTACCCCAAAAAATTATTGTTCATCGTCTTCCTCCTTGGACTTGTAGCTCAGCCGGTCAGATCTGATCGCCGAGAAGGGTCCCTTGACCTCAGGCGACCCACACACCGGCGTCGCCTGGGTGGGTTGTGTGACAATGACCCACGCACACCAGCATCACCTAGGTCGCGCAACCCATGCACCTACGTCGCCTAGGTCGTGCGGCCTTAGGCAGTGGCGTTTGGGTCGTGCGACCCGCCACTTCCCCACCACCACTGCCACCAATTGCCTTCCCCACCACCACCAGCTCCAACTGCCTCCCGACCGTTTCGCTCTATGCTTTAGCATCTCCTCCTCCTTTGTCTTTTTCTTTTTTTCCTTTTTCTTTTCACCTCAAAGCTACTTTGCAAAATACACCAAAATGAGAGTATCCAAACACCATTGCCTTCTTCAAATACCCATTCCTCTAAAGATACTTGGGAAAATGCAAAGCCATTTCCCCAAAGCTGAACCAAACGGGCCATTAATGGGTTCGCAACTTCCATAGACCCAAAACTCAATACATCTCTATGACTCTGTCGCCTTCGATCTCACGCTCCCCCACTCTAAGCTCTCACCTTGGTTTGGATTTAGAATTGGTTAAACACATGAGCATTTTAACAATGTGGGTTAGATCAAGTAAGAATTGAGTCGAGTATGAGTAACTAGATTTGTATTTTATGAAAACGGGTCAAAACGGATTAAATTGATCAATCTGGATTAGATCATTTTCGATTGAACCCGATGCACTCGTTTGATAGGTTTACAAGCAAGCAGAAAAGGCACAAACGACTTGGGTGAAAAGAATAATGATGCTCCAGTGGTCATGCAGTTCAGACCCTTGTTAAACCATGAAAAACATCTATATCACTAAGTGAGAGATATGATGAGCACACACAAATCTGCCTTAAGATAAGCACATTCACGAACACCAACCTAAAAATAAAAACAAATGTTGCCTCCAACTCCACCGACTCCAAGATATGAAATATCACAGTAACCACCCATCCTTTGTGGATGATAGCCAGTTTCAGGTCCACAAATGACCTTTCACATCACCTACTTGCTCGTTGGAAGCAAGTTGATCAATTATAGGATGAGAAGATGAAATGTTTTGCTGACAAGAAATGAATATTTCACCTATACGAGTTTCTTTTGTGCATTTGTGTGAGTTTGTGCAGGTTTCGAAGGGAGGGGAAGGCTAAACTGAAGCATACCTTGGATGATCAATCTAGCATACACAAGAAAGTACCTCAAGTTAATGCAATAAATTCAACTTGATCCACAAGTATGCGATTATCCAAGCAACTCCTAATTAAGTCACAGCAAAGTGTACCTACTGAACCAACAGGGCTAAAGAAGAAAAGCCATTTGAACACCAATAAAAGAACGGGCCCTAGTCATCTAGCTAACAAGTGAAAAGAAAGGATCTCCCAACACAAAAATCATCACATCAGATCCCAACTCAAAAATCATTAACTCAGAAGGGATAGACACACTGACCCAAATTATACACAGCTCGACAATATTTTCTGCTCTTGGACGAGTAACTGGTAGCCTTCAATCCACAAGCAGATACTTGTACTTCAAAACGTTGCAACTCTGAGCCCACCGGAATTCATTCAACATGAATCTAAAACATCATCAACTCTATCAACACCTTAACTTCAGCCTCCAAAGAGAGAGAAAAACCCGCGCTTCTTCGGCTCCTCCTCCATCATCACAGCCTTCATACTATCCTGCTCAACAAGTCTCCAAGCAGCCTGCTCAAAAGCCAAACCTGCCAATGTCGGCGGCTTGTTCAAAACAAGAGGATACCCTCGATTCGTACTCCTAAGCACTTCAGAATCCTCCGGTATCACCCCCAACAAAGCCAAACCCAGCATCTCCTGAACATCGAGAACCGACATCATATCCTCCCCCTTTATCATGTCAGTCCTGACCCTGTTCACAATCATCTTTATATCCCTGATCCCGTCGCACTCCAACAACCCGGTGACCCTATCCGCATCTCTCAAGCTCGTTATGTCGGGAGTCGTCACCAACACCGCCTCATTGGCCGGGGTTATCGCGGTGATGAACCCGGCATCAATGCCGGCAGGACAATCAATGATTATAAAATCAGGAGACCCTTCTTGCCTAGATTTCAACGCATCAACAAGCCAGACCAATGCCTTCCCACCGAACCCAATCGGCAGCTTCGACCTCGGCTTCGAAATACACAGCAACTCGAAATTAGACCAGCGCTTATCCCTAACCAGAGCCTGATCGAGCCTACAGTCCCCGTTAAGTACCTCGACCACGGTGTAGTTGACGCGGTTCTCGAGGCCGAGGAGGAGGTCGAGGTTGCGGAGGCCGACGTCGGCGTCGATGGCGACGACGGAGAAGCCGAGGCGGGCGAGGGAGAGGCCGACGTTGGCGGTGGTGGTGGTCTTGCCGACGCCGCCCTTGCCGGAGGTGATGACGACGACGCGGGGGGTCTCGCCGGCCAGCTGGGGCTTCCGGTTCCACTGGAGGACGGACTGGATCGGCGGGGGGTGATTGGGACGGAGGGGTTTAAGGGTTTTGACGGGATTGAAGAAAGACGAGAGCTTTGAGGTGGAGGAGAGATTGGGCGGCGCGGCGGCGGAGGAGGGTTGCAGAGAAAGCATTGCTTTGTAGTGAGAGAGAGAAAGAGGATGAAGGAGGAGCAAAGCTGAGCAGGGAGCGAGCGACCGAGCGACCGAGTGCGGACGGAGCAGAGTGAATGTTCAGCGGGCAGCGATATTTTTCTTTTTCTATCTTGAAGAAAGAATTTGTAATTTTCATTTTTTAACTGAAAAATAATAACATTAAAAAAAAAAAGGAAAATTTTCAACTAAATAGGTGAAGAGCCTCCATTTTTTTTTTTTTGTCAAAAGAAGGTTCGGACTAGCTATTATCTCAAATAAATGCTTTCATTGATCAAATTATTTTAAATAAAAATCCCATCTTGCCAATTTGTCAAATCTTTGTCATTTAGCGAGTGATAGAGCATTGGCTTTGTGCATTATTACCAACTTCTTCAAGCACAATGTTTTTGACTTTATTGTAGCATGAGAGCTTTGTCCAACATCATAATAAGTCCCTTATTTTGTAGTTTTTGTCCACTTCTTCGTAATGTATTGTGAATGAATGCTTTTAATATTACCAACATGTGTCAAGATATATAAAGTATGCCCACAACCATCCTCACATTTCAAATAACTTACAACTGTGTGTAATTATTAAATCACATGAACTAAAACAAATAACATACTTCCTTTCACTTACTTTTGGTTGCCATGATATAAGTGTGCAATAGATTTAAGAACATACAAAGACAAAGCATGCAAGAACTTAGCTTGGAAAATCCCTACAAATGATATGGGTGTATACATTTGCAGCATGTTTCAAAATTTCAACATTTTCAATAATAATTTATGGGTTTTCTCAAGTACACTCAAAATCAACAACTTTAAAATTGTGCATTTTTTCAGCTTGCCTCTCATAATGATTGACAAATTCAAACAAAGTCACAATCTCACATGTCATATCTTGAAAGATATTATTTGTAGGGGTGAGCATGGTCCGGGTTGGGCCGGTCCACCCCCTAACCCTAGGACCAATCTACACAGTATTGGTCCTTAATTTTTGGGACTGAAAACCGATTCTATTGAGCTTAGGACCAAGGACTAGACCAACCTAGTGAGTTCGATTTAGTTTCAGGGTCAACTCGAGACCAATCAATAATTTTTATTTCATTTTTTGTATTTCTTGAAAAAATGATTGAGAATCGGACCAACCCAATGAGTTTGATCTGGTTCCAAGGTCAACTTGGGACCAATCAACAATTTTTTTTTTTCATTTTTTGTATTCCTTGAAAGGGCAATCAAGGACTAGACTGACCAAATGGGTTTGATGACGAGCGAGATTAGCTAAGAAAGGCAAGCGGTGAGGATCAAGTGGGGTGAGCGTCGAACAGAGTGAATATTGAGTGTCAAGCGGGGAGCAACAAGCCAAGCGAGTATCGAGTGGTGAGTGGCATGAGTAACCCAAAACGAGCAAGGCGAGTGTCGAGTGGTAAGCGGAGAAGTTGTTTCTTTCGATTTTGTCAAATTGAAGACCAAAAGGACAAATAAGACAGAAAAGAACGAGTGCTAAAGAAAGATGATGTAAAGAGTTTTTTATGTCATTTTGAACACTGTGAGGACTCCTCACAAAAACTTTTTCCTCCTTTGTAAATTATGACTATTGATGCCATAAAATACATTAAAAATCTAAGTTATTAAATATTAATCTAAAATTACTTGAACTCCTTACTAAAGAGCTGTTTAATATCGTTGATACCATTTATTTTAAGGTTTTCTCTATATAAAAAAAATCATAAATAATATGTTATATATATAGCCTCGGGGTTGGTCCAGGTTTGATCAACCCTAAACTCTCAAAACCGAGGACCAACCCACACAGTGCTAGTCTAGAAATCTTAGGATCAATGACTGACCCAGTCTCCCTGGGAACCAAACCAAGACTGGCAAGGTTGGGCCGGTCCAGGGTCGATCCAGGGTTGACCCTAGACTGATACTCACCCCTAATTATTTGTGCTCTCACTTTTTTTGTATGGATCTAATTCCTATAGAAAAAATATCATAGTCAAATGCAAGACATCATTTATGACGCAACTGATACATGTTATTGAATCGCTTGTTGTCCCCTAAGCTCCATTATTGACATATACTTTTCCAAATGCTTCATTTCAAATTCAGATCCACGATAATATAAAAACTTATATTTATCGCAAAAGCCCAATTTCCTAACAAGATGCCCGATATGATGTGTAGCATTTTTTCTAATGTTTCATACACATAAATGATTAGTAATATTCATAAGAACAATATTAATGGCATTTGTCATGGCATGACCTTAATTGGTGAAAATAGTCTTGGTGCTTTATTACCTATTGATTCTAAAAGTAATTGAAATGTCCGAGCAAAAAAAAAAAAAAAAAAAAAGCAATAGCTTCATTCAATGGAAATGCACAATCATAGTGAACATTCTTCCAATGATGCTCAAGCCAACAAAAGATGCACATATCATATTGTTCTTATTTTCACGGTGAGTTATATCAATACCACCATATATCCAAAACTTTCATAGTCTAGTTTAGATATATCATCAAACAAAAAAAAAAAAAAGTTGGTCAATCTTTGTCCCTTATCCAATTGAAATGTGTAAGAAAAATTGCTTCCCCCCGAAGTAATTAAAATGGTTATAATGAGACTTTGAAAATCATATGCACTAATCAAGTCCATTATCTTCGATTGTAAGAAATTTTGACAATTACATAAAGTAGAGCCAACATTCTCCTCTCCTCCAACTTCATCACTAAGATATGAATATGCTTTCGTAAACCTTCTTTGGCCATAAAAAGTCAAAATACTTTTATCAGTATTTGTTATGTGTTGGTATGATTGTATCAAATGTTTCTATATATCATCAATAAAAGGATGATTATGTACTTCCTTAAACTTGTCCACTACTCAAACTCCTATCTTTGATTTTGAATTTTATGCAAGCTTGACATCTAGTTCTCTTTATTGTCCTATAAACATCCTCTTATTCATGAGGTAAGATTGATGGAGAGTGTCATTCACAATTACAAAGAAATGTGTATGTTTGCAATATTCTTTTACTATTATTAACATTTTGTCATCTTCTCATTCTAAATCCCTTACAAATTGTATAAGCACTATATGTTTATGGGTTTTGTCCTTGTTAGTAAACGTCATGTCAATTTTAAATTCAAATTATTTATGAATGTTATGCATGATGATCTTATCCTTTGCAGCCTCCATAATTTTTTTAAAGAAAGAAAATCTAATTCTATAAAGAAGGCAGATAGAGTGAAAACAAATTTTAATTTTAAAAAGATGAGTCATATCCATTTATCCCAAAAATAAATCAAGCTAGTTACGAAGTACTAGAAATAATCTATCAAAAATTTGTATAAATGTAAATTAGTGATTTTGAAAGATTCTGCTTGTGCATATTTCAATCACAATAGAAAATGCCATACCGACTTATTTGCTGGCCTTTTCTAAAAACTACCTTATATGCTTGAAGCCAATTTCAAGATAAATGTGAATGAAGGGAATGAACGTTGATGTCAATAAAGGGAGACAAATTAGTGAAAGTTGAAAAGAGGAAAGAGGAAAAATAATCGTTACTGTTTTTAGCCGAACAACTGCTACAAATATAATGTGAAACCCATAACAACCACAACTCGAGCAAGAGATTCATTTTTCGTAGAACCATAAGAAACTAACAAATCATATCATAGCTTCCATTTATTATTTTCAAACCACATCCTACTAGAACCCTCCTTCACTGAATTTATCAGCATAAGACTAGGAGATGAACTGCACTCCATTCACTCACAACTATCTCGTACTCATAACAATTAAACTTAAAAATCATAATCTCTCTCTCTCTCTCTCTCAACATCCACAGCCTCAACCCCAAACGAAGATTTTGAGAAGAGAGGAAAACAAAACCATCATAGAAGATTTTTTTTTTTTGGTCAGAACCATCATAGAAGATTGAAAAACTTTGAAATCTCAAATTTGTTGTTCTCTTGTTATCAGCTCGAGAATCGCACCTCGTTGGAAAGCTATGTGAGAGCACCTGCAGCTGACAAATGGATTTTGTCGAAACAGAGAAACGAGCTTTGTTGAAGGAGCTAAGAAACGTCAAAGACGACCTTTTCACCTCCTTGGAAAGCCATGTGAGAGCACCTCCGGCTAAGAACCGAGTTTTGAGCTTCTTCTTGTTTTGTCGAAAGTAGTGCTTTCATTCATTCATTAAAAAACGAGATTTACATGGAAAATATAAGTTGGAATCAGAGCACAAAATATTCCAAAGGGGTTGGGGGGTTTCGAGCATCCATGTTGAGGGAAGGATTTTAAGGCGGAATGTTTTTGCAACTCAATCTGCAACTTAATTTGCTCCTCTCGAGCAATGTACTACCTTTGTTATAAACGAGAAATGTGATTCGTTGAAGGAGAACCGAAACGTGAAAGGAAGGGGACCTCATCTTTCCAACGAAATAAGTTTTGTGATGGAGTGGCAACATAAAAGAGGAAAGATAGCAGGTAATAAATGTCAGTATTTATGGTCGTTCGTGCTAGGTCCTTTTTCATTATCACCACAGCATGAAAGTAAGGGCACCTCATTTTCCGAATAAAATGAGTTTTGTGATAGAGTAGAAACATAAAAGAGGAAAGAGAGCAAAGTGCATGCGCTAGATTAGAAAGATACAAAATAATTGGAAGAATTGGCACATACACCTTTCTCCAAATAACAACACGCAACTTGCACCACCCGCCGCAGTGGCTCAAAGACTTGGACTTCATATCGAGGAGATCTAGTGTTCGAAGCTCTCTCGCAACGCAAGTTTGCGAAGTGCCGCTTTAAGCCATTTAATGACTTACCCTCTGCAAGACGTGTGTGGTGACTTAAGACACGCCGCCCAAATGATTTATCCCCGGCTGCCGGCCGTGCGGGGTTCCCCAGTCAAAAAAAAAAAAACACGCAACTTTCTTGCAGTCATGAACTTCACAATTGTTGGTCTTCGCGAGCATTTGGGAGCTTTAGCCGGCCATTGGAGCTGATTTTCGGAGGATAGCTTCGCCTTTCCTCCCTCTTCATCTCCACCGAAGCTTTACCTCTGCCTCGGCTTCATCCGGTAATTATGCTCTACTTTAATAAATGTGAGTATTTATTGTCGTTTGTGCTCAGTCCTTTTTCATTATCACCACAATCTGTCAACTAGATAAACGAAAGTCTATAGTTTTAATATTTTATTTTTATCCAATCTATATCAAAAGACAAGTGTCACCGTTTAGATGGAGTCGACTAAACTCACACACATCATATAGAATGGTGACATAATGATCACTAATCAATATAATAACTGAATTTTTGTATATATTACGTTCAATTTAATCTTGAAAATATAATATTATAAAATTTAAATTTAATAATTAAATATTTATATATAATATAATAATTAAATTGAATGTTTATAAAAAATTTATAATCATATTAAATAAATTTAAAATTTAAAAATGATATTATGTATATTGAGATAAATTTTAAGAATATTGGACAAATCTAAACTTAAAAAATTATATTATATATTAAATTAAAATTTATGAATCATTTGTATAATTTATTTTTATTGAGAAAAAGATTTGGTATCCAAAAGCAAAAAGATTTCGACCATCTACTCGCGAAAACAAAGAGTTTAAAAAAAAAAAATTGCTATTTAAGATTTTTTGGTAAAAGATGGTGGTGGCCCACACATGCGTGTTCTCTTATCTTGATACGATGGGGAAGTTGGAGGAAGGAACTTCACGAAGCTTCAAACCCCACGATCTGCCACGTGTCACAGTACAAGGCTGACCCACCATTAACCCTGTCTCCAAGGGAGAATCTTTGGTACTCCGCGTATCCATGGGCTCAGCGAATCTCGCCCGTTGAATCTCAGGAGCTTCTCTCGGGGCCCACGTGATCAACGGGTGAGACACACTGGGCTCACGTGCACCGAGTCCACGGAAGCGCGGACGTCCCTTGAGGAGGAAAAGTCAGACCATCCCGGATTCCGGACTGACTTTACCCTTCCCCTCCGCCATCACGATCAGATCACGCCCCTCCCCGGGGGACACGTGTCCCGTCGGCATTCGTGGTTGACACGACTCCCGCTTCCCCCCATCTCCGTCACCGCTCTCTCTCTCTCTCATGTGATCAGTTACTTTATCGCTTTCGCTTCCTCCTCCCTTCCTCCTTCATATATTTCTTTTCTTTTTCCACACCCTTCCTTCTCTCTCTCGATCTGAACTCCACTCGACCGAAGCCCCGATTCGCTCCGCTCCGCTTCGCTTTTCCGTCCACGGAGATCGCCGGAGGATCGCCGCTCGCCTCTCACCACAAAGTCAGGTGCGGTCTCTTCTTCTTCCCCGGCTCGGATTTCGGGAACCGTTGTTCCTTTTTGCCGCCGGCGGTCGCGATTCTCGGATTTCCGGGGTCGATTCTGCCTTCGTGTCTCGCGTCTCGCGGTCCGGGGGAATTTCGGATCTGGCGTTGATTTCGCTTCGGAATTGTTGCCCTTTTTTGCTCGTGTTTCGAGTCCAGTAGAGCTTGGGTTCAGCAGGTGAATGCGCCTTGCTCGGAAATGGAGTTCGATTTAGGGTTCTGATGCATCGTCTGAGTTAGATCTGTAATTTAGCGTTTGGATGCCTAGTGTGAGTGATAGCTTCCGGTAGAATTTAGCGCGAGATTGGGGTTGGATAATTGGGAATCGATTAATTGATCCTCGATCTGGATATGTTGATGTTCCGAGATTTCATAAGGACGACAATCTCAATTCACGATTCTACTGATGAAAAGGTGTCATTTTTGGTTGTATTGTTCAATTAATTCCGCGTGCAATTTGCACTCCTTTCAAGCCTGGCTGTACGCTAATTGAAATTGTGGGTTGAAACCATTAGCTGCTTTTTAAAGTATTAAGATATCAATTGATTGAAACATTAAAACATACATAACGTTTATGGCTGCGAAGGATCTGTCTCCTTAGGATCTTACATCGCAGGATACTGCTTTTAGTGTTGTAGACTAGGACTCTCTCCCCCCCCCCCCCCCCAAAAAAATAAAATAAATAATAATTGTTTTGTCCCCCTTCATCCTCTCATCTAAGTGTCACCTTGTATTTATTGGCAGATAGAGACGTATCAAGCTTATCAGAGGCATTCCAGTAAATCTATAGTCGTTATTGTGCTTGTGTTTCTCACACATGCTTTTCTTTTATAGGATCGAACAGTTTGAAATTGTTGTTTCATACTTTCTCTTGTTGGGTCTAGACATAGCTGAAAATCTGTCTTGGAAGTTGCCATTAAGGCAGGCTTATTCTGGCGCTTCCTTCATGTGTGCTGAGCCATATTCTTTTGATGGTTGGCTGACCCTGTTTCTTTCCCTCATGGCCTTATGCAGTCCAATGTGAGCTTTCTAAATCTGGACAATAAGAGTCTCCTCTGCTGTTCAGTTCATTGGTCTTTACCTATTGTGGACAATGGGCAAATGCAAGGGCTGTGGAAAATTAGGAAGAATGATGCCAAGGGATGCGGACTCGAGTGCTTACCTTTTTGCTCTTATGCTCTCGCCCGTTGTTTCCGTTTGGGAATGTGTCATCCGTAAGATGAGGTATTCCTACAGACCTGAGTGGGTGTAGTTTCTGTACATTTGAGCATTACATTAGGTTACTAAACAGTAATTTAGAGTTTACATACTTCAGCAAAAGGAAGACTTGTTTCAAAGAATAACAGTTAATTGGATATGTTTTAGAGGAATCTCCATTTGAATAGCAGTTATAAACACTAAACTTACTAGAGTCTGGTAGTTATCATGGATAACTCGGCACAAAACAAAGGGCAACCTGTCGTGAGGAAAGTGAAAAAGAAGCAGGGGAAGGATGAGCTGGATCGACTCAAACAGGCTGAGAAGAAGAAGAGACGCCTGGAAAAAGCCCTCGCTACATCTGCAGCTATCCGTGCTGAGCTAGAGAAGAAGAAACTGAAGAAACAAGAGGAACAGCAAAAGCTTGATGAAGAGGGTGCTGCGATTGCTGAGGCTGTTGCCTTGCAAGTTCTACTTGGTGAAGACTCGGACGATGCATGTAAGATCGTCCTAAATGAAGACAATGAGGGTTTTAATCCTTGGGACTCTAATGGCCATATTAACTTCTTTATGGGTGGAAGGAGCGCTGATGTGCCTTATCACCATACCCTGAACTATGCGCTTGACCCAGTTGGGTGGATCTCACATTCTCAAGATTCTAGAGTTGAGTGGGGTGGTGATTGGGGATGTTCCGGTGGAACCACGGATGTGATCTACGTGGTCCATTCATCAAGAATGGAGGTTGGACATCTGCAGATCTCTCGCCTGGCCTAATTGCAGCACAAGCTGTTTCGTCTCTGCGGATAGGAGAAGATGGGGATGTGAACACCATACTTCTGAATGGGATGCTCAGAGGGTAGGCCATTGTCCGAGATATCATTGCAGTCTGAAAGGGGTGCTTTAACTATGGTTTTTCATGATGGCATCCTTGTGTATATATCTGTCAAAGTTGCTACATTTGCTACCTATCAGATATGGAACTCATTAAAGTAGTATTGCGGGGGTTCTTGAGCTATTTTTAAGCCTTTACTGGAATTATGATGTTTGACAATCAGACACACGTAGACTCCTGTGGTGTAATTTCTTTTATGGAGAAAATTATCAGCTGTTCATCCTGGTTTCGGAATGTATGATTTTCTGTAACGTGATGTGCTTTGCGAGCTTCTGGTACCACCCTTTCTCGATTCTAATAGGGTGACCGACTGTCTCTGCTCAATGGACCATAAAAAAAAAGGGTTCTTTTTAAAAGAGGTTCTTGGTTTCTGGTTATTCATATCATATTTGCATTTATAATGAATTGATCGTGGATAATACGAGAAAGACTGTTTTGAAGATGAGAAAGTTTCTTTATTTTAATGTCTAACAAGTGTTTCCTAGTTTTTCGACAAAAAAAAAAAAAAAGTGTTCTCTAATCAGTCCACAATTAAATATCAGATTAAAAATTCCTTTTATTGTTTCCCATCCCACGAATCATGTAAGTTAAATTGTCTCTCCTTCTCTCATATGCAAAAAGCTCTCACGCATCGCCAAAAAGTTTTTTTTTCCAAATTCAAGAATGAAAGAGTTCTCAATCAACCACCTCTTTGGTGGTCGTAATGGTTTTGGCTCTCTCCCTCTCACGAAATGAAGGAGTTTGAATCTCCTCACGGTTGCTTGGGGTCTTAAGTGAGATGTCGGAGTGGTGAGTCCTCCCGCTTTTACGTCTTCTCGATTTCTTTTTTAGGTTTGATGTATGTATGGAGATTCTGGTCACAAGAAAAAGGGTCCCATAATCAAGTTTTATTACAAAGAAAAATTATATAATATGTAGTTAGTACATTAAAAGGTAAGTGAAGAGCCGGCACAATTTTTGCCAAAAAAAAAAGAGCCGGCGCAACTGTCTACGTTGTTTTAAATTCAAAGTATTAGTTTTTACATAATTGTCGCTCAAAATTCAATCCTAGATACAATATGTGGATAAATAGAATGGTCCAATAAATAGATCATACACGAAAAGTAAAATTATATTGACACGGCTTGAATTTAAAGGACATTAATTTACAGATAAATCAAAGTAAAAAAAAATAAAAAATTGCACATGATTGGATTCCACCCATAGAGTATTAATAAAAGAAGATACCTCAATATGGCTAATAGTGTCTGACTTGTCCGGCTAAATGGCATCACGTATCACGACAAACCATCAGAAACAAAGCCCGGGACAAAATATTACGAACAATGCCACTGCAGGCCAACGGATTTTGATAAAGAATCTCCAGTCCGTTGATGAGCTCCTCCGAGGCGGTCGAACGTCGCTCCTCATCCACCATCGATGGCGTCCTCCGCCGCGGCGGTGGCGCTCGCGGCGCCTCTCTCTCGGTCTCCGCCGCCGCCACGACGGTTCCCTCGCCGCCCGGTGGCCATATCGCCCGCCGACGCTCGCTCCACCTCCTTCGTCGCTCCCGGCGGCGAGGCGCGCGCGTCCCCATTTAGCTCCGTCGTTTCGCCTCCGACAACGCCGAACACATCGCTCCGGAGCTTGAACCGGACGTGGAAGGTGAGGTCGCTGATCAAGCATCAGCAGCCTCTTATCTCCGCCGATGATCAGTGGGGCATGTGGACCGCTCTCTTCGCGACCGGCGCTTTTGGTCTCTGGTAGTGGCATCTCTCCTTGCTCTTTCATCGATCGCACTGTTCGCAGTCTGATTTTAGCTGCTCAACGATTTTGATAGTTCGTGCAATGCAAAGAGAGAGAGAGAGAGAGAGAGAGTGATTTGGTTCGTTAACTTGCTGTAAGGTCTGAGAAGACCAAGATTGGGAGCATGGTGAGTGCTGCATTGGTCAGCACTTTGATTGGGCTGCGGCGAGCAATGTCGGGATCATTCCTTGCGAAGCGCCTGCTTACTCGACGGTGCTGGAATTCCTGCTGCCATTGACCATTCCGTTGTTATTGTTCCGAGCGGACTTGCGCCATGTGTTTCGATCCACCGGGAAGTTGCTCTTGGCTTTCTTGCTCGGCTCAGGTAATTGCAGTAGCTTTAAGGAGGGCGTATGGTGAAACTCGCTCAAAGATTGATTGCCACATCATGGATAGAATAAGAAATCCTTGCAATCGATTTTTCCAATGACCTCCTTTTTTTCTATGTTCTCGAGGATCGTTGTTCATTTCTTACCCTGCAATGACATATTCAGCACTCGATACCATTCAACAGTTTGTTGGAGCTCTTTCTTCTGCAAGTTAATATAATAAAGCAATTTTATTATTACCAGAATTACATTAGCTGACTGTAGCCATCTCTTTCTCAATTATCCACTGTAGATTTTAGTAATCATGTTGTACTCTCTCTCATGTGACTCTGCATTACTCTTTGCAATATTATAAAATGATCTTTTTGCTTGGACTACGTTGGAGTAATACTTTCTTTTTTCCAATTATCGCAGTTGCCACTGTAGTCGGTACTGTGGTGGCATTTCTGCTAGTGCCAATGAGATCGCTTGGTCAGGATAGTTGGAAGATTGCTGCTGCTCTTATGGGAAGTTATATTGGTGGATGTGAGTCCTAAGCAAATGTTGTTGCAGACCTTTATACATAACTGAACTCTCCAAAGAACGGATCTCTCTCTTTACTATACATTCAGTTTGCAGCTTTTGACTGTATTATCTTATATATTGGATCGATCCCATCTCTGTGATTCTTTGTTCATTTTCTAGTCTTGTCGCATTTATGGTTCATGACCTTAAAAAAGTGGATAAAAAATTTCTGTCTTCTTGTTATCTCACTCTCAATTGAAAGTGTACATCCCTACTCAACCCTACTCAACATTGAAGAGAAACTGCATAATGATTCACTTGATCATTTCCATAGTCGAGTCTCCTGTTATTTTAGATTTTCTAGTTATATTGTGTTGTCTTTCTTTACAAACAATATATATCCAGTTTGATTATCGACTTTTATCCAGTTTGATTATCAACTTTTATGTTTATACTTTTGTGTATATGAGTTCCCCTTTCAAGGGCTAAGACATGCCTGAGCTATTGTGTGGTTTTGTATCCGAGAATTACGTTCACTTCTTGATAATTTAATCAAACATGTCCATTTCTTTCATGAAGTTGATGTCATGACTGACAGATATTTTCTCTTCCCTTATATTGGGCCCTTGATGACTCCTGTAGCTGTTAATTATGTCGCAATCTCCAAGGCTCTTTCAATTTCTCCATCAGTAGTGGCTGCTGGGGTGGCTGCAGACAATGTCATATGTGCTGTATACTTCATGATATTGTTTGCCTTGGCCTCCAAAGTACCTCCTGAGACTTCAAAGTCACCCAGTGGTAATGCATTATGTAGCCTTCTCTACTGTCTGGTCTTCATTATCTCTTAGAAATTATGGGCAGTAACATATCTGTATTTAGTATCCTCTTTTTTGATGCATATAACTCCTTGAATCATATACTTGTCAGACAATATTGTTCATGAGTATCACATTGGAGCACAAGCTGATTGATCTTCAATTTCTGGAAATTCCTTTTGCAGATGTTTCAGTATCTCTGGAGTTGGATTCTGGAGGCAAGATCCCTCTTCTACAAACTGCTACAGCTGTGGCTACAGCATTTGCCATTTGTAAAATGGGAACTTATTTAACAAAGCTAAGCGGAATTCAAGGAGGAGGTCTGCCAATTATAACAGCTCTAGTTGTCATTTTAGCAACTATTTTTCCTACACAGTTTGGTTCCCTTGCACATTCCGGTGATGCTATTTCGCTGGTTCTGATGCAGGTAACAGACTAAACAGGGTTATCATTAATGTTGCCGCTAGGCAAGATTTGATTTTTCCTTTCTTGCAGTCAACCATCTCACATCTTTTCTGCCCTGTAGCAAAACTAGTACTAGGCATCATTTTAGTGCAATCATAGAGTTGTTGGTGTTCTGCATCCTAAAGTCCATCGTAAAAGCACTGGACAACCTGCAAGGTTTAATGTGACAGCATCTACCCTATTTTTTGATGAAACAATCTAGTCGGCCCTATTTAAAACCAGTTTCAAACCCAGGTTTTTGTCAGGTCTATATTCTTGAGAATATAACCGAATGGCCCAGGAGTTATTTTGAATGGGCAGAAGTTCCCCCAGCATAAGCTTTTGAATCAAAACATCTAAGCTTTGTGTGACTTAAAGGATTTCACATCCTAAAATGCAGTATCTGGCTTGGGTACTCTCATTTATCATCACTTTCCCTGGATAGCTTTGTGAAACTTTCTTTGATCTCAAGTTTCAGTGTTGGATGTAACTTTAAATGGAATTGGATAATTCTTTCTGCAGGTTTTTTTTGCTGTGGTGGGAGCTAGTGGTAGCATCTTAAATGTCATCAACACAGCTCCTAGCATCTTCATGTTTGCTCTAGTTCAAGTGAGCATCCATCTAGCTTTGATCATAGGATTTGGAAAGCTGTTTCGCTTTGATCTGAAGCTTTTAACTTTGGCATCCAATGCCAATATTGGAGGCCCAACAACAGCCTGTGGGATGGCCACTGCCAAAGGATGGGATTCTTTGGTTGTTCCCGGAGTTCTTGCTGGCATTTTTGGAGTCTCAATAGCTACTTTTCTAGGCATAGCTTTTGGATTGACTGTTCTAAGATACATGTAGAAGAACTGCAGCATCTTATTTGCCAAGCCTGATGTGATTAACTTTTCTTTAACTCCATTTAAAGAAGCAAGAGTTTTCATGAATACAGTTAGTTGTGAGATATATATCAGCTTCCATCCTCCTGCCCCCCGCATCATTTGTCTCTGTGCATTGCCTCCTATCTGCGCTTGCATGCATGTGGATGTGTTGTGGCAGCACATAAATGTGGGATTTAAGTGTCAAAATCAGCATCATATACACGATGGCTGCAATAATTCACAACTCAGAAGAAACATTCGCAGGGAATGTAAATTGACTTTTTTGATCTCATCTCATTAGTGACATCCAACTTCAGACCCTTATTTAGAATTTTTCCCATTCCTAAATTCGCTTCCAAGTTGCTATTTAGAGTTTATGGTACCAGTTCAAAATGCAAAGTCAACTTGTACTTGAAGTGCCTCAAAAAAAGTCAACTGTACTCTCAATGAATCAAATATGTACTGTGCATCATTGTTTAGATATAAGCACAACCAAGAGAAGAAGTGAAAGGTCAACAATCGGATAGTCTTAAGCCAAAAAATAGCTCGACATATCCAAAATTTCTCAAGATTTTTGTAATATTTTCATAAATATATTTTCATTGTATAAATATAGTTAAGAGGAGTTTAAACTCTGATTTGGATAGTGAGATAAAGCATCATATCCCGTTGCTATTATCAAGTTAAGAGGAGTTTAACGTTTTAACTAACATCCTAATCAACTGACAAATGCTTCCATCAGATCTAGTCAAGTGGACATCACCTTCACATCGCTCCTTTGTTATCTAAAGAAATCAATAAGGAAAGTTCAATTCTTTATTTTAGGGTTATTCCGTCGTGACGACAGACTACATCCAAGAGAGGCAAGTTGGAAGGAAGTATAAAGATCATGATTAAGTCTGGGAATAAGAACTGCATGAATCATGCTGCAACCTTTTTTGTGACTCAGTTTGTTTGATGTTGATGTTCAAAGGAAACTCTATATATAGGAGCACCCTCATTAGGTTTTAAAAAGAGCAGGAATAGCTGAACTCAGATTCTCACTCTCTGTGCTAGATTGCTGCCATTGTCCATTCCTTCTGCTTCATCTCTCGGTGATTAGAGGATAGCAAAATGATTATCCAGAAAGTCCTAAAGATGGTGTTTTTTGTGGTCTTTCTTGGGTGGCTCATGATTTGGATAATGCTGCCAACAAAAACTTACAAAAACAAATGGACTCCCAATCTTCAGATGAAGCTCGATTCTACTTACTTTGAAGGACAGGGTACGATCTCTGGCTTTTCTTTCTGTTCATGTTTTCTGCTTCCAATTCACTGCCCATGCTTATGGCACAACAATTATATACATCTATATCAACATATACTTATGAAACATGACGAGATTTTCTTGAACTTACTATTTGGATAACTAACTTTTTTGTGCACTCCATAGTTTGGTTTTTCCTGATATTCTGTCTCTTTTTCTCATTTCACTGCATTGCAACTTCTGTTCAGGCATAAATCTTCTGCTTCTAACGTTCCCAGTAATGTTCAT
This sequence comes from Eucalyptus paniculata subsp. matutina, assembly GCA_017140255.1. NCBI lineage: Eukaryota > Viridiplantae > Streptophyta > Magnoliopsida > Myrtales > Myrtaceae > Eucalyptus > Eucalyptus paniculata. Next base: position 49,598,951 of record CM029435.1, read on the forward strand.
TGCTGCTTTTGGCTGTGTCTACCTCCATTTACAGAGGAAATCCGAGAAACTTTACACTAAAAGGTTCTAGCAATTTCTATTATATTCATTCGCCATCTTATATCATTATTCACATACATCGGAGTTTAAAAACATTGGCTGTATGACAAAGTTGCCTCGATATGGTTTTGCAGAGCCAGCAAAACTGGACGTTTGGCCTTCTTGCAACGACCAGTTCTGGTCATGCCTACTCTGGGGATTGTCACGCTGACAGAGCTTGCTTTTGTAGCCATGTTCATCGCTCTCTTGATTTGGTCTCTTGCCAATTACATATATATCAGTTATAGTGGCCACCTTCATATGGATAAAGGGGTGGAAGTGTAAGCAACTGAGCACATGTTATCCGGCTTTGTTTTCGCTAATCCTAACATACACCAAAAGCACACATTGTGTTCGTGTTTTGTCAAAGTTTAAAAGCAAATGCTGATAAGAACTCGTCATTTAGCTTTTCTTGATCGCTCTCTCAGCGTCTGTGCAGGTGGCAGGCCAAGTTCAGGAGCGTGTCGCTGAGGCTCGGGTATGTTGGGAACATCTGCTGGGCATTTTTGTTCTTCCCAGTGACAAGAGGGTCATCAATTTTGCCAGTAGTTGGACTCACATCAGAGTCAAGCATCAAGTATCACATCTGGTTGGGCCATCTCTCCAACCTCCTCTTCCTCCTCCACACCATTGGCTTCATCATTTACTGGGGCATCACCCATCAAATGTCTCTGGTATACATTTTCAGGCATCCCCACCTTTCTTTTATTTGCTTTGTCGTTTTCTGTTTCCAAATATCAGTACTACTTCAATATCTTTCGTTCCTTCTTTCTTTCTTCTTTTTCGTTTTGGTTACCACAGAACTGAGAGAATTATTAACCTCGACAAGTTCCATCCATTCAAAAAAGATAGTCTTTTTGTCCTCTGATCATGACATAAAGATGGCGCAGTGCCACTTTATTCTTCGTCCTTTTCTTCTTTTTAAGGTCGAGCGGACGTGCTTCCTTGCTTCTTGTCGTTTTTGTCTCCGAGAGAAAATATGGGACATCCTTCATTGACCCGTCTTTTGTAGGAAATTTCCTCAATGAAGCATTGCTGTCATTTTATAGTCAAGAAGTCAAGAAGTTAGATGATCTTTGAATCACTGTTTCTTTTGTTGCGTCAACATTGAAAAATCCACTATTTTAAGCGAAAAATAGAAAATGAAAAAAGAACGATCAGATAATTAGGCACATGGACTAAAATATGTCAGCTTGTCATCTAACTTAGATATATTACGTATACGAGATAAGTGAGACATTGATAAGGGTATCAAGAAATTAAATGTTGGAAAATTCGGTTTCAAAGATTAAACTACTTTTTAGAGGACACAAGACCACATGTATACAAAAACTATTGAAACTCACATAGTTCCGCATGGATTGTCAATGGTGATGGCAATTTCCGCATCAATTGTCAATTGCGATGGCCATTCTAATTGGTGGGAAACTTTTCTTTCTGATGGGGCAACGTTGATAACGAGTGGGATGACATTCTGTGGTTGCTGTGTCACCTACAGAGATGATGGAAGAAAAGTTAAAGAGAGATTATCAGGATAAATTAGTGAAACTAAATCCAAAACTAATAAAAATATCTGCTTGTTCGACTGTTCTTTACTTTTTCTGCGCAATTTGAATATTTTGGTATAGATAATAGTATTATAATATCATCATAAATCCAATAATCTGGATAGGAAGTGGTATTCATTTTTTTTTTCCCGGAAGAAGCTGTTTGCAAAATGCGAGTCTTTTTTATCCATGCACATAGTCGATACTGAGAATCTTAATTTATGCGCAAGTTGCATATAATCATGGGGCCGGATTGTCGTTGCAGATGCTAGAATGGAGCAGCACATGGGTATCGAACGTGGCCGGAGAGATCGCCATGGTTTTCGTGGCAGCCATGTGGATTACGAGCTTCCGCCCCATTCGCAGGAAAATGTTCGAAGTTTTCTTCTACACCCACCAGCTCTACGCACTCTACATCATCTTCTACGTCTTGCACGTCGGTGCAGCCTATTTCTGCATGATTATGCCGGGGATTTTTCTCTTTGTCATCGATCGACACTTGAGGTTCCTACAGTCACGGCAACGAGTTAGATTACTCGCCGCGCGCCTCTTGCCCTCCGGCATGATCGAGCTGAACTTTGCCAAGAGTCCAGGTGTGTGTCAGGATTGAAATAATTTGATAGAGCGAGCTTACATATACCTTAGCCTCCAGTTAGTTTAAAATCGTATGAGGCGTATGATCAAGAGACGTTTCTTGCTAAAAGAATACAAATGACTATTAGGCAAAAACCTGCAAGTATCTCTACCTTCGAGCCTTCATAAGTGTTGAGCTACAAATGTTATTATATCAGCTTGTTCTAATTGACTGTGGCTTACATATCAAGAAACGGTGAAGCATGCGCTAGGTCCCACTCGAAAATAAAAGTTTCTATATAATATCCAATTTTTTAAATTGTGATTGATTCTGTCTATTACGTCATTCATATGATGAATTTATCATATAATATTTATTGAACTAGTAGGGCTGAATACATAAATTGATAAATACATATGGAACTTCTCATTCTAATTATGTAGCAAATCTGTTACTGAAAAGAAAATGAGTTTACCCATTACGGACGCATTTTTTGTTTGGAATTAGCTTCTTCAGAAACAGTTAAGTTATGGTTTGCACTAGCTACAATTCATTGAACAAAACAGGCCACGTGCAATTTCCTTAAGAGTTTTGTGTTATATGTCATCTTTTGCTTGATCATTTACATGCAAAACCACTTTCCCTCAATGAATTGCAGAAGTGAAATACCACCCGACGAGCATCATGTTCGTAAACATCCCAAGCATCTCCAAGCTGCAATGGCACCCCTTCACGGTCACATCCAGCAGCAACATGGAGCCCGACCGCCTCAGCGTGGCCATCAAATGTCATGGAAGCTGGTCTCGCCGCCTCTTCGAATCTCTTTCCTCCTCCTCCTCCTCTTCTTCTCTGGACCATCTTCAAGTCTCTGTGGAAGGACCCTACGGACCGACTTCTTCTCAGTTCCTTAGGTCAATGCCTCCTCTAATTTCTCAACATCTCTTAGATATAATCCCATTTTATAGACAGTGCCTTGCAATTGCATCTGTTATCGACCATGTAAACTGCATTTATCGCCCCCAAATCAGACATTTATATGATAACCAGGTAGGCCGGGCGTCAAGAGCTTAAACGGATATGCGGCTTCAATTAGCTGTTTTGTTCTAGAGAATGTTCTTTCGATTGAACACAAAGCTCATCTCGAGTACTAACACGGTAAACTTATGCAGGCACGAAACGCTGGTGATGGTGAGCGGGGGAAGCGGCATCACTCCATTCATTTCCATAATCCGTGAGATCATCCACCAAACCAACCAACAACAAACCGACACCGCTGCCTCATCAAAGCTCCCGAATGTGCTCCTCATATGCGCCTTCAAGACATCGGCCGACCTTGCCATCCTTGACCTCTTGCTTCCCCTCTCTCTCGATCCCTCCTCCCGCTTCTCTCCTCAACTCCACCTCCGGATCGAGACCTACGTCACCCGAGACCACCAGCAGCAGCTCGACCCCGCCCTGAAGCTCATCCAAACCACCTGGTTCAAGCCCGACCCTCTCGACTCCCCCATCACCCCCGCCCTCGGCTCCAACTCCTGGCTCTGGCTGGGTGCCATCATAGCCTCCTCGTTCGCCATGTTCCTGCTCTTGTTGGGGATCGTGACCCACTACTACATCTACCCGATCGAGCACAGCGACGACGGGAATTACCATTTCTCGTATTGGACGCTTTGGGAGATGTTCTTGATGTGCGCTTGCGTGTTCTTGGCCTCAAGCGGCGTTTTCTTGTGGCGCAAGAAAGGGGCCGCCGCTGGAGGGAGGCAAGTGAAGAGCATGGAGGTCCCGACGCCAACAGCGTCACCCGGGTCGTGGTTCAGCAATGTGGAGGACAGAGGGGTGGAGAGTGTTCCGCATCAGTCGCTGGTTGAAGCCACGAATGTGCATTACGGGGGAAGGCCTGACCTCAAAAGTAAGCTTCTTAGTCCGTGATCCTTCTTGACAACATAAACTTAGACATGCAAGAAAAGTTTTCGCTCAGCTTATAAATTTTCTTATTCAACCACGATACACGGGTGAAAATGATGACAAGTAAAAAAGCATGCCCTGGAAGCCCGATATCAGGCCTGAACCGGCGTAACGATGGAGCCTAAAAGGCCGAAATGGGGTCATAATCAAGCCCGATATCAGCCCAGAAGACCCCAAATGTGTCAAATTCCTGGGCCGTGATTAGATTTACATGTCAAGGAAATGATTCTTTTCTTGTTTTCCTTGTTGCCCTTTTGAAATTTTTGCCTTTGCAGAGTCACTGTCGGAGTGCAAAGGGCCGGACACGGGAGTTCTCGTATGCGGGCCTACAGAAATGAGGCACGAGGTTGCCAAGATATGTGCATCCGGTTTGGGAGAGAACCTGCATTTCGAGTCCATCAGCTTCAACTGGTGACGTGATGGATTGAATAACTTTAATTATGCACGGGAACAACGTGTATGTCAAGCAGAACTGGGTTGTGTTTTCGTGTTTGTCATCGCATTTGCATTTCTGTGTGTCTTGGGGTGTGAGAACGCGGGTGCATCAGCTGATTTGTGTGATAAATGCCTGTGATTTGGAAATTGCCCATCGTGAATGATCATCTGATTTAGCCTTGAAATTCCATGCATTTCGCCCTCTGTTGACTCCACAATTAATCGACACAGTTGCGGAACGAAAAGATATGAATTGGTTAAACCTATCGAAACAAATCTTAAATTCATATATTACCTATTTAAAAAAATAAATCGGTCATATATGGATCACTTCAATTTTGAAGAGTCTATTTTAAATAAATTTTAAATATAAAGGCTAAGATAAATGAGTTGAGTTTAAAACCCAAGTTTAGAACCCATTTCTAATCTTCATATACACTCTCTCCCTCTTCAAACTCATAAAAATATTTCAAAAAAAAAATTATAATTATAATTATTTTTTCTTTTTCTTTTTCTTCTTCTTTCTTCTCTCTTCGTCCATCTTTCTCCGCTGGTGGACGACAACTAGCCAAGCGAGAGACAAGCTTGCTAGAGGTCGGTGAAGCTCGAGCTTGTTGACAAGGCTTGAGCTCACTAGCCTAGGGTGAGGCTCAGCTAGCCAAAATTGGGTGAGCTCAAGCCTTGCCATAGGAGCTCGAGCCTCATCGACCTATGGCAAGGCTCGAGCTCACCTATGACCAGTATCTAGCTGTTGCTATGGCTGATGACTAGTTAAAGAAGAAGGAAAAAGTTAAAATTTTAATTTCTTAAAATTTAAATATTTATTAAAAGGAATGCATAAAGGAAAATCTAATAAGATTTTCCATACAAAACAACAAAATATATTTTTAATTTATTTTCACATTTCAGGCAAATATTAGAAAATGACCTCTTGAAAAACATATTTTTTTTTTTAAAAAAAAAAACAGAGCCTCAATTTTTTAAAGAAATTATAAAAATTGTTCATTAAATTTGTATTGCATAAATTTTTTTTACCATTTTTATAAAATAAAATAAAGAGCATAAGAAACAAGTTTTCCTAGATTTGGTTAAATGGATTGGGTCGGATATTAGTTGGGTATAAGTTGAATCGGGTAGAGGTCGAAAATTTTGTATTACGAAAAAAGGGTCATAAAAGAGTTAAATGAGTCAATTTGAATTAGATCATTTATAACTCAATTCACCCGTTTGACAAATCTAGAATTAGACAACGAGAATCCAAGCCAGCTTTCAACAGCAGGAGCCAGTAAATCTACAATTTTCATTAACAAGACGCCCAACTTAACGGGTCACATCTCGAGAGCGTAAGGGAGCGTAAGAGATCCAATGCTGGACATTGTAAATGAGCCCATTTTGCCGTGGCGAGAACAGCCCGGGCGGAACAAAAGCGTGCATAGGAGTAATCAATGGAGGGAAAGTCCAGCGGAGGGGGGACGTCGTAAATGCACCTCATTGCGAATGACGAGAGTGTCGGCTGGCCCGGGTTCTTCCATCCAGCAATGATGACAACATCCATAATCATAAAGATTGTAATAATAATAACAACAACAGCAGTATTTCTTATGTCTACAGGAGCCTCCTGTAAATACAAGAGTCTTAACCAAAAGCTGTTGTCAAATACCGTTAGGTTGATCCTATGGTATCGATAATACCTTCAATGATTGCGTATCTTGTAAGAATCCTGCTGCCGGAGATTGTCATTTTAGGAAAGAGTATTCACAAGGAAGGCGATGTTGTGTGGACTATATTTGATAGATTATTACATTCGTGGCGAAAAAGGTGTTCGCTATTAATGAATATTGCGTTGGAAGGAACGATAAAGCCGTGCACTGGGCCTCCAAGATGATATGCTGGCCTCTCTGTCTCCCGTAGGAGTCAAATATCTCCTCCCAAAAGTGCTCGCTCAAATTGACTCCCGATACGGTAATTCACCTGTCGCCTTTGCTTGAGGTAATCCGTCATCGGTTCCTGACGAACTTTGCTATATAACCATGTCCGCGGAGGGAATATTAATTGTGAATTAAGAGGGAGAGACAGAGACAGAGAGAGACAGAGATGGAAGACGCTTGTTGCGAAGGCATGAAGATGGCGGTGATGAGATTAGCCATGAAAGTCCTAATCACGGTCGTCTTTCTTGGGTACATTTTGATACTGATAATGATGCCCACCAACACTTTCTACTTGCGCTGGATGCCAAACATTCGCAGCAAAACCCAGTCCACGTACTTCGGACAACAAGGTACTTTTGCTCGTGCTTCATTTGTCTTGCAGTTGCAAACTCTAGCTCATTTTGCCCTTTCTATGACATGAACTTCTTGCCGTTTCCATCGCTTGTTCAATTTCATTGTTTCAGAGAGAGAGAGATAATAATAGTAATGAAAGAAAACAGATAAACACAAGGACAAGCTGAACTTCACCCAATCCTTTATGGTTTTTCCTTCAGGAGCGAGTCTTCTGATATATGCCTTCCCCATTCTATTCATTGCCACATTGGGTGCTTTCTATTCGCATCTAAGGAAGAGAGGCATAGATCACAGCGACTCAAGGTGACCGACCCTATTCCCTTGGAAATATCCCTGCCAGAAATTGTTCTCTTTATGATTCAAGCGAACGCCGATGACGTGTTATATCTTTTCCCTGTTGACAGAGTGCAAGGAAGGAGCTGCCGGTACGACTCATGGAAGATGCCCGCGTTGGTCAAAGGTCCTCTAGGAATCGTTTCTTGGATAGAGCTCGCCTTCTTGACCATGTTCTCAGCTCTATTAGTATGGTCTTTCTCCTCTTACTTGCATGTTATGTTTGCAAATGTCGCGCAAGAGGCGATCCAAGAAAGGGAGCGAGTGTGAGTACCGCTTATCTTCAAAATTTTGCACGTTAAGGAGCACTTAAATGCTGCGCAGGGAGTGAACGGAATTTTCCTTTGGCAGGTGGGATGTAAAGCTAGATAGTGCAGCTCTGTTGCTTGGCCTGATTGGGAACATCTGCTTAGCCTTCTTGTTCTTCCCAGTCACGAGAGGATCCTCAGTTTTGCAGTTCATTGGTGTGACCTCTGAGGCGAGTGTCAAGTACCACATCTGGCTTGGTCACGTTACCATGACTCTCTTCACCGCGCATGGCTTGTGCTATGTCATTTTCTGGGCCAATACTCAACAAATCTTAGAGGTAATTTGCAATATTGAACTACAAGTTTTGTAGTGACTTCTAACACAGCTTTACACAAATTTGATAAAGCTTGAATCATCTTGATCATGGTTGCAGATGATAAAATGGGACAAGGTTGGAGTTTCCAATGTGGCCGGGGAAATCTCGTTACTGGCAGGAGTGGTAATCTGGGCGACTGCGTTTCAGCGAATTAGGAGAAAGATATTCGAACTCTTCTTCTACACTCACTACCTGTACATTATTTTCGTCCTGTCCTTCGTACTTCATGTTGGGTTTTCCACTGCCTGCGTCATGCTTCCTGGTCTCTATCTCTTCTTAATCGATCGATGCCTGCGATTCTTGCAATCCCAACAGAAGATTCAGCTTGTTTGTGCTCGGGTGCTACCCTGTCAAGCAGTTGAATTGAACTTTTCGAAGAGTCCAGGTAGAGTTGAATACCAATTTGATCTGCAAATCTTTTTGCCTCCTCTAGCTTTTATTTTTGCCATAATAATTCCTCCTTTGTCTGGTTTAAGGATTGAGCTATTCTCCAACTAGCACAGTGTTTCTCAACATCCCTAGCATATCAAAGCTGCAATGGCATCCTTTCACTATTACATCAAGTAGTAATTTGGATTGCGACAAGCTAAGCATAGTGGTAAAAAGCGAAGGAAGATGGACTAAGATGTTGTATGAGACCGTATCCTCTTCCTCACCTGTAGAGAGGCTTGAGATTTCGCTTGAAGGGCCATATGGACCTCCTTCGACCAATTTGCTGAGGTGAGTCCTTTGGTAGCAGTTATTTGGGGGAAAAGATATTAATGTGTTGACATTACAAGGAAATGCTGCAAAACACCATAACTAGACTTGTTAGATATCGAGACTGAATTCACTTTCGGACATAGGAAAAGTGCCAGTGATCGTTTCGCTAGTATTTGTTCATTGAATATCATTCCCTATTATTTCAGCTTAGATGCCTTATAAGTTTAGCTTGATCAAGATGGCCGAAACATTCTACAGGCACGACATGCTGGTGATGATTAGTGGAGGAAGTGGCATCACGCCTTTCATTTCCATCATCCGGGAGCTCCTCTTCACAGCTAACACAGCAAGTCATAAGGCTCCACGAATTCTTCTCATTTGTGCTTTCAAGAAAGAACTTGATCTGGCCATGCTGGAACTCCTCCTCCCTGTTTCAGGCACGAATCTCGACATATCCTGCCTTCACCTTCAAATTGAAGCCTATGTGACAAGAGAGAAAGAGACTGTAAAAGATGATCAGGAGCTCATCCGAACCGTGTGGCTCAAGCCTAACACAAATGATGTACCAGTTTCTGCAGTTCTAGGTAGCAGAAGCTGGCTGTGGCTAGGATTAATAATCTCATCATCCTTTGCTATATTCCTAGTACTTGTTGGAATTATAACACGATATTACATATACCCAACTGAACGTGACTCGAACAGAATTTACTCGGATGCTTCCAGAGCTGCTCTGTACATGGTGTTTGCTTGTGTCTGCATAGCTGCAAGTGCCACCGGTGCTTTTCTTTGGAACAAGAAACAGAGTTTGAGAGAAGCGGTGCAGATACAAGACATGAAAACCCCACCAACAGCATCACCAGTTGCCAGAGTCGACGACGGTGACTGGGAGTTGGAAAGCCTCCCTCGCCAAACTCTCATTCAAACAACCAATGTGCACTATGGCGAAAGGCCCAACCTAAAGAGTGAGTATTTCCTCTGAATTGTTTTTGGTCATTGAATACTCGAACTTGGGAAGAAAGACATCAGTTTAAAAAACCAGCCCGTGATTAAATGGATATGCTTCTAATTGGAAAGATCAGTGAAACATCAACTCACAGAGGTTAAACTAACTTTGGTTGCAGAGATTTTGCTGGGCATTGAAGGGTCGAGCATCGGAGTGCTTGTTAGTGGTCCGCAGAAGATGAGACAAGATGTAGCTGATGTATGTTCATCTGGGTTGATATCCAACCTACACTTCCAGTCCATTAGTTTTAGCTGGTGACGTCAAGGAACTATATGTGATCATCTGGTGACATCAAGAATCTAGATGTGATCATTGTCTTTCTACGCAAACATAGAGAGATTCATGGTGAAAATAAGTTCGATCTTCAGTTTTAGTAGACAGAGTGAGCAAGATGAAATTAAGCATCTTTTTTTCTTTTCTTTTGCTTTATGTATTTTGGCTAGGTGAAAATGATGGGAGAATAGTAATAATTCGAACAATATTGAATTAACGCAACAGAATAAAATAATCTCCCCTATTATGTAAACATAATAGGAATCGATATAGTAGAGTAAAATAAATACTAAGCACGTGAACACAAGACGATTTCTTTATGTAGAAAACACTATGGAGCTGTTCGTCTTGCTCTCACCTTCCATGGTCGCAAAGGTTTGCCAGTCGTGGCAAGGATTGCTTTGTTGGATACCAGGTTTTTACAATACCAGCATGCTTGCATCGGTACTGTTCAAACTACCTTGAATGCCGGAACAGTCTTTGTGACTCTGTATCCAAACTTCAACATCGCTCTTTCAGACCCTCAACTACTTTCTTTTTTGAAAGTACAAGTACAGCTTACTGGAGCCCCTCAAACTGCTGAATCTGTAGCAGCAACCTTACATTACCAGATGGTTTATCGAGTGCAGAATCATGCCCTCGACCTCAACTTCAACAATGGAAATGAAGATGCTTTGTTCATCTCCATGCAGAATGACCAGGCGTCATGCATCCATGTTCCCAGACAAATCCCAAAGGATACTTTGGCCAAGCTCCTTCCAGAGACTTGGATCACCAACTACGAAAAACTGCATCAACATAACAAGCCTTTCCAGTCCACGGACTCTGAATTTGTACGCAAAAAAGATGGAACTGTTTCCATCAAATTTGGCAAAGAAAAGGAAGAAGCTCCTTCTATCTTTCAAACCATCTTCACGATTGAGCCATGTGTTCCAGAATCCATTTCTGAACCAGACCCCAAAAGGCATATTCGACACTTCAATAGTGATGGGCATCCTGTCCATTACTATAAAGACAAATATGGTCATTGTTTTTGGGATCCTTTTTGCCAGTGTTCTTCTTGTACAAATTCTCCGACGAGGTAGATCCTCTTGCAAGATCTCCTCCTCAACGGAAAAAGTCCAAGGACAAGATTTATCAACGGTACTTAGACGGAGATTCCTCCGTAGATACTCTTGGTGAGTGTGATAAATACCGTTCATGGTGTCTTATGCACCACCTCCACCACCGCAGTCCGACCACATCTCAAGCCTTACCAGATCCACCAAAATCACCTCCACCCTCTCCGCCTCAGAAAAAGCAAGCCCTCTCTCCATTCTATAAGCCGATCCTCAAATGGGCTAAGAAACATTCTTACCCGCTTGAAGTCCCAGCAGAAGCACCACCCACTTCTTCTATTGCCATGTTCCAGGATACTGACTTTCCCCCTCTTGTCAAAGAAAGTTCTAAACTCTCATTTCCTGCTACAGAAGAATTTATTGATCCACATGGCAGATACCGCCATCTTCCTAAAATTCCTACCCCCACAGATGTGGATGAACATGGAAGACAGAAAAAAAACCCCCCGCGTCCGAAGCCGTTCTAAATTGGCAATCGTGAGACTCGTTAGCACAAAACAATGCCTTTAAGGCTATTGATTCCAAGATCGGAACTGTGCAACAAGATCTCCGAAGATATGATGAAAGTACCAAAAAGATACTTTCTGAGTTCCAGAAAAGGCTTCACGCCTTAGAATCAGGACAACATCTCGGGTACCACTTCCTTGAAAGTCCAAAGCCAGAAATAGATAAACTCAAGAAGCAGATCCAACTTCTTGAAGCAGGAAGGTTCAGACCTTTCGATCCACTCGCACCCTCTGTTCGAACCGGGTATGTACCAAAGACCACAAACATCTGTTTTTGCCAATATCCCGAAGATACTTCCTTAAGAGAATCGATATACGAGATCGTCTCAAAGCCTTGAAAAAAGAAAAAGGCAAGGAGAAAACACCTCCTACAGAATCAAGCTCAATTATTATAAGAGAAAAAACAGACCGAGATGATGTTATCAAATCCATTAGAATCCTTTTTTAAGGATTTGGGTAAGCAAGAAATTGATCTTAGCACCAGCCAGCCCGAGCTCGATCCTCGTTCTTCCGTAAAAGCCGATTCCGCTTGCTGAACAAACCTCCTCTACCACATCGACTCAAGATCCCTTTCCTCTTTCTCATCCTTCTCGGACCATACAGTTGATTCTACTCCTATTGTTCCACCAACTTCACAAATATTCATGGCCGATACTCCTCCGCACTATGATTATGAGATGGAATCAAACTATGCCGATCTAGAATTTGGACAGACAAGTAATCCCGCCAGAAACAATTCTGCTAGGCATGTGTCCATGGCATCAAAACAATTCTTCTCCATTGACTATATTCCTTATCCAAAATGGCCAGAAAGACTAGAAGAATTCCATACGTGGTTGTGTACACAGTCCATCACCAACCATGATATGAATGATGTCCTTTACAATTTTGTTACAAGGTTCACAGGGAGCCTTAAATTTTGGTGGCAAGGACTCACGTAACAAGATCGCCTTACGTTTCTGCTGTCACCCAATTTCAGCCATGCCCTTACTTACCTATATCATACTTTTGTGGGAGCCCCCGGAGATCTCAAAGAGCTAAAAAGAAGAGAATTCTTCGAAAGAAGATGCTGCTCCCTCCAGAAGAAGCATCTTGACAAGCATTATCGACTAATGCTTCAGCTCTTTTACCAAATTGGCGCAGATCCAAATCTAAAGCATGTCTTTCTCACTTCTATCCCTACAGAGCTAACACAGATGGTTGAAAGATCTTTCTTTGGAAAGCAAAGAAGGATACAAGACATTCCCTTGGGAGAAATCCAACAAGAAATCCATCTTTGTCTTGAAGATTTATGCTTGAAGCGCCAAATGGTCCGAACATACATCACGATGATGACAAACGTCTTGAAGCGGCTTGTTCTCATCGTGGCTAAAAATCAAATGCTCCAGACAAGACTGTGATGGTACTTGTGGCCAGTATTCCCGGAAGAAAAAGCACTACAAGAAGTATTCCATAAAGAAATCCAGACATGGCTCCAAGCATTTCCGGAAAAAGAAGAAATGGCGATACCTACGTAAAAAGAAAGGATCGCACGAGCCATAAGAAGTCAAGCCGTTGCTACATTTGCAACAAGAAAGGACATTTTGCCAAAAATTGTCCTCAAAGAAAAAAGGTCGAATCATCTCATAGAAAATGAAACAGGTTTTTCCCTTGAAAATGATGATATTGAATCATTATTCTCTCGCGATGATGAACCAACTAAACAAACTCTTTGTGTCATTCCTTTTTACCAAACTTCTAGTGAAACCGAGTCGACTCGGAATCCGAAGATATTTTTCACATATCTCCCACATCCTCGAGCTAAATCCCGACATATTCTCAAGTCAAACTCACTTTGTCCTCATTTTCCGTCAAGATCCTCACCTCGAAGTTTGCCAAACCCATCAATGTCATTGCTCTTATTGACACAGAGCAAGTTGTTCCATTCTAGATACAAAAGTTCTACCCGAAGAATTCTGGACCCCTTACACCCGATATTTCAATTTCGCGTCAGGAGATACTTTCTCCACGAATGTCGAACCACACCGATCCTTTGTCCAGTTTTTCCTCGTGTTCCATAACGACAAAGATTTTCGGATCAAGCCTTCCCAATAAAGATTTGATAATTGGGTGGGATATCATGACTCAAATATCCCAACTCCGAATCATTCCTGGAAAAGGTCTTAGATTCAAAGACCAATTCTCTGAATTTGTTAACATCCAGAGACTCTTTTCCATTGAGATGAGTTTACTAGATCCAATCATGCAAAAGTTGCTTGAATCCGTTCTTTAATCTCATTCAGAATTTGCCCGAAATGTTCTCATCCTTTATGGGAAAACCCGAGTTCTTTGTTCGCCTTCCTTTCAAAAAGAACGAAGATATCAATCCCACCAAGGCGAGTCATTTGGGAATGAACCCGTAACACTTGGCTCTAGCCCAAAGGGAATGCTCAATTATTACAGCAAGGCCTTATTGAAATTTCAAATTCACAATGGGCTTGTGAAGCTTTTTATGTCAATAAACGTGTTGAGCAAAACAGAGGAAAAATGAGATTGGTAATCAATTACCAACCTCTCAACCTCTTTCTCCAAGATGATAAATTCCCTTTGCCATCCAGAGATTCTCTCTTGCTGGTTTAACCAAAGCCCACATTTATTCCAAATTCGACCTCAAAGCCGGATTTTGGCAATTGGGTATTCATCCGAAGAAGATCCAAGACAGGATTACGTATCCCGAACCAAGACTTCCGGTGGAAAGTTCTTCCTTTTGGATTAAAGGTAGCACCATCCCTTTTCCAAAAGGCCATGTGTCGTATTTTCCAACCAATATTGTCAAGTGCAGTTGTATATATCGACGACATTCTACTCTACGGTCCGATGAAAAGTCACATGCTCAACTCCTTGAGCGGTTCGCGAAATAGTGAGAAAGCATGGCATTATGCTCTCTCAAAGAAAATGAATATCGCCAGACAGTAAATTGAATTTCTTGGTATGCACCTTAACAAGGGTACATACTATCCAGGGCCACATATTGCTCAAGAGCTATTGAAGTTTCCTGAAGATAACTTCACAACAAAACAAGTTCAGCAATTTTTGGGGATAATCAACTATCTCAGAGATTTTTTCCCCAATATTGCAAAGCTTTTGAGTCCTTTGCAATCCATGCTAAAGAAGAACTCCCCACCTTGGGGAAAAACTCGACAAAGCAGATTCTGAGCTTAAGGAGATTATGCAGAAACTCCCACCACCGCAAATACCATCAACGTAAAAGAATTCTTCAAACCGATGCCGTTGATGAAATCTTTTGGGCAGCCGTTCTATTCGAAGAGATTGATGGTAAGAAACATCTATGCGCCTACAAAAGTGGAAAGTTTTCTCAATCCGAAATGCATTACCATTCCACTTTTAAAGAAATCCTAGGTTAAAAATGGAATCAAGAAGTTTGAATTTCATCTCATCGGCCATCACTTCCTCGGTAGAATTAGACATGGCATCTTTTCCTCGGATGATCAAGTTTAAACAAAAGCGAGATTCCAAACCCCCAAGCGCTTCGATGGGCTGAATGCTTTTCAAAATACTCTTTTGAAACCAAGCATATTCCCGGGAAAAAGAATGTACTTGCCGACTTTTTGTCAAGACCCAAAGCACCAGCTGAAATCAACATGTACATCAAGAGACCCGCATTCCATATGCTCAATCATGGTGTCAAGTACAAAATTGAGAAGATCAAAGATTTGCCAAGTTGGAAATTTCTGAGGAGATTATCCAAAGCAAATCGGTAACTATTACCATCGAAAACCTGGAGAACCTCATGTGGCAATCACACACAGACCTATTCAGATTCAATGGAGGTTCGATTCTTTATCCTTTCGGGCTAAATTTGAATTATCCTTTCATTCATCATCTTATCCGGAAGGAAGATGATTTCCCGATCGACTCAAACGTTTGTTATGGTACTTAACCAATAAGTACTTAATAGCCATTGAAATTCCTACCGAGAAGATTCATTGCTAACCTCACAAGGATATTCATGCTCGGAAGAAACATCAAAAAAGAATGTGATAAAAATCTGTTAGACTTTCTAAACTGGTTTTATCATCCTACTTGTTAGCGACAAGACCTGGAAAGATAATTAAGAACCATGACACCAAATCCGAGGTTCACACCATCCTCGTTTTTCGAGACGTCCATGGAATTTTTGTAGAAATAATGGTAGTATTTTGGATAGGCCACTTGAAATAGGAACCACATCCTATAAACCCCACTCTGAACAAATCGAGAAGCTCGGATTCACAAATCTTATCCAAGATCTCGGCGTAATACGTGAAAACGAGTATCGAGAACTCCAGAATCCTATGCCAAGAAAACAAGACTATTCCCGAAGATGTGCGGAATAATGCACCCACTACGTGGGATCATTATGACCTAGCACCGAAGGCTAAGGAAGCACTTGATCGGTACATGGACAAGCCGCATCGTCCCAAGAGCATGAGATGAAAGCGAAGAAGACATTGTCCCGTCTACTCAAGACCCCTATACACGCTTTGGAGGTCCTCTCGTCCCAGGATCCCTACGAACAAAGGACCTTCGTCCTCATTCCAGCATATGGACACATCCTACTATACACGGCCCCTCCAACCGGCCCCAACCAAGCTTTCCCGACAACACTCGACGAAAACACGGGTGGGCGGCGAGAAGAAGCATCCCATTGGGCTCATGAAGCATCCTCATCGGGAAGGCCGAACCAGATCCTTTCACCTCAAGATCTTGAAGCCCTTCGGCAAAAAGTACGAAGCTCATCTCCTAGAAGGCGGTTCGGATGACTCGGACTCACCGTAGCTACAATGCCCGCGACGGACGAGACCGTTGAGTCCGTACAATTTCACCGTAGTGAGTCACCGTTCACTTTACGTAGCACTAGACTAGGGAAAGCACCGTTCATGATGCGATTCTTGTTCATAGTGTGCGAATAATTCCCTCCGGAAATTTCCGGAGCCCTGTTTGTACCCGGACCCATATGCTTGGTCCTTGTTTGTTGCCTTGTTACCTCATTTGGTATCAAAAAATCATGGGACCGGAGTCCACCTGAAAATCTTCACTATCAACAAAATTTGGTGAAGAATGTTCTTCTCTAACAAATATTAGAAGTGCATAGTATTAAAGACCTTAAGAACATAATTCTTGGCAATACACATAAATTTCACAAGAGATCAAGATAAATCTAACTAAAAACGCAGGTTTTGATCAATCTACGAAAAACTTGATGTAGGGAGCTTCAAACGAAAATCAAACCGTTCAAATTTGAGAAGATTGCGCTACGAACATGCTGACAAAATTTCAGTTTAATCGAACCACGAATTGACCTCCAATGTCAGCTTGATGTAAATCAGACTTTGCCCCAACCTCAGATTTTCTGTTTTTTCTTTTTCTCTTGTCACTACGTCTTTTTGCGACTATCACTTTAAAGATAGTGAGAAACCCTATTTTTCCATATGACTTATCATATGGGCTCAAGCCCTTTTTGGGTTTGCAACTCATTGAGCTTCCTCCACATAGAAGTAAACTCAGCTAACAAATCTCCCCCTCACGATAATGTGGAGGGATTTACCATCCCTACTATCAATTGACAATGTTTAAGTTTCTCTCTTGGTAGAGTCTTCGTCATCATATCAGAGCCATTATAATCCGTATGAATTTTCTCAAGTTCCAACAACTTTTCATCTATTAATATGTTGCGATCTAGAATGAAAATATGAATTCTTACTAAGATGAATTGCGCTTTGATTATCACAAAATAACACATACCTATTTTGCTTAAACCTAAGTTCTTCTAAGAACTTCTTTATCCATAACATCTCTTTACTAATTTCAGTCGCTGTAATAAATTCAGCTTCAGTTGTAGAAAGTGCAATACACTTCTGCAATGTTGACTTCCATGACACGGCTCCACCCATAAAAGAAATCAAATAATCAGAAGTAAATTTACGAATATCAATATCTCTTGTCAAGTTGGAATTTGTGTATCCAACTAACTCAAGTTTCCTGGTCTCGAAACTGAGTTTCAAATTTGAAGTTCCCCGAATATATGTCATAATCCACTTCACTACATTCTAGTACTCTCTACCTAGATTTGACAAAGAGCAACTAACAACGCCAACTGCGTGCGCCAATTTTGGGCGTGTACATACCATCGCATACATTAAGCTTCCTATAACTAATGCATATGGAACATTTTCCATATCTTTCTTCTATTTATCAATCGTAAGATTTTGCTTCATATTTAACTTAAAGTGAGTAGTAAGAGGAGTACTAACCACTTTAACATTGTCCATGTAACATTTCTAAATGATCTTCTCGATATATTTCTTTTGCGACAAAAACAACTTCTTAGCATCTTTGTTTCTGGTAATCTTAATGCCAAGAATCTGCTTCGCCGAGCCCAAGTCTTTCATAGCAAAAGACTTGCTCAACTATTTCTTCAATAACTCAATTCTTAAAGCATTCATGCCAACAATCAACATATCATCAACATAAAGCAAGAGAATAATAAAGTCATCATCAGAAAATTTTGGACAAACACACAGGTATCCGAGGAAGTCTTCTTATAGCCATGTTCTATTATAACTGACACAAACTTTTTATACCACTACCTCGGTGTTTGTTTTAGGCCATAGAGACTTTTCTTTAATTTGCACACATAATTCTCTTTCTCTTTCACTTTAAAACCCTCAGGTTGTTCCATGTATATCTCTTCCTCCAAGTCACCATGTAGAAAGGCTGTTTTGACATCCATTTGCTCAATTTCCAAATCTAGGATAGCTACCAAGCCTAGTACCACACGGATAGAAGATGTTTTCACTACCGGAGAAAATATATTATCAAAATTAATACCCTTTCTCTAACCGAATCCCTTAACAACCAATCTAGCTTTGTACCGTGGTTGTGAAGTATGTTCATCTTGCTTCAACCTATATACCCATTTGTTCTTCAAAACTCTTTTACCTTTAGATAACTTCATCAACTCAAAAGTATAATTATTATAAAGTGACTACATCTCATCTCGCATAACATCAAATCAATTACTTTTGTACTCATCTTCTATTACTTCTGCATAGCACTTTGGTTCACCTACATCAGTCAATAATACATACTCATCTTCAAAATACCTGGTGGAAGGTCGCCGGTCTCTAACGGATCTCCAGACCAAACATCTAGTGGAACATCTAATTGAACCTCTATTTCAGGAATAGTATTATCTGTTTCAACATGTTCAGGAACATGTGCATTATTTGAAACATTGACTTCCTACTGCTCTTCATCAATCTGTGTAGGAATATTTGTAAGAGGAATTGAATCCAAATCAATCAAATTATCACTAACTTGTGGTGTTGAAATCATCTCTGCTTTCTTAATATCCTCTATTGTTTGATCTTCCATAAACACAACGTCTCTACTTCTTACAATTTTCTTTTCATCCGGATCATAAAATTTGTAGCCAAACATATCATGTTCATAATTAATAAATATGCACTGTCGTATTTTCACATCAAGTTTAGACATCTCATCTTTGGAAATATGTACAAATGCTTTGCACCCAAAAACACGCAAATAATCATAAGAAACATCGCATGTCCAAACTCTATTAGGAATATCAAACTCTAAAGGAACGCATGGAGTAAGATTTAATACATGCATAATTGTACTTAAAGGCTCATGCCAAAAGGATCCAAGTAGCTTTGACTGTGAAAGTAAATAAATTACCCTTTCAACCAATGTTCTGTTTATTCTCTCAGCTAAGCCATTTAACTGAGGCATCTTGGGAGATGTCTTTTGATGTCGAATACCTTGTTGTCTACAATATTCATCAAAATGTCCAATATACTCTCTCTCGTTATCAGTTTTGATGCATTTCAATTTCTTTCTAGTTTGTCTCTCAATTAAAGCCTGAAATTGTTTAAAAGCATATAATACTTGATCTTTAGTTTTCAAGGTATGAATCCAAAATTTGCTTGAAAAATCATCTATGAATGTAACAAAATAAAAAGAGCCACCAAGCGATTTTGTAGGAGGTTAGCTTTTAAATATCAAAATGCACTAAATCCACTATACCTAACTTTCTTGAAGGAGTTTAGCTTTTAAATGCAACTTTGTTATGTTTTCCTGTTAAACAGTGAGCATACTTCTTTAGCGCTAAACTTTTCAATCATGAAAAGAGCTTCTTCTTGGTCAATATTGACAAACCCTTCTCATTGATGTGACCGAGCCTCTTATACCATAACTCAGCTGCATATTCACTATCTATTGCATTAATTTTGTCTGTGAACAATTTTATTTGCATAATGTACAACGAAAAATATTTTTCACCTCTAGCCACAACAAGAGAACCTTTTGTGAGCTTCCATTGACCATTACTGAAAGTGCTGCAATACCCCTCATCATCTAACTTGCTTGTAGAAATCAAATTCAAGCAGGTATCAGGTATATGTTTAATATTATTCAATACTAACCTTGTGTCATTACTAGTTTCTAGGCACACATTACAATGCCTAAAGCTTAAGCTAGCTCATTGTTTTCCATTTTTATAGATTTGAAGTCACCTGACCTGTATGATATAAATAAATTCCTACGAGACATAGCATGAATAAATGCACCACTATCAATTACCCAACTAGTCTCATGAGATACAAAATTCACAACATCAATATAAAAAAAATGATGAGAAAGTCTTCTTTAAGTACAGCAACATGATTGTCATCACTGTCATTATCACTTTTCTTCTCTTTACCTTTCTCTTTTTGTTTCTCCATTTTTAACTGGCGACAAAACATCTGAGTATGTCCCTTTTGATGAAAATAATGACACTCAATATTAGCAAATTTATTATACTTACTTTTACTTTTATCTCAATTTTTATCTCTATTTCTTGGATCTCGAGATTCACTTCTTCATCTTTTCTCAATAACCAAGGCATCATAATGTGAAAAGGACGATCTTTGTGTCTTCATTCTCATATTTTCATTCAAAATACTACTCTTGACCAAATCGGTAATCATACCATCCGAGGCAGAATTAGACAAAGATATTTAGAACATCTCCCATGAATCCGGTAAAGTACCAAACAACTATAGTGCTTGTATCTCATTATCAAACTTGATTCCCATTGCAGCAAACTGATTTATAATTCCTTGAAAAGAATTTAAATGATCAGTCAAACGAGTATCATCTTGATATCTTAGAGCTATCATCTATTTTATCAAAAATAACTTATTATTCCCAGTCTTTTAAGTATATAACTGTTCGAGCTTATCTCATAAACTGCGTACATGTGTTTCCTCAATAATATGGTTCAAAACATTATCATCCACCCACTACCTAATATAACCACACACTTGACGATGAAATATAAACCATTCAGTATCAGTTTTACTTTTTGGTTTCTCCTCAGCAAATACGGGCAAATGAAAATCTTTCACATATAAAAAGTCTTCTATCTTCCATTTCCAAATATGATAATTCGAATCATTCTACTCATATTCGTTTACATTGTTTAACACAAGGTAGAAAAATCAAGCAATAATTAAAAGCGCTAATACCACTCTAATGGGAGAACAGTAACAATTCGAACAATATCGAATTAACGCAGCGGAATAAAATAATATCTCCTCTTGTGTAAACCTAATAGAAATCGATATAGTAGAGTAAAATAAATACCAAGCATGCGAACACAAGATGATTTTTTTACATGGAAAACATTCTCGATGTGAGGAGATCAAAAATCACGGGACCAGAGTCCACCCAAAAATCTTTACTATTAACAAAATTGGGTGAACAATGCTCTTCTCTAGCAAATACTTGGCAAGTATTTCACAAGAGATCAAGGATAAATTTGACCAAAAATGCAGGTTTTGATCAATCTACAAAAGACGTGATGTATAGAGCTTCAAATGAAAATCAAACCGTTCAAATTCGGGAAGATTGCATCACGAACATGCTGACAAAATTTCAGCTCAATCAGATTACGAATCGACCTTCGATGCTAGCTTGATATAAATTAGACTTTACCCCAACCTCAGATTTTCTGTTTTCTCTTTTTCTCTTGTTACTACGTCTTTTTGCAGCTACCACTTTAAAGATAATGAAAAACTCTATATCTCCATATGACTTAGCATATGGGCTCAAGCTTTTTTTGAGCTTGCAACTCATTGGGCTTTCTCCACATAGGAGTAAACCCATCTAACAGAAAATTAGTGTCTTTGAAATGCATATATTTCCACACCATTCTCTAAGCATTATCAAGGGGGAAAACTATTAAGCGAAAGTTCATAAACATAAAGCAAAAGCATGCAATAAGAAAGTGCTCATAGCAGGTATTTGCAAATGAGAAAATCTTCTTCACTTTGTATCTGGTTACATTGGCCTATATACTTCTATCAACTTCTTAGTACATCCTTCAAACAATTATCAATGAATCTCCTTGAAATGTTCAAAATGACAGTGTCATGGGGTTGATCAGAGGTATGTCTTGACAAATCAATGCATGGAATAATGTCACCAAATTGGAAGTTAGAACTGCCATGACTAGATATTAAATTACAGAGGTTCACCAGATTATCCATAGTACAAGCAGAGTACAGACAATATTTCCTTTCCATTACATAGAAATTGAAATGGCAAAAGAACAAAGTGAAATACCAATGGGTGTATGATCACATACGGTCAAACCTTCAACTATAAAAGTATAACGACAATGACACGACCATCCTTCCACCAAAAAAGGTGCAACTTCAAACATTATCAGCATTAACCTATCGCCCTAAATTTAACTCCATTCAAATATCCGATAGGATAGAGAACTAGTTATAGGACCATAGTTCTAAAATCAATTAATAATATATATTTTGCCAACTGAGAAACTAAACTTCAACAGATACCAT
The DNA here is from genome assembly GCA_017140255.1 of Eucalyptus paniculata subsp. matutina. Taxonomy (NCBI): domain Eukaryota; kingdom Viridiplantae; phylum Streptophyta; class Magnoliopsida; order Myrtales; family Myrtaceae; genus Eucalyptus; species Eucalyptus paniculata. The sequence continues at coordinate 49,621,302 of CM029435.1, forward strand.
TTCAAATATATATTAGACTATCTCAATTCATAATCAAATTTTAACTAACAAAGTTCCCGTTACTAGCGCTCTCGTCCTATGTAGCACCGACACGGACACGTGACACGTGACACGACACGACACGACACGCCGACACGTCATTTCTTAGAAATAGAGAATTCCGAACGTTCCGACACTTTATATATTAAATATATTTTTATATATAAATACATAAATAAATAATAATAAAAATAGCCTAGAATTAATTTACACGAAAAATATTAAATAATATCATTCATTATTTTAATTTGTTACAATAATACACAAAACTTAGAGGAAAAAACATCGTTTAAAGAAAATGCTGAAATGATATTTTTAAATTTATTTATTTATCATATATAGCATTTTTGATTACTTCTTTCATAGTAAAAGACTTTTAAAAAAAAAATAAAACAATTCTAAAAAAAAAAACTGAAAAAAATGACCCCATGCGTGTATATTTATAGCAATTTTATTACTTCTTTTATTACTTCTTTTGTGTATATTTATATTTTGACCCCTCAAGTATTAGAAATTTTTAAAATTGACCCCGTGCGTGTCGGAATCGCATGTTGGAATTCTGGACTCGCGTGTCGGAGCGTGTCGGAAAGAGTTGAACACATGTCGGATTTTTCGACACTCGTTGACCGCGTGTTGGAGCGTGTCGGGACGTGTCGGAGCGTGTCGGACACGTGTCGGAATGTCGGACACGACACGAAGGCTTCCGGAGAGTGTCCGTGCTACATAGCTCTCGTCCTACTAGCTACTAACTAAAGAGCTTGAAAAAGATTCAGATAAAAAGGGTGAGTAATCATAACTCAATGACTAATGAATGCCTCTTTTAAGCAAATCGCATACCCACTATACATATTTACAAAACCATAATGAAACTCAATAATCTCAAGTTCAATTGATAATATACATACATTTTCAAATATAAGTTATTTCCAAGTTCTAAATACTTAAAGTGCCAAAACTTAGTATGGGATGATAATTAAGTGCCAAAAGTTAGGAAAGTGACACTTAAGTGTCAAAATCAGAGCAAAATGGATCAATTAAGTATCAACGATAAGAAAATCTTATCAAAATGCTGACGTGGAGATTTTCCAGTAAAAGTGCAAAACGACGTCATTTTGCACACTAACATGGTTAGACAAGTATAAAAACAACATCATTTTACTATTGACATAGGTAGATAATTAATATAAATATTGATTAAATTAAATTTAAAAGTAAAGATGAGGAGGAGGAGGAGGAGGAGGGAGATGGAGATTGTAGGTGGTGAGGGCTGAGCCCTAGTCAACGACTCATAGGGAAGGATCGGTTGAGATTGCCAAGCCCTGGCCAAGGGTCAACAACTCTAGTCAACCGGCGACAAGGGCCTATGAGCCCTTGCCTAGATTTGGGGTGAGGGTTTCAGCCTCCTCCAAATTCGACGAGGAGTCGCCGGCCCTCGCCTAGTCAAGCCAAGTGCCACCGCACCAAGGCCAAGCAATCTCGATCAACCGACGACGAGGGCTTGCAAGCCCTGGTCGACCGGCAACAAGGGCTCACAGGCCCTAGTCGCCAATCGATCAAGGTCGCAACGACCCTAGCTGACCTTCCCCCACCGTCATCGGCCCTTCCCGACAATTAAACCTCGCCGCCTACAATCTCCATCTTCCTCTTCTTCTTCTTCTTTTCTTTTTTTAATATTAAAATTTAGTTTTACATTTAATATAATTAATTTTTATATTAAAATTCAAATCCACATCAAAACAACGTCATTTTTGTGTTTCTTTGCTGAGTCAACTCTCCAGCAAGCCACATATGCAAGCAATATTAATAAAAAAATTATCACGTATGATTTCTAACAAAGTTTGCTGAACCTGGTACTCAAGTGTCTCATTCTAAAAAAAAAAAAAAATGGTATTTAAATGTCACTTTCCTAACTTTTGGCACTTGGACGGTTCTTTTGCCGTTATTTCCTTTTGGCAAAAATTCATGCGTATAAGGTCAAAATATACAATAAAATATGTGGTCATGTGAATAGTAAAATAATTAAATATTCATTACTTTCTAATAACGCAGTTTGTATACATATAATACCAAAAGGGATTTATATCTTTCCACAAAAATTTATACATATTAGGAATCCTCATCTAAATCAACAACATCGAATTATATATCAATAGTCAATCCATTGATCAATCTCAGCATAACGCTTCGTGACAAAATCACCAAGATTTTCATAGCTAGCTCTCTATCGATTGTCAACCAATGTCTCAACCTAGAGTAATATTTTAAAACCAGTATATAAACCTAAAAATCTCTTAATGTTTCACAGCAATATTGAGTATAAACCTTATTCTTTAATAATCCTACAATCAAAACCATAATTCATCTCATAAACCATTTTCACAAACTAAATCACATCACTTTTCACAACCTTCTTTATAAAACAAAAAGTGTTTCATCAAGCATTTTGTAATTCAATACTTATGACTTTTTATAAACATACTCAAAATCAAAAGCTTTCTAAAATTCTTCCACAAAAAAGATTTCACAAACTCAAAATATATAATCTTTGTTAATTCCATTCATCAAACAAAATACATATATACATACATACATATATATCTATATATATATAACACATTTCTCACACCATTTTAAAACGCATTTCATAAAACATTTCTCAAACTATACAAAATACCAAAAAGTAATAAATGTTCGATCCAACGTTTTATACAACAACCATACTATTCCATAACTCATACGATACAATCAATATTATTTCGAAATATGATTTACAAACTTAAATAAGAAATAGCACCAGTCACCTACAAAAGTTATAAACCAATTTACAAGGTTACTCAAAGCAACAAACACGGAATCTTATCAAAAAAGTAATATATATCATCAAAATCACATGAAGCACTATCTTAACTACAAATCGGCTAAACTAAAGTTAATAAAATGATTCATAGGCGTTAACAAATCACTCATTCAAAACGATTATTTAAGCTATCTACAACATAGAACTCATATGCAAAACCCTAAAATTTCACACCAACTAAACATTACTCTAAATTGACTCTCATCAAACTTCACATCTCTACAATACCATAATACCCCATTTCCATTAAATCTTATAGTTCAACAACTGAAAAATCAAAACTTTGAGGCTCAAATTTCACAAAACTTCAAATTTAAGCCATACTTTCGAAAACTTTTCAATTGGAATATCGGAGGGCATGAGCACTTACTAGCCGTTGCTATACATATCCGACTCGACAAAACCTTTATGGCGCACAGCTCTTTTACTTTCCTTTTCTCTTCTCATTTCTTTCTTTTCTTTTCTTTTCTTTTCTTTTCTTTTTCTCTCCCGCTACCCTCTGCATGCGCTCTCCTTTCCTATTAAATTATGTCTCGAGTTTGAGTGCTTGCAAAACGTGATTCACTTGGATGAGGAAGTTCGTTGGATTCCATGAAAATAAAAAAAAAATAAATAAAAAAAAGGGGGCTATCGTCGTGTGGCTCAGTGGGCACACACATAAAAAGAAAAGAAACCGCATGTCCACGCCGCATGTCCACGCCGACAAGGAGCTGCACGAAAGAAAGAAAAGGAAGCTGGAGATCTTTTCTTTTTGGCATACAACTTGAACGCACGGAATTTTGTGTCGTAAGTTTATATCCAAGTGAGTTATTTATTTATAAACACTTTAGGTTTTTGGTTAAATTTAGGTGTGGGAAACACTTGAGCGTGTGAGTGATTATAAACTATGATTCTCCGATTATAGTGGATTATTTATTGCTAGCTCTCCCCGTAAACGTAGGTATTGATACTCGGATCTAACTACGTAAATTTCTGGTATCTTTATTATTTCTCATTTATTTTTCTGGTGATTTCGTGTTGACGTAAATTGTAAGATCCTATCGTTTCCACATATTATATCCCAACAATTGGTATTAGAGTTTGAGATCAGATTTCTTAATTGTGATTTGGAGTTTTTGATTGTCTGATTATTATCTGGAAATTCTGTTATTACAATTATGTTTGAAAGGAAATCTGAAATTGAGAAGTTTAACAGAAGCAACAACTTTGTGTTATGGAGCATCAAGATGCAAGGTTTATTGACAATCCAAGGTTTGGCCAAGGCATTAGATGGTGAAGATGAGTTGCCTATTATAATAAAAGCCTTAGAGAGGGTAGAGCTAATGAAAAAAGCAAAAGTACAATTCTGTTAAATTTGTCGGATGAGGTCTTAATAAAGGTTGCTAAGGAGAAAGATGCCACAGTATTATGGGCAAAAATTCAAGCACTCTATGTGAAGAAAGGTTTGAATAATCGCTTGTATATGTTGAAGAAGATGTTTTAATTTAGATATACTGAAGGTACGTCTATCGAAACCCACTTAGATGAATTTAATAAACTCATGATGGATCTGAAAAACATCGGTAAGATACTTGATGATGAAGAAGAGGGCATGATGTTGTTAGCCTCTTTACCAAAGTCATGGGAGCACTTTATTGATTCAGTGTTACAAGGGTGTCTTACAATTATCTCGAAAGAGGTAAAGTCCACCTTATTCTCTAAGAATGGCAAAGAAAGTTGTGAAATGATGGTTTGGCACAAAGAAGTAACGTAAGCACTGACGATTCAAAGTAGAAAAGAGGAAAGAAGCCTTTGCACATGAAAGAGAAAGAGGTGGGCTCAGGTCAAACTTTGACCTGGGCACACATATAAAAAGGAAATATTTGCAGGTCTTCTTTTCCTTCCAAAAGAAGCCACGGAAGCCCTACGTAGAAAAGAAGCCACACATCCACGCCACATGTCAACGTCGAAGAGGAGTTGCACGAAAGAAAAAAAAGGAAGCTAGAGATCTTTTCTTTTTGTCGTACAACTTGAACGCGCGGTAATTTTGTGCCGTGAGTTTATATCCAAATGAGTTATTTATTTATAAACACTTTGAGTTTTGGTTAAATTTAGGTGTGGGAAACACTTAAAGCGTGTGAGTGATTGTAAATTCTGATTCTCCGATTATAGTGGATTATTTACTGTTGACTCTCTCCGTAGACGTAGATACCGATACTCAAACCGAACAACGTAAATTTCTGGTGTCCTTATTATTTCTCGTTTATTTCTCTAGTGATTTCGCATTGACGTAAGTTATAAGATCCTGTCGTTTTCGCGTATTATATCCCAATATTTCCCTTTATATTTGAGCTAAACCTGCACTTTTTTCTTCCTTTGACTTTTCTACGTTATTCTCTTCTTCTTCTTTTTTTGACTTGGTCAAAATAGTCCAAAAATCGTACATAGCATCTCACCATTTGATCTAATCCGGATTAGTAGCTCGTACAGAGTTTACTATGCAAAAAGAAACTACGAAACCAATCAAGCAGCTTCATGGATAGATAACAAAGATACATACATAAACAAGGCTGTTGTAATAAATAAATAAATAAATAATCTGCTTAACATAAAAATGGGCAAAATTCAGATGATTATCTCTAGTGCACAAGGAGTAGATTTTCTATAAGCTACACTGCCCGCGGTTTGCACGTAATCACGGGGCGGTCGTTGCAGATGCTAGAATGGAGCAGCACATGGATATCGAACGTCGCCGGAGAGGTCGCCATGGTTCTGGCAGGGGCCATGTGGATAACGAGCTTCCGCCCTATTCGTGAGAAAATGTTCGAAGCTTTCTTCTACACCCACCAGCTCTACGCACTCTACATCATCTTCTATATCTTGCCCGTCGGTGCAGCCTATTTCTGCATGATTGTCCCGAAGATTTTTCTCTGTCATCGATCGACACTTGAGGTTCCTTCAGTCACGGCCACACTTTAGATTACTCGCTGCACCCCTCCTTGCCCTCCAGCATGATCGGCTGAACTTTGCCAAAAGTCCAGGTTTGTGTCGCAATCGAAATGACTTGATGGAGCAAGCTTATATATACCTTAGCCTCCAGTTTTTTTAAATTTATATGAGGTACATGACGAAGAGACGTTTTTTTGTTAAAAGAATACAAATCACTATTAGGCAAAAGCCCACAAGTATCTCTACCTTACCTTCGACTCTTTAGGAACCATTGAGCTACAAAAGTTATCATATCAGCTTCTTCTATTTGATTATGTCATTTACATATCAAGAAATAGTGGAACACATGCTCGGTCCCACTTGAAAACAGCAGTTTTCACTTAGTATCTACTTTTTAAATTGTGATTGGTTCTGTCCATCACGTCATTCATAATATGAATATAAATAAATCTATTTAATAATTTTTCATTGGACTAATAGGGCCCAATATATAAACTAATAATACATACATAACTTCTCACTGTCATTTTTTTCGCATTTATGTTACTGAGAAAAGATGAGTTTACCCATGGCATACCGCATTTATGTGTTTGGGTCACTGAATTAACTTCTTCAAAAGAGGTAAGTCATAGTTTGCTCTAGCTACAATGCACTGGACAAACTAGGCCACGTGCATTTTTCCCCATAATTTTGGGTTATATATCATCTTTTGCACGATCCTTTACATGGAATAACACTTTCCTCAATAGATTGCAGAGGTAAAATACAACTCGACCAGCATTACGTTCATAAACATACCAAGCATCTCCAGGCGAACTTATGCAGGCACGAAACGCTGGTGATGGTGAGCGGAGAAGCGGCAATGCTCCGTTTTTCTCCATAATTCGTGAGATCATCCACGAAGCCAACCAACAACAACCCGACACCGCCGCCTCATCAAAGCTCTTGCGCATGCTCCTCGTATGTGCCTTAAAGACATCGGCCGATCTCGCCATCCTTGACCTCCTGCTTCCCTTCTCTCTCCCTCCCTCCCTCCTTCCACCTCCCTCCTCAACTCCACCTCCGGATCGAGGCCTACGTCACCCCGAGACCACAACTGGTTCAAGCACCACCCTCTTGACTCCCCCATCACCCCTGCCCTCAGTTCCAACTCCTGGCTCTGACTCAGTGCCATCATAACCTCCTCGTTCGCCATCCAAACCACCCGGTTCAAGCTACGAAAGTGCATTTCGGGGCGAGGCCTGACCTTAGAAGTAAAAGTTTCTTTTCAAGTTATCATGCGACCTTCTTGACAACTAAAACATACACATGCAAGAGTTTTTGCGTAGTTGATAAATTAGAGGCCGAAAGGGAGGTCATTCAAGCCCGACATCAGCCCCAGAGACCCAAAATGTATCAAATGTGAGGGCTTGTCGGGCCTAGTTATGGACCGTGAAGCCCTTGATTGGAATAATTTCTTAAAGGAACCGATTCTTTTGTTTTTTTTCGCTTTTTGCCCTTTTGAAGTTTTGCTTTGCAGAGATACTGTCGTACAGTCGTAGTGAAAATATTAGATGCATGCATATACAGTGCTAGCAAGGCAAATAAGAAGGCCCTTGAGAGCGTGTCGCGTGTGGGACCCCTTTTGAAAACTCTTCCCTCCCCTCCCTCTTCTGCCTCCCCAGCACGGTCACTTTCTCTCCTCTCTTCTCCCGCAGTTGAAGCTGTGCAAACACCTTCCTCTCTCCCCCCCAAAAAAAAAAAAAAAAAAAAAAAAAAAAATACTCCACCATCCCCAACAAACAAGAGGAGACGAATAAAAACAATCGTTTCTAGTATTTCCTTATTCCTATTTGAACTTAATCGAGTTCCCGTTTCAATTCCAATTGTCATTTTTTTTTGTGCATCTTTGTGCGTTTTTACTCCCCACACGGGTCACGGTGGAGGTCTAAGAGCTCTCAAGGTGGAGGGTTTACCTCACACAGAAAACATGAAGCACGTACTCCTTAGGCTAACAACTGACTCAAACGATAGCGGGACTTTAACAACTCAGAATCTAGACAATTCTTGTTGCCCACTTCATGTAGATCACAAACAATTCTTCAACTTGGACACGTTTGTTTGAATCTTCACCCCTGAAGCTTCAACCGACTATGACATTTTACAAGTAGCCACTCTTATCGACTTAATTAAGCCAACTTCTAGTCGGCTTTTCTTCCTTCACACGCACACTTGCCGCACAGATTTTTAGACTTTTATGTATGTAGACTTCTCTAGCTTATTTAAGAATTTCTTCTTTAGCCTCTATTCTTGACTCTACAAAAGTTGATATTTTTTATTAAATTAATATCTCGAGTTTAAATTCGAATAAATCGAATTTATCGATAAAATTTTTTCCAAGCGAATTACAAATCGAATGAAAAAAAAAAAAAAAAGAATTAATTTCTTTTTTGGATTTCCTCCTTACGTGCGAAACAAGAATCTTGCGCACACACTTTATAAAACAATTGTGGTGGGCCCTTTTGGCGTGAGGAAGAAGTCCCAGAAACGCGTGAAGCTTACCGAATTCTCTGCACATAAATCTAAGACGTAGGTGGGCCCAGGTTAAAGTTTGACCTGGGCACATATAAAATAAGACAGAATTTTTGCAGGTTTCTCTCCCCTTCCGAAATCCGCGAGCCGAAGTCAAACGTAAGAAGCCGCACGTCCGCCCACGAGAAGCTGGAGATTTTTCTTTTTGGCGGGCGACTTGAACGTGTGGTATTATTTATACTATGAGTTTATATCTTAGAGTTATTTATTTATAAATACTTTGAGTTTTTGGTTAAATCTAAATGTGGGAAACACTTAAACGTTTGAGCGATTATAAATTCTAATTCTCCAATTTTAGTGGATTATTTCTTTGGCTCTCAAAGTTGACGTAAATATCGAACTCTGATCAACCACGTATATTTCTGGTATCCTTATTTTTCTTTTGCGTTGACGTAAATTGCAAGATCCTGTCGTTTTCACGTATTATATTCCAACAGCTTCCCTGGTGCTGATGTTCATCTAGCTTTTTCTATGTAATGGACTCTTCTGCTGGTATCCTGTCAAGAGTTATAGCAATTAATATCCTCACCAATTGAAGTTTCGATTTCGGGAAGCTTGTAAAAATCTTCCAAACATGGCACTTGCTTCTACCGAAAAAGTGATTCTCGGGTCTATTGCCTTTGCGATATTCTGGGTATTGGCCGTTTTCCCGTCTGTGCCGTTCCTACCTGTAGGAAGAACAGCAGGTTCGCTCCTTGGAGCGATGCTTATGGTCATTTTCCGGGTCATAACCCCAGAGCAAGCTTACGCTGCGATTGATCTCCCAATCCTCGGCCTTCTCTTTGGGACGATGGTGGTTAGTGTCTATCTGGAAAAGGCCGATATGTTCAATCACCTGGGTAAGTTGCTCTCCTGGAAAAGCAAGGGAGCACATGACTTGCTTTGTCGGATTTGCTTGATCTCTGCCATTTCAAGTGCTTTCTTCACAAATGATACGTCTTGTGTTCTTCTGACTGAGTTCGTGCTTAAGATAGCCGGGCAACACAATCTCCCTCCGCATCCATTTTTACTTGCCCTTGCGTCGAGCGCCAATATTGGGTCTTCGGCGACTCCCATTGGGAATCCTCAAAATTTAGTCATAGCTATACAGAGTAACATCTCATTTGGGAGTTTTCTCGTCGTACTCCTTCCTCCAACGGTGATCGGGGTTCTCGTCAATGCGCTGATTCTTCTATGCATGTACTGGAAGCTACTGTCCGTCCAAAAGGACGAAGAGGATGCAGCTTCTGAAGTAGTAGCTGAGGAAGATGTGAGTTCTCATGAGATGCATCTTCTTCTTCCTTTTAGAAACCGGTCGACTTCTTGTGAGATTGAAATTCACCAGGTCTCAAACAGTGCGCCTGCGTTGGCAAGGAACTCAACTGCATCGGAAGAGACGCTTCACAACGGTGCTTCTCAGAAAAAGCATGGAACGGCTGCTTCCGATGAAGTCGTATCTGTCAACGGGTTGATTGATGTGTTCCCAGAGAAGCATTCAAAGGGGAAGGAAACACTTGCCCCTCGATTTAAGAGGATATTATGGAAATCACGCGTTTACCTTGTCACCATCGGTATGCTGATCTCTTTTTTGATGGGTCTGAATATGTCTTGGACAGCTATTACCGCCGCCCTGGCCCTCGTAATTCTCGAGTTTAAAGATGCTCAGTCTTGTCTAGAGAAGGTATAGCCTCTCTCTGGATTCTATGTGCCGGAACTCTCGATTAGGGAACTTGGGATTTGCTTTGTAAGTCATTTCTTTGTGATTTTACCAGGTCTCCTACCCTCTGTTGATATTCTTTTGTGGAATGTTCATCACGGTCGATGGATTCAACAGAACTGGAATTCCAAGCGCTCTCTGGGACTGGATGGAGCCACATGCCAAAGTCAATTGTGCTAGCGGGATAGCTGTTCTTGCTGTTGTCATTTCGGTGCTGTCGAATGTCGCTTCGAATGTGCCAACCGGTATGCTGAATTGCTGATCCTACTCCTGAATAAACCCGACATTTAATTAGTCTAACAGAATCCTCAACTTGATTACCTCTTTGGTCTAGGGCTTGTCTATCGTGCCGATAAGAAACTTCAAACCAGACAGTTTACAATGACCGAAATATCTTTGTAGGCGTTGAAGCTTTAACAATTGCACAACATGGATGCATTACCTAAACTCTTACATGTTCTAACTATAATTGGTTTGATGTCTATCCCTTGAACCTATTTGTCATTGCCATCCTATTTAAGTAAGACCAAAGATTTCTTCTTACTTGATGCGACATTTTGCTGATCGATCATTTGCCTACAAACAATACCATAAGGTCGTACTTAGGGATAAGCATGGTCCAAATTGGGCTGATCCGGCACCTAACCCAAGGGCTAACCCCCACAGTATTAGTCCTCAATTTTTGGGATCAAGAATCGACCGTGTTGAAGCTAGGACCAAAAGTCAAACCAAACCGATGCTTTGGGTGTGGTCCTGTTCCAAGGTCATCTCGAGACAAACCGATTGTTTTTTTGTTTCATTTTTTGTATTTCTTGAAAGAACAAACATTATTACAAATTATATATCTATCGATAACACGACATTGAGAAACTAAATTATGAACACTAGTACATATCAAATACAAATATAAGATAAGGTAATGATAGAAATTTCATACTTGCACGTGAGACGAGCGAGGAGAGGCTAAAGGTGAGCAACGAGGTGAGTTAACAAAGGCAAGTAGCAAGACAAGTGAGGCAAATGAATAGAGGCAAGCCATGAGCAAGGTGAGCGAGGCCGAGGTGAGTGAAGAGGGTTCTATTTTTATTTTTTTTTTTCAGTTGAATTAGGGCTAGGTTTTATTCTACTTTCTAATTTACATAGCAAATTGAACTGCGAAGAGAACAAAAGAAGAGATGTTAGGGTTTAGAGTAGACAAAAGTATATAATATAAAATTTAATAGATATATAATATAAAATAATATATATGTAAGGTTGGTCTAGACCAACCCTAAACCTCTAGGATAGAAGACCAACCTGCACAATGCAGGGTCCAGAGGTCTCAAGATCAAGGACCGACCCAGTCCTCTAGGGAATTGGGTTAGGCTCGGCCGGGTTGGACCGGTCCAAGGTTTGTCCAAGATTGACCCTAGATCAATGCTCACCCTTAATTATACTTAGTTTATGTATCTTATCTTGACATGTCCACGCAGAGTCCACATTCCTATTCTAATGTTTCTGCCTTCCCTTACTTCTTTAGTTCAATGTTTCTAACACTTCGTTCTTCAGTTCTCTTGCTTGGAAGCCAGGTGGCTGCATCAGCGGTTGCTATTTCAGCCGCGGAAGAGAAGAAGTCATGGCTCATATTAGCTTGGGTGAGCTCCGTTGCAGGGAATCTCTCGCTGCTTGGATCGGCGGCCAACTTGATTGTGTGCGAAAAGGCTCGCCTGGCCCCAAATCTTGGCTACACTCTGTCCTTCTGGAACCACTTGAAGTTTGGAGTCCCTTCCACCATTATTGTAACTGCCATAGGCTTGGCACTGATAAGATGACAAGAAGTAACTAATAGCATCTGTCCTGGATGCTCGATAGATCTTTCAATTAAGGCAATCTCCTACTGAACTCGCTATTAGGTTCTTATCCTATCTTTTGTCCTAGGGATGAGGGAACAAATCGAAGAATAATATTGATTTTGCTCATTTCCCACCTAGAGCTGAGTGTTCTTTTATGCAGGAGTATCAACTTCTATTGATCCAATCTTAAACTCAACTCTTGTCCTGCCCAATCATTACCCTTTAAGCAAAGTTCAATTTTGGCTGCAATTCGATTTGATGGTTCAAGGTTGAAGATGTCAATTCTATGAGAAAGTTACCAATTCAACATACTAGTTGTTGATCGACTACCAAGTTATCGACTCACATGTTTGTTGTTGATTACCTAGCAATTAGCAATTAGAGGTTGTTTTGGTTTATTTCCATTTCTATTTATTAATCTTTTAAGGTGACTATTTGGGCTGCGCATGATAAAATTTGTTTTCGATTTCTCTTTGTTTATGTTAGGAATGGTTTGGAACAATCCGTTTGGTAACGCAAATTGATTTCTCTATTTCTGAAACAGATTTCTGTTTCAGAAATTGTTTTGGGGGAGAAATCGGAGAAGCTAAAAATTGTAGCTTCTCTATTTTGAAATAGAAATATAAATTTTTTTTTTTTTTTTTAGACTTTGTTTAAGAAACATGCATGACTTATGTATTTCATTTCATGACTTATGTATTTGAGACTTTGTTTATTTATGTTTTTAAGTTGCAATTATGATGATATTATTGCTATAGGCATTCTTCTTTAAGGAATGTCATTGAAAGATCATTTGGGGCATTGAAGAATTGCTTTTTCATTTTGAGGCACATGCCCTCATTTGCACTTTGAAAGCAAGCACATATCGTAATTGTATGTTGTGCCATCCATAATTACATCCGCGATCAAGACAAGATGGATATGAACTTTTCCCTATATGGAGATCCGATGTACGTGGCTGAACCTACGCAGGATGAGCTTGCAAACATTCAGTTGACCGAGGAGGGAAACCAAATAAATATGCTTAGGAAAACCATTGCCAATAAAATGGCAAATGAATAATATGCCGGAAATTCCATGAAATTGTATCTTCAACTTTTGTAATGTATTAGTATTATTTCGACTATTATTTTGTATTTGAGGATTTCCTATGTTGTTATCTAATTAATTTCTATTTCTAGCACAACTTTCATTTTATTAATTTCGAATCGCTCGCAAATTGCGCCTCCCTCCATGTCAACTAGTACCTAACATAAAATCACTTTGTGGTCTCAAAAGAATGCAAAAAAGTGTAGTGACTTAAACCGAATCTTGAATGAGGAAAATAAATACATTCACTATTTGCATATTAGCATTTGAAAATACAAAATCTTTTAAAGTTTGCATATTAGCATTTTTTATATTAATTACTAGCTTTTATTTACATAAATTGCTAATGTTTTGAAGTTCCTAACTACTCTATCGAATTACCAATATAAATTAAAGTGATTTATCAAATTTTATCAAATTAAATTACCATCATAAGCACCAAGAAGAGTGAGATAAAAGGATGGAGACAACATGATTCATAGAAATAGAAATTTTTTTCTGTTATCAAACGGATTTGTTTCAGAAATAGAAATTTTGAGTCGTTATCAAACGGGTTTCTTTCTTCAAAAGCATTTGGGGAATAGAAATTGAGAAATTGATTTACGGTTGAAATCAATTTGCATTTTTAAATTTTATCATGCTAAACCTTAGCTTCAAGACTAGTGGATGAATTTTTATAGTCTAATATTTGATACATGCATTTGGTCTTAGTTTCATGCATTTAGTCCTAGTTTTTATGAGTCTTTACCAAGAGCCATTTCTGTTTTTAGGATTCCAAGAGCCATTTTCTGATTTGATGGTGGACCAAACTTGCATTTGAACATAAATCAGATTTTTCTTCAAATGAGCGAATTTCTATTCTAATTCTTTATCTAAATTCTTTGATGGAGAATCAAGAAGTTCTTTATGCTTGATCGATGATTTCTTTAAACCTTATGAGTGAACTTATCCTATCTCAAAATCTTTATCATTGATTGGTGCTGTTCTTTTAGGCCTTACTAGTGAATTATCTCAATCTTTATCCTAGACCGGTAAAGTGACATTTATGTCTTTGGTGGGGATGTTCTCTTTAAAAAATCTTACTATCACTCAAAAGGCATCTTCAACACGCATCACTTTTACATTTCACGATATGATCACATTCATAAGTCAAACTGGGTTCTCTTGGGCATTGGACAAATGCTAGGAAACATATCAGAAGTTTTTGACAGTAAACTTCACGACTATGGGCATGTGCCGAATGCGATAATCAGAATTTCAGACAGGAGATGAAAGCCTCATCAACACCGGTTTGGCATCCAGTAATACGCAGTGGTACCAAGTTGCTCCGTCGGGCCCCAATTCAGCACATAGGCGCCCACAGGATAAGCTCTCTACAGCCCAAGCTCGTACGATAATGATTTTATAATGAGGGAACTAGGACTTCTGCAAGCCCTCACTGAATAAGTTTCTTCGCTTCAGGACTTCCTATAGTTCATCCGAAAGAAAGCAAAGTATGATATACAACGTAATCTTGCACGTCACGGGGGCAAATCTCCTGCGACTTGACTTAGAATGAGATGACAAGAGCATGTAGTTGCTCCTCCTTCCTCTTTGCTTCTCGCAAAAATAGAAAGAAGACAGTCAATTTTCTGTTCTTCTTTTTTTTTCTTTTTTCCTTTCGTTTTGAATTTGTGGATTCAGTGCGACTTCTGCCATGTTGTGTTTGTGGCGACGTTGGACACGACAGCAATACTGGACGTACTTAAAATTTTCACTAAACCTTGTGTATTGGGTTCCAACGGATTCCGCAAACAATTGTCTTCCCATGTGATCTTGCCCATTCATTTAGTAAATAATCATTAAAGAAACGGCATTTCCGTCCTAAGCTCCGTTTTGGATGCTTAAGAAAAAGAGTCAAAAGGAAAATGTTTTCTTAGTTAACAAAAAATTTATACTTAAATTCAGAAAATTAATTTTATTTTAAAAAAATCAGAAATCATTTTCCAAATTATGATTAGATAACAGTGCTTGGACCAAAAACTATTATTTGGACACAAGAACCCCTACGCTTGTTCCTGGGCTGTTGGTAGGCCCAGCCCAGGTTCACCGGGGTCCATCGAGAACAAGCTCAAGTCCAAAAAGTCAGGGTTCGGAACCCCAGTGCTTGGGTCTTGGTCCATAGAGTTTGGGCTCAGGATACTAGCACCGGTGGCTAGGACCTAGGACTCTAGAACTATCACCTAACTCCCTACCACCTTGGCTCGGGCCCTAGACCTCAATGCTCGTGTTGAAGTCCCTAGTACTCGAGTATAGGTCCATTGAGGTTGAGCTCAAGTCCATAAAACCCGGACCGGGTCCATCAAGATTGGGCCTGTGACTTTGGTGCCAGCGCTCAAGTCCCAAATGCCTAGGCTCGTGTCCATCGAGATCATGCCCTTGTCCATCAAGGCCGGGATTGGGTCCTTGCGCCCATGCTTATGTCCCTACACTTGGATTCGAGTGTATGAGGCCAGGCTCGAGACCTCAATGTCAATGCCCAAGTCCATACACGTCAAGTTTGTGTCCATCGAGGACAAGCCTGTGTGCATTGAGGCCAAGTTCGAGACCTCAACTCTCGCCCCCAAGTTCATCAAGGCCAGCCCAGGTCCATCAACGAAGAGAGAGAGAGAGGAGTTTGAAAATGGGTCCGACATGCGACACGAGTCAAAAAGGAGAGAAGAGAGAGAAGAGTTTTCCAAATGGGGTCCACATGTGACACTTGTCACACTCTCGAATACTTCTTATTTGCATCTCTAGTATATAAAATGCACCCAATATTTTCTCGAGCCCAGGAAAATGATGCATGAAGTTGCTAAAGTATGTCCAACCGGTATGGGATAGAACCTGCATTTTGAGTCCATCAGCTTTAACTGGTGATGGATTTTAATTAGACATGGGGACGACGTGT
Organism: Eucalyptus paniculata subsp. matutina; assembly: GCA_017140255.1. Taxonomy (NCBI): domain Eukaryota; kingdom Viridiplantae; phylum Streptophyta; class Magnoliopsida; order Myrtales; family Myrtaceae; genus Eucalyptus; species Eucalyptus paniculata. The sequence continues at coordinate 49,637,243 of CM029435.1, forward strand.
ATATCAAGCAAAACTCAGTTTCACTTTCGTGTTGTCATCGCATTGCATTCCTCTGCGCCTGTGGGTGTGAGAGTGTGCATCCGCTGATTTGAACCAATCAGTACTAATGTAGCTTGTACAAAGTCTACTATGCGAAAAAGAAACCTCAAGACCAAACAAGCAGCTTCATGGATAGATAGCAAAGAGGATACATACATAAATGGGGAAGCTGTGATAGAATTAAATCTGCTTAACAACAAAAGGAGCAAAAAATTTTCAATCACAGATGACCATCTCTAATGCACAAAGAGAAGATTTTCTGTAAGCTACCCCGCCCGCTGAAAACATTTCTGAACAAGCAGCAGCCCTGATGCGATGCGTTACAAGAAGGGCTGCACATTCTTTCAGCCAATCCAACCTGTATTTTTTATAAGTTCTCCGAAAACCATACTGTGGGTGATGGCTTTACCATACAACATAATTCTAATGCTCTGACAAGATATTTCAAATCTTCAGTATGACTTCGCAAATATAGCAACTTCACTGGCTGGATTTCCCGTCATCAAGCATGTCTTGATGTCTTCCGGCTGGTCAAAAGGAAAGCACCTGATCGTAGCCCCAGTTTCTTCTTTTACTCTCAACTCATCCTGGTCACTGTAGCCATATGCCAGCCATGATATTAGGAAACCAAGCAAATGCACTTGCTAATACCAAAAGAGAACGAATGTACAAAAAAGAGAACCATCATGAAAAAGATGATAGCACAAGATACCTTGCTGACCAAGGACCTCTTGCCCATTTGCCCTGGGAAATTGCTTCTTTCAATTCATCGTAGGAGCTCACATCCAAAATGTTCCTGCACAAGGTAAATGCTCCTTTAAATACAATCACTTGAATAAACCTGAACAGAAATGATTTTGCAGGAGACAAAGATAACCGCTAAACACAAGTTTCTTTCTATTTACATAACCACAAGGATATTATTAAAACATTCATATGGTTGACCAAACTTCACTGAAATTAATCTAGAGACGCACATTTGGAGCTGTTTGCAAGCATAACAATAGCAAGGACCCAGAGAGCTTAAGATTTGCAAGGGAAAAGCATCCCCTTTTGTTTGATTCTAAACCTATAACCAGAGGCATAATACTTTAGTAATCTAATTCATAAATTAAAGTGTTGTCATTTGTTTAATCTTTAAACTGAGGTACCATGTATTTGGAACTTTTGCTCAGCACTAACTAGATGAGCAGAAGGTAATATGACAATTCTGATTGCATGTTGGTGTTTCCTATTTGAATGAAAATCAGTCACATCACAAAAATTATCATTGGCAACTTTGGTGCAACAACCATATTGACTAATCGAAAGCAGATAGTAGACTATGAACATGCAGCAACATAGAGTAATGCAGTTTCTCCAGAATAAGCATGAGATCAAAGTGAAAGTTCCCAATCTCCATGATCGATTTTAAGTTGTGGATTTAGTTTGAAACTCAAGCAATGCCAGGCTAAAGCAAAAGTATGCACCTATCTCTGAATAATTTCGCCCTCTGGAGAAGAGAAGATTGGATCTCATCCAACTTATCTTTGACATAAGCTTCTAAAACAGCTGGTTCCATGGAAATTCCAAACACTTTTCCTTCCTTTCCAGGAATATCTCTCCTGGAGACAACCACACTCCCACTTGCAACATCACGAGGACCAATTTCAATCCTTAGAGGGACTCCCTGTGACATTAAGAGCAGTTATTAGGTTATCCAGTAACAGAATTGTAGATGACTGCTCTTTTTTGAAAATGAGAACTGAAAATGCATGCCCCTTCATATTATGTAATAAAATGGTGATTGTTTAACATGACGCACACTTTCATTTCTTTCTCTCCAAGCAAAGAATAAGGCCTGATGCAAGGTGAAATGCAAAACCAGGTTTCTAATGGGATTTAAGAAACACAATGAAATCTTATAGAATACAAGTCTCCCAAGGTCACAAGCAGGAGGAGGCTTGTCCATTTTTCCACAAGTGAATGACAGATGCAGATGCTTTGGCAAGGAAAAATACTATCCACAATAAGTTTACACTTTGAACAATGATTTAGAAGTGAAAACAAACCTTCATCTCCCAGAAGTTGAATTTCCATCCCGGTGTTCTCTGTTCTGAGTCATCAAGTTTAACTTTGACCCCAGCCAATTGCAAAGCGTCTTTTACAGATGAAGCAGCACTTATAACTCCAGATTTTTCATCCGCTTTCTTATATATTGGTATGACTATCACCTGGGAGAATCCAGACACAGGAACTGAACTAGTGAGCAAAATGCAACATGCGATGAAGAGAAAAGGTAAGTAAATGACAAACAATGAAATCTACATGATGAAAAAAATAAAGAATCGATCGAGAAAGTCTGTCCACATGATGCCACTAGACTAGTTAACGAACAACGAAATTTACATGATGAAAGACATAAAGAATCGATTTAGAAAGTTCCCCCATGTGATGCTGCTGGACTAGTTATATCCAATAATCAATTGAAGATAGTCTAGGATTTGGTTCCGAACAATTGTACTTCACTATGAAAGACATGATGAAAGACAAAAAAAGAATCCATCAAGAAAGTCCCTCCATGTGATGCCACTGGACTAGTTATATCCAATAATCAATCAAAGATAGTCTAGGATTTGGTTCCAAACAATTGTACTTCATTCATGTTAATAGAAAACTGCATGCGGAAGATACATCCTAAATCCACATCAGGCAGTGTTCACTGTGGAATCATTTTGGACCATTATGGGATGTTGAGTTGCAGCTGAAATTGGCAGATTTGCAGTGAGTACATCTTGTTTATAATTTTGTTGCTCAATTATATTTTACTTGTTTAAGTGTGCTTTACACAAGAAACTTTAAAAGATATACTTTTGACAGCACTCGAATTTTGCAGACACTGGAAGTCTACCGCTCAACTACCCTTTTCCTTTTCTGCTCTCTTTCAATAACTAAACGTCTGGTAGGATAAAATATTCGAAGCTGCAACACTAAGAGGCCTTTCCACTTACTTGTACTGGTGCCAGTCTTGGAGGAAGCATTAGGCCAGCATCATCTCCATGAGTCATGATTATACCCCCAACAAAGCGAGTGCTGATAGCCCATGAAGTCTGCCACACGTGCTGCCTATTGCCATTTTCATCAGTGAACTGCACCAGGTAACCCAGACCCAATTAAATCCAAACAGTATCGCAAGTTCTCAAAGGTGGTAAATAAGTGAAAACGCATTAACTACTAATAGAGTGGTTACCCCCACTGCATCAAGGGTATGCGTACTCAATAGCATGTCCCAACACAACAGAAACAGCAAAACAGACATCACAAAGCTAACACGAAACGTATTAGCATGCCCAAAAACAAGCATGAGCTTACCTGTGTTCCGAATGCTCGAGAGAAGTTCTGTCCAAGATTGTGACTCGTGCCAGCCTGCAGAGCCTTGCGGTCCCCCATCATAGCCTCTATTGTATATGTCCTATCAGCACCAGCAAATCTTTCAATATTTGATTTCCGACCTGCAATAACAGGTATTGCAGCTTGCTCATAAGCGAATTTTGTATAGACATCAATCATCTGTAAAGCCTGCGATTGAGCATCAAAAACCCCTTTAATAAAAGATGACGACTAAGCTCTTGCATCAAGAATAGTGTGAAAAGGTGCAAACCTCTTTTTCAGCCTCTTCAGGAGTTGCATGAGCAGTATGACCTTCCTGCCACAGAAACTCAAGAGTCCTAATAAATGGCTTAGTTCTCATCTCCCATCTTGTGACGTTTGCCCACTGACAATGTTAATGGCAAGACATAAGAAATAAAGAAATATTTCTGCAGATTGATGATCAACTTCCATGAAGAATATCTCAAACATAAAAAAGCTTGTGCTGAAAAAAAAAAAAAAAAAGCTCTCACCTGGTTTATCATGAGAGGAAGATCGCGATGACTATGAATCCATTGAGTAAACATGTGATTCACGATGGTTTCACTAGTAGGCCGAACCTGCCACAACCTCAGGAAGCACAACAATCAAAGCCAAAACTCAGGCCACGATACTTCATGAGTTTAAATTACTTAGCACATCGGCATATCTTGACAACTTTTTGGGGAATGAGAATCAAAAGGGGGATAGAAAAGCAATGATGGTGTGTAAATTCAGGTACCACGAGTTTTTCTTCGAGTTCCTTTCCGCCGCCAATCGTCACGAGCGCCAATTCTGGGCTGAAACCCTCAACATGACTAGCTTCCTTTCTCAATAAATGAGTATGGAATGAACTGGAACCACAACACAGGATCCATCAGAAGAAAAACGCACTTTACAAAGCAAACCTAGAGAAGTATCATAAACAAAACTATCCAGAAAATCCTCAAAAGCAACCGCAGATTAATGTCAATCAAAATAACCAGAGTACGAGTCGATAACCAGACCTGTGGAAAGTACATGTTACTGTGACCGGTCTCCTTGAACTTGACGTTCAGATAATCCTGCATTCCGAAGAGAATAGCCATCAACACTTGCACCATTTTTAGAAAAAGTTCCATCAAATTCTCCCAGATTAGACAGAGGAAGCAATCAGAAACAGTCCACCAAATGAGAAAAACACCTGAATAGCTTCCCAAATCGCGTAACCATACGGCCTTATCACCATCGTCCCTCGCACGGGGCCGTAATCGGCGAGCTCCGCGTGCTCAATCACGTCGAGATACCAGGCGTTGAAGTCCTGCGACCTCGGCGTCACGGCTCGATCCTCGGCCCGCGACTTCTGCTTGCCGGCCCGCTCATCGGTCGCCGGAGGGACGGCGGCCGTGCTCTGGGCGGAGAAGCCGGCGGCCGGCGGGGGGCGCGGGTGGTGGGCCCGCCCGAACACGGCCTTGGAGCGGCGGCCGAGGGCGGCGGAGGGCGAGGTGAATAGGTAGGCGAGGGACGGGAGCCTCAGCGACGCCACCATTTTTCGACGTCTGCTCTGCTGAACTCGGGCTTCAGTCCTGCGAGTGCGTCCTCGGAGAAGATGAGGTTTTCTGGACGCAGGCCGGGCATGATGATGGGTCGGGTCGTATCGGGTCGTGGATTGTCCGCCGTTAGATCCGAATACTCGATTTTCGTATGGGATTATTGGGCCCGTGGGCCTTAAGTCGAGCCCTCTCTTCAATATTGGGCCCGTTACAATTGTTTCGACATGGCAATCCCCATAGTCCATCATCCATCGCTCCAAAAAATTAGAACGGGAAGAACGGAATTAAAGAGGTCCTCTTCAAAGCTTACAACTGGACCATAGGTTGTAAAACAAAGTTGCGTATTGCTTAGTTCTAGGTAAGAAAAAAATATAATTTCAACCGGTGGATATGAGGTGTGCAGGTACCGATACATTAAAATAAATAACGCATCTAAATTATTTCAACGCATCTGAGTTAATTTAATGCGTTAGCAGAGAATTACCGGAATCCCTCATTTGACAGATCCTCCTCCTCTGGTAAAGATGATCTCGAGAAAAAAATTTTTTATAAAATATTCCCAAATTACATAGGCCCACTTTGCACGACCAAATGGCTGGGAGTTTTCTAATAAATTTTCATTTGGGAAGAGTCGACAAAGCTTTCTCATAGTACTAATTATGATTTGGGAAGACACCACGTACAGCCGATTTGGCACTCTCAACTAACAAATGAAACAAGTTGCGTCCGTCAAAGCCCCCGCGAGCACAACTTTTCCTGAGGTGGTCCTATTCCCGATAATTATCCAATCCCAATCCTCTCGTTAGGCGTGAATATCGTGTGCAATCACTCCACCATTCTCTTAACAAGGCCGCTTGTTTCCATAAAAAAGGAAACTGCTCCAAACCCCAAAACAAAGTGATTTTTCCTTCCAGCGGCCAGCAATTACTTGTCAAATTTGATCACATTCTCCACTGAGCTAAAGATGGGGATATACCACTTCGTCATTTGATTCGAGAACCATCTCCACCAAACAGAACCACACCCTTACAGGTATTGATTATGATTTTGGAAAACACGAACATACTCCCAACTCGGGACTCTCAACTAGTAAAAGGAACGATTCGCGCCGCTCAAAATCCTTGCAAGCGTGACTTTTCTTGAGGTCGCCCCAACAGCCTCGTATCCCGATAATTATCCATATATTGCGGTCCTCTCATTAGGGCTGATTATAATGTGCGATCACTTCACTGTTCTTTCCATAAAAAAGGAAACTGCTCCAAACCCCAAAAGACGAAGTGATTTTTCCTTCCAGCGGGCAGCAATTGCCAATTACTTGTCAAATTTGATCACAGTCTCCACTGAACAAGAGACAGGACAAACACCCAACCAATAAATTCGACTTTGGCACATGGGAGTTTACCTACCCAACATGCCTAATCCATCGTGCTCAATCTTTTCCAATCGACGCGAATACGCAAAGCGCTGGAATCGAGCTTTCACAGGGCAAAAGAATATGGACCGGACCCCTAGGAACGAGAGAGAGTCCAAGGCTTCTCTGTGCGCTTTATTGACTTTCCTCCTCTCTTTAGCCCACCTGATCGACCCGAAGTCCAAAGCCAATCCGCAAGATGCCGAGGCGGGGGCACAGCCGCATGTGGCTGCCCAGGAGCTCGGACAAAACGACGAACGGAGGAGGGACGGGGACACAAGACGGCTTTGACGCTACGCCTCCTTTTTCGCCCTTTTTCTCCTCCACTTTTCGCCTGCTTTCCGCTCTCTTTTTCTACCCCCCCTCCCCTCCTCCATTCACCAGCCCGAGAGAAAGGAATTTTCATCTTCGGGCGCTATTGAAACTCGGACGAGCGGGGCCCTCCCCGGTTTGACTTGCCTTGTCGATTATTATTTCCAACGAATCTTGGTGTCGCGTTCTGTCCTGTGGATCGTCCACTCGCGAAGAGGAGGGAATGACCTTGTATGGCCTTTTATAATTCGCAATTATTAGCGGAAGGATCGATTGGGCGATTCAATAATATTTTTTTTCCTTTTTGTTGCGACGGGTTTTATGTTGAAACCATAATACGATTCGCTCCCTATAAGTAGAGAAGATACACATCACCGCCCTGCTAGATAACGTTCCTTAATGCAGGTAAATAAGGAGGTTTTTTTATGCACTTGCTCCTTCGCCAAATAAAAAGTTCAGATACGCATGTCATTCCCTAAAGAAAATCGAGAGATTTCACCTGAGCCCAATTGATAGTTCTTAATCCAGATATTTTTTCTTTCCGAATAGTAGACCTTTGGACCAACTCTGTAAGCATGTGATCGTGGCCAACTGAGAAGTGACAAATAGCAAAGCGGGTATGTGATTGATACATGTGTACGTTTTACAAAAGCTCAGATGACTAAATAATCGCACGCACACATCATAACTAGGAGAGTTCCACCTAAGACAAGGCTAATGGAAGACGTTTGAGAAATAATCAAGGGTCCCAAGAGATTTTATTACGAGGATTTTTTGCTCTAATATCATGCATAATGTCGGTATGTCGACTGCTAACCCGATATATTATTACTTAGCTAATTTGTAACGGATGCGTGACCCAATTTTCTTTGCATCTGTCGACATACTTCTTGCAATGCTCCCGTAGGAACTGACCAACCGAACACATACCAAGTTCCAACCAGACATGCACTAGGTGGTTGGCCAGAAAGACGCATACTTGAGTTCACCTAATCTCTGGTGCTACATTGTATAATCATGAAAGGGCTCATCATCATGAGAACCGGCGCTGCCGCCTTATCTCTAGGGTTTTGGACACGATGACTGCTCCCCATCTTTTATTTAAAGATCGCGTATGGGGCATCCCCTCATGATTATGCATTTATTTCTCTTACGCCAAATACACGTGATGAGTAGATCCCTATGTGTATGGACCAAAAATTATGGGCGCAATAGTCGTCGGCAAACACCAGAAGTTTGGCATATATTGTCTAATCAGTCATACTTATTTGATGTGCCATGTAAGATAGCTAAAATGACTAGATTATCATGTTAGGAGTTCTTAGTGAAAATGACTAGAATAATTACGTTAGAATTTCATGTAAATTGGAAAATTTGAAATATTTTGGATAGAATTAGCAAGTAAACCTATCAAAGTTTGTCATAAACTCATTTTTTAATCCATATTTGATAAGTTGAGTTTTTATATGAGTTGTTTATATTCAATAAATGAGTCATAATGGTTTTCGAGCCAACTCCATGAGTCATAAATGGGTTTAATGTAGGTGTTAAATGAGTTCCCAACTTATTTAGACTCAACCCACTTTTATAACTTTCTATTGCCCTCCCAAGACCTCGAGCTCGCTCGATTCGTGCTTTTACCTTAATTTGGGTACGAGTTTCCTAAACTGAGTTAAATATGAAAGTATTTTAGCAATATAAGTCGGATTGAATATGTGTTGAATCAAGTATGAGTCGCTAGATTTCAATTGTATGTAAATTAGTAAAAACAAGTTAAATTGATCAATTTAGATTAGGCTATTTTCAACCTGACTCGATCCACTTGTTTGAAGGTCTAGGTTTAGGACAGATTCAATCACTTTGTCCCAAATATTGAGTTTTTTTATTTAACGAAATTCATTAAAAAAAAAAACCGGATTATCAAAGAAATGAAATATGCATTAAATTTAGAGATTCAGTCATCACCCTGACAATCTAGAAATAGTTTCTCTTCTCTTTTCGTTTCTTCTTATTTTTTTCGAATTGTTTTCTTAGGAAGGACGTAACGCACATTCACGCTTGGTCTTTCCCCATTTTCGATCGTGGACTTCGCATGAAACATGCCTTGCGAATTCAAATTTTGCTGCCATCCTTGTTGGAGTCAAAACCTCAACACCGACGCATGCTTTTCTCGACTCTATTTCTAACCGTTGAACAAAATCGAAGTCAACGCATGATTTTACCTTAATTCCCGTCAACCCATTAAGAGAAGCATAAAAATCTGAGCAGACCTTATTCCCCAGTTTAACGTGACTCCGACAATTCCCGAATGGACCAGTAATTACGAAGATGATATGTGTGAAATGGACCCTATTGGACCACCACCACAAAGCCACAAGTTTCTTCGCGAGTTTTATTGCAATCACAGATCATTGACTATATAGACGGTGGAAATACTCCACTAGGCGATCAATGGATGTGATTTAGTACGATCTCTATAGGTTGATCGAGTCTATTTTACCCTAAATCAAGATACTCTCACTTTTAAGGAGATCAAACATCCGCTCGTGTAATTTTCTCCACTTGACAGCTTTCCTCGCACGGCATCTCTTCTATATAGTATTACTAGGTACCCTTCAGGTTTATTTATTTATTTATTTTTATTGTACCGAGTCTATTTTCCTAGGGTGAATTTCCTCATCATTAGCAAACATTCTCCACCATCGGACAACTCGGAATTCTATATTTTTTATATCAAAAAAATGAGCAAATCATATGTAATTAATTTCCCGAATTTAAATAGCTCAGAATGCAATAACCCACCTTTTTTTATTTACAAAGAAATTAAACATGCCCCGTTCATACATTTGAGGATGCTTGTTTATAGTTTCCTTTTTTCTTCTTTTTTTCCTTTTTGTCCTTTTGACGAAGAATAAGCCTCTTTGGAGCGCGGCCATCGAAGATTCCTCGAGGAAATGTCCACTTTTGAATTTGTCAATAGGCCCTTTTATATTACAAACATTTCCCTGCTTAGAATTTATAGTTCTCGGCTCTTTCTTCTGCTGGTAATCGCGAAAGCGTCATACAGCTTCGATACACATTCAGAGACCCCTTCCTAGTCCCAAGTATCTTTTTCACATATGCCGACAAGAACCGTCCTGACCAAGAAAACCAAACATCACGAGCGTGAGGGAGTAGGTCGCCTATGTCCTCAGTCGAGAATAAAAGGCTGTTCGTCCATTCAAAACTCGGTCAATGATTAAGAATTTTCCATTATAAGAGGGCCACATATTCAGGTTTTGTAAAAACATGGAATATTCTAAGAGGGGAATTGAGACTATTGTAAGAAAAATCGCTCCATGTTAAGCTTTCATTCGTCAGACGAGGAAAAAATGAAAATGCTTCTATTCCCTTGAAGGGGCAAAATTACACATTGACCCATTTTTACCTTCTTACTTCATACTTCACACCCCCTATATGAGGTTGCCCCTGTCATTGCACGTGATTTTCTTTTTCTAAATCGAGTCATCGCAAACATATAATTTCTATATAAATGGATATAATTATCAAGAGAGAATGTCCGCCCACAATTTAATGGGTAGAATATTCGAAAATTTCATACAATATTACATCTTTATTGCGATCGCCTCAGCATTACCACTTTCATTATTTAATACCACAAGAAAGACCAAACAATCTAATTAGACTCATGCGAGGTTTCCGAATTTAACACAAAATGAGGTGGGATTAAGATACGGTACTTGAGTATAACATTCACCTCTTCACGAGATTAGACTTAATTATTTTTCCACTATCATTAAAGATATAAAGTCAAACGTATCGTATTGCATATCGCGATACATATCGTAATACACAAGCACTTGGTGACAAGACTCAGCACACTTCCTGAATTCCCGTTTAATCTAAGGTTTTTTTTTTTTTTTTTTAACAGTTTAACCTAAGGTTTAGCGAGCAAATGTTATTGGCCGCAATTATACGCGAGAAACACCCCAATCGCACACGACCCTCGAAACCTGAAAAAGAAAGAACACGTGCACGTATGAAAAGGCTAGCAAGTAGGAGCCTCCTTAATGCGCGCAGCGTGAATCACTTGGGAGGGGGGGTAAAACCGGAAGTGCACAATGACGATGCAAATAGAATAATGCGCGACATCCTCCTCTCTCTCCATCCTCCTCTCTCTCCTCCTTAAAGACAGAGCCGAAATGGAGCTCGAGCTACGCAGCGAACTACGAACACCCAGAAATGATGTGACAGGTGGAGCCCAGCCAACAACAGCTATCGACCGGGGTAAGGAAAGAGTGCGCACAAGAATTCAATACACAACCAAAACGAATAACGCAAGAAGTGAATGCAATGCACGGGAATTCTTCTTTTTTTCCTCAAATCCAAACATCTATCTTTTATTACTCAATTGCTTGGGTGGGGGAATGGGATTCTCTTCTTCTTTTTCCCATTTTCTCAGGAAAAAAAAAAAAAAAAACATCTTGAAAACAATACATTATAAGATATCACGTCGTCGTCGTCGTCTTCGTCATGATCATCATCCATCAACTTCGCCATCGCCATCACCATCACCATCCACAGCAACATAACATACAACATACGTATATCAATTTGGTTAATACTTTTTCGGGAAAGTGGGTGCACAGGGTGCGGGGGAGAGGGGGGAGCGAGTGGAGCTTAACGCCAGGCGGATGCCACGGTGAGTGTTCGGCCGAGCCAGCCGAAGCAAACCCCACCATTCTCTTCTTTCACCGTGAATCCCGGGTTGACCCGGTTCCCACTGTCGAGCCTCGCCTTCATTGATTCGGCCACGTGTTGACCCAGTGGCTTCAGCTCGAACCCAGCCATCCCCATGCGGGCCCTCCACTTCCCGAACACCTCGCATCTTTCAACCCGGTCCCTACCTTCGCAAGCAACCGAGTTCCCCAACTTCCGACTCAGCCCCTCGTCCGCCCTCGCCCGCTCCGAGTTGTCCCGCGGCACCGTGGAGTCGAGCGACTCGAGCAGCGCCCCGTAGTACGCCAGCGCCTCCCCCGCGCGCGTCGCGAAGGGCGCCGTGTTCCCGTTCATCTCCTGCTCCACCAGCGTCACCACCCGCGGCGCCAGGCCCTTCACGCGCCGGAGGAGCTCGTCGCGCGGGTTCTCCACGGACACGCTCTCGTCCGGCATTCGGTACAGCTTGAACGCCAGGTTCACCGCCAGCACCTCGTCGGGCTCGCAGCCCAGCGAGTCGCGGCTCAGTTCGCTCACCTTCTGGCTCACGATGTTGAATACTAACCTAACTCCCAGCTTGGCCGCGAGTTCGCTCAGCCGATCCCCAACCATCCTGAGCCTCTCCTCCCCGTTGAAGCCATCGGCGAGCGTCGTGATCTTGAGGGTGGATTGAATGCCCGGCTGACGCGTGGACAGCGCGTGGAGGAGATTGATGTACTGCCCTCCCTGACCAACATCGAAATCAATTACATGGAGCTTGTTGGTGGAGGGTTGCTCCGATGCAGCTTCCAAAATCACGAGATTAGCAGCCAGGAAACCGAGCTTGAAGCAAGGAGACAGCTCGTAAAGCGACTGAGTCGACGACACATGGTCCTTGGTGAACAACTCCGCCACGGGAGGGGGGTTATCGGCAGGGCTCACGCGCGATTTAAGCGCGGACAACATGTATTCCATCAGTTTCTGCTCCGAATTACCTTTGGGGTTCGGCACGGCAGACAAGCGGGTCAGGATCTCCGAAGCCACGTCCGCCCTGCCCTCGTATATCGCCGTCGCGGCCTCCATTAGCGACTGCTTCGAGCAGATGGGTACCGGCGACGGCACGGACAATGAAGACGAAGGCGAGGACGACGAAGAAGACGAGGTCGGCGACGGAGATATCTGCTTCTGACCGGGACTTATGAGACTCTGAATTGTCTCGGACCACTCGCTGTTAGCGTTAGTAATCACGGAGACGGCGTCCCCGTCGCCCTCCTCGTCGTCATCCAAGAGCTGCTTTTCGAGCTCCTGCAGACGATTCATCATCTTGTTCTCCGGCTCCGCTTGGTGAGGATTCGCTCTGTTTTGGAGCACGTTCGCGAACGAAACTCCCCCCAGAGCCTGATTGCTCACATGGATCGCCCCGTTACCGAGATGAATGGGCTGTGGCCTGAGCTGTTGAAGGAGAGGATGGTCGTACCTTTGCGCGGAGAAGCCCGCCGGCGAAGACAGCGCCGATAAGCTAGACATTACGTCGGGGGAAGAAACAGCCGCGGAGAAGTCCAGGTGCGAAATCGGCGAGGACCGCGGAGAGATTTTCGACCTCACGGACCGCAAGATGAGGTTGCTCAGGGCCTGGTTCTGCTGATGCTGATGCTGCTGGTGCTGGTGCTGCGCCTGAAACTCCATGAGCGTCCGCTTGCCGACGAGGCCCGGCGGTGGCTGCGCGCCGGCTGTGGCGCCATCTGGGAGTTAGGCTCCAGGAAGATTCCGGCGCCGAACTGCGGCTGCGATCGGAAGGGGGACTGCGAGGCGGCGTTGCCGTTGACGGAGCTCATGGCGCTGGCGATAGATCTGGCGCTCATCCCACCGGCGGCGGTGTAGAACTCCGGGCCCCCGCCGCCGCTCCCGCCGGAGAAGCCAGACGACATTCTGCTTCTCTCTCTCTCTCTCTCTCTCTCCTCCCAGAGGAACCGAGGAAAGATTATGAAGAAGAATGGACGGGGGGAGTTACGAGAGTTGGTACATAGAGAAACGCAAGAGTGGAGAGAGAAAGCGGGGAGAGAGAGAGAGAGAGAGCAGTTTTTATGGTGTTGAATTGATTCTTTGTTGAAAAAATAATAATTATTATAATGGGGGAGAGGGGGCAGTTTCCAATTAGCTCCCCAGCTTTTCTCCGGTTTTGGGTTTTCTCGGTTGATCAAGCAATGTTAGGTCGGGTCTTCCGAAAGCATATATCCCCTCCCCATCCCAGCCGTCCGTCTCGACCTTCCTCGGCCGTCTCGAGAATTTCGTATGCCGAATCGACGGCGATTAGGCCCGCCAGATCTGCTCCACGCGAACGCTCTTTTTTTTAAAAAATTCCCCCCTAACCCCGGTCGCTCGAGCCCGAGCCCGAGCCCCACGCGCCCTCGAATCCCTCTCGCGTGCGGCCCACGCACCAATGGGAGGGGCGAGAATTCGGCAGGGCGTCTGGCGAAAGCCTCTGCGGTTGGTAGACCGGCGGGCGCGTGAGCGCGGGAGGCGGGGTGAGGGGCGCGTGAGGATGTTGACGGTCGGAGCCTCCCGCGGGGAGATGATCTTTTTCGTTTGGGCAACTGATCATCTGACTCAACAGTTGCGGACTATTTAATGAAAAAGGCAAGGGGATGGAACCTCGGAATTCAATACGGTTCGAGGGGCAAAGCTGACGTGGGACGGCGCCAGTGGAGCTGTGACGGGGCCGTCCGTCACCGCCCGTCACTATAAGACCGTCCCCCCCGCAGCTCGCCGATTCGAAATTCAACAGCTGGTTTCGAGTAGAACGGGGGGACGGGCGATTCCCGGTCGGTTCCGGACGGGGCGACGGACGCGCGTCGGTCGGTCGCCGCTGGCCCCCACCACCCCATCCCTTTGCGTCTGAACACGGAATTTCTGAAATGCCCGAAAGATGTGCGTCTACGTTGGCCGAGCCCCGGCCATTAAAAAACTATCTTTTAATATTTTTTATGCCCCAGGAGTCCTGGGCAGATACCAAAAAGCGTAAACGAGATTTGAGAAATTTTTAGTTTTTAGGCCGACTGGATCAAAACCTTGTTTTGGTTAATAACCCTAAACTAATGGAATTAGAATCTTCTCTCCGTTCGACGTCAAATGACCGTATTGCCACCGCCCGGACCTTCGCCGTACGACGTTCGCATATAAAAGATGAGCACCCACGCGATGTCAAAGGGCTCCCTTTTTTTTATTTCTCTTTTTTTCGCACCGATCTGCCGACGTGTAACCACTAATTTCCCATTCGCAAGGAACCAAGCGGGGCTTTCAAGATTAATATGAGTACCGACTTGCTGTAATTACCCGACTTGTCGTACTTGAGTCAAACGCTTAATAATTCGATGGAAATGGTCCCTTGAATGTTCATGCTTTAACTCGGTCATATTTACAACCGGAGGTTACTTGCTTACAAAATGACTTATGTATGATTAATAGGGAGGAAAATACAACCCACTGCAGTGATACGGATACTTGATTATCAAGCTTTACACCTATGTAACCTTCCATATTGTCAATTCAAATTAAAAAATAAAAAATAAATCGTTTGTTTTTTGGTAATCATTCATTTGATGATACTCGCGAAATAATATCCTTAGCAAACTAGAAATTACATTTACAGTGATAAGATAACTTGAAAATAAAAAAGAAATCATTTGTTTTTTTGGTAATCATTCATTTGATGATGCTCACAAAATAATATCCTTAGCAAACTAGAAATTACATTTACAGTGATAACATAACTTGAAACGTAAATGTTATATGGTGTCAAACGAGCGTAGTATATGTATCATGTCATCAACAATAATCATGGCTATAATACTAATTGACTTTTGTTAAGTTCACTGATTAGTGAACAAGATCAAGATGGCCACAATGCATAAACAATTACACGTGTAAAAATGATAAAAAAAAAAAAAAAAAAAGCAAGCTTCATCATAAGCATGATATTTCGTCTTGGCGGTGAAAAAAATGTCTCCATTTTAATTAATAGTGTTAGAATGCTTGTAAAAGATAATCGATACCTGTATTTAATCGGTGGATTGAGCCCAATACCCTCCCTTTCATCAGATTCACATTAATGTGCGATCACTTAGTAAAAAATGCATGATTTAGAAAATATATTTCTAAAATGGCCATTTGCGTTAATTGCAAAAATGAATAAATGAAAAATATTTTCATCATAAATTATTGTTAATAATGAAAAAAAATTCATTAACTAATTATTTCAACTGATATAAATAATTATTTTTTAAATTATTCATTTTTTCGTAAAATAAACGAAGCCTAAATATCATAAGATTGTTGAAACTTGTGGTTACAAAGCTTGGCAAGACAATGGCAGAGAATGAACGTGTCAGAACCAACACCTCGAGGTCGGCATAATTGATCGGGCAATCGACAATTAGCGAATAAAAAATTAGAGATTATAAGTTAGAATCCAACAAAGTACATTCAAACCACCTTGGGTTAGGACCATCTACGTAGATCAAACCCAAACTTACTCATTTTATATTATCTAGATAAACGGGTGGTCTACACTAAATTTGTAAAAAGAATATCGGAACTGATAATGGTTGGTTGGAACACAGTGACTTGGGTAATTGAATATCACAAACAATAATCTCTTTCGCTTCTTCTTCTCATTTTGTCCTCCTTGAAATTCGCATTTAAAGAAGATGGAGCTCGGGTTGGAGCTAAATTGGCCAAAGGGACTGAAGTTAGGTGGAACGATTAGTTACATGAAATGCGTGGTGCGATTAGCAGTCACATCGACAATCACATATTTAATCGAAAAATTCACAAACTTTATTAATCTTTTCATGGCTGTTTAGTAATTGGTCCTTCCGATATCATTCGTCTTCCTTTCAAAGATTGATTTGAAAACTTTAAAGAGATGAATAAACAACTATCGTCCCATAAATTAAAGTGAAGGAAGCAAACCCTCTAGTCAATAAAGAATCATAAATTGGAGGAGTGACGCCCTCATGGTTCCACCATTGATAGGAGGGGAGGCCTCAATTGGGTTCTATGACACGACAACTGTCCTAATGCATCGCGGCGTGCATGCGCATGTAGAAAGAGAGAATAAATGATTGGATAACAATTTTTAATTTATGTAACAACAATAATATATTATAAATAAAAAAAAATAAATAAATAATAATTATAAATTATTGTAAGGTCTCTTCATTTAAGAATTTATTATTCATAATAAATTATTATTTTCATGGTAATCAAAAAACTGTTATGTTGGTAAAATTTGAGAGAGGAGAAAGGACAGTGGGCCTCGCCATTCCCTTCACTAGGTTCATCGGGAAACTAGCGGCGAGGGTCAATGAGAGCCGCCGTGCGGATGATCGGACAACCTCAGCCCCGGTCCCGACGGCGGAGAGCGAGTCGTGACGTCAGCACTTTCATCCAGACGGGCGGTGGGACCGAGCCGTATGAAAAACACGGAACCCAACCGAAAACGGTGATGAATAAAGGCGGGAACAGGTCCGCGGGACATTCGGTATCGTCATCGCACGTAATCACGCAGTCCGACGCGATGTTCCTTCTACGAAACCCCCAACGACATTCACACCTGTACGTACGCCACCGTTCATTATACGTGCCCACAGGGCACTTCATCGTACGCTTGTCGACTCCCCCAGGCATCGAATTGTGCAAATTTCGAGCAGGAAAAACAAAGCTGGAGATTTTAGACAAGTGGCGGAGGAGGGAGGCGCACTCGGGGACGGTAAAGGAGCGGGTTGCGTGCGGGCAAAAGATTATGCGTGAGAAAATATAGGTTAGCGACTTAAAGAAAAACCAGGCCGAACCGCCTTACCGTCTTATCCCTTCCCCCCCCCCCCCCCCCCCACTTTCCTTGCGATTGGAATCTGAGCCCTTTCCCATCCACACGTGTCGCGTCTCGAAACACAAAGAGAAATAAATTAGTAAAATTGGGACGTGCCAGTTGTTCTTTGCCCAACCTCCCCCACCTCCCCATTCGCGTATTGTCTCGTTCTCCGAAATCCGAACCATGGCCATTCCCCGATTTTCTTTGTCTTGCTTTTTAATCTTAAACGGCAGGTTCTGAAAGAAGCCGCTTGCTGAGGATGCCTTAATGATTATGTGGCAATTTTCAATATAACATGAGAATAAAGATCCATTCTTAATAATAAAAAATCAAATAATAAATAATTATAAATTTTTCTGAAATTTATTTCCTTAAAGATTTGTAACTCATAATAATAATTATTATTTTTTTTTAAATTGTTATGTTAACAGAGCCCGCTCTAAAATGCCAGGTGCCTTTGAGAGAGCTTTGGGAAGATGTAAAGCCATTTTCCAAAAACCTACGGTTGAAGGTGAATGTGTTGAAAGCCAATAGAGTTTAGATGATTGGTTCTTGGTCTATATGTTCTATAGTAATTTGTAAGTAGAAGGCAAGCAATTGGGCGAGCATCGGCAAAGAAGGTAAGGATAGTGGACGAGCTTTGGCATTGACTAGAGGCGACCATCCACTGGGCAAGAGTCAATGGGTGACCTGCATCACGCTAGATGTCCACGGGTCAATGCTCGGCTAGTGGGTTGTCAATAATTAGATCTTGTGCTAATCAACCCTCGTCGCATTGGATCTCGAACTAGGATGATCAACCCTTGATGATTAGATTTTGTGTTGATTGAATCTCATCGTACCACGTCTCTGCTGGTTGATCCTAGTTGCACCAAATCTTGACCTCAACTGGTCAACCTTCGACAAACAGATCTCACGCGAACCTTGATAACTTCAATTGCCAAGTCAACAACAACGGAGACCTGAGGCCATTAGTCTAAGGTTGCTCGTGACTGCTTGAGTTTTGCAATACCCAATGGGGCATTTGGGGTAAAAGTGAAATTTTAATAAGTTCACTAGTACAAAAAAAGCGAATAAAAATATCCATTAATCGTTGAAGAAGGCTTTTCCAAAATGCTGAAAACCTTGGCCTTGGGATTTGTTGAGGTAATATTTTTTTTTCCAAGTGGTCCAAATTTTGTTTTTTTACAAGTGCCCCAGCTTGGACTTTAGAGGTCCAAAGTTGCTTCCCCAGAGCTGCGCCAAACTATAGGTTAACATATATACAAATTAGATGGTATGGTAAGCTCCGATTGGATATGGAGATAAGTGGGGCCCACAAATTAAATCATTGATTATTCTCTGTACCCACTACAGATATCGTCACATCATTGGGTAGATTTTCCCTTGTCTTTTAATGACGGTATGGGCATGTTCGGCTATAGACTTGGATAAGTTGCATAATTGACAACCAATCTGAATTCGGGGGCGCAAAATATTATGGAATTCTTCCATAAATAGATGAAAACAACCTTTCTTAATTATAATTTGATGACAATACTATGAACTACTTGAGTTAATATATATTTTAGCCACGAGTTAATTCATCTTCAAATATATTGAAGCAATTTTTGCAATTCTCTAAAGTCGGTGATTTTTAACTCATACTCTACATCACCTCGATGGGTCGTTTGGGACTTGCATTATGTATCAACATTCTATGTTCTTGTAGTGACTTCTTCATTAACAAATTGTGAAGATCATGCCTTAAGCCCAATAAAGATAGAAGTGGGAGAATAGGGTGAGATTAGAATTAGTTAATTGTTGCATCAAATTTGGTTAATTCAACATATTTGAAAATCAAATAGCTCAAAATTTTAAGATGACGTTCAACGAGCTAAATCATCTCGTGATTTCAATTCTCTAAGATTCAAGATAGATTAGATATTAAAGAAAGCGAGTTGTTTCACAAGAGAAATTATTGTGTACATCAGTTGCTCGGTTGAAATGATGATATCGCTCGATGACATCATTGCGCGACATTTAAAGTAAATTTATTTTGCATTTTGATTCTGAAATTCTATTTGCTGATTTTTTTTTTTTATCTTTCGGATGTCGTTACCGATTGACGTCGCCGTTCGAGCTAACATGTCAATCTCTCCCCCCATGGTGCCCACTAATCACAGCCACACACAAGTACGCGAAGACAAAATCATATCTCGGGGGCACTTTCGTCATTCCGCCGCCCCCACGCACTTTAATTAAGGGAAAAGCTGTGGGGTTTATGAGTTGGTGGAGACTGCCTAACAGAAAAGCGGATCGCCCCCGGAACGCAGGTCCGGGCTCGCGGCCACCGGAGGCGGAGGGCATTCTCGTCACACCGCTCCATCCCCGGTGGGACCCCTCCATTTCTTTATTACATTTAATAATAATAATAATAATAATAATAATAATTTTTGTTGTTTCTTTGTTGTGTTGTTGCTGTTAGACAGAGCCCGCGAGTCGCGACGCAGCATCGCGTGTGTGAACACGCGCGCGCGTCGGGCCACACGAAATCCACACTCCTTCTGGACACGCACTCCGGGCGTGGGCGAGTTGGACCGGTAACGACGGAATTGCGGCATTATGGAAAAAAATCCGGAGACTTAGGTATATGCGTTAATCCATTTGTCGGCTACTCCCTTCTTCTTCCTTATTTTGTACGAAGAAGCTTGACTTTCAAGTTCATCATGCTTTCAACGATATCAAAATATTTCGACGTGGTACTTAGTTTCAAAGCCGGTAAAGGGATGACCTTTGATGCTTTGCTCGTGAACCTCTGATAGATGTAGCACGTTAACTTTAGCGATTGATCAAGCGATCCAACGATCTGATCGTGATGCGATGAGTCCCGACATGTCGATCGGGAGTAATATTGGGGCCATGCCTATTGTGCTACGAATCGACTTTTACTTTATGCACTTCAACAAAACGAATTGTAGGTAATTGTAAGATCGTGTAATTGAGCCTAACTCATACTTTCGGAAAAAGAAAGAGTGAAAGCGAGAGGGAGACAAAGGGGTGCGGGGTTGTGAAGAAAGCTCGCATGTGTGAACTGCCTTTTATTTTTGGGCAAATGAAAAAGACGCTTGCATGGGGAGCTTTACTAATTTCTTATGAACAAGATATGATTAAATAGAAAGAACCCGAAAACTTTTCAAGTGACAAAAAATAACGAATTTTTTAGGATGAATCTTATTAAGATCTGGGCACATTGATTCGATTCCATCACAACTATTAATTTTTTATTAATTCATACGTCGGGCCGGCATGAATTCTATGAAATGGCTGGTGATAATTGACTTAATCCACTTAACCCAAGTCAGTATAAGGAATTCCCTTCCTTAAGATCAAAGGATTTGTGGCCTCCACATTCGGGGTGAAAGGATTATTATATTGTCGTAGAGAAACGCGTCAATGACCATTGAGATTAACAACTATACCATAATCAGTTTCCTTAACGCTTAAGACAATTTTTAACCTTCAAAGAAGAAGAAGAAGACTCGCAACGTACGCGGTACAGCCCATCTTGAAAGGTTGAGGTTTTAGAATTACGCGTTCCTTCGAGGCAAAAATAGTCTACTAATTAAAAATAATGATTTTCGTGACTAATTGAATGGACAATCACGTGATATTCTAAAACATCTCAGTACCTTATCTGCTAAACCCAGGTGGTCCACTATCTAGATCAGCTCGCGCTGGATCCTTTGGAGATTGCTAATTCCCCTCCTAGGGAATCGACACATAGAAAATCCTAAACGAACATCCTGTTTCCCACCCATCGATCGCCAAGTTGACTTTCGATTACGTAATCTAGGACGACACGGCGCGTCCCGTTCCTCCCCCCTGAAACAACATCCTAATTCCCCCACTCGTTCATCGTCGCCAAGTGGACCTTCGATTACGCGATCCAGAGCCGACTCGGCGTGCCCCGGGACACCGTTTTCGCGTACGTACACACGCGCAATATACACGGGCGGGGAAATGCTGGATGGACTTCCTTCCCCCCGTTCGGATTCACATTCGACGAGCGGCAGCGGTCAAGGTGGAGGATGTTTCCAGCCTCTTTTCTCGAGGGCCGTTCTTTTTCTTTTTCCTAATGTTGTTTTTGTGGTACGCAAAGTTCCTACTTTCGATTTAATTAATCCTTGCCAATACACAAAAGGTTGTCGCTTCATCGTGCCGCACAAACCATTTATTCCGAAAGATTAAACTAGTAGGAAACGAGTCACTTTTAACATATGGTTAGTGATATGAATAAATTTTGTCCGCATGCCACGAGGTCGTTTAGAAGGGTTTCGGGGACTCGCTGCACTCCGGAAGACTTCGTGCTTTCGATGGGGGTGGAAAGAACTTCAAATACGGCCACGTTTCGTCGAGGAAAGAGGCGGAATCCGTCTCTAAATAGAGCGAAGTGCAAGTACCTAAAGCGCACAGCGAATACAAATTACAATTAACTCGTTTACGACCTCTGAATAGGACGTTCAAGTTGGACCGAAAAAGAAAAAGGAAGTTAATGATGCAAGCTGGCCCATGTAGCAATCATTTATAAGGACTGAACACGTACAAGGTGCGTCGATAACTCGCTTTTGAACACATCTAGCTTGGAGAATCGCCTTTCTCTATGGCTTTGTTTTGTTCGAGTACATTCATCTTCTTCTTTTGCACAATCTGATTCGATCATCGAAGGGTTTTCTCAAGGGAAAGCTCAAAGGGCTTTCTTGTAGGACTCAAGCTCGTTTGAGGGAAAGAGATTGTGAGATTGAAGTTAGATCTCTAGCTTTATCAATTTAACCCTCCCCCTCGTGTGCTGGCGGGTCTTACATTCGCAACATAGACAAGGACGAAATCACTTTGACATGATAAATGTCGAAACTCAATAAATAGACATGAAATATAACATGAATAACAAGTAGGAGAAAATCGAGGAGGAGCATCGAATAAGATCTTCGACACTTACTTCGAACCACAATAAGTAAACCTTGTCTCTCCGAAACTTAAAACATTTAAAGATCTATTATCAATGTTGTCGACTAAATCGACATGTTCCTCTTATTTTGGTAGGAGAAGATTATAGGATATTCTCCAGATTTGGTATTCTTTCCTTGTTCGATTATTACATTGTATATTCCCTGTAATTCAACAAACAATTATGAACCTCTATCCATAAAAAAAACAGTCCCTCTCTTAAAGACTCCATAACAGAAAAAATAAAATAATTGAGAGAGGATTCTTGATGACATAAGTATACTTAGTTGAACCTTGTTAAATTATTGCTTGCGTTCTTTGTCTCTAAATTTATAAAATGCATTTAGAGATGGTGCCTTAACCATATGCAAAAAAAAAAGGCCCTACCCATAAGTGTAGAATGTTTAAGTGCACAATTAGTGGCGTAACATTAATATCCAAATCCAATATTTCCCGTATGCAAACCCAAATACTTGGTAACTCAATCGAATTCAAATTCTTTAAGGCTTGAGATAAAGTTATAGGATTTAAATCATTTTTCAAATGAAAATTATTTACTAAAAACGTTTTTGGTCACATTCACTAAATAAAGAAAAACTAATCATTTTTTCAAAAAATGATTTATTAAAATGATTTTTTTATTGTGAAAATTTTCATCCAAGTAGACGCACCCTAAATCTAGAAATCTAGGATCCTCGCTTATTCTTTTCCAAAAATTGCCTTGCAGGCAGCTACAGTATCGTCTGCTAACCGAATCGGAAAGCGAAGTTATCTGGTTTCGATCCGTTCGGATACATGTCGCGAACATAGAACAAGGAAAGCACTCGTCTCTCCCCACCGGCCGCACGTGTGGGTTCCCGAGTTGACTTCGCTCCACCGCGACCGGCTATAGGCGGTATCAGGAACGGGGAAGTACATGGGGGGGTGTGGGGCCTGCTGAGCTGTCAATCGCGCTTTAGCTCTCCTCACGGTGGGCCCCGCTGACGCCACCCGCCGCAGCATAAGCATAAACTGCATATAACCCTTCGCTCCCCCATCTCCCTCGTCGCCGAGCGCGCGCCGTAAACGAGGCTGACGGGGGCCGTTGGATTCGCGCCTCGCTAGATCTCGTCAGAGGAACGTGTCGGGTCGTGAGTCACGCTCGTTCGCGATCATGAATAGTAGGGGGGAGGGCACGTGATCTCGCACGTGTACCCAATCGGCGATGGTGAAAAATCCCTCCTCGGAATGGGGCTGGGCCGGCTGGTTTTTTACAGTATGCTTTCTTTGTCTGCTGCGTTCTGCTGTACTTCTCTTTTCTTTTTTGGGACGGTGCAGTACTTCTCTTTTCGCAGGGGGTAATCCGTCGGGTAAATTGCTTTACCCGTTTATTTATTTTCTTTCTTTTTAAGAAAATGAGGTGGGTCTTTCATGTATTTTTTTGATTGGACATGAGGATGGTTTAGATACGAAGGAATATATAATTTCCTGTAAATTAGATGGACGGACGCATCCTACATTCGATATTCGATATTCAATATCATTAAGCTTTTGGAAGTCAATATTCGATAATTCAAATGCTTGAATGTACAAATTCTATTGAGTCTTCTTATGAAAAAAAATGCTGCAAACGTCACTAGATCTGCAATAGGCCTGAATATTTGATTGCACAACTGATTTTCAAATGCGGGAGCCACTTATCCAATTGTCTTTGTCAAAATTCCTTTATGTCATTAGTTATTTCAATAAAATCACAAAAAATTTTCTTCCTTTAAAACTCTCTTTTATCCTGGAAGAATAAAATGCAGGACTCTATTCAAATCCAACAATGAGACTAAAAACTGGGCTACGTCTACAACTATTAGTGAAGTGGTTTAAAGTACACATGCTTCCATTGACTTGAGGATTCATTTCACTGCTATGAGGCCTCTTCATTCTGACAATAACGGCCCTTTTTAGATTGCAACCAACCCTATATTTAATGAGCATACCAATAATAAATGAAGTTACCAGAACTCCGGCTTTTTTTAAATTGAAAATTATAACAAAAGGTAGGAAGTTTTTACTTAATCATTTACAGTCATAGCGACAAAAACAAAAAAAAATTATACATGCAAAGAATATGACAGTATTGATTAATGCAATTTCCAATTCTTTTTTGCTCACAGAGATTTTAAAAATAATGAGATGACTAGACAGAAAAAAAAAATCTCAAATTTCCTCTTCAGGGTGGCTTAGATATAGAGTGACATAACTTTATGGATACCGTATGGTCAACGTTTGTTGAGTGATATGACCAAAAGGTATGTCTTGCACATCGGAAAAGAAAGGTACGTAGACGAATTCTTGAGTTGATGCGAAGAAATCGATTGTTCTGACAAAAGACGTGGGACAGAGATTGAATATGACTGCGAATTCTAGTGCCAAATAGCCCAAACCACTTCACTGGCCCACCTTAGGCCCATCAGACTAATAGATAGGATTAAAAATAATGTGATCTAAATTCACTAATTTAACCCATTTTGATAATATGTATATGCAATATAAAATTTCACTATCCATATCTAGCTCGATTCAAGATTCATATTTAGCAATTTTTCTCTTTGAATTGTTGTTTTTGAAGAATGAATCGACTCTTCAAGTTAGCGAGAGAGTTTGGGGGTCGGGTTATAAACGGGGGCTTAAAGATGGTAGTGAAAATATGATCTGGATCATTCATCAATCATGAAATGGATTCGGGCTTTGGTTCAATATATTGGATTGCGCTTGATGAAAGCCAATTTACATTTTTATAATAACAAAAATAAGTCCATACTAATTTATTTTCTTTTGCTCATTTTTCACAACTGCACATCTCAGTTGACAAGCAAGCTATGAATTTGTTACACAACAATACATTTGTCAAGCAATCAGTGCATCATCAATTGTATCTTTTCGTCCGAAGAAGTATAACAATCTTATACCGTTAGCAATTAGAGAGTACTTAATTCATCTTCAAAATAAAAGAAAAACAAAGGCTAACATCGTCATGAAACGTAATATTAAGACCAAAATCACACATTTTTTTGAAGTACACGGATGAAAATGTATTTTCTTTAAATCCCACGTTAGTCGTTTGGGTCGATAAATGCGGAGCACCATATAATTAATCTCTTTCAACCAAAAAGTACAATCAGTCTCTCGGATGAGACAACTTTCTTTCCCACGAAAAAACAGTCCCATTTCCTCATCTCCCTTAGCCACGCATGAACACAAACAATAATTCATTGGCACTCCATAAAATCCATTATCAACGCCGAACCTCGAATCAATGTGCAGCAATGTCCAAAATAAGCGTGAGCGAGGCTAATTAGCTAATGAAAACTCAGTCATCTGAAGCTCAGTCTTTACTCCGTGCACCATCAATGAAAAATCTGCAAAGTTCTATCACGATTAATTAAGGCAATAAGGAAGCTCAAGCCAAAATAGATCAGCACGCAACAGTTTCGGCACAAAATCTACGCTCTTGTTATGTCGATACTTCCCGAAATTTCCACCATCTTCGAAAGTGAAGCAACCAGACACGCTCAAACCAGAAGACTGATTGATGGAGTACGTGTCCGTCACTAGAATTGTAAACAAAACCAAAGTAAAAATGATTGGTTTTATGATGAGTTGATTTTCACCACGGAATCGGGAATTGAAATTGACAAGTTGGTTTCAAATTCCAAGAACTCACCTTGCTCACTCGAGAAGGTCCGGTTCCCAGGATGGATCGAGATTAGATGCATTTTTCTTTAATTTCTTCTGATACATGCACGGACTTTTGAGTGATGAGTTTTGTGGATTCGGAAACCTACAAATTACCATACATCGTCCTGCAATGATCCCCTAAGTGAGTTGATATTTCAACTAATGCGCCTCGAAATTGCTTTGCTACCTGTCCCTTAATTCCCTCCGGCAAAATTTAATCATTGAAGCTTGAAAGTGTCTAGACCTATCGCGGGCTTCACAAAAAAATCGATAAAAGACTATGAAAACTTATCCTGATTATCAAACAAGAGTGTCTTGTGGCTCTCCGGCAAAGTTCTAAAGTGCTTGGTTCTAGTGGCCCACTGGAGCCAAGCATATAAAACCTCCACTTAAACTAATTAAAATAGAAGGAGAAAAAAATAATAAAAAATGGAATAAGTTATACGGTTCGGTCCTGTTAGTCGATTCCTTATGCAAAGTTGAGAACCGGGCTGGTTATTATTGATTTCTAATTTTGGGAATTGGTAATAGACTAGTTCTCGAATTGGATGAGACCGTGGTCACTCCTAATAGATAAGACGCTACAAGAGTTTACAGTGTTGGCAAAAGAGAAAATGATCAATTTGTGCATATGCAGACAATGAGATCCAAGATATGGAGCTCGCAGTCCCCAAAGCGAGAGAGGGGGAACTTGCTATCGAAGGAGAGGACGACGTCTTGAACGAAATGAGAGTGGCCGGCGAGGCAGTGTCGCCGTATGCTGTAGATCTTGTCCTTCTCGGAGAGGTGCCAGAGGATGGACTTGCTGCCGCTGATAGATTTTTTTTTTTTTTTTGGCTTACTGCCGTTGATAGATTGGTGGGCTGGATATGGGCAAAACCTAAACTCATTTAAAATCCATATCTGATCGAACTTTATAACTCTAAACCAATTATGACCCATTTTTTTAAAGCTAGCCTAACTCATTATGTATGATTAAAAGAGACTTATATATGACCCACTTTGATATCTCTAGTTCGCACAATTCGAACACGTGAGTCGGCAATAGCAACGGAGCATGGCACCCAGTACACATTGGTTGGGATATGATGACCGTCAGTCTTGGACAAAACCTAATAAACAGTGAAAGATAAACCTATGGACGTGGCCCCCTTGAAAGCCATAAAGCAAGAAAACCCGGTTTCTCAAACCGAAGGCCCACTCTGATCTGGCAGAAGCATGAGATCAGGAATCTGGAACAGGAAGGAAAAGGGCAGATCGACCGGACCCATCGTCGGTCCGGACCGTCACAGCCACATCTCTCTCTGAGTACTCAGCGAGAAGGAACGAAACATTAGGCAACAAATCAACACATACACCTTACGTACCAAGAAAAAATGAATAAGTACGTTGAGAGTTCGTTCGTTTCGCGGAAAACAACTTTCAGAAAAACATTTTCCGAAATTTCCGGCGTTTGGATGACGGAAAATAGACGATCAAAGAAAATGTTTTCCGGTCGATGAAAAATTTCCTCATAAGATTGTGGAAAATGATATCCTCTTTTGAGAAGAGAAAAACATTTTTCATAATTTCTTTCACCTTGTTTTTTTTTTCATTTATGCTTTATTTTTTTTTTTTTTTTTTAAATCGAGTTTTTATTTATTTTTCTTTTCTTTTTTTCCATTTCATCTTCTTCCTTAGTGGTCGGCCACCAGCCGTGAGCCAACTCAAGCCTTGCCCTAGGCCAGTGAGACTCTGTCTAGCCCGTCTGGCGAAGCCGAGCTCGCCCGAGCCTGGCGAGCTCGGGCCTCGCCAAATTCGACAAGCTAGGTGGGGCTCGGGCCTTGCCAGAGCTCGCCAGAGGTTTGCCGGGCTCTGGCAAGCCTCAAGCTCTGTCGCCAAATTCGGCGAGCTCGTGGCTTGCCAGAGCCTGATGAACTGGGTGGGGCTCGGGCGAGATCGGCGAGCCTCGAGCTCATTAGATCTGGCGACCGGGTCTTGATTGGCCGCCAAGCGGCCGGCCATCGTTAGGCATGCGGCGGCGGCGGCGGAGGAAGGAGGAGGAAGAAGGAGGAGGAAGGAGGAAGGAAAAGGAATAGGAAAAAAGAAAAAGAAAGAAATAATTAAAAAAATAAAAATGTCCATTTTTTAAAAATACAAATAATTTAAAAAATTATTTTAAAAAAATTAAAAATATAATTTTTTGGTCAATTAAAAATATTAGTTAACGAACGGTGGAAAATATCTTCCACTTGAAATTTAGGTTTTGGCCAAATACGAAAATAGAGTCATTTTCCCGGAAAATGACACAGTAAAATGTTTTCCAAAAAATATGATATTTTGCGAAACGAACGAACCCTAAAAGTCCTAAAACTTATCGCAAAACGCGATTGAACTCTAAAACTTGTCATGAGAGTGCACTCGAATCCTAAAACTTTTAATAAATATAATTTATGGAATAACTTGATTGAACCAATTTGACAAATTTTAAGACTCAATTATACTTTTAGGATTTCCAATATATTTATCTTGAGAAGAAAACAAGATCATTGTGATACCAAATAGTCGAAAACTAGGAAACTCTAAACTAATGAAATAAGTACAAACAGCCGTTAAATAGCCATTCGAGGAACGAGATATCGAAGATACGCTGGCCCTTACTCTGTCATATTCATTTCTCTTTAAAGCTCATACCGACTCGATCGTGGTCGGAGAGTCCTCAAAAATATATCACGAGGACTTCCTTAGGTTATGTACGGGAGTGCAGGGTGCATTGAAGAGTCGGGCGACCCTAAAACTCGTTCTGTACGCATGCATCGTCCAGATATCGTCGCTTGATGTTTGGATTTCGTTTCGCTCTTTCTTTCTCTTTTCGCCACGATTTTCGTCTGCTCCGACTCCAGGAAAAGCGCAACGGCCGTTTGCCAACCGATTCGCCGAAAACGGACTATAAAACAGCGACCACGGCACGGCAGCACGGCACGGCCCAGGATCGATCCCGACTTCACACCTTCCGCGCCCTTTAGCTCGTCGTCACCTTCGACACTGCGATCTCCAGTCCACACGCAGGATCGAACCCAGTTGACGCCCGGTCGTGAAAATGGAGACGCCACTCCTCTACGGCGGTGGCGGCGAGGATGGAGACTACGCGCCAGTAAGTAGCTTCCGGGAGGCGAAGACGGTGTTCTGGATAGAGACCGCGCGGATGTGGAAGATCGCCGCTCCGATCGCTTTCAACATTCTCTGCCAGTACGGGACCAACTCGTTCACCAACATCTTTGTCGGGCACATCGGCGATGTCGAGCTCTCCGCCGTCGCGATCTCTCTCTCGGTCATTGGCACCTTCTCCTTCGGCTTCATGGTTAGCTTTCCTTTTCTCAATGGAGTCCGAATTGCCGTCATTTTGGAGCTGCATTTATGTCTGTTCTGTGTGTTTGGAGATTTAAGCATTGGCGTTCCTCGCTTGAGTTCACGCTGATCATCAGAGACGTAGTTCTCTTGCATATCTTGATCGCTTTAACGGACAAAAGAACCTTCCTTTGATCTCCATATCTGCGTAGCCCCATGATGATTGCTTCTATCTCCACACGTACTGTTTTCTGCAATGCTGGATTCGCTTATATGTTCTTCGTGAATGGTTGACTTGCTGTTGAGGAAGAGGATGGCGTCTATAATATAAAGTTCATATGGTCCGAGCTCAGCTCCTCATAGAAAGAAAATAGGATGCATATATGGACATAGGCATATCAGTCAAAATCACTCTCGAGTCTTGAACAGTCAAAATTTTAGACTGCGAAATTGATGAAGAATGCCTTCTGTCGGTCAGCTCATTTCTATTCTAACTTCATCAATAAGCCTGTTAGGATACGCCTTTCTTGATAACTTACATGGCAATTACTCGTCTAATTCAAGTTAAAGCTGAGGAAGTTCTATGGCAATAACATTGGACAGTCTCAATGCATCTATTCGCTGTTTTATATCCGTTGAACATCCAGAAGACATTGTTTTGCAAAGTGTGCTGCACTTAGACCTTCAATGTCTTCCACTTTTATCATGTCCTATGAATCAATCATTGCAGCTTGGGATGGGAAGTGCAGTCGAGACGCTTTGCGGTCAAGCCTTTGGTGCAGGGCAGGTTTACTTGCTTGGGATTTATATGCAGAGATCATGGATAATCCTTTCGGTCACATGTATCGCCTTTCTACCTGTTTATATATACGCCACTCCCATCCTAAAAATCCTGGGCCAACAGGACGAGATAGCTGATCTAGCTGGAGAATTCACGCTCCAAATAATTCCTCAACTGTTCTCGCTTGCCATCAATTTCCCCACGCAGAAGTTCCTTCAAGCCCAGAGCAAGGTCAGTGCGCTCGCCTGGATTGGGTTCATAGCTCTGATCACACACATTGGACTGCTTTGGCTCTTCATTAATGTATTCAAATGGGGCACTATCGGTGCAGCCGTTGCATATGACATTACGAGCTGGGGAATTACAGTGGCTCAGGTTCTTTATGTCTTCTGGTTTTGCAAAGATGGCTGGAATGGGCCATCGTGGTCTGCGTTTAGGGACATATGGGCATTTGTGAGGCTCTCCCTTGCCTCGGCAGTGATGCTCTGCCTGGAGATATGGTATATGATGAGTATGATCATCCTGACTGGGCATCTTGATAATGCTGTGATCGCGGTTGGCTCCCTTTCTATATGGTGAGTGATCGGTGATTTCACATATAATCAGCTGGAAAGTCCATACCAACCAGGACCCCAAACTGGCGTAGACGTCATTCCCTTGTCAATTTTTGTGTCTGCGTATGTTCTTCTGGTCTGTTTATTCACTGTGCTCATCCTTGGATTTAAAACCGCAGCATGAACTTTAATGGGTGGGAAGCTATGTTGTTCATCGGAATAAATGCTGCTATCAGGTAACTAACCTATTCTCCCTTTCGTGAATTGTCTGTCACATCTTCACGGCAGGCGCCGATGTATGACTTTGCAAAGCATCAGAGATGAAGATTTGAGAAAAGTCATTGTTTGGGGGGGGAAATGATGGAGGGTTTTGAAAGCGTACTTGAATGGTGCTGATGGTATTTAGGTTGCATTCATCATACGGAATCAATGAATTTTAGGATTGTTCACAAAAACAAAGAACTGAAAGTTGGAGTAGAGGCCATGTTATGAACACTGAACTGTACAGCAGCTAAGAGTAAATCGATGTCTTTTATTTTTGTTCCTTTTTTCGGCTGAAAGTCTTTTGTTTTGTTAGAAGTATCCGAGTATTGTGTCTGATTGAACTATCCTTCATTCAGTGTTCGTGTTTCTAATGAGCTGGGGCTGGGACATCCGAGAGCGGCCAAATACTGTGTCTATGTGACGGTATTTCAGTCTCTTCTAATCGGACTTCTTTGCATGGCTGCTATTTTGCTAACAAGAGACCATTTCTCCATCATTTTCACAAGCAGTAAGAGATTACAAGAGGCAGTGTCTCACCTAGCATATCTGCTTGCGGTGACTATGGTCTTAAATAGCGTCCAGCCGGTCATATCAGGTTCAAAACATCTATTTCCATTCTATACGACGTCCTTGACCTTCAACATCGCACGGCATACTTAAAAGTACTCAAAAGTATCCCTACCTTCACGTCTTTTGCAGGTGTTGCCGTCGGGGGTGGATGGCAAGCATTAGTTGCCTATATAAACTTGGGCTGTTATTATCTTTTTGGGCTTCCTCTTGGATTTTTTCTCGGTTACACTGCAGAATTAGGCGTGATGGTAGAACATTTACTTCCCTAGATTCTGCTCGGTAGTACTGCATTTTTGGCAGCCAGTTCTGAGAATGGTTAATTGAATGTTCTTATTAAATGTTCTTACGCTTCATGTCGCAATAGAATACAAGGTTACTTGCTGGCAGTGATGGTGTTATTCCCCATCTGACGCTTCTCAGTAGCTGAGACATTTCTACATCCATCACACTTACTCATTCTAGCTTTATCCTGACTAAAGCTCAACATCTCAGGGTCTCTGGGGCGGCATGATTTGTGGAACTGCCTTGCAAACCTTGTTGCTGTTGTTGGTGCTCTACAAAACGAACTGGAAGAAGGAAGTAAGTAATGCTATTCCTGCAAATCTGAAAGTGGCTAAACTAAGCTTACATCTCTACACAACCGATGTTCAGGAGGATTTCCATAAGCACTAGGTGTTCCATGCATCTGATAAATAAAAACGTGCAGAAAAAAGCCACTTACTGAGGCAGAGATGAAGATGAACCGCGCAAGTTCTAATCTGTTTGGTCCGATGTGCTTCGCAGGTAGAACAAACGACGGAGCGCATGAGAAAGTGGGGCGGGCAAGACATGATGCCGAAGCTAGCTCGGGATCTCATGCAACAGCAAACGCCATCAGCATAGCGAAGCATCCGCACCGCCACGACGGATCAAAGGGCCAATCTTCCCCGGGTTACTCCGATCTCACCAACTACTCTTCGCCCTTCGGGAGCGCGCATAGGAAGAAAAATAAAGCAAAGCAACAAAAAACGAGAAGCGAGGAGGAAGAACCAAATCGAGCTACTAAAGTCCAAACCCTGAAATGTAAATTAGTTCACTTCAGGCGCACGAGTCACGCTTTCGGATTTTCAATAAAATTAGCGCACGCGTTGGAAGTGTCCATCATCCGTATCCGTATTCCGCTTGAAAGAAAGGCCAAGGCCAACCACCTTCGTATAGCAAGGAAATGGTCCTTTGTATTATCGTTTCGGCTTCTTTCTTCCCTGAAAATCGTTACCTAAAATCCATCGAAAAAAGAAAATGAAATTGTCAGAAGTGGGATTTGAACCCACGCCCTCTCTCGAAGACCAGAACTTGAGTCTGGCGCCTTAGACCACTCGGCCATCCTGACTTTGATGCCTTAATGGGAGTCGAAATATAATATATCTTAAACACAGAAGACAGAAGCCAAAAGATAGGCCGTCTTTTTCGGAGACTTTCGAGATTGGAGATAGGCCCAACCCAAGAGGTTGTTGTGCGTGCCATGTCCCATCCCACTCCGCCCGACAGTCGCAGGCCAACCATTTCCAAGGCAAAGGAAAAAGACAGATTCGCCAACGTCACCCGCTGAGCGTTCCGTCACTGGCTCCCATGGCCTTATCCAGTCACGCTTTTCTCGTTTCTCTCTTCCCTCCCCCACAACCATCCTCCCCTTGGCCTTTTCCGTACTGCTAATCACCCGTGAAAAACGACTAGGGTCCCCCACGCGAACGTTCCGCGCGAGGGATTTTCGCAGTATTCCACCGGTCGCGAGGGCAGACCGGTCAATTCACACCTTCCCGAGCTCACCTATTAAATTCCCTCTTGACAGCGCCAATTATTCTGCTGCCTCGGTCGCTTCACTCGCCAGCGACCCCATAGAAAAGCCAGAACAACGCAGCTGGCGTCACGTTACGGGCGGACTGGAGGTCCCCATGTACTAAAGTCCGAATCGCGGAATCGGAATCAGCTCACTTCAGGTGTACGAGCCCCCCCGCCCCCACGTTTGGAATTTCAATTAATTGGCGCGAACGTTGGTTGGATTGGTGGGTCTGCTGGAGTTAAAGTGACAGATGAATATAGTTCATGCGAGGAGATAGAAAGAGCGCTTTCCGGGACGCGAATACTACTTTTTATTTTTCAGTTACTAGCGTTCGCATTTACTGCTTTTGGCTCTTTCTTCCGCGAAAATCGCCACCATCAATCACCAAGGCGAATTTAACCGCAGACGCTCTTCGAATAAGCGTGTAGTGGGGGAGGGTGGGATTTATATTTTCCACTTGGACGCAGGCCATAGATCCTTCCATTAATTAAATGAAATGTCCATAGTGGGATCTGAACCCAACATGGGGGTACTTGGGTAGTGCCGAGTAGGCCGTACATTAGTCCATTAATTAATTATCGCGTTTACACTTGACCCCACTCTTTGATTGTCTTTTCCTTTTCTTTTCTCCTGCCGTACAGAGCTTCAACTTCTCTATCTTCATCTCCGATGCACCAATAGTGGCAGACGTGACCGAATCATCGGAAGGCATGCGCAACAACTCGAATTGAAATCCGAACAACAAGAAGAGTTTGTCCTGAAACCATTTGTAGGGGAGAAGAAAAGAAAACCCGGAATGAAGTGGGAGAATGAAAGAAAATTATAGAGTGGGGTCAGTGTACACATGACAATTAATTATAATGGTGCCGATGGCTATGAGACGACCCAAACATAAATAGAGGTACGCCCATTGTGTCCCCAGTAGATCCTAATCTTGTTGACACCCAAAAATGATCAACCTTTTTCATTATTAACGACAAATATTGGACAACATCGGGTACTTGACTAGTGCCAAGTAGGCCATACATTAGTCCATTAATTAATTGTCACATGTACATTGGACCCATCTCTTTATTTTTTTTCCCTTGTCTTTTCTTTTGCCATGCAGAGCTTCAATTTCTCCATCTTCATCTCTGACACATCAACGGTGACAAATGTGACTGAACCATCATAATGCTTGCACAACAACTTGAATTGAAATCCAAACAACGAGAAGAGTTTGATCCTGAAATCATTTGCAGTGGAGAAAAAAAAGAAAACCCGGAATGAAGCGGGAGAAGAAAAGAAAATTATAGAGCAGGGCCTAATGTACACATTCATGGAGTCAATGGTTATGAGACCAAACCGACAAGACCCTCGCATGAATAGAAGTATGCCCATTGTGACTCAACCCGAGATTTGACTTGAATAGATCCTGAACTTGTTGACACCAAAAAATAATCAAATTTTTGGTTATTTTTTACAGATATTGGATTTAGTCGATAAAAGTAGAATTAAGTCAGTAATGAATAGAACAATTGACAGCTTGATAATTTGCCAAGGAAGTCATTGACAATGGTGGCGAGCTTCTTGGGCCGAAGCTTCCTTGGGAGTAACAACATAGGTAGAGGCAGAGTCAATAGTGGTGACAAAGAGGGAGATTGAGATGAGGATAAAATGGACAAAGTTGAGAGCGTGAAGCTATTCTTGATTGTGAGGATTTGGAGACTATGTTTTGGAGGTAAAAGTTACGGACAAGGATGATAAATCCAACAACTTCACAATCTAGAAGCAATAATGTTTACTTCACAGATCCATATTCGCTCCTTAGGAGGATCAAACAGTTATATCACCTTATTTTATTTATTTATTAATCTAAAGCATTCAAACCAAAATAAGAATTGATTTAAATTTTTTAGCTCAGATCTAATCGGGGCTAAATCTAGCTGGTTAGAATAACTTTTGAAAACCCCAATTAATTTAATGGATTAATGTACGTCTTGCTCGGCACTACTCAAGCAACCCAACATTATTCTCAAAAACTTCGAGTGCAGTCTTGGACTTTAGCATCAGAAACAGAGGATTCACTCATTCGAATTTCAAAGAAAGGAGTTGGAGACGGGACCGTCTCTTTCAGAAACAACGTGCGAGGGAAGTTCAAAAGGGAGAGGGGCCCACCCAGCCCGGCCCACCCGGTCCCGCCGCGTGCCGCGTGCCGCGTTCACACCGCGTGAAAAAAGGCAGAGATTCGCCAATAGCAACACGCCATTCCATCGCTCGCTTTTCTCCCATTGTCCCTTTCACACTGCTAATTGGTAATTACCCGTCAACCGATCCTGCCAAAACAACGTTCGAACTTCGAAGAGCTTAGTACAAGATTTGTATTTTTTTTTTTTTTGGGTCTGCTCGGATAATATTATTAGCGTATTTTCCAAGAGGATATTCCCCTCATGGCATTTTCGTAGTATTTCGCTAATCACGAGGGCAACTTGCCAATCTACCCCCACCCTGACACCACCTATAAAATTCCCCTCTCCACCGCTCTCCCTTCTCCAGTCCCTTTGCATTCTCCCTCTTAGTAAAGAGAAAAAAAAAAAGGCTTTCGGAAATGGCGTCCCACTACGAGCTGGAGGTGACCGTGTCGTCGGCCAAGGACCTCAAGAACGTGAACTGGCGCCAAGGCCCGACCCGACCCTACGCCGTCCTCTGGGTCGACCCGAGCAAGAAGTGCTCCACCCGGGTCGACGAGGAGAACGACACGTCCCCGGTGTGGGACCAGACCCTCGTCATCCCCTTGCCCCCCGGCCCCATCGAGGACGCCACCCTCTACATCGACGTCGTCCACGCCGGCTCCGAGGAGGACACCAAGCCCCTCATCGGCTCCGCGCGCCTCAAGCTCCGCGACGTCCTCGACGACGCCGGCTTCGGCGAGACCCTCAAGCGCGGCCTCCAGCTGAAGCGCCCCTCCGGCCGCCCCCACGGCAAGGTCGAGGTCAAGGTCTGCGTCCGGGAGCCGCGCTACCGCGCCCCCGACCCGTACCACGCGTCCCCCTACGGCGTCCCCCCGGCGACGAGGGAGTACGCCCCGCCGGCGACGAGGGAGTACGCCGCGCCGGCGTACGGCAGCCCCTACGCCGCCCCGCAGCGTGACCCGTACTACGCGGCGGCGCCCCCGGCCGGCGGCTACGCCTACGGGGCGTACAACGCGCCGCCGCCGCAGCCGCAGTACGGGCAGCCGAGCTACGGGCAGGCGCCGCAATACGGGTACGGCGGGGAGCCGGCGTACGGGCAGTACGGGCAGCCGGAGGAGAAGAAGAAGAGCAAGTTCGGGGGGATGGGGATGGGGACGGGGCTGGCCGTGGGCGCGGTGGCCGGGGCGATCGGTGGGATCGCCCTGACGGAGGGGTTCGAGCACCTGGAGGACAAGATCGCCGATGACGCGGCGGAGAAGGTGGAGGACGACCTCGGCTACGACGATGTAGGCGAGGAAGAAGACTTCTAAGGGAGACGGCTCTCGTGCTTTTGCTTTTTTTTTTTTTTTAATGAAGTTTTATCGTTTTCTGGGGGAGTTTCTTTGCGGGTGATGTTGGCGTAAGAGTGCCTTTGGGTGCATGCAGGTCCGTTGATGTGTCAAGCGAGTCTAATCCGACGCATAAGCAAGCTCTATAATTTTATTTTATTTTTGTAATTATGTGTGCATGCGATGGCGAGATGATGCTTTCTTCTTTCCAAAGATTACAATAAATTAATTATAAAATGCGTCCAATGGGCGGAAGAGAGAGAGAGAGACCTTGCGTAGCGTTTTCTGATAACGTGGTCGTCGATGGGGAGATCATTTCGATGCCAAAAGCTTAAAGACAGACGTAAAGTAGACGGTGGCGATTGGTTCCTTTCGCTTTCGGCATGGAAGCGATGTGGGAGAATCAACCCACGGGGCCGCCTGGTTAATCAACCTAATCCGTTTGATTTTTATCGTGATATGATCCAACGGATGCCGTGAGGAGAAGGGGTCCCAGATGAAATTCCTAAGGAGTTGAAGAGCGAGACTGATTTGGTTTGGTCAAGGCTAAAGAAATGTTTCCTAATTTGGGTAGGATTCCTGGGTTGTTCTCTAGTTTGGGTAGATTTCTTAATTTAAAGAAATGAGCAGATTTCCTAGTTAAAGTTTATTTCCTAATTTGATCAGATTTTTAGTTTGTTTTGGAGTTTTAGGTAGGGTTCCTAGTTTAGATACGCTTTCAAGTTTTTGCAGGTTTCCTAGTGAGAATAGGTTTCTTAGTTCAATTGCTTTCCCAAATTCGGTAGATTTTCTAATTTGGATAGGTTTCCTGGTTCGATTTGTTTCCTAATTTGATTAAGTTTTCCAATTTTTCATACAATTTGTTGGTAGTGAATTTTAAAATTCTTGGTTTCCTTATCCACTCATGGCCATGGGTAACGTGTCTCCAACTTCCTCGTCCTTGATACCTTCCTTGACAGCAAACTTTTCCATCCCAAAGTCATTCTACTTCACACATGCCAAACGCATCGATTCATTCCCTTACAAACACACCTTACATCAATTAGGGTTGAGGCTGGTTGGCCGGCTTAAACAAAATCTGAAGAATCATATGATATTGTAATGATCTTTCGAATTTTTACGGATGATTTTGCTTTCGCATTTATTGGGAAACGAGAATCATGAGCTTGGATAAATTTGAAGTTCAATTTAACCCAATTTCATAATTTGGGTCAAATAAAATGATTGGCCTATAAATAGTGTTCTTCTGTCGCATCGTGACGATAGACATAAATGTGAAGCACGCACAACAAGTGATTCGACCAAACAATTATGGTCATGTTAATTGGCCAGGTTAGCTATTGATGTTGCCCTCAAGTTTCGTCAACCAAGAAGATCATCCATTACCGGTCAAATCCAATAAAAATGAGTTCGCTGAGGTCACGATTGATGGCCAACTCGGTTCGAACTGGCTAAGCTTTCCAATACAGAACGCTCTTCTAGAACCATACGCTTCTTCGAACTCGGGCCTGGTTGAGTTGACTAGGCCTCACTCAACAACTCTTCTGGCCTTTAACCTTTGTTCCAGCCGCCATGATTTGAAATCTCCGGGCAGGCTCACTAGATCCACCGGTCTAGATCGCCTATGTCCGGACATGATTCTTATTCTTATCGCAACCGACTCTCCAAAGCACACCAGACAACCCCACTCATAATATCTCTGTGTATTCTCTGGAAAAACCCACTTGAACAGGAGAATCCATCTAGAGTCGACTTCCATCTTCGTCCGTCGAGGGTGGCGGTGGTCCAGGTGGGGACGATGCAATTGAGTTTTCGAGAATATTCGTTTAGCTGGATATTATCTTATGATAAAAACTTTGCCTCGTCAACTTTCCTCTGTCCCCCATTTCAACTGATGATGCTTTCTTAGTCCCTAAGAAAGTAGGCCTAATCTTAATCAGCTAGCCTGGACCAGGACTTTGAAGACCCAATATCTAGTTTGGTGGGCCCGTGATGTGAAATCGCATTTCATAATATAGGTGGACCTGGAGCCTCATACCCAGAATATGAATATGCTCGCATATGCTCGCCCAAATTGTGCTTTGACCCTGGACGAGCTGGCCCGGTTGTTAGCATGATGATTTTGGATTAACTCACTCGAAACATTACCTATTTTGGCCTATTTCATATCGAGCCTCACACTCCCAGTTTTGTTGTTTGATGTACAAGCTGGCACTATCCCAAAAGGTCACTCATCTTGGCAAGTGCTTTAACATGAACTCGCTTAATTTTGGAGTTTTAAAGTAAGACTTGCTGTTACTTGAAACGGTGCATCAATGAGTTAATTTCAATTTTCACATATATATTTTAGATTGCTTTTCCTTTGTTTAATGGGTGATTCGGTTCATTCCTGTTCCCTTCATTGTCTTAGGAATTTGTCAGGAGCTGTTTCTTGTTCAGGCTCTCAAGTCCCGACAACTACTACTCGATCTTATCAAATTGGGTTGTTACAGTTAGGCTTCTGATTAGGTTTAACAAGGAGTTCCCAACATTGAACGTGGAAGGCAATTTTGCGAATTTAGAATATGAATTCGCCCTCTTGCTGTGCAGGAACATCTCCTGCAACCGTAACGTGCTGCATCTTTGTTAGTCTATTCTTTCCCTTTTACGGATCGAAACAAGAGCATTATTCGCTTCGCTTCTACTACAAGTACGAGGTCACCGCACAAAACCGTTTCCTTAAATCTTAGGGCTAAGAAAACCACGTTTCATTCTTGAAACTATAAATATTATTCCTCACTTCTAATATTTTCGCTTCCCCACCCACCAAAACGACATTCCAAAGCACTTAGCTTGTGTTCTTGAGGCGCTCTAATTTTTTCAGGTACTTCCCATTTCTCATCACACGTAATAATCCTTATGATCCCTTTTTCATTTACTGATTTCTTCTGCTTTCTTTGCTGTGATAGTCACGCGGTTATTGCTGGTTCGAGGTGCCAGAATGACGGGCAGAATCGTGGCATGCATCAAAAGATTACTTCCGAGCTGTGGTGATGCGCTTACCTTTTTGCACCGTCTTTGATCACCCCTTATCATCTAATGCTGTCTCGTGTCAATGATTTATGAGCTAATTCTTTTTCCTGGTTATAAAAGATAAGTTGTTAATGTACAATTCTTAAGAGCACAAATATTTGTCAACAAACAGCAAACGAAGAGTGTGTTTTTTTTTTCAATTGAGCAACATACCGTAATTTCAAGAGATAAATCGAGTCAATTCGCACGACATCCATGTGGAGTAGTTGATTGATTCTCCAGTAAATCGAAATTGCATCAATTGGTTGGGACCATATTATCTCATAATAGATAATTTTTTGAATTGGCGTCCGCGAAAGCCGTCCAACAATCTTTAGTTTTCACGACATGTCTTTTCAGCTACATATCGTATAGCCTCCTAATTATGCTATCGGCCTCGTCATCGGCGGCACACAGGCACGGCCCCCGAAGCCCTAGGCACAGAATCCGGCTTGGACTTGCGCGAAGAATATGCCAATGCCTTCCGCACGGAATCCTACAACGATTTCTGGGCACGCGTCCTCGCCCTTTCCGACGACAATCCTCCCCCGCGCGACCCCGCCGGGTCGACCGCCGCCGCTCGGCTCCCCTCCTACCGCCTCTTCGTCGAGCATCTCCTGGAGCCGGACCAGCCCGCCGTCATACGGATCCTCGACCTGGCCCGTATCCGACCCGCGCAGAAGTCCCTGTTGGCCGAGTACTTCTCCGAAACCGCCAAGGCCTCCGTCCTCTGCGGCGCCTTGCTGAAGCACGTCGACCGGACGCGGGTCCAATACCGCTCCGTCAAATCGGCCCTCCGGTCTCTCGGCAACTCCCAATTCGGATCATTGAACCAATTCCCGAACATCGTAACCCGCCTGACCGAATTCTTGAATTGCGACAGCCCGTTAACCTCGTCTTCTTCTTCTTCGACTGCCCAAATGGAATCCACCCAAGCCGGTTGTGCCGCGCTGTTGAGCCGGCTCGAGTC
Organism: Eucalyptus paniculata subsp. matutina; assembly: GCA_017140255.1. NCBI lineage: Eukaryota > Viridiplantae > Streptophyta > Magnoliopsida > Myrtales > Myrtaceae > Eucalyptus > Eucalyptus paniculata. Next base: position 49,678,023 of record CM029435.1, read on the forward strand.
GAGCCGTAACAAAGCGAAAGCCAAGCTCAAGACCATCGACAGGCTCCAGCATGGCTCGGCTATGTTCCTTATAGTCGTGACCGGCTCATTGGCTATAATCATCCTGTCTCATGGCCTCGCGATGCTGGTGGCTGCGCCGGCCGTAGCGGCCGCTTCGTTCGAAATGGCTTCGGCCAAGCGCTTGAGAAAGGTGTTGGCTCAGCTGGACGCGGCTGCCAAAGGGACTTACACATTGAAGAGGGACACGGACACGATTAGCCGGCTCGTGGCTCGGATCAACGACGAGCTTGAGCACATGCGCACGATGGTTCGGTTTTGGCTCGACCGAGGAGACAACAAGATCCAGGCCGGCGGGAAGGTGACCCTCGGCGAAAACGAGTGCAACTTCGCACAGCAGCTTGATGAACTAGAGGAGCACTTGTACTTGTGTTTCATGACCATCAACAGGGCACGAAATCTCGTTGTGAAGGAGCTTTTGGATCCAAGTTAAATTAAACGTATTACGATCCTCTATATTTATGAAATAGTCAATTCGAAAATTATTGGCCGGATTCATCTTGAAATTATTCTCTCTTGGAATGGTTCTCCCTATCTAAATTATAACGTCAAAAACATAAATCGAATAACGTTTTCATTAATTGAAATTATTTTAGTGCAAAGAATTTGCAAACATTGGCAAGCCCCGGGGCTGGTGGCCTTCGCCTCTAAATTTCATTTTTCAGCATAAGTAATAAAAAAGAAAATCATGTACTTCGTGTTCTAGCTAAAATAAAAAAACTTTTTGTCTCTCTTCCAACCTAATATGCTCGACGTCTCCCATTACTCATTCTTATCCCGCCGTTACTTTGCCTCCCTTTAACACTTGTACGTTATCAAGGCTCTCATATCATCTATAAAAGACTAGAGACTCTATCATGGAATCAATGGCCAAATAGGTATCTCATTTCTTGTGCGTGATTAATATATAATTTAAAATGTCTCTTCACCAATATATTTCTATTCTATTGATGCATACGACCCTAAAATATAACAAAATATATTTGAAAAATACAATATATGCGATCAGTTTCGAGATGGTTAATTCTAACCTTGAAATCTCCCCAATTTTGAGAAATTGGAATTGGATTGAATCAAATCGAATGTTTCATGTCAATTCTAGAATCAAACTAAGAACTGATCAGGCGAAAATCATAACACAGCCGTGTTGTTTAATCAAACACATCCAAATGGCCAATATTGAGATAATTCTTTTCTCTTATTAGAGATATTTGAAAATCTCAAATCGTGAGATTCGACAAATTACTAAATTAATATAAATGCAACACAAAAATGAGAGGATTGAAGCAATCTAGAGAGAAGACGCTCAGATAAACAGCCATCATGTTATGGAAGGAATTTAGGGATATGGAGTGGAAATCAATGGTGGTGGGAGGTAGCAGGTGCCTTCAGGTCAAAGAATCCTTGTTACTTTTCCCAAAATTAGTTTTGCCCTGCAAGATGAACATGAGAAGACTTCCAAAATGGACACGGACACAATTAGTTAGCCTTTTGCTGGACAATGCAGATGACAATCCAATTTAATAGAAGAGTAATGTCGTATGGAGAGTACCACTTTTTACCAAATGCTAACATTGCCTAGAAGCAAAGTTTGCGTGCCTCTATAGACACAGATATAGTTGAGTATGCTTTTCTCTTTTATCATTCTAAATGTCTTTTTAACATTAGTAGCATACAATTGTATAGAAAGTTATTTGTATTCAAAATAATTTCATTATATTACAAACCTTATAGAACTTTTCGTCATAAATAATTGGGAAAATGTTATAAATGGTCCTTAAACTTTTATTTAATGTTCAATTTCATCTCTGAGTTTTCGATTTACTCAATTTGATCCCTATACTATTAACAAATGTTCCATCTAGTCCTTCCGTTTGTTCAAACCATTAAGTGATGACATGGAGCAATAATTGATGACGTGGAACTTAGTTGATTACTAAAATTATGAGTCGATATATATCTTGAAAAAGGAAAACAAATTAGGGGCCAGTTGGAGATGAGAGCACTAATCACAAAAGCAGAGAGAATAAGTGGTTTTGTATCTCTTTTTTGGATAGTGGCCACAATTTGATCTGTTTTAAAGGTAATTTCCATGTGGATATTCCATATGTCTTTTTTTTATTTATTTATTTTATATTTAAGAAACTAAAAGCCATCTAAGCCAATTCCGTTAACTTTAACTAACGGAAGGACGGAATTAGTCAATTTTCAAATAGTTAGGAACTAGATCAAACATTTATCGATAATTCAAGGACCAAATTAAACAAATTAAAATTCTAGGGCCGAGATTGCACATTAAGTAGAAGTTTAGAGACTATTTGTGACATTTTTCCTAAATAATTATAGCTTTTGTTATATACAATTCAAATTACAAATGGTCATGTTAACTAAAAAATTATATTAAGAAAAAAATACTAAAAAAATTATATTATAAATAAATTCATCTTGGATATTGACAATTTTTAAAAGTTAATAAGATACCATCATAGTGGCTAATAAACTAATGGCTTATCTCATCATATAACATATTATAATGTATGTTATAAGCATATAATTAAGTTATTAATTGCCCAAGTTATTATTGTATTGTGCTTATAAGCTATCCCTTAATGTTAGGACATAAATTTTTGACTAAGCTCTATTTATTTCACGAAAAATGAAGGATTTGTAAATCATTTTCCGAAAAACGATCATATTAGCAAATTATATAGACTTGCTAACATAATACTAAACTTTAGCATTAGCGACACAATAAAGAATCTTGTCCCCAAATGTTTAGCAAATTATATAGACCTCACTCCTCTTGTTGGGAATCGCTCTACGATTGAGATTGATAAAGCCTTAGAAGTTTCCCGATAATCTCAACGTGTAATGTCCTTGAATTTACATTTGATGACAAGTTCGAAACACAATAGAAGCAAAATTTGTTCAAAAGAAAGGAACGGTTTCGACAATGGGTGCAGATTTATAATAACCATCAGCGACAAGATGAGATTAATCATGATCTAAGATGTGTCGAGATAATTTCAATGCGATTGAGACTAAAACCTGATCATTGCCCTTTAAGTTCGCTCAAGCCGAATTTGGGGGACAGGTTCAGACAGAGACTATCCAGTTAATGAAGCCCGATCCGACTCAATTAGGCCCGACCCAGCCCAATTGGATTGGGCCCAACCGACTTCTCTACTCCCCGTAGCGCTTAAAAGTTGCAAGGAAGAAAGATGGAGCTCCGTCGCTGGGGACGATGGGGTTCTTCGACCTGAACGTCCCCTACGACGCCGCCTCTTCGCCGTCCGGCAAGGCCGACCGCGTCCGGATCGTCACCAAGGCGATGGAGCTCGGCTACGACGGCGTCGCCTACAACCGCTCGATGCGGGGCGTCATGTCCGACCGCGACCGCTGCGCCATCCCGCGCCTCTCCCTCGCCGCGCTCCTCAAGGTCGCCCCCTCGCTCTCCTCGTCCGTCTCCCTCCACCGCGGCCTCCTCGGCCTCCCCCTCGCCTCCGCCTTCCGCCAGTACACGCGTCTCACCGTCCTCGCCGAGACCGTCGCCCAGGCTCAGGTCCTGAACTCCGGGAACCCCGTTCTCAAAACCTACGACCTGGTCGCCGTCAGGCCTTTGAACCAAGCCGTGTTCGATCACGCTTGTGAGAAATCCGAGGTAATGTGAGAGTACGACACAGTTACGATTCTTACTTCTCTGTTCGGGAAATCGAACTGCTCAGTGTACTTTCTTGGATGTCGGAAGTTATTACGGAAACAGACTGAATTTATCTTCAGAAGTGTAGAAAAGTAATGGAAACTTGAGTTATTCCTGCTACTTCTCATGTTAACTCAGGGAGTTGTTGATTAGTATCGATCCTATGTTTCAATGGAATTGTTTTGTAATTGTATTTTCCTGCAATTTGTGTAGGTAGATATAATTGCAATTGATTTCTCGGAGAAGTTGCCCTTTCGCTTGAAGCTCCCCATGGTTAAAACTGCTATTGAGGTTTGTCCCATGGTTATTCCTTGTTTTACATGTTTTATTTTAATGTTAGGGATGGATGATGAATTGTGGAGATTGATCTATAGGTTTTGTATGACAGCGAGGAGTATATTTTGAGATCTCCTACTCAAGTCTCATCTCAGACCCTCAGATGAGGAGACAAGTGATATCGACTGCTAAGGTCAGGGCTACACTCTGTGTTCTTCAAGAAGTTGGACAATGTGGTGTGTGTTTTTTCATGTTCTTTTTGCTCAATTATGGTTTTCCATTCTTTAGTATGCTAGATACTTGCTCTTTTGTAAGTCCCTGTAATATTTTTGCAATCGGAATTCATGATTCTAAAATAATAAAAAGAGATATTTTAATCACGCAGAATTATGTATCCAAAGAGATTGCAGTATTTTGCAGTAGTGCTGCTTAGTTAGAGAGTTTGGAATCATCTTGTAGCTTTGCACATATTGCATTTCTAGCGGACTAATAAGTGCAGCCACTTTGGATCAGTTTTGCCAATGTCTTATCGAAATTTGCTGACAGTTGATTAGTGTAATTAGGATGAACAGGTTTAGAGGATTTTCGAGCAACCGTTTTTGTTCCTATAAAATGTTTCTTTTTGAAGAATGTGTTAGCTTAAGAGTTTAGCATGTTCTTATATGTCGAGTGTAAAGTTGCGACATTACAACTACAGCTCAATAATCATCTTTCAGATCGATTAAATTATGTCCGTCTTTCTTATTTGCTCATTGAGAAGACAATACTCCTTTTTTAAAGCTTGGCTTTGCACTTTTCCATACTGAAATCATTTGCAAAAACAACTAGCTTTTTGGACAGTGGACATGAATAGCCTCAGGGAATTTAATGGCCAACTTTTGGACATTGAGTTGGTGCTCCAAGTGTCGAATAATCTCACATGCTCATCATGATTATTGCTGGACAGTAGCCATGAGTCAGTACCCTTCATTTTAGTGAAAAACTTGTCATGTTGTTGGTGGCACATTGATGATGTTCTGAGCAATTTCGATTTCTTTAAATGTTTTTCCCTCCTTTTTTTTGTCTTGAATGTATGGCAGAGGCACTCTGACATACTCAGTTCTCGTTCCATTTATTTTAGCTACTGGTGGATTGGACACGTGGAAAAAATCTTATTATTACAAGTGCTGCATCTTCTGTCAATGAAATTAGAGGGCCTTGTGATGTTGCAAATGTGTTGTCCTTGCTTGGTATTTCCATGGAACAAGGGAAAGCTTCTATCTCCAAGAATTGTAGGTACGATAACTCTCTTTTATGAGGCTGTTAGGATTATCATTATGTTATTGCGTTTCTTGTCGACCCATTGTTATTTTCGCTTAGCTTATTGACCTATATGATGCAGGGTTCTTATTGCAAATGCTTTAAAGAAGAAGAAATTCTTCAAGGAGGCCATTAGAGTTGAGGCCATGCCATCATCTGAAAGATTAGGCTCTGAGGAACTCTGGTCTGGTGACCTGCTTAAGTGGGATCCTCTTTCCAGTGGCGATGGTGATATTCTTTTAGATGACTTAAAAAAGTCCTTCTCTATATCAAATAATGTGTCCGGAACTGTGAAAGCGATTGATTTCAATTCAATTATTAACAGCATGTCATCAGAGGGTTTTCAAGTTAAGGATTTGACATATGGAAATAAGGCAGCCGAACTTTCATTAGATCAGAGTAAAACTTTGCAATGTGCTTCTCGGGTAGTGAGCTCATTCACCAGGGATAATGATAGTTTAGAGCCTGGAAAGCTTGATGGATTGAATATACTTTCTAAACAGAATCAGAGTCCATTGTTTGGTACATCCACACTGCATCGAAGGCCCAGCAACAAAGTTTCTGAGAAACCAGTTCTGCTGAGTGAAGCTGTTGATGTTGCAGAAGACAGAGAGGAGATTGGTTCTACAAAAGGTGAGAATTTATATGCAAATGCATTAAAAGGGCATGTTAACTCAAACCAAGTTGATATGGTTAGGTTGGAATCATCACAACCTGCCTCACCTGATCAATCTATTGCAGCCTTATGGCATGAAAATGCTGCATCTGAGGTGCTGGTGAAGGATGCTGGTTTACAGACTCCTTGTTGTGATGATAGTAAGTTTGTTGTTTCCACTCCATCTATATGGGACACCATTGTTCCTGCCTCTCTGAATAGAGGGGTGCCTAAGGGCTTAGACAGCTGTGCAGTGCGGAATGGTGATCCTTCGGAAAAAGATCAAGAGTCTCAGGATTCAAAAAGTGCAGAGGCATTTTCTGGTATACATTGTGCTACAGATGAAAAAACAATGGAGAGTCTGGATTTAAGGCCTCGAGAAGAGTTATGTTTGGTCTCTGATAATTTACCTTCTTGTGAAGATGTGTCGGAGTCTAGACAAGTAAGGGAACATATGGATGATGCAACCTTATGTGAAGAAGTAATGCATTCTTCAAAATGTGATGATTCTATTGAATTAAATGATGAATCAGAAAGTGATGAGTCACTGGAGGGGGTTGCTGTGGAACCTCAGACACTTGTGCAAGGGGATGCAGGAATTTCTCGGCCTAATTTGAATTTAATGTCATCAGGTACTAGCTATGCCCATTTACTACCTTGTGAGATTTATAGATTACTTACCGTGAAATGGCTACACCATAGGGCTTTTGATGTGTCGCTTCTTAGGTAAATGTTCTTGTTAACAAGATCTTATGTTCCTTTTCAGTCACTAGTGCTCTATGTTATGTTAGAATGCTGCTAGACATTTTCATATCAGTTTATTAGGCACGTATGTGAGAGGGAAGCCTTCCTATCTACTTAATGTGAAGGATGACTTTGCAGGTCATTTTGGAAAAAATATATTTTTAATTTTCAGTTGCATAAATTAATTAGTGGCTAACAAGAATTTGGACTAGGGAGCACTTCTCATGTTCCATACTCGAATTTTCCATTATCAGCTCTCCTTTTGAGCCCGACCCTTGACCATTTTTCTCTCAAGATCATGTAAGTTCTGCCAAAGGCATGGCTAGTTTTCTTACTCCATTTTTCAACAACTGCAGATGAAGGCAGAACAAGGCGGAAGTTGCGTCATCGATCTATTGCTTTTCCGCTGAAGCGCTTGTTGAGTCCTGTTCTTTTCAAAAAGAAAGCTCGAAAACATCGGAGAAAGTTTTGAAACTCTTAGCAGACTAGCATGGCAAAGATAATAAGCTTCGTTCTGGAGGGCTATTGGCAGAAAGAGCTGGCACATGTTAGAGATGGCATATTATGTCTACACTGTTTCATTACAATTAAGATTATCATTATACTTTTTGCCATGTTTCAGTATATGAGGAGGGTAAATTACCAGCAGAAGCTTTGCGGCTTTGCCTATTTTTCGCTGCATCTTTGTGTATCGGTTTTGGCAATTTTATGTATTGTTAACATTATTTTTTGGATACTGGAGTTTCATTACCATTTCTGAAGAGAGAAAGAATTGAGAGTTCTTTGCCCTTTGCCATTCTACGGTATACGAGTAACCTCGGGATCATGTGAAGAATCATATTCGTGTTAGATGACTAATCAAAGAAGACATGTAGTTTTGTATATAATTTTTTAATTAGGTACTTATAATTCTAATCATGAATTAAGCCACTGAAGCATATCACTCGAACATATACATGCATAGTTTTTCTTGTTTGCCATCAAATGTGACATTTTGATGGCCACTCCAAAATGAGTATTTTTTACACTAATGAAAATTGACCCTGTTTTTCTCCATGACAAGTCGTTGATAAAGCAGAGCAAACAGCGCCAATGAATGACTTATCTCCTTTGCATTACCAAATATTGAAAATTTCCTTGTGGTAATGGTGGACTAGGATTCAGGTTTGAGATCAACCAAGGGAATAAGGTTTATGGGTATGCAAGGAAGATCATTGTCTTTTCTCATTTTCAAAATACTTTAGGATAATCTACAATGACAATGGCAAGTCCACGAGTGCATTTTTTTCAAATGGTCGGTTTTGATGATAAGCATTTAATGTTTGACAAGCGATGGGCATGCTTGAGCGAGAATCCTTGTATCAGACAAAGTTACAGGTTTCGACAAGCCTAAAGGAGCAGTAAAACTGATTGGGTCGGTCCTAAACTCTACCGGTTACTATTTCACCTTTTATATTTTTATTTTTAAATATGTTCTTTTGGCTAAGATTAGGTATGGGATGTAAGTGATAACATAATTCTTATGTGGAAATTCACAATAATTTTTTTTTAGCTCTTCATAATTTATTCACGATAAAAAGGATGAAGACATACATTCATTCATTACAATAATTTTGAGAAGATGATTGTTGCTAAAATGGGAGAAATCTGTTCTAGAACTGATTGATATCTTGCACAACATAAGCAAAATCTGTTTGAAAGAAATTCATGGTTTCGACAATAGGTGCAGATTCACAATGATCATCAGCAACAATGTGAGACATAAGATGTGTCCAGATAACTTCAATGTGATCTAGACTAATCTAATCATAGTCCTCTAGTTTCACTTAAGTCGAATTTTGGGCAGCTTCGGACAAGGCTATCCAGTTACGAAGCCCGGTCCGACTCAATTGGGCCTAGCCAGCCCAATTGGATCAGACTCAATGTGTGGGACCCTGACAAGGCTATTTCTCATCTTACACCCTCAGATGACCATCAATAGTCTAGTGGTGAATGTGATTTTGATTCTAGTTAAATTAATTAGTCCATTCTCCGTATCGATGAAAAAATAAATATGATATTTTCAACATCAAACACTCCTTTTCAAACAGAGATTATCAGTCAAATATGATTTTCACTAGTTAAAATCATTTTAATCAAAAGTACTAGTCATCATTGGCGGAGCTTAGGGGCCAGCGGAGGCCCTCACTTTCATAGCTTTCTTCAATGTACTAATAATTTTTAAAAATCATATACTTCACGTTCAAGTTTAGAATTTTCTCGTTCCTCCAACCTAATATTCTCGATCCATATCTTTTGTGATTCTATTACTCAATCTCATTCCACCGTTGCTTTTGCCACCTTTTAGCAATTGCAATAGTACATTTTCATGGTTAGTGAGATCATTCTCCAAAAAGTCATAAATTTATATATGGTGGATAATTTAATTTTAAAGCTTTTAATTGTATTAATTTAATCTTAAATCTGTTATTAGGATATTTGGCGAATGATCACATTAGCAAATCATCTAAAGATCTAGAGCTAATTATTAAAATGTCTATAACTAAATTGACACTTGAAGGATTTGAAATTAAATTAGCCTCCGCACAATAGTGTAGTAATTATACTTTTCCAATATGATAGTGATTCAATGAGCTTTGAATTGTTCACACTTGTCCATATGTTGGCGCGATGACTTCTCCTGCGATATCTGGTGTTGAAATAATGAAGACAAGTTGTCTTGAGGAGAAAAGAAATGTGATGACGTCAATCTTGTCACGAATCATGTCACTAGACGAAGTCTTTGACCTAATTAGTCATCTTAATAGGCAACCAAAAAAATATCTTGCTAGCCCTGAAATTCTTGTAAAAGGACCTGTTATCGTTATTCTCGGTGACGGTAATCGAAGCACAAAATGTGATGTTGGTTAATGGGCTTTTTTGTTTGTACTCTTGATAATAGTAATAGTGTGTAACTCGATCCTCCTCGCCAAAGTTCCTTGATAACTCGGCTCTTTACCTTGCACACCCAAAGACAAAACAGTACCTGAGGGATATATTTTTTGGGACCTCCAACTAAACCTGTAAAAACTGTCATCTACTTATTTCTTAACCCACGTTTCATTAACTAAGTTGTTATGTAAGTTAGTTATATATAATAAACGGATCATAAATGAGTTTAGAATAGTAAAGCTCAAAATAATATTGATATTAAATAGGTTCATAACTTACTCCGTATGATCCATTTCTATCACTCTCTTTTATCCTCATTTGATTTCACGCTCACTCACTCCACGCTCTCCCCTCGGTTTGTGTATAAGTTTTCATAGATTTGATTAAATACGAAAGCGTCTTGGTAATATGGATACAGGTTGGATCGGATATAGGTCACTAAATTTGTATAGCACGGACATGTGTTAATTTGGATCGAACCATTTTTAACCCAACTCGATCCACCCATTTGACAGGTCTACCTTTGACACTTAATTTAACTTGAGATTGAAATAAATGAATTTGACAGAGTGAAGGGCTTATATATCTTAAATGTCCAATAGCTCAATATTGCTATTTATGCTTCTTCTTATAAATGGGAGGGGGCCTTCGGTTTAGGAACCGGACTTTCTTACTTCATCGGTTTGCCGTCTTGCTTGTGCATAACTGATGTAATCAATTTATTTTCGTTTCCAACTATGAAGGGCAAGTCCTCCTAAAATAGAGTCAATACCTACTACTCCTCCCAATAGAGATTTGCCATCTAAATTCACGTGGGAACATTACTAAAAATGCCATAAACATATTGCATGGATGTCAATTTATTTATAATTCTTTTAATTAAGCTATTTAGTTCCAAACATTTTTACAATTTACCAATATATTTTTCTTGGCTAATTTCGATTGGAAATTGCTAATGTAGACATCAAATATTTTATATATGACGACGATCATGGATAATTTATATATTTTTAAATAATTTTTTCTATTTTTCTATTTTTATCTTTTTTGCTTTTTTTTTTTTAACTTAGGGCTGGTGACCCTCAGCAAATCTAGCTAGGCGAGGGTAGTGACCTTTGCCGACCAACACCGAGGTTGTAGGCCGACGGAGCAAAATAAGAAAAAAATAAAAAGAAAAAGAAATGGAAAAAAGAATAAAACTAAAAAAAAATTTTTTTTAAAATTATCTACGTCAATATAGATTATGCCACTTAATTGACTGGCATGTATTCTAGAGGTTTTTGGCCAAAATGGGTCCGAAGGACTACATTAGTAAATCCTCTAAACTTTTAGAATTAAGTTGGTCAAATTTGAAAGATTTATAACTAAATTGGCATTCACACAATATGCTTAAGACTTTTTTGATAATTTTTCCCAATTCAAGTAGTGAATCGACACATGGATTTTACACATTTTCATAAATCTGATAATCACCCTTTTTTTTCAATGGTTAGTCGTTGTGCATTTATTTATTAGCTAATGCTAAACTATTACTCAAATCCTAATTTCAAATTTCACTGTAAGTTTCTAACCATTTCAGCGATGAGAAATAAGCAGCTATTTAGTCTCATCCGCTGATATTTTCTCATGGATGTGGGGGCCCCAATCAAGTGACTAAAATTCAATACGTCAAGCTCAGTTTTGGAGAGGATCCGAGCTTTTATGCGGTAAATTGTCGGGTTTAGTTTTTGAAACAACGACATGCGTCACATAAGAAGTACCATTATTTCAGGGCGGAAACCCCTAAGCAGAATGTTTCGTACATTTTAATTAGTTTTTCAAATTCTTGGACAGGATCCTAATCCTAATCCTAATCCTCAACCTGATCCTAATCCCAAGCTACTGTCTGTCTCCCTCTCTGTCAAGATAATCAATCGCGTGACCGATTTCATGTCTGCCACCTACTTCTCCCCTCGCCAAGTCGAACATGTGGTGTGCTGGTTTAGTGTTTGTCAGGTAGGACCTGAGCCCCGCTTGGCCACACCCCCCAGCACATCCAATTTCGAGATTGCCCCGGGCCGATGTGCACGTCTTCCCTGGACCACCTCTTCGTTCTTCTTCTTAGCCTCTCCCCCAAAATTTTGCTAACTTCATGTTCTCCTAACGGAATCCGGACGACGCATTCGAACGGCTTGAATATTAATATGTCAAATTGCCGTACACCTCATTAATTATTTTTCCATGTAAAAAAGTAATGAATGTTGATAGACACTGACATTTATATGCAGTTTATATACATGTGATGGGACTTACTAATATGGTAACTAGAGTTAAAAGCTTTTGAGTTCAAATTTTTCTACAACCCTATTTACCACCTCTATTACATATTTTCATTGTATATTTTTGGGTTGAGACTAAAGTCTAGCCTACTCATGATATTAACTGATTCCCTTCTCATTCTCCCCAATTCTTACCTCATCGATATTAACAAAAAAGTGTACTTTTTGGGTTTTCTCAAGTTTCGATCTCCATTCATCCCCCGTTTCAATTAGCCAAATGAAAAAGTATAAAAAAGAAAAAAAGCAAAAAAGAAACCCAATTTCCCTTTTCACTCGCTTCACTTTCGATCATCATTCAAGCTCTCAATGATATGATCTTTTTCCTATGGAAAAAGAAGAACGGGGGAGAAAGGCGAGGCGAACGAAAGAGAGGCAGGACAAGGACAGAGTACCTAAAAAAGGGTGGATGTGCGATGCAAAATCATTATCGGACTGCAAAGTTTTAGCTAAAGGTAGGAGGAGAGTATATGTATGGGGGAAACTGTTTGAAGCTGAATTCCACAGAGAGAGAGAGAGAGAGAGAGAGAGAGAGAGAGAGTCACCTTCTTTTGTCATGAAAACCCATCATCACACGAGTTGCTACCCACACGTGCGCAACTCTGCTTGGAAAGTCACCTTTTTGATGGGGGTAAAGCGAAGAACATCCCAAAAAGTAACACAGCTTCTTCCACTTGACGGCCTCCTGTTCTTTTTTTGATTTAACAACTTTTTACCATAAAGTTAGTTTCATGAATTGTCATGTTTTTTGCGACCTTGGTTTTGGGGGAGAAAACCATGGGTAATTTGCCTAAATCCAAAATCATTTTAAGCTCCATTTATTTCACAATAATAAAAAAATTGAAAAATAATTGCTTTTATCGCTTAAAAAAATAAATGGATCGAAAATATTTACATAATCTATAAAAATATTCAAATATAAATTGTCATTGATATTTTTCAATGGCTAATTATTTTACAGAGATATAAGTGATCATTTTTCAAATCATTTTTTTTTTCATGAAACAAATGGAGTTTTAGTGTTTGGTTTTCCCTCTTATGTTTTGCTGCCTCATTCTCTTTTGCCTCCTTTCAAACGAGATTTGCAAGTTACTCTCTTAATAAGTATGGGTCAAATTAATCTTGTAGCACCTAAACCAACGAATCATTTCCATCATATTAATCTTTTTTAATTGTTATAATAATTTGCAAGCCAAATGACGAGTATTGAACAAATCTGTTATAAAATTTTGTAGCATCGCTATCAACCAATTTAAAAATTTAATCGGATAGATAAAGGCAAACTTTACCGTTCAAATATTCTAACACTCTTAGCTTTATATGGATAACACCAAAAACAAATATAATTCATCATTCAATATTAAAATTCGTGTAAGATTCTAACGGTTTCATATCGTTTGCCTATAGAATTACATGCACTCCATGTGGCCTCCTCGACAGCCTACCTAAGACGAGGACCATCCTATCCAAATCAATCTACCTCCTTATTAGCCAAAAAAGGAAACAAAAAGAAGAAACATATGTCGTGACCGTATCTTTGATCCGTCCAATAATATATCCTATGTATCGATTGCATATGACTCGATTCATCTACATCAATTAGTTGAAATCGACGAATTCTCATAAGTTCAATGGCTTTCTTTACTTTTGAAATAACAGCCGTCGAACTTTGAGTCAATGTAATTTGACCTCCGAACTGTAAATCCAATTTTTACTGTAGCGGAAGATGGCGAGGAGGTAGATTCGCGGTCAATGTCGGGGAACGAGCTCCTCCACATCGAGCCGAAAAAGCAGGGAAAGGATTATTAACAAATGAGAGATATTAATAACAATAATAATGCAGCAGGCGATGGGATTGGAAGGCCGTCGTAATCATCTTTTCTGCTGCGAAAGCTTGCAATTATTAAATCGCGAGAGGCGAGGGATAACGACACACACGAGAGCCTAGAGAGAGAAACGGAACCCCAACCGAACCGAACCTAGAGAGAGAGAGAGAGAGAGAGAGAGAGAGAGAAAGCGCCCCCCCTAGCCTCTGCCTCTTCCCTCTCTGTACATTTACTACCTCCGACCTTTGCCATTTCCAGATCGAATTCCGCGGACGACCTCCCATGTTTCGGCGCTTCCGGTCTCGCCGACGAGCATGAGGCCCGCCAACAGCAACAGCAGCGTCGACACCGTGAACGCCGCCGCCGCCGCGATCGTCACCGCCGAGGCCCGCCCGCAGCCCGCCGCCGTTCAGGTAAGGCTTGTCGGATCGGTTGTTTGGATGTGTGTGGGCGAGAAACGGTTCGCGGCTAATCTCGAGCTGCTGCTGCTGCTGCTGCTGCTCGACTTCGAGAGCTGCGCGGACGAACTGTGAGGCGCGTCCGTGCGATCCTCGGGTCGTCGTATTCGTTTCTTTGTCTGAGTTCTTTAAGTACTCCCGTGGCTTTCTGTTTCGCTTTGGTTCGGTTCGATAGTCGCGCCTGTGGAGTCGTCAGTTTTTGGATTCCTCGGTTTTTCTCATCCGAGCATAAGTCTTAGGATCGTGTCCATGTGCGTCGAGTTCGAATGAATCGAGATACTTTAAGATTCCTTGGCTACCTTCCTTTTTCCTCTTCTCTTTTTCGAAGCTCTCCTTCATCTCTACCTGTCGTCAACAGCGAGTCAACAGTGAGGAAAGAGACGACGAGAGAAAGCTATGATGGTTCAGGAATCAACAGTGAGTCAATTGACCGGGGAACCTCTCGTGGGCGTGGTCCTCGTCAAAAAGGAAAAAATTGGGTTATCTAGTGGCCTCCTCTGTGTACTAAAAATTTGGAAAAAGAAGCGGCTTGCTAATGATTTTACCTTTTAGCTTTAGCTTTATGATTATATTTATATATGCAGCAAACAGCCCGTTTCATCTGTTTCGCCTTTCCCGATGATTAAACTAGTCCCCTGTCCGAATCGCCTATTTTTTATTGCCTCTTCCTTCGTTTTTTTGGCACCCATTAGCTAGTAGCAAAGCCTGGAAATGCCTGTGAACCTCGTATTACTTATAGTTGCAACTTTGCAAGTACCTAGTCTCTCTGGTCTACAGATAGTAGGTAAGCAACCTTCATGTGAATGTTCACAGGGTGAAGTCATATTTTTGGACAAATTCGGAAGTTATATTTAGGGTCAAAGTAAAAAGCTACCTTACGAATGCGACCGCTGCTCCTACACCAACGGTCATATTGGTCTTCTAGAAAAAATTTCGTTTTCTGTTAACTGAATGGGGAAGTAGTGATGTCAATGCAATCACAACATTCTTTCGGAAATTGTCTCCCTAGCCTGGGAAAACTGTCCCCTTCCTTATCTTCCTGAAAGGCGACGTCGATTGGTAGTGTTGATATAGATGAGACACTGTTGACCAGGGTTCTAACTGGCTATATTCTGACCAACTGCCTAATTTGATTTTCTTTTCTGATGTCACTGAAGGAGATGACCAATTTGAAAATAGTGATTCTAAGACACCCAAATAAATTTGAGGATGAGCTCTAGAGATTGCTGGTAGAACTCTACCGAGAGAACATATTGCCCTTCCAATGATATGTTCCAGAGGTGGTTGAGTGTAATATTGCTGATAAAACAATATTCAAATGACTAGGCCAATACTTTCTTAGCTCAGTTAGACATGTTTCTTCATTAAAATTGCTTTTGAGCTGGCCATGTTCTGCTCTGGGGAACTATTGAGTGATTGATTCGAAAATAGATTTTTCTATCTAGAATGAAGCCTTTGAGGCCAGGAGAAATTGAGAAGTGTGGTAGCCCATTTTTTGGGTCTCTTCTTTTCCAGTCTCTCTCCTTGCTTCCCTCATTATTCAAGTATATTGAGGTCTCTGTGTACAATTGGTCGGGCCTCGTTATCTTGAATTACAGAAGTGTGCGATCACATAAATCATATCATGAACTTGTTATCATCTCAAGCTGAGTATCTCTGGTAGTTGATATCTAGTGGAAAAACAATGGTGACTCTTTGTGATTTTATATGCTTTTTCTTGAATTCCCTCTTTATCCTATTGATTCCAGAGAAGAAGATGGGGAAACTGCTGGGGCCTATCCTGGTGTTTTGGGTATCATAGAAATAGCAAAAGGATAGGCCATGCTGTTCTTGTCCCTGAACCAGTGGTCCCCAGTGCTGAAGTACCTGCTGCGGAGAACTTACCACCTTCAACTTCCATTGTGCTGCCATTCATCGCTCCTCCTTCTTCACCTACATCTATTTTACAATCGGATCCTCCGTCAGTCTCCCAGTCACCCGTTGGATTAGTATCATTGGCTGCCCTAGCTGTCAGCCACTCTCCTGGTGGCCCTCCTTCTATTTTCTCGGTTGGCCCTTATGCGTATGAAACACAGTTGGTGTCACCACCTGTATTTTCTACCTTCACCACAGAACCATCCACGGCTTCTTTCACTCCTCCTCCTGAATCACTGCAAGTGACTACACCTTCTTCCCCTGAAGTGCCATTTGCTCAGTTACTGACTTCTTCGCTGGAACGTGCGAGAAGAAATAGTGGGCCTAAACAGAAGTTTTCATTATCTCAATGTGAGTTTCAGCCTTACCAAATTTATCCAGGAAGCCCGGGTGGCAAATTTATATCCCCAGGTTCTACGGTTTCAAATTCTGGTACCTCTTCTCCTTTTCCTGGCAAATACCCAGTTTTTGGGTTTCGTATTGGAGAAGCTCCTAAACTATTGGGCTTTGAATACTTCGACGCTCGCAAGTGGGGTTCAAGGCTAGGTTCAGGATCCTTAACACCAGATGGTGCAGCGCTGGGCTCCAGGCTTGGTTCTGGTGCTTTGACTCCAGATGGTGCCGGACAAAGTTCCGGACTAGGTTCTGGATGTTTGACGCCTAATGGAGTGGGGCCTCCATCTCGAGATGGTGATATTCTGCTTGATAAACCGATGAGTGTTGAGGATGGATCTATACATGAGGAGCCTGTAGTTCATCACAGAATTTCATTTGAGTTGACTAGTGAGGATGTGGCCCGTTGTCTTGAAAGTAAATCAGCTACTTCTATTGGTCTGGAATATTCACAGGAAATAGTGGCAGGGAGCACCACTGAAGGAGGTAGAATTCAAATGGATGCAGAAAATAGCTGTGAGAAGTGCATTAGGGAAGGTGTGGATGGAAAAGCTGAAAAAGCTCCAGGAGAGACAGGAAGAGGTTTCTGTGAAAAGCATTGTCTGAACAAACTTGGTTCAGTGAAAGAGTTCAACTTTGATAATTCTGACAGAAATCTCCACGAGCATTCTGCTATCAGGTCTGAATGGTGGGCCAATGACAACATTGCTGTGAAGGAAGCTAAGCCCGAAAGCACATGGTCTTTCTTGCCTTTCCTGCAACCAGAAGTTAGCTGATGCCCATAGAGAGTCTTGTCTTCATATCAAATCATGAACTTAGAAGGAAATACGCTCCTCATGAGCAGCTCAACATTCGACAAAGTAGATATTCTTTGGCACATGTGCATAGCTTGGGATCTGATGGATGATTAATCAATCTATGGTGCGGTCAAATGTTAATCGCTCAAAAACAGTGTAGAATTACCAAGACCGTTTGTGCAAGCACTGATACTGTATTGTCCATCAGTTTTTTGGGCAGAAAAGTAGGGATAATATGTACGAGATGCAGACAATGCATTTGGGGTCATTCGTTCTAGACATGTGCATTACTAAGGGGAACATTTCAAGAACGGATCAATAATTCCGTATCTCTTTTTTTTTTTTGGTCAGAAATAATACCGTATCTCTTACTTGGTAAGAAAGATGTAATCTTTTATTTCTGATTGAAGGTGGGTAGGCTCAACAGTGGAAGGATCAACCAGTGTCAATCAAATACCTGGTAAGTGTTCATGATGCTTTTTGACTCGTTATCCATCTGCAACGGTTGCTTCTGTCCTTGAGTCTTTACGTTTGATAGAGATGCACAGGACAGAATGATAGCGGTTCGCTCACTGTATACCAGGCTTATCTGTAAGATTGTGGTTTACTTTTCTTCCCATCACACCACAGTCAGATGTTACGAACATGTGTCTTCTCAAAATATCTATAGTCAGTACTTCCATTTTGATCAGCAATGACATTCCTGAGTGTTGTTCCATAAGTATCATCTCTGGATGAGAATTCTATTAGATCAGTATAAACCAATAAAGGTAGGTAATTTTTTTTTTTTTTTTTTTTGGGGGGGGGCGCAAGTGCAACCGAGGCTACAGAAAGAATCATTGATGACTGATTTGACCAGTTTCTATTGTTTGGGTAAGCGAGGCCTTTGTTCTGTGAAGTTGCTCCATGCTGGGATACTTGGTGGTTTCCAGAGAATCTCTAGCTGTTTGCTGTCGTGTTTGCCTTATCTTGCCTGCACGTATTATAAAGCCTGTGGCCCCGTGTTAATAGATGATATTTGACCCATCATTCTTCCGAGCAATCTGAGCTGTTGTTTATAAGCTTTGCGGTCATAGACCATGGCCTAGCTTCGTCAGGTTATCACGAGTTCGTTTCACTATAAAATGAAAGAGGGACCGACCTGGAATGATTACATTATTCGTTGATAGCAATCGGATTGTACAAGAAATGAGTAGTATCGCGTGGGGGTTCTGCACTATTTTACCGATAGCATGTGGATGCTAATTTTGCCTTCAAAGTGAATGATGAGAACTACATGAGGAACTGAATTTGCATTGAAGCAAAGCTCATTCAGAAGCTTGTAAGGGCGAGGGGAACGAGTTCTGCAAGTAGAAACGCAGTCCTTTTGTAAGTCGAGAGATTGTATCGTAGTCGACGTTCTTCATTGTAGCCGCGACTCATGAGAATTTTTTTTAAGTTCATTGGATCAACCTCATGCAAATGCTGGGAAAATTACTAAAACAATCGTAAACCTTGCACTTGTGGTATTTCAGTCAAATCTTTTAATATTATCAATTGAGTGCTAAACCTTTTTACAATTTGTTAATTTAGTTATTCTAGATAAATTGAGATTTGTTAATGTGCATGTTCATGGCCGATGTTGATGTAGAATTATTTTATAATTTTTTGAAAAAATTTGACTCATGTTAATTTTTTTCATTTTATTTTCTTTGTTTTGCATTTTCCTTCTTCCTCCACTGGTCGTCAGGCCTTGACAATGATCATTGATCGGCCACAACAGAGGTTGACGTTGAGACTCATGAGATTCGATGATTAAAACCTTACTCGAGGCTAGCGTGGCAATAGCACTGATATTGATATGTGACACTTACACGACACACTATTACTGCCGACACGTCTTTTTTTAAAAACATGGAGAATTTCGACACATCGACACGTATATGAAATATATATTTATATATATGATAAATTATCATTTTTATGATTATTTTAATTAAATCGATTTGATTAAAAATCATAAATAAATAAATAATAGAAAAAAGAGCATATAATGAATTTACACTAAAAACATTAATCCACTATTTGTTAGTATCATTAATTGTTCCAATTTGACAAATTTTACTATATTCCGATAATCCATAAAACTTGGAGGAAAAAAAGAAAAACAAAATACATTCTAGACTTGCATGTTTGAATGTGTCGGAAGAGAAGAGAAGAAAACAGACTTGGGGATGAATTATGTATCATGAGAAGTGAAAATCAGAAGAGAAGAAAAGACTAGATTTTTTTTTTCTTTCCCCAATTATTTTTTTTTATTTTTTTACATATTTACATTTCAATCTCTCATTTATTATTATTTTTTAAATTAATCTAATGCGGGTTGGAATCATGTGTTGGAATTCCGAAATTGCATGTTGGAATTCCAGACTCCGACACATTTGTTGACAGAGTGTCGGCAAGTTTTGAAGAGTGTCGGACAAATATTTGAGTGTCCGACATGATACGAAAGTTTTCGGAGAGTGGTGGTGATTTCTATGATCCAATTGGAATAAGGCGAGGCTTGCTCTCACTAGGTGAGATTTGAGTTTGACTTGCAAGATTCAGCAAGTTCAATGAGGGTTCACCTCACCAGATCTAGGCAAGCTCAAGCTTTGCTTGTAGGCGGTCACCGGCTTGGCTCAGTGATCGGAGTAGGAAGAAGGAAGATGAAAAAAGAAAATAAAAAAATAGAAAAGTCAATTTTTTTTTTTATAAAGATTGTAAAAATTATCTACATTAGTGTTAACCGCGCTTTATATAGGATGACTAGCATTAATGCCACATAGGATGGCTAACATTAATGTCAACAATTTTTGATGAAATTTGGACGGAATGATTAAATTGAGATTTTGTCAAAAGGTTTAAAATTGAATTAAAATAATCGAAAGATTATGGCTTTTTTTTTTTTTATTAGAGAAATGTTAGAATTGAATAGATATAAGTACAATAAGTTTATGATGTTTTATTTTTATTAATTATCCATGCAAATGTCTGTATACTCAAACAAGAGAAGTACAATTATGCGGTCCATCAGCAGTGAAGTACCCATATGTACGTAGAAGTGACGTTTGGTCATTTGATTTCCGAGAATGCATCACCTTCTCCGCAATCCCCGCTCCGTGAAAATTAATCTGTCCCAAAAGAAATGTCGACCTTGAGAGAGAATCTCTCTTTCATCTCGCTCGAATTCTCCAATGCCAGAGCAAAAATCAGACTAAAAGCAATTCATTTGCAACCTTCTGCCGAATCGCTATCCATTGAAATTGGCAACATCCTCCTCGATCGTCATCACCGGCGTGGAAAATCCAAATAGAAACAATACATTAGCAATCGGCTAACGTCTACCGAGTCAAGGCTGTCTACCGAGTCAAGGCTGTCAGAATAGTAGAAAGCTATAGGAATTTGGGAGAAATTGTATACTGCTTTCTATTGATTCTTTCAGTATGAAATACAATCTATTTATAATACAAAGTGTCTAAATAACTAAGGAATAAAAATATACACAATATCCCAAAGATATACATAATATTCCCATATTCCCATAAAATATTCCCTATAATAAAAAATCAATCAAGATTAATCAGCATCGGCAACAGTATCTTCAACACTCCTCTTCAAGCTCGGTGGTCTATACACATCAAAGATGCCTAGCTTGTTTAGTAGATACGAATGTTGCCTTTGACATAAGACCTTGGTAAAAATGTCCGCGGGTTGCTTTGCCGTTCTTATCCCTCTTGTTCTAATCACCCTAGTCTAGATTTTGTCTCAGATGAAGTGACAATCAATTTCTATATGCTTCGTCCTTTCGTGGAATACTGGGTTCATTGCAAGCTTAAGTGCAGCATCATTATCACAAAATAGGATAGTGGGCTCCTTTATCCATACACCAAGGTCTTGAAGAAGGCCTCTTATCCAGACTATCTCACAACTAGTCTTTGCCATTGCTCGATATTCTGCCTCGACGGATGATAAAGATACAGTTGATTGTTTCTTCGTCTTCCATGAAATTAGAGAATCCCCCAATTTTATACAGAATCCTGTAACCGATCTTTTACTCATGGGACAAGTAGCATAATTCGTGTCACAATATGTTGTTATCTCCATATTGTTGTCTTAGGACAGTAATATTCCCAATCCAGGACACCCTTTCAGGTATTTTATGACCTTCAATGCCGCATTCATGTGAGACTGTTTTGGCGCATGCATAAATTGACTAAGAATTTGAACTGCATAACAGATGTCTGGCCCGGTCATGGTCAAATAGATAAGTTTTCCAATGAGTCTTTGATAAGCAGAAGGATCTTTAAGCAAAGGATCCTTGTTTATGGGCGACAATCCTTTGTCATATTCAGTTGTTGTTAACTTGATATTATGATCGATTGGAATAATAGTTGGCTTAGATCCCGACAAACCTGCTTCTGATACAATTTCTAAGACAAATTTCCGTTGGCTAAGACAGATACCTTTATTTGACCACACAATTTCTATCCCAAGAAAGTATTTGGGAGATCCCAAATCCTTAATATGAAATGTAGAATGCGGATACTCCTTGAATTTCTCAATGGCAGGTGCATCGTTTCCCATAATGAGTATATCGTCAACATATATAAGTAAGTAGATTGACGACGTACCTTGTTTCCATGTGAATAAAGCATAGTCATGCTTAGATTGCTGGAATTTTGCAGTCGTAAGTGCATTGGTAAACTTGGCATACCCTTGACGAGAAGCCTGTTTGAGCTCATATAGGGATTTACGAAGACGGCACACGTTGCCCTCCCCTTGTCTGCGAAATCCCGGTGGAATATTCATATAAATCTCTTCTTCAAGATCCCCATGTAAAAAAGCATTGTGGATGTCCATTTGATGAAAAGGCCAGTCACGAATGGCAGCAATCGAAAGAAAGGATTGTACGGTGACTTCTTTGGCAACAGGAGAGAAAGTTTCCGTATAATCAAATTCTTCCTTCTGGGTGAATCATTTCGCAACTAATTTGGCTTTGTAATGCTTAGTGGATCCGTTTGCTTTGTATTTAATCTTGTATACCCATTTGCATCCTATGGGTCTACGATGGGGAGGTAGACGAACAATATCCCAAGTCTCGTTCTATACACGCTAATCGTCTTACAAGACGCACCAATATCGACGTAGAATTTTTTTACAATTTTTTTTAAAATTCAACTCATTTTAATTGTTTTTTGTTTTATTTTCTTTTCTTCGTCCACAAGTCGCATGGCCTTGGCAACCATCTTTGACTAGCCATTGGAGAGGCTGACATCTAGCCATAGAAGAGGTTGACGTCGAGCCTTGTGAGATTTGAAGATTAAGCCTCACCCGAGGCTAGCAAAGCTCAATCCAATTGGGATAAGACAAGGCTCGCCCTCACCAGGTAAGACTTGAGCTTGTCGGGATATGGCAACTCACAAGATCCAGCAAGGCTGACAAGGCTTCACCTTACTAGATCTAGGGGAGCTCAAGTTTCGCTTGTGGCTGGTCACTAGCTATCACCAAGGCTCGACAATTAGAGGAGGAAGAAGAAATTGAAAAAGAAAAGAAAAGGCTATCATCAATGTCAGCAATTTTTCACAAAATTTGATCGGAATGACTATATTGGCATTTTATCAAAAGATTTAGAACTGAATGAACATAATTTAAAGGTAATGAATTTTTTTAATTAGAGAAATGTTAGGATTAATTTGATAAAAGTACAAAAAGCTTAGGACTTCTTATTTATTTATTAATTTCCCATGCAAATGTCTGTACACTTGAAAAAGAGAAGTATAATTATAGGGTCCGTCAGCAGCAGAGTACCTATACATCTATTAGTGATGTTTGGTCATTTGATTTCCGAGAATGCATCATCATCTCCGCAGTCCCCCCTCCGTGTAAATTAATCTTTCCCTAAAGAAATTTCAAAACCCAGGGAATCTCTCTGCCGACCTTGACAGAGAATCTCTCTTTCATCTCGCTCGAATTAGCCTATGCCAGAGGAAAAATCAGACTGAAAGCACTTCATTTGCAACCTTCTGCTGAATCGCTGTCCATTGAAATTGGCAGCATCCTACTCGATCGTCATCACTGGCGTGGAAAATCCGAATAGAAACAACACATCAGCGATCAGCTAACGCCTACCGAGTCAAGGTCCGTCGACATCTTTGCCAAAGATGGTTATACTAGTCCCATCTTTTCTTGTCTCGTGATGAGGAAAAATAGGAGGAGAGGGGGACCATCCATCGTGAATAAAGAGTCGTTGGAAATACATCGCGCCTTGACAATGTGGTCGATTTTGGCGGTCCGGTGGAATAAAGAAATACAGAGACTGCTTTCGCGTATCTCCCTTCAAAAGTAGAGATGATATCGAAAGCATCACGTCGCGCGGCCGGGGACGTCTAGCCTGATCATGCTGGAACCTGTGATTTTAAATTTCTCGCAATTTGACATCGTTCGAAGGAAAACGGGCCGTGCCAGCCAATCCGACAGTACTTGAGGAAGGGCATGGAAACACTACAGATGAATTCTTCTCAATGCTGACAAAAAAAAAGAATTATTCTCAATGCATGTCCGAAAAATGCGTGTCCAAGTTACACGTGTCTGCCTCGAGAACCCTCTCCTGCAAGGGTCAAATTTGCTGCTTAGAGACGTAGACCGGAGGTGCACCGTAAGGAGTTCCGAGCTACGGTTCTCATGTCAAGACGTGTCGTTTTCTCTTCATTTTCTACGTGGTCCCCACAAGCTGATTAGCAGCATTCTGTGTAAAAGTCGTGCGAGGAAGAGTCGGATTCTTCTGCCTCGGTTATGAGCTCATCGATATTGCCTGGACATTTCGGGTTTATACGTATCTCCATGGCATTTTCTTCTTGAGTTTCCGATCGCCGGAAACCAGATTTTGCTGAAGGCCCACCTGTGATTCGGGACTTGATAAAGATCGAAGGCCGAGGTAAATTTTTTGCAGCCTTTACGAGTTACATTTTCTTGTTATCTATCATGCTGTTCAGCACCTGCAGTTTTTCTAGGATTAATGCCCCCAGTTTCGAGCTCTGGCACTGTTTTATCATCCCTTGCGTATCGCTACTTTAATGTGAGGTGTCCCAAAGTCAGTTATTATAGCTGGCACTTACACGGGAGTTGAGTAATTTGTGGTTGGTAAGTCAAGGGATCACCAAAAAAAGTACGATTTGCCAGTTTCCTTTATTTTCTCATGAATATGTTTTCTTTACTTATGTCAGTGAGATGATTTTAGAAGTTAGTCCGTATTTTAGTATCCTGTCCCTTGCGCTCGAGATCGCTCTTGAGATTCGTTTTCTAGTGAAAAAGAACAGCAGACAAAAAAAGTTCAAATTTAAAGTTTGGCTTCTTTCTTTCCTCAGAGACAAATCCATAATTCATTGATGGGCTCTCTTTCGAGGAAATAGAGATGTTAATCTAACTTTGTAACTAATTTTTACATTTTTTCAGTCCTTGAAAGGTTCTGTAGGCTACAAAGTTGATAGCTTCCCTGGCAGGCGGCGACGTTCATATAGCTTTCTGTATATTGGAATCTGGTGTCGGCTCTGGTGAAGTTATTGCAATTAATATCCTCATCAATTGAAGTTTCGATTTCAGGAAACTTGTAAATCTTCCAAACATGGAACTTGCTTCTACCGAAAAAGTGATTCTCGGGTCTATTGCCTTTGCGATATTCTGGGTATTGGCCGTTTTCGAATCTGTGCCGTTCCTACCTGTAGGAAGAACAGCAGGTTCGCTCCTTGGAGCGACGCTTATGGTCATTTTCCGGGTCATAACCCCAGAACAAGCTTACGCTGCGATTGACCTCCCAATCCTTGGCCTTCTCTTTGGGACGATGGTGGTTAGTGTCTATCTGGCAAAGGCCGATATGTTGAACCATCTGGGTAAGTTGCTCTCCTGGAAAAGCAAGGGAGCACATGACTTGCTTTGTCGGATTTGCTTGATCTCTGCCATTTCAAGTGTTTTCTTCACAAATGATACGTCTTGTGTTCTTCTGACTGAGTTCGTGCTTAAGATAGCCAGGCAACGCAATCTCCCGCCGCATCCATTTTTACTTGCCCTTGCGTCGAGCGCCAATATTGGGTCTTCGGCGACTCCCATTGGGAATCCTCAAAATTTAGTCATAGCTATGCAGAGTAAGATCTCATTTGGGAATTTTCTCGTTGGACTCCTTCCTCCAATGGTGATCGGGGCTCTCGTCAATGCGCTGATTCTTCTATGCATGTACTGGAAGCTACTGTCCGTCCAAAACGACGAAGAAGATGCAGCTTCTGAAGTAGTAGATGAGGAAGATGTGAGTTCTCATCCATTTTTGCCCGCCACAGTGTTCCACAGCACATACCTAAACTCGCAGAAAGGGAACTCTAGGTTCGAGCCAATGTACATACAGAGCCCTCCCTCAACCGTAAATGGGAATGCAAATCAAGTCGAGTCGCTTAGAAACCGGTCGACTTCTTATGAGAATGAAATTCACCAGGTCTCAAGCAGTGCGCCTGCGTTGGCAAGGAACTCAACTGCATCGGAAGAGACGCTTCACAACGGTGCTTCTCAGAAAAAGCATGAGACGGCTGCTTCCGATTTTGTCGTATCTGTCAACGGGTTGAATGATGTGTTCCCAGTGAAGCATTCAGAGGGGAAGGAAACACTTGCCCCTCGATTTAAGAGGATACTATGGAAATCACGCGTTTACCTTGTCACCATCGGTATGCTGATCTCTTTTTTGATGGGTCTAAATATGTCTTGGACAGCTATTACCGCCGCCCTGGCCCTCGTAATTCTCGAGTTTAAAGATGCTCAGTCTTGTCTAGAGGAGGTATAGTCTCTATCTGGATTCTATATGCCGGAACTCTCGATTAGGGAACTTGGGATTTGCTTTGTAAGTCATTTTTTTGTGATTTCACCAGGTCTCCTACCCTCTGTTGATATTCTTTTGTGGAATGTTCATCGCGGTCGACGGATTCAACAGAACTGGAATTCCAAGCACTCTCTGGGACTGGATGGAGCCACATGCCAAAGTCAATCGTGCTAGCGGGATAGCTGTTCTTGCTGTTGTCATTTTGGTGCTGTCGAATGTCACTTCGAATGTGCCAACTGGTATGCTGAATTGCTGATCCTATTCCTGAATAAACCCGACATTTAATTAGTCTAACAGAATCCTCAACTTGATTACCTCTTTGGTCTAGGGCTTGTCTATCGTGCCGACAAGAAACTTCAAACCAGACAGTTTACAATGACCGAAATATCTTTGTAGGCGTTGAAGCTTTAACAATTGCACAACATGGATGCATTACCTAAACTCTTACATGTTCTAACTATAATTGGTTTGATGTCTATTCCTCGAACCTATTTGTCATTGCCATCCTATTTAAGTAAGACCAAAGATTTCTTCTTACTTGATGCGACATTTTGCTGATCGATCATTTGCCTACAAACAATACCATAAGGTCGTACTTAGGGATAAGCATGGTCCAAATTGGGCTGATCTGATACCTAACCTAGGGGCTAACCCCCATAGTATTGGGTAGGGGTAAGCATGGTTGGTCAGCCAGTCTACCCATAATCTAAGGAGAAACTTGATAGTCTTGGTCCTCAATTTTTAGGATCGATGACCAATTTATTAAGCTTTTCATTTAGGACCGACTCATTCGATGGGTTCGGTCCGGTTAAATCGATTCAAGAATAATCGATAATTTTTTATTTCATTTTTTGTACTCCCTAAAAAAATTGAGGACCGGACTGACCCTAATAGGTTTGATCCAGTTTCAAGGCCAACCAAGACTAACCAATAATTTTTTATTTCATTTTTGTACTTTCTTAAAAAACAATTGAGAAGCGGATTGACTCAATGTGTTCGATCCAGGTTTCAAGTCCAAGACTAACGAATAATTTTTTTATTTCATTTTGTACTCCTTGAAAGGGCAATTAAGGATCGTATCGACTCAATGGGTTCGATGATGAGCGAGGTTAGCTAAGAAATGCAAGTGGTGAAGGTCAAGTGGGATGAGTGTCGAACGAAATGAGTATTGAATGTCGAGTGGGGAGCAACAAGCCAAGCGAGCATTGAGCGGCAAGCGGCACAAGTGACCCAAAGCGAGCGAGGCAAGTGTCGAGTGGCGAGTGGAGAAGTTGTTTCTTCGATTTTGGCAAATTGAAAACTAAAATGACAAATAAGACAAAAAGAGAACGAATACTTAGAGGAGGATCTGCCATGACAAATTGTTTATACCTTTTTGGACGCCATGAGGATTCTTCACAAAAATATTTTCCTCCTTCATAAATTATGATTATTGATGCCATAAAAAAATTAAAAATGTAAGTTATTAAAAAATAGTGTAAAATTACTTGAACTCCTCACTAAAGAGTTGTTTAATATTGTTGACGTCGTTTATTTTAAAGTTTTCTTTATATAAAAAATTATATATATATTCGAGTTGGCCCGATTAACCGAAATCAAACTCGTAATTGAGGATTGGACCAATAAAGTATTAGTCCTGGAATTCTAGGACCAAGGACCGACCCAGTCTCCCTAAGGAACCGGACTAGGATTGACGAGTTGGGCCGGTCCGGGGGGTCCAGGGGTTGACCTTGACCGATGCTCACCCCTAAGTATTGGTCTCGATTTTTGGGATCGAGGATCGACCGTGTTGAGCCTAGGATTTAAAAGTCGAACCGAACCGATACTTTGGGTGTGGTCAATTCAAGGTCATCTCAAGACGAACCAATTATTTTTTTGTTTCATTTTTTGTATTTCTTGAAAGAACAAACATATTATTTCAAATTATATATCTATCAATAATACAACATGGAGAAACTAAATTATGAACACTAGTACATATCAAATACAAATATAAGATAAGGTAATAATAGAAATTTCATACTTGCACGTGAGGCGAGCAAAGAGAGGCTAAACGTGAGCAACAAGGTAAGTGAACAAAGGCAAGTAACAAGACGAGTGAGGCAAATGAATAGAGGCAAGCCACGAGCAAGGCGAGCGAGGCCGAGGTGAGTGAAGAGGGTTCTATTTTTTTTTTGGTCAAATTAGGGCTAGGTTTTATTCTACTTTCTAATTTTACACGGCAAATTGAATTGCGAAGAGAACAAAGGAAGAGACGTTAGGGTTTAGAGTAGACAAAAGTATATAATATAAAATTTAATAGATATATAATATAAAATAATATATAAGTAGGGTTGGTCTGGATCAACCCTAAACCTCTAGGACAGAAGACCAACCTGCATAGTGCAAGGTCCAGGGGTCTCAAGATCAAGGACCAACCCAGTCCTCTAGGAAACTAGGTCAGGATTGGCTAGGTTGGGCCGGTCCAGGTTTGTCCAGGATTGACCCTAGATCAATGCTCCTAATTATACTTAGTTTATGTATCTTATCTTGACATGTCCATGCAGAGTCCACATTCCTATTCTAATGTTTCTGCCTTCCCTTACTTCTTTAGTTCAATATTTTTAACACTTCGTTCTTCAGTTCTCTTGCTTGGAAGCCAGGTGGCTGCATCGGCGGCTGCTATTTCAACCGCGGAAGAGAAGAAGTCATGGCTCATATTAGCTTGGGTGAGCTCCGTTGCAGGGAATCTCTCGCTGCTCGGATCGGCGGCCAACTTGATTGTGTGCGAAAAGGCTCGCCTAGCCCCAAATCTTGGCTACACTCTGTCCTTCTGGAACCACTTGAAGTTTGGAGTCCCTTCCACCATTATTGTAACTGCCATAGGCTTGGCACTGATAGGATGACAAGAAGTAACTAATAGCATCTCTCCTGGATGCTCGATAGATCTTTCAATTAAGGCAATCTCCTACTGAACTCGCTATCAGGTTCTTATGCTATCTTTTGTCCTAGGGATGAGGGAACAAATCGAAGAATAATATTGATTTTGCTCATTTCCCACCTAGAGCGGAGTGTTCTTTTATGCGGGAGTATCAACTTCTATCGATCCAATCTTACGCTCAACTCTTGTCCTGCCCTATCATTACCCTTTAAGCAAAGTTCAATTTTGGCTACAATTTGATTTGATGGTTCAAGGTTGAAGATGTCAATCGTATGAGAAAGTTACCAATTCAACATACTAGTTGTTGATCAACTACCAAGTTATCGACTCACACGTTTGTTGTTGATTTTGAGGCTGCTAATTGACTACCTAGCAATTAGCAATTAGAGGTTGTTTTGGTTTATTTCTATTTCTATTTATTAATCTTTTAAGGTGACTCTTTGGCTTCCAAGACTAGTGGACAAATTTTTATAGTCTAATATTTGATACATGCATTTGGTCTTAGTTTCATGCATTTAGTCCTAGTTTTTATGAGTCTTTACCAAGAGCCAGGATTCCAAGAGCCATTTTCTGATTTGATGGTGGACCAGACTTGCATTTGAACATAAGTGAGATTTTTCTTCAAAATACATTCTAGACTTGCATGTGTGAACGTGTCGGAAGAATAGAGAAGAAAACAAACTTGAGATGAATTATATATCATGAGAAGTGAAAATCAGAAGAGAAGAGAAGAGAAGATTATATATATATTTTTTTCTTTCCCCATTTATTATTTTTGTTTTTTTTTTCGCATATTTACATTTTGACCTCTTATTTATTAATTTTTTATAAATTAATCCAATGCGGAGTCGGAATCATGTGTTGGAATTCCAAACTCCGACACATTTGTCGAAAGAGTGTCGGCAAGTGTTGAAGAGTGTCGGACACGTGTTTGAGTGTCCGACATGACAAAAGTTTCCAGAGAGTGTTGGTGATTTCTAGGATCCAATTGGAATAAGGCAAGGCTTGCTCTCACTAGGTGAGATTTGAGCTTGTCAAGATTTGGCAACTTGCAAGATTCAGCAAGATCGATGAGGGTTCACCTCGCCAGATCTAGGTGAGCTCAAGCTTTCTTTGTGGCGGTCACCGCCATCGCCTTGGCTCGGTGATCGGAGGAGGAAGAAGGAAGATGAAAAAGAAAAAAGAAATAGAAAAGTCAGTTTTTTTATGAATAGTGTAAAAATTGTTCTTGTTAGTGTTAATCGTGTTATATGGGATCTAACATCGATGGCCATCAATTTCGATGAAATTTGGATGGAATGATTGAATTGATATTTCATTAAAATGTTTAAGATTAATTAGAATAATCAAAAGATTATGACTATTTTTTTTATTAGAGAAATGTTAGAATTGAATAGATATAAGTACAATAAGTTTAGGACGTTTTATTTTTATTAATTAGCCATGCAAATGTCTGTATACTCAAACAAGAGAAGTATCTGTTCAAAAAAAAAAAAGAGAAGTACAATTATACGGTCCATCAGCAGTGAAGTACCCATATGTACGTAAAAGTGACGTTTGGTCATTTGATTTCCGAGAATGCATCATCTTCTCCGCAATCCACGCTCCGTGTAAATTAATCTGTCCTAAAGAAATGTCGAAACCCAGGAAGGCTCTCTCCCGACCTTGAGAGAATCTCGCTTTCATCTCGCTCGAATTCTCCAATGCCAGATCAAAAATCAGACAGGAAGCACTTCATTTGCAACCTTCTGCTGAGTCGCTGTCCATCGAAATTGGCAACATCATAATCGATGGCTCATCACCGGCGTAAAAAATCCGAATAGAAACAATCCATCAGCAATCGGCTAACGTCTACCGAGTCAAGGCTGTCAGAAAAGTAGAAAGCTATAGGAATTTGGGAGAAATTGTATACTGCTTTCGAATGATTCTTTCAGTATGTAATTACAACCTATTTATAATACAAGGCGTCTAAATAACTAAGGAATAAAAATATACACAATATTCCAAAGATATACATAATATTCCCACAAAATATTCCCTATAATCAAAAATCAATCAAATTAATCAAAGCATCAGCAGCAACAGTATCTTCAACACTCCCCCTCAAGCCCATGGCGGTCTGTACACATCGAAGATGCCTAACTTGTTTAGTAGATACGAATGTTACCTTTGACATAAGGCCTTGGTAAAAATGTCCGGGTTGTTTGCTGGGGGAGGAGTTGAACCCCTGGTTGCAAAACGCGCGACCACCTGTGCACAGGCCTGTGGTGGTGGCCCACCACCGAGAGGTTTCTTCCGCCATGAAAGGCGGCAACGGAGTTCGCTTGGAGCCAAAAAAAAAAATGTCCGCTGGTTGCTTTGCCGTTCTTATCCCTTTTCTTCTAATCACCCCAGTCTTAGATGAAGTGACAATCAATTTCTATATACTTCGTCCTTTCGTGGAATGCTTGGTTCATTGCAAGCTTAAGTGCAACATCATTATCACAAAATAGGATAGTGGGCTCCTTTATCCATACACCAAGGTCTTGAAGAAGGCCTCTTATCCAAACTATCTGACAACTAGTCTTTGCCATTGCTCGATATTCTGTCTCAGCGGATGATAAAGATATGGTTAATTGTTTTTCGTCTTCCATGAAATTAGAGAATCCCCCAATTTTATACAGAATCCTGTAACTTGATTTTTTACTCATGAGACAAGTAGCATAATTCGTGTCACAATATGCTGTCATCTCCATATTGTTGTCTCAGGACAGTAATATTCCTAATCTAGGACGCCCTTTCAGGTATTTTATGACCTTCGATGCCGTGATTCATGTGAGACTATTTCGGAGCATGCATAAATTGACTAAGAATCTGAACTGCATAATAGATATTTGGCCTGGTCATGGTCAAATAGATAAGTTTTCCAACGAGTCTTTGATAAGTAGAAGGATCTTTAAGCAAAGGATCCTTGTTTATGGGTGACAATCCTTTGTCATATTTAGCTGTTGTTAACTTGATATTATGATCAACTGGAATAATAGTTGGCTTAGATCCCGACAAACTCCTTCTCGATATGATTTTTAAGACAAATTTCCGTTGGCTAAGACAGATGCCTTTATTTGACCGCGCAATATCTATCCCAAGAAAGTATTTGGGAGATCCCAAATCCTTAATATGAAACGTAGAATGCAGATACTCCTTGAATTTCTCAATGGCAAACATCATTTCCCATAATGAGTATATCATCAACATATATAAGTAGATTGACGACATACCTTGTTTCCATGTAAATAAAGCATAGTCATGCTTAGATTGTTGGAATTTCGCAGCTTGTAAGTGCATTGGTAAACTTGGCATACCATTGACGAGAAGTCTTCGTTTTGAGCCCATATAGGGATTTACGAAGACGACACACACACCGCCCTCCCCCGTTTGCGAAATCCCGATGGAATATTCATATAAATCTCTTCTTCAAGATCCCCATGTAAAAGCATTGTGGACGTCCGTTTGATGAAAGTGCCCGTCACGTATGGCAACAATGGAAAGAAAGGATCGTGCGGTGATTTCTTTGACAACAGGAGAGAAAGTTTCCTTATAATCAAATTCTTCCTTCGGGTGAATCCTTTTGCAACTAATCTGACTTTGTAACGCCAATGGATTTGTCTGCTTTGTATTTAATCTTGTATACCCATTTCCTATGGGTCTACGATGGGAGATAGACGAACAATATCCCAAGTCTTGTTCTCCATGAGCTTGTAACTCATCGTTCATAGCTTGTTGCCAACGAGGATCCTTGGCAGCTTCATCAAAAGATGAGGGTTCCTGTTGTTCAGAAATCCTACTAACATAGCACTTATGTTCAGGGGAGAGATTAGCGAAACTAACATAGGAAGAAATAGGATATTGTGCACCACACTTTTTTGAGGAAGAACAAACGTAATCCCTTGTCCATGTTGGTGGTTGAACTGTGTGTCTTGATCATCGAAGATTAGTTGGTTCAGATGGAACATCAACCTGTGAGTCTATAGGAGTATCATTTGCCAGAATATTGGATTCCGAAGAGTCAGGTCTTTCGGATATGGTTGATGAAGGAAGACTGAAAATTTCATTATCCATACTCAATGCAACATGTGTATTGTCATCTAAAGATGCTATAGGTGATATTACTTGTGGAAGCATACACCGGTGCCTGTGGAGGATCATCTTCATTCAAAAAGGACGAGAAAACATAGTGGATCGTCATGTTGATATGAAGATAGCCTATTCTTGAAAGGGAAAACATCTTCATGAAAAATGACATCTTTGTTGACCAAAGAATCTTTCGATAGATGGATCAAGAACCAAATATCCTTTTTGAATGGTAGGATATCCCATAAATATGCAGGGAAGGGCGAAGGACCCAATTTGTCCCAAGGGGTCGTGGTAGATACATAGCATAAACACCCAAAAACACGAAGGTGGCGAATGTCAGGGACGTTTACCAAACAATGACTGAATGGAGTCTTTCCATTTAAAACTCAAGATGGCATTCAATGATTAAGTATGCGCTATGACCACACAGTCATCTCCCAAAACATTTCAGGAATTGAAGATTGATACTTAAGGGCTCGAGCAATTTCTAACAAATGACAGTGTTTTTTACAATCCCATTTTGTTGAGGAGTATAGACACAAAAGCTTTCGTGAAGAAGACCATTGGAAATGAACAATGAAGAACATTCATGATTAAAGAATTCACATGCATTGTCAATACGAACCCGTTGTACGGATTTGTTAAATTGATTTTTGATGAGGACAAGAAAATTTTTGAGATGTGAAAGCACTTGGGCTTTGGACTGCATAAGAAAAATCCAAGTTGCTCGAGTATGGTCATCCACAATGGTGAGAAAGAAGCGTGACCCATCACGATGAGGGGTGTGATATGGGCCCCAGATGTTCATGTGTAATAGTGAGAAGGCTCTAGCTGCATGTGATATACTTTGTGGAAAAGACATTTTGGACTGTTTAGCTAATGGGCATATAGGGCACTTGGGATGAGGAAAAGCGGCGCTATGGCCTAGATGCTGATGGGATAAAGAGACATTTTTATTATAATTGGCATTACATATGATGCTCTTATTGAAAGAAAAATTCTTTGAAAAATGCTGTCCAGAAATAAAGTCCCTCAAAATTTCTACTTGAGCCCATCAGTGTCCCAGTCAAAGGGCCTGAAAGACACAAACGTCAGAATCAAAAATAGCCCGACAGAGGTTGTCTTCACAAATTTTAGATACGGAGATGAGATTAAATTGAAAATTGGGAATGAAAGGACATTTCTTATTGTGATGGAAGGACTAAGCTCAACATCCCCAATTTTATCTACCGAAATATCACTGCCATTTGGAAGACGAATGGAAGTATGACTTGAGGACTTGTCTAATTTAGAAAAAACGTTCATCACAGACTATATGGTCATTGGCACCTGAATCAATAATCCATGCGTTGTTCGAAATATTACTCATCAAACAATAAGAAATACCTGCATAGTTAGGCATCTTTTCTTGAATTCCCATCTGATTTAAGGTCCTCATGATTTGTTGGAGTTGATCATTGTTGATGGGTTGATTAACCTTAGCATTTGCTGCAACTGAAAATTCTCGTTCCTTCTTCTCCCTTGGTCTTCCATGCAATTTCCAACAATTTTCTTTGATATGATGAGGTTTTTTGCAATAATCACAAAATTTACCTTTCCATTTTTTTGAATTATTTCTATTCGAGGATGTGGCCGAATTGTGGCCGCTGGATTACTTCAAGATAGACGATGGACTGTTGGATTGGGGCGTTGCAAGGACGAAAGGTGAGCCGTTCGATCTTGCGAAGGAGCCTCCACCGTCAAATCCAAAGATCGATCTTTGGCCATTCATCCTCGCGAGCCGCCCGAGCCGTCCGATCTCCCGAAATAATCCTGGCTGTCCATTTGAGGCAAATAAAAAACCATTTTCTTCTTCCTCCCGCAACCCTAGCGTCCCTAGTTTCTTCGGCTGTCCTCCATGGCCGGATCTGAAGACGCCGGTCGGTGTGCCCGACAAAGCCTTGGTCGCGAGTACGACGCGGTCACCCGTCTTCACATACTTAGACGACGCCAACCTCTGAGACTCTTCTTGAACTGCAAGTTGGTATATGCGGCTGAGTGGAGGAACTGGGTCCATGGCCAAGATCTAGCTACGAAACGATAAGTACGTCTCATTCAGCACGAGCAGGAACCTTGTAACCTTCTCTTGGTCCTTCATGGCTCGGTATTGAGCCAAGGTCGCCTCGGGTCCCTCTAATTTTTCCTCTGCCATTTCAATTTCGTTCCACAGGGCAGATAGTTTGTTGTAGATGGCCAAGATCGATAAATTTCCCTGCTTGAGATCTGATAAAGCTTGAGTTAGTGTGAATATTTTTGCTCTATCTAGCTTACCATACATCTCCCCTAAATTCTCCTAAATTTTTTTGCATCTTAAGTCTAAGTGGTACCCCATTGCGACTTCTGCCGTGAGACAATTTCTTATCCAGGTCTGAACAAGCTGGTTGCACTTCTGCCATTGCCGTGCAAGTCGGTCGTCAGACGAGATCGAGATGGTCTTGTCCAAAAACCATCATTGTCCTTTGTCACGAGCGCTGTCGGAGTTCGTGAGACCATAGGGAGTAATTCCGGTCCCGATGTCTCGCTGGGAGATCAAGCGTAGCTCTAGTCCGTTGGCGGTGGTGGTGTACAATGAGTCTCTAGGTTCCGGCCGGCCGCCGATTCCGACGAGGCTTGCGAAAGGAAAAAATATGGGTCTGTAGGTCGGGTAGGGATTGCTTGCCCCATTTCCAAGACTCGACCCACTATGACCCGGGAAGGTCCAGCCCGCCCGTATCCAGGACTCGCTCTAGGTATGTGCGATGGGCTTTCTTCCGGCCCACTAATCATTCCAGTTCGATTTGAGCTGGGCTCCTGAGTCGGGCCTCCTTGATTGAGCTGAATTCGTACAGGTACCCACTAAATATAAGGGCCTCGCAAAGACATTTCCAGGATTAAATCCTGTTTGGGCTGCGAGGCCCATTTGACCTTCAATTTCTAATGGATTAGTTGATGTTATGCATGGATAGTGTCTCCTCTTTGATTGTTGAGAGACTGTTGATCTCCCTCAAAAACACCGGAAGTTGAATCCTCAATTTTCGACATGATACCTCCCTAAAGAAAAAGGTATTGCGGAAGTTAGGCCAAGGCCGGAGGCTCTGATACCATGTCAGAAAAGTAGAAAGCTATAGGAATTTGGGAGAAATTGTATACTGCTCTCTATTGATTCTTTCAGTATATAATTACAATCTATTTATAATATAAGGCGTCTAAATAACTAAGGAATAAAAATATACACAATATCCCAAAGATATACATAATATTCCCACAAAATATTCTCTATAATAAAAAATCAATCAAGATCAATCAGCATCGGCAACATATCTTCAACAAGGCGTCTACTTTGACTCTTCTAACCAGTCTGACGATATCATGTACTGTGTCGTCGTTATCTTCCCGAAAATTGTCGTACTAGTCTCGTGATTAGGAAAAACAAAAGGCGGACACTAATGCGTCGAAGGGGACCATCCGTTGTGAATAAAAGGCCACTGAAAATACATTGCGCCTTTGAATGTGGCTACGGCGGCTGGCAATGTGGTTGATGTCGCGATCGAGTGGAATAAAGAAATACAAAGACTGCTTTCACGTTATCTCCGGTGATATCGAAAACATTACGTCGCGCGGACGGTGACGTCTAGTCTGATTGTGCTCCAACTTGTGATTTTAAATTTCTCGTAATTTGACATCTTCTGAAGGAAAACGGGCCGTGCCAGTTTTCAATCCGCCAGTGCTTGAGGAAGAGCATGGAAACACTAAAGAAGAACTATTCTCAATGCAGGTTCAAGCATGATCAGGCGGGGAACAAGTTCTGCAAGTTAAAAAGCAGTCCTCTTTAAGTTGAGAGATTGTATTGTAGTCGTTCTTCTTTGTAGCCGCGACTCATGAGAATTTTTTATGCTTATTTGACCAACCTCATCTAAATGTCAAGAAAATTACCTAAAAAGTTGTAAGTCTATTACACTTGTGGTAAATCGTTAATTATCCCAATGAATGTTAATCTTTGACAGCGGTTATAATTTAGTCATTCTAAAGAAAATTTGATTTAATGTTAACGCGTATGCTGGTCGTTTCATGTACAAGACAACCGACGTTGATGTGACTTTTTACAATTTTTTTTTTTTTTAAAAATTCGACTCATTTTAATTATTTTTTGTTTTATTTTCCTTTCTTCATCCACCGGTCGAATGGCCTTGGCAGCGATATGTGACTAGCCACAGGAGAGGTTGACGTCGAGCTTTGTCAGATTTGAAGATTAAGCCTCACCCAAAGGCTAGCAAAGCTCAATCCAATTGGGATAACGCAAGGCTCGCCTCTCACCGGGTGAGACTTTTAGCTTGTCGGGATATGCAACTCACAAGATCCAGCAAGGCCGACAAGGCTTCACCTTACTAGATCTTGAAGAGCTCAAGCTTCGCTTGTGGCTGGTCACTAGCTATCACCAAGGCTCGACAATCAGAGGAGGAAGAAAGAAAATCGAAAAAGAAAAGAAAAGAAACTCAAAAAAATTAGAAAATTCAATTTTTTTAAAGACTATAAAAATTATCTGCATTAGCGTCAATCGTGTCACATGGGATATAAAGCCATTTTATCAAATGCCGTGATTTTTGATGAAATTTGATTGGAATGACTATATTCGCGATTTTATCGAAAGATTTAATGAAATAACATGGTGAAAGCAGAATGAATTTTTAATTAGAGAAATGTTAGATTAATTTACAAGATACAAAAAAGTTTAGACTTCTTATTTATTTATTAATTTCCCATGCAGTTGTCTGTATACTTGAAAAAGAGAAGTATAATTATACGGTCCGTCAGCAGCGGAGTACCTATACATCTATTATTGATGTTTGGTCATTTGATTTCCGAGAACATCATCATCTCCGCGGTCCCCCCTCCGTGTAAATTAATCTTTCCTAAAGAAATTTCAAAACCCAGGGAATCTTCTGCCGACCTTGACAGAGAATCTCTCTTTCATCTCGCTCGAATTAGCCTATGCCAGAGGGAAAAATCAGACTGAAAGCACTTCACTTGCAACCTTCTGCTGAATGGCTGTCCATTGAAATTGGCAGCATCCTACTCGATCGTCATCACTGGCGTGGAAAATCCGAATAGAAACAACATCAGCGATCAGCTAACGCCTACCGAGTCAAGGTCCGTCGACATCTTTGCCAAAGATGGTTATACTAGTCCCATCTTTTCTTGTCTCGTGATGAGGAAAATAGGAGGAGAGGGGGACCATCCATCGTGAATAAAGAGTCGTTGGAAATACATCGCGCCTTGACAATGTGGTCGATTTTGGCGGTCGGGTGGAATAAAGAAATACAGAGACTGCTTTCGCAGTATCTCCCTTCAAAAAGTAGAGATGATATCGAAAACATTACGTCGCGCGGCCGGGGACGTCTAGCCTGATCATGCTGGAACCTGTGATTTTAAATTTCTCGCAATTTGACATCGTTCGAAGGAAAACGGGCCGTGCCAGCCAATTCGACAGTACTTGAGGAAGGGCATGGAAACACTACAGATGAATTCTTCTCAATGCTGACAAAAAAAAAAAAAGAATTATTCTCAATGCATGTCAGAAAATGCGTGTCCAAGTTACACGTGTTCGCCTCGAGAACCTCTCCTGCAAGGGTCAAATTTGCTGCTTAGAGACGTAGACCGGAGGTGCACCGTAAGGAGTTCCGAGCTACGGTTCTCTAGTCAAGACGTGTCGTTTTCTCTTCATTTTCTATTGCATTATTGTCGTACGTGGTCACTACAAGCTGATTAGCAGCATTCTGTGTAAAAGTCGTGCGAGGAAGAGTCGGATTCTTCTGCTCGGTTATGAGATCATCGATATGATCTCCATGGCATTTTCTTCTTGAGTTTCCGATCGCCGGAAACCAGATTTTGCTGAAGGCCCACCTGTGATTCGGGACTTGATAAAGATCGAAGGCCGAGGTAAATTTTTTGCAGGCCTTCACGAGTTACATTTTCTTGTTATCTATCATGCTGTTCAGCACCTGCAGTTCTTCTAGGATTAATACCCCCAGTTTCGAGCTGAGCTCTGCACTGTTTTATCATCCTCGCGGATCGCTACTTTAATGTGATGTGTCCCAAAGTCAGTTATTATAGCTGGCACTTACACGGGAGTTGAGTAATTTGTGGTTGGTGGCAAAGGATCAAAAAAAAAGTGCGATTGCCAGTATCCTGTCCTTGCGCTCGAGATCGCTCTTGAGATTCGTTTTTCTAGAGAAAAAGAACAGCAGATGAAAAAATGTTCAAATTTAAGTTTGGCTTCTTTCTTTCCTCAGAGACAAATGCATAATTCGTTGATGGGCTCTCTTTCGAGGAAAGAGAGATGTTAATCTAACTTTGTAACTAATTATTACATTTTTTCAGTTCTTGAAAGGTTCTGTAGGCTACAAAGTGGATATTTCCCCGGCAGGCGGCGACGTTCATATGGCTTTCTGTCTATTGGAATCTGGTGTCGGCTCTGGTGAAGTTATTGCAATTAATATCCTCATCAATTGAAGTTTCGATTTCGGGAAACTCGTAAATCTTCCAAAATGGCACTTGCTTCTACCGAAAAAGTGATTCTCGGGTCTATTGCCCTTGCGATATTTTGGGTATTGGCCGTTTTCCCTTCTGTGCCGTTCCTACCCGTAGGAAGAACTGCAGGTTCGCTCCTTGGAGCGATGCTTATGGTGATTTTCGGTCATAACCCCAGAGCAAGCTTATGCTGCCATTGACCTTCCAATCCTTGGCCTTCTCTTTGGGACGATGGTGGTTAGTGTATATCTGGAAAAGGCCGATATGTTCAATTATCTGGGTAAATTGCTCTCTGGAAAAGCAAGGGAGCACATGACTTGCTTTGTCGGATTTGTTTGATCTCCGCCATTTCAAGTGCTCTTCACAAATGATACGTCTTGTTGTTTTCTGACTGAGTTTGTGCTTAAAATAGCTAGGCAACACAATCTCCCGCCGCATCCTTTTTACTTGCCCTCGCCTCGAGCGCCAATATTGGGTCTTCGGCGACCCCCATTGGGAATCCTCAAAAATTTAGTTATAGCTGTTCAGAGTAAGATCTCATTTGGGAGTTTTCTTGTCGGACTTCTCCCTGCAATGCTGATCGGGATTCTTGTCAATGCGCTGATTCTTCTATGTATGTACTGGAAGCTACTGTGTATCCAAAGTGACGAAGAAGATGCAGCTGCTGAATTAGTGGCCGAGGAAGATGTGAGTTCTCATCGATTTCACCCGCCACAATGTCGCACTTCACATCCCCAAACTCGCTAGAAGGGAACTCTAGGTTTGAGCCAGGGACATAGAGCCCTCCTTCAACCATGAATGGGAATGCAGATCATGTCGAGTCGCTTAGAAACCGGTCGACTTTTGAGAATGAAATTCACCGGGTCTCAAGCAGTTTGCCCTGCCTCAGCAAGGAACTCCAACTGCATCGAAAGAGACGCTTTCATGACGGTGCTTTTCAGAAAAAGCATGAAACGGCTTCTTCCAAGGAAGTCGTATCCGTCAATGGGTTGAATGATGTGTTTCCAGCGAAGCATTCGGAGGAGAAGGAAACACTTTCCTCTAGATATAAGAGGATTTTGTGCAAATCATGTTTACCTTGTCACCATCGGTATGCTGATCTCTTTGTTGATGGGTCTGAATATGTCTTGGACAGCTATTACGCCGCCCTGGCCCTTGTAGTTCTTGATTTTAAAGATGCTCACTCTTGCCTAGAGAAGGTATAGTCTCTCTCCAGATTCTATGTGCCTGAACTCGATAAAGGAACTTGGGATTTTCTTTGTAAGTCATTTTTCTTCGTGATTTTACCAGGTCTCCTACTCTCTGTTGATATTCTTTTGCGGAATGTTCATCACGGTGGACGGATTCAACAGAACTGGAATTCCAGGCACTCTCTGGGACTGGATGGAGCCACATGCCAAAGTCAATCGCGCCAGCGGGATAGCTGTTCTTGCTGTTGTCATTTTGGTGTTGTCAAATGTCGCTTCGAATGTGCCAACTGGTATGCTGATGCTACTCCTGAAAAGACCTGACATTTAGTTAGTCTAACAGAACACTCTGGCCTAGGCTTGTCTATTGCGCCAATAAGAAATTTCAAATCAAACAGTGTACATATGACAGAAACATATTTGAAGGCTTTGAAGTTTTGCAATTGCATAACACGGGTGCATTACCTAAACTCTTACATGTTTTTAAATATAATTGGTTTGATGTCTACCCCTCGAACCTATTGTCATCGCCATCCTGTTTAAGTAAGACCAAAGATTCTTCGTACTTGATGCCACATTTTGCTGATTGATCCTTTGCCCTGCAAACAATACCATAAGGTTATCCTGGTTTCTGTATCTTATCTTGACAAGTCCATGGAAGTTCCACATTCCTATTCTAATATTTCTACCTTCCTATGTTCACTAGTTCAATGTTTCCAACACTTTGTTCTTCAGTTCTCTTGCTTGGGGACCGTTGGCTGTGTCGGCATGCTGCTATTTCATCTGTGGAAGAGAAGAAGTCATGGCTCATATTAGCTTGGGTGAGCACCGTTGCAGGGAATCTCTGGCTGCTCGGATCAGCGGCCAACTTGATTGTGTGCGAACAGGCTCACGTGCCCCAGATCTTAGCTACACTCTTGTCCTTCTGAACCATTTGAAGTTTGGAGTCCCTTCCACCATTATTTAACTGCTATAGGTTTGATGCTGATAAGATGACAAGAAGTAACTGGATAGCATCTCATTTAACTATGACAGATCAGACTTGCATTTGAATATAAGTGAGATTTTCCTCAAATGAATGGATTTTTATTCAGATTCTTCATCCAAGGTTTGGTCATGAATCAAAAGTCCTTTATCCCTGATTGGTAGTTTCCTTTATACCTTGATGGTGAAGCATTATTCTATTTGAAATCGCTTTTATCCTTAATTGTGATTGTTTCTTTATGCCTTAGTGATGAATTTCATATATTTCGATCTTTATCCTCAGCTAGTGGTGTTCCTTTAGGCCTTAGTGGTGAATTTATTTATCTCATTCTTTATCCTAGGCCGGTGGAGTGACTATGTCTTGGTGGCGATGTTCTTCATCAAAAATCTTATTGTTACTCAAAAGGCATCCCCATCACGCATCGCTTTTACATTTCATGATATGATCACATTCATAAGTCAAAACTGGGTTCTTTTGGGCATTGGACAGTCGCTATGAAACATATCAGAATTTTTCCTCAGTAAACTTCACGACTATGGGCGTGTGGCAAATGCGATAATCAGAATTTCAGACAGGAGATTAAAGCCTTATCATCGCCGCTCTGGCATCGAGTAATACCCAGTGGCACCAAGTTGCTCCGTCGGGCCCCAGTCTACAGCCCAAGCTCGCACGATAATGGTTTTATAAGGAGAGAACTAGGACTTCTGCAAGCCCTCACTGGATAAGTTTCTTTGCTTCAGGACTTCCAGAAGTTCATCTGAACGAAAGCAGAGTATAATATACAACGTAATCTTGCACCTCACGGGCGCTAATCTCCTGCGACTTGACTTAGAAGATGACGAGCATGAAGTTTTTCCTCCTTCTC
This sequence comes from Eucalyptus paniculata subsp. matutina, assembly GCA_017140255.1. Lineage (NCBI taxonomy): Eukaryota > Viridiplantae > Streptophyta > Magnoliopsida > Myrtales > Myrtaceae > Eucalyptus > Eucalyptus paniculata. Next base: position 49,720,882 of record CM029435.1, read on the forward strand.
TTTGCTTCTCGCAAAATAGAAAGAAGACAGTTAATTTTCTCATTTTTTTTTCTCTTTTTCCTTTTGTTTTGAATTTGTGGATTCAGTGCAACTTCTGCTATGTTGTGTTTGTGGCGACGTTGAACAAGACGAAAATACTGGACATACTTAAAATTTTCACTAAAACTTGTGTTTTTAAAGCAGCGGATTCCACAAATGATTGTCTTTCCAGACGATTCGCCCATTCGTTTAGTAAAGGGAAAAAACTCCAAACTTTGCCTCGGTTTTAGCATTTAGTTACGAACTGTTTTGTGAGCTGAAAACCCCGAAATTTCTAACGTGACACGTTTCAAACTTTTATTTGTGGACAAAAAATCATGAACTTTCTTTGGACACATTTACCCTAAATCATAAGGGCGTTTTGGTCTTTTACTTTTAAAAACTTTTTCTTTTTTTTTTCTTTATTTTCTTCTTCTTCTTTCTCTTCCTTCCTCTAGGCCATGGCGAGCCCCGTGAGGGAAGCGGTGTCCCCGAGGCCTCCCTGACGCCGGCCTTGACGAGGGCACCGCGGATGCGAGCGGCGGCCCTCGTCGGCGTCGCGAGGGCCTCCCTCGCCGGATTTGGTGAGGGCACCCTCGCCGACGTCGATGAGGGCGACCTCGTCGACGTGCGAGTGAGGGCCGCCCTCGCGGTGCGTCGGGGAGGGCCTCCTCAGATGCGGCAGGGCACCCTCCTCCCGACGTAGGCGAGGTGGCCTTCGTCGATGCGTGGAGGGGCACCCTTGCCGCCCCGCAGGCAAGGGCGGCCCTCGTTGACGTCGACGAGGCCTCCCTCCGAATCCGGCGAGGCACCCTCGCCCGACACCGACGAGGGCACCCGCGCCGGACGGGCGAGAGCACCCTCGCTTGATTTGGCGAGGGCACCCCGCTACCCGGCCGTCGGGCGAGGGAGGCCCTCGTCCGACGACCGAGGGCCTCCCCGCCGATGCCCGGCGAGGGCGGCCTAGCTGTGACGCTGGAGGCTCCGTCCGAATCGGTGAGGGCCTCCCTTGCCGGGCCGGAGGCGGCCCCGCCGGGACGCTGATTTCCTGCGCTCCACCATGGCCAGCGGAGGGAAGAAAAGAAGAAAAAAAGAAGAAAAAAAACGAGAAAGAATAAGACTGAAAATAGCATATTAATGGGGCAAATGTCCTGATTAGCAAATTTCGGGTTTTTCACATCACAAAACAAAATTCGGAGTAAATCATCATTTCCGAAAGAAAGTTGGGGGTTTTTGGTAGCGCTTTTTCCTTTAGTAAATAATCATCAAAGAAATGGTATTTCTATCCTAAGTCTGTTTTGGATGTTTAAGAAAAAGAGTCAAGGAAAGTGTTTTTAGTTAATGGAAAATTTATACTTAAATTCAGAAAAAATAATTTTCATTTTAAAAAAAATCAGAAATCATTTTATTAATATATGATTAGATATAAGTGCTTGGACCAAAAATTATTATTTGGACACAAGAACCAATGCTTGTTCCCAGGGCTCTTGGCAAACAAACCTAGGTCTAAAGGCCGTGCCCAACTTCATTAAGGTCTATCGAGAAATGCCCAAGTCTAGAAAGTCCCGGTTTGGAACCCTGCCAGCCTTGGTCCATGGAGGTTGGGCTTGAGATCCTACGTCGGTGGCTAGCCTAGGACTCTAGTACTGTCACTTGACTCCACCACCCGGCTCAAGCCTTGAACCTCGGTGCTTGTCTTTGAAGTCCTTAGTACTTGAGTATAGGTCAATGAGGCCGAGCTCAGGTCCATCACGGTCGGCCCGTGACTCCGATGCCAATGTCAGTCCCAAATGCCTAGGCTCGTGTCCACGGGGTCACACCTTATCCCATCAAGGCCCGAGCTTGGGTCCTTGTGCCCATGCTTATGTCCCTATGCTTGGGATCGAGTGCATTGATCTTGGGCTCGAGACCTCAATGCCAATGCCTAGGTCCATAGATCGAGCTTGTGTCCATCGAGGCCAAGCCCATGTGCGTGAGGTTGGGTCCGAGACTTGAGGCTTCGATGCCCAAGTTCACTGAGGCCAACTAGGTCCATCTAGGTTTGGCCTAAGACTGCGAATGCCAGCCTTGGTCCATTGAGACCGAGCTTAAGATGCCGATGCTCGCACCCCGTCCATTGAGGTTGGCTTGGGTCCATCAGATCCGCCTAGGGAC